>OU342987.1:13233099-18033099 GCA_910592155.1 Ypsolopha scabrella
CCCGGTAATTGGGGATAGATATACCGCCATCCATCGGTCCCAGGCAATGGTGGACCGCCTGGTTTTTTTGCCTGAGAGCTGTCCTCTTACTCTCCCCCGAATAACTTCGGGAGGATTTCCGAGTAAGATAGTGGTACCTCCACAGTCGGGCTCTACCACCTATTATAATTGAATAAAATTGCCCAAGATAGGTATTTACCACAGTTCGGCACACAGCACATTTTTTCCGGTGTCATTGTTGTAGCAAATTGAAGTCCATTCAACGTAAAGAAATACGATCGTTGGAGTCCAAAAAGAAAGCTGGGTAGTCAAAATAAAACACAGTCAACAGAATCCATGAAACATTGTGTCGACGATGCTGGCCATCATTTTGTAAATAGGTTATTTATGTATGTATTAGACATCTAAGCAAATTCAAATTTACTTCACTCATCGTTTGGCATCTTTCTTGGCTAGTTAAGTTTTTAACATAAAATTCTAAATAAATATCTTTAAGCAACTCAAAAGCCTGCCTTATCAATTTGTCGGCGACATCGTGGTCCTTTCGCAGCCGTGAAATATATTTACAGTCCATTTCTTTATTTTTTAAGTGTCGGAGTAACCCGTGTTGCAGACGGGTAAAAACCTTGCCAACTGTAATGGCAAGGAGGGGGCAGGACCTGGGAGTACCAGGAGTGTTATTTCATCTAGATCATCCACGAGATCAGTCTCGTCAACGGCAAACGCTAGGATCAAGGCTGTCAAGGCCAGACATACTCGATATCTGGCAGATCTTGAGCATCGATCCATCCAGGCAGAGCGTGAGGCAGCACAAGCTGCCTTTGATGCCGAGATAGCCTTGATGGAGGCGGAAAATGAAAATGAAGAATTCATTACTGTTGATTGTACTGGAGCTTGGACTCCAAGTCCTACCGTCGACGATCGAGTGGCCTCGTGGATGAAAGAAACACCGATACCGAATTTTCAGGTTCAGACAAAGGAAGCTGTTGGAAAACAGCTTAAAAATCCTCAGGAGTTGCAGAACGCCACACCAACGGAGACCGTGATGTGGAGATCAGGGCAGATACCCGAGAAACTTAACTGCGGACCTTCTGACATGCGGAGTGCTTAACAGCACAATCTTTTGGATATTGTGGGGAGTGCGACCCAGGATCAGTCGCCTGGTCACGGTAACGGAGGTCAGACGGTGAGTGCCTTTGACTTTTCCCGCCTTGTACAAGGCGTTATCGATCTAGCTAAAAAACCTACAAGAGGTAAGCCTATCGAATTGACATCTTTTAGCGGAAGTATCTCAGAATGGTTACTACTCAAGAGAAATTATGAATGTTCAAAAAGTTACTACACGCCCGTGGAGAATATGAACAGACTACTCAATGCACTAAAAGGAGAGGCTAGAGAGACTGTCTCCAGTCTCATGTTGTTATCAGAGAATCCTGATGACGTAATTAATGCTCTAGAAATCAGATTTGCTAGGCCAGATGCGATTACTCGTAACGAAATTTACACCCTGAGAGGCCTTCCCAAGATGAAGGATCCTTCAGATATACAAGTTTATTCTTGTAAAGTTAGGAACTGTGTATCGGTGACGCAATTACTCAACCAGACACCCTACATTCACTCTCCAGAGTTACTTCAGGGTATACTTACTAAATTATCTCCTCTCTTACAGAACAAGTGGCAAGATTATGCATCAAATCACTACACTACCGAGAAACCTATCCTAGAAATTCTAGCAGACTTCCTAGATGGTGAAGCTAGAAAACAGGCTGCCTTTGGACGTGTTGCCATCTGTCAACCACATGGAGAGGACGAGATATTCACCTCTACCAACACCCAGAGCTCAAAATGGTCGTAGAACTCTGTTTTTAAAATCAAACAACACATCCATATTCATGTATTTTATGTTCTGGAGACCATTCTATCAAAAATTGTAAGAAATTTTTAGCAATGCCTGCGAGTGAGCTGAGGATTTGGGTCCGAGGAGCACACGCTTGTCCAAGGTGTTTGAAGAAGAGCAGTCATGACTGGCGTCGCTGCGCGGCGAGACCTTGTAACGTAGATAACTGTAATAGAAATCATCATAAACTTCTTCATACAGCTGAATTTTCATCTTCACAACATTCACGACAAAACCATGTAAACACGGCAAATGTCAACGATGACATGTCTGACAATACAACGGACATAGAGGAAAATTATAGAACCCGAAAAGTTCCAAAACTTGAAAAAAGTTTACAACCTCAAAACGTAAGTTCGAACCTAAAGGAGGTTGACGAGGAATTAAACGAACTCATCCGGGAGAATTATCGTCTCGATTCAATTGGAATTAAGCCACGAGAACCATACAACACTCAAGAAAAACATGCGATACATATCTTAGAAACTACAACACGGCGTTTACCTAGCGGTAGGTTTGAAACAGGGCCTTATTGTCTAACTTTAATTGCAATCGCCATGCCTTCAAGGGTATCGTGACTCCAACCGTGATTACGACTATAAATTGGAATCGTCTAAGTTTTAAAGTCACAATCGCTTTGAATCGCTGAACGAAATGAATGACCAACCAACCATATAAAAAATTAAAGTGACTACGAAACCGCTAGCGGCTTCCTTAGTTTTAATCACAGACATACAGACTAAACCTAAGGATTAAATAGCGTTGGCAAGTTTCCATACAAAAGCCAAACGACATTTAAGCTACATGGTACGAAGAAACTTATAAAAATAGGTTGTTTTGGCTGGCATATGCTTGAAACATATTTGTTAATACCTAAACTAATCTCTCGTATATATTTTGTTTGGAAACAAGCAATATTTATATCTAAAAGAGCCCGTAACTCACTGAGCTACAATTGCTTCAAGTCAACTCTATGCGTTTATTATTAATGTTTGGTCTATGGTTTTAAATTTGTTCGGTCGCGACGACGAGCAAAGCGAGGAGGAGCGGTTAGGTTGACATGTAAGCACATATTAGGGAGCCAAGCGAAGCGAAGCGGAGTGAGGCGACCCGCGTAGTTTTAAAGTAATTCACGATAACCAGAAAAAAAAGTAGGTACCGAGCCTTTTCGATGACTTACGGTTCAATTTATAAAATTCAAGGACCGCTTCCCTTTCCGAACTGTACATTGCAAATTTAACTTTATTAGTTCAAGCTAAGGAAGATATTCCACCAACTAAAATATGACATGGTCGGTGAACGAATAAAACATGGAAGCAGTCCCTTACTAGCCACCGTTGTTTATCAACGCCGGAAAAGATATACGTAAAGTAATAAAACATTAAACTTTTGTTGCATAACAATTAATGTTATAGTTAATAAGTCAAGGTTGCTACTAGCGAGCGGCTGAGTTTATGAGCCACACCCACCACGGTCGAGTTTTCGTTGCGCTATAATGGAACGGTAGTAATAATGCTTCCATGTTTTATTCGTTCACCGCTTACGGTTCAATATTTAAAAAATCAAGGAACCGCTAGCGGTGCCGTAGTAACTTCCAATAAAAAACCCTAGACTTAGGGATGTGGTACCGAAACAAAAGTATCGAGTATACTCAAGTATACTGTACGAAAGTGTACTGTTTCGTTTAAGTGACCAAAGAAAGTTATAAATAAAAGCACGAATTGAAACGCTAAAACGAAATTTCAAAAAGTTGCTGTCTGCATATTGTCTATCCTTTCCAAAATAGATCGATTTCGAATCGTGGTGAATTCACAAAAATCGATTCAAAAATCGGAACAGAAATTCACACAATTAACGATAATTAATTTATAGCGTTAATTTTTCCTGAGTTTATTGTAAGTAAAGTTATGTAGTTGTTTTCTCATAAATAAAACATTAAAGAAATATTTTTTTCAAGTTTTATTGCCAATGTTACTTAAAATGCACATACAGAACATTATTATTTTGTTAATATCATGTAACAATATTTCTGTATGACGAGTTTCATACACTAGTAAAGCTGGGGTGCTAAAGCTAGGGGTATCTGTTAAGGGATGGTGACTCCGAAGAGAGCTAAGAACCAAACCCAACAAGTGATGATTGAACACTGGTTTATTGGTATTGTTTTCACTAAATAATTGCTAAATACAAAGTGCAAGCAGCCAAAATCTAATTAATTACCTATGTATATGAAAAGCCCCCCTCTCCACAGATATGGTTCAAACCTCGCGTGCTGGACCCATTTGAATATTATAAGGAGGTTAAAACCTGTCAGAAAGGGGCTTCCCATACAAAGGGGGGTTCTTATATACTAAATCCCTTTCTGAAGGGTAAGCGATTAAACACTCACGTTAGTGTTGAAGTCCACGTCCTTGACTGGTCGTCGAAACTGCATTCGGGTGGCCAGACTCAACCCTGGCTGATAGGAAGTCAGGGGTTCGCTCATTGACCTTCGTCGCCCTCGGCACGTTGTAGATCCTTGTCGAACTACTGGCTCATCCAGCAGCTTTCGGGAGTTTACCTAAACACAAATATCTAACCCCTGGCATGCCATCCGAGAAAAAATAAGCCTTGCTTTCAAACGTGAAAATGTAAATCTCTTCACATCACTTCACACCGACGATAATATTTCGCGAAACTTTTCACGCACGACTTGGATCACAATTGATACTTATCAATTGGATTATTTTACCACCTTTTCACTGTTTATTTCCTTGAAATATTTATCTTTTCAACACTGGTTGATCTTATTTTTACACGCATCTCCTCGAGACCCAAAATTCACAGTAAAGCGGAAAAAACAACTTTGACATTTCACTTTTTTACAACCCGTGTTGCCATCTCAATAAAATAGAATCTGACACATACTTGCGCGTTCCGAACGCTTTTAAAGCGAACACCTAGGTAAAATCTAATTCACTAAAATGTACAAGTGTTCGTTAGCTTGTACAATTTCTAAGTCTCAATTACCTACCCCAACTTCCTATCTTCAAATAAGGCTCTTCATGAATAATAATTTTGAATTCAAATACTTGCCGGAAACGTAATTAAATGTGGGTGTGTACTCTTTTTATTTGTTTGTTATTTGTTCGCAAAATTTTCCGAGAAACCGCAAAAAATCGTGTCCACGATTCTGCGGGTGTATGGATCGATTCTAAGATCGAATCGCTTCTAAAAAATCGATCCAAAATCGATTTTCTTGGCCACAATTAATCGATCTTCAAATAAATCTATTCAAAATCAACATCCCTAGCTGTTTGTTTTCTTCGCAAGAAAGTTTTGTTTTGCAAGTAAAAACTGAACAAGGAAATGTTTTTAAACTAGGACTGAAATTCATGAGTTATGTAAAAATGTTTATGATTAATTGATTAGTTACCTAGGGTACTTGTCCTACGCTTGTAGGCCTCACCTAAATATTTTGGCGGTTGTATATGAAACAGTGGTGTCTATTCGGTGTAACACGACTTATTTTACAGGACTAAACTTAATTTAAGCATTCTGTCTTTGTCTTTCTGCATCGAAAGAGGACAGGGCGCTTAAAATAAGGTTAGTCCTGTCAAACAAGTTAAGTCGTGCTGCACTGAATCAACACGGGTCCCTGTTTTGTACGGCCAATTATGTACGGGCAGTTATGCACGACCCGTTTTGTACAGCCCGTTTTTCGTGCCATGTACATGAATAACAGGGTCGTACAAAAAGGCTCGTACAAAACTGGTCGCGAAAAACGGCCCGTACAAATTTTGCTCAGGCCATTTTGTACGGCCTGGAATGCACAGCCCGTTTTGTACAGCCCTGTTATTCGAATCCAATAGATGGATTCCAAAAACGGGCCGTACAAAAAGGGTCGTACATAACAGCCCGAGCACATTTTGTACGGGCCGTTTTGTACAGCCCGTTTTTCATGTACATCGTTCTGATTGGTCGATAAGCCATGAGTTATCTCCCTCTTTCGCTCTGTGATTGTTCTGTTTTCAAGGCGTGTCATTGGCCTGACTGCTTACTTCCGGCTTTTCAGATATCGTTTAGAAACACATAATAAAAGAGGTTATGCGTAAAAAGGTAAAACAGGATAGTGTTCAATGTCATTCAACTTTAAACACTTGCTCAGTGCCAAAGAGTACTTTATTTATTTATAGGAGAACTCAGTGCTATAGACATCTAGAACGAGAGAACGAGGCACAAAAAGAGTTGTCTTTTGAAAGTGTCTTCAAGTGATTTCTTAGATTTAGATTGTAATAAATTTCATGAGAAAACTTTCTACAAGCAAAATTATTTTGATACTTAAAAATTCTAAATTAGACCACTAAGTTGTTGAATCGTCATCGAGATTTCGCTAGCGTTACCATGATGTGAGCGCCCCTGGCCCCTGCCGCTCCCAGTAAGAAAGAAGTCGCCGAACCGGGCTATTAATAATGGTTTCGTGACTGTGCAAAGGCGGTAAAGCTCTTAAGGAGCCTAAACAGAAGCTGCGTGCTGCGAAGCCGAACACGCCTGCACTAAAACACTAAGGCGAAGTACGTGCTCCAAAAGATGATCCGCTTATGGTGCAGTTGCTGGAGTCTCGGAACAACGTCAACTTTAACAACTTTTCGGCGTTTGTGGTGCGAGTAGGTACCGGACTGTTTTCTGCATCTCGTCATGGAGTGAAACTTTTGGCTGCAGGGCATGGTGTTCCGTTGCTTCCGTGGACAAGTGCCATAGCACAGCACAATGGCAAAGTGAAGTGATATTAACTTAGTAGGTTTATGCTCTATTTACTAATCCAATTTTGTATCAATATAATATGTAACTTAGAATATGTAAAGGAATATGTGTACCTTGGTCAAATAATCTCTCCAAATGACCAGATACACAAAGAAATCAACAAGCAAATAGCCAACGGGTGGAAGAAATACTAATCCCTAAAAGAGATTATAAAAAGTAAAGAATTGAGGCTATCAACGAAAACAGTCATCATCTGTATCCTTTCCTGTCTAACATATGGGTGTGAGACGTGGACCTCACAAAGAACACCCAGACAAACTCGAAAGATGCCAGAGAGCCATGGAGAGAAGCATGTTGGGAGTCAGAGTAAACGATGGAACTAGAAACGAAGACCTGAGGAATAAAACCAGACTCACCAATATCCTTTCAAGGATTGACCGGCAGAAATGGAGATGGACAGGTCACATCATGCATAGTAACCCAGAGAAATGGAGTAAATAGGTCACAGACTAGTACCCATACGAAGAAAAAAGAACTAGAGGTTGGCCACACAGACTAACTTAAAACTGACAGCCGGTCCAGACTGAAGAAGAGTGGCACGGGACAGAGAATACTGGAAGGAGTTGGACGAGGCCTTTGCCATGAGGCACTGTGCTATGTGACCTAATATTATGAAGTAACCAATAAAATGTTTTGTAAAAATTTACTGCAAAATCACTGTTGGACAGAATAAAGGCTATATTATTATTGTACCATACATGTTAGTTTTTATGGGCCACAGATAGTAAAATTATTTGATTTGATTACAAGCAAAACACCTTTAACCCATGTAATTGTTATGTAGGCACCCAAAGATATAAGAAAAAGTGGAGGCACCTATATATTCTTGAACATCATAACGCAAGTATCATTGTATGACATGTACAGTGGAGCCCACATCAAGCTAAACACTTTCAGTATAAGCTGACCTCTCATTGTATAGCCTTCCCGTACAGTGAGGGGTCAGCTTATACTCAATGTGTATAGCTTGATGTGGGCTCCACTGTACCATCTCTATTTTACTTTATTTCCAATATTTCTATGCTAAGAGTGGTAGAGCTGATGCTGGGCTCGACTGTGGAGGTACCACCACCTTACTCGCAAATCCTCCAGGAGTTATTCAGGGGAGAGTAAGAGAACAGCTCTCAGGTAAAACCAGGCGGGACACTATTGCCTGGGCCCGATGGATGGCGGTATATCCATCCCCAATTGCCGGGACTTATAAAAAATAGACTGGTGACGGGCAGCGGTGTCACTGGTGCAAGGGTTTCGGCACCGCGCTCACCAACCCGCCTGCCCAGCGTGTGTGAGTATGGGTATTTCTTCCAGGAGGACCTCCTGGCAAAATCCTGGAAAGGCCTATGTCCAGCAGTGGACGAAACAGGCTGATGGATGGATTTCTATGCACTTTATTTACACACTACACTATTATTTATATTAATTAAAAGACCAACAGCTTGATGTGCTTTCTGAAGCATGCAGACTGAACAGTAATGTGCAGGGTGCGGAGGTTGAACACAGAACCTCTGGGTTAGCAGGCAAGTGCAGAACAACCATTCGCTACAGAGGCAGTCAGGATTTATTATTATAAACAATTTCATACTTTTGCATTGCACACAGTAATTTTTATGCTACCTAGGTAGAAAATTAGCCATGAAAGACAAAATAAATTTTGTGAGGATGGAAAAAAGTGTGAAACAATATACTTGATAATTTTTATTCTTTGAAAATTTCTACATACACCTGTTACTGATAAAACGATAATTTTTACATTTTATTTGTTAGATTTCTACTAAAATTTGAATAGGCACCGGATGTGCCTCCCCTTCCTTCCTGTCTCAAGTTCCAACCAATGTTGGTTTGGTGAGGGTCAGGCTACTCTCCACCTGTAGCACAGTGGCTCTGTCAAAAGGCGTTTCTGGCACCTTGTCGACAGCAAATCCTTTTCTGAAAATACAAAAATACCTATGTAAGATCTTATGAAGGCAATAATAATGTGCTTCGCACATTGACCTTTCATAAACAAACTCGCTCAAATAGTGTCTGTGATGTATCGAAATGACGATTTCGTACAACTGACAATGTATCTTATGTTAACGACATAATGCCTTAATTTGGTTAAAGATTTTTGCATGTTTGGACACTTTCTGATGAACTTATAATAGAGACGGTGTCTTGTTGTTTAGGAGAGGTCAATTGCTTTGCATAATAAGGTTTAGACAACCAGGGTTTGATTTGAGAAGATGCTTCTAATTTCCAATTCAATTTTGGAATCTATGAAATGCTACCTTATTAGAGTGAGTTTGTAGTTGGGACACATTCATATTAGTTTGGTCAGTAGTAGCAAACAATATGGTATTAAAAAGGTTTTTATAGATATTCAATACTTCGTATTGTACCTACTGCTTGTCTATTAGGAAGAAAAAACTGTCTTCTGTATGTGTCAAAAAAGTCTAGAACGAATATAAAAATTGCAAAATATAAATATGCTGTTTTCTTAGCTAGGACATAAGTAAAGCTCTCAGTCTGTAAAGTTACAACCCTTGGACACCACTGCGTCGCCTAACAACATCACTTAGTGCAAATAAATTTCAAACTATGAACATGGTACGTTTCGGCGTTGAATTAGCGCCAGACGGAGGATTGTTATTGTCGCTATCTCCTGGGGGATCACCCATCTTCACAAAAATAAAAGATGATGTTTTCGGGCACCGTTTATGTCACTTCGACACAAATACCACGTCACAAGTTACAGCACGTGCCAAAGTCAGGCTACTTAGAACTTAATAATTCACTTAGATCCGGTAGGGGCTTATCTTGAAGATTTAAAACATAACAAAAGCACAATAACCTCACAAAAACAAATCCGCCATTCTTTTACAAACAAACAAACCATCTCAAGGTTCCCTCAGCCGCCACCCACCGCTCTTGGGGGCGCTGCCCCGACCGGACGCTTCTGACTCGGTGAATACAAAACAGACACAAATATATCGTAAACTGCCGTTTCAAGTTAATAACACTTAAACTTTATAATATTTAAATTAGCCTTAGATATTTTAATAAGAAAAACAACAATCTAGTGCCGACCAATCGGTTATTCATCATAAGCAACACAGTTCTTTTTAATGGAATAATATCTTGACTGGTTTGTAGTATTTCTTTAGATATTAACAAAATAAAATAAGTATTTACTTAAATTTACTAGCTATCTTTGATGATTAGAAATTTAATCATAGTTACTAATAAGTATGAAATAAAGTAGGAACTGAGCAGTGACCTGTTAGTTCCGAGAATAAGCGCTAGTATCGCATGCGGTGGTGGCGCTAATTTCAAGTGTCTGATAATGATGACATAAAGAATGTAGGGCTTGCGCCCATACACGCTATATCACTGTACTTCGGGGACAATTACACGCTTTTTAGGGCATGCAGGTTTCTTCACAATGTTTTACTCAAGTGGTAAGTATTTGCTAAGAACACAAATACTGTGCACATAAATTTCGAAAAAGTCATTGGTGCATACCCGACCTGGGTCGCCAGATTGAGAGGCCAGCGAGCTACAGCTGCTTCAAACATTTGAATAGGAAGAAAATACTATACAACAAAACCAAACAGAAACTTAGTTTTACCTTCCTTCAGTTTCCTAGCACCACTAGCCACACGATAGAGAATGCCAATGCAGGAGCCATGACCTTGTGAGACGTCTATGGAGATGGAGACTATTTAGCACATTGGACAGGTTGTAATGTCTGAAATAAAAATGATAAAACATTAGCGTGTATTACATGTAGGACGAGTAGCAATCAACTTTTCAACACTGAAAGAAATGGGATAGGATATGAGCCAATCTCAAACACGGAGAAAGAGTAGAAGGAAGGGCAATTCTTTTCCTGTGTAGAACAAAAAATAGTAAACGTCTACTTACTTCTCCATAAACTCCTACATATTCAAAGATTGATTACAATCAGTGTTGCCAGCTGCTACCCATATCTAGTAGCTAGATTTGTCGCGAAAAGTTGCTACATCGCCCGATTTTCGCACCCCAGAAAGTAGCTAGAAGTAGCTAAATGCTTCTAAGTCTTTTTTTTTTCATAGGAAAATCCATTTTCAACACAAATAATGGACACAATGACACAAATTGAGGCAAATCATTAAGAGCAAAGTTAGGAATTGAATAATACAACTGAAACAAATGCTGTTTTAGTCAACCAACACCAACACCAACCCCATGCCAAAATATATGGCGCCTGAGTGAAGTTAGCTCCGGTCCGGCGAGCGAGATGGATAAAGAGAAATAGGTGACAATAAAGAGATATGAAAGAGACAGATAGTCAAAGAAAAGTTTGGCTACAATGCTACTATAGTCAGTCGTCCGTCCGGGTCGCGGCCGCCACCGAGTCGACCATAGATAATAATTATCCAAGCTAATTAGACGAATGGCGAAGACTTTATTACTTTGTGATAGAGGCGGTTATTGGTTGGCCCACGCGTCTTATCGTTTTGGACGTTACAGACCGAAACAGCACCATGTTTCGCTTTTAAAGTTCTTTTCACGAAAGATGTTTCACGGATTAAGGCATTTTTGTATTTATTCTTTAATGTTAAGTACTTTGACAGCGGACTTCTTTCCTGAAAGGAAATTTAGTGTGAACTCTCACTCAAGTTTTGTCTGTTACTTAAAAAGTAGCTAAAAAATCTAGCTACAAGTTTTTGTAATTTGTAGCTGTCCGAAACCGAAAAATATTTAGATCTAGCTATAAAGTAGCTAAGCTGGCAATAGTGATTACAATATTTTTATCTAAAGGTAGGTACAGCCCCCTGATTCTGTATCGTAATAATATCCGCTTATATAAGGATAAGTTTGCACTTGAAATGACTTTGCAATTCATAAATAGTTCAATACCCATTAAAGGTTATTTTGGAAATTGATTTTTTATCTGTTTTTCGTGAATAGCAACTATAGCTAGCAACCGACACTGAGTTACATAATAGCCCCGCTGGAGGAACATAATAGATTCATATGATAGGTACGTAGTAGGTATCTCTAATAGGGTTCCGTTCAGGGTGACCAGATTTAAATTGAACATTATGCCAGCTGCTTGCCTAAATTCTGCTAAAGTCTGCTATTTTTTTTGTAAGACATGCTAAAATTCTGCTAATGATTGAAGTCATAATTTTCACTATTAGATAAATAAAAACGCAAAAATAATCACTAGAAATATTTAATAACAACTTCTAAATTATTTTACATTCTTATTTTTGTAGTGTCCATGTTTTTATAGAGAATTGTCAAGCTTTGAGCCATCTTTATCATATTTTTTACAAAAAGCGGCATTACTGACACCTTTGACTCTTGATAACAAAGATGAGAACATTTGATCCTTCTCCAACTCAGAACGATAATTCTGGTCATTTTTTTTTCATTTTTAATTCACAATTCACGCGCACGACACGATTGATTGACGACGACTACACATAAACAAACTGCACTTTACTAACTCTATGTACACACACAACTCGAAAAAAAATACATTTTAGGGAAATTCCCCTAAAATGTACTTGAGGGTTTTCAGTGGAGTAAGAAAATCGGACATTATTTGGGAATGGTAGAATTCTTTATATATTTCTAGCACCACTACCCAAATTAAGCACAGGTAATTTGTCAATGCCTAATCCTGCTAATTTTCTGTGGAGGATTTCTAAGATTCTGCTAAAATCTGCTATCTTTTCAGATCAGCGATAGAATCTGCTAAGCCTTAAATTGGGGATCGAATTCTGAAACAATCGCAGAATTCTGCTCAATCTGGTCACACTGGTTCCGCTTGGAAACGAACGAGTGAATTTCACTTGGAGTCAGGGTTACCAGATGTGATTTCTTAAATTTCCCCAGATTCAAAATATTTTTCCCACACAATTATACGTTTGTCAGAAAAAAACCCCAAACTTGATTTGGCGGAATTAACAAAGAAATATATGCTGTTTTTTATATTATTCAACTTTTTCAGATCTCAAATAAAGGGCATCTTAACCATTATCCTAAATCCTGCTAATAAAACGGCTTTTAGCAAAAAAACGCTGTATGACTAAGTTAAAAACTAATCGGAAAACTGAGGATAGGCTTCCTAAAATCGTGTTACATTAAATGCCTTATTGCCTTAGGTATACAGGCTGATTGATATACCTTATTACCCACCAAGGCTACACACACATAATACTGGGCCCATGAAGTAGTGAAACTAAAAGTAACCGGCGGTAACAAGGTTTAAAAAACTTAAAATTAAGAATTCAAATAAGAACCAAATGTTTCCAAGTGGTTACATAAGCCGGAGAATATTCAACGTTTCACTCACAGTTTCTAGTAGAAGCCGTGCAGAAGCTGTTGCCGCATCAACCAGATCACGGCCATCAGCAGATTGGATGCCACACGTCCGTCGCTCTCAGCACGGAGGCTTCTGGCAAACGACTAGCCCAGCCAGCAGTTTGCAGGTGTAGACCCTAGACTCAAAATACCTAACCAAAGAAATCCAAACTAATAATTTCAGCACAATGTGTTTGACGGAATCGATCGTCATTACATTTCAAAAATCAAATATCAAAATCAAAATATTTATTTTTGCAAAATAGATACTTAGAGTATACTTTCTACAAGTCAAAGTTAATTATAACAATATAATATATCTTTAGAATATAAAAAAATATATAATAATACGGGAAATAAAATATACATCTGCATAAAATGGAGGAATCTAGGAATAAAAATATTATATATACATAATGCAATGAAGAAATAAGTTCATAAATAAAAAAGGGAAATACATACAAAAAATATTAAGGTTGGGCTACTAAAATGTAATAAAGTTATACACCTGCATAAAATAGAGAAATATAGGGATAAAAATATTATATATACATAATGCCTAACCATCTGCACCATTCGATTAGTATTGCTAAGAAGAAGGGCAAGAAACTTAGCAAACATTCCTTTTTTTTAAATAAAACATATGAAACAAAATCATATACATACCTACTCAAGTAAAGGCATAATAAAAAAATATAAAACTGCAGGAATTAGTCACGAGAAAAAATTATATCTTAGTCAACCCGTCTCATATTGTCTATTACCTTTAACAAAGTAAGTTTACATATTAATTAATTTTAAGCCTTTAGAGGAATCATACAGTATTAAAATATGCTAATTATGAATTACAATTTTGAATAAGATTATTATTATTTATTACACCATGCTTCATTATCGTCCAAATGATCATTGATTTTATAATAAGCTTTCTTAAGTAGTCCCTGCTTAATATATAGTTTAAACTTATTTTCAGGCAAACTAAGGACCTCCTCTGGACGTTTATTGTAAAATCTTATATCTATTCTATGGAAATTTCGCACTATGATCGCACGTTCTGAAAGAGTAAGAGTAATTTGTTTTTGTTTCCTTTTTGGGTTGCCAGATAGGTGAAATAGACCAGCCGGATGATTGATAATGAAAATTATTATTGAAAATTATTAATAATCATCAATGATAAATTACTTAGTATAGAAACTGACCAAAAGCGCATTATTAATTCAGTTTAGTTCATAATTTTATAATCTAATATTCTAATTCTAATTTGAATCAATTTTGTTTGCTTCCATTCCATTGCCAAATAATTTAAAATAAGTAGCTGGCTATGTTGACATGACAAAGATATAGTCTGTCTTAAAAGTGTTGAAATGAAAATGCGTAGGCGCAATTTTGGCGCAATGGCGGATGGTGACTTGTTTGAGTCTTTTTTCCAGTGAAACCAATTTGGTGAGTACTATCGATCTATTGAGAAATATTAGTATTGATGCACAGTTTTAGTTTCTGTATTAAATACGTGTTTTATTCATGTTAATATCAAATATAAATCAATTATAAAACAGCTTAAAAATGTAGGTTAAAGATTTTATTCGATGTTTTCATTAACTTACACTAATCGTACAATAATCATCACACCTACAATAAATATGCCCGTTTTAAGCTCTTGTTGACAAATAAATCACTTGAGTGGTTTTTCTTATAAAGAACTCTTCAAATCGGCTGTTTTGTGAAACTCGAGAGCACTTGAACCTCGACATTTGACCTATCTGAATCGAAAGCCCTATCTTGCGGTGGAGAACGCAATCGATCGTGAGAAAGCTTGGGGACCCTAGGCCCCCAACGCGCACAAGCGGCTAATGAACTTTATTGGACTATAAACGTTCAAGTATATATTTATGAAATAACAACGCGGTTAACTCGATTTAACAGATTTTATACTTATTTGTTTGGTGTGACCAGGCGAAAGAAAAATAGTTTCTTCAATATTCATTTCAACACTTTTTTGACAGACTATACAAAATTATTGGCATTATGAACAAGCAGAAGCTGCTGAATTGCGTTAATTATAGAACTCTACGGTAGGTGGGAACACCGCGGTCGCATGCAACATTGAGTTTTTGAACGGGTTTGGCCGAGTTGCTACACTCCAAACGTCGTTTCACATATTTACAACAGATTTCGTATTGATTTATAACTGTCATTTTGACGTCTCTATACGAACCTTGCGAATCCTGAGTTGGTGTTGAAAAATTCGGCACAGGTGTATCAACACTGCTATTTTTGAACGGTCGGGGTTGCGACCCGTGTTATGCCGGTGTGAGTTTTTGAACGACTATCTGGGCCGTAAACGATGTGTATTAAAAAAAACATGCAAATACGATACAGTCTTGCATTTTGCTTACTCGCGTAGCTTTTTGACTTTGTACTTACTCTAATAAAAATGTAAAAAATACAAAAGTCTGACTACGAAATAGTACTTATTGCGAAGACACGCTGCAGCTCAAAAAACCGATTTGATTGTTTGATAGTGTGGATCATTCTCACTTGTTCCATTGGACAGTTCCATGATGGAACTAGTGAGACTTTTTTTTCTCGCTACTTCCATTGGAATGGAACTACAGTTAGCAATGGAACAAGTGAGACAATTTTTTCTCAATTGTTCCATGGAATTTAAGTCTTTGAGAAATATTTATCAATCAGTAAAAATAGAAAACATATTTTACTGGAAAGCAACATTGAAGTGAATACGTACTCAAATAGGGGTTTTTGTTTATACAAGTACCAGGATTTTCAATTAACGTATTTTTTAGCACTTGCGAAATTTGCGAGAGTGTTAAAACCTCTAGAGGTAAAAACACTTAGAACCATTAATTGAAATAATGAAAGAAACAGTACATTTTTGACGTCGTGCTCTCTGGCAAATTTTCATCAATATGCACAACACACTTCAAGTTCGCAACATTAATACAATATCACAAACGTGAAATATGTGTACAGTAAACAGTAAACCACTAAAATCTGTAGTATCCTGCCAAAATGTCATTTAAAGCTCCTAAGTAATTCTAATGGCAATTTATTAAAAATGTTTTTGCTATTTCAATTCGGTACCGTCGTGCCGCCGGTCTTCACATGCGAACCATATCTTCGCCTGATTTGAAATAATTGTAAATTTACACAATCTGTTGGGTAGGAGTTTTAAAAAAGGACTAAATACTTGGCAAATTTCATTAATGACAACATCTTGCTACTGAATCGTGGCTAAGTTCACTATCTTGGCCAACATTGTACTTTTTGTGGAGTGAGGAAGGAGTTTTTTTTTTGTCACGTTACAAACCTTGCTTCCAGGACGTGCTACAGTATAGGTAAAGCTAAACTTTTCTATTACTTATAACGCAAATTTAATTCTTTTTCATTTAGAATATTAATTTGAAAGCTACATTTCATGCAGAAGCTAATAATTGCCAAAAACTTGTTGAGGTCATGCCGGCGACCACTTTGATGCCAAACCTCGCCTGGCCCTAGGGTTGTCAATTCGTTTTAAATTTTACTAAAAACAATTGTAGTGGTTTTGATCTTTTTGTAATCACAATTGAGCTTTTGCACAATTGCGCATTTCCTTTGGAAAATCCGTGTTACTTGTTCAACACAAAACAAAAGCAAAAAAAAAAATTGTACCATACTTGATATAAATTACTGCGTACTTTATATTGTTGTGTGTATTTAAACCAATTGAGACTTATATTCCCGGTTTATACTCTTATCTATGCTTATAATAGCATTCTGTTTAGACTGGTTTAAGATTAATATACATTAAATGTCAAAAATCTTTTTTTAAGCACCCCTGCGATTGTGAGTCAAATACTTGTTTTTAATACTAATGTAAAAATAAAACCACAATTTTGAAATACGTAAATTTCGATTCATTTCAAAAGGTTTTTTGTTCGTAAAAACATTGCATCTAATTTTATTAATAAAGTTATCAAGTCATCAACATTATTTACAAACCATTTTTTGGCAGCCCTATCAAAATTACAGCTTATGTATGGAAAACACTTTAAACTGTTACCAAACCTCGCCTGGCATAGATTAGTTTACTTTCATTTGCCCCAGATATCTATTGCTATAACTAAAAATTATTCTATAACCGTTTATATTTTCGCTGGAAATACAGGTAGGCGAAGTTTGTAGAAAATACCCGAACTTCGCCTAGTACATTTAGGACCATGTTTTAGTCAAATATGTAGGGAAATACTAAGTATCAATATTCCGTATGCATAGCCACAGTCAAGTAGATTTGTTCTTTACGCCGTCTTATTTAAAAAAAAACATCATAGTTTTAGATCAGTGTTACAAAATGTGTCAAAATCCAGGCAAAGTATTGGGGCATGACGGTAAAAGTTTTTTGAAGTGA
Source organism: Ypsolopha scabrella (assembly GCA_910592155.1). NCBI lineage: Eukaryota > Metazoa > Arthropoda > Insecta > Lepidoptera > Ypsolophidae > Ypsolopha > Ypsolopha scabrella. The sequence goes on from OU342987.1 coordinate 13,250,541, forward strand.
ATAGACTTACTCGGAAAACAGACCATGAATTTTTTATTTTTTATTTATATTTTTTATGTAAAATAGAAATTTTGCAATACTCTCGAGTATAGTTAAATACACAGATATTCTTGTGAGACTGAACTTACTCAAGTTTATTAAAACTAAAAGTTAATCTTCAATATCTGCGTACAGTGTCATTGTTTGAATTAGCTCCTCAGAATCATTCGAATTCGAGGAGGAAGCTGCATATTGTTCTTGAACCTCCTGAGCATACATTTTGGATGTAAATAAACCGTACATTTGCTTGTTCGGTTCGAAAATGAAAATGACTAAAATTGCGGGCTGCGTTCAGTATGATTGATCGTGCCGTCGACAAACATTGGTTGGTATAGTATAGAGTAAACTCTAAAATTGTAATAATTAAAAAAGCATATTGTACAGCATAAGTTGCCCAAATATATCAGAAAATATTTTTGGAGTTTCCCAAATTGAGATCATCGCAAGAACTTGAAAAAAGGTCGCAATTTTGGTCGTCAAGTCGCCCAATTTGCGATATGTCGCCCAATCTGGCCACCCTTCCCCTTATGTTATGACTTTAAAAGTTTATACCACAGACACAGACATAATAATCTACTTCACCTATCGTTGTAATGTCGGTCACGTGGACGTAAGTGCGCGAGGTTGCATAAAATTTTACAAAACTGATTAGCAATGCGGCGAGTACCAGTACGCATTTACCTTTTATTTTCATTGAAAAACCAAGCAGTACACGGAAACGCATGTAGCCATATATTTTTGTGTACCATCATATTCATATTATTTTTTAAATCTATGTTTTCGATAACTAGTTATCGACAAAAATGTACAGCACTATTGTACGCTATAACTTTAGCTAGCATTGTATAAAAAAATGGAGACATTCACTCAATTTTGACCGAACAGATTATGTATGTATGTCTTTTTCTATCTTATGACAATTTGGAGGTGGTAGAAAGGATAAAATATAGCTGCTGTTTGTGCTCCATCTACAGGTACCATTGAGATTGTATTATCTTTGTGACCGACCATAAACTACAACCACTGATCTATACAGAGTGTAATCGTTAAGTGTGACCAGCCCCCTGATTCTGTATCGTAAACTCAGTTGCCAAACCAAGTGGCTATCGTCTAAAACATACATATCCGCTTATCTAAGGATAAGTTCGCACTTGAAATGACTTCACAATTCGTAAATAGTTCAATACCCATTATAGGTTATTTTGGAAGTTCATTTTTTATCTGATTTTGGTAAATAGCAACTATAGCTAGAAACCGACACTGAGTTACATAATAGCCCCGCAGGCGATTATTTCGTAACTGTTACAGATATCCAAAAAAATTAAACTGTAATCGAAAGTACGTTACCTGATCATTAAAATCAGTTTAAATTTTTTTGATATCTGTAATAGTTACGGAATAATCGGCTGGTTACACTTCACGATTACACCCGGTATAGGGTGTGGTTATGACTTTAAACAGAATAATCTACTTTAACTATCGTTGTAATGTTGGTCACGAAATTAAACCGAACAAATCCGTATGGACTTCGTAATCAACCTTATACCACAACATATTCAACCGACCCCCATAGTACTTGGCATTGTTGTTCGTTGTGGCCTGATTATATCTATTATATCTGTAATAGTTAACCGCACAACACGTTTGACAGCCCTTTTTCCCAACGATTTTTGACATTTGATGAGGCTCGTGACCGAATCGTTGGTGTTTATTGTAGTTTTTGTAGACTCATAACCGCACTCTAAATTGTCTTTAGAATAAAATAGAATAGAATAATTTCTTTATTTAAGATATATATGTAACAAACATAATTTAGACACTAGTTACCACTATAAGTTGTCTTGAAGCGTGGATAACTAGGCTCTATCCCGAAACATGTATTAAGAAATTATATAATGTAAATTTAACTAAAGTACAACATTTTTATATAATTAAAAAAGAACACAAAGAAATGGATAACAATTAGTTCCTAAAATACGAAAGCCTTTCAATAGGCCACTTTTACGAAGGTGTGTATTTGTGACGGAGGGTGTGTTTGTGTGTGTGAGGGTGTGTATATGTGTGGGGGAGAGAGAGCGAGGGTGCGTATGAGTGAGTGAGAGGGTGAGTAAGGGTGTGTGAAGGTATGTTTTAGTGCATATATATACCTAAGGATATGTCAATAGATAGTACAAATATATGAAAATGATAGTAGATTAATAAGGGTATCTATAAATATATACTTAAATAGATACAAAGATTAAAAGTATGCGGATTAAAAATAATAATAATGTGTTTTTTGGTAACTACAAGAAGAGCTTCTGTTTGATCGTATGACAAACTTTGTAGGTGGTTTCTGACTCGTAATTTACAATCAAATAGATTTAGAGGGTGAATATTTAAGGATTTATTAATTTTATTATACAGAAAAACAGACAGGAAGCATTGAAATCGATTTGTAAAGCATGTTCGAAATTTTACATTTCTGAAAACAATATCAACTCGTCTTTTGGTTCTATTTGGGGTTAATAAGTTAATATTATTGTGTTGTCGAGTGATGGTAAGTAAGATAAAAAGCTGCCTTATTGTTAAAACTTTAGTGGCTTGATATAAGCTTAGGGTGGATGTTCTAGTTGGCATGAAGTGACTCACTTTAAGGACGGCTCGTTGGGCTCTTTCGAGGTTAATAATATGAGTTTTGGCAGAGCCTCCCCAAACAGTTAAACAATAAGTGAGTATAGATTCACACAAAGTGGAATAAATCATTTTAATTATTTTAGGTTCAGCTACATGCCGTATGTTTTTGAAAATGTATATCAGTTTGCGGACACGGGCAGTGACCGCCCTTATATGTTCCTGGAAAGAGAGGTGTTTGTCCAATATAAGGCCTAAATATTTTATTGAGTTAACATGGTCTAATTTTTGACAATCACAATCAGGGGGAGGTGACAAAAGACACTGAACAGAGTGGGCAGTAATAGAGAAGGTATTTAATCGAGGCTGAGTTTGGGGAACAATGGAAAAAGACATGTATTTAGTTTTACTACAGTTTAGACTTAATAAATTGTGATCTAACCAACACTTTACCAGATTTAAGCCCTTTTGGGCATGCTTAAAGGTTGAGTACCAATTTGCTCCCTGGAATACAAGAGCAGTGTCATCCGCAAAAGAGATGATGTTACCATTAGGAATGTTTAAATTACAGAGACCATTTAGGTAAACCAAGAATAGCGAAGGTCCAAGGATGCTACCCTGAGGGACACCATAGTTTACAGGTAGTGGATCACTTAGCATATCTCCAACACGAACACTTTGTTCCCTATTACTTAAATAATCTTGAAAAAGTCGAAGCTGAAGGCCTCGTACACCAATAGATTCCAGCTTTTTTATGAGAACTGGTATTGAAATCGTATCAAAAGCCTTTTGAAGATCTAGAAATATAGCCAGGCACCTGTCTCCTCCATCAAGTCCTTTTACAATTAAGTCTGTAAGGCATGTTACTGCATCGGCAGTTGACTTCTTTGAACGAAAACCAAATTGATGATGTGATAGAAGATTGTAGTGTTCTAGGTAGTTTGTAAATTGTTTATTTATAATTTTTTCAAGGATTTTAGACAGAGTTGACAGAATGGAGATAGGTCTATAGTTACTGTACGCGGACTTGTCACCTGATTTGTGTAAAGGGGTTCTGTCAGATACAGAATGTGTGGCGGAATTTGCCAAGTACTTTCACTCGGTATACGGCACTTCAGCGGCAAGACTTGACGTGCGCGCGGCGGAAGCGGCGAGTTGCGCTAGCAGCGCGCGTGTACATGTACCGCAACTCGCGCTCGTGGACGTGACGGCGGCGCTCAACCGACTCAAGCCGAAACGCTCTGCGGGCCCCGATGGTATTCCTGTTTTTGTCATGAGAGACTGTCGAACGGTCATTGCCGAGCCACTCGCACATATCTACAACTTGTGTTTAAAGATGTCCTATTTTCCAGAATGCTGGAAAGTTACTAGGGTAGTTCCGATACCTAAGGGTAAGACAGGTTCGGAGGTAGATGAATTCAGACCTGTAGCGATACTATCAACGCCCGCGAAGGTGTTCGAGTCAGCAATGCAACACAGTATGCAGGAGCAGATATCGACTCAGCTCTCAGAAGCACAGCACGGGTTCCGACCGGCTCGCAGCACTACCAGCAACCTTCTCGAGTGCATGGCCTATGTGCTCCCTCACGTCGACGCAGGAGTGCAAGTCGACGCCGCCTACTTTGATTTTAAAAAAGCCTTCGACTTGGTCGATAATGACATATTGCTAGCAAAGATGGCGACGATCGGCTGCACTACCAAGCTCCTACAGTTCTTCGCGAGCTATATGAGAAATAGGCAGCAATATGTAGAGTACGCTGGATGCAAATCGGAACTCTATTTTACCAGAACCGGAGTGAGTCAGGGGAGCAACTTGGGGCCGCTTGAGTTCAATATTATGATCAATGACCTACCCGACGTAGTCACGAATGCCAAATGCTTACTGTTCGCGGACGATCTCAAGTTGCTCTTACCAATTAAAGGGCAAACTGACTGCGAGCAACTTCAAAAGGACATAAATAGAGTGGTAGAATGGAGCCTGAAAAACAATCTGCAATTCAATATGAACAAATGTTCTATAATAACATTTAGCAGAGCACTGGCACCACTCCACTACAAATACCAATTGGACGATGCACAAATATCACGAGTGGATTCGGTAAGAGATCTGGGGGTAAGGCTAGATGCCGAACTGAGGTTGCGCGAACATGCTGTTAATGTTTGTAAAAAAGCGTATAGGAGTTTGGGATTTATACTTCGCGGAGCGAATGGGTTCACAAACTTAAAAGCTTTGACAGCAGTGTACGGAGCATTGGTCAGAAGCCAGTTGGAGTGCAATGCCACAGTGTGGGCTCCACACGAGACAAAGTACTGTCAAATGATGGAGCGCATACAAAACAAATTCACAAGATATTTGTACTGGAAAATGTACGGCGTCTACCCTTTCTATCCATTGATGTATCCAACCTTATTCGTGCTGGGCATGGTTGGATACAACAAGCTGGAAGTTAGAAGAAATATGTCACTTGCGCTATACATTTTTAAGGTTTTTCGAGGTAAACTGGCTAATCCGGCTATACTGGAGGGGGTGAAATTATGCGTACCCGATGAGTATGTGCACAGGCGCAGGAGGCCACGTCTATTCGCGGTGCCTAACGGGAGGACCAATTTGCTCGGGAAAGCACCTTTGACGCGTGCAATGCATTTACTGAATCTGGTGGCGGACAAAATTGACCTGTACCACTGTTCTCTGAGCGAATTCGTAAAGATGACAATGTATATTTTATGTTATGGTGAAAATGTTTGATATGTGTTGATGTGTCTAATGTTAAGAATTAAATGAATTAATTGACTACACTATTGCATTAGGAATACCCTGTAATGATAGCTGTAATTTGATAAATACATAAATAAATAAATAAAATCATTGATTTTTTAAAAGCCTTGGGAAAAACGCCTGAAGCAATAGATAAGTTACAAATATGTGTTATGGGTGCAGCTAAACATTGTATGTTTTGTTTCAGTATTTTGGATGAGATTTCATCACAGCCAGAAGAGCATGTATTTTTAAGGGAGTTTATTAATATTACTACGTCAGAGATATTGGTTTCTAAAAGTACAAAAGAATTTTCATGAGATACGCCATGATCACTAGAACGGTTATCCAAGACGGTATCATGTGGGTATTGGTTTATTATTTCTTTGGCCAAATTTTCACCAATATTGGCAAAATAATTGTTGATTGAATTTACGGCGTTTAGTGGATCTGTGTTGGATTGTAATATATCTTGAGAAGCCGTCTGCTTAGGTTTAAAGTTAGTTATATTGTTAATAACTTTCCAAGTTTGTTTTATGTTAGATTTACTAGCTTTTTCTAATTCTGATTTTTCATGTTGTCTTTTTAGTTTTTTTAGGATCGAGTTTAGATAATTTCTATAACGGCGATAAGTAGTTTTTATTATTATGCTATCTGGATTTAACTTAGCTTTTTTATACATCATATCCCTGTTTCTCATACAGCGCAACAGCCCCTGTGTAATCCAGGGTTTTATCGGTGTTTTACGTCTGGATAAAGTAACTGTAGATGAGTTGTTTTTAATTATATTGGTTAAGGAATCAACAAAAATGTTTGTGGCCATGTTGGGGTCAGAGCAATCCATAACCTGACTAAAATTTGAATTTGTAATATCATCCGTAATACCCTGATAGTTAATTTTTGTAAACGTTTTCTTTATTAACAAGTTGCGCTGTGTAAGGTCAGTGAAGTCAATATAGGTAGTGTCATGATCCGTTAGGCTATTTTTTATTATAAGTGTTTTAGAAATTTGGTGTGACTTTAGTATAACGTGGTCTAGACATGCGTCTTCTCTTGTTGGCTTGTCATGAGCAGGGAGTAGCCCATGGGAGGCAACAAGTTCTAGATAGGAAGGGGCTCTGGTATCATCAGTGTTTGGAGTAATATCTATGTTTATGTCCCCGACGATAATTATGTTGTTGTATTTATCGAGGGAAAGAAGGACATTGTCTAACGATTTTAAGAAAGTTTCAGTTTTTTTATAGGAGGGTGATCTATAGATCGATATAAGAGCAGTATTATCTCCTAGGATTGAGACTAAACAATTAGCTTCATGAAAAGTTGGTTCATAGTTTTGTATTTTAATGTCATTCCTAGTATAAACTACAACACCATCGTTTTGGTAGTTGTTATTCATAGATGCAAAACAAGTGTAGCTGTCAAAGTGTGGAAGAATGTCATTTGTAGAACAGTTTAGCCAACACTCCGAGAAGACCATGATATCAGGTTCAATTTGAGATCTATTAAGTAGTGTTCGAAAGCCGGAAATATTTTGATTTAAGCTCCTAATATTTTGGTGTATTATTTTTAATTTCTTGTTTGGATTATTTAGATAATGGATACACTGCTCGGGATCACAGGAGAAAGATTGTGAGACTTCAAAATTGTCTATGTTGCTAATTACTTCGTTTATGTCGTTATTCATTAAAAAGGTTCAAAATCAACAAATGATGTAAGATAGGTGGACATAAATTATTATTGTATATAAAACAAAGTATAAATAGTGATAGAATAGTGATAGTTTCCCTGGATACTACTAAAGATGTCAAAGTCAAACTTTTTTCCATGAATACACTTCATAGGATTGACCTCTGGTCTCTCTGGTAAAAGAGAAAAAAATGTTTTCATACAAAAATCCCATGCAAACGATGTAAATGTCAAATGTCAAAAAATGTAAAATGTCAGATTTTATTGGGACTCGGATAATAGTCGACTACAACCCCCCTGCATCACTTTACTGTCAAACCCCCTCTTCCACCCAAACAACCATGTCAATCTGCGAGTCAGTCACCGTATTGTAGCTATAATGTATACAGGTTGTAAATAGACTGCCACCATTCAATGAAACGAAATATTCTACCGACCCTACTGAACCACTTTTCCCAAGAATCATACCCCCCACCGCAACCCTTACTTTGGGAAATAATTGAGTTCCAAACAAAAATGCATGAACCCTGACGCACCAACATCCGGGCGAGTTTAGAGAGAGCGTCGTCCGTGAAACTTGAAGCTGTTTGAGGTCTTCTCTCTCGCCCGTATGTCGCCGCGTTAGGGTTCACGCATTTTTGTTTGTTTCTCAATTATTTCCTAAACTATGGGTGTCCGCGGATTTGATTCTTAGGAAAAGTGGTTCAGTAGGGTTGGTAGAATATGTGGTTTCATTTAATGGTAGCAGTCTATTTACACCCGGTATATTGTCAACAACAATCAACAATAATTACATTAGAATTGTACTAATCACAATTATTTTGAATGTATACAGGTTGATTGGTAATTAGATGCAATCCTTTGAAGGACTATATAATGCCTTATGCAAAAGTGAACCAATTCTGAGATATTTTGAAATTAAGCTTTTTTTCTAAAGTAAACTTTAATAAAATATATTTTAAAAACCAGCCAATATTTTTGTTTTTTTTAATTTGTTTCGCTTTGGTAACATCCCAGCCAATAAACAATAACCCTAAAATGCACATTATTGACGTAAACCTAGACACTGTGCTCCAAAACTGTTGAAAAGTCTTGAAAATCGCAAAAGATTTACACAAAAAAGCTAGGTTAAAACAAAAAGTGTCTGCACAATTTTCTGTGCGCATTAGCTTGAAAACATCCGCATTTTACTAGCTTTCGAATGAGATACAAAAATCTTAAATTGACAGAGGAATGATAAAAATATGGCCAAAAGAGTAGGAGCAGGTAGAATATTAGAAACAAATCTTATGCATACAAAATGTAAGTGTATAATTCATTTTTTTCTATTTTAACAGTTAAAGATTTTTTTTGATTTAGAAAAAAAAAATTATAAAAAAAAATCATTTAAAAAATGTTACTGGCCACTATATTCTCGTATTCTTTGTTTATTCCTTTTTTAAAAATTATGACACATATTTGTTTCTACGAGTTCAAATTTTTTTGTCGCGTCTTCGTTTTCATCAAGTTGCAATAAAATTAAAAATGAATAAAATTGAGTATCGCGCTGTGATTAAATTCCTCGGTAAAGAAGGGAATACGCCGACGCAGATCCGAGAGCGCATGTTTAAGGTGTTCGGAAATTCATGTCCTTCCGAATTTGTAATAAAGTTTTGGTCAAAGCAGTTTAAACAAGGCGGTGTGAGCTTAGAAGACGATCCCCGTAGTGGAAGGCCCATTTCTGCAGTTACCGCAGATAATGTGGAAAAAGTGAAGAAACTGATCCTTGCCGATCGGCGAATTAAGCAGTGGGAAATAGCTAGAGATGTTGGCATTAGCAAGGAACGAGTTCATGAAATAATTCATGAACATTTGGGAATGTCCAAGGTGAGCGTGCGTTGGGTGCCTAAAATGTTGACCCCGTTTGATAAGCAAAGGCGTGTGGAATGTTGTCAGTCATTTTTAGACTTGGTAAAGGATAAAGAGGAAGAAACTATCTTGCGAATAGTGACCTGTGATGAAAACAAGAATCGATGCAATGGAAATTTAAAGGGGGAAAACCACCAAGAAAGTTTAAGGTCCGGCTGTCAGCGGGCAAACTAATGGCAACCATTTTTTGGGATGTTGAGGGGATTCTTATGATAGATTACCTGCCAAAAAACACCACGATGAATGCTGAATACTATGCGAACTTACTTGACCAGCTACGCAAAAAAATAAAAGAAGACAGGAGGGGCAAACTTGGCAAAGGCGTTTTGATTTTGCATGATAATGCACCCGCGCACACGGCCTTTAAGGCGCGGTCATCTCTGACAAAAAATGGCTTTACAGAGATAAACCACCCACCCTATAGTCCAGACCTGGCTCCCTCTGACTACTTCTTATTAAAAAATTTAAAGAAAAATTTGAGAGGGCGCACATTTTCAACAGACGAAGAGATGAAGGACGCTGTGAAGGACTATTTTGACGATCAAAATAATAATTATTATTTTAATGGTATGCTGTCACTTATTGACAAATGTCGTAAATGCATTTCAGTTGCAGGGGACTATATTGAAAAATAAAAAATAAATTATTAATCCATGTATTTTCTTTCATAGTCAGGTAGATTACTTTTCAGCCACCCCTCGTATCTATATCTAATACTTTTTCGTAAAATCCAGAAAAGTCTCGAAAATTCACTGATTTTGCGTTCCGGCAGCGTGCGAAGCGAGCGTTCTAATGTAGACTTTCTGACAACATACTGAGGTTCAAAATCGCTCAATAAGATTATCGTGCACCAGGGGTAAAGCCTTAAGTTCGAGCTCTAAGGTCATGCATGACGTGACTCTTTTCTCGTGTTTTTTTATAATTTTTTTCTCGTGTCAATTTTTGAACGCAGTGGGTTGGAATCTGAGAGTGAAAATTCTCGTTTTGAAACGTACCCATGATGATAGAACGAGGGAATCGAATCCGGTGTTGCCATCATAAAGTTTATTTTAGCAAAAACGACGGAATAAAATGTTATATTATTACATATTTTTTATACTAAAGCCGATTCTGAAGGCTTTAATTTTAGTTTTAATACAGTTAAAACTTAAATTTTTCCAAAGTTATGTAGCTCTTGTTGTAAACACTAAAGAACTATTTTGGAATGAAGAAAATTTAGTTTTGACAACACTAAAACTAAAATTAAAGCCTTCAGAATCAGCTTTAATACTTGTTTATAATTAATATCTGTGAAGAAAGAAGGTGACCAACAACGACGTTTAATTCTTCACGCGAATATCTGTACTGATACTGCTGTAAGCATAGATGTGTTTGTCAATGTGCGTGAGTGGTGAGAGCAACTTTAATGGAAAACACTACTTATATCGACCAACAGTGCGTGCTAGACCATATTCTTCTTAGAAACCTCAAGCCACTAAAATTGTGCAACGGCATAAGCCTACAGGTCTAAAAGCTGCACAACCATCTGCTGGAGATGGTTATAATGACCAGTTCTGGTTCTGCTAAGAGATTATGATTTCCAAAATAAAATTCAACCAAAAACACGAAAAAAATTAGGGCGATAGGTAGCCGAGCTTAAGCCGATCCCTTTGTCACTGCCTGACTTCTTTAGTAGTTTACGAACGATAAATGCTGACTTTTGTTAATGTGCGTTTCAAAGCTAGATGAGATGACTCCTAAATTTTTCGCTTCATTATCATGCTGTATCTTTTTTCCATCTAATACCAAAAGGCTGGTTGACAAAACAATGGCTTTTACCTTTTCCACTAGTTACTTGCTACTAATAGCACTCGGGAGGTAAGATCAAATAAAACTGAGATTTCCGAATTCACATTATATTTTGGGTCGAGTTTCGACACTGAAGTTCGTAGCAACTCAAGACTGACTTCACTGTGCGGTGGAGCTGTATTTATCCCTGTCCACAGTGACATCACCCATGACTACCTACAAAATCAATATCACAAGTAACAAAATATTAACTTAATAACTTTAAACACTCTTCAAGCAAAATAATAACTGTACAACAAGGTATCTTAGCATCTAGATCGTAAACATAATAAATAAAACCTTACGCTTGTTACGTCGAAGACTACGTCCTTACCGACTTCAACAGTCGTCACACCACCGTATAGATTGTGCAACCTCCCGAATTGCTGACGCTTCATCGACCGACATTTTAAAAGGGCATTTCACCATTGAGGACGCCGCCTTTACGCTAACATCGCGTTAGCGGGAGGACACCACTCTGATCATCGAGATCACTTAGAAATAAGTTTAATGTAAGATAGATTATCATAGTTCTGTAATCACACATCGATTACACATTAATTAAAATTTCATTCTGTTTTCTTTTAAAAACCCTTGCCGACGGCCAACTTCCGTATTTGGCGCATTCAGGCAGTAGGGTAGTCGCGGTTAGTGCCGGTCACACATCGACTGCACTAATAAATCGTTCACACGTCGCGTCTACCACTCTACGAACCTACGGCGGCCGTCAACGGGAGCAGAGAGATCCATCCAGATATCGACGGATCAACATCTCAGAAGAAGCCAGAGGAAAGAAAATTAAGATAATGATCAGCTCATCGTACCTTCTAATCCTGATGACCCTGGCCCAAGCACAAGACATCCGACTTGACAGCCTTGATAACGGACCTGGCATCCTTCCTTTTAAATTAGGCCCTACTAAAATAATATCCCACCACCATACATTCCTACAGGACATTGAAATTACGACAATACAAACACACGTTGACGCTGCAAAATCTCAGTTAACTAACGTTGCAAATGACATAAGTAACAAGAGCTTTTCACTATTTAAGTATCAAATAGTTCATCTTTTTAGCAAATTGGATAAAATTTCAGCACAATTGGATACTTTTAGACCAAAAAGAGTGAAACGTGGTTTATTTAATCCCCTAGGAACTTTTGTAAAAAGTATTACTGGAAACTTAGATTACAACGATGCTTTGCGATATGAAAGCCTTCTGAAAACTTTACAGGAAAATGACCAGAAGCTTTCGAATAACTTTAACCAACATATTACCTTATTTAAAGAAATAACTGACCATCAAACTCAAGTATTAAATAATCTTACCTACAACCAGTTAAAGTTACAAAGGTCCATATCAAATTTCGTAAACATAACCATAAAAGATAATAACCAAGTAGCTCTCTATGCGCAACTTTCGCAACTTTTTGCTTTAATTAGCGAAAATGTGCAAGAACTTTTTTTAGAAGTAATGAGACTAGAAAATATATTATCTTTTAGTCGCACAGGCACTTTGCACCATTCTATATTATCAGTTAGGGATATCACGGGCATAGTTAGTAAGTTAAATGCACTTTATTCGCACAATCAAATTTTATGGTTAGACACGAGGTACTATTATGACCTTATTAGTTTAGGCTTATACTTTGTAGGAAATAAAATAGTGATCATCCTTAAATTTCCCATAACATCCCCTAATTCGTACATCCTTTATAAACTCTGTCCAGTACCCAATAAAAACCATAATGTTATCCTTCCTCCGTTCCCATTTATGGCAACCAATTCCCAGGAATTTGCTCACATAGAGGCTGAATGCCCGAAGATCGACGCATGGTACATTTGCAAGCAACAGCTCAACCATCAGATCCGGAACCAGCGCGACTGTGTTCATCGGCTAATATTTCTACAAGACTTCGATGAAACATGCAAACTTACGTCTATTACTTAATCCAAGGAAGCCTCGATTGAGCTAGATGATCAACACTACATTATGTCATTCCAGAAACCATTGAAAGTGCAGCTAAGTTGTGGACAAGAATACCACCATATCTTGGAAGGAAGTTACATTGCAACAATTCCTCGAAACTGCAGTATAAAGACGCCGAGTTTCACCATAATCAATGTCAATGACCAAATTCACGGACAAGCTGTCGAAATCATGACATTGCCACAGTCGACCATGCTGACTAAATCATCTTCCGAGAAACAAGCACCTGAGTACAAGTTCGCGGCAATCGACTTGAACAAATTGCACAATATTCAACAACAAGTAACAATGGAAATGCCAACAAATCTCCAATCTTTCGACACAATGAGTACCTACCATACAACCATTCCACTGTTGCAGTGATATTGCTGACCATCATTATTTTTATCATTATATTCTACGTACGAAAACGAAACTGTAAGACTGAAACCCTGCAGAACCCTAAAATGAAGCTTTCAAATGCTAAAGAAGTTAACAAATCATCTCAAACTCCGACATCTATTGAAGATAAGAAAGCCGCAATATTTGCATTAGACATAGGCAAATAGTTGCTCGTTCTAGAGGGGAGGTGTTACGTCGAGGACTACGTCCTTACCGACTTCAACAGTCGTCACACCACGGTACAGATTGTGCAACATCCCGAATTGCTGACGCTTCATCGACCGACATTTTAAAAGGGCATTTCACCATTGAGGACGCCGCCTTTACGCTAACATCGTGGTAGCGGGAGGACACCACTCTGATCATCGAGATCACTTAGAAATAAGTTTAATGTAAGATAGATTATCATAGTTCTGTAATCACACATCGATTACACATTAATTAAAATTTCCTTCTGTTTTCTTTTAAAAACCCTTGCCGACGGCCAACTTCCGTATATCGCTCCCAAATAAAATTAGGTTAATCAAATTCAAGATTAGACCTATGGGTGTGTGAAAGCCATTTTTCGATTTAGGGATCCGTTAGCTAAATATTAAACTTTAAATAGCAAATTATTGTTAGAGTCAAGTGTCCCGCCCCCCGCCAGCTAAACGGTTTTTTATGGATATGTGAAAAAATTCACAGAAGTAGTAGATAATAATGAATTTAAAAAGAAAACTATCACAGCTAAGAAGGCTTTACACTTTACAGGTGTACGAGTACAGGTCGCACCAAACTTATAGTCCCCTCTAAACACGACAAACAAAAAAAAAATCGGCCAAACCCGTTCAAAAACTCTGTGTTGCAACCCCGGTGTTCCTACCTACCCTAAGGTTCTTTAATGAGCGCACTCTGATGCTATCGTTTATTCCCGCGTATTAAAGATATGAAATTTAAACTCCTCTAACTTCGTCAATTATTATCGTAAACAATGTAGCTTGTACCAAAGTTTCAGTTATGAAAAGACCATTCACCGTGAAGAAATAAAAAGTTATCTATAACTAATACTTATGCTGAAAGTTTGTCGCCTTTGACTTCTGCATTTGTGTACAACTGATTGTTTGTCAAAAAGTATAAAACCATAGCCATGTCGACTATTGGTAAATTATCGGACTGTTCGCGTATAAATCCACTCTCCATCGTTTTAATTTTGTATCCACAGGTTTATTTTATTTAACAGAAGTATTCTCAATTATAATTTTACGTAAATACAACACGTCCGATATACTGCGAGCACGATATCGGCTGAAATAGCTGGTTTTATTTTAGAGCATCACGTCTCATCCACACCGCGGCAGTGGGAAGTTGTGACGTCACAGCGCAAATGCTCCGCGCGGTCTTTTTAATTTGTACGGGGTACAGATTTGATGTGAATTGCTTCGTAATTATTCAAGATATTAAAATCATTGTTTTACCAATGTTTTATACATTTTGAATACCTGAATTTGAACTTTTTTTTTGTTTTCGTGACAAAGGAAACGAGAAGATTGTGTGCTTTGTTAAATTACTGAAATGAAAATTTTACATTTGACAGGTTTTTTTTGCTTAAGAGTTGAGAAACACAGTGCCTAATCTTACTTCTTAAAGTACAGTATATTGTCACGACATGAATCCCCGAGGTGGTGTCAGAGGTCTTCCAAGTGTGAACTGTGAAATGAAAGTCACAGTCCACACCCGGCACACCCACGTTTCACCGACAATTAATTACGTCCTAACACCGTTTTTCAGGAATAAATACACGCTTTTTAGGGTATGCAGGTTGTTTCCTCGCGATGTTTTCCTTCACCGTTCAGCAAGTGGAAAGTATTAAATAAAATACAAAAAAATTACTTCTTAAAATAACCATTTTATGGGAAATGAATGTATCTAAGTTATTTTTTTGCCTATTAAATTAAATTTATGAATAACTCACAAGTCACACTTCCGAAATTATTATTTAGTAGTGATGCGTTGATTAACTACATTACATATCGATGTTTCTTTTAACAACAACTTTTTATATCTACTTCAAACCGGGTATGGAAAAATTACGAAAAACTAAAAAAAACATACCCGTGTCAGGTAAAGCCACTGTCTCGATTCGCTAGCCTAGCGACTAGACAAACTATTATTATTTAAATGTCACATTTACACTTAATCGTTGTCTATGTGTACCATTTTAATGATTATTTCTGTTATTTTAAATATTACAAATTGAAAACGACACAGAAAATCTAGTAAAATACAAACTAGTTGGAGGAACTTTAAAACTACTATGCACATAAATTGGGAAAAGCTCATTGGTGCTTGCCCGACCGGGGATCGAACCTGGGTCTCAAGATGGCCAGTCAGAAGTCAGACCTGCTCAAGATCAAGCTTGACGACCTTTATAATAAATTAGATAATTTCATTTATTTTAGATTTAGTTCAAAAGTTTCACTCCTTTTATTTCAGCGCTAACATACGACGTATTGACGGAGGAAAAAAGTCTATCACTGTAAATATAATCTATTCTGGGAAAATTATCACTTTTTCCTTTAACAAAGTCTACTTCCATGGCGTAAGATAACATAAATATATTAATAAAACTGAACAAAAATTTTAGTTGTACAATACGTATATCTTTTACACTGATATCGGATTTATTGAACAGCTATACGTAAAATAACAACCAAGACGCGGAGTGGAGCGGTAGCGTGACGTTTACAGCGGGGTCAATCTCCCGCAGTCTTTCTGCGCTAGACTATGTTAACTCAAATAATCTGTTTCGCAGTCATTTAATGACGGATTAAAATTTTTTTTTCACCACTTTATTGGGTTTGGTCTATATTTTAATCCCATGAAATTAAGTATGGTATTATCAACATCATGAAACTTGTTCATTACTTGCAACTCGCGACAGCACGGTCGGGAGCTGGTATACAAAGAAAATACGACCTTATTCCGCAAGAAATAATGTTTGTATTGAAACGTAACTTAGAAAAAATATCAATAAATTGAACAATCGTGGACATTTATTTTTTAATTTGTTTCTTATAGTACTCATGATATTTTGAAGGCATAAATTAAACACTTTTGAAGTAGTTATGTATTTTGGTTTTCCAAAAATTACAAATATTTGAGAATTTAGAAATCTGCAAAGAGAATGTGTTTAATTTTTAATAATTTACTAACGCACATAATATACTATTCAGAATAAATTAATGAATTACAGTTATCTATAATTACCGGTAAGATAAGCCAAAAAATCTGTAACTTACTGAACCTTCTTTATTAATGATTATCCCGACTGATTAATTAGTTTAATTATGATTTTTTTTACTGGAATGCAAGCGTTATATCATAACTGAGGTACTTTTACAACGTTATATATTATGCTGTACTTATGAAAACTAAATATATTGAAAACTTAGTTTTTCGGTTTTTTTACATGGACGCGGAGCTTTAAAATGTTTAATTCTTCTTATTTTAACTATAATTAACAATACTCTATGTCACAGAGAAAGAAAATTACAGGTCAAACAGAAAATGTATGGAGTTGGACTGATAAAATGGGTTTTTACGGTTGAGAAGGCTAATTCGACAAAATGAGAATAGGCCTACAGATTACGCCTTAGGTGTTGCGTCTATTTTCTGCAAAATTTGCAGAGTATTTAATACTTTTGCGTTAGTTGAAATACTACTTCTTCTAGGACTTAACATAAAAAACTGGCAGTTCACCAACTGCTCTTTTAGTCATCAAATTTTATCATGGCCTTTTGCCTTAGTTTCAATTTCCTTGAGTAGTTTTAAAACTATATCCTCACTAAAAGAATATTTCCCCCTATAAAATGTATTTAATTCAAAATGTGACTTTATCGTCCCCAAAATTGGAGGAGAAACAGGCAGATTCTTATAAGTTACCATTGATCGCCTAATTGGTCTGGTATATTAAGTATCCTGATTTAAGTTTTACACACTTCTAAAAACATTCTCCTAAAGCTTGGTTATAAAATTTATTGTTTACATGAAATGTAAAAAAGCCTTGCTCTCTGCCTCTCTTCTTTAAATAATTTTAAATTTAAATATCCGACGGCTCCAGTCATTCGTAAAAGTAGAAATTAGTTGTACCAATAGTACGATAATGTGATGTCAATGTCTAAAAACGTGATTTTTTTCTGATGAGATGTTGTTAGTGAACTGAAGCGTACAATGATTATTTATTTAGTCGTTCAAGTCGTTAAGGAAGTCGCTGCTGTGCTAAAACACAAACATTCATACCACCACATCTGTGCTCACAGCTTCATGCCGACGGCCACGGTGCAAAACCTGCTCACTCATCAACACACCCTCTCTCCCTATTCCACGCACATGCTCATACTTACTCACCCCTATCCTATTCCTAGTTTCTAAGAAGTTTATATTCTATGAAGTTGATTTTCCTCTTCTATAGTCTCTTTTTAATACTCATTGTCACCTTATCATTGTATTTGTCATCATTTCATTGTAAATAGGTATGTCATTATTGTTTCAACTGATATCGGCCCCAGTAGGGCCCGAAATTATATAAAAAACAAAACAAAAACGAAGTTCTAAAACTTTTTAAACCTACATTTATTTTATTGAATGTAGTTAATTAAGTATTTTGTTCATGTTTGGTTTGGCAGCGTCAATGTCTCCAACTTAGAGAAATCGATACTGTAATGCAGATGTGGCCCCAGCAGCATAGTTGAAAACTATACATTCAAAAAACGATAAGCAAAGCGTGAAATCGCGGTGGTGACTGGCGATTGCGGTAACTATAGCGGTGTGATGTCGAGTCCGTCAAGTGAGCAGTACAAGTTTCGCAACGGGTTATGAGCGCTCGGCAAAAGTGGTGGGGCACTAGTGCATGTGTTCACTCGCGCACCAAAAAATGCGATAGAGAAAAAATGACTAGCGCAGTCAAGTTCAGCGCTCATAAGCCGTTGCGACACTTGTACATTAATTTTGAATTACTTCAATCTTTGATTGATAAGAGGCCGCCACGCCGGTTGGAGCATCCGTGGTTCATACAAACAAAATACCAAAACCATTTGTAAATAAATCATTGATATTCTTAGGGTATGTCGTGCGTGTTGTGTACCATTGATGGTAGGTACTGTTCAATGGTACTAGTGGTCTGCAGGCATTTGCTCGATCGGATTACAGAACATCTATGTTCCCAAATATATATTTGAAAGCACACTGATTTATAAGACGAGATATATGGTATTTAAAATTTCCATAGAAAACTTATTTTATTCATATTTCTTGTTTAAACTAAATCGGTCTTCTAATTTAATATCTACCTGTACATATATATTGGGAACCTAGATATTTCGTAATCCTATCGGGATAAACCACAGATAAACGTGGGTTGAACACACTCTGTCGCACTCAACAATTTGTTCAATTTAAAAATTATTTTGGTATTTCGTTTGTATGAAATATGCATGCTCCACCGGCCTCCTAATATCTCTGTAAGTGTAGGTAAGTTCTTTATTATTTTTTCAGAATATAAGTAAAGTAAAAAGGCAAATTCGTGTAACAAAAAGAATAATCTTGCTCATAAAAAAAATCAGTTCGAGAAAAATATTTTTGTAGAGAGAATGTATGGATTTTTAAAGCACATCCACTGGATTTTTGGAAATCAGATCTAGGAACACTGCCCGAAATGAAAGCCAAACGCCACTTTATCGATGCAAAAGGCGCTGCAGGTTGGGCAACTCATCGACCAATCAAACAGCAGCATTAAATTATTATCAACCACAGAGCTGTTAAAACTGCAGCGCTGAATTGCGGCTGAATCGGTAGCTAACATTGATGACGATTGACAATTTTTCCATAAATGTAAACGTGAATCTATAAAATAAAACGACATGTTCGTTCTCTTCTCACTAAAATATTTAGTTCAACAAGCCACAATATATTAAACGTAGGTAGACATACTATGAGTATTACACAATATTTTATTTTTATTTATAAATTATTATTAAATAAATATTGCGGTCCTACTGCTCTCTTACCTCCTCCAGAGTTGAAACTGCCAGCCAGATATAATTTATTATTAATTAAATACTTGTACTGTGTTGTTCTTTGTAAAACATTTCGGATAAGTCATATGTAATAATATTGTAACTTGTTTACAGTCAAATAACCTGTGATACTAAACCTGGATTCATCGTTGACCACCATCCTTCAGTCAAGACCCTGATTTCACAGACGATTTTCAGAAATTGGTTATTCAACATCATTCAAGCCCTGGATCGTGCCCCCTTATCAACACTGACCAAACGGAATCAAGTGGAACCTCCACTGCAAGTTACCCAGTGATTTGGAATATGCCAACCTAGACACTGGCCTAGCCTTTTATGTGGAAGCAAACAAATTGTTTTTGTGAAAAATTTATAAAAAGTGATGTTCAAAAAAGAATGTACCTAGTCTGTTATGAATTTTTTAGAATTACTAATACAATCCATAATTTTCTTACCTTTGTCCCATGTATCGCCTTGTTTGAGTTGCATCTCATGTTTTTAATTATGTGAATGCACCTTTTAGCTTCAAACATAATTTATTTATACTACATCATGATCATAAGTAATAGAGGTACAGTGGAGCCCACATCAAGCTATACACATCGAGTATAAGCTGACCTCTCATTGTACGGGAAGCCTATACAATGAGAGGTCAGCTTATACTGAAAGTGTTTAGCTTGATGTGGGCTCCACTGTACAAAAGATGTATTAATAAGTGCTAGTATTTTAACTGCACCATATAGTCAATAAAGTCGATTCTGAAGGCTTTAATTTTGGTTTTAGTAGGTACTGTCAAAATTAAATTTTCTTCATTCCAAAATAGTTCTTAAAAAGTGTTGACAATAGAAGCTGTATGCCTCTGGACAATTTCAAGTTTTAACAGCACTTAAATAGTGTTAACAACAGAAGCTGTACGTACATATGCCTTTGGAAAATTTAAAGTTTAAACAGCACTCAAACTAAAATTAAAGCCTTCAGAATCGAATTTAATGTCTATTAGCTCTAAAAACTATAAGACCAAAGCGATCTTGTATTATCAGCTTGTTAAAACCCCTACTTGATGAAGTGATGATGACCCACCAGGGGGGTCGAAATATATTTCGAGCTTAAAAATATCCTTTTATTTATGTATCACAATAATATTTATTTCTTAACAAAAAGGAAGTCTATAGATGCAAAAATATGGATTTATTAACTTTTTTTTACATAAAACTTGTGTCTGGGACTGTCTAAAGTAATTGGAGGAGAAAGTTTTTACATTTAATTAGCTTTAGCCTGTGGCTTCACCTGCAGTGGTTTAGTTTTGTGTGTAGTCCTATATTATTGAATACTTTTTTGGACCAATAATAATTTTGTTTCAGATGACTATTGGTTCTCATAATAATTATTATGTCTGACCATTATATTATATTTACATTGTTTTCGGCAGGGCAAAGCGACCTCTTTATTTTCTTGGTCTCTGATTTTATGTCCTGGCTTGGCCAAGTGACATCAGCGAGCCTCATCAATACCAACCCAGGTTTCAGGTCACATTTAATTAATATACCTGCAGTTTCAAAAAAGCGAATGTCATGATTATGAATGAGTGACTAGGTATGTCTAACCATAACAACAAGAAACGAATTTTCAAAATCAATTAGGTAAACGGTTATTCATGACTATGTCATCTGCCCGTCCACAAGGAACAAACAATAGCTTACCGCTTACCTATGTCTAATTGAGTACCTAGTCTAAACATTACAATTAAGAAATAATTTTCAAAATCGATTCAGTAGTTACAATGATTACCATACAAATGTAACGAATATGCTGTCCCTAAGGAAATGACATCTCCAAGAACCATAGAAACTATAGCCTAACAAAGCCCAAGTGGAGAGTCTAACGATTACAAAAGTAAGTAATTTTTTAAATCAGTTTTCAGTAGTTACCAAGACTATATCCCTAAGGGGCCTGTCCCGAGGGAACAAACTATACCCATAGCACTCAGGGATAATGTTGCTTCCTATTAGTGAAAAAATCTCAAAATCAAATCAGTAGTACCCGACACTAACCCCTAGGTAAGTACATCTAATCTCAGGTTAAAGAATTTGTCTATCTGAATCTGGGTTATCTTTTTATGCACAATAGACAGTGTGACAGTCACATTGAAAGAAAAGTGAATGCAAGAAACATGTTAAGTGAATGGAGCCCTGTTTTCCTTTTTGGGCAGACAAAGTGTGACTGCAAACGCACAATTAGCAGTTCATAAAAGTGTGTTGGCTCCTACACTTACTTAAGGTAATAAATGTTGGGTGTGGCAAGATAAGCATCAAAGTAGAATGAAAATGAATGCAATAGAAATGCATTTCATACAGAGTATGTGTGGTTTGACATTAATATGTACCTATGTGTTTATTTAAATACCTACCCACTTAGGATTTTAAGTTTTTTTCTATTACTTACTGCATTTTACTTCAGGCAGGCATTCCTTCATTTTAAAATGGAACCTAAACGGGCCCCCCTAGAAGGATGTAGGTATGCCAACCAGATTGGTGACATAATTAATAAGATCAAAGTAAAAAGTACCCAGAATAGAAGAGCTTGTATAGCTATATTGATTGATGTAGAAGCTTAAGTGGTGTCAGGGTCATAGCAGATGTAAGTAAATCTGCCTACACCTCTGAGAGACAGCCGTGAGTCTATGTATGTTAATCATAAATAAAAACATAAATAAAACAATATTTGTTACGTAACCAAAGTAAATACCTAAGTACTTCTTTATTATTGTCAGATAACCAAAAAAGGAATTAAAATTGAAGTACCTAAGTAAGTAATCTTGTTGGTAAAAATACTTGTCAACTCTTCTTCACTTACAAGTAACAACCATTGTCAACAAGCCAATTGTTTATATAGGTAGGTATATATTGGCACGTTTGCAGTAACAAGTAAGTAAGTACATCTATTGGGCCTTTTTTTCTGTTCATTATTCAGCGATAACTTGTTTGTTGTTGTTTTCATTAGTCGACTCATTCATTTGATGGGTGTGTCTTTTTTAAGTCTTCGATGTTGTCACCACTGTGAAAGCCAGTAAAGTTAATCACGTGCTGAATTAATTTAAAAGGTTCATCACATCAACCAGCAACCACTTCTATTTCTCTTCTCTGTACTTGCAATGAGGGAAACTCTGTGAAACAAAAATCAGCATCATATTGTTTCCTACTTACTTTTATACTTATTGAATGACAAATGCAAGTAATTGTTTTCACCTGGTTTGGTTACCTACTGGTTCTAGGACTTGAAGTCTTTAGAAACAATGGTCATAAAGCTGCAAGAAAAATAACTGGTTAGTTTATTAATGGCTAGGTACTACGTCAAATATTGACTTCACACACAATATAATGACAAAAACAAATCCTAAGTTTAATTGGAAAAGGTGATTAGAAGTTAAAATAGTATCCTACTAATAACTATGAGTGTTAGAATGTTTGTGTATGTGGTTAGAGTGTTGATAAGGGGGCATGACCCAGGACTTGGGCAGCGCCCAAGTGAAGTGTTTTTTGCCATAGTGCTGCCTTATTTACTCCCCAACCGTGTACCTATGTTACCAGTCAGTTTCATAATGGCAGAACAGATTTTCAAGAAATTTTGTGGTTAAGTACCTAGGTACCTTAATAATCTTAGAGGTCCTGAAATAAGGTACCTTTTGATCCCAAAATTTTTTAAAGCTCTATCCAATTGGGCAATTCATTGATAAAAGGAATCATTGAAGTTAGGTAGGTACCCATAACTAGTTCGGCAGAAGGAAAGATTATTAGACTACATTGGGGGTTGAAAGAATGGAGAGAAATATGCACTTACTTACATTCATTTTCAAAGCGGCAGGGACGGTCGTATATTATATGACAAAATCGACAGGTTGACTTTGGGTAGAATTTAGTGCTAATGACTCATGTCACAAACATGAGACCCATCTTCTCAAGTTTCCCCGGCGATTGGTTTGGTGACCTCTCTGCCAGTGGAATGTGATGATCCCGAGATGCTCATAGTGCAGGTAAGTACTTAATCACTTCATTATACCAAACACTCGACGCACCAATATCATGCTCTGTCTGTAGGTACTGTAAATAAAAAGCTGCACACTAAACAGGTTACGACTTATGGTGGTCTTTTCTGCTTGGCTACAGCCACCGTCTGTCTGCTACCACAGATCATAGGTACCATTCAATTACATAATAATAATTGCAACTCGCAGTACCCACAACAAACAACCAACACACACGAAATAAAATGATCATCAAAATGATTTGTTTACATTAGAAGGCGAAATCTATTTCCGAACGAAAGTAACCAAACGTTCGTTCAACTTCGTAATCTTTCGGACATTTTCGGCAGAATGTTAGAGGTACGTCACTTCCTGTACAGGCCGTTTTTCGCGTCCAGTTTTGTACGGGGCCGTTATTGGTGTACATGGCATGAAAAACGGTTCGGGCTGTTATTCGCATCCAGTTTTGCCCGTCCACGTTTTGTACGACCTGTTATGCACGACCCTGTTATTGGAATCCATCATGGCTTTCAAAAACGGCTCGTACAAGGAATGCCCGGCCTGTTATGCACAGCCCGTTTTGCACGGCCCGTTTTTCGTGTACATGTACACGAAAAACGGGTCGTACAGAACGGGCTGTGCATAACGGGCCGTACAAAACGTGGACGGGCAAAACGTCCCCCCAGCCGCTTTGACTTCGAGAATTATACTATTTATTTCAAAAGATCAAGTAGATTATATTTCTAAAAACAAAAATGACACTTTTCATTTTTGTCGGATATATATCACTTTGTCCTTGTCTTAGTTCACTGATAAGAAAGAGATACAATGATAAGTGTGAGCATAGACACGGTAAGCTATGGTACCAACATGATGCCAAAAACTGTACCTCCTATCGAGTAAACGTTAACTATAATAGAACGCGGCTATGAAGTTAATCCTGACACATTGCGCAACTATGAAGTTTCTGAATAATGACAATGTCAACCACATAGGAAAAAATTACATAATTACTTATTGCGTGTGACAGAATAGTGAGTGGCAATAATATCACAGACAATATATCGATACACGTTAAAAAGTTCGTATAGCTAAAAATATTGTTATGTTTTATGATGATGTGCATTATTGTAAATAAAACGTAAAATTAGATATATTAGTAATATTCTCCTTCAGTTAATTATAAATATTAATGAATAAATGAGTTTGTTTCTTTATTACTAACCTCTGGGAATTGAACTCTTTTTACCTAGAGAAAACTTTTTGAATTTGAATGTAAAGTACAATATTTCCTGTCAATTAATTCAATGACACGTCAATAGGTATGATAAAACAATTTTAAGTATTGCCTTGATCGCTTTTCCAAAGGTTGATACTTTTGATTGTGCTAAACTTGTGCATGTTTTTGGCTATTAATACCTAGTGCCATCCCCCATCTCACCCATTGACCAAGGGGCAGATTGAAGCAAGGGCTTGAACTTGGAATTTGAAATGCTTACTACTTGGAATTGTTAAAATGCCAAAACGATCGAAGAAATTCGTTCTTAACAGTCAGTCTCGTGAGCTTATCATACGTGTTCGTGACTTTTTTGAACGAGAAGCTCAAAACGGCGGACCGATATTGCCCGTGACATCGGTGTTGGATCGAGTTGCAGATGCTCTCGATATCAGCAAAAAAACTATTATAAAAATCACGAAAGAAAAATTGGGTGAGACTGGCATCGAAGATAATGTTCTATATTCTCCCAACAAGAGAAAAAGAGCGAAGCTTACCGATGTAGATAATTTTGACGTTGACGCCATCCGCAGGCATATTTACAATTATTATTTACGTAAAGAGTACCCAACGTTGTCGAATTTAGTGCAGACATTAAAGGAAACTGGATTATTTTCCGGATCAAAAAAGTCATTGTCAAAGGTTTTGAAAAACATTGGATTCCGATATAAACAATGCAACAAACGAAAGGTGCTAATGGAAAGATCGGATATTGCCATGAAAAGGACTGATTTTTTACGCGAGGCGAAAGCTATAGATGATTGGGATAATGTAGTTTTTTTGGACGAAACGTGGCTAAATGCGAATCACACAGTTGGTCGCTCGTGGACGGACGATACGGCGGCATCGGCATCCAAAGTCCCCTCCGGAAAAGGAGCCAGACTAATTATTTGTCATGCTGGCAACGCCTGTGGTTTTATAGACAACTGTTTATTGGCCTTTGCGTCTAAAACCACAGGTGATTACCATGAAGAAATGGATGGTGAGAAGTTTACCCAATGGTTCACTAATATGCTGACTAGCCTTTCTGAGCCATCAGTTATTATTATGGATAATGCACCTTATCACTCCATGTTAGTTGATAAGCCACCTTCAAACTCTGAGAAAAAAGCCCATCTGGTTGCATGGCTTCAAAAAAAAGGTGTAGACGCAAGTATGTCTATGTTGAAAGGAGATTTGATTAGATTGATGAATATTCACAGATCGAGAGTAAAACGATACGTCATTGATGAACTAGCACTGCAACATGGGCACCGAGTACTTCGTTTACCGCCGTATCATTGCGAGTATAACGCCATCGAATTGATATGGGCACAGATCAAAGGACATGCGGCACGCCATAATACTGAACCTCCATTTTCCACAGCGAAAATGATGAAATTGTTAGAAGAAGCGTGCAATCACGTAACCAAAAATAATTGGAAAATGGTAGTGAATAAAACTAAAGCCAAAATATGGGACGATTGCAACAGAGACATTAAAGTGGATAATATTTTAGATAATGACTTTGAGTTAGTTATTAATACAAACGATTCCAGTAGTGATAATGGTGATGGTGCTTCGGAAAGTGATACATAATAAAGTAAAGAATATAAATATTATCTCTACCATAGAAGTATTAAGTAATTAAACTACTTCTATGATCTCTACCTAGATGTTTTTTTTTTCACTTTCTTCATATACTTACATCTGATAACTGCATTCGACTTTACTCACACTTGACGAATTTTATCGATACAGTGATCGAACGTATAACAACCCTAGAGGCATGTGTCAGGATTGACTTCATAGCCGCGTTCTATTATACAGTAGTAATCGAGTGCGAAACTCATGGTGCCTTTGTTTTACTTAACTATTCGAATGGCGTCTTCACGTTAACTACTGTAGTAACGTCTAATGATTTTACTATGCAAACTCATGGTAGAGGTACGTAGACCGAGGATTCAGGGACTCAGTGCGGCCCCTTGAAGACTACGGTTACGTAGTGCATATGCCAGAGACAAAGAACCGAAGGGAACTGCAGCTTACTACAGACCAAGCCAACAAGTCTCGGCTTGTGACCATTTGTCGGTGGGTGGTTGAAGTCATAAATGGACGTTTCATAATAGATTTTCGCCTATTAAGGATTGTCCACAGTAACCGATCACTAAGACACATGATAGACTACTTTAGAATTGCTGCAGCTCTATTAAATGACTTCCACGTCCTGATCGAAAATAATGTGCATGCTAATGAATTTTTAAGTATTATTAATGAGAGAATAACTCTGCCTAATAGATTAGCAGATCTTGTCATCGCTAGTTATTATAATAGAAGAAGAGCACATTTTCAGTCGATGACAGCCAATACACCGGAATTCGATCAGTTCCCCAGATTTACGCAAGAGCAACTGACATTGTTTGCCTTGGGTAGCTATCAAATAAAGCAGGCTCGAAGTTATTACGGGGAGCACGTTCAACCTGATGGTGCGTTTATCATAGAGCTTGGCGGGGATGTGCCAGCTCAAGAAGTTCGGGAGCTTGACGGAAGTGACCTTTGGCTTATAAGAGGTCGCATACACTCAAGACATGTTCAAGCTAAAACTTACTACGTGTACAGTGGAGCCCACATCAAGCTAAACACTTTCAGTATAAGCTGACCTCTCATTGTATAGGCTTCCGTTACAATGAGAGGTCAGCTTATACTCAATGTGTATAGCTTGATGTGGGCTCCACTGTACATTGCCGTTGAGCCTAGTTTACTTGGGAGAGAAGCAATTCCTCATTACTACTGTAGCTGCAATATTGGAAGGCGTACTTTAGGATGCTGTGCACACGTTATGACGATCATATGGTACATGGGTTTTGCGCGGCATGATCCTGCGATAGTTCCACCGGCAGAGGGTCTTGAAAATATCATAGTCAGACAGAACGAATATTGACCATTTTACTGTCTTTTAAATAAACATTTCATTCCATATTACCGTTTTTTATTCATATTTAAACCACTAAAAGTTAGACAAGTGAATTAATAAATTCTGGTATATTTATCGAAAAAGTGTGAATATAAATATATTTTCAACTGGTTTACAAGTACAAAGAATAACCCTAGAGCATTGGTCTCGTAGTAAAATATGTTTAAAACATTTTTTTCTGCACAAAAGATCATAATAATTTTCGAAATCATTTAACTAAGCAGAGAATGACCCTACAGCTTTGGTCACAAATGATTATAATGACATATTTTATCGAAATATAACAGTATAATTTGTTGGCCGGCACTTTCAGATTTAGCCCAAAAATGTATGAACGCTGAATGATGTCCTTTAAGACTAATCGAATGGGCGGAGTTAGGCATATATTTGTAAATGTAACTTAATAGTATTTAGTATATGGTATGGTTAGCTATTATTATATAGTGGGTATATAAATATATTATTGTATACATTAAATATACCTTTAATATAGTTTATGTACGTGTTTTAACTTATTAAGTATATATACCCAAATCATAATTTAATATATTGTATTTTCCTCTTTTAAATTTAACCATTTTACTTATTTAATATATTCTAACGTGCGATAAGTGTATTTATGTACCTACATTGCAAAAATAAAGTATTTGATTTAACACTGAATCTTTTGTTACGGCAATTTTTTTTTTCGTTACCTTTGATATCTTTTATAGAATAAACGGTTATTTTAAATAAAGATACGTAATAAGAATTATTTCGAGTCTAAGCTGGAGTAATTACGACCCTCGGTTCTTCAACTACATATAAGGGTCGTTTTACCACAGAATAGATTTGAGTAGACTTCTCTAGTTATGAATAAGCAATGTCCCTTTCGAAGCAATTATTCTGTTTTAGCTAATAAAGGATTAATGTAAAAGAGAAACCGGATCTTACTTAATTTTTTCCTGAATTTTGTATGCTATTTTAATCTTTGACTTTCGCGTCTCTCAATGTCATTAGAGGTGTTTTTTTGTCTCAATATTTTATTCTGGCAACACTGATTTACCTGAATGGCCACACTGAGATTGGGAAGTACCAAAACACGAATCATGTTTACACTCTTTATCGCTGGATGGACCTATACTATTGCAATCCTAATTTAACTGTATGACAAACTTAGTCATATAGAACATTATTAAAAAGTGTTTGCTATTGTTTTGTTTTTTTTATATAATATAGTTAATAGAACAAAATAAAATTAATACTTTCATATTTGCACTCATAGCAACCATATATCTGAAAATCTTATTTGAATATCTGGGGTGGACACAACTTACATATAAAAAAAAACACTAATAGGGGAAAGACATACAAAAAATATTTAGGTTGGGCTACTAAAATGTAATAAAGTTATTATCTGCATAAAATAGAGAAACATAGGAATAAAAATATTCTATATACCTACATAATGCAATTAAAATAATTAAATATTGACCGATGGTACCAAAATAACACTTTTGTCGACTTCTTTATGTTCTCTTGAAGTCGGCGCTCTCACATTGGTTTTTGTGTTCTTTACGATTGGGAACACGCCGACTTCTAAATAACATAGAGGTTGTAATCATGACGTGCTCATTAAATAAAACCACCTGCTCTACTGATCATCCTGAACCACTTCCATAGAAAAACTCTTGATAAAACGTGAAACAAAATAACAAATTCCTATAGAAAATGACAATAAGTTATTAAAAATTTTTATGGGGGGCTGAAATTTTATTTCACGTTTTTCTATGGAAGTGGTTCAGGATGATCAGTAGAGCACGTGGTTTAATTTAATGAGCACGTCATGATTACACCCGTATATTTCAGGAAGAAAGAAGTCGGCAAAAGTGTTATTTTGGTACCATCGGTCAATTTGTAATAATGTTAACCCTTAAACGCATCTTGTATCAAAAATGATACAAAGGTTTTATATTTGTTATAAAAGTAATTTTATTTTAAAAATTATAATTATAATAATTGTATGAGCTAAAAATATGTTTGGCAAAAGCTTTCAATTTTTTTTTACTTTAAAATGGTTTTATTTATTTTTCTTTTGTATTTTTTTGTATTTTCTCGCATTTTGGCGGAAAAATTGTTAAAGAGAGCTTTTGGAAAAAAAACAATAAATATTCTGCGCAAGCATATATTGCATAGATATATGATACTTATGATACTTAAGTCAAAAAGAGTTCAGCTTTATGAGTAAACTAGCTTTTGCCCGCGGCTCTACCTGCGGTTTATTCGGCTTAACGATATGCTTTTTTTCCGAGATAAAAAGTAGCCTATGTGTTAAGTTAGGGTATAAGCTATATCCATTCTAAATTTCATCCAAATCCGTCCAGCCGTTTCAGCGTGAAAGAGTAACAAACATACACACACACACAAACACACACACAAACTTTCGCATTTAAAATATTAGTGTGATAATATAAAAAATTGAGAAATTGAAATTTTATAGCAAAATTAGGTACTTTGTTTTTTTTTCTATTTTTCATGCAAAAAACCACCTTTCTATCAAAAAATAAAAATCTATTTTTTTGGTATATCAAATGCAACTGATGCCGAGTCCAAAAGAACTGGAAATATATCTTGCAAATTTATTTATGTGCATATTTTAACTAGAATTAATATATATATTTATAAAGAAAAGCCGAAAGGTAACATATACATTTTATTATTTAGGTATTTTTCTAACACTGTTCAATTTCATGCAAAAATAAAACCTCATGCGTTTAAGGGTTAAACTAGTAATGTCTGCTATAAAATTTGATGTCGGTTATTTTTTTTTGTTAAAAGTTTATTTATTTCACGCTTTTTAGTGTTGATGGGATAAATTGTGAAAAATGGGTAGACTACAGTAAGCACTCTGATTGCTGTTCCGTGGCATAATGATAATTTTCAAGCTATGAGCACACTAACACAAAGCGATTGCCGCCATTGAGAGTTATATGTTGTCATCTGCTAAGGAGTTCTATGGTGATGAGGCCAGGATCGAAGGTCGGTGGGCATGTTGTCAATGTTCAAGTAATACCCTGGAATCAGCACACTTATATAAAGTGATTGCCGAAATCTCGTATATGTTGAGGAGTTCTATGGTGATGAGGCCAGGATCGAAGACCAGGATATATGTCAATTTTCAATGAACACCTTGCAATCAGCATCCTGGTACAAAGCGTTTGTTGCAATATCGAGTGATATGCTATCATCCATTGAGGAGTTCCGCTGCCTATCTCTGAAGTCTATCATCTGATCACGACCAAATTAAAATGGGACCTACCTGGAAGCAAACTCTAACAAGCCAAAAAAAAAATTCATGTCGGTTAGGAAATGCCGGAGATATTTGCCTCAATATCGAGTGAATGCCGTCATCCGTTGAGGAGTTCTGCTGCCTATCTCTGAAGACCATTATCAGATCATGATCAAACTAAAATAGGACCTACCTGGAAGCAAACCTTCCAAACAAAAAAACAATGTTCACATGGGTTAATATTTGCCCGAGTTGTGGAGTAACATACCCAAAAAAAATACAATCGAATTGAAAACCTCCTCCTTTTTTGAAGTCTGTTAAAAATTGCGCGCGTGTTCAAGAGCTAAACATTATTCTGATTGACGTCAAACAAGCATCTGTCTGCTTATTCTATCCAGCCCTGTAATAACTGTTAGTGGTAAAGTATAGTGGTATTATGGACCAACAATACTGCGACCATGGCAAAGCCGTTAATGCTTCGAAATAGAGACTATTGTTGGTCAAATTATGCATCTTACAAGATTGGTGAATGATTAATGGTGGTTATACTCGTGCTAATTATCTTTTTAGGTGGTTATTTGTAGTTGTAGTAGAAATGTCGATTCTTTCTAAAAAAGATCGATTTCGAATCGTGGTGAAAAAATCGATCCAAATAAAATCGGTACAGAAAAGATCGATTCACAAAAATCGATTCAATATTTTGTAAGTAAAGTTAGTTGTTTTCTCAATTATCACATTTATATTACATTTTTAAGACGTTTATTTTAGTATAAGTTTCATTGTCCAAAACCTAACATAGCTCAGATGAAATGATATTTAGATCATAGTTCAGACCTACTCGTATCTTTGCGATTTAAATGGATCGAGGAAAATGCAAGTTATCGTGTATCAAGCAGCCGAAATATCAAGATCAAGGAGTGAAATATAACATATACTTTCTTACAAAATTTAATCATCGCTATTTATTGGTTTAAAATTAATTTGACATGAGACAAAGTCGGGATAACCCTCTTTGAAGTTATATTGCCATAGTAACTTAAAATGCACATACATAACATTATTAATATGTTAATATTATGTAACAATATTTCTGAATCTCAATTACCTACTCCAACTTCCTATCATCAAATGTAAGGCTCACTAATTTTGAATTTTGAAATGAAATACTTGCCGGAAACGTAATTAAATGTAGTTAGGTACTCTTTTTAAAGGTATGTGTATTGTTAGAAAAATTTTCCGTGAAACCGCAAAAATCGTGTCCACGATTCTGCGGCGGTATGGATAGAAACAAAGATCGAATCTCTTCTAAAAAATCGATCTAAAATCGATTTTCTTGACCCCGGTTAATCGATCTTCGATTAAATCGATTTAAAATCAACATCCCTAAGTTGTAGTGAAATGCTCGCCACCTGCGGAAGTGTCTTGTGTGTGTGTGTGTCAAAACAATCGACAACATATTAACAACGATTTTACTGATATATATAGTAAAACAAATACTTTCTTAGAAAATAAACCTAAAAGTGAAATAATTTTCAAGAAAGTGAAAGGAATATTTCTGAATTTTCTGAACCTCGTTTAAAAGCTGACAAGGTAAATATATCTACTTAATACATTATATTGACAAGCAACCACAACCAGTGACTATAAGAACATACGGTAGCATAATAAAAAATATGTGTACCTAAAGGAGATTATTTTAAGGTATAGGCACAGAAATCAAAATTTTAGATTTCTGTGGTGCTGTTCGTCCACTGCAAATAGGGTTGCCAGGCGCCCGGCCTAAGCCTGATATCTTTGGCTTTTTACAGTCCTGTCCGGTCAAATATTTCCGCGTCCGGTCTGTCCGGATTTTGTTAGGCTTTTTGTCAGTGTAACATGGTCGTCAGTTTGAATTTATCTGCATAAAGTCTTCAGAAGGCCAACTATTTTTCACTTAGTTAATATCTAAATTACCAAATGATGATACCTACTAATGATGATGATAAGTAAGTAACTAGTTATTTCATTTTGTCATGAGTGTGATTCATAGTAAGTAGGGATGCGACGAATACAAGTTTTACAGAGTAATCGAATAACGAGTATTTACCGAACCGTGTACTCCAGGGTGACCAGATTTAAATTGAACATTATGCCAGCTGCTTGCCTAAATTCTGCTAAAGTCTGCTATTTTTTTTGTAGGAAATGCTAAAATTCTGCAAATGACTGAAGTCATAATTTTGACGAATATATAAATAAAAACGCAAAAATAATTAGTAAAATTATTTAATAACGACTTATAATTATTTTATCTTCTAATTTTCTGTAGTGTCCATGTTTTTGTAGAAAGTTGTCAAGCTTTGAGCCATCTTTATCATATTTTTTTACAAAAAGCGGCATTGCTGTCACCCTTGGCTCTTGATAACCAAGATGAGAACATTTGATCCTTCTCCCACTCAGAACGATAATTCTGGTCATATTTTCTTTTCATTTTTAATTCACAATTCACGCGCACGACACAACTGATTGACGACGACTACACATAAATAAACTGTACTTTACGAACTCTATGTACACACACAACTCGAAAGAAAAATATACATTTTTGGGAAATTCCCCTAAAGTGTACTTGAGGGTTTCCAGTGGAGTAAGAAAAATCGGACATTATTTAGGAATGGCAGAATTCTTTAAATATTTCTAGCACCACTACCCAAATTAAACACAGGTAATTTGTCAATATCTAATCCTGCTAATTTTCAGCGGAGGATTTCTAAGATTCTGCTAAAATCTGCTATCTTTTCAGATCTGCGACACAATCTGCTAACCCTTAAATTGGGTATCGAATTCTACAATTGCTACAATCGCAGAATTCTGCTAAATCTGGTCACACTGTTGTACTCTGCCGAGTTACTCTGCGTTAACCGACTCTGCTGAGTTTTTCGGTTCAGTTTAATGCAGCTATGGGCGGGAATACACGCTTAAATGTGATCTCGAGATGTGGGTAGCGAGCGAGCGGTACCTCACTACCCGCATTTCCCCGCACTGTGTGCTTAAATTCAACTTTTAAAGACTTAGTACAATTTATTTACAAGAAAATAATAATTTAGACTTTAGAAATTAGAATTTAGAGTTTATAATTTATTATACTTAAATATATCATGTAAGATAATCTGGCATGAAAACTCGAAATTTACGTTTTCTTGCGTTTTTTTTATGGAACTTAAAGAAAAAAATCAGCACAACTCCTTTATTGCAAATAAAACCGAAATATCCCTGATTCATGATATAATTACGTACTTTGAATTTCTGTAAATTTTCAGAGTTCTTTTTTCTTACAAAAACTGGTTTAATTTGCTGTTTTTGGAGACTAGTTTTAACGCTAAAAGGCAACTAAAATAAATACATTTTCTGCTTGCCTAAAATGTGCAAAAAATCATGAAAAAAAGAACACGGCAACTTTGTCACAAATAAAAACTACCATATTTTTTGACACAACATTTTTTACCGGTATTCGGTCGACTACGAGTACTGAAAAAAGTGCCGAATATGCCGAGTACCGAATATGCCGAGTACCGAGTAATAAACGAGTACTCGGCGCATCTCTAATAGTAATCAATAAGCAATTAAAATACGTAACCGAGTTCCTCTTTATTACTAAACAGGAAAGATCGGCTTTAAAAAAGGTATCTATGTTTGTCTATTAAAAATATAATGTCCGACCTTTAGGGCAAAATGTCCGGCGTTATTATTCTAAGCGGCCTAATATATTGCTGAGTCCGGCCATGGACAAACTGATAACGATTTCGTCTATGGTCCGGCTTTTGTATTTTAGGGCCTGGCAACCCTAACTGCAAATCTATATGACACTAGCTTTTGCCCGCGGCTCCGCCCGCTTGTTATTCGGTTTAACGACATGCTTTTTTCCGGGATAAAAATTAGCCTATATGTTAAGTTGGGGTATAAGCTATATCCGTTCTAAATTTCATTCAAATCCGTGCAGCCGTTTCAGCGTGAAAGAGTAACACACACACCCTAAGTTTTGCATTTATAATATTGGTGTGATTTACTTATGCAGCCAAAGTCATACTGAAGGCACTGTAAGTGCTCAGTATCAAGGTTCGATAGTCTTTTCGTAAAAATCGTAAATTATTCTTATCGTGTTCCCTACAAAAGCAAGTCCACCCGAGTCAATTACTATGGGACGTCACGTAGTTTGCGAAATTAACTCGCATACCTAAGGTTCCGTAATTCGACAGTTTTGGGAACAGGCAGGAAGAAAGTATTTAAAATTTTGCCCTTAACTGTTTATGATAACTAAAAAAAGAATCGATTGTACCACAAAAGAGAGACTCAAATATTTTAATACCGTACTTGAAAAAAAAACTTGATTTGGTATCGTGAATTTCTCACCTGCTATATTTTTCCTGTAATCTTTACGTAATCCCAAATTACTATGATTTTTTTTCATATTTTTCGGAAATAAGGGAGAGACATGCAATTTTTGTAGTTGTTCAAAGATTTCTCGAAATCGGTGCCAATAAACATAGTAAAAGTATATATTTTTATAATCAGCTCTGTAATATCTAGAATTTGATACCCACATTATATTTTTATAAATATTTTTGATTCATTTTATGTATTTTTTTATATTTTTCATTTGCTATAAAAAAAATTAATCGCTATAGTTTTCCTGTAATTGGCCAGTTTTGGCCTGTAACCATCGTTTTTAGGGTTACTTTGGGTACGGCACAGGGTAACCAACGGGACCCTATTACTAAGACTCCGCTGTCCGTCCGTCCGTCCGTCCGTCTGTCCCCAGGCTGTATCTCATGAACCGTGATAGTTAGAGAGTTGTATTTTTAAAGGTGATGTATTTCTGTTGCCGCTATAACAACAAATACTAAAACTGGCCAAGTGCGAGTCGGACCTGCGCACTCCTATACAACAGACATGATTTTTTTGCCGTTTTTATAGATAACTAGCTTTTGCCTGTGGCTCCGCCTGCTTTGAAGAGATTTTCGTGGAAATAAGGAAAACAAAAGAATATGATTTTTTGAACGACAATATGCAACGGTCACAATGTTTTACCAAAGTGCTAATAAATACCAATCGAATAAGTCCAAACTCGAAGTGTCTGCTGTTGTCCGTTGAGGAGATCCACTACCTACCTTCCAGTCCCATCATCAGACCCTGGTCACCATGTTTTACCAAAGTGCTAATAAAGACCAATAAAATAAGCCCAAACTCGATGGGTCTGTTGTTATCCGTTGAGGAGATCCCGTACCCACCTCCCACAGTCCCGTCATTAGATCCTGGTCACCATGTTCTACAAAAATACTCATCAATACCGATCAAATAAACTTAAACTTGAGAGGTCTCCTAAAAAAAACATTTACCAGTGGATGATTGAAACCCCGACGATGAGACTACATACGTACGACTACGCAAGGCGTACATACCACACGATTAACTAAAAATCTTATTGAGTGCTTAACGAATTTTTAAAGTCAGTTCAGTAGTTCTAGATATTACCCATTATATGCAAACAAACAAACAAATCATTCTTCTTTATATAATAGTGTAGACAAACTTTAACGTGAGTTGATTTGAACCAGACTGCGTCAAATTCGATATTTTGAAACATGCAGCGCCATAATAGTGTATTAAAATAAATCAATTTCAACGCCAGCTTACTGAGCCGTTATCCAGGATAGCTTCCCAGAGATGGCGTTTTCTAAGCACTTGAAAATTAAAATATTTTAGTTATTGGTCCTTGCGCAGTCAAGAAATATAATCTTCAGCTTTAATATTTTTTTTACAAAAGGAAATATTTTTTTCTGAAAATAAAATAAAAGAATAAAAAATAAAAACTGAAAACAAATTTTACCAGTCGGGGTTTGAACCCGCGACGATTGACAATGATACGGCGGCGAACCTTCCATATGTCTCACTAAAATTCTCATTGCGCTGCTCCCTTTTGTCGTAGCGTGATGATACATAGCCCTAAACTTTCCCGAAGAAATGCTTTATCTTTCAGTGAAAACTGCATCAAAATCTATTGATTGGTTCTCAAGTTATAAGCGAACGAACAGACAGACGGACAGACAGACAGAGTTGTATTTTATATGTATAGAGATAGAGAAGAGAAGATAATGCATGAACAGTGATAGTTAGACAGTTAAAATGTTCACAGATGATGTATTTCTTTGCCGCTATAACAAAAAGTACTAAAACCAGCCTAGTGCGAGTCGGACCTGCGCTCTCCTATACAACAGAATCGATTTTTTTGCCGTTTGTTTTTTTTAATTTTTTTTGGGCCACCTATTTCAAAAATAAGTGGGGAGTCATGCATTTTTTGTGGTTTTTCAAAGATATCTCGAAATCGGTGCCAGTAAATATTATGAAAGTACATAATATATTTTTGTAATCAGCTCTTTAATATCTAGAATTTGATACATGTATTGTATTTTTATAAAATATTTTTTATAATTTTTATATATTTTTTATACTTTTCATTTGTTATCAACTATTTTTTAATCGCTATAGTTTTCCTGTAATTGGTCAGTTATGGCCTATAATCATCATTTTTAGGGCTCCTCAATAGAAAAAAAAAACAGAGCACTTATAGGATCACTTTTTTGTCTGTCTGTCCGTCCGTCTGTCTGTCAAGACCTTTTATCTCGGGAACGCAAGAAGGTATCAAGTTGAAATTAAAACCATCAACTCAAATCTACAGTCCCTTGAATCTGTGAAAATATCAAACTTCTAAGTTAACGTGAAAAAAAGATACGGCC
The DNA here is from genome assembly GCA_910592155.1 of Ypsolopha scabrella. Lineage (NCBI taxonomy): Eukaryota > Metazoa > Arthropoda > Insecta > Lepidoptera > Ypsolophidae > Ypsolopha > Ypsolopha scabrella. The sequence goes on from OU342987.1 coordinate 13,288,082, forward strand.
GTTTAGGCCGCAAAAAACGTACATTTCGACATTCTCAAGGGAATTAAAATTCATAGGGTATTTCCCATTGACCTAGAACTATGAAATTTGGCAAGTAATACCGCCTTATACTACAAGTATAGGGAAAAATCAGAAAATTTGTAATTAAATCATAAAAAATTTAGTCTTTAACGGAACTCTCGGTGGGCAAGCCCGACTCGCACTTGTTCGGTTTTTTTTCGTCTTTTTACCACCAGTTTCGGAAATAAAATCGAAGAGATGCATTTTTTGTGGTTTTTCAAAGATTTCTCAAAATCTGTGCCAGTAAATAAAGTAAAAGCATATATTTTTATAATCAGCTCTTTATTATCTACAATTTGATACCCATATTGTATTTTTGGGATATTCTTTTTCATTTTTCTCCCTTCTGTACTGGAAATATTTAGAACAATTAAAAAAAAAGTGTTATCGATCCGTGATACTGATTACAGTGATTACTTACCAAGACTCCAGTATGAATTTGGCTGTAAGTATAAATAAATTTCATTAGATGTCAATTTAATTAGATTTCAGTTATATTTTAAACAATTTTGTTATAATTTTGTCGATTTTCATTGTCAGCACTTTTTGCTTGGTGAAACATCCTGAACATGGAACACACTCCTACTAGGTGTTTCCAGACTTCTATGTATAGATAGACAAGGTGTACTGCACTAAATAATTGCGCACTCGAACAGTGTCTATAAATGTATAACTCAACGCAGGACAGGTGGATGATGTTTTGCTTAGTATTTTAACTTACTACCTCATTAGACAGGTACCTAGACTAAGATATATATATTTTTTTTCCTCATGACACAATTTCCTTCTGTCTTTTATATTTTGATCCTTTTTTAATAAGTACATTAATTAGTATTATTTTATATAAGTAAAAAAAAACTGTAATAGTATTAAGCTATATTCAGAAAAAAAAAGACATGATCTTGCTAAGTTTCTTGCCCTTCTTGTTAGCAAGATTAATCGAATGGGCGGATTTAGGCATTATATCTATTTATAGTTTATTTATCTATTAACTTATTTATTCATGGAATTATGTAGGTATGTATATACAATATTTTAAATTCTTCCTTATGTTAGTATAATATATATTTGGCTAGGCATTATATTTATTTAGGGTCTATTCGTTTATTTATCAGCTTATATATTAATTGCATTAAAGCCGATTTTGAAGGCTTTAGTTTTAGTTTGACATACATAAAATTAAACTTAAGTATGGTTAAAACGAAGAGCCATTTTCAAGTCACCATTTTATAAACGTCAAACTAAAATTTTAGTTTGACAGCCTTAATTTACTCAACTTAGTGATTTTAACGTGTTTTGGTAATTTCAAGGCACATTTTAGAGCTGTCATTTGATTAAATTTAAAAAATTTAGTTGGATTTTATAAGGTTGCTTTTGAGGTCCTTCATAAAAACTTATTAAAATTTCTGACGAAATTTCCCTTATTATTCTACAGTTTGGTAATTGAAATAGATGTGTACTGTATTTAAAAACATCAGTCAAAACGTAAATACTTCAAGCAAATAGATTTTGATGTACCAATTTATCCAAAATTTGCATGAAAACCTGATGATACATTTAAGTTTTTATTTCTAGTTGAATCATTGAAAATGCGTAGATAGGTATCTCCACTTAAAGCTTGCGAGAAGTCTAAGAGACTCGTCCAACGCTTCCGAGATCAGATTTGAAGAAAAATTTTCATGGCTGACACGCTACCTGAAAAACAGTCTTCGTTGCTTGTTAAAGCACCAAACTCTGGAAGTCTCAATATTCTAGCAACAATTTTTTTGGTCTACTGTACTCTGCACCACATTCATTAATCACAAGACAGATGAATTTCATTTACCAGGAAACAACCATTAAGCCGAGGTAGAACAACTCGATAATGAACAGATCAACTTTTCAGCTGAATGTCAAGCACCATGTTGGCGAGTCAAATTGAGACGATGAGAGCCAAGCCAAAATGGCCTATCTTTTCCAGACAATATTCTGGAAAAGATAGGTTGTTCTGGCTCTCATTGCCTTAATTTACTAATAGAATAGAGAAATAAAAAAAATTTACTCAACAGATTTAATTAATATCACTTAAACACAAAATAATAAAACAATAGATCAATCCAGATTGTGGCTCAGACCTAGGTATCTGACTCATGGTTTCTATAGTCTTCTGCCATGTTTGGGCACACCAGCCTTGTATCAACTAGGAGTCAGTTGTAATTCATGATCTCTACTGATAAATAACAGCAGCAGTTCACCAGTGTCTGCAGATCTAAGGGAGCACTGGCGTTTGGTGGTCTCTGAGACTCGTCCAACTCATCCGAGCTCAGATTTAAAGCTAAATTTTCATGGCTGACATGCTACCCATAAATTTTGGTTTACCAGGAAACAACTATTCAGCCGAGGTGAGCCGAGCTGAATGTTGAATAAATCGACTCTTGTGTTGATCATAGAAACTTTAACAAGGTGAATTTACTAATAAAATTTAGGTACATAAAAAAAATATATCTAACAAAATAGATTTAATTAATATCACTTAAATACAAAATCATAAAACAATAGATCAGTCTAGGTTGTGGCTCCAATCCATCTATCTGACTCATGATTTCTAGTCTTTTGCCATGTTCGGGCGCACCAGCCTTGTATCAACCAGGACTCAGTTGTCACTCATGATCTCTACCTACTCATAAGAAACAGCAGCAGTTCACCAGTGGCTGCAGATCCATGGGTTGCACTGAAAATAAATACATCAAGTTTAATTTATAAGAAAACTGTTTTTGAGCCAACTACACAGAGTGCATTCTGCATTTCAAACAATGAGGATGCATATTCTCCTTAACTTCTGCAGTCTGTGTGTAATCCAACCCATTGCAGAACACTGCTCTGGACGTTCTGCCCTTTAGGAACCAAATCTGATTTCTGCAATCAGTTTTTGATGTAGATAAATAGAAAAATATATCTTATATCATAGGTTTGCACATATAGATAGGATGAATTAAAGTTGAGTGATGAAAGAAATTTATGCTGCACAAGTTGAAGGTAAAGCTTGATCGGGCCACTCTAGAAGGATGTATACCAACCAACAGTATTCATAATTCAAATAGCATAAGTATAGGAGTTATGCACAGAGCACATTTTAACCTTCTAACTAGTTGGAAGAAATTTTCGTCAGGAGGTATTCAAACATAGCCGTCAAAATACTTTAAAAATCTTGCTGCCACCAGGTATGCTAGGCTTGTATGGTTATAGTGTTAGTGAAGTGACCTCTATTACTTTAGGCTTTGAAAGACAAAAAACAAGTACCTAGGTAAGTAAAAAACTGGCTACCAGACCAGTAAGGCTTACTGGATCTGTGCTGCTACCCCAATGCTTTTAAAGACGAGGTCCACATCTCACAGTTTCAGGATTTGCCCCCTTTCCTAGAAAAGTAGATATTTTAGAAGAGGTTAGCATCCCGTCCATTGCATTGGAGGTTGGCACAACGCATAGCATTTTACAGAGAATTGTATCCAAACTTTCCATAAGAATTAAAAGCTGGGCTTAATGTAGTTTGATTTCATCGGAATCAAAACTTACCATACAACAAAATCATATGGGCATTTAGACTCTCCTAAATTGGCTCCGTCTATTTGTTGGTAGGACTTTTTCTGCTTCTGTTATTGAAAACTAGAAACAAATAACATACATACGTAAAGGTTCTGTACAAAGAATCGATTTATTTCCTAAAAAACAACATTTCGTCTGTCATTTTTTTTTTTTTTTTGTTAATTGTTTTACGGCCCTGGATTCTTGTCCTTTTGAGCCATTCGTTTGTTTATTTTTCAAATAGCATTTCGTTTGTCTTTTCACAATTTATCCACTGTGTTTTTAATATAATTAAAAAGCGGCATATAGAATTTTGGTTCAGCTAATAAGTCTTGAAGTCGCGTAGGAACATCGCCGTCATCACAGATTTTTTCCAGTTCTGACACAAGTATTAGTCTGTGAATTCCAAAATTTGGGCAGTTAAAGATGATGTGATCCAAATCGGCGTTTATAAAGTCACAGTAATTACAGGAGGAATCTTGTATTATGTTAAGTCTTTTTAAGTGAGAAGGAGTTCTGCAGTGGCCAAACCTCATACGGTTTATTGTGGTAACAAAATTTCTGTTATCTATCTGTTTATTTTTGTTGTACCATGGTATACCGGGCGGGCTTTTCTGTATTTCAGCATACCATTTACCCTTTTCTTGGCTTAATGACGTCCAACATTCCTTCCACAGTTCTTTTATTTCTTTATTTATTTGTAGGTTATAGTCAGTGTAAGGGACTTTCAATAATGAGGAGTGGTCTTCATCGTATGAGCCTCTTGCTGCTCTGTCCGCTTCTTCATTACCTGTGATGCCTTGATGGGATGGCACCCACATGAAACTTACATGAATTTCCTTCGTTTTTAGATTATATATTATTTGCCTAATTTTATATGTTATGTAGTTAACATTGTATTTAAACACCATATTTTTTAAAGCTGATATAACACTCTGGGAATCTGTTATTATTAATACTTCAGAAACACTTATTTTAGTAATATGTAGTAATGCCTGGTAAATAGCATAGCACTCGGCCGTAAATATACTACAATCATTGTCTAACTTACAACACACTTTAAATTTGAGTTGTGGGTCATAAAATGCAGATGTAACAGAGTTAAAAGTTTTTGAACCATCTGTAAATATTTTATACTGTTTTTTTTTGTCCTCCATATAATTAGAGAACTCAGTTTGATTAGCAACATTAGATGATAAAATTTCATATTTATTATTAATAAGTGCATTCAACTCAACATTATATAGAGGTAATGGAAAACATTTGTACATGTTGTTAGCTAGTGTTTTAATGTGTAACATAATTCTCAACATTCCAGGAAGTTGGCCTGCCAATATTTGTGAGCTACAGATATGAGGCTGATCAACCCTAAATTGTAGAGCAGCATTTGGAAGGAGGCTGTTAATTACCAGAGAATTATTAGAGGAGAGTAACTTTAGAGAATATCGTTCAGCAATTTGAAGTCGTCGCAAGATCAAAGGTAATATACAAGCTTCAGATTCCATTGCATAAATAGGTGTTGAACACATGGCTCCAGTAATTATTCTTAAAGCCTTATTCTGTATAACATTCAATTTATGAAGTAATTTTGAATTAGCATTCCAATAAGCAATTGAACTATAATCAAAGTGACTTCTCACTATACTTTTATATAACATGGAAAGTATTTTAGGATCAGATCCCCAATGAACCCCTGCTAGGGATCTCATTATGTTTAATCCTTTACATGCATTACCAATTAGGTAATTGATATGTGTGTTGAAATTCAATTTTTCATCAAGATAAATGCCTAAAAATTTCTTTTCTTTCAATAAAGATAATGGAGTATTGTCATAGATAATCATATTACTTAACTGATATGGCCTTTTACTATAGATTACCACTGCACTTTTATTGGCACTTATGGTTAGTTTTAGTTTATTAGTATAATAATTATTTACATTAGATAGTGCATTATTTAAATTATGTACAGCAATATTTACATCTTTGTGTGCAGTGTAAATTACAAGATCATCTGCAAACTGTAAAAACTTTATGTTCCTGTTAGTTATGTATTGAGACATTTGACAGGTATAAATATTATACAATAATGGGGATATTGTAGCACCCTGCATTGTGCCTTTGTAAATGCTGTGTGGCCCATAAATAATATTATTATATTTAACATACATGCTCCTGTCATATAAAAAATTAAAAATCCATTTACAGAGCTTCCCGGGAACTCCAATATCATCTAAGATTGAAATCAATATGGAAGGATTCAAGTTATCGAATGCACCCTGTACATCCAAGAATGCACATACAGTAGCAGAGTGACTATGTAGTGAATTATTAATGTCTGATATTAAAGTAGAAAAGCTTTCTAATGCACTCCTTCCTTTACGGAATCCAAACTGTTGCATAGGTAGGATGTTATTGGTTTCAACATAATAATCAAGCCTTATTTTAATCATATTTTCAAATATTTTGCCTAAGCAAGATGACAATGAAATGGGTCTATACGAATTGTAATCATTGCTTGGTTTGTCAGGTTTAAGTATCGGAATAATACACTGAGATTTCCATTGCAAGGGAATACTTTGGCTAGACCAAAGTAAATTAAATAAATCTAATAAAACCTTTTGTGCATTGCTATGTAACCTTTGTATTAACATATAAGGAATGTCATCAAGTCCAGGAGTAGTATTTTTTCTGGAATTTAGGGTTATTTGAAATTCATTATATGTAAATGGTTCACAAAGAAACTTGCTTTTTTCAGTGCCACTTTTTGCAAAGATGTTATTTAAACTAATAATATCTATATTTTTTTCAGGTGCTAAAGCAGGTGCAAACTTTTCTATAAAGGAAGGAATCCATTCATCATTTTTTGGTGGCTTATTAATGGAAGCTCTCTTAAATCGTCGTATGTAATTCCATATGACAGAAATAGGTGTGTATCTATTGAATGACTCGCAAAGTTTACGCCATCCGTCTTTTTTCTTCTCACTAAGTAGTCGTTTTTTAAGTGCATCATATTTCTTATACTCTATATAATTTGTAATTGATGGATAGTATCTATAAGCATTTAAGGCTTCTTTACTTTTTTTTACTGCTTCTAAACAGTCATCATCCCACCAGGGAACAGGTTTATGTAGTTTTACTAGTTTGTCTTTTTTACAATATTTAGGGATACATTGTTCTCTAATATTGTTAAGTATATCACAAAACTGATCATAACTATTTAAGGGGTTATCAGGATTTAAAACTAAATTATCAAACGCTTTTTCTGTTACAGATGAGAATTTGAACCAGTCTGCTTTATTGTAGAGGAATTTGTTTGGGGAATCGCCTACTGTATATTTTTCAACAGTAGTTTGGATATTAATAAAAGTAGGATAATGATAGCTTCCCATTGGATCGTCATGAACTGTCCAATGACATAGTGGAGCAACATTGGGAGATACACAAGAAATATCAATGCTTGATGGTCTAGCCGTAGCCGTGCCTACAGTTGTCAAAGATCCAGTATTTAACAGACATAGATCACTGTCGTCTAATAAGTTGAAGATATCTCTGCCTCGGGTGTTAGTACTGTGACAGCCGAATGCAACATGATGAGCATTAACGTCTCCTGAAAATAAGATTGGCTTTGGAAGTGTACTTATAAGATTCCTGAGTTTATGAACCCTTAAACGTGTTGGAGGTGGTGGACAATATGTACATAATATAGTTAGTTTACCTGCAGTTGTGTGTAAGGCAATAGCTACTGTTTGTAAGTAGTCATAAAAGGGTGTTTGTATAATATCAAATTTATAAGTATCTCTAATGAGAATACCTACTCCGTGATGTCCATTTTTCCCATTTCGGATTATGAAATGAAAACCAGGGATGTTTATTTTAGTCGAATCTTTTAGTCTAGTTTCGTTTAATAAGCAGACATCAACATTTTGATTATTGAGAAAATCAATCAGTAAAGGCTTTTTGTTATTTATACTCTGTATATTAAATTGACAAATTCTAATAAAATTACTATCCATCAAAGACAAGGGATTTTTTTAAAACTTCTTTAATGTTGTTGAATGTAAGTGGTTTGGGATTAGTAGAATTGCCCAGCTCAACAAGGGTTTTAATTAAGCTCGTTATAATGTCATCATTTTTTAAAATTCCTTCAATTAATTGTTTTTTATTAAAAGTTTCAGTTTTTTTTAATTGATTGTCAGTTTCCATTTGTTCAATTTTCTTATTAGTTTTATTTAAATGAGTATTTTTTTCATTAAACTGTTCCGTTCCTTTTTTGGTTTTATTAATTATTTCGGGTACTAAAGTCGGTTGTGGTCTAGGCTTTGGGAGAGCAGGAAATGAGTTATTTTGTAAAATATTAGCATAACTGCTTGAGTTTTTTTTCTTTTCTGCAATCTTTTTTTGTTTGATGGGACAATCTCTAGATATTGCTAGGTGAGATCCTCCACAATTAACACACTTTATAATATCTTTATTGTCACATTTCGAGAAATGATGATCAGATGCGCAGATGCTGCATGTCTGAACACCTTTGCAAATCTTGGCACCATGATTAAACTTGAAACACTTGAAGCATTGCAACAAGGGTGCTACATACTCATTAACTTGGAACCTGTACAAGTCTAAGTAGACATACTTGGGTAGGACATTTGCGAGAAATGTCACGCTCACAGATTGGTATGGTTTGATTTCACCATTGACCTTGCGTTGAAACCGTCTAACACTTATTATTTCAGAATCTGCCTGCAATTTTCTAAATAATTCTTCGTTTGAAATAGTAGTTGGAACATATTTTAGGACCCCAATTTTCTCAACTGCTCTTGCTGGAATGTAAGTCTTGAAGCTGTACTTCTCTTGGAAATCCCCATTTTTTAGGAAGTTGTTGGCGTTATTTGCCTGGGTAAATATAACGGCTATTTTGTTAGCATTTACTCGATGTATTAAATGTATACCTTTAATTTCGCTTTGGAGTAATGTGTTTAATAAAGAGGGGTTTTTATTGCCCAACTTTTCTCCCTCTTTGGTACTTTCCAAGTATACCACAAATTCTGTATTTACCGAGTTTTCTGCAAAGACTCGTTTGTAACCCGGTTTAATAAAAGGTTTATACATACTTGTATCCGGTATAAGTGCATAATTATTAGAAGATGCCTCTACATCAATCTCCTCCCTGCCTCTCTTTATTCCAGTATGGGTGGCGATATAATCCGGTGGTTTTTTACCCCCTGGGGGATCATCCCCAGGAGGGTCATTCATTCTGTTTAACACTGTATACACTAAACAAAGTTTTTATACTATTTATAAAGAAATATGTACAGCTTTTGACTATAAAACAACTTTTTGAAAATTTGTTTGAAAAAAGACGTCTTTATTTTTTGAAAGCCCGCCAAAAAGTCCTTTCGTCTGTCAAAATTGTTAGTGCTGCCAGCATGAAAACCTTAAAAATAACCTACAACTATGAATTGACAGAAAAATTTGTAAAAAAAAAAATTAACAGATAAATGTAGTATCCCCAATAGACCACATCCCACCGAAAAAAAATTTATGCGAAAATTTTTTTTCGCCTTTCCATAGAAATTTAGTCAGCTGATACCACTTTGTACTAGGAAGTGAAAAAAATATTTGATCAAAAAAAGTTTTACTTTCTTGACTGTGATCAGTCTATAATTATAAATAATACTGGTGCACTCGCGGATCTCGCCGTACGCACTTGGCTTATTTGTTATGGACGCTCCGAAGAAAACGCACACGACACTAATTTTCCCATGATGAATGGACGCTATAAGATTAACAAACAAGCCAAACAAATGGTATATAAGTAATGTGTAAACAAGATCATTCTTCTACGGATGCCTGCCCCCACCTACCTCATGCCGCGCGGGCGAGCGATCCTTCACTTGTGTGGTACATCTATCTATATACGAGTACATATAGAAGTCATTAGGTATTTCACGGTCCGTGATAGAGCGTTTTCACACAGATATCGTCAGACTGACAATTTCATACATTTACTAAGAAACGCTTTTACACCGTAATGTTGTCGTCACGTCACCGATATCACAGTTTAAAAATCGATACAGTCGTCCAACGAAAGCACTCGGAAAGAGCAGTGGTGCGGGGCGAGACGCGGGAACTAAGCCACCGAGCAACATACAATTTTCGAACAAGCAGTTGGAGACTCGCTCCGCAATACCCCTCACAACTGCTCCATCCGAACGCTTCGTTTTTAGGGCTTCGTAGTACCTAAAAGGTACAAAAGGAACCTTTATGGTAAGACTCCGTTGTCCGTCCGTCCGTCCGTATGTCACAGCCTCATAACTTTAGCACTGTTAAAGATAAAGACTTGAAATTTTCCACAAAAATGCTTTCACTTGCCTCCATAATACAAAAAAAATTAAAAATTTGTAATTGTTCAAAACAAATATGAGAAAAATAAAAAATAAATTCTTAAAAATACAATATGGGTATCAAATTGTAGATATTAAAGAGCTAATTGTAAAAATATATACTTTTACTGTATTTACTGGCACCGATTTCGAGAAATGTTTGAAAAACCACAAAAAATGCATGTCCCCCCCCCTTATTTCCGAAACTGATGAAACGAAAAATATGAAAAAATCATGGTAATTTGGGATTACGTAACGATTACAGGAAAAATATAGTAGGTGAGAAATTCACGATAACAAAATGATAAAATTGAATTTTTCATCCACGAGTTTTATTTCGAGTACGGTATAAAAATATTAGAGTCTCTCTTTTGTGGTACAATCAATTCTTTTTTTAGTTATCATAACCAGTTATGGGCAAGATTTTAAATACCTTCTTCCTGACTGTTCCCAAAACTGTCGAATTACGGAACCCTAGGAATAAGAGTCTGACTCGCACTTGACCAGATTTTTAAACTTCGCTAATATCATTGCCAACAGCGACCAACACCGGTGTGTCGCGCGTGCCGATATCACCAACGATACAATGCGGGGCGACCACAGACTGTATTATCGATGGGGGCGACCCACGCTCGCTGCCTCGACTAAGTTTACGCCTTCTATATTGGACCGAAAAAGTGGTCTAAATATTTCATTTTTTATAAATTTATCCACAAAAACAAGACATCAAGTCAAATGTAGAATTAATTTTACTCACACGTCACACTAGCGAGATAAAGCTGCCATTCCTAGACATCCAATACTCATTGCTACTTACCTAAGGCTATCTTGCAGATCTATCAGACAAATGAAAAAAATGGTACTTTATGTTTCAGACATCACCCTCACATCACAAAAATGGCGAGGCGTCCTGCATATAAATATACAGCCGAACTGAGGCGTCCTGCATTTGACGCCAGGCGTCCTGCATCTGATGCCAGGCGTCCTGCATCTGACGCCAGGCGTCCTGCATCTGAAGCCAAGCGTCCTGCCTTTGACGCCAGAGCATTGCGTAAAGAAATTGAAGAGTCATTATCGAAAACAGATATCTCCTACCTCATAGACATCGGTCTTTCCAAGGGAAATAACCCAGAAATAATACTAAAACGACTAAAACCCAAAGACGCGGACAAGTTTAAAGATGTAGCAAACAAAATTGGTCTCTTTATGAATCAACATGCGAACCGACCGACGCTGTCAAGGATCTGTAATGCTTTTCCAGAAGCCACATGTGATTGGCTGCTACAATCACCAACCACAGGACCGGTCTCTCTAGCCGCTTGTGTTGAAGCTACAGGATACCAGGAGTTCCCAACTATCGCACGTCATCAAGCCTGCTCGACCCTCATCCCTGAAGACTTCAACTTCCGCGCCGAAGCTCTTGAGGTCATTATTTTGCCTAACATGTTATTCTCTGAGCGTATCCAAAACGATGAATGGCGTAACATGTCGGTACAGGGTAAATTTCGTCATACTTTCGACTTTTTGGACAAGTCGTTCCATTCGCCAGTCATCAAGGAGAATGACAGATGGGAACTGGCCAGAAAATACGGGATTTTAACGGAGAATAACGATCTTAGTGAAGTTTGGGTGGCAGCTGCTGCAGCAGCAGGTAAATATTTGATGGATAACTATAAATGTGGACTTGAGGCTTCTACTACAAAGATGATTGATGTTTTCGAGAAAAAATGAACATGATCGTACCAGGACTACCAGGCAGGTGTAAATGGACAGCTATTTTTTTATATTATTAAACCGCTTAATAGTCTGGTCACACTGAACAACTTTATGTTATGGTTTCATTTAAAGTATAAATACGCGCGGGAAATTTGTAATGTGAAACGCAAATGTTATAGAAATAAAGATCTAATGTTGAATAATCTCAGAAATGCTTATAAAGCAATTAGGTAATAAAACTATTTTACAGAAATTGTGGAACTTTTTTCTAAGCCTAACAAAAGGTAGATACGGTACAGTGCCACCAACTTATCTGTTCAGTTGGATTATCCACCCATCTCTTTCTAGTGCGGTAGAAAAGAGTATAATTAGAAAGAGACGGCGAATGATTTTACTGAACAGTTAAATTGGTGGCACTATACGTTCTTATATCGTCTACTGAAAAATTGACCTCTTTTTCAAACAAGCATCACCGAACGACAGAGATAAAGCGACAAGCTTTGACAGGGGCGCGAGCGAAACAAGCTACACAAAACAGGCCCATTGGGCTTATATTTGCAGTGTCACGTGGTGTCTTCCTTTTGTTTTATCTAAGCACCTAGGCTGTCACCAAAGAGCAGAAGAAGGAAAAGTAGAATATAAAAAATTAGGAAAAGAAAGTATAAAATACATGGACTGGTCCAGGCCCACTGAAATAAATATATTTATGTTAAAATACTTTTGATGTTCATACGAAATAAAAGTGGGAATATTCGGTGTAATGCTACCTTAACTTATTTGACAGGGTTAAATTTAAGCATTATGTCTTTTTCTTTCTGTATCGAAAAGACAAGGACAAGTCCTGTCAGCCGAATAAGTCGTGGTACACCGAATTGACACCATTATACGGAAAATCTTGCCGGACGCGCTTCACCAATGAGATTTTAGGAATTTGTGTGCATTATTGTGTACCTTTTACCACTTGCTGAACGGTGAAAGAAAACTCTCTGAGGTAGAACCCGCATTGTCTAAAAGCGTGTCTTCTTTATCCCTGAAATAAGCGCTCATTATATTTTTAACTAGCCTTTGCCCACGGCTCCATCCGCGTTTGCTCTCTGCCCCGTTTGCGGCTTGGGTGTTACTTAATGAACACTCCTTATAGCCTATAATGTAGACCAGGGCCGCTATTCCGGCATCATTTCATTCGATATTTGTTTAAAGTTTGATAATTGCCATGCTATGAAAATTGGAGTGACTAAACCACATCAAATAGAAGCTATAGGACATAAAGAATGCTCTCTATAAGTTTTCAATCAAAACAATCAATACATATCCGTACAAAATCCCTTTTTAAATCACCCGCAATCTGCCTTCGCAAAAATTGCGCACTTGCCAGAATTGAGGGCCAGGGTCACTACGATGATAATGAAAACACTGCATCCGAATTCGTGGAGTGGTTCTGGAATTAAAACAGAACATACAAACAGACAAAAATTCTAAAAATTATTGTTTTGGTTTAAGTAAATTACTAATATACACATTTCATTTAAAATTTTGAATTTTTTTTTTCAGAGGTGACTTTTTTACTATTTTATTATTAGTACATAGATTGTCGCTCATAACTTTTTTACAGTAATACCAAAATAAGTAACTTTTTTAAGGTTATATAAAAGTATAAATTTTTTTCTCCTTGAAATACAAAAGATATACATGAAAATATTCAGGAACTGAATAAATAGCTTTGATGACGTAATAGTCATGTCATTTAGGCACTACAGAAAATAGGCCATTGCCCACAAGAAAAAAAAAGTCAAAACCGACGTCTATTTTTCTTCTTTTGAGGTTTTTTTTATTTTCAGTAATCTCATCTTCAGGTTTTATCCCCTAATTTATTTTTCATTCTTTCTTTACGTCAAGGAACTATCCCTATTGAGTCTAAACGATATGACTATTTCGTCACATTCCCATTTCCCCAAACTGATTTTCAAAAAATAAAATCGTTGAAAAATACCACTTGAAAGATAAAGAACATGATTTAGACTATATTTTCAGAAAAAATATACAAAAGGGCCTGTTACAATTTATGGTTGGTTCGAATTAGATTGGGCCATAAAAATTACAAAGTAGTTCGCATATCTTAAATATTTGAGTTGGACTTTTATTTAAAAATGTAAAGCTAACCTAATATTGTGCCAATCACAGAGTACCTTTGTGACAGTGTAAGGCAACAACAATGAAAGTCATATATCTAGTTTACTTTAATTTATTTATTCCATAAGCATCACATAAGTTGCCAACACTATGATATCAAAATTGAGATTACAACCAAGGTTTTTCTCGTGCTGGATAAAACACACGAAGAATAATTGTCGACCTACAATCGAAGGTAGCAATGCGAAGTTCCAAATAACTATAAATGTCCAGGATTTTAACAGAGATGAACTCAAAGTCAAAGCTCGGTCGGAATTCGTTGTGGTGGAAGGGAAACAGGAGAAAAAGGATCCTAACTGCCATTACATGCGTCGGTTTGAGAGGAAATTCAGACTCCCAGCAGATTGTAACGTCAGGTCAGTATCTTGTTTGGTAAATTACCCTTAGAGCGTTTGTCCACGGTCCGGCATGGCATCCGGTATATGACGGACCGAAGAAGTGGCCCATGTATTTAGATGAATGCGTCCCACACGACATCCGGCGTCCGATTAATCCTCCGGTAATTTCGCTTATTCGGATATCGTACTCTGCATTCGAGTAACTTTTGTCTTTGTGCAAAGCTCAAATTTATTGAATATTACAGCCATCTTTGGGACGGCTCGGCCAAGTATCAACTAGCTCCCTTTTTGTGACAAAAAGTGAGAGAATTCTTCCGATGCTCAGCACGGCATTTTCTCTACTAATCTCAAAGCTGCCGCTCAGTGGACGTGACATATTCCTGGGTAGTGTTTTTCCAGCCTAAATTATTTCTCATTTTTCGCCAAGTTGTTTTAGTAATGACCGTTACAAAAGTAGACACGTCTCAAAGATGTGAAATCGTGGGACAAGCTTTAAAATTGTATTTTTCGAGAATTGTTCATTATTTAAATAAATCATTAATATAAAATAAAACCTAAGATACTATTTTGTTAAACAACAAAAAAATAATAACTTATGTGGAAGAAAAATGTTTTAAAACGCAGTCAGAAGTTACAAATTTCGCCGATGGGACAGTATGAAACCATAATTTTCAGTATTTTCATTAATCGATAAATCCATTATATGTTATGTATTGGTTCTCAGAACCTTCTTATTTAAATAAAGAATAAAAAACTTCCGTGTCTAATAGCCTTGAAATAGTAAAAAAAAAAATTATATATGGGACACCCAAAAAAGGCAAGGGGTGCATTATTTTTGAAATGACTTATTTCGGCCGTTCTATATAAGATTACTTGCATTTTACTGAATCCAATAAAACATGGCCTAAACTATAATATTATAGCTATTTAAGCAACTGTTACGTTATGGATGGTCTTTAATACGAGTGCCATTTTTCGGTTAAAAGACCAATAACGTACAGTTGCATACAAGATTTTATCTACGAAGGAAGGAATAAAACACGGATATAGACAAATAAGTATTTATAATAGAAACTTATAAGTCTGTCAAAAAACTGTTGAAGAAACTAATTTTCTTTCGCCTGGTTACACTAAACAAATAAGTACAAAATCTGTTAAATCGAGATAACCGCGTTGTTATTTCATAAATATATTACTTAAATTATACTACTTTAACGTTTAAAGTCCACTAAAGTTCATTAAAGTTTCATTTTCAATTCAACACTTTTTTGACAGACTATAACTACACACTGACTATTGTTTATTTTTATAGTAGATTTTGTATTGTACAATTATTAAAATAAACAGGAATTGCAGAATTACAGGCTGAACTTGTATAAATGGGCCTGGAGACATGCATTGCGGTACATTAATGTTAACTTCGTTTAATGTATTTTGAGATTTCTTCAAAATATACCAACAAGACGTTTTCAGAAAATGATGTGCTTGGAATATTAATACGTTCCCGCCATATCACGAAATCTTCATAACATTTCTCATATACATGTCTTGATTTTTCTGGTAGTAAATTATTATTTGTAGCCGCAACTGCTCTATTTGTTATTATCTGGTGGAGTATTTTCAATATCACTTGATGTTGAAGACATTTTTAATAAAATTTGGAATAAAATTTCAGTCAGAAAATTTTTCCCGCGTCCACTTTTTTTCATTATTTCTGTCTATTCTTTCCTTTATGGAAAAGGCTAAGGGCTTAAGCCCATACTGCCTGGTCTTATTTTAATGTTATTTTTTTATTTAGTCTTTATTAGGTATAAGGCAAAGATCTTGTAGCCGCAACAGCCAAATAGTATACGATACTTTTGTTCTAAACTTGTTCCATTTTTAAAAACATCATTTACATTGTCCCGATTTCGAAGTAATATTACAGGTACTTGGCTGTATGTTCAGAATGTCTTTGCTTGTGTTTTAGAATTTATGACGATTCGCATAATGCAACCCGATGTCGTTATGGGTATCATAATGAAACCGCTGTCAATTTTGTAATTCGAATATAACGAAACCGAAGTAGATAAATACAATTTCATTGGAGTTATATTAGGGTTTAGACAATAAAAAATATACTAAAATAAACGTAGTAAGGAATGTGATGTAAAACAGCTGTCATATTAAAAATATATTCTTTTTATTACAAAATAATAAATAAAAACACCTCGAAATCGTGAGTTTTCAGAGCGGCGGCCCTCTCCCACTAAGCAGGATAGAAAAGTGTAAAATGAAAGCGTTGGAGCAGGACTGATTTCTCTGGATAACCTCGCCTTAAAAGTTACGTAGCCAGTGCATTGTTTATAACTAATGCTTTTGACTTAGCCCATTTCCAGTATGACATACGTATAATTATGTCAGTTTAGGGCAGCCTGCGAGCCTATAACGTATCTTTGAATCGGTTGCAAACTATATAGTTATTAACCAAAAAGAGATTAATAATTAATTTCCAAAATACCCGTCACTGGGTATTGAACGAATTGTGACGTCATTTCAAGTGCCAACGTATCCTTAGATATAATCTCGGTTTGACAACTGATTTTACGGTACAGAATAAATGGGCTGGTCGAGCTCTACTGTACAATATTCTTTTCTACATTTTATTTCTTTTCTGAACATATCAAATGCAGAGACTGTTTGTCTGTATCTCTGGGTATTAGAACGAATACCTGGGTGACCGAGCTCCATTCAATCTGATCAATTTTTTTTCTCTGTAGTGCGTGCTAGGGATACAGAAGAGACAGTCAACAGTATCACCCTAATGTAATGAGCAACTTCATAACTGTTTCAGGGATATGAAATCAGAGTTAACATCAGAAGGCATCCTGACAATATCAGCGCCGCGGAACATCAAACCACCTTGTGATGTCAAAATAAACATTTGTGATGATGAGTGCAAGATTGTGCCAGTGACGAAACCAGATGAACTTGTCAAAATACCCGTTGAATGTGCTGAAGATGCAAACAAATGTCCGCCAAAGAAATTCAATTAACTGTCGGCAGACGTGTGGTTGTTTATTTCAAACTGTCCGTGTTGACATTCTAAATAAACGACTTGACTGTTCAGAATTACTTTCCGGTATTGGTTTTTGGACACCTAAGCGACGTATGAGACACGCGGCATCTAAGACTTTCCATGTTACCTGTCACTCTACTAACTACGGTAGGAACTCTATCCTTGCTCGGCTGCCCGACACTTACAACACTAAATTTAATAATATCGACATCTTCGTTGGATCTAAACTATCATTTAAGCATAAAGTCGAAAATTCAATTCTAAACCCGCTTTAAATATACTACTTTATATACCTTTAATTCCTTCCAAATTCTTCCCCCTTCCCTTTTACACACTCACACACACACCCTTACACCACACACATCCTTACACCACACACATCCTTACACCACACACACAGAAGTTCGACATACACTTATTTAGCTTCTGAAAAACTACTGTAATATCATTTAATAATTTAGTAATTATATTTAATTTGTAAAATCTCAATAAAAATTTATAATATAAGTATTGTATATAAAATAAAAATAGCTATATATAATTTTAAAAATAATAATTGTATACCTTAATCTAACTATTTTGTACTAGGAATGTATTAATTGTATGACTGGTGGACAACTTTTATTGGCTTAATTTTCTGTATCTTTTATTTATTAATATATTATTCACTTAATCATAAGCTGTTGTAGTCCCAAATAAAAAAATTGAATTTGAATTTAAAAAATCCGGTCAAAGGAGATTAGGACTCGCGCTTTGTGGGTTCCGTAACATTTAGATTTGAACAAAATTTATAAACTTATGTCTACGTAATATGCGAAACAAAACTGAAAAATTAATCAAATATAATTGATTTTCAGATTTATTCCTTCACTTGTGCAAAATTTCAAGATAGTCACAAGGTAGTTTTACCTTAGAGGTATTGATGATTTAGTAGATTAGATTTTTAGGGTTCCGTGCCGTTCCTCAAAATGATAAAATTGAACCCTTTTACAGTCACTTTTTTGTCCGTCCGTCCGTCTGTCAAGACCCCTTTTCTCGGGCCCCGTTAGAGGTATCAAGTTTAAACTAATACCTCCTACAGAAGTCTACGGCCTTATAGCGCCATTAAAACATCGGGCTTCTAACTTAACGCGAAGAAAGTAATTACCTTTTACGTAATCAATTTCATACAAATTGGCTCACCGTGAAACACCATGAAAACCTGTAGGATACTTTCAGTTGACTTAGAAACATGACATTCTGTACATTACTAGTTCTTTTAGCACACATCTAGGAAATAAAACTGAAAGTTACAGATTACTTGAGAAGAAATTTATTTTCCAATATAATTAGACCCTTTGGTTACATGGAGTTTAATATATTGCAAGTGTCAAGTTAGTTTGGACTTTAACAACAGAAAATTAAAATGTATTTATTTAACCACATAACTTTTACAAAAAAATAATAACCGACTTCAAATTTTATAGCAGGCATTCACTAAAAAGTTTTAAATAATTACATACTGACCGATGGTACCAAAATAACACTTTTGCCGACCTCTTTCTTCCTGAAACATAATTTTCTCTAGAATTCGGCGCTCTCACATTGGTTTTTGTGTTCTGTACTATGGAGAATGCGCCGACTTAGATAACATTATGATTCAAGAAGAAATAAGTCGGCAAAAGTGTTATTTTGATACCATGTGTCAGTATGTAATTATTTCAAACCTTTTAGTGAATTTCTAATATAGAAGTCGGTTTTTATTTTTTTGTTAAAAGTTTATTACTGTTTTATTTTGGTTTATTCAAGAGATTTTCCGTGATTTCGTAATCTGACTTATGAATAAACAAAAACTGCTCGTGAAATAAGCTTATATTTTAAACGCTATGTACGTAAAGTTCAGGGTACGAGTCTCATCCTACTTGACCAGTTTTTTGTATGAAAATACTTGGAAAATACGCTTTGATAGGCTGTATCTTTACTAAGTCTTGACAAACTGAGTTCTTTTTTCCGTCAGGTACGGAACCCTAAAACTAAAAAATATACGTGTCTGAACGACATGGATCCCCAAGGAGCTGCTAGAGATGATCCTGAGATGATGATCCACTGACGATTATTACGTCGTAGCATGATGGGTGATGACTGAGGAGCCCTATCGCCGTACTTCTGGCACATATATGATATGGTTCTGAAGCACGCAGACCAAAACAAATACGCATAGGCATATAAATAATACAAATAATCTACGGGAATTGAACCACGATTAGTAGTCGAGAAGTTGGAACTACTACACAACAGAGCAGAGGTGGTCAAATCAGTAAATAAACACAATCTGAACCTTATTTGTTTGAAAAAAATCATACTATAAAGTCAATTGGGGGTGCTAACTTTCTGGACAAGAACGGAAATCTTAAAACCATTTCGAGAAATATGTTTTCTGTACAGTTGCTACTTATCAGATTAATAAATAAATCTATACTTTTAAAGATATTTTAACAAAACACAATGAACTTCATTTGACTTATCTATGACGTCATGACATGCAGTGCATTCCGTGTCGCGACATAATCGATTATATCGGGTCTATCATCATTCCGAGTCACTGTGAGCCCGATAATTAATCAACCGCCAGAATTCATATTGGAGACTCGGTTAGTGATCAGAAACAATGTTTAATGAACCTCAAGGTAAAACTGAAAACAAAAAATTGCTCCCGTACCTACCTACTGCCTATTCAGTTAGTATGGAAACAATTTTTTTTATGATTTCGAAAATAATGATCATTGAATTTTGTTCCTGATCACTAACCGAGTCTCCAGTATGAATAAGGGTGATTGATTAAATTTCACCTTGTTTATCATAGACGAAATCCTTAACGACGCCATGTTATGATATGCCTATGCTTCAGAGCGTTTGCACTATGAGCGATCTATGAAAAGTGCTAGCTGGCCGGTGGCAATTTCAAAAATAGGTTTTTCGAAGAATAAGAGCATTAGTTAAATCATGATTATAAGATTGTAGTTAGAAGAAATTACTTCTTGGACCTAGTAAAGTAGTATATCCTTTGTATTCACGTAACTTAAATGAATTTCTACAAATTCTGTCATCATTCATGTTGCGTTCAAAAGAACCCTAAATGAATTATAAGTATAAACAGTGATGGACGCCATTTTTCATTCGGAACGACTTGATAGGCGTGAGAAGTTTGATGGTAGTGTTAGCACTATTAGCGCCATGCGGAACGCCTCTAGTGACGTCACGTTCACTTTTGGCGGGTAAAATTTAAGTTTTTGTTTTTAAATAGATGCAATGAATAAAACCCAAAAATAATGAAATTAGTTTCATAAAATAGTCTACATTTTCAAACTAAATTATTAAAAAAATATATATCAGAAACATGCATGGCTAATTAAAGGGGAACGCAAAAAAAGGTTCGATTATGTTTAATATCTTCTCCTTACGCACTGGCCACTGGCCACCTATAACAGCATTATGTAATTTAAAAAAAAAAGGATTTTTATCATCTTTTGTTTCAGAGTTTTATTTGTTTTTTTTGCTACGTAATAAATAAATGTGTGTATATAGTAAGAACATTTTCGGGTTATTGGTGTATTTGAAAATATTCAAAATATTTTTTTTTGTTTTATTTACAAAAATTTGTCGTCGCGGTGTTGCTTGGAGATCTTTTCAAAAGATTGAAGTGATAATGCCCGATCTCAGCGTAGCTCAAGTGTCTAAAGCTGTAACTTTAATCGAGCACGGTTACACTTACAATCAAGTAGCTCAAATGTTGCGAGTTTCCAAGTCTGTTATTTTTCGCAATGTAAAACGATACCGGCAGACAGGAGAATACACGAGACGCAGAGGGCAAGCTAGAAAAAAAGTAACCACAGCTAGGGACGATAGATTTATTTAGATTTATTGTAAGGAGTGTGCTAAGTAACCGTACCTCGACGTCATCTGAGGTAAGAGCTACGCTCCAGGAAGTCCGAAATGTTACAGTTAGCATTAAAACGATAAGAAGAAGACTTAAAGCAGCTGGAATAGGAGCGTTCGTCTCTGCCAGAGGCCCTCTTCTTAGCACAGGCCATCGTGTAGCTCGGAGTAACTTTGCTCGCGCTCACCGTGATTAGAATGACAATGACTATGACTGGGGAAAAGTATTGTTCACTGACGAGTCCAGGTTTTGCCTTAAGCTAGATGATGGCAGGGTCAAAGTGTGGAGACGACCAGGAGAAAGATATGCTCAGTGTAACATTGTCGGAAGAGAACCTCATGGTGGAGGGTCAGTGATGGTATGTGACAGCGGCAGAGACCCATTTTCCACGATGTGCTCCTTATTATTATTAAATAAATATTGTACCATTTGTTTACTAAAACAGTGTTTTGTGGAATGTGGATATTAAATAAGTTAAATTAAGAGCTTGCCGACAAACCGCGGTAGTGGTTTGGCAAAATTGTAATAATTTTAAGTATTTTTTTCTAGAACAATAAACAAAGTCAATTCAATTCAATTCGATACATAACCGGCATTTTAGAAGAAATTGTGATACCTTTTTTCCCATATATAGGAGATAATTTCCTTTTGATGCATGATAATGCTCGGCCACGCGCTGCCGCCGTAGTTTCGGAATACCTTCAAGAGGTCGACATCGAAGTTTTGGAATGGCCAGCCCGCTCGCCAGACCTAAACCCAA
This sequence comes from Ypsolopha scabrella, assembly GCA_910592155.1. Classification (NCBI taxonomy): domain Eukaryota; kingdom Metazoa; phylum Arthropoda; class Insecta; order Lepidoptera; family Ypsolophidae; genus Ypsolopha; species Ypsolopha scabrella. The sequence goes on from OU342987.1 coordinate 13,310,067, forward strand.
TAGAACATGTCTGGGATAAACCGGGAAAACAAATTAAAAAAAAAGAATTCCAGCAATGACCAACTTAAGTCAACTCAGAACGGCGTTGGTAGAAGAATGGGATCAAATGCCACAAAGTTACATTGATGATTTAATAAAAAGTATGCCAAGACGAATGAAGGCAGTTTTGACAGCGAGAGGAGGTAACACTAAGTACTGAATGTGCCTACAAGTGTTTATGTTACCTTACATTACATGAGAAACCAGCCATTTGATACATTTTTGCTATTCAATTTGATAAGCTGAAAGATCACCGTTTCCTCCACATTTACGTCAATAAGAGATAACTGTTAGTAATTTGTTTATTTTTTTCAGTAAATTGTAAGTTTCTGTATTAAAAAAAGTAAATTTAATTAAGTCTACTGTAAACTATCTTTAGAATAGTAGAAACGAGTTATTTATAGAAAGAACTTATTTAATCAAAATCTACAAGTAATAATATCATAAACTGACTAACAGTTGTTTTCATCACAAGATCCAGAAATTATATTAATTTTCGCGCCGCCGCGCCGCACCACCGCTCTGCCACCCACTCATTTTCTTTCGTCATCGTGTACACCTCTGATTGGCTGGCGAACTTGTGGCTGCTTCTATTGGTGCTCGTAATACCACTACGTGAAGACAGATGGCGTCCGCAATTGCCGCTCAATGTTGGTGAACGCACGATTGCCAACACATATATGCAACTGACTGGGTTTATCATGAATCTTAGAATATCATAATAATATAGGTATATCCAAACTTCAAAGTTCTTAAGTTACTTAAAATTTGTTAAAAAAAAGCTTTATCCTTTCACATCCCATAGTCAGCTGAACAATCGATTTCACATATTGTCAAAATTCCAAACTTATGAAATGTATGAATCAAAACTGCAAAATTGTGTTATTAAAATTTAGCTGTAATAGTTTTTCTACGAGGCCGTTTATATATTACGTCATTTGGTGACGGTAATATCAGCATGAACATAGATGGCAATAATGGGGGTTCTTGCCAAAAGAAAAAAACTATTAAGTCATCAAACAACTATCAACTATCTATCAACTTCCAAAAAAACTATTGTTTATACAATATTATGTCTAAACTACAACATAAATGGCTTTATATAACACGTTTACAACACAACCGATATACATATAGAAAAGTACAATTGTGATAATTTTAGAAAAACCCTAGAACCCGACATGGGGGTATGTTTAACTTTTGCTTAATACTGTTTGTATCCAACGATTTGAGCGTCCGTGTATTTGAGTTTAGTGTTTGTTTTTATTTTCTCAATTCCTTACTAGAGAAAATTTCAAGGAACGATTCCAAAAGCAAATTTTGAGGAGGGATGTAAAAGAGTCTGTTGCGGCGATACTCAAAAAACCGATGGCTAGTCAACGTTCCGTTCATGTTTATGTAAACTATCGACAGAAAAAGCAAGACGACATGCTAGAGGTATATAATACCAATTTCTTTGGAGCACCAGGTAATAGTCTGTGAAACATGTACAAATGAATATTAAATTAATATTTTTAAGACTGATTTGTAAACAGAAGTCCTTAGTACTTCTTATTAAAAAAATTGCAGGTATTTTAGTATGGGGTACTCCAGCACCTCTGTGTAGGAATGAGAAGTACGCCGAATAGTGTAGGGTTCTAGGGTTAACAACATTATTGATTTTGCAATACAGAATGAAAATTATATCAGTTTTGTGAGAGGGTGGGGTCATTGGTTAATGACAATAGACCAACGAGCTATAACAATAGACTGATTGTTTGGGGGGTTGAAAATCTACAAAAATATATGACGTAATATATGGACAGCCCCTTTAACTTCGTTACATATTATACTGCCGTGAATTTTTTGACATGTCCAATGTCCATAAACAAAAAAGGCGTTAGAATGAAGACGTACGGCAAAGCGTAGCGTAGGCCGACCTCGTGCCCGCTGGACCGACCTGAAGGACATTGCCGGTGGCGGCTGGATGAGATGGACGGAGAACCGCCAAGAGTGGCGAAATATTGGAAAGGCTTATGTCCAGGAGTGGACGAACACGGCCTGATGGATAAATGGATGAATGGATTCAAAAACAACCGTTTAGCTGGCAGAGGGGGCACTTGACTCTAACAAAAATTAGCTTAATATGTCACAAACGGATCCGTGATTTGATATATGATTTTCACAAACCCACAATATTTTTGAACGACCCATCCAATGACACTCCACACAATGGGATAGAGGAGAAAAAAAAAATCATCCCCTCTTTGCTGTAGCCTGTAGCTGTAGGGAGAGAAAACAATTTTTTTTTAATGATTTTGTGATACCAATTTGGCAGCGTGATTAATATGTATATTTGTGCCAAATGAATGAATGAATGAATGAATATATTTATTTATTTCAAGAATAACTTAAATCTAAATACATCCCACAAAACCAAGTAGGAATTTGGTTTGTCTGTGGGGAGGGAGTCGCACTTCTTTTTCGTAGGTAGGTACATTAACAATAAATAATAACATTGTTATTTTAATCTATGTTTACATATTTTGTAGAAGGTAAGTTTTATATAATTTTGCAAATTTATTTTTATTTTGTTCAGATCTTATACGAACAGGCATTTCATTATATAACATTGGAATTTTGCGTTTAAGCAATCTGCCGCCAAAGTAGTTATTCACTTTTACTGTTTCATATTTACCCTGAGCAGTTGCTCTCGTGTTGAGCCCATGCTGTTTAGGTATCTTATGATCTGGGGTGCCATGGCCATTTACTGCAATTATGTATTTATATTTTAATGAAGCCGGTAGTATTTTACATAATGAGTACAATATTTTGATATTATTTTTGTGTTTTTTCCTAACATTTTTACTGACTAGGAATTTTAAGAATTTTATTTGTATATTTTCAATCTTATCCATGTATGTTTTAAATATAGATCCATAGCAGTCCACACCATAAGATATAATTGAGTCAACCAACGACATATATATAGTTTTTAGCACAGAAATTGGTACTTTGTAACTAAGATGTTTGAATTTAAATAACAATATGCGTAGCTTATTTAATATCCTTTCTATGTGTTTAGTCCAGCCCATATTTTCATCGATGCACATTCCTAGGTATGTAACACATGGAACTTGCTTTATTGTTTTACATTTACAATTAGATAAGTTATTATGGAAACAGTTAAAGTCGTGGGCAACCAGTTGACATGAAGAGTCCGGGGTACAAGAGTACGGAGACCGGATAACAAGGAGGTTAGTTTTTTCGGCATTGAGTACGATTCCGTTATCGTGCGACCATCGCACTACGTTGTCGATATCCTCCTGCACGAGACGCGACACCTCGCCCATGTCGCGGCCGGCCCGCAGCGTGCACAGGTCGTCCGCGAACATGTACGCTGAGCAATGGCGGACCACGTTGCACATGCTGTTCACGTGCATCAGGTAACACAGCGGGCCACAGCCGGAGCCCTGCGCCACCCCGCGCCGCGCCGCCCACTGCTGCGGTCCGCTGTGCTCCTCGCCCACTCTCACCCGGTACGAGCGGTCCGTCAAGTACTGGCGGTACCAGCTATTAAGCGGTCCGCTGATCCCGCACTCCGCCATCGCCCCAAGCAGCGTCTCGTGCCGTAGGGTATCGAAGGCCTTTTTAAAGTCGAAAAATACAGCAACAACAAATTTTTTATCGTTGAGATAACTATTAACTTCGTCCGTAAATTTTACAAGTAATGTTGATGTACTTTTATCCTTCTGAAAACCGTGCTGGCAATCGTTTATAACTGCATGTTCATTAAGGAATCTATTTTGTTGATTAACTATACATTTTTCTATGATTTTTTCTATACTGGATAAGATAGCTATAGGTCTGTAGTTAGCATAATTTTTATGATCACCTTTTTTATAAATAGGTCGCACTATGGCTTCTTTTAGTTTTTGAGGAAACTTCGAATTTTTTATACATAAATTAATTAAGTGAGCTATGACTGGGCTTATTTGTTCACTTATATATCTTAGGTCCCTCATACGTATACCATCTGACCCTGGCGATTTCTTATCACTCATTTTCTTTATGACTTTTTGGACCTCCTTGCTATTCACCGTTCTCCATCTCATCGACATACAAGCCTCATTTCGATAGTCAGCACGGTTTAAGAAAGTTTCGTTACAATCATGAATTATATTATCGATATCATTTTTAAATGTAGTTGCAAAGTTATTACATATTTCTTGCTTTGTATTTCCTGACAAGTGTTTCAATATTACCTCATCTGTTGACTTTTTTCTATTACCAAGTATTCTATTTATAGAATAATGACAACTTTCTAGTACGAAAAGTCTCTGAGCTAAGCGGGGACAGACAGACAGACGGACATGGAGAAACTAAGTGTTTCTTATTTACGACGGAACCCTAAAAAGTTTGCTCAATGGAGACAAATTATCATCCACAGTTCCGAAAGCATTTTCCCGCCAAAACATTGTAAGACTTGTCCCCATCGATACCGTTTTTCCGATATTGCAAAGAGCAATGAACTTGTCGCATAAAATAAACACTGTGTTTGAGAATGCACCGAGAATACTCTAGATCCAGACTGAACATTTCTATATTTACCGCGACTCCGTTGGCAAGGGTATAAATTCGCGTCATTCCTCCGTACACGGTCAAAACGGATTTCAACGCAGCAAAACACCACTGGGAAATCAGAAAAGATGGCGCTTCTTCCCTACGTCTTCGATTACGACTGGCCGCAGTGGCCCAGATGTCTTCTCGACCAGAACTTCGGCTCAGCATTGTCACCGGACGATCTACTATCAGCTACTTCATCGCCTATCATCCCCCGATTCAGACCTTACTGGCCAAGAGACATGGGATCTACAATCAAAGCGGATAAAGACAAGTTTCAAATCAATGTCGACGTCCAACATTTTGCACCAGAAGAAATAAGAGTGAAAACAGCTAACGGTTATATAGTCGTCGAAGGGAGACATGAGGAAAAGAAAGATGAACACGGTTTTATATCCAGACAATTTTGTAGAAGGTTCAAGTTACCAGATCAGTGTAGTCCGGAGAATGTGGAGTCAAGATTGTCTTCCGATGGCGTGCTTACGGTGATAGCGGCAAAGATAGAAGAAGCAGTGAAAGGTGAAAGAAGTGTTCCCATTTCGCACACCGGTCCTGTCAGAAAGGAAATTAGGGATGAAAATGAAAAGGAAAACGGAGAAGAGAAACAAGAAACGGTTGAGGACCAAAACTGAGTGTTGTGTTTTTTGGTCAAGTATTGAGACTGATGTAAGTTTGCATTTACAGAAATAAAAATTATTGACAATAATTTGGTTCTTTCTATTTGTCAGTCTCTACTTAGACCATGATCAATAATTTTTCATTAATTTTCAAAAGTCTTTATTTAACAGAAAAGATATACAAAATACAGTTTCAAGACACGGTTGGGAACAAATAAACACAAAAATACAAAACGATGATCAATCAAATATTATTTTAGGTGTAATTTGTAGAATTGATTTTGTTCTATTTTAAAACCAATGTTGACAATTTGAAATCCGTTTCCTTTGCCATTTGCAATAGTTAAATCAAAATACATATTTCTTTTGGCCTCTAGTGACGTCATCAAGAATCAGTTCCAAAGTTCAAGGAAGAAAAAAAAGAGATCTCTTTTCGGAGACACGAGTTTAGTTAGCAGATAATAACGCTGGGCTAAATAGCGGAAATGCAACATGTATATGCAAAATTAGGTACACTCAGACCAAGAAAATGATCGACATTTTGGAAATTCTTGTGTCCATTTTATACTCAATCGACATTTTAATACTTTTTGACGCGTACTTGTAATTCGAGTACTTTAAGAGAAAATCTCGAAAATAATGACTCATTTTGATAAACTAAAGATCTTGACTAGTAGAAAGAGAAGTGTCCATAACACAGAATAACACTTATGTTTACTCACAAACTATCTGAATCATACATTATAGATAAACAGAGAATAAAAGTATAACATTATCTACATCGAATTCAGTTGCATTGTGGAGGTAATAATGACACCTATTCTCGTGTAGCAAATATTAGATTTAGAGCTGCCATAACCTAAAACTTCTTCAACTCTAAATTTAAGGTTTGCTGCACGAGAGTAGGCCACAACGAATACTTAAATCGTTTGTTCTAAAAATTTAACAAGAAAAATAACAACATGGGATTATCAAATATTAAAATGGAACTCTTTATAACCAGCTGGTGTAAGTATACTTTATAACTATTTCTTTTTAATTTTTCTTATTTCTGTAGAATTCCATTGGACCCTTAAAATGGTCAGTTCCCATTTGTTATAGCGTAATGATAATGAATGATACATACGTAAAACCTTTCTTAGAAACTGTCTTATCTAACAGTGCAAACAACATCGAAATATATTCAGTGGCTCTGTAGTTACAAGCGAGCATGGTATGTTACATATAACAGGCTGACTTTATATATACATCTAGCCAAACTCATAAGTGGTCAGGTTCAATAATACTGTTTGCGAAACATGAAAAAAAAAACCGGCCAAGTGCGTGTCGGGCCACGCGCAATGTAGGGTTCCGTAGATGCCCGGTACATATAAGTTGGTCTACTAATACATACCGCGCCAAACTTCTGGTCCCATACATTATATGGGGCCAAAAGTTTAGCGCGACCTGTACTCGTAAACCTATAAAGCCTACTTAGCTGTGATAGTTTTTCCTTTTAAATTCATTATATATACTACTTCTGTGAGTTTTTTCACATTTCTATAAACAACCGTTTAGTCAGAAGGGGGGGGAGGCTCCACTCTAATTAAAATTTTCACTTTAAAGCTTAATATTTCGCCAACGGATCCTTAAATCAAAAATGGTTTTCACAAACCCACAATGTTTTTAAATGGCCTATCCAACGATATCCCACACTATGGGATAGACGAGAGAAAAAAAATCATCCCCAGTTTACGTGTATGAGAGGTACCCTTAAAAATTATTTTTCGAGATTTTATTGTACTATTTTGTTGGCGTGATTAATATTTATATACATGCCAAATTACAGCTTTCTAGTGTTAATAGTTTTTGCGCTAAGCCGCAGACAGACGGACATAGCGAAACTATAAGGGTTCCTTGTCGGACTACGGAACCCTAAAAATTGTGCCTCTATTATAGAGTTGTTGTTCAAACTTGGTCCTGACCTCATACCGAGTCTCCAGTATGAGTTTGGCTATATAAACGAAAGTCACCTTATATACAGATAGACATATGTTCCATTTAATGTACACTGTACAGGCTGCTGATTTGATCTGCAACTTCCGTGACAAAGGAATGGAAGACAATTTAGTGTCGTCGACGAATCGTAGAATTCAACATAAGAGGGTGGGTCAATAAGTCCGTGACTTTTTGGATGAAACACAGGTTTTTGGATACAAAAACATTTTCTTTTTAAACACAGTCTCCTTTGAGCTCTATATACTTTGTCCAACGTTACTCTAATTTTTTTATCCCTTCCAAAAAATAAGATTTGTCGAGGTCATCAAAATAGACATTTGTTTGTGAGATGATTTCATCGTTGGGGTCAAATCTTTTTACGCCGAGCCATTTCATATGGTTTGGAAACAAGAAATAGTCACTCGGGGCTAAATCCAGAGAATAGGGTGGATGTAGGAGCAATTCGTAGCCTAATTCATGGATTTTTGACATGGGAACTGCACCCTTGCATTGTTCTGGTGCAAAAGAATTTTTTTCTTGGTTAAAAGAGGTCGTTTTTTTGCAAATCCTCATTAAATCGACTCAAAACGTTAGCATAATATTCGCCATTGATTGTTTTACCCTTTTGAAGGTAGTCAATGTGGATTATACCGCGTGCATCCCAAAAAACGGTTGCCATGGCTTTACTGGCTGAAAAACCCACCTTGGCCTCCCTTGGCGCTGATTCACCCCGAGAAACCCACTGTTTGGCCTCTAGTGTATTGTGGTGGATCCACTTTTCGTCCACGGTTACGAAACGGCGCAAAAATTCATCCATATTGCGGTTGAATAACGCCAAACATTCCTGCGAAATTGTTATCCGATTGCGTTTGTGGTCAATCGCGAGCAAGTAGTCTGCTATCAATGGCTGTTAAACACAAACTAATTGACGCAGCTTGTTCAAATTTTGACCGGAGTCAACTGATAGATGCCTGTTGAGAGGAGGACATACGGACTTATTGACCCACCCTCGTAACATGATTTGCTTCGGCAGATCGTGAGCTATAAAATCGAAAATCCTTCACCAAAAGTTAAAAATAGGTGCGACGACGAGCGGAGCGATATCTCGGAAATGGATTTCTTCGATATAATTTTGACAATAATAGAAAAATATCGAAACTACTTGTACGTTGTACAGTGGAGCCCGCATCAAGCTATATACATTGAGTATAAGCTGACCTCTCATTGTACGGGATGCCTATACAATGAGAGGTCAGCTTATACTGAAAGTGTTTAGCTTGATGTGGGCTCCACTGTACTTGTAATTTTGACAGTCAACGTGGGATACCTGGTTGTCTCCGTGGCATTTACCTGGTCTATCGTCAACCTTCCCAAGTTCATGGATGCGGACCTGTCTCCTCTAGGACACGCTGTCACGATTACTCAGTTCTCCTGGATCGGGTCTATCTTCACTTTGGGACTATTGTTTGGTAAGCATTTTGTGATGGTTTTAATGAGTTTAACTCGTCGCTAGTGTAGTACGGTGTCTTTCTATCATACTTGCTCTCTCGCACATTGATAAACGCGATAAGCGTGCGAGCGCAAGTACATAGAATAGATAGACGCTGTATCTCTGGCGCGTGCTCGCTACACTGAAGTCAGGTATCTTCGGCCAGACAGACTGAACCGTGGCGGGTTCAACCAGGATGACTAATAATATTATTTCACAGAAAGAGTCCTTGAACCTTGGTCCTGACCACTTACCGAGTCTCCATTATAAATTTCGCTGTATAAACGAAAGTTCAAGGTGAAATTAAATTAACCGACCAAATTCATACTGGAGACTTAGTTAGTGATCAGAAACAAGCTTCAATTACCCGTTTGGTGAAATTCGAAAAATGATTTTTTTTGCTTCCTTACTACCTAGACTAGGAATTGTACTTAAACTAGTCCAACCAGTAAGGGAGCAAAAAAATTCATTTTTCGAATTGGGCCAAAAGGATTACTGAACTTAGTTCCTGACCACTAACCGAGTCTCCAGTATGAATTTGGTCGGTTGATTTAATTTCACCTATACAGGGTATAAATGCAAAGTCAAGAATTCCTTTAGAATATGAAAGTATACACGATTGTGATGTCATTACGATAAAAAAAAATACCTTAAATTTTCACCAAAAATTCCATCATTTTTCTAAGCTATGGCTACGCAGCTCACCGGCCTCCCCCCACACACCTAATTGCACCCCGCAACCCGCACCCCTCATCCGAGTGGCCAGCGACCGTGAGGGTGTCCACGCGATTAGTGTATTTTGAGTAAAGGAAATCGTCTTATTATGACATACTGGTACTTTATTTAGAAATTGATCGAGGTTGTTCTTGAACAAGTACACAAACACAAGAAATATTTTTCGCATTTCGCTAACAGGGTCATTGAACCTTGGTCTTGACCACTTACCGAGTTTTGGGAATTGGTTGGGTCCCACCAACTCCCGTATTTGATGTTAAGTAGGTTCGTTAGATCGTTGGAAGTATGAAGGATGGCAGGGATTATTTATCCAAAACGATTAGCACATTTTTGAACTATTTATTTACCAAAATAAAAATAGGAATCAATTTTTACAAAAGTCAAGTCAAAGACATTTTTTGGCAATCGACCTCTTTTTCTCTATGGCGTTCTGCTTTTATACATATCTTTAACACCGAGTCTTCCGTATGAATTTTTCTACAAAGAAAAAAACCTTATTTAGAAGTTATTTAAATTAACCAAACATCAGATGGCCAAATAAAATTAACGCATTTTCCAGCTCTTTCTGGTTCCGTGCACTTAAAATATCCGCAGAATAGAAGGTAATTTGGTTCAACAGTCCAACAACAGTCATTTTCAGTAAGGGTTGTTACAAAATCCGCTATCTTTCAGTCCTTGTGCCAGCAAATCTGCATGCTAATACCCCGAAACCTTCCTAAAATTACTAAAGCCTTCTTCATGAGAACATAGAAAATAATATTCAAAGCCGCTTAGTTGATCTGCAGTTAGAAATGAATGACAAAAGACAATGACAATGAAGAAGGCAGCATATTATACGTGTAGTACACAAAAAATGCGTTAGAGGGTTCACGCATTTTTGTTTGGAACTCAATTATTTCCTAAACTAAGGGTGTCCGCGGGTATGACTCTAGGGAAAAGTGGTTCAGTAGGGTCGGTAGAATATGTAGTTTCATTTAATGGTCGCACTCTATTTACACCCGGTATAACTACATATTTAAAGATTGTGTTTCCTTTTGCAGGAGGCTATGGTTTTGCGCCAATACCAAAATTATTTGGCAGGAAACCATGCTTGATCCTCGGCTGTGTGACTGTGGTTTTCTCATGGCTACTCCTGACGTACGGGAGTAGTCTCGCGATGATACTTGTTGCTCGGTTCATGGTCGGATTCGGAGCCAGCGGTATTGGCGTCGCGAAGATTATGTACATTAGTGAGGTCTCTTCAGTAAGTTTTATATTAGTAAATTATCGTAATCCTGTCAATATTACTTCGGTTACTATTCTATGTACAAACAAAGTTTTTCTATTTCTGAAAAACCAGTATTTCAGTGTTACGCATGTAAGTTTGCCGGTGAAAGGGGGCTTTTCTGTTTTTAGGTTTTTTGGCTTATCTAAAACTCGGAATAAACACTTTAATTAAATGAAAATTACATATAATCAGCGCTATTACAAATATCGTCAACTGACCACCGGCTAACTTGCACGTTTATTATCTTTATCTTGACATTACATCTTTTAAAGCTATTTACAATTTTAAGCTTTTATCCTTTTTTCAGACACAGATCCGAGGACTTTCTCTCACATTCTCGATGACTCTCTTCGCGCTAGGAACTCTGTTCTTTTATATCTTGGCTCCATTCATTTCCTATAGAGGATCGTGCTACTTGGGACTTTCTGTGACGCTGCTGTATCTGATTCCGATGATTTGGATGCCTGAATCACCAGTGTATCTTTTAGTAAAAGGTATAATATCACACTATCACATCATCACACTAATATTATAAATGCGAAAGTTTGTGTGTGTATGTGTGTGTTTGTTACTCTTTCACGCTGAAACGGCTGGACGGATTTGGATGAAATTGAGAATGATATAGCTTATACCCTAACTTGACACATAGTCTACTTTTTATCCCAGAAAAAAGCATGTCGTTAAACCGAATAACACGCGGGCGGAGCCGCGGGCAAAAGCTACTATATCAGTGGCGAAGGGCCCATATCACAGAACAGAAAAAATATCTTCTGTGATCTATATAACACAATTCCCATTGGCTTGTTTAGGAAATGGCATCCATGCTACATTTATTTATTCCGTGATCTTCGGTTTGTCAAACGTTTTCCATAAATCTCAATACGACAAATACACTTGGCTGACAACGAGTTGAAATACAAAAAAAATGCGTTTTTCGTGGTTGCTTTTCTAAGTAAGGCGATTTTTTTGTCCGGCTTCCCTTTTTACAATATTCACGCTTCGCCACTGCTACCTATATATTATATAGATACCTAGTTTTTACCAGCCTTCTTTTAATATAATCCATCATCTGTAACATAATATTTTAATTCCAGCCAGAAGAACAGACGCAAAAACATCCGTAATTCGCCTGCGGAGATGTTCAGAAGAAGAGGCAGATGTCATCCTAGATGAGATGCAAGCAACTATAGACGTTAACAAAAAGAAAGGAAAGGCTGATTTCTCTCAACTGTACCGCGTCAAAGCGAACCGAAAAGCCATATTCATAACGGGTACATTATGGCTGCTGCACTTATTCTCTGGATCTGGAATCTTGGAGACGTTCTCCTCAAGTCTGATCAAGATTTCATCCTCAGAATACGTCACTATTATCATCATCGGGGTTATAAAGTTGGTGTCGGCAGCTACTACACCATTTTTGGTTGATAGAGTTGGAAGAAAACCTCTGTTAATTGTTTCTTCGGCTGTTTGTGGATTTTGTTTGGTAAGTTACATAGTTATCCCGGCAATTTGGGATGGGCAATTTTCATCGGTCCCAGGTAATGATGGGCCACCTGGTTGTGCCTGTTTGCTGTTCTCTTACTCTCCCCTGAATAACTTCGGGGAGGTTCGCGAGTAAGATGGTGGTACCTCCACAGTCGAGCCCGGCACCAGCTCTACCACTACCATTGTCATATATTATTATTAAGATTAAATCCCTGAGAAAGTACAAACTTTTCTTGGTACAAGTTACTGTTCCATTAGTATACGGTAGTAGCAGCTGAAAATAAAAACTCGTAGAAAACCTACATACTTATAATGTTTCAAGGAACTTACAAAAAACAATTATCAATTTCTTTCTTTCTTTCTCGATGCACAAACAAACAACCACTTGAAATTATATAAGTTCTACCATAATTTGTCTATGGTTCTACAATTCAAAAGTGAAAAAAATGTTATAGATGACAGAAATTACAACTTTTTTTCACCTTTACGTAGAAATTTCGTCAGCTGATTGAACCACTTTGTACTGGGAAGTGAATCAATGATTAATTTTTTTTTTCTTTTCAATGATGTTAGTTAACGATACATGACCTACCCTACAATTATTTTCACTTAATATTTTAGGACCTTAGAGTCTGACATAACTAGTAAATTCTAGTATACCTTTAGTCTTTGATTATTTCAAGATCTAATTAATATTTATACTTTTCAGATATCATTTGGCATTTACTTTTTCTTGGAAAACAAGGACAGTCCAAAAGCTGAATATCTGGAATGGTTACCTTTAGCTTCGATAGTCATCTATTTCTTGTTCTATGGACTGGGTAAGTCAAGCAAGCTTCTGAATATTTTATGGATTTCTTTATGAATAAACTTGGGTGCTTATTCCGGGATAGGTAATTATGTAGCTAGTGACCACAAACGAGAGCAATTTCATGTCGCAAAAAAATATTTAAATTTTATCACCTCATCCATTAATGGACAACATTGTTATTGTTAACTAAACGTAAACGGTTACTCATTCATTATAAACAGTCAGATATCACTGTTTTATCTGACTATGTACTGTTGTTGTAATAGTTGGTATAGCTTCTTCCGCCATTAGTTTGCAAAAGCCACGTACATTGCAGGCGGATTTAAAAAAAAACACAAAGTACTAGAAAGCTGTAATTTGGTATGGGTATACATATTAATCACGCCGATAAAATGGTAAAAAAGATCTCGGTAACATTTTTTTTTAACATACACGTAAATTGGGGATGATTTTTTTTCTCGTCTATCCCATAGTGTGGGTTATCGTTGGATAGGTCGTTCAAAAACATTGTGAGTGTGTGAAAACCATTTTTCGATTTAGGGATTCGTTGCTTTAAAGTGCGTTATAGGGCTTCGGGAGAGCAACTTCCGAGCGGCCTAAAAGTTTGGTGTCATCTGTATTAGTAGACCAACTTATAAAATGTACTGGACAACTACGGAACCCTACACTGCGCGTGGCCGGACACGCACTAAAAACTTTTATAATTTGTCAAATTTGTACCTCAAATTTCACAAAATTGTGTATTACAAAGGTTCCGTTGGTATTGGAAGAGTGAATAATGTTTATGGAAAACGCACAAAGGAATTTACTATTCCAAAAATTTTTAATAGTATACCTGACTCAACTAAAAATGTACTACCATTTAAATTTAGATCTAGAAATGTCTTACTGAGAAACCATTTTCTGTCGCAACTGTAACATTGTTAATGTTTACTAACCGTAAGCTGCACTGATTAATAACTATATACTTACTGTTGCATGAGCGTATTTACCCCGACAAACAACTATGTTGTTTGGGGTGCACTGTATATATTGTAAAAATTGTTCTTTGGAAATAAAAGTTTTTTATTATTATTATTATTATTATTGGAATTTTAAAATTCTAAATTTTTTAAATAAAAGAAGTTTGATACCTGTGAAGTTGCCGAAATTTCCTAACAGATCCATGATTTCATCATTCCTGTAAATACAAATACAAATACAAATACAAATACAAAAACATTTATTTTCTCAAAAGTACATGCAAATGCAAAAGAAAAATAAGAAGTTACAGACCCAAACACAAACAAATAATCAGTACACAAAAAACAAAAATATAGGTGGGTAGCGTAAAAAATAATAATCCTGTTATCATGCGGAAGTAGTTGTACACAGTACGCAGACAGTGTAGTAAAAAAGTGGAGCTTGTACGTTTGAGCGTTGAATTAATTTCACCCGTTTAATAACAGACCCCAAACTAAGTCGAGCTTGAAACGCGGGAGTCTTAACAGAGATTTGCAAAAATTGTTACAAATGGGCTAGATGTACAAAGAAGTATACTACAAGAAATTTATCTTAAAATTAAATTGAAATCAAATACATTTTCTATTTGCAAGGCCAAATTAAATAAAATTTATCAAATGATGATGAATTAAATTATAATATGCGAGATTTTTGTCATTACCATTTTTTTTTAACATTTTAATTAAATCCTGAAATTTATTACATTTATTACAAAAGAAAAAGAATATATATATATATATATTTATATAATTTTATACTAAATAATACATACTCGATATGACATACAACATATTGAAAAAGATTATTTTTATTTTTGTATTTCTAATATTTTTTCGGTAGCGTCATAGTTAAGTGTAAGTAACCATTTAGTTATTCTTTGCTTCACTTCCCAGACACTACAGCTTCTGAGATTGCAATATTTACAAGCCTGTTTGTAAATATATGGGAAAGAAAAACAACTAAATCTCTTTGCAAATTGTGTCTTGACTAAGGGAGTATTCACATTCATTCGATGTCTCCGCCCAGTTTCAACACTCTGGCTACATTCTCTTAATTCAGTTCTATGGTGGGATAGTCCAACTCTCAGTATATACAACTGTCTTACAGAAAGGACCTGAGCTTCACCAAAAACTTCTTTTGTTGGATGCCTGAAAGGTTTCCTAAGCATAACTTTCAGGACCGATCTCTGAGCCCTCTCCAATATTATAAGAGTTGACTTTGCGCAACTACCCCACGCAGTGATGCAATAGGAAATTACTGATTGACACAAAGACAAATAGACAAGTCGTAAAACTGCTCGGTCCGCACTATTTCGTAGCAGTTTCATCACACCAATCAATCTCCGTAAACGACCTGCCACGTTTCGTACGTGCTCTTTAAAGTTAAGATTCTCATCCAACACAACTCCAAGGTACTTGACTGATGCCACCCTACCAATTGTCATGCACGAGCAGATTGATTGAGATGGAGTTTTCCATTTATTACAAATGTGGACCTTGATTTCATGTGGAAATAAGAGAGATGGACCAGAAGCAGCAGTCTTATGGAAGCAAACAAACTTAGTTTTATCAACGTTTAACGTAAGTAGGTTTCTTTGTAGCCAATCCGCTATTGAAGCTAGTCCAGCCTCTACGCACTTAATAACTTTGTCCCAGGTTCTATCCTTAAATATTACCGCGGTGTCATCAGCATAGCATATGACCTCAATGTTATCATTCAACTGGAAGAGTTCAGTTATGCTGTTTATATATATAGTGAAAAGTGTTCAATCAATAGCTATTTATTAGCTATTTCCATTATTTGTTTTTTGTTTGAAAGTTGATTTGAAGATTTTATATCTACGTATTAAATTTTGTTTTTATTTTCAGTTTGATTACTAAAAGACAGTTCGTCTTAAATGAAAAATAACTTCGTAATAACTCTTAACAGGTGGCACTTTTCAAAAATGTAATTGTAGTTTCTGTTAGTTTATTGTTGTCTCATTCATATACAATTTGTTTTGTAAAATTTGGATTTGTCATTCTTAAAATAAATGGAAAAACGTTTGTACTTAAAAGTGAGTTATCTTCAAACTCTCCATACAAAACGGCAATTTCATAGGTAAAGAACTAATAAATACTACGACAAAATTATCTGTAGCTTGTTGTATAAATATGAATAAAGATATCGTTCACATACAGAGCGGGTGTGTGGGTGTGGTGTGGAGGTACACAACACATACGACCACACTCCGTGTCTTTAAAGTAGCCAACGCCACCTTTCGGCATGCGTCGGCGGCTCATTTGTATGTAAACTATTTAACCATGCAAACTATTTCAGCGAACAAACTGTTAATCATCGGTGACGTTCATCAATTACACTATACAAGGCTTGTGTAGTACAGTACTAGGTACTAATAAGACATCATTCCTTAAAGTGAAGGAGAAAGAACTATTAAATTCGGATCTTTTTATTCGGTCTTTTAGTACATTTCAGTCCGATAGAACGAGACTTTGAACTAAATGAAAACTTACTACGAAATGAAAGAGCAGTGACACATACAACGACGATCCCGATCTTGTTTGGAAATTTTGTAGGTACCTTATTCCAATAATATAAAAGTTTCAATTCTTTTGAAACGGTAGGTTATGTTAGTCAATGACTTGTTCCAGCTAATTATGAAGAACGTTATTAGTTCTTTCTAAACAAACTCAGTAGTCAAAACATGCTACATTCAAATCGTTCATGAAACATTATACGGAAAAGTTGACTCTAAATAAAACTTAATTGTCACTTTTATTTATTTTACTATATTCAATAAAATTCACTAAAATAATAATTAACCTATAATTTGTAATTCGCGTTAAGAATAATAAATCGAACTAAAAACACATTAGAAAATGTATGTGTAATCTAATAGGTCTAATGTTAAGTGATTTGACATCTTAAAGTTTCTGTGTAGAGAGATTCGAGTTTTTGCAATGATATAACGTTCGAGCTTATTATGAAGAATGTTATAAGTTATTTTTAAACAAACTCAGCAGTCAAATCATACTATATTAAAATCGTCCATGTAACATTATACAAAAAAGTTGACTCTGCATAAAATTTTACTGTCATATCTTATATATTATACTATATTCAGCATAATTCAGTAAAATAATAATATACCTATTATTTGTAATTCACGTTAAGAATAGCCCCTTTTCCACTTACCGGCAATCCACCGGCAATTTCAATGTATGAATTACATTTTTACCACCTTAGCCGTGCCGTCGCCGTCGCCGTTGCCGGTGCCGGATTGCCGGTAAGTGAAAATATAACTAAAAACACACAAGAAGATGTATGTGTAATCTCAAAGGTCTAATGTTAAGTGATTTGCCATCGTTAAGTTCAGTTATTATCATAGTATTCAATCAACTTAACATAATATTTATCAAGCATTAGCTCGTTCTAAAATACTCTGTGAGTCTTAAAATGAACGAACTGAATGAATATCATCGCATAGGAAAAAACATACAGTGAGCAGAGCAGTTTAGGTGGTAGATCTGATGCCGAACTCGACTGTGGAGGTACCACCATCTCACTCGCAAATCCTCCCGAAGTTATTCGGGGGAGAGTAAGAGAACAGCTCTCAGGCAAAACCAGGCGGCCCACCATTGCCTGGGACCGATGGATGGCGGTATATCCATCCCCAATTGCCGGGCCTTATATAAAACAGACTGGTGGCGGGCAGCGGCGTCACTGGTGCAAGGGTTTCGGCACCGCACTCACCAACCCGCCTGCCCAGCGTGTGTGAGTATGGGCATTTCTTCCAGGACGACTGCCAAGAGTGTCGAAATCCTGGAAAGACCTATGTCCAGCAGTGGACGAAAACAGGCTGATGGATGGATGGAGCTTTGTTCGATTGCTCGAACGAGTCACGTACTAATAGTACTAAATTAACGAACTATTACGTTATGGGGTCATTTCAAAAATAATGCGCCCCTTGTTTTTTTGGGTGTTCCGTGCATATTTTTTTAGTTTTATTTCCACGCTATTAGCCACGGAAGTTTCTTATTGTTTCCTTAAATAAGAAGTATCTGACCACCAATTCAAAAGATTCAAAGATTCAAAATGTTTATTTGTAAAATAGATTCATAAAGTATACGTTTTACATGTCAAATCTAATCTGTATCCATCCATCCATCAGCCTGTTTCGTCCACTGCTGGACATAGGCCTTTCCAGGATTTCACCACTCTTGGCGGTCCTCCTGGAAGAAATGCCCATACTCACACACGCTGGGCAGGCGGGTTGGTGAGCGCGGTGCCGAAACCCTTGCACCAATGACGCCGCTGCCCGTCACCAGTCTAATTTATATAAGGCCCGGCAATTAGGGATGGATATACCGCCATCCATCGGTCCCAGGCAATGGTGGGCCGCCTGGTTTTGCCTGAGAGCTGTCCTCTTACTCTCCCCCGAATAACTTCGGGAGCATTTCCAAGTAAGATGGTGGTACCTCCACAGTCGAGCCCGGCATTAGCTCTACCACCTCAATCTGTATAAAAATAATATTTTATAATGAAACAAATATGATACTTAAGGGAAATATATATATAAAAAAAACCATATTTAAGTTGGGCCACTAAAGTTATACACATGCATAAAATAAAGACTTATTGGAATAATTAATAAATAAGTTGATAAATAAACTGAATAGATAATATATACTAACTTAAGTAAAAAAATAAAATATTGTATAAACCTACATAATGCAATGAAGAAATAAGTTAATAGATAAATAAACTATAAATAGATTTAATGCCTAAATCCGCCCATTCGATTAATCTTGCTAAGAAGAAGGGCAAGAAACTTAGCAAGATCATGTCTTTTTTTTTATCAGTATTTTTTTTTCAATATGGCTTAATACTATTAGAGTCTTTTTAACTTAGATAAAAATAAACAAAACAATGTAGTAAACTTTAATAAGTTAAGGATAAAACTATAAAAGACAGAAGAAAATTGTGTCATGACGGAAAAAAAATACATCTTAGTCTACCTGTCTAATGAGGTAGTAAGTTAAAATACTAAGCAAAACATCATCTACCTGTCTGATATAGTTTATATTTTTTTTTGTAGTCATATTATCAACTAATAAATGCTAAGTTTAAGTTATAAAATGTTCATGTCAATATGTAAAAAGAAATGTCAAAATAATAATAAAAAAACAAAATAAAAATATTAGTCCACATAAAAACAAACGATTTGAAAAACACAAATCAGTTAGAAAATTAACGAATAGTAGTATTATGGCTAGGATCAATATTCTCATGACACCAAGCATCAATATCGTCCAAATAGTCATTGATTTTATAATATGCTTTTCTCAAGAGTCCCTGCTTAATATATAATTTAAACTTACTTTCTGAAAAACAAAGGACCTCCTTTGGAATTTTACTGTAAAATCTTATACCATGTCCTACAAAAGAGGTGCCTACTTTTGCAAATCGTATTTTTGGAAAAACCAGTTTATGTTTCTTCCTAGTGTCTATAGAGTGATGCTCACCGAGCCTTGGGAAGGCATCGATATTTTTTCTCATATATTTAATAACTTGGTAAATAAGTTAACAAGGAACTGTTAAAATATTAATTTCTTTGAATTTTTCTCTTAATGAATCCCGGTGCTTCATATTGTAAATAGCTCGAATTGCTCTCTTCTGCAAAATAAAGACTGCGTTTATATCCGCAGCTCTACCCCACAGCAACCATATGACATAATGCTGTGAAAATAACTAAAGTACACCAATCTAGCAGTATCCTCATCAGTAATTTGCCTCATCCGTCTAACAGCGTATGCGGCTGAACTTAATCTACCACAAAGGCCTTCTATGTGGGGAACCCACTGAAGACGAGTGTCTATAGTAATGCCTAAAAACTTCGTTTTGTTGACTAACTGTAGCTGGACCCCTGCAAAAGTAGATCAACATCTACTTGAATTACATTTGGTAATGTGAATTTTATACATTTTGTTTTTTCCCATTTAAAACTAAATTATTAGCAGTAAACCAATCAAGAATCATAGATAGAGTTACATTCGCATCATCAAGGATATCTTTATGTCTATTAAATTTAAAAATAAGTGACGTGTCGTCAGCGAATAGCACTATCGAAGATAAGTCTTTAACTAAATAAGGAAGGTCATTTATGTATATTAAGAACAATAAAGGCCCCAATATGGAGCCCTGTGGAACGCCTATTGTAACTAATGCTCCAGCTGACTTTGCTGTGTTAATATCTACCTTTTGAATTCGATCATTAAGGTATGACTTTAATAACGCCAAATAAACTTGAAATAAATATATATAATTAAGCTATATAAAGCCTTTAGTTTCCTTTAACTTGTATTAATAATAAAAAAAAATAATTTTCGAAATATATTTCGGCCCACTATGGGGCCGGCATCAGTCGAATCATTTAATAACGTTTAATAACGCCAAAGATTTTCCCCTAACTCCATAGTGAGCCAATTTGAATAAAAGGGTTTCATGATTAACGCAATCAAGAGCTTTAGAGAGGTCACAAAAAACACCGAATGCATCCTGCTTTTCTTCCCAAGCATCAAATATGTGCTTGACTAAAGCAACTCCTGCAGTTGACCTCCCTCTAGTAAATCCATATTGTTCACAATGAAGCAACTTATTGAAGTTAAAATGAGACAATAATTGATTTAAAATTATTTTTTCGAAAACTTTACTCAGAACTGGTAAAACTGACACTGGTCTATAAATTAGAAGGGTCTTCATTGTCACCTGATTTAAAAAGGGGGATCAATTTACTCAACTCCATTAAATCAGGAAAGACACCATCATCTATACATTTATTAAAAATTAAAGCCAAATAAGGAGCTATTAAATCAATAACAACTTTAACAGATAGACCCCATAAGTCCTCGGTTTTTTTTAAATTAAGAGTTTTGAATGCCTTTATAACAGTGAATGAGCTAATATACTTAAAAGCAAATACAGAATGGCACTGTGGCACGTGTTCACTCAACAAATTACAATAATTGCATTTTTGATACATAACATATTTAATGGATTTATCGATTATTGAAAATACTGAAAATGACCGTTTCATACTGTCCCATCGGCGAAATTCGTAACTTCTGACTGCGTTTTATAACATTTTTCTTCTACATAAATAATGATGTTTTTGTTGTTAAATAAAATAGTATCTAGAGTTTTATTTTATAGTATGATTTATTTAAATAATGAATAATTTTCTAACAAAACAATTTTAAAGCTTGTCCCACGATTTCACATCTTTGAGACATGTCTACTTTTGTAACGGTCATTACTAAAACAACTTGCCGAAAAATGTGAAATAATTTAGGCTGGAACAACACTACTCAGGAATATGTCACGTCCACTGAGTGGCAGCTTTGAGATTAGTAGAGAAAGTGCCGCGCTGAGCATCAGAAGAATTCTCTCACTTTTTGTCGCAAAAAGTTTTCTCGTTTTGTTACGAAATTTACTACATTTATTTATATTTTATCTCTTTTGTAATAACTGAAAATGAAAAATGATTTTTCTATAATGGGAAACATATACTGTTTATAGTTAAATCTGCGAGGAATTTCAAAATAACTCGAAATTTATATGACAGGGCCCTGATTTTGTGACGTCATTTTTGTTACGTAACTATAAATATAAATAAAAATACAAATAATGAAAACAAATAGTATTCTTATATACAACATATTTTTTGTGAACCTTAAAATGTATTAAATTTAGAACATATATGTAAGGGAAATTTAAACTTAATCACATTGACCTCTCATAAACTACTAGACTCACAATCTCGCTCAAAAAGTGTCCGCGAAGCATCTTGTCACCGCTATGGCGATTGCGTACAACTGACATTGCATTTTTATGATAACCATATAACGTCTTAATTTGGTTGAAGCATTTTGCTATTATGCACGTCGCACGTTTCTGACGAACTTTTCTTAGAGACTGTGTGTCTAGTTGTTTATGAGAGGTCAATGCTTAATCAACACTTATTTATTTTTCCATCTTTCCTTGATATGATTTGATAGGGGTGCAATTTTTGAAATGGCCGTTTGATGAATGTACGAGATCGGATCGGACCGTGCAGTGACCGAGCAAGCACAAGCCTATCATGCTGTCGTACTCGTAAAACACTGTTTCTTAAAATAAATATTGATGAGTGTGTGAACAAATAATGTTGAAATTGTTAGATATTGTCAATTTATTCCAATATTTTTACTATTATCATTAAAATCATTTAGGTTTATTTTGATTAAGTTGATTTCTGATTATATTACATTTATGAAGACCAGACAGATTTTAAAAAATAATGGTTTTGAGTATTTCCGCTTGAAAATAAAATGTAAATTAGTGTCCAATTTACTATATCCGTTTCCATTTTTATATCTTCCTGTTGTGATGTTTTCCGGTTTATTTAATAATTTGAAAATAAAATGTAAATTAGTGTCAAATTTACTATATGTAACTTCCTGTTTTCCGGTTTGATTTAATAAAATATTGTGCTACTTTCGTAAGAATAATTTTGTAAGACATCCGGAATGGATGTCTTAGCCCTAGCGTGACAATATAAGTCATTGTTCGTTGGGGATCGGATTCATTCTTGGTTTCACAATTCTCGAGTGCAAAGAAAATAAAAGTTGTCGCTTTTATACCGCCATTTTATTTATTTACAGTTCTCCTCTTCGAAAGTTTTTAAAATCTTCACAGTAATTTTATATCTTTCAGGTCTGAACGTGATCCCTAACATTTTGATTGGGGAACTTTTGGACGTCAACATCAAGGGTATAGGTTCTGCCGTCGTCCATACTGTGGGCTACATCTTATCCTTCTTCATTGGCGCTATGTATGGCTACCTGACTGTTGGAATTGGAACCCATGGCGTATTCTGGTTCTTCTCAATCTTTTGTATCGTTTGTGCCGTGTTCACAGTGTTTTGTGTCCCAGAAACCAAGGGAAGGACGTTGAAAGAGATACAGGAATTGCTTAATAAGTAACACTTATTATATAGCGCGCAGCAATTAAATCGTTAGGAAGTGTTAATTTATAATTATAGTATACATATGTATCCTTAGTCTTAAGGTATTTATGATATGAGCCATTAGCGGGCTGAAATTATGAATTTATTATTTTTATTAATTTACTATACGATTTTTAGTAAATATCATGTTATATTTGAGGAATACAGAGGTATGGGCGGTCTCACGCTTCAGGTATGGGTGTCAGGATACCGATCATCAGATTCACATGCCACGTGGTCGTTGATACGTCGATCTCGTAAATAATAGCACAGTCCGATGGTTCACAATATCTGTATATAATCTAATGTTACACACTTTAAACACAACGCGATGCACTAGATAAAAGGCGATATCTTGGATATGATTAAATTACAGTAAGAACACAATCAAAAACTAAAGCCTCATAGTGGGAACAGACAAGTTTCTTCGCACCACGCACCAAACAAAGTCTTTAGCTAATTCCATTTCAAAAGTCGGATGTCTTCCCTTCTCAGTCGTTCGTGAATCTATCCAAGAACCATGTCCAAGCGCGGTATATCCAAACGCTTGCGTTCCCACCAATCAAATAGAATTGGGTTTCGGCACCGCGCTCACCAACCCGCCTGCCCAGCGTGTGTGAGTAGGGGCATTTCTTCCAGGAGGACCGCCAACAGTGGTGAAATCTTGGAAAGGCCTATGTCCAGCAGTGGACGAAACAGGCTGATGGATGATGGACAGTCTACCAACTAAACAAAACAAATATTTCAAATCTGATTAGGTAACAATAATCAGTCTAGCCAACTTTACAAAACAAAATAAAATATCAATACAGAAAAACTTTACAAATTCCATAGAGTAACTATAGGCGTATAGCGCCGTCTGTTGGCAAAGTTTACAAAGTACAATTACAGAAAGAATAGACAATGAATAACATTTTCGTTCGGAAATTCATTCGGTGACAGATTCGATTCGTAAATCATTCCAAAATAATCGTTGTCGGCTGGTGGCTCCACATCTCGATTCGACACATTTATAAATAAATGAATTGCATGAATTGTTAAATCTGTCTGTTGTGATGTTGAGATAGATCACAAGTTATCCTACAGCAGAACTGGTACATTAAAATATTTAATTAAAAGTTAATTAAAAAAATATATATAGGTATATATATGAGGTCCTACAATAATAAGAGAAAAAAATGCTAGGGTATTAAACATGTAAATATTATTGAAGTTATTTTTATGTTATAAAGCCCTAGATAATGCTTATAAGCGAAACCGGTCGGGTGTATTGAAGTTAAATTATAATTTTTCACTTCCCAGTACAAAGATGTGGTCCAATCAGCTGACTAAATTTCTATGAAAAGTGTGGAGGACCAGAGTTCCACAAACCCAGTGGCGAAGTATTACAAATAAAAACACGGCTTTCGACCAGGGAGTGCAGTCGGGGCAGAGAGAAACGCCAATTTACTGATGTACTGCAGTACTATTTGCTTTTCCAGGCCTTTTCAGGCTTTTTCCTTTTCCTCGTACTGCTCGGATCGTGAATGCCTGCGCTCGCTCTAGCGCCGATTTCTATACTCTCTCGCTCTCTACACACACATGCGCATTTTTCCCTACCCCCTCTAGCACAATCTCTTTATTTACTTGTATTAATTCAACATATTTACATTATTAACTTATCCTATCTTATGCTATATACTTATGGCTTCATGCTCATGCCAATATCTTCACGCTACGACGCGCAGGTGCGGACTGGCGGCTAAAAAAATACGCTGTCTGCATATTTATACTTCCTCGTACCCCACCTCAGTATTCGCCCTCGTTTCGGGCCTACGCCAGTCTACGCCGGAGCGCCGTTACGTTAACATTAATGGTTGGAAAACCTATATTAACCTATTTACATGCATTTTAGCCTATTTTATAAGTCCTACAGTGTTTACGAAGGCCCGAAAACCTAATGGAAAGTTCTGTAGAACTTTCTAGAAAAGGGTCTGTATTTCCTAGGTTTTCCACGGAAAAGCTATGCAACTTTCTTAGATAAGTTAAGACTAATTGCCCTAATCTTTATTCACTCTATTTTTCCTAATTTTTCATACTTAAGGAGGTCAAATGGCCTTATTTACTTTTCACTAATTTTCCTCATTTTCCTATGCACTGGGTCATTTTAATGAATGTACACCAAGTGAAAACTCTTTATTTTAGGGTTCCTTAACTTACCGAACCATTTACACAAACTTTTCCTATACAAAAATATACTGAAATTCTTACTGAAATTCAACCAAAATCAATCTTAGCCTAAAAATATCTATTTCAGCAAAGTTTACTACTATTTCTTACGTAATTACTTATCGTCCTACATATTTATTTACATATTTTCTTAATATTCTAACTTCGTCGTGCACATTTCTCCCGCCGCACAATTTTGTGACTCAACTGGTAGCACGACGATCTTCTTCGTGGGTCTCTTCAAAGTATGTCCATGCCACGTAGTTACTTCGACGACTCGAACCTCGTTGTCTTTCCCCGGGTATACTTGGGTGATTCGTCCTCGTGGCCATGTGTTACGGGGTAGATTCGGGTCGCAGATGATGACCAAATCGCCGATCTTTGGTGTCGCGCCAGTTGTGCGGGGCTCCCGCCGGTTTTGGAGTGTAGGGAGATACTCTTTTATCCAACGACTCCAAAACATGTCTGCAAGCCGTTGTGCTCGTCTCCAGTGCTTGCGCGCACTTCAGGTCCTCTTCTGTAAAGACGCCGGGAGCTGGTACGTGCGAGTTGGGGCCCAACAGGATGTGGTTGGGTGTCAGCGCCTCGGGCCCATCCGGTGTTACCGCCACGTAAGTGAGAGGGCGCGAGTTGACCGTATTCTCGACCTCCAGGAGTAGGGTGTACAGGGTCTCTCGCTCGGGTACTTCTGGTGTAGGGTTTCTCGAAGAGCTTCCTTCACAGATCGTACCATTCGTTCCCAGGCCCCGCCTTGAAATGGGCTTCCCGGGACTATGTAGCGCCATTGGATTCGTTGAGAGGCGGCCTCTTCTTCAATATTCTTCTGCACCGCATGTCTGGCTTCTTCTGTAAGCTCCTTGTCCGCAGCCTTGAAGCAGGTGGCGTTATCTGACCACATTTCCTTCGGGACACCTCTTCGTGCGATGAATCTCCGGAGCGCGGCGATTGCGGAGTCCGCGCTCAGTGATGCGGCTACCTCCAGGTGTATGGCTCTCATCGTCATGCAGGTGAAGAGTGTGACGTATCTCTTCTCATGATGCCGCCCGACGGTAACTTCAAGTGGCCCAAAATAATCAAGCCCCGTGAATGTGAAGGGGCGCGCGGGGGGTAAATCTCCTGTTGCCGGGCGTGTCGGCTTCGCTTTCTTCAATCTGCAGGTGAGGCAGGACTTCAATACTCCTCGAACAGTAGGACGTATTCTTGTTATCCAAAATCTCTGTCGTATCTCGTTTACGACTGTTTCGACGCCGCCGTGATGTAACTTTTCGTGTACATATTGTATGTACATTTTCGTGTAGTGATGATGTCCGTCTAGTATTGCGGGACACGCTGTTTCTTCACTAATTTCAGGCGCCGCTGAAATTCGTCCCTGAAGCCGTAATAATCCGTGCGCGTCGATGAAAACGCTTAATGAAGATAGTCTGTCGCTAGGCGAGGGCAGCGAACGTCGAGTGATTCTTTCTCGCTCACTCTCGTAGGTGTTCTGCACCGCTCGCACCCATAGCCGTTCCGCTTGCGTTATGTAGCGAGCTTCAAGTGTGATGAATTTTCCTTTTTCAATTTTCTTCGGCGTAGCAGTGCTCGTTTTCTCATTTTCTTTTTTCTTACTCCATGTCGGGTCGCGTAGAGGGTTTTCCGGCGTCCTCTTGTACTTTGTAGCTGCTGTCACTTGCGTTTTCCAGCGACAAAGCTCGATGAACTGAAGAACACGCGCCGTCGTTCGTATCAATTGTATCCATTTACTGAATCTCTCGATGCTTGGTAGGTGCGCGTGTACTGAACAAGTGCGAGTGAGGCAGCTTCTTTCTCTCTCTTCCCCGGTGGCTTCGTATGTCGCTTTCTTTTTCTTAGTAGGCCATTCGTCTTCAGACAGTTTCAGGAATGTAGGGCCTTGAAACCACCGATGATTCGCGCTGAAGTCGACAGGTGTCGCTCTCGTCGCGTCGTCGGCTACGTTTTCTTTTGAGGGAAGCCATCGCCATTCGTTTTTCTTCGTGTTTTCTTCGATTTCCGCTAGTCGGTGTGCCACGAACGTCTTGTAGTCTCGGGGCTCTGCTCAGATCCACGATAGCACGGTACGCGAGTCACTCCAATATATTTTCCTTTCTATCTCGAAGTCGTGTTCTGTAGCGACGGTTTTCGCGAGGCGTGTTCCTAATAATGCTGCCTGAAGTTCTAGTCGCGGTATCGAGACTGGTTTCAGCGGTGTTACTCGACTCTTCGCGGCGCGGCGGCGAGTGCGACGTGAAGGCTTCCGTCGGCGCGCTGCGTTCTTATGTGCGTGGCAGCGACGTAGGCTTCTTCGCTCGCGTCTACGAAAGTGTGTAGCTCGCGCGTGCTCGTAGGCTCTACGTCGTAGCATCGTGGAATGCGTAGCGTTTCTATCACGCGGAGATTTTCTAGCCACGCTGCCCATTTTTCTTGTAGTCCCGCAGGCAAAGGCTCGTCCCATCCGGTTCCGTAGCGCCATGTTTCTTGCATAATTCTTTTCACTGGCGTGGTGATCGGAGAGATGAGGCCAAGCGGGTCGAACAGCGACATAATTATACTCAGGGCTTCTCTCTTCGTCGGTGGTCGCTCGTTATTCAATATTCTGGCCGGGACTCTATTTTTATTCAGATGAAATCCGATGCAGTCTTCATTCGTGTCCCACAGTAGGCCGAGTGTTTTCTCTGTCTCGCTCCCGCCGATGGGGATTATGGTTTTTTCTTGAACTCCAACTAAGGCGGGCTTGTTTGATACTCATCCACGTAGTTCGAAGCCGGCTTGTCAACAATTGGACAATATATAGTCACCAAATCAATAAATTATACGAAATGCTAGTTTTGAATTTGGTTTTATCATAGTTGATGCCAAAGTAACCGTTACTTTTACGATACAATCATGAATATGTAGTTAATTCGGCAAAGTAACTTAATTAAGTATTCCGGAACATGAAAACCGTTTTAATTTATGAATTCAAATATGTATTTGTACAAA
Organism: Ypsolopha scabrella; assembly: GCA_910592155.1. Classification (NCBI taxonomy): domain Eukaryota; kingdom Metazoa; phylum Arthropoda; class Insecta; order Lepidoptera; family Ypsolophidae; genus Ypsolopha; species Ypsolopha scabrella. Next base: position 13,338,324 of record OU342987.1, read on the forward strand.
TTTGTACCCCTTCATATTAAAAATTGATAATAACGAGCATTTTTCAAAAAATGTGTTACTTCCATTTTTGGGTTGTTCCCTGTATTTGAAGCCTAATAACATGTAAAATTGATTTATGGCTAATTATTTGAATGATTGAAAAGCATTTAACATACTCTAAGCTAGTTATTTTTAAACAATAATTTTACTAATATTATACGTAATATACGTAATTTCATTGTATGGAAACTTGCCACGCTATGTAATCCTTATGTTTGGTCTGCTACTTAGTAATAATTATATGTCTGTGCTTAAAAATATCCATATAACATTAGGAAGAAGGAAAATAGGTTCTTCATGGCGCATACTTCGACGAAATGGTAACAAAAAACGTTAAAAATTATGTTTTGTGTCATTTTATGTGTAAATGTCTGTATTGCATAACCATCTAAACTATATATACCTGACGTAAAATAATATTTTTTATTTAACTTATTTATTATATTTAAAGGAAAAGGACCTTCCAAGCTACGAAATATTATTTCAAACAACAAAGTTACAAATGTTCCTTTTGAAAGACCGAAAGAAGCAGGGTTCTCTAATCTTTTTAAGGAAGCGTATTGGATTCTCGTGGCATTAGACGTGACAATCGGCAAAAGTATAACGTTTTAATTTTATCCGATTATCGTGTCACAGTCAATGACATTATACACATGTACTTAGGGTCTAGTACAAAATTTACGAAAAAAGTACCCCTTGTTAATGTATACAAACTATAAACATACGAAACGAAACACTTTAATTAGAACCGTATGTCATTACTGCACTGCTTAAGTTTGATTCCATCCATCAGCCTGTTTCGTCCACTGCTGGACATAGGCCTTTCCAGGATTTCACCACTCTTGGCGGTCCTCCTGGAAGAAATGCCCCTACTCACACACGCTGGGCAGGCTGGTTGGCGAGCGCGGTGCCGAAACCCTTGCACCAGTGACGCCGCTGCCCGTCACCAGTCTGTTTTATATAAGGCTCGGCAATTGGGGATGGATAAACCGCCATCCATCGGTCCCAGGCAATGGTGGGCCGCCTGGTTTTTTTGCCTGAGAGCTGTCCTCTTACTCTCCCCCGAATAACTTCGGGAGGATTTGCGAGTAAGATGGTGGTACCTCCACAGTCGAGCCCGGCATCAGCTCTACCACCTATAATGGTTCATTGATTTTGATTGCATCAGTTTATTAGCTTACGTAACTTCGACTGGAATAAGCTGCACTGTTCTTAGCGCGAATTATATACTTATCGTATCTACTTTGTGGTACTTAGCTTACGCAGCTTCAAGTAAAGTTTATGCGAACACAAGATGAATAGAATAGCTTCTTACCATCCTTTTTGATCTTTACCCATGAGAAAAACATTTAATTTGTAAGTTTAAATTTTAGCTTTTTATATTTATTAAAAATAACTAAAACATCTTTAAAAGTATGTTTGCTTACCTTTTTGAAAATACAAATTTGATGGATTCGAATGACGGTTTTTATTTATGTTTTACGTTTATAGATTTTTTCAAATTTAATTTACAATAAATACACGCCTGTCTACAGATTCCCATCTGCTACGATCCTGTTACACCTTTTCTGCTTTACTTTATTTATCAATATTTTATTTTAATCGATATAAATACTGACAAATATATCGAAATTTACCAGAATGCATTTTAATATTATATTATGTATCAACCATGCACCGTCAAGTTATGGATAGACTGAAAGGTTTTCTTTTATTGATTTAATGACGTTTTATTTAAGTCATGCAACAAAACAACTCCTTACTGTATACGCATATATTTAGTCTATTTATCATAAACTTGTCCTTAAATTAAAAACTATCGGACGACTTTACTCGCGTGAATCCAGATTCTCCCGTTCCTGTAAAAATTTCCCGAAATTCCTTCATATTGGTCGTTTAGATAACAAAAGAAATCTGAAGTATACATTTAATGTTCCTAGGTGGTAAAGATTCGATGTTTGATCAAGACCTTGATGTGTCAGTGAGTCTGTGGTATATTTATATGATGTAAATTCAATTCGTTGAGTTCGTTGGAAATTATTTATGATAATAATTGTCTAAAATAGTGAACTTTTAAATAATTTGAAAACCTCTTTTATATTAAATATTAAAGTAATTTAAATATAATTTACTAAAATATCCATAATGTCGGTCCCTGTAAATGATATAATTAGGTACCGATATCTAACTGACTCGCATCCCTAGGTTTACGGAACATGTAAACAAACTAACGCCATATCGTCAATCTTCTACTTTTTAAATTATGATTTTCTTGGCATCTATATTATCTTTGGTAAAATTCGAATGGGTACAAAATTTTTGACAGCGTTTCAAGCCAAAAGCCTATTTTGTGTATTACAATAATACTACTCGTATTAAGATATCTATGAGTATAATTTACATTACAAAAATACATGATAACGACTCTACAGATTCTTTGTTCCAAATCTTTTCGATTGCTGTCACAATCATAACTGCCATCCATGGTAATCCAAACAAATATAGTTGACGTGACTAGTCTCTTTCTGTGTACTGCCCATAAGAGTAAGAAAAGGACAGGCTAGCAAAAAGTAATCAGGCTTAGTTGTATATCAGTGACAAGAGCAGACGTATATATATGATAGTAATGTTTCTATCATTGGAAAGTGGCCCCAGCTTTATCACTATTTAATTATATATATTAAACTCCTCTAAGAGAGGGTAATCATCCTAGGCATAGGTTTAGGAAAGGTGACTACGAGAGTATACGTGCTTTTATTTCAAGTTCTGATTGGACTCATGTGCTAAACCAAGGTTCTATCGATGAAGCAGTAGAAAAGTTTTACGAGATAATAAACTCAGCTATAGGAAAATTTGTCCCCCTTGACACGAGATATCGACGAAATGCCTTCCCCTCTTGGTTTTCTCCGGCTCTGATAAAAGTGATCCATGAAAAAAATAAAGCGCATAGGAACTGGAAACAATTTCATAATCCTTCTGATTACGATGAATTTTCTCTTCTTAGGCGTAGACAGCATAAACTTCAGCAAGAATGTTATGAGAACTATTTATGTTCTGTTCAGAGCTATATTAAAGAAAACCCAAAATACCTATGGAGTTTCATTAAGGCCCGTCGAGGTGGATCAGGCTACCCAAGTTCTTTGGAATACAACGGAAGCACTCTCAAAGCTGGGAAAGATATTTCCGAAGGTTTCAATTCCTTCTTTCATAGCGTCTTTGCCGAGCCTGCTCAAAGCTATGATGATGAACTACTTGCTCCTCCATACGGTGGTGACGGAGATATCATACACGCTATAGTAGTCACCCCAAATGAAATATCTGCACAAATTTCTAAAATTGATTCAAATGGTGGTGGTGGCAGTGATGGACTCCCTGCTTTCTTTATTGTGAAATGCGGCGATGCTCTTAGCGTACCATTAAGTATACTTTTTAACCGTTCCCTCTCTGAAGGCAAATTTCCATGTAAATGGAAAGATGCACATATAGTACCTATTCACAAAAATGGTCCCAAAACAAAAGTGCCTAACTATCGCCCTATATCTATACTCAATGTATTGGCCAAGTTATTTGAAAAAATAGTATATAACAGATTATACCCAACAATTTCAAAAGGCTTACCTCCTGAACAACATGGTTTCCTTAAGGGGCGATCTACTACAACAAATTTAGTTGAGCTGGTATCCTTTGTACTTCAGAAGATGGAATCTGGCCGGCAGATTGACGTGGTCTACACGGATTTCGAAAAGGCTTTCGACCGCGTGGACCACGTCATTCTGCTTCGAAAACTCCAAAGACTTGGCATACAAGGCGATCTTTACCGCTGGGTTACCTCGTATATTTCAAACAGAAGACAAGCAGTGGTGATTGGCGGTCATCGCTCAAATTTCGTTGATATACCCTCCGGTGTTCCTCAGGGTTCACATTTGGGTCCACTATTTTACTGTGCTTATATCTATGATATTTATAATGTGTTTCATGACGCTAATTACTTGCTGTATGCGGATGATAAGAAAATATACTTAGATATTAATAATGAAACTGATTGCGAATTACTACAAGCTGATCTGGACCGACTCAGTACTTACTACAGTAAGAATAGAATAAAAGTTAACGCAGCTAAATGTGTCCAAATAAGTTTTTCCAGAAAGCTAAATCCTGTCCTACATTCTTACAATATTAGCGGTAATACCATACACCGAGTAGATGTGGTCAAAGATCTTGGTGTGAGCCTTGACTCAAAATTAACATTTGAGCACCATATTAACGCAACTGTGAGCAGGGCTTATAAAAGCTTGGGTTTCGTAATGCGGGTATGTGGTGAATTCAGAGACCTTTCTTGTCTTAAGCGTGTGTATTTTGCGTATGTTAGAAGTTTACTGGAATTCGGATCTTCTGTGTGGTCACCACATTACATAACTTATAAACAGCGTATCGAAAAAATACAGGAGATTTTCTTAAAGCATCTTAATTTTAAAGCCAGATTACCAAAAATGAAATACGAAGACTCTTGTCTACACCATCGTATTTCATCGCTTGAGGATCGCCGGCTTTTGCTCGACATGTCTTTGTTATATGACATTGTTACTGGTCGTATTAACAGCATGAGCATGGTGTCTAACTTCTCCCTTAACGCCACCTCTTATCGCACTCGGCACTCCGCAAGACTCTTTTATCATGTTCCAGTTGTTCGCACAAACTATGCCCAATCATCCCCTCTCATTCGTCTAGCTAACGAATACAATAAGCGTTTCTTTAATATCGATCCATATGGAAACTCTAGAACGTCATTTCGAAATAAAATAATCAATGAATTACTTTGCCCTGATGAATAACCGTAATTATTATGATTTTGCTGAACAACCTCTCATTTTTTTTTCTCTTACATACCCTCCCTCACACACACACTCATACATACTCATCCCTTACATTAACACATACACAACACAAACACCCCGTCGAACAATTGAACAAATTGAACAATTTAAACTAAAATAGAGTACGGTAGGCAGATGAGTTGCCCTGTAAGCATTTAAATTTTATTTTAGATTCTGTTTCTGAGGAATGAATTTAGTTAAGTTTTTTTTTGTTTTTGTTATTTTATTAAACAGTTGGGGAAATTTGTTATTGGCCTTAGTCATAGTCTTGAAATAATGTTTAGTTTTACTTTTAACGCTGTTAATTTCCTAAATAAATAAATAAATAAATAAATAAATAAATAGTGTGTAATTACAGGAAAACTATAGGGATTAAAAAAAGTTGACAACAAATGAGAAAAAAGGGAAAATAAATGAAAAAATATTTTATAAAAATACAATATTGGTATCAAATTGTAGATATTAAAAAGCTATAATATACTTTTACTATATTTACTGGCACCGATTTCGAGATATATTTGAAAAACCACAAAAAATGCATGCTTATTTCCGAAACGTATGAATCGAAAAATATGAAAAAATCATGGTAATTTGGCATTAAGTAAAGATTACAGGAAAAACATAGTGGGTGAGAAATTCACTAAAACAAAATGAAAAAATGAAATTTTTCATCCACGTGTTTTATTATTTGCGGTACAATCAATTCTTTTTTTAGTTATCATTAACAGTTATGGGCAAGATTTTAAATGCCTTATGACTGTTCCCAAAACTATCGAATTACGGAACCTTAGGTATGCGAGTTTGATTCGCACTTGACCGGTTTTTTTTAGAACAATTTTTTTTTATTATCTATGGGGCGCTTTCCGTCATTAGTTGAAAAACAAATACGCAAATACGTCAAACAAGTGAGCTACGAGAGTCAACAGAAAAGTCGTCGATTTTGAAGAATTGCTCATTAAAAATTAGTTATCTGACGAAAAAATCAGCATGTCTCTCGCGTTCCCCTTAAGTTTTGACTACGAGTTAGACCGGCAGCGTCGTCTTCTTGAACAACACTTCGGTCTAGGAATCAGTCCAGACGACTTGCTGTCTGCCGTTTCCGGATATTTGCTGTCCAGGGAATACCACAGACCCTGGCGTCATCTAGCCACGGCATTGCAAGACCTCGGCTCCAACATAAAGACCGACAAAGATAAGTTCCAAGTCAATCTAGACGTCCAGCATTTCGCGCCGGAAGAGATATCTGTGAAGACTGTTGACGGGTATATTGTGGTGGATGGTCGTCAAGAGGAGAAGAAAGATCAGCATGGATACGTGTCCCGTCAGTTTACAAGACGCTACGCGTTGCCGGAAGGCTGTGATCCGGAAGCCGTTGAGTCCAAGCTGTCTTGTGATGGTGTATTGACCGTGGTCGCTCCAAGGAAGGTGTTGGTTGTGCAAGGAGAACGTAACATTCCTATTACTCTAACTGGACCGATTAGAAAGGAAGTCACCAGTGCGTCAGTGAACAGTCCGAATGGGGACAAGTAAAGTTCGTGTTATTTTCAGTTATTCTTGTTCGTTTTAATTTTTACTTTAGATGTAGCTTACACACGGATTTGTGTTGAATTTACAATAAAATATTTCAAATATTACTATCTACAAGGCCTTTTTCTTGTTGCCAAATTATTCATTTTGGGGGGCAGCCCTGGGTGGACACTCAATTCTAAGCTAGCTGTCACCACCACGAGCCCATGAAAGCAGATTGAGGTTCCGCTTAGATTGAGCATTTACAAGTTCTACCGAGGCAGTAACTGAGACCCACAGCTACTCTAATTAGATGCCACGCACTGATGGTTTTTTCAGTTTTATGGAACAGTCTGCAGCTGCTTTATACTAATATCAATTATAATTTGCAAAGTTTCAGACCTAATTTCAAGTATTCATTGAATGCTATCGGTTTATTGTACGGTTTGGAGGTAGCTTGTAATTTTATTCTATCGAGAAAATTTAATGGAATCAAGTTTTCACAACAACATGGACATAGCATTTAATTACTCCTCAACTTTCCTCACCCTGGGGGTGCCTTGGGTTCGGAGTGATACCTTTGATGATTGTCTACTATTAAGGATTCTACAGGTGACTTTTAACCTAACCCCGATAATAATGTTAGAATAGCAAATAAACGATTGATCTATCTATCTATCATAATTTATAGTATTTTGTAGAAGAGTACAAACTGGTTTTATTAAAACCATTCAAAATTATATTCTTAATTATTTTTTAAAGTTGGAGCCCTTTGAAGATTGTCGTAAAACCCAAAGAAATCATGGTCACCCGAAAAGATAAGGTAATTAGATCACGCGAAGTTATTTTTATTATTGATCCCACTATTTTGGACTATTTTCAACTTTTTCCGTATGGGAATGGCTAGGATAACCATACATTTATTTCCAAGTAACATTTTGACTTTTAATTTTAATTGTTTTTACATTTAAAATATGTTCTACTAAACTTAAATTTTTAATTACATGGAATTGTGAGACAATTCAATGAAAGGGATGGAGCTCTACGAGTAAAGGAGAAACGATACAGTTCATCTCGCTTTCTTGGACAAGTCCATCCCTTGAACTGTCACAATTCCATGTAATTAAAGTTTAACGTTTCTTAATAACCTCTAAAATCATCGGTGTTTGTTTAAAAGTCACCCTGTGTATCACTTATTTAATTACGGTATTTTAAGAAACTTTACCTCGAAATAAAGCGGCCAAGGTATTCTGTCGAAATTTTTCATACTCTTTTTTTCATGCGCCTTTATTAATCGCGTGGTAAATACCGTGCATCTATTCGCTATTCGCCAACTTTCTTGTTTCGTCGACTTTTTCTACGCCTTCTTTATCATAGTTTAAAGGTTTTAATTTTAAAATCTCGAGATATATTTCTCTATAAAGAGCATCTAAAAATCACCCGCTTTCCTACATCGCAAATTTTCGGATTTCTGAAAGTTATTCGACTTTTGTTTACAGTCTGATCAACGACTTGCGATTTGAAGTGGAGTGACCAGGCCTCATCAAATAAAAACTATGGAATATAAGGAATACTCACTATAAATTTTCAATAGAAAAACAATATATATACGTAGAAAACCCTTTTAAAATCACCTGAAACCTGCATTAGCTATTTTTGCCACGTGCCAGAATAGCCGTCCAGCCAGGATTTTGTTTGATTTTGTACGGATCTGTGTTTAATTTTTTAAAACCTATAGAAAGCGTTCCTTACATTCTATCGTTTTTATTTGATGAGACTTAGTCACTTCACTTTACATCACATGTTATTTATCATACTTTAAGCAAAAGTCGAACGACTGATGTTGCGAGTGAGAGATAATGCCGGATAATGGGATTATTTTCACTCCCAATATCGTACATGAGTTTTTTGTTTATAGTGCGACAAATGCCATACGATGTTAAATCGAGTCACCAAACCTCACCAAATGACGGATATTAATTACATTATGAAATACTTACAATAAATTTGTAACCGAGAAAAATCGAAATTTATTCGCAGAAAAACCATTTTAAATTCATTCGAAAACTTCCTTCGCAATTTTATGCATGTGCCAGAATAGCCGTCCAGGTTGGTGTAAGAAACATTTAGCGTTCCTTCAAACCATGCGCCTACCAAAATTTAATAGCAATTGTTTGTTTTCAAGTAATTATGTACAGGCAAGTTTTCTTTTATCGTTTAGCGAGTGGTATGTACAGGTATAGCAACCGGGGTAGGGGTAGGGGGCTCGGCTCCCCCAGAAATGCGGGTGTCGTTGATATAAAAAGATGCTTTATTATTTATTTGTTTTTAAGGGAGGGTTATAACGATTTTTTCTCTTTTCAAATTCATTTTAAAGCAATAAATAGCGATTATTAAATTTCGGTCGTTCGAAACACGATTACCTGCATTTCCCTCGATCTTAAATCGCAAAGATAGGTCTAAACTATGATCTAAATATAATTTCATTTGAGCTATATTAAGTTTTGGACAATAAAACTTATACTAAAATAAACATCGTGAAAATGTGATATAAAACGACCGTCATATTAAAAACCCATCCTTCTAATTCCAAAATAATAAATAAGAACACCTCGAAACCGCGGGTTTTCTGAGCGGCCTGCTTCCGCTGAGCAGGATAAACATGTGCAAAATGAAAGCGTTGGAGCAGGACAGATTTCTTTGGATAACCTCGCCTTAAGGCGACTCTATTCGCCTGAACTCCCATACTAGCGCAGTTCGTTGATCATATCCTTGTTTATAGGTACTTGCTTATTATTTTTTCTTTTTCAACATATCCCATACAATATCCATGACGTGAAACTAAAACATTTATCAAAATCAAATACATACAAAAGTTACAAGCGTATTAAAGTCCTGGATTTTACACATATTTTGATGAATGTTTTACCCTCGGTGCGTGAGTCCGACTCGCACTTGACCGGTTTAAAAAAATACTTTATCCCATTCTGCGACAGGCAAAGATGGCCGAGAAGGCCGAGCTAAGGCGAGTCGCTTAGCGGCGTAGTTTTCACAGAAGTCATGATATACGCAAAAATCTTGCACCTATTTCATTATTTATAAGTTATTTTGAACTCTTTTGAACTGAAAAACCGGACAAGTGCGAGTCGGACTCGCCCACCGAGGGTTCCGTTAAAGACTATATTTTTATGATTTAATTTTATTTTTCCCTATACTTGTAGTAGACGGTATTACTTGCCAAATTTCAAGTTCTAGGTCAGCGGAAAATAACCTATAAACTGAGAGTGTCGAAATATACGTTTTTTGCGGCATAAACAGCCGTGTCTTTTTTTAGCGTTAACATGGAAGATTGATTTTTTACAGCTTCAAGGGGCTGTAGACTTGAGTATATGGTTTTAATTTCAACTCGATACCTCCCCCACGCGATCTCGAGCGAGATAAACGCGATCTTGACAGACAGACGGACAAGGTGATCCTATAAGGGCTACGTTTTTCCTCTTGATTTACGGAACCCTAAGAACAGCCTTCACCTGGCAATTTTTTTCGATACAGAGAATTTTTCTCCATCACGTTTTGGGCTATGCTATCATCTTGGAAAAGGCCTCCATTATAACATGTATCTATTAGTTTGGGAGTACTACAGTTTAAAAATCTCATTTGATACTACCTACAAAAAACGTTTCTAGGGGCTTAGCATGGTGCCACGATAACACCATTTTATACACCAGTTGACAGCAAATACCATTTACTGTAAAATTTGTGTAAAATGGTGTTAAAGCGGCACCATGCTAGGCCCCTAGAAACGTTTTTTTATTGACATGATTAACCCTTAAATGCATCTTGTATCGAAAGTGATACAAAGGTTTTTTATTTATTAAATACATAATTTAATTTAAAAAATTGTGATTATATGAGCTAAAATATGTTTCTCGCATTTCGGCGAGAAAAATGGTTAAAGAGAGTTTTTGAAAATAAAATTAATAAATATTCTGCTTGCTTAATTTTTTTTGGTTTTTTGATAAAAAAAATGAAAATTATATAGCAAAAATTCATTTTGTTTTTTTTTTCTTGTTTTCATGTGCAAAAACACCCCAAAAAAATTTAATATTTTGTGGGTATTTTTCTATCACTGTTTTCAATTTCATGCAAAAATTAAACCTCATGCATTTAAGGGTTAAGCATTAGGGTGACGCTACAAAATGTTTATTTAGCTTAGAGTCTTGTTACAAACCAGCGCGTAAATAGTGGCGCTTTTTGGAGTCCTTCAAGCTTCTTTCAAATAGAAGCTACTATTTTGATCAAAGTTATTGTAGAAAGTAAAGACATAAATGGAACTAGAATAAAAATAACACAATATATTTAGGATGTTTATATTTATTTATAAATTAAAGTTACTGTTTACCCTAAAATTTCTGGACGTCAATAAGACCAGACGTAATTTATAAAAATAATTAAAATTACATTTTATCACAGAAGCTGCCTAGCAACAACATAAAAAGACATATAAACCCAATTTTACTAAACAATAAAACAAAAACTCTTTCATAAAATAATAAAGTAGTGTTTTTTGTTTCCAAATTGTATAAATATTAAATGTTTTTTTTTTAATACAAGAATGAATACTGTAAACTGGTAAATGGCACTTCCATAGACGTGACATGCGCTAACTTAAATTTAAATAAATATTTTATTTTCATTTTAGACAAGTTAAAACTTTCAGTAGTGTATAAGTACAATTTGTTAATCTTAAGGCCGGTTTATCAATTACCCAATTGTCCGATTGAATACTCATATCATGTTAAATACAAAATCTGTATTTACTAGAGATCTATGCTTGACAGGGCTTCCAGAAGTTGAATATACCAGCCCTACAAAGCACGAAAACAACTACAAATCGGTCCATGAAATAAATACTAACTCACAAGAAAATTCTTTGCATCGTCATTTGCTAAAATAAAAACTCGTCTTGGTAATCTAAATTAAAACTACCTATTTTTCAAGGAACGTATATCTGCTAGTCCTACACATACACTATCCTAATTTGTAACATAGTAGCTCACATTAAAAATATATAATTTCATAAGGAATTTCACTATTTAAGAAGATTTCAATTTATGCAGTCGTGCTAATGACTTCTAAGCAAGGCCCTTTTTGCCTGCAGAGTGCTTATACGAGGCTTGTTAACCGACCCTTAGTCTATAGCATAAATCTAGCTGCACGAATCAAAACCACTCTTTATAATAAAATTTATTTAGTTATCGATATAATTGCAATTCAATCTCATTCAGGCAATCAACAGGCTTACAAACTACATAACAATTCCCTATATACAGATAACTATAAATAATTATACACATATATCACATCATTCATTCAAAAATATACCTAAAGTACATATCTAATAATTTGTTTAAAAGCTTTGTGACATCTAAATATTCTAGTGGTGAATTTAATTTAGTTTTACATGTAATGTTACGTAGTAATTGTCCGTATACTTGCTGCAGTGGCGTTCACAGAACATTTTGCTGGAAAATTAATGAAAAGGTCATGTTTAACAATGAAAAAAATCCCTTTCGAAAAAACCAAGGCCAGTACTGCCTACCATAGAGTAAATAACTCACATAAAAACTTTTAATTAAAAGTGGTATTTTTTAAATTTTATCATCGCTCTTCCTCTTCTCATCGCTTTTTCAGCAAAAAGTTCTATGCGTGCCACTGATTTGTTAAGAACCATGCAAGCTACAAACTGAGTATTAATGACCATACGACATTGCGTCATCTTGAGATTATTTTGACACTGCGGCTCTGAAGTATTTACATTTACAAGTTGCGTGGGCAACTCAATGCGTAGGTATCACATACGCAAAATATTGCCTGTTTTAGAGTAAAAAGAGTAAAAGATTGTATGTGATAAATTATCCAGTGAATATGTAATCAAAATACATGATCTCAGTGCCGGTGAAAGGCTAATGAACAGAAAATAAATATAAAAGCAATCACAGAAATTATAGAAAAATGTAGCGTAATAAAGTAATTCAAAATACAATTAAAACTTGAAAGTTTGTGAAACCTGTATGTACATTAATATTTTGTACATGGTTCTAGAAGATAGTGTTTTGAAGTGAAATTATGATCAGCCAAATATATCCTATAAAGTTTAACTAGTCAGCAGGTCATTAATACCCCGCATAGCCCAAACACCAAATATATCACAAATATTGCTCGAAAGAGGCAATAAACCAAAACAAAACATTTTAAAATATTAATGACAAAACGTAAGAAAATATTTCATTCTTTCTAATTTTATAAAAACGGGATTGATTTATTGGCGTTGATTTGGTGTAAAACGACTTATTTGACAGGACAAATTTTAAGCATTCTAGCTTTTTTCTTTCTGAATAGAAAAGAAAAGAACAAAGTAAGGTTAGTACTGTCAAATAAGTTTAGTATACACCGAATCGACACCGTTGTAATCGATTTAACAGTTTTTGGATATTCAACTTTGAAGATTTTACTTAAAAACGGGTTTCTACCTACCCATTATAATGAACAACTTTTACTATGGGCCAACCCTGATCTCGCGAAAAAATATCAGCTGTTTCATTGAAAACTCGACCAGAATGTACGGCATAATAGAATTTTTTACGACTTCTCCATGGGAAAACGTGTTCATATTAATCGGAGGACTTCCCCAAAAAGATCTCAACACCCAGTATTTTTAATTAAAAAATATTTTTGCAAGTATAAAAATAATCTACCAGAAGAGTATTTCAGGACTTAAAAGTCCAACCCATCAAAATCTTTTAAGGGTAGACAGCCTTAAAAGGCCGATTGTTTTTTCAGTAACTAAACACTCGTTAAACTAATCTTTAGGCCACCTTAAAATTCTACATAATTGCATTATTGTACTCTTTTGCTACTCTAATATTGGCTATTTCTAAATAATTTAATACATTTATATACAACTAGAACTAATACTAAAATAATTTTAGGTGTTTTACAGCAAAGTTAAATCAAGCTAACCTTTCATATACACTTAAAATTTATGTACAAAAATTTCAAATCCTCTTTATTTATTTAAGAAACAGGAGTAGTTCAATCGGTAGGATAAGGGCTTTCAATTTTGACAACCGGGTTCTGAACCTACAGTTGCTTGCCAATCAAGCATTTATGTGTGTATGCTGAACGTGGAAGGGCTATAAGTAAACTTGCGTGCCCCGAAAAGGCATAGATTTGTGAAGCCTCAAGCATAGTAAAAACAGAATAGTAGTAACATTATAACTCCCGCGCTTGGTTTTGTAGCGGAAGCGCGACTGCGTTGCGGGCTGTGGAGCGCAGCCCCGACTTGTACCGGCAAAACAGGCATAAATGTTGCCGTTCTGTGCGTGCTGTGGTTCGTGCATATTGGTACGCACACATATTAGCCGCGCTCGGTATATTTAGGTGCAGATAGTCTACTATTCTGTTTTTACTATGCCCCAAGTAAGGCTGGACGTTCTGACGTAAATATTGTTGATGAGAAGAGGTTGAATAGAACTTCCCTGGCTCCATCTTGGAAATATATGTTTGGACGATTTAATATGTTTATTTAAAACGTTTTCTCATCAAAACTGTTCCAAATTTTAGTATCAATTAGTGCCAAAGTTTGGCTTTTAATAAAAAAAAGCTTTGTAAAAAGTCATGGGTTGAAAATAAGCAGAAGTATAGCTGATAAAGAACCAATTATACGTATCAAATAAATTGGTGAGCAGAAGTGATCATAGGTTTTGCCTGATTTAACTTTGACGCATTGCGTGTTCATAGCAGCTCGACATGCTTTTTTAGGGTTCCGTATTATTGACAGAATTGATTAAAATTTTAATCATAATTATTCGTCTAAAGTTCAAAATCATTCTATTAGTTAGCAAATCTCAAAGATCTTATTGTCTATCCGCTACAGGTTAATAATTAAATTGCTGTCAAATTTCGCATAAATACATAAAAAAGTAATTGCTTTCACTACAAATAAATTTTCATAAGAATCGCAAAAAGCTAAAATTATTTAATAATGCAGTCCATCATCTACCTATCTCACAAGGGTCACGTGAAAAGAAAATTAAAAAAAGATTTGGCATACAAAAATACTGCTTCCACGAAAATACTTCATCTTACATCGTTTAAGAGACTCTTAAACATTCTTGGCACTTTAAAAAACTTTAAGACCATAAGAACTGGAATGTAACAGGAACTATTGACCGAGTTCCTCAAGGATTCCCACAGTCTCATGTATTTGGTGATTCTGCAACCAAGGAAGTGTGACTTCGTATCCAAACAGAGAGGGTTTCATTCACTATTGACATTATTTCCGTACTCCATGCCGAACAGAGACAGAATGACAAACGCCAAGCCCAAGAATACTGATCCTAGAAGGTCGCCCAAGGCAGTCAGGTACGGGATGGCTGCGTTGTCTGGATCCTTCTTCTGCTTCCACATGTAGTGGATGAGTATGTATGCCAGATAGAGAAGAAGCATCACCTGCAAATAAAATATATAATAAGTATTAAACATTGATATGCATTTGTCGGCACAACTCCTTAATAAAAAATATATAACAATATATCGTTAGTCACGTTACGACATGAATCTCCGATAGGGTGTCAGAGGTGTTCCGAGTGTGACCTGTGAAATGAAAGTCACAGTCCACACTCGACACAACCGCGTTTCACCGACGATTATTACGTCCCAACGTGATGGGTGTTGAGCCCTACTTTACTTTTTACTTTTTAGGGCATGCAGGTTTCCTCACAATGTTTTCCTTCATCGTTTAGCAAGTGGTAAGTAGTAAATACTCTGCACACAAATTCAGAAAATCTTATTGATTCATGCCCGGCTGGGGTGGATCTCAAAGATTGAGAGGCCAGCGTTCTACCCCTGAATATTCTATTAACAATTAACAAATGTGCACATTAATAATGGTCCTCACTTCACTAAACAAGCTCGTCTTAGTCTGAGGACCGCCTGATAAGCGAATAGATTAGATAAGATAAGATAAATTTATTAAGCTTTCTTATTGTACAAAAGGTGTCTTAAATAATAAAAGTATCAAACAAGAACCCTGCAAGGGCGCTGCTGAATTAATTATAAGTTTAAGTTATAAGTTCCACCTACCCACCTATCCGTAATCATTTTATTCTCGTGATTTATTTGTTATTGTGGTTCATTTAATGTTTTATTTCTTTCTGAATAAAGTTATTTTTATCTCATCTTTCTTTATCTATCTATCGCTGTATCTGAGTTTGAATATAATATACATAAACACAAGATTTCTTAAAACTTGAGATAATTTCGGCCCACTTTGGGGCCAGCATCAGTCGAGTAAAAAATAATTCGACTAAAGCCGGCTCCAAAGTGGGCCGGAATATTTCTCAAGTTTTAAGTATTATTTTATTTATATACAATTAAAGTCATATTGCATATATATACATATATATCATACCATACAAAATAAAAAAGCTCAATAATACTCGTATCTAATAAATATATTTATTACAGTATCCGAGTTTTAAGGTAGTATCTGATTTAAGGTCGCTCGGCGAGCTATGGATTGGGGTATTTCTGATGGATAGAATCCGAAATGAGGAGGTCCGTCGGAGATCGAAAGTAACCGACATAGCCTGCACAATCAGTAAGTTGAAGTGCCAGTGGGCAGGCCATATTTGTCGCCGACATGATGGCCATTGGGGCCGGAAGGCTTTAGAATGGAGACCACGTACAGCAAAGCGTAGTGTAGGCCGACTTCGTGCCCGCTGGACCGATGACCAAGGACGTTGTGGGTGGCGGCTGGATGAGGAGGACGGAGGACCGACATGAGTGGCGAAATTTGTTTAAAACCTATATCCAACAGTGGACGAACACGATGGATCCGAGTTTGAAGTAGAATTTGATATGAGACAGAAATTCCGCGAGTGAAAAGAATAATCTTTCGTCAATATTTGTAAAACAAACGCCAACTGCGTAAATTGGCTTGTTTCGAAATTCCACAAAACTTACGATGTTATTTAAATTAACAGATGGTGATATTTGGAGTCACTACCCTACCTGCATAATACCTGTACGTTTTAATGGGGCTATTTAATTATCTATGCTACATCTACACTGATATTATAGAGAGAAGGTGTTAGTGAGTTTGTTTCACAGACGCAAGTGCATCAAACTCTATGAAACCCGAGCGTGTCACATTTTACAATGAAAACGGTTGATACCTGTTTAAATCTTAGAAGGAATAGTAAGACTTAAGACATAATACATAAGACTCAAAGTTGTAGGTTTTAGTCGGACTCAACGATCGGAGTTAGGGCACGCAAGGTAGGTCGACTTGCTGGGTCTACTTCAATATATGTCTGTGGTTTGTTTCTATGTTGGAGGTTATCTCGGTATTACTTATCCGATTCTGAAAATTCCCGAGTGCTATGGACTATTTGTTTGTTCTCTGAGGATATTATTGATTGATTAAATTTAAGTTTTGAAAATCAGTTCAGCAGTTCCAGAGATTATTTATATTATACTCTTCGCTTGGACATAAGTTATATGCGGACTATTTACGAGACATAATGCAATTTGTTAAATATGGTTGCTATACCTCAGGTAGTAGCCGTACTATACCATACTATACTATACCAGATCAAGCGTTAACCAAGGATCTATCTTGGGCCCTTTACTTTTTTTACTGTTTGTAAATGATCTGGTGAAAGTCATAAAGTTTGCTAAATGTCTGCTTTATGCAGATGACTTAAAAATATACATGGAAGTCAACTGTGAGAGGGAGTGCGAACTTTTGCAACAGGATACGAATGCCATTTTACAATGGTGTGAAGAAAATAACATGCACGTGAACCCAAGTTAATGTCTGGTTGTGTCCTTTGGACGTAAAAAGTATAAATTAAATCACTCGTATACACTGGGAGACGAGGTCTTATCTAGAAATTCAATGACGAAAGATTTGGGAGTAATATTTGACCAACATCTTACATTTAATCACCATATATTGGCTCTTACAACCGAATCCTTCAGACGCCTTGGTTTTGTGCTTCGTAACATGCGAGATCTCCACGATCCGAGTGTAATGAAACTTTTATTCAGCAGTCTCGTGAGAAGCAAATTAGAAAGCAGTGCCTGTGTATTATTTATTTGTTTATTAATTACTGTAATAGGTATAACCGTTGTAATTAATTAGTTAAATAAATAAATAAATAGTTTGTTCCCTAGAAATGGGCATTTTCCTAGGGACATATTCAATTATAACTACTAACTTTGAAAATTCTTTCATGGTTCAACGCCTTGCTTGAAGAACATACATTTAACAAACAAATAACAATGATGTATTTTCTTTAGTTAGATTTATGGATGACAATTATAAATTATCACCACCCGCCAATTTACCATTGACAAGTGGTCACAGAGTGAATGCCTTAATGAGGCTTTTTCTATGCATTATGTTTACAAGTGTCTGCTTATTATTTGCCTTACATATATTATATTTTTACTGTAATATAGCATAATTCATTATATTTACGCTCATTCACATTAATTATCTAAGTAACTATACTTGTTGTTTTAACAGTTGCATTGAGTTTTTTTATGGTTATAATTCATGTCATGAATTTTATCAACTGGCACCTAGACAGCTTGTCTTACTGAGCTCTAAAAGAAAAGGTCGGCGCACCAGCCGTTTATTATTCATTACATGAACCATTTCGAGCTACTTTGAACCCCCCCTATAATTAATTTCCTATTGGTTCTACGAAGTTGCAATTTTACATATCTGCTAAGGCCCGTGCAAGAACCCTAAATTTCAAATTTCATAAATAAAAAATATATAGATGCTGTAAAAGCTCATAAGTTATTTTTATATTTAAGATATACAGATGAAATTAAATCAACCGTTCAAATTCATACTGGAGACTCGGTTAGTCATCAAGAACAAGGTTTAATATAACCTGGAGGAGGTTGAATTCGCAAAAAAATTTTTTTTTTGCCCCATAGTACCTGCACTAGGAATTGTACTTAAACAGTCCAAGTCCAACCAGTAAGGGAGCAAAAAAAATATTTTTCGAAATTGGCCAAAAGAATTGCTAAACCTATTTCCTGATCACTAACCGAGTCTCCTCCAGTATGAATTTGGTCGGTTGATTTAATTTCACCTGTATATCTTAAATAACAAAATAACTTATGAGCTTTTACAGCACCTATATATTGATATATTCTTGGAAATATTTATTTGTTTATATATTTTATTTCACTGTGTATATACCTTATATCAAAAATAACAAAACTTCATAAATTAAACTTTTAAAGTCCTACAATTCAAAGTGAATAAAATTTAAGAGATGCTATAGTATCCCTAATAGACCCCTTTCCAACTAAAAAAAATGTTCTACGCTATCTTTTTTGGGGTTCTGTAACCAACGGGACCCTATTGCTAAGACTCCGCTGTCCGTCCGTCCGTCCGTTTGTCACCAGGCTGTATCTCATGAACCGTGATAGTTAGACAGTTGAAATTTTCACAGATGATGTACGTATTTATTTCTGTTGCAGTTATACAACAAATACTAAAACTGGCCAAGTGCGAGTCGGACCCGCGCACTCCCATACAACAGACATGATTTTTTTGCCGTTTTTATAGATAATGGTACGGAACCCTTCGTGCGCGAGTCCGACTCGCACTTGGCCAGTTTTTTCTACCTTTTCATAGAAATTTAGTCAGCTGATTTAACCACTTTCTATTGGAAAGTGAAAATTTTTTTAACCAATTTTTTTTTTTCTTTAGGAATGTGATCAGGCAGACTAGTTACAAATTATTTTCACTTGGGACGATTCTTCAATTTAAACTTTCGTTTATATAGCCAAATTCATATTGGAGACTCAGTAAGTAGTTAGGACCAAGGTTCAATGAACCTTTCTGTGTAATATGCAAAATAAAATTTAGACTACCTATACTAATTGATTCTAGATTGTTCTTGAGGAAAGGCATAAAAAAACCGGCCAAGTGCGAGTTGGACTCGCAGACCATGGGTTCCGTACCATTATCTATCAAAATAATAATTTTATTTTTATTCAATTATTTATTTATGAAGTGAATATTATAACTAAATATTCTGTGAATATTTCAAGCGTCTACCTGTTGCTGTTATCAATATCGAGCAAAAACGAGTAAAAAAAATCACATTTGTCCTATGGTAGCCCCCTCTTAAATATTTGTTTTATTTTAATTCAATTATCAAGAAAAATTAAAAATGGCGCATTGTTGTTGTTGCGCTCTGGAGTGTAATCGTGTTTCAAGCTCATATTGAGTGATAAAAGTTATATCAGAAGGAACTGTGAGCATTAATATTTTGTGATAGTGGATTTAAGTGGAAATAATAATATAAAAGGCACAATTTGAAAAAGTGTTGCCGGCAAGTTTGTGTTGAGGCGGTCGCGCGTCTGTCCCGGTCACTCGCCGCGCTAACGAGTATAGTGGTCTCGCTCGGATACGTGCACGCCGGAGACTCGATACTAACCTAACCAAAACAAACAACATTATGAATTGTGTCGAATGCAAAAGGCTAATTGAACGTTTTAGAACTCTTAAAATGCAGTGGGTGTCAGGGCAGGTATCACTATAGATGCTTAAATATTACGTCTGCCGGTTTTAGAGAGCAGTCTGAACAACTAAAGTGCACATTTAGATGTGAATCGTGTCGTAATGTCACCCGGCGTATTCGGGTACGAGGTACCCATTAGTAGTGGAAGACAGCTAGATCTCGTGTTGAGCGGGCGCGGAGTTGTGGAGGTGCGAGCGGGAGACGAAGCGCTGCGGCCGGTGGACGAGTACCATCCGTCGCTCGCCGTCACCGTCACCATAACGGCCGGAGCCCCCGCCACCGCCGCCGCCGCCGCGAATTCGGACCGCGGACATAGCCGGGTAACACAATGGAATTTTAACAAGGCCGACTTCAATCAATTATATAGTTTATTGGCGAATATAGATTGGAGCGAAATGTACAAATTAACAGATACTGATTTAGTCACAAACTACTTTCATGATAAGATCAATGAAGTTTTCGATGCTTGTGTACCTTTAAAAAAGAAGAAGCAGGGAAACGCTAGGTATATTTACCCTGTATGGTATACGTCAGATATAATAAGAAACATTAAATTAAAGTACATTATGCATAAAAAGTACAAGAGAAGTAAGTCCCGTAACGATTGTGAGGTATTCGCTCAGTACAGAGCGAGAGTAAAGACTGACACTGCGCTGGCTCACGACCGTTACAGGGACCGAGTACAAAGTCATCTGGCCACGGACCCAAAGGCCTTCTGGAGCTACATGAGATCGAAAAAAGGTAACTCGAGCCAACACAGACTAACGAAGAATGGACGAGTTCTATCAGATCAAGAGTG
This sequence comes from Ypsolopha scabrella, assembly GCA_910592155.1. Taxonomy (NCBI): domain Eukaryota; kingdom Metazoa; phylum Arthropoda; class Insecta; order Lepidoptera; family Ypsolophidae; genus Ypsolopha; species Ypsolopha scabrella. The sequence continues at coordinate 13,359,164 of OU342987.1, forward strand.
TGCAGGGTTCTTCCAGTCCGGGTACAATCCGGAACCAGCCGAATTGAGCGTGCCGGTGGCGAGCGGCAGTGGCAGCATCGGTGGCTTGCGGACCCACCTGGCGCTGTTGCAGCCAGCCGAGGTGCAACGTGCGCTTGCCCGCCTGCTGCCGAAGCGCTCGGTGGGACCAGATGGCATACCGCCGTTCGTGTTTAAGGATTGCCGCAGAGTGCTGGAGGCACCGCTGCTGTACATATTCAACGTCTTTATCACGAACACAACCTTTCCAGAGCGGTGGAAACTCAATCGAGTGGTGCCGGTGCCAAAAGGTCGTGGAGGTCACGAACCCAGCGACTACAGGCCCGTGGCGGTGATATGCACTCCAGCCAAAGTGTTCGAAACAGCCATACACCATAGTCTCTATGCGCAGGTTAAGGCCCAGTTGTCAGACGCACAGCACGGCTTCCGTTCCGAGCGGCGGACAACGGGGAACTTGCTGAGTTTGATGACGCGATTAGTACCAGTGGTTGATTCCGGAGGACAGGTAGATGTCGCTTACTTCGATTTTAGAAAGGCTTTCGACACTGTTGACAATGATATTCTGCTCACGAAGTTGGCAGGCGTGGGCTGCACGCCGAACACGCTAGCCTTCTTCGCCAGCTACTTGCAGGACAGACGTCAGTATGTCGATTCCAGCGGACACAGGTCAGAGCCCTATTTCACAAGATCGGGCGTCAGTCAGGGTAGTAACTTGGGACCTCTCCAGTTTATCATAATGATAAACGATTTACCAGAGGTGGTTACTGAGTCGACATGTTTACTCTATGCTGAGTAAATTGATACTAATGATCGAAGTGAGCGACATCGGACTACTTAATTATAAGCGTAGGTATTTCCATTTTACAAGGGAGTGGTGTATCTGTTACGTAACTAGTAACTATTGTAATAATCTGTGGCCGAGGTTTATGGAGGTTCTTTAAATAAAAATAGTAGATTATGCACTAAGGGGATAAAGCAGTGTCATAAAGCGCGGGCGGCATATTGAACCCTGAACGTAACGAGGGACTCTAGGGTTAACTCCCGAGCGTACCGAGGGGGTCGTATAGAGTCTTGAGTGAAGCGAGGGGTTCAAGCTGCCCAAGACGAAGACAGGCTTTATTCCAGAGGAGCATACTCTACTTTTCACACCTTCTGCGAGACAATAAAAAGCCAGGGCTCCATAAATTAAGTATTTTCGTCATATGCCTTTTTGTATATGTCTTTTGATTTTTCCGGTAGTAGATTATTAATAATCTCTAAAGCGTCTGTTTTGATAAACTCTGGAGTAGAATTACTATCGCTCGACATTTTTTTATCAACATGAATATTGCAATAAAATTCACTGACAATCACAGCACCAAACACTGTCTTTTGTTTCATTCAAATTCTTTGTAAACGCACCTTTCTTTTTTTTATTCTGCTTATGGTGGCCAGTTCGATTTTCGAACAAACCTCTTTACAATGAAAGCATTTTTTTACTTAGAGTTTTCCACGAGTTTGACGTTCCAAATTAAAATCACTTTATTCCTTAGGGAGTTTCATACAACTTTATATCCCTTAAGATTTACGTTGAGTTTGCATGATATGTAATTGGACATTGTCGAGCAGGTGGTGTGAAAAGTTTGTTTGTGTGTTTTCTAGTTTCTTTTTCAAGCTTTCGACTGCAACGCGTTGTTCCTACAAATGAAACCGACCTGTAGCAGCGAGCACGCGAGGTAGGTGATCCCGAAGGCCGGCTGGATGGTCACGGAGCCCTGGTACACGAAGTCGGCCACTACCATGAAGATGATCTGCCCGAGGATAGCCAGCACCAGCAACATCCGCGCCACCTTCGCTGCTGCAGCTGCAAGGTTAAGGGAGGGGGTTATCCGATATTGTCTCTTTGCAAATACATTTTAACCATTAAGTATAAATTACATTTGAAAAAGATATATATCATACTAGCTTTTGCCCGCGGCTCCGCCCGCGTGTTATTCGGTTTAACGACATGCTTTTTTTCGGGATGAAAAGTACCCTATGTGTCAAGTTGGGGTATAGGCTATATCCATTCTAAATTTCATCCAAATCCGTCCAGCCGTTTCAGCGTGAAAGAGTAACAAACACACACACACACACACACGCACACACACACACACACACACACACATACACACACACACACACACAAAATTTCGCATTTATAATAATTTCACTCTCTGAACTTAATATTTCGGCCGTTTAATAAACGAAAATACCGCATCCAGTAAAATCACAATGGTAGTAGGTCCTAACTATGACATAAATACCATTTTATTCGACTAATATCAAGTTTTAGACAATAAAGCTTGTATCAAAATAAACGTCGTAAGAAATGTAATATAAAACGGCCGTCATATTTAAAATCCTCTTAATATCAAAATAATAAATAAAAACCATTGACCTCTCATAAACAACAAGACTCACAATCTCGCTCAAAAAGTGTCCGATGAATCTTGTCGCCGCTACGACGACGTGACAAGATCGAATGACGATTGCGTACAACTGACATTGCATCTTATTTTAACGACATAACGTCTTTATTTGGTTGAATGCATTTTTGCTACTATGCACGTCGCCGTTCGGACACTTTTTGACGAACTTTTCTTAAAGACTGTGTGTCTAGTTGTTTATTGAAAGGTCAATGATAAAAACACCTCGAAATCGCGAGTTTTCTGAGCGGACCACTCCCACTGAGCAGTATAGAAAAGTGAAAGTGAAAGCGTTGGAGCAGGACAGATTTTCCTGGATAACCTCGCCTTAAGGGCCCATAATACCTCAATTCGCAGTCCTGCTCTAACGCTTCTGCTTTTTAACTGTCTATCCTACTCTTATCACATGCCGTGCACGCAAAACATCAGTTATTTTGAAATCGCGGCTATGTCCACCTGCTTTATACTAATATCAGTTATATTATGCAAAGTTTCAGGTCTAATTTCAAGTATTCATTGAATGCTATCGGTTTATTGTACGCTTTGGAGGTAACTTCGTAATTTTTTTCTATCGAGAAAATTTAATGGAATCAAGTTTTTACAACAGCATGGACATAGCATTAGTCCTCAACTTTATCATATAAGGTGGAATCGTAATACCTGCCACGGATGAAATAGGAGATACTATTATGTTTATAGATTACAATAGTGAAGATAATTTATTGATCTAACTTCATAAATTTTTCCATACAAACAAATGTGCGTATAAATTTAAATTCATTGAATTGTATGAAACCGTCCGTCAAAGGACGCCGCTCTATCCGAGCGAGCCACTCGTCAAATAGTCAAAGGGCAGACCGCCTGCCGCCACCCCGTCCCCCACTACCCCCTTCGTCGCACGCGCTTGTTTTTGTTTGTTGTTGTGCCCGTGGTGGCCCAGTTCGCTGTTTTCGCTGGTCGCAGAGGTGCGTATCTCGCGCGCATTCTTTAAAAATGCCTCCTAGACCACGATATTCAAATCAAGAATATCTTGAGATGGTATCGTGCTACCGCGAGTGTAACAACGTAACCGCGCATGCAGTAAACCTATACGAGCAGAGATTTGGTGTACGAGTGAGCCATCATACCATTGTGTACGGCCAAACCGGACATGATATTAGAACTGTGCGAGAACTAAAAAGGCGCATCAAGCGCGCTTTTCAGCAAGTAAAAAGTGAAACTGACACCTTAAATAAAGTGCAAAGACATGTACGCAAGCGTGCCTACATTTGTGTGCAACGCGAAGGCGGACTTGTGCAACAGTTTTGTAGATAAATAATACTGTTGTAAATTATGCAAATAACTGTAGCTAAGGTGTAATTGGTGTAAATAAGGTACAATTGGTGTAAAAATGCAAAGACAGAACATAATGTTTTTGTGTAATGTGTACCTACGGCAAAACATAATCAGGAGACCCGGCTTTAAGTGTGATGGGAAGTTTACCATCTTATTACATCAGTTTTTATCTGCGGAATGAATTAGAGGAATGCAATAACTGGTAAGTGCACTTTTAAACTTTTGCCTGCGTATTATTGGGTACTGGTTGGCCAACAGATCCAGCCGTTTGGAAATTTAACAGTACCCTAATTAGTTAATTTACCGGTGTCTTAATGACCAATGACGAAGAGTAATTTGCAATGTATTTCGTATTTACATCTACTTTGCGTGTGAGCGTAAGCACATTGGAGAGGCATGCAATGGCACCTATTCTCGTGTAGCACTTTTAAATTTCGAGCTAAAAAAAACAAGAATTTTCATAGCAAAATAGACCTTAACGCGGAGGGATGACAGTTAAATGAGCTTGTATTATTTTGGGTTTTCACAACTCTACATTTAAGTTTGTGCTACACAGAATAGGTACAAATATCTCTACCTGGTAGAGACGAACTGGGCAGCTGATTTCATTCATTGAACGGTTAGAAAGAGATAGCAATTTTTATCATTGACTAAACGACTCGTCAAGCGTAATTTGTGAACCACGTTATGCAGAATGAAGAAAATGTTTATTTAATTACTTTACCTTCTCAAATTTATTCAACTATTCCGGGGTACGAAATTTCTTCACTAATGTAATCTATAAACATAATAGTATCTCCTATTTCATCCGTGGCAGGTATTACGATTCCACCTTATATATTAATTTCAGAGTGATTGTTGCAGTATTTGTTGGTATAAAACAGGATCATGCGAAGTTAAGTGAGGTATTATAGCCCCTTATGATTCGGTTTACATTTTCATGCGAGTAATCTAAAATTTTCAGCGCTTAATTTCCCATTGCAGGAATAATTTTTATACTGTTATATACATGTTGAACATATACCGATCTGTCGTATTGAATATGAATGTATCACATTTACAAATACTACCTAATTTTTCTGTAGTGATCAATTTCCCACATCTCGTTTACGGAAAAATAATCACATTGTCAATTTGAAACAGCCATCCCAGTTTATAACTTTGCTGAAAAAATTTACAAAACATTGGATATTATGTAAATTTCTTAAAACATGATGTATCTGAACTTTTATTATTTATCAGCACATTAACTGTTAAAAAGACTTCCTACAATTTTCCCGTTTAATATCGCCAGTTTGCCATGATTTTTTACAATCAAAATTTCTTGTAAGGATTACCTACGATCAAAATCCAAAGTGAGTATTTACAATGAGGAAGAGACTATTTTTCATTTGCTTAAGTATGCTTTCTTTGGGAAAATTTACCAGTATAATCAATAGTGACTTTGGATTAAGAGGGCTGCACCTGCTGGTGACCTTGAATTTTTTTTTTCATTAATGTTTGTTATTCCATCTATCTCTGCTACTTACATTTAATTGTTTTTGGTTTACGTATTATATCATTTATTTATATTTGATGATTTGTACAGTTATTTATTAGTGTATTGTATAATATTTATACTATGCTAAGTATTTGTATGTATGTACAATGTTATAATTTAACTATATATTTTTTTAGATAAGTAATTCGCTATCTTTTTATTATTATTTCTTATTTTGTACACAGGTTTTTTTTCTCCTACAATTAATTTCCACTTAAAGGTTGTCTGGAAGAAATCGCTATAAGCGATAAAGCCGCCATTTGTTACCTTATTTTATACTGTATTGTTTTTTTTTATTATTTGTATTTGGTGCACAATAAAGAGTACCTATTTTTCTTGTCAAGTCGAAATTAAAGGCTGGTTTTAAACTGACGCTATAAAAGTTAAAAAAAATAAAACAAATATATCATAAACAAACAACAGAATATCTGGAATGATGTACCTTGATTAGAATTTTCAATTTTAATCAAAATCTTCAACTAATTAAATACCAAACCAAGCCTAATTTAAAAAACGAATATCCGGTTTGATTCTTATGTTAATTATAATTAATTATTTAGGTATATTTTTGCGCGTTTGCAACTAGATTTCCCGTTGAGTGACGGAGAGATCGTGACGTGTAATGCGAGTGAGTGAGACGCACGCACCCGGGGTCACCAGCAGTAATTGTCGCACGTGTAAGTTGCATATCCTTACACCCGGTTGATACCTATATAACATGTACTGTATATAAGCAATCTTATTTCGTCCCCATACGATTTGAGAACAAAAGATAAATGACATATGCCTTATTCACCAATGTTTTGTTTGAGACAATGATTGTTATGTGAAAACCGCACCGGCATCATAAAACAATATACGAAATCATAATATTACATATGTTATATATGACACCGCTTCTCAAAACAATGTAAGCTGAGAGTTTATAAATTTTCCAAATATATGACTTGCTTCAGAATGCATTTTGCTAACATAAGGTATATCGTCACGTCTTAAATCCAAAGGGGTGTCAGAGTCAAAAAAAAAGGAATACCAATCTACCAAAATGGCGGGCATATGCAGTATAGTTTCCAGCTTCGTGGGCAAAACGCGCGCCTGGAAAACATACTCGGCTATTTGCGCAGTGTTATTAAAGAAGTATGTTTTCCAGTTATTATTTTTGTATGCGATGCTTGCAAATATACTAGATTTTTGCGTGCTAGTAAGGTATACTTTCCGCAACTGATGCGTGTCATTGTAATCGGAATGTATACTCGAGTATTGCGCAGCTCTGCGCACTAGCAAAGTACAGTGCAGAAGGAGAGACTGGCGAATTGCGATTGTGTGCGAACATACCATTGACATCGAAAAAACAACTCTTATAGCAGTGCAGGCAAGGTCTGTTTTAAAAAAAATATGGTTTGACTTTTATCCTATTCTTCTTTTGTTACGATGAATACTTTAAATTTTCTTGATTTTTCAAAAATAGACCTTGCCTGTACTGCTACAAGAGTTGTTTTCCACAATCTCAATAATGTGCACGCACACAATCGCATTTCTACAATCTCACCTTCTGCACTGTATACTTTCAATAAACGAAACTTACAGTGTGTTCCTTCATCGTTCGGGAAGAGTGAGTATCTAATCTAAGGTGACATTTATTTATGCAGCCTAATTCATACTGGAGGCTAGGTAAATTACGGATTAATAACATTTATTGCGAAAATTAAATGTTGACTTTCCATAGTATTGTGTCTGGACTTACGTCTGTAAGGAACAGGAAGATTTTTTTTCTCTAATTTACCCACAGCGGTTACCGACTACATACATACATACTTAGTCTTCTCCTAGGATCCTATTCTATCTATCTATCCTATCCTATCTAGTCCTGCCAAAAGTTCTGTCCCTCACATTAAGTTGGATATTTTTCATCCCAGAATTTGTTGGCTATCTAATCAAACACTTTAAAAATATAATTGCTGCTCAAACAGTGACCATTAAAAAAAACTATCATAAACCAGTCCGAATCTGACATCTTAAAACACGCGACATAATTTGAGCTTTTTGCCTTATATCTTTTTCAATCCTAGCCTAGAATTTTGGTCATAATGTTTTGTAGAGATTAGACAATAAACATTTGGAAAACAAAGGAGTTTGAAATATTTTGGGAGCCATTTTACAGCACCACCGTTATGAACAAATCACGTCAATTGGATGTCTAAGAAAAAAATCTTTTTGCCTACAGATTTTTCAAATTACTATGAGGATTTATAACTTATAATAAAAAATATAGTCATTTTCTATCTTATCATCGGCATAAAAATTCAACCTTTAACTCGTTTTCACTCATCTCAATGGAATTTCGTAGACCCAAAATCAAACCGTGTTTTTACAATATAAATCTGCTACTTTGAGACAACATATTTTATGATATTGTATAACAAACATTTGTTTATTGTAATTTGAAACCTATTCGTTCCTGTGGATATATAACTGAGTTCTAGGGTTTTCTTAGAACCTTCTAGTTATCCTTAAAAACAGGGAGAGAACTTATTGCAGGACTAGGTATATTATCTATACTAATCAAATACTTGACTAGGAGAAGCTAAAGTATGTATATTTATTTGCACAAAGGAAGAAACTGACAGGTCGTGGTGGTGAGAAATGCGTTTTTAATTCCTATGTTGTATGGGCCATTTCACATTGTCGCGAACTTTTGAATGTTGCAATGTGAAATAGCTCATTCATCATACGAGTTAAAAGCGCATTTTCCACCATCGCGTACTGTCAGTTACCTCCTTCTTCACCTCCTCGTCGTGTTCCTGCATGACGTCATCAGTAGCTGTACCGGGGAGTGGTTACAGGTTGCATAGTATCATTCATTCTTCTTAACCGACTTCCGAAGATTTTTGCCGAAGTCCCCGGAAAGACTTCCTAGGTCTTATAGACGCTGTCAGGCGTGGTAATGCAAATCTACTTACTTCCAAAGAACAGCGTCTTCCAAGGCCACTCGACAATCCTCGTCCCTTCGGGCAGTACCCCAGGAATAGCCGTCTGGTGAAGGTGGGTCGCCAGCCGAGATGACTGGACGCAGACCAGGTTGCCGCCGATACCGTTTACTATTGGCTGGAAGACCTCGTACCCTCGGAAGTGATCAACCGCTTGGTCTAGCACTATGCCTCCCACACTGGAACAAATGAAGAAAGGTCAGTTTGGGAGGATATCGGGCCGTGAAACAAGCGTTTAGTTTTGGAAGGTCAAATACATGCATGACCATTGAGATGGGAGATGTGCGTTAATACCACTAAATACAGGATGTTGATTTGGTTATCAACTTGCGTCGCAGAGAAGGTTACAGTGTTTTTTTTTTTATGTAACCACTGTATTTTGGGTTGACATTAAACGCCTAGTATACGACAAACATGATGAAATTGACTCAGCACTGGCGGAGTAAAAGGGCTTATCTCCTTCTTCTATTTATTGGGTATTTATTTTTGTATACTGTTTTCTTTAATAATTATATTAATATTCTAGAAGGACGTATTTACGTTTTTATGTTTACGAAGGGGTAAAGTAAAAAGAACCCGGAGCAGAAGAGCTTGTATGAAGATTGATGAATGTAAAAGAAGCAAAAGGGTCAGGATCGTAGCAGATGGAAATATGTAGTCTCTACCTACCCCTCTGGGAGACAGACGTGAGTATATGTATGTATATTAATATTCATGTGACGCAAGTTGTGGACCAAATCGACAGCCTATATACGAACAGTTATTCAAAACGTGAATTTTCATGGCCATTGATAATAATGAAACACCAAGAAAAGCCACTATGTGTTTAAAAAGTAAATGAGACCATAAAATTCAGCAGTTTTAATGCAAATGCCAAAAACAGTACAACTGGTGTTTTTACCTTGACCGTGAAGAATAAGGCAGCAAAATACCTAAACAGTAAAACAACGCTTCTTGATTTCGAGAAGAAATCGGTCAGGAAATCTCTAAAGTAGTAGAAAAGTCATGTCTGTAGATAGAATACTTTCGTGAAATTTTAAATGAAATGGGTTATTGACGGTATTGATTGTACTAAGGCACATACGATATAAGGGGTGTTATAAAACAGCGCCCAAGCCGACAACGAGGCAGAGATAGAAGAGAAAGGTGGTTTCCACCAATTTCCAACATTGTCAACGTTGTCCTCTCATAAACAACTAGACACAGTCTCTATGAAAAGTTCATCAGAAAGTGTTAAGTGTTCCAACGGCGACGTGCATAGTAGCAAAACTGCATTCAAGCAAATTAAGTCGTTATATCGTTAAAATAAGATGCAATACGCAATCGTCATTCGATCTTGTCACGTCGTAGTGGTGACAAGATGCACGGCGGACGCTTTTTGAGGGAGACTGTGAGTCTTGTTGTTTATGAGAGGTCAATGATTGTCAACATTCTATCAAAATAATCAAGCGATTCATATAAAAAAATCAACACAACTGTTAACTCTGTCCATTAAAAGTTAAAACTGAAAAATGCGACTCACGTGCATTAATATTTCCTGCAAACTCATTCCTATCGGACTATCAGAGATATCTGCTACAATCACGACACATTTACACTTTTTAGAGTTCCGTAGTGTGACAAGGAACCCTTATAGTTTCGCCATGTCAGCTCAGAGACTATTAGTACTAGAAAGCTGTAATTTAGTATGGGTAAAATACATATTAATCACGCCGACAAAACGGTTAAGAAAATCCATAGAAATATTTTTTTTAATGGTATCTCCCATACACGTAAATTGGAGATGATTTTTTTTCTGATCTATCCCATATTGTAGGGTATCGTTGGATAAGTCGTTTAAAAACATTTGATGGATATGTGGAAACCATTTTTTTATTTAGGGATTCGTTGGCGAAATATTAAGCTTTAAAGTGCTAATTTTTGTTAGAGTCAAGTGTCCCCCCCCCCCCTGCCAGCTAAACGGTTGTTTATGAATATGTGAAAAAATTCACAGAAGTAGTACATAATGAAGTTAAAAAGAAAACTATAAGTATGCTTTACAGGTTTACAGGTCGCGCCAAACTTGTAGTCCCCTCTAAACACGACAATGTATGGGCCGTTCTTCTAAATGTATGGGACTAGAAGTTTGGCGCGATCTATATTAGTAGACAAACTTAAAATGTACCGGGCAACTACGGGACCTTACACTACGCGTGGCCCGACATGCACTTGGCCGGCTTTTTTCAACATTCATCAATGGTGTGACACCAGCACTTCTTTTCCTGGTATTTTTAACTTAGCCCTTCTCTAGGGTTAAACGTGTACGTACGTCGTACAAAGTACGAGTTCCGCCAACATATAGTACTGATCTTTTTATTTAAATAGCTTCATTAGACACCCCAAACGAACAGACCAACTCCCCATTTCCATGCCAAATCCCAATAGGCTTGTAGACAGGGTAAACAAAATATTATTCTATTGAGTCCGTCATTTAGATTATTAAAAAAAATGACACATATTTTTTCTTTTGTCAATCAAACAAAAAATTACAAAGATAAAGCGCGTCAAAGTTTGGGAGTGGGGGAAAATGACGTCACTTCTAAGTAAAATTGTACTTAGATGTGACGTCACGCGGAACTTCTGGGGGTTTTATATTCATCATTTTTTGTTTAACTGAAAAAAGAAAAAATATGTGTCCAATATTTTCTGATAATCTAACTGACGGACTAATAATATTTTTTTTGTCATAATGCCTATTGGCCTAGCCGTTCTTGAGGTTTAACGTGGACAGATAAACAGACACCCTGGCTTCACAAAACACACATACCCGCTAATAAACAGAGCGGAGATGACCGGCGTCCACCCAGTGGTCAACACCTTCTTGGTGTACTTGTTCCTGTAGACGATGAACACCCAGATAGGAAGCAGGCTGTAGTACACGCAGATCAGGACAATTGGTTGCCAGAGGGATATTTCTGAAAGCAATAATAATAAATACAGGTCAGGCCTGTCGGGTGAGAAATTTGTTGCAATTATCTCTTCGTGCATGTACAACGCCGTGACATGGTCGGCGTAGAAGCCCCCAGGGAGAGGTCTTGAACGTGTGTGACATTGAACCTGTGTGACCTTGAACCTGTGTTACCTTGAACCTTGTTACATTTGAACCTGTGTGATCTTAATACACCATTAGGAGGTAGTCTTCAGGTATCATGATATATGATAGCAAGGACAATTTTGTTAATGGGCTCCCCATAGAAGCTGCCAGGGCCAACCTTTAAAAAGTTATAAAAATACCGAAGTAGGGTAGGGCCCGAAATATAATCTTAATCAAATTTCTCCTTTTTTTCGTATTTAGTATTTACCTCTTTTTATAAAATACTATATAAAACTACCGGTATTTTAACAACACTCAATTTCCTTTAAATAAAATAAATAATCCTCGATTATTAGATGTCGATAATCGCATTATTATTCCTATAAATAATCGAATTCCAATACAGTTCTATAATGTGTTTTATAGCGTTTTGACTGATTAATTTCGTTCACGCTAAGTTACGATATAATGATGATGTATTAAAACATGATACTGCCGACATAGCGATATATAAAGATAGTTTCATACGTATTTATTTTAATATAACGTTATTAATATCACTATTTTCAAGGTCTCCGCCAGGATGTTGACCTTGACCTTGACCTTTCGAAGGAAACACTCACGTATTTGTTCGTACATGTACTGCGCAGTGACAGCGAGGACGGTGTTGCTAACGATGTCCCCAATGGAAGCTGCCAGAGGGGTCGCGACGTTGTCGGGGTTGACCTTGAAACTGTGTGACCCGTAAATCACCATCACCATCACGAAGTCTGTAACGACATAAGGGTTGGAACATTGTTCAAAAGTAGAAGGTACCAGACAAGAATTCAAATTTCGCATTCAAATTTATTTATTTCACTTTGAAGCAACACACACAGCAGATAGACATCTAAATCGTTACAATGATATAAAAACCGTCCAAGTGCGTGTCGGGCCACGCGCAATGTAGGGTTCCGTAGTTGCCCGGTACATATACTAATACAGACCGCGCCAAACTTCTGGTCCCATACATTATAGGGGACTAAAAGTTTGGCGCGTCCTGTACTCGTAAACCTGTAAGGCCTACTTAGCTGTGATAGTTTTCCTTTTAAATTTATCATATACCTACTACTTCTGTGAATTTTTTCACATTTCTATAAACAACCGTTTGGCCGGCAGGGGGGGGGGGGGGGATGACCCTCCACTCTAACTAAAATTTTCACTTTAAAGCTTAATATTTTGCCAACGGATCCACACATGGTTCTCACACACCCACAATGTTTTTGAACGGCCTATCTAACGATACTCTACATTACGGGATTGACGAGAAAAAAAAAATGTCCCCAGTTTACTTGTATGAGAGGCACCCTTAAACAAATTCTTTTTCAAGATTTTATTTTACCATTTTGTCGACGTGATTAATATTTATATCCATGCCAAATTACAGATTTCTAGTACTAATAGTCTCTGCGCTAAGCCGCGGACAGACGGACAGACGGACTACGGAACCCTAAAAACGGCAAAAAAAATCATGTCTGCTGTATGGGAGCCCCCGCTGAATTATTAATTTTATTTTATTTTAATTATTTATTTTTAAAGTGAATACTCATAAAGTATAAGTAATATTCTGTCTACCTGTTGCCGTTATCAATATCGAGCAAAAAAATCACGTTTGTCGTATGAAAGCCCCCTTTTATATTTATTTATGTTGTTATAGCGGCAACAGAAATACATCACCTGTGAAAATTTCTGCCAAGTTTTTCATCGACTATATGGAGGTTGGAGAAGGTCTGTCATAACATAACAGACAGAAAGATAGCGGAGGCTTAGTAATAGGGTCCCATTTTCGGCACCCTTCAGATACGGAACCCTAAAAAAAGTTGGTCACTATAACAGTCAACATTTCATCAACTTGATAGGGGGTGCCTTATTGCCGTAAAACGGACACTAATAAACACTTTTGAGGTGTCTATAGTTTTGTTCCTCTCTCTGTGTCTGTCTGAATTAAATAAACAATACCTTATCATCATCATAGCCGATCGTCTAGACTTGTCTGTAGACATAAATATTTAGACAATAAAATTCATTTGATATAAACCGACCGACCGCACACACTAAAATGTACCTACGGTGACGATTTGATTATTAGCATCGGAACTTGATTCTCGTTGCTCGAACAAAGCCGCTCAAACGAAGCCGCTCAAACCGATTTTTTATGTGATTTTAAGGATGGCTGTTGAATATATAGGTATACGGTGACTTAAACTTCCATCCATCCATCAGCCTGTTTCGTGACGTGCTAGACATAGGCCTTTTCAGGATTTTGCCATTCCTGGCGGTTCTCCTAGAAGAAATGCCCATACTCACACACGCTGGGCAGGTGGGTTGGTGAGCGCGGTGCCGAAACTCTTTCACCAGTGACGCCGCTGCCCGTCACCAGTCTGTTTAATATAAGGCACGGCAATTGGGGATGGATATACCGCCATCCATCGGTCCCAGGCAATGGTGGGCCGCCTGGTTTTGCCTGAGAGCTGTTCTCTTACTCTCCCCCGAATAACTTCGGGAGGATTTGCGAGTAAGATGGTGATACCTCCACAGTCGAGCCCGGCATCAACTCTACCACCTTTAATTTATGCAGCCAAATTCATACCGAAGAGTCGGTAAGTGCTCAGTAAGAAGGCTCGATGACCCTTTTTGTGAAATTCGTAAATTATTCTTTTCGTGTTCCTTGTAAACGCAAGACAAGCCCCGGGTCAATTACTATGGGGAGTCAAGATTTTATTTTGTGAAATTAGCAAAAATTGTTATCGATCCGTGTTACTGATCACTCACCAAGCCTCCAGTATGAACTTGGCTTTATAAATTAAAGTCACATTATATATAAAATATAATAGATCTAAAGTATATCGTCATTCATGACAACTCGAAATGACCAACTTCGTTTGATTATGAAAATTTCCAAAGTAAGATTCAAGATTTTAATATTTTTTGTTTTAGATTGTCATAAATTTTAATTACGATTTTAAGTGCAAGTTTAATACTGCGAGGTTAAACATAAAATATTGTACAGGATTATCTTCATAGAAATTCAATCATCGCCTTGAAATAACATTAAAAATTATAGCTTGATTAATATAATTTTCTTCAAAAAACCAGTTATTGGCTTTTATTTGTTAGTTTTTATTTTTATTAATCAACACACAAAAATAATATAAAGTAAAATGTGCTATTGTTAAGAACTGGACGTCTTCTAGATGTGGAGACTCGGATGTGAAATATGCAGAGAAACGATGGTTACAGGATTACAGTGTTTATTGTATAAAAAAAATAACAAAACAAACATAACACGTAGTGCTTATGCTACGGTTTTGAAGGTAATGGAGTCGCGCTCCGTCAGGTGGCGCGGCAGCTAGTCCATCCAGTTCTCGTCGTCTTATGCGTGTGTGTGTGATGCGATTCGTGCGCACGCACACGAAGGCGTTAACAGCTATATTTCAACCCCTCAGTGGGGTTGTCATCAGGCGAATGGAAAATAAAATTATGACATTTGCATTAAACGTAAAAAACACTGACATCTTTTGACATAATTATAATTATGTCAGTGTTTCTTACGTTTCATGTATATGAGTGACGACCCCACTGAGGGGTCGGAATATAGCACATTTTACTTTATATTATTTCTGTGTGTTAATTAATTAAAAAAAACTAACAATTAAAAATTATAAAAACTCCTCGAAATCGCGAATTTTCTGCGTGGCTCGCTCCCACTGAGCGGGACAGACAGTATAAAATGAAAGCGTTAGAGTAAGATAGACAGGTATTCTCTGAATGCCCTCGCCTTAAAATTCCATCCATCCATCTTAAAAGCCTATTGCTCAATAATTATAATGTCCAAAAAACAACTCACAGCTAATATAATACCAATAATGTGCTAGTTGTCAAAACTGTTTTTCTTTAAATATGATATCTACACTAATTTAATTTTCCATAGTCGTAATTTTTTTTTAATTTACAGCTTCTTTTGAAGATTAGATAAATAACAAATGAAAAAATTAGTTTTAGAGTCTACTACCTACATTCGACATACATATACATACATCCTTTATTTAATAACAAATCAACAACAAATCAACACCAAATAAATTTCGTTTGTTCTGCACACTGTAAAACTACCTTCGTGCTGGCTGGGAAGAAGAATCTCACCAAGTAACAAAAAACTCACCAACTACAAGAGAAACTCATAACTACAAAATAATCTCACCAAGTAACAAATAAACTCACCAAGCACAAAACAAGTGGTGGTAGCGGTGAAGACAGCTGACGCGATGAGCAGCAGCACATAGTTGCCGTTTATGGCTCTGTCCGTCACCGTGTTGGCTACTATCGCGAATATTGAGACCACTGTCGCTGCTACTATTGCTTGAACCTGACGGACAAAAGTTAGCGTTATTGTCCACACATAAAATGCAATTATGTTCTCATGCATGTCTCTCAGTTTGTTCTTATTCTTTATTTTAAACCAAAATAAATGTATTACAAACATTGAATGGCGAGCTAATATCTTAAAGACATTTTTATAGCAAACCGAATAGATATAGGGATTAGGGGTGCTATTAATATCACCATATTTGTACGTAACTACCTATACATCATACTAAAATACTTAAAATATACAGGTATAATACATAACTCAAATAATAATATTATTTACAGGTCATTCACATTATACACATAATTGCAATAAATTACATTTTTACATTTTACATTATTGAATTCAAGGTGGTAGAGATAATGCCGGGCTCGACTGTGGAGGTACCACCATCTTACTCGGAAATCCTCCCGAAGTTATTCGGGGGAGAGTAAGAGGACAGCTCTCAGGCAAAACCAGGCGGCCCACCATTGCCTGGGACCGATGGATGGCGTTATATCCAACCCCAATTGCCGGGCCTTATATAAATCAGACTGGTGACGGGCAGCGGCGTCACTGGTGCAAAGGTTTCGGCACCGCGCTCACCAACCCGCCTGTCCAGCGTGTGTGAGTATGGGCATTTCTTCCAGGAGGATCGCCAAGAGTGGCGAAATCCTGGAAAGGCCTATGTCCAGCAGTGGACGAAACAGGCTGATGGATGGATGGATGGATTATTGAAATATAAATTAATTAAAATATAGAATGTTTGTACAATTTTTATTTACTTAACAATATTGCTATTTGAAATGTAATATTCCTTGACATTATAAAATGCTTTGTTGTGATTAAAACACTTGAACTTTTCCACAGATAGTAGTTTAATACTAGGTACACTATCCTAGTGTCGACACAACTAAATAAACGCCGACAATCACAACAATCTACGTACCTATAAAATGCTTTGTTGTGATTAAAACACTTGAACTTTTCCACAGATAGTAGTTTAATACTAGGTACACTATCCTAGTGTCGACACAACTAAATAAACGCCGACAATCACAACAATCTACGTACCTATAAAATGCTTTGTTGTGATTAAAACACTTGAACTTTTCCACAGATAGTAGTTTAATACTAGGTACACTATCCTAGTGTCGACACAACTAAATAAACGCCGACAATCACAACAATCTACGTACCTATAAAATGCTTTGTTGTGATTAAAACACTTGAACTTTTCCACAGATAGTAGTTTAATACTAGGTACACTATCCTAGTGTCGACACAACTAAATAAACGCCGACAATCACAACAATCTACGTACCTATAAAATGCTTTGTTGTGATTAAAACACTTGAACTTTTCCACAGATAGTAGTTTAATACTAGGTACACTATCCTAGTGTCGACACAACTAAATAAACGCCGACAATCACAACAATCTACGTACCTATAAAATGCTTTGTTGTGATTAAAACACTTGAACTTTTCCACAGATAGTAGTTTAATACTAGGTACACTATCCTAGTGTCGACACAACTAAATAAACGCCGACAATCACAACAATCTACGTACCTATAAAATGCTTTGTTGTGATTAAAACACTTGAACTTTTCCACAGATAGTAGTTTAATACTAGGTACACTATCCTAGTGTCGACACAACTAAATAAACGCCGACAATCACAACAATCTACGTACCTATAAAATGCTTTTTGTGGTGGCCATGTTTGTTAATCTAGTTACACTATCCTAGTGTCGACACAACTAAATAAACGCCGACAATCACAACAATCTACGTACCTATAAAATGCTTTGTTGTGATTAAAACACTTGAACTTTTCCACAGATAGTAGTTTAATACTAGGTACATTATCCTAGTGTCGACACAACTAAATAAACGCCGACAATCACAACAATCTACGTACCTATAAAATGCTTTTTGTGGTGGCCATGTTTGTTAATCTAGTTACACTATCCTAGTGTCGACACAACTAAATAAACGCCGACAATCACAACAATCTACGTACCTATAAAATGCTTTGTTGTGATTAAAACACTTGAACTTTTCCACAGATAGTAGTTTAATACTAGGTACACTATCCTAGTGTCGACACAACTAAATAAACGCCGACAATCACAACAATCTACGTACCTATAAAATGCTTTTTGTGGTGGCCATGTTTGTTAATCTAGTTACACTATCCTAGTGTCGACACAACTAAATAAACGCCGACAATCACAACAATCTACGTACCTATAAAATGCTTTGTTGTGATTAAAACACTTGAACTTTTCCACAGATAGTAGTTTAATACTAGGTACATTATCCTAGTGTCGACACAACTAAATAAACGCCGACAATCACAACAATCTACGTACCTATAAAATGCTTTTTGTGGTGGCCATGTTTGTTAATCTAGTTACACTATCCTAGTGTCGACACAACTAAATAAACGCCGACAATCACAACAATCTACGTACCTATAAAATGCTTTGTTGTGATTAAAACACTTGAACTTTTCCACAGATAGTAGTTTAATACTAGGTACACTATCCTAGTGTCGACACAACTAAATAAACGCCGACAATCACAACAATCTACGTACCTATAAAATGCTTTTTGTGGTGGCCATGTTTGTTAATCTAGTTACACTATCCTAGTGTCGACACAACTAAATAAACGCCGACAATCACAACAATCTACGTACCTATAAAATGCTTTTTGTGGTGGCCATGTTTGTTAATCTAGTTACACTATCCTAGTGTCGACACAACTAAATAAACGCCGACAATCACAACAATCTACGTACCTATAAAATGCTTTGTTGTGATTAAAACACTTGAACTTTTCCACAGATAGTAGTTTAATACTAGGTACACTATCCTAGTGTCGACACAACTAAATAAACGCCGACAATCACAACAATCTACGTACCTATAAAATGCTTTTTGTGGTGGCCATGTTTGTTAATCTAGTTACACTATCCTAGTGTCGACACAACTAAATAAACGCCGACAATCACAACAATCTACGTACCTATAAAATGCTTTGTTGTGATTAAAACACTTGAACTTTTCCACAGATAGTAGTTTAATACTAGGTACACTATCCTAGTGTCGACACAACTAAATAAACGCCGACAATCACAACAATCTACGTACCTATAAAATGCTTTTTGTGGTGGCCATGTTTGTTAATCTAGTTACACTATCCTAGTGTCGACACAACTAAATAAACGCCGACAATCACAACAATCTACGTACCTATAAAATGCTTTGTTGTGATTAAAACACTTGAACTTTTCCACAGATAGTAGTTTAATACTAGGTACACTATCCTAGTGTCGACACAACTAAATAAACGCCGACAATCACAACAATCTACGTACCTATAAAATGCTTTTTGTGGTGGCCATGTTTGTTAATCTAGTTACACTATCCTAGTGTCGACACAACTAAATAAACGCCGACAATCACAACAATCTACGTACCTATAAAATGCTTTTTGTGGTGGCCATGTTTGTTAATCTAGTTACACTATCCTAGTGTCGACACAACTAAATAAACGCCGACAATCACAACAATCTACGTACCTATAAAATGCTTTGTTGTGATTAAAACACTTGAACTTTTCCACAGATAGTAGTTTAATACTAGGTACACTATCCTAGTGTCGACACAACTAAATAAACGCCGACAATCACAACAATCTACGTACCTATAAAATGCTTTGTTGTGATTAAAACACTTGAACTTTTCCACAGATAGTAGTTTAATACTAGGTACACTATCCTAGTGTCGACACAACTAAATAAACGCCGACAATCACAACAATCTACGTACCTATAAAATGCTTTGTTGTGATTAAAACACTTGAACTTTTCCACAGATAGTAGTTTAATACTAGGTACACTATCCTAGTGTCGACACAACTAAATAAACGCCGACAATCACAACAATCTACGTACCTATAAAATGCTTTTTGTGGTGGCCATGTTTGTTAATCTAGTTACACTATCCTAGTGTCGACACAACTAAATAAACGCCGACAATCACAACAATCTACGTACCTATAAAATGCTTTGTTGTGATTAAAACACTTGAACTTTTCCACAGATAGTAGTTTAATACTAGGTACACTATCCTAGTGTCGACACAACTAAATAAACGCCGACAATCACAACAATCTACGTACCTATAAAATGCTTTTTGTGGTGGCCATGTTTGTTAATCTAGTTACACTATCCTAGTGTCGACACAACTAAATAAACGCCGACAATCACAACAATCTACGTACCTATAAAATGCTTTGTTGTGAT
Source organism: Ypsolopha scabrella (assembly GCA_910592155.1). Lineage (NCBI taxonomy): Eukaryota > Metazoa > Arthropoda > Insecta > Lepidoptera > Ypsolophidae > Ypsolopha > Ypsolopha scabrella. The sequence continues at coordinate 13,379,271 of OU342987.1, forward strand.
TAAAACACTTGAACTTTTCCACAGATAGTAGTTTAATACTAGGTACACTATCCTAGTGTCGACACAACTAAATAAACGCCGACAATCACAACAATCTACGTACCTATAAAATGCTTTGTTGTGATTAAAACACTTGAACTTTTCCACAGATAGTAGTTTAATACTAGGTACACTATCCTAGTGTCGACACAACTAAATAAACGCCGACAATCACAACAATCTACGTACCTATAAAATGCTTTTTGTGGTGGCCATGTTTGTTAATCTAGTTACACTATCCTAGTGTCGACACAACTAAATAAACGCCGACAATCACAACAATCTACGTACCTATAAAATGCTTTGTTGTGATTAAAACACTTGAACTTTTCCACAGATAGTAGTTTAATACTAGGTACACTATCCTAGTGTCGACACAACTAAATAAACGCCGACAATCACAACAATCTACGTACCTATAAAATGCTTTGTTGTGATTAAAACACTTGAACTTTTCCACAGATAGTAGTTTAATACTAGGTACACTATCCTAGTGTCGACACAACTAAATAAACGCCGACAATCACAACAATCTACGTACCTATAAAATGCTTTGTTGTGATTAAAACACTTGAACTTTTCCACAGATAGTAGTTTAATACTAGGTACACTATCCTAGTGTCGACACAACTAAATAAACGCCGACAATCACAACAATCTACGTACCTATAAAATGCTTTTTGTGGTGGCCATGTTTGTTAATCTAGTTACACTATCCTAGTGTCGACACAACTAAATAAACGCCGACAATCACAACAATCTACGTACCTATAAAATGCTTTTTGTGGTGGCCATGTTTGTTAATCTAGTTACACTATCCTAGTGTCGACACAACTAAATAAACGCCGACAATCACAACAATCTACGTACCTATAAAATGCTTTTTGTGGTGGCCATGTTTGTTAATCTAGTTACACTATCCTAGTGTCGACACAACTAAATAAACGCCGACAATCACAACAATCTACGTACCTATAAAATGCTTTTTGTGGTGGCCATGTTTGTTAATCTAGTTACACTATCCTAGTGTCGACACAACTAAATAAACGCCGACAATCACAACAATCTACGTACCTATAAAATGCTTTGTTGTGATTAAAACACTTGAACTTTTCCACAGATAGTAGTTTAATACTAGGTACACTATCCTAGTGTCGACACAACTAAATAAACGCCGACAATCACAACAATCTACGTACCTATAAAATGCTTTGTTGTGATTAAAACACTTGAACTTTTCCACAGATAGTAGTTTAATACTAGGTACACTATCCTAGTGTCGACACAACTAAATAAACGCCGACAATCACAACAATCTACGTACCTATAAAATGCTTTTTGTGGTGGCCATGTTTGTTAATCTAGTTACACTATCCTAGTGTCGACACAACTAAATAAACGCCGACAATCACAACAATCTACGTACCTATAAAATGCTTTTTGTGGTGGCCATGTTTGTTAATCTAGTTACACTATCCTAGTGTCGACACAACTAAATAAACGCCGACAATCACAACAATCTACGTACCTATAAAATGCTTTTTGTGGTGGCCATGTTTGTTAATCTAGTTACACTATCCTAGTGTCGACACAACTAAATAAACGCCGACAATCACAACAATCTACGTACCTATAAAATGCTTTTTGTGGTGGCCATGTTTGTTAATCTAGTTACACTATCCTAGTGTCGACACAACTAAATAAACGCCGACAATCACAACAATCTACGTACCTATAAAATGCTTTTTGTGGTGGCCATGTTTGTTAATCTAGTTACACTATCCTAGTGTCGACACAACTAAATAAACGCCGACAATCACAACAATCTACGTACCTATAAAATGCTTTTTGTGGTGGCCATGTTTGTTAATCTAGTTACACTATCCTAGTGTCGACACAACTAAATAAACGCCGACAATCACAACAATCTACGTACCTATAAAATGCTTTTTGTGGTGGCCATGTTTGTTAATCTAGTTACACTATCCTAGTGTCGACACAACTAAATAAACGCCGACAATCACAACAATCTACGTACCTATAAAATGCTTTTTGTGGTGGCCATGTTTGTTAATCTAGTTACACTATCCTAGTGTCGACACAACTAAATAAACGCCGACAATCACAACAATCTACGTACCTATAAAATGCTTTGTTGTGATTAAAACACTTGAACTTTTCCACAGATAGTAGTTTAATACTAGGTACACTATCCTAGTGTCGACACAACTAAATAAACGCCGACAATCACAACAATCTACGTACCTATAAAATGCTTTTTGTGGTGGCCATGTTTGTTAATCTAGTTACACTATCCTAGTGTCGACACAACTAAATAAACGCCGACAATCACAACAATCTACGTACCTATAAAATGCTTTTTGTGGTGGCCATGTTTGTTAATCTAGTTACACTATCCTAGTGTCGACACAACTAAATAAACGCCGACAATCACAACAATCTACGTACCTATAAAATGCTTTTTGTGGTGGCCATGTTTGTTAATCTAGTTACACTATCCTAGTGTCGACACAACTAAATAAACGCCGACAATCACAACAATCTACGTACCTATAAAATGCTTTTTGTGGTGGCCATGTTTGTTAATCTAGTTACACTATCCTAGTGTCGACACAACTAAATAAACGCCGACAATCACAACAATCTACGTACCTATAAAATGCTTTTTGTGGTGGCCATGTTTGTTAATCTAGTTACACTATCCTAGTGTCGACACAACTAAATAAACGCCGACAATCACAACAATCTACGTACCTATAAAATGCTTTTTGTGGTGGCCATGTTTGTTAATCTAGTTACACTATCCTAGTGTCGACACAACTAAATAAACGCCGACAATCACAACAATCTACGTACCTATAAAATGCTTTTTGTGGTGGCCATGTTTGTTAATCTAGTTACACTATCCTAGTGTCGACACAACTAAATAAACGCCGACAATCACAACAATCTACGTACCTATAAAATGCTTTTTGTGGTGGCCATGTTTGTTAATCTAGTTACACTATCCTAGTGTCGACACAACTAAATAAACGCCGACAATCACAACAATCTACGTACCTATAAAATGCTTTTTGTGGTGGCCATGTTTGTTAATCTAGTTACACTATCCTAGTGTCGACACAACTAAATAAACGCCGACAATCACAACAATCTACGTACCTATAAAATGCTTTTTGTGGTGGCCATGTTTGTTAATCTAGTTACACTATCCTAGTGTCGACACAACTAAATAAACGCCGACAATCACAACAATCTACGTACCTATAAAATGCTTTTTGTGGTGGCCATGTTTGTTAATCTAGTTACACTATCCTAGTGTCGACACAACTAAATAAACGCCGACAATCACAACAATCTACGTACCTATAAAATGCTTTTTGTGGTGGCCATGTTTGTTAATCTAGTTACACTATCCTAGTGTCGACACAACTAAATAAACGCCGACAATCACAACAATCTACGTACCTATAAAATGCTTTTTGTGGTGGCCATGTTTGTTAATCTAGTTACACTATCCTAGTGTCGACACAACTAAATAAACGCCGACAATCACAACAATCTACGTACCTATAAAATGCTTTTTGTGGTGGCCATGTTTGTTAATCTAGTTACACTATCCTAGTGTCGACACAACTAAATAAACGCCGACAATCACAACAATCTACGTACCTATAAAATGCTTTTTGTGGTGGCCATGTTTGTTAATCTAGTTAGGAATGTTGTGTTTTCTTCTTTCTAATCATTTTGGCTCCTTATGTTCCGTTTAACTCGAGAAGCACTCAACTAATTTGGATGCGGTTTTTTTATTATCATTGTTGTAACCCCGGTCAACACACAGGCTATAAGGAATGTTCATAAAATTTGTTAGATTTTGATAATTTATGTTTAGGTATTAGAGTTTATTAGAAGGCGGGTGAGGTAGGATTCGTAAGTTGCTTTTGTTTCTCGCTTATCGCTCATGTTTCAAATCGTCCTCGTAAGCTATTGTCTCCTTACCACACTCATAGCATAAACTACTATTATATTAACATGAATATATGCATATAAAATGGATACAAGTTTGTGGATAATGAACATATGGATACAGCAATAAATAAAATTATACAACGTTTATGTTTAATTCTGGTAGGTACGTATATAGTGTGGCTTGCACCGACTTGTGGAAGCACATTGGTGTTTTTAGGGTTCCGTACCCAGAGGGTAACCAACAGGACCCTATTCATCAGGCTTTATCTCATGAACCGTGGTAGTTAAGACAGTTGAAATTTTCACAGATGATGTATTTCTGTTGCCGCTATAACAACAAATATTAAAAAACAGAATAAAATAAATACTAAACGGGGCTCCCATATAACAAACGTGATTTTTTTGCCGAGCCGAGTCCGACTCGCACTTAGCCGGTTTTTAAAGCATAGAATATGTTTTCATATATAAGTTGGTTAGTTACAGTTAGGATTCCTATTTCCTTGAAATTTTCTCTTAACTCTTCTTTAACGAAAACAGCTTCTATGACAGCACCTCTACCCCAGAGGGGGATACAATACAACGTAATACTATGAAAATAGCTAAAATAAACAAGTCGTGTTGTGGCTATATCAGTTAATTGTCTAATTCTTCTAACACCAAATGCAGCTGAACTAAGTCTACTACACAGTGTTTTTATATGTAAACCCCATTGAAGCTAAGTTTATTGTCTACACTTCAACAGTAATTCCAAATATCCATCCATCCATCAGCCTGTTTCGTCCACTGTAAAACATAGGCCTTTCAAGGATTTCGCCACTCTTGGCGGTCCTTCTGGAAGAAATGCTTATACTCACATACGCTGGGAAGTGCCGAAACCCTTGCACCAGTGCCGCCGCTGCCCGTCACCAGTCTGTTTTATATAAGGTCCGGCAATTGGGGATGGATATACCGCCATTCATCGGTCCCAGGCAATGGTGGGCCGCCTGGTTTTGCCTGAGAGCTGTTCTCTTTCGGGGGATTTGCGAGTAAGATGGTGGTACCTCCACAGTCGAGCCTGGCTCAGCTCTACCACCTTTCACTTCAATTAAAATCAGTTTCAACCAATTTTGTGTGATTTACTAGCTCTAACTTTTTTCCATCTAGATATATTTCTACATTTACTTGTTTTACATTAGGTAATGTAAATTTAATTAATTAAGTAGTTACTAAATTATTAACTGTGAATTAGTTCAGGACTACAGACAATGAACAATTCACAATGTCTGCATTTTATGTATTTATGGTCTATTCAGTTTATTTATTTATTGCATTATGTATAATAATATTCTTATTCCAATAAGTCTTTATTTTATGCATATGTATAACTTTATTAGCCCAACTTAAATATAGTTTTTCTTTTATATTTCCCGAATTATATTTGTTTCATCATTTGACCAGTAAAACGTATACTTTATGTATCAATTTTACATATAAACATTTTGAATCTTGGAATCTTTATTTTCACTTCATAAAAATGGGTGATGTGATTTTCACCTGCGAATGTTAGATAACTATCTCAGTTAAGTCCTGCTGTATAGATAACGCGTAACGTACCGCAAAGCGTAGCGTAGGCCGACCTCGTGCCCGCTCAACCGACGACCTGAAGACTTAGACCCACACCATATAACACGGGACTAGGCAAGCGCACTTAAGCGAACAATTTGTTCATGTAAGTTTGCTTGTGTGCGCGTTTTGTGTTTGTGTTGCAGCTTTTGATTTATTGTGACATATCACTGTTTCGCAGGAGTGTGCGTGAATGAGTAAATGTGTGCTGTGCGTGTTTACCTCCCCTCCCGTGGAAAACGGCAGAATAATTTCAGTACTAAGAGTCGCGCTTTGCCAGGTCCCGTGTTAAATGGTCTAAGCCTAAAGGACGTTGAGCGTGGCGGCTGGATGAGGAGGACGGAGGACCGACATGAGTGGCGAAATTAGGGAAAGGACTTATGTCCAGCAGTGGACGAACACGGGCTGATGGATGGATCAATGGATGGTATAGATAACACAAAATAAAACTGCGATTTTCAGGGTATATTCGCAAGTGATTAAAGTATTTAATTTAAATAATTAATAATTTAATTAGCGTGTTACAATTTATATTTTACTAAAACTTTATGATATGGGTAATTGTAATAAACTTTTGGTAGTATAAACCAAAACCCTTCTTTTAAAGATTGCAAATAAAACAAATATTTAACATATATTAATGATTATTTTAGTTTACATACAATAAAAAGTCGATAAGTTTAATTGCATGTTATTTAAGGGTTAGTTAATCGGTTTATTAATAGTAGTTTATGAAACTGGTACATAAAAAGGATTAAAACCTTATTGTATACTATAGTTTCAAACACTACTTTATCTTAACTCATGCCTAACAACCTGTTTTCATAATAATCTTGATAAAATTTGTCGTTAGCAATTTTTGATTTTTCTTGTAAAAGCTCGTTCTAAAAGTGTTCGTAATTTCTTCCAGAATGTCAGGTGGAGTCAAATTATCATCACCAACACAGTTGTTAGTAATTTTAGGGCAAAATAATACTTTTGATTTGACCCACAAAACCACAGTAAATAGTAATTTCCATGTTTCCACGTAAGCTACGGCACCAAAATCCAACAGTCCATCACGCATGTGTACGCGTTGCATGCGCCGGCAGCCATAGACAATGCAGGCCGAAAATAAAATTAAGTTGTGACCACCTTTGTCACGCCGCAATATTATTTAGTACGTGTTAGAGAATATTATATAATAACATCATTGGTATGTAGCGCCTTAACAAGAAAGCCATTGCACTTTTGAAAGTTATTTATTTTATTTCTGATCGGGCAAAGTTGAAGAAAATTGTCGGGAAGAATGACGTAGCGACGTCGTGTGCTACACTGACTTGAAAAAAATATCGTCACGACATGAATCAGCGAGGGGGTGTGAGAGGTGTTACTGAGATTATTATTACGTCCCAGTGTCATAGGTGGTGATCCTTATCGCCACACTTTGGTCATAAACACACGCTTTAGTGCAACGGCGGGATTAGAACACGGGTCTCAAGTTTGAAAGACGGCGACCTAACGACTGAACTAGCTGCTTCTGTCAACAACAACAACAATACAGCTTTCAACCTTAGTCATGGCTGTTTGGGCTAAGTTCCCTTCGCTTTCCTAGTTAGTATCACATGTACTGTAATGTCAGAAAAAGTTTTTTTTTTAATATAGCATAATGTTGTTCGGAGACCTATACGATAATTTAATTTTTTGAGACGTTCATGAACAATATTTTTCATTATGCCAGTAGTTTTGAGTTCGTCATGAGGATTTTACGATATGAGGTTAGATAAACATAATAAAGATATACTTGTGATAGATAAGCATGAATAACAAAAACGCATTACGAAGTTACCTCTAGGTATGTAGGTATTATTCATGCCTTTCTCAAAATTATATTTTGTATTAAAAATAAGTTAACAAATTACCCCGCAATTGTGTAAAACACCGGTCAAGTGCGAGTCAGACTCCAATACCTAGGGTTCCGTAATTCGACAGTTTTGGGAACAGTCAGGAAGAAGGTATTTAAAATCTTGCCCATAACTGTTTATGATAACTAAAAAAGAATTGATTGTACCACAAAAGAGAGACTCAAATTAAATTAAATGAAAAATTTAATTTTGTCATTTTGCTATCGTGAATTTTTTCACCCGCTATATTTTTCCTGTAATTTTTAACGTAATTCTAAATTGCCATGATTTTTTTATTAGTTTAGGAAATAAGGGGGGGGACATGCATTTTATTTTGTGGATTTTAAAGTTTTCTTGAAGTCGGGGCCGGTAAATATAGTAAAAGTATATATTTTTACAATCAGCTCTTTAATATCTACAATTTGATGGTCATATTAGGTATATTTTATATAAAAAAAATCATTTATTTTACATACTTTTTTATATTTCTCGTTTGTTATCAACTTTTTTCTAATCGCTATGTTTTTCTTATAATTGGTCAGTTATGAGTTTATGACCCATAATTCTCATTTTTTATATTTTTCAGTCCACCAGTTTCGGAAATAAGGGGGGGGTTCATTTATATTTATATAGGCTACTTTTTATCCCATAAATCAGTTCCCATGGGATGGAAATGAGGTTTCTAAGTTTAAATTGAAAAGTTATGTGTCACCCTTTCACGCCGCCGTACCTATTGAACCGATTGGGCTGAAACTTTGCACAAATAATGTTCTAGATCTAGAATAGGACAATCAGGTACTACTTTTTATCCCATAAATAAAATAAAGCTATAAAAAGAGACATACAAAATGGGAAACACAGAGGCGCATAACACACACATTTCACCAGCTGTGTTTACTGTTCGAAAAATATTGGCAGATTGTATAGGAGTACACAAAAACTAATTCAACGCGGGCTAAGCTAGTAAAGAATTAAGCAATCAGATTAATATCATTCATTTTATCGTTATCTTTATAAAAAGTGCAGGGATTGCATGCTCGAGTTTGAGATTTAATTCTTTTTTAATGTTTTGATAGCAGTTATTTTGGTATAAGCCGACGTAATCACAAGATCTGTCTGTATCATTTTCACTCTTATCTGTTACTGAGAGTGCCGCCTTTAAATAATATTCAACCAATAAACGAGCTGTAATATTACTAAAAATAATGTTATTGGTACGGAGCTCTAAAAACATTATAACAATGGTATTACAAATATTACGTAGAATACATTATTAATATAAATACATTATGTATGGACCGTTTTTCCTATAAATATCGGTATAAATTTATTTTAATTTAGGTTTGAGCTTTAAGCAAAGCTTCTGTTTCGTCATACTTGGAAACCAATTTACAGCAAACATGTTTTGTGAGCTTGGCCATGTTCAATTAGGGCAAAATAAAAATGTTTTTAATCAAAATTGTTTCCTATCCGTATTCGACGAATGTTAATTTGTTATTTGTATTCGCTAAAGTACTATTCTTTCCATCCATCCATCCATCAGCCTGTTTCGTCCACTGCTGGACATAGGCCTTTCCAGGATTTCGCCACTTTTGGCGGTCCTCCTGGAAGAAATGCCCATACTCACACACGCTGGGCAGGCGGGTTGGTGAGCGCGGTGCCGAAACCCTTGCACCAGTGACGCCGCTGCCCGTCACTAGTCTGTTTTAATAAGGCCCGGCAATTGGGGATGGATATACCGCCATCCATCGGTCCCAGGCAATGGTGGGCCGCCTGGTTTTGCCTGAGAGCTGTTCTCTTACTCTCCCCCGAATAACTTCGGGAGGATTTGCGAGTAAGATGGTGGTACCTCCACAGTCGAGCCCGGCATCAGCTCTACCACCTACCACTATTCTTTGCATCTCTAATATTATAATTTTTTAAATAAATTTTTAAGTGAGACGGAAATTTATTTAACAATCATTTTTGGTTTAGGTAAAACACGAATTCTGTCGCCTTAACTTTATTGCTATTTACCTATCTAATCATTATTAAAGAATGGCACATAAAAGAGTGTTAATTATGTATTCGCAAATGATTATTACCATGTCGCCCATTATCGCATACAATTTGTTTAAATGTCAGTCTATGACACATTGCCATTGTATTTCTGTTTATTGTAAGAACATTAAAATATAGATAAGCCGCTTTTTATATCGATTTCTCATAATTTTATGATCTTATATGTTGATATGATGATGTTATAAATCACGGTTATAAATTTGGTTTCAAATCACGTTTTTTTTAATGTTATGAGGTGACTCAGAGAAGTGTTTCGTTATCGATTTTAGCATATCAAGCATTTAGTACCGTACTTTATGTTTCATGTTTGGCGCGATTTGGCCCACTTTCAACTTAGACCAGTTCCACGGGAGGGGAGGTAAACACGCACAGCACACATTTACTCATTCACGCACACTCCTGCGAAACATTGATATGTCACACTAACTCAAAAGCTGCAACACAAACACAAAACGCGCACACAAGCAAACTTACATGAACGAATTGTTCAGGTACTTCGGCAGAGGGGGATAAGTGCGCTTGCCTAGTCCCGTGTTATATGGTCTAAGACTTTCAAGGTTTCTGTTAAAATTCAAACCTATTCACTTTTCACCGAAACTTAGTTCTATTCAAATTCAACGCAAGTTTTTTTGGAGCTAGAAGGTAATAACAGGTTGTTGAGTGGAGAACTAAGGACCACGCATGCGCATGACGCCATAGTAGGGATGTTTTTTAGAAAAGTTCTAAGTTTACGGACATTACAACATACCTGCGACACAGTTTTATGCCTAATAGCCGCGGGCGATGCTTGAGTCTGCATTTTGGATAGCATGGTAAAAGTGTTAAGTGGAATATTGCAAACGATTAGTATATTCTTAATGCTTTGTTTACTTCTCTTTGGATAGGCCTGAATATTGTATTGTATGAGACTTACTTGTACCAAAGATATGTTTCCAACGACCATGGAGATGACTTCCTTGGCTGACTCCATGTTACCCAGATTCGCCTGCGTGGAGAGGCGTGACGCGAGACACATGTCCAGGTTCCCTGAGGACAAATAAGAGGGTGAATATAGGACCAAACGAAACGAGTAGATCGTTACCGATAGTGACCGATAAAGCCTGCCGAATCAGTAAGTTGAAGTGGCAGCGGGCAGGCTATATCTGTCGCCGACCTGGTGGCTGTTGGGGCCGAAAAGCGGTAGAATGGATACCACGTAGACGGTGATAGCTGATGGATGGATGGATGGATATAGGACCTCTGTGGTGTAGTTGTTCGGACCTCTTTCACATTAATCCAGAGGTCGCGAGTTTAAGGCGCTATTTCACTAAAATCGGCACTTTTTGTACCTGCTGTTCAGAAGAAGCCACTAATGTGATAAATTAGTTTATTTATGTACTTTTTTCTCTAGAAAGGCGATTGCGTAACTTTCGCTCGATAGAAATAATTATTGAAATGTGGTCTTCTTCTACACTTTTTTTCATAGTATGAGAAATAGGAAGACATACAGACCTGAACGATATTTAATTAGATAGATTTTAAAAATATCTAAATTTTGTAAGTTCAAAATTTTTATAACTATTTTAGTTAATTTTATATTAATTAAAAACCGACATTTTGCATTTTTTTCCGAAATCCGTCCCTCTCGCACTGCGGTTCGTTCCGCATGGAGTAACAGTGACCGTTGAAAAATTCACATTTCACTTTAAATACCGAAGGGGTACATTTGTGTCCGAAGTACGGCGACAGATTTGAAATAAAATAAAACTAAATAATAAGTTTTTACCTTTGAAATTGTTGTTTTGTATGTACAATTTGAATAGAACTCAGTTTTCAGTACAAACGTTTTTCCATTTATTATGCAAAAATCCAAATTTTACAAAAAAAAAATTGAGGCAACGCCACGAAATTTTGGCGACATGGATCTCCATTTTTCTCAGCAATAAAAAAACATAATTTACCTATAATTACCAATTTATATATTAGCTTAACCATTCATAGTAGAGAAAAAATATTTAGAAAATCTCTTTTAAAACAGAGATTTCTATTTTACTGACAAACGAGAGCGAATGAAAACTCTAAGTTTTTTATTTAATAAGTCTACAAATACACTTCAATATGGCCGATTGGATTTATTAAATTACTTATAATTGTCATTTTAAATGAATAATATTGTTTTGCCGCATACGACCTTACGGCATAAGCTAGTTCGTGAGCGCATATTTGTATGGAGTAAGTCCCCCTCGCTCCACTCCCCTAAGGCGCCGATTAGAAATGAAAAGTTTATCAATGCCTCGCATTAAGCTTACAGAAACTAAAATAAAATTTTTGAAAAGTGTCACCTCTTAAAAGTTATTACGAATCTTATCATGAAAACGGATGACGCTTAGACGAACTGTCTTTAAAGACTTAATTTTAGTAATCGAACTGAAAATAAAAACAAACTTTATAATACGGAGACATAAAACCTTGAAATCAACTTTCAAACAAAAAACAAATAATGGAAATAGGTGAATACATTAAGATCGCTGGGAAATAGCTATTGATTTACAGGAATTATAAAATCATGAATCTGTTAGAAAATTTCGGCAACTTCATAGGTTATGTGAAATTTTCTATTGCCCATAACTAGGGATTAAAGTCACTCGTGTGATACTATTAAAAGATTTTTAAACTAAAACTAACCTCTCCATGGTGTACCAGTTTAATAAAAAAATCAATCGTATTGAATCCTGAATATTGTCCAACATGTTATGATATCAATGTAAAAAATATATATATATCGGGTGTAAAAAGAGTACGACCTTTAAATAAAACCACATATTTTCTTCTGATCATACTGAACAACTATTCGAAAAAAAAACGCGAAAATCTGCCGAGAAAAAGATACTCAACTCGAAGACTTTATCTCGTAGGAGGAAGGTCTATTTTAGAACGCTGCACCGGAACAGCTGCTTCACTGACGACGCTCTCTCGATACTCCGCATGTCGGTCGGTGCGTTAGGGTTCACGCATTTTGTTTGGAACTCAATTATTTCCTAAACTAAGGATGGCCGCAGGTATGATTCTAGGGAAAAGTGGTTCAGTAGGGTCGGTAGAATATGTGGTTTCATTTAATGGTAGCAGTCAATTAACACCCGGTACATAAGGTGACTTTAATTTATGCAGCCAAATTCTTACTGAAGTATCGGTAAGAGCTCAGTAACAAGGTTCGATGACCCTTTTTGTGAAATTCGTAAATTATTCCTTTCGTGTTCCTTACAAACGCAAGCCCAGAGTACTATGCTACGTCAAGATTTTATTTTGCGAAATTAGGAAAAAGTGTCATCGATCCGTGTTACTGATCACTTACCAAGCCTCCAGTATGAGTTTGGCTTTTGGCATTATTACATAGATGTAGTGTGTTACGCACACACCAACATACGTCTTTGTGACTTACTGTATTATTGACTCATTATAACTCCAACTTTTGACTAATTTAGATCTTTTCGTTTGTCTACCTTCCGCCACATATTACACCCCTATAGAACATCAACTTTTATGTCCCCAAACCACCGACAACTTTTTCTATCCTAGTAACATTATTGACGTAAATCCTTTGTTCTACAAGCAGTAAAATAAAATAATAACAGAATTACGAACCATTTCATTGTCATCCATAAACAACTTAGGAATTGAAATAAAAATACATAAGCCACGTGTAGATAAACATAAAACGAACGGGTACCTCGCATTGTTCTAAAGGCTCCGTGTGTGTGAATGAGGCAAGAGAGGCGACCATAGAAATCTTAATATATTATTCTAAGAGGCGACGCATTGGAAATTTTAGCGACATGGTTCTCCATTTTTCTCATCAATAAAAAAACATATGTAATTACCAATTTATATAATAGATTAAGCATTTCATTGACATCATTTTGCCCGAAGATTTAGTTGATTGATTAATTTTCATAGCAGAGAAAAAAATATTCAGAAAATATTTCTATTTTACTGACAAACGGGAGCGAATGAAGCCTCTAAGTTTTTTATTTATATTAGTCTACAAATACACTTCAATATGGCTGATTGGATTTACTAAATTAATTATAGTTGCCATTTTAAATGAAAAACACTGTTTTGCCGCATACGACCTTACGGCATAAGCTAGTTCGTGAGCGCATATTTGTATGGAGTAAGTCCCCCTCACTCCACTCCCCTAAGGTGCCGATTTTAAATTAAAAGTTTATCAATACAGGCGGGAAGCGAGGCGGCTCAGGTTAGGCTGGGCGGAACGCACGAGAATTTAGGTATTTCCATCGTATTGTAAAACAAATACATAGTTTAAAAATGTAAAGTGTATAAGTTTTATATTTATTATTATTTATTTATTATTTATTTATTTATTTATCTTCAGTGTAACTTAAATATATGGTACATTGTAGTATGTAAAGGTAAAAACCAGATTACATACTAAGTTTAGTCTTATTATATATAGGGTGAAATTTAATCAACCGACCAAATTCATACTAGAGACTCGGTTAGTGATCAAGAACTAGGTTCAGTAATCCTTTTGGCCAATTTCAAAAAATATTTTATTTTGCTCCCGTACTGGTTGGACTAGTTTAAGTACAATTCCTAGTGCAGGTTCTACGGGTAAAAAAAACATTTTTTTCGAATTTCACCTGGAGGGTCATTAAACCTTGTTCCTGATGACTAACCGAGTCTCCAGTATGAATTTGGTCGGTTGATTTAATTTCACCTAGTATTGTATTGTATAAAAGTACCTCGGGGAGCCCTGTTCCCCACACTAAGTACTAAAAGTACCTATACGGTAGGGTTACAGTGATTCTCTAGTCGCACTAAATTATACATTTCCAGAAGGGAAGTCACTACTACTGACCATAATAACAAAAATAAAAAAAAAACATGCTATTATAAACAGAAAAACAAAGAAAGATAATATACCTATGACAAAAAAAGCAAAAAAGAAAAACATATAAGAAAAACAAGATATAAAATCATAGTTGCATGCAATTACTGTAAAGTTCAAAAATTTAGCCTTGTTTAATATTAATAATTTGTTTTTGTTTGTGTATTAAGTGAAAGTGTGTATCATATACAGTGTGTGTATTTGTTGAGTGCTTGTGTGTTTATGAGATTGTAGCTAGTATACAGATTACAGCATGGCACAATATTGTACAAGTAACTGTCTTGAGATGCATCATGATTCTATTTTAAATAATGCCTCTGTGTTATCATAGTTTAATTTAAGTAAGTATTCTGTAATTATTTTCATGAAATCATTACTGTTTAAATGAAATATCGGTAAACAGATGCTAATTTTATTGTAGATGTAAGGTCCTATAAAATTTAAAGAATTTTGTCCAAATTTAGTTTTGCATAATGTGGTATCAAAAATACGGTCCTGTCTGCGTTTTCCTATACGCTTGAGTTGGTGATTTTGGTAGTTGACAGATTTATGTTGTCTCATCATTAATGCCTTTACGTATAGCTGTCTAAAACATATGGTTTTGTTATTATTTAAAAACTGATGACTTTCAGTGAAGTATTTACACTGTATTAAGGGTTTATTTTGTGTCTTAGAGACAACTTTGGATTTTTTTTTCTATCGAGAGAAATCGTGTTTCTAAAGTGTATGATTTATGGAGTCAATCCTTCAATATCTTGCATATTTAATTGCATAACTATATACAGCTTAAGTAATAACGAGTACATTATATTATATAATAACATTATGATACAAGTGAGCTAGCTCACGCGTTTGATACGACGTTTTTCAACACACTTGCTAGGAAAAATTATAAAATTTCACTGTCTTATTTTTCCAGAATTGACAATTTTCTATGAAAAATGGCGGCGGAGATTTTGTTTATGCAAAACTTTAATGCACAGATGGAAGTGGAGGCAATGACGCACCCACCAAACAGCCAAATATTAAATATTAATAAAACGAATATTTATGTATTTACAACAAAAAATTTAGTTAATTTGTTGATAAAAATAAATAATTTGATAAAATATAATTATTATTCATTCCATTATATTTTAACAGAGACCGTTTATTTATTCGCAAAAACTTCACTATTTCTCAAGACATCAAAATTCTTTGCTAAGAATTTAAAAAATACTGTAATGTAAAAAACACTAGTGCTATAATGTAAAGTAAAATGCACGCGTGTTTAATATAATAATAAATGCATTTAAGGCAAGTATGTTGAAAAAAATATTTTTCGTATTTCGCAAACGGGGTCATTTAATCTTGGTCCTAACCATAAAACGAGTCTCCAGTATGAATTCGGCTTTATAAATTAAAATAACCTATATATGTAAAGAATTAGTATATTGATATGTAAGTATCATATGCATCGTATGTACAAAATAAAAAACTGGACAAGTGGGAGTCGGACCCTCCCACCGAGGGTTCCGTTAAAGACAATGTTTTTTATGATTTTATTACAAATGTATAGTTTTCAGATTTTTACCTATACTTATAATATAAGACGGTATTACTTGACAAATTTCATAGGTCAACGGAAAATACTCTATAAATTTTGATTACCTTGAGAGTATCGAAATGTAGGTTTATTGCGGCATAAACGGCCGTATCTTTTTCAAAGTTAACATAGAAGTTTGATTTTTTCACAGATTCAAGGAACGATGGACCTAAGTATATAGTTTTAATTTCAACTCGATACCTCCACGCGTTCCCGAGATAAAGGGTCTTGAATGACAGACGAACGGACGGACAGACAGACGGAGAACAGAGTGATCCTATAAGGGCTCCGTTTTTTCCTATTTAGGTACGGAAACCTAAAACACGATATAAATAATCGTATGTAATTGAATGCAGTTCTTGTATTATCTAAGAAAAATCCGCAGGCCCACTTATCACCCGTATTGAAATAGTATAGTGCTTTAAGTGGATAAGCGGAAATTTGTTTGGTGGTACGTGTATTGTTTTATTAATTATTATACCTATATATTATAGGTATAAGGTGACTTTGATTTATGCAGCCAAACTCATACTTGAGGCTTGGTAAGTGATCATCACTGATCAGTAACACGGATCGATAACACGGATCGATAACACTTTTTGCTAATTTCGCAATATAAATTCCAATCAACCAAAAAAAAAACAAAATGTTTATTGTGATAACCATAATTTTTATAATTACAATTACAGCTGGAGCCTTCTTTTAAGTAAAAAATACCTGTCACAGAAGACTCCACTGCTCCTTAGCCCCATAGTAATTGATTCGGGTCCGGGTTTTTTTTTGTAATGACTATATTGCTGTTGGCCTTTTGACCTTTACGGCTTTGCATTAAGGGGGGGAACAGAGAGTACCCAGCCTCATAGTTTATTGGCTATTTTTTAAAGTTTATGAGAAATTGCGATATTTTTTATTTGTGAGTGCCCCGAGGCGGTGGGCTGGGCTTGCGTTTGTAAGGAAAAAAATGAATAATTTACGAATTTCACAAGAAGGGTCATCGAACCTTATTACTGACCACTTACCGAGTCTTCAGTAAGAATTTGGCTACATAAATGAAAGTTACCTAGTATACAACACTCCTTTAAAAAAAATGGTTGTATAATAAAAAAAAAAAAATTATTATTATTTATTTTGGCACAAGTAAAAATTATGATATCTTATCATATGTGTGATAATATTAGACTAACTTAATTTTACAGTTTTGTTCCATACAATTTGTATGTAACGATAAGTTTTTATTTTTTGTTCAAGTTATTTTCTCCTACTATCTTATTTTAGATGACAGTACGAGACCCTCAGGCATAGACTTGTCGATGCCCTCACGGCACGAGTCGTACTTACACATGACCGGTTAAACTTTCCATCCATCCATCCATCAGCCTGTTTCGTCCACTGCTGGACATAGGCCTTTCCAGGATTTCGCCACTCTTGGCGGTCCTCCTGGAAGAAATGCCCATACTCACACACGCTGGACACGCGGGTTGGTGATCGCGGTGCCGAAACCCTTGCACCAGTGACGCCGCTACCCGTCACCAGTCTGATTTATATAAGGCCCGGCAATTGGGGATGAATATACCGCCATCCATCGGTCCCAGGCAATGGTGGGCCGCCTGGTTTTGCCTGAGAGCTGTTCTCTTACTCTCCCCCGAATAACTTCGGGAGTATTTACGAGTAAGATGGTGGTACCTCCACAGTCGAGCCCGGCATTAGCTCTACCACCTGTAGTGGTTAAACTTTACCGGGTGTAAATAGACTGCTACCATTAAATGAAACCACATATTCTACTGACCCTACTGAACCACTTTTCCCAGAAATCATACCCGCGGACACCCTTAGTTTAGAAAATAATTGAGTTCCAAACAAAAACGCGTGAACCCTAACGCACCGCCATACGGGCGAGGTTAGAAAGAGAGCGTGTCGTCCGTGAAACCTCCAGCTGTTTGAGGTCAACGCTCTCTCTTACCTCGCCCGTATGTCGGTGCGTTAGGGATTTAGTGCATTTAATAGTCGCACTCTATTTACATCCGGTATATAAATCTCTATTTAATAACATGTTATCAATTTATTATGTTTATGAAACAGTTTACGCTGATAACGGAGGATCTCGGTGCAAAATGCACATCATAATATTGTTTTCCTTACTTTTGAATAAAAAGTTAGCAATAAATGCGTTTTATAGCAATTCGCGCCAACTGCTTGTTAATAGTTAGGTGATCACATATAAATTAATCAAATTTATGCGTTACATTTTAGCTGCATTACATTACAACTGTAAACACGCTTTTAAGTTTGTTAATGTAATACAAACAAAATGTAATACATTAAAGTACGTGATTTTTTTGGGAAGACTTTATCATTATTAAACTCTTTCCGCAAGTTGCTTTAAAACACATTTATTGCATACTTTTTTATTCAAAAGTAAGGAAAACAATATTATGATGTGCATTTTCTAACGAGGTAAAAAGTTACCCCGTTTCGAGCTCGGTGCAAAATGCACAACTTATGATTGTTTTTCTTATTATTGAATAAAAAGTATGCAATAAATGTGACCTATGGCATTTCTTGACCACAGTTTATTGTCAATTAGGCTTTTCTACCAACATTTTGTAAATTTATGCATTACGTTGTAAATGAATGTCCACACCAACTTAAAACACGCCTTTAAGTTGGTACGGACATTCACGCTAACTATAATCCATAAAATGACGCAATTATGCTATAAACCCCTGACAGTTATTAAACAATAGTCGTAAAACAAGATCAAACTATATTTTTTCATACATTTTATTTAAAAATAACATAAACAATCATAAGTAATGCATTTGCACTGAGCTCGAAACGTTCCCCCTTAACGTTATAACCAGTGGTCGGCGTAGGTGGTGCCATTTGGGGTGAACGACCTCATTATGAATAATATGGAAATACCCCCCAGGACCCGGGGATTCTAAAATTCTATTGATTACCTATTTACTTTACAGGTAGCTATATCTCGCTTTAATTGTTTATTATTTCGGCGGAGTAATAATTATATTATTAATATTAATCAAATCGTCCCAAGAAATTTGCCGGGTTTTATACGTTGCTGTCAAGTAACTAATTTATTTTCTTTTGTATTGATAATTAAATGCGAATCCCGGAAACCAAGATCTAATTCCGGAATAAGGGCATGTCCACGTTATGCTAGCATTCATGAATTGCAATACCTACGCCGACCACTGGTTATAATTATAATATAAGCAACAAAAGATTGTCTTATGGAAATTTTTCACGCCCGCTTTGGCTAATCTCATTTAATTTTGTTAGTACAATTTACATTTTATCTCGTTAATTTAATTTTAATGATGTCTGTCGCATTCCGGTTATTACGAATTAATTTGTTTAAGCGTTACAATTTTATCTAGTTTTTTAGAGTTCTATACCTCAAAATGAAAAAAAACGGAACCTAATGTTGTTAAATAATTTGGCCAAGTGCGAGTCGGACTCGCGTACAAAGGGTTTCCGTACCGCACAATACAGGTGCGGAAGTCCGGAAACGTGATAAATAACAACAATATACATGCCAAAGCAACATCAAGGATACAAAAATTAAGCCACTAAAATGGTAGCGACTGACAAAAAATTTGGCACCGTCTGCGGACAGAACCCTTCTTTTCATTTTTTTTCGTTTTATTTTAGAGTATGTCCTACAATCTGACTTAAAACTTGTAGTTAACTTTAAGTTGGAGCTAAAACAAATAACGTTAAAGTAATTAAAATTTTCGAGGTTTCTTGTATGGACCACTAGATTTTTTTGTAAATATTTTATTATTTGACGTGATAGAGGTCTACTTGACAAGTATGCTGTGAAAATTACAACTTTTTAGGGTTCCGTCGTACCTGAAAGGTAAAATGAACCTTTATGGTGAGACTCCGTTGTCCGTCCGTCCGTCCGTCCGTATGTCACAGCCTCATAACTTTGGCACCGTTAAAGGTAAGAATTCGAAATTTGCTAAAAAAATAGCATTCACTTGCATACACAATATGATGTAAAAAAAAAACAAAATTTTTAAATTGCTAAAAATATTTCCAATCCAAAGTAAGAAAAATAAAGATAATATCCTAAAAATACAATATGGGTATCAAATTGTAAAAAAAATTGAAAAATAATGAAAAAATCCTGATTATAGGCCATAACTGGCCAATTTTAGGAAAACTATAGCAATTTAAAAAAAGTTGACAACAAATGAGAAATATAAAAAAAGTAAAATATATAAAAAAAATATTTTATAAAAGTACAATAGGGGTATCAAATAGTAGATTTAATATCTACAATCTATCTATAAAAATATACTATATAATTTTGCTATATTAACTGGCACCAATTTCGAGAAATCTTTGAAAAACCACAAAAAATTTATGTCCCCCCCTTATCTCCGAAACTGGTGGATCGAAAAAAATGAAAAGATCATGGTGATTTGAGATTATATAAAGATTACAGGAAAAATATAACGGTTGAAAAATTCACGACAGTAAAATGACAAAACTTGACCGGTTATTCTTATAGCAGACAGCGGAGGCTTAATAATACGATCCCATGTGGCACTCTTCGGGTACGGAACCCTAAAAGGGTAGCGTTTTACCACAGACCAGTAAGCCTACTGTAAGGCTTACTGGTCTGTGCGTTTTACATTTTGAAGCATGTAATAAAACATGGAGTTACATATCAATTCGTCACCATGCGGCATATCTTTGTTCCTACAACAATCTCACACAATTACCCGTAACATAATTGCATACTTATCCAGCAATCATAGCAAATGACAGATTTTTATCAGTGTCGGTAGCATATATCGGTCGGTAGTAGACATGTATAGTGTTAAAACAACATTTGCAAGTCACCAATACAAGCGACAGTCTGTTTATGTATACAATAAGGTTAACAAGTTACTAAATATCTACCCACTTAAATTATATGACTGTAAAAATACAGTCACTGCGTGGTTAAGAAACTTAAATTATATTGAAGTGGAGGAATTATTGCAAGTAATCAAATAACTTTTAATTTTAATTTATATATATAAATATATTTTATTCTATATTTTTAAATTTTTGCACATACACACAAACACTCCCTTTCTCACACCCCCTAAATGTTAAACTAGAATACATTGTTACATACACTCCCTCCCTAGTAGCTAATACTGACCCCAAGACTTCGGTCGTAGGGCTAGGGACTCATTTATTCATACCTCTCCATTTACCACATTTTACATATTCTCTCACACCTTCAGACTAACATTTGCATGCATAACTAGGTTAGCTTAAGTTTTAATTTAAGTTTTAATTTTTGTAATAGTATTAATAATGATTATTATTATTACTGTAATATTGTAGATTAAGACACGTTTATTTTTGTAAAACTTAGATATGGAAGTGCGGGGTATCCTGGCACAGGTATTTTATGTACTTAAAAGGATACCCCATCAACTATGTAGCTACACTTGTAAGTGAAGAAAATAAACAAATTTTCATTTCATTTTTTTCATTTTCATATGTCTTTATGAGTCCCGGAATGACTCGGATGTTATGGTACATGAACCATAAACATGACCAAGAAGCGTGATACAATAACATTAACCAAGTTTAGATGTGGTTCCTTCACAGTACATTCCCGCATCAGCTCTACCATCTTGTAGGTCGTACCAGGATCGTCATAAGTTTATTCCCTACACTAAAAGTAAGTGGGTAAGTTATAATTCTTGACCTTTGAGGTCATCGGTGATTAATAAGATTTGTCTTCCTTAAAACAGCTGAATAAATAAAATATAGGCCTTAATAACATGGGATTCCAGAGCCCGCCAGAATCGCCAGTATTCTGGGCATTTTAGATACATTATTTAGAATCATTGATTTGATTTATGTAATATACCTATATAAGGTGGTAGAGCTGATGCCGGGCTCGACTGTGGAGGTACCACCATCTTACTCGCAAATCCTCCCGAAGTTATTCGGGGGAGAGTAAGAGAACAGCTCTCAGGCAAAACCAGGCGGCCCACCATTGCCTGGGACCGATGGATGGCGGTATATCCATCCCCAATTGCCGGGCCTTATATAAAACAGACAGGTGACGGGCAGCGGCGTCACTAGTGCAAGGGTTTCGGCACCGCGCTCACCAACCCGCCTGCCCAGCGTGTGTGAGTATGGGCATTTCTTCCAGGAGGACTGTCAAGAGTGGCGAAATCCTGGAAAGACCTATGTCCAGCAGTGGACAAAACAGGCTGATGGATGGATGGATGTTTTTTTTTTTTTTTTTTTATTATGATGGATGTAATATAATATTTTTGTTTAAGTTCAATGATGTTTGATTTCTAAATTAACTTAATAAATATTATTTTTACTGACTTGTGGGGCCCTTCATTATACTTCAGTCGAATCTGACGACAGTCTCAAGTTGGTTGTGGGCCTGGTTTGGTTGGCTAAATGAAAACTATGGAGAATAGCGAAAAATGCTTTTCGTTTCGAGTTTCGGAGCACATTTTTATGAAAACCAAAACAACGTCATCCGATTTTTAGGGTTCCGTAGTCCGAGAAGGAACTCTTATAGTTTCGCCATGTCCGTCTGTCCGTTAGTCCGTCCGCGGCTTAGCTCGGAGGCTATGAGTACTAGAAAGCTGTAATTTGGCATGAGTAAAACGGTAAAATAAAATCTCGAAAAAGTTTTTTTTTGTGTATCTCCCATACACGTAAATTGGGGATGATTTTTTTTTCTCGTCTATCCCATAGTGTAGTGTATCGTTGGATAAGTCGTCTAAAAACATTATGGGTGTGTGAAAACCATTTTGCGATTTAGGGATCCGTTGTAAGTGCTAATTTTTGTTAGAGTCAAGTGCCCCCCCTGCTGGTTAAACGGTTGTTTATGGATGTGTGGAAAAATTTACAGAAGTAATATATAATATATAATGAAGTTAAAAGAAAAACTATACAGGTCGCACCAAACTTTTGTCCCTTCTAAACACGACAATGTATGGACCGTTCTTCTAAATGTATGGGACTAGAAGTTTGGCGCGATCTGTATTAGTAGACCAACTTATAACATGAACCGAGCAACTACGGAACCCTACACTGCGCGTGACCCGACACGCACTTGGCCGTGTTCAGTTTTTGGCTAGGGAAACTATTTTTTTCAGAAATCTAATGGAAAACCAACGTTTATGACTGCATTTGTACGGAACCCGCGGTGTGCGCGTCTATCTTACACTTCCTCCAGGATTCATATTGTGATGTATTTATTTGTATTTTCCGAATTTTTTCATGTATTTCTATATTTTTAGGTATCCGAGATAATTAGGTATCAACATTCGACCTTTTACCGACATCTCGTTTCTAGCGTATGCAAATTCCATTTCTTGTTCAGAGGTCTTTAGGGTTCCGTAACTTATAAAAATAATAAGAATAAATAATAATGATATTTATCATGGTAAATCGGAACTTTGATAAGATTACTTTGTGTCTCCCTCTGTCTGTTTGTCTGTCGGCAAGGCCCTTTTTCTCCGGTACTTGCGGTATCAACTTGAAATGAATATGTACTAAGGTCTAGAACCACATACTGTTGTTGACTAGATAAGGCGCAATAGTTCCATCGCACAACGAAAGAGATAAACATATCTGAAAAAGTGCGCGTCCGAGTAGTGCGGGGAATCAAGGAAAGGTTGGATTATTGATAATGCTGATTATTAATGAAAAAAATAAATATATATATATAAGGTCCTACAATAATAAGTAAAAATAATTCTGGGGTAGATCATGTATCGTTCACTGGAAACAACCAAGAAAAAAAAAATTTTAAATTTTTTTGAAAATTTTTTTTTTCCTTTTTCCAGTACAAAGTGGTCAGTCAGACAGTCACATCAGCTGACTATTTTCTATGGAAAGGTGAAAAAAAAGTTCGCGCATAATTTTTAATTTTTTATATAATTTTTATATATCTACTAAGTTATTTCATTTAAATGGTACGGAACCCTCCGGGTAGTGTTACTCGCACTTAACCGGTTTCTTATTTTTAGAACTTGGAAAAAGAAACATTTTAATGTGATATTTGTTTCGAAAAAACATATAAAACATTATCACGTTTGAGTAAATTTATACACAGAAGCGATTTATCTTCTTCTCTATACATATAAAATACAACGTCTGTCTGTCTGTCTGTCCGTCTGTCTGTTCGTTCGCTTATAACTTGAGAAACAATCAATGGATTTTAATGCAGTTTTCACTGAAAGATAAAGCATCTCTTCGGGAAGGTTTAGGGCTATGTATCATCACGCTATAACAAAAGGGAGCAGCGCAATGAGAATTTTAGTGAGACATATGGAAGGTTCGCCGCCGTAGCATAGTCGATCGTCGCGGGTTCAAACACCGACTGGTAAAATTTGTTTTCACTTTTTATTTTTTATTCTTTTATTTTATTTTCAGAAAAAATATTTCCTTAAAAAAAATATATTAAAGCTGAAATTGTATTTCTTGACTGAGCAAAGACCAATAACTAAAATAATTTTATTTTCAAGACCTTAGAAAACGCCATCTCTGAGAAACTATCCTGGATAACGGCTCAGTAAGCTGGCGTTGAAATTGTTCGTATATTGGCGTTGAAATTGTTTTTATTTTAATACACTAGATGGCGCTGCATGTTTCGAAATATCGAATTTGACGCAGTCTGGTTCAAATCAACTCACGTTAAAGTTTGTCTACACTATTAAATAAAGAAGAAAGATTTGTTTGTCTGTTTGTTTGCATATAATGTGTAATATCTAAAACTACTGAACTGACTATAAAAATTCTTTAAGCACTCAATAAGATTTTTAGTTAATCATGTGGTATGTACGTCTTGCGTAGTCGTACGTATGTAGTCTCATCGTCGGGGTCTCAATCATCCACTGGTAAATGTTTTTTTTAGGAGACCTCTGAAGTTTAAGTTTATTTGATCGGTATTGATGAGTATTTTTGTAGAACATGGTGACCAGGATCTAATGACGGGACTGGGAGGTGGGTACGGGATCTCCTCAACGGATAACAGCAGACCCTTCTAGTTTGGGCTTATTTTATTGGTCTTTATTAGCACTTTGGTAAACCATGGTTACCAGGGTCTGATGATGGGATTGGAAGGCAGGTACGGGATCTCCTCAACGGACAACAGCAGACACTTCGAGTTTGGACTTATTCGATTGGTATTTATTAGCACTTTGGTAAAACATGGTGACCAGGGTCTGTTGATGGGACTAGAAGTAGGTGATTATGGGATCTCCTCAACGGATAACAGCAGACCCTTAGAGTTTGGGCTTATTCGATTGGTATTTATTAGCACTTTGGTAAAACATGGTGACCAGGGTCTGTTGATGGGACTAGAAGTAGGTGATTATGGGATCTCCTCAACGGACAACAGCAGACATTTCGAGTTTGGACTTATTCGATTGGTATTTATTAGCACTTTGGTAAAACATGGTGACCAGGGTCTGTTGATGGGACTAGAAGTAGGTGATTATGGGATCTCCTCAACGGACAACAGCAGACATTTCGAGTTTGGACTTATTCGATTGGTATTTATTAGCACTTTGGTAAAACATGGTGACCAGGGTCTGTTGATGGGACTAGAAGTAGGTGATTATGGGATCTCCTCAACGGATAACAGCAGACCCTTAGAGTTTGGGCTTATTCGATTGGTCTTTATTAGCACTTTGGTAAAACATGGTGACCGTTCCATATTGTCGTTCAAAAAATCATATTCTTTTGTTTTTCTTATTTCCACGAAAATCTTTTCGACGCGGGCGGAGCCGCGGGCAAAAGCTAGTACTCGTATAAATTGATACGAGTGCAGAATAATTTGACTATTATAACCGGATTTTCCCGAATAAACGTGTTTTATTTGTAAACAACAGGGATTTAAATTTAGAACAACCGGCTAAGTTTGTGTCGGGCCACGCGCAGTGTAGGGTTCCGTAGTTGCCCAATACAGCTTATAAATTGGTGTACTAATACAGATCGCGCCAAACTTCTAGTCCGCTCGGAAGTTGCTCTCCCAAAGTACGGCCCATACATTGTCGTGTTTAGAGGGGACTAAAAGTTTGGCGCGACCTATACTCGTAAAGTTGTAAGGCCTACTTATCTGTGGTTTATGTGTGTTACGGGGTAAAGCCCGAAAAATGTCATAATAGGACCGACGACGAGCGAAGCGAGAAGGAGCTGTTAGGTTGACCGCCGAAGCGGAGTGGAGCGAGGCGACCCCCGAAGTTTTGTATGACATTACCCGGGTAAACCTAGGTTTACCCTATCTTCTAGTATTAGTTTTACCCGTAAAGTATTATATACTATACTTCTGTACATTTATTCACATATTCATAAACAACCGTTTAGCTGGCAGGGGGGGGGGGACACTTGACTCTAACAAAAATTTGAACTTTAAAGCTTAATATTTCGCCAACGGATCATTTAATCGAAAAATGGTTTTATCAAACCCATAATGTTTTTGAACGGCCTATCCAACGATATCCCACGCAATAGGATAGACGAGAAAAAAAATTCATCCCTAATTTACGAGAATGGGAGATACACAAATGTTGTTTCAAAATTTTTTTTTGCCGTTTGTTTGGCGTTATTGATATGTATATCCATACCAAATTACAGCTTTCTAGTACTAATAGTCTCTGAGCTAAGCCACGGACAGACTGACGGACGGACAGACTGAAGGACAGACGGACATGATGGCGAAACCATAAGACTTCCTTGTCGGACTACGGAACCCTAAAAATAGAAGTCATATTTCACTCTTCGATCTTATGTTTCGGCCGTTCGAAAGACGGTTACTTGCATTTTCCTGCATTTAAGAAAATCAAGATAACACGTCTAAACTACGATCTAAGCATAATTCTATTTGAGTTATATATAATAATATATCAGGTTTTATATCCAGGATCAGGTTTTGGATCATAAAACACATAACAAAATAAACGTCATAAAAATCTGTACTAATAATAAAGTAGTAAAAAGGTTGTGTCTCATTGAATATTTTCGCGAAATTTTAAAAGAAATGGCTTACTTATTAGTATTGTACTGAGGCCAAAACCACAATTTTCAGAATTTATGACTGTCTGTCTGTATGTATGTATGTTCCGTTTTAAAACAAGATAAGAATTAATAATAATTTTAAATTTTCATCAAAATCTTGAACTGAAGAAATATCAAACTTAGGTCTCATTTAAAATGAATATCAGGTTTAATTTATTAAGTATACAAAGAAACAAATTGAAACTTAATCAAATTGAAGATTATATAAGGTCCTACAATTTTCTTTTAATGTATGTATAATATTAAACATAAATTAAAAAGAAACCATGAAATAATAATTATTATAATTATATAATTAATACTTACTCGCAAATCCCCCCGAAGTTATTCGAGGGAGAGTAAGAGAACAGCTCTCAGGCAAAACCAGGCGGCCCACCATTGCCTGGGACCGATGGATGGCGGTATATCCATCCCCAATTGCCGGGCCTTATATGAAACAGACTGGTGACGGGCAGCGGCGTCACTGGTGCAAGGGTTTCGGCACCGCGCTCACCAACCCGCCTGCCTAGCGTGTGTGAGTATGGGCATTTCTTCCAGAAGGACCGCCAAGAGTGGCGAAATCCTGGAAAGGCCTATGTCCAGCAGTGGACGATACAGGCTGATGGATGGATATAATTAATTTATATGTAATTACCATATGTATAATTTCAATTATTGAAGCATCGTATATACTGAATCAACTCAGAAGTAGTAGTGTGAGTAAATAAATGAAACGTAATTAAAAAGAAATAATTATTCCAAATGAACTTTAGGATGCCATTCTTTCTCTTTGCACACAAGTTGCCAATTTGACGGAAATAAGCTGCTTTCATTTTTGTTTGATGTGTTCGTAGGCTGCCTTAGCTAAGTATATCTATGGTACACAAGAAAAGACAAGCGACTTTATTTCAATAAATAAAAAATAAAATTATAAAACACTATTGTGGTAAAGTTGACTTTGACAACAGTTTTGATGCATATAAAACAGCTCTTTACGATCAATTACATTGAAAAATATATAACGGCCATAAAAATAAACATCGTGATTTTAAAAACAAGGTGATATTGTTATATAAGACAAGACAATACTCGATAGAACAAAGAAATACTATGGAAGTTACGTGCTATTGAAGTCATTAAAATATAATGTCACATTGAATACAGATATTATACGTAATTCAGATTATGAACCAACGACTCGTGTTTAGCATAAATAAGTATTTATATTATAATAGACTAGCCTTTCGCCAGCGGCTTCGACCGCTCTTATTCATCCTTTTCCCGTTTTCGGTTTAGAAGTTACTTTATGAACATCCCTTATAGCCTATATGTTGACCAGGTGATAAGCACTATGATGATAATAAAAAAACCGCATCCAAATCCTTTGAGTTGTTCTAGAGTTAAAACGGAACATACATACAGACAGACATACAAATATTCTCAACATTATAGTTTTGACATCTGTACAAAGATCAACACCAATTATGTTGACCACTGTCATTACGACGATAATAAAAAAAACCGCATCCAAATCCGTCGAGTAATTCTAGACTAATAGTTAAAACGAAACATATAGACGACAGACAGACAGAAAAACAGATAAAAATTCTTAAAGTGGTAGTTTTGGCTTGAGTACAATACTAATAATAACACACTTCATTTAAAATTTAAAAAAAAATTTACCGACATGACTTTTTTACTACTTTATTGCTAGGATACATATTATATCATAGTGAAGACTCATAATACCTCTGCCCATCCCTCGGACATATACAAAATACACATTGTAAGCATACATGTTATGACGTAACAGTTGGAAACAAATTTCAGCATTATCGACAATTTGAAAGCTATTTCCTCTATTTCACCTACGGGGCTGAGTCGGGAAATTCAGTCAAACACAGTAGGATACGGGTTGATCTACATTAAAATAAGTCTAAGTTAAAGTCCCACGTGAAATGGCAAAACGAGATGTTATTAAAAATAAATTGATGTTTCCTGAGGTCCTAGTGTAGTCAATCATCGAAGCTTCCACATTTTTACACAATTCAGGCACATTCAAAAACATTATGCTGTAAATTCAATTTATGCAACCAAATTCTATTGCTATTTTGAATTGTAATTTATTCATGCTTTTATAATTTCACACCGTAATCGTAAACGAATCATACTATTGTAATTTGACTCTGTAATTTATGTAACCAAATTTATACTGTCGGAATTTGATGCTGTAATTTATGTAACCAAATTCAGGCTTATATAATTCGACACCGTAAAAAAATCATACTACTGTAATTTGACAGTGTAATTTATGCAACCAAATTCATACTATTGTATAAACTGACAGCGAATATTTTACACGTTTGATATGTTTTGGTACATGTTTATTTACCTTTTAATCCTGATAGTGATGGCACCAACACAAAGATGGCTGATACGTTCACGAAAACATCCCAATCCTGAAAAAGGAAAACGTCTTTAAACTTTACGTCATACATATTGATGGGTTCCGTCAATGTAGAATGTACATCTGTCACAAAACAGTAATCATCCGTCACTTTTGACACCTGCATAAAAACAAATCATCTGTCACAAAACAAGAAATAATCTTTCACTTTTGACACCTGCATAAAAATAAATCATCAGTCACTTTGATATGTCAAAAAATGTATGAAAATGTAATCCTATGTCACAAAACTATATAAAAAACGAATCATCACTTTATCAAAATGTCACTTTGTCAGAAAATAAGAGTTAAAAATATCAATCATCTTAGAATGGAATTGTTTTTTCATTTGTTTTCAATATTTATATTGAAAGTCTGCGTGAAAATAAAGCTTACGTATTTTTTATTTCGTTTTATTGTGTGTTTTTAATGCTTATTTTATTTTTTTATTTACCCAATTTAAAAGGACGTAAGTCGCAAATGAGGATTTCAAACTCTATGTTCATTGCAAAAAGATTATAAAAAAAAAACTTGGCGTGTTAATGCTCGCTGTCAATGTCAACGGCCACAATGACATGACAGTTGATTTATTTTAAATTCAAAATGAAGTTAAAAGCAAAGGTAATTGTTTTTAAAATCCTTAGTTTACAAACTTTCAAGATTTTTTATATCTCTTTATTTAATAATGATTTAAATCTGAAAAAAAATATGATGCTCAGAAAGCCATTAAATCTCTAAATGTTTTTAGTTTTGTACTAATTATGAATACTTACGTAATGTTGTCGATTTTATAAAAAGTAGCAGTAGTTCCATCATGGAACTCGGCAAGGCAATGGAACTAATACGAACGAAGTACCTATGTCATGTTATAAGGCAAATATTCCTACATAATCTATTTTTCGGTTAGCGATTCTCTTTCGGTATGTTTTTGGAACAAGTACAATAGATGATCAATCAAATATCAGCTGTTTTATTTAAAATAATCATACTTGACCAAAATATTATATGGAACACCTGATGTATTTTTTTGCTATTTCAGGAATGCTCCATAGTGAAAAGTTGTTTCAGCCTGTATACAGGTTGAACCAAACGGATGCCCCCTGGAGGGAAAGTACCTTAAATATTAGAGATAGCAAATTTTACTTAAGGGAACCTTTATTTTATTTTAAATGTTTAGTAAAACTGCATTCAAAGTATTTTAAAAAATCACCTCCATAAGCCAGGAATCGAACCGGACAAATGCGAAAAAAAATATCCTGTATTTTTATCATACCGATCGAAAGGGTCAAATATATGAACCAAATTCTCCTGAGTAACATAGTATCGTAAATTAAAGGAAAACTATGAAATTTTACATTTTAATAACAAAACTTTTAAAATGTTTTTATTTCTTTGAATGCATTTTTCCTTAACTTTAAAATTAAAATAAAGGTTACTTTAAGAAAAATTGGCTATCTTTAATATTTAAGGTACTTTCCCTCCGGGGGTATTCGTTTGGTTCATCTGTATAATAAACTAGCTTTTGCCCACAGCTTTGCTTGCGTAGAAGTGTCTTTCAATTAATGTATCTTTAAAAATTTGTTTTCGGCTTGGCGATTACTTTATCAACAACCCTTATAGCTTCTGTGTTGATCAGGGCCACAACGATAATAATAAAGAAAACAGCATCCAAATTAGTTGAGTGCTTCTAGATAGACGGACAAACAAAAATTCTCAAAGTTTTAATTTTGGCCTCCGTACAATACAAATAACCCATTTAAAGCTAAGCAAAGATTAATTATTGTACTTGCTTACAGACATGGCTTGTACTACTTTATTAGTGGAGATATAAATATAGGAAAATAAATAGAAGCATCTTGATGAAAACCACTTGTACACTGTTTACACAAATTTACTATAAACTAAATTATAGATTTTTTGTAAAAAAAAAAGTATTTAAAGCACGTAGGTTATGTCTCAAAATATTAAAATGAGTTGTTAAGCCCTTGAAAATGAATTAAATTTCGAAACCGGTTGGGTTAAAAGTACCTATAGTTATAGTAAATTTGTGTAAACAGTGTACAAGTGGTTTTCATCAAGATGCTTTCCATGTTTCACCAAGTGCTGACAATCGCAAGTATAAATTAAATAAATAGAAACTTCAAATTTGCTAAATTCAAATTATACATTTGTGATACCTACATAGTGTTGATGTTTATATTCACGCGTTAAAAGAGCCTTCAACGCTATAAAACCAACCCAGTACTGACCCTGACAGTTCCTAGGACTAACCCAGCCCCTATTGTTCCACATCCAGCTATGAAGAATGGGACCGCCACCTGCATCAGCGTCGTCCACCATCTTTCTTCTTTCCTCTGTAACAAATTCAGTAAATCAATAAAAAAACTGGTCAGTTGCAAATAGGACCCGCGCTCCGAGTGTTCCGTAACATTTAAATAAGTCCTTGAATAACTAGTACTTCGCCCAGAACTTTGAACTCGCGCTCACCCGATTCACGCTTGACCGATTTGGCTTATATACGAAGTTAAACATTCTTTTTGCCTTTTGCAATTTTTTTGACAAATTTCATGACATTCCTATCAACGATACTCGAGTTATTGTCGAACAATCATTCATACATACATCCATCCATCAGCCTGTTTCGTCCACTGCTGGACATAGGCCTTTCCAGGATTTCGCCACTCTTGGCGGTTCTCCTGGAAGAAATGCCCATACTCACACACGCTTGGCGGGTTGGTGAGCGCGGTGCCGAAACCCTTGCACCAGTGACGCCGCTGCCCGTCACCAGTCTGTTTAATATAAGGCACGGCAATTGGGGATGGATATACTGCCATCCATCGGTCCCAGGCAATGGTGGGCCGCCTGGTTTTGCCTGAGAGCTGTTCTCTTACTCTCCCCCGAATAACTTCGGGAGGATTTGCGAGTAAGATGGTGGTACCTCCACAGTCAAGCCCGGCATTAGCTCTACCACCTAATATTACATACATACATACAAACGCCGGATTGTCCAAGTAGACTCTAAGAACTCGCTCGCTTCGCTCGCTCGTCCAAAAATTACAAACTTATCAGTACCTACCTAGAAAATGTATAAAATAAAACTGGTCAAGTATTCGGGCACGTCATCCTAAGCCTGTATTAAAAATCAACGTTTTCTGCATTTGTTGTTTAAATATTTTATGTTATAATTATATAGATTGACTTGCATGAAAACACAATGTATCTCAGAAGTAATACATATTACATTAAATTAGATTATTAAGTGAGATGGCCGAGTCAATCTATTTATTTAAAACAAAATAGATTTTTAATATTGATACGGTCACTATAAGATGTTGTTAGGTTAGCTAATTATGTAATAACTTAAGACAGAAGGTCACCTAAGTAGGGACTGAATAAATTAATCGACTTGGATTTACTTGGATCTCACAACTTTTTACGGTAAAAGAACTAAGTTGAGAGATTTGTTTTTTTTACAAGTTTTGTTTTTGATGGCATCTCATTTTTTTTGTAGATAGTCCTACTTTTTTTCCTTTTCAGTACCTTCTACTAATATTTATATGGGATTACAAAGTTATTTATACAGTTGGTATCTAGGAAACTGGACCGAAGTTACAAAATATTTTAGTTTTTCCTTGTAGTCAGTGAGTGAGTGAGTGACAAATTGAGAAGCTTTGACTAGTTATAATTCTTAATCTATTGGTTCCAATTGAATGAAATTTGAAATATACCGTGTGTATACAATGCCTGCTTGGTTACTGAAAATGCAGGTTTCTAGTTTTATTCACAACGAAGTTATACGGGGTCGAAAATGGTCTGAACTGCTTCGAGAAAGGGATGGTACGGCGTGCCGCTTTTTAGCTCGACTTATATTTTTACTTTACAATATCAAAGCATATTTGATATTGCCACTTGTCATAGCTACTCGTATGCTTATTGTAACTTGGTTCGGATCACTTAAAGTCTTCACTATGGATTAAAGTCACCTCATTCATATCTCTTTTTCACCAAAAACAATCGAACCAAATGAATCATCAGGAAGTTTCTCTCTGTCCTAGGAACAAAGATTCACCAAATTATGACCTCCTATCCTATACAAGTTGACTTTTGTTCACATAGTCAAATTCATACTGAAGACTCGGTAAGTGGCCAGGATTAAAGTTCAATGACTCTGTTTGCGAAATACGAAAACTTAACTTAATAATTAAGTCGAGGTTGTTCTTGAAATAGTACAGAGGCACAAAAAATATTTTTCGTATTTCGCAAACAGGGTCATTGAACCTTGGTCCTGAAAACTTACCGAATTTCCAGTATGAATTTGGATGGATAAACGAAAGTTAGGTATAAAGGTATGTCCACACTGCTGCGTTTTCAACTTGCGCTGTGACGCATGTGCTAAGCGCAAAAACGCATGCGTCAAAACTAGTTGAATACGCCAGCTGTGTTTTTGATGCTAGTTGATCCGCCACCGGTGAATCCGTGTGCAAAAAAGATTAAAGAGCATTAAGTTTGATCCTCTTAATCTGCCCCTCTGTAGATAGATATGTTTAAGACATGTTGAGTTCTATTTTTATCACTTGTCGTGATAGAGGCCACAGTAACATGTATGCTGTGAAAATTTCAAACTGTAGACCCCTCTGAAAGACGGACAGACATACATACAGACAGATAGACAGACAGCCCGAGGCTTAGTAATAGGGTTCCGTTTGGCACACATAGGGTATTAAACCCTAAAAACTGACGCACTAGTTTGGACAGCGAGTGTGGCAGTGTGCTGCATGCGTTTTAATATTAATGATTTTAAGACGCATTGAAAGTTGACTTGAAAGCACACAAGTGTGGATATACCTTATAGTAATTAACGCGTGTCGTA
Source organism: Ypsolopha scabrella (assembly GCA_910592155.1). Taxonomy (NCBI): domain Eukaryota; kingdom Metazoa; phylum Arthropoda; class Insecta; order Lepidoptera; family Ypsolophidae; genus Ypsolopha; species Ypsolopha scabrella. The sequence goes on from OU342987.1 coordinate 13,413,705, forward strand.
CTGTCATCCATAAAATTACTGTCATTTTTATAATGCAGCAATCAAAACTTGTTGCAGATTCACCTTGAACGTGTAATGCGGTGTTTAGTGAACGTATCATATGAACATTACGTGTTTATTTGGCATGATACATATTTCCTCTAAAATATTTTAGTCATTTTATACGTATTATTATAGGTAATTTTAGAATTTCATCGTCATTTCAAATTATAAGTATTTTAAGCATCAACTTAAGGCTGCACCTGACCCTAGAATATGAGAAAAGACAGATTTTCGAGGGTTCTTTTGAGGAAAGTACGACTATTATAATATTGGAAAAAATATATTTGATTTATTGATCTTTTATCTAGGTTATCTACTTATAAACTATGAACTAATATTTATACTTTTGTCAAAAATAAATGTTTTCGACCTTCTTTTTTTGGTTTTCAAACGTTCGTTTCAAGAACGCGTTTAAGAGATCAACTTTATTTTTTTTATCATAAAATAGGTAATAGAAATATAAAGGTTTAATATTTAAATCCAGTATTTTTTTCCCTACAAAATATTTCAGTAGGTATTAGCTAAAAACCCTCCGATCTGCTGTTTCGCGCGTAATTATTAGTATTACGCGTCCTAGACAAATAGGTCAATTAGGAAACCAATAATCGCTTCTATCAAGAGCTAATAAAGTATTTGACATTGGCCTTTTTGTGTTGGACGGGTAATAACATTTTTTCTTAGGGTATATACATACCCTTACTCTTCAGAGGATTATGTAAATAGAATAGGAGTGCTTTTTTTCATGAAATATACGGAAAGTTGTATTAAATTTCTAGTATACACATTTTGCCCACAGATTTTAGGGTTTTGTATTTGAAGAACGTCTTTAGACAAATTTTCTTCGATAAGAATAATTATTGAAACTGTGTCTTCAAACCACTGACCTCTCATAAACAACAACTTAGAAAAGTCCGTCAGAAAGTGTCCGAACCTGTAACGTGCATAGTAGCAAAAATCTTTAACCAAATTAAGACGTTATGTCGTTAACATAAGATGCAATGTCAGTTGTACGAAATCGTCATTCGAACTTGTCACCCCATCGCGGTGACAAAATGCATCGCGGACACTTTTTGAGCGATATTGTGAGTCTAGTTGTTTATGAGAGGTCAATGTTTCAAACACCCTTTTTCCTCATTAGACGATAGGAATCGTGTACAAAAGTCATAAACTCATACCTAATTTATTATATATGTATTGACAATGTCCAGATGTTTGATTTTGTTTGATGTTCCGTATGCTAATGGTGCCAAACGGGACCCTATTACTAAGCCTCCGCTGTCTGTCTGTCCGTCCGTCTCTCATAGAGTCATAACATAGGGTCTACAGCTTCAGCCGTAATAGGTAGACAGTGGAAATTTGCACAGGATATGTAGTACTATGGCCTCTACTACGATAAATAATAAAAGTTTGAAAAATATGAAAAACAAAGGGGGCCCCTTACAAGAAACCTTGAAAAAACGATATTTTTTCAAGGTTAAATCTGTTTCAGCTTTATCTTAAAGACGGTAACACATACCTACAAGTTTCTTACGCATTGAAGAGTGACAAAAATGTAATTCACTTATTAACGCACGACTGCTTTTTTAAACAGAGTTGAACTGCGATAATCTAAATTTAATTACATAGGACCTAAAGAAATATCCAGCCAGAGTCATAGTTAGACGTTATTATATTATAGACTTGGATCAAAGACGCCAAGTCCTAAGATTTCGTTTGCAAAAATATTAAATCACGAAGAAAAAACAAAAACACTTTGAGAGCATTATTTTCTATAAATATTATTATTATAAATAAGCAATAATAAACTAAAAAAATCAAACTTATTTTCAATCTGTATTTTTTTCATCGTTCCAAAACGAATTTTTGAACGTTCCCATTATTATTATTTACTTATGCTTGACTTTAGCATAAAGAAAGAAAACAACGGAATAAAATAATTCACTTCTCACGCTCCAACACTTAGCCATATTCATTATATCATCAAACATCATCATTGCGTTAAATCGACTCTTAGCGCAATTTCAGTGTTTTCAACGTAAACATAAACGTTCGTACCATAAATCGTTTCCGGTAAGTAATTATTGTTTACAGCGGACCAAACGATAAAGCATACTTTTGACAACAGCGAGTTTGTAGCATTCCGATTGTTATTTTCGTCGCCATGTTTGAACAAATATTGTTACCGGCCAGCGCGTTTTTAGGAGAAACTAGTTTTATCATAGACAAAATTATTTAGTCTATGGTTTTACCTAGGCTGAACTGCTCGAAGTGTCGATAAGAATACATTGTGAACCTCAGACTGCAGAAAAGAAACAGCCAATAGTTTGTCGTTTTAAATTATACTAATAAATAATTACACTTCTATACTGTTCTGTTGAAGCAAGCCGTTAAAAAAACTCGCGATTTCGAAGTGTTTTTATTAGTTTTCAATGTTTATTTCAACTATTTTATAAATATTGTTTCTATAAAAATTTGATAATACGAAATACTTTCATTTCATACATTTTTAATTATAAATGACGACTGTTTATTAGCTGAAAATTATCTACATGATTCAAAATTATTCAAATGCAGACAAATTAGATCAATTTCTAAAAAAAAAACATAATAATTTGAATAAGATGTGATAAAGACAAATCTTATTTTTAAATTTTTATTCCATATTTTTATGACCCGGAAATTCATTCAAAAACTTTTTTTTTTATAAAACACAAAACACGAATCAACGAAATGTTTGGCACAAGTTTTCGACCCACCCTTTTAGGGCTTCACAACTTTCATCTTAAAACGCTTTATTGTACACAAAATAAAACCTAAGAGTTTTTTTGCAAATAATAGGATGATAATTGTTGATGGGAACAACGAATAACATGATACAAAGTGAATATTACAATGCACACACAGAAAAAAAACAATTTATAAAAAAATCATGAAAAAAAACTTAAAAATAAATGTCTACCCATACTCATTAAATATATACTTAAATTACAATAAAATAATAACTAGATAAATAAAATAATAAAAAGAGATAATTCTCTTACCAGACCAGAATTGAAGTTCAATGAAATGAAAAAAAAAACTTAAAAATAAATGTCTACCCATACTCATTAAATATATACTTAAATTACAATAAAATAATAACTAGATAAATAAAATAATAAAAAGAGATAATTCTCTTACCAGACCAGAATTGAAGTGAGCCAAGGCACAATAACAAACAACATGGAGAAAAAGCGTTTTTGAACCAACAATATCATGAATTGTGTGTGGAAATGAGTTTCAGAGGCTGATAGATGCTATCGTACAAGAATATCTGAAGGCACCAGTCTGGAATTCTGGCGTTACATTGGGCTTAGCAACCCGAAACTCCCGTGGCCTGGGCAAAAATACTTGAAAGAACACGCTGAAATCGGACAAATAAAATACCGCGAATATTCCTTGCCAAAAATTTTATCAACGTCTTTTTGAACTCTTTGCTGTTTGGTCCACTGTAACTTAAATCGTTTTTCGGTTTTAATTCACTGATTTGAAATGAATCTTGCTGAACCGCCATCATGATGACTGTTACTGTTTTTTTTTTTTAACTTTCACTTTTACTCTTCTTAACTATGCCAGCATTACTGTATATTGAATCTTAGACCTGTTTTTTCTAATTCGTTATTTATTTACAGATAAATCTAAGTGACGAAGCAGACGTATAGCACACGAACTCTTTAGGGTTCCGTACCGAAAGGGTGCCAAACGGGACCCTATTACTAAACCTCCTCTGTCTGTCCGTCCGTCTGTCACAGGGTTCTACTGCTTCACTCGTAATAGGTAGCCACTTATTTCTATAACCTCTATTACAACAATAAATCAAAATAAAATAAAAAAATACACCCACGCGATAAACATCGTGGTAACCATAGTCTGAGACTTGTTTGACAGCTTGTCAATAGATGGCGCTAATAGTAGCTTGTCATTGTCAACCTTTTTTTACAAAGGTTCATTGGTGAGCTGATGGATGGCACTTAGAGTAGCTAGTCAATCTTTTTGTGTCACAATGTTTTTAGGTTCCGTACACGTATGCATAACCTCGGGTGCGCTATATAGGATGAAATTTAATCAACCGACCAAATTCATACTAGAGACTCGGTTAGTGATCAAGAACTAGGTTCAGTAATCCTTTTGGCCAATTTCGAAAAATATTTTTTTTTGCTCCCGTACTGGTTGGACTAGTTTAAGTACAATTCCTAGTGCAGGTTCTACGGATAAAAAAATTTTTTTTTTCGAATTTCACCTGGAGGGTCGTTAAACCTTGTTTCCTGATGACTAACCGAGTCTCCAGTATGAATTTGGTCGGTTGATTTAATTTCACCTAGTATAACGCGCCACACACACAAAACGGGTTATCATACAGTTTCAAATTTGGTCAGGTTGTGTATGTTTTACAGTAAAAGAAAAAAAAAATGCAAAAACTTGGGTTCCGTACTCAGCGACAGCCGAATTGTTTGTCAGGCGCGGCTCGTTTTGTGTCGCCTTGATGTTGCTACAACGTAGTCATAATATTTACCTTACTTTTAGGGTTCCGTAGCCGTATTGTGTGGTGGTACGGAACCGCTATGGCCAAATTATTTTGTCATAGTTACTTCAAAATTATACAATTTCACACACTTAAAAGATGAGTTCAAAGTCTGCGTTCACTGATGTGATGACAGACACGCATTCGTGTTTTCTTTTCTCTTTTTTTTTTCTTTTTGTTTGGGTATTGTATTGGCTCGCTTTCTGCCACCGTTTTCGATAATGATTTCCCATTGACCTAAACAACTGTGGTGCTGAGACGTGGTATTTTACAAAAGGACTGATCCACCGATTTAAAGGTCGCTCAGCGAGCTATGGAGCGGGCTATGCTTGGGGTATCTCTGATGGATGTAATCCAAAATGAGGATATCCGCCGGAGATTGAAAGTAACCGACATAGCCTGCAGAATCGGTAAGTTCAAGTGGCAGTGGGCAGGCCATATTTGTCGCCGACATGATGGCCGTTGGGGCCGGAAGGCTTTAGAATGGAGACCACGTGCAGCAAAGCGTAGTGTAGGCCGGCCTCGTACCCGCTGAACCGACGACCTGGAGGACGTTGTGGGTGGCGGCTGGATGAGGAGGACGGAGGACCGACATGAGTGGCGAAATTTGGGAAAAGCCTATATCCAGCAGTGGACGAACACGGGCTGATGGATGGGTGGATGGAAACAACTAGACTCACAATCTCGCTCAAAAAGTGTGCGCGATGCATTTTGTCACCGCGATGGGGTGACAAAATCGAATGACGATTTGTACAACTGACATTGCATCTTATGTTAACGACTTAACGTCTTAATTTGGTTGAAGATTTTTGCTACTATGCACGTCGCACGTTCAGACACTTTCTGACGAACTTTTCTTAGAGACTGTGTGTCTCGTTGTTTATGAGTGGTCAATGTGATTTCTGAAAAAAAATTAAATATGTCGTTTGTGTGTCGCAGAATAAATTGTATGTAAGTCAGTTCGGCACATCTTTTATTTAATTATGAATTCTACTTATAGTATTTACAAATTTCAAAATTGACATGGTTTTTTAAACGACAAGATAATACTTTTGTTTAAAAGAATGTTATTCCGTCGGTACATCTATTCTAAATTGAAAATAAACAATGTAGGTTTTTTTACGAACCTCATCCCAGCCGCACTCAAAACCATTATTCACCATTTCAAAAAGAAACGAAAGAGTTGATTAACTTTAAATTTTAATTGTGATACTGCATTACAGTCAATATTAACTGAATGACCAATAATGAGATTACCACTGTTTCCATATCAGCCAAGCCCCGTTCACTTTTGAAGTGTCAGTAAATTTTACTATCTTTTCAATGTTAAGGAAAGAGAAAATAAAACGATTTGTATGTTTGTGAATTAAATAACCGAAAAAAATCCACAGAAAAAATAAATCGATGACAATACTCTTGGCAGTACCAAAACATATATTGGTTTCCTAAATCATTCATCTCACTCACTCGCATAGCATTGTCTCTTTCACTCTGGCCAGCGCAACAAGGCATCGGGTAACGTGTATTGGTGCCCGAGAACTAATAGCGGCCGTTAAATGATGTTCTCTCAATATTTTGCTATGAGAGAAACAGAGATAAATATACAAAATGGCCGCCATATTTCGGCACCGGTCTTTTAGAAAATCAGCTGATCGTTAAATGGAATCTCAAAACAAATAAAACGATGTCTATTTAATTCTATCAGCACTAAAATTCACGGACTACACGCGTTAGTTTCGGTTCCGGATAGAAGGGACAAACCTGTGCGAAACAGACTGTCTTCGATCCTCTTTACTTGTATTAGTTTGTCCCTTTCATCCGGAACTGATGCATTGAGTCCGAACGTTATGCAGTTTTTTAAAAGCTGTAGTTTTTAGATTTTAGCACTATGAAGTGAATTTATTTGAATTAGGTATATAAAGTTAGAATGAAAAGGAAAATAAACTAAACTTATAGGCAACTGGTTCGATTTGGTACAATCATTAAGAAAATAAAACAATGTATTTATCCTAGTAAAATGAGAGATTTTTCCGAGAGTTTCTGTCTCAATATGTGCTAAACTTTAGTAGATTTTGCATGGTTTGCTTTTTACTATAGAATGTGCTGTTTTTGGAAGGAAAAAAACACAATAGAAATTTATTGTTACATTAGAGGAATTCGTCCTCTTGCAAGCAAACAAGTAAAAAAATAAGATTCTGGTTAATAATACAAATAAAACATGCCAAATAAATCGTAGATAGAAGCCAAGATACACCAATAATTATAGACAAAGTTAAATGGAAAAAGACTGTTGAAGTCAGCGCCGCGTTCAGTTTGATCGCCCGCTCATCACTGACAGCAGGATAGCATATACTAATTCAACGCGTGCAAAAGAGATGTCGGCGTGAGCGGGCGATCAAACTGAACTCAGCCCAGGAGTTAATATGGACTGTGGTATATTGTTTTAGCGATTGTGAGGATAAATAAACTTCAATAATGATGATAGCATTTTGCGATTCCATTTGATTTCACTTGCAATCCAAAGCAGGGTAAACCTTAGTATTGCTACACATAAAGTACCCAGCTACTGCAACTCTAGTGATTGACTGATAATGATTTGCTCAAGTACATCACGTAGTATGATAAGTATGAAATATATTTATTTATAACGTTGTGATTGCTAGACAGTTCCATTATGATAAAAGGTTTAATCATCGCCCAGTTCAATGGGGTTTCATTTTTTTAATTCTCTTTCTTGACAACTTACTCTAAGGGGCTCTATGTATAATGCTTAACTTCAGTCCTGCTCTAACGTTCTTGGTTTCTAAATTTCTATCCCTAAGTGTCGGTTGCCATCTGGTTGCTAAACACCAAAACATAGATAAAAAACCGGCCAAGTGCGAGTCGGACATGTCTGCTGTATGGGAGTGCGCAGGTCCGACTCGCACTTGGCCGGTTTTAGTATTTATTGTTATAGCGGCAACAGAAATACATCATCTGTGAAAATTTCAACTGTCTAACTATCACGGTTCATGAGATACAGCCTGGTAACAGACGGACAGACAGACAGACAGACAGACGGACAGCGGAGCCTTAGTAATAAGCCGTTGGTTACCCTCTGGGTACGGAACCTTAAAAACTGAACTTATAAAATTGCCTTCAGTGTATAAACTGTTCACGAACTGTGACGTCACTTTAAGCGCGAACGTGTCCTTAGATTTTAAATAATCTGAATGCGATAGTATATCTATGTTTTCGACGTTTGGCAACCAGTTGGCAACCGAATACATAATCTAGAGGCTGCTGTAATCGACTGACGCGCAACACAAAATTCATGTTTTGAAAAAACTCGAGAACGGTTTTGGTGGTTCCTATGATTTCAGTAGAAATATCCCAAAAATCGAAATGAAACGAAAATATTTTTGAATAGTATAAAATATACTATGCCTTGAAACTAAAATTATTTGATTTGTTGTTTCGCTTCTAGGACATTACGGTACATAAACATTCATCAAAATATGTGTAAAATCCAGGACTTTTATATGCTTGTAACTTTTGTATGTATTTGAGTTTGATAAATGTTTTAGTTTCACGTCATGGATATTGTATGGGATACGTTGAAAAAGAAAAAATACTAAGCAAGTACCTATAAATAAGGATATGATCAGCGAACTGCGCTAGTATGGGAGTTCGGGCGAATAGAGTCGCCTTAAAGACTGCGGCTGTAAGTAGACCGTTATACCGAAAGGGTAGGTATCTGCATTGGGAACACAGACATAATTGGGAAGCATATTATGTTTGGTGAGTCATTCCATGTTGCTTAGTCATTAAGTTGTATAGTCTCTAAGTAAAATTCATAAACTACGTGGTTTCCTTAGGGGGGAAGGGGTCCGGTGAAAAGCTACGATTTGGAGCGTGAGCCACGTAGTATTTTATTTTATATAAAAAAAATGTTGCTATTTTTTAACGCACCTTAAACTCAAACGCCTTGTTTTGACGGCTCTGAGAGAAAAGAGGACAAATTGAAACTACGTGGTGAATGGATACTCCCTGATGTGAACATACGGCTCGCTGCAATAAATACTATGATCGGGGTAACCTACCAGTTTCAGTACATTCAGACTGCCTTCATCTGAGCGAGTCGCTTACGCGACTACCTTATACTGTGTCACATATTACATCATCCGGAATATTATGTAATGCATGACCATGTTAAAGGCGTGACTGAGAGTGTAAGAAATTGTAATATAATAACCATGCAAATTCTATTCAGAAATGACATATGTTTGTTTACCTCAGAACAATATTGGTCCAACTCCATTATAAATAGAACGTGCAGACAGCATCATCAACTTTTTGTAAAAGATTCTCAAGCCTTTGATTTGTTTTCCAGTTCATTAAGAAATTACTATATGCATAAAATAAAATCATCTGTATGGAACACCTATAAATGTGTTTTTAAAAGAAAATGAATTTCCAAAACTAAGAAAACCATCTTATTTTATGTTATTTGGTCTGGAAGTTTATATAGGTACATTTTTATCTAACCCATATCGTTAAATCCTGATTATGAACGCAACAATATAAGGTGAAATTAAATCAACCGACCAAATTCATACTGGAGACTCGGTTAGTGACAAGAACTAGGTTCAGTAATCTTTTCGGCCGATTTCGAAAAATGTTTCTTTTTTGCTCCCTTACTGGTTGGACCAGTTTCAGTACAATTACAAGTGCAGGCAATACGGGCAAAAAAAAAAATTTTTTTCGAATTTCCCCTGGAGGGTCATTAAACCTTGTTCCTGATGACTAACCGAGCCTCCAGTATGAACTTGTTCGGTTGATTTAATTTCACCTAGTTTAGTGCATTAACGAAAATTTTTTTTCACGAACGTCTCTAATACAGAAAAAATAGTAGTTTATGAAACTGGTACATAAAATAGTACATTACGATACGAGAGCGATGAAACGTTTTCTGACGAGTGTGAGTTTGCGGCACGAGTCGAAGGTGAGTGCTGCAATCACACGAGTCGAGAAAAAGTTTCTCGCACGAGTATCGTATAATATTTTATAGCAAAAGTGCGGAAAATGCCGACTTTACGCAAGCGCAGCGTGCGTAAAGTGGTCATTTTACGCACGGTGTGCTATAAAGGTTATTAAAATCTCTCTCACTTAAGCCTCGTTTTTTAAACTGAGACTCATGTTTTAAAAACCCCTTTATGTACCAGTTTCATAAACTAAAATTATATCGTCCCGATAAAAACTGTAGCAGTTGTGTTGTTAAAATTGGACAAAAACCGAAAAATAAGGGTGAGATTAGATATTTTTTAGATGCACTATGTTTTCTTTTGATTCACGCTTCCGATAGGCTGGCAAATAACTTAGTGGTGGTTTCTGTTTTTGAATTCTACTCACCCCGGATAAAGGTTGTTTCTCAGCGTCCGCGTCGTCTAGCCGTTTGTCTGGTGGATCTGATGGTAGTTCTGCACTGGAGTTTATGGACGCCATACTGAGGGTTGTGTCGAGGCCTTCCTTTCCATCTGTAACGAGGAAACCTCATGAAATATGAACAACTAGCTTTTGCCCGCGGCTCCGCCCGCGTGTTATTCGGTTTAACGACATGCTTTTTTCCGGGATAAAAAGTAACCTATGTGTTAAGTTAGGGTATAAGCTATATCCATTCTAAATTTCATCCAAATCCATCTAACCGTTTCAGCGTGAAAGAGTAACAAACACACACACACACAAACTTTCGCATTTATAATATTAGTAGGATTTGGCCAAGTGCGAGTCGGACCATATAATATATTACGGTTAACCCCAAATCGCGGCATCTATCATCTTACCAATGAACCTCGCGCAAAAAGGTTGGCGAGCTACTTTTAGCGCCCTCTATCGTCTGATGAATGAACCTCGGTAAAAGCTGCCAAACAAGTCATCTCAGATGGCGCTATGGTTGAGACGAGGTTTATTGTATGGTGTTTCGGGTTTAACTTTTTTATTTTTATTTGTCGTGACAGAAGACTCAGTAACACGTATTCTGCGAAAATTTCAATGTTTTACCTATTACGGTAAGCTGCAGACCCCTTTGACAGAGAGACAGACAGCGGAGGCTTAGTAATAGGGTTCCGTTTGGCACCCTTCGGGTACGGAACCCTAAAAACCACATTTGAACCCATAACGCCAACTCATACCAGTCAGTCCAGTCATACATCATCATATGTTGCAGCTTGACGGCATGAGTGGTTATAGTATGGTTGGAAAAAGACATGTTTGCTAAGTTTCTTGCCCTTCTTCTTAGCAATACTAATCGAATGGTGCGGATGTTTAGGCATTATTTTTATTTATGGTTTATTTAGTTCATTTTTCAACACATTTGTTCATTGGATTATGTACATAAAGTATATATAATATTTTTATTCCTATATTTCTCCATTTTATGTAGGTGTATAACTTTATTACATTTTAGTAGCCCAACCTTCATATTTTTTGTATGTATTTCCCGTAGGTATTTATTTATCAACTTCTTTGTTCATTGCATCATGTATATGTATATCTTTTTTTTTCCTAGATTTCTCCATGTTTTTCCCCTATTATTATAATTTATTTTTATATTCTAAAGATATATTGCAAAAATTAACTTTGACTTGTAGAAAGTATACTTTATGTACCTATTTTACAAAATAAATATTTTGATTTGATTTGATAGGCAGGTGCGTATTATCAGTAATTCATCCCTAGAAAGTCCCTAGAAAGATTGATTAAGGCGACAATTGCTGCTGGGAACTCCGAGTGCGTTCGTCTCACTCACTCGCACGACTCGTCCCGTATTGATCTCTCTGTCGCTCGACGGAGAATCAAGTTGGGAACGCGCTATTAATTACCATTGCCTTAGATAAAATTCTTCAAAAATAATCAAGGGAACTCATTGGTTGTTACAATATTTTAAATTTGACTAAGTTTCAATTTGTTTTTTGCATTCTTAATCAATTAAACCGGATATTCGTTTAAATTAGACGTAGGTATTTGTTTAGTTAACAATAAAGTTTCCTTGGCTAATTTAGTTGGTATTTATTTAGTTAATGATTTTGATGAAAATTTTAGATTCTAATCAATTCTGTCCGTAGTTAATCATGTATTTTTTTAACTTTTGTAACGTCTGATTAAAACCGGCAATTAATTTCGACTTTCAACGTCATCAGCGGGTATAGCCCTCTAAAGGATGTACCCGAGCCTACAACATGCACAAAGCCAAATTTTCGAGGGTACTTTTGAAGAAATTAGGACTATCTTAGTATTGAAAAAAATATATTTTATTTATTGATCTTTTATCTACGTGATCCACGTATAAACAATGTACTAAGATTTATACTTTTGACAAAAAAAAATGTTTTCGATCCTCTTTCTTTTGGTTTTCAAACGTTCGTTTCAAGAACGCGTTTCAGAAATCAACTTGATTTTTTTAAATAAAATAGGTAACAGAAATATAAAGGTTTTCTACTTAAATCCAGTATTTTTTTCCCTACAAAATATTTCAGTATTAGCTAGAAACCGTCCGATCTGCTGTTTCGCGCGTAATTATTAGTATTACGCGTCCTAGACAAATAGGTCGATTAGCTAACCAATAATCGATTTTATCAAAAGCTAATAAAGTATTTGGCATTGGCCTTTTTGTGTTGGACGGGTAATAACATTTTTTCCTAGCCTATGCCTTTGCCTGCTTTCACTCTCCCACTTTCTGGGCGATTTCGTTTCATCCTGGGTATCATCGACACTCAACATCAGCATCACAGAGTATAAATATAGCCGGTCAAGTGTGAGTACAAAACCATTCAGATAAGTTAAGGGGCTATTCCGATAAAAAGGCACTTTTTGAAGTTGTATACCTGCTTTTCAGATGAAGGCACAAATTTGATAAATCAGTATATAAATTTCGGAACCTTTTTCTAGTTTTCTTCAGTACAGAAACGCGATTGCGTAACTTTCGCTCGATAGAAATAATTTTTGAAATGAGGTCTTCTTCTACACTTTTTTTCATAGTATGACAAACAAGAATGACATACATACAGACCCGAACGATATTTTATTAGATAGATTTTAACGATATCTACATTTTGTCAGTTGGAAATTTTGATAGCTATTTTAGTTTATTTTATATTAATTTAAAACCGACATTTTGCAATTTTTTCCGGAATCCGTCCCTCTCGCACTGCGGGGCGTTCCGCATGGAGTAACAGTGACCTTTGCAAGCGTGACATATCCTCTTACATATATTAATTCTATCTCTCACTGCGGGGCGTTCCGCATGGAGTAACAGTGACCTTTGCAAGCGCGACATATCCTCTTACATATATTAATTCTATCTCGCACTGCGGGTCGTTCCGCATGGAGTAACAGTGACCTTTGCAAGCGTGACATATCCTCTTACATATATTAATTCTATCTCGCACTGCGGGGCGTTCCGCATGGAGTAACAGTGACCTTTGCAAGCGTGACATATCCTCTTACATATATTAATTCTATCTCTCACTGCGGGGCGTTCCGCATGGAGTAACAGTGACCTTTGCAAGCGCGACATATCCTCTTACATATATTAATTCTATCTCGCACTGCGGGGCGTTCCGCATGGAGTAACAGTGACCTTTGCAAGCGCGACATATCCTCTTACATATATTAATTCTATCTCGCACTGCGGGGCGTTCCGCATGGAGTAACAGTGACCTTTGCAAGCGCGACATATCCTCTTACATATATTAATTCTATCTCGCACTGCGGGGCGTTCCGCATGGAGTAACAGTGACCTTTGCAAGCGCGACATATCCTCTTACATATATTAATTCTATCTCGCACTGCGGGGCGTTCCGCATGGAGTAACAGTGACCTTTGCAAGCGCGACATATCCTCTTACATATATTAATTCTATCTCTCACTGCGGGGCGTTCCGCATGGAGTAACAGTGACCTTTGCAAGCGCGACATATCCTCTTACATATATTAATTCTATCTCGCACTGCGGGGCGTTCCGCATGGAGTAACAGTGACCTTTGCAAGCGCGACATATCCTCTTACATATATTAATTCTATCTCGCACTGCGGGGCGTTCCGCATGGAGTAACAGTGACCTTTGCAAGCGTGACATATCCTCTTACATATATTAATTCTATCTCGCACTGCGGGGCGTTCCGCATGGAGTAACAGTGACCTTTGCAAGCGCGACATATCCTCTTACATATATTAATTCTATCTCGCACTGCGGGGCGTTCCGCATGGAGTAACAGTGACCTTTGCAAGCGCGACATATCCTCTTATATATATTAATTCTATCTCGCACTGCGGGGCGTTCCGCATGGAGTAACAGTGACCTTTGCAAGCGCGACATATCCTCTTACATATATTAATTCTATCTCGCACTGCGGGGCGTTCCGCATGGAGTAACAGTGACCTTTGCAAGCGTGACATATCCTCTTACATATATTAATTCTATCTCGCACTGCGGGGCGTTCCGCATGGAGTAACAGTGACCTTTGCAAGCGCGACATATCCTCTTACATATATTAATTCTATCTCGCACTGCGGGGCGTTCCGCATGGAGTAACAGTGACCTTTGCAAGCGCGACATATCCTCTTACATATATTAATTCTATCTCGCACTGCGGGGCGTTCCGCATGGAGTAACAGTGACCTTTGCAAGCGCGACATATCCTCTTACATATATTAATTCTATCTCTCACTGCGGGGCGTTCCGCATGGAGTAACAGTGACCTTTGCAAGCGCGACATATCCTCTTACATATATTAATTCTATCTCGCACTGCGGGGCGTTCCGCATGGAGTAACAGTGACCTTTGCAAGCGTGACATATCCTCTTACATATATTAATTCTATCTCTCACTGCGGGGCGTTCCGCATGGAGTAACAGTGACCTTTGCAAGCGTGACATATCCTCTTACATATATTAATTCTATCTCGCACTGCGGGGCGTTCCGCATGGAGTAACAGTGACCTTTGCAAGCGCGACATATCCTCTTACATATATTAATTCTATCTCGCACTGCGGGGCGTTCCGCATGGAGTAACAGTGACCTTTGCAAGCGTGACATATCCTCTTACATATATTAATTCTATCTCGCACTGCGGGGCGTTCCGCATGGAGTAACAGTGACCTTTGCAAGCGCGACATATCCTCTTACATATATTAATTCTATCTCGCACTGCGGGGCGTTCCGCATGGAGTAACAGTGACCTTTGCAAGCGCGACATATCCTCTTACATATATTAATTCTATCTCGCACTGCGGGGCGTTCCGCATGGAGTAACAGTGACCTTTGCAAGCGCGACATATCCTCTTACATATATTAATTCTATCTCGCACTGCGGGGCGTTCCGCATGGAGTATTGCAAGCGCGACATATCCTCTTACATATATTAATTCTATCTCGCACTGCGGGGCGTTCCGCATGGAGTAACAGTGACCTTTGCAAGCGCGACATATCCTCTTACATATATTAATTCTATCTCGCACTGCGGGGCGTTCCGCATGGAGTAACAGTGACCTTTGCAAGCGCGACATATCCTTTTACATATATTAATTCTATCTCGCACTGCGGGGCGTTCCGCATGGAGTAACAGTGACCTTTGCAAGCGCGACATATCCTCTTACATATATTAATTCTATCTCGCACTGCGGGGCGTTCCGCATGGAGTAACAGTGACCTTTGCAAGCGCGACATATCCTCTTACATATATTAATTCTATCTCGCACTGCGGGGCGTTCCGCATGGAGTAACAGTGACCTTTGCAAGCGCGACATATCCTCTTAC
Source organism: Ypsolopha scabrella (assembly GCA_910592155.1). Lineage (NCBI taxonomy): Eukaryota > Metazoa > Arthropoda > Insecta > Lepidoptera > Ypsolophidae > Ypsolopha > Ypsolopha scabrella. Next base: position 13,429,102 of record OU342987.1, read on the forward strand.
ATATATTAATTCTATCTCGCACTGCGGGGCGTTCCGCATGGAGTAACAGTGACCTTTGCAAGCGTGACATATCCTCTTACATATATTAATTCTATCTCGCACTGCGGGGCGTTCCGCATGGAGTAACAGTGACCTTTGCAAGCGCGACATATCCTCTTACATATATTAATTCTATCTCGCACTGCGGGGCGTTCCGCATGGAGTAACAGTGACCTTTGCAAGCGCGACATATCCTCTTACATATATTAATTCTATCTCGCACTGCGGGGCGTTCCGCATGGAGTAACAGTGACCTTTGCAAGCGCGACATATCCTCTTACATATATTAATTCTATCTCGCACTGCGGGGCGTTCCGCATGGAGTAACAGTGACCTTTGCAAGCGCGACATATCCTCTTACATATATTAATTCTATCTCGCACTGCGGGGCGTTCCGCATGGAGTAACAGTGACCTTTGCAAGCGCGACATATCCTCTTACATATATTAATTCTATCTCGCACTGCGGGGCGTTCCGCATGGAGTAACAGTGACCTTTGCAAGCGCGACATATCCTCTTACATATATTAATTCTATCTCGCACTGCGGGGCGTTCCGCATGGAGTAACAGTGACCTTTGCAAGCGCGACATATCCTCTTACATATATTAATTCTATCTCGCACTGCGGGGCGTTCCGCATGGAGTAACAGTGACCTTTGCAAGCGCGACATATCCTCTTACATATATTAATTCTATCTCGCACTGCGGGGCGTTCCGCATGGAGTAACAGTGACCTTTGCAAGCGCGACATATCCTCTTACATATATTAATTCTATCTCGCACTGCGGGGCGTTCCGCATGGAGTAACAGTGACCTTTGCAAGCGCGACATATCCTCTTACATATATTAATTCTATCTCGCACTGCGGGGCGTTCCGCATGGAGTAACAGTGACCTTTGCAAGCGCGACATATCCTCTTACATATATTAATTCTATCTCGCACTGCGGGGCGTTCCGCATGGAGTAACAGTGACCTTTGCAAGCGCGACATATCCTCTTACATATATTAATTCTATCTCGCACTGCGGGGCGTTCCGCATGGAGTAACAGTGACCTTTGCAAGCGCGACATATCCTCTTACATATATTAATTCTATCTCGCACTGCGGGGCGTTCCGCATGGAGTAACAGTGACCTTTGCAAGCGCGACATATCCTCTTACATATATTAATTCTATCTCGCACTGCGGGGCGTTCCGCATGGAGTAACAGTGACCTTTGCAAGCGCGACATATCCTCTTACATATATTAATTCTATCTCGCACTGCGGGGCGTTCCGCATGGAGTAACAGTGACCTTTGCAAGCGCGACATATCCTCTTACATATATTAATTCTATCTCGCACTGCGGGGCGTTCCGCATGGAGTAACAGTGACCTTTGCAAGCGCGACATATCCTAATAATTTGAACAAAATTTACGAACTTAACTTATCTACAAAATCTACGAAACAAAACTGCCTAATTAAGTTGGACAAGTATCAGAGTACGGAACCCTAAAAACTTTATGGTAAATTACAGCAATATAGTTGCTATGTCAATATTAAGGGAACAAAAAACGAAGTGGCAGCGTTTGAATAGGAACCTAAAAGGTGGTAAAACAGAATCTCAGTGCAAAATGCACATCATAATATTGTTTTTCTTTCTTTTGAATAAAAAGTACGCAAAAATTGCGTTTTAAAGAAATTAACGGATGTTTATTAGTAATAATTAGGGTTTCAACATCGAATTCTATCACTTTATGGTTTACATTTTCAATGCATTCGATTACCAAGTATTATTTATATTAAGTATTAAGGTGTGTTCATAAAAGACAAAAGTAGTTAGGGTTGATTTAATTTAAGTAAAACTATTAAAGCTGCTACGTTTTCGCAGACAAACTGCAAAGTTTTGCGAAATTTATGTACCTAGTATAAGTAAATTACCCGTGTGTTAAATAAATAAAAAAAAACAAACAAAAGCGTATTTAACGTTGTAATCGAATGTAATCAAAATTTAAGCCATAAAATAACATAATTTTAATGCGAGAAGCCTACTTTTAATAATCAGTTTCCGCTAATTGCTTTAAAACGCAATTTTTGCATAGTTTTTATTCAAAAGTAAGGAAAACAATTATATGATGTGCATTTTGCACCGAGATTCTGTTTATCCACCTTACCGTGGGGAGAGTAATTATGTAACTATAATCTTACCTAATAATGCTTGCATGAATTACGTTACGATAGAGCTGGAACAAAAACACTGAAAAAATTGCTATTGCCCGTTCCGTGATAGAGGCTGTTACACGTATTCTGTGAAAATTTCAACTGGCCACCTACGACTGAAGCTGTAGACCTCAGTGACCGACAGACGTACAGAAACACAGACGGCGCCAAGTGCATATCGGGCCACGCGCAATGTGTAGTTGCCCGGTACGTTTTATAAATTGGTCTACTAATACAGACCGCGCCAAACTTCTAGTCCCATACATTAGAGGGGACCAAAAATTTGGCGCGACCTTTACTCGTAAACCTGTAAAGCCTACTTAACTGTGATAGTTTTCCTTTTAAATTCATTATATATACTACTACTGTGAATTTTTTCACATTTCTATAAACAACCGTTCAGCCGGCAGGGGGGGGGGGGACGCTCCACTCTAAAATGGTTTTTCACACAACCACAATGTTTTTGAACGACCTATCCAAAAATACCCCACACTATGGGATAGACGAGAAAAAAAATCATCCCCAGTTTACGTGTATGAGAGGTAAACATAAAAAAAAATTTTTTCAAGATTTTATTTTACCATTTTGTCGGCGTGACTAATATTTATATCCATGCCAAATTACAGCTTCCTAGTACTAATAGTCTCTGAGCTAAGCCGCGGACAGACGGACATGGCGAAACTATTAGGGTTCCTTGTCGGACTACTATAGCTTGGGTTTCAGTACAATACTAATAACACGTTTCACATAATATTTTGATAAAATACTGTGTACAGACACGACATGTTTACTACTTCAGTATTAGTATAGATATATAGATACTCGACTGTGGAGGTACCACCATCTTACTCGCAAATCCTCCCGAAGTTATTGGGGGGAGAGTAAGAGAACAGCTTTCAGGCAAAACCAGGCGGCCCACCATTGCCCGGGACCGATGGATGGCGGTATATCCATCCCCTATTGCCGGGCCTTATATAAAACAGACTGGTGACGGGCAGCGGCGTCACTGGTGCAAGGGTTTCGGCACCGCGCTCACCAACCCGCCTGCCCAGCGTGTGTGAGTATGGGCATTTCTTCCAGGAGGACCGCCAAGAGTGGCGAAATCCTGGAAAGGCCTATGTCCAGCAGTGGACGAAACAGGCTGAAGGAGGAGGATGGAGGACCTAGGATAAAGACAGCACGTTCTTCACGTGAGGCTGAGAAACCATACAATACATTAGTTAATCAGGTTACCTCGTACGTAAAGGGCTAGCCAAGGGCAACACCGTTATTTTAGTTTAACCTGTATTATATGGTAAATCTATCTGTTACATAATATATACATAATTAAGTAGTAAAACAGCAGTACATTAAATATTTTTTCAAAATTTTAAATGTCGTGTGTTATATTAGTATTATACTAAAGCCAATTCTGAAGGCTTTAATTTTAGTTTTAGTGCTGTCAAAACGAAATTTTCTTCATTCCAAAATGGTCCTTTGGTGTTAACAACAGAGTCTATATTACTTTAGACACATTTATGTTTTGACAGCACTAAAACTAAAATTAAAGCCTTCAGAATCGGCTTCACTGAAGCCAAAACTACAATTTTTAGAATGTTAGTCTATCTGTCTCTATTTCTGTCTGTCCGTACGTTGCGTTTTAACTCGAGACCCACTCAACGGATTTTGATGTCGTTTTTTTTATTATAATCGTAGTGACCCTGGTCAACATACAGGCTATAAAGTGTATTTATAAAATTATGCCCTAGCCGAAAACGGAGATGGAATAGACGTGGGTGGAGCAATATCCCTCTGGGGTCAAATTACTTCCATGGTTTCTGACAAAAGCATTTTTTTCTAACTTACTGATCGTATTCCCTGTTCCACTATCAGAGCTGAACTGATGATCTTTGGGCCCGATATCATTATCACCATTACGTTCTTCATCGCTTTTGCTGTCTACATCATCTTCTGATGAACTCTCTGGTAGCGAGTAATAGTACTTCTTTACTAAAAAAAGATTTATTCTTGGGTTTTCATTAAGTAATTGAAATTTCCGTTTTCGGATTCGACTGGATAGTTGTGGGATCATCTAAAATTAAAGCATTACAACTATATTAACTTTATCATTGGAATTAGAGCGAGTTCAGTGGCGGCTTAGCATGAGTTTGCACCAGGGGCGGTTTTCCATTGAGCGCTCCCCGAAATGGAACAACAAATACAATACATAACGTGCTTACGCGACTTTATTTTGTTAAAATGTTCAATTTCATTATCAAAGTTTCCTTTCCTTTTTAATGGATAAAGTGGAAAGATTGGTTTGTCGTGTTTGACACATTGTGGATCTTACGAGTATGTATGATTTTATAAACCTTAATTTTGAAAAGTTTCTGTCACATGAAACCATCGAAACACAGATAGTAAGGAAAACACCGCGCTGGACTCCAAACAGACTCAAAAATTGTGAGGTTTCAGAATATTCTGCATAATAGTTCCATTTTAAAATGAATCTCAGAAGCGCAATGGAAAAAAAACTGTGCGGCGTTGGCACTCTTTGGTGCTTGGTGCCCGGGGCGGAACGGGGCCTTTACATGCTAAAAATTGATAATCTCACTTTGATATATGTATATCACAAATTCATAGCCCTCCTAAGCTGTCCCCTGCTGAGGACCCTCAGGTAAGTATTAATTAAAATTTTACTGCAAGTGACCTTCCTTGGCGTTCCCTTCTTTTATCCGGTAAAGTTGGAAAAAAGTGGAAAATGCCCAAAAATATAAAACTCACTTAAAAAAAAAAGTATTCGATGAAATTGATGTGCTATACTCTTCAGTCTCATGTTTGTTTTGACGACTGAGGTGGTAGTTACATCGCTTATTTTAAAAAGCGCGACAATAGAAGTCGCATGTCATCATGCTACGGACGCAGGAATCGCTGGACGACCGGCCCGCGCGTCACTCCAACGGAAACTCGACTATTTTAAAGAGAGTTTATCCGTTTTTAACATTTATATTAAACTTACTTGGTTATCCATTTTCATCAGTTATTTATTAAATGATTTAATTTTATTTAAAACTGCCTTTGATAGATTCTAGCGGATTATACTTGCATGGGTGTGCATGTTTTTTATATTTTTCATAATTGATTCGATGCTTTCTGTTTTCGATATACCTAACTTATATGATAACTACCAGTCCAGTTAAACTATTATTTAATCTCGCAAAGTAATTTTTTTCACAGAACATATAATTTTTTTAAATAATGAAAATCCACTTTTCTGTCGAGTGCTCAGCATAAGCTCCGTCGCTGATAATAAAAATGCTGAAAGTGGATTTACCTGATACAAAAGGGAAGAGTCATTCATCAATAAACTTATTATGAAATCAGTATATAAGAAATACATATTGGTAAAATTTGGGCTTTGAGCCGTGCAACTGCCACATTTGTCAAAGTGTCGGACTGGATGATTTTTAGGGTTCCGTACCAAAAGGGACTATTCTTATGAAACTCCGTTGTCCGTCAGTAAGTCACACCCGCATCATTTTCGTGTTGGTTAACTCGTCGTATGTGTGCAAAACTAAAAGAATTTAATTAATTGTGTCAATCGTCGAGATCCTTGCTTACATATAGAACAAAAATATAATATATATTATAAATATTTATTTTTTATTTTTTCAACCACAATATTACACTATTTTTACAATATTTTTAATATACTCGCCCACACCTGTTAGAATTAAATTTTGATGAAAGAGTCAAATTAATGTTAAAGTGGTAAAAATTATGGCAAGGAAGTGTAGAAATATCATATTTACTTGCTTTTGTTTATTTCTATATAATAAAATAACCGATATTTAATTAAAAGCTGTGAGGAAGTAAGAAGAAAAAATATATTTATTTACATTTAATTATAATTATTAAGCAACATATTTACTTGCATACGTTTAGAGAAATCTGAAAAAATGCTACAAAAGCAAGTATGTCTCTAATTAATGAACCGAAAATTACAAGACAAACTACTTTTATATATACTATTTTTACTTATATAATTTTTCAGATTACAGGAAAATAAAGCGCTTATGAAAATTTATTACTAGGTTGATTGATGTAGAAGAAGCAAAAGAGGTGTGTCAGGATCGTAGCAGATGGAAATCTGTAGTCTCTGCCTACCCCTCTGGGAGACAGGCGTGAGTATATGTATGTAAGTGTGTATGAAAATTTAGAAAATTTTCATAATAAAAAAAAATATGAAAACTTTTCAGTTTCGCAACCCCTTTTTTGATATAATGATCAGTATAATTTTCTGACTAATCATAGTAAGGAACCTTCGGCACGTGAGTCCGACATAGACTTGGTTGCTTCTTAATGTCAATTACTAATAAAACGGCTTTTTATTTGCTATCTATGAAAATCCCTTTTAACTAGCCTTTTTGCGGAAGATGGAAACCATAGACCCTTACCTTACAGAGATAAGAAGAAGCAAGGAGGTTAACACGAACGAGTTAATGCTTGGAGTCACAGAGGTCAAGGTCAGTGAAACCAAAAGAGTATACAACGTGAAATATAGGTCATTTTGTTAACGGAAACTGGTGATAGTACTCGTCCATATGAACAACTTTTACTATGGAGCAAACCCTGAAATAGCGAAAAGAATATCAGCTGTTCCATAGAAAAGTTAAATACCTATTCGACTAAAATGTATGAAACAGCTGCTTTTTTTTCGCGATTTCATGGTTGGCTTCATAGTAAATGTTGTTCATACGGAACTTACACCATATACCACGGGACTAGGCAAGCGCACTTATCCCCCTCTGCCGAAGTACATGAACAATTTGTTAATGTAAGTTTGCTTGTGAGCGCGTTTTGTGTTTGTGTTGCAGTGTGACACGTCAATTTTTCGCGGGAGTATGCGTGAATTTGTAAATGTGTGCTGTGCGTGTTTACCTCCCCTCCCGTGGAAAACGGCAGAATAATTTCACGTTGTATAGTTAGAGCATACGTGGGTTTAAGGAAGATCGGTTATGCACATGAGCCATCTTCGGGTAGGTACACCAGCGCTGTATCTTTATCCCGGAAAAAAGTAGCCTATGTGTTAAGTTAGCGTATAAGCTATATCCGTTCTTAATTTCATCCAAATCCGTTCAGCCAGCAGTGCGACATGCTTTTTTCCGGGATAAAAAGTAGCCTATGTGTTAAGTTAGCGTATAAGCTATATCCGTTCTAAATTTCATCCAAATCCGTTCAGCCGTTTCAGCGTGAAAGAGTAACAAACATACACACACACACAAACTTTCGCATTTATAATATTAATGTGATTATTTAATTGAATGGTACGGAACCCTCAGACTTGACAAGTTTTTCAAAGATCAAGGACAACAGACTTTCAAATCGTTTTTTTTTTGTATTTACACCTCATTCACACTCTATTTATTCAGTTCTCAGACTAAGGAACCACTAAAAGTGTACAAAGTCACACAAAGCCATAAAGCAAGCATAAAGCAATGTAAAGTTACTACGACAAAGGAACGAGCAAAATGACATTAAAAAGGATACATATCGTTAGTATTACGTGTAAATAATTAGCATATGTACAATACTTTTATTTTGTTGAAATGTAATTATAGCCTTCAAGGTGTTTTGTTATCATTTTGTTATTTGCCTAGTATCTTTAAACTAACAAGGAATTTTCTCAAACGGATTGTTCTCTAAATTATTTGTGTTAGGGTAAATGCACTTGTTAATATTCTTTTCCTTACCTATGTACAAAAAGTATGCAATAAACGCGTTTTGTGTGTATTCGCAAAAATTGCTTTATAATCATTAAACAAGAAAATTATGTAGAGTTTTGATTGCATTACATTGCACCACTTTGAAGCATGTTTACAGTTCTAATGTAATTAAATCAAAATTTAATTCATAAAATTACATAGGTAATTTTCTTGTTAAAACATCATTATTATGAAGCAATTTTCACGAATCTACATAAAACGTATTTTTATTCAAAATTATGGAAAAAAATGTTATGATGTGCATTTTGCACCGAGATCCTCCGTTACCACCTTAAGTACCTTAACATATAAATAAAACGATAATTATACCTTAACGTTATTTGAAATGCGTTACAAAGAAGAAAAGACAAATATACATATAAAAAACCTCGGGCTACGATTTGAACTTGTGACCGGCAAAAGCACTACCAAATTGCGCCATCGAGGTACCCATATTCCGAGTACCTAGCATGGTATAGTAGGGGAGCTGACCGCAAGATTTCAACGTCATCTGACACAAAGTTGCACTTGTTAAAAAAAAATATTTGAAAAAAACTATAGTAAGCCTTAAAAACTACACATAATAAAATTATGGAGGCAGCTACACAGGTTTTGTGTTGATGTTAGATATAGGCTATAATTCATGTGCCCTGGTTAACTCATTAGTAAAAACTATACAGACTACACCAGTCTAAAACAGGTTGATAACCGACACTTAGTGGTGTAAAAAAAACAGATCTGATTCAAATTATCCGGCCGGGTCAACAACAGGTCAAAGATCAAAAATTTTGAATATTCATAGCTTGGAAACTATCACGTTTACACCAAAATCGTCTAGGAGTGAAATCTCGAGTCTCTCGACGCGTAAATAATAATAAAAATTTAAAATTCCTAAAAATTTGGAACCGTTACCCTCTGTCGAGGTTAAAAAAACAGTCGCTTAAGCTCTTTTTGAATTAACCATTCATATTTTCAAAATCAGCAAAACTTCTGGAATAATCACGAAAGAGCGCGCCGTCTATTGCTACAAATGTTAAACTTTGATAAAAAACAGCTGTGACATGGCAGCCATCTTCCCATTTAGCGGGATAAGTACCGGATAGTTCCTACTTAAGCTTTAATTTAATCAAGTGTCAAATTAGGCGCTAACGGAGATCAAATTTCGTTCGAACAATGTAATTTCGAAAATAATCATGAGTTTGGCAGGTTTTTATTTAAATTAAGAAAGGTTGCTTAAATATGTACATTAAAGGTTTCGTGCAACAGAAAATCATGATTCTCGTGATTAAATAAGTTTAATCTCTACTTAAATTTTGAAATTAGTTTCGAACAACTCAGCGTAAGTGTCGGTTAACAACCTGTAACAAGCACAACTTTGTATCAGATGACGTTGAAATCTTGCGGTCGGCTCCCCTGCGACCATATCGAGCTTTGACAGCTCAATATACGACGATCTGTCTCTCTTTAGACAGATCAACAGAGTTATACAGAGCGCTGTATCAAGCGCTATCGAGCTCGATATAGTCCTTCATGTTAGATGTGCTGAACCGTTGAATATTTCCATCACACCCGTACGCCAAATTTTTCAAACTACTTGATACACTTCCCAGTAAAAGTATACCTAATAATCTGTATCCATACATCATCCGCCAGCACTTTTCAGCTGCAAAATTAATTTTCCAAATCGCCATTTTTTTCGCACAACACTAAATCACAGGTTCTTATTCTTTTTACTAAATAGAGTGGAATTTGCACTTGTTGCACCTACTAAACTGACTAAAAGACTGAAGTTAACAATACAATTTCGAGTTCAATTAAATGTTACGGAATCAAAGTAGATGTAGATAACGCTTCCTGCGAAAAAAATTGAATAAAAACAGTGTTTCTAGGTCACTGTCTTAGGCGTAACTAGGTAGGGGAGAGGCGCGCCCCCCCACAGTACTGTCTGCCCCCCCTTGAAGTATAGGTGTCATTGGTAAAAGTAATGTGACCAAGTGCGAGTCGGATTCGCACACAAAGGGTTCCGTACCACCACATGTTACAGGTACGGAACCCTAAAACATTATGGTAGATACATATAACATGAAAAAAATAACAAATGACCGCCTTTAAGATCTTAGCGGCTCAAAACGGTTGACAAGCTACTCGTAGCGCCATCTATTACCTCAATAAGAGCTGTCAAACAAGCCATCTAGAAATGGCGCTATGGTTAACACGAATGACCTAAGGTTTAACTTTTTTAATTTAAAATTTAATTATTTGTCGTGATAGATGCCATAGTAACACGTATTCTGTGAAAACTTCAATTTTCTTCCTATAACGGAAGCCAAGCCCCTGTGACAGACGGACAGACAGACCGAAAGACAGCGAAGGCTTAGTAATAGGGCTCCGTTTGTCAGCCTCCGCTTACGGATTACGGAATCCTAAAAATTGCTTTATCCAATTTAAGGCCATTTTTTTTTTCTATGTAGTCTCGTTATAAGGAGTGTTATCTTATTACGATCACATAATCGAGAACAGATGCGTGTTAATTGCTTCATGAGTTGGAGACGGAGCTGCCCCCCCCCAGCTACAAATCCTAGGTACGCCCATGGTCACTGCATTCTTATAGCTGACTATCTGAGTTTTGGTAAAATAGTTCTTGTTAACTGGAGTTAAGAGAGAGGGGAATTGCCAACGTAATCACGGAACATCTCGGTTTTTTCTCAATTCGGTCTTAAAATTGGCCCCAGAGATAGGGATTTAGCCATGGGCGTCAGAAGATGAAAGTCCAGGGTGGGGCAACCTTTCAAATATCAACGGGATATATGGCTGAAAAATTTAAAAAAAACTTTTGTGTAAAACTGCCGATCGGTCTTGTCTCTCATATGTCCGCTGTATGTGTACTTTAGTCGTGCTACGAAACCCTATTTTTTACTGTCCCATTCCGTTTCCAGGGGGGGCGGCTCTCCCCCTTTGCCCCCCCCCCCCTCCCCCTCCGACGCCCATTGATTTAGCTATCTATTTATACCGATGTAAATTAACACACACCTTTAACCGGTGGTCCACTGCTTAGCCCCACCCAGTGGTGGGTCCACTGAGATCAAACTATTTATTTCTTTTAATTATAATTAAATTGATGGCGGTATATCCATCCCAAATTGCCGGGCGTCACTGGTGCAAGGGTTTCGGCACCGCGCTCACCAACCCGCCTGCCCAGCGTGTGTTTGTATGGGCATTTTTTCCAGGAGGACCGCCAAGAGTGGCAAAATCTTGGACGAAACAGGCTGATGGATGGATGGATAATTAAATGTATAAAAACAAACAAAAAAAGCAAAGGAATAGGTATACCGGCGAAAATTTAAGAAATTTTAAATACTTGTTATGAATTTTGTACGGTGCTTTGTATATTGTGCAGGATTGATTGCTTTTTAGGGTTCCGTACCCGAAGGGTGCCAAACGAGACACTATTACTAAGCCTCCGCTGTCTGTCTGTCCGTCTTGCTCAGTATGAGAAGTCGGGTACATGGTTCAATTTAAGAAAACGAAAGAGATAAACATATCTGAAAATCCCTCTGTGCGGTGAATCAATAAAAGGTTGGATATTGCTGTTTTTTGTGAATTATATTAAATACAAACAAATAAACTCGAGAGCGTTTTTTTAAAAAACGCATTTCTATGTTTTAGGTTAGTAATTTATGAAACTGGTACCTAAAAAGGTTTATGTATAGTTTCATACACTACTTTATCTAAACTCGTGCCTGTAACCTGTTTTCATAATTTTTGTAAATTTGTCGTTAGCCATTTTTGATTATTCCTGTAAAAGCTTGTTTTAAAAGTGTTCCTAATTTCCGTCGTCATTTCCAGAATGTCAGGTGGAGTCAAATATCATCACCATCCCTGCTGTCAGTAATTTTAGGGCAGAATAATTCTTTTTACCCATAAAACCACAGTAGGTAATAAATAAATTTCCTCGAAAACTATGGCGCAACCAACAGTTCATCCATTGACAGACCGAGTTTGTGTGTGTGTGTGTGTGTGTGTGTTTGTTACTCTTTCACGCTGAAACGGCTGGACGGATTTGGATGAAATTTAGAATGGATATAGTTTATACCCTTACTTAACACAAAGGCTACTTTTTATCCCAGGAAAAAAGCACGTCGTTAAACCGAATACCACGTGAGCGGAGCCGCGGGCAAAAGCTAGTGGGTTTATATGTTGAAAACAGTCATTATTGTTATTTCTACTTTATTAGTTCGGACCAAAGATATTGTATAGAGAACTAGACTGTGCACTACGATACGAAAAACGAGCCGAACGAGATGGGCGTAGGTACTCGTTGGTCCCTTTCTAACACGTTTGAAACTCAACAACACTATATGAGTATATTGTATATATTATATACACTGGCAGCTTGCTAGACAAGGACACACGAGTACCGGCAGCTCTCTCGCTCGGCTCGTTTTTCGCTTGAAAATGGTATCATAATAATTACAACCTTATTTCTAAGGAAATAAAATCTACTTTAGTTGAGCGAAAATTTGACATTGCACAATCTAGTTCTGTATACAATATCTTTGATTCGGACTGGACTACTGTTTTGAAGTGAAAAATATTTTTTTCGATGCAGTGAATTTTTATATACACGCTTTAGGCTCTGCTAAGTCTTGGAAAAGGCCTCCCTGATAACATTTTTTTTCAGAAAATTTAAATTCAATAATATATGTAGGTTTCTGCTATTATTATCGAAGTATGGGAATTCTACTGTTTTAAAATCTATTTTTTTACTACCTATGTCGTCTTAAAGATAGCAGTCTATTTACACCTGGTTGTACACAAGAATTATTGTATTTTTTATCTTTTTATGTATTACATTATTATTATAAATGGAACGCCAATCGATCAACTTATCATTTAATGCTTATAGGATTACAATCACACATCAAATGACTAAACCAAGATATTTCTGCGAAATATTAGATATGTTTCCAAAAGAACTTTTGTAAGTACCTAAATAATTGTATCCATAGATACGCCGCCGCCAATACTTTTCCACTGCTATTTGTAGTTCAAACATGTTTATTATTTCACTTTCACTGTAAGATAACAACTTTACACTGTTTTAATGTTACTTCATAAAGTTACAAATATCACAATTAATCGACGAGTTCTTGTTTCACAACAAAGAACAATCCTTGTTACAATCACGAGTGTATGAAATATCTTCATAGACACGTTTTTTCCCAAGAAATTAATATTAGCATTGATATCAACGACCTTTAGTAGGCGTTTCGTATCAGTCGTTGAATATATTTATTTAACTAAATTCTTTATTTTTAGTGGTGGCGCCACTGTCTATGCACAGACAAAAGTCAAAACAAAAAAAAACTTTTATTTTTAATTCCGTTGTACCGTGTTGTGTGTAGTACAAGTTTTTGTACAAGCGATCCTAAGCTGAGATTCAGAGTGCATTTTGAGTCCGAACTCAATCTTACAAACGTCACTCTAGCATGAGATCACGTCGTTTTTTGACGTTTGTAAGATTGAGTTCGGACTCAAAATGCACTCTGAATCTCAGCCGTATACTTATCCAAAAAGAAATTATTAAATAACGAACGGATAATCTTCTGATAAACACTGATGGCAACGTCTTTAGCAAAAATAAATTCAACTGCAAATTCTCGGTCAGTAACAATAACAACAGAAACTCAAAGAACTTAAATGGCTATTTTATTATATTCACATGTTCTCATGATCTTCTAAGTCCGCTTAAAGGAAGAGCAATTGCTGTTGAAGTATTTTTTTTGCACTATTAGATACGAGTTGAAAAATCGCGTAAAAGTCCGTCGAGTGTACTTTGAATAGCACATTTGGATTCTGTCAATTTAGAATTTACCACCACAATTTGAAAATCATTTTTTTACGTTTTTCTAAAACTGTTTGTATTAAAATATGTTTGTTAATTCCTTTTTCCAACGACAGCGAATAAAAATTGGTCAGTATATACTTTAGTTGCAAAGATTAGGTGCAAAGTCCCTGACGTTTAAGAAAGAGTAGGAAAATTAAATAAACACTGTCGAACCGTATTTAAGAGAAAGACAGCTATACTCCGTGCATTACGGCTAAATTTTGCTATCTAAATGATTTATTTTATTACTATAGCTAATTTATTTACAATAAATTAAACAAAAGATAAGTAAGTAAGTAAATAAATATTAAGATTGTTGCAGAGTGAGAGAGATGAAACAAATAATAAAAGTTTGAAGTTTAAAAGAAGTATAGTGTACGGTTGGCAAAACAGATAAATAGTCCGGCCCATACCGTTCAGTAGTGCGTTTACAATGCGACAAGGATGTAAATGAACGTATCAAAAAGCGGAACTAACACCGCCACAGTATTGTTATTTATACTATGACACCGCTTTCATATGAAACGTCACATTTTGACGGTTCGCCGCGTTAATTAACCCATAGACATGCCCAACCAACTGACTGACAGCCCAATAACCCCTGACGAATTTTGATTTTTTGATTTTTAAATAAGTGTGCGTTGTTTAGTGCAGTTACCGTTCAAGAACTATCGATGTGTTGTCGATAGTAAATATTTTTAACCACTCGAAGGTCAAGTTTTTGTAAAGATACGAAACTGAACAATGTCAGGCTTGGCGCACTGAGCTCTGAAGAGTGCTTTCCTCGCGTGCCGACTTGTGATGGCCTGTCATTCAGAACCTGTTACGGTGATAAGATTCGCTTTCTTTTTTTAACTTGCTTTATTGCCGTTAGGGATTTTCTTCTCCCTCGCACACTATGTTCGCCCTTACGCCAGTATATTCTTATTCTATGTCTATGGTTATACCAGCTCCCTCGCTCACGTTCATTTAGATCTTTGTCGGACTCTTTGTGTTTATTAAATAAGTATTCCTCATCTGAGGTGCAATTGTGTAAGGCAATGGTATTCAAATTGATTGTCATATGGCTATTCGGCTTAACAAATAAGCCCGCTTGACAATTGAGACAATCGTATTCATTTGACAGCCAAAAATGTACGATTGCAATTGTCAAACGGGCTTATTTGCATACCCGAATAGCCATATGACAATCAATTTGAACACCATTGCCTTACACAATTGCACCTCTGATCTGTCACTTGCCTGTTAGGGGATGTCCGTAAACTACGTGGTTTGTTTAACATGGGGGTTGCAAAAAGCTACGCCGGGCTACGTGGGTAGTCAGGGTAGTCAGAGTCTAAACTACGTAGTTATCAATCAGAAGATTTTGGTCGGTTTCGAAACACACCTGAAACACAAATTTGCTTGCACATGGGTTTCCTCGCCAATGATACTCGACTCCCGCTCGCTTTGCTCCCATCCATCCATCCATCCATCCATCAGCCCGTGTTCGTCCACTGCTGGACATAGGCCTGTCGGTCAATTACGAATGTATAAATTGTTACAAAACATTACAGTAAAAATTATTTAAAAAAACGTCTTGCTAAGTTTCTTGCCTTTCTTCTTGGCAAGACTAATCGATATATATATTAATAGTTTATTTATCTAACAACTTATTTATTATTGCATGGTGTAGGTATATATAATATTTTTTTACTCATGTTTGTATATATTTGGTTAGGGATTATATTTATTTATGGTCTATTTAGTTTATTTATCAATTTATTTATTCATTGGACTGTATAATTATACAATATTCTCCATCCCACATTTCTTTATTTTATGCAGGTGTATAATTTTACCAGCCCAATTTAAATATAGCTTTTTTACATAGGTATTTCCCGTATTATATTTGTTTAATCATATTCTATTGTATTTATAAAGATTAGATTTGACTTATAGAAACAACGATATTCCAACATCGTTGTAGAAAGTATACTTTATGTACCTATTTTAAAAAATAAACAATTTGATTTGATTAGATAAAGTATATCCAAATGCGCAACATAAAAAATACCGCAAATGACTTTTAGATTTCACAGGAAAAACCTAGGTTCCAACCAGTAGGATGTTACTTAATACCTTTCAGACATTATGGTGCAAATAAATTTGATTTGATTTGAGGGTCAATGGCGAGTTGCAGGCACAGACCACTTACCCAGGTTGCAGGCAAAAGCCACGGTAGTCTACGTGAAGGAACAACTGTCTTTATGGACGCTCCCCTGTGGTTAAAGTGTTTGCGCGGTTATATCATCTCTTTTGTTGACTGTACCTATATTCGAGAATTGAATTGTGTCTTAATGTACAGTCACAAAAATGTAACATTAAGCATTTCGTCACATTTTCTCTTTGTAATCATAAGTCACGGTCGCGGTTAATGGTTTAAAAGTGCTATAATTATTTATTACAGCACTCGCTGGTAGCCTTTGTTTTACATTCTTGGTTTTTTTTTGTGCGCCAAGATTGTTAAGTGTACGTTGTACACAACGGGTTCCGTCAACTTGGAAAATAGGTACTTCATTTGATTCTCCTCATCCATCTTACATTCATCAGCTTGTTTCGTCCACTGGTCTTTCCAAGATTTTGCCACTCTTGGCGGTCCTCTTGGAAGAAATGTACATTTCACATATACTCGTATATGCTAAGCACGTGGGTTAGTGACATTTGCAGAACAGAATAGTTCATCCATTCCCTGGTTCCTATGTCCACTGTTGGACTTAGGCCTTTCCAAGATTTCGTCATTCTTGGCAGTCCTCCTGAGAGGAAAGTCCATACTCACACGCTGGATAGGCGGGCTGGGTGAAACCGCTGCCCGTCACCAGCCATCGGGTATGGTTATACCGCCATCTATCGGTCCCAGAAAGTTGTTTTAACTGCTAGATACTCGTAGTAACTTTTGACCTTCACAATGAAGTTTGAAGTTTGAATACTTCTATGGGACCTAAACCATAATAAAAATTAAGTTCCCAATTTAGTGTCCCTACAGCGATAATGGTACTTATCTCGTCTTGCCAACTGCGAGTTCCCGGATACAATGTCCGGTTGAGACCGCGTTGTTTCTACAAATGTGTATGATTAACTATGATTGTGGCTTGTTAAGACTATCCTTTTGCCCGTGGCAACGTCACAGCGCGGAACTACATGAGGAATTATCTTAAAACTCTCCTTAACAGGCTATGTAAATTTTATTTTTTGTCGCTCTCACTCGAAAGCGAAAAAACGCGCAGTGCGAGAGGGGCGGATTCAGCGCAAATGAGAAAATATGTGTTTTTATTAAGAAAACTACATAAAATAGCTAGCAAAATTTCCAAAGTAAAAAATCTAGATATAGTTAAAACCCATCTAAACAAATATGTTTAAGTTCTGTTCATGATTCCTATTCGTCAAACGAGGAGAAAAAGTCCATTTCACAATAATTTTTATCGATGAAAATTTATCCAACACACCAAAACAAAACCCAAAAAAATGCATATAACAGAAATGTATTAAAATTTTCTGTGTTTTTCATGAAATACACAGAAGAAAAGCATCCATATCTTATTTACTAACTTATGTTAACCCAAAGCACCTTGATTCACAAATAATCAGATTTCGAACTGACAACTTATTTTTATAATGCCTATATTACTCCTCAAAAGTGTAGCTTTCTATTAGAGAAAGAATTTTTAGAATCGGTTTATTATCCCAGAGATAACCCCTACTTCATACAAACAAACAAATATTACCTCTTTACAATATTTGTGTAGATTATGTTCTATGAATTGCACCACGCCGTACTCGAAGCGATAAATGCAGCAGCTAATAGAGCTATAAAACTTAAAGGTCGACAAACTTTCCATGCTTCTTCAACACCTTGTATCTTTCAGATTATTCAGATTGCAATCTGTTCGTTTTATAGCAGTCAGTCAATACCATTAATAGTGATGTGTATTTTTGTTGTGATATTTTATCGTCGTTATTTACCTCTTATTTCTTCTTGAGATATAAGGTGACTGACTTATACAGCCAAAATCATACTGTAGACACAGTGATCTTAGTCAAGGTTTAATAACCATGTTTTAGTATTCTAGTCTGGGTGTTTATTCTGGATCAACATTTTACATAATATATCCAAATTTCAGATCTGTATGTACCTCATTCCGTCTGCAAGCTAGAGACCCGTGACATACGGATGGACAGAGAGCAGAGCGACATTAATAGGCCTTGGGCGCGGAGCCCTAATCATTGAACGAGCGAGCGAAGCGAGCGTTTGTATGTATAAATGTTTGTTCGAAGATAACTCGAGTATCGTTGATCGGAATGTCATGAAATTTGGCAGGCGAGTAAATAAGGCAAAAATAATTTTTGAGTACTCAAAATGAGCCAAATCGGCCAAGCGTGAATCGGGCGAGCGCGAGTTCACAGTTTGGGTCAAACTAGTAGTAAAAAATTGATATGTCGAAGATTATTCAGATATTTTCCGCTGCCAACTATGTACCTCTTCTTATACATACATGCTACAGTATCCGCGAATACACAGAAAGATATCGAAGCATCGCACTAAGGGCCCATAATAACTCAATTCGCAGTCCTGCTCTAACGCTTCTGCTTTTTAACTGTCTATCCTACTCTAATCAGATGCCGCGCACGCTAAACATCAGTTATTTTGAAATCGCGGCTACACTGATGGTTTTTTCATTTTTATGGAACAGTCTGCAGCTGCTTTGGACTAATATCAGTTATATTATGCAAAGTTTCAGATCTAATTTCAAGTATTCATTGAATGCTATCCGCTTATCCTAAGGTTTGGAGGAAACTTTGTAATTTTTTTCTATCGAGAAAGTTTAATGGAATCAAGTTTTCACCATAGCATTGTCCTCAACTTTAAAATATATTAATTTCAGAGTGATTGTTACAGTATTTGTTTGTTTATAGCAGGATCGTGCGAAGCGAAGTGAGGTATTATACACCCTTAAGGGCTGCCATTCTTCGCGGAACTCTATAAAAGATGAGCCAACAGAGACATACCATTTCAAAACAATGTCAAGTACGTACTCTAGCGAAGGATTTAGATAGCTTTTTCTACTTAAAAGATAAATATCATTATCGTTCTACAAATAGATTACTATTGCACGCCAGTGTCACTTGCACGATAGTAATTCTTAGAC
Source organism: Ypsolopha scabrella (assembly GCA_910592155.1). Taxonomy (NCBI): domain Eukaryota; kingdom Metazoa; phylum Arthropoda; class Insecta; order Lepidoptera; family Ypsolophidae; genus Ypsolopha; species Ypsolopha scabrella. Next base: position 13,448,157 of record OU342987.1, read on the forward strand.
AAACAACTTTAATTTGCGATTTGCGAGTTTAAATCTTCTGCCGTGAAAATAATGACGGCTTTTCAATGCCAAATAGATTGCAATATAAAAGCAAAACTAATCGATGTTTTCCATTGTTCTTATCATCTTTCATCATTATTTTGAAACGTGAATAATTTAGCTATTTCCCGCGAGGATTTATCAACATAAAAAATCCGGTCAAGTTAGGACTCGCGCTCTGAGGGTTCCGTAACATTTAAATAAACTAATAGACTTGAGTTATTTGAATAAAAATTACAATCTTATCAGTAATTACAAAATGTATGAAACCAAACTGCAAAATTAACTTGGTCGAGTATTAGGGCACCTAACCCTAAACCTATATTAAAAACGGCATTTTCAGCATTTGTTGTTTAAATACAGTATATGGCACATAATATACACAAAATTCCAAATTCCTAACTAGTTTAGTTTTTGAGATAGAATCCGTAACGAAAATGGTTTAAATGAAAACTGACAACTTTGATTAATTTTTCTTAATTTTTTGAGATGCGCAAATATAAACTAAATATTTGTGCTCAACTCAATGGGTTCTAGAGGCACCCCATAGGCCAGGGTAAAAAATTTTTTTTCTTTTACTTCCATTTCGTGTATTGAACTTCCACAAAATTTTGATTTAATTCAATATTCGGTTTTGGGTCAACATTTTGCATAACATATCCAAATTTCAGATCTGTAACTCAATCGGTCTGCAAACTAGAGACCCGTGATATTAAGGCGAGGAATTGACAAACTTTTAATTTCAAATCGGCGCCTTAGGGGAGTGGAATGAGGGGGACTTACTCCATACAAACTAGCTCACGAACTAGTCTATGCCGTAAGGTCATATGCGACAAAACAGTATTTTTCATTTAAAATGACAACTATAAGTAATTTAATAAATCCAATCGGCCATATTGAAGTGTATTTGTAGACTAATTTAAATAAAAAACTTAGAGGCTTCATTCGCTCCCGTTTGTCAGTAAAATAGAAATCTCTGTTTTAAAAGAGGTTTCTAAATATTTTTTTCTCTGCTATGAAAATTAATCAATCAACTTAATCTTCGGGCAAAATGATGTCAATAAAATGTTTAATCTAGTATATAAATTGGTAATTACATATGTTTTTTTATTGCTGGGAAAAATGGAGATCAATGTCGCCAAAATTTCCAATGCGTCGCTCCGGCTCCGTTAACTCCGTTTTGTCGGCAAAGGTTCCCGAAAACTCAATGACCCCTTCAAAAAAATCTTAGTACATCGGTTCGATCCAATTACGATATAAACTACGACCTTAACATCATTTCATTTGAGCTATATTAAGTTTTGGACACTAAAACTTATACTAAAATAAACGTCGTGAAAAATGTGATATGAAAAGGCCATCATATTAAAAACCAATCCCTCTAATTCCGAAACAATAAATAAAAACACTGCAAAACCGCGACTTTCCTGAGGATAAACATGTGAAAGGTGAAGGCGTTGGAGCAGTACAGATTTTTCTGGATAACCTTGCCTTAAAGAATATCATTATTTTAGTTCACTAAATATTATTTTGATTAAATTCTCCACATTATAATTTCGCAGCACTGAAACAGTTTTTACTTATTTTTGCACCTCCTACATTTGGTAACTGTCATTTCATACATTAGCCTAAAGTTGACGTTAGCACCCGATTCCCAATCCAAACGTGGAACAATAATATGTATAACATATTCGAACTTCTAGTCTGGTTATCTACAAGCTAGACATCCATGACTTAAGGACGGACAGACAGCAGAGTGACATAAATAGGGCTTCGGTTTGGCCTTTGGGCACGGAATCCTCAAAAATGGCCAAAAGATTTTTTTTTACATAACCTAACGAGGGTGTTATAATAAAAAATTATACCAAAATATACTGTCACTGGTTTCGACTATTTAGTAAATCGTGAAAAAGTTAGTTTCGGCTAGCCAATACAGTTTATTGTATTAGATTTCGTGTGTATCCGTGTCAAAAAACTTCGTTTTATGATTATTTACGCATAGGTATCGATTTACAAATGGGAAATACCTATTTCCCGCATTAAGGAAATATGTAGCAGGAAGTGTCCTCGTACAGAAATAAACTCGGATAAACATTCCTTACACAATAACTTGAAGTGTTTTATAATGAAGTTAGTATACACTTATGTGGTTATAGTGATGGTACGGGGCCTTAATTTTATTTTTATCTTCATACCCAGTGCGTAATTGACATTACAGAAGCAGAAGAAACAAAAAGAAAATGAAGTAGTACTTGGCTAATTTATAAGAAAATAAAACCGTAAAATATAGCCCATAATAGAGAATTTTAATTCATATAAAACAAACAATTAACTTACTACAGTGATAAGTCTAGGGCGAAAAATAAATATGATACACTAGCTTTTGGCCGCGGCTCCGCCCGCGTGTTATTCGGCTTAAGCTCGTGCTTTTTTTCCGGAATAAAAAGTAGCCTATGTGTTAAGTTAATGTATAAGTTATATCCATTCTAAATTTCATCCAAATCCGTTCAGCCGCTTCAGCGTGAAAGAGTAACAAACATACACACACACAAACTTTCGCATTAATAATATTAGTGTGATTAAGGATTTAAAAAATCTCTAGCTTGCAGACGAAATGCGTTACAGAACTGAAAATTTTATGTAGACTGTTGACCCGAAACCGAATGTCGAATTGAAAATGAGATTAAATAAATTCAGGGGAGTCCCATACCTACATGAAAAAGAAAAAAAAATGTTTTTCTTGCCTAGTGATAAGTTTGTAATTTTTATTCAAATTATTTAAGTCTATTAACTTATTTAAATGCGTACGGAACCCTCAGGGCGCGGGTCCTTCTCGCACTTGACCGTTATTTTTTTCAAAAGGCATAGCTGACGTCGCTTCTTTGGTGTAAGGGAAAGAAAATTTTTAATTTTCCGCCGCACTTTGGGGGTAACAAAGGATCTCGGTGAAAAATGCAAACATTAATAGTGTTTTCGTTACTTTCGAATAAAAAACGTGCAATAATAGTACATTACGATACGAGAGCGATGAAACGTTTTCTGACGAGTGTGAGTTTGCAATAAAAAGCTGCGCTTGCGTAAAGTCGGCATTTTCCGCACTTTTGCTATAAAATATTATACGATACTCGTGCGAGAAACTTTTTCTCGACTCGTGTGATTGCAGCACTCACCTTCGGCTCGTGCCGCAAACTCACACTCGTCAGAAAGCGTTTCATCGCTCTCGTATCGTAATGTACTATTATTGTATATTTGCGAAAATGGCGTGATAATAATAATGTTTTAACAAGATAATTATGTCATGTTAAGCACCACATTTTAATAGAATTACATTAATAAATTTTAAAGAGTGTTTAAAGTTGTAATGTAATGCAATCAAAATGTAATTCATTAAATGACATAATTTTCATATTGATTTTACGTGCCGGCTGTTTTAGAGCCGAACGGTATCGCACGTGACGACGGCAAGAGGCCGGACGGAATGACGCTCATTCCATGGCAGAATGGTCGGTCTCTGGTGTGGGACGCGACGTGCGTGGATACTCTCGCTGCGTCCCATATCCAATCGACCGTTGTCACGGCTGGCGTGGCTGCTGCAACGGCGGAGCAACAAGCGGCGCAAATATGCAGCTTTAGGTGAAGGCTACATTTTTGTGCCGTTTGGAGTCGAGACGTTTGGGCCTGACGCTCGACTGCTATATAAACAAATAGCATCGCGTCTGGTGGATGCTTTAGGGGACCCAAGGGCTGGAGCTTATCTCGGGCAACGCATCAGCCTTGCTATCCAGCGAGGTAATGCGGTCAGTGTCTTGGGTACCCTGCCCAGTGACAGCGACGAATTAAATAAATCTTTTATTTAATTTAACTTTTATGTTTATATAATTTAGTTAAGTTTTTTTTTATGTATTATAATTTTAGAATAATTTAGTTTAATAAAGTTATGTTATATATAGTTAAAAAAAAAATAATATTATGCTTTATTTTCTTTTCCTAAAATTTTCTTCGACAGGGGTTCGTGGAATCTTTAAAAGTCTGAAAGTGGTCCGTGGCTACAAAAAGTTTAAGAACCCGTGGTTTAGTGCCTAGAATTATTGTACTTTTTTGATACTGTAGGTTTTCTGTTGAAATGTAATACTTACATTAAACTACCTTGGTACATCTACATAGTTATCAAAACAAGTGTATTTATATATCATGTATGACTTCATAGGGACGGATAAACCACAACTCATGTGTTAGTAAATAGTTATTATAAACGCATTATTATTTATTTATAAACGCAGGTTTTTCATAGGTTACATAAAATGATAGATAAAAAAACGGCCAAGTGCGAGTCGCACTCGCGCACAAAGGGTTCCGTACCATTATCTATAAAAGGGGCAAAAAAATCATGTCTTTTGTATGGAAGTGCACAGGTCCGACTCGCACTTGGCCGGTTTTAGTATTTATTGTTATAGCGGCAATAGAAATACATCATCTGTAAAAAATTCAACTGTCTAACTATCACGGTTCATGCATTATCTATAAAAACGCCAAAAAAATCATGTCTGCTATATGGGAGTACGCAGGTCGGACTCGCACTTGGCTGGTTTTAGTATTTGTTGTTATAGCGGCAACAGAAATACATCATCTTTGAAAATTTCAACTGTCTAACTATCACGGTCTGTCCGCGGCTTAGTTCAGAGAGTAATTTGGTATGGGTATTTCATCACGCCGACCATACGATAAATCTCAATTATTCTTTAAGGGTATCTCCCATTTTTCTTAGAGTCAAGTGTCCCCCACCCTGCCGGCTAAACAGCTGTTTAAAAAGAATTAAACAGAAGTAGTATATATACTCGTAATGAATTTAAAAGGAAATCTAACACAGCTAAGTAGGCTTTACAGGTTTACGAGTACCGGTCGTTTAGTCCCCTCTGAACACGACAATGTATAGACCGTTCTTCTAAATGTATGGGACTAGAAGTTTGGAGCGATCTGTATTAATAGACCAAGTTATAAAATGTACTGGGCAACTACGAAACCCTACACTGCGCGCCAAGTGCGGCCGGTTTTTACGGATTTCACTGTATTTGCGCATATTACCATTTGTACGATATAGCCACGACATATACAGGTTGTATATAGAGTGCGACCATTAAATAAAACCACATACTTACTCTACTGACCATACTGAACAACTATTCAAAAAAAAAACCCGCGCATATCTTCTGAGAAAAAGATATTCTTTATCTCGTAGGAGAAAGGTCTATTTCAGAACGCTGCAGCTTAACATCTGTTTTATGGACAACGCTCACTCGAAACGCGCCCGTATGTCGGTGCGTTAGGATTCACGCATTTTAGTTTGAATTTCAAATATTTCTCAAACTAAGGATGGGCGCGGGTATGATTCTTGGGAAAAGTTATTCAGTAGGGTCGGTAGAATATGTGGTTTCATTTAATTGTATATTTGTAATATGGTTTTGTACCACACATTTTTTGAAAAAAGGCATGTTTGCTTAGTTTCTTGCCCTTCTTCTTAGCAATTACATTTTAGTAGCCCAACCTTAATATTTTTTGTATGTTTTTCCCGTATTTATTTATCAACTTATTTGTTCATTGCATCATTTATATATAATTTTTTTATTCCTAGATTTCTCTATTTTATGCAGGTGTTAATTCCTTTATTAGTATATATATATATATATATATATATATATATATAGATATATATATACTAATAAAGGAATTAACACCTTATATATATATATATATATATATATATATAATATCCTAAAGATATATATTGTAAAGATTAACATTGACTTGTATACTTTATGTATCTCTTTTACAAAATGAATATTTTGATTTGATTTGTTTTGATTAATGGTAGCAGTCTATTTACACCCGGTATAAATAGATAGGCAACTTACCGCTGATGCTATAGATGGATAGCCCGTTGATATGGGGCGACTGATTGTTGATCTTCGCTGGTGGCTTGATAGCATCTGGAGCTCCAACCATGCCTGGGGACAAGGAAAATACCATTTTAAAGGGGTGTGACAGGATCCTAGTACATAAAGCTCAGTATCTGCCTATCCCTAATATAATTCATGTCGTATGATTTTAATTGTTACAACTAAATTGAAACTGGAGACTCGGTAATTGATTACAGTTATAACTGTGGATTCCCAGACCACTAAGCATTACTAGACAAAAAACCGGACAAGTGGGAGTCGGACTCGCTCACCGAGGGTTCCGTACAAATTAGTAAAAGTTAAAAAAATCTACAAAAAGATTTGGTCACCCGTACAATTATGACCGCGTATACCGTTGCTTAACCTCGATGATTTTTGTACGACTTAATTTTAAATGTATAGATCTAAGATTTTTCTTAATTAAGATTTAAGTCAACGGGAAATACCCTATAAATTTTGATTCCCTTGAGAGTGTCGAAATATACGTTTTTGGGGGCATAAACGACCGTATCTTTTTTTCACGTTAACTTAGGAGTATGATTTTTTCACAGCTTCAAAGGACTGTAGATTACAGTATATGGTTTTATTTTTAACTCGATACCTTTACGCGTGACAGACGGACAAAAAAGTGATCCTATAAGGGCTCCGTTTTTTTCCTCTTCAGGTACGGAACCCTAAAAAGAAAAAAACTGCTCAAGTCCCAACAGGAGCCCCAAATTTAATTATCGCTATGATAGTTAAACAATATTTTACATTTCTGGCTCGCATCCATTTTATAGATTACTAGCCTTTGCCCGCAGCTTCACCCGCGTTCAGTGAATCTTTGCCCCGTTTTCGGCTTGTGCGTTATTTTGTGAACACCCCTTATAGCCTATGTGTTGACCGGGTCACTACGACGATAATTAGCAAAACCACAACCAAATCTGTTCAGTGGTTTTCGAATTGTAAAAGCGTTTATTAAATCTTTACCCTGTTTCCGAATTTGGCGTTATTTTATGAACATCCTTTATAGCCTGTGTGTTAACAAGGGTCACTACGATGATAATAAAAAAAACCGTATCCGAATCCGTTGAGTGGTTCTCGAGTTAAAACGGAACATACAGTCAGACAGACAGACAGACAAAAATTCTAAAAATTGTGGTTTTGACCTCAGTACAACACTAATATAATAACCCATTTCATTAAAAATTTCGCAAAAATATTCAATGTACAGACACGACCTTTTTACTATCCATCCATCCATCCATCAGCCTGTTTCGTCCACTGCTGGACATAGGCCTTTCCAGGAGTTCACCACTCTTGGCGGTCCTCCTGGAAGAAATGCCCATACTCACACACGCTGGGCAGGCGGGTTGGTGAGCGCGGTGCCGAAACCCTTGCACTAGTGACGCCGCTGCCCGTCACCAGTCTGTTATAAGGCCCGGCAATTGGGGATGGATAAACCGCCATCCATCGGTCCCAGGCAATGGTGGGCCGCCTGGTTTTGCCTGAGAGCTGTTCTCTTACTCTCCCCCCAATAACTTCGGGAGGATTTCCGAGTAAGATGGTGGTACCTCCACAGTCGAGCCCGGCATCAGCTCTACCACCTAACCTTTTTACTACCTTTATTATTATTTTATAGATTCTAATCTTAATATTTCCCGCTAATATCCCACCAGATGATTCAAGATGATCTGAATCGGATAACTCAGTGGACCAAAGACTGGCTTCTAACTTTAAATTCTGGGAAATGTACTGTCTTACATGTTGGGAAAAACAACCCATATTTACCATACACAGTTGACTCAGAACCCCTAAAAACAGTTACAGCACAGAGAGATCTGGGAGTCACAATAACAGACAATCTGAAATGGGATGCTCACGTTCTTCAACTAACCAAGAAGGCTAACTCTGTAACATATATGATAAGAAAAACATTTAATTACATCGACAAGGCTTTATTTTTAACAATCTATAAATCATATATACGCCCACTGCTTGAATATGGCTTTCAAATTTGGAGTCCCTATTTTCAAAAAGACATTGTCATGTTAGAGAAGGTTCAAAGAAGAGCTACCAAAATGGTTGTAGGTTTACATGACAAGCCATACGAACAGCGATTGAAAGAACTTGGTCTTACCACGCTGCAACAACGCAGACAACGCGGTGACCTTATAGAGACATATAAGATACTGACTGGGTGCTATGATGTTCAAGAACTTGACAGCCTTTTTAAAATGAACAAAAACCAGCACCTCAGAGGTCACTCACTTAAAATCGTTGGATCAAAATGTGCAAGCAACCCCCGTCGACAATTTCTGCCTAACCGTGTGGTTACCGGGTGGAACAGTCTACCTGAAGCTGTAATTAGTGCAACCACAGTGAACTCATTCAAAAATAAATTAGACATTTTTTTAAAGACTAAAGTGCAGTGATATACACAACATCAGCTTTGAGCTGCTTGTGTATAAACAATAATAATAATAATAATAATAATAATAATAATAATAATTAACCAATCAAATTTCTAGTTTGATTTTATGAATTTTAATAAATAAGAATTAGAGTGACCTTCTATTTGCCCTTGTCTCCGCGCCCGTTGATAACTTTGGGACAATTTTAGAGAAAGATGTGAATAAATATAAAACATAATTACCATCTTAATGTTTTATCTGTTTTAATTTAATTTATATTAATTAGGATTAATTTAATAAAAAATATAAAGTTCTAACAATAAACTAACTATAAGTAATATTTACATCTTAAAATAACAGAAATTAAATAATCCTAACAAAAAAACACGAAACCAGCATACACACAATATTCATTAAGAAGATCAATGCCCTGCGGGAGAGTGCCCAAAATACTTGCCGCGTTTAATTTATCTATTAACAAATATCCATAGCAATACAAAAAGTGTAGACTTTGAATATTTTGTTAATTAACTAAGTATATAGGGACAAGATATTACATTTTATAATATAACACTTATAATAGCAAAAGCGCTAAACTCAGTATAACAATAGGCTCGTAGACAGGATAAACAAAATATTATTCTATTTAGTCCATCATTTAGATTATCAAGAAATATTGTATACGTATTTTTTCTTTTTTCAATCAAACAAAAAATCACAGAGATAAAGTGCGTCAAAGTTTGGGAGTGGGGGAAAATGACGTCACTTCTAAGTAAAATTGTACCTAGATGTGACGTCACCCGGAACTTCAGCGGGCTATATCTTCATCATTTTTTGTTTAATTGAAAAAATACGTGTCCAATATTTTGTGGATGTAAGGGTGTTTATGTGTGTGTGTGTGTGTGTGTGTGATTCTCACTGATTGATTGATTCTTTTTTAGCAACTACATATAAGCAACCATAGTTGGCAACCGATTCAAAGATACGTAATAGGCCCGCAGGATTACTAAGTAAATATAATTTTGCTTTATTAATTTCAAATTGTTCATGTCTTCTTCATTCATTACATTAAACTGGAAACTTTATTGGTACCAATTTTTTCTAGTTTTAAGTTACTATAATTTGTTCATAAACTGTTTTTTCCCTAAGAATAAATAAAATAAAATAAAAATAAATATCTATAACTAGTTTGATGTACAGAACCCAATAACGTACTCCGTGTAAGCTCTCAGAATAAGGATAAGACTAAGATAATAAATATAATTATTGTACTAATAGTATTATGTTATATAATAACTTAATAGCATGACAATAAACGCCTTATCAGGTAATATATAGCATGCACATAATATACAGAAAAGTCAAAGATGTGTTTATTACTAACAATTACTTACGGTCTGGAGGGCATTGTTCAAAATGTACCTATACGTACATGTTTTTATTTAAATAAAGATATTATTATTAGGCTAGTAATAAAGGATCCATAAACTAAATAAAAATGAGATTGTTCAATTTATAAATGTTACTGCTTTAAATGATCCTGTTTTATACCACCAAAAACTGCAACAATCACTCTGAAATTGATATTTGATAAAGTTGACGACTAATGCTATGTCCATGCTGGTGCGAAAACTTGATTCCATTAAATTTCCTCGATAGAAAAAAAAATAAAGTTACTCGTACCTCCAAAACGTACAATAAACCGATAGCATTAATTGAATACTTGAAATTAGATCTGAAACTTTGCATAATATAACTGATATTAGTTTGAAGCAGCTGCAGACTGTAACATAAAAATGAAAAAACCACCAGTGCAGCCGCGATTTCAAAATAACTGATGTTTTTGCGTGCGCGGCATTTGATTAAAGTAGGATAGACAGTTAAAAAGCAGAAGCGTTAGAGCAGGACTGCGAATTGAGGCATTATGGGTCCTTAAGTTACCGAAAACTTCTGTGCTAGTAAATAAACTACCAACTGCCGAAAACTACCGAATGAAATACTGAAAATTACATCAAAAAGCTGACATAATACTTTTTCACCAGCATAAAATACATTTCAGCGAAAATTATTGTCAGTTTTTCTGTCGTAGATCTCCGAATAAAAATTCAAATTTGCCTGACCATATCATGAATTCTGTTAAAACTTAAGGTGTCGCCTCGCTCCGCCCCACTTCGCTCGGCTTCCAATATGTATTTAAATGTCAACCTAACACGCTCCTTCTCGCTACGCTCGTCGTCACATGGATTTTTTGACCCAACAGAACATTTATCGGAAGTTCAGTAATTTATGCGGAGGTTCATTATTTAAACCAGGTGGTCGTAAGGAATTTGGCTATTTTTTATTTATTTTGTTGGTAGATGTTACACAGTTAGTATATTTTTCGGTAACTAATTTTACCGCTGCTTAGATAGTATTACAGTGCGCAGGAGTTCGCTGGGATTTAATTAGTTTTTCGGAGGCTTTATTATTGTCCTTATTAGGATAGTATAATTAACGTAGTTTTATAAATATAAATTGTCATGTCACGATACGAATACGCGAAGGGGTGACTCTCACAGACGATTACGTCGGCGTGATGGGTTTTGAACCCTGTCGTCGTACTTCGGGCACAAATTGAACCGCACGCAGACACGCAGATAAAACACAAATATGTCCCCTTTATGTTTAGAAGTTTAGTAATCGAACCACTAGGTCACAAAAGTGGTCAAGTACTGTAATAAACACACTCACTAGAACCTAAACCACTTCCAGGGGACTGAGAAACTTAAAGATACACACAACGATAGGTCATTGGGCCTATAATCTTTGTACTGAACTTGGCCCCTTTTCGACATAAGTTTTTGGTGGGATCAAACTGATTGGTGCACGATTGTCCGTTCTACGGACATGTTACTTGAGCTAAGTTGCTCGCTGACTCAAATATAACACACTTTATTTTGCAGCTGATTCAATATACAATCCGGCGAAAGAGCGCACAACTGCACAAGTGTAAACCAAGGCCTCTTGTTCTGACGTAAAATAATAATCCTTTTTAAGAGGATATGTCACGATTGCAAAGGTCACTGTTACTCCATGCGGAACGCCCCGCAGTGCGAGATAGAATTAATATATGTAAGAGGATATGTCGCGCTTGCAAAGGTCACTGTTACTCCATGCGGAACGCCCCGCAGTGCGAGATAGAATTAATATATGTAAGAGGATATGTCGCGCTTGCAAAGGTCACTGTTACTCCATGCGGAACGCCCCGCAGTGCGAGATAGAATTAATATATGTAAGAGGATATGTCGCGCTTGCAAAGGTCACTGTTACTCCATGCGGAACGCCCCGCAGTGCGAGATAGAATTAATATATGTAAGAGGATATGTCGCGCTTGCAAAGGTCACTGTTACTCCATGCGGAACGCCCCGCAGTGCGAGATAGAATTAATATATGTAAGAGGATATGTCGCGCTTGCAAAGGTCACTGTTACTCCATGCGGAACGCCCCGCAGTGCGAGATAGAATTAATATATGTAAGAGGATATGTCGCGCTTGCAAAGGTCACTGTTACTCCATGCGGAACGCCCCGCAGTGCGAGATAGAATTAATATATGTAAGAGGATATGTCGCGCTTGCAAAGGTCACTGTTACTCCATGCGGAACGCCCCGCAGTGCGAGATAGAATTAATATATGTAAGAGGATATGTCGCGCTTGCAAAGGTCACTGTTACTCCATGCGGAACGCCCCGCAGTGCGAGATAGAATTAATATATGTAAGAGGATATGTCGCGCTTGCAAAGGTCACTGTTACTCCATGCGGAACGCCCCGCAGTGAGAGATAGAATTAATATATGTAAGAGGATATGTCGCGCTTGCAAAGGTCACTGTTACTCCATGCGGAACGCCCCGCAGTGCGAGATAGAATTAATATATGTAAGAGGATATGTCGCGCTTGCAAAGGTCACTGTTACTCCATGCGGAACGCCCCGCAGTGCGAGATAGAATTAATATATGTAAGAGGATATGTCGCGCTTGCAAAAGTCACTGTTACTCCATGCGGAACGCCCCGCAGTGCGAGATAGAATTAATATATGTAAGAGGATATGTCGCGCTTGCAAAGGTCACTGTTACTCCATGCGGAACGCCCCGCAGTGCGAGATAGAATTAATATATGTAAGAGGATATGTCGCGCTTGCAAAAGTCACTGTTACTCCATGCAGAACGCCCCGCAGTGCGAGATAGAATTAATATATGTAAGAGGATATGTCGCGCTTGCAAAGGTCACTGTTACTCCATGCGGAACGCCCCGCAGTGCGAGATAGAATTAATATATGTAAGAGGATATGTCGCGCTTGCAAAAGTCACTGTTACTCCATGCGGAACGCCCCGCAGTGCGAGATAGAATTAATATATGTAAGAGGATATGTCACGCTTGCAAAGGTCACTGTTACTCCATGCGGAACGCCCCGCAGTGCGAGATAGAATTAATATATGTAAGAGGATATGTCGCGCTTGCAAAGGTCACTGTTACTCCATGCGGAACGCCCCGCAGTGCGAGATAGAATTAATATATGTAAGAGGATATGTCGCGCTTGCAAAAGTCACTGTTACTCCATGCGGAACGCCCCGCAGTGCGAGATAGAATTAATATATGTAAGAGGATATGTCGCGCTTGCAAAAGTCACTGTTACTCCATGCGGAACGCCCCGCAGTGCGAGATAGAATTAATATATGTAAGAGGATATGTCACGCTTGCAAAGGTCACTGTTACTCCATGCGGAACGCCCCGCAGTGCGAGATAGAATTAATATATGTAAGAGGATATGTCGCGCTTGCAAAGGTCACTGTTACTCCATGCGGAACGCCCCGCAGTGCGAGATAGAATTAATATATGTAAGAGGATATGTCGCGCTTGCAAAGGTCACTGTTACTCCATGCGGAACGACCCGCAGTGCGAGATAGAATTAATATATGTAAGAGGATATGTCGCGCTTGCAAAGGTCACTGTTACTCCATGCGGAACGACCCGCAGTGCGAGATAGAATTAATATATGTAAGAGGATATGTCACGCTTGCAAAGGTCACTGTTACTCCATGCGGAACGCCCCGCAGTGCGAGATAGAATTAATATATGTAAGAGGATATGTCGCGCTTGCAAAGGTCACTGTTACTCCATGCGGAACGACCCGCAGTGCGAGATAGAATTAATATATGTAAGAGGATATGTCACGCTTGCAAAGGTCACTGTTACTCCATGCGGAACGACCCGCAGTGCGAGATAGAATTAATATATGTAAGAGGATATGTCACGCTTGCAAAGGTCACTGTTACTCCATGCGGAACGCCCCGCAGTGCGAGATAGAATTAATATATGTAAGAGGATATGTCACGCTTGCAAAGGTCACTGTTACTCCATGCGGAACGCCCCGCAGTGCGAGATAGAATTAATATATGTAAGAGGATATGTCACGCTTGCAAAGGTCACTGTTACTCCATGCGGAACGCCCCGCAGTGCGAGAGGGACGGATTCCGGAAAAAATGCAAAATGTCGGTTTTAAATTAATATAAAATAAACTAAAATAGCTATCAAAATTTCCAACTAAGAAAATTTAGATATCGTTAAAATCGAATTAATCTAATCTATCTAATTAAATATCGTTCAGGTCTGTATGTCATTCCTGTTTCCCATACTATGAAAAAAAGTGTAGAAGAAGACCGCATTTCAATAATTATTTCTATCGAGCGAAAGCAATCACGTTTCTGTACTGAACAAAACTGGAAAAAGGTTCCGAAATTTATATACTGATTTATCAAATTAGTGGCTTCATCTTAAAAGCAGGTAAACAACTTCAAAAAGTGCAATTTTTATCGAAATAAGGTTCCGTACCTCATCTTAGAAAAACTGGCCAAGTGCATGTCAGGCCACGCGCTTATCTATAAACCACCGTTTAGCCAGCAGGGGCGGGGGGACGCTTGACTCTAACAAAAATTAGCACTTTAAAACCCCAAATCGAAAAATAATTTTCACAGACCCATAATGTTTTAAAAAGACCTATCCAACGATACCCCACACTACGGGATAGACAAGAAAAAAAAAATTCATCCCCAATTTACGTGTATGGGAGGAAACCGTATAAAAAAATTAGAGATTTTATTTTACCACTTTGTTGGCGTGATTAATAAGTATACTCATGCCAACTTACAGCTTTCTAGTACTCAAATTCTCTGAGCCAAGAATTGGAAAGACGGACAGACGGACATGGCGAAACTATAAGGGTTCCTTGTCGGACTACGGAACCCTAAAAACGGAGCCCTTATAGGATCACTTGCCTGTTTATTTGTCTGTTCGTTTTTCCGTGTGGGGTTGCCAGATGGTACCAAATGGGGAACATATCCTCCTTTTAAGGGAAAAAGTTTTCTTTTAACTACTTGTTTCACTTCTATCGAAAATATGGTAATACATACTTACAGGTTTCAAACGTCAAATTGTAGTATAATACGTATTTCAAAATAAAACAACAAAATAATAAAAATTTGGGTTCCGTATACAGAGAATGCTTGTCAGGTGCCACCATTTCAGCGCCTTGTTTTTGTACTGCCGTCATATGGAAGAAGGAAACATCTACATATGAAGTTATTACGTATTTCCTTGCGATAGCAGTGTAGCCATATCAATTATATTGCTGTTATTTATCATATAGTTTTTAGGATCCCGTACTCTGCACCCGTATCGCGTGGTGGTGATAGGATCCTTTGTGCATGAGTCTGACTCGCACTTGGTCAACGCACTTGGTCAAATTATTCACAGATTGTCCTCTCTCTTAACATCCATAGTATTCCTATCTTAAAAAAATCGCCCCTGAGACCGACACCTCTTAGTTAGACACCATGGTTCAAGGACAATTCATTCAAGTTTCAGTATAAATCCCAACCTTGCATTTAGATTTATTTTCAAATGTCCTAAAAACTTGACATAAATGAGATGGCTAGTTCAGAAAAATATGTGTATAATTAAAACATTGAACATTATTTTTATCGTTTTATTCACGAATATCCTCCTTTTTTTCTAAATCCTTTATTATAAACTTCTCTCTTTTACAATTTTTTCACTTGGCAACCCTATCCCTGAGTCAGCAAGGTCCTTTTTCTCAGACACGGCAAAAGGTATCAAATCAAGTTGAAATCAAGGGGGGGCGGCTTTGTTCATTTTCAAATTCATCTCCCCCCCCATTATTTCAAATTGTTATATTAAATTTTTTTTCTAATCTTCGTATGTGAGTTGTCTAGATCTCATTGAGTGGAGTGCGAATATATTTATTGTTCTTTATTTGTCTTAAAAATAATGAAATGGGGCCGCCAAAGTTGTCATTTTTATTACGGGGTTTATCTCAATAATTTTTTTTCCTAGATTCCTCTATTTTATGCAGGTGTATATTTTATTTCCCGTATTATTATATATTTTTTTATATTCTAAAGATATACATTGTTAAAATTAACTTTGAGTTGTAGAAAGTATACTTTATGTATCTATTTTGCAAAATAAATACTTTGATTTGATTTGATTTGAAATAACTACCTATAGTTGAGAATTTATTTAAATTATGCACTGTATTTAAATAACAAATACTGAAAACCCAGATTTGTATGTACTTTTGGCAGTGGTAGATGTACCACCATCTTCCTCGCAAACCCCCCGAAGTTATTCGGGGGAGAGTAAGAGAACAGCTCTCAGGCAAAACCAGGCGGCCCACCATCGTCTGGGACCGATGGATGGCGGTATATCTATCCCAAATTGTCGGGCCTTAAAATGAGGTGAAATTCAGTCTACCGCCTAAATTCATACTGAAGACTCGGCTAGTGATCAGGAACAACGGTTCAAAGATCCTTTAAGCGAAATCATTAAAAAATATTTTTTTATTGCCATTACTGCTGGTTCATATACAATTCCTAGATGGGGCAAACAATTTTTTTTTTTAATTTTACTTTGGGTCATTAAACCTTGTTCCCGAGATGACTAACCGAGTCTCCGGTATGAGTTTAGGCGGTTGACTGAATTTAACCCTGTATAAACAGACTGGTGACGGGCAGCGATGTCACTGGAGAGCCTACCCAGCGTGTGTATGGGCATTTCTTCTAAGTGGACCGCCAAGAGTGGCGAAATCTCGGAAAGGCCTATGTCCAGCAGTGGACGAAACAGGCTGACGGATGGATGGATTGTAACCAAAACAAACATATTTTTTCTTTCACCGGTTGTTGGCATGTTACGGAACCCTAAATAAGGAGGCCCTACTCGTGCCTGGCCTTTTGCAACTCTACGGCTTCGTTTATAGGCCGTTGACACTATATGAAAGCATTCGTCATGCGACTATAAGCCTTCGATAAAGCTACGAGTTTTTTTGTGCCTCTACTCGACCTAGAAACCCAGTTTTTAACATATCGCTTATATTGACTGTTTCTATAGTGATTCATTAAATGTAATTTACACCGCTTTTGTTATGAATGTAATTCAACTTTGTAGGTTAAACATGTGTGGTAGGGTGGGCCGAAAATCCACTTTTTTTATTTTAATTGTAATATAATTGTAGGATTACTTTGAAGCGATGACTAAAAGGAAAATGTTATTTTTTTAGGGTTCCGTAGTATCTGAAAGGTAAAAGTAACCTTTATGGTGAGACTCCGTTGTCCACCCGTCCGTATGTCACAGCCTCATATGACTCATAACTTTAGTACCGTTAAAGATAGAGACTTGAAATTTGCCAAAAAAATAGCATTCACTAGCCTACATAATACGTTATAAAAAATACAGAAAAGTTTGAAATTGCTCCAAAAATTTCCAATACAAAAGAGAAAAAAATAAAAAAAATATTTTAGAAATACAATATGGGTATCAAATTATAGATATTAATGAAGCTGATTATAAAAATATATACTTTGGGGCCGAATAAAGGCTTTAGAATGGAGACCAGGAACAGCAAAGCGTAGTGTAGGCTGACCTCGTGCCCGCTGGACCGACGACCTGAAGGACGTTGCGGGTGGCGGCTGGATGAGGAGGCGGAGGACCGCCAAGAGTGGCGAAATTTGGGAAAGGCCTGTGGACAAACACGGGCTGATGGATGGATACTTTTACTATAAGTATTTACTGGCACCGAATTCGAGAAATCTTAGAAAAAACACAAAAAATGCATGTCCCCCCTTATTTCCGAAACTAATGAACCGAAAAATATTAAACAAATCATGGTAATTTAGGATTACGTAAAGATTACAGGAAAAATATTGCGGATGAGACACTCGCTATACCAAAAAGACAAATTGAAATTTTTCATCCACGAGTTTTATTTCGAGTACGATATAGAAATATTTGAGTCTCTCTTTTCTGGTACAATCAATTCTTTTTTTAGGTATCATAAAGTTAAGGGGTAAGATTTTAAAACCTTCTTCCTGACTGCTCCCAAAACTGTCGAATTACGGAACCCTAGGTATGCTAGTCCGACTCGCACTTGACCGGTTCTTTTCTGTACATTTTGGAAAACTTTCTATGAAATGCGAAGTCAGAAGATGTACTTAATTAATTTTTTTTCATTTCATTTTTCATGTTTCATTCTGAGCTTATTAAATTGCAATTCTATGGATTCGTGAGCGGAAAATTATTAATTTATGGTATGGAGAACAAAAATATAAGGCGACTTTTATTTATGCAGCCAAACTCATATTGGAGGCTTGGTAAGTGATCACTGATCAGTAACGCGGATCGATAACACATTTTGCTAATTTCATAAAATAAAATCTTTACGTCCCATAGTAATTGACTCGGGGCTAGGCGTTTGTAAGGAACACGAATAGTATAGTTTACGATTTTCACAAAAAGGGTCATCGAACCGAGTCTTCAGTAAGAATTCGGCTGCATAAGTTAAAGTGATCTTATATATAAGTTCACATGAAAATACAATCAATAAAATAAAACAAAAGATAAAGCATATCTCTTTTCAGGGTTTCGTACCCTGAGAGCAAAACAAAGCCCCGTTGTTGTTACTTCATACAAGGTCCTACAATTCAAAGTGAAAAAAAATTAACAGATGATAGAGATCCTAATAAGACCACATTACACCAAAAAAAATAGAAATTTATTCAGCTGATTGAACCACTTTATACTGGGAAGAGAAATAATTATTTGAAGAAAAAAAATTTCTTTTTCTGGAATTTGATCAGTGAACGACACATGATCTACTGTAGAATTATTTTTACTTATTATTGTAGGACGTTATATAGTTATTTCATCAGTTTAATGTAAATATTTGTACTAGATGGGTAAACTGATATCTAGGTCTAGATTCAAATGTAGTCAAGTGGTACGCAGACGTTGGTCTACGTAGGAAGTGTTTATATCTATTTTTAGAACCAGCCAGAAATATCTCGTACTCGTGTAAAACTTAATGAAGAATTAAATCTGCTTGAAAGTCACGATATATTCCTTAGAAAAAATATCTTCAGAAATAAAATATACATACATAAGGTCCTACAATTAAAAGTGTTTTTTTTTACAGATGATAGACTACACTCCACCGAAAAAAAAAAATTTTGCTCGTGCTTTTTTTTTACTTTCCATAGAAATTTAGTCAGCTGATTGAACCACTTTGTACTGGGTAGAGAAAAATATATTTAACCAAAACATTTTTTCTGTTCTACCCTAGAATTATTTTCTTTTATTATTGCAGGACCTTATATGTCCTCACGACATGAATCCCCGAGGGGGTGTTAAATGTGTTCCGGATGTGAAAGTCACATTCCACACTCGGCACATCCGCGTTTCACCGACGATTATTACGTCCCAACGTGATGGGTGGTGAGCCCTATCGCCGTACTTCGGGCACAAATACACGCTTTTTAGTTCATGCAGGTTTCCTCACGATGTTTTCCTTCACCGTTCAGCAAGTGGTAAGTATTAAATACTTCAAAAATAAAGGGGAACATATACTTGTAGATTCAGTAGCCTTAGCATGAAAACATTACGGTTACGTTTAGTTTGAACGTAACGCGGTTTTGTATGAAATCTGATAACCGCCCCTAGCGGCCAGTAGCGGAATTTAACAGAATTCCATACAAAGCCGCGTAACGTTCAAACTAAACGTAACCGTAATGTTTTCACGCTAAGGCTACAGGGCTGTTCCTGCGTTGAGGGGCACCGTAAACACTTAATGTGTTTAAAATAAAGATATTCTTTGTTTCTATGTAAATTTATATTTTTCTATGATTAATACTTGCGATTGTCGGCACTTGGTGAAACATCGTCAACATCTTAAATAAAAAACCGGCCAAGTGCGAGTCGGACTCGCGCACGAAGGGTTCCGTACCATTATCTATAAAAACAGATAAAATCATGTCTGTTGCATGGGAGTGCGCAAGTCCGACTCGCACTTGGCCGGTTTTAGTATTTGTTGTTATAGCGGAAATAGAAATACATCATCTGTGAAAATTTCAACCGTCTTAATATCACGGTTCATAAGATACAGCCTGGGGACAGACGGACAGACGGACAGACAGACAGACAGACGGACAGCGGAGTCTTAGTAATAGGGTCCCGTTCGTTACCCTTTGGGTACGGAACCCTAAAAATACCTACCCTCCTGACAATATTTACCATCTTCAATTAAAACTGTTACATGTACGGTCTACATAGTTGTTAGTTATTAAGTTATTGTGACCTGATGATGCCGTAAGGCGAAACCGGTAGTTTAATACAGTGAATTTACGTGAAACAGTACAAGTATTATATTTTTTAAGATGTTATAGTTTTCTATTTGACTCTTTCTGAAATTACTAAATCAGTTTTAGGATCCTTCAGTTTTTAAGATGTTTTGACTTGTGAATAGTTACTTTGGATTTATAGCCAATATTGTCGGTTTATGACGGTTATTTATCTATTACTATCTTTATCTGCTTCATTTTTATCTCTTTATATAATCTATAAAAATGTTAGGGGAATAGATATACTTAAACTAATGTATTCAGCATTGTTATTGTCAAACATGTATTATTTATTTCTGTTTGTTCTCCTATCAAATAAATAAATAAAACGTAAAGAGATTTTTTTAGGAATAAGTCCGCTCTTAGGCAAGAGCGGACTTATTCCTAAGGCTCTTTTGTTTTGTATTCTGTGTTTTTATTTTGATTTTCTGTGCAATAAAGTGTTTATTCATTCATTAATTCTGTGCATAAATAATTACTGAAACTTTTTGATAAGATATGTATGTTTTATGACCCGAAGGCTGGCGCGTATCTTGGCCAGAGAATCAGCCTGGCCATTCAAAGGGGAAACGCTGCCAGCCTTCTAGGTACCCTTCCACATGACGGTAGCGATTTAGATACGATTTTTCATTTAGTTTAGTTTACTTTTATTAGAGATTTGACAAGGATTTTAGGTTAGTTTTATCCATTTCATTTAGATAAGTTTTATTTATAATATATGTTTTATGATATGACTTATGAAGTGTCATGATTCATCATCATCGACTTTTCGATGAGATCACATCATCGGGACTCGGTGGAAGACATTGGTGTCGATTCGGTGTAACACGACTTAACTTATTTGACAGGACTAAACTTAATTTAAGCATTCTGTCTTTTTTTTCTGTATTAAAAAGACAAGGACAGGACGCTTGAAATAAGGTTAGTCCCGTCAAATAAGTTAAGTTGTGTTACACCGAATCGACACCATTATGTGGTTTCATTATCGTGTCAATAATACACAATATAAAGTTATTATAAATGTATAAATAAACTTTTAGTGGACAGTTTTCCCTAACAACTAATAACAATACCTGATAGCAGTTTAGCAAAACATCGTATATACCTACCGATTTATTTATATTATGGTTACAAAACAAAGGTAAATGGATAACACTTCAATAATCATGTTTTCCTTAGTGATGAATTGATGATGTCATGTCATTTTCACAATGAGTGTTGAAACAGGGAAATTATTATTCGTTACAGGATTTTCCGTGTTTTCATTTGTTTTTCAAGGTGCTCTTTTGCTTGGAACACCCTTTTCAAGCAGTGCGATTGCTTAATTAGAAGATCGCTGGAGTCTATTTATATTGCCAGGGTTCTATCTCTGGCTGGATGAGTTTTTCGGATTTGGATGAGAGTAGTATTTGCTGAGCGGTGAAGGAAAATACGGTGAAGTTAACTTGCTTGCCCTAAAAATCTTCTATTACCTAAACACGTGGAGACGGAATAATCGGCAGTAAAAGGTGAATGTCCAAATGTAGGTACATATGTACATATGTATAAATATGTCAAAAATGTAGTATAAAAAATTAAACATCTGTCATTTTTGACATCTGTAAGAAAATCAGCATGAAAAAGAAACGACTGTTATTTTTAACATCTGTCAAAAAATCAGTACCTATTAAAAATTATTCACATGTCATTTTTAACATCTGTTACAAAATCTCTATTGAAAAGATTTCATCTGTCATTTTTGGCAGCTGTCAGAAAATCAGTATGAATAATTATTCATCTGTCATTTTTGACATCTGTCGAAAAATCAGTATAAAAATATTCATCTGTAATTTTTTGCATTGTCGCAAAATCAGTCTAAAAATAAATCATCTGTCATTTTTGACATCGGTCAGAAAATGAGTATAAAATATAATTCATCTGTCGTTTTGACTTCTCTATAAAAATCATTTTGACATCTGTCAAAAAACCTTTAACAAAGTCTTCAGTTAGTGAAGATGGATCTAGCTAATGTATTCAGGAACAAGAACATGTCATGCATGGATCTAGTGAGAAATTTTTCTCTCAGTTTCTCTCAAGAACTTCTCACTGGATCCGTAATGGATCCATAATGACAGATCAATAAGGATCTAGTCGATCGATCTACTGAGAATAATGGAAATTTAAATATTAAAATTATATTATAATTCCCGTTACGTCAAAAACGTAATGTTACCGAATTTACTGTATACAATATCTATATTACATCCTCCTGGAAGAAATGCCCATACTCAGAAACGCTGGGTAGGCGGATTGGTATTATACTTACAATAAATTCATGTACGTAATATAACATAATTTTCACCGTAGTTATTATTCATTAAGAGTGTAATACCTCAGTTCGCTTCGCATGATCCTGCTTTATACCAACAAATACTGCAACAAATTAATATATGGTAAAGTTGAGGACTAATGCTATGTTAACGCAATGAATAAAACATGATTCCATTAAATTTCCTCGATAAAAAAATTTACAAAATTACCTCCAAACCATAAAATAAACCGATAGCATTCAATGAATACTTGAAATTAGATCTTAAGCTTTGCATAATATAACTGAAATTAGTATAAAGCAGAAGCAGACAATAACATAAAAATGAAAAAACCATCAGTGTTGCCGCGATTTCAAAATAACGGATGTTTTTGCGTGCGCGGCATCTGATTAGAGTAGGATAGACAGTTAAAAAGAAGCGTTAGAGCAGGACTACGAATTGAGATATTATAGGCTCTTAACATTACTACAATAATTTAAGGCCATATACTGGTAAAATAAAAAATATATTTATTTACATAATTTTCACCGCAGACAGTAAACGAAGGTTTCCCAGTTCAACGGAACCGTGACGTCAATGCATTCCGCCAATAAAACCTTTCGCAATGTCATATGCAAAGAAGGTAACCAGTAATTTACAATAACGACTTTGTAGACAGTTCCTAGTGATTAGATGACCAAGTTAGATTTGTGGCTCGCATTGAAGTATAACATTGTCATTTTATGTAAGTACTTAAAAACTCAGGTTAATTAAGTTTTACTTAATCAAGACTTGTCGTAAGCGCTACGCGTCGCTCCGCGGAAATTGTCACTACTCAGCTCCCTACAGTTATAGCGCGATGTAACTCGTCCATCCCTCCATCCACCAGCCTGTTGCATCCACTGCGGGACGCCTTAAATTATACAGGTTGCAAATGAACCCCCTGTTATATGTTACAAAAAACGTGACTTTCACAGATCGATTTGATTCGATAATCGATTAGACGCGAGAATAGCGCAAGCGTAAAACTCGAATTAAAATGTAATTAAACCTTGGTATATTCGTATTTCCAATATTTACCGAGGCAAATAACAAAAACTATTTTATTAAAAAAAAACACTTAGAACTCCTTTAAGACGAGGTGCAACCACGCATATCGACATGAGAACGAAAACCATTTTTAAAGCACCCACATTAGAGTCGATTTTGGTGTGATAAAAGCTAGGGCACTTGTAATTTAAAAAATCTATTATAATTTGAGTTGATCTCACGCATAAACGGTTCCGTACCACCAATGAGGTAACGAACTCTAAAAACATGATAAGTAACAATAGTGTAGTATAGAATAGATGCATAAGCAACATGAAGGCGTAAAAAAGAGCTGCTAAAATGATAGCGCTTGTCAAATAATTCGGCAGCGTTTAAGTACGAAACAATTTTTTTATTATTTTTATTTTATTTTTTAGAGTATATAACTATAACAATCTGAACAAATTTTAAACTTGTGTGTATTACACTCTTCAAAATACAGCTGAAACATTTTTTCAAGGTTTCTTGAAACTCTTTCTGTGAAAATTTCAACTGTTTATCCATTACGGCTGAAGCCGTAGACACCTGTGATGATTGTGACAGACAGACAGCGGAGGTTGTGCAATAGGGTCCCGTTTGACTCCCATCGGGTACGGAACTTTTTATGTAAATGTTTTATAGAGGTGTAAAGGTGGTAGAGTCAATGCCGGGCTCGACTGTGGAGGTACCACCATCTTACTCGCAAATCCTCCCGAAGTTATTCGGGGGAGAGTAAAAGAACAGCTCTCAGGCAAAAAACCAGGCGACCCACCATTGCCTGGGACCGATGGATGGCGGTATATCCAACCCCAATTGCCGGGCCTTATAAATCAGACTGGTGACGGGCAGCGGCGTCACTGGTGCAAAGGTTTCGGCACCGCGCTCACCAACCCGCCTGCCCAGCGTGTGTGAGTATGGGCATTTCTTCCAGGAGGACTGTCAAGAGTGGCGAAATCCTGAAAAGGCCTATGTCCAGCAGTGGACGAAACAGGCTGATGTATGTATGTATGAGGTGTAAATGTGTAAGTATGTATGTGTGAGGGAGAGACTAAGTGTAATGCATGTATGGTGTACATGCTATGTGTGAAAAAAAGTGTAAAAGGTTCTTTATCTATGTACTCAAGTGAAAGAGTGGTAGTTAATATTGTAATTAATAATTAATATAATTAATGTTAATTACTATTAGGTTAATAGGTACTTAAATAGAGTATGGGCTTGTAAATATTATAGATTTTATAGGCAATCACAATTAATATTCATTTAAAATAACTTGGATTATTTATTTATTATTATAATATAATTAATTTCCTTATTTTATAACTTTTCAGATAGTCTTTTTTAAAATACCTTCTGTCTCCTCATAGTTCTTAACTTTCAGCCAAGATATGAGAGATTATTCACAGTCAAAAAGAGTCATGGGATAGATTTTAATATATTTATTAACTAAGTTATTGAGGTGTGTGGACTGAGCGGCATATTGTCTACGAGCAAAGGTTTACTTTACAGTTATAACAGGAGCAACAACTTCTTTTATGAGTTATTACACTATCACACTAATATTATAAATGCGAAAGTTTGTGTGAGGGTGTGTGTGTGTGTGTGTGTATGTTTGTTACTCTTTCACGCTGAAACGGCTGAACGGATTTAGATGAAATTTAGAATGGATATAGCTTGTACCCTAACTTAACACATTGGCTACTTTTTATCCCGGAAAAAAGCATGTCGTTAAACCGAATAACACGCGGGCGGAGCCGCGGGCAAAAGCTAGTATATTTATATATATATACACATGTACACACTTAACCAATGAAATAAATATGTATTTGTTATAAATACCACTTTAAATCATCATTTAAGTGTTCATTAACACTAGAATAGCATTTATTTATTAATATTTTTTTCAGTAAATCAATAAAAGTTATGTTATTCGACTCCTCTTTTAAAGTCTTTGGTAGTTTATTGTATATTTTTATTGACATTACATAAGGACTAGACGAATGCAAAGAAAGATTTGAGTTTGGTAAAATAAAAACATTCAGTTGAAGGTATGGTAATTCTTTTCTGGTCATAAATAATTCGGAATTGTATCTAACTTTACAAATTTCTAATTTAAAGGGTGAAATTCATTCAACCGACCAAATTCATACTGAAGACTCTGTTAGTAATCGGGATCTAGGTTCAGTAATCCTTTTGACCAAATTCGAAAAATATATTTTTTAGTAAGGGATTACTGGTTGGACTAATTTAAGTACAATTCCTAGTCTAGGCAGTAAGGAAGCAAAAAAAAAATTAATCGCATTTCACCAAAAGGGTAATTGAAGCTTGTTTCTGATCACTAACCGAGTCTCCAGTATGAATTTGGTCGGTTAATTAAAATTCACCTTGTCTAAATGTATGGAAGGGTAAGGATTTGATGTTTCTGGAAGTATGGTTTGCAGCTGTCGATTTGTTTATTCGGAATAAAATAATTTGTGAAACAGTAGTCACAAGTGTTTTCTTCAGTCATCTTGGATGACGTTTACGGATGCAGGATATTTAAGGAAAACAATACGGCAGTATATGTGATGCAGTATACGTAAATAATCGTCAGTAAATCGTGGGTGTACGAGTGTTGCCTTGCATTTTCACAGTCCATACACGGGAACTCCTCTGACACCCTCTCGGGGATTCATGTCGTGTATTATTTTATTATTTTTCCTTAAATCTACCGACCGTTCATCTAGCAGTAGATTTGAAATGTTTCGCAAAGTTTTATGGTTGATTGCTTTCGTCGCTGAGGTTGAGAAACTTTTAAAAGAACTTTCACAAAACGCCGCCAAAGGTTTCGTCTCATAAAGGGCTGGATTTTGCAATTCTGTTACGTTTTAAATTCCAATTATAAATGTTCTAGATTGATCGTTGTCCTAAAAGATATTTGGCAATAACACACAAGGTTATTTCAGAAATTTATCTCTTTATGTACACATATAATATTGTAGTGTACGTAGACACCTAAAAGTGGACTGTAAAAATATCGGGTGTAAATGGACAAGTATCTTCAAACAAAACAACATATTCTCCTGATCATACTGAACTATGTACTTTCACAAAAACATATAAACAACCTCGACTTAATTACTGTAGGAAGTAATTTTATTTTGCGTATTTCACAGAAAGGGCCATTAAAATTTTGTCCTGACCATTTACCGAGTCTCTAGTTAGTATATGAATTTGTGTCAAGAAATGCAATTAGTAGACTTTTTTGTCTTTTCAATTATAATTTATGTATAAATACATCGAATAAAACACATAACAGTCACTGATGCCGGGTTCGGATGGCCCGAAATATATCCCACATAATTTTTTAATTATTTGTATATTATATCCATCCATCCATCCATCAGTCTGTTTCGTCCAACGCTGGACATAGGCCTTTCCAGGATTTCGTCACTCTTGGCGGTCCTCCTGGAAGAAATGCCCATACTCACACACGCTGGGCAGGCGGGTTGGTGAGCGCGGTGCCGAAACCCTTGCATCAGTGACGCCGCTGCCCGTCACCAGTCTGTTTTATATAAGGCCCGGCAATTGGGGATGGATATACCGCCATCCATCGGTCCCAGGCAATGGTGGGCCGCCTGGTTTTGCCTGAGAGCTGTTCTCTTACTCTCCCCCGAATAACTTCGGGAGGATTTGCGAGTAAGATGGTGGTACCTCCACAGTCGAGCGCGGCATCAGCTCTACCAGCTATATGTATATTATATATAAATCATAATTTAGTATGAATTTGGCTACATAAACGAAAATCACCTTATACAAAAGCAAAGCTTATAAGCTTGAAACTGGGTAGAATCCTACCTTTCAAAATTCAAAATCAAGCAGGCACCCGCTTAGAACGGATTTTGTGATACAAAATGTTCAATTTTGTTACCCCTTCAGCGGGGGTAAAGCCGTGTGCGAAAGGATAGCTATCTTATATGTATTTATAGCACCATTATCAATAAATCACATCCTGGTTATTAATCTACGCGAATTCTTTAAAAAACAATTTCAATATTATCATTTGAATCAACCTTTTACGTAAATCCACGGACAAATAGATATATGTGGGGAAATCAGTGATTAAGAAGACTTCAATTTGTAATTTATTTTAATGAGGTATTTTATCGTTTGCAATTTTTATATAACTACCTTTATAAGTATTATTTACATTACCTTGAAATACCTATAAATTTCGCCTTTAGTGGTATTTTAAACTGTATGCAGTATTAGTTTTTGTGAATGGCCAAATCCATAACAATAGAGAGATAACGCGGCCAGTATTTTGGGCACCCTCCCGCAGGGCAGTGATCTGGGGGCAATCTTTTTTTAATGATTATTGTGTGTTTGCTGGTTTGTGTTTTTTTTTAGGATTATTTAATTGCTGTTATTTCAAGATCTATATTAAATAGTTAGTTAATTGTTACCTAATATATACACAAACAATAGGGAATAGCGAAGATTATGATGGAAACAAATAGTGCATCATTACATTTTTTTTAATAAATCCCCTAGCTGAGAACAGAAACTGCTAATTAAAAAAAGACCATATATTTTTGCACCATCCGAGACTGTCCCTTTTTAAGGATCAAATTCTAGGAAGTGATGTCAAACGGCAAACAAGAGGTAAGGGCTTATTTTTATGAAAATACTTTTTAATTAAATGTTCAAGATTATGCCCATTATTCCTACATATGGCTGGATTCGGCGTCCCATGGATTGTACTCCTTCAAAATCACAAGATTATTCATTCCAATACACATTGTGTGTGGAAAAGTAAACAACAAGTACGGAACCGGTTATGTACGAAAATAGAGAAATATGTATCTGTTTATTAAACACTAGCTTTTGCCCGCAGCTACGCCCGCGTGCACTTTTTTCCGGGATAAAAGTAGCTTATATATTAAGTTAGGTTATAAGCTATACTTAGATGGTAGAGCTGATGCTGGGCTCGACTGTGGAGGTACCACCATCTAACTCGCAAACCTCCCGAAGTTATTCGGGGGAGAGTAAGAGAACAGCTCTCGACAAAACCAGGCGGCCCACCATTGCCTGGGACCGATGGATGGCGGTTTATCCATCCCCAATTGCCGAGCCTTATATAAAACAGACTGGTGACGGGCAGCGGCGTCACTGGTGCAAGGTTTTCGGCACCGCGCTCACCATCCCGCCTCTCCAGCGTGTGTGAGTATGGGCATTTCTTCCGGGAGGACCGCCAAAAGTGGCGAAATCCTGGAAAAATCCAGCAGTGGACGAAACAGGCTGATGGATGAATGGATAGATAAGCTAATATTATCCATTCTAAATTTCATCAAATTTCATTCAGCGTGAAAGAGTAACAAACACACACACACACACACACACACACACACACACACAAACTTTCGCATTTATAATATTATATATAGGATTAGTGTGATGAGCACTTTTCTCTAGTTGGACGTAAGTATGTCATTCATTACATTAGGTACTCGTACTTCCCAGAATTTGATCCTTATAAGCGACACTATGGTATGTTGCAATAATATACACTATTATTATGTTTTTTTTTTAAAGAGTTGAGTCGATTCTCAGCTGGGGAAATGATTTTTTCAAAAATCTATTGTTGCTGTTTTGAGTATGATCAGTATCTGAGCATTAGAAATTAAGATTTTGAAAATTTGGGCATTGTGTTTTTATAGCAAAATCCATTGCTTTGAATACTCCAAAATATTGTTAGAGTGCATTGCAAACAAAGGGGAGATCGTTGATGCTTGTGATTGTTTGTACTTGGTGGAAATTAATACACAAATTTGAAAAATTCCTCGGCCTAGGATCCTGGCTTGGTCTAAAAAATTAGTTTTTAACTGATCTTTTCTAAACTGTGACAGAAATAAATTTCGACATTTTAAACACTTGGCGATTTATCCATCGCAGGGAGATAACACATGAATTTTAAATTAATAATTCAATTTGTTATCTCCTTATAATTAGTTATAAATTAATAATTCAATTTGTTATCTCCTTGCGATGGATACATCACCAAGTGTTTAAAAATAATATAGAAATTTATTTCTATCATGGTTTCGATAAGCAAGAGTAATGTGTATTCTTGACTACCCGATGCTGTAACAGGTGACGGTAGGGCAAATAATAGTCTCAGACTTGTCTTGAATACACTAGCGTCCTCTAGGCGCCAAGAGGCTCACTACTAAGTGAGTACCTATATACATACATATTGTTGCGGTATGGGAAATCAGATACGTAAATTCACAGGTCGTGTTGAGATCTGGATAGCTCAGTTGGTAGAGCAATCGTCCGGTAAGCAAGGGGCCCCAGGTTCAAATACCGGTTCAGAGCTCCTCACGTCCAGATTTAGTTTTCTGATTTCTTATACCGAATTGATATTAATTTAATTTGATCTTTTCTATTTAGTAATGCACTCTACTAATAATTTGAGCATTTTTCGCTATTACCTATGTAGTTTTGGAATTGGCCATTAATGCCAATTTCAAAAACTTAACCTGTATACTTGGTCATACCAGTTTATTCTGGAGTGTGGGAAGAACTAGTTTGGCCTAGACAAAACTAGTTTCTCCCAAAATCGGGTTTGGCCAGTAACATATTTAAGCGATTTGTGCGAATTGGAAATCAAAACTAATTTTGCAAATTCTGCATTTTTGGAATCAAACATTTTGGGATGTAAAGAAATGTAAAACTACCTCCTTGTTTACCAACACACGGAAATCTGTCCCCTAATAGGCGACTGGTTCATTCAACATTTCATTGGCTTCACTCAAATTTACATATACCGGGCCGAAAGGTTTCAGAATGGAGACCACGTACAGCAAAGCGTAGCGTAGGCCAACGACGACCTGAAGGATGAGGAGGACGGAGGACCGACATGAGTGGCGAAATCTGGGAAAGGCCTATGTTCAGCAGTGGACGAACACGGACTGATGGATGGATGGGTGGACATGACAGATATTTTTCGGAAACAACGTATTTTACTGATCACCTTGAAAAGCTTTTTCAAAAACATTAGTTTAGGAAATATTTAATTTTTAGACAAATATGCGTCCTAAAGCACCGAGATACGAGTATTTGCGTGGGTATGTTTCTGAGGTAAAGTTGTTTAGTATAATCAGTTCAGATGAGGTTACATTTCAAGCTGTCCATTTGGGCCCGGTATACTCTCAATATCTCAATATATATCGCCCTATATCAACATCACTGCATTTTCCGCCGCTTAAGTCTAAGTACCAAAGTATTCCATACTCCTTTGCTGTGCTTATAGCTTCATTTATTTAAGTGGACTACTTACTTACAATAAAAGCAACAAAGAATGGAACAATAACAACCGTGACAAATATCTAATTGAACTTTATTATAACAAAACTGAAGACTCGTTTACAATTGTTGACTGAACTTCTTGACGTCTTGTGTCTTGAAGTCTTTGCCGAGTAAAATACGGGAGATAAGCTCATAAGTGGTCCTGCGGATTTTTCTTCGATAGTACTAAGATTGCAGTTTTAAGAAATAACATAACGCCTTTGTAAACGTTCATGTGTGCATTACTAATGTGTACAAATTAGGTAGGTACAACATTCGGAAGAGTCTTATAGTAGACTAGCTTTTGCCCGCGACTCCGCCCGCGTGTTATTCGGTTTAAAGACCGAGATAAAAAGTAGCCTATGCCTTAAGTTAGCGTATAATCTATGTCCATTCTAAATTTCATCCAAATCCGTTCAGCCGTTTCAGCGTGAAAGAGTAACAAACATACATACACACACACACACAAACTTTCGCATTTGTAATATTTAATGATTTTAGTGGTAAAACTGTCGCTGGCCGTGGTTCGTCAAATCGCCGGTAATATTGGTATAGGTTCGAGCCTTGTCTGATATTTATTTTTCTCGGAGAATTTGTTTCTGAATTATTTTTCTGTTTGTTTAAATTGTTTTCTATTCAATTTCTAAACCGTTAACCCTATACAATAGCCAATATAACATATTCAACAAATACGTCAACAAATCACAAAAATCATCAAACGTTTGGAATGAAGAATTCACAAGAACATTGATGGCCTTTTTTGTTGAATTTAAGCACTTTATTATCTAAATTGAATACTTATCAACAAAGATAAGTAGTCCCACCCGCACATGTCGGGTTTTTAGGGATCCGTACCCAAAGGGTGCCAAACGGGACCCTATTCCGCTGGTCTGTCTGTCTGTCCGTCCCTCTGTCACAGGGAACCACAGCTTCAGCCGTAATAGGTAGACAGTTAATTTTTTTAACACCGCTATAGCCAATACCACGTGCCACTACCACGACAAATAATATTTAAAAAAATGAAACTCAATGGGAGTCCCCATACAACAAATCTCGAAACAATTGCATATTTTTAACGTTATTTGTTTTAGTTTTAAATACAGGTTTCAAATTTGGTCACATTGTTGTACATAGTCTAAAATATATGGGCAACCGCCGGCCCGCGGGCCGCATCCGGCCCGTTAAGGTTTTTAAAACGGCCCGCGGCGAGGAACAATTTAAAATTAGACTAAAATTTTATGGGAAAGTCGCGATTTGTTGTTTTCATGCAACTCTTTGCTAATCTGTAGGCCTACATGAGTTTTGAGTTGATGCGTATAGTATACGAAAATATTGACGCAATCGGTGAACCCAGGTTCAACTAGTAAACTTACAATGTAATATTTTCATCATTTATAATAGATACTAGTAGACTACTAACATCTGAATCAATTCCACTAATAACTAGGCACAAAGAATTTTGCAAATTTTTCTAGGTTACTCTGATTCGTGACTTGGATTTATTGATTTTCATCTCGGCTTTTTTGTTAGTTTTCACATTTCACTCACTTACTCAGCAGGCCTACCATGAGTTTTGCTTACTATATACGCTAACGCCTGCGTAAAATATCCATCAGCCTGTTTCGTCCACTGCTGGGTTGGTGAGCGCGGTGCCGAAACCGTTGCACCAGGGACGCCGCTGCCCGTCACCAGTCTGTTTTATATAAGGCCCGGCAATTGGGGATGGATATGTCGCAGTAAAGTAGTTAAATCAGAGAGTTAGTTGAATCTCTAGAGAGTTAATTAAAGATCGACATTCAATCAAGTCGCTAAAGTTCCGTCAGACAAGTGAGTGAACGAAGCGTTTAACGAGTTTCCTAAACGTTCCTAGGCGCATTTCAACTTTGGTAGGGTGACCTTTGTGAGGCGTCCCCGAGTAGGATACTAAATAGTCGCATAATGGATAGGTCG
This sequence comes from Ypsolopha scabrella, assembly GCA_910592155.1. NCBI lineage: Eukaryota > Metazoa > Arthropoda > Insecta > Lepidoptera > Ypsolophidae > Ypsolopha > Ypsolopha scabrella. The sequence continues at coordinate 13,480,895 of OU342987.1, forward strand.
AAATGTATTTAAAAACACTAGGTTAGGTTAGGTTTGAACATTATGAAACAACTCAGAGCCGAGCGAAGCGGAGCGGAGCGAGGCGTCCCCGAGTAGGATACTAAATAGGTGCATAATGGATAGGTCAAAATGTATTTAAAAACAGTACGTTAGGTCAGGTTTGAACATTATGAAACAACTCAGAGCCATCATCTTGTTTTACATTATTAATCAATCAACACGCTGGCTTTCGGTCAGACAGATAGTTAAACGTTTTCGACGCTGCTTTATTTGAATCAAAATGCTAGCGACTTGATTGAATGTCGATCTTTAATTAACTCTCTAGAGATTCAACTAACTCTCTGATTTAACTACTTTACTGCGACAGATATACCGCCATCCATTCATCGGTCTCAGACAATGGTGAGCCGCCTGGTTTTGCCTGAGAGCTGTTCTCTTACTCTCCCCCGAATAACTTCGGGAGGATTTGCGAGTAAGATGGTGGTACCTCAACAGTCAAGCCCGGCATCAGCTCTACCACCTTATATGGTTCCGTACCATCACACAATACTGGTACGGAACCTTAAAACATACATATCAACAATATAGATGCTATAGCAACTGCCGACTGGTGACGGGCAGCGGCGTCACTGGTGCAAGGGTTTCGGCACCGCGCTCACCAACCCGCCTGCCCAGCGTGTGTGAGTATGGACATTTCTTCCAGGAAGACTGCCAAGCGTGACGAAATCTTGGAAAGGCCTATGTCCAGCAGTGGACGAAACAGGCTGATGGATGGATGGATGGACGGAACCCTTTGTGCGCGAGTCGGACCCGCACTTGGCCAAATTATTTTATTTACTATGCTTCGGGCTTGAGATAATCTACTATTGTTAATCCGAAATAATAAGTTAACAATTAATTAACATGCAAGACACTTGAAATTTAACCTTGCTTAATTTCGTTTGATTCATTAATTCAAATTAATCGGAAGAGCCTTACAATATTCTTCGCACCCATTGTTTAAAAAACATTGATACCTTTATATACTTGCATGGAATTTTAATAGTGAGCATTGTTCGGAACCATCAGTCAGATTATACTGTTTGAGTTGGGATAGGTCTAGTCACAGAATATACCGGGTGTAAAAACAAAGGCAAGAATCCTTTAAGGGTGTGTTAGTATGATCGGTAAAGATATTATTTTAAATACTGGTATCTCTAAATAAAGTACCAGTACCTCATAATAAGACGATTTTCTTTACTCAAATTACAATAATCGCGTAGGCACCCTCACGGTCGCTGGCCACTCGGATGAGGGGTGCGGGTCGCGGGGTGCAATTAGGTGTGTGGGGAGGCCGGTGAGCTGCGTAGCCATAGCTTAGACAAAAGATGGAATTTTCGGTGAAAATTCAAGGTATATATTTTTTTCTCGTAATGACACCAGAATCGTGTATACTTTCATACCCTAAAGGGATTCTTGAGTTTGCATTTACACGCTGTATATTTAATTTGAGTCAGTACCATTGACATACAAAACCGTTCACCTCGGGTCTAGTATAAAATTTACCAAAAAAGTGTCCTTAGTGAAGTGTCAAAATATTAAGAAACAAAACATTTTAATTTGAATCGTATGTCATTGCTGCACCGCTTAATTTTGATTGACGTGTGATTGACACCCTTTTTTAATATTCAATGGTTCTGACTCTCTTTTGGTTCGGACACTTTTGAGCACAGACCCGATGTCCACTTGGTAGTACGTTAATGGTCGGTACGTAAACTTCAACATGAATCGATACACACAAGTACACTCACACAGACGCGTGCTTTTACACGCCCGTCTCGGCCATTGTCGCGGAACGTTAGCGTCGGATGGCAGTCGCGAGCGCTGCACCGTGCCACAAGGCTGCTTTTAGATTTCGCCCGATGCCAGCCCTAACGCGCCGATCGAGCGTAGGTAAGGGGCCGGCCGTTCAAGTATTACGTAAGCACTATGGGGAGGGTCTTTGTTTCGCTTATTTTCGATGACATGGGGGGTAGGGGAGTCTAGATGATGATTACGTCATCGGTATATTTTTGCCCCTTACTCTATGTTGAATACTGTATCAGTAAAATCTAATCTCTATCCTAAATCTATTTTCTTATTTTTAAAATTATAATTATAACATATTAATATTAAAAAAAAATATAATTGAAAAAATGTTTACGTAAGCATGGGGGGAGGGGGTAAGAGCTTTGCTTACTTTTGCTGACAAGGGGGATGGGGGGGTAAATAATTGTAATAAATCTGCTTACGTAATACTTGAACGGCCCCTAATTATCTCGAGAATACCATGTTGTTTGCCTACTGTTTATATAATCTACTGTGGTCTTGTCTTTTCTCAAGAAGACAAGTTGGATCAGGGTTGCCAGATACGAGGCTTTAATGCTAAACTTCAGTTCTGCTCTAACACTTGTTTTTAGGGTTCCGTGGTCAACAAGGAACCGTTGTAATTTCGCCACGTTCGTCCTTCTGTCTGTCTGTCCACGGCTTAGCTTAGAGACTCTTAGTACTAGAAAGCTGTAATTTGGCATGGATATACAATACTCGCATTACCCCCAGGGGTGCGGTAGAGCCAACAAAAAAAATCCCCACTGTACCCCCAGGGGTATGGGCCAGTGGTACCGTGGGTCATACATAACATAACATATTAAAACGCCGACAAAGCGGAAAAATAAATTCTAGAAAAGAAAGATTTTTATGTTACACGTCAAATGGGCACGAATATTTTGCGTATTTCACGGAAAGGATCATTGAACCTTGGTCCTGACTACATACCGAACCATCAATATAAATTTGACTATACAAACAAAAGTCACCTTATACAACGAAAATAAGGAAAAACAGTGAACTATTAGAAAATATATGTCGTATTAAGTAACAATTAATATATTATAATTAATGTAATCTTTCGATTGTCTTAAAATAAAGCAATATATATATAAAGCTTTATAACTTGGAGCCAGGGGCCGGACCCCCAGCTACGAGGTCCTTTGTAATCTTTCTAATAGGTAAGAATTATTGCGCTGCAATTGAAGGGCCTTAGCAGCAACCCTTTAATCAAATCAACCAAATCGAAGAAAAGACGGCGATGAAGTAAAATGTGTATTGAACGTAAAATACGTAACAAAATAATCTATATAGCAGTTGATTAAAGAGAATTAAAAGATTTAATTCAACAATCAATCATTTCAGTATACTTATCTGATTTATTCGGTCTACCGGGGCTTAAAAGATTTTCTTCAAAAGGCCACAGACATTTAATGTTTACTAAGTAGCAGACCAAACTTAAGGATTAAATAGCGTGGCAACTTTCCATACAAAAAATAAGCTAAATTTAGGCTTCATGGTTCGAAGAAACGTACAAAAATGGGTTGTTTTGGCTGGCTTATGCTTGGATCATATTTCTAATCTCTAGTATATATTTTGTTTGGAAACAAGCAATACTTATATTTAAAAGAGCCCGAAGTTCACTGAGCTAAAATCGCCACTCGTCGACTCTATGTGTCTATAATTAATGTTAGGTCTGCTACCATAATTATACGTCTGTGCAAAAAGCTAACAGATATTCTACCTCACGAAGTCCGTTTGTCTATGGTTGTAGTAATGACGTGTACAGATAAGCGCGTTGAGTGTGTGTGTGTGTGTGTGTGCGTGTGTGTGTGTGTGTGTGTGTGTGTGTGTGTGTGTGTGTGTGTGTGTGTGTGTATGTGTGTGTGTATGTGTGTGTGTGTGGCGCGTGTTGTAGCGCTCCCGAGTTTACGCACACTAGAAACTGCACTACAACCATATAGTTAAACGGATTTCATATGATAAAATATATGTAACTGGTACTGTTTGACATAATATGTATGTACAGAGAGTATACACAGTATAAAAAGCAATAGTAAAAAACAATCTAAAAATTCAAATATCGTGAAATCTGTAAAATGTAAAGGGGTCGCCTCTTTCCGCTCCGCTTCGTTCGGCTCCTGAATTTATAATTTTATATTTAACACAAAAATTCGAGTTAATTTGTTGATAAAAATGAATAATTTGATGAAATTAAATGATTATTTATTATATTTTAACTGAGACAGTCTATTTATTAGCGAAAACTTTACTATTTCTCAAGACATCAACACTCTTTGCTAAGATTGAAAAAAAACTGTAATGTAAAAAACACTAGTGCGATAATGTAAAGTAAAAAGCACGCGTGTTTAATATACTGCATTATGACCATAAGAACGCTGCAATAAGGGCCACTTTATAAGCAAGTCTGTTGAAAAATATATTAATACATAATTTCGTTAAGCACGTGTTAAAACAATTTCTTTTCTTTCTTTTTCTGCGTATTATTACCATAAACTAAAAGCTATTTCGTAGATGTTTCCAAAATTATTATTAATAAATAAACATTCCGAGTATTGTTTACTTCATAGAGGTATATCAGTAGTACTTCACAGAGGTGTCTATTTATCTATTTATCTTATCTATTGTATGAATAAAGTAGTAAAAAAATCGTGTCTGTCTGTACATTGAATATTTTCGCGAAATTTTAACTGTAATGAATGAATATAAGTATTTATTTCGGACCGAAATCCATATCTTAGTTAATAACAATTGTATGCATAAAAACTATGTTAGTATCTTAATCTAAACACAAACACAAGAATATATAGGTAATACAAAAAAGACCTAGCAGAAGTCCTAGCAGAAGTCGCTGTTGCAGACATCACACAATAAAAATTACGTGATGTCTACAACAACACCTTCCTGGTAAAATATTTTGACTCCACGTGAACCCTATTCCAGAAACCCAGAACAGGGCTGTCCCATCGATCAACAATGCCTTCCAAGATGCTGTTGGAGCTGCCCCTTAAACGACACATAAGGGAAGCCACACGTTTTCGAACTATTGCTGTAAAGCTATCAGTCTGTGCCTCCGCGAACATTCCTGATGCGCTACAGTATCGTGGTAGCGATAATGGTAAAATAGTAATGGGTTATTAAATTATATTAGTATTGCACTGAAGCCAAAACTGCAATTTTTAGAATTTCTATCTGTCTGTCCGTCTTTCTGTCTTCCCGTCTGTACATTTCGTTTTAATTCGTAAACCACGGCATAGGCTAGGAAAAAATATTATTGCCCGTCTAAAACAAAAAGGCCAATGTCAAATACTTTATTAGCTCTTGATAGAGGCGATTATTGGTTAGCTAATTGCCCTATTTGTCTAGGATGCGTAATACTAATAATTACGCGCGAAACAGCAGATCGGAGGGTTTTTAGCTAATACTGAAATATTTTGTAGGGAAAAAAATACTGGATTTAAGTATTTTCTATTACCTATTTTATGAAAAAAAATCAAGTTGATCTCTTAAACGCGTTCTTGAAATGAACGTTTGAAAACCAAAAAAAAGAAGGAGCAAAACATTTTTTTTTGACAAAAGTATAAATCTTAGTACATTGTTTATAAGTAAATCCCCTAGATAAAAGATCAAATATATTTTTTCCAGTATTATGATTCTATTTTCGTCAAAAGAACCCCCGAAAATCTGTCTTTTTTCATATTCTAGGGTCAGGTACAGCCTTAACGGACTTGGATGCGATTTTTTTATTATGTTTACGATCATAGTATAGGCAACAAGAGGTAATCAATTCAATGTTCATAAAATACCGCTCAAGCTGAAAAGGGGGCAAAGCTGGCATAAACGCAGGCAGAGCCGCTGGCAAAGGCTGGTATCCCTATAAGCCGCTATTTTTTATGGCTTTCGAACCAACAATTTGTTTCGAAATATTAAAGTCACAATGTCAGGTCAATACAACAACATATTTATACTCGTAGAAGATCAGCGTTGTACTCTGTACTAAATACAAACCACAGTTATGGCTACGGGTACAAAATATATTTGTTGATATGTAAAACAGATTACGAAAAATGTATAATCTATATATACTAATAGTAAAGTAGTAAAAAGTCGTGTCTGTACATTGAATATTTTCGCGAAATTTTAAATAAAATGGGTCGTTGTTACTGTACTGAGGCCAAAACAACAATTGTTAGAATTTTTGTCTGTCTGTCTGTATGTCTGTCTGTCTGTCTGTCTGTTCCGTTTTAACTCGAGAACCACTGAACGGATTTGGATGCGGTTTTTTTTATTATAATTGTAGTGACCCTGGTCAACACATAGACTATAACGGATGTTGATAAAATAACGCCCAAGTCGGAAAGGGGAAAAGATTTAATAAACGCAAACGGCAAAGGCTATTGTTATACTATGGGAAGTCTGATTCGAATTTATATCCGAAACCCACGCGAACGAAGTCGAAAAGCTAGTTTGTAAAATATTTATAAAAAAAAATTATTAAAAATTAAGGCAACAAAAAAAACAAAGGCTTCTAAACAAAGGTTTTGCCATTTGAACCACACAACGATGTTATTCCATGTTTGAATCTGAGCGGCGCTTTGGTAATTTTGTTATCATGGTAATTTTATAGGTATTTATTTATTCAGTCTCATTGATTTTGTAAAGAGAGAACGATTGTTATTCCATGTTTGAATCTGAGCGGCGCTTTGGTAATTTTGTTATCATGGTAATTTTATAGGTATTTATTTATTCAGTCTCATTGATTTTGTAAAGAGAGAACGATTGTTATTCCATGTTTGAATCTGAGCGGCGCTTTGGTAATTTTGTTATCATGGTAATTTTATAGGTATTTATTTATTCAGTCTCATTGATTTTGTAAAGAGAGAACGATTGTTATTCCATGTTTGAATCTAAGCGGCGCTTTGGTAATTTTGTTATCATGGTAATTTTATAGGTATTTATTTATTCAGTCTCATTGATTTTGTAAAGAGAGAACGATTGTTATTCCATGTTTGAATCTGAGCGGCGCTTTGGTAATTTTGTTATCATGGTAATTTTATAGGTATTTATTTATTCAGTCTCATTGATTTTGTAAAGAGAGAACGATTGTTTTTTGTTATTGAGCCGTTCGTGTCTGTTAGGCCTTGACCTCTTTGTGAAAGTGGAATGCTAGCAAATAATTGTTGCATAGAAGACTAAAGGCCTAAGAATAAATTCTGTGTATAAATTATCAGTTTCAATAGACAGTATTGATATAACAATTGAAAAATTGACCTCTTTTTGGGGTTCCGTACCCAAAGGGAATCCAACGGGACCCTATTACTAAGGCTCCACTGTCCGTCCGTTCGTCTGTCCGTCTGTCACCAGGCTGTATCTCATGAACCGTGATAGTTAGACAACTGAAATTTTCACAGATGATGTATTTCTGTTGTCGCTATAACAACAAATACTAAAACCAGCCGAGTGCGAGTCGGACCCGCGCACTCCCATACAACAGACATGACTTTTTTGCCATTTTTATTTTTATATCTAATGATACGGAACCCTTCGTGCGCGAGTCCGACTCGCACTTGGCTGGTTTTGTTTTTTTCTCATTTAACTTGATTGTTGTTTGGGAAAATTAAATATTTTTTGATATAAAGTACGCATTATTAATATTTTTTATTTTGTTCAGTCTTGTCTATTTATGTACATGTGGTATATTTATATCACCTCGTAACTCAGATTTATTATTAAACTAGCCTTTGCCCACGGCTACGCTTTCGTTTTTTTCAACCTTTGCCCCGTTTTCGGTTCAGCGGCTGTTTTATGAATACCCTTAGAGCCTTAGACTAGGGTCACTCACTACGATGATAATAAAAAAACCGCATCCAAATCTGTTTAGTTGTTCTCGAGTTAAAACGGAACAGGCATGCATACATAAAAAAGTCAAAACATTGTATTTTTAGCCTCAATGATCCATTTCGTCTAAAATTTCACAAAAATATTTACTGTACAGACACTACACTACTATAGATATAGGTATTAATATGTTCCATTGAAAAGCTACCCTAACCAAAATATATCGAACAGGTGACGAAAAAATAATAGTGGTTAAAAAACATAATATTTTACGTATAAAGTACAAAAGATACAGGAATCGGCGAGACAATCATACGTGTAATTGGGTTTTGGTCTAGACATTTTGCAATTCGTCGTCTTAGTTACGGTGTGGCTGCAGCACAAAATGCCTGCAGCTAGTTATTTGTAAAAATTATAAAAATTATTATTCATGCACAATTATTAATTTCGACGTGCGTAACGCTGACTGTAAATTAAATAGTCATGCCACGCCATACCAAGCAAAAAAAATTATTTAAAAAAGTAATACTCACTTGCTGCTTTTTCCACGGGGACACTTAATTACTAATATCACAGGATTTTATAATTTAAATTATAACTTATTACAAAACCACACTTAACTGCAATTCTTCACTTATTTTTAGTAAAATTATTTACACAGAGAAGGTCCCTCTAAAGTTACATCTCCACAAAAACTTCTCAAATTTCGATTTACTTTTTCCTCGATTTCAGACTGCGTGTTTGAATTTCGAACACGACAGTTGGCGACATGCAAAGGTGCGTTCCGTTCTGCGGTTTCAACCAAACTGAGTAACCGGTAAATAGACATGGGTCATTTCACAAGTAGCAAGTGAAAAATCATATGAAATGCATTTTCATATGTCACACCTGCTACCTTCGTTCACGTAGTCTGTTAAAAATCACAGGGCATGCAAGTGAGTAAGTATGGCACGCACGACTCGCGAAACTTAAATGTTGTGTGCTCAGAATAAGATTCAAAGTTGATTGCACTGAACGCTCGCCTTTTCGCACACAAACGTTTTATTACGGAAGGAAGAGCAAGAGGTAGAAGAGCATTTCAACAGAAACAGCGGGCGTGTTAGAAAGAGCAAAACATATTTTGCTGATTCGTCGCTCGCTGCACGAACAGGCAATGTATGACGGATTGGTGAACTTTGCCCTTGATTAAAGTAAATGGTATTTAAAAATAAACCTTAAACGTATGGAGCTAAAGTATTAATTTGCTGGCAGTAATTAGGTCACAAAATCACTTTTTTGTTTACGAAATTAAATTTCACTTGTCGTGCGTAAACAATGAAATATGAAATATCATTAGTAGGTGCGGTGCGACAGTGCATGCGATACGTTTCTCATGATTATCGAACAATGAGTGCTTCCATTTGGAATCATTATGAAAAACTTCCAGGCAAGCCTGTGGCAAAATGTGTGTTGTGTAGAAAAGCCTCTGTTCCAATTATTATCATACATTATACTTTATTTTCGGTAGCAAACTGTAGCAAGTGTGACATTTGGGCACTACACTGAGAAATCATTGTCTGTGAAATTTCACATGTGAAATCACTGTGAAAAATAAAAATAATTTCATCAAATGAAAATGAATTAAAAGTAGCAATCATTCCCATGCCTACCGGTAAACGCTTTTTCAAATTATATCAGGTGGGCAACTCGTCGGTGATAAGAATACAATGAGTAGTCGGTACGGTGGCAGATGGGCAGACCGCATTTAAAACGAGCATTCGACCGGTTTTTGCGCGCCGGTCATTGTACCTGATTGTTCCGTCATAGCATAGGTTTTTTTCGCAAATCCTAAACATAGGCATTGGTTGTGTCGGTTCTTTGTAGTTCTTAAACCTGATGCCTTCGTTAGGGAGCCCAAAAATAACCATAAAGTCTGGTTAGGGAAGGTCAGAGTTGATTTCTTTGTCTAAAATAAATCACATCATTTTATTAAATGGAATTGGTCTTTAACACGTGACACTTAGATTCAAACTGGCATACCCTGTCTCTTGTGACAATCGTGACGTCTCGGTGCAAGTTATATCAAGTACAGACCATTCACTATAAGAAGTCCCCTGGCTTGGGAAATGGTAGCATAATGTTGCCAATGGCTCACGTAGCATTCACCCTACTACACATTCCTAATATTTACTTAACTGCGTTTTTTTAATATATTAATTAGACAACTCTTTAATGAAAATAAAATGGACAGACTGAAAAATCCAAGTTATGAATTATTTATTGATTTGTATTTCGCAAACAATACGTATGATCTAATGGTATGAATATCTATACATGTATGTCTGTACTAAAACGGTATTTTTTATTTCTTGTCCTAGCTCGACGACTTTTGTTCTAAATCTTTGAGCTCCCGTTTTTTACGTTTTTACGATTTTTTCTAGGCGACTTAATGTGAACGCCTTTTTCCGATATGTTTGCAAAAGTAAGTAAATAGCTAATTATTATTTGCCCATAAAATTGGCTTTATGTTTAAAGCTGGTATCCCTATTTTACTAACCCGTCGTGACACTGACAGGAGATCGAACCTGGTCGAGAGGAATCACGGTGCATTGTTTGCATTTTCTCTTTCACAAAAGGCGTACCTTCAACACAATCTCTTTTGCACTATTGATTAACAGCTTTGGCAATAATAATACATAATTTATGCAATAATTTTGAAAAATCTGACTGACAGCACGAAGACAACAAAAGCTTGACAAGCAGCGTGATGACAACACGAATCCAAGGGACAAGTTATGATGAATGGTGTCGTAGTCAACAAAAGCCAGTCAAGTGCGAGTCACACACCTAGGGTTCCGCATAGCATCAGTTTTGGGAACGTCAGGAAAATAATTTGTTTGTTTTGGTCACAACTTGCAAATTACGTAATGAATCGGCGTTTTCAGTATTTTGTTGTTTAAATACAAAATAAAGAACCTAAATTCCAAATTCCTACATAGTTTAATTTTTTGAGGAAGACCCCTTCACAAAATCTACAACTTTTAATTTTGAATAAGGAATGTACAAAAAATATACATCTATGCTCTTTTAAATAAGCTCTAGACAATGACACCCCTCATGCCAATTTAGAGTCACGATTGACTTATGGGGTGACAGTGGGGACGAGAAATATCAACACTTTCGCACGTGTATCAAACGACGTTTCTTAATACACCTGCGAAAAATTACATGAAGTAATAAAATAAAAGCAATTTTGTTGCAAACCAAAACAGATACAAGTCGACAGAAGAAAGCACAGTCTGATTGGCGCCAATCTGTTCTACAAATACCAATGTCTCTTTCTAAAATATTTTTAATAATAATTTATAAGATATTTAAAATATAATATACATTATGACGTCTAAAATAGTTTTGAATTTTTAAAACATCTTTTACAATTTAACGTATACAATATATATATTTAATAATAAAATATAAAAAAATTGAAAATACTCATCTTAAACAGTTTTAGTGTATCCGGTAAAACAAAGGTTTAAGTCAGTAGTAAAAACAAAAAGCACGAGTGCGAAATGTCATTTTACGCAAGCTAAACAGGCACGTTATCTAACATATTTTAAGTAGGTGTATAAAAAAAATTATTCGACTATTTTTCTGTGTATTGGACCTGAAAAATTAATTAATTGAATTTCTAATAATATTTGGTTTCAGCCCCAATAGTCTACACAAATTATCTAAATTTGAAGTCTATTAACTACCACCTATACCGCTATAACCCGTGATATACGGACTAGATCTAGCTATTTTTTGGAGTCAGAGACAGCTAAAACTAATGGCACTTGTGGTTAAATTTTTAGCAACTGCTTCTAGCTACTTCCAACGAGACCCTATGTCTGTCTGTTTGTCCAACTGTCACACAGGTCTACAGTTTTAGCTGTATTATGTACACAGTTGCAATTTTTACAGATAATAAAAAAATCAAAAATAAATAATGAAACCCTGGGGGGGTCTCCATAAATAAACAAAAAAGTTATTTTAAACGACACTTGTTTCAGCTCTAAGATATAGCAGTTTTTAGATTTGGTCAGATTGTTGTAGATGATAAAAAGAAAAACAACAAATAATGAAAATTTGAGTTTCGTACTTAGCGAGAGACATCGTTTGTCAGGCACTCACTAGCCGTACGGTCCGAAATAGAATTACATCGCTCAAACTGGGAGTGAGTGAGAGATAGCAAACGGTTTTTTTAGTAAGTGCGATAGGGACGGCTTGAATTTCAATGAACTGTAAGATAGCTTACAATTAATTCGGACCGCGGGGTAACATTGAATTAATGAATTAATGAATTGACACTTTATTGTACACAAAATAAAATACATTAAAAATAAAGAGGAATAGAGTTTTGTTAGCAAAAGTATGTACAAAGGCGGGCTTATCACTTAAAGTGATTTCTTCCAGTATTATGAGTATGACTGCTGGTTTTGTGTCGCCTGGATGTTGCTAAGACATCTACGTATATTGTTATTATTTAGCATGTTTTAGGTTTCCAAACCCGTATCGTGTATCGGTACAGAACCCTTTGTACGCGAGTCCAATTCGCGCTTGACCAAATTATTATTGGATTTAGCCAAAAGAAGGGTTTCAATCGCAAGTATAAATTATATAAAAGAAGGGTTTGACGGATTGGTATATATTTTTCTAACATTTTTACATTATTTGAAATTACATTTTATCATAAAATAACTGTATTATGAATTAATTTAATAAAATAATGATTGCGATATTTGTAATCTTATCGTTTACATACTTAGAAATACTCAGCTACTTCTAGCAACTTTATTTGGTTACAAAATCGGAGTTACAAACTTTTTGCAGAATACCTAGTACTGGGATAAAAGTTGCAGTTGGCAACACTGAGACGAACAGGCAGACAGCAGAGTGACACTAACAGAGGAACCCTGTTTGATCTTATAGATACGGAACCTAAAAACTATTAAAAGTGTGTAACTGAGTTAAGTACATTATTGTCGAGTAGGTACTCGAATGTAGCCGAACATAGCCCGCAGAATCAGTAAGTTGAAGTGGCAGTAGGCAGGCCATATTTGTCGCCGACATGATGGCCGCTGGGGCCGAAAGGCCTTAGAATGGAGACCACGTACAGCAAAGTGTAGTGTAGGCCGACCTCGTGCCCGCTGGACCGACGACCTGAAGGACGTTGTGGGTGGCGGCTGGATGAGGAGGACGGAGGCCCGCAATGAGTGGCGAAATTTTCAGCAGTGGACGAACATGGGCTGATGGATGGATGGATGGACTCGAAAAAGGCCATTATTGAAGCGATAAATTTTGCCTCTTCAGTGGGGTCATCATGAGTAAAATGAAAAATAATACCTTATTTAAATACAAGCCTTTGCCCGCAGCTTCGCCCGCATTCAGTGAATCTTAACCCCGTTTTCGAGTTGAGCGTTATTTTAATAATAACCTTATAGTATGTGTGTTGACCAGGGTAACTAAAATGATAATAAAGAAAACCGCATCCAAATGCGTTGAGTGGTTCTCGAGTTATAAAAACGTTTGTTTAAGCTTTGCCTCGTTTTTGGCTTGGGCATTATTTTATGAACACCCCTTATAGCTTATAAGTTGACCAGGCTCACTACAATGATAATAAATAAAATCGCATCCAAATCCGTTAAGTGGTTCTCGATTTAAAACGGAACATACAGACAGACAGACAGACAAAAATTCTAAAAACTGTTCTTTCGGCATCAGTACAGTACCAATAACGCATTTCGTTTAGAATTTCACGAAATATTCAATGTACAGTCACGACTTTTTTACTAGTTCATTATTAGCAAGATGTCAAATATTTTCTGTATCTTTAAATATGTCTTTTACCTGATAAGTGCGAGTAATAAATTAAATGTGATCTTCATAGATTAATTTTGTTTAAATGATTAGCCTCCTTCTATGTGGTTCAACACGATTAGGTACTCTAAACATTAGTGATTAGCTTCCGCCGCGACGTCGCGCGTTGAAGTATTTACCAATCTTTGAATTTCGACGGTTTTTGGCTTAGGGGTTATTTTATCAACACCCCTTATAGCTTATAAGTTGACCAGGCTCACTACGATGACAATAAAGAAAACCACATCCAAATACTGTGAGTTGTTTTGGAGTTAAAACAGAACAGACCGAGAGACAAAAAATGTAATAAAGAAAATTTTGCGTCAGTACTGTATTAATAACACTGCGGTACCCCGCTTCTCGCGCGCGGTGCTGCAAATATAGGCCCAATGGGCCTGTTTTGTGTAGCTTGTCTCGCTCGCACCACTGTCGAAGCTTATCGCTCTATCTCTGTCTTTCGGTGGCGCTTGCTTAAAAAAGATGTCCATTTTTCAGTTGACGATATAAGAACGTACAGTGCAGAAGGTGAGACTGGAGAATTGCGATTGTGTGCGTGCACACCATTGTCATTGTGGAGAACAACTCTTACAGCAGTGCAGGCAAGGTCTATTTTTAAAAAATCATGGAAACATAAAGTATTCATCGTAACAAAAGAAGAATAAGATAAAAGTCAAACCATAATTATTTGAAAACAGACCTTGCCTGGACTGCTATAAGAGTTGTTTTCCACAATGTCAGTGGTCTGCACGCACACTATCGCAATTCTCCAGTCTCACCTTCTGTACTATACCGTCTACCTTTTAATATAGCAATGCTAATTACTCATTTCATTTAAAATTTCGCAAAAATGCAGACACGACACGACTATTTTACTATTTATTATTAGTTTTAAGATAAAACGAACACGAATGTGTATATCTCAATGTATTACGATAATCGTTATCGTAATATTTATTACGACTTATCACGATGCACGATTCTTTTAAATTAAATCTCGGAACGAAGCTTTCATTTTTGCATGAAACGAAACGCAGAGTCTCAGTCTCAGTTCCTTTGATATTTGGTTGAAGTTTTCAATATTCATCTTATTAGATATGATTTACTGTTTTTTCTTGGCAAATTTTATGGAAGATTAACTTTTCTGATTTTCAGTACCGCAATGATATAAAATTTAATTTCTTATCTCCTTGCGAGGGATAAATCGCCAAGTGTTTAAAATATAGAAATTTAGGGCCTGTCCGCACTGCGAATTTTCACCGCGCGATATTTACCCTCGCGAATTATTTCCGTGTATTATTATATTTTATTTTATATCGCTAGTGCGAATACTCGTATAAGATTCAATGTGTTACAGAATTGCGAGAAAAAATCCGCGCGGTGAAAATTCGCAGTGCGGGCAGGCCCTTATTTCTATCACAGTTTCGATACGAGTAATGTGTATTCTTAACTACCCGATGCTGTAAGAGCCCAAAACTTGACAGAGGAAAATTCGTTGCATCAAAAAACACTGCAAATTGAAGAAAGTAACCGACATAGCCTGCAGAATCAGTAAGTGGAAGTGGCAGTGGGCAGGCCATATTTGTCGCCGAGATGATGGCCGTTGGGGCCGAAAGGCTCTAGAATGGAGACCACGTACAGCAAAGCGTAGTGTAGGCCAACCGCTGGACCGACCGACGACCTGAAGGACGTTGCGGGGGGCGGCTGGGTGAGGAGGACGGAGGACTGACATGAGTGGCGAAATTTGGGAAAGGCCTATGTCCAGCAGTGGACGAACACGGGCTGATGGATGGATGGATGGATTCTGTTAATGATACATGATCTACCCTAAAATTATTTTCACTTATTATTGTAGGGCCTTATATACTAATAATAAAGTAGTAAAAAAGTCGTGTCTGTACATTGAATATTATCGCGAAATTTTAAACAAAATGGGTTATTGGTACTGTACGGAGGCCAAAACAACAATTGTTAGAATTTTTGTCTGTCTGTCTGTTCCGTTTAACTTGAGAACCACTGAACGGATTTGGATGCGGTTTTTTTATTATAATCTTAGTGACCCTGGTCAACACTAGGCTATAAGGGATGTTCATAAAATAACACCCAAGCCGAAAACGGGGCAAAGATTGAATAAACGCAAACGGCAAAGGCTATTGTTATATAAGTCTATGGGAAGTCTGATTCGAATTTATATCCGAAACAAACGCGAACGAAGTCGCGGGCAAAAGCTGATAAATAATAAATTTTGTGGGATAGTACAAGGAATTCATTAATCTCTAAAAATTACCAAAAACATTGCTTTTTGGCTTTATTATCGTGTTGCAAGAACTAATAGCCACAAATTAGTTATGATTATAGATAAAATTATTAATTTTGATATAAAGTGATATGATCTTACTGGGAATTTCTAATCTAATTATCAGGACAAATGTTAAATATACACGCAAGTTGCCAAAACAAATGTTTTTTTATCATAATCAGGGTTTGTTCGACTCCATAACTACTTAAGGCGATTAGGCACGCCATCGTTTAAGTACAAAATTTGATAACCCGTTTCTCCGTTGTTTTTCGTTATAGACCAAATCATCTGGTACTGATATTTTAATAGACACCATTTTGCCAAAATTTTGTTTTAAGGATATCAAGCTGGACAGATTTACATACAAAGTATTAATAATAAATAATATATAATTAGAATTAATAATTATAATACATATATAATTCATGCCTTAAATAGGCATGATGACTAAAAAAATTTTATTAGTCCGTCAGTTAGATTATCAGAAAATATTGGACACGTATTTTTTTCTTTTTTCAATTAAACAAAAAATGATGAAGATATAGCCCGCTGAAGTTCCGCGTGACGTCACTTCTAGGTACAATGTTACTTAGAAGTGACGACATTTTCCCCCACTCCCAAACTTTGACGCGCTTTATCTCTGTAATTTTTTGTTTGAATGACATAATAAAAAATACGTGTCCAATATTTTTTGATAATCCAAATGACGGACTAAATAGAATAATATTTTGTTTTCCCTGTGCCTATACCAAAATCATACATTTGAGCCTATTTGAGATAGTGACTTTGTAAATCCCTGTATTAAACTATAGAGGTCTCAAACTTTATAACGAAAAACAACAGAGAAACGGGTTATCAAATTTTGTACTAAAACGGTGGCATGCACTAAAACGGTGCCATGCCTATGGTTTCTTCCTATGCCAACGACCTTGAACTGAAAACTTTGTAACCATTTTATATGGTTACTAATGCATTTTTAGGGTTCCATACACGAAGGGTGCCAAACGGAACCCTATTACTAAGCCTCCGCTGTCTGTCTGTCCGTCTGTCTGTCACAGGGGTCTACAGCTTCAACCGCAATAGGTAGAAAGGTGAAGTTTTCACAAAAGACGTGTAACTATGACCTTTACCACAACAAATACTAAAATATTTAAAAAATAATTTAAGAGGGATCCCCATACAAGTAACCTAGAAAATGTTGCAATTTTAACGTTATTTGTTTTGGCTCTTATTTAAAGACGATAAAACAAACAAGTTTTAAATTTACTCATTGTAGAACATATTCGAAAGTAAAATGAAAATAAATAAAAAGTGGCTACAGAAGTACGCAAACGGCGCCAAATTTTTTGTCCGGCGCCACTATTTTAGCACCTTGTTTTTTGTTGATATGACATCTGTACTGTTGTTATTTACCATAATTCCGCACCTGTATTGTGGGGTGGTACGGAACCCTTTGTGCGCGAGTCCGCAAGTTATTTATTATCATCGTAGTGGCTATAAGGGGTGTGGAGAAAATAATCGTCAAGCCGAAAACTGCCGTTATGAGTTTTTAAAGGTACATTGATTCAAAGACACTCCCAACGCGAGCGACGCCGCGGGCAAAAGCTAGTATACAATATTTTCTATCATAAATTTGTAATCGACATAAAGTAATTTGATCAAATCAATGTGGTATCTATTGATTTGCGTCGTCGTAATTGATTAACCTAAATATAAATACACTTATCTTTTTCTTTGTTGTTTGCTTGTCGTAAATATATTTATATCTGGTGACGTCATATCCGTTAAGGGTCCGTATAAGGCTGAATGCACAACTTCAATTGAGCATCACAGTTTAACTTGGTTAATCGGTATAGTAAAAATATATACAGTATTGCCCCTTTGCCCGCGGCTCCACTCGCGTGTTATTCGGTTTAAAGTCAGGCTTTTTTCCGGGATAAAAAGTAGCCTATGTATTTAGTTAGGGTTTAAGCTATATCCATTCTAAATTTCATCTAAATCCGTCCAGCCGTTTCAGTGTGAAAGAGTAACAAACATACAACACACACACACACAAACTTTCGCATTTATAATATTAGTGTAATGTGATTAGGGCTGATAGATTCATCTTAGAAAAAACGCAAAATCTTTAAGTTCGCTCGATACAAAAAAATTACGTAGTTACCTCTAAATTTCATGTTTTTCGAGTGTTAAAGGGCCTTCCTTAAATCATACAGCCTTTAAATTTGTATTAAAACCAATAAAGAACCAATCAATGGTTTTATTTTATTTAAAACACAGTTACTAAAAAATGAAAAAAATTAACGAAATTTAAAGTAAAACGTTTAACTTTTAACTCTTCTATACTCTTATATCTCCACTGAAGGAGTCGAAATATTTCGTTAATTTTTTTAATTTTTTAGTAACTGTGTTTTAAATAATTTAAGGCCAATACTGGTAAAATAAAAAAAAATATTTTTTTACATTATTTAAAATAAGTTAACAAATGACATCGTCGGTTCGTTTTAGAATATTTTAAAAATTTCATCTGGGTATAGGAGCAGAGTTATTTTAAAAAAACGCAGGTGTTTGTGTAAGAGATAACTGTAAAAGAGGACAAGAGAAACTGTTTCGAATCTGTTACTCATGAAAAAGTCAAATTAGTAATTGTTTTAGAAAACTTCAATTGTAAACGATTTAAAACACTCGTATCACATAAAATTGTGACTCGAAACGTCACAAACAAAAATCTTTTTACTCCAAAATAAATAACTGTTATGGTGATAGGTGGAAGAGCTGATGCCGGGCTCGACTGTGGAGGTACTATCATCTTACTCGCAAATCCTCCCGAAGTTATTCGGGGGAGAGTAAGAGAACAGCTCTCAGGCAAAACCAGGCGGCCCACCATTGCCTGGGACCGATGGATGGCGGTTTATCCATCCCCTATTGCCGAGCCTTATATAAAACAGACTGGTGACGGGCAGCGGCGTCACTGGTGCGAGGGTTTCGGCACCGCGCTCACCAACCCGCCTGCCCAGCGTGTGTGACCGCCAAGAGTGGACGAAACAGGCTGATGGATGGATGGATGGGTGGATGGTGAGCGAACAAGCAAATATTTAATACCTAAGATTTTGAATGAAATGGCTCTAACCATAAGAAGCAATAACAAAAATGTAACTAAACGTACTTACAAAAAATACGTTCAGAGTCATCTTATGGATGACTATTTACAAAAATAAAAAGTCTGTGTGCACATCAAGATAGGTGATTTTTTTTGTATTATTCGGTTATTTTCTTCTTCTTCTCCTCTCTATCTCTTATATATATTATATTATATACATATCAAATACAACGTCTGTCTGTCTGTCTGTCCGTCTGTCTGTCTGTTCGTTCGCTTATAACTTGAGAACCAATCAATGGATTTTGATGCAGTTTTCACTGAAAGATAAAGCATTTCTTCGGGAAGGTTTGGGGCTATGTATCATTACGCTATGACAAAAGGGAGCAGCAAAGATTTGTTTGTTTGTTTGCATATAATGGGTAATATCTAGAACTACTGAACTGACTTTCAAAATTCTTTAAGCACTCAATAAGATTTTTAGTTAATCGTGTGGTATGTACGCCTTGCGTAGTCGTACGTATGTAGTCTCATCGTCGGGGTTTCAATCATCCACTGGTAAATGTTTTTTTTAGGAGACCTCTCGGTGATTGGTGAGTATTTTTGTAGAACATGGTGACCACGATCTAATGACGGGACTTTGGGAGGTGGGTACGGGATCTCCTCAACAGCAGACCCATCGAGTTTGGGCTTATTTTATTGGTCTTTATTAGCACTTTGGTAAAACATGGTGACCGTTGCATATTGTCGTTCAAAAAATCATATTCTTTTGTTTTCCTTATTTCCACGAAAATCTCTTCGACGCCGGCGGAGCCGCGGGCAAAAGCTAGTTATATTATAAGTATAAGTTAATTAGGAGAACAACATCTGCCAGTTTGGCAGAAATAAATAGAATTTTGCAGGGGTCCAAGCTAGAGTTAGTCAACAAAACGAAGTTTTTAGGCATTACTATAGACTCTCGTCTTCAGTGGGGTCCCCATATAGAAGGCCTTTGTGGTAGACTAAGTTCAGCCGCATACGCTGTTAGACGGATGAGGCAAATTACTGATGAGGATACTGCTAGATTGGTGTACTTTAGTTATTTTCACAGCATTATGTCATATGGTATGTTGCTGTGGGGTAGAGCTGCGGATATAAACGCAGTCTTTGTTTTGCAAAAGAGAGCAATTCGTGCTATTTATAATATGAAGCATCGGGATTCATTAAGAGAAAAATTCAAAGAAATTAATATTTTAACTGTTCCTTGTGAATTTATTTACCAAGTTATTAAATATATCAGAAAAAATATCGATAATTTCCCTAGGCTCGGTGAGAATCACTCTATAGACACTAGGAAGAAACATAAACTGGCTTTTCGAAAAATAAGACTTGCAAAGTAGGCACCTCTTTTGTAGGACATGGTATAAGATTTTACAATAAACTTCCAAAGGAGGTCCTTAGTTTTTCAGAAAATAAGTTTAAATTATATATTAAGCAGGGACTCTTGAGAAAAGCATATTATAAAATTAATGACTATTTGGATGATAGTGACGCTTGGTGTCATGAGAATATTGATTAATACTACTGTTCGTTTATTTTCTAACTGATTTGTGTTTCAAATCGTCTGTTTTTATGTAGACTAATATATTTTTTTATTTTTTATTATTATTTTGACATTTCTTTTTACATATTGACATGAACATTGTATAACTTAAACTTAGCATTTATTACTTAGTTGATAATCTGACTATCAAAAAAGTGATAAACTATATGAGACAGGTGGATGATGTTTTGCTTAGTATTTTAACTTACTACCTCAGTAGACAGGTAGACTAAGACATATTTTTTATGTTTTTCTCATGACACAATTTCCTTCTGTCTTTTATATTTTTATCCTTTTTTAATACATTGTTTAGTATTATTTTATATAAGTTAAAAAAAAACTGTAATAGTATTAAGGCATATTCAGAAAAAAAAATACTGCTAAAAAAGACATGATGAGGGTTAACCCGATGATAGGCTTAACTTTCAAACCCGGTTAACGTATCCGTGATGGTTGGATACATCAAACAAGAGGTGAGAAGAGACCTCGTGCTGGCAAAGTATATCTTCGAGTAGTTGCGAGGCAAGCAGTTTAACCTTGGCGTACTACAATACATGGGACTGTACGTGCCTGACAAACGTCGCCGGCCACCTCTTTTAGTGGTGCCACTTGAAAGGACCAACCTGCTGAGTTGTTCATCTTTTTCAAGAGCTTTGCGATCGCTTATGCTTTATTGCTTAGAATCTAATACAGGGATGTAGAACTAACGTTTGACAACTATTTGGAGTTCCTCCAGCCGCCTTAAAAAATGTGTCCCTTGTCCATTTTGACGGATTTGATAGGGAGCTAACTCCCACAACTACTGGCATCGTCAGAGGACATGGGGTCCCGCTGAGTGTAGGCACACTTATATTTATCATTAGATTTATGAAGTTTTTGGAAGACATGTGAAGAAATACTGGCGGTGAGACGGTGGGGGCGGCCAGATGTAAATGGCCCGGGGCGGCACTGAACCTAAATACGCCACTACACGTACCACTTGAAAAGATTCCAAAATCTTGACGAACTCGGGTAGGAAAGGGGAAGTACCTGTTCCAATTTTGAAAGCTTCCAAAAACACTTAAATAACTGTCGAATTCTAGAGGGAAGTCCCGGTTACAACTGAGTAATATATGTTTTAAACAAATCACGTTCGTTAATGTATTATAATTTATAAGCCACAGACCAAACTAAGATTTTAGAATCTACTTTGCAAAGGATTTTTTGAAACATCTTTGCGCTGTGTATCCTGAAGATTTTATTACAATATGGGGACAAAATAAAACCGGCCAACTGCGAGTCGGACTCACGCACGAAGGGTTCCGTATCATTATCTATATAAACGGCAAAAAATCATGTCTGTTGTATGAGAGTGCGCAGGTCCGACTCGCACTTGGCCGGTTTTAGTATTTATTGTTATAGCGGCAACAGAAATACATCCTCTGTGAAAATTTCAACTGTCTAACTATCACGGTTCATGAGATACAGCCTGGTGACAGACGGACAGACGGACAGACAGACAGACAGACAGACGGACAGCGGAGTCTAAGTAACAGGGTCCCGTTGGTTACCCTTTGGGTACGGAAATGTATGATTATTATTTTTAGGGTTCTGTACCCGAAGGGTGCCAAATGGGACCCTATTACTAAGCCTCCGCTGGCTGTCTGTCCGTCTGTCACAGGGGTCTTACAGTTCAATCGTAATAGGTAGAAAGTTGAAATATTCACAAAATACGTGTTACTACATTATGGCATAATATTAACAACAGTATATGTACATGCCAAAGCAATATCAAGGCTACAAAAAAAAGGCTCTAAATTGGTAGCGCCTGACAAAAAAATGGCACTGTGCACGTACAGAACCTACCTTTCTACCTTTTGTTTTTTTATTTTTGTATGTCCTACGTCCTACAATCTGACTAAATTTAAAACTTGTATGTATTACCGTCTTTAAGTATGAGACCAAATCTCATAAATTAAATAATGCAACTTTTTCGAGGTTTCTTGCATGGGGATATTTTTCCTCAATATTTATTTTTTTATTTTATTATTTGTAGTGATACAGGCCATAGTACATATTGTGTGAACATTTCAACTTTCTACCTATTACGGTTGTAGCTGTTAGACTCTGACAGACGAACGGACAGACAGAGAACGGAAGCTTAGTAATAGAATAGGGTCCCGTTTGGTACCCTTCGGGTACGGAACCCTAAAATTGCGGTTTTAGCCTTAGTACAATACCAATAACCGATTTCATTTAAAATTTCGCAAAAATACGACTTTTTAACTACTTTATTATTAAATAGTCTAGATAATATCGATTATTTCCAGTTTTGAATTTTGTCTATTAATACCAAAACCATAGTAAAAACTTTAGCTATGCCAAAACCACAGAACTTTAATTCTGTGGCCAAAACAATGGAACGTATGTCGCGACAACCGTTTAACCAAAAACTTTATTTAAAAACTCAATTCAAAAGCCACTATATTTAAGTAGACTCTTAAATTAAAGATGGCTGACGATCTTAAGACGTTGGTTTTCCTTAACCCGTAAGTGCGGAGGTAGATAGAACTCATTGTTCTACGATAAATGTTATATTATAAATAACTCATGTTAAGGAAAACCACTTTGTGGTGGGATCTGTGATTCCCCGGGATAATATAGACTCAAGGAAAGTATCGTTATTGAGGTATACGTTACTTTGCGGAAATAAGTACATCTTGTGCATAAATCATGTATGATAATGATAGATGAAGTTTTTATTGTATACCTGTAAGGCGACTTTTGTTTATATTGCCAACTTCATACTGGAGACTCGTTAAGTGATCAGGACCAAGGTTCAATTACCCTGTTTGCGAAATACAATATATTTTTTTATACAAACATAAAGAACAAGTTCTAAGTTCAAGAACAACCTCGACGAATTAGTATAGGAAGACTAAATTTTATTTTGCGTATTTCGCAGAATGGGTCATTGAACCTTAGTTCTGACCACATCCCTAGTCACCAGTACGAACTCGACTATACATATAAACAAAAGTTACCTTATATTACAATACGGGGTGTTAGGAAAAGTACTTTGTTCCTTTAAACCACGTGTGCTGTAGGTATAACAAAAAATGTTAAGCGTGTTTTTTTCTTGTAAAATATAAATATATATATATTACTTTCATTAAATTGTTCAACCCTAGTTCAGAACGCAGTATACTAGGTGAAATTAAATCAACCGACCAAATTCATACTGGAGACTCGGTTAGTCATCAGGAACAAGGTTTAATGACCCTCCAGGTGAAATTCGAAAAAAAAATTTTTTTTCCCGTAGATCCTGCACTAGGAATTGTACTTAAACTAGTCCAACCAGTACGGGAGCAAAAAAAATTATTTTTCGAAATTGGCCAAAAAGAATTACTGAACCTAGTTCTTGATCACCAACCGAGTCTCTAGTATGAATTTGGTCGGTTGATTAAATTTCACCCTATATAATAGAGATAGGTGATAGACAATTGCAAAAAAACGGCGCGTAAGAGAAAGGGATAATAATTTAATGTAATAATACACAATAAATAAAATGTCAATTTTTCATATAGAAAAAAAATAAACACGCTTATCATGCTTTGTTATATCTAGAGCACACGTGTTTTAAAAGAACGAAGTACTTTTCCTAACACCCTGTACATATACTATTATATATTATATTACTCTTATCTAAGACAGATCGGGTTTGGTCCATGATGTCTACCGAATTTTAAAAAATCGATCTGCTTTTGATGGAGCTGCACGCTTGAACAATTAGTTTTCAATAATCCTTCTCCTCAATTCGAATGGTCCAGAATACCATAACAGCACCTAATTGTCGATTTTTTTGAAAGGAATAGACTTTTTTAATTTCATATAAAAGTATTTTTTTTTCTCCTTGAAATACAAAAGAAAATATTCAGGAACTGAATAAATAGCTTTGATGACGTGATAGTCATGTCATTTAGGCATTACAGGAAATAGGCCATTGCCCACAAGAAAAAAATAGTGATGTCAAAACCGACGTCTGTTTTTTTTAATTTTCAGTAATCCCATCTTCAGGTTGTAGCCCCTAATTTTTTTTTTCATTCTTGCTCTACGTCAAGGTACTCTCCCTATTGAGCATAAACTGTATGACTATTACGTCACATTCCCATTTCTATAAAACTGATTTAAAAAAAATAATTTCGTTATAAAAAATAACACCTGAAAGTTAAAGAACAGTATGTATGTTCATGATTTAGCCTATATTTTCAGAAAAATTATGCAAAAGGGCCTGTTACAATTTAAGGTTGGTTCGAATTGATATTTTTAACAGTTAGATTATAAGATTTATGAAACGAAGCGTAGTTTTAAATTTAACAGGCCAAAACGATGTTTCATTGAAAAAACTTTGTATGAAATGTATGGACAGAGCTCATTGACATGTTAGCTCTTACGAAAATCTTACAATCACAAATTCTGTTATATCTAGGTGGTGAGGAGGACGGAGGACCGCCATGAATGGCGAAATTTGGGAAAGGCCTACGTCCAGCACGGGCTGATGGACAGATGGGTGATAAAAAATAAATCTATAAAATAAATGGCAATAAAAGACTGACCAAGTGCGAGTCGGACTCGCGCACGAAGAGTTCCGTACCATTATCTATAAAAATGGCAAAAAATCATGTCTGTGGTATGGGAGTCTGCGGGTCCGACTCGCACTTGGCCAGTCTTAGTATTTGTTGTTATAGAGGCAACATAAATACATCATCTGTGAAAATTTCAACTGTCTAACTATCACGGTTCATGCATTACGTCTCTTATTCATGTTTTTTCTATAATCGACACCGTTGGTAAACGATGTTTTTTTTTTAAAACCCTAAAATCGGCCCTTGCGCTTCAATGAGAATACCTAGAAACTTACCAATTATGGTTTTTATAATTTTATCAATTCAAAGCACCTTGTGAAATTAAATGTTCCTACTTCAACTCCTTACAAAGTTATTCCACTTTTATTAAAATCTGGCTACTCTGTAATGTAACGCTTCAATACACGAGTTATTATTAAGTCACGGTATATTTGATTCTACTAATAATTAGAACTTTCATCACATTATTTATCCTAAAAATGTCAGCTAAGAAAGCCTCCTAACTACTGAAACTGAAGGAAAAAACAACAGGAAAGCAAATCAGTTGATTAATCAACCAAATTCAAATGACTACATTAAAGCGGCCGTACCATAAATGGTGCTAACCTTCTTAAATTGGTATTTCTTTAATTCAGTTTTGATTGGTACAGTTGCGTACAAATAAAGTTTAAGTTATGAAAAGTACTTTCAATATAAAAGATCAAAATAAATTGTAAAAAAGTTTTAAATTTGTGTATGGTATTTATTACTTTTAGTACTTTAAGGTACAAAAACAATCAACAAAAGTAATTTTTAGATTCGAAATATATTTCGGCCCACTTTGGGGCCAGCATCAGTCAAATAAATGACAGAGATAGAAATGACATAAAAATATATACAAACTTATGACTAATTATTAACCTACTTACTAATCTACTAACCTACTTTTAACATAAATTATTAAAAACAAGCGGTTTCCGGCCGTAACACCCCGACATTTATTTGGAATATCAGGGATACGTACCGAAAATCGCAAGATGGCCCCCTGCTTTTTATGGCACCCTGGTCTTAACATATACATATATACAGCATATATATTTATGTAATAGTCTTGTCAGTCAGTCAGTGTTGTTTATATATTTGTTTGTATATTTGTTACCGTCTTTAACACAAATGACGTAAAAGAATGCTAGGTTTTCTGTATGGGGAGTCCCCTTTTGGTTAAAATTTTTATTATTTGCCGTGGTAGAGGCCATAGTACTGAAGCTGTTAACCCCTGTGAGAGATGGACAGACAGACATACATCGGAGTCTTAGTTTAGTAACAAGGGTACGGATCCTAAAAATTGGTCAATACTTTTATCAACCGCTATTAATACGTGAATTTCAACCACACTCGCAAGTGGTAGCGTGGCCGAGCGGTCTAAGGCGCTGGTTTAAGGCACCAGTCTCTTCGGAGGCGTGGGTTCGAATCCCACCGCTGCCAAATCTTTTGTCATTTTTTCTCAAAACTTTAATTAATGTAACAGAGTAACATGAATATTGGTTATTTATATGACCTTATTATCTGTTCTAGACGCCAACGCTGATAAATACGTTTTTTTCCTACTTAATATTTTTTTCTTAGGTATTTGTCGTGATGAAAGCCAAATGCGATTTTGCTAGTCATGCAACTCATAATACTACCAAATCTTCCAATTTGTCCTTCAAAAATAAATTACGACAATGCGTCATGGAAATTAGTAAACTTGCCTTGGTTGTTTTCCAATTAGGTTGCTACTATTTTTGTATAAGGCGCTTTCAGTAGATTTCAGAAACAAGTTAAAAATTTAATGTGTGTTTGAAAATCAGAAGCAAATTGTTTTCTTAAATAACGTTTTCATAACTTACCTAATAAAAATGTGGTGAAATATACTTTTTTTTGTGTAATTTTGTTTTTATAGCAAAATAGCAGTTACGTCCTTCTTAATTTAGGAGTTGTCCCTGTAGTTGAGTTGCCCTCCTGATATAATAAATACTCGTTTAAATTATTTAATTTAAAATCATTAAAAATACTGTTATTTTGAATGAGTCAGTATTTTTCTAGAAACCACGTGGTAAACGTTGCATTTCTATCGATTTTACGAAGCATTCTCGCTAATGTGCAGTAAATGACACATATTTCTCTTAAATACCACAAAACTAAGAACATTTATCTAAAAACTAATCCAACGACACCAATAAATAAATAAAAAACAATTTTGTATCTACAAACGACGACTATGTAAAAAAAATAAACACTTTTTGTCGCATTCCACTAATTTCATTCAGTGTACTACATCTAGAACAAATTTTCACCATTCGAAACTATTTTCCGATCCAACCACTCACCATTACATGGCTGGATAAATTGCCTGACCCGTTCCGATCTAAGGCTGACGTCAAACTGGCAACTTTTGTCGACATTCGATTTTCCGAAACAGCTGACTAAAACCACCCTACATGGACCCGTCTCAGCCCCTGCCGCTTTCACATTTCGTACGACGTAAGGGTTGATGCGATCCGTACAGAGGTCTTGATATAATGGATTTTATGTTACGGGTCAAAGGTCAAAGTCGCAATGGACGCCGAAAATCGATTCGTAACCTCCAAAAAGTAATCCTGAAATTGTAAAAAAACTGATGAGTTCTTGCCGCCATATCGAGTTTCAGGTGTTTTGGTTTTGGCTGCGAAATACAAAGTTTTAAAGAAAAAGAATAAAAGACGCCATTTTGCCTGCTAACATTTTAGGGTTTTGCGCTTGCGTAGAAAAGGTCAAGGGGTAGTTAACTCAATGTAGGTATTCACTTCTACTCTACTTAGATTGAAAAGTTTGTCGTCGAACATAGGTATCAAGTAGATAGAACCTATTTATTTTGACGAAAAATAGAGATAAGTACCTACCTACTCAAGATTCCTTTTTTATTCATATTTAAAATTACATAATCATAAATTCAACGGTTTGTATTTTCCAGTAAATAAACAGTTTGCGTTAAAAATTGCACCCTCTTATAGGTATGAGGTATTCAAACTTGAACTAAAAGTCGAAATATTTATTTTCTGCTGCACTCCCCTAAATCCAGCCCTTGTTACTTACATTACGGGCATAAGTTCGATTCCCGGCTTTGCTTGCTTCGTATGTCTGGAATATTTTTCTATAAAGAAAAATAACTCAAAATTAAACTGTTTGACTTTTGACTCTCTAACTATAAATTTTTAAGTAATTTTTGTCATTAGTACATACTTACCTAGGTATTGGTATCAATCACCGGAGGAAAATCTGCTGATGCAGTTTAAACGATATTTGAATTTATTATGTAGTACTTATAAGCATAAATTACATTTAGTTTATCTTCCATCTTTCCAAAACATGAATAAATATTCCACGAAGATGAAATTAGTGTTAAAATAAAAGTATCGTTGCGCCATCTATTATCCATCATTAGAACCGTTGAGTATAATTTGCGATATATCTGCCATCTATGAGCGAGTAGTGGAACTCGATTAAAGTATGTAAGTGTCTTCATGCATTAGTGTACCAGAATCTGATGGCAAAATTTTATATGAAAATTGTCTATGATTCCATATTTTTTTTGCCATGAGATTCTGGTACACCTATAACTCCGTTAGCATAATTATGTTATGGTACTTTTATTTTGGAAAACGAATGGTAAAATGACGTTTGGTGATGCCAAGGCCATCTGTTGGCATTTTCCGGAAGGTACAATAATAATTCTGGAAAACCTAGATGACGCTAGAACTAACTTTGACGCCTGAAATTTTATAGGAATTGCTTTTTCTATTCATCGCGAGATGGCGGTGTAGTCTCCAACCAGCACCCATTCATTAGGATGCCCTACTTACAAATTGAAAAGATACGTGATTGTGAAGTCAGCAACCCCTTATATTATTATGATCTTCCAAAAAAAAAAGTATCTAATTAGAACGTTAGTTCAGGCCTCAGAACAAATAATATTTAAAATTTGAATAATATAATTTGAGTACCTCGAAAGGAACCTAATAACTATTATAATAATTATAACTTACCTTTGAAATTGCTGTTTTGCATGGTATGGATAATTTGGAGAAAACTCAATTTCCAAAACAAACAATTTTCCTTTTATTTTTGGAATGACAAATCCAAATTTTATAAAAAAAAGTTTATGAATGAGACAACATTAGGCTAACAGCTAACTACAATTTAATTTTTGAAAAGAGTACCGTTAAAAGTTATTACGAATCTTATCATGAAAACGGATGAACTGTCTTTGTAGACTTAAATTTAGTTGTCAAACTGAAAATAAAAACAAAATTTAAAACGGAGATATAAAACCTTGAAAATAATGGAAATAACTATTGATTTACAGGAATTCTGTTAAAAAATTTCGGCAACTTCATAGGTTAAAATAATCTATTAAAAAATCATAATCTTTTAAGTACAAGAAATAAGTGAAAAAAAGCATAAGACAAAAGACATTTTTTTGAAAAAACGCACCGGCAGCTTTACCCCAAAATGTAAAATTTTGCCTGAACTAACGTCTGTCGCAGTTAATTGGTTAAATTTGACACTTAACTAACACCCTAGACCGTTAATTAAAGACCGACATTTAACTAAGTCGCTATAAAGTTCCGTCAGACAAGTACAAAATACAAATACAAAAATACAAAAATATTTATTTCACACACATGGTAACATTTACAAAAAATTCAGTAGCTCCCAGACTAGACGATGGGTAGTCTGTTCCGTGGGTGCTGGTAGGTTGGTTAATCAAAAGTTTTGTCTTATATTTGGACAAGTGATAAATGTGTTATTTGTGAATAAGGTGATTAAGATCTATAACCTTAAAACTTATTTTAACCTAAGCCTAAAACAAAAAAGAACAAAAGCATTTTTAGGGTCTTAATCTAAATATCTAATAAGGACTCAACGCTACTAAAGAAAATAAATAGTTACCTATATAGAAAGAATATGTATAAATTAAGCGAGTGTTTATATATAATGGAATAGATAGTATTGAAATAAGTAATGAGTATGTATGAGTAATATATATATATACATATATAAGAGCATTATTTACTATTGATATATAGAAAATAAGAGAATATTCAAGTGTATGATATCTGTTCTCCAAATATACCTAATATATTTTCAGTATCGACATAATTTAAGTTAAGAAGCCATTTTTCAATTTTTCGTTTTGCTGAAGTGAGTGAACGAAACGTCTAACGAGTTGTCTAAACGTTCCTAGGCAACAAGACGCATTTCAACTTTGGTAGGGTGACCAAGATATTTGATTGGAAAAAAATATATAGTAAAAAGACATGGCTTGTCTTATGTTTATTCATAAGGCGTAATTCCCACTTAGGTGGTGTGACGAAACATCGATATGACAAAGGCAACCTTTGCACGGTAAATCTTGTTATAAAATTATAAAATAATATAATTTATAGTTTTTAGGATAGCTGCTCACATTGTTAGACACTGCTGTATGCTGTAAAGTAGTTATTACTCTTAACTTGAGATTTTTCATACTTTTATTATTTTCTTTTTGTAGATTGCAATATCTTGTCAATATTTTCCGTCATCCTGTGAGGTGATAGTCATTTTGATGCACTTTTGATCCTGTTTAACAGGAGTTGAAGTGTTCAATAAATAAATATTCTTCTGATATTCTACCTAACAGAAATTGAAGAACATGCCTTGCTTGCATTTTCATATTATTTATGTTTCTTAAATTAGAAAAAAATAAAACCTGCTCTACTAGAGAACATAAATGTTTGGTACATTTGTTTGGTACGTTTTACCAATTGCAACAAAGACCAAATTTGAAATAAATAAAACCGGCCAAGTGCGAGTGGAACTCGCGCACAAAGGGTTCCGTTGTCTATAAAAACGGAAAAAAAATCACGTCTGTTGTATGGAAGTGCGCAGGTCCAACTCGCACTTGGCCGGTTTTAGTAGTTTTTATTATAGCGACAACAGAAATACATCATCTGCGAAAATGTCAACTGTCTAACCATCACGATTCATGAGATACAGCCTTGTGACGGACGGACAGACGGACTGACGGACGGACAGCGGAGTCTTAGTAATAGGGTCCCGTTGGACCACTGAAAACCACTGAACATAACAAACCAATGTTGCAAAACGTTTGCCAAAAAGATAGACTCTGAAAGTAATCAGTGTTGTCGTGACGCCATCTTGTTTTACATTATACCATCACGCCGGCTTACGGAAAGACAGATTGTCAAACGTTTTCGACGATGCTGTATATAAATCAAAATTCGATCTTTAATTAACGGTCTAGGGTGTTGGTTAAGTGTCTGATTTAACTAAGTAACTGCGACACGTCTACCAGGTTCTCCAGATTGCGGATACTTTTTCGCAATTTTTGGGAACTTTTAGGGAAACGAAAAGCTTGGGGAACTTTTTGGTAGAAAATTTTGATATTGGAAAAATAGAGCTAATAGAGTTATTTCCACTATGTCCACTATTGTCCACCCACACTACTATTCAGTGAAAATTTTTGGGGAAGAAAATTTCGAAATAGATGTTGTTAAAATTCATTGTTAGGATTGATGGCCTCGTCAGTTTTTACGTTTTAAATATTGACTAATAGTGTGGTTGTGAAAATTTTAATATTTATGGCTAAGTTTCATATTATTAGGTTCTGAAGGTTTGAATTTTAATTTTAGTGCTGTCAAAACTTAACATTTTCCAAATTCCCCAAAAAGATACAGTTTCAGTAACTTTTCCCCATAATATCTTAAAATTATCTATTCCTTTATTATATAAAAATGTATTATATTTTACATTGTTTATAATTATAATGAAAGACCATAATAGATTCTATTCTGAAGGCTTTAATTTTAGTTTTAGTGCTGTCAAACATTTGACATGTATATCTAACGTTGTTATTTACCATAATCTTTTTAGGGTTCCGCACCCGTATTGTGGGGTGGTACGGAACCCTTTGTGCGCGAGTCCGACTCGCACTTAGCCAAATTATTCGGTTCTAGTCTACGTTTATGACCATTTCACGCGACAAGCTTTGTGAGAACACATACTTAATTAAACATAAAATATTAAATCAGTTTCATCGATCTAAGATTATTTTAGTCTATGGCTTGATTTGTTTTTTTATTTTGTGATTTTGTGTTATTTTGCTCTTCAAAAATTCAAAATCTTTAATTTGATAAACATGTTATAGAATGTCGTCATGGAGGCGGTTAAGGAAACTTGGCCTGTTATCTTGGGACGACCGCCATATTGGATGCGGAATGACGTTATAGCTTATCGTATTTTTTTCGTCAAAACTCTCGGCCGATGTGGGGGTCTTTATATTGAAATCGTTAATAGACGAGAAGCATTCCTGCTGCTATGATTCTTAACAAGAGTCGTCCGGTATGATCAGGAGAGTATGGTGGCTTCATTAATTGGCACATATCTATTTACACGATTGTTGTATTAATTAAGGCCAGAAAGTAACTTTTTACAGCGGTTTCAAATCCTAGCTCATAACTTTTTATTGGTATCCCATACATGTATCCTACATAAACAACTACTGTATTTTTCATATTTTTTAAGTAAGATGTTGAAAATTTAAAAAAAATCGGCCAGGTGCGAGTCGGACTCGCGCAAGTTTCCTTAACCGCCTCCATGACGACATTCTATAACATGTTTATCAAATTAAAGATTTTGAATTTTTGACGAGCAAAATAACTTTTAATCACAAAATAAAAAAACAAATTAAGCCATGGACTAAAATAATCTTAGATCCATTTACTTCCATCTGCGGGCGCATATATAAGGTCCTACATTAATAAGTGAAAATAATTCTAGGGCAGATTATGTATCGTTAACTGATCACACCAGAGGAAAAAAAATTTTTTTTGTCTATTTATTTTTTTACTTCCCTGTACAAAGTGGTTCAATCAGCTGACAAAATTTCTATGGAAAGGTGAAAAAGAAAGATCGCGCAAAATATTATTTTTTTCGTTGGAGTATCGTCTGTTAGGGATACTCTATCATCTCTTAAATTTTTTTCACTTTGAATTTTAGGACCTTATACAGGGGGTCTCAAAAGTCAACGTTTTCACTTGGAGCCAGAATATTAAAATATGAAAAAGTAAAAATAAAAAGTCGATAGTTTTCGAGTTATCGATAATTATATGAATTTCGTAAAATTCCATATTCCAAGATTCTAATTTTTGTTTCGCAATCTTGAATTGCTCTTCTATTGATCCTAGTTCAAAATAAACCTTATATGATATGATACGCAGTTGTAATGAAAAAAAACATTTTTATTCGAATTATAAGTTTAAGATGTTTTATTTTGCAACTTTGACTCTTCATACTGTGAAAAAAATGCATTACGCTTAACTGGCAAGTAATTTTAAATAATAGTAATCTCCTCAATATATCACTTATACCGGGTGTAATTGTTAAGTGTGACCAGCCGATTATTCCGTACAGATATCAAAAAATGTTAAACTGATATCGAAAGTACGTTACCTAATCAGTAAAATGACATCAATAATTCTCTGAAAATCAAACGAGAAGTATTCCAAATTTGGACTTGAAACACTCCCATACATTTAATTTAGTATGAGATTAACAAGGACGTCACTTCGAAAATCTGCTTTGAACACAAAGTTTTGCACTTACTAAGAAATAAATACTATTCAAGATAGTTTTATTACTTTGTTTGGTTAATAAACAGTTTCCTTTAATATCAGTACTAAGCTAAAATAACCTTTTAAAATAAGGAAACTAAAACCTTTCTACTAATCTCATACTAAATGTATGGGAGTGTTTAATGTCACAATTTTGAATACTTTTCGTTTGATTTTCAAAAAGTTATTGATGTCATTTTACTGATTAGGACCGTAATTTCGATATCAGTTTTTTTCTTATATATCTGTAAGAGATACGGAATAATCGCCTGGTCACACTTAACGATTGCATCCTGTATACAACGTTTAGAGAAAATTCTATCAAAATTTTTAAAACATTAAAATTATAAAACTAAATTCTTCATTCGCGACTATGAGGCATCTCGCGAACGGCATCAACTTATGACATTAGAAAATAGACGTAGAACGTTAGATATGTTTTTGCTGCATGATTTGTTATCTGGTAGATTGGATGCTACAGCGTTGCTTCAGGAACTAACAATATCAGTACCTAGCACTCGTACCCGCCACAGCAAAAGGAAACTATTTTATCTTCAAATCGTCAATACCCATTATGCTGCTAATTCACCCTTATTACGCCTTGCTCATCGATTTAACACAGATTTCCATGAATGTGATCTAAGACTTCGTTCATAAATAAAATTCGCAAAATCCTCAAGAGTACCCAGTCTCCTGGGTGATTACATATTACAAACATTATTGCAATTATGTCACATAAATTCTTTCATCCGTAACATACTCACATACTCATCTTACACTTACATACACACCCTCCCATACACACTCTCCCATACACACGCACCCTTTCATTCATCACATGGTTCATATTCATTAGACATGTACGACTATGAATTTAGTTCATTTATTGTTATTTATTATTTTCTTTTTCGTAGTTTTGTTTTATATCGTTAGTTTTGTTAAGATTGCATGTACTTTAAGATAATATTGCATATTTACGATGTATTTTCAGTAGAGTAAAATTTATATTGTTTAATTGAGAACAGCTGCTACGGGCCTTATTTACTGCTTATATTTTTTTTGTTATATTTACCGTGTTCTCTGTTGTTGTTCTTAGAACCAAATAAATAATTTAAAAGAACGTTTTTTTTTCGTATTTCACCTGGAGGGTCATTAAACCTTGTTCCTGATGACTAACCGAGTCTCCAGTATGATTTAGGCGGTTGACTGAATTTCACCCTGAATATGTTATTTATGACTCGGGGTAGAACACTGGCCTCTCAATTTTGAGACCCAGGTTCGATCCCCGGTTGGGGTTGCACCAATGAGTTTTTCAGAATTTATGTGCAACCCCGAGTACTATCATTATCTACATTTTTGTATGAAACAAAATAGCAAAATATTGTGGTCGACTATTACTCGTTAACTTTTAAGCCTATTTAGCTGTGATAGTTTCCCTTTAACTTCGTTATATTATTCTACTGCTGTGATTTTTTTTTTACTATTCCAAAAACTGATGGATAGAATCCGAAATGAGGAGATCCGTCGGAGATCGAAAGTAACCGACATAGCCTGCAGAATCAGTAAGTTGAAGTGGCAGTGGGCAGGCCATATTTGTTGCCGACACGATGGCCGTTGGGGCCGAAAGGCTTTAGAATGGAGACCACGAGAAAGCGTAGTGTAGGCCGACCTCGTGCCCGCTGGACCGACGACCTGAAGGACGTTGCGGGGGACGGCTGGATGAGGAGGACGGAGGACCGACAAGAGTGGCAAAATTTGGGAAAGGCCTATGTCCAGCAGTGGACGAATACGGGCTGATGGATGGATGGATTCCAAAAACAGACCTTTAGTTGGCACTTGACTGTAACAAAAATTTGCACTTTAAAGCTTAATATTTCGCAAACGCATCCCTTAATCGGAAAATGGATTCCGATATTTAAAAGATCTGTTAAAACGACAATCAACAACGAGGAGTAAGACGCAAAAAAAAGTCATCCCCACTTTAAAGGATGGTAATTTTTTTTTTTTATTTTTTTTTACCACTTTGTCGGCTTGGTAATACGTAATATACGAGTACTCATGCCAAATTACTTTGGTCAGTTAAATTATTTTTCAAACCCAATTTTTCATAATCTATAAGCCGAGCTTCTTATTTAATTTAAAAATACTGAGATCTCCACTAAGTGGAATTTCTTATCTTTAATATTGAAAGTATATAGGCCCATTGTTATAAGATATATATACTCTAAATAGGATAGCGCGTAAGGGCAGTATGGGGAAATCTAAACTATAAGAGATAGAAAGATTTGCTCAAAGGAATCGTCGTCAACTTAAGATAAAATGAAAATGCATTTAAAGCTTTCTGAAAAAACTTACCTCAGCCGGAAATCGAACCTGCTCATTTTGCAAAAACAATAACATCCTGTATTATGGCATCAATCAATAGTCTTGCAAAGAAACAATTTGTGTCAAACTAATGGAAATTGCTTTTTTGTATTATCTTATTGGAATTCATGCCACGTTTTATAATTGTTCGAGGTATTTATAAAATCATGTGATGGTATTAGTTAGTTAGTTAGAGTTAATAGGTCAAATACACACCTTAAGGTTAATATGTGTTTTTCTCGGAAAGCCTATCTAATTCCGTACCTAAGTAATAATACTAATAGCCGTTTTCACTAACCACAGGAGACGCCTAAATCAGATGCCTATGTATTTAGGAGTTGCCTAAAGTAAAAACACTTTTCACTAACTCTTAAGTCTTGACTAACGACGTTAGGAATCACCTAAAGTTACGACACCGATTCGGGGGTGCGTAATGCTTAGGCGCCCCTAAACTGACACATGCTTGTGACAGTCGCGATTTTGAGATTTAAGCTTATTGTAGTACTGTCAAACGTCCAAAAAACTGCAAACAGACAACTTGACAAACAAAACCAAAGACAAGTATCAAAAACTTAGGCTACTCTTGGGTTAGGAATCACATAGTAAAAATAGTTTGGTGAAATAGAGCTTTATGGTAAGCATGGACCTAAATTAGGAGTTACTTAGTTAGGCGTCGCCTTGTTCGTCGTTTGTGAAAACGGGCATAAGTGGTTTTTAGATAAGTTAACCTAATTTAAATCTAAAAATTACATTCTAAGAAATTAGACTTTAAGAAACATTTAGGGTGCCCTTGAAGATATTAACATTGGAAACCCTTATTTTAGTGTATATTAAAACTGCTGATTGAACTGAAATTATATGTAGTTGCATCAGATAAGTCTTCCAAAAAAATGCCTTTCAAAGGAATCCGTGCAAATTTGGTGTTCGTATAAAAAAAATTATAGGCTACCGACACATTCCATTATAAAATGTTACTTTTACAGGTAAAAATTGTACGAATAGAAAGAAATTACAAATAATAAGACATTTCCTTTTATTTAAAAAATAATATTTTTTGTAAGACTTTTTCCGTGCTAGCAACACTATCGATTGATGCCATAATACAGGATGTTATTTTTTTGTGCAAGTTCGATTTCCTGCCGAATTAAGCCAGTTTACAAAATCCTTTTAATGCAGTTATTATTTTCTACAAAATCGATGTTGTTGTTCTTAAAACCCTTTGAGCTTTCTCAATCTCTTGTAGTTTCAATTTTCCCCATACAGCCCATTTAAACGCGCCTTCCTGTATTCGTAAACTTTGTAGCATAGATGTTTTGGGTTTTCGTCTATATATTTTAGAAATATCATGCGCTGGCTGGTTTTGTAATAAAACAATTTTTTTAAATCATTTATTTCATCTTTTATCAGAACTCCATCTTTGCTTCGTTTACGGCTTTCACAAAAAACATCTAAGTCCACACAAAAAAGTCGTCGCAAATTGCTAAATTAGGGGGACACTTCGAGTTTGTGCCCAAGTAAACTACCATCGAAGAGCAAATCAATATCTATTCTGATGTTTTCAGCTTATAATTGTAAAGGCAGGTTAGAAGGCGAAGCAGCTGAGCTGGCAGCCGATCGTTATGTTCCTGAGTTCACGTAGCTGTGACGGCGCGGCAGACCCTTCACCAGGAAACCTCGCCACCGAATCCCTTCGTCAACACTTCCGCAACCATCGCCCCCGACCTAAAACCTCACCACGCGAATGTTGAACTAAACAAGCATTGGATGTGGGAGTCGAGTTTGCGTCGCGAGCGTTGGGAGGAGGAGAGGAGCTTGTTTCGGCGCATGCGCGGGCCTGGCGCTCCGCCCGCCCTCAGCGAGCAGTCGGTCGTTGGGAGCCGCGCCGCCTACCGCCCGGCGTGCTCATCACCACCCGCGCCGCACCGCCACCACCAGGTAGCCTGCCTCAGCCAACCCTAGCTGCCCAGCTACCGTGCTAACCGCCACGCTCAGCCGCCGGCCAGCCGCGCATGACCACGTATCGATTCCGATTCACAAATGGAACCCGCGCCGGCCGACGCATCCACCCGTATCTAGGTTAGGCGGCTAAATTTAGTGAAAGGTGCGCGTCCACGCACGACTCAAGGTCTCATCATCTTCATCTACAGAAATATTCACCAGGGGCCGCGGCCTACGTCCGTCTCCTGTTAGCGAAGATCTCGAGCCGATCGCGCGACAAATCGAACCGACATGATATGGACTCTAAGTGCCCGCGTTAAGGTCGGAAACCGAACGAGGGTCGAAACAGAAATGGCGGCGGTGAATTATGTAAGATTCGCGACTTATTGTTTGACAAAATGCTGGCTTGTGCTGCAGTAATTCAGCTAATTCGGGATAGAATCGATTGCGGGTGGCCTCGGTTCGATATCCTAGTTACGCCGTCACATTGATGTGCGGTTCTTTGATGTTTTGCGAGCACGAGGTTAATCGATCAAACGGAACTGTTTTCGGTTTCGATCGGAATCACTATTGTAGGACTGAAGTGCGGTGATATCAAGCGTTCGACGTCCCAATTCGCTTCCAGGAAGTTTGGATGTCTGTGCACTAGGTATGTAATATTGTGCCTTGTTTTTTATAATAATAAGTCCCAATCTAGATTGGCATGGAGGGCTTTCAAGAGTTCTATTCTAGATCGCGAGACACGCACCAAAAACGTGGCCGAATTAAACGCTTTTTCGCTACATTACTAGACTAGAGCTTGCAAGCATATACATTCACTTAAAATGGTATAGCTAATGTTTTATTTCAGTTATACCTGAATTATTATAAACGACAAATCTACGAATATACATGCCACCCGGGCTAAGCAAACTAAAATATAAATTCTCAAGTGCCAGACGCAACTTTTCATAACGAACAAAATCATATGAATCCCGCGAGTTCTATGTGCATACAAACTTTTCATTTTAGTTGGTTGTATTTTAGGAAACCCAGAAAAACATTTTCTGAATTGCATGTACGATGTAACGTTTCCTCGTCAGGTGGCGCTAGTTGTCCTACATTTTCAAAGTGCTAACAGAAGCTTTTCGATGATAAAGTTTTTCATTAATGGGTTAGGTAGCCTTCGTCAGTTTGTCGCCAATTTGTCGACAATTTCTAGGGCGGCTTGGTCAACCTTACCCGATTTTTTGTGCGTTATATCAATTTCATAATTCTTTTATATATGTTTTATACATTTATATATACTTTATATATGCCTTCCAATTTCATATATCTATTACTAATAATAAAGTAATAAAATGTCGTGTCTGTACATTGAACATTTTTGAGAAATTTTAAAGGAATTTGTATTTTGTAAATGTAATTATTAGTACTGTCTGTTTGTCTGCATATTTAGTTTGAACTCGAGTACCACTTAACAGGTTTTCTTTATCATCGTAGTGACCCTGGTAAACATATAGGCTATAGGCTATGAGGTGTTGCTAAAATAACCGCCAAACCGAAAACTGTCGATACTGCTCAATATTCAACCTAATATTATTTTACGCCAAATAAAATATACAATAATTGAAAGAAACTTTACACGAGAGTGAAGCCGCGGGCAAAAGCTAGTTCTTTATATGTACTTAATACTTTCATCTTATATGTATTTACTTATAAACTTAGGATATACTGCGTATACTACGTCTATGTATTTACCTAAAGCGTTCGTTAAAGCTACACTTATACTTAAGTACTACACGAAACTTTGGTAGCTAAGACAGCTTATTCCGTAACACCCCACAATATGGGTGCGGAACCCTAAAAACATTATGGTAAATAACAATAAAAAGCCAAAGCAGCATCAAGGCTACAATAGTTTGGCCAAGTAAGAGTCAGACTCGCGCACAAAGAGTTCTGTAACTCCCCACAATAGATACGAGTGCATAACCCTAAAAACATTATGGTAAATTACAACAATATATAAATATAACATAATAATAAATATGCCAAAGCAACATCAAGGCTACAAAAAACAATGAGCTAAAATGGTAGCGCCTGACAAAAAATTTGGCACTATCTACTAAATACGGAACCCTGCTTTTTATAAATTTTTGTATTACTTTAGACTATGTCCTACAATCTGACTAAATATAAAACTTGTGTGTTTTACCCTCTTTAAGTAACACCCAAAACCAATAACGTCTAAATAATGCTACTTTTTCGTGGTTTCTTTTATAGAAATATCCCTTGAATTTTGTTTGTCGTGATAGAGGCCATAATATCAGGTCTATCTATCTATCTATCAGCCTGTTTCATCCACTGCTGGACATAGTAACAGTTGTTGTTATTGATTTATATTGTACTGTGTTACTTTAGTACCACTTGTAGAACTTTGACGTGTATAAGAGCGATTTATCGCCCATGTACTGAATAAATATCTGAATCTGAATCTAGGCTTTTCCAGGATTTCGCCAGTCTTGGCGGTCCTCCTGGAAGAAATGCCCATACTCACACACGCTGGGCAGGTGGGTTGGTGAGCACGGTGCCGAAACTCTTGCACCAGTGACGCCGCTGCCTGTCACCGGTCTGTTTTATATAAGGCCCGGCATTGGGGATGGATATACCGCCATCCATCGGTCCCGGGCAATGGTGGGCCGCGTGGTTTTGTCTGAGAGCTGTTCTCTTACTCTCCCCTGAATAACTTCGGGAGGATTTGCGAGTAAGATGGTGGTACCTCCACAGTCGAGCCCGGCATCAGCTCTACCACCTAATATAAATAATATAATATCACGTATTCTGTAAAATTTCTACCGAGTCTCCAGTATGAATTTGGTCGGTTAATTTAATTTCACCTTGTATTATGTTGACCAGGGTCATTACGATGATAATAAAAAAACCACGTCCAAATCCGTTGAGTGGTCCTTGAGTTAAAACGGAACATACGTACATAGAGACAGACAGACAAACAGACACACGAAGATTTAAAAAAGTGATTTTGTCCTCAGTTACAGTTATAGTTACAACCTATTTCAATGAATTCAAAAATTCGCGAAAATATTCAATGTACAGACACTACATTTGTACTATACTTTATTACTATTATTATAGATACCATACCCTGTTTTCATCGTCACATATTAGTCGTTTTTCATCGTGCTCTATAGAGAAAGACGCTGTATCTATGGGCCGTGCTAAGGATACCAAAAAACTTTAAATATTCTTTCGATCTTTCCAAACAACTTTATTTATTTTGAAATTACGAGAGAAAATTTGAAAATTTTCATATCGTTTTTAGGGTTCGGTACCCGAGGACAAAACGCCCTATTAATACTCTTTTGTCTGTTCGTTTGTCTGTCCATCCGTATGTCATCAAAGGTGTTTAGCTCGTAGACGGAATGAGTTACAGACCTGAAATTTTGATATTTTGTGTAGAATGTTTACTCAAAACCGAATATTGAACAAGGTAATCAATTTTTTTTTTTAATATTATTCGGAATATGTTTTTCTTATGTACCCTTTCATGTAGTGTGTCATACTCGTAGAAATCACTGAGTAAAGTAAAAATGAAGTTTTTATTCTCTTCTAACTAAAAAGGTAAAGAAATACTGGGCTGCCAAAGTTGTGGGTCTTAAAATAAAAACTGATCTAGTTATTTACGTACCATTTAAACAACTAATACTGAAAACTCCCACGTGGAAGTGGCGAAAGAGGTGTATCAGGATCGTAGCAGGTGGAAATCTGTAGTCTCGGTCTACCTCTCCAAGTGACAAGCGTTAAGAATTTGTATATATAAAGAAAAGCCGAATGGTTATATGTGTACGTATCTATTTTTATATAAGTATTATTATCAGTACATAAAAATAAATAAGATATATCATGTAAATGAAAATAAATATTCATGGTCTGTATGCTATAATAACATTTATTCAGTATGAACGTAGCGCCTCAGACGTTCGCAACCTTTGGCATTTAGAATGTGGGGTCGGTAAACCGTCCACGCCCATACGAATGTAGGATGAAAGTTTTTGTTTTGTGTGCCAAAGGTTGGTTACATCAGAACTGCGAGTACATGTTTTGTAGTAGGATTTGCTCAGACTTATCTAATACGGTTTTACGTTATTTTCGACCCAGAGGTCGTGAGTTCAATCCCTGCGGTGCACGTTAATTTGTGTTTTGTATGCATGCTTCGGAAGACACGTTAAGCTGTTGGTCCATTTGTGCCCAAATTACGGCGATATAGATAACACCCATCACGTTTGAGACGTAATAATCGTCAGTGAAAAGCGGGTGTACCAGGTTTGGACTGTGGGGCACAACAAACTAAAGGTGGCGAAAGCTCAGGCGGTTGTAGAACTCCGGCCTCTCAATATTGAAACCCGAATCTTGCCGGCTGAATAAGCATCGATTAGTTTTTGAAAGAAGAATGGCAGGTCTAGTACTGCAACTTGACTCAGTGTTATTTCCATAAATTTTAATCGAGTTAAATGTGTGGCAGGTCGGTAGATAATTAGGAAAGGAAGAATGAAAGATATATTTCGGATTTCGTGATACAGAAAATTAAAATTATTTGTTCTTCATTTTTGACAGATGTCACTTCAATGACAAGATGGTGTCTTTTGATCTTGTCTATGTATTGGGATGCCTATATCACCTATATCACTCCGCCTCAAGGGAAGCGGTAAAGGTTTGTTCCGAAATAAAAGGTGTATCAAAACCATAAATGTCCAAAGGTGGAGAAACGAGATATTTCGTTCTTGTGTGTGTGTAGTGTTCACCTCTTACAACCCTTTATGTTTTGTTATTTCAAACTGGAACTGCTTTAATTTTAGAAACACCCGTAGTAGAAGAACTTGAATGAATGGCAAAAAGGTGTTTCAGGATCGCAGCATCCGGATCTTCGCCTACCCTTCTGGAGATAGTTATTTCCTTAATTACTTTCCTTACTTGTTGAGTATGAAAATAAATGTAAAAGCTCTGATATTCTTCTTCCCAAATCAAAGAGAGCCTGGAAAAATAAATAAATACACCGAAGACGCAATTT
Organism: Ypsolopha scabrella; assembly: GCA_910592155.1. Taxonomy (NCBI): domain Eukaryota; kingdom Metazoa; phylum Arthropoda; class Insecta; order Lepidoptera; family Ypsolophidae; genus Ypsolopha; species Ypsolopha scabrella. The sequence continues at coordinate 13,524,115 of OU342987.1, forward strand.
CTAGGGTTCCTTATCCGAAGGATGCAAAATGGGACCATATTATTGAGTCCCGCTGTTTGGTTATTCGTCTGTCTGTCACAGGGGTCCACAGTTTCAGCCGTAATAGGGAGCCAGTTGAAATTTTCACAGAAAACGTGTTATTAAGGCCTCTATAACGGAAAATTATTAAAAAAAATATATACTACCCCCTTGGCCTTGACAAAATAGCAGTTTTAAAACGTTATTTGTTTCAACTCTATCTGAACCGAAGATATTTAAACTCAATAGGAGAAGAGGTCGACGAAACTTTAAGTGGCAAAATAAGCAAAAATAAATTTTAAAAATATTTTTTAAAGTGTTTTCTCAGCTTTGTTCAGATTTTGGAAAAGTGTATTAAAATAAGATTTAAAAGCTTTTTGCAAAAAAGACATGTTAGACACCGAGAGCTATAGCCGATGAACTTGAGCAGTTTGGCTTAAAAATTGTAAAAACAAATATGTATTTCCGTAAATAAATAATATCTATCTTAAAGACGTTAATATACATTTGTTACAAATTGGTTCAGATTGTAATACATACCCTAAAAACAAATAATAATAAATATGGTTCCGTACCAAGAGGGTGCTAAATTGTTTGCCAAGCCGCCGTTACCATTTTGGCGCCATATATTTTGTCGCCTTGGTTTTGCCATGGCATCAATATTTTAGTTATTTATCATGTTTTTAGGGTTCCGTGCCTGTATTATTAGGGGATATGGAACCATTTTAGTCCGACTTGGACAGTTTTATCTTAAATTCATTTCGTCAAATTGAAGTGTGTTGTTTTTTATACTAATTTTGACGGGATACTTAACATTTTTGTGGAGAAATCGAGGTTTCACTATAATAGTTAACGATAAAATAGAACAATTAAAACTTGCCAATCTCCTTCCAGATGGCGTTTTAGTTTCCTCATCATGGCCGCCAGAATTTATTTGTTCAGCAGCTCAGTACAAATAAAAGTTTTACGAGCAGTTTTACTATTGTGCGGTGCGGGGTAGTTTCAATAACAATAAAATTGTTTTAGGTGCACGCGATTGGTTTTCTTCAATTTTTCGCAGCAATCAAAAGTTTCGTAGAGAAGGGACTTTGATGCCTTGAAAATGTTGGTATAGTAGTTTTATAGTATTTCTTTCATGAAATAGGAAATACCACATACCATCGTCGCGTTTTTCGTTCACTCATTTATTCCCTTCGCACATCTTGCACCCGGGATTCTAATTACTACTCACAACGTTTTAAATTATATGAAACAATTTTTCTCCCTCTGATTCCATTTCCGTTGCATACTTACAGATTTTATCTGTGCTTATAATTTCTTTCCGCCTCTTAAACAGTTTAGCATGTTTTATTAAAAATAGTAAACGACCTTTTAAATGAAACAGAATTCACTATAAAATGCAAAACGCAAAACTCGCTATACCCTGACTGATAGTAACGAAATAATACTTTTGCCATCTTCTTTCTTCCTGAAACATGTCTTTTTAAAATCGGCGCTCTAAGAACAGTTTTTGTGTTGCTTTATCATAGGGAATGTGCCGACTTCTAGATAACATAATTTTTAGGAAGAAAAACATCTTGTAAAGTGTTATTTTCTGCAGTTAATGTAAATAAAGCAAAATTTTTATAGATTTTTTTCCCTACTTATTGTTTACCGCTTTTGTTGCTAATTAAGCAAATACTTTAACATATAAAACATTGAATTTATTCCGCGTATAAGTAAAAGTAAACAAAATTAAAAATAACAAGTTATTAGTATTCCTCAATGATTCTGTGATACCGGATATTTCTCAAAGAAAATACAATACTTAAACCAAAGCAATTCTTCTGTATCCTTATTCGCGGTCACAATAAATATCAATCCGGAATTACAGGATTCACAAGTAACTCGATACTTACATTTCGACGTCGATAACGGTATTGATACTTTATTAAAAGTACTTCTAATGAGAACCGATACTTTCATTTTACTACCCTGTCCCTAATACTAGGGCTACACCTGCATCGTAGCGCGCTAAAGTCTAATATGAAGAATGTGATCACACCCGCAGATAACTTTACTGACAGTGAGAAGCATAGTAGATTTTATCGCGACAGATGCAGGTGGTAGCCCTAGCGTAACGAACATTGCCCTCAAAATCCAAAAGAATTCCGCCCCACCAAAAATAACGGCACGATACGCGGCGTAGTGTAGCGCCTACGAAACCGCCGTAGTCCGTAGACCCGCGCGTAGCACATGGCGTGCTTCCGCTACACCACAAATGTAGCATCAATAAATAAATTAAAACGCAGAGAAGTTAAGGCAACATAGGTAGTAAAAAATGAGATTTAAAACAGTAGTCGTACTCCCAATAGTACAATAGATAGGGTTCTAAAAAACTTGTCATAAAGGAGACCTTTTGAAAGACGATAGAGTATTAAACCCTCTAACACCCTTGACAATGGTGTAATACCGAAATTGGTTGGGATAATAAAATAAAATATGCTGTGAAATAAGTACCAGTGCTGTGCATTCATCATGATGATAGCATAGCCATATACCACCATCATTCGGTCCCAGGCAATGGTGGCCACCTGGTTGTGCCTGTTTGAGAGCTGTCCTCTTACTCTCCCCCGAATGACTTCGGGTAGTTTGCGAGTAAGATGGTGGTATAGTGCTCGCCATGTTAAAAGAGCGCTGGAACCGATTGGTTTCCACATGGGTATACTTGCGCACGAAATTACTTGGTCTGTTGTTTTATTTTTGAAGTAGCGTTTCGCTTGCGGCTTCGTATATTGGTTATTGGTAGGTACATTAAAAATATATTAGATAGGCCTGGTAATTTCATGCGCGAGTATACCCATGTGGAAACCAATCGGTTCCAACGCTCTTTTAACATGGCGAGCACTATACCTCCACAGTTGAGCCCGGCATCAGCTCTACTACCTATTAAGTTCCGCGAAGTGCCATCGATAAAATCAAAACTCGAATTTTATGTACGAAATGTCACGAGATCACACCAAGTTAATTTCTTCTTGATATTATTCACGGTTACGTATCGGTTCTCATTAGAAGGATAGACAAACATTCAAGATGTGCATCTGCCATGCCACGATCCTGACACCTCTTTAATTTCTTACACATTAATCAATCGACAAAAATTAATTTAAATTAACTTCGTCTCGCCATCCAACGAGGCAATGCCGCCAGCCTTCTTGGCACTCTGCCCGGCGGCATCGATTTGGACATTTTTTTTTCACCTTTTTTAGAACAATTTTAGTTTTAAATTAAATAGGTTTTAGTATTTTATATTATTGAATGAAATATTTTTAAGTATTATATTTTTGTTATTTAAATTTCTTAATTTCTTGTGATTTTGATCCCTGAAAAATAATTAACTTTTAATAACTATAAAAACCTTTGATAATAAAAAATATGTAACGAATTCATAACATTTATTTAATTCTTTGATCTCGCTGCAAAGTGGCAGAAGACCATGACATTTCCCGACCTAAACAACCTATTTTCCTTTAAATTCATTGCAAACTCACCCTTATTCGCTTTGCTATAAGCTGTAAATTGCAATGTGATATTCTTACGTCAAGTTTGTCGATAACATCTATCGAGTATCGACATACGGACAAGCGTTCAAAATTAACTGGTTTGCTTTTGCAGTTATCACTATTTTCTTGTCTAAAGAGTGTGTGGCCATTTTATGAGGAGCTGTGACATTTTGCTTTGATAGAAATAGAGCAAAAAGGCTGATACAATATAACCCGATTCAATTGCTAACATGCTGGAACTTCGGCACACGAAGCGGAGATGACGATATTCTGTACGGTCAGTTAAACAATCTGATTTTCATTAAATCATATTATGGCAAATATGAAATATGCATACATCGCTGCAGTGAGCCTTCATTTATATAAATTGTTTAAGCAAATAGAATAAAACATTTATAAAAGATTTAAGTTTTCGAAATATATTTCGGCCCACTTTGGGGCCGGCGTCAATTTATATAAATTATGGCAAATATGTGATTGTGTGTAACGGTATTATTTTATTCAGATTTGTTAATAAATAAATATACTAACGTCTGTTTTGAGAGGGGTAGGCAGAGACTGAAACACTCTTCTTCCACATATAAATCTAGTTACACAAAAAGCTCTTCTAATCCAGTAATCTTCTAATCCTAATTAGGGCGGCCCAGTCGAGCTTTACCTTCCACTTTCGCACCATACATTTTTTTCGTCTCTTTATATTCATTCGTCCTCTTTACTCAGATACTTGTTAGTAAATTAGAATGCTTTTTGCATTTTAAGTAATCGGTTAGTTTAAGATAAACACATTTGTTGTTTATTTCTCATATCGTCCTTTATTTACTTCACTATTAAGCTTTAAAAATCCGTCAGCGTACGGAGCCCTATTTTTTATTTTACTTCATCGTATGTAACTGACTAAATTTAACATTTTTATGTATTTAGGTAAGAGCCAAACCAATTACGTAAAAATATTGCAACTTTTTCGAGGTTTCTTCATTGGGGACTTATTTTCTTTATTTACTAAATGTTCTACCTATTACAGTTGAAGCTGTAGACCCCTGTGACAGACAGACAGCGGAAGCTTGGTAATAGGGTCCCATTTGGCACCCTTCGGGTACGGAACCCTACAAAGCACAAACAACTTCTGACGTGTAACGTGTGACGTTTGTACACGAAAGCCTGGATTCTAAAACCTAGTGCGTTGGCACTGCATTGCACTGCACTGACGATTCGATAACTGAGATGACGAATTAAGCGAAATTAAATTAATTAATCAAATATTCCCGTAATTTTATCCAATCAGAGATCGCATTCAAAACTTTGTGGACTTAAACCACAGGGCCAGAACTGCTTTTCAAAACTTTAAACTTATTTCCCTTTATTCTTTGAGATTGATCGATATTACATCCCTTGGGAAACTTTGACAAGTCTGACGAACAGGTTTTGCAAAGGGGTCATGTTTCGCTAGAAACTTTTTAGGGTTCTATCGATGATGACGAAGGTTCTTTAGACGGAAATAAGTTCAAAACTTTATATTGTTTTGTGACTGTTCTGCCTATACATATTTGATAAATATGACGACGTAAGTAGCAAATAAGGAATTTTTAAAGAGTGGTTTTCCCAAATTAATATAGATAGGGCTCTGAAAACTAATACATTTTATAAAAAAGGCCTCTTTCAAGACAATGACAGAGCCCAAAACGTAGGGAAATTCGCCGCGTTGAAAATAAATGCAAAGTGGAAGATGGTTTTTTCACTTCAAAACAGTAGTCCGTCCAAACTAATCAAGTAAAAATAGCAACAATGACTGTCTTAAACATATGAACCATTATATAAAATAAAGCAGAGCGTTTTTCTAAAACGCTCTTGTGTGAATTTATATTAAATTTAATTAATTAAGAAATAGCATTATCTAATTTCCCCTTGTATCACCGCACTACTGGGTCACGCACTTTTTCAGATATGTTTATCATCTATTTTCGATGAACCTACTGCGCCTTAGGGATTGTTTTACACTAATAAATGAAATGTCATAACGTCCAACAGCATATTTAATAAATGGAATTTGCTACAAAATTGGATAGGTACGTAAAAAAGGTAATTAAATGTACGCCGTACACGCGGATTCTGTCAACATAGATGTAATCTTTTGATCACAAGCTGAATTTGGCATCCCAAGTGAATTTTAATGTATTTTCAAAATATACATCGAATATTTTAGGTATTTTTATGGGATCCCAGTTTAATTCCTCACCTGCATGCCAGATTTCAGCTACACTGGCCTAGCCATTACTGATTTATGCTGCGGACACGTTTCATAAACCAATCACTTGTATTTCATTTTGTTATGACGCCACGTTTAAAATTATTTTGTGTGGGATGTTTAATGAAAGCATTTTCAAACTGATTACTTCTACGTTGATGAAACCCGCACTGTCTGTACGACGTACAGTCAGCAAAAGAGATAGGTAACCAGGCTCATCGCATACACTTTGATCCTTAGAGACACAGGTGAGTGATGTATGAGATAAGGAACACTTTTGGTCAATACACACACATAAGATTATGTTTTTACTGCAAAATCCATCGCTTTGGAATACTCTAAATATTATTGTTAGAGTGCATTATAAACTAGAAAAGATAAATTAGAAACAAATGTAAAGGCACAAATTATAAAAAATAAAATAAAAAAATTACGGTCTAGGTGGCGCAATTGGTAGCGCGCTTGTCATAATAACAAGAAGCTGCAGGTTTGAATCCTGGCCCGAGGAATTTTTTCCAATTCTTGTCTTTACATTTGTTTCTAATTTATCTTTTCTAGTTTGTAATGCACTCTAATAATAACACACACACATGCACTATTGATTACGTGTTCTTCTCTCATCATCACTTGTCAGTGGATCTTAGCATTAAAGTGTTTACGCTGCGCTTGGTTACCTATTTCTTTTGTTGACCGTACACTTTACTATTTTTTATTTTTATTCCACGAAAGAAAGGGTTGGTCCTGCGTTGCGTGGTCGAGTCCAGTTTAAATTCGTAAACTACAGACCCCCGCACGAATACGCTAAAAAACCATTATTACCTTATATTTTCTAGGGTTCCCTGAAAAAACACAAAGCTTTATCTGCAGCTTTGATGTCTGCCTGTCTGGCATTAGACGAGAACAGCTGATATGGTTGAGTTAATTTGGATATATTGTTTGCAGTTATTTAACTTAATAAACGAGTCTTAACCGGATGACACCGGTATTAGGTAGATGGATACGTTATGTTGTGTATTACTCATAACATATCGATTATGACTACTTATGACACAGTGCTGCCCTCACGCAAATGTCAAGTTCAAATTCAAATACTTTATTTTGTAAAAAAGGTACATGTACTCGTATTATACACTATTTACACGTCGATAATAATCTTAAAAAAATATATATAAAATAAGATAAAATTGTAAATATAATACGGGACAGTACTACAAAAATATTAAACGGTTAGGTTTACCAAAAATAAAAAAAAAACTATATTCGGGGAAATACACCAACAAGTTAGGTTTACTGAAATTGAATAAAATTATATACTAACATAAAAAAATACTATATATAACATGATGCAATAAAAAAATTAGTTGATAGATCAATAACTACAAGCCTAGCTCCGCCCATTCGATTAGTCTTGCTAAGAAGAAGAGCAACAAACTTAGCAACACTTTTTACACGTGGATAATAATCTTTACAAAAAAACATGAAATAAGATAAAATTGTAAATATAATACAGGACAGTACTACAAAAATATTAAACGGTTAGGTTTACCAAAAATAAGAAAAAAACATTATTCGGGGAAATACACCAACAAGTTAGGTTTACTGAAATTGAATAAAATTATATACTAACATAAAAAATACTACAATATATAACATAATGCAATAAATAAATTAGTTGATAGATAAATAACTACAAGCTTAGCTCCGCCCATTCAATTAGTCTTGCTAAGAAGAAGAGCAACAAACTTAGCAACACTTTTTACACGTGGATAATAATCTTTACAAAAAAACATGAAATAAGATAAAATTGTAAATATAATACAGGACAGTACTACAAAAATATTAAACGGTTAGGTTTACCAAAAATAAGAAAAAAAAACATTATTCGGGGAAATACACCAACAAGTTAGGTTTACTGAAATTGAATAAAATTATATACTAACATAAAAAAATACTATATATAACATGATGCAATAAAAAAATTAGTTGATAGATCAATAACTACAAGCCTAGCTCCGCCCATTCGATTAGTCTTGCTAAGAAGAAGAGCAACAAACTTAGCAACACTTTTTACACGTGGATAATAATCTTTACAAAAAAACATGAAATAAGATAAAATTGTAAATATAATACAGGACAGTACTACAAAAATATTAAACGGTTAGGTTTACCAAAAATAAGAAAAAAAACATTATTCGGGGAAATACACCAACAAGTTAGGTTTACTGAAATTGAATAAAATTATATACTAACATAAAAAATACTACAATATATAACATAATGCAATAAATAAATTAGTTGATAGATAAATAACTACAAGCCTAGCTCCGCCCATTCGATTAGTCTTGCTAAGAAGAAGAGCAAGAAACTTAGTAAGATCATGATCAGTTAAGATGGTAGGTCTGTATCACACGTCTTCAGTTTGACTTAGCATAAAATTTTCCTTTTTTTACAGGTATGTATCTAATGTGATCATCGGCCACAGGTGAGTATTTGTTCGTCAGAGGACGCCCGCGACTTCGTCTGCGTGGATTTGGGATATAAACAGCCCGTTGTGCCCGTTGGGAACGCATTTTCAACTGAAAATGTACACCCCGTTTCATCCCCTATGGGGTGAATTTCCAAAACTCCTTGTAGTGCACTTTACATCAATATGTCCCACATGTTTCTTTTTAGCGGTTTAGCCGATGCAGTCTTTCAATCAGTCAATCATTCACGGAACTGTTTTTAAATGAACAGAAAATCACTTGTACTATTCCACGAATTTAATTATTTCCTGACCGGTTTCGCTTTTATCGCGTTTTCAAAGGATTTATGATTAGATCTCAATATAATGCAAATTGTTACATTAGTGCAATACGTTTTCAAAAGTGTTTTATATACTAGGTGAAATTAAATCAACCGACCAAATTCATACTGGAGACCCGGTTAGTCATCAGTAACAAGGTTTAATGACCCTCCAGGTGAAATAAGAAAAAAATTTTTTTTGCCCCATAGTGCCTGCACTAGGTATCGTACATAAACTAGTCCAACCAGTAAGGGAGCAAAAAAATGTATTTTTTGTTATTGGCCAAAAGGATTATTGAACCTAGTACTTGATCACTAACCGACTCTCCAGTATGAATTTGGTCGGTTGATTTAATTTCACCCTATAGATATAGGTACATATAGATAACCACAGGTGTGACGTCATACGAAGTTTCACGCAGAGAACGCACGACTAACTGAGGTCGATTTAAGTAGCTTTAAAGAAAAAATAATAAATTCTAAATAACCGCCCATTACCCCATCAACCATCCACAAATTTCATAATCACACTTTCGGAAATAATACTAAACAACAACTATTTTAGCTTTGAAAATAAATTATATCATCAGATAAAAGGCACAGCCATGGGGACTCGAATGGCACCAAGTTAGCCAACATTTTCATGGCGTCCATTGAAAACGACTTCTTAGCCTCGGAGCCTCTGAAGCCACTTGTGTGGAGGAGATTTATCGACGACATTTTCTTGGTCTGGCCGCACAGCCGAGACTCACTTACAACATTTCTAAACCGACTAAACAGCCATAGCTCATTGAAATTCACTCACAACATCTCCATTGACAAAATCACATTTCTTGACGTAGATTTATTCACTGATCGCAACAACCACATTCACACCTCCGTACATTTCAAACCGACAAACAAACTTCAATACCTGCACTTTCACAGCTGTCATCCGGCACATATCAAAAAATCCATACCGTACTCACTCTCATTACGTGGCCGCCGTATTTGCAGCAACCAACACACACTTGACAATTACCACGCCAAAATTCACAACGCACTCTCCAAAAGAAACTATCCAACTAACTTCCTTCAAAAACACTTACACCACAGACCAAATTTTCACAGACATAACAGGAACACAAACAAACCCCACCAAACACGTCTAATCACCACTTACTTTCACGGCAGCCACAAACTAAAGAACCTTATCAAACAATCCCTACCCATTCTCCGACAAAATAACGAAACGAAAGACTTACTCCCTCCAAACCCACAAATATGCTACCGACAAAACCGAAATCTGAGACACACGCTTAGCAAAACAAAGACGACACAACATACCGACCTTACCAACTTCTCACCCAGTACATCTCCCTGTCGACGGCGTCGATGTAAAACCTGCCCCATCATCAATACAGCTACAGACATCAACACTCATCACACGACAAACATATACAAAACACACCCTAACACATCATGCAAAACGAGCAACTGCATTTACCTACTAGAATGCCGTCATTGCCCGGCATTCTATGTAGGTGAAACCAAGAATCCAGTACACATCCAAATAAATCAACATCGACACACATCAGATCGCATGCCAAACAACATTCTTCCTATCCCTACACACACCCGCCTCCACAATTCAACTTTCATTGACTGTTTCACCTTACGCATCATCAAAGCATTCACCCCTCCACTGACCGATATTGAATTAAGGACCTGGGAAACATCATACATATGGTCACTTGGTGCTCACTATGGACCAGGACTTAACAGACAGCACTAACTGACAGACATGACGTCACTCACCATTAAATACTGACTACTAAATATAAATATTGTCATCACCACCATCATCATCATCATCATCATCATCATCATCACCACCATCATCATCATCATCATCATAATCATCATCATCATCATAATCATCATCATCGTCATCATCGTCATCATCATCATTATCATCATTATCATCATCATCCTCATCCTCATCATCCTCATCCTCATCATCATCATCATCTACATGTAGTATCTGCAAAAAGTTTCTGTTTTCCTCTTTCAACTTGTACAGACTTCACCTTTCAACTCTTCTATACTCTTATGTCATTTATTTAATTTTATTTTATTCGACTGATGACGACTCCACTGAAGGAGTCGAAATATTTCGTTAATTTTTGTATTTTTTTAGTAACTGTGTTTTAAATATAATAAAACTACAATAATTTAAAGAAAGCAGCTATACTTAAACCACAATCGTAACAAGCTCTCAAAGCTATATACCGAACATTACCCACACTCGCCATCCTTTTTCTATACAATCAAACTCATTAAAACATCGCCCAGTTTAATCCCCATCCATTAGATCATCACACCACCGTCCAGCGGTTGTCGCTGATCTATTTCCATCACAAAAGCTCTGGACTAACTCCGATTGTTTTATAGCGCTGACAGGCAGCGCTGACAGGCTAGTGGAGATTGCCGTTTTACGTTTAGATTTTTTATAGAGCTGTTTGATAGCTGCTTTTCAGTAAGGCGTAGAAGAATGAGGAAACTAAAAGCTTGATGAGCGCTAATTTCCCCGATGTTTGTATTTTCTTTCCTCTGTACTTATAAAATACGACGTCTCTCTGTCTTTACGTATATTATCTTATAGCTCGAGAACAGCCAAAAGGATTTTAATGAGGTCTACAATAGTTGTCGATAAAGCTTCAGCGATAGTTATATCATCACGCTACGAGTAGCGGAAGGTGAACGCTAAGTGCGAGTTGCCATCGAATGACTTTACTACCGCGTGACTCGAGATAAACTGGGTTTCCAGCGCGTGTTTTGTCCTGCACACTACACCAAAACGTCTACACAGTATACCCGTTCCGCTACATATTTGTGTTTCTAAGCCCATGTCTCCTGCATCCTTATCAGTAAATAATAAAATCTAAAATCACAGAATGCTACGAAAAATCGAAATACACAAAAAAAGTTACACAATCTAAAAGAAATAAAAAGGAATGGATCAATGATAGAATAGTGAGAGCATGCGCCTATAGGGACGAACTGTATTCACAATGTAAAAAAGATATTAATAACAAAATTATGTGGGTAAAATATAAGAAGGAAAGAAATAAAATTCATAACTTAATCGAAAATACTCGTAATAATTATTACAAAAACAAAATTAATATCAATAAGAATCAGCCAAAAAAACTCTGGGATATACTTAACAGTCTGACGGGAAAGCAAAAGAATTCGTTAGATGACACAGTGTTAAAGGCATTTAAAGATAGTGCTAAGAACATTGCTGACCAATTTGCAAAGCAATTTCAATCCGGTGTAAAAGAAATTATTCCTGAGTGTAAGAAAACTCTATTAAATGTAGCCCAGTATGAGACTAAGAATGACAAATCAATGCTATTTAAAAAAGCAACACATGCTAGGATCCATAAAATAATAAAATCTCTTCAATCTAATAAAGCGCCAGGGGTCGACGGCATAAGAATGTCAGAAATTAAATTAATATGTCATAAAATAACACAGGCTATTGTGAAACTCATTAATGAATGCGTATACCAAGGTTTATATCCTAGTGAACTCAAAAGTGGTATTGTCAGACCAATTTATAAGAAGGGAAAAAAGAATGATACAGGAAACTATAGACAAGTTACACTACTATCTAGCATTGATAAGATTATGGAGAAGTATATAGGTAGCGAAATTCAATCTTTCTATAAGGAATATAAAGTACTGTCGACAAATCAATTCGGATTCCAACAAAACAAAAGTACAACACAGCTACTTTCTAGATTTACAGATGATATTAATACGCAACTAAATAACAAAAAGCACGTTCTTCTTGTTTTCATTGATTATAGCAAGGCTTTCGATACTCTTCGTCATGACACACTTGTTCACAAATTGGACAATAGTGGAATCAGAGGTCCGTTGCTTGAATGTTGTAGGAATTACCTTGAGAATAGATCATATACCGTAAAAGTAGGAAATGCATTTAGCGAAAGGGTTAAAGTCACTGAGGGTACAGCTCAGGGTTCGGTCCTTGGACCACTTCATTATCTGGTTTATGTTAATGATCTAAACGAAGTGATAAATCATTGTACGGTATACCAATATGCCGATGATACTTGCCTTGTGTCTGCTAACGAGGATGTCAATATAGCTATGGAAAAATTACAAGAAGACTTTGACATGGTTTGTAAGTGGTCACACGATGCTGGTCTTGTACTGAACGCCTCCAAAACTAAGCTTATACACGTACATTCCGGTCGACTTACGTTCCATGACAGACCACGTATTATTGCTCATGAACATGTATGTCTCCATACTGAGCAGACTAGTTGCAAATGTAAACCAATCGAACAAGTATCAAGTCACCTTTACCTAGGACTTTTAATTGATGAAAGGCTTAACTGGGAACCGCACATTGAAAAGGTGTGTGCTAAGCTTAGGGCTATATTAGCAAAATTTTACCTTCTTAGATATAAAATTCCTTACTTTGTTCTTATAACTATGTACAAAGCTCTGGCTGAAAGTTTAATCTCATATGGGCTGAGTAGCTACGGAAGAACGTTCAAAACATATATAGATCCAATTAAAAACTTGCAAAAACGTATACTAAAAACTATAGTCCCACCTAAAGAGTATATCAAACTGAAAGATGAGGGTAGGTCAGTATTCAACTATTGTAAGATAGTGCCAATTCATGATAAATTTTGTATGAATCTGTTAATGGAACAATTTTTCCGCAAGGAAATTCTACATCTTGTTGAACACCCCATTGCTACGAGAAATGTCACAAGTAAAAAATTGGTCACAAGTGCTTATAATAATTATTACGGAAAAAGAACATCACAGTACCTAATACCACGCCTTATAAACAATCTACCAATTACCATCAAAAGTAAAATTCAGGACAAAAATATAAAAGAGGTTTTAAAAGAATACTTTATTGAAAAGTTGTAATCTAAAAAACTAAAATCAAATACTGTATAGTAGTTATGAAAAAGTTAAAGTGAGCGATATCATCACGGTTTCTGTGGTAAGTATATTGTAGCATAATTGACTGATTGCGTTTTATTCATTTATTTATTTTTCTCTGTGTGTGCTCGCTATGCGCCACAATGATTATTTTGTTGCCACGGAAGGAAGACCAATATTGGCTACTTTGGTTACACAAAGACAGAAAAACCTTCTGTTACACAGAGAGAGAAAAAGCCTGCGTGATTTCGTCTGTCAAGCGCTGAGTACCTAGCAGCGCTGATTCGTGGTTATACCTATTTTAATGCTCTTGATCTTTATTGCGTAAGGTGGTTTATTTAGGTAAATTAAGTGAGTGTTAAAGTTTTTGTACCTTAGTTAGCGCACTGGATATTGGCTAAATTCTTTGTATAATTTATTGCTTAAGTTGGTTTATTTGAGTGACAAGTGCTTAAGTTTTTAGTACCTTAGTTAGCACACTAGTTATTGGCTAAATTCTTTGTATACTAATTTATTGCATAGGTTGGTTTATTTGAGTAAATTAAATAAATGTAAAGATTTTGTACCTTAGTTTGCACAATTTTGTGGTTATTGTATAATTTTATTGCTTATGTTGGTTTATTTGAGTAAATTAAATAGGTGTTAAAGTTTTTGTACTTTAGTTAGCACACTGGCTATTGGCTAATTTCTCTGTATAACGTATTGTGATGCTGGGATAGATCACATGTGATCTTACAGCATCACTGGTCCATTTAAATATTTAATGTAAAGTTAATAAATAAATAAAAAAAAAAAAAAAAAAAATGTGTTTTGAGTACACGTTTTTGTTTAGTGTGTAGTACAAAACATGCGCTAGAGACCCGGCTTAACTCGATTCACGCGGTAGTAAAGTTATTCGATGGCAACTCGCACTTAAGACTTCTGAAAAGTGACCATTTGTGTGAGTCTAATTAAACCTATTTTTGCTCATAACTTCAAAACTACTAAACGGAACAAAATATATATATAAGCACACAAATAGTATTTCATAAAATAAAAATAAAATAATATTCGATAAAAATGGAATTAAACAACACCGTGAATTCTTTTTCTTAAATTATTATTTGTAAATGGTCGACAGCCCTTCAACCTAAGAAAATATTTAGCAATTTATTGTGTACAAACTCTATCAATAGTGCGTATCCTACACCTAAAGACAAACTAAAATTGTACCGCCGATAATTTGCATACACAAATACCGGTCACCACAATCCGTAAAAATCTGTCTTGTCAATGTATCAGTGATATTATCATAGAAATAAGTACGTCAGTCGCATCTAATACCGGGTGTTATGTAAATTAAATACCAATCTTACTGAACAACTTTCCTATATTATTATTACAGAATAAACTAAAGCGCTATACAAATTCAATAAAATTTTACACTTAACAGATGTTACACAAATAAAAAAAAACTAAAAATAAACACTATGCACTATAGATTTTTTTCGTGAAATGACGGGTTTATCACCAGCTTTCGTCGCCAAAACCTCTTTTTCGCCGTGTAATATCCATTATATTGAATTAAATGCTCATGTACTATTTATTCATTATTAATTTTTACAACTTCTTTGCCAACCGATTTTGGATATCAAATAATTTTCAAGGAAATATTGTTCTAGGTATGAGTATCCTTGAAAATAGTGTAATATATGGACCCTACGGGTAAATAAATAACGGAAAATTAAACTTAAAACTTAGAGAGGATGAATAAAAGTAGAGTGACAAAAGAAAATTGTGCGCAAATGGAAGACAAAGCTCGACCGGGTCGCCCTAGAATGAAATTTATACATAATTGTGCAATGTGGGTATATAATATACACTTATCTCACGTCACGTTTTATTTAATAATTAAACTAAATATTTAAAACGGGAAAATACAAAATATTATACATTTTTGGGCTTGCTTACACTCACATTAACTAATTATGAATAAATGTATATTTTAATTTATTTTTTTGTTCATTATTTATTCTTTACTCTTTTTGCGCCTTTATTTACAATATTTATATAATATATATTTACAATTTTCGATATATTTCATAGCGTGGGACGAAATTTACTAAATTAAGAGTAAAATAAAATAATGTATAATATACAAATAAGGACGTATGTTGACCAAATTGACGATATTCTTAAGAAGGCAACGTCAAAAGTACCCAGACTGGAAGAGATTGTATGATTGAGACGAAAGAGGGGTGTCAGGATCATAGCCCATCCAGGCACACCAATGGCCAAAATGACGACATGGAGGTTCATACAATTCAGAGGTGCAATTGTGTAAGCCAATCGTATTCAAATTGATTGTCATATGGCTATTCAGCTAAGCAAATTAGCCAGTTTGACAATTGAAATCGTAAATTTTTGGCTATCAAATGAGTACGATTATCTTGTTTTTTCGTTTAAAACCAAAAACGTACGATTTCAATAGTCAAACGGGCTTATTTGCTTAGTCGAATAGCAATATGACAATCGAATTTGAATACTATTGGCTTACACAATTGCACCTCTAGTCGCTATCTAGCGTAACCTTGTTGGCGTCACTGAGCATGTGCTATGACGTCATGAACGCGTGCGCACAGTTTCGCACATAAATGTCACGTGCTACGTCAGTGGTGGAAGAATTGTGGAGAATGATTTCACCATATCTAACTTATGGAAATAGTTATTTTATTTATTTATTTATTTATTTTATTTATTTATTTCTCTCTTACATCTATCATTACAGGTTCTTAACCTAATGCGACAGTGTATTTCCATAACAAAGGATACCAAGTGTAACCTTTGTGAATTCGCTTAGCGTACAAGAAAACAAATCGATTTCCTCCGCGACCATGTTGAGAGTGTGCAGTGCACGCGTTAAGGGCGTCTTGCTCAGTAGGTTGGTGCGAGCTTTCGGCACCACCAGCAACCGCGGCCGCCGCCGCCGACCCACGAACCCGTCAGGCACGCACAGATCTACTCGTCTTATGTGACCAATCGTCCAGATAGATATGTACGTATTTTTCAAACAGACAAAGTGGGGCTTCCGCTAATTGGAAAATAAATTTAGGCAGGGTTATTCAATAATAAAATAAATTTACTTATACACTGAAGAGTCCTCTTGCCAAGGATGAGAGATCGTAAGTTTTATTTTCATAGACCGCTCTTTTTGGATGATAGTTAAACTTAAGAAAAATATATATTAGTGTCGACAGAAAAACCTTAATAGTTTGGCCAAGTGCGAGTCGGACTTGCGCACAGAGGGTTCCGTGCCACCACACAATACAGGCACGGAACCCTAAAAACAGACCTATCAACAATATAGATGCGCAATAACAACATTAAGGCGACAAAAAACAAGGCGCTGAAATGGTACGGAACCCTAATTTTGTTATTTGTTATTTTACTTTAGAGCAAGGATTCCCAACCAGTGGGGCGCGCCCCACTTGGGGGCGTAGAATGATTCAAGGGGGGTCGCGGCGGCTTCAGCTATATGTTACTTTTTATTAAGATAACTGTAACTTTAAAAAAAATGCAAAATGCATGTTGAAAATAATCTCCGCTGTGCACTGACTACCATGAAGCCACGGATTAACAAATTAATTAATGCACACAGTGCTCTCACCAACTATATTATTGTTATTTGAATAAAAATAAAAAGACTGATTTAATAATTTTCTTTTTTGTTTAATTTTCTTATTTTGACTAGGGCTCCCAGATCAATCCGTTTTTGATTAAAATGTTTAATCGCTAAACGAACAAACGTTGTCGGTGACGTTTTTCAAAATCGAATTAAACGAAACATACCGGACACACCAAATAATCGAATTTACTAATCTAAATAATCGTAATACTCGAATAAACGGACGACCATGAAGGTTCTCAAATAGATGTCTGAATAGTTTTGGTAGGTATGGACAACAAATGAGTATGATATTAAGTGACAAATATGTAATTGTCATCGGAATGTCAATTTAATTTTGCAAGCTTATACTACAATCGTGCATACGCCTAATCGTCGTGCATTCGTTTTCATGTTCGGGTTGTTTTATAAAAACGAATGTTTCGATTAAACGGATATTTGACAGGTCATCGTCATTTTAATAGGGAGCCCTAATTTGGACTACCCATTCGGGCCGAGAGGGGTCGTAGTATTTTTGCAAAACGTTGGGTGAGGCGCATAGGGTAAAAGGTTGGGAATCCCTGCTTTAGAGTATGTACAATAATGTTTGTAAATTTGAAACTTGTATGTATTACCATCATTGATCCTTGGGCTTGTTTTTTTTTCATTTTTATTATCATGCTATTTTGTAACACGTATTCTGAGAAATTTTCAGTTGTGGAGGCTGTCTGTCTAGAGTAATAGGGTCCCGTTTGGCACCCTTCGGGTACGGAACCGTCAAAAAGATCTAATTATCAGTAGTTTCCCCAATATTTGATATGCAAGACGGCGTTTCTATCAGTACATTAAATAAATAAAGAAACAATACAACCGTTCGTATTACGGCCAAATAAAGTTCATAATCGCATGAAGAGCTGCGTTGATTCACACGACTGAAGTTCCTCCTAAATAAACCTGAAACAATGGGATTTTTTACACAAACAGACCTTCGCAGGTCGTAATTTGCGCCTAAAGACCTCTCAGCCCTCTTCAAATAAAATATTCAGGTATAAACCTGGTCTATACTGCTAGCGATATCGAGAGAGCTTTAGCTTATCTATCGCACCAAATGTTTCCTCTTCAAATAATAATTGTATTCAGTTAAACTTTTTATTTTTGTAGGATATAATAATAACTTTAAATAGATATATACTGGGAGTTAAGATGATAATATTTTTCCTTAAAGCGGGGTGTTCTACTCAACAATATAAACAACTTTTACTTTGGAACCAACACTAAAATCGCGATAAAAAATCAGCTTTTCTACATTTCATACATTTATACTATGATTTATACATACATTTAGTTCTAGTAGGTATTTAACTTTTCTATGGAACAGCTGATTTTGATTTCGCGATTTCAGGGTTGGCCTCATATTAAAAGTTGTTCATATTGTTGGGTAGAACACCCCGAACAACCTGTATAAGTATAAAAATAATTGACCTTTGCGCATTTTGTACTGGACCTTGAACCACGAAACGCAGTAATCGAGCTCGGTGCAAAATGCACAACTTATGATTATTTTTCTTATTATTGTATGAAAAGTACTAAATAAATGTGATTTGTGACATTTCGCGACAATAGTTTATTATCAATTAGGCTTTTCTACCAGAGTTGTGTAATTTTATGCATTACTTTGTAAATTAATATCCACAACAACTTTAAACACGCCTTTAAGTTTGTATGGATATTCACGCGAACTATAATCCATAAAATGACGCAATTCTGCTAAAAGTCCCTGATAATTATCGCAAAACAAGATGAAACTAATTTATTTCATACATTTTATTTCAAAATAAGCTGAACTATTGTAAGTTGTGCATTTTGCATAGAGCTCGAAACGTTCCCCCTTAAGCTAAAAATTGTATGACGCGATTAATTGCCAATCAAACACCTCGCCCTAAGCCCAACCAAAGAAAATTTTATGTCATATTTGTATTTCTCTTAAAAAGTTACTAAAGAAGAAGAATCCAGACTCCGGCTTATCCCGGAGTTCTTTCTTTAATTTTTAGATTTTGACAGCTTCGCTCGCTCTCCGTTGGTAGAGAACGAACCCAAAGCGACAGAGGCTTTACATAATTGACGAACTTGCGGATACATCTACATTGAAGCTAGTTTTGTCAAAGGGTAACATAGTACCAGGCTTCTTACAAAAATGTCTTAGAAAAGCCACGATCGCAGCACATGGAAAATGTCAAACTAGTAAAACCAAATCAGTTTTAACCAGTGGTAAAACCAAATCCCGGTGCAAAATGCACATCATAATATTGTTTTCCTTACTTTTGAATAAAAAGTATGCAAAAATTGCGTTTTAAAGCAATTAGCGAAAGTTAATTAGGGTTTTACAAATTCAATCATTTTATGATTTACATTTTGATTGCATTCGTTTACAAACTTAAAAGCATATTTATCGTTGTAATCAAATGTACTCAAAATGTAAGGCAGAAAATAACATAATTTTAATGCGAAAACCCTTCTATTAGTAATCAATTTCCGATAATTGCTTTAAAACGCAGTTTTTGCGTACTTTTTATATAAAATTGAGGAAAACAATATAATGATGTGCATTTTGCACCGGGATTCGCTTTTACCACCTTAAGGATAGTTTAATTAATTCCTCAGACATGGGGTTAAAATATAGTGAAACATATAAGACAATGGTTGGCAAATTTTGTTCGAATGTACGCATTAGTTTTATTTAATGGCTGAATGTACACTTGTACAGTGTTACAAATTTTATAACTCCCAACTGGTTTCGCCTTATAGGCATTCTCAAGGGTGAACCTTAAATTTATTTTGTCTTTTTAGCCATGATGATGATTCACCAAGTGCAGAGAATAGCAAGTATTAACATTAATTTGGATTAATGGTTAGATTCGAATCCATTAGTACCTACCATCGTCAGATCTTAAAAGAGTAGCTAAAGCAGAAGCGAACGTGTTTTACATAATTGACGAGATACAGAATTTATAAACAATAAGGGTTTCAAAAGGTTAAATAAAGTTACAATTCTGATGCCCTTTGGTAAGAATAATTTCTAATGGGAATGTTTTTGTTTAAATTATTTAGTAATATAGTACTTATAAAAATTTTAGCTTTTCTTTTGTTCTACGTACAGTATGTTGCTTTTTATTTAAATTTCACCATTAAATGGTATTTAACGATTAAGGTCTTCAGTTTTGTCATCCACGTTTATATGGAGAATCAATTTACTATAGTAAGTATTCATTATTTTTAACTAAAACCTTTTTAGCAATATATTTTTTTTAATTGCGTTTATTTTGTTCTATACAAGCACTGAGACCACTAAGCGAATAGTTACATACTTACAAAGTTTTATTAAATGTAAATAATCTATACTGATAAATAATAAAGTAGTTATTACATAACTAGGTAATTTCCGCGTGCAATATGTAAATATTATGTAAGTACCTCACAGGTACAATCTGTGCTAGGTGCATTATAGCAATTACGGAAGGCCTACATTATGGTCATGATCATAACCTAACTAAATAAGATCCACCCTCATGTAAATGGTACATCTCATGGACCATTTGTTTTCTCTGTCTTGTCTTGTCAACCCTTGCTGGTTGGAGCCGACCCCTGGCGGTCGATATAGTCCACTTTGGGAATCATCAATCTAAACTTTGTTCGTGCGTTACCTACGCGGGCTCGGACTGAAAATCAGCGCTGTCGGTCTTACTCTGTAAGACTTTAGCATATGCTGAGTTCTAGCCTTTTTGTCTGCTTCGACACATGATTTCATTTAGCTTTAGTCACATTGTTTTATTCTTTTATGTTATTTCCTTGTGTTTGACTTTATAATTTGTTTTTATAATTTATTGTGTTGTGGTAGATAAATAAATGGATATTCTATTCTATTCTATTCTAAACTATCATAAATACTCGTAATAATCACAAACAGTTCATTATAAACTGGTCATATCTGGCCAGCATCATGAAAAGCGGGGCCTCAGCAGCGGCGATATTGGCACCATCAACGTAAAATTCCTGTAAATTCCACTTCATTCCTTCTTTCATATCAAAACCGGGCTTGGCAACACTCGATTAACCTAAAATTTCCCATCTAACAATCCACTACAGCCAGCAGTGAAGAATTTAAATTATTCTATGAGTCAATAGATTCAACTGCTTGTGGCTAATACGTGGGACGCACTATAAGTTTCCGGAATGAATATGAAAAAATACTATTAAAGGTACAAAATTAATTTATTGTTTTTCAAAATAATCTCCCTTGGCGTCTATGCACTTTTTCATTCGATCAAACCAGTTTTGAAAACTTTTGTGCCACTCCCCTGTGGTGACCTCTGAAACGTGTTTTTCATACTCCTCGACAGCCTCTTCTGGTGATGAAAATCGTTGACCGCGTAATTGGTTCTTAATTTTTGGGAACAGAAAAAAGTCACAAGGTGCCAGGTCGGGACTGTATGCAGGATGACTCATGAGTTCTACATTTTTCGTCTTCAAAAAGTCGTTTGTCTGTCTGGCCGTGTGAGAACTAGCATTGTAGTGGTGCAGGATGATACGGCGTTTACGGTTATTTTTACGGAGTTCGTCAATAACTTCCGGCAAACAAATGGTCGTGTACCAGTCACTATTCACGGTACGACGATTCTCTAAAGCAACAGTAGCCACGTGTCCAGTTTTATTAAAAAAAGAAGCAATCATCCGCTTAGATGCACTTTTCACGCGCGCCACTTTGGTTGGTTTCGGCTCATCTTGAAAGACCCATACGCTCGATTGCTGCTTTGTTTTGGGATCGTAGCAATGAATCCATGTTTCGTCACCTGTTACTATGTCCCACACCAAATTTGACGTACCTTCGTTGAATCTGGTAAGCATGGCACTGCACCAAGTGACGCGGTCCGTTTTTTGAGCCTCGGTCAAGTTGTGTGGGATCCACCGCGAGCACAGCTTTCTCACACCCAAATGTTTGTGTAGGATTGATTGTATTTGACTCATGCCTATTTCTAAGGATGCGCGAATTTCATGGTAGGTCACATGCCTGTCTGTTTCAATCATACGGCGCACAGCATCGATGTTTTTGTTAGTCACAGCGGTGGACGGCCGACCATCGCGAGATTCGTCACTGAGATTGATACGACCACGCTTGAATTCTGCAAACCAGCTATAAACAGTCGTCTTGCATGGTGCTTCATTGCCAAAAGCTGTTTCAAGCCGAGCGATGCTCTGTTGAGCTGTCAAATTACACTTAAAATCGTAGAAAATCATACTACGAAAATTTTCCCGAGTTAAATCCATGTTGATGCAGACACACAATTTTTTAAATGGCGCCACAAGGTAAAAACAAAAGACAGTCAGATGAAACAAACTGCATTCTACAGCCAAAGAGTTCTATTTTCAAATGTTGCAATAAATTTTTAAATATTGTTTATGTAAGTGGCCAGTTCCGGAAACTTTTAGTGTTACCTATGTAGAGACGTGAAGTGAGGTGTGGAGGGAGAAGAGGAGCAAACGAGTCCGTGCACTACTATTATTAGTCCAATAGAAATAGGTTTGCAATCACTTTTAATTCACGAGTGGCTTTTTTCTGTTTTATTGGATAGAGTTAGAGGACCATCATGTTTTCTCATAGATCTTGGCCACAGTATAAGTAACAACAGTAGTTTAACTAGGCGGTGTCCTTGAAATCAATACCTACGGCCGCTCGGCGCCTAAACATGCGCTAGGGCTGCCAACTGACTGTTTACGTATTTGATAATGCTATATTATTATTATAAAAGCTGTATATAAGCAACCATAAAATGCACAACATACTCTGTAATCTCGTGCCATAATTTACGAAAATGCGCGGGAGCGTCACGGAGACAACGTGCGTACGTAACTGCGGTGCGACCGTGACTGTCGTAAACCGAGTTGTACCGAGTTTTGGGGAGGGTTTGTTTCGGCCCGTTTGTATAGAGATAGAATACTTTAGCATTCGCTACAGTAATTCAACCTGTTTCTTCGATTTTAGTTTTTCTTTCTTTGATTCTTTTACAGAATTTTCAATATTTAAAATTTCGAAGAGCTTGTCTTGGTATTTTTTTGTTTTTCTCATTTTGAAGAGTATTGTCGTCAAGTCCACAAGACTAAATAAACTAAATAAATTTCTGAATTTTAATCCCTTGGATTCGTAACACGGGATACATTTGCTTTGAAGTCTATTTTCAAGCCTTTTCTCTTCTTCGCCTGGTAAGTTTTGTGTACTTTTGGTTTCATTCTCCGAAAATCCCTTTTGTCCTTTTTCCAAAACGTTAGTTTCCTTGCTCGGGTTTCATGAGCACTTCTTCATTCTGTTGTTTTGTCTCTTTACAGCGACCCTTCAGGCTTTTTAAGGGTTTTAAAAAGTAACATACAATTTCAAAATAACACCATCCTCCTGGTATCTTGTGTGGATGCACAACACGAACTCATTTCCACGACATCTGGAAGACAATCCTGTCGCATAGCGGAGTCTGGCTGCAGTTCACGGCGTGGTGAGGATTGGCTAACTACGAGCGAGCGTTTTGGGGACCACCCCATACCAGACGGCCTGCCGAATCGACCTCAGGAAGGAACCAGGTTCTTGGTAGTTTAGTAATTATCTTATTCTGTTTAGGTCATTTTCTTTCCTTATGTAAGGCTGAATAACGACAGCTCTTAAAACTTTCACGCATTAAGATATATTTTCTCTCGCCTAAGATTTTAAAAGGTGATTTACTAAATTAAGTTTTATTGTATAATTTTTAGGCTCGACGATATACTCTTCTACAATTTTGTTTTAATACCTTTTTTATTTTATTTTCGTTGTTAAGTTTTGTTAAGCTTGATATTTAAATTATACTTTTATCGAGGTTTTTCAGCATTTTTTTTGGGGCTGTCTCCAGGCTTGTCTGGCGGCAGCCTTTTTAACCACAAATTCTCTTCTCGTAAAGTGTTTCACTATAATAATAAGTATTACTTATTTATCCTATGTCTTGGTCGAGGCTAGGTAAATGCAAACGTAGTGAGTAACGGGAAAAAGGATGAATCACTTTTACAAACGTTTCTAACTAGTAGTTTGCCTCGAATTTTGACTCGCGCTCTATCATAGTTTCCAAATTAAGTATTTGTTATTTTACTTCAGAGTATGTGCTATAATTTAACTAAATTTTATACTTACATGTATGAAGAGCCAAAACAAATAACGTTAAAAAAACAACTTTTTCGAGGTTTCTTGCATGGAGAACCCCTTGAATTTAAATTTATTTAATATTTTATTATTAGTCGTAATAGACGGTTGAAACTGTAGGCCCCTGTGATAGACGGACATACAGACAGACAGAGAGACAGACAGCGGAGGCTTGGCAATAGGGTCCCGTTTGGCACCCTAAAAAATGCGTCTATGAAACTAAGTGACAAAAATTAAACGGGATCCGTAATGGCCCTATTTTGCTACCGACCAATTTCAATAGTGCCGCAAACGGACCGGAATAAGCGTCTGTAAAACGTGGGTGCATCACAAGGCATATTTGTATCGTCTATACGGAAAATAATTTCTATCTTTAGCTACGCCCCGTAGCAATTTTGTAAGCTGCTGCTTCTACATTTATGTGCTTTGCTACCATATTTGCTACAGATGATGCTACGCCGTGTAGGTCGCGTAGCCAACTGCATAACGTTATATATTAGTTTTTGTTCCTGTTTAGTTTTTTGGAGTATCTTTGAAGATAGTTCAGTCCAGTAATGTAATGTTTATTATATTTATCTGTCATAATATGCATGGATTATATATTATAACATGCATTTATTATACGTATATGTATAGTAGTAAGTATAAACTAGTATGTACATATTTTTCTTTGTACACATTTTGATTACTCCTTGTGCTTTTTTAATCCTCTAAAATAATTGTTTATTAATAAAATTATTCTCCTTTCAGAGATGAGCACGCCAATTAACACACTTGTTCTTTTTTTGTAAATATTTCTCTGTGTATGATTCTTTGTGTGTACAAACAAAGTAAAAAGTATAACTTCACTCGCTAACCGTATCTCTCTCGCTCTGTCCAGAAAATGGCGTCCTGACATTTATATTCCTTGAAACTTTACTTGCCTAAACTGACCGTTAAATATAAAATTATCGCGTCTTATCATCACGACATAATATCCCCGAGCAGGTGTCAAGTGTTGACTATCACGAAATAGACAAAAACAAAATTTTCATCATTATTGTCGGCGTGATTAATATGTATACCCATGCCAAAATACAGCTTTCTAGTACTAAGAGTCTCTAAGCTAAGCTGCGGAAAGCGGGAACCCTAAAAACGATGCACATAAATATCGAGAAGCCTATTGGTGCCAAATCAAATAGAAATATTGGACCTCGGGTCTCAAAACTGAGAGACCAGCGTACTACCCACTGAGCTACCTGCTTCTTAGTCGTACATGTTCGGATTACGTAAACTTCAATGCAATCTCAATTTCTTTCTACCTTTTATGTGCTATGAACGTCTATGAATGTAAGATTAATTAGCTTTCACCTCATAACTCATTCAGTTAGACACGTAATTAACTGTAATTTGCATAACTAAATAAAACATCAACTTTGCAAGGTTCTAAGCGCGTCGTAATAAGATCGAAAATGAATTAATTTTCTTACACAACGCGGCGCGGAAGCTTATACGTTGGTCCTTCCAGAGCCGGATTAAATCACTTGCGGTCAACGGGACAAAGAGTGCGTTATTTCCAGTTTGATATAAGCCCTTTGAAGACAAAGGCTTAAGGGTTTAAGAAGCAAAAGCCCTTAAAGTATAACAAAGCTCGAAATAATTTCATCTATTCCTTTCTCAGTGGAGATATTTTTACAGATTCCTTCATGTTCCGTGAACGGAAAACGTAATGGGGAAGCTTCGGTGTGTCTGATTGTTTGTCTTTTCGTGGAATAATTCAATGATATAAATTAGACAATGAACAATCTTATCTGTATTATATAGTTTCACAGTATTTATTTGTTCCCCTTAGCGAGCGGTTTCGTTTAATAGATCTTCAGGCACTAGATCGTAAGGATAAGAAATAATTTATACATTTTATTAAGGGTGCGCCGATCAAAAGAAGCTAAGTCGGCAGTCACGGTTAAGTTGATTTAATGAATAATATTTAGTATCACAGAAAATGTATGTACACTTTATCCGAAGCAAAAATTAAAAATAATGTTAATAAAGTTAATAGTTAATACAGCAAAACTATTTAAACTAAGCCCAAAATGTAACAAAGGCGTATTGGCTTTTAAGTCATTTAACAACTTAACTGTAGAATTTTATCTTAAACTTAATTTAAAACAATCACCAAAGTATAAGCTACAATTTATCCAACTTACATTTTTGAAATATTGCCTAGCAATTTAAATACGATTTATTCAAAATGCACCACAAATCCGCCATACGTTTTTATGGTATTAGTATGGCGCGCAGCAGTCAATAAATTTGACCACGATAAACACGACCACGAGAGTACAGAGCGAGGTGTCTAATCGTCGTACGGTCGATGCAGCCTTAAGATTGTTCAGGTGGTAGAGCTGATGCCGGGCTGGGAAAATACAAAAGCAGATGCAGCACAGACTTCAATGCAATACAGCGGTCTGTAGTGCAGCAGCATTTGTTTGTGTAAGGAATTGAAAGTTCTGATTCAACACAGACAAACACCTAAAAAGAAACTACGCAGCATTATCTTGTGATTGATTTTATTAAGATTATGTATCATGTTGGATAGTATGTCATACATAATGCGTGTTGTGTATTTGATCATGTTTGTTTGAGTAGGCAGTAAGACAAATGCTGTAAAATGTTTTATATTTAAAAAGTAATATTAAGTACTTAGTTTTTAAAAAAGTAAGGTGTCTTTAATGTTTTTTGGCGTATTTTTATTTTATATTCTACAGTTTAAATTTAATATTTTCACCGATGTTGTGGCTGCGTCCTTTCTTCTTCGCTTCGGTGGTGCTAGGACGTCCGCTTTGAATCCTCGAGGAAGACTTCGTGATGCCTCTGTCTTTGCGACGAGCAATAGACTTTGAGTTTGACTTTGATCCGTTTACTCTTTTGACAATGAATTTTTGCAATTGCAAACGATCTCGCTTGAGCAAGTTTCTCGATTTCACCCAAAAAATTTCCTAACCTCTTCATTATTAAGAGGTTTTTCGGTACGACCAGTTATTAAAGTAGCTTTTTAATTTTTCAGCTTGAATTTGCATGCAATCTTGAAAATCCATAGGAATTATTATGGCATTATCTACAGAGCGTGAAACTGGTGGACTATTTAAGGGGGCGTTCATTAATTACGTGAGGTGATTTTGGCGATTTTTGGAACCCCGCTCCCCCTTTAGCGAGATATCGTGAGATTTAGCTCGACCTTTTCAGTGTAAATACGTTAATATCTGCTTCATTGCGTTGGATTTATTAAAAGAAAATAACAATTTATTTTATTATTTTTAGAGACCAGTATTTAAGATCACTAAGATTGTAGTCTAGAATCACAGTGAAAAAATTGAACAATAAAATACTTAAATGAGAACTACTGGGATTGGTAAAATAACTTAAAATATAACTTCTTGTGGAAAAAAAATTACGTGATACTTGCCAACGTGAGATTTGGTGAGAATCGGCTTGACCTCCCCCCCTCCCCCCCTAAACGCCTCATGTAATTAATGGATGCTCCCTAACGAGACATTTTCACGTCCCATGTCATGAGCTTGATTTGATGAAAAATTAATTTTTGTTACTTTAAGCCGTGTTACAAGTCAACAAGGATCAAATCTTCGTGTCCAATCTGTCTGTAGAGCCGCCGCTTTCTGAACGCCATCATAATACAGACGGTTTAGCACCTACCGATCTGCAGTGCATCGGTGTTTGTTGAATAATAGTCAAGCTGCATCACAGACAGGGCGAGCTGTATTGCATTGTCTGTGCTGCATCTGCATTTGTATTTACGCTGCAGGCACGACTGTGGGGGTACCACCATCTTACTCGCAAATCCTCCCGAAGTTATTCGGGGGAGAGTAAGGGGACAGCTCTCAGGCAAAACCAGGCGGCCCACCATTGCCTGGGACCGATGGATGGCGGTATATCCATCCCCAATTGCCGGGCCTTATATAAAACAGACTGGTGACGGGCAGCGGCGTCACTGGTGCAAGGGTTTCAGCACCGCGCTCACCAACCCGCCTGCCCAGCGTGTGTGAGTATGGGCATTTTTTCCAGGAGGACCGCCAAGAGTGGTGAAATCCTGGAAAGGCTTATGTCCAACAGTGGACGAAACAGGCTGATGGATGGATGGATGGATGGATGGATTAAGATTTGGTTTGTTTATATTCACAGTTGCAACATTGGAACATTATTAAGAACATTGGAACATTCCAACATTATTAAGTGGAATGTCGAGAAAATTAAGGAAATACTTTAATGACGCTACATTATTAAAATAAAAAATAAAAAATAAAAAATGATTTATTACCAAAAAAGCACAAAAATATACATAAAAAATTTACACGAAAATTATATTAAAAAAGACATTATAGAATAAAAATAAACTTATTTAAATTAACTTAAACTAAGACATTATAGCTTTTTTGGTAACAAGAGGTACGCGATCAGCGTATGCTGTTGGACAACGGGGTTCCAAACAGCGCTGTTTTTGCAGCGTACCCCTTTAAAAAGACGACATAATGTTTTGTTAGATTGGTGCAAAAAGGCGCGCAGAATGATAAATAAATTAAATTAAAAAAATATATTAAAAAGGAGACTTCCATAAAAAAAAAGTTAAGTTCTGAAACTGTTATAAAAACTAGTTTGGGTTGTCACATAAATAAAGGGTACAAATTACATCTACATTATTGACGGATCACGTACATTTTGTGTGACGTTCACCTTACAGACTTTTCAAAAAGAAAAGAAATATTTTTAATACACCTGCTCAAAATATGATACATTGTCTGCTTACCGTGCGTAAAATTACATATTTCGCAATAGTGTTTTTGTTTTTACTACTAACGCCATCTAGGGAAAGCCGGCGACATCATTTAGTAAGTAGTATTAAACCTTGTTTTACTTGTATTTCTGGAAGTAACCGGGTACACTAAAAACCGTTTAAGATAAGTATTTTTAAACTTTTATATTATTATGAAATATAAAAAGTATATACGTATTAAGTTGTAAAAGATGTTTTAAAAATTCAAAATGGTTTTAGATACTATAATTTATATTCTATTGTATATTATCTTAGAACTGATTATTATAAAGATTTAAGAAAGAGACATTGGTCTTTGTAGTATATCTTGGCGCCAACCAGACACTGCCTTTTTTCTGTCGACTTGTATTTTTGATTTGCAACAAAATTGCTTTTACTTTATTGTTTCATGTAATTTTTTGCAGGTGTATAATATTAAAAAACGTCGTTTGATACACCTGCGAAAGTGTTGATATTTCTCGTCCCGACTGTTTTTCACTGACTGCGTCTCGGCAAAAAAAATCAGTCGTGACGTGACTCGAAGTATCAACCATTTGAGTTGAGTATTTTCCAAATCTGATGTTAAGGCTGTACCTGAGCCTAGAACATGAACAAAGCCAGATTTTCGAGGGTTCTTTTGAAGAAACTAGGACTATCTTAATATTGAAAAAAATATATTTGATATATCTTTTATCTAGGTGATCTACTCATAAACAATGTACTAAGATTAATACTTTTGTCAAAAAAAATGTTTTCCACCCTCTTTTTTTTGGTTTTCAAACGTTCGTTTCAAGAACGCGGCTAAGAGATCATTTTGTTTTTTTTTCCTAAAATAGTTAATAGAAATATAAAGGTTTTCTACTTAAATGCAATATTTTTTTCTCTACAAAATATTGCAGTTGTAGCTAAAAACCTCCAATCTGCGGTTGCGCGCGTAATTATTAGTATTACGCGTCCTAGACGAATAGGTCGATTAGCTAACCAATAATTGCCCCTATCAAAAGCTAATAAAGTATTTGACATTGGCCTTTTTGTGTTGGACGGGTAATAAAAAAACATAGTTTTCCCCGAAATCCAGCAAATACTGTCAACCAGAATATCTTTTTTTGAATTTACTTTTTCACTTTTTACTTATTTTTTGTGCTCCATTGCAATCTGTTTTCAGCTACAATAAGAAACTCTTTTTTCTTCTAACCTATAAGAAAAGAACCCTTTAAACGTATACTAAACGGTTTTTGCTTTCTAACGGAACCCTAAAACTCTTCCAGGCCAGCTGAGACAAACCATTTTACCTCCAAAATACAATCCCAGACATAACCGGAAAAGCCCGGTCGCAGGTGTCATGGCGCCAGCCACTTCCGCCCGCCATTTTTGTTTTCCGCGTAACAACCGCGTTGCATGTAATATTTAACGTTCTGACACAACTACGCAACCGAACATGTAACAAGAAAGCTTGTTTAAAATGCCACAATATGGCATCGAATTTATAGTCCTTATCAATTATGCATTTTAATTTTTTACTTATAATTTGGGGTTTCAAAAAGCAACTGAGGCATTCAAAACGTCTTCCAGGTAGACATTTTAAAGTGTATAGAATAGGGCTTGAGTGAGTTATCACTTTATTGACAACAGCAAACAAAGCCTGATAATTAACATTATATTATTGCGGTATAGAAAAGCACAATAAAAGTAAATCTTGATGTGAGGAGCTCTGAACTGGCATTCGAACCCGGGACATCTCGCTAACCGGGCGATTGCTCTACCAACTGAGCTATCCAGTTCTCTGAGAATTTCTTGTACTTTTCTGTACCGCAATGATATAATGTTAATGTTATCGCCTTGCGATGGATAATTCCCCAAGTTTTTTAAAACATACAAATTTATTTCTATCGTAGTCCTGGTAATATTCTTGTGAAACTCTTAAAATGAAAAAGCGAATCGGGGTTTGGCTTTGATGTATTGTAGTAAAACAAGATACTTCAATGAATTTGTATTAGGAAAACTGACATTAAGCAATACCAAAATTAAAGCCAGGCCTAGTCGTTCGGCCATCAAAGATTTTCCGGGTCATAAATCTTTGCCGCCATAAATGCGATATGACCGTCCTACGATTGGACGTGTTTTATGACGTCATGATATAATCGTTGTCGACCTTATGACGGCTAGGATGACCTAATGTTGTTGTGGCATAGCAATAATAATTGAAGACCGAGGGTCTGTGATAGTACGAGATGGTAGTGAAAGTTATAAGTTATTTCAAAACGATTTTAGGAGCAATGGCGGCGTTGTTAAGCCTTCTTTATATAGATTTCATATATCAGTGGTTGGCACCGAGAGATGGCACCACAGAGAAATCTGTGGATGGCACCTATTACGTTTAAATCTCTATCCAGTTTCGTAAAATAAAACATGCATTACTTCGTTGATGTTATCGACGAAGAGTGATGTGTAGTACTCGTTTCGGTAATTATTTTTCGATTTTTACATTGCTGTTATTTTGCAATAGGATTTTTATAGGTATAGAGACTTTAAAGGAGAAATTTCCCATTTTTTTCTATCTAGTTGACCATATAAGAAAGACAATTCAACGGAGAGTGATAGTGGCTAAATCTTAATCAATAAATAAAGGTTTTACTCTCTTATGTCTTCGTCTCTTTCCAATTTTTTGCGTTTTAATTATATCTAGCAAAAATATTGATTACTTTCTAGATTTTATGCATCATTGGCCTTTTGTTTTATTTGACGAGTACGTGTCTAATAAATCAATATTTTATTTACTCAACTTAACCTTTCTTTTTACCGCAAATTAAAATATACCCCATCACTAAACGCATCTGCCATAGGTGCCATCTCTCACTGTCCCTAGTTTTAAGATATTTAAAATTTGAAATCAGAAAAGAATATCTGCTTTTCATCACTAATGCTCTGAAAGTAAGTCATATATAACTCGAAATGCGGGAGGTCAATTCGATTCAAATCAAATCAAAATATTTATTTTGTAAAATAGATACATAAAGTATACTTTCTACAAGTCAAAGTTAATCTTTACAATAAATATCTTTAGAATAAAAAAATAATATGAATAATATACTAATAATATTAACATACAAAAAATATTTAGGTTGGGCTATAAAAATTAATTTATACACATACATAAAGTAGAGAAATCTAGGAATAAAAATATTATATATACCTATAAATGATGCAAGGAACAAACAAGTTAGGAAAATACATCCAAAAAATGTTGAGGTTGGGCTACTTAAATGTAATAAAGTTATAAACCTGCATAAAGTAAAGAAATATAGGAATAAAAATATTATATTGTTACATAATGCCTAACCATCCGCACCATTCGATTTGTATTGCTAAGAAGAAGGGCAAGAAACTTAGCAAACATGAATTTTTCTTCATTTGTAACATAACCTTAATCTATACAATTTTCTTATACCTACTTAAGTAAAGGCAAATATAAAACCATAGGAATTATGTCCAAGAGAAAAAAAAAATTGATCTTAGTCAATCGGTCTTACATTGTCTATTACCTTTTACAGCAAAGTCAGTTTACATATTAGTTAACTATAAAGGGCTTAAGATTAGCCTTTAGAGGAATCAAACATTTCGTATTAAAATTTGCTAATTATGACTCACAATTTTGATAAAGATTATTATTATTATTTATTACACCATGCTTCATTATCGTCCAGATAATCATTGATTTTATAATAAGCTTTTTTAAGTAGTCCCTGTTAAATGTATAATTTAAACTTATTTTCAGGCAAACTAAGGACCTCCTTTGGAAGTTTATTGTAAAATCTTATACCGTAAATATATTAATTTCCTTAAACTTTTCTCTCAATGAATCTCGATACTTCATGTTATAAATAGACCGAACTGCTCTCTTTTGCAAGACAAAGACTGCTTCTATATCCGCGGCTCTACCCCACAACATTATGCCACATGACATAATGCTGTGAAAATAACTGAAATATACTAATCTAGCAGTATCTTCATCAGTAATCTGCCTTATGCGTCTAACAGCGTAAGCGGCTGAACTAAGTCTACCACAGAGAGCCTCTATGTGGGGACCCCACTGAAGACGAGAGTCTATAGTAATACCCAAAAACTTAGTTTCGTTAACTAACTCCAGCTTGGACCCCTGCAAAAATAAACTCACATCTACTTGAATTACATTTGGTAAAGTAAACTTTATACATTTCGTTTTTTTTCATTAAGAACTAAATTATTTGCAGTGAACCAATCAAGAATCAGAGAGAGAGAGTTGAATTCGCGTCATCAAGAATATCATTATGTCGATTCACTTTAAAAATAAGTGACGTGTCATCTGCGAATAGAACTAGCTCAGATAAGTCTCTAACTAAGTAAGGAAGGTCATTTATTTATATTAAAAACAATAGGGGCCCCAATATGGAGCCCTGCGGAACACCCATTTTGACTAATGCTCCAGATGACTTTACTCCATTAATGTCTACCTTTTGAATCCTGTCACTAAGGTATGACTTAAGTAACCTTAACTCCATAGTGATCTAATTTACATAAAAGTGTTTCATGATTAACGCAATCAAAAGCTTTTGAGAGGTCACAAAATACACCGAACGCATCCTGCTTTGCTTCCCAAGCGTCAAATATGTGCTTGACTAAAGCAACTCCTGCATCAGTGGTTAACCTACCTAGGGAGGTAAGTAAATTTGAAAATCAAACGAGTGTCCCTTATAGTCACTAACTATGTAGTCAATCACTCGTCTCGCCAAATGACAATGGAAAATATCTGTTCTGCCTATTTCCTTTTTATTTTGTTATTCTGTATTTTATTTATATATTATTGTGGAAAAAAGTGACTTGCGTGAATATGTAAATATGCTAAATATAATCTTAACAAGACGTTTATGACTTAAAACAGCAAATAAAATAGTTTTATTTTTAAAACAATCACACTGGCCAGTAAGACGCGATTGCACAAAAAAAGTCACATGAAAATAAAATAGCGGCAGTAAAATTATCTTATTGAAAACGTTGTTGCAAACATAATTTCATAATTGATTAACGGCATATTTCATTGATTGCACGTCGAATTAATTTTTATATCCTGCAAAAAAGTGTTATTATATTAGTTATTTAATATACCCTTGACAATAGTGTAAAACCGAAACCGGTTGGGATAAATATAATTACTGTGAAACAAACAAGTAGGTACACGTGCAGTTAATCATCATGTTATAATTTTGCAAGTATTTTTTATTTCCTCGCATCAGTGATGAAAAGTAGAGTATTACAAAAGGGTTTAAGTGATCAATTGCACCGTCGAACTATATGTACCCTTGATCGCTTACCTCCCTTGGATAACAATTTACTATTTCCACACATTTTGTTTCAGTAGGTTTGGCACTTCAGTATGAAATAGCTGAAAATTTTCGCGATTTTAGTCTATAGTAAAACTAATTCAAAATGTAACCAATTTGCATGACTATAACACAGAAGGAAATCAGACGAACTCTTACATAGATGAAGACTCGACCGGTAAATGCGGTCAATTTCCGAGACCGGATATGGCACGCGCAGTAATCCAACAATTGTTCCCTTCCTGCGTGCGCGACTCAAATTCATTATAGTGCATGACTATTGCATGACGTTTTTCCATTGCGTCGTACGATACGGTATGTTTTTTAGAGTGGGGTATGTTTTAGAGGTGCAGTGAAGGAATTTCACCGAGTGGCATATGTATTTTTTTTCAGCACACTTGCTTATAAAGTGGCCCTTATTGCATTGTTCTTAGGGTCATAATGCAGCATATTAAACACGTGTTTTTTTACTTTACATTACCGCACTAGTGCTTTTTACATTACAGTTTTGTTTTTTTTAATCTTAGCAAATAGTTTTGATGTCTTGAGAAATAGTAAAGTTTTTGCGAATAAATAAATTGTGTCAGTTAAAATATAATAAATAAAAATTTAAGTTTGTCAAACTATAAATTTTTATCAACTAATTAACTGAAATTTTTGTTGTAAATACAAAAATATTTAGTTTGTTAATATTTAATATTTGGCTGTTTGGCAATATTTGCCTGTTTGGCGGATGCGTCGTCAGTGCCTCTATTTCCATATGCGCAAAAAACAAAACAAAATCTCCACCGCCATTTTTAAAAGAAAATTGTCAGTTCATAGCTGTGGTTTCGATTATGTCGAAAAAAAGACAGTGAAATTTTATTATTTTTCCTCGCAAGTGTGTTGAAAAACGCCGTATTAAACGCGTGAGCATTAGACATTACAGTCGAGGCGGGATTGCAGGCCGAGCCGAAGGCGGGGCCGTAATGGAGCCGAGAGTGTAATGTACAGCTCACTTGTATCATAATGTACTATTATGTACTAGTAAAAAAGTCGTGTCTGTACATTTAATATTTTCGCGAAAGTTTAAATGAAATGGGTTTTATTATACTGAGGAAAAAGCCACAGTTTTTAGAATTTTTGTCTGTCTGTCTGTATGTTCCGTTGTAACTCGACAACCAACTTAACGGATGGTGGATGTAGTTTTCTTTATTATCATCGTAGTGACCGTGGTCAACACATAGGCTATAAGGAGCGTTCATATAACGCCCAAGCCGAAAACAGGGCCAAGATTGAACAAACGCTTTTAACTCGAGAAACACTCAATGGATTTGGATGCGGTTTTTTTAAGTATCATGTAATGACACTGGTCAACACATAGGCATATAAGGAGTGTTCATAAAATACTACTCAAGCCATAAACGGGGCAAAGATTGAAAAAAGGCTAGTACTGAGATACAAACAGTGTTTACTCCAAATCAAACATTTTCAACCTACATACTTCGGTATTAAAAAAACAGACTTATTGTTCTTTAAAATTCATTTTAAACCATGCCACCAAAAGACTCGTTGAGATTTGGCATGACGTCATCAGAAGCTGACAGTTACAGGCAGTTTCGTAGTACCAGTCATTCGTCCGTTACTGACTTCCGTACATTTTGCGGAAGTCCTCGGACAAATTGATTAACGACTTGATTGTTTTAGCTCTCCCACTACTTGGGAGAGCGCCCTTCATCCTAGCTCTCATTAGCTTCTATCAGGTGCAGTAGTGGCAAAGGAAAAGCCCAAAGTCGACATAAAGCCGGCCAAATGCGAATCGGACTCGCGCATAAAAGGTTCCGAAACGAAACACAACACAATAAGACATAAGACATTTTTATTCATAATTAAGGTCGTTACACACGTCAGGAAATTGTTCAGCTACAAAAGTAGTCCTAAAAAAAATAACAATAAAAAAATAAAAAAGTATTATAATTATTCCATGTCAAGTAAATGTAAAATTAATAAGTGTCAAAAATCAAATTATTAAAAGAAACATTATAAATGTCAAAAGATAATATAATTAATCAATTACAGATTTAAAATATCAAAGAATTCTAATAAGTCTAATTACTAAAAATAAGAAAAACATAATTTTTTTAGCAATTCGTCTACACTATAGAACGTCTGCTCGAGAAGCCAATGTTTCAGATTAACAGTCGTTGCGGCTGTCACTTAAGCTGGGAGTTTATTATTTATTATTTATTAATTTATTATTTATTAATATAACATACTTCTAGTAAAAAACAATGAACCCTCGTGAGTTTTAACGCTTGGCACTTTTCGACTACGAAACCTTTAAAATAATATTGTAAATAACAACTTCATAAATGACATAACAACATAAGGGCAAGACACTTAAATTCCCGACAAACGTCTCGACACCCTCGGTGTGCGGAGTCTTAATTTTTATTATTTTTTGTTTACTATACATCATGTAGTACAATATAGCTAAATTAGAAAAGTTGTATATATTACCGTTTTTATTGCTGGAACAGAGCAGTCTGTATAAAAACAATTTTTTTATATTTCTTCTATAGGGACCGTCCTTAGGCTTAAAGTTCATGAAATTTTCATTATTTTCCGTGACAGAGGCCATAGTAACACGTATTTTGTGAAAATTTCAACTGGCTTTTTACGACGGCTGAACCTGTGATGTACGGGGAGACAAACGGCGTAGGATCCCATTTGGCAACATAGACGTACGGACCCAAAAAATTTACTAAAATATCAGTAATTCTGCGTATGTGAAATAAATAAAAATAAAATGACATTTATTTAACGGACCAGAATACTCGTACATTATAGCTTTGCTAAGCTCTGGCACTGTTTAGAACGATGTGGCTCAGCATATTATGTTCCTATATATATAGGTATAGTACGCTGTTATTCTGCCACCACCATTAACACCACAACTCCTAAAATTAAGGCAGCAATGGAAACGGTGTTTATGTTATTTGCATGTTTTGAATATTGCAGGAGAGTGGGCGCCGCGGTCACACACTGGGCTGAGTTATGGCCTGAGTGTGGACATTGACGCATGCGCATTTACACCAGAAACTGGGGAAAATGTCCGAAAATTCATTATATCGTGACTATTAGGCTTGATTGTCCTTGTTGCGCAATAAATTTTCGAGCAGCCCCGCTGGTGCACGCGTGTATCCCGTTTGAAGATCCAGTAGTAATATCAAAAAAAAACGGTCAAGTGCGAGTAGAACACGCACTCTGAGGGTTCCGCTTCCGTACCATTTAAATAAGTAAATAGACTTAAATGAAACAAATATTGCAAAACTAAGTTGGTCGAGTTTTCGGGTACATAACCCTAAACCTGTATTAAAAATAGGCGTTTCAGTATTTGTTGTTTAAATACAATATATCCTACTATCCCACTAATCCCACAAATCCCACTATCTCACTAATCCCACAAATCCCACTATTTCACTAATATTATAAATGCGAAAGTTTGGATGTATGCATGGATGTTTGTTACTCTTTCACGCCGTAACTACTGAACCGATTGGGCTGAAATTTTGCATGAATGTAGTTCTAGACCTGGAATAGGACATAAGCTACTTTTTATTCCATAAATCAGTTCCCATGGGATGAAAATAAGTTTTCAAGTTTCTAAAGAAAAGTGATGTGTCACTCTTTCACGCCGTACCTATTGAACCGATAGGGCTGAAATTTTGCATGAATATAGTTCTAGACCTGGAATAGGACATAGGCTACTTTTTATGTCATAAATCAGTTCCCATAGGACGAAAATGAGTTTTGAAGTTTCTATAGAAAATGATGTGTCACCCCACCCTTTCACGTCGAACCTATTGAACCGATCGGGCTGAAACTTTGCACAAATAATGTTCTAAATCTAGAATAAGACAAAAACTACTTTTTAACCCACAAATCAGTTCCCATGGAAAAGCTATAAAAGAGACATACAAAATGGGAAACGCAGAGACGCAAAACACACACATTTCAGCAGCTGTGTTAACTGTAGGTGACAGTGTGAAAAATATTGACAGATTTTATAGGAGTACACAAAAACTAATTCAACGCGGGCGAAGCTGCGGGCAAAAGCTAGTGGTACATAATATACAGAAAATTCCAAATTCCCAACAAGTAAAGTTTTTGAGCTAGATCCGTAACAAAAATGGTCTAAGTGGCCCATTTCTATATTTTGAAGATGAAAAAAAAAATCTACTCTATTAAATGAGTTCTAGACAATGACACATACCGGAGAAAGTAAAATCTATCTCTTAGGCTTCTT
Source organism: Ypsolopha scabrella (assembly GCA_910592155.1). NCBI lineage: Eukaryota > Metazoa > Arthropoda > Insecta > Lepidoptera > Ypsolophidae > Ypsolopha > Ypsolopha scabrella. The sequence goes on from OU342987.1 coordinate 13,562,986, forward strand.
TTTCATGTAATTCGATATACGGTTTTGGGTCAACATTCTACATACCATATCCAAATTTCAGATCTGTAACTCATTCCATCTGCAAGCTGGATCCCGTGACATACGGACGGACACATGGACAGACGGACAGACAGCAGACTTCAGCAGAGGGACATTAACAGGGCTCCGTGTTGCCCTTCGGGTACGGAACCCTAAAAACATTACTTTTGCTAGGAAAAAGGAATATTACGAATTGAAATACGAGCAATATAACATTTCCTTTGATTTGCACTGCAACATAATATTTCTTTGCAAGATTTGATCCTTACTAGTAACATATCGATTGATTCTGTATCGTATAATCAATTGCCAACCGAGTGCCTATCGTCGAAAACATACATAATACTATCTAATTCCGCCTCTCTAAGGATACGTTCGCACTTGAAATGACGTCACAATTCGTAAATAGTTCAATACTCATTGAAGGTTATTTTGGAAGTTCATTTTTTTCTGTTCTTGGTGAATAGCAACCATAGATGGCAACCGACACTGAGTTACGTAATAGGCCTGCTGGCCTGATCACCATTACTAATGATGTATAATGTTACTTTATTGATTCTAATCTCGTTACTTAAAAAAATATACTAGCTTAATCAGACAATAGCTAGAAACAATATTGGTGAAATCAAGGCTAAAATCCACTGTACGTCTCATTCCCGGTACTTTAGAGCCCTGTTGCTATTGAAACATACTTACAATACAATTAAAATCAGTTAACGATTCGGCTTTTCTCGGATATCATCGCCTAAATCCCGAGACGGAAATGACACGAAATACATTACCGCGATTTCTTTTAGGTAGCATTCACTTTGAAGTATCATAAACGCAATGTATAGCACCTGCTAAGATGACATTACTAACCGGTAGACCTAAGAAATTTATTATAATAATAAATTGCTTTATTTCAGGCAACAAGGCCCATAACAATAAATACCTTATACTACTAATACATATGTTTTTATACTAAAAACTAAGACTAACAAACTAAAATATCATTTTGGCACAACGTCACTGTGCCGGTCCGGTGGTGTAGATGGAAGTCTACCGCGAAAACGACGGTATACCACGCCCTTCGGCCAGAAGTCCTCCTTCATGAAGGTGGGCAGCCTGCTTGTCGGTATTCGTGCCACAAACGCTTTGAAACTTGCGTTGTGGCGCGATTCCAGCGGCTCCACTCTCAACAAGAAGTTGGTCTTGTTCTGGATGTAGTCGACGATGTCCTGCGCCTTAGTGGTGTAGTGTAGGCGAGACAGGTACATCGCCGTGGTCGGCGTCGCAGCCCGCAACAGGAAGTTGGGCCCCGTTGATCCGGTGCCGCAACGGTTTTGGTTTACTCGCTTAAGGCGCCTCCTCTTCTCGACCTTGACGAAGCCATCTTCATCACGGTAATCAGTGGAGGCGTCTAATGTAACGACGGTTGGTGGTCTGTCAGACGTAGGCCGTAAAGTCGAAGCAACCGGTCGGCTCTTGACTTTCTTATGCAGAAGCGACATGAATTTGAGCATTCATTATTTACTGAAGCTATACTTGTATACAATATATAAAAAAATTCATATATAAGTTAATATTTTATTGTTTGATATAAGTAGCAGTACGATATTATGTCGGATTAATAAGGTCTAATTAATACTGTCAAAATAGTCAATTATTTTTCTTGTAAAACTTAAATAACAATTTACATCAAAACTAAACTAATTAAAAATTAAAATTACCTAGCAATTTAAATATTATACAAATAAATAAAATAAAGGGAAATTTTGGACACCTATTTAATGGAATAAATAAAATATGCTGGCCAGATCGCTACCGTTTCTTATTTCAATATAAAGGTTGTGTTAGTTTTGAGCGACAAAGGAGGTTTTGTTGCTCATATCGTTCTTGTATTGTATTCAATAAGCCAACGAGTAATATAATTAAAGGTCATATCTGTAAATTGATAACTCTATGTGAGAGATGAGGGATTCACGACAATTACCGAGGTTGTCCGAATCGTTAACTGATTTTAATCGTACTGTAAAAAGCTTTCACTTGGTATGGATGCAGCCTAGTTCAGACTAGCCTTTTCCCGCGGCTACGCCCGCGTTTTGCAATATTTGCGTTATTTTATGAACACCCCTTATAGCTTATATGTTGATCAGGGACCCTACAATGATTATAAAAAAACCGCATCCAAATCCGTTGAGTAGTTATCGAGTAAAAACGAAACATACAGACAGACGAAAATTCTACTACTATCCACTACCCAAGGAAACTTTCTGTGGAAACTAGTGTTTTATATTTATTGTAAACTGTTTTTCGCAATATATAAATTTTCATTTTCATTTTTTAAATAAATAAATTTTCACTTTCCAATACTTTATTATTGGTATAGACTAGCCTTTGCCCGCGGCCCTGCCCGCGTCCACTCAATCTTTGCCCCGTTTTCGGCTTGGGCGTTATTTAATGAACATCCCCGTACTGCCCCATCTTAATGCGCTACATGCATATATAGGGTGTTTTTTTAGAGGTATAGAACTTTAAGTTGGCAACACTTTTTTAACTGGCGGCCATTTTGTCAGCTATCAAGTGATTTATGTTTAGTTTGGTTTGGCATTTCAACATGAATAGACTGACGCCTGAACAACGCTTCCAAATTGTGCAAATTTATTTTGAAAATCATGGTTCTGTTCGAAAGACGTATCGCGCATTACGTCCAATTTACGGTTAACATAATCGTCCATCAGAGCAATTAATTCAATTAACTATGAAACGTTTTTGCGCCACGTTTACTCTAAATGATAATACGCATCCACAGAGATGTCGTACAGTGCGTACAGAAGAAGTCATTGCAGCTATAGAGCGTAGCGTAGAGGAAGACCCGAATCAGTCTATCCGCCACCGTGCACAGGAATTGGATATGTGTCCATCCACTTTATGGAAGATTTTGCGATTTAACGCCACTTGACTATTTTCTGTGGGGATATGTGAAGTCGCAAGTCTACGCCGATAAGCCCGAAACGATTGACCACTTGGAGGACAACATTTGGCGAGTTATTGCCGATATACGGCCACAAATGTTGGAAAAAGTCTTTGAAAATTGGACCTCCAGATTAGACTACGTCCGAGCCAACCGTGGCGGAGATATGCCAGAAGTCATATTTAAATTATAATGCCAGAAGATTGTCTTTCGAATAAAATAAATTTCATATCAATAAAAAAAATCATCTTTGTTTTATACCATTTCAAAGTTCTATACCTCTAAAAAAAACACACTTTAGATGAAGAAGATACTAGTTTGGTTAGCGGTGTAAATGAAGTCTTTACTGAAACCAAATAATCCGAACCGCCGAGAGAAACGTGCCAATGTATTACTTTTCAACGCTCGCGCCAACTTTTCGCATGTGTGTATGTCGACGTCGCCATTGGCGCATTTTTGGAGCATCGAAGAGGAATAGAATTGTCACAATAGATTTGTTAATGTACGGACAGCAAAAAACGAAAGATGAATATTGTACTTGTTGTGAAAAAATCAGTACTTTACTTTTATAATAATTTTATTACAATATTTTGATTTACTATCAAGCCTATTTGATTGAGACAACGTAGCTAGCAAATATTTGGTTTTGAAACAGTGTTATTCTAAAACTACAAGGAAAAGGTTCTAAAAAAAACATATGGAAGGCTCTTTTCAAGACAATGACAAAGTGATAAAGAAAAGCCCGCTGCATCGAAAATTAAATGCAAAGTGACGGTCGTTTTTAGGGTTCCGTACCCAAAGTTCAAACGAGCCCTATTAATATCACTCTGCTGTCTGTCCGTACATTACGGTATCTAACTTTTACAATGTTTATCTTCAAACATAAAGAAATGGGGGGCCTTCAAAGTGGTCTAAGTTGTCAGTTTTAGACCCTTTTAGGGTTCCGTAGTCCGACAAGGAACCCTTATAGTTTCGTCATATCCGTCTGTCCGTCTGTCCACGGCGTAGCTTAGAGACTTTTAGTACTAGAAAGCTGTAATTTGGCATGGATATAAATATTATTCACGCCAACAAAATGGTAAAATAAAATCTTGAAAATTTTTTTTTAAGGGTACCTCTCACGCACGTAAACTGGGGATTTTTTTTTTTTTCTTGTTTTTCCCATAGTTGACTATCGTTGAATAGGTCGTTCAAAAACATTGTGGGTGTGTGAAAACCATTTTTCGATTTAGGGATCCATTGCCTTAAATATTAAGGCTGGCTAAACGGTTGTTTATAGAAATGTGAAAAAATTCACAGGAGTAGTATATATATATAATGAAGTTAAAAGGAAAACTATCACAGCTAAGTAGGCTTTACAGGTTTACGAGTACAGGGGGGCAATTCCGGAGAATCAATCGAATCGAGATTTTCAAAACTCAATCTAAAAATTTATGGAGTTCGACTGATAAAATGGGTTTTTACGATCGAGAAAGCTAATTCGACAGACTGAGAATATTCCGAGTCTGTCGTATAAAAACCATTTTATCAGTCGAACTCCATAAGTTTTTAGATCGAGTTCTAGAAATCTCGATTCGATTGATTCTCCGGAATTGCCCCCCAGGTCGCGCCAAACTTTTGGCCCCCTCTAAACACGACAATGTATGGGCCGTTCTTCTAAATGTATGGGACTAGAAGTTTGACGCGATCTGTATTAGTAGACCAACTTATGAAATGTACTGGGCAACTACGGAACCCCACATTGCGCGGCACGCACTTGGCCGGTTTTTATATTAAGTCTATATCAAAAACTGAAGTTTTTAATTAGGGATCTGGAATTTTCTGTATATGTTGTGTGCCATATAGTGCATTTAAACAACAAATACTGAAAACGCCGATCACCAGTTTAATGTTGTAGTGTTGTTTTATGAATTTCGCAGTTTATTTTGTAATTTGTGTTCAAATTATTTAAATACTAGCTTTTGCCCGCGGCTCCGCCCGCGTGTTATTCGGCTTAAGGACATGCTTTTTCTGGGATAAAAAGTAGCTTATGTGTTAAGTTAAGGTATAAGGTATTAAGGTATAAGTCCATTCTAAATTTCATCCAAATCCGTTCAGCCGTTTCAGCGTGGAAGAGTAACAAACATACAAACACACACACACACACACACACACAAACTTTCGTATTTACAATATTAGTGTGATTATCAGTCGGTTAGGTCCATCACGAGTAACATCATGGTTACGTTATAGTTGCGTTCACGTTAGATTCCGTATGGAATCTGATAACCGCCCCTAGCGGACGATAGCGGAAATTTTCAGATTTCATACTAAATCTACCGTGAGGTTTAATGCTAAGGACACAGATAATCACTGCTTTACCTTAAGGGGGTAACTTTTTACCTCGGTACAAAATGCACATCATAATATTGTTTTCCTTACTTTTGAATAAAAAGTATGCAGTAAATGTGTTTTAAAGCAACTTGCGGAAATAGTTTATTAATAATGAAGTCTTCACAAAAAAATTACGTACTGTAATATATTACACTTTGTTTGCATTACATTAACAAAATTATAAGCGTATTTACAGCTGTAATGTAATGCAGCTAAAATGTAACGCATAAAATTGAATAATTTTCATGTGATCACCTAACTATTAATAAGCAGTTTGCGCGAATTGCTATAAAACGCATTTATTGCAAACATTTTATTCAAAAGTAAGGAAATAATATTATGATGTGCATTTTGCACCGAGATCCTCCGTTACCACCTTAAAAACCTTGGACCTCTATAAAGAGGTCTTTATTATAATCAGTTGGGACACAAAACAAGCCCGCACCTTTTGTCTTAGAATTAGACCTCTTATCTTAACTAACCCCAAAGTTACGATAACTTTGGCAAAGTTAGCAAACGGTCAGTTTTGTTGCTGCGGATAATTCTGTACAGACGGTATTCCTAAATCAAATCCCAAAAGTTTACCGACTGGGTTTTGTGATAGATAGACTCGAACAAAAAACACTTCCGCTAAGGTTTTTAGGGTTCCGACCCAAAGGGTGGAAAATAAACCAATGAGACTCTGCTGTCTGTCCGTTTGACAGTCCGTCCAGTAATTTGGAATAAAAATTAATTTTATTTGCCTATATACTTACGGGTGTATGATACCTCACTTCGCTTCGCATGATCCTGTTTTATACCAATAAATACTGCAACAATCACTTTGAAATTAATATATGATAAAGTTGAGGACTAATGCTATAATACGTCAATGCTGTTTTGTGAAAACTTGATACCATTAAATTTTCTCGATAGAAAAAAATTACAAAGTTACCTCCAAACCGTACAATAAACCGATAGCATTCAATGAATACTTGAAATTAGATCTGAAATTTTGCATAATATAACTGATATTAGTATAAAGCAGCTGCAGACTGTTCCATAAAAATGAAAAAACCATCAGTGTAGCCGCGATTTCAAAATAACTGATGTTTTTGCGTGCGCAGCATCTGATTAGAGTATGATAGACAGTTAAAAAGCAGAAGCGTTAGAGCAGGACTGCGAATTGAGTGAGTTGAATTCCGTACCACTGGGTGCGGAACCCTCAAAATATTATGGTAAATAACAACAGTGCACTTGCCAAAGCCATAACAAGGCTACAAAAACAAGGCAAAAAATTTGGCACTGCTGCGTACGGAACCCTACTTTTTATTATATTTTATTTTATTTTAGACTATGTCTTACAATCTGAAATTTAAAACTTGTATATATTGTCTTTAAGGGCTTGTATTTGGGTCCTTCAACGGTTTTTGTTTTAATATGCTGAGTCAACTACGTATCTGATCAATGTAAAACTTGGACATGTGTTTTTTCAGACCTTAGCCTTTCCGTTGTCAAGTCGGTTACCTAATTGGACACATTTCGCTCGATAGATTTTATTTTTGAAAATGATGCCTTTTTAAGATATTATTTCGTTTTATGTCTGAACGGCTTGAGTTTTGTGTCTGAAATTACTGCTATTACAATAAAACATGGTTTATTTTCAGACGTCAGGTGGAAAAACTCCTACATCAAATACTTTTTCGTAAAATCCAGAAAAACCTCTAAAATTCACTGATTTTGCGGGCCGCCAGCGCGCGAAGCGAGCATTCTAATGTAGACTTTCTGACAACATACTGAAGCTCAAAAGTGCACCAGGGGTAAGGCCTTAAGTGAGAGTCAAAACCAATAACGTTTAATAATGCAACTTCTTAGAGGTTTCTTGTATAGGGAAATATATATTTTTTTTAATTATTATTTGTCGTGGAAGAGGCCATAGTAACACGTATTGTGTGAAAAGTTTCACTTTATTCCTATTACGGTTGAGGCTGTAGACCCCTGTGACAGACAGACGAACAGACAGACAGCGGAGGCTTAGTAATAGGGTCCCTTCGGTACAAACCCTAAAAAGACATTAATTAACTACCGTTATTGTTATTTAAAGTCTGCGTAAATGTCTAGAAATAGCAAATGAACTGTTTTTAAATATTTAGCATAGTTTTTATAGACAACACGTCTTTGACGAGCTAAAATTTTGAACTTTAGCTAAAACGGCCACTTTGAGCCTAAATTTTAATTTAAGCTATAAATAGACGTTGTTTATAAAATAATTCATTGCTATTTCTAGGCATTTAATTGAGCTATTCCGGCATTATTGCGCATTCGTAATATCAGTCATTAGATATTTGTTTAAAGTCTGATATATGTATGCCATGCGATGGAAATTAGAGTGACTAAACCCATTGACCTCCCATATTAAACCACATCAAATAGAAGCTATATGATACAAGGAATGCTTACTATAAGTTTTCAATCAAAATAATCAACGTTTTTCTGTACAAAATCCCTTTTAATGTCACCCGCAATCTGTCTCTAAGCAATTTTTGCGCACGTGTCAGAATTGAGGGCCTGGCATTTATCTAATCTAATTAATTTATTAATTTTAAATAGAGTTTTCCGCAATATTGACAATGGATAATACTTGTTCAATAATTTACTAGCTTTTTCCCGCGGTTTCGCTCGCGTGTGTCCTTCTGTTGTGCTATTATCGACTATTACATACTATCATCGACAGTTTCCAGCTTGGCAGTTATTTTATCAACACCCCTTGTAACCTATATCAGGATCACTACGATGATAATAAAGGAAACCGCACCCAAATCCGTTGAGTGGTTCCCGAGTTAAAACGGAACATATAGAGGGACTGACAAAAATTCTAAAAATTGTAATTTTGGCCTCAGCGCAATACTAATAATCCACTAAATTAAAAATTTCGTAAAAATATACAATGTACAGACACGACTTTTGTACTACTTTATTATTAGTATAGATTTACCAAGCGATGGATTTCACAGAAAAAACCAGAGGCTTGTTAAGTGTTCAGTACGAGTATTACGGATAAATAACATTTCTTGCAAAATTATAAAAATCAGAGTTTGGCTTTCTATAGTATTAAAGTCGATTTTAAAGGCTTAAATTTTAGTTTTAGTGCTGTCAAAACTAAAAAAAACCTAAGTACTAATAGCTTCTATTGTTCACACTAAGGAACTATTTTGGAATGAAGAAAATTTAGTTTTGACAGCACTAAAACTAAAATTAAAGCCTTCAGAATCGACTTGGGCTGGGCTTGCGTCTGTAGGAAACAGGAAAAATAAATATTTCTGATTTTCCAAAAAGGGTTATCGAACTTTTATACTGACAACTTTATCAAGTCTTCTTTCTACGGTAGAACAAATAGTAGAACTAGATGGACAAACCCAAGTCTTCAGTGTGAATTTTGCAACATAAATTAATGACCTTTTAAAAGCTTGACGTGATAACCTACACCAAATTGCAGTTGCTATTGCGTTGTTACAAGGGCCAAAATTGCATGAAAATATGCTTGAACTGTAGGCTAGTACCTCGAAGGTCACAGTACATCCAAGGTCTCTTTGATGGCTAGCATCAACCCCATAACTTGAAGTTGCTACTTAGCAGTATTGTCTTGGAACCAAAAGCCTATTCTCGATATTTTTACAAACGAGTATTTTATGCCATTGAAACTCAGCCAAAATGGTGCAAGCCAAAGAAATATTTACGCTATTTTTTTATACTGGAGTAATCATAAAATAGATCGCCTCTATGTAATATAATAACGTAACATTACATAAAAAGTTGTGAGATATAGTCGTAAATTCTAAATAAGTTTCGAATCCACACGTAGAACCTGCTATCGGAAATGTGTTATTATATATTTTCTTTGAATCTGTTATTCTATGATCTCTGTTGGTTTTCTTAATAAATGTATCATGATTTTATTTTATGGCGAGTGAATCATAAATATTACCTAGTCCTGCCATAAATTCTGTCCCTGTTTTTATGGATAATTGTAAGGTTCCAAGAAAACCCTAGAAGTCAAATCTAATAGGTTGGGGAAAAACTCTTTTCGCAAATAGTATGTATGGACTTCTAATAAAATCTCTTTGGGACGTATTAATGCATCCGCCGTATAGTCCTGATTACCACCACCACCTTCAGATTTCCACTTGTTTCGGTCTCTTCAGAATTCTTTAGGCAGGGTCAGGTTAACATAACGACAGGACTGCCAAAACCACTTGTCGCGGTTTTTTTATCAGAAGCCCCAGAATTTCTATAGCAATGGGATCATGTCCCTACCTACAAGATGGCAGAAAGTTATCGAACAAAATGGCACCTACATACTTTAGTTAAATGTAAATAAACTTTATTAAAAAATGTTTTGAATTTTCATATAAAATGCGAAGAAACTTTTTCCCCAATCTAATATATCCACAGGAACGAGTAGTTTTCAAACTATAATAAACAAGTGATTATAATATAATATTATAAAATGTGTATTATGTAAGGAGTCTCCAAGTGGCAGATCTATATTGTAAAAACACGGTTTTATTTTGGGTCTACAAAATTCCATTGGGATGGGTAAAAACGAGTTAAAAGTTGAATTTTTATGCCAATGATAGGATAGACAATGACAATTTTTTTTTATTATAAGCTATAAATCTTCAAAGTAATTAGTAAAATAGCTAAGCATTTATTTTTTTCTTGGACCTCCAATTGACTTGATTTGCTCATAACGGTGGTGCTGTAAAATGGCTCCCAAAATATATCAAACTCCTTTGTTTTCCAATGTTTATTGACTTATCTCCAAGAGAAAATAGCCTGTAAGCCTTACCACAAATTATAATTGTAAGGGCTATGATTGAAAAAGTTATGAGGCAAAAAGCTCAAATTGTGTCGCGTGTTTTAAGATGTCTGCTTCCGACGCTTCAATTATAGTTTTTTTTAATGGTCACTGCTTTGAGCAGAGTGTTTGATTAGCTAGCCAACAAATTCCATTCATTAATTTTACTATATTCAGTCTGGGATGAAAAATATCCAACTTAATGTGAGGGACAGAACTTTTGGCAGGACTAGGTATATTATTCTTATTCAATAAATCAATATTCGCTAAAACACTGTGATCAATCCTGTGTGCCCTATAGGCGTGTATTTGTGCCCGAAATACGACGATGGGCTCCCTTTTATACATAGAATATATATGTTACGGGTAATACTAGAAGATGGGGTAAACCTAGGTTTACCCGGGTATTTATACAAAACTTATTTATTAACATGTCAACCTAACACGCTCCTCCTCGCTTCGCTTGTCGTCGCAACTATTTTTGTCTTTTTTAGGACTTTACCAGACTTCGGACTTTACCCGTAACATATACATTACATAAAAATGTGTCTCTTTTGGTTAATATGATTAATTTTTGTTTAAATTTTATATTTTCTCTATTGTTTCTTTTTTTTGTAATTATTTGATTTATCTGTTTTGTGTAAGGTGTAAATGAATAAACGCTTTTATTTTTTATTTTATTTAATTTTATTATTCATACAAAAATCCGCATAACCATAAATAATTATTTTTATTTATCTATCCCTTATCACGTCAAAATCGCCGGTGAAACGGTACGTTACTAGAGTTAACTCTTCGAGTCACAATTAAAACTTGGTAACAACTTTAGCACTCTTCTTTACAATATCGTGACGTCATATTTATTCGTATTTGAGCAGAGAACACGAACAAATTAAACATCTTGAACAAACCGGGGATGACTGCAATCATTGTTCTAATTCCCGAGATTCCTCCAAGAATTAAGTCAAGGATCACGATTCTCATCATGTAGACCTTAGGTCATCCCTTTAGATAGGGGTGGGGGGTGAAAGGGGGATGGCGTCAAGACAAGGACGTACCCCCGCCTAGCCGGCGCTCTGTTTTATCTGAACTTCTATAATCTTTGGTGTTTTATGTTTCCGTCAAGGAAACCTTCGAGTGACGCCTCTTTTTTCGTCCCTGTCTGTGATATTTTTCGTAAATGACTGTCATTTGGCATGTGTCAGTAAGAAATTATGCATTTTGAATCTATATTGATGGAAATGATTTACGACGTACATTCCACGGACTTTTTTAATCTTTGATGATTTTTCTAAACACGAGGGTAGTTGTATAAATTTAATGACGAGTAATTTGTTTTAACTAGCTACGTTGTTTTTCTTTATTTACATTTTATACTATGAGGGCCTTAAACGAGCTTTATATAACCATCAAAATAGCTTTGATAATAATAATGAAAGCACGAAATTTAAACTAATTTTACTTGGTACCTGTCTAAGTTACGACCTCGTTATGCCACTCGCCCATAGATGGCGATTCATTTCGACTCATTCATAACGATCAATACTAAAAATAAAGATTATAAGAAGACGTTTGTTCATTAAATTTTTTTTACTAAGCTTAAAGTCAGCAGAAAATCGGAATAAAAACGTTTGATACGAATTTCGCTCACCAACTCAGTTCATCTAGATCACAACAGATATCGCCACTGCTGGAAACGAAAATTAATACTAATCCTACATCGCGATATGGAAGTTTTTTCGTTTTCCGAGTATATATAAGATCTGAATCAAGGGTCCTTTGGGTGGTCCCTTTCTACGCAGTCAGCCAGTGTTTCGGGGAGCTGGTCTGAGTCCCCGACGCTCCTTGCGTTTAGCCTAACACTTGTCAATTCTAATGTGTTCGAAACAACCAAAATGAAAAAAAAATGGTGCATTGTGACCGATTTAGAGAACTCTCAACACCACTGCCGTAGAACTTTGACCACCTTTTGGAAGTATTTTTACAAAAAAAAGCTTAATTTTGATAGAAAGGCTTGATCTGTTTTTTTTTTTGATAAATGTTCTGTTGGTCGTTGATTTATTATTCTGTATTATAAGTAAGCAGAGCAGTAAAGATTGTTTGTTCAAAAAATAATATATAATGTAAATTTCAAACTTAGAAGAAAATAATACGTAAAATTTTTCTTGGCTGGGATGAAAATCCGAAATGGCTTCGCTAAGTCCTTAATTATGTTTTCTTAATTTAATTTGTGTTTTTAAATAAATTTCAATTTTAAATGTAGAACGAAACGGGTACCTAATAAAAGCAAAATTGAAGTTAAATAGTGTATTAAAAAGTATTGTAATTCTCAAGGTTTATTAATTATTCAAATTTCATATTTGCTACTTGTAAAATTTGTTTTTACTGTGTACATCTGTTATGGTACAGTAAATAGATATATAAATGTCCAAATAAATGTTATATTCTGGATATATGTAGACTTACTAACTTCAAATGAAACAGAAACAAAAATAAATGTAATGCTACAGTGCTACGCCGTAGGCTCGTAGAGCCATTACTACGCCAACTGCCTTCACACACGACAAAAGAGCTTGCAGTCTTTTATTGGCTGGGAATAGAAGCTATTTTGCAATGATTCTGCGTTACAGAACTATTTATGGATAGTTTAAAGAACGTTTCGTGACCCACCCTTGTATGGTTCGAATCCGACTAAATCAAACTTTAATGTATCCGTGGACCCGCTTACTCGAAAATATTTTAAGGCAGTGGTTCTTAAACTTTTTGTAACCACGGACCACTTTCAGAATTTCAAATATTCCACGGACCCCTGTCGAAGAAAATTTTAGGATATGAAAATAAAACAACATATTAAAAGTGACTTATTGGTTAGTTTACATTACGTAATACTTCATTAAATTGTATTAAAACTAAGTTAATGAAAAAGGATACTGTTGTTTGGACTTGAATAATAAATATGTTAAGAGTGAGCTGAGTGGCTGTAGACCCCTGGCACTCATGTCACGGAACCCTAAGGGGTCCATGGAACCCAGTTTAAGAAACTCTGTTCTAAGGAATTCCTACTGTACTTTCATGAACAAATGGCTGGTTGCACCTTTTGTTGTTGCTTTTCTTGCTAAGCGATGTAACTTTTCCGTGTAGGTAACTTAAATATTGTTTAGAAAGGTGAGGTGATCACGCGGCACTCGACTGTTTTGCCCTGGTATCATGTTGTTTTGTGCGAATGCCCATGCGCCAACACTGTGAAACTACCCTCATTTGGTATGATAATCTGGAACGAAATGGTTATTTATTAGTAGTGTAATTGTTAGTAGTGTCGTTGTCCTACTATTGATAAAACCTCGTCAATTAAATATCTTGGCATTCATATGGATCAACATTTATCTTGGCACTCACATCTGGAGGCAATCACCAGTAGGATTCGAAAATTAATCTGGATCTTTATAAAACTGCGTTATGTGGCATCTAAACCCTTACTTAATTCAATATATATAGCACTAGCGCAGTCTATACTTATCTATTGTATTCCCATTTGGGGGGGTGCTACTAAAGTAAAATTCCTAGAAGTGGAACGATCTCAGAGAGCCCTTCTAAAGATAGCATATTTTAAACCACGATTATATCCCACTCACAAACTGTACCTGGATTGTGGTCTGTTGACAGTACGCAAGCTTTATATCCTGTTTGCGATTCTAAAAACACATAAAAATGTAAAAACCGTAACCCCTTACCCGTCCTGTTTGTTAAAACGTAGAAAACACGCTGTCGCAGTGACTAAAAGTGTTATGACTACATTTGCACATCGACAATATAAAACGCAAGCAACTTATTTATACAATCTAATCAATAAAACACTGGATATCGACAGGTTAACAAATTATGAATCCAAAAAACGCATAACTAAGTGGCTCAAAACGTTAAATTACGATGAAACCGAAGATCTATTTAAGATAGTAAAATAATATAATAATATAATAAAATACAACGGTTAATTAATTACTTTGGTTAGTGATTATACTAATCGATCCCAAAACTCAACTTCGTAGGGCTAACTTAACTTAATGTATATAATTTAATTACAATTTTAACACCACATTTACACACATGCACCTTAACGCACACACCCCCTTACACACCCTCTCACACACCCTCATACACTCACACACTCGCACACACTACACTTTAAAAACTATTACTAATATTATTATTAATTTAACCAAACTAATCCATACTATATTTAAGATAAATATTTTAGTGTAAGTTTATTTGGTACGATTACTTTATGGATATGGAAGAGCGTGTTCTTTTAATACAGGTGTTCTTCACTTAATAAAAGGTCACAACCACCAATATATAACTATGTACCACTTTTGTTAAAGAAATAAATATATTTTAATTTTAATTTAATTTTAAATTGTTTTTGTAAGCTACTTTGTTTTGTCTTCTGATGTCGATCTCAAATTTATTATAATGTCTCTGTAAAATTTTTGAAACTGTAGGTCTTTTGTGTATTTCTTCACCGTTTATGTTTCATAAAATAAAGAAAATAAAATAAAAGTAATAAGGCTAAGATAATAGTTTTTTTTTATTTTTGTCTGCTGCCTTTCTGTCTGTCTGTAAGTTCTATTTTAACTTGAAAACCACTCCACGGATATGGATGCGGTTTTTTTCTTATTATCATTTTAGTGACCCTGATTAATTATATATGCTATAAGGGGTGTTGATAAAATAACCACCAAGGTGAAAACGGTCGATAATAGTTTTTATCTTACGCACAAATAAGAAATACATTGATTAAAAGACACATGCACGCGAGCAAAGCCGCAGGCAAAAGATCTTTTTTTTCTAATCTGGCCAAGGGGCCCCATTTTTTTTCAAGTGAGGATTTAGATTTACTAAACTAACGCAATAGGCAATTCTGTAATGTTAGTTTTAGTTGATTGTAATAAATAATAAATAAATTTTAATGTTGGACTTACTCGTCATTAAATTTATGCTTGGACCTCCATTGGGTTTAGTCTGCGCGATCTAATCACCTTATTTTGATATTTTACTTCTGAATTTAACAAACTTTTCTTTGTTTCAGGTATCACGGGCTCGATTGAAAATACAAATAATAACTGTTTAGCATAGTTAGCAGCGAGACGGACTTAGGGCGCGAAACCTTCTTTTTAAAATAAAGCTAGTAACTGCTGGCTGATTTTAAAAACAAAACACACGTTCGAATTTTGGCGCGGACGAATGGCTGGCGCGTATTCAAACTCGAAAGCATAGACAGCTGCTTCTAGTGTCCTCCTTTTTTTTAGGTTGTTTATAGTGGCGTGTTAGAAGGAGGTAAATAAGGCGGTGGAGTCGGTGTGTGGTGCTGATTGGAGGTGAGGGCGGAAGGATTGTGATGCGGCGGCGGCCGCGGCGGCGCATCGGTGGGCTTTCGGCAAGGCCTCGACTGTTCGTCTGACGAAACCGCAAAGGTTAGTTTAATTTTTGATATGTTGAAATTATAAAAGACCTCAACCACTCGTAATGGAACAGGTGAAGTACCTTATTTGAGGACGGGGCCTGATTTCACATAGGAGAAAGTCACATGGCAAATAGTACAAATGCAAAATTTTCGGTCGGTTTTTTTTAAAAATCTTTCTATGAAGCTACGTAAAATAAAACAGGAAACCTTCTATTCAACAACCATGCAGGTTGACATACGTTCATAATCAATGCATACGTTCTAAGGTTTTATGATAATTATTGGTAGTATTGGCATAGTAAAAACAGACTAGTAAGTTATCTTCACAGAGATGTCGCCCGCGCGGCTTATATGTGTGCGAGCCTGCACGTACGAACCACAGCACGCACACAACGACAATATCTCAGGTGGTTTCTGGCGGTGTGACTAGGGTCGGCTGTGCTCCGCAGTCGCACTTACGTACGCCGCGCCGCGCTACAAAACAGATAGGTATTTTGTTAAAATTGAAAATTGAAATTGAAAAATATTTATTTATCACATAAAAATACAAAAAGAAAAACATTCAAAAGAAATACAATACAGCATACAAAAAATAATAATTATACTTATTAATAAAACATTTGGATTGAATTTGCACATAATAATTGTGATAAAAAGGGGCAGACTCAGCATCTGCTGTGAGCTGTAGATCAGCAACACAACGCTGGTTTTCAGACTGTCCCTTTTCAAACCCTAAATTAATTTTCAAAATGCAGGTACCTTGTAAATATAACATGCAACATTTTCAGCCAGGAATAATTGTTGATTATATAGCAGTATTCTAAAATTAAATTAAATAGCTCAATTAGTTAATTTTTCCTTTCATAGTGTTTCAATTTAATGTCGCAATAAAAAAAAACATACTTAAGTAAAAAAGGTTACGGTATCATTTTTACCTATGGTTTCTGTCAGATAGGTCGTTTACGCTAACTCGTAGTTTGTAATTTTAAATATATTTTTCTTACATGTTTTTTAAATACTAGTGGTAACATTTTCTGTTGTAATGGTGGCGGTAGATCATTCCAAATCTTGGACGCCGCGTATTTAAAACCACCTTTGAAACCACTCATTTTGTGTTTAGGTATTGCCATCTTATTTTTCGTAATACTACGTGTATTTTTCGTGTAAAAGTCCTTTGTCCATTCAAACTTAGAAAATAAATATTTTGTTTTTTTTTTCATGCCCAACCTTATGCACTAGACTGGCAAGATGCAATTTTCTACGGCTGGACATTTTAAGTATGCTTCTTTGGTTTAGGAAAGGCGTCACGTGACCACGCTTCGGTAATCAAAGCAGAAACGTGCGCGTGCATTTTGAACGCGCTGGATGGCACGCTCTGTCTTAGCATACAATCTTGGTCCATAGACCACATCACCAAAATTAAACATTGTCAAGACGAGAGCCTCTGAAAGTAATACACGAACTTTCTCGTTCAAAAACTGCCTTATGTTGTAAATAATTTTAAGCCTATAGAAAGCATTTCTTCATTTGGCATTAACATGGTAAACGTAACGCAGTTCACCATCCAAAATCACACCAAGATTACGCGCTTTCAAAACTCTGTCTACTTTTTCTTGATTTATTTTAATACCATTAAAAATATAATACGCCGTTCGTCGCATCGCCGCAAAATAAATTGACGACCCTGCAGCAGTAGGCATTTAAGCCTCGCACGGCGCGGGAGTTGTTCTACTATTCTGTTTTTACTATGAATGAATGAATGAATAAACACTTTATTGCACACAGAACAAGATATTTACAAATATACAAAGAGCAGACAGAAGGCAAGGGCGGACTTATTCCTAAAAGGAATTTCTTCCAGTCAACCTTGGGAAAATATAAAACATTTTTATTGAAAAAATTAACACAAGAGCATAGGTACATTCTAAGTTAATTCTAAATCTATAATCTAATTATAAATATACTAAATACAAATACATACTTAAATACACAAATACATACATACAAATAACCAAGTAGCTTAGTCAGTAAGTCATTCAGAGAGAGGAGAGGTAAAAATTTTTCAAGTTATATTTAAAAGAGGACACGGAAGGAAGATCTTTGAGATTTTGCGGAAGTTCATTCCAAAGCCGAACAGCATTGACCGTAAAAGATTTGGAGAAACGATCAGTGGTATGCGGTATTGCATATACTATGGTATTGGCCAATCACAGCCGGAGCGCGCAAACACAGAGGATGCGCGCAAACGTGCTGAATGTGCGTATTATTTTGGCTGTATGCCGTTAGGCCTTTGGCACGACCCGATAGTAAAAAACAAATATTAAGAAGGGGAAATAAAAAGTAAAATTTGTGTGATAATTGGGCTCATCTAACGAAAACAATAATCAGGATGGTAAATCTGAAGGTGGTAAAAGCAGCAAAATGTTCAATCAATGTTAATCAGATGAAGTTAATCTTCACACATATTTTTTATGTACTTTTAAGTATATATAAAAAACATCTAGCAGTTGCTCTTATTTATTCGAGTGTTATTGATTTCGTTGCTAATGTAAAGAACTCTGAAAAAAATGATCGGCGAAGTACGAGTCGGACTCGCGCACATAAGGTTCCGTACCAACATAAATAGAAATACTATATGGGTTTTTCTTGGGTTTTAACGTTTGGCAACCTTCGGATGTGGATAATCCTAATAGATGCCATAGAGCAACATCAAAACGACAAAAAACTAGGCGCTAAGTAACAAACATTCGGCACCTCTTCGGAACCCAAATTTTTATATTTGTTTATGTTAATTTATGTTTATTGAAATTTAAAATTTGTTGTGTCTATTATTTAGAACTGGAACAAAAAACGATAAAAAAATGCAATTTTCTCAAAAAAATATTTTGGGCTTTTATTTTTTTCTATTATTTGCCGTGATAGACGAGGCCATGGTATTCAATGAAAATTTTAACCGGCTACCTATTACGTTTGAAGCTGTAGACCCCTGTGACGGATAGACAGACAGAACAAAACTGATCAACTAGTGACATTGAGATTTTTTCCATCTTTTATTATTTCCTGGCTATTTATGAGGAAAACAATATGGCAATCTTGTAACTTATACTTTATTTTACTAGCCCAACAACTGCCTATTTTGCTTCCTCGTCAATATTGTGCTTTTTCCTCGGTTATCGTGTAACGTGATGTCACTTCAAATACTATCCTATGGATACGACACGTAGAAAATCAAATCGTTAAACGATTTACGATGACTGAGTCAAGAGGAAGAGTTTTCGACGTTAAATCAATACTGCTGGTGTGAGTGCTTACCAGCCACGGGTGTAGCGATGAGCGGGAGGAAATCGCCTCCTTTCCTCCCCCTTTAGATTGCAGAAGAATCTAATTAAAAGTACTACGCCCCAAGCAAATGTTACATGCCACTGAGCATTATTTACCGGAAAAATTAAATCATCAAAAAGAATGTAGAAAATAAAACTGGAGCAATTATTCATTCAGATTATTATGATGATCAGAAAAATTAAGATAATTTGGCCAAGGATGGGTACCCAGAAACATTATTAACAATAACAACAAACAACAATATAGATGTCGTATCAATATCAAGACGACACAAAACAAGCCGCTATAATGGTAGCGCTTGACAAACAACTCGGCTTGCGCTGAGTGTGAAACCCTGATTTTTTTTAATTGCTAGTTTACTTTTTAGAGTGTACAACAATCTGACCAATTTTAAAACTTGTATGTATAATCCGTCCTTAACACTTTCCGGGACAAGGCGGCTGTGGACGAAAGTTGAGTAATTTTTAATACGACACATCGTCTGTGGCCGTTGACATTTCTTCAACTGTTCTTGGCACACCGTCGCTGGCCGGTTGATTTGCTTAGGATTTTTTTAAACTACAGGATTAGGGGTCATATCGCACGGTAATACGGATCTCTAGTGTCAAAACAAAAGTTTTTCTTGAAGTATGTGTTGAGACACTCACGCATACACTATTGTACACACATTGAAGCGGTTCCAGTAGTGACACTCCGTTTGTGGCCGTGAGCGTCGCGTGTACGTACAAAAGACCAGTTTCTAAGTGTTGCAGCGGGAGGGATAGTCGCGCGCGCTCCTCAATGGACCACGCCTCGATATCGAACTATTGAATTATGACAGTTCGTCTATAGACGGGGATGAAAAATGTATGGGTATTATATCACACTAATCTTATAAATGCGAAAGTTTGTATGTGTGTGTATGTTTGTTACTCTTTCACGCTGAAACGTCTGGACGGATTTAGATGAAATTTAGAATGGATATGGCTTATATCCTAACTTAACACATAGGCTTCTTATAGGCGGAGCTGCGAGCAAAAGCTAGTTTATAAATAAAACTAAGAAAACACATTAAACTTAATTACTTATTGTGAGATATATTTCGGGCCATCAGGGCATCAGTCATCTCATCAGTGATTTTAATGTGTTTTCTTAGTGTTATTTAAATATTAATATCATAATTCAAAAGACATTAAAGTCAATTAGTTACATTTAGTCAAATAATACATTACATTACATAAGTGATTGAATGAGCATGATTGTAAATATATTGTAAATTTGAGTCTGTCATGTTAGCGGAGAATCAATATGGGCACATATTGAAAATAATTTGGAAATCCAGGCGGTTAAGGTAGTAACAGAGGATCTCACTGTTTTCCTTACTTTTGAATAGAAAGTATGCAATAAATGCGTTTTATGTGTATTTGTATTACATTTTGATTGCATTACATTACACTATTTAAGATAATTTTCTTATAAAAACATTATTATTACTAAGCGACCTTCGCGAATACACATAAAAGGCATCTATTGCATGCTTTTTATTCAAAAGTAAGGAAATAGTACATTATGATACAAGTGAGCTTTAGGAATGATTAATAACTCTTTAATTTGTAGTTTGACTTTATTTTACATTTACATGCTTCCCTCTATACTTTTTCCTTCCCATCTTGTCACACCCAAAGGTTGCCTGCTGATATTGCTATTAGCATTAAGTGCCGCCTTTGTACAATATGTTCTTTTTTTAATGTCTTGTTTTTATGTATCTTTTGTAAATTTACATTAAGTGTAATAAATAAAAATAAATAAATGAGCTGCGTTGGACATTGCAGTCGAGGCGGGATTGCAGCCCGAATTTAGGCGAGGGCGTAATCGAGCCGAGAGTTTAATGTATAGTCTAATGCTCACGCGTTTCTTACGACGTTTTTCCACACACTTGCGAGGGAAAATAATAAAATTTAACTGTCTTATTTTTCCATAAAATCGAAACCACAGCTATGAATTGACAGTTTTTTTTTAAAATGGCGGCGGAGATTTTGTTTTTGCGCAGATGGGTATAGAAGCACTGACGCATCCGCCAAACAGCCAAATATTAAATATTAACAAACTGAATATTTTTGTGTTTACAACAAAAAATTTAGTCATTTGTTGAAGAAAATAAATAATTTGATAAAACTAAATGATTATTTATTATATTTTAACTGAGACAGTTTATTTATTCGCAAAAACTTTACTATTTCTCAAGACATCAAAACTCTTTGCTAAGATAAAAAAAAAACTGTAATGTAAAAACACTAGTGCGATAATGTAAAGTAAAAAGCACACGTGTTTAATATGGGCTTAATATATATTATATATTAAGGGCCACTTTACAAGCAAGTGTGTTGAAAACAATATTATGATATGCATTTTGCACCGAGATTTATGGAACAAACAGATTAAGTTGACGGGACCCTTCACATACTTTTTTATATTCTGTTTGACATTTGAAAATACTATTTTTATATGTCTGTCATTGTCGGCCCTTGATTAATCAGAACCACATCAAACCCCTTTTTAGTAACACCAAAGATAACTTTTTAAATCTATAACCGAACTCATACAGAATCGATTATTTATAGTTCCGTATCAAAACAAGTAAAACAGCAAAATGAAAAGCACATTTTTGTCGATTAACGAAATCCGCTACTCTTATAGGTTCCGTAGCACGAATGTTAATAACGGGGGATCGTGAATATCCTTAGAGCGAGGGTTCCGTTTTGCAAGTCACGCCGTTGATTTCAGACACGGTGATTGTTAATTTTTAAACCTCCACCGGAAAACGGAGCAACTCGGGATTGTTTAGAGCAAGTTTTTTAGACTTCTTAGGGATATTCGGATAAGCTTTGAAAAAAAATTTGTTATAAATAAGGAATACAGAGGTATAGGGAGGTGTGGTGTCAGGATACCGATGGTTAGAGTCACATGCCACGTGGTCGTTGATACGTTGATCTCGTAAATAATAGCACAGTCCGATGGTTCACAATATCTGTATTGATAATCTAATGTTACACACTTTAAACACAACGCGATGCACTAGATAAAAGGCGATATCTTGAGTATCGGACATGATGAAATTACAATAAAGCTTTATAGTGGGAACAGACAAGTTTCTTCGCACCCAGTTACTTCGACAACGCACCAAACCAAAGTCTCGAAAATAAGTGACCAGAAAAATGTTCTTTTCAATCGGAAGTCGTTCGTAACTCTGCAAAAAACCGTGTCCAAGCACGGTATATCCAAACGCTTGCGCTCCCACCAATCAAAACGAATAAGTTACAGTTATACCAACTTAACATTACAAATCTTTCAAATCTGATTGGGTAACTCAATCAGTCTAGCAAACTTTACAGAACAAAATTAAATATCACCACAGAAAAACTTGATAAATTCCATGGACTCATTATTGGCGTATAGCGCCATCTGTTGGCAACGTTAACAAACTGCAAGTCAATGAAAGAATAGACAGTGAATGATATTTTCGTTCGAAAACTCATTAGATGACATATCCGATTCGTAATTCGTTCCAAAATAATCGTTGTCGGCTGGTGGCTCCACATCTCGATTCGACTTATACGTATAGTAAGATAATACACGTTATTATTTTTAAAATCGAAGAAGTCCTTGATATTTCGTTAGCCACAGTGTTTTTTTTCGTCTGCATTGAAATTTTAGCTTGTGTTATACCGTCGAATCAGTTTCTCACGCAACTCAAAAAATATAAAATTATGTTAATTGTGTCTCTATGTAACAAAAAAATCATTGAAATTCTAAAATAAACTGTCTAGGCTCGTCAAAGTGAATAAATGTGGAAATATGGAAATGGTGCATACAAAATTATTCAAAAATATTTTATTCATTACAAAGAGAAGTTTCCTCAAAAAGAAAAGCCTTTTCCCATAAAATCAAACATTTTCTTTCTCAAACCCTTCCTCAGAATTTTCTTACAATAATAATGAAACTCCTATCCGAAGTAAACAGCATTTACCAGACTTTACCTAAGAAGTCCGTATACCGTGCCACATAATTATTCTACGGCTTTACCTATTTTCATCTTTATTACGATACAATAAGATTTTCTATAGGAAACCGCTACCGTGGCGCGAAGAGCGCTTAGTTAGTCCGCCATATTGAATTTAGGAGCGCGCCAAAATTACTAAAGCAAAGGAATTACGTGGATTATGCCAGCCGAAATTGGATTCCGTTATATTTTTTATGACCTGTTTGTAATTGTGTTTATTTTATAATGAAAGGGGGAGTTATGTTTATTAGGATTTCGAGTAGAAGCTTGAGAGTAATTTTGAGAAGGACTCGAATAATGCTTTTGAAAAATGGTTTTATTATGAGCTGACTTACCGAGTATTGTACTTAGACTTAGAAGACTCGTATTCCTAGCGCTCATTGACCTCTCATAAACAACGAAACATACAGTCTCTAAGAAAAGTTCGTCAGAAAGCATCCGAAGGGCGACGTGCATAGTAGCAAAAATGCATTCAACCATATTAAGCCGTTATATCGTTAAAATAAGATGCAACGTCAGTTGTAGGCAATCGTCATTCGACCTTGTCATGTCGTAGCGGTGGCAAGATGCATCGCGGACACTTTTTGAGCGAGATTAGAGTCTAGTTGTTTATGAGAGGTCAATGCTTTAAGCTATAAACAATGAGGTTCTACAAAAAAATATAAAATATCATTAACTATAACTATAAACAAGCTTTCATGTTGTAGTGTATTAACACGCTTAAAAGTTAGAAAAGCCTAACGCATAATGCCATATTTATTTGATAACCACATTTATTTCATACTTATTATTTAAAAATAAGAAAAGAAATCATAAGTAGCACCTTTGGGAATTCATTCTGTACCAACTACCTTAATAGACTACAATTTCTTAATTCTTAATATTTCTTAAAGTAATCTATCTATACTAATAATAAAGTAGTAAAAAAGTCGTGTCTGTCTAGTTTAATTTAAAGATATCTGTCCATTTACGTTCGATATATAAATACATAAGTACCCCCAATAATTAAACAGCTCGTATATATAAATTGCACCCCGTTGCCTGACCGCCCTGAATTCAGTTACAAGTCTAGTTAAGTTAATAGTCTTGTTAACTACAGATTGCCTTCCGTTCCTCACAGCGGCTGTCTCATCATGTTGGGGTAAGATTTAATGTGTGTTTGTTACTTTCTTCAGTTATAGCACTGACTGATATTTCTGGAATACATTAAATAATATACGGGAAGTAGCAAGCACAAAAAAAAAGTGTTAAGAGGGTATAATACCTCACTTCGCTTCGCATGATTCAGCTTTATATCAACAAATACTGCAAAAATCACTCTGCATTAATATATGATAAAGTTGAGTACTAATACTATGTCCATGCTGTTGTGAAAACTTGATTCCATTAAATTTTCTCCATACAAAAAAATTACAAGGTTACCTCCAAACCGTACAATAAACCGATAGCATTCAATGAATACTTGAAATTAGATCTGAAACTTTGCATAGTATAACTGATATTAGTATAAAGCAGCTGCAAACTGTTCCATAAAAATGAAAAAACCATCATTGTAGCCGCAATTTCAAAATAACTGATGTTTTTGCGTGCGCGGCGTCTGATCAGAGTAGGATATACAGTTAAAAAGCAGAAGCATTAGAGCAGGACTGTGAATTGAGGTATTATGAGCCCTTAGCAGAAAACATGGTGCCCGTAGTTTAATAAAAACGGTGACCAAAGTTAACCTCATAAGTTCCAAGTTCGTGATTTTATTTGTTTATGCCACTTCTATCGTAAATCATATTTTCTTTACCACCTAAAGGTTAGCTGAAAAAACGGCCGCTTTTAGAAAAAGTTAACATTTTAGCTATTAAAAAATAGACGTTGTTTATGAAAAACGGAACGCCTCTGACACCCCCGGGGATTCATGTCGTGACTATATATTTATTTTAAATTGAGCAGACTTTTAATTATTGATTTGGTAATCAAGATTTTTTATTTTTATGAAAGCCTTATAAATCGCGCTCGCCCTTAAGGCGCAATAGGCACGCCATCGTTTTAGTACAAAATTTGATAATCCTTTTCTCAGTGGTTTTTCGTTGTAGACCAAAGTATAAGACCTTTATCATCTGGTACTGACATTTTAAAAGGCACCATTTTTCCAAAATTTAGAATATTTATTTTGTTTTAAAGATATCAAGCTGAACAAAGTTGTTTTCTTGCCTTAAATTGTACCCATACCAAAATTTTACATTTCAGCTAGATAGTGACTTTATAAATGCCTGTATTAATCAATAGAGGTCTCAAACTTTACTACCATATATCGAAAAACAACAGAGAAACGGGTTATCAAATTTTGTACTAAATCGGTGGCATGCCTATGCGCCTTTAAGTCGGAGAGACAAAGCAGGTGAGGCGATAATGATCACAGTCTATCCAAAAAATCTACGGAAGTTGGTAACGGATGGATGACCGATACCACGCAACTACCTGAAACTACTGCACTAGTCTTGCGTAGCCGCTACGATGTAGCAATCTCGTAGCAAAAAACTCTACGAAGGATCGTTGTTCGTTAAATGCAAAAGAATTATTTAGGGTACTTTGCAAGAAACGTTAATGAAAATGGTTTTGGTCTTTGTAGAGAATTGCCGCGGTGAATATATTGCATTACAAAATGCTTTTGCAAATATATATTTGTTTAAAGATGGTAAAAAAGTATGCTTCATTATTTTATAACAATTTTAACAATGTAAATAAATTTTATTTATTTACGAAGATTGTATTTAAATTTTTACAACAAAACAAATTAATTTACATAGTTAAAATGTTTATAAAGCCACAAAGCATGCCTATTACCGTCTTTGAACATAAAAATAATTGCAATAATGGTATGTCTTTTTTACCTTTAATTTATTCACGTCTGTAAAAAATATTTATATACATACAGGTTGTTAGAAAAAGTACTTCGTTCCTTTAAACCACGTGTGCTATAGGTATAACAAAGCATGTTCGGCGTGTTTTTATATAAAAAAATTGAAATATTTTTACAAACATGCATTAAATTGTTCAACCCTAATTCAGAACGCAATAGATAGATAGAGATAGGTGATAGACAATTGCAAAAAAATGACGCGTAAGAGAAAGGTATAATAATTTAACTTAATAATGTAAAATAAAATAAATAGATAAAAAAAACACTCTTAACATACATACTTTGTTATACGTATAGCACACGTGCTTTAAAGGAACGAAGTACTTTTCCTAACACTCTGTATAGCTCGACCAATATTAGTTATAAAAGTGTACACTAAAAATAACCATACAATAGAACCGTTTAAGAAAACAAAACTTGACTCGGAAATTAAATCTCTTTTTATCGATTATATTAGTATTTCCGCTGGGCTAGACGACATAAATCTAAACCTGTTCGCCCCGATCTGCTCTTTTATTGTCTAACTTTAATATCCATCGCTATAGCCTGGAGGCTTGAAAAAGCGTCGTGATTGGCCAACAATGATGTGTGATGTCATTTATAGCCAATCACGGCGCGTTTGGAGGCGCTTGCAATGGATGTCGAAGTTAGACAATAAGGCCCCTGGACACATATACGAGTAGTATTGTTCCTCTTTTATTATTTTTTACATCCAACTGAGTAACTGTATGTAAGTAGCGACCGCTTATTTTATTTCTACCTTTCGGAATGATTTGTTTGTAAGTAGCAACCGCTTATTTTATTTCTACGTTTCGGGATGATTTGTTTGTAAGTAGCAACCGCTTATTTTATTTCTACCTTTCGGGATGATTTGTTTGTAAGTAGCAACCGCTTATTTTATTTCTACCTTTCGGAATGATTTGTTTGTAAGTAGCAACCGCTTATTTTATTTCTACGTTTCGGGATGATTTGTTTGTAAGTAGCAACCGCTTATTTTATTTCTACGTTTCGGGATGATTTGTTTGTGAGTAGCAACCGCTTATTTTATTTCTACGTTTCGGGATGATTTGCTTGTAAGTAGCAACCGCTTATTTTATTTCTACGTTTCGGGATGATTTGTTTGTGAGTAGCAACCGCTTATTTTATTTCTACGTTTCGGGATGATTTGCTTGTAAGTAGCAACCGCTTATTTTATTTGTACCTTTCGGAATGATTTGTTTGTAAGTAGCAACCGCTTATTTTATTTCTACCTTTCGGGATAATTTGTTTTCTTCATCAGCAAAAGTTATCCATCATCTCACTACAACTATGTCGCAGTTTCACAGCAGAAATGGCTAAAGTCTGATTGACATGCTACTGATTTTCTAGGCTTTTTTCGAAAAGATTACTTGGGTATCGAAAATCTACGTCCGATACAAGATTATCCGTGTCCTAGGATTCCGTTAAAAATGCAACCCTAGTAACGAAGTCATTTGACTCAAAATTGTGTCAATTGAGTTATTTTTAGAACAAGAAAATCCTGACATGCTATCTATTACAGAACATCGCTAAGAATACTGTAATTTATTATTAAAAACGATTGAGATGTTAGTACCTACAATAGGAAAAAAAAAAAAAGGTGGCTTAGCGATCTTTTTAAATAATCGTATTAGAGGCAAAGAAAACTGCGACCTAGTAATTTTATCAATTGAACATGAAAATGAGCTATCTTGTATTGAGATAGATAAAAACGTTACTTTGTCTGTGGCATAACATTTAGCAGATCGAGTAGATGTAGCACTACACTGAATAAAAAAAAGCTTTTTGATGTAAATATCATCTCGGAAAACGATATGTCAAAGGCAAACTTAAAATTAGTATTGAAACGTTTGTGTCAGGTGTCTAAACGTCAAAAACAGACGAAACCTCGTGAAGATTTTGAAACAGAATAACTTTAAAACTGCTCATATTAAAAATAAGTTACATATACGAAAAGATTTTACCTATTCTCATAATTTTTCTGGGACATTGTAACCAGAAAGATGGCAAAAAAACGCCTACGGGCTTTCGTTATTCACGACAAAAATCCGCGTCTGAGTCGTATTTTTTTAACGTAACCTTTTGTGGGTTATACAGTAAAGTACATTTACGGAACCCGAAGTACACTGTACACGACGCACGCTTGACGGACTTTTTCTTTCAGGGTAGAAAGAAAGAAATAACTTCTCGTTTCTATTTAATGTAATTACGATTGAGAAGAACCCTAAAAGTCGTAAAGGTCATAAATATAATTCAGTTTTATGTAGTCCTCGCAGTAATTGTCTAATCCAACAACTTTAAAACTATCGCTCCAATCCATCTCTGTACAATTTAATTAATTTGATTACCCTAAAAAGCATCCATTATTTAACCAAAACGCTTTGTTTCAACTGAAAAAAATCTACTGAGAAGAATCATCGCAACACATTTTACGCTCCAATTATGAAAACACACTCTATCTCGACTGGAACAGCGTTGACATTTGAAAAACGAGTTGAAGGTGCTTATGACCTTTTTCTATGATCCAGTTTTCCTACTAAAATAGCGCTTGAAGCGGCTTGACTAAAAATGTATAGAGTTGGCTGTCTAACTGGGCTGCTAGTGGGGGTTTTGGTGCAGCGCTCTTTGAGGGTTGGACCGGATCGATGAGAGTTGCGCGCGCAGCTAGTGACGTCAACGCAGCCGCGGCCCAAAGTGTGACACCGCCAGCAAATAAGATGTATTGGCACAAAAACTTGAATAACAAGAGCTGCTACTTCATGTTACTATTGTGACTTTTACGTTTAATAAAATAAGATTATTATTTAGTCTCTGTGATGTAGAAGTCGAATTCACGATACACTGGAGAGCTCTAACTTGCGATCGCAGGAAAACACCGTTGATTCCTTTAACGCGTCCCCAAGGGTGGTTGAAAATTCACAGTTCCATAGAAATACTTCCAGAATCGTTCTAAATTACTGGACCGCTTTCGATGAGTAACTATAGGGTGTAAATAGACAGGTAATACTTTACTAATCGTACTGAACAAACATACCCGTGCGTTTTGTCATTGACTTTTCCTTACAAATGGCATTGCGAATTTAGTATGGGAAAGTCAATCACTTTTTAATTTCCATAGAAGAAATTTGTTCAGTATGATATGTGGTTATATAAAATGAAATTAAATCAACCGACCAAATTTATACTGGAGACTCGGTTAGTGATCAGGAACTAGGTTCACTAATCCTTTTGGCCAAATTCTTAAAATATATTTTTTGCTCCGGACTGGTTGGACTAGTTTAAGTACAATACCTAGTCTAGGCAGTAAGGAAGCAAAAAAATATATTTTTCGAATTTTACCAAAAGGGTAACTGAAGCTTGTTTCTGATCACTAACCGAGTCTCCAGTATAAATTTTGTCGGTTAATTTAATTTCACCTTGTATAAGGTGACTTTAATTTATGCAGCCAAATTCTTACTGAAGACTCAGTAAGTGCTCAGTAACAAGGTTCGATTACCCTTTTTGTGAAATTAAAAAAATAATTCTTTTTGTGTTCCTTACAAACGCAAGCCCAACCTTGAGTCAATTACTATGGACCGTCAAGATTTTATTTTGTGAAATTAGCTAAAAGTATTATCGATCCGTGTTACTGATCACTTACCAAGCCTCCAGTATGAGTTTGGCTGTATAGATTAAAGTCACCTTATATTTAATGTTTCCTATTTATTTATACTCGGATAATATTAATAACATTTTCACTTTTCAGTGTAGTTGATTCATGAGATTGTCGGCACTTAATCCATCCATCCATCCATCCATCAGCCCGTGTTCGTCCACTGCTGGACATAGGCCTTTGCCAAACTTCGCCACTCATGTCGGTCCTCCGTCCTCCTCATCCAGCCGCCACCCACAACGTCCTTCAGGTCGTCGGTCCAGCGGGCACGAGGTCGGCCTACGGCTTTGCTGTACGTGGTCTCCATTCTAAAGGCTTTCGGCCCCAACGGCCATCATGTCGGCGACAAATATGGCCTGCCCACTGCCACTTCAACTTACTGATTCTGCAGGCTATGTCGGTTACTTTCGATCTCCGACGGATCTCCTCATTTCGGATTCGATCCATCAGAGATACCCCAACTTAAAATTCTCATATCCAAACATTGTTTATTTTATTCACTTAACCGGTTTCGCTATAATAATAGCATTTATAAGGTTATTTCAATATTATTATGAAGATAATCATATATATTAAAACTCACGTGAGCTGATATACTGAATTAAATTATTTATAACATTATAAATACACGAGTGTTATAATCGATATTCAATAATAATTTGAAATAATTATCGCTGTTGGTTACTGTTTTTGCACGTACACAAACGATAGCTAGTACATAGCAATAATTAATTTAATGAGTTTTAAGGCCCTTATGGCCTCCAATAACCTTGAGATATTTTAAACAAAGTCAAAATGAACCTTGCATTTGATTTTGTAATCGACTGCTCCGAAACTTGCCGTTGACGCCACGCGCTCTCAAAATATCTAGTTTTTATTTATTAACTCTGCTGTAAATCAAAATTTTTAAGTTTTCTGCAATAATTTTTATAAGCTATACTTTCTTTGTATTTGAGTACAAGAAACATATAAATAACATTTGCGGTTTCCAAGAAATAGCCAATTTTATTCCAAAAACAGCTTGACTTTGGGAAATATTTTCAAGGTGTTTCTTATAGGCCAGAATAATTTACTGCAATGAGATTGTTTCTTATACTTTAAATAATGACATATATTTTTTTAATAATTTTTAAGTAAGCCGTTTAAGAGAAATAACTTCATCAATGGGAGTAATTTTCGGATGACGCGGGAACACGCGCCTTAAGTACAGACAAAAAAGTTTATGAGTTTTAAGTACAGACAAAATAAAAATAATCTGAGCCTCAACATTAATTACTCAAATACCCATATTGATGAAGCTTAAGATATGAAATTTTTAGTAATTCACCGGATATAAATAGCTTGATTTTTTTTGCCCCTTTCCAAAGATAAGTAGGTAGTTATGGATTTTCAGATCATCCGATGAGTTGAAGGGAGATGAGACGCGGTAAGCTGTAAGCAAACAAGGAGGTTTCAAGATAAAGAAGATCACATCCGCAAAGAAATCTTCAAAAGACTGGTCAAGTGTGAATATGACTCGTGCCCTGAGGGTTCCGTATATAATACAAACTGTTTAAAACACAAACTTTATTCCACGGTAGTTACAATCGTCCAACTTAACTTGACACTTATTATGATATTAAACCCTATACTAAACTCTATCCAAGGGTCTTATTCAGTTGGCCTACATTACTAGGCTTCGTGATAATTAACCATAGGTAATTTTTTTCTATACTTTTTGCACTAAAGCCTTTTTGCCAACTTTTTTTCTGGATTGTAGGGGACTTATGGGCAAAGAAGCTTAAAACAGGATTAAGTAATACATTATTTTAAATGATGTCTATGTATTAATGAAACTATATTTTCCAATGTTCCTTGCAGATCCAAGCATATTTTTTGAGTCTGTACGAATTTTGTAAAAACGAACACGATTAAAATATTATTTTAATTTTATTTATAAATATTAAACATTGCCAGAAGTTCCACTTCAATCAAATTTACTCAACGTGTGTCCATTTACGAGGGGTGGCTGATATAAAATCTCCTTTGTTAAAGAAAGTTTAAAAAATGTTACTGGCCACTATATTCTCGTATTCTTTGTTTATTCCTTTTTTAAACATTATGACACTTATTTGTTTCTACGAGTTCAATTTTTTTTTGGCGCGTCTTCGTTTTTATCAAGTTGCAATAAAATTAAAAATGGATAAAATTGAGTATCGCGCTGTGATTAAATTCCTCGGTAAAGAAGGGAATACGCCGACGCAGATCCGAGAGCGCATGTTTAAGGTGTTCGGAGATTCATGTCCTTCCGAATTTGTAATAAAGTTTTGGTCAAAGCAGTTTAAACAAGGCCGTGTGAGCTTAGAAGACGATCCCCGTAGTGGAAGGCCCATTTCTGCAGTTACCGCAGATAATGTGGAAAAAGTGAAGAAACTGATCCTTGCCGATCGGCGAATTAAGCAGTGGGAAATAGCTAGAGATGTTGGCATTAGCAAGGAACGAGTTCATTAAATAATTCATAAACATTTGGGAATGTCCAAGGTGAGCGCACGTTGGGTGCCTAAAATGTTGACCCCGTTTGATAAGCAAAGGCGTGTGGAATGTTGTCAGTCATTTTTAGACTTGGTAAAGGATAAAGAGGAAGAAACTATCTTGCGAATAGTGACCTGTGATGAAACTTGGATTCGTCAGTGGGATCCCGAAAGCAAACAAGAATCGATGCAATGGAAATTTAAAGGGGAAAAACCACCAAGGAAGTTTAAGGTCCGGCTGTCAGCGGGCAAACTAATGGCAACCATTTTTTGGGATGTTGAGGGGATTCTTATGATAGATTACCTGCCAAAAAACACCACGATGAATGCTGAATACTATGCGAACTTACTTGACCAGCTACGCAAAAAAATAAAAGAAGACAGGAGGGGCAAACTTAGCAAAGGCGTTTTGATTTTGCATGATAATGCACCCGCGCACACGGCCTTTAAGGCGCGGTCATCTCTGACAAAAAACGGCTTTACAGAGATCAACCACCCACCCTATAGTCCAGACCTGGCTCCCTCTGACTACTTCTTATTTAAAAATTTAAAGAAAAATTTGAGAGGGCGCAGATTTTCAACAGACGAAGAGATGAAGGACGCTGTGAATGACTATTTTGACGAACAAAATAATAATTATTATTTTAATGGTATGCTGTCACTTATTGACAAATGTCGTAAGTGCATTTCAGTTGCAGGGGACTATATTGAAAAATAAAAAATAAATTATTAATCCATGTATTTTCTTTCATAGTCAGGTAGATTACTTTTCAGCCACCCCTCGTATTTATGAAATATTTATATTCATTTATGAAATATTGTTATTTATGAAGATACTTTTTCCAGCTTGGCATACTAAAGATGAAATAATAAAGAGGTTATATTGAAATTAATTCAACTATGTATCGTTAGTTTAATTGTTTTCAACAACTTATGTATCGAACTATGATTTATGTCAATTAAATATCTAAGGCAGACCAAAATATGGCACGAGGCTTGTCCCAGTGGGAGATGGCCTGTCCCGGCGAGACATTTGAATTTACAACAATAATACGGGCCGTTCCAGGAAATACGGGACAATCGGCAACGCTAGTTGTGGCTCAAAAACACCACAAAGCGAAAGTTGCATCGTGGCTATCATGACACTACGCGTTGTCATGACTAAGAATAGCACGCGTTCTGGGAGTGTATTTTTGAATCATTCGAATTTCAATTCGCATATAAATCTGCATGATTCGCATACGAAAACTTAAAATTAGTATTGTATTCGTATGCGAATCGATTGAAATTCGATTGATTCAAAAACACACTCCCTGAGCGGTAGCTAATGCATCCAAGATAGAGAGAGATACGACGCACAGTAGCTTGTAAATTCAAAATAATATGTACATACTTACTCACAAACACCGGGTGTAAAAGCAAAGGCAAGAATCTTTAAAGGGCGTGTTAGTATGATCGGTAAAGATATTATTTTAAATACTGGGATCACTAAATAAAGTACCAGTACCTCATAATAAAAACAATTTTCTTTACTCAAAATACACTAATCGCGTGGACACCCTCACTGGTCGCTGGCCACTCGGATGAGGGGTGCGGGTTGCTATTAGGTGTGGCGGGATCGAGTGAAAATTCAAGGTATTTTTTTTTCTCGTAATGAAATCAGAATCGTGTATACTTTCATACCCTAAAGGGATTCTTGAGTTTGCATTTACAACCTGTATAGGCATTCACATTCCTAAAAACTCATCTGTATAGATTCTGATGGCCACAGGCTACGGATACCTTCTTGTGCTATTCAACTTTGTACTATTATTCGTATTCTCCGAATACTATTACGCCTATTCGTGTAGATATAGTATTTTTATTTCGTTAAATTGTTGATTGAAACGGAACGCAACGGGTTGACACGAATAGAAAGCACTTAATATAATTAGTTCAAATGTATTTCTCCATTAAAATGTCCACCTTTGACTCCCAACGTCTGTTTTCAACGGCATTCAAGGTACATACCTTAGATATAGGTAGATTATTAGATATTAGATATAGGTATCCTAGAGAATAGGAATAGATTGACGCCAAAAAACTTGAAAATGCTTGCTTTTTTAAAAAAACTTTCCTGTCGTTGATTTTAATTATTAGGGTAAAATTAATATATTTTCAATTATTGGATGGATTCGATTGATGATTCTTGGTGGAATATCATCTTCAATAAATTATACACAAATAATAATAATTTATAATAACAATATACTTTTTATTCCACAAATATTTATTTTTATTACAACTTATGCTACCGGTTTCGTATTACACGTCATTGGGCCAAAAAAATATTAATTTTAATAACGATTAATGTTTAGAACGTAAACATCATATTTTTTTGGAAAATTGTTTATTATTCGTATTCGACGGATATTAATTTAATATTCGCTAAAGTAGGTACTATTCGTTGCATTCCTACTCTGAAGCTCAAATTGCAAGTTTCGAAACCAGACCTTAAAGCTGAGAGTACAACCGTTAAACTATTCAAGTTAAACTATATTTTGTCCGCGTCCTTAACTATCGACAGTTTTCGGCTTGGTGGTTATTTTATCAACACCCCTTTTGTCCTGTATGTTGAACGGATCACTACGATGGTAACAAAGCAAACCCGATCCAAATCCGTTTAGTGGTTCCCGAGTTAAAACAGAACATACAGATAGAAAATTGTGGTAGTTTTTTGTTATTTTATAATAAAAATATATTTATTTATTGTACTAAAATTATACAACGAATTAACACGACTTTTTAACTATTTTATTATTGGTTTTAATATAGATTTAATCCATACGAACAACGAGCCACACCCATAACCGCGAAATAAATTCACAGAGAAGTTAATACAGAAATAACCATTCATCCATCCATCATCATCCATCCATGAAACGCTATTCGTTTTTACCATAATAGTAGTTTTCATATTAAGGACCCGCTCCGTATTTTTCGTCTGTTTGCTACGAAGCATCATTTTAAATATTTTTCTTGACATTGCCGCAATTTTTTTGTAAAAATCAGAGACATACACCAGTCCATATTAAAGTCAATTCTGAAGGCTTTAATTTTAGTTTTAGTGTTGTACACTAAAGAACAATTTTGGAATGAAGAAAATTTAGTTTTGACAGCATTAAAAATTAAAATTAATGCCTTTAGAATCGGCTTTATTAGCCATCTAAATGAAGACCTAAAATTTATTTGTTTCAATTGTTTCTCCTTTGCGCGTTATTTTGATACTTAGATATTATGAATAACGATTCAGAGCGGGCTCGTAAGTAATAAAATAACTCGCAAAACAGAATCAATTCAATCAAATGAATTCTAGGCCTTTATTTCGACGGCCAATATGTGGTGTATGTCTCTAGTTTTTCCAAAAACATCGCGATAAAGGCCAGAAAAATATCAAAGTGGTCGTCGTCGCGGACCGGGCTCTTAAATGTTGTTCGCAGTACTACCTGCAGTTTTCGTTTCAAGAACACTTCAATTTCACCGTCTTTGTCACATAAAATGAGGCTTTTCTCGCAATATCAGCCATACTCATACTAGGTACTTTTATTTATAGCTTATTTACCATGCAATGTAAAATCGAGTAACAATATTAATATCAACTAAAAATATATCAACTAAATATCAACTATATTATGTTTAGTTAGTTTATATATCCGAGTTTTTAGAAAAAGGAATCTTAAATGCTGTACCTCAGAGGTAAAGAATATTAAGTACAAGTTCTGCCAAATAGCAAAATATAACGTATGTAGTCTGGCATACGTTACGATTTTACTATATAATAGACTAGATTTTGCCCGCGGCTCCGCCCGCGTCGAAGAGATTTTCGTGGAAATAAGGAAAACAAAAGAATACGATTTTTTTTACGACAATATTCAACGGTCACCATGTTTTACCAAAGTGCTAATAAATACCAATCAAATAAGCCCAAACTCGAAGGTTCTGCTGCTGTTATCCGTTGAGGAGATCCCGCACCCATCTTCCAGTCCCATCATCAGACCCTGGTCACTTTTAAAAAAAAAAAATATTTATTCTGAAAATAAATTGAAAAAAAAAGTGAAAAAAAAAATTACCGGTCGGTGTTTGAATTGAACCCGCGACGATCGGCTACGCTACGGGCGGCAAAACAATTCTTTTTCGATTTTTTTGTTATATTCCGCAAATTGCTTTAAAACGCATTTACTGTATACTTTTTATTCAAAAGTAAGAAAACCATAATATGATGTGCATTTTGCAACGAAGATGTTCTCCCTTAGGGGTTATACATATATCTGTCGCCGCCGGCCGGATGGTAAATCAGCCTCCTGATTCGACGCCTAGGTCGTTAATTAAATGTCGGCATCCAATTGGCTAGGCTGTTGGTTGTATAAGTTAAGATACCTCAGTGTTTAACGTGTTGGCTGCCCGAAAGTTAGTGTTTGAAAACGGCTGAACCAAATGCCATTGCGTCATTTAAAATTAGTAAATTTTTCATTCACGACAGCGCTAGCAGTCCTATAACAAATAAAGCGTCAACAGCTGATAACGTGTGGTGATTTTTGTTACATTATGGTATCTTTGCCATGCTAACAATATATCGCAATACTTAATTATTCGGCTAATCATCCTCTAGCCGTTTGATTGGATGCCGCCATTTGATTAACAACCTAGCCATCCTATTAAGAACCATATTTTAACCACAGGGCGGTGACATATCCGTACAAAATCCTTCTTTCGACGACGTAATGTACGGAACACGTACTTTTAGATCCATCCCATAGATAAAATAACATAAGTATAAAAACTTAAATGTGTCAGAGTGCAGATGTTTATTACATTATAAAAAATAATAATTAAAAATATTCTGTAACGTTTTGATTGCTTCGTTTCGTTATTTATGATATATCAAAACGAGATACTACTGATTGATATTTATAGCGATTTGTCAAATAATAGTGTAATTAAGCACCATTTCAAATTTAATTTTAAGGTCTGAATGGCAAGACGATATGTACAATGTATTTGTCCATCTCTCTATTTCATCTACCTGTATCATCTATTTCTCTATATCCGTCTCGTTCGCCAGTGCTAACTTTACAGATGCCCAAAAATTATTGATTTTAAAACAATTACCGGGTAACTACAATGAAAAATTTAAAATGATAATATGCTTCTTCGTGTCTTAATTATGGGATTTGTTAAACTATCAATGCAGTGAATTGAAATAATTCTGGAATATGCAGATAATATTCAGCTAAAACACAGTTAAATTTATTGTTTTGCAATGAAAAATTTTTTGGGCGACCCGCTTCTACTGAGAAATGAAAGCGTTGGAGCGGGACAGATTTCTTCGACTACCGTCGCCTTATTGGCGCGAGCTATATCACCCGCCAGTCTGACAGCCCGTGCTAACTCCGCAGGAAACAGACTTTTCTTACTTTATCCAACCCAAGGCTGATTCCAAAGAAAACTTGCACAGTAACCTGACCGTTTCGCAAACAGCCCGATTAACCTAATTGCCTGCGCTGCGACACGTAATCAATACACATCAGTAGGTGTAATCAAAACAGTATACAAACTTGTTTAGTCTCGCTTTATTGTTTGATGTTGATTATTTTTGGAATCCCTGCGAGAGGTATCTTTGCGTTTCGTGAAAAGCGATGAACCCTTGTCAAAGTAAATTAAATCCCTAAACATTCGTGTTGAATTTGCCTAGTTGGATTGTCCCAAAAAAAATTAACAATCTATGTATATAAACGCCAAGTTTCATTTCCCCATCAAAGTAGTAATCCATAGAACTTGAATATTTATTTTGCGGAAATACGTGTTCGTTTTCTTTTTGTTCATCTTTTATTTGAAATCTAGGTACATTATCCATCCAATACTAATAAACAAGCAATATTTGAATAATATAATTATATTTGTAATCGGTTTTTAGAAAACGGCTCTAAGGATTTTGATGTTTACAGTAAAGATGTTTTCGGGGTGAAAAATCGATTTAGCTATTATTATACGTCTCACTTCTGTGAAAAGGTGTTTTCTGCGAGTTTTCACGACCAAATCATATATCGTGTTGCCTTAGTCCAAGATTGGCTCAGTTGGTAGAGCGTCTGCTTGGCACGCAAGAGGTCCCTGGTTCAAACCACGCCAGAGTAAAACTTTTTTTATCCCTTTTTTTTCTTATCCAAATTATATCCCCGAAGATTTGTACGTATAGTATTTTGATCGAGCGGAGGTCGGCCGCCCAGCTATTTCTTTATAAACGCTAAGTAGATTGGAGTTTTTTTTAACGTTATGCTAACTCAAATTTAATAGTAAGTCTCACAAAAAAACCTACAAAATATGCATATAAAAACCTCGTTTTGCCTAAAAAGTCCATTAATTAAATCTTCACGGCCAACAGTAAAAGAACAATCAAATAATTTATCCGCACAAACGTATTTTAGGATTTGCTGACATTGATTCTTTTGTATCATCTGGTATCGATCTGTGTGAGCGAACGAAGACGATAAAATCATTCGGAGGTAAATTCAGAGTTGCAACCCTAATTATATTGTTGTCTATTTCGGAACCCACACAAAACGGACTTTTTAGCTACTTTTGTGGCGAAGTCTGCGGTATAAATAGAAAACGATTGGACCAATATCCATACAGCGAGATTACGTACAAACCAAAAAACGATGACACCCAAACTTCTGGGGGGTTAGACGGTACACTGAGATGGGCTCCCGACATAATCAGCTGGGACGTGATAGTCGTTGGTGAAACGTGAATAAACGAATATGGATACAAACATTTCCGGCGCCCTCTGAGTTCGGAAGCATAATTTTTATTGCTTGTTGTTTTACTTTAGAGTGTTGTTGTAGCTACAATCTGACCAAATTTGAAACTTGTATGTATTACCGTTTTATAGAGAACTGAAACAATTAAATAAAGTCAAAAAAATTACTTCTTTCTTTTGGCTGTAAATTGTTCCGAGTTTTTATTATTTGGCTAGCGACATCTATTACCAAGTAGGAGAACCAATAGAATGAAAGAGCCTTATATCAATTCATGTGTAGTGAGGGCGCTACGGTACTCTTTTCAAACTACCCTCGAAATGTAGCCCCTCGATTACATTTTGTTTGTATTTTGTTTAAAGGGGAAGATGACGCAAATATAAATAAAATGACTAACTTCGGACGATTTTGTTGCAATAATCAGGATACTCACAGTTATAAAAAAAATTACCTATGTTCATCTAACCTTTATAAGTATTTTTGAACAAACAGCGTTAATTGATTTATTAATTTACTGTAACTAAAATAGTTTGTATAACCCTCTGTTTTACTCTGTTTATCACTTCTTACTGATTTTCTCTCGAGTATCTACTTCGGGATTTTGTTGGTTTTTTATTTATAAAATGTGTTTGAATGAATTCTAGCGATTTTTAAAAACCGTATTTTTAAGCCGAGTAAAACATTTAAAAACTCTGCTTTTTCCAGAGCGCGTAATATTTCGGCTGTCGTAACAGCCACGGCTCAGAACGCGCTGTTTTAAACAATAATGACACGTCATAGAGTTCAGTTCTACTTGATGTAAAATGAGGTGCTCATTCTTGGGTCACCCATGCCCTTAAACGTTTTCTAGCTATAGGGGTCAGTTGTAAAGGAGTTGGTTGCAGGCAGCTGCGGTATCAGTCATCTGCCCGTTACCGACTTCCGTAGATTTTGCAAGATTCTGGACAGACTGATTCTCCTGATTACTGGGCGGGCGCGCTCCATCTTAGACCTTACCGACACTTTCATCCGGCGTAGTAATAGCTGTGAATAAAAAAAACACATACAAAATCAATACACAGTCAATACGGCAAGGCTTTACAATAATGGCTTTTACCTGTTTTTAACGGAAGTAAGTAAGTAAGTAAATCATTTATTTGTCACAGAATTTGGGTACATAAAAGATAACATAAAAGATAAATCCCATCAAATTCAACCAGAAATTGGCGTACAAATATTAAAATAAAAATCATTTTTTTTACAAACACAAGTTCATAAAGGAAATTATATCTATTAAAATGTCTTAAGCTTAATATTTCCAAAATTAAATCCTTAAATAACTAAAGTAGTCAAAATACCTAAAATAACAGCATTAAAAATGTCCATGTCTATAAAATTCTACAAAATAGAATCATTGGTCCAAAAAACTGGCTACGCTATAAAAACAATTATTTAATAAATATTC
Organism: Ypsolopha scabrella; assembly: GCA_910592155.1. Taxonomy (NCBI): domain Eukaryota; kingdom Metazoa; phylum Arthropoda; class Insecta; order Lepidoptera; family Ypsolophidae; genus Ypsolopha; species Ypsolopha scabrella. The sequence continues at coordinate 13,603,362 of OU342987.1, forward strand.
CTTAATTTTTCTCTTAAATAAAGTCAAAGGAAGAAGTTTAATGTCATGAGGTAATTTATTATAAACTTTAATACACATTGAAAATACATTTCTGCTGAAAAGTGTTAGACTAGCTTTTGGTTGGTATAATTTATGAAAATGTCGAACACATCTATAACTCGCAACATCACCTCTAGTCTTGAAAAATTCAGGATGTTTTTTGACAAATATGCAAATTTCTTGTATGTACAAACATGGTAACGGCAATATCTTAAGATTCTTAAAAAGAGATTCACAAGATTTCCTACTTCTAGCTTTGCATATAATTCTGATACATTTCTTTTGTTTCTTAAAGGCTTTGTCCAGATCTACAGAATTACCCCATATTATGATCCCATATCTCAAAATTGATCCAATGTATCCATGGTATGCATTAATTGCAGCTTCCTTTGATACAACTTGTCGTATTCTTCTTAATGCGTACATAAATTTGTTAGTTTTTTTACATACCGTAGCTATAATGATCTTTCCAATTGCAATTTTTATCAATGGTTATACCAAGAAACACCGTAGAGTAAACCTCTTCTAATGCGTTATTGTAATGTTGGACTTGGAGTTGCAGTGGTTTGGCCTGATATGTTCCAAATTGTATTAATTTTGTTTTATCAATGTTGACCCTTAAATTATTTTGTTGGAGCCAACATATAATATCTTCAAGAGATCTATTAATTTCAGTTTCAAATGTGGTTTTATTCTTACATTGTATTGCCAAAGTTGTATCATCAGCAAAAAGAACGCAATGATCAACACAATTTCGTGGCAAATCATTAATATAAATTAAGAATAACAGGGGCCCAAGGATACTTCCTTGTGGGACCCCATAATAGTTTGTTCTGTACTGTGATCTATATGTTTTTTTAAGTTGATTTTCTGTTCTGCTTATTTCTGTACATTGCTGTCTCTTTTCAAGGTAACTTTCAAGCCATTTATATGCAGGTCCCCTAAAACCATATTTAAAGAGCTTGCGCAACAAAGTTCTATGACAAACGAAGTCAAAAGCTTTGCTCATGTCCAGAAACAATCCAGCTACCGGTATTTTATCATTCAAGCTCTCAGTGATCTTTTTAAGTAGCGAAAAACACGCCAATGATGTCGAATTGTTTTTGCGAAAACCAAATTGTTGGGGTGTTAAAATATCATGCTGCGTTAAAAAAGAATACATTTTATGGTACATAATTTTTTCAAAAATTTTTGACAGTATCGGTACGAGTGTTACCGGCCTGTATTTATTAAGGTCAGTCTCATCTCCTTTTTTGTGTAAAGGCTTTACAACGGATAGCTTAAGTTTGTTAGGGAAAATGCCCTCTTCTAGTGATAGATTTATTATATAAGTTAATGGAGCTGCCAACTCATTTGAACATAATTTAATAATTTTTGTATTAATGTTATCATAGCCTACTGCGGCTGTGTTATTTAACTGGTTTATCACTTTCTTCACATCATTTTCATTTACTGCACTGAGAAATATAGATTTTTCTACAGATCTAATCATTGAAGTATCACTATAAATATTATTATCTGCATTAATTTCTACCCTAAAAAATATTCTTAAATGTATAAAAAATTAGAACTTTACTTGACAAAGTTTATTTTATTTTTGTTTTTAGCGGAAAATCAAGTAAAATACCTACATATCAATTATACAGTACATGAATTATAGTAGAGTGAGGTACAAGTGAACGAAACGGAAGAAGTCCTTAGCAGTTAAGGCATTTTCGTATTTATTCCCTTATAATAAGGACTTTTACGGGGGACTTCTTTCGGCGTTTACTTGATCTGCTGCCAACATAATCACACTGCTACAAAAACTTAATAGTGTTGTCCTTAATTCCGTAGATAAGGAGTGAACTGACGCACGCGCATATCTTTTGCCGCATCGTAAGGTGAGGAACACAATGAGGTAAATGATTGTGCTGTTTGTTCAGAAACATTTCAAGGCTTGGTCGGGTTATTCCTAACAAATTCTCATACACATATATATAATTTTTGTGTATGTCACCGCCCTGCGGTTGAATCAGCCTCTTAATTGGACGACTAGGATGCTAATTAAATAGCGGCATCCAATTAGATGGCTAAAGTATGCTTAGCCAAACAGTTGAACACAGCGTTTAACCAGAGGGCTGAACGCACTTAGCCTTTTGGTAAAATTATATTAAGATGTATTGTTAGCTGGGTTGAGATACCAAAAGGTGGATGGAATTTAACTTAATCTGAGCATACAAATACAAGGAAGAAAGATGTGTTAAAATCAGATACATTTAAACTTCTTTTCTTGAAGAAAATTGTAAAAAATATATCTCTTAAGCGATGAAACTCCTGATATTAATTAATGATTCTTACTATTTTTCATTAGAAAATGTAAGTAACTAAACTAAATTTTCACGATTCTCTAGCAAAAATCACCATACATTATATCAGCTCTTGAAACCATATTGGTATATTATCCAGTAAATCAGTTTTCATAATTGCTATTTTCGTAATAAAATTGCGGAAAATAAATTCAACTGTTTGGGGTGCTAAATCCAAATTTTAAGTTTGCTGCGTATTGAAGGTCGTGTTCTCACAGAAGAACGCGAAAATTCTTAAATTTTTTGCACTATTTTTTAGTTCTTTGCTCATTTCTCGAATCCTTGAAGATGACTATTGACTATACAAAATGTAAAGTGCCCAAAAGCACAAATTTATTTGGATAAACTTTCACGGCCATATACCTGACCTGACACAAAACGTTTTGAATAAGGTGTAACGAAACATGTCGAAATTATGAAACGGAACTTCAAAAAAATAATAAAAAATATCTGTACAGTACAATCAAGTTACATATTCGTATACCAAAAAATTTAGCATATTTGCCAAAAATACTTAAATCCCTGATGTTTTCTAAAATATGAAATGCATGGAGCATAATGTTGACCATTGTAGCTAGCACCCGCCAGAGATACAGCCTCTATACTTGCGCTCATTTGTCTACGTGCGAGAGAGCAAGTATGATTAGGGTTGCCAGGTGTCCGGCTTTATCCGGACATGTTTGGCTTTTCTAGATCGTGTCCGGCCAAATATTTAAATGTCCGGCCTGACCGGATTTTGTTAGGCTTTTCGTCAGTCGTCAGTTTGAAATTATCTACTTATAGTCTACAGAAGACTGAACATTTTTTACTTCTTTAATATATTAAGATAGGACTAAGGACAGGTTATTGATTGTTGTTAGTTGTAACTCGTTTTATTTTGTAATAAAAGTGTGATTTATTATTAATGAATACGCATTCGAGTTTATTTTATAATAAAAGTAATAAAGTAAAAAACGTACGCTTGGCTATTAAAAACCTATGTCAGGATTTTAGGGCAATAAGTCCGGCCTAACATAATGCTGAGTCCAGCTTTTGTATTTTAGGGCCTGACAACCTTAAGTATGATAGAATAACACAGTATCGACGGTGCGTGTTAGACCCTCGGAACGATGTTTAGATACGCACTATTATTTACCGGCCGTGTGAATGTAGTATAGTTTATTTCATTTTCATCACTAATGGTCTGAAAGTAGGTCGATTTAATTCGATGTGAAAGATATAAATTCGAAAATCGAACGAGACTCCTTCACTTTCACTACATAAATGGTAAAACTGTGGTCTGCGTAAGGAACCCTACTTTTTTTTTGTTTTACTTTAGAGTGTCCTACAATCTAACTAAGTTTAAAAGTTGTATGATCTCTTCCTTCCATCTCTAAGTAAGAGCTAAAACGAATAACGTTTTAAATAATGCAACTTATTGGAGGTTTCTTGTATGGGGATACCCCTTAAAAAATACATATTTTATTATTTGTCGTTATAGAGGCCATAATTAACACGAATACTGTGAAAATGTCAACTTTCTACCTATTACGGTGGAAACTGTAGACCCTGACAGACGGACGGACAGACAGACAGTGGAGGCTTAGTAATAGGGTCCCGTTTGGCACCCTTCGGGTACGGAACCCTAACAAAAACGAATACAGTCTTAAAAAAGAAATACTTGTCTTGTGGATTCCTAATCCTAACATGTGCATATGAAATTCGATCAGATTAGAAGCGACCACTTACTGCTACAATAGCAGGTTATGCGGTAAAATATCATTTTTTATCACTCTTTATCAGTCTTATCACAATCAGGTTTGTTGCCATTTACGTATTTACTTGCTTCTTAGATGGCTAATTAATTATAAATATGCTGTTATTTTTAATCTGCTTTATGATGTTTACAGAATGGAGGATTTTTATCACATTTTTTCCCATAAATATTTTTCCCATAATAGATTTGACAGTTGGGAATCCACTGGGCCCCAAACGCTCAAAGATTATTTTAAGGTGAATGTATAGGTACTCAAACTGCAATTTATAATACTTTGAAGGCCTTCTCATCCTACACGAGTGGTCAAAGACTTGAAAAAAAAACATAATAGGCATAACATACTTATTCAAAAATTAATTCCATACCTAATTTTTAAAAAAACCGGACAAGTGCGAGTCGGACTCGCCAACCGAGGGTTCCGATAAAGACTATATATTTTATGATTTAATTACAAATGTATAGTTTACTGAATTTTTTCCTATACTTGTAGTATAACATGGTGTTACTTGCAAAATTTCATAGTTATAGGTCAACGGAAAAGACCCTATTAATTTTGATTCTCTTAATTGAGAGTGTCGAAATATATGTTTTTTGCGGCATAAACGGCCTTATCTTTTTTTACGTTATTTTTTCACAGCTTCAAGGGACTGTAGACTTGAGTATATGGTTTTAATTTCAACTCGATACCTCCACGCGTTCCCGAGATAAAGGGTCTTAACAGACAGACGGACGGACGGACGGACGGACGGACAGACAGACGGACAACAAAGTGATCCTATAAGGGCTCCGTTTTTTTCTCTCGAGGTAGGGAATCCTAAGAAATACATAGTAATCTAGTTGATTCGAAGAGTGATGTGGTTTTTCTTGAATTTTATTTTAATATATGTATAAAAGTGAAGAAAAAAAATCTAAATTCACCTTTATTTCTCAGTTTTTTGTCCTCCTGTAACAGTATAACTGCCGCAGTTTTTAGTGCTGTCAAAAAACTAAGTTTTTTCCAAAGTAATATAGCTTCTGCTGTAAACACCAAAGAACTATTTTGGAATGAAGAAAATTTAGTTTTGACAGCACTAAAACTAATATTATTGCCTTCAGAATCGGCTTTAGTACAAACTTCCGGACAAAATATTATAAAATTATTTCGTTTTAAATATTTAAAAACTTGTAGGACTCACTTTTTTAACAGTGCGAGGAGACACAGGTCGAGCTTTCGATGAGATTATGACTCATCATCATCAGGACTCTTCGGGAGTACTTTTTACGCACGGCCTGCCTGTGCCTCCTTGCACAGTTAAAAAAATGAGTCCTATCCGTTTTTAAATATTCATTTTAGGAGTTATTTAATAAAACTCGTTGTCGCCGTCGCCCCACAGCTCAGAGCGCGCTAATTTAAACAAAAAAAAACCGACCAAGTGCGTGTCGGGCCACGTGCAATGTAGGGTTCCGTAGTTGCCCGGTAGATATAAGTTGGTCTACTAATACACACCGCGCCAAACTTCTGGTCCCATACATTATAGGGGGCCAAAAGTTTAGCGCGACCTGTACTCGTAAACCTGTAAAGCCTACTTAGCTGTGATAGTTTTCCTTTTAAATTCATTACATATACTACTTCTGTGAATTTTTTCACATTTCTATAAATAACCGTTTGGCCGGCAGGGGGGGGGGGGGACGCTCCACTCTATCTACAATTTTCACTTTAAAGCCTAATATTTCGCCAACGGATCCCCAAATCAAAAAATGGTTTTCCCACAACCACAATGTTTTTTAACGACCTATCCAACGATACCCAACACTATGGGATAGACGAGAAAAAAAATCATCCCCAGTTTACGTGTATGAGAGGACCCTTAAAAAAAAATGTTCAAGATTTATTTTACTATTTTGTCGACGTGATTAATATTTATATCCATGCCAAATTACAGCTTTCTAGTACTAATAGTCTCTGAGCTAAGCCGTGGACAGACGGACATGGCGAAACTATAAGGGTTCCTTGTCAGACTACGGAACCCTAAAAATGTCATAGAGATCAGTTCTGAATTCTGATTGATGCAAAAGGAGGCGCTCAATTTATCTATAAGATCTATGGTCGGACGACAATTATATATTGCTCTTTGCAAAATGTGTCCTTCACAAACACAGTGAACGTCACAAATCTATTTGTTCCGGTGACGAATAATGTTAGAAGTCATTTTACTTTGAACTATGAATTTTTAGCGGATAGAACAAAGCTAGCTACATTTTCATCATAATTAAATTCACTTGTACTTGTTTCACTGGTTTTAATTTTAAGGTTTCGGTTAATACACCATTCTCAAGGGATATCCCTTAAAACTTAAAACCAGTGAAACAAATACAAGTGAATTTAATTATCATGTTTTCCAAGTTTCACCAAGTGCCGAAAATCGCAAGTATAAATTAGGTACATTTTACCCAATATTTTACAAAATTCATTTTGATCGTTTAAGTACATTAAAGTCACTCGGAGTAATGCGAATTTCACCCTAGAGCGTTCAAAAATTGACCCGAGTGTAACCGAACTGTTACCTGACAGCAAAGACAATTGAGGGGTTATTTGGAAAAACAGCCCATGTCTGTTTAGCTCAAAAAATACCAATGTCATTTGACTTTAGTAGTTCTTCCAAAAATGCATTAGACATTGGTTGTTTTTCCCGATAGCATTGAATTTTGTTCCTTGAATAACTTCGGACATAGGTTGTTTTGTCTAAAACCAGATTTTGGATCTTGTAAGGAAAGTATGAAGCTAACCATAGACATCAAAATCCTTTTATTTTATTTTTGACATTGGCTGTTTTTCCAAATAACCCCTCAATTGTATAGAGAACAAGACTGTGCAATACGATACGAAAAACGAGCCGAGCGAGATGGGTGTTGGCACTCGTTTGTCCCTTTCTAACACATTAGAAACTCAACAACACTGTATAAGTATATTGTATATATACACTGGCAACTTGCTAGACAAGGGTACACGAGTAGCGACAGCTATCTCGCTCAGCCCGTTTTCCGCTTGAAAATGGTATCACAATAATTACAACCTTATTTCTAAGGAAATAAAAATCTAGTTCAGTTAAGCAAAAATTGGACAGTGCACAGTCTTGTTATTATACAATGTATTTGCCTGACAGTTACTCGGAAGTGTTTTGAAACGCTTCCGAGTAATGCGAAAATCACACTGGCTAGTGCGAATTCTAACGCTGTCTGGATACCGTTAAAGTTCACCTGACAGTTGTCACTTCGGAGTTTTGCCGGGTTTAGAACAAAATTCAAAACATTTAAAAAGGGAAAAAAGTGGAAATTATTATTTTGAAAGTTGCATATGGCTCGTAAGAGGTCATTTATCTATATTTTTTTTGTGACTACAAAGGGCCAATTTCAGTTTCCTATTGACGTTTGTCACCCAGACCCGTTCTAAGACGTTTTTCTCACTGGAATCACTCGCAAGCGTTTCAAAACTAGACTCTTTCTTGTATTTAGCTCTGTCTCTTTCTATTAAACGAGTGAAATTTTGCACTACCATCGCACGTTTCGAAACGGTTTCTTAATATATTTCATAATAATATGCTAAATGGATCCAGGCGTTGCAGACTCGCGATGAATGTCATTTATGTAATTTAGAACGAATGCGGCATAATATTAAGGAATGCAATTACTTACTAAGTAAGTATGATGCATGATGGAAGCAATGATATTATAATATAATAGATGGAAGCCATAATAAAGGCAATACTGAACAAAAACCTGCTCAAGTGCATAAAGCCAGAACCTGTGTATGGCTCAACGCTGAAGGTGTTGAGCCCGCATATTCGTGTACAGCCTTTTTTGCTCTTTCGGGAATTGAACAAGAACAAAATCTGTGTACCTGTCAACTCAGCCTGCGAAAATTATTGAGCACGCATAATTTGTGTCCTCACATTTCAGCTATTTTGCAAATTAAACATGGACAAAAGTTAAGTACTCGCTAACTCAACGTGACCTTTAATCTCCATCCATCCATCCATCAGCCTATTCCGTCCATTGCTGGACATAGGCCTTTCCAGGATTTCGCTACTCTTGGTGGTCCTCCTGGACGAAATGCCCATACTCACACACGTTGGTGAGCGCGGTGCCGAACCCCTTGCACTAGTGACGCCGCTGCCCGTCACTAGTCTGTTTTATATAAGGCCCGGCAATTGGGGATGGATATACCGCCATCCGTCGGGCCCAGGCAATGGTGGGCCGCCTGGGCCGCCTGGTTTTGCCTGAGAGCTGTTCTCTTACTCTCTCCCGAATAACTTCGAGAGGATTTGCGAGTAAGATGGTGGTACCTCCACAGTCGAGCCCGGCATCAGCTCTACCACCTATAACCCTTTAATCTATTGAGTAAATATTAAGTAGGTACCTTTTGCCATGCTATTCGCAGTTAACCAAAGTTGTTATTTTAAAAACAAATATGTAGGATGGATGAAATGGTTTTTTTTTAAATATTTTTTATCTAATTCGAACCAACCATAAATTGTAACAGGCCCGTTTGTATTTTTTTCTGAAAATATAGGCTAAATCATGAAGATACATACTGTTCTTTAAGTTTCAGGTGGTATTTTTTATAACGAAATTATTTTTGAAAATCAGTTTGGAGAAATGGGAATGTGACGTAATCGTCATACCGTTTAGGCTCTATAGGGAGAGTTCCTTGATGTAAAGACAAAATAAATAAAAATTAGGGGATAAAACCGGAAGATGGGATTACTGAAAATAAAAAAAAACAGACTGTTTTTTTTTTCTTGTGGGCAATAGCCTATTTCCTGTAATGCCTAAATGACATGACTATTACGTCATCAAAGCTATTTATTCAGTTCCTGAATATTTTCATGTATATCTTTTGTATTTCAAGGAGAAAAAATTTATACTTTTATATGAACCTAATAAAGTCTATTCCTTTCAAAAAAAACGTCAATTAGGTGCTGTTATGGTATTCTGGACCATTCGAATTAGGTACCTTCGTACAATAATAATTAGATAATTATTTATTTTCTAACTAACGATAATGACAATAAAAATCCAACTGAGTAGTTGGTGGAATTCAATATTAGGTATGTAGGTAGAGTTTGGCCAGGAAATCGTGCCTTAACTTACCCTACACGGATATCGAAAAAAATTAACTTTCTCCATACCGTGTTAGTAATAGTTGTGCCACGATTCCCTGGCCAAACTCTACTTAATAAGTCCTAATAAAATCTTGGTATATTAGTTTTGCTGTTTTTTTATGTAAATTTGTGCTAACATTATGAACAAAACTCTTTGTTTTTAAAGTAACATTCCTTTTCGTTACATAAATTAGCGTATTAATTATAGAGGATTTTTCTTAGAGTACCTAAATGAAAATGGAATGTGTAGTTTTAGAGCACTTTCTCTATTTGAATTACGTGTAGATAGATAGATGCAATATTATTTGTCGTATACAAACACTATTGTATGTGTGTACAGAAAGACAATTATAGTCGTCAGCATTAGTGTGCGATCGCAACAAATTAGGGTGCTTTAATACATTTGCGTCTAGTTATTTTATGGTGCACAAATAAATAGCTACACAATCTTATCATCAGAAAATAAATCGCCGACTTATATTATTGAAGTAGGCAGTATAAAAGAAAATAGTAAGACATTGTTATTTAATATTATTTAGTGAGTTAGAAAAATTTACATTTTGTGTTTTTTGGCATTGGGTCTATGTAGTAGACACTTTGGGAAAGACAATGCGTGCGTTTCTCATTTTCCATATTCTCCATAGATAAGGACGCCCGTAAATTGCATGAACCGAAAAATGTCTCTCAGTCGCTCTACTACTAACACACGTTGCACTAACAACTACACACTTATACAATCATACTTTTTCTCGCTCTACGCGCATTGTAATAAGCATCTGCATTGATTCAATCATGCACACGCACGTGTGTCAATGCGCAACAGATTTTGGCTCGTCGATTCACGCGTTTTGAATTTATTTTAGGGACCAATCATGTTGCGTTGTTAGGAACGCGTGATTGTCGTGAGAGAGGCAATCTCTCGATTTTGACCAAGTCAAACTATATTGCGTAAAAATTATACAACATAAGGCGTTGATGCAAACACAGATTTTGTTCAATCGGAATGCGCATGAGTGAAGGCCAAAGTCTGTGTACTGTTTAGCACCTAACAGCGTTGAGCCATACACAGGTTCTGGTCTGGCATTATGTGACCCGTGCCCTGAACACTTGCCCTGTTTTCGTATATACCGTTTAAAACACAAAATTATTCCACGAATGGACGACGACGGCAAACTTTACCTGAAAATTACGATAGGTATATGGATCCAAAGGATTCAATTAAGTTAATCCTTAATTTCTTCTTGAATAATTAAATATAAGATTTCAGATTTTTTCCTAGACATGTAACAGTAAGAGTAAGCCCTTACAACATGTTATATACGGAATTTCAAGTTTCTAAGTCAACTGAAAGTATCCTATAGGTTGTTTGATTTTTGACAGCACTATGGGCCCGTAGGATGTGCATAATAGTTTCATTTCAACTTGATTTCTCTAACAGTGGCCGAGAAAAAAGTATTGCCGGATTGACAGACAGACGGACAACAGTGTTAAGCGATCCTATAAGGTTTTTTTTATTTTGAACCCTAAAAAAGTCTGCTTGGTATATTACGTTGACTTTAATCATTTCCGTTCCGTTCCGTTGACTCATCCAGCCAGCTGTTCAGCTGCAAGCAAGGGTCAAAACCCAAGGAGAACCACAGGCAGAACCAGCGAGCTGGGAGCACCAGTTATTCAACCGGAGAGCCAGCTAGATACAGGAGCGCTATTGTATCCTACGTTGAATTTAATTGCTAAAGTAACAAATTCTTAATGTAAAAGCTTGGTGAAAATTTTTAGTAAAGAAACGTAATACATTTCTTTTGAAATCGATCGGATAATACCTACCAGCGCAAGGCTTGTTGTCATTCACTGACGTCGTGAGGGCAGAATGACGCATGCGCGTGGTCTGGTTATCGTCTATCCCGAACAAATTTAGATGAATATTGGCTGTTTGTATTTTGGTAGTCCTCAGTGATCTTTTCAACGCGGCCGCTTTTTTTTACTCAGAATTCACATTCGGACGGTTATCTCATTTTGCCGCATCGTGATAATGTCGACATAATGCAATAAATATAAGTCTTAAAGAAATGAAGATTACACTGCGTCGGTCGGCAGAATGTGATAGCATAATAGTGTACCGTCTCGGCAGTGTCCCTGAGTTCGTACGGTACTGTGTGCGTGCATGCAGTTTGTAGGCAAGTGTAGTACGGGCCACAGAGCACTACGGGCATGCCGGCACGGTCGGACGGATTGTCGGATCGTGAGTAGCTCTGGCCTAGTCTACCTAGCTCGTTCATTCACTCAATTTCACTCACTCGCTCGCTCGCTCACTCAGTCACGAAAGCGGACTCGAACCGCGCGGTTGCGTGGCGTGTTGGTGCTTGTAGTTTTTTAGTTTTGACAGTTGGCGCGGTTTTCGGTTTCAACTAGATTTTTTGTGGGAAAACATAGATTTTAAGCTAGTGTAATCTGTGCTTTTTCTGTTTTTATCTAGTGTACGACTAGTCATATTTGTGAACTTTCCACGCCGGCTGTGAATTGAGTGATTACTCGGCCTCTACTGCCCACCCGTGTTTCAGTGAAGAATTTTGTGTTTTCATATTAAAGAATACTGTTTTGTGGACTTACTCCTGTTGCTGCTGGGAACGACAAAGGTCAGAAGCTAACTTTTTACGTGATAATGCCATCAGAGCCCGTGCAAAGTCGGTCTGAAGTAGGTACGTTAGCGCATTCGATTTCACGTCAAGAGTGTGTTCCAAATATAGGTAACCGTGCTTGTTGTTGCAAGTGAATTCTAGATATGAAAGTATGCACAGCACGGTGAGATGATGATTTAGATTTCATTTTAAATTTTCAATGGTTTGGAACGCGTTTTTGATGACAAATGAATGATGGATTAAAATCTCTTTCTATGTCTATGATTAAAATGCTGACTTGACGTTCACCATTTCTTGGTTTCTGTGAGTGAGCTGGCGGTGTTCTGTTCTGCTCCAACTTTGCTCTGGATACGTAATGTATAAAAATAAATATATACATGAAGTAGTATTTATCTCATACTCGTTGGACAAACCGGCTTTGTATTAGCTCTGAGGGCTACAAGATATTATTAGTATTGATTACACAATAAGGTTAGGTTATGAATATGTTTGCCTAGTCCCGAGAACATACTTTTTCTATGCCCTGCTAAAGAACCATGTCACACAAAACCTCTTAAATATCGCATGGTAACAAAAGGCTGACAAGGTTTTTTAAGGAAATGATTCAGATTCCATTTGGTGCATGAAAAAACCTCTTCGGGGCTCATACTAGAACCTAGTGTGGCATTCAAAGTTTACAATATTGTCTGGTCTAACACTAAAAGCTAGACAGCATTAATTTTTCCTGTGCATTTTAATAAAAATGTATAATTTCTTCATTACTCTACCATAGTGACATAAAAATTTATTTGCAAACTGGAATATGCCCATAACTTTGTTTGCATAGACCTAATGAGTGACTATATTTTACCATGAGATTGTAAAAGCAGACTTTTAGTCATAATTCCTTATTTAAAAGTGTTAATATCAATTTGAATGAAGACAGGCAAATTTTGGTAATTACATATTTCAATATTATAAAGGCTTACGATTTATACCAATAAATGCCAATAATGTTTTATATTTTTATGGCAAAGAGACGATGGCGGGACCATCTCTACTCATTTCTATGGTGGTTTGAAGTAGCACAGGACCGCAATGTGTGGTTTCAGCAAGGGGAGGCCTTTGCCCAGCAGTGGGACAAATTAGAGCCTACAAAAAAAAGTGCTGACAAGTAATAAATCAAGTTAACTATTTGCCAGGCAACTTTTTTTTGTAATGAAATCTATTGTGTCTGCTGAAATTGCATTTTTAGAACCATACATAGCTTACTTTATATTTCAAAATGATATACCTGAATGTCCACTTAATTCTGGATTTTTGCCTGGGACCTTACATATATTTTTTCCTTTGCTGCAAATAAAAGAGTGAAATGGATCTAAATTAATGTGACTAGAAGCAGAACTAGGGCTGCCTTCATATGGAATGTCACATTTTAATAGTTTGCTGCGTTATCCTCACTTGCATTCATTTAGATCCGTGTCGCACTTATCTTTTTATCAACTACTGTTTTACTTTAAGTACAAAAATTAAAACTGCTAGGAGCAATTTAAACTTAGCTGGCCAATGGGCTTATGAAACTCTAAACAAGTTTTATTGTATGAAATGAAGTCATAAACAGTATATCTATTGAAAGCCTACCTATAGTAAAGAAAGACTACAATTTTATTTTACACACAAACAAAAAAATTAAGCACTAAAACTAAGAATCCTCTTTGCAGCTTTTAACTTCACAGCAATATAAATCTTTACGTTTAGATCACAAGACTGATTTTTGTATGGCTTAACTCAAGTATTTATAGCATTTTATGCATGTTGCATTGCAGACTACTTCTAGACATTGTACAGTAGCTTTGTGTGGGTGACGGGTCCATGTTTGAAAGCAGTTTAATGGTTATCAGTCTATTTGTACCCTCCAGCCCTTGAAGCCCGCCCACTCTGATAACACTATCTGGTAATATCATCTGTTATTTAGTTCACAATGAAAGCTTGGCAGCCCCTGAACTTGGGCTGTTTTCACACAATGTTTCTGCCTCCCTCGCTTTTTATAGACAATACCTATGATATCCAATATCTATTACCATTTTTTAGTTTCTTGTATGGGGTCTCTCCTTTTTTTGGTTATTAGGCCATATAACATGTGTTTTCTGAAAAATTTAACTTTCTTCCTATTATGGTTGAAGCTGTAGACCCCTGTGAGAGACGGACAGACCGCGCAGGCTTTGTAATAGGGTCCCGTTTGGCACCCTTTAGGTACGGAACCCTAAAAAATAACTTTTCTTTCTATTGAATCTCTGCATCATAAGTTGTTAAATCCCAAATGATAAATCATAAAGTAAAACTCACTTCCATCCATCCATCCATCAGCCTGTTTCGTTCACTGCTGGACATAGACCTTTCCAGGATTTCGCCACTCTTGGCGGTCCTCCTGGAAGAAATGCCCATACTCACACACGCTGGGCTGGCGGGTTGGTGAGCGTGGTGCCGAAACTCTTGCACTAGTGACGCCGCTGCCCGTCACCAGTTTGTTTTATATAAGGCCCGGCAATTGGGAATGGATATACCGCCATCCATCGGTCCCAGGCAATGGTGGGCCATCTGGTTTTGCCTGAAAGCTGTTCTCTTGCTCTCCCTTGAATAACTTCGGGGGGATTTGCGATTAAGATGGTGGTACCTCAACAGTCGAGCCCGGCATCAGCTCTATCACCTTATCTTAAACTCACTTACTTTAATTTTTTAATTCACTTAGATAGTAGAAATCAATCTAGTCTAAATATATTTTCCATTAACAAATTTTTTATCTAAACTAAAGCATGCTCGTTACCTTAGCCCATTGGGTGATTTAGGACAAACACGTTTTTGGCATAATTTATTGTGTCTACAAGAAAAGTCATTATCTCATTATAGCCCAAAGTGTAAAGTAATTTGATCATCGTCATCATCATCGTCATCATCATTAGACCATCATAAATACAAAACACACCAAAATATCTAGTTTTCTTGTAGGTACTGTCATACTTACATACTAGCTTTGCCCGCGGTTCCGCACGCGTTATTTAATCTTTGCCCCGTTTTCAGCTTGTGCGTTATTTTATGAACACCGCTTATAGCCTATGTGTTGACCACTTAGACCATTTAACACGGGACTTGGCAAAGCGCGACTCTTAGTACTGAAATTATTCTGCCGTTTTCCACGGGAGGGGAGGTAAACACGCACAGCACACATTTACTCATTCACGCACACTCCTGCGAAAAGTTGATATGTCACACTGAATCAAAAGCTGCAACACAAACACAAAACGCGCACACAAACAAACTTACGTGAACAAATTGTTCATGTACTTCTGCAGAGGGGAATGCGTGCGCTTGTCTAGTCCCGTGTTAAAAGATTTAAGGTTGACCAGGGTTACTTGATTATAATAAAAAACGCATCCAAATCCGTTGAGTGACTTTCGAGTTAAAAGCATTTATTCAATCTTTGCCCGTTTTGGCCTCAGTACGATACCAATAACCCATTTAATTTAAAATTTCGCAAAAATATTTAATGTACAGACACGACTTTTTACTACTATTATTAGTTTAGATAACAGACTTATGCAAGTGCATTAAGAACTTCCATAAACTGATAATAATAAACATAATATATAATACCTAAGTATGGATGGCTGTTTTCATGGTAAAGTTTGCGTTCATTTACATCAACCAAAGATTGAATCAGCCAAGAATCGCTAGATTACTCACCCAAAAATAACAGACTTCAACAAAAAAAAATCAAGGTAATAATTCAAAAAGTTTTTACAGCCGTTCCTCCTCTTTTCACTGTTATTTCGAAATAAAACCGCGTTGACTTGATGAATGCAATCCTTGAAGCTCGTAAAATTAAAGCGCTGCTCAGGCATTTTTAGCTGTTTATTTTAGAAAGATTTCTTAATTCAAAGTAGGAATAGACTTCCTTGAAAAAAGCAAAAGAAGAGTAAAATTTGTTGAAGAATCTGTAGCGGAAAGTTGAGTTTTTGTGAACTAAATGTGAGTAATAAAGACAATGTACTGAGACTAATTCAAATGATCAATCTCAAAGAGTTATTACATACTTGCTCTTGCCCCAATTTCTTAAAACATCCCGCATGAAAGTTTTGTTGCCGTTACATATTGTTAATTATTTCACTTGGCCGTCAGCCAAACTGAAATATGGAGCTAGATTGCGGTCTTCACTCTTGGCTAGAAATTCCTATATTTCACTCATAAACGGGTCTTTCCCCTTAGGGAGCAAATGACCCCATTCCTAACCATAAAACAAGAAGGCCAATTCTGTAGAAAGCTGATCCAAATCTGTTACAGAATCTGCATTCAAATGTACAAGCAAGGCCTTTATATTCCAACCCGTTTCCGTACTGCCGCGATTTCTGGGAATCAGGAGACCTTTGTAAGCCCCTATGCTCTGAGAAATAGAGATCACATTGCGCTGCCACATGTGGTTATACCATCGACCCGAATTTTAGTTCCCATTGTAATGACTCCCGCAATTTGGCAGCGCAGCGTCCGATGTATGACGTCATAGAGGAGTATGGGTGTATTTCTCATTGAAATAATCTGGCTAGACATAGCGAACTCGTGGAGCCTTGCATAACCAAAAATCGCCTCTAATGCCAGAATGTTAGAGTATTATATACGTCGGACATTATATGGTTAAGGAGACGTGCAATCGCAAATCCATCCATCCATCCATCAGCCTGTTTCGTCCACTGCTGGACATATGCCTTTCCAGGATTTCGCCACTCTTGGCGGTCCTCCTGGAAGAAATGCCCATACTCACACACGCTGGGTAGGCGCAAAATACTCGTATCATAAATCTAAATTCTTCGGACATCTAATGTCAACCTGAATAGACTAGGAGCCTAAGGTGCAAGCCACACAGAAACGGCGCGGCGCGCATTGAGCGCGCAGGCGTCATTCAAATTTCGTACAAAATGTATGGAAATAAGGTCGCAATTTGAGGTATAGTACGGACGCCCGTTCCACGCCCGACCATTCGGTGTGTTCAAATTGCGACTTTATTTCCATGCGTTTTGTACGAAATTTGAATGAAACCCGCGCGCTCGTTGCACGCCGCGCCGCTTCTGTGTGGCTTGAACCTAAAAACACTGGCACAGCACACAGAATAGTAAAGTTTGAACACTGACCAAACAGAAATGATAAAAGTTTTGCGGTATCAAAAACATATCGTCGCGACAAAATTATTGTTCACCACGGGAGCGAACCCACGACCTCTGAGTTAATAGGCAAGCGCTCTTCCACTCGGTCACAGAGGCTTGGTTGGTATCAGTTAAAATAATTTGCAAAAAAATACCCCTTAATAATGTGTCCATACAGAATTTTTTTTTGTTTGTTTTGAAAACCTAACAGCTAAATCTAATCAAAATAGTAATGGGTTAAAAACCTTAAAAACTCCATATTGAAGCCCAAAAAGTACGAGTTAGCTGTACAAAAATGTCATTCTTGATCAGAAAACTATAAAATTTTGCCACCCAATTTTGACTCTTCATCTGTGTGTGTTAATAATGGTTTTCGTGTCTTCGATACGCGTGGTTCCACCTCTTGTACAACAAACCGGTTGCCATTACTTGATAAAGTTATAGTGCGTCACAAACGCGAATAGAAAAAAAAATGCTATGACGTCACAGAGTTGCGGGTGCGCGGCCGCTCGTGACGGTCTGCCTCATGTTTAGACCATCTAACATGGTCTAAGGCCTCATGTTTCTCATTTGTGGTGAAAACGTACTACTACGGAACAATGCGTAGACAGCTTTACGCTAGTCTAAAAGTGGGCCAACAGAATTTCTACCTATAGTAAATAGGCATAGCCAATATTTTGTATGGGGGATCAAATAAGTATCGTCCGATTTTTTCTTTAGCCGTGGGTACAATTTTTCAATCCGCATGTTGGAGAGGGGATTTTTCTTCGGTCAAACACATCGTCGTACATAATGCAGGCTCAAAAAACAGTATTAAAAGCAACGCAAAAAAAATAAGAATTAAAAAATTTCCGTTCGTTAAAATTTACCCTTTTCAAACGTCTATTTTACTCGCTTGTCCTATTACAATGTTACAAAGATACAAGATGCGTTTTTTTTTTTCATGAAATACGAGTACAATGATTTATTTATATTTTTGTTCTCTCAGTCTGCCCAAAAGCTTATGAAAATTAAATGAGTTAGAGTTAATAAAATAGATTGAATCATTATTTAAGAAATCATTTATCTCCTAAGAAATAAAAACATTATTTAAAAAAAGAAGTTTAATTCTGTACAATCATTTGGTGTTTTACCATACCTATAATAGGTATAATTAGGTTACAAAAATACTTTTTATATAGAAGCTTCTTACTGCATTTTTCAAGCGAAGCGTCTTTAGTTCGGCAATTAAATGGATGAAAATCCTAAATTCGGATGAGAAGTCGATAAATTCCCTTCCCATGATTTAAACGGGATATAAACAAAACCTAACCTAACGCCCCCTACTATAAATTTGATGACAAATACCTGTTTAAATCGCCTCACAGTGGCCTTCATCAACGGATTCTTGTCTGGAATCTAGTCATTATTATAGTGAGTGACCTAGTTTAACATAGGCAGCGGCGACAGAGAAATTTCAGTGCTAATGTTCAGGGTGGATACTATTAGCTGTCTAGCCGTGAATTGCTTCATTGTTCTCGGATTATGCTTCTTATAGCGTCCGAACCGAAGATCCTTTGTCAGTCTGTTGCAACAAGCTAACGGGGTAGGGATTAGCAACATACACAAAATCCTTACGCCTCTTGACTCCCATTGGGGTAAACAAAGACTACTTATCTCCATCTGCTACGATCCTGACACACCTCTTTCGTTCCGGATTCGTAACCTCGTCGTTTCGGTGCGATATGCGTAACCTATTAACTTTTCTTATTATTAAATACAATAGTTTTACGTTTATTTTAAGTTTTTAGTAATAATCAAGGTTTTTTTAACATAATTACGTCATTTTATATTATAGCTTGCGTGAATATCCACACTAAGTTAAGAGCGTGTTCAAAACTGTTGTGACATTAATTTACAACGTAGTAGTGCTTATTATAACACAAAACTTTAGTGTCAAAACCTAACCGACAAACACTATCATCGCAAAATGCCACAAAATCACATTTATTTAATACTTTTTATTCAAGCATAAGAATAATTTGGCCAAGTGCGATTCTAATTTATGTAGTAATGTACTACAATCTTACAAACTTTGAAACTTATATGAATTGCCGTTTTCAAGAAAGAGGCGAAACAAATAACACTAAAAAATACAACTTCTTCGAGGGTTCTTGTATGGGGACACCTCTTAGATTTCAATATTTTGAATATTTTATTATTTGCCGTGATAGAGGCCATAGTAACACGTATTCTGTAAAAATTTCATCTGTGTACCTATTACGCCCTGTGACGAATGGCCAGACAGACAGCGGAGGCTTAGTAATAGAGTCTCGTTTGGCACCCTTCGGGAACGGAACCCTAGAAACAGTAGTCTGATTTGCACCGACATCGAAACGGATCCCCTTAAATTTAAAACTCATATAAAGTATGGTAATGGGAGGGTCCGACGGCTCTTTACACAGACCGGCGGCGTTTGCGAGTGGGGAAAAAATAGGATTTTTGTGTAATGAAATGACCGCCATCTAAAAGGGGCCGTTGACAAATACGTTTCATCTACAGAACTGAGAGAAACTAAATCGACTCGTTTTTCTGTGTCGCCTCTTCAAAGAATGTATAGTATACTTACGTCGGCGAATGAAAAAACACAGAAGAAGCTTTTCTAACGAAATGTCGTTCGAAAATGGTAGTAGATACGAGTAGACACTCCAAAGGGCAAATGGCTCATGCCATGACTGATTCATACGGTGTCGATTCGGTGTAACACGACTTAACTTATTTGACAGGACTAAACTTAATTTAAGCGTTCTGTCTTTTTATTTCTGTATCGAAAAGACAAGGACAGGATGCTCTAGATAAGGTTAGTCCTGTCAAATAAGAACAAAACAAACAAACAAACAAACAGAAAAGACTTATTATACCGAATCGACTCCACTGTGCGTCATGTTGCATTAAGGGTGCGTATAAGGCTAGATGGACAACTTCAAATGATCATATTACATTGTGTAACTTGGTTAATCGATATAGTAAAAATAATATAGACAGTAGACGATATGGCTGATAGACTGATCTTAGAAAAAACGCAAATTCTGTAAGTTCGCTCGATAGAAAAAAATTACGAAGTTACTTACCTCTAAATTGCATGTTTTTCAAGTGTTAAAGAGCCTTCCTTAGACCATACAGCATTGAAATTTGTATTAAAGGTAAGTTAACTAATGACATTGCCAGCTCGTCTTAGAGTATTTTAAAAGTTTCATCTAGAAGCAGAGTTATTATAAAAACATGGGATTTTATGGGCGCGTGTTTCTTGGTGGTCGTAACAACCATTCAAAAGTTCGCGACAATGTGAAATGGCTCATGCACCATAAGAATTTAAAGCGCAGAGAACTGTCAGTTTCCTCCTTGGAGCAAAAAATTCACTTTAGGACCATTTGATTTATAGTACTTTTTCTCTTTGTAGTTCTACCATAATTTAAATCCTGCCATCATGTACTTCATTTGTGTACTTACATTTCGGGTCGAAACAGAAGATGCGCGTAAAGTTAGCTGCTGTCACCTTTGCAGTACCCCCCCGTGCAACCCCTTCCTCGTCAAAGCTCCGAGAATGAGCCATTGTGACGTCATCTGTGACTAACTTCACACCCGCTTTCTTTGCTGGTCCGAACTCTACTAACTTCGTCAAAGAACTTTCAGTCGCTTTACAAAAAAACCAACCGCAATCATCTCGCCGAACAAGCGTCACTTTCACTAGATCACGCTCGCGGTTTCGATGAATTCGAGAGTTGAATGAAATTCCACATTTGATGTATGTATACTCAATGGAATAAATAAGAAGTGTGAGTGTAAAACGGGTTCCGTTATTGAATTTTTGTAAAGTTATGCTGCGGTTTGATAGAAAGGAAATTGATTTAGGATTTATCTTGACGGAATATCAAACTACCTAAATACTATTTATTGAAGTAGGTTTGCAAGATTTTTGCAGTTTAAGATAATATTGGTAATTATTCTTAAAGTTTCGATCGTAATATGTAAAGCACTTTTTATTACCTATCCTTTTTTTTTGTAATTTAAACGCTGAAATCCAAGGGGGACTTGAAAACCTGAAAAAGTAGTATTTGTTTTTAGTTTAATAATTTCATTAATTTATTACATTAGCAATTTCATTCCGCCAAACATGCTCTAGCGTTTTATTTTGACAATTTAGCATATTAAATAAGAACATTAAAAAAAAAAAATGTAATTAGTTAAGAAGTTGAAATAAACTTTGTATATCACAGATTTGACACATGTATCACAATCATCGAGACAAAATCTGAAAGATCACGAAAAACGTGACCGTTTCGATCTTTCGATGTCGACCGCGCAAAATTATGAATGAACGAATGAAAAAAAAACCATCGGAAACTGTTTATAAACTATAGGTACACAATCTAAAAGTTACGACCAATTCTAAACCGGTTTCGAACCGATTAAAGATCAAATTTAATTTTATAATATTATGCTAAATAGGTAGGTAAAGATAACACAGATGACTCATCGAAGAGTTGGAGGTCAGGGACATAGCCTCAAAGGAGTGGATGGTGTAATCTTTAGCATCATCATCCCACGAGATTTGCGTCTCAATCAGTCTGCCGTCTGCTTACTGTGTCTTCTATTTTAAACCTTAGCAGCTGGAAATAAGACTTCTTTCTCGTACTGGCAACGAAGTTTTGTGTCATTAGAAAATTTTTCGTCCTGTAGTGCTCGGGCAACAATGTAATGTCCTTTATGAGGCTATGTAAATAAAACAGCTTTTTTCTATGTATCATTAAATACACAGAAAATTTTAATGAATTTCTGGTATAATGGGTATATGCATTTTATAAACATGTTATTTCCCTCGATATAAATAAAATTATTGAAATGAGGTCTTCTATCACACGATTTCTTTTAAAAATAAATATCATTATATAGAACTCAAACATATTTTATCACATAGGTTTTAACAATACCTATCTGGATTTTGGAAATATTGCCAGATTTTTTTAGAGTTCCGTACCCAAAGGGTAACCAACGGGGCCCTGTCTGTCATCAGGCTGTATCTCATGAACCGTGATAGTTAGACAGTTGAAACTTTAACAGATGATGCATTTTTGTTACCGCTATAACAACAAATATTAAAAACAGAATAAAATAAATATTAAAACGGGCTCCCATACAACAGACATGATTTTTTTGCCGTTTTATAGATAATGGTACGGAACCCTTCGTGCTCGAGTCCGACTCGCACTTGGCTGTTTTTTTATATATATATAAAAATACCCTTTTTCTTTTTCGTCATGAAACCGCTCTTTCCCGCACCGCGCGTATTTTCGCTTGAAAAGGCAGTTACAAAAATAAAATTCACATAATAATATAGGTATTTACAGTCCATTTTTTTATTCAAAATTTTAACCCAAGGTCATACGTGTCAAAGTCTTATGGAGTCAGAATCCCCAGACGGACTCCTTATTCAAGGGTCGACAGTTCATAACTGGGTTAAGTAACCTAAGAAATGTAGTTATGCGTTTAATTGCTTTTACCATATCGGCGAACATATGAGATTCTTGGAATTCTGTGTCAACACTCGTATGACGTCATAATCTCATACAGTGCGGCAAGGTCTTTTTGGTGCGTGGATGATTTTGACAAAGTGCAGCTGTGAAAGATAACGTTTTATTAGGATAATTAGGATTTTCGTTTATTTAATCTTTGCCCCGTTTTCTGCTTGGACGTTATATTATGAACAACACCCCTTATAGCCTATGTGTTGACCAGGGTCACTACGATGATGATAAAAAAAACGCATCCAAATCCGTCGAGTGGTTATCAAGTTAAAACGGAACATACATAAAGACAGACAGACGAAAATTCAAAAATTTTGGTGTACAATAATCATGACCTATTTCAATTAAAATTTTCCAAAAATATTCTGTGTACAGACACGACATTTTTACTACGTTATTATTAGTTCTGATTTTGACCACGACCAATCCACGCGCCACAGCCTTGTCGCACTGTAAGTTGAAAGATAAGTGGTTTATCTAACTGCATTATGTGCGACAAGAATCTAATTGAATGTGTGAGTGAGGGCGCTGCGCTGGTACAACGCGGCGAACTGTCAAAACGTGACGTTTCATATGAAAGTGGTGTTAGTGCTTTTCTCTACGTTCATTTAGATACTTGTCGCACTGTGTGACCTTCGATTATGTAGCCAAATTCATACTGGAGACTCAGTAAGTGGTCCCGACCTAACCAAAGTAACCCTTTCTGTGAAATACACAAAATAAGATTTAGAAAGCTATAATAATTGACTCGAAATTGTTCCGCTTTTTCGCGAAAAAGCTAATTATATAATCGAGATACAAACAATTAAATACGATAGTCATATCAGCAAATAGCTAAAAATAGGTTCAGCGAGGAGGAGCGTGTTAGGTTTACATGTAATACAGTTTTAACAGAAAATAATTTCATATGATCGTCCACCATTTAAACCAAAAGCTTAGTTATTTAGTTAAGTCACTGAATTCAACCAGATGCCTGCGACGTATAGACAAGATGTTAAAGTAAATGTGGACGCGAGGAGCTCTGGCAGAGCAATCGCCCGGTTAGCGAGAGGTCCCGGGTTCGAATCCACATCCAGATTTACTTTTCTGCTTTTCTATACCGCAATGATATAATAATATTAATTTGTTATCTCCTTGCGGTGGATAAGTGTTTAAAATATTGAAATTTATTTCTGTCATAGCTGGTATTTTTCTCTTCCCATTAAGTTTTTGCACGTAAAGTTTAATATTTCTGTGTTGTGCGAATGAATAATTTGAATTTGAATAACTTCGAGTGGGTTTGCGAGTAAGATACTTTGACACAAAATAAATATTTTTTGCTGTCGAGCCCGGCATCGGCTCTATCTAAGATACCGCTTTGCAATGCCAAAACGTCTCATTGCGTATTCAATTGATACACCTACGTATTTTCTAATCGTTAACAATAGACCACGAAGTACAGTCGCTTGAAGAAATATTGATATACTAGCTTTTACCCGCGGCTCCGCCCGCTTGTTATTCGGTTTAACGACATGCTTTTTTCCGAGATAAAAAGTAGCCTATGTGTTAAGTTAGGGTATAAGCTATATCCATTCTAAATTTCATCCAAATCCGTTCAGCCGTTTCAGCGTGAAAGAGTAACAAACATACACACACACACACACACACAAACTTTCGCATTTATAATATTAGTAGGTTTTGCTTTTATCTAACCTCTCCCAAATACCTACTTGTTTTTGAACATTTTGTGATGTAGTAGTAACGATAAGTTTAAACAATAGTTTTTATTCAAATCTGGTATATTTGATAGCTGACTTTTGCTTCGCTTGCGTGGTTTTAGTTAAT
Organism: Ypsolopha scabrella; assembly: GCA_910592155.1. Lineage (NCBI taxonomy): Eukaryota > Metazoa > Arthropoda > Insecta > Lepidoptera > Ypsolophidae > Ypsolopha > Ypsolopha scabrella. The sequence goes on from OU342987.1 coordinate 13,627,841, forward strand.
AAAATACAGGGAATGTGATATTTCCCGGAATTAAAAGTAGCCGTGTCACTTCATGGTCCTCCAACTATCTCTGTGAAGAAAATCATGTCGATCCGTTGCAAACTTGCATTGCAACCGTGAAAGATGGACAAACAAATTCTTTCGCATTTATAATATTTTTTTACTATTTACAGGGGAGGGGAGTTTAAGGGGGTAACTTTTTACCTCGGTACAAAATGCACAACATAATATTGTTTTCCTTATTTTTGAATAAAAAGTATTCAATAAATGTGTTTAATAGCAACTTGCGGAAATAGTTTATTAATTATAAAGTCTTAACAAAAAAAATACGTACTTTAATGTATTACGTATTGTTTGCATTACATTAACAAACTTAAAAGCGTGTTTACAGTTGTAATGTAATGCAGCTAAAATGTAACGCATAAAATTGAATAATTTTATGTGATCACCTAACTATTAATAAGCAGTTTGCGCGAATTGCTATAAAACGCATTAATTGCAAACTTTTTATTCAAAAGTAAGGAAAACAATATTATGATGTGCATTTTGCACCGAGATCCTCCGTTACCACCTAAACAAATTATTAAAGACAAAAATTTTACTCTACGCGATATCTTTGTCTCTCTTTTTCTCTTCCTGAAAACCATGCCTTACTTCGGGCTGGCCAAGTAAGATAGCGCGATCTGTAAGGTGGAGTGTACAGATAATAATTAATTTGCGTATCGGTGATAAAAACAATACAATAGAATCTCATACCAACCAACTTGTTAAAAAAAATAAAAAAATAAAGGTGAGTGGATGTCGTGCTACTACGTCATAAACTGTCACGAATTATACGACTACATTTATTTTTTCTGTGTTCACTTCCGCGGTCTATGACGTCATCGCGTATATTTTTGTATTGTCACCGAATGGATCTTCACAACAATATAACTATAATTTTTATAACTTTTAAACTTTAGGGGTATAAAGCTTTCAAAAGTACATGAATTTTACGCGGAACGCCTGCCGGGATAACTATGCAGACGTTCATCGATTTCACGTCAAAAAGTGTTAGGTATGTACATTCACGTACTACCAAATGGACATCGGGTAAAAAGAGAGTCAAAACCATTGAAAATTGAAAAGGGTGTCAATCACACGTCAATCAAAACTAAGCCGTGCAGCAATGACTGAAGATTCAAATTAAAATGTTTTGTTTCTTAATACTTTGACACTTCACTAAGGACACTTTTTTGGTAAATTTTATACTAGACCCAAAGTCCATGCTTTGGTATGTCAATGTATGTGTGTACGCGAATGGCATACACTGATGGATGACACACCCCACGGACGACACACTGACTCATTTTCGCATTCACTGTCGTCCGCCACTTGTTTCCGCGACGGTACCCAAGAAAGGGTCAGAATGATTGACAATCTGTTTATTAGCAAGCTCCGGAATATTGCCAAACGCTGCTAATTCGTGATTTCGTCTATAACTCGAATTGTCTGTCTATTGAAACCCCGGTATCTGCATGCGAGTTGATCGCGCCATGACTCAGAATCCAAGATGGCGGCTTGACAATAAGCAATTATCGAGAACGGATGTTAATAACAGTTTATGTGTATGAAACAATTGTTCTTTGGGTTTTGAGCGTTGGTTTATGGTGGTTTCCAGATTTATCAGTAGTCTAGCTAGCACATGCCTGCAGGAAATTGTAACTACCCTAGGGTATTATCGAAGAAAGTTGCAGAAACACGAAAAAATATATTTGTCATTATCACTAAATCAAAATTAATTTTACACCTAAAGAAGAATTAATTTATAACAATAAATTAAAGATGTACCGTTAAGGGCCTTAAGTCTGCTAGGAGTTAATATAAAAAAATTAAGTATTCCCTTAAAAACTAAGGCACATTAAATTTAAAAATTGTCGGTGAAACCTGGCAATACCTCTCACCATTGTAGTCCATTGACCAATGTTTTTTTATAATCTTGGTCCGTATTTAGCCCACGTGGAGCCGTGGTCGTTTTAATGGGAGGCCAGCTCAGGTCGGCGCCGGCGCATTACATCACCGGCGTTTTTGTAACCTTTACTTTGTTCCGATCTTGATGAACCACAATAAAACGTAGAGTTAAACATGCGGCCTTTTTAGTTCCTAACCAAGAGTTTACAATTATCTGGATCTTTTTGCAAAAATCCTGGTATTTCCGCATCGATCCGCTTTTCTGAATATCCTGCGACATAGGACACATATCACACGACTAATTTTAAAGCGAAAAAAAGAAAAAACGTAATTTCATATCGGAAAATACAATAAAACAAATTAAAAATTTTGCGTATTACTTAATTAAATAAACTCGATGTTTGACTCATACAGTAACGTTGTTAAGTGTGCATTTTTCCTGGACTCTTGATCTAGTTCTGAATACCAACAGCAGTTTTTAGGGTTCCGTACTGAAACGGCAAAACAACCTTATTAATGTCACTCGCTCTGCTATCCGTCTGTCCGTCTTTATAATATGTATGTTACGGGTTTCTAGCTCGTAGACGGAATGCGTTACAGACAGACTTGAAATTTGGACATTTGTTCAGAATTTTGGCCCAAAATCGAATATGGACTTAGTAATTCAGTTTTTTCTTAGGAATACCTAAAAAAGGAGCCGAATTATTTTACTTATCACCTTTGTATTTTTGGCTTCTAGACCCACAGACAAGATCTTAGTTGGGAATTTAAAATTATATTACCTATTATATTATTATATTATTATATTATTATTATATTCTCTATATTACCTAATACTTCATTTCAACAACAAATTCTGAAATAAAATGAGTAATTACTGAACAACAAAACTTTTCATATTATATATATTGCTATATTCCATCATATTTTGTAGGTAAATGTATAAAATGTAATTTATAGGATGTGACATTGACATGTATCGACATAATTTGATTATTTTGACACTTAATTTTGACATGCATGCTATATAAATATTTATTATTTTTCGTATATTCTGACTCAGTTTTATAAATCAAGGTCCTAATCTCATTATTTAAAAATCAACTATTATAAACCTAAATATTTGTATGCTAAATTAACATAGCTGTTTAAGGTGCAAGCCACACGGAAGCGACGCGGCGCGCATCGAGCGCGCGGGCGTCATTCAAATTTCGTATAAAACGAATGGAAATAAAGTCGCAATTTGAACACACCTAATGGTATGTTTCAGGCGGTGTCGGGCGTGGAACGGGCGTCCGTACCATACCTCAAATTGCGACTTTATTTCCATGCGTTTTGTACGAAATGTGAATGAAGCCCGCGCGCTTGATGCGCGCCGCGCCGTTTCTGTGTGGCTTGCACTTAAGGCGCTCATATTTTATACCATAACATCACCATTTTGTACCCTTGACAATGCAATTAAGACCTATTCTAAACAAAACTGTTACTTTTGTTAAAATTTTATTCAATGCTTCTTCAGGGGCGAGACCGACTCGCACTTGACCACTCTTTGTGTTATTTCGTGCGTGACACAAAACATTGATTTAGATTCTGTGATGTTTTGTTTATTCATTATGATAGACAAATCGTCTATGGTAGTAGAATCTGGTACGCCAAACTTTCTTTTGATACTTTCCAATGTACAGTGGAGCCCACATCAAGCTATAAACATCGAGTATAAGCTGACCTCTCATTGTACGGGAAGCCTATACAATGAGAGGTCAGCTTATACTGAAAGTGTTTAGATTGACGTGGGCTCCACTGTACACTAAATTGCTTATGTCACCAAGTGTGTTGGATACTCCTTCCAATATCCAACGTACTCTGACATAGGTCAATTTATACTGGGCTTTGGTCAGCGTACCCGCGTCCGGCGACTAGACCTAGATATTATGGTTTCCAGTCATGCAATCCGTTTTATGATGTAACAAAAAAATCCTTTTAATTATTACTGTTCTAACAAGAAGTTTCTATCCTGAATACCTTTTTGGCAGCGTCGCGTCAGGGCCATTTTCTACCTTTTCTACCCTGTTGTAACAATTGTATGATTTTTTTGTGTCTTCTGAGTATCTAAAAGAGGATTTTGCTTGGAGACCAGTCATATATGAATTGGCAATTATCATATAGTAAAATATATGCGTAATGTTACAGCAATTACCGAAGTATCGATGTAGTATATAAAGTTTGCTCCACTGGATACGACATGAAAATATCATGGCAAAATCGTAAAAGTAGTAGGGCACTACCCTCAATAATTTCGCCATTGCCAAAGGTTAGCTGGTGGAAAATACTAATTTGTATTGAGCTCGCCTTCGTATTTTTCTGCAATAAAGAAGAATAATGAAGGAAAAAGAAGAGGAAGACCTAGACGAATTTATTTTGACCCAAGTAAAGGAAAAAGTTAAGTCTAAGCGTACGGAGAGAAAAGAGTGGCAGTGGGCTGCAAAATTTTGGATTGATGGAATATGAAGAAATGGGAAATATCGCCCTCAGCATAGCTAACATGGACGAAAACAATAGAGAAGTTTTGTCTCTCGAAGAAACGTTTGACCAATGGAAACGCAGGTAAGCTTTATCACGTGATCATCGCCTCGATAAAATGCGTTTCCATTTGGTCAAACGTATCTTCGAGATACAAAATTTCGCTATTCGTGTCATCTAATGCTACTATGCATCAACGGTCGGTTTAGGCGTTTCCTAAATTACCACGATAAGTTCACACTGTTAAAGCTTTTATGAATACAAATAGGGGATATCCTGCCGCAGCTTCATCACTAAAGCCAGTTGAATACCCGAAAATGCATTGCGAATTAGGGCATCAGGATTACCCCCGCCCCTCCTCTCCCTTTTTGTTGGCGTTCCTTTTGCCTCTTTGCCCGAGTGGCAAATAAAGTCGATTGTTCGAGTGCCGGCGGCGCTTGGGGTGTTAGCTTTAGGGTGCCGTGGAAAACAGAAACGCGTTTGTCAAGATTTGTCTTTCAAGTGTACGGTCAGCAAAAGAGACAAGTAACCAGATCCAGCTTAAGGCGCCTAGGCACGCCACCGTTTTAGTACAAAGTTTAATAATCCGTTTCTCTGTTGTTTCTAGTAATAGACCAAACGATATGACCTCCATCATCTGGTGCTGGTATTTTAAAAGGCACCATTTTGCCAAAATTTTGAATATTAATTTTGTTTTAAAGATATTAAGCTGGACAAGTCTCTGTTTTATCGCTTCAAACTGGATGATAGTTTTCTCCAAGAGTCACCTTCATCATGGCCCAATAATGCCGCATTTCAGCACGCTAAAAAGAAGCTGCTCACACTCAGAGCAGTAAACGATGCCGCTGAAAGAGCAGTGAAGTTAATGCAAGATTTTCATGGCTTAATCACTGTTCAAGGGGAACAAAAGCAATTTTTATTACGCTGCGTACAAGAGCACACAGGCAAGTGTACGCTGACTGCAAAAAGCAAACTTTGAAAAGAAAATTTGCTAAATAATAAATATAACATAATAGTTACCATTAGTGTTTTATTTACCGCATAAAAATAAGTTCTAAAGTCTCAATATGGCTTCCCCATACTAATCTTAATGTTCAAAGTTTGACATCAAGTCAGCACGGGTTATCGTTATCCGATCGCAATAATGTTTGATATTCCAGTTATTAGGGTCAAATAGAAAAAAAACAGAGGGTATGCGTTTCAAAATACGAAAAAAAAAATTCGCCCTTCTAGCCTGGGATACCCTCCACACCACAACACGGAAATATTTCCAAAATATGACGTCATAGGCTATTACTATACCCCGTATACCTAATTCCCTTGCAATTCTATCTTCATACAGGTAAATTGATTTGGACGAAAACAGATTTTCCATATTTCTGCTGAACCCCGACGATCTGCAATTAATACATACATATACTCACGCCTGTCTCCCAGCGGGGTAGGCACAGCCTTCCATCTGCCACGATCCTGACACGCCTCTTGTGCTAAAATTAATATAAAAACAAATACATCGTCACTGACTGTGAAATGCAAGTCATGTACACCCACGTTTCACAGACGATTATTACGTCCCAGTGGGATGGGTGGTGAGTCCTTTCGGCGTACTTTGGCACAAATGTGTATCCACAGCTTAAAGTGCCTTTCAAAGGACGAAAACAAATGTGACTATACGGGATTTAAACCCGCGACCTCTGGATTTATTAGTCGCAAGATGTAAAATGTTACATTTTACAATGTAAAATACCACAGACATATTCAATTATTACTAAGTAGCAGACCAAACATAAGGATTAAATAGCGAGGCAAGTTTCCATACAAAAAATAAGCTACATTTAGGCTTCATGTTACGAAGAAACGTATAAAAATGGGTGGTTTTGACTGGCTTATACTCGGAACATATTTGTTAATTCCTAAACTGATCTCTAGTACATATTTTGTTTGGAAACAAGCAATATTTATATTTAAAAGAGCCCGTAGTTCACTAAGCTAAAATTGCCACGCGTCGACTCTATTCGTTTATTATTAATGTTAGGTCTGCTACGATATTATACGTCTGTGTAAAATACACAGGTTAAGACTACGAGTACGACGAAATAAAACAAAACATAATCTATTCGAAGTTCGAAATTCAAAATTCTAATTGCCCAAGCTCAGTCATTCCATCGTAAAATGCGCTGAACGTGACCAATACTCCTCGGCCTGATGATAAAGCCAGCCAGACAGAACGATTGAATTTTGAAATTGAAATCCTATGTGCTTCCCGATAAAGTCCATTTTAGTTTTGAAGGACGCTTGGGCAATTTGGCGCAACATGTTATGAAATTCTAAATTGTTTTTATTTATTTATCTTTGGTAAATGGTGTAGGAATTCATGATACCTATATTATTTTTGTTAGTTTAAGTAGAATTTTATAGTTGGAAACCTGTGTATACGTACGTTTATGTTATGAAATTTAAGAAGGATAAGTTTATGGGAAATGTCTCAAATTCTACCCCTAAAGTAAAAAAAAAACTTACTTCATCTTTTTAACAAGAAAGAACTTTTTTGGGTGCAAAAAATTAACAACCCATCTTGTTTTAGAAGTTTTGATACTACCTAATAATCTTTATTTTAAGCAATAATAATATAAATACATAGTACATTTAAGGCGCATAGGCATGCCAACGTTTTAGTACAAAATTTTGATTACCGTTTCTCTCTGTTGTTTTTCATTATAGACTAAAGTTTAAGACCTTTATAGTTTAATACAGGCATTTAGGGCCTGTCCGCACTGCGAATTTTCACCGCGTGGTTTTTTTCTCGCAATTCTGTAACACATTGAATCTTAAACGAGTATCCGCACTGGCGATCAAAAATAAAATATAATAATACACGGAAATAATTCGCGCGAATAAATATCGGGCGGTGAAAATTCGCAGTGCGGACAGGCCCTTACAAAGTCACTATTTGGCTGAAATGTAAAATTTTGAATAGGTACAATTTAAGGCAAGAAAACAACTTTGTATGTATGTAAATCTGTCCAGCCTGATTTCTTTAAAACACCATCAATATTCAAAATTAAAATATAATAATACACGGAAATAATTCGCGCGAATAAATATCGCGCGGTGAAAATTCGCAGTGTGGACAGGCCCTTACAAAGTCACTATTTGGCTGAAATGTAAAATTTTGAATAGGTACAATTTAAGGCAAGAAAACAACTTTGTATGTATGTAAATCTGTCCAGCCTGATTTCTTTAAAACACCATCAATATTCAAAATTAAAATATAATAATACACGGAAATAATTCGCGCGAATAAATATCGCGCGGTGAAAATTCGCAGTGCGGACAGGCCCTTACAAAGTCACTATTTGGCTGAAATGTAAAATTTTGAATAGGTACAATTTAAGGCAAGAAAACAACTTTGTATGTATGTAAATCTGTCCAGCCTGATTTCTTTAAAACACCATCAATATTCAAAATTAAAATATAATAATACACGGAAATAATTCGCGCGAATAAATATCGCGCGGTGAAAATTCGCAGTGTGGACAGGCCCTTACAAAGTCACTATTTGGCTGAAATGTAAAATTTTGAATAGGTACAATTTAAGGCAAGAAAACAACTTTGTATGTATGTAAATCTGTCCAGCCTGATTTCTTTAAAACACCATCAATATTCAAAATTAAAATATAATAATACACGGAAATAATTCGCGCGAATAAATATCGCGCGGTGAAAATTCGCAGTGTGGACAGGCCCTTACAAAGTCACTATTTGGCTGAAATGTAAAATTTTGAATAGGTACAATTTAAGGCAAGAAAACAACTTTGTATGTATGTAAATCTGTCCAGCCTGATTTCTTTAAAACACCATCAATATTCAAAATTAAAATATAATAATACACGGAAATAATTCGCGCGAATAAATATCGCGCGGTGAAAATTCGCAGTGCGGACAGGCCCTTACAAAGTCACTATTTGGCTGAAATGTAAAATTTTGAATAGGTACAATTTAAGGCAAGAAAACAACTTTGTATGTATGTAAATCTGTCCAGCCTGATTTCTTTAAAACACCATCAATATTCAAAATTAAAATATAATAATACACGGAAATAATTCGCGCGAATAAATATCGCGCGGTGAAAATTCGCAGTGCGGACAGGCCCTTACAAAGTCACTATTTGGCTGAAATGTAAAATTTTGAATAGGTACAATTTAAGGCAAGAAAACAACTTTGTATGTATGTAAATCTGTCCAGCCTGATTTCTTTAAAACACCATCAATATTCAAAATTAAAATATAATAATACACGGAAATAATTCGCGCGAATAAATATCGCGCGGTGAAAATTCGCAGTGCGGACAGGCCCTTACAAAGTCACTATTTGGCTGAAATGTAAAATTTTGAATAGGTACAATTTAAGGCAAGAAAACAACTTTGTATGTATGTAAATCTGTCCAGCCTGATTTCTTTAAAACACCATCAATATTCAAAATTAAAATATAATAATACACGGAAATAATTCGCGCGAATAAATATCGCGCGGTGAAAATTCGCAGTGTGGACAGGCCCTTACAAAGTCACTATTTGGCTGAAATGTAAAATTTTGAATAGGTACAATTTAAGGCAAGAAAACAACTTTGTATGTGTATGTAAATCTGTCCAGCCTGATTTCTTTAAAACACCATCAATATTCAAAATTTTGGCAAAATGGTGCCTTTTACAATATCAGTACCAGATGATAGAGGTCTTATACTTCGGTCTATAACGAAAAACAACAGAGAAACAGGTTATCAAATCTTCGGTGGCGTGCTTAAGCGCCTTAGCACAAAGAGAAAAATGTAGCGTACATTTTACAATCAGGGACTTACCCACTGTTTCACAATTGAGATTAACTTTGAAATGCAGCGCTGTGATTGGCTGATTCGTCGCTTAAATATCCTTAATCGCGGCTTCCTGTATCGTCTAAATACTATGCCTTTAGGCCAAAACTTTACTTGTTGCACCTTCCACTTACCAAATTGTCTTTTGTTTCCAGGTAAAATCTTCAAATAACCTTCTCTGCAACAAAGAGGTAAAACAAAAACGACTGAATTCGAGACGAGTCGCTTGGCGGCATGGTTTCGTCATGGGATGGTGACAAGCCACGGCCGGACCCCACCACTACTAAATAGGTGCCTAAAGTCCCTTTCAATAGAATCCGGCAATAATGTAAACAAACCAATTATTTGACAGTTGTCAATGATTGATCATACTGTTGTATTATTGTTCCACGATTGGATTGGGATTCAAAAGTACCGTTTGCATAAGAGTACAAATGAATTGATTACTTAGGTACTTAAGACCATCAAGTAAAATAATTATCAAATTTTTGCGTTTTATGTACTTATTGATGTTTGTAAAAGTTTATTGATCAATAATATTCCTTAATAAAAAATTAAATGATCGCTGATTTAGTTGTCTTCAGTATTAGCTAAAATGCGTTGGGTTCTGGTTCTGAGTATTTTTGACCGCACGCCTACTATATAGAGGGCACCGGGGTATTGATTGCACACAGGCGCTACATGGACTAGAGACGGCTCTGGTTGTCTGAACTGTTTGCTGAACCTATTTTCAATTGTTTTATAAATAAAATCTTTGAATTTTATTTGACAAATCTGTCACTATTTGGCATTGATGATGAATTTGGTGAACCCATGAGTGATTGATCATCAAAACAAATGACGAACTGACAAATTTTTTCAAATATTCTTAAAAAAATTGTTTTTAATTCCACGAAACATTATTTTGGTAAAATGTTACATTTTCTTCACGTTATAATTTCGCAGTACTGAAAACGTTTTTACGTATTTTTGCACATCCTACCTTTGGTAACTGTCATTTCATACATTCGCATAAAGTTGATGATCGCACCTCATTCCCGATCCAAACGTGGAACAATAATACCTATCACTGATTCAAATGTTTAATTATTTTTAAAATCAATTCAAAATAATGAAAAACACTAACTAAACTTTCCATAGGCAAATTAGACTTTGATGATTAAAAAATTAATATGAAATTTGACAAAACTATTGAAATTTTCGTAGTTCGAGTATTTTTAATAAAATAACTACCCTAACGAAGTTATTTGGTGTCGAAATGATTGTAAGAACAATGTATGGTTCCTTGAAATGTGAATATGATCAGAGGTGCAATTGCGTAAGCCAGTCGTTTTCAATTTGATTGTCATATGGCTATTCGGCTAAGCAAATTAGCCCGTTTGACAATTGAAATCGAACATTTTTGGCTGTCAAATGAATACTTACTATTGTCTTGTTTTGTTGTTGACAACCAAAAACGTATGCTTATTTGGTTAGCCGAATAGCCATATGACATTCGAATTTGAAAACGATTGGCTTAAACAATTGCACCTCAGGATTGATATTCAAATGTAAGTGATTTAATTACGCAGTAATCGTGTTTAAATTGGTTTGTTTACATTATTGCCGGATTCTATTGAAAGGGACTTGATGTCATCTCTGCAGACGGGGCCAAGACCCAATGACCTTATCCGATGACTTATCTAGACTTGGTATGAAATAACATCTGTTTACACCTTTCTGCTGTGCCTTAATGACACGGTTCTTGGATGTAAATGTAAGGTGTGGAGAATAACATAATTTCAAGATAGAGTTTGAACGATAATTTTTATAATTATTTGTTCTTCAATAAAATATCAAAACAAAAACAGATTTATCCGGAAAGACTTCTGTGAAGTTTGTAAAATTCATGATTTAACTTTCTTAAAACGTTTTTGACAACGGAATCCGTTTTGTTTTTTCGTTATCCAGTACCTGAATTTTCCCAATACGAAAGAAATTGAAAATATACAAAAAAAAACAACCGGACAAGTGCGAGTCGGACTCGCCCACCGAGGGCTCCGTTAAAGACTATATTTTTTATGATTTAACAAAGGTACTTAGTTTTCAGATTTTACTTTCAGATATAGGGAATACTTGTAGTATAAGACTACCGTCTTCTGTAATACTTTACTTGCCAAATTTCATAGTTCTAGGTCAACGGATAATACCCTATAAATTTTGATTCCCTTGAGAGTGTCCAAATATACGCTTTTTGCGGCATAAACACTCGTATCTTTTTTTCCCGTTAACTTAGAAGTTTAATTTTTTCACAGCTCAAGGGACTGTAGACCTTTCAACTCGATACACGCACGCTTCCGAGCTAAAGGGCCTTGACAGACAGACGGACAACAAAGTGATCCTATAAGGGCTCCGTTTTTTCTCTTGAGGTACGGAGCCCTAAAAATCCAGTCAAAATATGTTATTTATTTTTGTTCCTAATAGTGGCCGCTTTGTGTGGACTTGTGGAGTGTAAAATTATAAAAAATACACAAAGAACTGGGTCACACCGTTCTTACCTCAATAGCCGAAATAATTTCTTCCGCTCGTAAAAATACGGAAGTTTCATTAAAAAAGTTTAATTAATAAAATGCTAGTGCAAGGCTTTGCTTGTTGCGAAACATTTTCTTTAATTTAAGGTTACATTTCATTTATAGCCCGTTTTTTATGTCCGTCCAGATTTTATTCCCAAAAGGTCGGCTTTCGCAGCCCTAATCACGATGTTAAAAAAAAGTATTAAAAAGTGTAAACATTTCCCATCGGGGTTGTCCAAACATGTTCGCTTTGAAAACAGTGAGACAGGCCAAAACAAATTTTCATACTGAAAGTGACTGAAACATGAATTATAGTGTCCTAATTTGCTGTAGGTCGTACGATGATGTTTTTAGGGTTCCGTACCCGAAGGGTGCTAATGGGACCCCATTACTAAGCCTCCACTGTCTGTCCGTCTGTTCTGTCACAGGGGTCTACAACTGCAACCGTTTAATATAAAGTTATTTTTTTTACATAATACGTGTTACTATAGCCTCTATCACGACAAATAATAAACTATTTAAAACAAGAAATAAGAGAAACCTTGAAAAAGTTGCATTATTTATTTAAACGTTATCTGGTTTTTACTATTACTTGAAGTCTGTAATAATCCAAGTTTTAAATCTAGTCAGATTGTAGGACATACTCTAAAAAATAATAAAAGATAGGGTTCCGCACGCAAACGGTGCCAATTTTTTTTGTCAGATATTTAGCAGCTAGTTTTTTGTAGCCTTGATGTTGCTTTGGCACATATATTGTTGTTATTTACCATTGTGTTTTAGGGTTGTATTGTGGGGGGGGGGTGATACCGAGGTTTCTGTGCGCGAGTCGGACTTTCACCTGGCCATTTTTCTTTTTTTAATCTCCTAAATATTTTGATGCGCAGGCTCTTTTCAAGTTACTCCTCTTCCGATTTCGCGGATGCTCAAAAAAGTTTTTTTTTTCAATCAAATGCCTTTTCTAATGTTCTTGACTTCGCCGTAGAGTTCGGTGTAAAAAGTTTCCTATCAAAGAATGTGGGGTAAAGGCGTTGATGAATCATTTATCATATGAAAGCGGCGAATCCCCCGTCATGAGATGTAACATTTTATTTATTGATGTAACAAAACCGTATACCAAATGTAATTTAGGTGAAGTGAACGTTGTACGGATTGGTCTCGCTAAGAATTGAGAGTTCTCATTCAAGATACGAATGTTCACACGAAATTGCGGTTTTGGAAAGCTGTCTTGTAATTATTGTCACAGAGAGCGCGTTTTATAACTATTAATTGCAAAAGGAGGTGGTAGAGCTGATGCCGGGCTCGACTGTGGAGGTACCACCATCTTGCTCGTAAATCCTCCCGAAGTTATTCGGGGGAGAGTAAGAGAACAGCTCTCAGGCAAAACCAGACGGCCCACCATTGCCTGGGACCGATGGATGGCGGTATATCCATCCCCAATTACCGGGCCTTATATAAAACAGACTGGTGACGGGCAGCGGCGTCACTGGTGCAAGGATTTCGGCACCGCGCTCACCAACCCGCCTGCCCAGCGTGTGTGAAAATCCTGGAAAGTGGACGAAACAGGCTGGTGGATGGATGGATGAATTGCAAAAGTAGCGAAATTTGTAATAAGTATATATTAGGATTGCTTACAGGCAGTTGCCTAGGCGTAGGTGTCATTCGTTCCCGACTTCCGTAGATTTTTGCGGAAGTCCCTGGAAAGATTGATTAACGCCTCGCTTGCTGTCACTCTCAGTTTCTGGGTGAGCACTCTTCATCCTAGGTCTTATCGATGCTTTCAGGCGCGGTAATTGCTAAGCGAAATCCCATTGTAAAGTAAAGTATGTGTTTTTCGGGAAATTCAAACGAATTCAGCCAGCTACTAGATTTGGTCTGACCTATATATCCCTAATGCGTTATACTATAAGGTGACTTTTATTTATACAGCTAAACTCATACTGGAGGCTTTGTAAGTGATCAGTAACACGGATCGATAACACTTTTTTGCTAATTTCGCAAAATAAAATCTTGACGTCCCATAGTAATTGACTCGGGGCTGGGCTTGCGTTTGTAAGGAACACAAAAAGAATAACTTACGAATTTCATAAAAAGGGCCATCGAACTTTGTTACTGAGCACTTACCGAGTCTTCAGTAAGAATTTGACTGTATAAATTAAAGACACCTTATATTTATCACCAATCCGATACTGGATAATTAAAAAAGTTACACAAACAAAAATTTTTTTTAACATAATAAATAATAGTAATTCAGCATATTTTAAAACGTTCCGAATTCTCGGTCACGTGCCGTGCCAATAACGGTCACGGTTTAAAATTCGACGTTCTAAATCCGAACTCTACCCTAATAACTCAAATAAGTACGGTGCTCGAAGTAATTCGAATTTGGAATCCTCGCCATGTGTACGTAATCGAACTATGACGTAGCACGTATATACTCGTCTAATATTATAGGGGCTAATCGGACCTGTGTTTGGAAAAATCACGTGATTTGTAATAGAATAGAATATAAATTTTTATTCACACCAAGCTCCGTACTAGGCTTGCAACAATTAAACTTACCTACTATAATAATAGATACAAAACAAAACACTAAAAACAAAATTAATTACAACAATTACAATTATTAAAATAAAAGTATTTAGAGAAGGATATGACTTTCTAGACATTTAAGCGTATCTCAAACCTTGCGTTTATCGTGTGTTCTAACATGAATTTAGGCGATGAGAGCCAGAGCGGCTTATCTTTTCCAGACACAATTAATAATCAATCATAGTTTTATTGTGTCTGGAAGAGATAGGTCGCTCGGGCTCTCATCGCGTCACTGTGTCTTGTAAATCATACAAAGATATAGAAAAGGCAACTTCTGCCCTAAACACTGAGAGGACGGTTAAAAATACATGCAGACACGGAGAAAGCTTCTAATTTCTGTCTTCTAATTTATTGGGCAATAGCTTTCTGACTCAGATCCCCCCAATCATCTGGAATCCAGAAACTTCACGACAATCCATTAGGAGCTTATTAAAATCGTATGGACCATGTCAGTGGCTAGCTGCGGTGATATAAAAAGCGCGGGCATACTTGTCGTGTGCCCTCGACCGGTTATTTTCGGAAAAACGTCTGGCGCGCCCACTTGTCTGCAACACTAGATATGTGATATTGGAACATTTAGTTGAATTATGTGAGGATTGTCTAGTTTTTGTGTGTATTCGCTGCTCCAGTGACCCGTTAATGCCAAGTGTACAGACCACGTCGTATTTGGTACGGATATTCTATGTCACGAAGTCCGTTTGGCTATGGTTGTTGTTAAGGGTGTATAATACCTCACTTCGCTTCTCATGATCCTGCTTTATACCAACAAATACTGCAACAATCACTCTGAAATTAATATATAGTAAAGTTGAGGACTAATGCTATGTCCATGTTGTTGTGAAAATTTGATTACATTAAATTTTCTCTATAGAAAAAAATTGCAAAGTTGCCCCCAAACCGTACAATAAACCGATAGCATTCAATGAATACTTGAAATTAGATCTGAAACTTTGCATAATATAACTGATATTAGTATAAAGCAGCTGCAGACTGTAACATAAAAATGAAAAAATCATCAGTGTAGCCGTGATTTCAAAATAACTGATGTTTTGCGTGCGCGGCATCTGATTAGAGTAGGATAGACAGTTAAAAAGCAGAAGCGTTAGAGCAGGACTGCGAATTGATGTATTATGGGCCCTTAAGCGTACACACGCACTTTTTTCTAGTGTGTGTAACATTGGAAGCGCTACCAAACGCGCCACACACACAAAACGCACTTATCTGTACACGTCACTACTACAACCATAGACAAACAGACTTCTTGAGATAGAATAGAATACATTATCTGTACATGGGTTTCAAAATTTGGTGTTGTGAGCTGAAATATCCACCACGAGATTTTTCAAAATTACGAATTCCAAAGCTATTTGTATAGTTAACAAATATAATATGAATAAGGTACTACAATAATAAGTGAAAATAATTCTAGGGTAGATCAAGTATCGTTAACTGACCACAGTCTAGAAGAAAAAAAATGACTAGCTTTTGCCCGTGGCTTCGCCCGCGTGGAAGTGTCAGTCAAGCTTTGTGTAGTATTCGCAGTTCTCGGCTTGACGGTCATTTTATCAACACCCCTTATAGCCTGTATACCAGAGTCATTGCGATGATAATGAAGAAAACCATAGCCAAATTCGTTAAGTAGTTCTTGAGTTAAAACTAAACATCCATCCATCCATCAGCCTGTTTCGTCTACTGCTGGACATAGGCCTTTCGTGGATTTCGCCACTCTTGGCGATCCTCCTGGAAGAAATGCCCATACTCATACTCCGCTGGGAAGGCGGGCTGGTGAGCGCGATGCCGAAACCCTTGCACCAGTGACGCCGCTGCCCGTCACCAGTCTGTTTTATAAGCCCCGGCAATTGGGGATGGATATACCGCCATCCATCGGTCCCAGGCAATGGTGGGCCGCCTGGTTTTGCCGAAGAGCTGTTAAACTAAACATACTCGTACTAACAACCAATTTCATTTAAAGTTTCGCAATGATATTTGATGTAAAGACACGACTCTTTTACTACATTATTAGACATATTAGTATAGATGGTATAAATATTAATTCTGCCCAGCGTGTGTGAGTATGGGCATTTCTTCCAGGAGGGCCGCCAAGAGTAGCGAAATCCTGGAAAGGCCTATGTCCAGCAGTGGACGAAACAGGCTGATGGATGGATGGATGGAAATATTAATTCTTCGATACTTTCTAGATGACAGAGCTCTTTATTGTAAGATGGTCTTATATAATGTATTTTTTTTAGGGTTCCGTAGCCCGACAAGGAACCCTTATAGTTTCGCCATGTAAATTCACTATAATTTTTTTTAAGGATCTCCCATACACGTTAATTGGGAATGAACTTTTTTTTCTCGTCTATTCCATAGTGTGGGGTATCGTTGGATAAGTCGTTGGGTGTGTGAAAACCATTTTTTTTTTCGATTTAGGGTTCCGTTGGCGAAATAATAAGCTTTAAAGTGCAAATTTTTGTTAGTGCCGAGTGTCTCCCCCTGCCGGCTAAACGGTTGTTTATGAGTATGAATAAAAATTCACTTAAGTAAATATAATGAAGTTAAAAGGAAAACTATCACAGCTAAGTAGGCTTTACAGGCTTACGAGTGTTAGTCCCCTCTAAACACGACAATGTATAGGCTGTTCTTCGGGAGAGCAACTTCCGAGCGGATTAAAAGTTTGGCGCGATCTGTATTAGTACACCAACTTGTAAAACGTACTGGGCAACTACGGAACCCTACACTGCACTTGACCGGTTTTTCTTTTCTGCTCGCGTGTATATTGAGTTTATTCAGTCGCACATACAACTTTAATTTACTACAATAGGTGATAAACATTTTAACCGACTTGCACTATAATTTGCGTTGGAAATTGTTATAATAGTATTTATTCGTCACTGCAATACAGGATACATAATACGTTAAAACAATGATATCGTTTAAAATACGTAATACGATTTGAATCCATATTATTGTGTATATATTATTAGGTATATTTGTACAAAAGAAACAAAAACGAAACGTTAGTACTAAAATGTGGACATACTGTAAAAGTAAAACTGATGGACAGTGCACAACCCGAGGGTACATGAGGTCCTACAAATCCACAGACATATAATTATTACTAAGTAGCAGACCAAACATAAATATTGAACAGCGTGGCAAGTTTCGATACAAAAAATAAGCTGCATTTAGGCTTCGTGGTATGAAGAAACGTGTAAAAATGGGTTGTTTTGGCTGGCTTATGCTTGGAACATATTTGTTAATTCCTAAACTAATCTCTAGTTAGGTATTTTGTTTGGAAACAAGCAATTTTATATTTAAAAGAGCCCGAAGTTCCCTGAGCTAAAATTGCCACGCGTCGACTCTATGCGTTTATTATTAATTTAGGTATGCTACTATATTATACGTCTATGTACAAATCCAAGTGTTTTTTTTTTATAGATGGTAGAGTATCCCTAATAGACCACATTCCACGGAAAACGAAAATTTTTGCGCGAACTTTTTTTTACCCGTCCATAGAAATTTAGTCAGCTTGTTTAACCACTTGGTACTGGGAGTCTGGAAGTGAAAAATTATTTGAGCAAAAATTATTTTTTCCTTCTGGAATGTGATCAGTTAACGATACATGATCTACCCTAGAATTATTTTTACTTATTATTGTAAAGACCTTATACATTAGGGTTCCGCACCCGAAGGGTGCTAAACGGTACCCTAGCTATCACCACAGCGTAAAAAAAATTAACTGTGCTATTGCTAAGCTTCCACTGTCTGTCTATCCGTCTGTCACTGGGGTCTACAGCTTCAGCCGTTATATGTAGCCAGTTGAAATTTTCACAGAATACGCGTTACTATGGCTTCTAATGTAATTTTTTAATAATATATGTTTATTCTGTTAGACTTTAAGTGAATACCTAGTATATAAGGATAATTTCAAATGCAATTTTATTGTTAATGAATTAAATAAATGAAATGAATGAAATAATATGAAAAAAAATTAAAACCATGGGGGTCACCATACAAGAAACCTTGAAAAAATAGCATGACTACTACATACAGATAAACTCTAAAGTTCTATTTTTCGATAAGTGTTGGTCAAACCGCAAGTATCTTTCACTCGTTACTAGAGTTGCCAGACTTACTCCTACGGGGAGGGACAAATAGCCCAATTTACAACGTGAAATTTAAGTTAATTTGCTAACGAAAACTGGTGATAGTACTCGTCCATATGAACAACTTTTATTAATGAAGCTAACCCTGAAATCGCGAAAAAAATATCAGCTGTTTCATACATTTGGGTCGAGTAGGTATTTAACTTTTCTATGGAACAGCTTATATTTGTTTTCACGATTTCAGAGTTGACTCCATAGTAAAAGTTGTTCATATGGATGAGTACCCATCACCAGTTTTCGTTAACAAAATGACTTAAATTTCACGTTCTATAGGTATATTTTTTAGCTTTTTCCCTGATACCAGTAAAATCCAGAGCTAAATTCAAACTATTTCTTAAAACCAGTAATAATAATGTAAGAAAAAATATTATTTTTTCAGTTTTCAATTATTTTTTTAAGTTTTTGTATATTTTACAAGCATGAACACATTTTTACTCAATCCACAAAAGAACCGTCGGCACTGCTCGTAATACAATTTAATTAAATAATTCAATCCCATTCATATCCAGTTGAGCTACATCAATATGTCGTGTGACAGACTGATTGGATGATGGTGGCTAGTCATAACATAATAGTGGGATGATAGATTAGATGATGATTTATGATTTCGTGTACAACTAGTCGTTTGCCCGCGGCACCGCCCGCGCTGGAGGAGCAAGTGCGTTCAACTTTTTCTTCGAGAAGTTTAGCTAATTGTAATATTCTATTTTAGTAATATTATAATTATCTTTATTAGTTTCTGTTTTTTTAGTTTTCGCAAATATTTTGATGTTTACATTTTTTACACTATGCTTAATTTACTTGACGATGCACAAAGGATTTTAGAAGCCGAAAAAGTGACATAGTCTTTTTGATTCCAAAATCTGTTAGATCATTTGTAATCTTGCCAATTATGTGTAGTTTTTCTTTCCAGAAGAATTTTATGTATGACGGTAAAAAATTGGTAAATTCTTTAATACTACTCACCGGTGCCAGTGATTGGAAACCTGATAGCATAGTATTGTGGGACTTTTAAAAGTTGTTTGGCAGTTATACTCGCAGTAGTTTAAGAGAATTACACAGATATCCGTTTTATTTAAGACAGTTTTCTACTCTGGAATCCCGCTGTTTTCGGACAAGGTATTTAACACGGAAATGTGAACATAACTATGTCCTACATGCTTAAATTTTTGTGTTTTCCAAAAAGGCGGAACATACAAGATAAATAGATTTGAAGAAAGTTAAGTTGGCAACACTAGCACGAAGCTTAGAACATTATTGTGGCCTAAAGGTCGCTGTAACCAGGCCATAAACTACAAAAAAGAAAAAAACATTTTCGTTGTCTTTTATTTGAACTCAATGTTTGCAACATTAGGTTCACAAATGATGCGGAGAATCAGACACTGATTGTTATAAATAGATTTTTAGAACTCATTCTAATTGCATGTCGACGTTTCGAAGTCATTAATATCAGCTACATTGATAAACAGGACGCCAGTTGTATTGTTAGAAGTCCTGCCAAATTATATATGTTACTGGCGAAACCAGATTTTAGGACAAACTAGTTTTTCCTAGGCCAAACTAAGATCGATACCATGATATGGCTGGTAACATCGTATTTTTGTTAAAACTTAAGGGTGTAACTTTTTACCTCGGTGCAAAATGCACATCATAATATTGTTTTCCTTACTTTTGAATAAAAAGTATGCAATAAATGTGTTTTAAGGCAACTTGCGGAAATAGTTTATTAGTAATATAGTCTTCACAAAAAATTACGTACTTTAATGTATTACATATTGTTTGCATTACATTAACAAACTTAAAAGCGTGTTTACAGTTGTAATGTAATGCAGCTAAAATGTAACGCATAAAATTGAATAATTTTCATGTGATCACCTAACTATTATCAAGCAGTTTGCGCGCATTGCTATAAAACGCATTTATTGCAAACTTTTTATTCAAAAGGAAGGAAAACAATATTATATGTGCATTTTGCACCTTAAGACGTTGCCTCGCTCTGCTTCGCTTGGCTCCTGAATTTATATTCTCAAGCAACCTAACCTCCTCCTCCTTCGCTCGTCGTGGCACCTTCTTTGGCCTAGGAAAAACTAGTTTGTCCTAAGAATCAGGTTTGGCCGGTAACATAATTATATATGTACATAGTACCTACGTAATATAGGTATTAAGATAATACGAACGGGTACATTACGTATATAAGGTGACTTTCGTTTATAGAGCCAAATTCATTCTGAAGACTCGGTAAGTGGACAGGTCAGGACCAAGGTTCAATGACCCTTTCTGTGAAATACGCGGACTACGAAGAACACCTCGATTCAATTAGTAGACTTCTTGTACAAATAGAATCGAGGAGTTCTTGAACAAGTATAGGCTATGACACCTATTCTCGTGTAGCAAATATTAGATTTAGAGCCGCCATAACCTAATTTTTTTCATTGCAAAATAGGCTTTAACGCGGATAGATAAAAGTTAAATGAGCTTGTATTATTTTTGGTTTTTCAACTCTAAATTTAAGGTTTGCTGCACGAGAATAAGTCATTATAGACGCACAAAATTATTCTTCGTATTCGCAAACAGGCTCATTGAACCTTGATCCCTGACCACTTACCGGGTCTCCGGTATACATTTGGCTATATAAACGAAAGTCACCTATAGAAATATTACTCGTTTAATAAAATAAAAGATACTTTATTTGTCTTAGTAAACTAACATACAAATACAATATTACTTACAAAAATGGAAAGACAAATGTCTAAGCTCGGCATAAAGCTAGCTGACACGCTTGCAGGCAGCCGCAGATTTTCATCTTAGCGTTGTATTAACAAAAGAAATACATGATAAAATAAGAAAATTACAATAAATACTTAATAAAAAAATATAAAAAATACTAATCTAATAAAACGAAAAGACTACAATTTTTTATAAAGAACACAGTATTGTATGGATTGAAATTTGATATCGTAGGGAATGTCATAATTTCAAGTTCAGTTCAGCTCTAATAAAGGTATGTAGCAAGTTTAGGAAACCGTTTAGAAATAGTAATAAATCGACTCAGCTGTTTTTTTTTAACTCAAATGTTTCTATTCTGTTAAATAAACATGGCTAATTATTTTTTAAATGGCCACAATTTCCGGATGGGTCATTAATACTGCCACATGATAAATAATTGAACAGTTTCAGATCATTTATTAACGAGTTGTGAACTGTCGGTTTATCCTTTAATTATTGTGATTGTTATTTAACCATGAAGGTTTTGCATTAATTGTTAATGTGGGTGATTATTTTGTTACGTTGTTAAACACAATAAATAGTGTAGATTTTAATTTTTTTGGTAATAATAATAATAGAAACGAAATTTGTCAGTAATCTCCATAAGTTTTAGGGGGCATCAATAAACTACGTCACACGGTAAAGGGTCCTCCCTACTATCACGTTTACACCAAAAGTGTCTAGAAGTAAAATGTGCCCCTCGATGCGTACATAATGATAAAAATTTAAAAATTCCAAAAATATGGAAGCGTCACCTTCGGCCGTGGGTTTGAAAATATGAATAGTTAATTCAAAAAGAACTTAAGCGACTATTTTTTTTTAAACCTCGACAGACGGCGTCGCTTCCACATTTTATAAGGATACCACTCAAGAGACTTTTTTCAGAATTTCCTAAGAAAGCCACGTAACAAGTTCTCACGACTTTTTTACTACTTAGATTATTACATAAACTACATATAGGCGCGAATTATACAGAAGAGACGTGGCGAGGACGTATTTCGGTCAAAGTAACACAATATAAACCTTAATAGTACGTAGCATAGCGTCGGCGTGGCGGACGAAATTCTCCTTACGACAAAAACGACGCTATGCTACGTACTATTAAGGTTTATATTGTGTCGCCACGTCTCTTCTGTATAAACCGCGCCATATACCTACGTACGGATGTGCCTTCAACCAAACGCAACATTACAAAATGAGTCACCGGTAATCGAACCTATGAATGTTTACCCGTAAAACTTTCCCGTTTTATTTATGCTAACACTTTACAAATGGGGATAATACTCGTAAATATTTGTAACAAATGGAAGTTAACCAGAATTGTTGCGAAAGATGCGTTTTGTTAATGAATTTATGTGCGCGACGGGTACGGTAAACGGTTTCTTTATTGATTGTTGTGCACACATAAAAATTGCTAAGACAAATAATAAATTATACCGTGTGTACACAGGCGAGCTTATCTCCGCAAAGAGATTTCATCCAGCAAACCTTAGGGCGATAGAGACATTTTATTAAAAAAAGTAATCTTAGCATACAAAATACGAAGTGAAATTTATTTATATAGCCAATTTCGTCCTAGAGACTGTAAGTAAGTACTCAGAATCAAGGTTCGATGACCCTGTTTGTAAAATTTGTGAATTATTAGTTTCCTGTTTCCTACAAACGCAATCCCAGCCCCGGGTGAATTACTATTTGAGGTCAACATTTTATTTTGCGCAAAACATGCGGAGAGAAAAATCTGGCTATTACAACAAGACATTCTTATTGCAAACGACACAGCAAGAACCAACGAGTTTATTTTACTAAGAAAAATTGTGAAGAATATTAGAATATTATTGCAATAACAATTAAAATGTCTTTTGCACCGAAACTCTTGTAGATTATTTTTACAAACTGCACTAGTATTTCTATCGGTCCTCGATTTTTGAGCGTGATCGATCCGTGATACTGATCACTTATTGAGCCCCCTGTATGAATTTGACTGTATTAATAAATGTCACCTTATACTAGGTGAAATTAAATCAACCGACCAAATTCATACTGGAGACTGGGTTAGTCATCAGGATCAAGGTTTAATGATCCTCCAGGTGAAATTCGAAAAAAAATGGTCGGTTGATTTAATTTCACCCTATATATCTACAGGTGATAGGCCAGCTCATAACTAACCAGAATATCAATATATCACCTCAGTCGACGATTTTCGAGTTATCGATACTTTTATGAATATAATGAAATTCAAAAACAACTTTAATTTCTTTCAAGTGCCACAGCTACACAATAGAGAATATGCATGTCGTTTTAAATAAGTAATATTTGTGTTTTTTGTATTCTATTTACTTTGTAGAATTTAATCATGATGAATGATTGAATTGGAGAAGATTATCATGAAACTTATTTTGATTTTATAACTATGAAATATGGTTAATTTAGTTGTAAATTCCTATTCATAGCCCTGATTTGATCACATATTAACGATTTGTGCATTAAAAAATTTAAATGCATATTCTTTATTGCATATACCAAAATGCAAATTTTTGCATCGCAATCCTGAATAGCCCTGCTGTTGATCCTAGTCCAAAATAAAACTATAATACTTTTGCAATAAAAAATATATATTTTTGTTAGATTTTTCAATCTACTTGCTGTGGCAAGAAATTGGGCTACCACATTATCTTCCCGTGGATGTCGTTCGTAAGAGGCTACTTTGGTAGCACGTACCAGTGGATGGGCAGTAGCGTCTAATGATTATGATGGCAGCAGCGTTTTTCAGCTAGTTATTGGGCCAAGTCTGAGTCAGACTCGCGCACAAAGAGTTCCGTACCACCCCACAATATGGTAAATAACAATACATGCCAAGGCTACAAAAAACAAAGTGCTAAAATGGTAGCGCCTGACAAAAAATTTGTTGCCGTCTGCGAAAGAAACCCTAGTTTTTATTATTTTTGTTTTACTTTAGACTTCGAGTATGTTCTACAATCCGACTAAATTTAGAACTAGTGTGACCTATTCTCGTGCAGCACACCTTAAATTTAGAGTTGAAAAACCTAAAATAATACAAGCTCATTTAACTCTTATCCCTCTGCGTTAAAGCCTATTTTGCAATGAAAACTTTTAGGTTATGGCAGCTCTAAATCTAATATTTGCTACACGAGAATAGGTGTCAATGTGTATTACCGTCTTTGAGTAAGAGCCAAAACAAATGACATTTAAATAATGCAACTTTTTCGAGTTTTTTTTTTGTATGGGGACCACACTTAATTTGATTTTTTATTTTATTATTTGTTGTGATAAAGGTCGCAGTAACACGTATAACAACTTTCTACCTATTATGGTTGAAGCTGTATTACTCCTGCGACAGATGGATAGACAGACAGACAGACAGCGTGTGTTTATTAAGGCTTCTCTCAACGCCAATGACCCCGAACTGAGCAACTTTGTAACCAGTTTGTACGGTAAATATAGCATTTTTTGATACAAGAAAAATACATAGTAATATAGATGATACGAAGTGTAATGTAGTTTTTTCTGAATTTTATTTTAATATATACAAAATACAAATACAAATTTATTTTTCTCAAATGTTAGTAGGTACAAACAAAAAAACTAGCCTATGGTTAACTTTTTAAAAAAAATTTATGTAATGTTAACTTAAAATACACATTAAGTAAATGAAATATTATCCATATTTAAAATTTTGTACAAACTAAATTGATACACGTCACTGAATAGAATATGCGTGCTCCCATACCAGAATTCTCCGTTTCATGGGATGCACAAAAGTGTTTTTTGCCAGAAGGCGCCCACCCGTGCTAACTTATATAAATTAAACTTTAATCTAAATATGTTTTTATAAAATAAATATATATGTTATAATAAATAAATATTTAACAATGTGTATTCGTGTGTACATGATTTTAAATAAGTATATATAAAATGCTAGCAACAACAAAAAGAAGGTATTAAATTAACAAAAAAAAAAATGTTGCTACTTTATATAAGTGACACCAAAAACGTTAAGACAATTTTAATAAATAAATACAAAACAAAACAATAGAATAATAATAAGATGATTGTTTACTGAATGACATCCAAAAGACTTTCTACTTCCTCATACGATTTTGCTAGAAGCCAAGAACTCAACTCTCTTTTTAATTGGAGTTTTAATTTTGATTTGTCTGCCAACTTAATTTCTTTATAAATTTGGTTATGAATAAAGGGATGCAAAAACTTTTTGAAACGCTGTGCAAATTTAATATAATTATATAGAAGAGAAGAAAAAAAAAGTTTAAGTTGCCCTTATTTCTCAGTTTTCTGTCCACTTGTAATGATATAACTACCAGTTTTTATCGAGACGGTGTAAAAATTTATAAACTTCTACACAAAACAATATTAAATATTATGGTTTTCCCACTTTTCGGAAATTCTTTTTATTTTATTTAAAATTTATTAAAATTTAAACAAAAATGTATTAAATTTATTTTAAATATTTTATTTAAAACCGCGCCGTGCATGTCATCCGCATCATTATTGGACCATCCGCATTCACCGATATGCGGCGGCGCATAGAGTCCAATTAAGGCGACGCCACGAAATTTTGGCGACATGGATCTCCATTTTTCTCAGCAATAAAAAAACATATGTAATTACCAATTTATAAACTGGATTAAGCATTTCATTGACATTATTTTGCCCGAAGATTTTGTTGATTGATTAATTTTCTTAGCAGAAAAAAAAATTTAGAAACCATCTTTTAAAACAGAGATTTCTATTTTACGGACCAACGGGAACGAATGAAGTCTGTAAGTTTTTTATTTAAATTAGTCTACAAATACACTTTAATATGGCCGATTGGATTTATTAAATTACTTATAGTTGCCATTTTAAATGAAAAATACTGTTTTGCCGCATACGACCTTACGGCATAAGCTAGTTCGTGAGCGCATATTTGTATGGAGTAAGTCCCCCTCACTCCACTCGCTTAAGGCGCCGATTTGAAATTAAAAGTTCATCAATACCTCGCCTAAAGGGGCTATTTCGATATAAATGGCACTTATTGAAGTTGTTTACCTGTTTTTCAGATGAAACCACTAATTTGATAAATCAATATATAAATTTCGGAACCTTTTTCTAGTTTTCTTCAGTACAGAAACGCGATTGCGTAACTTTCGCTCGATATAAATAATTATTGAAATGCAGTCTTCTTCTACACTTTTTTTCATAGTATGACAAACAGGAATGACATACAGACCTGAACGATATTTTATTAGATGGATTTTAGCGATATCAAAATTTTCTCAGTTGGAAATTTTGATAGCTATTTTAGTACACTATGATAGAAATAAATTTATATATTTTGAAACACTTGGCGATTTATCCATCGGCATCGCAAGGAGATAACAAATTAAATTTATATTACTACGGTATAGAAAATCAGAAAAGTAAATCTGGACGCCAAGATGCTCACTACTAAGTGAGTAGGTACCTATACATATCGTTGCGGTATGGGAAAGCACAAGCGTAAATTCGCGGGTCATGTTGAGAACTGGATAGCTCAGTTGGTAGACCAACCGCCCGGTAAGCGAGAGGTCCCGGGTTCGAATCCCGGTTCAGAGCACCTCACGTCCAGATTTACTTTTTTGATTTTCTATACTGCAGTGATATAAATTTATTTTAGTACATTTTATATGAATTTAAAACCGACATTTTGCAATTTTTTCCGGAATCCGTCCCTCTCGCACTGCGGGGCGTTCCGCATGGAGTAACATGACCTTGCAAGCGTGTCATATCGTTTTAATTAAAGTGGTCAATTTTATAGAAATCGGCGCGTGCGATGTTGACAGGTCTCCGTACACCTCTGGCCTGTTCTTTGAAGTATTGTTTGATGTCAAGCGTCACAGTGTTCTCATCTAGTTCAGTCGCATGAGCGTGTCTCGCTCGGTGACGTAAGAACCTAGACAGGCCGGTGCGCACATCCCTTAGAATAAAGGTTCCCAATTAATTAATGTCATCCATGTAAACCGGGACTCGAACCTCCGTCCTCATGAAACGAAATAATTTAACGAGTTCACGGTCCATTTAGGAGATATCGTTAAAGGAATTAACGAGCCAAACCGCACTCAATGTTTTAGTATACAGTAATATTAAACACTAGGAAAACATACAACAAATAACTTGGCTGGTTAAAACAATTTAGCTACAGTTCGATGCCAAGTTTACAATCATTAACTATTCGCTGTTTAGCATTAGCAACTGAACTATTTAAGTGAACTGTTGGTTTGTATCCTTCTCAAGAATGTTTAGGAATATACAGTACATGTATTTCTTTACTGAATTTTTCCTTTGATGTGTCTGCATTACTTAGGACTCCTTAAGGCTGTAAGAGCTGTGAAAGTATTGCCAGTTTAAAAAAAGAAAAGACACAAAAGAACATTTCTTGCTGACTAGAATAATTATTGAAAGTCTGTTTAATTAAATGCCTAGAAATAGAACTGAACAATTTTTAAATAGCAAAGTTTTTGTAAACAACGTCTATTTGTGGCTAAAATTTGAACTTATGCTGAAAGCGACGGTTTTTAACAAAAGTTGAAATTTTACCTTGTCGAATACGTTGTCTATGAGAACTATGTTATTCAGAAACTGTTTATTTCTAGTTCTAGACATCTAACTGAGGAGACTTTCAATCATTATTCCGGCAGAATTTTTTTTCTAACCTGGCAGCACTTTCGCCGCTCTTTAAGCCTTAAGATGTCAGTTCTACGCAAAACGACTCCCCCTCTTTGACAGCACATATAAGAAGATACCACTCAAGAGACCTTTTTTTAGAATTTCCTAAGAAAACCACGTAACAGAATTTTCCGCCTCGAAAATCCGAGTCATTTGTATTAATCTCTATATTTTTCCCAGAATGGCACCCTTCAGAGCTTCTCCCTGGATATTATCACCGTCTTTCCAGACACAAGCCATTTCAGCCTACGAGAACGTGTAGATTTTTTTCGTCTTCCATCTACATATATACTGCCAAGAGAAGATTCGCACGGATTAAAGTCATACATCAAATTCCCAAAATGTTGGACTGTACTATGCCACCATCGAAACTGCACTTAATTACCTAATGTTAAAATCTACAATTGAATGATAACAACAACGAGGAAAATGGAGGATGTTAAATTAGCCGATTATTCAGATAGATATAGAGAGATTATTGACCTTAAAATACTAATGATTATTTAATTTTATTCTTCGTTTGTCTAAATGTTGTCGTCTTCTTAAACTAACCTATTTGATAATTAGTTCTTAAATAAACCAATACAATGTCGTTAAACATCAATGACATTTTATAAAATGTCAAAAATGTCATTGTTTAACATTAAATGACATAACAGGTTCAGGTGTTAAGAGCGGGCTAGTCTATACAAATAAATAAAATTAAAGGGTCTGTCTGTGAATTCGAAATAAAGGGTTTTTCTAAAGCACGTACCGTTATTTGCACGTCACCAAAACCCAAACAGGAGTTTTTAAATTTTGATCTCTCTGTCTGTCTGTTTCTCCAGTCTTATTTCCAACGGAGACGTTTTTGACTTGATTTTTATTGGCAGGTGGGAGGACTTTGCAGATATTAATTTGACGTCTGTCACTTTTGACTATAGTCACATACTTTTTAATCCGAAAAAAGGTTCCGATGTCTCTGTCACCTTTGACTTTTTGACATCTGTCATTGTTACTCGTAGATAGATCAATTTAATTCTACGGCTTTACAAAAACAAAACCAACGCTTGCGGAGCTGCGGGTGGCACCTAGTCTCTAATTAAGTAATTTCTCTAGGCGGTTAATTTTGTTTTTAGCAACAACAGTGGCACAAAAGCCTGCCATGTTTGGGTAAGTTGTTTGCATAGGTATATTCCGGTCAAGGCCAACGTTTCGGGTCTGTTTGGACACGCCCAACTACAATTTGTTACCGAACCGACGCAGCCCTTGGGTGTTTCAGCCTCGTCCGATTACGGTGTATTTCCGTACGGAACCCATGAAAGTAGTGAAGCGCATGATATTATGGCGTCTCAAGGAAAATAGTTATGTTAACTTATGATACTGATGGATGTGGAAAAGGTTAATTCGGTGGATCAGGATCGTACCAAATGGATATCTGTAGTCTATTCACCCACCCCTGTGGTATGGGTGCCTAATAATTTATGTAGTCTAATAAACTACAGGCGACGAGATATAATCTCCAACACTCCGTATCATGCCTTTATAACTTGAATTTAACAATATCCTTTCTAAGCGAGTACCTGTGCTGCATAAGGAACCTAATTCAAGTTTGTACGTTTTACATTGTGTAAAACATGGGCAAAACATGTCTCCTTGAATCCACGCGTCAGAAGAGCATCCTCGCATTGTAGCAACAGGAAAGCATGTCAACAGATATACGAAGAATCAGTTATAGTCTAATAAAATGTGTCAACAGTAAAACAACTTTGTAACGAAACTAATAAACTGAGCGGTACAGTAAACTTGCCAACAAAATAGGACGAAATAAAAATAAAAGTTAATCTTTTTACGCCTGCTCGCAATCATGAGGACTTAATACGTATTATGACACAATAACACTTCACAATAATGCCTTCGCCGAACCGTCTCTGTGGTCTTGTGATTCGAAAGTCTCGCCCTCTAATCCGCAGGTTGTGTGTTCAAATCCCGTTAGAGCACATTTGTGTCCAGGCTACGTGCTCCAGAATTTGTACTCTAAGTACGACGGTAAGGCTCACCTCACCACCGATCACGCTGGAGCGGAATGATCGTCATAGGTATTTCACCTTTGACACCCCCTCATGTCGTCGCGATGTTAAAATAAAGCATACTACCCTGTAGCCGCGATTACACCATACTATTTGTCGGGATCCTAATTAGGGCGCGCGCAGAAACAAACCGTCCTAAACGCGATTACACTGTCCTTAGTCTATCGCTATCCTGGTTAGGATGCCGAGAAATCGGATGGTGTAATCGTGGCTTATGGCCTAGTGGTCGAGTTTCGGCTTATTATACCGAAGATCGCGGGTTCAACATTTCGTAGAGGCAGTATTTTCCCCTTCTGCGTGCCTCAGAAAGCAAGTAACCGTTCGTCCGACTTATTTAGTCGCTAAGACGAGACGGATTCCTGATTCTGTCATCTGTCAAAAGAGTAAGATAGTCTGAGAATTAATTTACCTGTAGAAGTACGAGTATATCAGCAGTTTCTAGGAAACTATTACTAATGTAGTAAATAGGTAATTAGGGCGGTTATACACAATATTCAGCTTTGCGTGTCAGGTTTGGCTTTGTTAGTAAACGTGAGTAGCACAAACATTGTCGAGTTGAACTGAAACATGTATATACAGTCGAGAAATGGTCAACTTCATTTTGAGCCAATATTGGCCACAAGCCCACTATAAATATATTACCTAAATTATAATAATAAATATTTTAGCTTTATAAAAGCTTTTTCAGACGAATAGGTTAAGAAAATAGGTTTAAGTCCTTAATTTTTTATGTCTACTTTGTATCTATGGTTATATTTATCTACTGTTCCATATTCGACTGACGACGACCCCGAGTGGATCGAAATATATTTAGAAGTTATTATTTCTTTTTTGCATATATATAAAAGTGTACTTACCTAAATTATACTAGTTGAACGTTTAAAGTCCGATAAAGTTCATTAAAGTTTCATTTTCATTTCAACACTTTTTTGACAGACTATAGATATTTGACAGCGTCTTTTTAAATATCTATACATTATCTATCACAGTTTTTAATAATATTTTGGCCATGCAGAAAATCAGATCAGAAATGGCAGCAGTCTCTAGAGTGACTCCGTGACAATGTGATTTTTTTTTTCGTTTTAGATTAGAAGAATGTCAGCAGGGTAGCGGTCACATTTAGTCAACGTAATCTTTGGTAAATAAATAACTTTCTAGTTGTGCCTTTTTAATAGAACAACCAAATCGATATATTTTTTATTGTTTTTTTTTTTTACTCTTAAATTGATACTTCTGTTGTTGGACTATGGAGTATCTGCAGTGTTTTTCACATTTTTTACTAGTAGCTGCTTAGACGAACTCTCAGTTTTGTTTTGAGAGACTCTTGAGACCTACACTCGTAATTAGGATATATGTGTAGTAACGATAAGTGTAAAACCTAGGCCAAAATTCTTGCACTAAAATGCTATCTGGCATCTGTAGTTGTCATGTACACACGAAATGAGCAGAAATGGCGGAGAGTGGGCGGGTCAAGGTTGCTTGTGGCTTGCCTTTACCTTTTATGGGGTCGTTGCGGTGGGTTTCTCTCTTGTGCACAACCTATTTTATTCAAATATGCTCGGCAATGGTCGCTTTTCTTTTGAAAAACCGGTCTAGTGCAAGAAGGAACCTAAATGATTTGAAAAAAAAATACAAACTTAAAATGCATGAAACAAAACTGCAAAATAAAGTTACTCGATTATAAATTGGCGTTTTCAGTGTCGATTGTTTAAATAAGTAAATGGCACATGATATACAGAAAATTCAAAATTCCCAACTAGTTTAGATTTTGTGATAGATCCCGTAACAAAAATTGTCTTAAACTGACAACTTTGATTTCCACTCATTTCTTTAATTTTGGAGTAATGAAATGGAAATATATTTCTACTCTACTTAATAAGTTCTAGACAATGACAACCCACGTGTAGGGGTGGAAAAAAAGTGGCGACTCCTTTTTCATGTATTTTCGATGCGCACCTAGTATACAGTTTTTGATTGTATATTAAATAATAAACGTACATTCGGCCACACGGTCGGTAAAGAACCGTAAAATGTAAAATTTCCCGTTTTTTTTCTAATTTCGCATAGATTTATATAATGTCAATAGAGTCAGCCTTAAATATCATAAAAATACTCCACATAAACCTCACAATTTTCTGTTTGCGTTTGTGTATAGGTTTATTCTTAGGTTAATTAGTCCTAAGGTTGTATATATCATCATGTCATTTTTATATTATGTCATTTAAGTATTCGACTGATGCCGGCCCCATGTATCTCCTTAAAACCTTCCAAATTTGAATTTAAAGTAATTTTGATATTGCTTGCAAAAGAAAATTAAACTGACCTGAAAGTGTACCGGATAGCCGCAAAGAAGTGTGACGCTTATTGCAACCGCCTATAGGTTAAAATCGTGCAAAAACCTGGACGTTGAGTTGTCCCAGGATTCCCGTGGGAACACCCAGATAGGAACGAACCTTCGTAAGGTTTCGGGAAAATTGAAACTGCTATTTTTCTGACCGTACCGGATATAGAATAACCGGTTTCGACTAGATGGCATTGGGGTATTTTTGGGCCCAATTTAAAAGAGGGGTGGAATAGTTACCAAACGGCGCGGCGGGCTAGGTGATCGATTTGTTTACTTTGCCTAATACCTACTTGTATGGCAAACTTGTGACTTAAGTCCATTATGATAAAGGTGACTTTAGATTACTACATTCGGCTTTTAACAAATCTAAAAAGGAAAAAAGTATCGCTCTGTTCATTTATACATATACTCACCTCTATCTCCAAGAGCGTAGGCAGAGACTAAAAATCTCTATCTGCTTTGTTACGATCCTAACACATATAGTTTACTTGAATAAAATACAACATAATTGTTTTTGTATCTAACGGTACGTTTTTTTTCAAACCGAATGACACAGGGTACCAAACAGGACCCTATTACTAAGCCTCCGCTGCACTGTTTGTCCGTCCGTCCGTCCGTCCGTACTTCTGTCACCGGGGTCTACAGTTTCAGCCATAATAGCTAGCCATTTGAAATTTTCACAGAATACGTATTACTATAGCCTCTGACGCGGCCAAATACAAAAAAATCATTTTGTAAACATTAGCATTTTTTCAAAGTTATTTTTTTCAGCTCTATCTTAAAAAAGTTAAATAAAAGTTTCATATTATTTCCGATTGTAATCAAACTTTAAAATACATCGTCACGACATGAATCCCCGAAGGGATGCCAGAGGTGTTCCGAGTATGAACCGTGAAACGCATGTCACAGCCCATACTCGGTACACCCGCGTTTCACTGACGATTATTACGTCCCAACGTGATGTGTGGTGAGCCCTATTCGTCGTATTTCGGGCACAAATACACGATTTTTGAGCATGCAGGTTTCCTCACGATGTTTTCCTTCACCGTTCAGCAAGTAACAAATACGATTCACATAAATTCCGAAAAACTCATTGGTGCATGCCCGACCGACATTTTAAAGTAAAGCAACAAAAAATAAAAATTGGGGTTACTTTCTCGGACGTAGCCGAATTGTTCATCAACCTTTTTAGCGGCTTTAGCGTCGATTTGATGTTGCTATGGCATCTATATTGTTATTATTTACCATAACGTTCTTAGGGTTCGTAGGGTATATTGTGTGGTGATACGGAACCTTTCCAGCGCGAGTCCGACTCACACTTGGCCAGTTTTAGTTGCTACATTTGTTAGAGTTATAAGCTCCAACGCCATCCACGCTCGAGACTTCTATTTGTATAAAAAACTCTTCTATTTTAAAAATACTTTTTCTTTTGAGAAGAATGAAAACGCGACCTCCTTTCAAAGCAAATACAAAAGCAGCCAAGATATCAATGCATAAAACCACCAACTTTTGTATAATCTTTGATGGTAGCTTGTAGAGGCTATGTAAAAAATAAATGGATGTTTTGTTTCTCTGTATTTCATTAAGTACAAGGAAAATTGTAATAATTTTTGGGTATATGCATTTTGACATAATCTAGGGTTTTGTTTTTGGAAATCACGTTTGGATAAGTTTTCCCCGATGGAAATATTTATTGAAATGAGGTCTTCAAACGCACTTTTTCACCTCGTTTGACAAATGGGAATCATGTACAGAATTCAAATATATTCTATGAGATGGGTTTTAACAATATCTAGATATTTGATTTTGGAAATTTTGCTAGCTATTTTAGTTTTTTAAATATAATTAAAAAACATACTTCTTTCTCTTTTGCGCTGAATCCGCCCCTTTCGCACTGCGCGTTTTTTCGCTTGGAGTGAGAGTGACGAAAATAAAATTCAATTCAATTATTGTATTTGAAATAAGAGCGAAAAGTGGGTCAGACCAACACCTATCGACTGTCAGGTGTTAAACTTGAAGAACATGAGAACCTAATGTATTTGTATGGAGGAAATTTCAGTAAAACTTGGTACTATGTGCAGTTTATATCTATACTAAAAATAAAGTGGTAAAAAATTCGTGTCTGTACTTACATTGAATATTTTTTTAAATTTTAAGTGAAATGGGTTATATATTTAATTTATTATAACTAAAATATTACATATTTTTGTCTTTTTTGTATGTATGTTCTGTTTTAACTCTAGAACCGCTTAACGGATTTGGGTGCGGTTTGTTAATATCGTCGTCGTAGTGGCCCTGGTCAACATATTGATATAGCCTATATGGGGTGTTGGTGGTAGCAGTCTATTTACACCCGGTATAAAACAGACTAGTGACGGGCTGCGGCGTCACTAGTGTGTGTGAGTATGGGCATTTCTTCCAGGAGGACGGCAAAGAGTGGCGAAATCTCAGAAAGGCCTATGTCCAGCAGTGAACGAAACAGGCGAAACCGTAAAAAGCACAAAACCAAAGAGTTTTCGCCATATTTATGATATCGAAATATTATTAATATTAAGCTTAAATTTGACTTTCATAATTAAGCTGTAGCTAATTTCGGTTGTAATACTTTATTTTAATGAAGTAGATAAAGACTTCTATCTTCATATTCTTAATTTAAATTTAGTTTAATCAGAATCACCTTGCCTAGTTTTTGGCAGCCCTAAATTAAATAATTGCAGCACCCCTAGCTTTAAAACAACGCGTAATTTTACAAGTCTTCATGTTACATAAATTACATTTGCAACTTTTTACATAAAATGTTACCTAATACCATTATGCATACACCTACTACAGCCAGCAGGCATTGTAAATATGATTCCTAATAACTATATTATAGGGGTTATTATTCTTTGGCCGAAACGAAAAAGGCTCCGCTTAGTCTTAAAATCGATTCGGATTCGTACCCCAGCAAGGAGATTTCGTTAAGGGTAGGTTATATTAGGGTTGTCACCTTTAATCCAGAGATCGAATTTAGAAGTATCATTCGGCTATAAATCAAATCATTTTATTGTCAACGATCATACCTTCGAAACTAACTTATTATGTAAATCTAGTATATTGTTAATTAAAAAATTGAGTTCGTAAATAAAGCTTATACTATGTTAGTATCACTTCACTTTGCACTGTCATTGTGCTGTCCTGAGGCACTTGTTCGCGGAAGTGACGGAACACCACGTGGTCTGTGATTACCACGCCATTAAATAAATAAGGAAAAAGACGCCATTAGACCATGTTATAAGTATTTGTTTGTCATGTTTATAAGTATAAGTATTTAACAGTCCCTCGAAAATTCAGGTATTTTTCTAAATTAAATTAAACAATGTCAAGCCAAGTAATTGTAATTATTAATAAATTCCCAAGTATTATTTTATGATAAAAACTACTTAAATTGCTACAATTAATATATTCTTGTCACTAAAAATTCTAAAATACATACTCTTCCCCGATCCAAAGCAATTAATTCTACCTAACTGGCAACCCTAGTCAACACACACCCTATTTAAGACCTCGAGGAGTGGGTCAGCATTACGTAACCTTTACCGATGTGTGTATACCTTTGGTATTTCCTTTAATTCAAACAATCGCCGGACTACGTCATCAAATATTTTCCGTGTTTTACCATAAGTAATTCTGCATAAACACGTTTGCCAAATTTGAGCTCAATCGGTCCAGCCGTTTTTGAGTTATGCCACAGACGGACAGACTTTATCATCAAAGCTTAGTTACAAGGTTTTAAATTTTTTGACAAAACCTTGCAATTTACACCCTCAGAATTGAGTTATAAAACATACGCGATATAAATCCCTTGCCAAGTCTTCATAAAGAAACTGCGGTATCGATTTTATTTCAAGCCCCGCTTCCTTATAAAGGATCTCCAAATGACAGATGACAAGGAGTGCATGAGTACTAAGTATAGCTATGTGATGAGGATACAGGGTAACCTTGATGGTGCAGCTGAACTGAAGGCGGGCGCGTCAGCCCGGGCCGGCGTTCGATTTTCACTTGGAACATCGCGCGCCCATGTTGCCCGGGTGGGCGTGGCTTCCGAGCCGGTCAATAGCACGGCTCTCCCCCTCTCTCTCCCGCGACTAGCGCCGCCGTATCGCGGTCCCGCTCCCCCAAGGGATGATTGAAACGTCTGATGCCGCAGGCGCTCCGCGCGCCCCCTAGCCAAGGACGTTTAGTAAATCCGTCCCTGTCAGCCGCGAAAGCACGTGTCTCAAATACTATCCTATAATGTGTGTTCTCCTAGTACCGCGCGAAATATCACAACCAAAGTGCCTGAAATAATGTGACAAATTCCATGCCTGAAAGGGATTTCCTAAGCGATGTGCACGCGAGGACGGTCAGTGGGTACCAGCAAGTGATATGGAAATAAGGGGCTACTCCGAAATCACCTCTTCGTGTCTTCCGTCCTGTATACTCTATCGCCTTGTTACAGAAGCTTTCGTGATATTTACAGGTACTAGTTCCGATATGCCGCTCCTTAAATAGTATAACCTAAAAACTCCTTGATGTTTCTAGAGATTAGTTTTTGGCCACTCCTACATATTGTCACTGAATATGATTAAATCTATTTTTCTTATGAAATATTGGCCGCCATCATGTCGCCTTATCCAGTCTAGACATAGCCCATAAAAAGTGTCCCGATAGACTGAATCTAGATTTCCCAAAATATGCTGTGAACACTATGGAGAAATTACCACTTTTGCCTATTTCGTCTGCTTTCGTGAAAGCTTTTAGACCGTGACTCGTGGCTTAAATACTCAACAAACTTGCGATCGATAGAGTAATCGAATCCAACTTATTGTTTGGATGTTTTCGATAAAAGCATAGACATTCGATACGTCTCGCTCCGTAATAAGAATTCTTATGTCAATATTGATCTGAAGACAGTTACCGAATGATTGATTTCGGATTTAATTTCAAATACATTAACGCTCTTCTGTATTTAATGAGGCTGAGTTTTGATTTAAAATAAGTAATGCGGTATACGCTCTTTAAAAACGTATCTTTCAGAAACTTCTCACCAAAATCTGCTTTTACCTACTAAACAGCTTTGACCTAGTCGTTTTAAGGTTCCGCCAAAAAATGGAAACCGATTTAGCTGTACTTCACACACAGGTTACAAAAGGTCAGAGGTTAAAGTTGGTGCGAACAACTTCTATCTTGCTCCGTTCTCTAGATACCGACAGTGACAACAATAGACTATCGAAAATTGTAGCCCTTCCCAAGTTTTCTTCTGCTTGACCTGGTTCCCAAGTACTCTCTATATGTAGACTTCTCTAAGTTAGACTTAGATCGTTGCCTTGGTTACTACTTTACAAGTGTCCTGGACAAAGTTGCCGTCACCATTGCCGTCTGTCTGTCCATCGGCGGCAAAACCCAATGACTGCTTGACCGATTGAGTTAAACTTGCCATGTGACACTGAGACCCCGGAAATAATAAAAATAATTAACTTTTTTTATGTGCGTGTTTTGTTTTTGACAACCCTTGACAAATTAACATAAGTCTTTTTGGTATAGTCTTTGCAACCAATTGTAAAAAAAAAACAATCAAAAGAACGTTTTGTTTCCATTTTTGAATTGGGTAGATACAACGACATCAGTTGGCTAGATATTTCCGAGTAGATGACGAAATCGCCGTTCGCCTAGCAACCGAGAGACCGTTATGACTATTTATGAATCTGTGGAACCATTATGATCCTGGTAACGTCATCGTTATGACGACATCCCCGCCCCTACATTTATTCTCTCGAGCTCATTTCCAAGCGTAATAGGAACTGTGTTTCCTTTGAGTAAAGCAAAATTGTACTAAATACAGAAGGGAAATATATTTCGATTCGAAACGTTTCTTTTCCGACGATTGTAATAATAAATTACATTGTAATTAATGGACCGTCCCTGTGGTCGAGTGGTAAAGCGCTGGCCTGCTAACCCAGAGGTCGTAGGTTCAATCCCCGCGGTGCAACATCAGTTGTTCAGTCTGCGTGCTTCGCAAGGCACGTTAAGCTGTTGGTCTATTTGTGCCCGAACTAAGGAAGGCTCACTCATCACGTTTGGGATGTAATAATTGTCGGTGAAAAACGGATAGACTTTCATTTCAAAATTCACACTTGGGAACAACTCTGACCCCCCCCTCGGGGATTCATGTCGTGACGATATGTGTGTTGTAATAAGAAAACCTTTTTCTTAAACCTGTCTTTTGCGGACAAGATCGATTTGTCGTCAATTTTTGGCCCAGACTCACACAAAGCATTATAATGTAAATAATTTGTAATTTTGTGTAAATATAGATAACATGTTCCACCCTCATAATCAATTTACTTCACTAAAATTCCTACTGCTCTATATCTATACGCTCATCAAGAAACAGTAGAAACCAAATCATAATGCGTCCAGTAGTTCTCAATTTATTTATAATTATAACATACAGTTATTATTTAAAATGTTTATTTACAAAATGTGAAGACTTTCCTTATTGTACCCGGAGTACAAGATCAATTCTACAACTAAATGTCTACTGCAATTTTTGCTTATGGCGCATCCATCCATCCATCCATCAACCTGTTTCGCCGCCGCCGCTGCCCGTCACCAATCTGTTTTACGAGTATATAAGGTCCGGCAACGATGGATATACCACCATTAATTTGTACTGGGCCACCTAGTTGTGCCTGTTTGAACTCTGTCCTCACTCTCCCCCGAACAACTTTTAGTCCAGTAAATGAAAGATTCGAGGTCGAATTAAAGATACACTAATAAAAAGGCGTGAAAATAGTATTATTGTTTGTTATTAAGCATTCGGTTACACTCTCGGCCCCCGGAAATGCGTACCTATATATTTTTTTACAACACCAATATTATTTGACCTCTGACCTAAGCAAAAATGTTCCTAGCTATGTTTCTCATTAAGCTGGCTCTATTTCTAAAACAGAACGAGTATAAAAATAAAAAAATAAATAAAAAACTAAGTATCTAGAGAGCAGAATTTGGGTAGGGGGACTCCCTGGTACCACCCGGAAATGTGTATTTTTATTTTGAATTGCCCAAAATGATAAGACACCTCGTCACACCAATATGGTGAACTAACCATAGTCTAATTAAGTTAGTGCACATTTACTCAATAACTATCGAATATTTTTCGGGGATTCTTGTGAAATTAAACTTTGCTGTTATTTTACTAATATATTCTCAGTTTTCACCCAGTGTACATTTAATTCGACCTACTCCATACAAAAAAAATAGTTTGACTCGCCTATTTAGGGGGTTCGCGAGTAAGGTGGTGGTAATACAGACACCATCATAAGACGGAACCCTCAAAACTCCAATTATCGTGTGCACTCCAATAAAGTAGAGGTAACTTTAAAATGAACTTGGACTGTATGGTGAGGCACGCTGACAAATGGCGGTGTTATAATTGCAGTCATTACCTTCAATAACGACACACACTATCATAATTTCCAATGTTACTGGATTAACACTTCTAAAAGATTATAATAATATCTATATATGTATATAGGTAGATGCATTAACTTTGCCTGCCTTCGACCGCGTGGAAGTGCCATTCAATCAATATGTTTTTTTTGCAAGTAAGATAAAAACTATATTATCGACAGTTTTCGTTTTTGGCGGTTACTTTATCAACATCTATATTTTGACCAGCGCTTTTGATCCCTGCGCCTGCGGGGCGAGACGCGGGAGGAAAGCCACCGAGCTACATACAAATTTCGAAGCAGTTCGGAGTCTCGCCCCGCAAGCCCCGCACATCCCCTCCGTCCGAACGCTTTCTTTGGAAAAATGTTTGGATTTTTTAACTGTGCCCGAAGCATGATAACGCACGACTTCGCCTATCGCGCTTTTTTACGCGTGACTTCGCCTATCGCTTATTTTAACGCGCACATCTGTTAAAATAAGCGATATAACTCCTACCTCAGTCGCCGAAACAAACGTCAAGTGGCGCCGCGACATCGACTATATACGATGACAACTAAAAAAGAAAACTGCATCCAAATCCCTTGAGTGGTTCTCGAGTTCAAACGAAACATATAGACAGACTTTTAAGTCTTTCTATTTCTACTTCCGCCCTAACCGCTCCGCTTAGTATCTACTCGCATGGAAGCCAAGCAGTCGATAATGTCGACATTACGCCATCGAGTCGCCAACCCCTAGACGGAAATACGACAATAACTACAATACATGCTATCCTTGAGTTATAATAAACCATGAATATGTATTCGTGGGGAATTATTCTGGGGTTATTTGGGTTTGCGAACGGATTTGAGGGTTGATTCGAGCCGTTCGGTATACGGTGCTATTTGCGGACACTTTGGATCTTAGTGTATTTAAAACGTACATACATCTCTTCGCGATATATGTACTACGTGATAAGTGATTTTGGAAACGAAAACTGGTGATAGTATTCGTCCATATGAACAACTTACTATAGAATCAAAACTGAATGCACGAAAATAATATCAGCAGTTCCATAGAAAAGTTCAATTGTTACTAGACCAAAATGTATGAAACAGCAACTTTTTTTTCACGATTTCTGGATTGATTCATAGTAAATGTTGTTGATATGGACGAGTACTCGTTTCCAAAATCACTTGTATTTCACGTTGTATAAATAAATCGTGAGAGGGTGTCAAAGGTGTTTTCGAGTGTGGACTGTTTGACACACTGTCAAAGGGTCACATCAAATGAAACCACAGGTTCTACTGAACATACTGAAAAATTTCCCCAAAGAGACCCCACATCCTTAGACCATTTAACACGGGACTAGGCAAGCGCACTTATCCCCCTCTACCGAAGTACATGATTGTTCATGTAAGTTTGCTTGTGTGCGCGTTTTGTGTTTGTTTTGCAGCTTTAGATTTAGTGTGACATATCATTGTTTCGCAGGAGTGTGCGTGAATGAGTAAATGTGTGCTGTGCGTGTTTACCTCCCCTCCCGTGTAAAACGGTAGAATAATTTCAGTACT
The DNA here is from genome assembly GCA_910592155.1 of Ypsolopha scabrella. NCBI lineage: Eukaryota > Metazoa > Arthropoda > Insecta > Lepidoptera > Ypsolophidae > Ypsolopha > Ypsolopha scabrella. Next base: position 13,669,410 of record OU342987.1, read on the forward strand.
AAGGGTCGCGCTTTGCTAGGTCCCGTGTTAAAAATGGTCTAAGCCCACATTACGCAGATAATTTTGCTCGTGCAAAATTCATATTAGGTATTCGTTTGTAGGATCATAAATTGTGAATAGTAAAAAAAAACCTCAGACGATCAGATGATGGATAGAATCCGAAATTAGTAAATCCGCTGAAGATCGAAAGCGACCCATATAGCCTGCGGAATCGGGAAGTTGACGTGGCAATGGGCAGGCCATATTTGTCGCCAACATGATGGCCGTTGGGGCCGAAAGGCTTTAGAATGGAGACCACGTACAGCAAAGCGTAGCGTAGGCCGACCTCGTGCCCGCTGGACCGACGACCGACCTAAAGGAAGTTGCGGGTGGCGGCTGGATGAGGAGGACTGAGGACCGACATGAGTGGCGAAATCTGGGAAACGCTTATGTTCAGCAGTGGACGAACACATGATGGATGGATGGATGGAAAAATACCATTGGGGTATTTTTAATGAATGTAACCTCTTTGTTTATACCTTGTAGGTATATGGAAAAAATAGTTTCGTAGAGGTAGGGTGCAAAATTATTCACCTTTCACGCCTTAAAACTAAACCCTTTAAAAGGTTCTGATTGTCATTACGGGACCCTTTACAAGCTTAGTCAGTTCCATTAGCCTATTCAGGACTGGATCCAGATGGAAACCTTTTAGCAATTAAATACCATTATTTGTTACTCATAATAAACAAAACACGTAAATTCTATATTGTCTTAGGTCTTTTGTATTTGAAACTGGTATTGTATTGAGATTTGGGACAGTAATTTGGCCAAGTGCGAGTCGGACTTGCGCACAATGTATTCCGTACCACCACACAAAACGGTTAAGGAACCCTAAAAACATGATAATTAGCAACAATATACTTGCCAAGCCGCTAAAATGATAGTGCCTGTCAAATAATTCAGCATTCTTTGCGTACGGAACCCTAATTTTTATTATTTGTTCTTATAATTTATAGTTGCCTCTTTCATAAACTTAACGGCCATCTTGCTGGCAGACGGACGGACATCGAGGCTTTGATGTAACGGCTTCCGTTTTTCAACATAACTCTAAATAACGGCAACAGATTTAATCTTCACTTGGAGCACGTGAGTTCAATCCTGAAGCTGAAGTATTGGTATGAACATGCCAAAAATATTCTTGGTCCGATTGCAATTTTCTGATATCGTATCTACAGATTTAGATAGCACTTTGATATAAAATACCTGTGTTATTTCGTTTTGCAAGTGATTCCATAACCCGAATACGATTTATTGGATGAGGGGAAATTTACTCTGAATTAAAATAATTTTAGATTAAGGCCTTACCCCTGGTGCACGATAATCTTACTGAGCGATTTTGAACTTCAGTATGTTATCAGAAAGTCTACATTAGAATGCTCGCTTCGCGCGCTGGCGGCACGCAAAATCAGTGAATTTTAGAGGTTTTTCTGAGTTTTACGAAAAATTATTTGATGTAGGAGATTTCCACCTGACATCGAAAAATAAACCATGTTTTCTTGTTATAGCAGTAATTTCAGACATAAAACTCAAGCCGTTTAGACATAAAACAAAATAATAACTTAAAAAGGCATCATTTAAAAAATAAAATCTATCGAGCGAAATGTGTCCAATTCGGTAACCGACTTGACAACGGAAAGACAAAGGTCTGAAAAAACACGTGTCCAAGTTTTACATTGATCAGATCAGTAGTTGACTCAGCATATTAAAACAAAAACCGTTGAAAGACCCAATACAAGCCCTTAAGGGCTCCGCCGGTGCTTATTCAATCTTTGCCCCGTAATTGCTTAGGCGTTATTTTATGAACACCCTTATAGCTTATGTGTTGACCAGGGTCACTACGATGATAATTAAAAATCGCATCTAAATCTGTTGAGTGGTTCTCGAATTAAAAGCGTTTATTCAATCTTTGCCCCGTTTTCAGCTTACGCGTTATTTTATGAACGGTTTATAGCCTTCGTGTTGACCGGGGTCACTACGGTGATAATAAAAGAAACCTCATGCAAATCCGTTGATTGGTTCTCTTCTTACAGACAGACAAAAATCCAAAAAATTGTGATTTTGACCCCTTTCGTGAAAAATTTCAATGTATAGACAAGACTCATTTGTTGAAAGGTAAATTGTTATAATTGTGTGTAAACGGTAAATAAACTAAAAAAAAAGACTGTTTTACTACCTTATTATTAGTATATAGGGTGAAATTTAATCAACCGACCAAATTCATACTAGAGACTCGATTAGTGATCAAGAACTAGGTTCAGTAATCCTTTTGGCCAATTTCGAAAAATATTTTTTTGCTCCCGTACTGGTTGGACTTGTTTAAGTACAATTCCTAGTGCAGGTTCTACGGGTAAAAAATATTTTTTTTTCGTATTTCACCTGGAGGGTCATTAAACCTTGTTCCTGATGACTAACCGAGTCTCCAGTATGAATTTGGTCGGTTGATTTAATTTCACCTAGTAGATGTATATTTAATATTGATAAATTGACGTCAGTATTCCCCGAAGCAACGTAAAAGATATTACTATGTGTTATTTGCGACTTAACTGTCGATACTTCTACCCTCACTTACGATTTATTCGTCCATTATATTAGGGGGGGCTCAAGACTCTCTACTTTGGGCACAAGTACACGCTTTATGTGGTATGCAGGCAGTGGCGGAACCAGGGGGGGGAGTCGTGGGGTCATGACCCTCCCCTGGGCCTAGTTTAATCTTTTTTTCGTAACAAACACTAAATTTACCTAAAATTATACTTGATTTTTTAATCATCCGCACATACTAAAATAACAGATTTTCATCTGCACCCCTTTACCCGCTAGCGCAGGCGAGCCCTCGTTCAGTTTGATCTTCTCCGTCGCTCTTAATAGGTTTTTATTGCAATTTTGGAGCCTGTGACCTCCTCCTGGCTTGCAGGCTGGAGCCGCCACTGTATGCAGGTTCCATCAGTGTTATCATCCACGATTTATCAAGTGGCAGGAAATTTTATATGCACATGAATTCCGCAAAATTCAGATTCAAACCTGGACCCCAAGATTTACTGAGCATTTTAAACGACTGAATATCTCTTAACAATTCGATTTACAAAACCAACCTGTGCAACGTTTTCAAAAGTCGTGTCTGCAGATTTAATCATTTAAAAAAAAATTGTATGAATTATTACCATTTTTAGAATTTTCCTCTGTCTGTATGTATGTTTCGTTTTAACCCGAGAACCACTGAACCGATTTTGATGCAGTTTTCTTCATTATCGTCGTAGTGACCCTGGTCAACATATAGGCTATAGGGTGTTGTTAAACGGGGCAGAGATTGAATAAACGCGGGCGTAGCCGTGGGGGAAAGGCATTCATATGATTAAACAATACTGTTAGCCTGAGTTTTGTCGCCTACTGCAAAGTCTACTGATAAGTAAAGTCGGGTAAATCATTTTCAGTCAACGTCAATACACCGTTGCAAACTTATCTCGTTCCCGAACGCACAAATCATCGTTTTATAAATACGCTTTAAAGTTGTTCAGCACGGTCATTTGCAACTTTTCTATAAAAGCCTGATTTAAATTAAACAGTGGTCTCGTAATGCTAGGAATTGTATTAATTTAATACTTCTTATTTAAGAAAAACAATCATAAGTTGTGCGTTTAGAATGAATCCGTCGCATCCGCCTTAAATAATATTTTTACTTTTTTATATTTCTGTACAAACTGCTGCGATGCGCTGCTCGGTTTCCTAAAAAAAATATACAAAGACAAATAATTTATTTGTTCACCTAAAAATATATTTTAGTATTGAATTGATGGTAACTAATATGAGGAAATAGTTCCTCGCCATTAAAACTGCTCAATGTTTTGTCAACCAAAATGTCAGTTTTGCTTTTTTGGTTTTTCGGCTTCTTTTCTAGGTATGCTCTGATGGTGATTTCGGTCTTACACAAATCTTTACCAAAATAAAATAATTATAATTATTATTATATTCTTTATTGCACAAAAATAATTGTGTACAAAGTTGAGTTAAAATCATTTATGAAACTATGAAACTTTCTATGAAAACTTGCCAAGTCCTATACAGGTTGTTGATTTGGTCAGTCGATTCCGCCACAGGGTAGGTTATATTCACGATACTGATGACGAAAAAAAAATACTTTTCTTTTTTGCATTTTTTTTTCTTGATCAGTATCGAGAATTATTCAAACTAGTGATTTTTATTTGTACTTCTATGCTTCTTGTGTGGCCAATGGTGATCCGACCGCCAGCCAGTCTCACTCCGCGGCGCAGTAACAATTTATCAAGAAACTTTTAGGACAAATGAAAAAGGGCATATCTTTTTCTTCAATTGGTATTTTTAGTTTGTATGCTGTTTTTGGGATAAGCATCACGTATATTTTAATATTCATGTGACGCCCTATAATGTCCAAATAAACAGCCTGTATATTTAGTAGCAAGGACCCTAACAATTTTTTTTATAAAATAAGTGAAGAACGTTGTACATTATTGCACTTATGACTGAAGGCGCCTCCATCAGCCTCGGCACCCAATTTGATTTCAAATCTTTTTTTAGCGAATACCTACATACAAAATTTCTCATTTCACAACAGAATGTCAGTATTTTCGTTGTGCATATAAGGCGAGGTTATCCAGAATAATCTGTCCTGCTCCAACGCTTTCACTTTTCACATGTTTATCCTGCTCAGTGGAAGCAGGCCGCTCAGAAAAGTCGCGGTTTTGAGGTGTTTTTATTTATTATTTTGGAATTAGAGGGATGGGTTTTTAATATGATGGCCGTTTTATATCACATTTTTCACGACGTGTATTTTAGTATAAGATTTATTGTCCAAAACATAATATAGCTAAAATGAAATGATATTTAGATCATAGCTTAGACCTGTATTTGCGATTTAATCGGATCGAGCAAAATGTAAGTAATCGTGTATCGAACGGCCGAAATTTTAAGATCAAAGAGTGAAATATATGACATATTTTTTACAAAATTTAATCATCGCGTTTTATTGGTTTAAAATACATTTGAAAAGAGACAAAATGGGATAACCCCCCATTAAGTACTTTTTGATGATCAGTTAATACAATCATCTCGCATATCCGTAATTTTGAAGTGATAAAATAATGACGCCATCAACAGACGGTGTCATGTTTTCTGCAAAATTATCACATTTATGTGAATCATGCGTTTACACAGTGTTTTAAGTTAAATTACCGCATTTCACCTCGAAAAGAGCAAAATTTATACTTTAAATACCTTTAATAATTTTAAAAGGCAATCCTCGACAAAAATTCATAAATATTAGATATTTTTAATGATAATGAATTACATTAAGTCATTAAGATAAAGTAAACGATTTTAATAAAATATTTTCTGTAGTAATAGAATCTCTATTGACAAAAAAGCAAACGTCGCGACGCGTCGTCCATCCATCGTCTGTACGCATAAGAGAACTACTGGACGAATTTTGATGCGGTTTTCGTAATCTGCGGGATGGATCTGAGCCACGATCTGGATTGCGACCTATGGTTTTAGCGGGCGAAGTAAGGAGCTTCCTGGGATAGTTTTCAATGCGAGACAGATTCTTAGGCTGTCATTGACGGATGATCAGCTGTCACCATTTTAATTTGAAAGCCATTTTTCGCATATATTTTTTGTAAACGAAAACTACATTAAGTAAAATCCGTCAAATAAGTTTTAAATTTGAAACTCACTTGACGGATTTAATTTAATTAAGTCTTCGTCTACAAAAGTATCAGAATGTACTCAGCACGCGCGAAGCCACGGGCAGAAAGGCTAGCAAATAAATATATAACAAATAAAGATATAGCATGGCCTTCACAGCAAGCTTTAGTAATTAATTGTGATAACAAAGATTACTTTTAGACAAGATTGTGGACACAACTCACAATGTCACCATAATATTTTATCACTCCGCGACACTGATTCTATGTTTGAAGAGAGATAAGATTGAATGTCACAATAAACGTTAAAACGTATAAAAATTTTACATACATAATTACTGACGGTAGCTTATTTCATATTACTTTATACCGATTTCATGGAATTTTACCCCGCAGTCAAAAGAACAAACATACAGACGCACTGAAAAATCACTACACTCCGTCTCCGCAGTCGGGTAAGTACATTATCATTGTTCTGTCAATCAACAAAAATTTGGCCAAATGCGCGTCGGACTCGCGCACAAAGGGTTCCGTACCGTCCCACAATATGGGTGCGGAACCCTAAAAATATTTTGGTAAATGACAACAATATACATGCCAAAGTATGTTTTATTATACCTTAAAGTATTCCTACAATATGACTTTAAATCTTGTATGCATTACCGTCTTTAAGTTAGAGCCAAAACAGATAACGTTAAAATAATGCAATTTTTCAAGGTTTCTTGTATGGGAACCCCCCTTAATTACATTTTTTATGTTTTAGTATTTGCCGTGGTAGAGGCAATAGTAACACGTATTTTGTGAATTGAACTGTAAGACCCCTGTGACAGACGGACAGACAGACAGCGGAAGCTTAGTAATAGGGTCCCGTTTGGCACCCTTCGGGTACGGAACCCTAAAAACTACCAATGCACTTTGTTACATCAGACTTTTACAGTATCTTAGTAATGGAAGTTGGTCGTTTGTATGAATTTCTCAGTAAAGAAGACTCCTTCCATTTGTGATGTCTGCTCTTGATAAGGAGCATAACATCACATTATGCTTTGCATCTCCTTCAGCGGTATGTCCCATCGTTAGACGTAATGTCTTCAGAAAATGCATACAGACGTGACCATTCAATTATAGACTTAGTTTCCAAGTCGTAGAGCCCTGTTTCTAGTGAAGCGTAGAACCAACTTGAGAACCTGTGAAGCATAGTTCAACGCTTCATTGAAGTTTGGAGTCTCCTTGTTAGAGATCAAGGTTGGTTTTTAAATGATAATGGTTTTTGTGTGCACCGAAGATTTTCGCTGAGCATTTTCGGAATAGTTTGTTATGTTGATTATGTCTTTGCCTATTTCAAACACGATTGTGTAGTGATCCTGCGTTGATGCCAAATTATTTTGACATACTCCACAACTAGGGTGACCATAACAGATTTCTCATTTTAAGGGACATCAGCATTAAAATACGAGATTCAAGGTTGAAATAAGGGACAAGATAAAAGACATTTAACATTTCTTTTAAAGAGAAAATGGAAGACATTTCTTTATTAAAAGTCAACTGAACTTTACTAAAATGTGAAAAAATCAAAAAACTGAACAAAATAAAGAGTTTATTACAATAAATACACATTAAAAAAAACAACAATGGGTCTAGGCAAAGCCGTTCGGGGCTCACTCGTCTCGTCACTATTTTTACTTGTTGTACAATTTAAGACTGATTTTATTAGTAACTAGCTTTTGCCCGCGGCTCCGACCGCGTGTTATTCGGTTTAACGACACGCTTTTTATTCCGGGATAAAAATAGCCTATGTGTTAAGTTAGGTTATAAGCTATATCCATTCTAAATTTCATCAAAATCCGTTCAGCCGTTTCAGCGTGAAAGAGTAACAAACACACACACACACACACACACACACACACAAACTTTCGCATTTATAATATTAGCATGAAAATATAGAATGGAATATAACTTTAATATTATTTATGTAAAAAGCGAGTGAAGGAAGCTAGTAACAAACTCTCCACCACCCAGGGAATCCTAGTGTGGGGACGAGAAACATCAATTAATTTACTTACTGCTAACTACTATTATGTAAATTTAAAATGTATTGATGTGTTTCTTTGAACTGTGAATAAATTATTTTAATTAGAATATCTGTCCCGTATTGGTTCGTCAAATTATGGGACACAGACAAATAATTGAAAAAAAAAATATCCCGTAAAATACGGAATACCTAGTCGCCCTACACACAACCTACAAAGTTGCTTTGTTGTAGATTTTACGATTTCCACTAAAATTTGATTACTTTTTCTTAAAATAAATTGTCAGCCTTTCTGACAATTTCTAACAAACTTGAACGTTACATTTGTTTTTTGGATTTCGTCAAAAAATGGAAATCCTTTTAGCGAAGTAAAGGCTCTTTTTTCGTAGCTCAAAAACAGCTTGACCGGTTGAGCCCAATTTAGCATGAAGCACACAATAACTGGGAAAATATTGAAAATTCAAATAGTATCGTCACGACATGAATTCCCGAGGGGGTGCCAGGTATTTTCAAGTGTGAACTGTGAAAACAGTCCACACTTGGTACACCCGCTTTTCACTGACGATTGATTACGTAAAGGATTGCGTCCCAAAATATAGACTACATAAACGTTTTTTCATCGTTTTATTGCCGAAATCCTTCAAATACAAAGCATACAAACTGATTGAAGTCTCGTCTTGAATCTTCAGGTAAAAGTCAATATTTGTGTCGCCTCGAGTATTACTTGAGTAAATAAAAAATTCACTATCTTTTTTCTTTTGTTTATCTAAGGTTTTTTCTTTGCATGTACTTAACTTAATACCCATGTACATGAGTTTGTATTTAAATATCCTGTCTTTAAATTTGAATAATAACGTGTTTCATTTGTTTAAATGTAGCTAATTAAGCCGTTTAGGGTTACTTTAAAAAACAGAACCATATCTGTGTTTGTTTATGTGTCTGTCCACGAAATAACTCGACCTGCTTGACCGATTGAGGTGAAGTTTGATATGTATGCAGGGATATACTCGCTTACAGTTCAAACTCACAAATATCGGGAAATATACGCCATTCCACGATGACGTGATATTTTGTATTTTTAGGGCGTTTAATAAAGCGTCTAGCAATGAAGTCATGTAACTTCAAAGACTTAATAATTCAGTTCGAAACGAGTACATACATACATTTTCATTTATTTCTTACTACATTTTTTGCAACTGCTCAAAGGACTGTGATTCCATCGCTCCATTTCCAAAAGAATTACTTTCAACACGCCTCGGAAAACACCAATGAAAGCGGAAACAACTGGCTACTGGTATACAACCGCTCGTTGTATAACAGAAGTTTCAATTACCAGTTCCGTAAATAGCATAAAGCCCATATAAACCCATACAGATTGGCTACGATATGTTGACTGCGAGACCAATGTAAACTCACCTTTGTTGCATTAGTTTTAAAAGCCATCGCTGCCGAGCAGTTAAATGAAACCAAGGTGTTTCTCTTAACAAGAACAATACCGGGAATTTGAGCAGTTTCCCATGATAACTTGAAACGTTAGTCAGAGAATTATCGTCTTTATTTTCTGACACTTAAAGTCTGTATTACATTTTATAAAGGGAATCAAGAATGTTGGTAATATTGCTGGAACTAATTGCACTCAAATTTTAAAGAAATATGAGTGAATTTAAAGTTTTATGCATTTGTACTTCATTTACGAAGTTTGGTTGTTTGTTGGTAAATCTTTTGCGTTATAATTTAAAAAGAACGTGAGGGACTGAGCTTCGCTCGTTCATAATACTTTCGGGACAAATAAGAATGGAACAAAAAAAAAGTTACTCTTGTAAGAAGTTACGACGCGACTGGTGATTGCTCGTAAAACTCGCAATAATCGACTTTTCACTGAGATGAGAAGTAGCCGGATCGATATTCGCTGCCGAAAACACTTATACTGAAAACTTTATCGAAATGCTTAGGATCGTTTTCTAGATCCCGATTACAGGTGAAATTAAATAAACCGACCAAATTCATACTGGAGACTCGGTTAGACTCGGTAACATTCGAAAAAAAAAATATTTTTTCGAAATTGGCCAAAAGAATTACTGAACCTGTTCTTGATCACTAACCGAGTCTCCAGTATGAATTTGGTCGGTTGATTTAATTTCATCCTATAGATGTATGCTCACCAATCCGCCTCCCCAGTGAACATTTCTTCTAGGAATACCGGCAAGAGTTGCGAAATCTTGGGAAGGTCTTTGTCCAGCAGGGGACGAGCCATGCTGATGGATGAATGCTATACAAATATTACCCTTTTATTAGCATTGGACTACTGATTCGAAATAAGTGTAATTTACAATGAGGATTCCCGATAAACGGGACTCTTACCTACGTCATGCTTTCAATATTGTAATAATAATAATATCCTAGTTGAACACGTGCTCCCCAAAATGCAAACACAATTTCCTGAAATCCAGAGCACGTTATTCGAAAGAAATATGAAACCTCCTTCCAATGTAAAATAAAGTGCTTTGAAAACAATCTCCTCTGTTGAATAAGAGAAAACAATCCAGTTTCTATCCCAGAAGCTGCTTGGCGAAACAGTACACAATCGGGATAAATTTAGCATTTTATTAAGTCTTCTGCATTTTTGAATCCACTTGTATCAGTCGCTCAGCCGTGAAGACAATCGATAAAGGCTTAAGGTGGTTAAACCGAATCTCGGTGCAAAATGCACATCATAATGTTGTTTTCCTTACTTTTAAATAAAAAGTATGCAAAATTACGTTTTAAAGCAATTAGCGGGAATCGATTACTAACAGTAGGGTTCTCGCATTAAAATTATGTTATTTTATGCCTCGCATTTTGATTACATTCGATTACAACATTAAATACGCTTTTAAGTTTGTTAATCAAATACAATCAAAACGTAAATCATAAAATGATAGAATTTGAATGTTAAACCCTAATTATTACTAATAAATTTCCGTTAATTGTTATAAAACGCAATTTTTGCATACTTTTTATTCAAAAGTATGGAAAACAATATTATGATGTGCATTTTGCACCGGGATTCGGTTTAACCACCTTAATGTTTAACAAGAATATGCTAATTACATTATGTTAGTTAAGTTTGAGGTCTTTCAACTTACCATCAAATGTGCAGCCAAACGAGTTCAGTGTACTTATAACCTCTAATCTAAAGACTACCAATTTTGAACTGCATTTTAAATGCTTGCGTTGCGGCACAAATTTGGCGGTTATTTTTATTTATACTGCCTCTGCCTGGTGGTTTGAGGACTCAACCACTAGAGATTGCGGGTTTAAATCGGATCGAAAGGCGAGATTAAGAACAACAAAGCGTAGCGTAGGCCGGCCTCGACCTGAAGGAAGTTGCGGGTGGCGGCTGCATGAGGAGGACTGAGGACCGCTAAGAGTGGCGAAATATAGGAAAGTCTTGTGTCCAGCAGTGGACGAACACAGGTTGATGGATGGATGGATGAAGCCCGTGGGCGCACATTTGTGTTCGATCTGCGTGGTTCGGAAAGCTCTTGGCCCTGAAAGGCCCTTGTAGCCTCCAATTACCTTGAGATATTTTAATCAAAGTCAAAATGAACATACCTTGCATTTGATTTTGTAATCGACTGCTCCGAAACTTGCCGTTTACGGCAACGTTGACGCCACGCGCTCTCAAAATATCTAGTTTTAATTTATTAACTCTGCTGTAAATCAACATTTTCAAATTTCCTGCAATTAGTTTTATAAGCTATACTTTTTTTGTATTTTAGTGCAAGAACCATACAAATAACATTAGCGGTTTCCAAGAAATAGCCAATTTAATTCTAAAAACGGCTTGACTTTGGGAAATATTTTCAAGGTGTTTCATATAGGCGAGAATAATTTCCTGCAATGAGATTGTTTCTTATATGTACTTTAAATAATGACATATATTTTTTTCATAATTTTTAACTAAGCCGTTTAAGAGAAATAAGAAATTTAAGAGATATAATAAATAAATAATCAATGAGAGTAATTTTCGGATGACGCTGGGAACACGCGCCTTATGCTGTAGCTCCAATATTTGTACCCGAAAAATGGCAGGGACGGTAAGTAATAATCGTCGGTGAAATATGGGTGTACGAGTGTGACTTACCTTTCACACACCATACTCGGAAAAACCACACACACTCCCACGGGTATTAAATTTCTTCTCGCTAGAAGCAAAGGTGACCAATGCACGAAATTCTATAAAAAAGTTTTTTTTTTCTTTTCAGGTCGCCACCTGCAGCATAATAGGGAGCCATACGCCGCGGCAGAAAGACGGGTGCGACACGCACTCGTGGTATGTTTTTTATTTATTTTACACCCGCCTTATAAGTTGACGCAAACCCTTTTAGTGGTCAAAATTAGGTCAGCGTGATTTTCCGCATTTTATTTATTCCTCCACAAGTATTATTTGTACAGCTGTCCTAAACCTAAATGTCTGCCATGTTTTTAACAAAATCCAAGTTTATTGTGTACCTTCAAGTTGTTACGTCATTAATTTGCATCGAATGCATTTAAATACATAAGAGTCGTATCACGTCCAAGGTTGGTAGGTTTGTTCCTTGAACGCAATCCTTTCCGATTGTGTAAGGACGAAAATATTTTTTAAGATATATTTTTGCGTGTTTTGCTGTTAGATCCTTTTCTTCCAAGCCACATGCTCTGCTTTGTTTTATTCTATGACTTTTAAAATACAAACTCTAAAAGCAAAATTTACTTGCTTATGTATTACTTAAATACTTATTATAATAACAAAGTATATCGGATGCATTTGGTCAAAAAAATTGTTCAGTATGATCCATAGCGTATCTGGTTAACGTTTTGTGGCAATCCAAAATTATTGTTTTCCCTTAGATGTGTAATAAATAACGTCACCTGAGACGCCATGTTTTTATAAAATTGGCATCCGCTATGTATTAATCACACAAACGCAATTTCCTAGTAATACTCTAAAAGTTTGATGCTAATATTTTTTATAGCCGTTTCTCGTGACTCAAGTGTTCCAAATGACTAAACGTCTATGATCTTACGTGTTCTAAATTACTATGGCGGCTAATAATTACATGATGTCATTCGATCATCAGGTTTCTGAGATAAAAGTCTATTTATAGACATTGCCTGCACTTTTTAAACTTAACGTTCGATTGAAAGGGATATACTAGCAGGTGAAATTAAATCAACCGACCAAATTCATGCTGGAGACTCTGTTAGTCAACAGGAACAAGGTTTAATGACCCTCTAGGTAAAATTCGAAAATTTTTTGTTTCCCTATAGTGCCTGCTCCAGGAATTATTGTACTTAATTGTAACTAGTCCAATCAGAAAGGGAGCAAAAAAATTCATTTTTGAAATTGCCCAAAAGGATTACTGAACCTAGTTCCTGATCACTAACCGAGTCCCTAGTATGAATTTGGTCGGTTTATTTAATTTCACCCTATATGTATAGGAAAGTATATATGGGAATGGATTTAGAAATGTACAGACATTTTATCCCACGAATGGTTGTAGTAGTGCGTGCACACGCACTTGTTTCTAGTGTGCGGGATCTCGGGCTACAAGCTACAACACGCGCCACACACACACACACACACACACAATGCGCTTATCTGTAAACGTCATTACTATACAACCATAGACAAACAGACTTCGTGAGATACAATATCTGTAAGTTGTTTGAGTAGTGTCAAGACAAAGCTAGTTCTTTGGAAATTTTAGAAATCCTTCAGCGTAAAAGCGAGCCGCTGGGTTAGGTTAGAAGATTAGGTATGGCGAGTCTCTGAACGTATAGTCCGTAAAATATAGCTTCAGCTCTGTGACAGCAGGACAGCGCTATGCAATTTGTATTTCTGTCTCTCTTTCGCATGTTCAAATGTATAGCGCTGCCAACTCTGTCACAGGACTCGAGCTATATTTAACGGACTATATTCAAGCGAGCACCATACATAATCTCAATACAACCACGAAATCAGTTTGGCCTAGGCACAGCTAGTTTGTCCTAAAATTCAATTTTTCCGGTACCATAAACAATCTTATACCTTACCTTATACCAATTGAAATTGCTTTTATATGAGGTCTAGTAGTAACTGAAATCATAGTATATGTGCTGAAAACAGTGTGTTCTTGATTAGGAACACAATGTAATAATGTTTACAAGTTTACCGCTTTTACTGACTCACTTCGCAACATTGTTTCTGTCCCTGACTTATGGATTGACTGAAAGCTATACGGAAACCAGCGCGCAGTCAACGACTGGTACTGTACTCATTGGTTTGAGCATAGTAAAAACAGAAGAGTAGGATAACTCCCGCGCCGGGCCTATTGGTGCACGATAATCTTACTGAGCGATTTTGAACTTCGGTTCGAAAGTCTACATTAGAACGCTCGCTTCGCGCGCTGTCGGCACGAAAAATCAGTGAATTTTCGAGGTATTTCTGGATTTTACGAAAAAGTATTTGATTTAGGAGTTTTTTCACCTGACATCGGAAAATAAACCATGTTTTCTTATTACAGCAGTAATTTCAGACATAAAACTCAAGCCGTTTAGACATAAAACGAATTCATTACTTAAAAAAGCATCATTTAAAAATAAAAAAACTATCAAGTGAAATGGGTCCAATAAGGTAACCGACCTGATGACGGAAATTTATACAAAGGTCTGAAAAAACATGTGTCCAAGTTTTACATTGATCAGTTAAGTAGTTGACTCAACATATTAAAACAAAAACCGCTGAAAGACCAAAGGCAAGCCCTTCAATGCCTACTGTTGCAGGGTTGTCCCTATGTTTTTTCGTTCTTTAATCGAACCTTGGGTTATGTGTCATGTTTGTTAATAATTGCTTTAGTTTCCTGTCAAATTATCAATGTTCGTTGCGAATTCCTACCGACCCGGTGACACTATAATTCTCATACACTCAAGCGTTACATAACAAGAAACTCCAAATAACTAAAATAAACATGGGCTCAGATTTATCATTGGTTTCGTGTTGATAATGGTAGTGTGCCGTATCGTGAGACTTGACTGCGCGGACTGCGGAGCGCAGCCCTACTCGCACCTTCCTAAGCTAACTTAAGGCGAGGCGAGGACATTTAATTTCAAATCGGCGCCTTAGGGGATGGAGTGAGGGGGACTTACTAAATACAAATATGCGCTCAGGAACTAGTTTATGCTTTTAAGGTCGTATGCGGCAAAACAGTATTTTTCATTTAAATTGACAACTATAAGTAATTTAATAAATCCAATCGGCCATATTAAAGTATGTTTGTAGACTAATTTAAATAAAAAACTTAGAGGTTTCATTCGCTCCCGTTTGTCAGTAAAATAGAAATCTCTGTTTTAAAAGAGGTTTTCTAAATATTTTTTTCTCTCATATGAAAATTAATCAATGAACCAAATCTTCAGGTAAAATGATGTCAATGAAATGCTTATTCTAGTATATAAATTAGTAATTACATATGTTTTTTTATTGCTGAGAAAAATGGAGATCCATGTCGCCAAAATTTCCAATGCGTCGCCTTAAATATTGCCGTTGTGGTGTGTTTCGTGCGTACTGGCACGCACACATATTAACCGCGCTCGATACCTTTCTATGAAGATAGCCTACTATTCTGTTTTACTATGGTTTGAGTACAGCTTAAACACCTGAGTGATTCATTTACACTAATTCTCCAGTCTGCTCAAATTCTCTCAGAATTGCAGCAGAAACTATTCTGAACTGTATCACCCGGTGATATAGTCGATATTCAAGTGGTAGCTCTAGTATGGCCGAAAACCGTTACGTGGTATAGTAATGCTGCATCTGGTTGCACTTGCAATCAATTTCGACTATTCGCTTTCAGAATAATTGTTTCTTTGTACTTGTTGGACGTTTAATTACTGTACCTTTTATCATCCAGTCTTGAAGTATTTGTTCGTTGTTCGCCTTAAATCTTGAGCTAATAAAAGAGCATAGTATATTTAAAGTGTAAGTGCAAGTCGGACTCGAGCACGAAGGGTTCCGTACCATTATATATAAAAACGGCAAAAAAATCATGTATGTTGTATGGGAGTGCGTGGACTCGCACTTGGCCTGTTTTAGTATTTGTTGTTATAGCGGCAATAGAAATACATCATCTGTGAAAATTTCATCTGTCTAACTATCGCGGTTCATGAGATACAGCCTGGTGACAGACGGACGGGCGGACGGAAAGCAGTCTTAGTAATAGGGTCCCCTAAGTTACCCTTTGGGTACGGAACTCTTATGAGAATAATCTGATGCTTTAATTTTGGTCGGATGATATTTTTGCGTGCGTATTTTTGAACTAAATACTAGATAGTAACTATTACTATGGTTGCCTATTGTCGATTTTGTTAGATAATTTACAATGTTTATTAGACACATACATATACATGCATACATATATTCACGCTTGTCTATTACAGCGGTAGGCAGAGACCGCAGATTTCTATCTGATACACCTCTTTTGCCTCTTCCGCGTTCTTCTCAGACAAGCTGTTCTAATCCGGTCCGGATGGTTTTGACTTTGCCCTTCTTCAGTATGTCGCCAATTTGCTCGACATATGTTACGTTGCTTGTTCTAGGGCGGCTCGGTCGAGCTTTACCTTCCACTTGTAAATCATAAATTTCTTTCGTCACTCTACTTTCATTCATCCTCTCTATATCCCCAAATCGCCGAAGCATTCTTTTTTCTATTATAGTCACTACATCTTATTTCAGACCGCAACGATCCCATTTGTTGATTTTTTCACTCAGTATCAAACCACAATACTTCGATACTCATCATGTCTATGTGTAGTGTAGGAGCCAACTTACAACTCAGGCGATCCTATTAGAGAGACACAATAACTCAAATTTGTCATCCTCCCGAAACCTAAGTGAAAGAGAATTGCTAGTCAAATTAATCTAGACAACGTGAAATTTAAGTCATTTTGTTATTGTACTCATCCATATGAACAGCTTTTACGATGAAGCCAATCCTGAAATCGCGAAAAAAATATCAGCTGTTTCATAGAAAAGTTAAATACCTACTCGACCCAAATGTATGAAACAGCTGATATTTTTTTCGCGATTTCAGGATTGGCTTCATCGTAAAAGCTGTTCATATGGATGAGTACTATCACTAGTTTTCGTTAACAAAATGACTTTTATTTCACGTTGTATAAGGTGACTCTTATTTATACAGCCAAACTCATACTGGCTTGGCAGGTGATCAGTAACACGGATCAAAAACACTTTTTGCCTATTTCGTAAAATAAAATCTTTACGTCCTAAAGTAATTGACTCGGGGCTGGGTTTGCGTTTGTAAAGAACACGAAAGTAATAATTTACGAATTTCACATAAAGGGTCATCGAACCTTATTACTGAGCACTTACTAAGACTTCAGTAAGAATTTGGCTGTATAAATAAAAGTCACCTTATATATTTGCATACTAATATATTGGACAAATTCTATCACTAATAGAATTTACAGTATCGCTGAGTAACATAGTAGTTAAAAAAACATGTATAACTAAACCACGTCAACTATATAAAGGAAAGTATTTAAAAAAGCCCCATTTTTCCTATCGTTACCGAACCCTATAATCTCGATTTAACTGCAAAAACACCCGCGAAGAGCCTCGAATTTACTCAATTCATCGAGGCTATAAAGTAATTAATAAACCCGCCATTTTTCACTCGATTGTAATCAAACCAGCCAAGCAACCAAAGCTTTTATTGTTGTATTTAACTTGGAGTTTTTTCGTTTACCAAACTTTTTTAGCCAACATACTGGAGATTGAAATTTCTTTAAAATTTATTTAGCCATTAGCCTGGCTCGTATACTGCTGGACAAAGGCCTATCCAAGATTTCCCTACTCTTTGCGGCCTTCCTGGAAGAAATGCCCATACTCACTATATTTGGTGAGTGCTGTGCCAAAACCCTCGCCCACTCCCTTAGTAAAAACAGAATAGTAGAACAACTCCCGCGCAGGGTTATCAATTTATTTTGCGGCGATACGACGTGACACCGACTCTAGTCACACCGCCAGAAACCGCCTGAGATGTTGTCGTTGTGTGCGTGCTGTGGTTCGTACGTGCAGGCTCGCACACAAATAAGCCGCGTGGGCGACATCTCTGTGAAGATAGCTTATTATTCTGTTTTTACTATGCCACCACTAGTCTGTTTTATATAAGGGCCGGCAATTAGAGATGGATACCGCAAAAAAAAATCATAAAGAAACCACCACCCCACCTTCATGACGAAACCATGCCGCAACCATGCCGCCAAGCGAGCGGTAGCTGTACCGGATGAGTGTTACAGGTAATTTTTGTACATAGGTAACACTAAAAGTTTCCGGAACTGGCCACTTACATAAACAATATTTAAAAATTTATTGCAACATTTGAAAATAGAACTCCTTGGCTGTAGAATGCAGTTTGTTTCATCTGACTGTCTTTTGTTTTTACCTTGTGGCGCCATTTAAAAAATTGTGTGTCTGCATCAATATGGATTTAACTCGGGAAAATTTTCGTAGTATGATTTTCTACGATTTTAAGTGTAATTTGACAGCTCAACAGAGCATCGCTCGGCTTGAAACAGCTTTTGGCAATGAAGCACCATGCAAGACGACTGTTTATAGCTGGTTTGCAGAATTCAAGCGTGGTCGTATCAATCTCAGTGACGAATCTCGCGATGGTCGGCCGTCCACCGCTGTGACCAACAAAAACATCGATGCTGTGCGCCGTATGATTGAAACAGACAGGCATGTGACCTACCATGAAATTCGCGCATCCTTAGAAATAGGCATGAGTCAAATACAATCAATCCTACACAAACATTTGGGTGTGAGAAAGCTGTGCTCGCGGTGGATCCCACACAACTTGACCGAGGCTCAAAAAACGGACCGCGTCACTTGGTGCAGTTCCATGCTTACCAGATTCAACGAAGGTGCGTCAAATTTGGTGTGGGACATAGTAACAGGTGACGAAACATGGATTTATTGCTACGATCCCAAAACAAAGCAGCAATCGAGCGTATGGGTCTTTCAAGATGAGCCGAAACCAACCAAAGTGGTGCGCGTGAAAAGTGCATCTAAGCGGATGATTGCTTCTTTTTTTAATAAAACTGGACACGTGGCTACTGTTGCTTTAGAGAATCGTCGTACCGTGAATAGTGACTGGTACACGACCATTTGTTTGCCGGAAGTTATTGACGAACTCCGTAAAAATAACCGTAAACGCCGTATCATCCTGCACCACGACAATGCTAGTTCTCACACGGCCAGACAGACAAACGACTTTTTGAAGACGAAAAATGTAGAACTCATGAGTCATCCTGCATACAGTTCCGACCTGGCACCTTGTGACTTTTTTCTGTTCCCAAAAATTAAGAACCAATTACGCGGTCAACGATTTTCATCACCAGAAGAGGCTGTCGAGGAGTATGAAAAACACGTTTCAGAGGTCACCACAGGGGAGTGGCACAAAAGTTTTCAAAACTGGTTTGATCGAATGAAAAAGTGCATAGACGCCAAGGGAGATTATTTTGAAAAACAATAAATTAATTTTGTACCTTTAATAGTATTTTTTCATATTCATTCCGGAAACTTATAGTGCGTCCCACGTACCAGCGCCCGTTACCAACTCCCGTAGATTTGCTCAAGTCCCTGGACATACTGAAAAACCCCTCGTCTGCCACTTTCACTTTCACTCACCATCTTTCTGGGAGCGCTCTTCACTTAACAGCAAGCAAACTGCTGATTTTTTTATGGTTTGTCCAGTTTCGTCCAATGTTGACGTAAATGGGATGCTGAAACGCATGCTTTTCGTGTCTTCTCAAAAGTTTTAAATCAGAAGTTGTTTAGATTTCGTCTAAAATTAGATGATCCTATTTCCGGGTTTGAAGTTGTATGCTCGCTACGAAGAGCGACGCGGCGTAGCAATTGACGGTACTATGGCGTGGCAATTGACGATACTACGGCGTAGCAATTGACCGTACTACGGCGTAGCAATTCACGGTACTACGGCGTAGTAACTGGCGATACGGCGCAGCAATTGGCTGTATTACGGCGTAGAAACTGACGGTACTATGGCGTGGCAATTGACAGACCTAGGATGAAGGTGCTCGCCCAGAAACTTGGAGAGTTACGGCAGGCGAAGCGTTAATCGGAAGTCGAACGAACGAATGATACTACGCAACTGCAAGTTAAAAATCCTTCTTGGCTTATTTATTCGCCTGCCAAACTTCATGACATTCCGATCAACGATACTCAAGTTATCGTCGAACAAACGTTCATACATACATACATACCAACGCCGGATTGTTCAAGTAGACTCGGAGAACTTTAGTTACTTGTAGTAAACGCTTTTTATGTAGTTTGTTCTTGTACACAGTAAAGCAATGTTGGGGTTAGACTTACTCTAAATCTACCCTACCACGATAAGAGCAATATGCCTGAGCTTTTGCGAATATATGGTGTATGATAAAAACCCCCCTCTCGACAGGTGTAATTTAGATTTCGCGTGCTGGACCCATTTATATGAAAGGGGCTTTCCACACAAGGGGGTCCTATATGCTAAATCCCGTTACAAGGGTAAATGGTTCAAACACTCACATTAAAGTTCACTTTCTCGTCCTGGACGGGTCCTCCGCGCTCGATCCGGGTCACGACTCAGCCCTGGTTCAGAGAAAAGCACAGGTGTGCGTTTCCTCTCTTCTGACTTTGACTGTCGTCGACCTCGGCGCGGAGATTTCTGACAAACGACCAGCCCAGCCAGCAGTTTGCAGATGTAGATTCCTAAACGCAACCCTCTAACCCTCTAACCCTGGGCCAGCCCAACCCGTTAAAGGCATCACGTTTTCTGCTAAACGTGGTAATGGAAATCGTGTCTCATCACCTTCCACTATTATCAGATTTACGAAACTTTTCGCGTACACGTCCCGGATCACATTTCACACTGATCAACTGGTTTATTTCTCTATTTTAACTATTTATTTCCTTAAAATACTAAACACATAACCTTTTTCAACTCTTGTTGTCTTAAAACGCCATCAAAACCAACTGGACCCGCGTCCATGACACAATTGACAATCCGTGTTGCCATATCAATAAAAATCAAATATACACATACAATGTGCGTTCCGATACGTTTTAAAGCGAACATATGGTGACTTTCGTTTGTATATCCAAATTTATAGGGGACACTCGGTTAGAGGTCAAGACCAAGGTTAAATGATGACAAGTATAAAAATAATTTTTTAGTGCCGCTATATTTGTTCAAGAACAATCTCGACTCGATTAGCATAGGAGGTCTAAATTTTATTTTGCGTATTTCACAGTGTCACTGAACCTTGGTCCTGACCAATAACCGAGTCTCCATTATGAATTTGGCTGCATAAATTAGCCACCTTATATACAGAATGCACCAGGTAAATGGCATAAATTAAATAATACTACGAAGGTGCGGCTGTATTATTTACAATATACCTGTATGGCTTCACCTAAATCGAGTGAGCCGGCTAAGCGACTAATTCTTGCGACGATTATCAAATCAGATTTTACTAGGAATGGAGTATAATGTGATCCTGTTAAACCGATTAGAGGTTTTATTAATGGATACGTCTATAAATTGTATGCCTTTGGTTGGTTTTGTGCGTCCCCGCTTTAAGCCCAACTTTGAGTTGAACTATATCTATCCCACCAAAAACACAAATGTGAAAAAGGGGCCGAGTTCAGTACAAAGGCAGTGCAGGTCGTCGGCTTTGACAGAAAAAAAATTGAGATCAAATTATGTGCCGGCCGAGGCGTATGGAGGGTCCTTCAGGCATAACTGCAATAATGTACAATCGACAACATTTCATTTTAGTTAACCATTTGTTTTTAATATCTATATTGAAAAGAAGCTTATGTATTTTTTCATTTTGTTTTATTTTAAGTTTTTCCTGCATAATTTAATGTTTTCTTATCCACTCATTCTAAAAGGACGTAAGTCGCATCTGAGGATTTCAAAAGTCAATGTTCATTGCCAATCGATTATTTAAAAAAAAGCTTGGCATGATATGACAGTTGTTTTTTTTTAAACAAAATGAACTTAAAAGCAAAGGAAATTGTTTTTAAAACCCTGTGTTTACCATATTTTTAGTTTTTTGAAAATATATCTTCATTTAATCACGATTTAATTCTGAAAAAAAAAAATTATACACAGAAGGCCCATATCTCGAAATGGTTTTTAGTTTTGCACCAATTATTAATTTGTAATGTTGTCGATTGAAACCTCGCGTCAGATTCAAAGAGCTGTACGTTACTATGTATTTTGTGCAGTTTTACATAAATTAGGTGTGGTCTAAGTAAGATATTTTGGCGGTCCGGATCTGGCCTTTTGCCGTTCCCACTTCTGAGACAAAGCCTACCTGAGGCCATCACGACCCTGCGCTACTCCCGACCAACCCCATAAAGGGGTTGCAATCGCCATTACGATCTACCTGATTTATAGCCGTCATCTGGCATCTACTAGGCAGTACAATACATGTACATATACATTTCATGCACGCCGCGTAAGCCAATGTACCTGCCCCTTACAAGCCAAGTCTGATTAGTTACCCTCACTTTAACTCAAAGTCCTACGTGTCCCGAATCTTAGAACACAACTATTATTGCCGTTTATATGTTGAACCCCGATTTAGGACGCGGTCGGCAGTATTTGTAGGGAGTTAAAGGTCTTTATCGACTGGTGAATGAAGTAGCCTAGTGCCTAAATGCTAAGTGCTTTAGTTATCGGTGGATTTAAAGTTTCTTGCTCTACTTCTAGGACGATTAGGGCTTAATACCGCCAAAACTAAAACTGTAATTTAATTTTCCTGGTTTTAAGAATCTTGCAATACTGCACGTTGAAAAAACAAGTACTTCTGTTTTTTTCTGCAGAAGTTATTCCAATATTGAGAAAAAAAATACTTAAGATGGCTCTAATAATGTAAATAATTTTTAAAGACAATTTTTACAAAAACTCATACATATTATTTATGACTTAAAACCTGTATTAACTTTATTAAACTCTGAAATGAACAGATATTTTATACAAGCTTTAATTTTTTTAATATCAAAGAGTTATACCTGTTTGAAATTTTGCAATTTTTCCAGAATCATCTCTCTCACACTGCGGCTCTTTCCACATGGAGTTTGATCTGTCTTCTTAATTATTAACGTTCACGTGTTGGCGCTTACTCTCAAGAACTGGTCAAACTAATAATAGGCTTGTAGACAGGGTATTTAGTCCGTCATTTAGATTATCAAGAAATATCGGACACGTATTTTTTCTTTTGTCAGTCAAACAAAAAATGACAGAGATAAAGCGCGTCAAAGTTTGGGAGTGGGGGAAAATGACGTCACTTCTAAGTAAAATTGTACTTAGATATGACGTCACGCGGAACTTCAGCGGGTTATATCTTCATCATTGAAAAAAGAAAAAATACGTGTCCAATATTTTCTGATAATCTAACTGACGGACTAATAAAAAAAAAATTGTCATCATGCCTATTGTCCTTTCTATACAAACTTTCAACTATTGAATTTGTCAGGTTATCTTTAGTGTGATAGTAGAGCCGATTCTGAAGGCTTTAGTTTTAGTGCTGTCAAACCTAAATTTTCTTCATTCCAAAATAGTTCTTTAGCGTTAACAACAGAAGCTATATACTTTAGAAAAATTTAAGTTTTGACAGCGCAAAAATTAAAGCCTTCAGAATCGACGTTAATAAATCCCAATAAATTCTTGGGTTTTTCTTCAAATAAATATTATTCAGTGTTTGTCCGAGCTACTTTTTCTACTTTAACCATTTTCGTTTTTAATAATATACCTAGTCAAGTTTTGTTTGGAAAATGCACGCTCAGTTGCCAGGCAAGATAGTGTATCTGTATGGTTTAGTTAGGATATTCATGCGCGACTCAGAATTGTCTCGAGTATCTTCTGGTAATTTTGCCTCTGACGTTTGTCTCGGAAGTGTTTTATTATTTGAACGTGATGTCACTTGGAGCTGGATGACGCCTCTTCAATTAGCCAACCTTCGCCAGTCTGGGGTCAATTACTGGCCGAGAGGGGCAGGTGAGATAACCAGGGCGATAGCAAAGGTTACTAGGTCGGTCAGTTTGACCGTCGTGACATTTCACATGATTTGCTTCCGATTTATTGTGGTGAAAAGGTTTGTCGATTGTGAGTCGTACACAACGTACTGGTGGCGACGGTTCATTTGACACAGTAAATGATTCTTTGGGTTCCGCACCTCAAAATGAAAAAACGGAATCCTTATAGGATCACTTTGTTGGCCGTGTCTGTCTGTCAAGACCCTTTATCTCGAGAACGCGTGGAGGTATCGAGTTGAAATTAAAACCATATATACCCAGGTCTACAGTCCCTTGAAGCTGTGAAAAAATCACACTACTAAGAAAAAAAAACGTATATTTCGACACCCTCAAGGTAATCAAAATTTATAGGGTACTTCCCGTTGACCTAGAACTATGAAATTTTGCATGTAATACCGTCTTATACTACAAGTATAGGGATCAACCTGAAAACTATAGATTTGTAATTAAATCATTTAAAAAATTATTGATTAAATTTCGTAAAATATTTATAATATGTACCTACAAATTTGTACGGAACCCTCGGTGGGCGAGTCCTCGCACTTGTCCGGTTTTTTTTTAAATATGACGCCATATTTTTTAGGGTTACGTACCCCAAGGGTAACACGTTGATGATGTTTCATGGTATGTTACGTGCGATAGATGACAATTGTCATCTATTGGTATAAGGCGTTAGTTGTACTTGGCTCTCAGACAATTGAATAGAAGGATCTAATTAACATGTTTATAGCGATGAAGTCATCGAGACAAGTTGTCGAGTTGCTTGACTCGTTGATGGCGTTTGATGCATAAATTTATATTTATTAGAACATAACGCCCTCGTGAGCGTTCAGTATATGCATTACAAGCAGATAGATCAAACAGTTACAGAAATATTCGGTGGACAAGTATGGTGGAAAAATTCAACGGTCTAGGTAAGTACCTCGGTGGCGCAGTCGGTTAGCGCGCTTGTCTTGATAACAAGAGATCGCAGGTTTGAATCCTGGCCCGAGGAATTTTTTCAAATTCTTGTCTTTGCATTTGTTTCTAATTTATCTTTTCTAGTTTGTAGGGGTAATTTATTTTTCTTTGATAGTACATACCATACCTACAAACACTGAGGAAAGATCTAGCCAGACTTCGCCTTTACTGCTGATTTTTAATTAGCGATTCCATAGTAAAAGTTGCTCGTGTAGACGATTGCTATCACCACTTATCATCTTTTCAGCTACTAAAAATGCAGCCTATTTTTTTATTTCCATTGTTTTATAACGATACAAGCTTTTGCCCGCGGCTCCGCCCGCGTGTTATTCGGTTTAACGACATGCTTTTTTCCGGGATAAAAAGTAGCCTATGTGTTAAGTTAGGGTATAAGCTATATCCATTCTAAATTTCATCCAAATCTGTCCAGCCGTTTCAGCGTGAAAGAGTAACAAACATACACATACACACACACACACACACACACACACACACACACACACACACACACACACACAAACACAAACATTCGCATTTATAATATTAATATAATGTGATAGTTGTTGTGCAGAATCAATTTACAAAGTAATGCATAAAATAACACAACTTTTCTAGAAAAGATATATTAATGGACATTGGACTGACTGGTTGCGTAATGCCATAAATCGAATTTATTTCTTAGTTTTTATTCAAAAATATGTAAAAACTACCATTAGTTGTGCGTTTGGGATCGAACCCTGAAGGTGAAGTGGGCATTGGAAAAACGCGTGAGTGAGTGAGAAAAAACTTATCTAGAGTCAAGCGCGAGTGAGCAAGTTAAAAATAGTATACAAATTCAACGTAAGCGATAAATCTGACTTAACTTTAATAAGAAGAAAATCTTAAACAATATTTGAATAAACCCTGTGTATCTACAAAATTCACAAAATATTCGTATCAAGTTTTGTAATGGTTCGATCCACATTAAAGACATAAAACGTGATAAATGAAATTTTCAGAGGTCTCTTTAGGATTTTTTTCCGTTATGTGAATGTTTCAAATCATGTTTTTACATAGTTAAAAGATTTCTCATATCCTCGAACACAATAAGTATTTTTTTCAATTCTAATAAGGGGTGATTCTTCAAGGGTGTGTTAGTATGATCGGTAAAGATATTTTTTTTAATACTGGGATCTCTAAATAAAGTACCAGTACCTCATAGTAAGACGATTTTCTTTACTCAAAATACACTAATCGCGTCGCTGGCCACTCGGATGAGGGGTGCGGGTTACGGGGTGCAATTAGGTGACCTTGTATCGTTTAGACAGTTGCGGAAAGCGTTTAACATAATATCGTCACGACATTAATCCCCGAAGGCGTGTCAGAGGTGTTCGTAGTGTGAAATGTGTCCACACTTGGTACACCCGCTAGACCACAAAGTTGGTCTAAGAAATTAAATAGTCTAGAAATATTTATTTAAAAACTCACTACGCCATTTACGAGTAGCATGACTCCAAAGTCTTCAATTTAAGCTTTCTTAGTAAAAAAAGATATTCAACAAACATGGCTTGATTTAGCTCTTTACTTGCCTATTAAAATGTAAATGCTTGAGAAATTGCATCTTGAGTAACGTCGAAACAGTCCTTAGATAGTTTTGAAACGTACGGTGAAATATGTGAAAAGTTTCCAAGTCGGGCGGGTTCAAATGCTTACTTTGTTGTTTCTTTAGGATTGTTGGGGCGTCTGGTTTCATCTATAAATCTTCTTTACTTGACTTGCCACTTATAGTGCCAATTTATTTAAAACAGTGATTACGTGGCGTATTTTCTGAGAAGATCGAATAGGATTGTAGCGTTTTGAAACATTTCGCGTGCATTATGCACTTGGCGGCCATTTTCCGGATATGACGTCATAGACGAGCCAAAAGGCGGAAGTGACTGCGGGCCGTTGCTAATGCCTCTGTTACAATATTGCAATTAAAATTGTAACTAAATTATTTGAATATTTTATAATTAAGACGTATTTTCGTAAATACCATATGATGATGTTTAACCAAATGCCGACAAATAGCTCAGTATTACGAGTACTTGTTTCTATTTAATTGCAACTTTTGCAGAAAGTACAAAGACTTTTTTCTTGGCCTTTTCAATCATTATGTGCATTATTTTCTCAACATATATGCTTAAGGCGGGGTTATCCGGCGAAATCTGTCCTACTCCAACGCTTTCGTTTTACACATGGTCATCCTGCTCAGCGGAAGCGCGCCGCTCAGAAAATTCGCGGTTTCGAGGTGTTTTTATTTATTATTTTGGAATTAGAGGGATGGAGTTTTCATGTGACGGCCGTTTAATGTTACATTTTTCAAGACGTTTATTTTGGAATAAGTTTTACTGTTCAAAACTTAACATAGCTTAAATGAAATGATACCTAATTAGATCATAGTTCAGACCTATCTTTACGATTTAAATGGATCGAGGAAAATGTAAGTAATCGTGTATCGAACGGCCGAAACATCAAGATCAAAGAGTGAAATAAAACTTATATATTTTACAAAATTTTATCTTCGCTATTTATTGGCTTGAAATTTATTTGAAAAGAGATGAAATCGGGATAACCCCCTCTTAAAAGTACTTTCGAAAAGTTCAACTTCAAAAGTTACATGAAACTGTCCTCTAAAATTCAAAAGTTCTGCCAGGATAGCAAACTGAAGATGCCAGGGACAACGTCGGCCGAATAGCTATTCTAAATTCTAATCACGCAAGCCCGCTTCCCGGAGTGTACGTTTCGAGAGTTGCCAATGAGTATGCAAGCCTGGTACCCAGAGCCTGGGAGCGACACTGGTAATAGGAGACTTTAGATAAGGATATATAGGAATGACACGACTTTTTTATTAATTGCAGTCGCCGACTTCTAGGTGATAAGTGATAACTAAAATTTTAGTGAAAACAGATAGCGCATAAACGAATGCGGTGCCAAAAGTTGAATATTTTTATGAACTAATAAAGTCGCGTAGGAGTTTGAACAATGCAGTGAAGTTATGAGTTATAAACTGGGGGACTTCAAAGAGCATTGAACAACGAACTTTGATTTGTTAGTTTACTCTTGAGAATGAAGGTAATGAACGAAGTGTTTCTGATCGAGATTATGTTAATTCGGTAACACAATGTCTGCCAATTGCAAAAAGCAAGAGCACTATTTGTTAGAAGACATGAAAATTTTACGGCAAAATTTCGTGCTTTGCAAAAAGTCTTTTGAAGTGTCATCTTTGGAATAATTAATGAAATTTTACGTTCTTACAAATTTTCGACACCTGTCGAGCGGGTCTGACAAATTGGAAATAACATTTTAGGGTTCTGTACCTCGAAATAAAAACGGAACCCTTATAGGATCACTTTTGTCCGTATGTCAAGACAGTTTTTCTCGGGCCCCGTGAGAGATAAAGTTTGAACTGACACGTTCTACGGAAGTCTACGGCTCTATGTTGCTGTTAAAAAAAACAAGCCTCTAGCTCAACACGGAAAAAAGTTGTTGTCTTTTACGTACAAATTGGCTCACCATTAAAACCTATAGAGCACTTCTAGAAACTTAAAATTCCGCTCACATGTATAGGAAACTAGCCTTTGCCTTCGGCTCTCTGCCCTATTTTCGGCTTGGGCGTTATTCCATGAACACCCCTTATAGCCTATTTTGACCATACTTTGATAATAAAAAACCGCATCCAAATCAGTTGAGTGGTTCTCGAGTTAAAACGAAACATAGTTATATACATACAGACAGACGTACAGACAAAATTCTTAAAACGGTAGTTTTGGCTTCAGTACAATACTAATATTCAATGTACAGACACGAATTTTTAGTACTTTATTATTAGTATAGATATAGATACAAAAAAAAATGGATATATTTAATTATTCACGAATTTATTACACATCAACCTAATCAGACCCTTTAGTTACTTACATAGACTTTAATTGCTCGTAAGTGTCAAATTAAGTTGGTACTCTATAACTGCACGTGGAATAAGTTTGTGTATTTTAAACGGTGTTGACGAAACCTTGGAGGCTCGAGTCCCACTTGAACTTTTTTCACGTTTTTTTTTTGTGTGCGCGTCCTTTTTGTTTCTATTACATCTACGTCGCGTCGCAGAGACAGTAGTTAATACTTACTACAATTCAACGTTAATTTTAATAGGTGGTAGAGCTGATGCCGGGCTCGACTGTGGAGGTACCACCATCTTACTCGCAAATCCTACCGAAGTTATTCGGGGGAGAGTAAGAGGACAGCTCTCAGGCAAAACCAGGCGGCCCACCATTGCCTGGGACCGATGGATGGCGGTTTATCCATCCCCAATTGCCGAGCCTTATATAAAACAGACTGGTGACGGGCAGCGGCGTCACTGGTGCAAGGGTTTCGGCACCGCGCTCACCAACCCGCCTGCCCAGCGTGTGTGAGTATGGGCATTTCTTCCAGGAGGACCGCCAAGAGTGGCGAAATCCTGGAAAGGTCTATGTCCAGCAGTGGACGCAACGGGCTGATGGATGGATGGATGGACAATTCAACGTTTTAAAGTCAAATTGAACAACTTTGACATTAGTAGTCATCGTTACCAAAATTGTGCCGGAAGTTTTGTGCATTAAACCTGTCATATACAGCACTACCAGGGCAGTTCTGTTAGTAGAGGAGACAGTAATCCGTTATTCCAAGCACGAACATCCTGCGTAATGGTGTCACTGATTATGAGGCGATACGGCACCTGGCCACTCCAATAATTTGTAGCTCACATGAACTTTTCTCTTTCCCTTTGACAACCGAATATGATCCTTTACACGTCGTATTATATTCGCAAATTAAACTAAACCTAAGTGTCAATATATCACGGACTTCAAAAAGTAAAAAGCTCCAAATAATTCTGCTAGACGTCTAGCAAGGAATGGTTACAAAAACAAAGTAATGCCAAAGCATGAATTAAGATAAAGAATCCAATAAGAGTGTGCTGGCTTGTTGTCAGAATTTTGCGCTAAACAAAAAATATGTAGTCACTTAATGAAAATCTTTCACTATAATTGTTACGTGCAAAGTTTCATTCAGCACTAACTTAGACTTAAATTGGACTGACCTAGCTCATAATAGCAGTAAAGCAAAGGAACAGGTGTGGCAAAGATAAAACCTTTCGGATCACGCAAATAGGTCATATTTCACCAGTCTTTACAAAGTAAACCTGGAAAATCGCGAAGGCACACCAAACGAAAACTGTACGAACTGAAATATTTTCGATCGAAAAATAGCAGGAGGAAATTCCATTGCGTGTGTCTTGACGCCGAAGCCGTATTTTCGCTCACCTACCATTATCTGTGGCCCTGAGGTGTAATGGGAAACATTTTTCATAGAGAACTATTAATCGGATAAATTATTTTCTATCGATAGAATGTTTGAAAGCGTTTTCGGTTCAGTAATGCGATGTTATTTACTACAACCTTAGATCAAGGTGAGGCTTAGAACTATCCACAAAATGCCAGGGACCGTAGACGATCGATTTAATAACTCAACTCGATAAGTTCTATTTATAATTTTCCAAGAATAAGCTTTTTATATATATTTATTATATTCGTACTACATTTGAAATATCGATTGTGTTACTTACAGCTAATGCTATTATTATTCCCCAAATAACGTCCAGATAAACCGGTCGAAAAGTTAAATTGCCCTGAACCCCTTTTGTTGCGAAACCAGGCTAAAATATTCGTTTACACAACTCCCGCATCATCGATACGCGTAGGAATCGATTAATCCCGACTTGGTCGCCATCGATTAGAGGGTATGCGGCTTTCAATCAAGATTGTTTGTTAGTTCGCGGCAAGTTTGCAGAACTCTGCGATACGGAGATTGACCCACTTAATAGTTTAGTTGCAAGACGCCGTATGTAATATCTTCCTCATTAGATTTTACTAGTGCGTTTACTCAAATTCCAGTTGCAGCTTTACGTGGCTAAAATACCTTGAAATTTCAGTACCTTAGATCTGCTTTAACAGCCTTAATTTCGGAACTCGATTTTTTTTCCCAAAACAGTTCATTGTGTGTTCTTATATTCGTTCAGAATTTGGAATTTTATTTGGATGATTTGTTAGTCTCACCCAACCTGTCTCGGAATAAAAGTAGGATACGTGTTTTCGTGGTGCTTAATGTCAGACCCTTTTCAATGTCCACTGCAATAGGTTACCTAAGGTGTTTGTCGTTTTCTACACATACATTAGGCTAGACTATTTTGTTGTACATAACTTCCTGAAAACTAGTACTTGACTGACCGCCGTGGGCAAAAGTACTCCCGAAGAATCCTGATGATGATGAGTCATAATTTCATCGAAAGCTCGACCTATGCCTCCTTGAACAGTTAAAAAAAAGTAAAGTCCTTTTTTAAATATTTATTCCTGAAAACTAGTTATTTTTATTACTTTAAAAACAAAGCAAAGCCTGTCGTCCACAAGGCGCGCAGAATCTGATGAAGATTGTTTCTGGAGACCTTTCGTCGACCTAATTGCTGACCGTTGAACGGCACTCAACCCGGATGCTACTGCCAACAGAGGCCAGCCCTTGAGTTCAACCCCTATTCGATAGTACGGGTTAATAAATTGCAACGTTGACAGTTGTTGGAAGATTTGTCGTTGCAGTTTTTCTGCTGCATATAGCTCGGCTACAACTTGAAATAATATATTGTTCTAAATCTTTCAAGTTCAGTTCGCTTACTTTGTCCTAGCCTTAGTTGTTTATTTCTCAGAAAACGGTTAACTGTAGTTACGTGAATAACATTGTAAGAAATGAAACAAATCAGACACAACATTTAATTAGTGTTCCTGCTACCATAAAGTACACATCAGGAAAAGAGCAATCTCGTCTCGACATCTCCGTTTTGTATAAATGTTAGTATAAGAGTATCTTATTGTTTTGCTGACATAATTTCCTCACGAAATGTGCTTCATAAAACGAAGAAACGCCCCTGCTTGTGTATTTTCTGTTCTCTTTATGAGGTACTTAAACCCTTTTTGTTTTGACAATCGCTTTGTACTCTTACCTCTCTGGTAGTGAGACATTTTAAGAACCAGCTGCTTAATTTGATTTATTGCGTTAAAATTTAATGGAAACTTTAACGTCTGGAGCTGTGTTTTGAAATGATTAATGGATGTATGATAATGGTCCTTAGTTATTCAGGAAGTATAAACTGGTAATGTAAACATATACCGCTTGAACAGCTTTTTAGAGTCGTTTCGTTAATACTAAAATCGTTTTCGTATGTGACGAGTCACTAAAATCAGAAACAATTGGAATAATGTTAATAAAGTATACGATTGCTTTACCATCTAGTAAAGATATCTTAAATTATGTATGAGACAGCAATAAAACGGATGAGTTTATGAACACCACCTAAATGTAGGTAAAATCTTATGGCTACAGTAACCCACTGTTTGATCTGAAGAACGAGGATCGTGTTAGTCATTCCAGTCGCACTCCGAGAGTATAAAGTACAAAGATTTTTATGTTTCTCGGCGACGGATAAACATAAAAACAACATCTTCATTTTACAACGTTCAAAGTGCCAGATCGAGGGAAAAAAGCTCCTTTAAAAAGACTATACTGAAACCACAAGTTGGTGACTTTTGCGACCGGTTTTAGTATGGTTAATAGTTACCACAAGAAAATCATTATCTATGCTCAACACAATCAAAATAAGCGCTACTTAGCTCGTAGGTCCAATAGCCGTCATTGCTATATTTGTTTTAATGTATTAAGGCTGCGTGCTAACCAATGGAACGGCAACAGCTTCCCAACTTAGCTGTCCACGCACATAAAGTTGTGCAATTTTCTACCCCCAATTATTTATGAATTCCGATTCACACCTACAACTTCCCCATTTCCCCTCGTTTAATTATGCACAGTAAAGTGCAGCAGGCGGAAACTTTTATAGTGCCATAAATAGCGGCAGCGCTTCCAGAGGGTATGGACGTTCGAGCAACCCTCCGCTTTGCTGTGGACGTGGAAGCTTGAATAAAGCATTGAGTAGTCAGTAGTCAGCAGGGTTATTGATGACTCTGGGTTTACTTTAGTTTAAAACAATACCCTTTTTGTCCAATAATTTTTTCTTGGGGTATTTTCTTCTGTATAGATGTTTACCATCTCTATACATATAAAATACAATGTCTGTCTGTCTGTCTGTCAGTTCGTTCGTTTATAACTTGAGATTCAATCAATGGATTTTGATGCAGTTTTCACTGAAAGATAAAGCATTTCTTCAGGAAGGTTTAAAGCTATTTATCATCATGCTATAACAAAAGGGAGCAGCGCAATGAGAATTTTAGTGAGACATATGGAAGGTACCCGCCGTAGCATAGTCGATCGTCGCGGGTTCAAACCCCGACTGGTAAAATTTGTTTTTCTTCTCAACGGACAACAGCAGAACCTTCAAGTTTGGGTTTATTTGATTGGTCTTTATTAGCACTTTGGTAAAATATCGTGACCAGGGTCTGCTGATGGGACTGGAAGGTAAAAAGGGATCTCCTCAACGGACAACAGCGGACCCTTTAAGTTCAGGCTTATTTGATTGGGATTTATTAGCACTTTGGTAAAACATGGTGACCGTTGTATATTGTCGTTCAAAAAATCATATTCTTTTGTGTTCCTTATTTCCATGAAAATCTCTTCGACGCGGGCGGAGCCGCGGGCAAAAGCTAGTTTGAACATATAGAAAGGTTTAGGAAGAGAGGAATAGAAGGAATAGAAGAGCTTGTATGACTTTGGTATTTGACTAAATATATGGTTTCGGAAGAGGCAGCAGATTAGATATTTGGCAGATAGAAATCTGTAGTATCTACCCACCCTTCTGGGACATGGATGTGAGTATATGTATGTATTTACTTTAGTCTGTATAGCTATCAGGATTTCGACAGTTTATAATGCTTTCGAATTCGCGACAGCAATTTAGGAAGCTAAATATATAAGATTTTTTTGTAGCTCAAGGCTTTAGTGGCAATCATTCAATCAATGTCATTCCGACCATTTATGTAGCCTGACCGAAATATCTCCGATCCTAAAACCCAAGAGAATTAGCCCTCCTAACGCGAAGGTACAGCGCCACAAGTATTTCAGTTGGACAGTATTTATATCAGTGTTCAGAGCGTCGCTAATCGGAAGATAAATTACTTTCTTCTTATTGCGGGAGTATTTGGTATTACGTAACGGGATTTTTCTAACACGTTGATTGCCAACTACGCGATATTAACGTAATTTGGCTCCGCACGATATGGCGTTGTTAAACCTCCCTGTTTTGTATGCCCAACAGATCTGACACTGAGTACATAGAATTTTTCTTGGGGGCGTGGCGACCCACTACAAACCGCTAACGTTCAGCCACCATAGCCTCGTTTGCTAGTCACCACGCCAAGTTGACACTCAGGGAAGCTAGTTGCTCAGCCCAAAGTAGTTGGTAGTGACTGCATGTAGATGTAATATGAGTATTGTTACGAACAAACTGAGGGTATCTTTAAAATAGATACATAAATCCCAACATACACTCATCGCATAGCATATAACACGCGTTTCTGCAATTGCACTCAACCTCCACAACTTCATACACCCCTTCACACACACAGAATACCAAAGCACACACCCTCCAATAGGTAGTGACTGCATGTAGATGTAATATGAGTATTGTTACGAACAAACTGAGGGTATCTTTAAAATAGATACATAAATCCCAACATACACTCATCGCATAGCATATAACACGCGTTTCTGCAATTGCACTCAACCTCCACAACTTCATACACCCCTTCACACACACAGAATACCAAAGCACACACCCTCCAATAGGATTCTCATAACTCAACTAGTTTTATGTTCTTCTTTATATTACTTTTGCTTAGATACTAAATACCAATGTTCTTACACTTTTGTTATTGTCAGACTCATCAGGAAGAGTCTAATTTCCCACAAACCAGGGAATCCTAATATGGAGATTAGAGTTTGCAAATGATACACTTGTTAAACTACAAATTGCAATAGTGCATAAGAATTGTTTTGTATGTTCTTTTTGGTTGTAATTATATTATATTATTTTGTTGTTTCAGAGCTAGAGGAGGGTTGTCGGGCGTGCTGCGGGCGGTGGCCGCAAGCCCGGCAGCATGGCGACCGTGGAAGGCCGGCCGGCACAATATGGTGTCAGCCTACGGCAGCTGCGCGAGCTGATGGAGTCGCGCGGCGCCGAAGGGCTCGCCAAAATCAACGCCGTCGGCGGACCGCAGGAGTTATGCAAGAAGCTTTACACATCACCCACAGATGGTAAGTCCTAATGCCTATATACAAGTCCTCGTCCGCTACAATTTTGACATAACTCTTTCGTTTCTTCTACATTGAGCTATGAGCTCATCTATTTCGGGTGCTTTTGACTTTGCACTTCAGCAAGTCGTTTATGCAAGAAGCTTTACACATCACCCACAGATGGTAAGTCCTAATGCCTTGACCACAAGTCTTCATCCGCTACAATTTTGACATAACTCTTTCGTTTTTTCCATATTGAGCTATGAGCTCATCTATTTCGGGTCCTTTTGACTTTGCACTTCTCGAGTAAGTCACTTATTTAGTTGAGCTCGTTCACCTTTGCTCCATGTATGACCAAGAAGGTTTTATTAAAGTAATGCGACAAATATCTTTACTACAGTGTCGATCACATAATATGATGAATTTAAAGAGAACCTGGAAAATGTCTTTAAATCTTAACGCCGATTTCGAGAACTCTAAAATCTGACAGATATTTGTCCAATTTCATTGAGAGTATTGCTCTCTTTTCGATTGAAAATTGTGAAATTGTGAAACAGACTGTTAAGGTAGAAAGAAAGAAAAACATTTATTGCTGCAGCAGACACTCAGATACAGTTAAATATACTCACAATATCTTTTAGCTTAACTTCACAATTTACCGTCTTAATATTTCTCAAGCAACTGAATGAAAAGCCTGCCAGCCGCCAGTAGCTTGTCTTGACCCCTAATCGCATTTACTTCGGTAAGGTATGAGTGCCTTCGCCGTGCTGTAGTACTTCTGTTGTAATTTGACACGTGTTTAACACACTTGGTGTGCCACACGTGATTATTAAGCAATAATTAATAATTACTTTGCTCCACAATATAACGTGCATGGATAAAGAATTGGATTGGCAATGGCCTATACTCTATACTCCTCTTACGTAACTGCCAAGTCTGCATATACCCACTTCACTCCCAATTATAATTACGACGCCATTGCCAATCCCATTACTTAAGTATATGTGTAATACTTATACATAAATAACTTTCAGCCCGTGTTTGTCAGAAGTATGTCTAGTACTTTTCTATCTTGCTTCTACTAACTTTTTTGCCAGATTTAACAAACTACGATTATATAAGGTGACTTTCGTTTATGTAGCCAAATTCATAGTGAATACTCGGTAATTGGTCAGGACCAAGTTTCAATGACCCTTACTCTGAAATACGCAAAATAAAATTTAGACTTACTATACTAATTGAGTAAAAGTTGTTCTTGAACAAGTATAAAGAAAAAAAAAATATTTGTCGTATATCGCAAAAAGGGTCATTCAACCTTGGTCGTGACCACTTACCGAGTCTCCAGTATGAATTTGGATATATAAACAAAGGTCACCTTATATTTACACATTTCAACGTCAACGTTTTTCAAGTTTACGGTTCAAAATACTCCTCCATAAGAATGTAAATAGTCAAGTGGGATAGCTAATTTATTTTCCAACTTTGATGGTGTGGTTACTTAATTATGGATGCTAGAAGCTTCGCCTTCTTCGGCTTGGCTTCCTGTGTCACTGACATTTCGTTCATTGTCCTTGCTTGTCGGCCTGAGTTGGTAAACCGAAAATAAAAACCGTTGAACGAAATTCCGTGGAAAGGCTTGTATATTTTCCAAGTGATGAAGTACTATCGTTCTTTCGAAATGTTGTCTGTTTATGACCTGTGATATTTCACCAATTGCTTCGGTCAGTCAGGTCAGGACTCAGACTGAACTGTATTCTTGTCCCCGAATAGCAGGTTCATTAACATTACAAGTAGGACTAACGTTCAAGTGTAGTCAAGCTTTGACTTTGACATAACTTGCTATGATATTTCAATATTTAAATTAGTGAAATAATCTCATTATAAATTTTTCTATCCAATTGCCTTATAAAAAAACATATTTTTAATGATAATAAAACGAAAAATCTATTAGTTTTACATAAATAAGTAATTGCTGACGACGATACTGATAATGTTGACTTAGTACATCATCGACAATTTCACGAACAACCGCATAAATAATTGTAAACAAGTTTCACACGATGATGCGTCTGTAGATGCTATGCAACGATGACTCATTTAAACACAGTTTAAACATGAGTAAGAATGAAGTAAATAATAAAATTGTTAACAATATAACGGCTGCGTGCTCCTATAATAATTTGTATAACCCTGCAGGACAAAACAATAGTCAACGAACCTAAGTAATGTTCGAAATCAGAGTATGCAGTTGGAACTCCTTAATAAATAAATTATCAGAGTCAATGATTTTAGAACTTCTTAGAATCCAAACGATTGAGGCAAAATTTATTCTTCAACTGAATCTATCTTATCTGAAGATGATAAAGGTCATTTTCCTTTGGCAAGGATCAACATAACCTCAATCACTAGAAGTTGATATGGGTAAATCCCCTAGGATCTGATACGTGCATTTCCACTTAGATATCGGGGATCCTTTGAGGCTATCCATTATGGGCTGAAAACCGACCAGTATATATCGACCTAGTGAGGTCGAGATTAAACCTAATTTCAAAGAAATAGGAAGCAAAGTTACTTGTAGATAGTATTTACGCCTTTTTTAACACAACACAAGAAATAAAGAATATTTGTTGCATCTTGTCGTTTGTAGATCTGGTTTACCTATTTACAACTCTTATACCTTTTTTAATGAAACATTAAATTTGACGAAGGAATACGACTCTACGTGTTGACATTGAAAGAAGAAAAGGACGAAAAATTCTTCAGCGAGACGATGTCCTGTCGAATCCTAATAAAGGACTGACCCTGACTTTTATTTTCTTAATGGGAAATTGGCACGTATTTCGTGAGAATTAAGGTTCCGTGTGGCAAAAGGAAAAGGTCAAGGTACAGTAAAAGGAAGTACAGAAAAAAAGTAAGCGAGGGACATCGTTTATAAGGTTGATATTTCCTGCCTTTAGTGTACTGATAACTAAGATATGAAAATTGAAATTCCATATAAATTATCTATTGAAATCTTTATTTGAAAAATATTTCCCAACTAATTTGTAATCTGATCCAAACAAACCAGAACCTCCCCGGAGCCTGAAAGCTCATTGTATTATCATCAGCAATAAATGTTCAGCAATTTGCTGATACAATTCTCAGCGGAGAACTTTTCCTACAGTTCAGGGATTGTGCGATATACACTCTTGTTACAACGATGTAGACGTCGAATTAGCTTTCGGGATATAAATCGGAAGGGTCAGAGTAAAAGTTCTGAACTTATTTCAGGAACTAATACGATTCTGCTGAATGTCTCACCCTTGATGCTAGGATTAACATTTCCCTAACTACGAGCAACCATATCATTCTTCTAGAACTTCTAGGTTCTACAATGTATTTCTGTCTACACAGCATTTCTTATTCAGTCATGATTTCTACTTTTAATATTCTTCCTTGTTACCTTTACCCGAGTAGAAGTTCAAATTAAACAAAAGAGCACTGATTCTGAAGTAGACAACTATGTTTTTCTCTTCGTACTATTTTTGCAAACATCTATTGAAAAACGGCACCGTTTTATAAGATTTTTTTAAAGTCTCCTCTCAGAAAAAGTAATTAGTGTTGAAAAAAATTTGAGCTGATAGATTTTACTATTGCAAATTCCGAAAAAGCAAGTTAATTTAAATACTCCTCTTCAAAACAGAGATTTTGTTGAGTTTGATCCCCAGATTCTAAACATATAAATGAGAATGAAAAATGCTTAAGCACAAGAATTAAGGGGCCTTTTATAGGGATCGTAACACCTACAGCAGGTTTATTGCATCTTGTCAGATTCTTTTTATGACCTACAATCTGTTTGAATTCACAACTCCCTTATGACAAGGATGTAAAGCTATTTTTGTAGGGAATCTGTATTTGTTTTTTCCAATATATTTACTACTTCTTTGATATTCTGTGTTGGCTTAAGAATTACCTTCGTTCAATGAACTACCTGAATCAATATACCCGAGGTCTCCGAACTTTTCTATTTCACCTTATAGACCACTCATCCGATGTAATTCACCTTTATTCCCAAGCCTAAGTTTCTATGGTTATATTGGTAGTTGTGTGGAATTTTATATACTTCGGACTGGTGGCTATTTATTTGGCTGAACATGGTATGAATTTTGTTTGTGGACTTTGAAACTTTGAATTAATTTCCTCGTCTAAACATAAAATGACATACGATGACCAAATTCTAGTTTCATACAGTATCTATCTAAGCATCGTTATGTCAATGTCATAACAAATATATAATGTCTAAAAAAGCACAATGCGCAAGCGTGAAATTGTCAGATAAACGAGCTAAATAAAGCCAAAAATTGTGCTATAACTATGGGTATTCCGGAAATGAACAAAACCAAGGCCGGAAAGATTAGTTTTGTTCAAGGACATTTAGTTATGTATGAAATAAGGAATGTAATAATTAGTGATGCCGAGAAAATTGTTGTTATGGCGATTAATCGGTAAACGGTTATTCGGCGTTCCCGAATAAGTCGAATTACTAGCTAAAATTATCTTACATCAATATAACCTTACTATATAATTAATAATAAATAACAATAACATGCCTGTAGTGGATTAAATTTTAGTTTTTTCTACATACATGGGTATAAGGCCTACCGAAATCTGACGATTATTCTACGATTTCTGAGAAAACAATGAAATCGTCCAGATTTATAGTTATTTCTAAACCCTTTCGTATCTTTTTTTGTCAAATATTAGTAATGCACTTTTTTTCGCTATTCGAAAAACTGACGAATATCGAATAATAGGTTAACCGCGGCATCTCTAGAAAAATTTACATCGTAAAAACTTGGTTGCTTGCTAAATTAACCTAACTCATCCATCATGTGATCTTTCGGAATAGTGACTAAATACTTGAATAATATAATTTAGGTTTCCATTCATAACCGTTAGTGTCCCCAAAGGGTGAAAAAATAACCAGTATGGTTGAATTCAAACCGGTATAAGTATAAAAGAAGCCAAATTATAATAAAATACCTTTAAATACAGAGAGTTAAAAATCATCATCAATCAATAAACATCCTCACGACATGAATCCTCGAGGGGGTGACAGAGATGTTTCTGAGTATAGTCTGAAATGCAAGGCACAGTTCAAACTCGTACACCCACGTTTTACCAACAATTACAACGTCCCAGCGAGATGGTGGTGAGCCCTATCGCCGTACATAGGGCACAACTATTGACACACAAATATACCCCGTCGGGATTGAACCCTTGACCTCCAGATACACAGGCGGTAAAAGTAAAAATAAAGTATAATTGAAGATATTTCGGTTTCAAATCAATAGTCATAAAACATTTCAACTATAATTCGTTGATTGTCACGTTGAATTTTCAATTAAATTCTGTTACAAACCAATCAATAAATTGTTAAGCTTCCAAGATTTAGATTTCCCTTTCAATATTCTAATCAGGCCCAGACATCAAAAAATCAATATCAAAATCATTTTAATGTATGTTACCTAATGTAATATGATTAAAAATATAGTAAAATTTTGATTCAAAGCCTTTTCTAAATCGGTTGCTAAGAAAATTTTCAGCTTGATTACTTTCTACCCTCCCAGCTCAATTTCACTCTTAACATATTAAAATTAAAGTTTAAACTCGCGAGCGAATGGTCTTTGTATTCAAGCGCCGCGACGACGGTGATAAATCATCGTTGTCAGCAAAACCGCTAGGAAAAATGATCCAACCTCACATTACGGAAGATATAATACTTATATATCTAAAGAACAAACCTTTATATCATTCTAAAGAGCTTATACTAAAGACCTTGTCAAGAACATATAACAATTTTTGCATCAACACATATCGCAAAACGTTTCATCATTGATATGCATTGTGTATTGCATTCCATAAAACTCCACAGACAAGAGTTTCCAACATAAACTTGCCAAAATGGCACCATGCAGAGCCGACGCGTCGGTATCGCTATTTAAAACTCGGAATTTTATATCAGATAATCGGCCCGTTGCCAAATGTGACATTACATCATGTTAGTCCTCATCACCATCAGAAACCGCTCGTCAGCCCAATTACGAACGCCATTTTTAATATAATTTCGCTCACGTGCTTTTATAATGAAAAAAATGTCTCAGTCAACGATATTTCGTAACCTGCTGATATTAAATTCAACGTAAATCGGAGAATATTAAGGATTTGTTTGAACAAACTTTCCCGAATCATCATCAGGAATTTGGGC
Source organism: Ypsolopha scabrella (assembly GCA_910592155.1). Lineage (NCBI taxonomy): Eukaryota > Metazoa > Arthropoda > Insecta > Lepidoptera > Ypsolophidae > Ypsolopha > Ypsolopha scabrella. Next base: position 13,710,767 of record OU342987.1, read on the forward strand.
AAGACCCTTTATCCTTTTAAATCGGTGTTTTTGGTTAACCTTTAGCAATAGGGGTTCTGATTAAACAGCAGAATAATCTGTAGATTCATCGAATCAGTTTTGGTTTCTGAACCGTTGAATTTTCCCGTCTGCGGGTGTGTCGGTATTGACTATATTTTCTGAATGATTTGTCCTGGTAGTAAATTCAAAACCAAGGATGGAGAGGTTAATAACCTCCCAAGGTGATTCATCAAACACCCTAATTAAGCTTCGACATCAGCCACAAATAAATTACTAAAGAACTCGCTGGCAACCTTTGTTTAGGACACCCTATGTAATTAGTAAACTAACCCCAGTAGCCCTTAGACCTGTTAGAACACGGACTTGGACACATTTCGAGAACGATCTCAGCGAACAGAATATTGAATTTATATCACTGCTGCTATCGGCTATACCCGATTTTAGAATAAACAGGGGCCCAGGATAAACCAGTTTTGTTGCAGTGTTTCTATAACACGTTACTTTTTTAGCTCTGGTTGTAGCATGTTTAAACATATCCTTCTTTAACTGTATTGTGTCTCAAAAAGCGCCCGATATAAAAGATAAAATAGGTGCTTCTGAAAAGGTGTCCAGTTTTAAAAGTCCAATAGGTTTGACCCTTGATAGGCTGGGGTAAAAAGATGGTTTGTGATTGGCATTAAAGGGGTTAGGTAATCTTGTTGAGGTTTCGACGTTCACGGAGGTTTTATTAGTTAGGAATCGAGAGGCTTATTCTTAGCTTTTCCTGAGATAAAATGTTTCTGCTACTCCCTATCATTTTAGGGATCATGACAGGAAAAATATATTTTTAGACAACATTTTGTTTATCGTCTGTGATTTTAACCGACGCCTGTTTGTCGTGGGTGACAAGTTTACTAACTTATTGATTCATAATTGCCAGGTGTTTCACTCACATCTTGATTCGACTAGTTATCCTCATTGTCCGAATACAACCAAAACCATACTCCAACAATAACCATATCCTTGATGTAGTTTGCGTATTTCAGCGTGTTGGGTAAAATAGTTTTAACCAGGACTAGAAAAAAATAACATTAGTAAAATAATAGAAGTCATATATCGTATCTGTCCCGTAGGGGTACCTATTTATTTAATATTATGACAACGTATTACAGACGAATATTTTGAAAAAGTCCCTCTGGCCAGGATTTGAATCAGTGACTTCTTGCTTATGCGGCGCTACTGACTGCGCCTAGACTGTACCTAGACCGTTGAATTTTTCCACCTTACCTATATAGGTACCGAATTTTTTCATCTACTTGAAATACCAGCTAGTAATGCACATACTGAACGCTCTCGAGGGCGTTATGTGATTTAATTTCATTCCGAACTGAGATATTTCTAATTGATCTTTTCTAGTATGTAATGCACTCTAATAATATTTAGAGTATTCAGAGCGATGCCGATGGATTCCACCATTAAACATATAATCTTGGGTACCTATTCCTTTGTTGATTCGGAACTATTCTGAATTAAAATTGACGCGAATGAATGATGGCGATAGATATACTTAAATCTGTGATGCTGTCACGTTACAAATTATATCATCCTTGCACAATTACAGCTGGAGATTCTCATGGTCGGAATTCCATTTTAATACCCTAGGTTTGAATTACCATTTTTTTTTTATTAATTTCAATTGCGTCGGTCTTTGCCCGAGTAAATATACTCGAAATTTCCTGAGCATTTTACGAAAGAAATCGATTATGTGTAGACGAGACCGTGATTTGCTTTGTTACTTCTGAACGAAATTTACCCTGATTTTATTTAAATATCAATTTCATATTAAATTTCTATTTTTCCCGTCAGCAACACTTCTTCGAACACCAAGGTGCTTTTATAATAAAATGGGATTGGATAAAGATATCGAAGGTGACACAAATCGCATTAGAGTCCGGGTACGTGCATCCACGGCGAAGGTCGAAGTAACACTAGTCACTCGAGCAGAAATCGCTGGGATCTCTTCATCGTGTGATTTTCGCATACCCTCCTCAGCCCACTCCTATACTTGCAGGTACACTTGACGACGTATACAAATGATGTCCTGTCATATTTTCAAACGTGACCTGGTAATGGTATTATTTTTGTTTAGCACCGGTATCGTCATTATAATTAAGAAAAGCTTCTTAAAATACAAAGTGAAATATGCCCTGTTCGAAAAATACGTCCAGGCCTTCCGAGACTAAAGTTTGTTACATTAATCATTGCGTCATTGTGTGCTACTCCAAAAAGTTTGTGCTATAATTCTCTGCCCTTTAAATTAGTTTTTTTTTTAATTAATATAGTAAATAATGATTTTGAAGATCACAGTGCATGTGCTTTTTCTTTTGCACTTTCTACTTCAAAGTCTCCGAATCGCAGTCGGAAATTAGTAAAAATAAGTACACCCGTACACAATAAAGTTGATAGAACCAGTATGCTCTCGTAACCCTATTGATCAAAGACTACACAGAACATAAAGATCACAACTGGGGCGTAATGAGAACAGGCACACGGAAGGTTGACAGACAGTTCGATAAGAGCCTAGCAGAACCAACGAAAGGGCTGTCTATCTATTCTGACTCCTGTTACTAATGAAGTAAAGTCCATTTACCACTACGAGGTCCCTACGGAAGTGTTTACATAGATATTGTGCCGGCACTAACTGCGTGAAGTAATTGTGGTAATGCCATAATAAGATTACTACGGCGCTGTAGCCGCAATATTGGCCTATGATTGGCAATACTGCCCAGTACGATGACTGCCAAACCGCGTGCTATGGTAAATATAGTCCCAAAATCACAATTTTACATACGACCACGAAAAAGTTGGGTCGAAAGATCGTTTTCTAGAAATCGGTATCAATTTCGTATTAAATATGAAGAATGTCAGAATGAACTTTGCTACAAAGGTTCTTTGCACGCCCCGATTGCACAAATGAAGCGTGCGCCAAGGCAATTCACGGCATATCACACGCTATTTTGAATTACGACGAGAAAAAATCGTGACATTTCTGTACCACTTCTTTTCAAGACCTAATTCATGTGAACTTGCCGTGAAGCTATGCAAATACGCATGATGATTAATAGCGACACCAAGGATACCTCATGAGCATTGACGTATCCAGGATATTTGCCTGGGGGGGGGGGAGGGGCTCCGGCTCCAACTTTATGCAACTATAACAAGTATCTGTTCTCAATTATGTGATGGTAATAAAATTAATAGAGGTAACCCTCCATACAACGAGATCACAATACAACCCAAAAAACAAAACAAATAACGGATAATTGGATTAAGCATCTTTTTACATCAATGACACCTATATTTCTGTGGGGGGGGGGTACTCTGGGGAGGGATGTGCCCCCCTGGCCCCTACCTAGTTACACCTATGCCTATGAGTAAGACAATGACGAACCGGAGTGTCATACTTACGTCACCGGTTGCTTAGCCTATGCATATTGTAAGGCCGTCCGTCCGTACTATGTCAATATTATTTATATCTTTTACGAGTATATCTGGCGATGCTTTGCGTGAGGTCATGTTTCAGTATGAGACATTTACTTTGTTTCTCATATTGTTCAGAACTGCTGCTTTTGTTTTGCATTTAAAAGTTCCCTAAATTGGTTTTGGTGATTGATGAGGTTTTGGTTTCTCGGCTAGCTTCCTTGTATTTTTTCAAAATTCCTTTTTTCCGAAAATCCATTTATAACCAGATTACCAGAGATCGGCTGTGAATTAAGAGAAGATAAATAAAAAATAATTGAGTAATTTCCAATGTTATAAACTTAAGTTTAATATAAACAGTGTGATTCATGGTAATTCAAGTTAAATAATATAGAGACGTCACAGAATTTTACAAAACTATGACTGTTTTGTACCCGTAAGTTGTAAATAAATTCGATGTACTATTTGTCATTCGCATGTCGCGTTCACTTCATTGCTTTACATATGAGGCTAATAATTTATCTAGTGGGTGAGAGTATGAGCTACGATGTTAAACACTGCTTTTTTACCTATCAACATGTAGTCATAACAACTTTGTAAAATTTACAAAAATAAATATCCTCCCGCTCATACAAGCCAGTTCAAATCTAACTGAATATTTTAATAGAAACTATAGAGAGCGTTCACAATAACAGAAGATCCGACAATACACAAAGTGATATTGTGTACAGAAATAACGACGCCTATAGAAATAAAGCGGAGACATTAGACATTGTATCTGTGAATACTGGCACACTTCACACAGCACAAAGACAGGCTCCGCCCGAGTTAACAAATAAACTAGTAATTTATGCCTCAGCAACGGACGGCGCCGGCTTTACTGCGGCCTCGTTTTTCGCCCTCGAATCAATTTCCACGATGACGTCACCTACCCTGAAACAGCCCCTCTCCCTCCACCTCGCACGCTCATTCCCGCCGACATCCATCCCTCTCATGCGGCTACAGGAACAGGGACCCATCCTCACAATACGGCTATTTCCGCTCCGTACAAAGCTCGTGTCTTATGCCGTTTCGTCTCATCGTCGTGGACCCTTTTTTGCTCGTGCGTAAAGAAAAAGGCATTCGCTTTTATTCTTTAATCTTTTAAACAACTGTTTATTTGCAAGTTTTTTTTATCGCCTTTTTAGTTTGTAGCATACTTCACCCATTCATAAGGTAACCACTAGCTCACCGAAACATCCGCCGAGAGCAGTTAAACAGCTGTATAAAACCCAAATCATAAACTTAGCAACAGAAACAAACCAGGTACGCTAGCGTTATGATTGAACGCCAGTTTATTTTAGAATAAGGCACACCACCACTCGACTCATATTAATATATGCCGGGTGAGATTAAAATAAATGTTGTAGTGAAAGACGAACAACGTGGCAACACTGGACTGAATACCGGCAGCGAAAACAAATAACCAGAAATATAGGTAATACATAACACGTGTTGCACAGCACAAAGCTTACAGTTATTAAGGTGCTTCATCATTTTATTTGCTGTTCTTACAGGTTAATGCCGTGGTTATGAAGCAGTTCACGTAAACTTACAAAAACAATCGCGCTATTTATACTCCGCTGTGTAAACCGAACCCTTTAATTTGAGAGCTTCTAGCAATTTTGTAATAACACCGAAGGTACTTCGTGACATGATGTCATTTCAAGCAAGAACCCCTAAATTGATGATCTTATAGGAATACCAAACCAAATGATTTAAATTTAAACTGTGCTAACACGTCATTGTTAAAATTGAACCGCGCCATTGCATACAGTACGCAAATGAACTCGGGTGGAAATTTAGAGTAAATTGTTATCATCCGCCTGTATATTGTACGATAAACTCGCGGGACATTAATCACGTGATCCTTCATACACCCGGAGACATAGAAAACGGATTCCGAGACATATTCCGCGACGAACAAAAATAGAATAGAGAGCGGGCCGAGATGAGCTCCCCGTGTGACGCCGGCCCGAATTACGTCCTGCTCGTACTTATAAGTTGGCTATATGCCTTTCCTGTTTTTACTCGCCCAGTTCATTGTTTTAGCGCGTCAGCTAGGTTGGCCGACGGACTGAAATAGGTCGGGAGCGTCCGAAACAGTCTGTTCCTACTATCGAAAGCCGGTGCGAGGTCACTACCGGAGAGTCATGACACCACATTGATTTATTTCCAATTGTTCATCCGATAATTGTGCGTAAATGACACGAAATGTTCGAAGTTATTTCGTGCTTCAGCATTTTTTTAATAATTTTATCGATAGGAATTATATTATCTGTCATAAAGTTTAAAATTTGTCATCAACTTGTATCCTCTAATTAATAGATCTATCCCCACGAAATATTTTAATTCTCAGATAAATGAAAAGTATCTCTAGGTTTGAATTATCAAATTGATATCAATTTATATCTAACATGAAAATGGATGAATCTTATAATAACGGATTAATTTTTTGAACATAGTTTTAGCACAAAAAGTGAGTCCTATACGTTATTCAAACATTCTTGATTTCAAGTCACCCTAAGTTTTAATGAAAGTATAAAAATGGATTATCAATATTATCATTATTAATTTCTTTAAGTAAAACTTTGTCCCCAAAATAATAGTTTCGTCCCCAGGATAGTCTGTTAGTAAATAAATCGTATAATAGCAAAAAAATCTAATAAACCATTTTGACAAAAATAGGTGCCATGACGAGCACATCGAAGAGGATAGTGTTAGATCGACATGTAAATTAATTACGAAGCCGAGCGGAGCGAGGCGATTTCCGCTAGTTTTTAACAGAAAGTTAATTTCTAGATGAAGATGAAAGCTTTCAATTTATTTGTTTACCTATACAGTTATGAGGGCAAACCTATTGTACTAAATACCTACTAACCGTTTTATTTGATATTGGACAACATCGTTGTTGACAATATATCCCTATAATTATACATGAATTAATAAGGAATTGATTTTGTATTGTATCGTGACTACATTTTGCTGACTTATTTTGGGTTCAAAACCCATTAAATTGGCGATAGCTTAAATAATATCATCCATAACTAATAAGAATCCATAATTCTAAAAGTATGTCAAGTATATGTCGTGCACATTGTAAAGGTTCCGTCACTTTAATCTCCTTACTTTTACTTCAATTTGCAAAACTGTAACCTCGACAAGTGCTTACATTTTTCACGGAGCCCTGATAATTTAAATTAACCATCAGCAGATTACTGCTACTAAATCTATTCTGTCTTGTCTGGTACAAATGAAATTGCATTCCTACATATTTTCTGCCACCAGAATACGCTGTACGTACCCTATACACTGCTCTAATCACCCCATTTAGCAAGCCCTCGGATTTCTGCTGCGTCTTAATTGCCGTCCCTTAGTAATCCTCCGCGCCATTTTTCTAGACAAGACTGCGAGCAAAAGAAATGTTTTACCCCAACATTAATGAAATCGCGCTCCATTTGGAGATATTATCACGATTTTTATTAATACAATTCCATTTACATTGTTTCGTTGATTTGGACAGTCTACTGAATAGTATTTCCTTTTATAAATAGACAAAGATCATTATGTTTCTATGGACAAAAAAATCTTAGGTCCTATTAAATCCCTGAGGGAGCAGTTTGTTCCAAATGAAGTGCATTTACTTTCATGAGTACGCACTAGTGGCCACTTAGTGTTCTTAAGAAATTGAGCACTGTTTCATTTATTGTTAACTATAGAGTAGAACTCTCGTTTTCTCTTTTTTTGTTCTTTTATGCTTGAACTGACTTTTTAAATTTGACCTTTGTCATTATAATAAGAATGTTCACATTCCCTCAATTGGATGTCGTAAGACATTCAATTGCTCCATTACGGGTATATTTGTCGCCTTAGTTTTATTTATTACCCTAATGACCTGTTTGTGGTCGGTCAGTGACCTAACACTGCAAAGGTTAGTCTATGCATAAGTCATTTAGTGAGTGTGTATTGTGCTTGTAGCAATGACCGTCGGCCACTACATGGATGTAATGAACTGTATTCATAATATATGCAAACTTAGTCAATTATGTAATGCAGCTTTTTGAACTCATGTTATTGTATGCGATTTCTGGTTTGTTTACTATACGCTGTGCCGTTTCACAATACCGTTAACATGTGCACAATATTTAACATCTGACTGATCAAATGATCATTATTGCTTGTTATATCTGAAACAATAACTCATTAATTTAGTAAGAAAACCCCACATAATGTAAAGGCAAAATTATTTTCTTAAGTTTAAATAGAGGACTTTGTGGCATTCACATCGTAAAAGTCTGTAACCTTAAAAAACTTTGTGATTTGTTTATAATGAGCCAAAAGTTAGGGTGTTTTATTTTCAATAATGTTTCTGTTAGTCATGGCACGTCATTATTGTATACAGCTATTAATTTCTCAGTCACGCACAGTATTCAGATTGGTCTTTTTTTTAAACAGTGTTATGATCTACGTAACCTTGTTTTTCAGTGTTCTATTTATCCATGTCATCAACATTGAAACATTTTCTATCTCAACCCGATTCCACACGAGCGACATTGCCAAACTTCAGTTCTTTCATGTAGCTTCATATAATCGTGGATCATGTGTAGCAGGGTAACCTCGCCCGCCCTTTGGCAGGCGCCGTTGCCAGTTTATCTTGTCCAGCATACGAAGACCTCTCGATAGTTCATTGGCTTTCCTCTCAATTGCCTTTGTAGCTTCAGTTAGCGGGGTGGGAAGAAGATCTTGGTAATTCTGCCAGCGGTACAGTTGGCACACGCGCGTCCTACGTCTGCCCGCCTCGATTAATGTTTTGTTCCTCCCCACTTCTGTTGCTAACTCTACTCATGTATGTGCTATATACTTATATGTTCATCCGAGCTTATATCTACTGCCAAAACTTTCCAACAGATGTTACTTTAATTAAGCTCGTGCCGATATTCTGTCATTTTTGCTTACGTTACCTCAGAGAGCGTGTATATCATGTGACTTTTTGTAACGTATTTGCTTTGTAGCTTACGTGTGATAATTCTGATTCCAAGTGCTCATATGTTGCTGACGTTTATATTTATCCCAAAGTTTTGTTTTCTGTACCTCTTCTTCGTGCAAACATTACCTTTATAGTTAAACAAGGACATACAACAAGACATTTTGCGGGTATTGCACGATTAATGTCATCCATTTTGTAGCTTTTTGTCTATCTTAATTAAAATTTGCTCGAGTATCACGCGATGTTATAAAAATAGAAATTCTTTTGTTAATAGTTGATGGTATAGAATAGCAATTTTATTCAAGTATCAAGCCTGCAAATTCTGCACCCAAGTAGCGGCGATTTCGTTTTATTGCCCATTTTAAGGGAGGCCTTCGTAAAACGAACCCTAATTTGAAAGCCATTTCCATCGACGGCTCCTGATGATATTCCGTTATTTCCAACTTTAGAAAAACTGGTTTCGATTCCTAACACTGTCATAACAATCCATAAGTAGTCATTAATTTGTTTTATTATCCCTCATCAATTCTTGATTAATTGCAGAAAGATTTATTTAATCAATAAATAAAGTTGATTTTGGCGTGAAATATTGAGCTATCAAAATTCCGCCAGCACATGTGACCTGTGACGTGAGTTGCGTACCTTTGACGTCTGCTAGACGTCAATGTGGTCAGGCTCACCTCAGGCCCGTCTGACGTTGGAAGACCAAGAAACTGCTGTCTATTCGCGGTCTCTAGTAAATAATAATTAAAATAGCGATCACATGGATGACGTTGAACGTCGTCTCGGTGTATTTTTGACATGTAGTCGTCTCGACTGCGTTTGACGTCATCATCGTCAGGGTGGTAAACGACGAGTATTACAAGATTGCGAAAGTAGTTTTTTATTGCCGTCTCGAAACGATGATTCGTCTTCATATGCCAAAGCTGAAATAGATTTCAATAGATGTAAACTGTGTTATTCTGAAACTAATCTACAAAATCCTTGATTTCAAGATAACACTCCAATTCTACTATATTACAATGCAGCATTCGAACGAAAACCAACATTCGCCCAGTTAACTTACAACTATTTCTGAACGCTTCTATTCCGTCAGACCAGCGTCTCCTGTTCTGTCGCTATACCAATCTTCCTGGAGATTGGAAGCGACGGTTACTCGGCTCTTAGAATAGATTCGCAATTCGTACCGCAATTGCAAGGTGATTTGGTGATAGGCCGATTTCAGATCCTCCTCTCTCTGAATCTATTCCTTAATGGTTTGGGACCGTGATCTTTCAGTGTTATTGACAGATTCTTTATGGTTTGGGTCCCATCTTATTTGGTTTATATTTTATTTGTGGGTCAAGTTGAGCATGAATAATTTGACTTGTATTTTTCGGAAAGGTCGAATAGCTGAAGTTATTTGAACAATGCTTCTGGCTGCTCGAATATCTGATTTAGGTGCGGAAGAAAACAATAACTTCTGCGTTAGGTATCACAATTCTAAACCGAGGCTTATGCAATGCAGTTGTGCTTAAACTTGACTTATATGGCAAATAGTTTTGCTCTTATAAATTCATCGAGAAATTTGCGATACAAATTCAAATTCAAAATTTTTATATCTTACAAATGTCCATAGAGGATTAGTAATACAGGATCCTTTTGATGTAGACAATGGAACAGGTAAGAAAGGTTATTATAATACTCGTATTAAGTAATAAAGTAGGTAGTAAAATAAAGATCTGAATCAGTACAAAATACAAAAATTAGAAAAATATTCTGGATATTGCTTTAAAATGTATGTTTGAGGGTGATTCTGTGTGTATGATTATGTGTTATGTGCATCAGGGCGATTGTTAGTCTGAAAGTCCTCTTATTCATTTGTATTGAATCAATTGAATACAACAATAAGGAAACTTACTGCGAGAATTAGTGTTTTTTCGTATACTGTTCAAGCTTTTGCAGTAAAGAAATGTTCTATTTTTAATTTTATAAAAACCTTTACTAGAATATAATGAAGAAATTGATGAAATTACAATAAAAAAAATTCTTCAGAGATACATATATCGCTCGTAACGTAAAGAAACCTAAGTAGTAGCAATAATTATTTTATACATGACCCTTTCAAAATGCTGTAATAGCGAAACTGGTTGGGTAAATAAAATAATACAGAAGACGGTTAGCATTACGGAGCCCCTTAAAAAAAAACCGGACAAGTGCGAGTCGGACTCGCCCACCGAGGGTTCCGTACAAAATAGTAAAATTAAAAAAATATCTACAAAAACATTTGGTGACCCGTACAATTATGACCGCGCATACCGTTGCTTAACCTCGATGTTATTTTTAAAATTTAATTACAAAGTATAGTTTTAAGATTTTTCCCTATACCTACTTGTAGTATTAGACGGTACGGTATTACTTGCCAAATTTCATAGTTCTAGGTCAACGGGAAATACCCTATAAATTTTGATTCCCTTGAGAATATCGAAATATACGTTTTTTTCGGCAAAATGGCCGTATCTTTTTTATGTTAACTTGGAAGTTTAATTTTTTGAATAAATTATACACAAATTCTTGTACTTTTATTCCACATATATTTATTTTTATTCTAACTTAGGCTACCGGTTTCGTTTAATTTTTTCACAGCTTCAAGCGACTGTAGACTTGAGTATATGGTTTTAATTTCAACTGGATACCTCCACGCGTTCCCGAGATAAAGGGTCTTGACAGACAGACAGACAATAAAGTGATCTTATACGGGTTCCCTTTTTTTCCTTTGAGGTACGGAACCCTAAAAATGTAAATAAAATGTAATTATTCATCTCCATAAAACAACTTCTCTTAACCTTTCTCCGAACCTCCAGGCTGTAACAAATTTCTATTCAAAGCGAACGAATCTGTATCCTTCCCGGTATATTTGCTCACGATATAGGCATATTATTCAATATTCAACCTTCCCCCGTTGATTTGAGGTCACAATTGTAATGTGGGCTTTCCTAGCTCGTGACTAGGTACCCACTCTTTATTCAGCTTTCATTTCGACTTGTGAAGTTTCAATACATGTGCAAGTAAATCTTCCGGAACCCTATTTCGAGAAATGGTCATAGATATCGTATTCAGACCGCAACTCCAGTTTAATCCCCTTGCCTTAAACCCAATTCAAACAGGCAACCCTTCTGTTCGAAAAACGACTTTATTTACATTAACAAAGGGTGGTTACGTTTCGTCTGATCTCAGATTAGCGGATGAAATGTGGTATTTTAACGCCCAGGGTTCAAAAGTAGAATAATTGTGATTTCCTGAAGTTTGTTGGATAAGATATAACTACTATATCAATTATTATTAGAATGGCCGGGTGGTAGAGCACTCGCCTGCTCATCCAGAGGTCGTAGCTTCAATCCCCGTGGTGCACATAAATTTGTGTTCGGTCTGTTTGCTTCGGAATCACGTTTCGGACAGGTGTACCAAGTGTGGACTCTGACTTGCATTTCACAGTTCACATCTGAGAACGCCTCTGATACCGATCTGGATTCATATCCTGACGATATGTTTATCTATTTTGGTGCTACCTTTTTATAAGTGGAAGAGAATCAGAAAATAAAGCTCCTTGAAATCCATACTTACTCAACCACCCAACAGCTAATAATAATATGTAGTGCGTTATATAAGGCTTGTGCGAAAAAACAACCCATTGTTGTCGCTATCGATTGTCGCGTACACAATTTGTGATTGGATTGTTTGAAAAAAGTGTACAAAACGATTCCGGAGCGTGACTAGCGAGGGTCAGTGATCTGCTTTGCCGGTACTTTTTAGTTTTTATATTGTCATGTTACTTCTGTAAACTATCTGTAACTAGCTCAGTCAGCTGTTACTGGCTAGATATTTTTTTGGTTTTTGTAAAGGAATAAATCTTTGACTTTCAATATTTTTTGCTTCTGATGCGGTTTCAGTTGTCGTCTTATTCTTGGATATTTCCTACACTCTCGGTTAAACATGCCTTCTTCCCTTATGAGAAATACCGGTGTGCTTTTGCACTGGATCAGGCTTGTTTCCCTGAAGAATACTAAGTTACTGTTTTGTAATGACTGCAGAAATTGAATCGGTACATTAATTGACATAATGTTGTATCAGAAACAAAATCGACTCGAAAAATCTTTGACAAAACTTGTACCAAGCCTTTGAAAGAAGAATCTCTTCAGTTACCATCAAGCCTATTTATGTCCCAAAAATCGATACGCAATGGTGTGGCGTCTCTTTCAAGCTGTTTTACGATGGCCATAAAATCTGAAGTGAAAGATTGTCGCATCAACATAATTGTATATATGAGCGAGTTGAGGGCTGGCCAAATCTGCATCATAATTTAAACCTTTGTTTTGTCTTTACATTGGGTATTATCATTTTCCATTTTACTATTATTTATCAACTAGATTTTACTCGCGGCTTCGCTTGTGTCGTCGAATCTTTGAGTAGTATCGAGTTTTCGGCTTGGTGGATAGTTTATCAACCCTCCTTGTAGCCTATACGTTGACCAGGGTCACTATGATGACAATAAAGAAAACCGCATCCGAATCCGTTGAGTAGTTTCCGAGATAAAACGGAACATACCAAAATTGTTGATTTGGCCTCAGTATAGGTACAATGCTCATAATCCATTTAATTTAAAATTTCGCAAAAATATTCAATGTATTTAGTACTTTACTATTTTGCTGTACTGTGAAGGCCACGAAGGTAAAGCCAGCAAGTCGAGTACTGTCCTCTCTACAATTTTCTAAAGGACTCAAGGGTCGCACTTGACCGACCCTCTTTGTTACCGACTACTATTTTGCAATTATAGTCGATTGACCTACAGATTTGTATTACGAAATTCTACCACTAGATCAGAACTTCACTGTGATGCTTAAAAAGGTTATCTCAGGTGTGATACTCGAAAATGTTTCGCCAACCTTTTTAAAGTTGAGTAACCCTTGTTCCGGTTTCTTGTTGAAGAGACTGATTAACTTTTAATGAGCCGATGGTTCGGCTAGCAGTATTAACAAAGTTTAATCATTCTGTTGGAGGATTTCAGAAAAGATTTTTAGGGAACTTGGACACAACTGTGCCAGTTGAAGCAAGTGTTTTGAACTGAAATAATTGGTTGTCTTCTTCCTAGTGAAATTGGTGATTTTGTGTTTTATAAATTTTGAAGGGCTCCTTATCTTTATATTTTTGAACATTATTCATTCTCTTTATTCCCATTTTTTTAAATTTACATAGAAGCCATATTTCTTTTAAATGACTAGCGCGGTTATCCTAGAATTATTTTTTGGTCGCAATGCTAGTGAATCAACTTATGTTTACCGCGTAATTAATACCTTACGACTTAATGTTGAGTGACTCTTCAAGTGACAACTGCACAATGTAAGGAATACGCATTATAGGTTTTAAAGAGAGAAAATCCAAAAACCCCATGAAAAATCGACCGATACCTGCCTTTGCAATGATCACCTTCCAAACATATCACGACATGAATCACCGACGGAATGTGTTCCCGTGTGTGAACTGTGAAATGCAAGTTCTCACTTAGTTCACCGACGACGATTATTACGTCTTTAGCGTGATGGGTGGTGAGCCCTATCGCCGTACTTCGGGCACAAATAGACCAACAGCTTTACGTGCCTTCTTAAACACGCAGACCGAACATATATTAATGTGCACTGCGGGGGACGTCTGGGCTGTAGCAGGCGAGCGCTCTACCACTGTCCAGAGGGGCGATGCAGTAATGCATAATCACAAACGGGGGTAAACCTTTGGGCAATACAGTACTCTGCCACTAATTAATTGCAAGTCCCCTCCTTAAAAATTTTCTCACTTGATTCAGCTATTCATAAGAATGGCAAAAAAGCAATCCTAAATCAAACCCTTTATCCGCCGAACTATCGCGTCTCGCGAGCGGCGCTGGTCGCGTATCGACATCACATCTATTTCTGGTCTCCGAAGCGGACAGCTGTTCCACCGTGCTACCTCATCAGTTATTAAACAGCAGACCATTGTCGACGTCACGAGGCCTTGAGGACCCGGCTGCGGGATTAGATGTGTTGTCACTATTCAAATTATCATTTGTGTATTGAGTAAACGCCGGAATTGGCTCCTTATCGTTGTAGTGATCATCATCATCATCATCATTATCGTCAGCTGTCTTATAACTAGTTATAATTCTGTAACATTGACCCTTTTATGCTTCCAAAATTCACTTAGCATTTTTTGTTATGATAATTTGATATATTGCTTGGGCGGTTATTAAAAATAGTTTGATGATTTATTGAAATTTTTCATTATTTTCTTCGTAGGCACAAAAGTAAATATTACGTTTGTTTTTGTATGGGCTTTTAAATTTTATACGGTAATTTTCTTTTTTCATACACAAGAAATTTCGTTTTATAAATACTCTTCAGCTCTTTACCTTGTCATCCACAACAGAACGTTGAATATCTAATAAATAATCAATTTGAAAATCCTTCGTTGTTGAATGTCTGGCTGTCAGAATTTCCAGTCCATTTCACATGCTGACCTTCACGTTTTGTTTTATCCAAGGTTACCCAAGCTCATACGTGTGAGGGTCATGGTCTTTTCCTGCTTGTATCAATATTTGGAATGACTTTCAGCATGAATCTGTTATGGGGCGTGTTGTTAACCACAGGGCAGATTAAGTCACAAAATGTTTATCAAATTATAATTTAATTTAAAAAACAGTTTCGCTTTATTTCTCTGTTTTTGTATTGAACAAAAGTGTAAATTGTTTCAATACTCAATGATGTCATTTACATAATTTATGTACCTTTACATAAAAACGATTTCAATTGTTTATTTCGTAGAATAATAATCTGCATTCTTCTTGATTCTATTTTTAGTTGCGTGCTTTTTTTGATGTCTTAAAACGCTGTAATTTCTTAGACCATCCATCAGCCTGTTTCGTCCACTGCTGGACATAGGCCTTTCCAGGATTTCGCCACCTCCTGGAAGAAATGCCCACACCCTGGGCAGGCGGGTTGGTGAGCGCGGTGCCGAACCCCTTGCACCAGTGACGCTGCTGCCCATCACCAGTCTGATTTATATAAGGCCCGGCAAATGGGGATGGATATACCGCCATCCATCGGTCCCAGGCAATGGTAGGCCGCCTGGTTTTTTTGCCTGAGGGCTGTCCTCTTACTCTCCCCCGAATAACTTCGGGAGGGTTTCCGAGTAAGATGGTGGTACCTCCACAGTCGAGCCCAGCATTAGCTCTACCACCTAAACATTGACATTGATGTCTAATTTTATTTTATTTTCACATGATATAGGACCGCCATGAGTGGCGAAATTCGGGAAAAGCCTATGTCCAGCGTGGACGAACACGGGCTGATGGATGGATGGGATGGATGACGATATACCTTATCGAGTACTGTTCCCTTTTTTGTAATTTAGGTGGTCAGAACCAACATCACATATCTTTTCCACACCCGATTGAAATTCGATCGTGTCCGGAAAAGGTAGGCCACTCTCATTTTGACCGCTTGAGTTAGAATATAAACTTATTGAAATTGTTGAAGTGTGTCAATGTGAGTCAATGGTTAAAGGTAAACATGGGTCGTGCTAATTTCGGCCCTTAGTTTGAATATAAGGTGACTTTTATTATATAGCCAAACTCATACTGGAGGCTTGGTAAGTGATCAGTAACACGGATCGATAACACTTTCTGCTAATTTTGCAAAATAAAATCTTGACGTCCCATAGTAAGTGACTCGGGGCTGGGCTTGCGTTTGTAAGGAACACGAAAAGAATAATTTACGAATTTCACATAAAGAGTCTTCGAACCTTGCTACTGAGCACTTACCGAGTCTTCAGTAAGAATTTGGTTGGATAAATAAAAGTCACCTTATATATTTAGACTACTCCCGAATCGAGTGTTTTGCTCACTAGTACTGAATGTCAAAATGTTGGCCGTGCTTATAATATTATACACCTCTCTTTCTTTCTTTCTTTTCTGGTAGAGTTCACATCATCTTGTACCTATAATGGTTGACCTTTCCATGTTTCTGATAATTATGGAAACGAATAAAGCTTGAAGTACTGAATAGCTTATCAGAATTATCAATCATGTCTTCTTTATGATCAAGTGCAATTCACTCATGACGTCACCAGGATTGTTTTGGATCGATGAATCGATGTGTGTGATATCAACATCTTTGGCGAATGCACGTGTCGTTCTAAAAGTATTATCTAATTCTGATGCCAACAAATCCAAACCTATCAATCATTCCCCCTATTTGAATGTTTTAACACGACAGCATGAAACTCGGGCTTAATAATTTTATAAACGACTATTTATTTGAGTCAAACTTCTTGTTTTACTGAATATTTGATAATCGATTCCACGTTGGTTACCAACGATGCATCGTTTACGCACTCGGGTTCTATGTAATTAAACATCGTGAGTAAACACGACTCACGGGGCGCAAAATGGTATGGTTTGCATAATGTATACGCTCCAGTTTAAGTTTGTTCTAGGAACCCGTCAAACGAAAAAGATCCAAGAAATGGATTAAAAAATGTCGATCGTTCTGTTTTTCAATAACTGAAAGCGTATCAAGCTTACGCTAAAGTATCGTATGATCAATAATTTTTTTGGGTTTTAAATACTTCCGCCCATCTAAAACTATTCGTCGCATGAACATTCTCATTGCCCAGTGCTAGAGATGATTCCTGATGTAAAAGCCTGTGTATGTGATACATCGTAAACGTATAGTCACGTTGAACTTTTGATGTTATTTTTAATTTTGATCGCGTTGTATTTTCAGGTCAATCATTCAGTGCCTGTTTCTGCCGTTGGAACATTCGGTGATTCGACTTTGATATCGATATGTTTGTTTATCTGAGGAAAAATACTATACAACTTATCATTTTCTTCAGCTCTTTAGAGAATTATATTTTCTTTAATTTTTATCGTTTTATGCATTCTAAATACGTTAGTTATATTTTTGCTAAGAGTTGATTCCGATTTTCAGAGTTTCCATTTTGCTACTTATTGATCGTGATAAATAGAGAATGAAAGTAGGCAGTTACTGATCATAGTGAACAACATTCTCAAAGAAATATACACGGACATAATATGACACAACGAACATCACTATTCCACAGCAACACAAACTTTATTTTTAAATGGCAATATTTTTTTATTTTACTGAATATGCTCAGTTGTATGGTTTGTAACATTATTATTTTAAGTTATTTCTTTGTCTACAAATATGCCTCTTAGAATATTATCGCAAAGAAAGTGGGTCACACATGTGTTTAATAAAGACTTGTCGCGTTTATCAACGCGCCCCTTACATATTTAAGGGAGTGTCTGTCACCGCGGTACGCTAATATTACGCGGATATACAGTCGCCTGTACGTCGACTTATCCAATAGTAGTCCTTATAGTTCTGTCATAAGGGTTAAAATCGTCTACAAGGAAGCTTCAAATGCAGACAAGTGTACTTACCTCGTCCGTGAGGTGGGTTTCATTTTCATGATAATACAGAGAGAATTTATTCGACAATTATCAGATGCCGTAGGCTTCTGAATGGGGGAATTTCTGTTAAAGTACTAGCAATAAGGGTTTTACTTCCTGGGAACATGTGAACTAACCACAGTGCAATGCATGCATGCATGGTATACATAATTTTATAATCTAGGTTTAAAAGGCAATCTTTCAGCGGCTTTTGAGTTTTCTGTAACAGCAAGTGGAAAATCGTCCGTATCCTCACATCAATCTTTTTCCGTCAACTTTTCTTTGTCTTTATTTGACCTCTTCTTCTGACCTTCCTTCCATATTTTATCTATCCTTGTTATTTTGCTATGTTATTCGTATTTAGCCCTAAAAGTTTTGTTTAGTGGAGATAAATTTCCTTATTTTTGGCTGTGTTTAGTTAGATGTTCAGTTCGCGTTTCTATTGTTTTAACCGTCCGATTCCATCCATCTATCAGCCTAATGCGTCTATTGCTGGACACAGGCCTTTCCGGATTTTGCCTCTCTTGGTGGTTCTCCTGGAAGAAATGCCCATACTCACATATTATGCTGGGCGGGCGGGCTGGTAAGCGCAGTGCCGTAACCCTGGCACCAGTGACGCCACTGCCCGTCATCACTCTGTTGTATAGAAGGCCAGCCCTTGGGGATAGATATATCGCCATCAATCGGTGCTAGGCGCGGTGGACCAGCTTGTTGTACTTGTTCGAGAGCTGTAACTCTCCCTCGAATAACTTCGGGAGCATTTCCGAATAAGACGGTGGCAGCTCTACAGTCGTGCCCGGCATCAGCTCTACCACCAACATTAATAATAGCAACTTAAGCTTGGCTGATCTTTCTAAAGACTAGGTTTCTTGTGTAATATTTTAAATCCCGAGCATCTTTTGCTTTTTTTTTTGCTTAGGCATTATTTTAAACTTAAACTTTCTTAAACAGACAGAAGGGCGTGCAAAAATTCCCTTAAAACGATAAATATTCATCAAACAAGCAAAGTGATGCTCTCTTAGAGTGTTCCCAAGTTTTTCTTCCCTGTTTTTGTTGAAGAAAACATGACTAATGAATTCCCTGTTCGAGTTTCGTTCTACTTTATACCTTAAGGTTGGGCTTTGAAGTATTTGGAATTTCTCAAAAGTAGCCAAAGCCTCGTGCTCTTGTCGGCAGGGTGCAGCACGGGTAGAGGTTGACATTCAGGCTATGTGTTTAGCACCTTGTCCCGAACACTACATACTTAACATAGGTAAATAAGAGTAATATTAAATAGGTAACTTAATTAATAGAAAAATAAATAAGAATGTACATTTCAATTAACATCTAATATAGTAATATAGTGTTGGAGAAAACTACGTTAGGCCCTTAGGCGTTTTTACTTTTACCAATAACCCACAACACCATTCAGTTACTATGTTTAATGCAAATAAGGCAAATCGCAAAGGCCAAATGAAGATCGACCCGCGAGAAGTTTGGGAATCATACTCAAACATGTTTAATTTATACCCAAGACGACGCCGCCGCTCAAGTTATTACGAAAATGGATCATCTTGTTTTGATGTCTGCCGAAAAAAAGAAAATGTTTCTATTTAAAGCTCCCCCTTTGCATTCTTTAAAGCACCACTTCATTCTTTGAAGACTACAATAATTTCGTGTTAAAATGCTGGCATTGATATTCCCAGAGGTAAGACCCGCAATGCATAGATAATGTCCACTGAGTCATACTCTACAAATAAATGTACGGCGCCGTCGTCGTATACATTACCTGTAATGTATAGGTACTCTCAAATAGCGTTCCGTTTCACGGTCGGTTGTGCGTGATATTTTACCGCACATTCATTCCAATATGCTAAAGTTATGAATGACAAGGAACGTTGCAATCCTTTCTATGATCCTTGAAGCATGGGGGGTAGAGGCGAAATCGGAATGCCGCAAAAATGTATAATCTCATAGAACTGCCTGGATGGTAAGCTTAACGGCGTATAGAGCCACCGCGTATACTTTATGATCAGGTTTAATGGAAACAAGCGATAAAAGACTTTATGAGAAAGGGAGAAGGTTATGTTGAAGGAAATAGCAAGTTCGGTTCGCAAATTAGAAATGTTTCAGCTGCAGATGCTGCTTTTATTGAATTAAACGAAATTGTTATTTTACTGTTTGTACATAACTCTCTTAATAATAACACAGATACTCGTACACAGCGTCTTGGTTTTTAAGGACTAAGGCAAAATATGTCAACCCTGATAGTCTACACGTTTTTATGTACACTATAGACTTATTCTTGGCCACTACCGCGCCAGATAGGACACGCCGATAAGACTTGGGAAGAAGGGCGTTCCCAAAAAGTTGTAAAACGAAAGCAGGGCGAGGCGTAAATCAGGCTCTCCAGGGACTTTTGCAAAATCTACGCCAGTCGATAACAGACGAATCACTAATACAACACAACTGCCTGCTTACAACTGACCTACTCTAACACCCATATTTACTTGTTCCAGGTCTTAGCGGTTCGAAAGCTGACCTGCAGCATCGGCGCGAGGTGTTCGGCTCGAACCTTATCCCGCCGAAGCCCCCCAAGACCTTCCTCACATTAGTCTGGGAGGCGCTGCAGGATGTCACGCTCATCATCCTGGAGGTCGCCGCGTTCGTCTCACTCGGGTTAAGTTTCTACAAGCCGCCAGAGGACCCCACTGATCCTGGTAAGATCTTCAGCTAATCGAAGGTCACGAGCACAGCTCGTCTGTAGATAGGCAGGCGTTGGACTGGATTGTCGATTGTTCGTATCATGATACAGAATTCTGAAAATTGATCAGCGTCCTGAAAAGTTACATACATAACTCGACCGATTGACTCATCATCATCATCATCATCATCATCATCACACATTAATTCTGTAAGAGTCCGCCTGTTTTGGAGGTTTTCAAAGTACCACAGGATCCTAATGTTTATTGTGGCTCTTGTTTAGACCTGAACCCTCCCAAATTTTTTCTGAAACCATCAGATCAGATCCTGATATGATCTTTCGTTAACCGTATGTCACAAACATATTTTGTATAAAACTTTTAAATTGGAATTCTCAGGATGTGAGCTTTTAACTGCTTCCTAGCCTTTGGTTTTCATTTGACATTCTCTGATTATCAAAATTTTAAAACTTGTAAGGTATCCAGAAAGTTGTCAAAGCGTCTATAAAATTTGTAAGCTACTAATGTTCCTTACCGCTCTTGGTTAGCTACCTTCCTGTAGTTTTGAGGATTTTCAACATCTCACTGTCTTGAGTTTATTCAAGCCTCGCTTCAATTCCAGTAATGCAGAGATCATTTTTATCATCCATAATATCTGGGATGTCCTATTGCTTAAGTACGTGAGTTTTACGAACAATCTTGGTCACTTGTCTTGCCATTTATACATTTAAAGTCATCGTTTAGGTTTTGAAAATATCATGAAATATCTAGTTTGTTGACACGTTCTATATTAGTTCAAAGGTCAGTTTGATAATAATAAACATAATTATTATCTTCTATCCATTTCACGCCATGCCTCTTTAGATCGGCTTCCATGGCTAATTATAGCCATCATCACTGGTAATTAAAGGAATTTGTTTCACTTTTAACTGTATCTGTAGAAGAAAGCCTGTCTCGAGCACGGCATGAGATGAATAACATGTAAATAACCAATGTATTTTCTTTTCCAATGACAATATGCAAACTATAGAAGATTATGACCCTGGTAAGATATTTCTGTGTGAAAAAAAGATTTTTAATAGTGTCAGTAGTGTACTCAAGTAAATTATCTAAGAGCCTTTTTATATACCGGTAACCGAAATTAAATACTCGTTTCGGGTAATTGAATGCAACTAAATCGATATCTCTGTTAAATGGTTTAGTAGTAATGAATGTGTGTATGTCCGGTACATATTTCTATTATACTGTTCTTTAAAAAAATACCATGGTTTACCAAACAATTGAACTAAACTCAAACGATCCTATGACTAACATTTTTGTGTCAGGTCAAATTTAGGCATTAACTTATGGACGTATTTAGAAAACCATAGGTTTTGTCAATAAGAATTTTATAAGTCCTTAAGTTAACGTTCCAAAAACCATGGTAAAGGCATGTCTCTTCGCCCTTTTCCCTATTGATTTAGTTGCTACAGATTCTTGAGTACAAACCCTTATAATAGTGATTGAATGCACCTTCTGTCCCGTTTTCAAGGAATGTCCCGTCCTGCTTGTGTGTTCTAGACCTTACTTCATGTTCTTTGTATGAGTAATATCTGTTATAAAAGTGAATAGTAAAATGTTTTTATTGATCTAAAAACCATTGTGGTTGTCATAATGAAAACTAATGATCAGTGTCTTAGAGCCTTGGATGAAATCCTTGCAAAAAATAGTGTACTTTAGCTAGATAATATTTTAAGTGACTAGGAGATCGCACTACAAGTAGGAGAAGATTTTGAAATTAGCTTAAATATTGTTAGAACAATAAAGGCAATGGAACACGATCGCGCTCTGTAGATGGGTGAAAATTTAATAATCAGCAGTGGACATATTTAATATTCTTAGAACTAATAAATTAAGGGTAGTGCAACTACCCCGAATAACTTCGGGAGGATTTGCGAGTAAGATGGTGGCACCTCTACAGTCGAGCCCGGCATCAGCTCTACTACCTGATATGATGATTCATGCCAAATATTGATCATATCGGAAAATTCATAATTAGAACGTGACTACTGATCAGTATGATCAAAAAATCAAGAATGTACCACGAAAAGGCGACCAACTCAACTTTTAACCATTAGCAGGACTTAGCGACATAGTTATACAAATATCATGCTACCAAAGTTTTATAAAAACCTCTGTTCTTGTGTGATAGTGCTTAATAGCGTCAACATGTACGTCAAAATAAGGAAAATTCGTATTCTAGAACAGAATTATCATATATGAAACCTCAAAAATCTTAATTCACCATTTGAACCGACTTAACGTGGCCACGTTTGACAGTGACATGCGAAAATGGCGGCTTATTCTTCATCGTATTATATGTTGTCTCTGAAATAAAAATAAACTGAAAGGCGGTAAAGCCCCAATTTCCTGGATAGTACGTACGCGCGATCATCAA
The DNA here is from genome assembly GCA_910592155.1 of Ypsolopha scabrella. Lineage (NCBI taxonomy): Eukaryota > Metazoa > Arthropoda > Insecta > Lepidoptera > Ypsolophidae > Ypsolopha > Ypsolopha scabrella. Next base: position 13,733,857 of record OU342987.1, read on the forward strand.
ACCCAGTGACCCGAAAAGGAACCCGCGCTCAACTAACTGAACTAACTGGTTCGTTTAAGTATTCGCTTACCTATACCTATTCTACATTCCATATACCATGCGGTACAATTCGGGCTTAATCGCTTAAATTGCGTACAAATAAATGAGGTGCATCGATCACAAAGGGCTGCAGTTCACTCGGAAAACCAAATCATTGCATTCGAATGAATGACTTTCTCCACAAGGATACGATACGTGTCGCTCTTCATACACCTCCTTATTGCTTACACTCCTTATAATGTTTCATAATACAGGGTATACGGGAGACTCTGTACTATGAAACACAGAGCCGTCTGTACCTATAGTGCAGGGTGTGCACTTGTGCAGCGCACACGGGCGCAGGGTCTTAGGGGGCGCCGAACGCCGCTCGCGATACTTGCAAAGAAAGAGCATGGTCACTCGCGGCGACCCAGTGCTCTCAAAGACCCTGCGCCCGGGCCCGTGTTATGGCCGAAGCCGGTGTTATAGTCGAACCATAGCCAGGGCCCAGTCTCTATTATCCTAGCATTAAGGCTACTGTTTAGCTAGATGCTGTCTGCATTTTCGCGGACATCGAAGCGTTAGATCACTGTATGATTTTTACACTTTGACACTACACAATAACTTTTGTTTCAACGTGGAAACAAAAAAGTTGTGCCTTAATATTTTTGTAACCCCTTCCTTCCTAAAAATGCTTTTTAGTTGTGCACTTAAAATTGCAACATTTGCACTTGAATTTCCGTTCATTGGTGAAAATGTAACTGTAAGTATTCCATTTTGACCGCGCGCCTACTAGAGGGCGCCAGGGTTATGATTGCACACAGGCGCTACATGGGCTAAAGACGGCTCTGATGAAACACGGTAAAAAGCGATAAAGAAGTGTATGGAGAGCGATACACATCGTTTTCATTTGATGCTAATATAATACGGGTCAGTGACTAACTTTTCGGATGCCCTAGAAACAGATTTTAGCTCAAATATTAACGCAGCATTCATTTATGAGCTCAATTCTGTTTCGCAACGCGCCGAGCATATTTAAATATCAAACCACTTCGTGTCCTAGGTGTCTCGATATCGGAAAATTTGTACCGAAATTATTTCCACGCATTTTATTTTTTTTGTTAGATTTCAAAAGCCTATTCACAAACTTCATAATCTCCAACGTGAATAGGTACAATGGATGCCCTATTCTGGCTCGTTCGATAACGCTATTTAACGATGCGTGTGCCAGCCCGATATCGTATATACGGACACCATTTGACTTTATTACAATAAAACTAAACTCTATAAAAAGAGAAGGAAAGGCGACAAATTAATGCTTTAGTTATCGATTGTACAATCATCAGCCTATGAGTAATTCATTACGGGATATAGCCTCTACCAAGATGGAAGAATTTGCCCTAATCACTTCGCGGAGCAGGCGGATTGATTGTAGCCATATATAAATAAACAACAAATACTATAATATTTAAAAAAAAGTTTTTTTTTTTCGTTACAAAAATATTTGTTTTAACTACTTAAGGTTTCTTTCTCAACCTACTGTTTTGCTTGTAGACCCGTCTTTTCACACAGATACTCCACAGTAGATTTATGCACAACCCGTTTCTTAGAATAAGTTTTATTTTGATATATTAAATGTATTTCCGGCGTACATTTATAAGCTAGTTTCTAGTATTAGTGTAGCTACTCATAGTGAAGTTACCCCATTAGAGAGGAATGTTTTGGATATTTCTTTAGATCCGGAACTCGATCTTTTTGAGCGAACATATAAATAAAAGAAGATCGTTTATCTCACCATGAAGAAGTATCTTATATAGATGTGAAAACGTAGTGAGATACGCCCCCAATTATGAAAGATCCCACGTTTTAGGGGAAAATGATTCTTTAAAGACCAAAACTAAGGGTGTAATTGCATTTTTCAGCACACTTGGATGAAGAAGAGGGTCACTACCAATGGATCGAGGGTCTGGCAATCTTAATATCAGTTATAGTCGTCGTTATAGTCACAGCGTTCAACGATTACACGAAAGAGAGGCAATTCAGGTTAGTAGATGGCGTAATAACGAACATATACTTAAAAAAATGGATGCTTCTGCAAATGAAGAGAGATAATAATAACCGCAAAAAAGCAAAATGTCATGTAGCGGGGGTTTAAAGAAACAACAATGAAAACTACGATAATGCTGCTCCTGGAGTTTATATAGCTAAGAATTGACTTGATCAATTGTTCCTCGTCACAGAAAAAACTGGTTATTGGTTGTCTGGATATTAGTACAGATATGACTATGACCAATGTTTTGAATGAACCCCTACTAATTAATCCTTACGATTATGCATCCCATCTATAGAAATTAGAGCTGTAACAATTCCCGTATCCTGGTCTATTGCTCCCATGACAGCTTATAATCTACGCACTTAAAGAATGTAATTTGAAATGGCGCCCATTTTATGTCTACATCTGTACACAACTGACTATGCCGAATCTATTTCTGCGCCGTTTTCACTTGCCCTTGTGAATTCGGTGCCATTTCTAATCATGTAATCTTCTTCGAAATAATACTAAATCTTCTGTCTCCAAATCCAGAGGTCTCCAATCACGGATAGAAGGCGAGCACAAGTTCGCCGTGATACGAGGCAACGAGGTTAATCAGATACCGATAAGTGAGATCGTCGTCGGCGATGTCTGTCAGATCAAGTATGGAGACTTGCTGCCCGCTGACGGGATACTGCTGCAGAGCAATGACCTTAAGGTAACTCATTATGTGTAGTCTGTCATTAAGAAATGAAATAATATCATCTAGTGTAGATGATACGATAAGCCAGTTTGACTTTGGCGACAACTGTCAGATCCAATATGGAGACTTGCGCGGACCGGACTGTTGCAGGGGAATGACATACATTAGTAGACTATAAATCTATAGTAGATAGTAAACTAAGCGAGTTTGTCGTCGACGACATCAACAACCCGCCCTGAAATAAAGTCAACATAAGCCATTTCATATGGTATATTTTAAACAATACTGTTGATAAAAGGGCAATAAAAATTCTCCTTTAATTTGCCCGTTTGCTCCAAGAACCTCAAGATTATTTAATTAATTTCTGCAAAAGAAGCAAAACTTTTGCTCCAAGCGTTCTTAAATTATTTTTCCAAAAATAAGCAAAACTTATCCGGCTTATAACAACTATAACAGATATTTTATCTCACTAAGTCCGTTTGGCTATGGTTATGGTAGTACGTGCACACGTACTTTTTGTGGTTCCGTAGTACCTGAAAGGTAAAAGGAACCTTTATGGTGAGACTCCGTTGTACGTCCGTCCGTATGTATGTCACAGCCTCATAACTTTAACACCGTTAATCACAAACACTTGGAATTTGCTACAAAAATAGCATTAACTTGCTGATTATAAAAATATATACTTTTACTATATTTACTCTCGCTTATTTAGAGAAATCTTTGAAAAACCACAAAAAATGCATGTATTATTTCCGAAACTTGTGGACCGAAAAAAATGAAAAAAATCACAATTATAGGCCAAAACTGGCCAATTACAGGAAAACTTTAGCGAATAAAAAAAAGTTAAACACAAATGAGAAATATAAAAATAAATATGTAAAAGTAATTTAAAAAAAATGTTATAAAATACAATATGGCTATCAAATTGTAGATAATTAAGAGCTGATTATAAAAATATGTACTTTTGCTATATTTACTGGCACCGATTTCGAGAAATCTTTGAAAAACCACAAAAATTGCATGTCCCCTTATTTCCAAAACTGGTGGACCAAAAAAATTTAAAAAATCATGGTAATTTCGGATTATGTAACGATTACAGGAAAAATATAGCGGTTGAGAAATTCACGATAGTAAAATGACAAAATTAAATTGTCTATCCTCGAGTTTTATTTTAATTATATTATATAGGTATGAGGTACAATCAATTCTTATTTAGTTATCATAAACAGTTATGGGCAAGATTTTAAATACTTTTTTCCTGACTGTTCCCAAAACTGTCGAATTACGGAACCCTAGGTATGCGAGTCTGACTCGCACTTGACCGGTTCTTCTAATTACCTCGGGAGCGCTACAAAACGCTCCATATCTACAACAACCATAGCCAGACGGACTTCATGAGATAGAATGTCTGTATCCGTACACGAAATCCTTGATTCTGTTCTAATGTGGACTGTTTTCTCAAGTTTGCCTGTGGCTCTGTAACCTCAATTCGAGTTATTACAACAAATATACAAAAAGCGTTAATACCTTCCAAGATAATATAAATTTTTGCCGCATTGTGAAACGATAAACTATATCCACAATCAAATATTTGAGTAAAATCAAGTATTTTGATAAAAGAATACCTGCTTTGCTATAATTTCATTATCTGTCAGTTTGATTACACTACTTTTGTTGAGATTTTTATCAAATGGAGGTTTTATGATATGCTTTTAATTATTTAAACGATGAACTGTTTATTCGAAGGCTATGACAAGAAATATTAATTTAAATGCATCGGCTAAAAACAAATAACAACATATCTACTCCATTCCGTTGTGGGAACAATAAATAAATAGTACCAAAATGAAAAGACCTACATTATTGACTTAAGGGCCCATAATACCTCAAATTCGCAGTCCTACTCTATCGCTTCTGCTTTTTAACTGTCTATCCTACTCTAATCAGATGCCGCGCACGCAAAAACATCAGTTATTTTGAAATCGCGGCTACACTGATGGTTTTTTCATTTTTATGTTACAGTCTGCAGCTGCTTTAAACTAACATCAGTTATATTATACAAAGTTTCAGATCTAATTTCAAGTATTAATTGAATGCTGTCGGTTTATTGTACGTTTTGGAGGTAACTTTGTATTTTTTTTTCTATCGAGAAAATTTAATGGAATCAAGTTTTCACCACAGCATTGACATAGCATTAGTCCTCATTTCAGAGTTATTGTTACAGTATTTGTTGGTATAAAGCAGGATCATGTGAAGCGAAGTGAGGTATTATACACCCTATTCAGCCGCATCCAGGCCACACAGTTCACGGATTGCGAACTCATCGATTTTCTTTCAATAAATATGGTTCCAAAGACTCAGTGCGGCCAGATCCGCACTTGGCCGGTTTAATTTATCATCTCCGATAGTGGTTATCAAAACGTATTGTCGGTGAATTCAGTTGCTGCTTTATCTAGATTATTAAATACCGAGTGGCCATAATTTCTATATCTGAACCTGTTATCGGATTTGTATCGGTGGGTCTGGGCGTCACTCATAATTTATAAAAGATAACATCGCTTATTGTACTTGGTGTTACCTAGTTCTTATTACGTAAGTAGATCGGCTATGAATGGACAATATGTATGGTTAAAATGGGTGTTTCTTCTTTGGATTTTGTGTGATCAATATGATCTTGGTTATTGGATTATTTACAGGTTTAGAAGTAGAGAAAGGAAAGAGCTTGCAACAGTGACATGTTTCATTCTTTTAGGCAAAGGTAACTATTTAGAGAAATCTGTCCTGCTCCAACGCTTTCATTGTACACTTGTCATTCTGCTCAGTGGAAGCGGGCCGCTCAGAAAACTCGCGATTTCAATGTGTGAATTTGGAATTAGAGAGATGGGTTTGCCGTTTTATATCACATTTTTTACGACGATTATTTTAGTATAGGTTAGTTTTATTATCCAAAACTTGAATGAAATGATATTTAGATGCAGAAAAACGCAAGTAATCGTGTATCACACGGCCGAAATATTAAGAGTGAAATAATTAATGTCGTAATTTTTCGTTTTAAAATGAATTTGAAAAGACACAAAACTGTATGAAATGCCATCAAGTTGCGCGACGTTTAATGATGTATTTTTATTATGATGCTAAATTGCTTTTAGACAAAATATAGTTTCTTTAAAGTCTTTTTATAGCCTGTCAACGAGTACAATGACGGAAACATATATTAATACTTCACTAAATTACTCACATATTTGTACTAGAATGTGAGTATGCAAATATAATGTGAACGAGGAAATAAGAGTCACGTACTCACTATGTTTGCATTGGCGCGACTACTCTGCGAGTACACTGTAATGTTAGTAGCTTTGGAATGCTATTTTTCCTGTTTTTAAATGTCTAGCTAGAGGAGATATGTATGTTGATGATGTCGATAGGTAATTTTTGTGAACTCCCTGGTAATCTTACGGAACGCCTACCTGTACATAAAATGTTGCACCATTATGTTTCTGTTAAATTTAAATTGAAGCACACTGGGCGCCTTGTGTAGAAAATAACTAAAGTGCATCCCATGAAACGGAGAATTCTAGTCTGGGAGACATAATTCTTTTTTATATCGTGTTTACTATTGGTTTTTATCTAACCTCATATCGTAAAATCTCATTAAGAACTCAAAACTACTGGCATAATGAAAATATATATATTATTAGCTATATAAAGCTTTTTATTTCTTCATTTTGAGACATTAATAACAAAATATTGTTTTTTCAATTTATTGTTTTTTTTGATTTATTCGACTGATGCCGGCCCCAAAGTGGGCCGAAATATATTTCGAAAAAACAATATTTTGTTATTATTGTCTCAAAATGATGGCATAATGAAAAATATTATTCATGAACATGTCTAAAAAATATAAAAAAATAATTATAGTATAGGTCTCCGAACAACATTATGCTGTAAAAAAACTTTTTCTGAGATTACAGTACATGTGATACTAACTAGGAAGGCAAAGGGAACTTAGCCCAAACAGCCATGTCTGAGGTTTAATATCAAATACCAATGAGGTTATCATATAATATTCTCTAACACGTACTAAATAATATTGCGGCGTGACAAAGGAGGTCACAATTTAATTTAATTTTCGGCCCGCATTGTCTATGGCTGCCGGCGCGCGCAACGCGTGCACATGCGTGGTGGACTGTTGGATTTTGGTGCCATAGATTACGTGGAAATTATATGTACTGAGGTTTTATGGGTCAAACCAAATGTATTTTTTTGTCCTAAAATTACTAACAGCAGTGATGGTGATGATAATTTGACTCCACCTGACATTCTGGAAATAACGACGGAAATTACGAACACTTTTAGAAGCAGCTTTTACAAGAAAAATCAAAAATGGCTTACGACAAATTTTATCAAGATTATTATGAAAATAGGTTGTTAGGCATGAGTTTAGATAAAGTAGTGTATGAAACTATACATAACTAGGTATTAAAACCTTTTTATGTAGGTACCAGTTTCATAAACTACTATTACAAAGATGTTAAAATGTTAATTATAAGTAGTTATTTTTTACTGTATTCTTTGCTGTTTTTTTCCTCTTTGTAAACTAAGTCTAAACTATCTTTTTTGTAAAACAATTTAGTTGACTAAAGAAATTTCATTTGATTTGATTTGAAAATTTTAAATCAAAACCTGAGCCCTGGCGTCGTGGGTAATAACAAGATTGGAAAGAAAAGGAATGCAAATGAAAAAAGAGATTAAACATAAACCGTTGCATTTCAGGTAGACGAATCGTCGCTGACCGGTGAATCGGACCATGTCAAAAAGGGAGAATCTTTTGATCCCATGGTGCTATCTGGTACTCACGTTATGGAAGGTTTGTACCACACATTTGTACCTAACACTTAAATTTCGGCTAATAGTCATGCCAAAAGTACTCGGAATAAAAGAGCTTGCATCACTAGATTGATGCATGTAGAAGAAGCAAAAGAGGTATGTCAGTATCGTAGCAGATGGAAATCTGTAGTCTCTGTCTACCCCTCTGGGAGACAGGCGTGAGTATATGTATGTAGTCATGCCAACACCACCCTGAAAATAGCATAAGACTGTAATTTTGATAGCAAAAGTACTTGCTGCTTTGAGATTGTCTTAAGTCTAGTTCTTAGTTGGTTTTATAAACAAGTGTAATTTACCCTGAAGTATAAAAGTTGAAATTCCGCATAATTTCTTGCTCAGTATTTCTTCTATAGGCACTTTCTATTTTAACATTTATTTATAGCCATAAAGAGGTAACTAAACTAGGAGAAATATTGTCATATTTAGGGTTGCCACGCCTTATTTTAAGAGTAAATAACAGAAAATATGTATTAATATGCACTACATTAAAGGAATATTTGAGGCATACTGTCCCCGAAATAGGGGAACTTGTATGACTAGATTTATGGATGTGCACGAGGTGTATCAGGCTCGTAGCAGATGGAAATTGTAGCTTCTTCCTATCCCTCTCAGTATATGTAAGTATTTACAAGGGGATGCCCAGCAGTGTTACTTGCATACATCTTGTTTTTTTAAAACCCGTGGAAAATTCCTAAAATCCCTTTTTAGCGGATGTCTACCTTATACAAGGAATCAACAGTCCAAATTTCGTGTTCCTGGGTTCAGCTGTTTAGTTTAGGCGTTGACAGATCAGTCAGTCAAGCTATTTGTATATAAGATCCTACATTAATAAGTGAAAATAATTGTAGTGTATAGGTAGATTGTGTATCGTCCGTTTTAGTACAAAATTTGATAACCCATTTCTCTGTTGTTTTTCGTTATATAGACTAAAGTTTACCCTCTTTAGTTTAATATAGGCATTTACAAAGCTAAAATGTAAAATTTTAGTATAGGTACAATTAAAGGCAAGAAAACAACTTTTTATGGAAATCTGTCCAGTTTGATATCTTTAAAACAAAATCAATATTCAAAACTTTGGCAAAATGGTGTCTTTTAAAATATCAGTACCAGATGATAGAGGTCTTATACTTTGGTCTTTAACGAAAAACGACTGAAAAGGGTTATCAATTTTTGTACTAAAACGGTGGCGTGCCTATCTGCCTATGCGATATGGAAGAAAAAATATTTTTATGATCCAATCATTTTTTTAATTCCCAGTGCCAAAGTGGTTCAATCAGCTGACTAAATTTCTATGAAAAAGTGAAAAAATTTCGCGCAAGTAAAAATTTATTTTCGCTTGAATGTGGTCCATCAGCAATACTCAATCAACTCTTGAATTTTTTTCACTTGGAATTTTAGGACCTTTTAGATTTGTCTACGCGAATGGTCAAACCGGTCGGTGAATGCGTCTCCTACCCTTCTCCGCGGCCCGCGAGCTCCACTGTCCACTTGCCTTACCTCGAGACCATACGATTTATCAAACCCATCTTCTAGGTTCGGGTAAGATGCTGGTGACGGCGGTGGGAGTCAACTCACAGGCCGGCATCATCTTCACACTCCTCGGCGCCGCCGTTGAGAGCCAGGACAAAGAGATTAAGCAGATGAAGAAAGGTCAGTATTGGACCTATTTGTGTGCCTTGCCGTGTACCCTGAGGCCTGCCTAGAAAAGCGTCACAAGAAAGCTCGTTTTTGGCTTTTTATTAGTTACCTGAATATGGAAACAAAATATTTGAGATTTACTATGTGATTTGTAAATATCTTGCTAAAAGTTTCATGAAGCAGGCGTTATGGTACAGCAGTGAGGTAAGAGATAGTTAAAAAATGTAGCAGTTACATAGATGAGTTGAACCCTTAGGTGGCCTTTAGGTTATTCGGAGACATTGTTAATTTGTCGTAAGTTGTAAGGTTTCTTAGAAAAGAGTGTGCTTTGTTGCAAATTAATTGTTTAAAATCAATTGTGCGAGAAATTATCGTCCTATTGCCGCGTTGGAATGAATTTCTCACTTTCATACCCTTGTATTGAGAACAAAACGTATAGTTATACATCCGGTGCTGTTCATTTTACTTATTTTTTTCTGAAATATGTCTCTGAATATAACAGTAATTTTGTGGTGGAATACCATACACATTTTTTTGAAGATTAAGCAATTTGATTATAATAATAGAATGGTATTCCACTTCAAGACAAAATTCTTAAACCCCTGCAAGATTAGTACCCATTTAGAGGTGTTGTCAACATTACTTTGCTCATTTAGCTTACAAAGTAAAAGCGTTATATGCCAAAAATGCTTCTATTATCAGCTTAGAAAAAGCTACGATAGAAATAATAAATGAGCTTTACATAAAGCAGCCATTAAAAAGCCATTTTAGTTTATAGAAATACCATATAATCAACATCAAAACGTTTATATATTGATTAGCGATTATCAAGTGAAATTATGTAGTTACAAATAATAAATATCGGAAAACACTGTCTTCTTTTTAGATTTAAAAGGAGATTGTTCGCTGAAAGCTTGTTTTGCTACATGAGCATTGTATAACCCCCGAAGCTTATAGTGGTACCCTCAGCATACCTAGTGATTGTACCCCTACCCCACTCAATGATATCTTTCATGACGTCACCGAACCCACCCTGAAACCCCCATTTTAAAAACAATATGACCGAATTTGTTAAACCATAAATTGATTTGTACTTTGATTTTGGCTTTTGATAAATAGTAGCTGCTGCTTACGAAATTTTTATTTGTGTTTATTTAGACAAAAGCTTGCTCCCATAAAATAGCTTTTAAAATGTGTTCTTCTGCCAAATTCGGTCAAATTAGGAGATTATTTTGTTTATTGACGAAAAGTTTCAAAAGTCGGAAAATTGGTTAGTTGTTAAACGTTGTTCGTATGTTTTGTGTTTTTACTAATCGCCTGGATAATGTATTGTGAAACGCATGATATTTTTGTCATAAATTTTAGTAAACATTGTCTTCAATAGAAAAAATAATCTCACATAAATACCATTCGATTATTCTTTAAAACAATTCCCTTAAAGCATATTTGTAAATGCAATTAAGCTTAGTTTAAGCACATGCGTTAAAAAAAGTACGCACTCTTCAAATAATCCGCACGTGCTCGAACGAAGTATACATTACCCCTTTAGATTTAGAGCCGCAACCATTTCTAGTGTGACCCATTCAATGACATCCAACTTTTTTTTTTCTCCACCCCGACCCTGGCCTGCTGCACGTCCACCTCCATGTCGCCGACGAAAAAAAAAACAATAAAACATTTGATAAAAAAAAACATACACATGATTACTGCATCGTGTAAATGTCGTGTTGACTGCATGATGTAAAATGTAAATTCCGATATAAAATGTGATTATAAATGTGTATGCTTGTTGATAAATAAATAAAAAATACATATATCGGATGGAATATGGATTGACGAGAATAGAAGCTAAAAAGCAGCGAAAAGAAGCCACACGCAAGAGTTTGACGGGTAAGTACTCCTTTGCCAAGCCCCGCTTAAAAAAATCGTACACTTAGGGCAGAATATAATATTTTTTAGGTTATAGTGTTTTATCTTTTTTTTGGTTTTTTGGTGAGGGTAATGTTTTTGTTAACCTATTTATCTGCCCATAAGTGTACCGTCACTAAAGACAACGTGTTTTTAAACTTATAGTCGTGTTTTTAGTAAATTCTACTATCAACATAATACATTTGCAATTCATTTGATCACTTATCATAGAATTAAATAGTCCAGTAAAAGTAATCAAATAGATCTGTACCTAATACCTTCTTAGAATAGTAGTAACATTAGCATTTTTAGTTAAGTTAAAATAAACCAAGTTTTTAAAAAACATTAACACCAATCTGTACAGAGCATTTAGACTTTTCTAGATTGCATTTTTCCCGACTTTTTTTTTCACTAAAACAAATTTCTTGCACATTAATTTAATTTTGGTACGCAACAGTTAATAATGGTGTCGATTCGGTGTAATACGACTTAACTTATTTGACAGGACTAAACTTAATTCAAGCATCCTGACTTTTTCTTTCTCTATCAAAAAGACAAGGACAGAATGCTTTAAGATAAGGCTAGTCAAATAAGTTAAGTCGTGTTACACCGTATCGACACCATTAAGTCTAAAACACAAAGTGCTGTTGATTTTTTTGTTCAATGTAATAATAAAGTTGTTTTGAATAAATTGATGTATTTTGTCTTCAATTACATAATCTGACGAATTAGTGGAAATATGCGCACCATCTATTTTAACCAATTTGTTTTTATATTAAAATGGTGTATGAATATGTTTCACGTTTTTTTTCGCTTCAGTAGGTCCTAGACTCTAGGTGATTAACCTCCGGTTTTAAATTTGAGCATTTCAAGTTAAGCGATGCTTAGGTACGAAATGCAGCGTTGTGAATGGCATATTTATCACTTAAGTATCGCTTAGCGAGATTTTCTTAAATCAGAAACTGGGGATAAGTCTTTTGGATATTCCAAGTCACTAGACTGTGATCCTAGCACGGCCTTAATACGTACTATATACGAGGGAACTATGATTTTCGCAGCCGCGTTCATATTGGAGAGTCAAATTATAAGAATAGGATTATAATTTTTGTAATAAAAAAAAATCTCGTCACACTTGTTTAAGAACCCGCTCTGTATTTTTCGTTCGTTTGATGCGAAGCATTATTTTAATTATTTATCTTGTCATTGCCGCAAAGTTTTTGTAAAAATCAGGGCCATACACCAATCCATATTGGCCATCTAAATGAACACCTAAAATTTATTTGGTTCAATTGTTTCTCCTTTGCGTGCTATTTTGGTACTTAGATATTATGAATGACGATTCGGAGCGGGCTCGTAAGTTGGTACTTAAAAGAGAAACAATTCAATCAAATAAATTTTAGGCTTTCATTTAGACGGCCAATATGAAGTGGTGTTTGGCCCTAGTTTTTTCAAAAACATCGCGATAAAGGCCAGTAAAATATTTAACATATTGCTTTTCATCAAAGTTGTCGTCGTCGCGGACCGGGCTCTTAAACTCGAGCGCTTAAAATGAATAAAATATCATTTTGTGAATTTCGCTAAAAGGGTAATTGAACCTTAGTCACTTTCTAGTATTTGGCTGAGTAAGTTTGAAGAAAGATGTAATAATCTGTACATATGGGTCGTGCTAGTAACATTCTATGATGTGTCGTACTTTTATGTTGGTAAAGCGTCTGTTTTAGTTATTAACGCCTTTGTTATGATCTCTTGCCTTATTATACAGGGCGTAAAAAGACGGCTACTATAAATAACTCTATTATATACACTAACTACTAACAACTTTTCCAAAGAAACATTCCCGCGCAAATCATTGGTTTGGGAAATATTTGAATTTTAAACAAATATGCGTGAAATTTAAGGCTGCATATAAGGTCAGATTGAATCCCTCATTTTGATTGAGTTCCTCATTTCAATCAGAACTGAACTTTACGAGGCTTCCTTTCAGTTTAAAATAGCGCGCTCTCAGCCGTGACTTTTACGACCACCAAGAAACACGCGCCCACAAAAAACTGCGTTTTTATTTAATAACTCTGCTTCTAGATGCAATTTTTAAAATATTCTAAGACGAGCCGACGATGTTATTTGTTAACTTCTTTTTGATACACATTTCAAGGCTTTATGATTTAATGAAAGTCCTTAAAATTCAAAAAACATGAAATTTAGAGGTAACTTCGTAATTTCCTTTTATCGGCGAACTTAAAGATTTTGCGTTTTTTTCTAAGATCAGCCATATAGTCTACTGTCTATATTATTTTTACTATACTGATTAACCAAGTTACACAATGTGATATGCTCATTTGAACTTGGGCATCTAGCCTCATACGGACCCTTAACGCACCGAGATACGGGCGTGTTTTAACAGCGTCGTCCGTAAGACAGCTGTTTACGCGCAGCGTTCCAAAATAGACCTTCTTCCTGCGAGATAGAGTCTAAGTTAAAGTATAATATCTTTTTTTTATCTAATTTATTTTCTAAGCCATACATCATGATTAAGCCGGCTAAAAATAGTACTTAATTTACTGTAAGTATAACAAAAAAAATCTTACTTACTAAAGGCTATTGGGATAAAGTTGGATGCACAGATTTATAAAATTCTAGTCTGAGGGTTAATTAATGTTTTATATAACTTAAAAGACGAGCAACTGTGTTGATCCGTAAAATTGGAGCTTGAAATTTGGTGAAATAAAAATAAAAAGAGGTCCCCGGAATTGCATTGAATATGAAGTCCAAACTCAGCTGTTTGTTGATTTTACACTCAAGAATTAAATGAAGGAATATCTTTTTCCTTAAAGATTTGCGCGGGTATGTTTGTTAGGAAAATTTGTTCAATATGATCAGTTGAGTATGTGGTGACAGTTAAAGATCACTGTTCATTTACACCCGGTACATGTACTCCTTTCTGAGACTAAAAATGTTAGCATTCGACTTGACTGCCTTAGTCTTACTAACCAAACAAAATTAGTAACATAGGGCCAAGTCTAAAGTACGTAGGATAAGACGAGACTGATCGATGAATGTGACAGAAGAAAAGATGTGTGTCAAGATCGTAGCAAATGAAAATCTGTAGTCTCTGCCTACCTCTCAACAATACAGGCGTGAATGTACTCGTATGTAACAATAATAGACACCCACTACTCTATTTAAGAACAAGTCTAAAAGCCCAACTTACTGGGAATCCACCAACTTAGTTAAGTTAACGAAGCAACTTAGTCATATTTCTGTCTAAGTTAGTCGTGTGAGAACTAAGTTAACCTTATTAAGGTAATTGTGCCTTCTTGGAGCCGCAGGTTCGGTTGTGAATTTATGATTAATTCGTCTTTCTTCATTTGGAAACTTTATATCCCATAAGTATGGTGGAAATAAAAGTTTTATCTTACACTTTAATGACTAAACTGGCGACAAAAAAAGGGTCAAGTGAGAACAGAAGACAGTGTATGACTTGATTGATGAATGTAAAAGCAATGAAATGGCGTGTGAAGTTCTGTAAGAACGTGCGGCCGCGTGATCTGTGCTATCCGCGGTAAGCAACGCTTGGCATGGTCAGTCTTTGGATGGCATTTACACCTGGGTCCCTCCGTGTCTCGGAAAGCACGTGAAGCTGTTGATATCGAACGATAATGGTCGGTAAGCCATGTCAGAGACCTGTGTGGCGGGTTGACCAACTCTGACACCAGCCCCCTGATTCTGTATCGTAAACTCAATTGCTTAACCAAGTGGCTATCGTCTAAAACATACATATCCGCTTATCTAAGGATAAGTTTGCACTTGAAATGACTTCACAATTCGTAAATAGTTCAATATCCATTAAAGGTTATTTTGGAAGTTCATTTTTTATCTGTTTTTGGTGAATAGCAACTATAGCTAGCAACCGAAACTGAGTTACATAATAGCCCCGCTGGTCGGTCACCAACCACACGGCAAGAAGATAATAGCGGATTTAAATATGTAGTCCCTACTTACCTATTTAAGAGACAGGCGTGTGTATCCAACAATATACAAGATGCTGTAGCTGTGACTTGCAAAGAAACACGTGGTTTACTATGCTACACGCGGAAGTTTGCCGGTAACGAGATTTGTACAAGTGTTGTAACGGCTTATGAGCGGTGACCTTGACTGCGCTAGTAATTTTTTCTCTATCGCACTTAGTAATTTTGTGCGCGAGTGTAGTCCCCCACCATTTTCGCCGAGCGGTCATAACTCGTTGCGACACTTGTAACAGTGTTCATGCGTGGAATTTTTACAAAAATAAAGCGGTTATTTCAAGCTTTAGATGTGCCAAAGGTGCTAAAAAGTGATGCTCGTGATATATTTCACAAATAAAAGTTGATAGCAAAGCTCCCTTTCCCTTTAAAACTGTACGTTTCGAAGCAAGTCACAGATTACAGCTCAACCTATCCAAGCGCAATTTCCACTACTTCGTCGCCCAACGCTCCCGGCTCGCACAGCATCCATTGACGGCTCTCTTCACCGCTCAGGTGATGAGGATGCAACACTGCCGGCATCAGGCAACAGCCATGGCGCCAACCACGCGCGGCCCGACGACAACCACGTCCCTGCGCCTTCCTCCGACAAACCTCCACCGGAGACGTCACACAAGAAGGAGAAGTCCGTTCTGCAGGCTAAGCTCACCAAACTGGCTATTCAGGTACACTACGGAACCAAAACGAAACAGGATCTCTTGAATTTTACTTGGGTTTTGACTCTGCGACCCCGGAAATACCTGTAAAATAAAATATTCTCCTGCTTAATCGTGACCTGGGTACCTAGCATGGTAGACCACATCGAGCATTGACAGCTCAATACACCACTGTCTGTCCCTCTTAGGTAGATCAACAGAGTGAGACAGATCACTGTATCACGCGTTATCGAGCTCGATATGATCCTCCATGTTAGAGGTGCTGAAGGTTAAGCACGCGCCATCAATACAGTGTCTTTCCGTCATACTTGCTCTCACGCACATTGACGAACGCGGTATGCGTGAGAGAGCAAGTAGAATAGATAGACGCTGTGTATCTGGCGTGTGCTAGCCACAGAGGTGTATTATTTTTGGAGTAATCTTTAAGGCATTATGTAGTGGCCTGACAATCAAGTTTAGATGCCATAAAATTCACGATTTAAGTGTTAAATATACCCCCAAACAATTTTGTAGACCGTTTATATCAAGTTTAAGACAAATTAAAACTTCGGGGATCCTGTAATCAACCAACATCCTTAAATAAACTATCACTTGATTCCCCGAGGGGGAGTCAGAGCTGTCTCTCTGAATGAAATGCAAGTCAATACACCCACGTTTCACAGACGACTATTACGCCCAAGCGTGATGGGTGGTGGCTAACCCTAGAACTTCGGCTAATGTAACAAATGGACCTTGAACCCAACAGATCGGTTACGCCGGCTCGACCATCGCGGTGCTAACCGTCATCATCCTGGTGATCAACTTCTGCGTGCACACGTTCGTCATCGAACAGAAGCCGTGGCGCGCGCAGTACGTGAACAACCTCGTCAAACATCTGATCATCGGTGTGACCGTGCTCGTGGTCGCTGTGCCGGAAGGCCTACCGTTGGCTGTCACTCTCTCGCTGGCTTATTCTGTCAAGGTAATACGGGGCGTCGTGCTGAGTACCTAGAGTGTAACGGGCGAGCTGACACTTCGGGTCAGTACAGAAGAGGGGAGTAAAGCTAGTGACAGGTGACGTTGTAACTGCGCATTGTCGGAGCTTCGACAGGGAAGGGGGGTGCGCGGGGGGATACTGCGCAGCTGACTTCACTGATACTGCGCAGCATTCTGTAAAAGTTATGTGGCTTGTTTTTTTTTCGCCCATATTCACAATTCTAAACCGTTTTATGGAAAAACTTTCCTTAACCGTTTTTAGTATACAGATTTTAAAATAAGCGCTCAGCGTAGTAACAATTTCATTTTAGTATCTGTGATAAGTATAAAATACCTGTATTAAAGTCACTAACCTCTTCCATATTAGACCATCCATCCATCAGCCTGTTTCGTCCACTGCTGGACATAGGCCTTTCCAGGAGTTCACCACTCTTGGCGGTCCTCCTGGAAGAAATGCCCATACTCACACACGCTGGGCAGGCGGGTTGGTGAGCGCGGTGCCGAAACTTTTGCACTAGTGACGCCGCTGCCCGTCACCAGTCTGATTTTTATAAGGCCCGGCAATTGGGGATGGATATACCGCCATCCGTCGGTCCCAGGCAATGGTGGGCCGCCTGGTTTTTTGCCTGAGAGCTGTTCTCTTACTCTCCCCCGAATAACTGGTGGTACCTCCACAGTCGAGCCCGGCATTAGCTCTACCACCTGAGGACCAAGGTTTATCAATTATAAAAACCCCGACAAACTAAAACTCCCTTGCTTACAGAAAATGATGAAAGACAACAACTTGGTACGTCATTTGGACGCCTGCGAGACAATGGGCAACGCTACCGCCATCTGTTCGGACAAAACTGGAACCTTAACTACTAACAGGTAAACTCTATTATGTTATTGTATTAACACTCTCACACCCACCCATATATAAGTATTTTCAACAGCAGCAGGCCATCCTTGTAGACCGCTGTTTGAATTAGACGTGAAAGCATGGCGGCCACATGTAAGCGTACCTTACTTGAAATGATCTGCTGGTGGGTCGCATAGAGTATTAAAATGCTACAGAACTACTTGACTAGTAGTGGCGTGCATCTCATATAGGCAAATACGCAATGCCTACCCTGGGCTTGGCTTAGCTAACTAGACCACTATCTATTTAAATATAGGAAGGTACACACAACTATTTCAATATTATAATCAGGTAAGATTAACCCTTTCTTTGAAATACCTACCTGCCTGCTTCGCAGCGCTCTCGCTGCCGTGGCAATACGCATAACTAAAATTCGAAGCCAATTCTCTATGTGTGCATCTGTAACTATACTCCCATGACGTCAGCGGCTCGCGCCATGCACGCACACATTCTCATTAAAATACGCAACGCCTGTGCGAAGCAACTACGTTGTCATGATTACTTGCACTACTTGCTACTAGATGTAATATGATGATGACTCAATGACTATTAATGCGGAGTTGAGGTGAATCACCGATTAATACCGACGGTGCTATAAGTAAGAGGGAGAAAGACAAGAGAAGCGAAGCAATGAGAAACAGAACTAACTTTCATCCCCGACAGGTGGCTGCACTATCGTCTCCCAGGGTTTTAGTGCGAGGCAGATTTTGTATTATTTCAATTCGTCTGTAATTCTTCAACATACGTAATGAACATTAATAAAAAAAATTCTATGCAAGGTATACTTTTTTCTTCAAAGTGATCTTTGTGCATAGGACTGTTAATATTAAGAATATAATACAACCTATGACGTCGTGAATAGTCAATTGTTTTTAAGGGATCAAAACGATTTATTTACAGCGAAGGTGGATTTTTGACACCTCAGATAAGCGAGAGATTCAAGGCCCAAGAAATAATTTTGCTCCCGAGTAAATCAATCTGCTTTTCATTGCCCCTAGAAGGAAAATAAATTGAAACTATAATATTTGTTTCGTTCATAAACTGAATAAAGTAGTGACCAGCCTCGTTTTGGTCTCGTTGTGTTTTTCATTCATTCAGTTTCGAAATTTGAATAACTTTGTCGGGCGCAAAACCGCATTTTGTTAATAAACAATTCCCAAGAAGTGGAATGAAAGTAAATCGTTTCATAAAATTTCCCAGGATGACGGTAGTCCAATCTTACATCTGCGAAAAGCTCTGCAAGGTGACGCCGAACTTCAGGGACATTCCGCCGGAAGTCGGCGAAACTATGATCGAAGGCATATCGGTGAACAGCGCGTTCACTTCTAGGATTATGGTGAGATTTCTTATGTTTAGTCGAAGGTTTCTTCAGAGTAACCATTAGTGCCTTCAAACCCTTAGATAAACTATTTTTTTTTGCAGTTCTTAGACTTTCTGTTGATCTGTAGATCATAAATACCACTAAATAGCTCCCTGCATAGACGTTACCTTTAATACTTAGTAAAAATATATATGATGAGTTTGTTTTACACCATTTGTTATCTATTTCATATTTGTTATATGTTGTTGTTTGTTATTAATATTGATTTCAGGCCCTTTTGGGCTATGCTCTAACTGGTACAAGTGTTGCAACGGTTTATGAGCGGCGACCTTGACTGCGCTTGTCATTGTTTCTCTATCGCACTTGGTAATTTTGTGCGCGAGTGAACACATGCGCTAGTCCCCCACCACTTTGGCCGAGTACTCATAACTCGTTGCGAACTTTGTTTTGCTACTAGTGTATTATTTTATGTTCCTTCTTCTTTTTATGTTTGTAAAAGTTCCATGATAAGTTAACCAATTAACCTGTATAATGTGAACATTTGTAAGTAAATGCTTTTAAACCGTTTTTTCTTTTCGGAGTTAAAGCATGGAAATGTAGTCATTATTATCTCTGTCTGTAGATCATACTGAACAACATTTGTTCCAATCATTAAAACGTTCCACACATATTTGACGTTAAATAACGATGTGATATTTATTTTAACATAATTAATAATTGTTGGACATATAAATCATAATATTAATTTATTTTCTTTAAAGAACTTAGTGATAATATATTCAAAATAGGATTTTACGGCTAATAAGCAAGTTTTGCCTAAACAACGAAAAGTAGCCTGTATTTTAGACATAAAACGGACAGAATATAAAAAATAACAATTTGTAATAATTAAATAATAACACAGTTATAGTCGTAAAACGAGAATTGTTCGTTGCAGCCATCCCTAGACCCGACCGGGCCTCCGATGCAAGTCGGCAACAAGACAGAATGCGCTTTGCTCGGCTTCGTCGTCGGCCTCGGCCAGAGCTACGAAGCCGTCCGGGAACGGAACACTGAGGAGTCCTTCACCAGGGTGTATACCTTCAACTCTGTGAGGAAAAGCATGAGCACCGTCATTCCGTACAAGGGAGGCTATCGGCTCTACACTAAGGGCGCCTCGGAGATTGTTTTGAAGAAGTAAGCATATAACCATAACTGATTATAAACGGCTTGTTATTATATACAGGCGTAAATAGAGTGCGACCATTAAATAAAACCACATACTCTACTGATCATACTGAACAACTACATATTCGAAAAAAAATCTTCGGAGAAAAAGATATTCAACTGTAACTCAAACACTTTATCTCGTAGGAGGAAGGTCTATTTTAGAACGCTGCACCGGAACAGCTGTTTCACGGACGACGCTCTCTGGATACTCGCCC
Source organism: Ypsolopha scabrella (assembly GCA_910592155.1). Taxonomy (NCBI): domain Eukaryota; kingdom Metazoa; phylum Arthropoda; class Insecta; order Lepidoptera; family Ypsolophidae; genus Ypsolopha; species Ypsolopha scabrella. Next base: position 13,754,339 of record OU342987.1, read on the forward strand.
GTATGTCGGTGCGTTAGGGTTCACGCATTTTTGTTTGAAACTCAATTATTTCCTAAACTAAGGGTGTCCGCAAGTATGACTCTTGGGAAAAGTGGTTCAGTAGGGTCAGTAGAATATGTGGTTTCATTTAATGGTAGCAGTCTATTTACACCCGTTATAAGTTAACTTTTGTTATCTGATATAGCCAGATTCATACTGGTAACTCGGTAAGTGGTCGGTATTTAGGTTCAAAGAGCCTTTCTGTGAAAAACGCAGAATAAAATGTAGACTTCCTATAGTATAGGACCTAAACTATTCTTATGAGCCATTCTACCAAAATTACGCTTTTTGTATGGTGTGTCTTTGTAGATCGTAATTTTCTTGGAATTTGGAGTGATGTGAATTATGTTTTACGCTCTCAATAAATGAATAGATTGTCAATATAATTATAGAATTCGACTACATAAGGACCATGGGTTATTATGAAATGAATTTTTACTTGTAATTATGCTTTGTTCAATAGAAAAATCGTAGTAAACTGTCGACTTTAATCAGAAAATCTACGATAGATATCATATGTCTTGACTGAAAGATTTAGCTCTCTGAAGTTTACAATTATTTTTCTGTAACTTGGTGTGGGAGATTAATCACTACAAAACACTTAAGTAGTGTTTGCAAACGTGATACATTAATATTCAATGCGAAAGATTGGTCAATGTTTAACATGCTTTCAACAGTATTAAAGTATTTCTTACGAATGGTCCAGAATACCATAACAGCACCTAATTGTCGATTTTTTTTTAAAGGAAACGACTTTTTTAGTATAATTCTTTTTCTCCTTGAAATACAAAAGATATACATGAAAATATTCAGGAACTGAATAAATAGCTTTGGCGACGTAATAGTCATGTCATTTAGGCATTACAGGAAATAGGCCATTGCCCACAAGAACAAAAAAAAGTAATCAAAACCGACGTCTGTTTTTTTTTATTGTCAGTAATCCCATCTTCAGGTATTATCCCCTAAATTTTTTCTTTGCGTCAAGGAACTCTCCGTATTGAGTCTTAACGGTATGACTATTACGTCACATTCCCATTTCTCGAAACTGATTTTCAAAATATAATTTCGGTATAAAAAATAACACCTGAAAGACAGTACAGAACAGTATGTATCTTCATGATTTAGCCTATATTTTCAGAAAAAATATATAAAAGGGCCTGTTACAATTTATGGTTGGTTCGAATTAAGCGCTGGAAATTTTAGATTTTAGTCGCCTCTTAAACAAGTATATGGGCACAAAAATATTTTCCGTATTTTGCAAACAGGGTCATTGAACCTTGTTCCTGACCACTTGCCGAGTCTCCAGTATGAATTTGGCAGTATCAACCAAAGCCACCTTATGTATAGTCAGATTACGCCTGACTAAAGTTGTAACGTATACCTTGCTCCAAGGCAAACAAGGTTTCCGTTTAGTACTGCGTACCGCAGCGCGAAAACTGACTGAATCGTGGTAGCCGTTTATAAATCAACTATGAATCTTTCAGAAATAAAAGCTAAACACACTTTATAATTTCCTATTTTGTTCTAATTTTGACAGCATTTTGAACATTCCATTAAAACACCGGAGGCCTTATTATGTGACTTCAAAATCAATTTTAAAGGTACTATCGTGATTGGCCCGAAATTATGTGTGACTAGATTTCTTGAAAGCCATAGAGATAGATATTGAAGTTAGATAAGAAGGCCCCGGAACATGGTGTATTAAAATTTTTGACTTGGCAGGTAGTGGGTTTGAACCCAGCTAGAACAAAAACACTTCAATATGTCCTTTCTAGATTGCGCTTGAAAAACTACTACATTTAGTTCGAAGGCCATACTGTCAGAGAAGAATGTCTGTTCGGCTGTTAACAACTCTCTACCATACGTACAGCCCACGGCACGAAAGTCTAGCGGTGAACGATAATTGGGGAGCCAATCAGCGCTTACGCATTAGTACGTACGCGCCCGCCCCGTGCGCCACTTTCTCCGCCACGATGCCTTATTTTTGACTTCTGCGCATTGGACGGAAGTGGACATTCGAAAAGGAAACTTTATACACGTTTTTCAGAAAACCAGATATAAATACAGAACTTAAAAAATACATACTGTTTTTGAAGATATGAGAAATCTTTTGAGTATTTTAAAATCCTGATTTGATTTGAACCTTTCACATAATGAAAAAAAAAATCCTTAAGAGACCTCTGAAAATTGTATTTATCACGTTTTATGCCTGTAATGCTGATCGTATCATTACAAAACTTTATACGAATATTTTGTCCATCTTTTGACTACACGATTTTTTTAAATAAATCCTCAGATTATTTTTTCATTATTAAAATTCTGTCGCTTACGTTAAATTTGTATACTATGTCTGACTTGCTCACTCTCTCGACTGTAGATAAGTTCGTCCTGCACCCTCACAGCATTTTTTTAAAACGCCCAATTCACCTAACGGTCACCGCTAGACTTTCATGCCGCAGGCTATAATTGGCGTTATTGTACAAGCAATATAATAATGAATCCATTTTATCCCAGATGCTCATTCATCTATGGCCACGAAGGTCGCTTGGAGAAGTTCACACGCGACATGCAAGACCGCTTGGTGCGACAGGTTATCGAGCCGATGGCGTGCGACGGGTTAAGAACCATTTCCGTCGCTTACAGAGACTTTGTGCCCGGCAAGGCGGAAATTAACCAGGTAATGATAAAATGCGAAAAGCGAACGAATTCTTCGAATAAATCCGCATCACAGTCCACCCATTTCAGTGACAAATTTAATTTATTTTAATTTGGCAGACTGGTAACAGACAGTTGTGTAGTATCAGTCATTCCGTTACCGACTTCCGTAGATTTTTGTGTAATTCCATAGAAAGACTGATTAACGCGTCGCCTGCCGTCACTCTCCCAGTTTCTGGGCGAGTGCCTATGGACTATGGATGCTTTCCATATTGGCCAAGTTTGAAAAATGTATGTAAAAAGATAATAAATTAGATGTCTCAATCAATCAATCAATCGATCAACAAAAAATTGTCATCATGTGCAACAACAAAAAGGCTTTGACTGGGTACAAGGTCTATAACGTAATGGTGCTGATCTTGTGAATTATGCACACACCAACTGACTTAACACTGAAATAATGTAATTTGTTTTTTCATAATTTTACTAGCTGGATTAAATGAAAAAAAATAAAGATTTTCGTATAGTACTAATATATAATTTTTGTTTTCAGGTGCACATAGACCAAGAGCCGAATTGGGACGATGAAGACAATATTGTAAACAATCTGACTTGCTTGTGCGTCGTCGGTATCGAGGATCCAGTCAGGCCTGAGGTATTTACTTGTTGTTTTTCCCTAAAGTACCCTTTAATCTATTGTCGTGAAGACAAAAATACATCACTTCACATAATTTGTTAGGACAAGTATTATCAAGACACGAAATAAATGGCGAGAGAGGTTTTCAATTTCAATAAAACGTTTAATTCTTTAGCAAAAAAGTAACGCAATAATTTTCGTGGTTTGTACCATATTTGTCCCACATCCATCTAGCTCTAGGACATTCCTCGTCGTCGTAAATTTAAGAGCAATGTCGCTGTAACATTTGCCAATAAGTTCTATGTAATGCCAATTTATTTACGTTCCGTTACGATAGAGTTCTACCTTGTGCAGACCCAGATAGCAGATGTTATGCAGATGGTGCATAACTCTTCTTAGTTTTCCTCCTTTTCTTCTTCATTGTACTTCTATTTCCAATAATGATTAATCTTTTCGTCTTTAGGTACCGGAGGCCATCCGCAAATGTCAAAAGGCTGGTATTACAGTCCGCATGGTGACAGGCGATAACGTGAACACTGCCAGATCTATAGCCGTCAAGTGTGGAATTATCAAACCCACCGATGACTTCCTGATTCTAGAAGGAAAAGAATTCAACACACGTATCAGAGACGCTAATGGAGAGGTAAGTTTGATATTCAATATCTCCGAAACTAACGGTCCAGTTGGGATGCAAATTACACCATTAGATAGGTGATATCTTAAATAACATTTTAAGTGAAAAAGCAGTTGCACGTTCGTGTAAATCATACATGGTAATTCATGTCGAATGTTTGTCCGCAGGTACAACAAAGCTTATTGGACAAAGTATGGCCGAAGCTGCGTGTATTGGCGCGTTCATCTCCGACTGACAAATATACACTTGTAAAAGTAAGTTTACCGTTGATTTTAGCTGACAATGTATTTATCTTTACTTTCCTCATGTCCAGTGGTTCTCAAATTATAGACAGATTTTGCAATTCATTTTTATTGCTTTATAATATACGTATATCGACATGAATCCGGGAGAGTGTCGGAGGTGTTTCTGAGTGGACTGTGAAATGGAAGTTTACACTCGTACACCTGCGTTTCACCGACGATTATTACGTCCCAGCGTTATGGGTGGTGAACCCTACTATCGTACTTCGGGCACAAATATGGATTTCGAAGCACGCAGCAGACCGAACACAAATTTGGTTTATTTTTTAACATTTGTTTGTGTCCTCTACCAGGGTATGATAGAATCAAAGGTGCATGAGACACGCGAGGTGGTAGCTGTGACGGGAGATGGTACAAATGACGGACCGGCGCTCAAGAAGGCTGACGTTGGATTTGCTATGGTAACATATCTAAATAGTTTCATACCGCACAAGCTAGTTTATATATGCAACAAAATCGCAAATGTTTGACTCTTTTCCAAAAAAATACATAGCTATTGCTATAAATAGATTGAGTTTGCCGATTGGTAAGAATTACTTTTATGTCATTCGGTTTTACGAATAAATGTAATAAATTAATTTAAATAGCTTTTTGTAATGTTATATTTTTTATTGACACCACAGTGTAGTTTATACCAAAAACATTAAATAATGAATACCACCACCTTAACAATATATACAGTATATTAGAATGGCAAAAGAGCAATTTAGCAAATATGAGGTGAAATTATTTTTGATAAAACCTATTTTTAGCAGGTTCTTACCACAGTTTTACATATTTTAATGAATTATTGGTATTTCGGAAAAATTTGATGCATGCATGCATGAACGTAGGTATACTCCTAAATACATTAAATATGTTTATTTACTATGTGCCTCTTCCACCTGTTTTGGGTTTGATATTTTAAAACTGTCATGCTTATGTTGTTGGTTAATGAACTTTTTTACCCACACTGGTAGTTCTTTTAAATAAGCAATTTAACGCGTATTTTTTCTGTTAAAAGCAAGAATATTAGATAAAGAGATCATCGAGTGTCTTTCAAATCAAATGCTGTTTCATATTTTTTGTAATTTTCACTAAAACCAAGGGGTCACTCAGTAGACAACACCGTTTTTGTAACATTTCGAAATAAAAATATATTTAAAAATCTTTGTATTTCTTCAAAAATTTATAGTAACTCCGCAGACGAGTTATTTCCGGATTTTCTAGTAAGCGAACAAAACCATTTTCGAAAAGAAAAGAGCGAAATAGTGAATTTTGTGGTTGATTACTGGCAGTGATCCAAAAGGTAGCGTGGGTAAAAAAGTTGATTGACCCTTGTACCAAATTAAAATCCTAATACTCCCACAATCCACCCACACAGGGTATTGCTGGGACGGACGTAGCTAAAGAGGCGTCTGACATTATCCTGACGGACGACAACTTCTCGTCGATCGTGAAGGCGGTGATGTGGGGCCGTAACGTGTATGACAGCATCGCCAAGTTCCTACAGTTCCAGCTGACGGTCAACGTTGTGGCCGTCATTGTCGCTTTCATCGGCGCGTGCGCTATACAGGACAGCCCGCTCAAGGTCAGTGTCCTTTGGAAACTGTAACCTATATTAGCGTAGGGACGACGGCCAAGTTTAAAGCCTGAGCTACTAAAACTGATCTACTCGTGTTATCAACAAATATATCACGTTATTAAGTTTAATTGTTAGTTAAAAATTGACATGCAATAATTTATTCTAGTTAAACGCAATTTGAGCTCTGAAAATTCGCTCTCAACCGTTATATGTACAAACAGCATAACTAGATCGCCATCGAGTCGTGGCACAAGGGTAAAGCTGTAGTGCATATCTTTTTTCTGTTAGGGTTTTGTGCCGCGATTTGCTGGCCTAACAATCTGTGCGAGTTTTACTAATCTATCCTTCTGTCCCCAGGCGGTACAAATGTTATGGGTGAATCTTATCATGGACACGTTAGCCTCCCTCGCGCTGGCGACCGAGATGCCAACCCCGGACCTGCTGCAACGCAAGCCGTATGGACGCACCAAGCCACTGATCAGCCGCACCATGATGAAGAACATTATCGGACAGGCCATTTACCAGCTGTTTATCATCTTCTCGCTTCTATTTGTGGGTCAGTATGGGAAACGGACAAAAGGGTTGCGAGTTACGAGAGAAAATTTTGACACTTAGGGGCTCCATAATGTTTAACTTCAGTCCTGCTCTAACGTTTTTAATTGTCTATGCTTAATCAACTGCTGCACACGCAAAACTTCAGATAATTTTATGTTGCGGCAAATTTGAACATTAAATAAAAAAAAAAATGAAACAAAGATACATGGTTTTTTTCGTAATGCTTGTGTTAGTTTCGTTTTAATTGGTTTTGAAATTTGGGAGCTGAATCGCTTTTTTCGTAAATTTCATTATTTTCAAGTAATTTAATTGTTAGAATATTATAAGTACGTATGCAGTGTAGTTAATAATGGTCTTATGTCAAAAAACTCACCATATTTTTTTTTCAAATTTTTGTCTTCTACTTAGATTCAGATGCAAATCTGAAGTTTAGCATAATGGAACTTTAGAGTAGTACTAACTGAAATATATAAAATTTTAAATTCCTGTTCGAAAACCAAAATGTAATCACAACTTATCCCGTAACAAGTAAAATCAAAAGCTACCTTAATTACTTCTAAATAAAAAGATGAATTTCATCATCAATTTTCATTTCAATTTCATTTCAAATATATGGTGTTAATTTCAGTACCACGTGCCCTTCATTTCAACAGCTGGGATTGTATTATATATGAGACACACCTTCAATTATGGTATTATTAACATAAACATGTCAATTTAAGTTTTTTTCTATTTAATTTAACTAATTATTTACTATAGAAAGACACATGACATGACTACTATTTTGTCGCCCAGTTAAGAAAAACAGACAAGTGCGAGTCGGACTCGCCCACCGAGAGTTTCGTTAAAGACTGTATTTTTTATGATTTAATTACAAATGTATAGTTTTCAGATTTTTCCCCATATGTACTTATACTATAAGACGGTATTATTTGCCAAATTTCATAGTTCTAGGTCAACGGAAAATACCCTATAAATCTTGATTCCCTTGAAGTGTCGAAATATACCTTCTTCGCGGCATAAACGGCCGTATCTTTTTCTTACGTTAACTTGGAAATTTCATTTTTTCACAGCTTTAAGGGACTGTAGACCTGAGTATACGGAACCCTAAAAAAGAACTCACGTTCATTCCTCCGATAAAAGACAAACCATAATAGATTTGTCCATCAAATTCCAGGCGACAGAATATTAAACATCCCTTCGGGCCGAGGGCAGGCGCTCGCGTCCGAACCATCGCAGCACTTCACGATAATCTTCAACACGTTCGTAATGATGACGCTGTTCAACGAGATCAACGCGCGCAAGATTCACGGACAGAGAAACGTCTTCCAGGGACTGTTCACCAACCCGATCTTCTACTCGATATGGATCGGTACTGCGGCCTCGCAGGTAACCTATTCTCTTTTTGTACTAATATCGTAACGTTTCATCCATCCGTCTATCAGCCTGTCATTGTCCACTGCTGGACATAGGCCTTTCCAATATTACGCCACCCGCAACGTCCTTCAGATCGTCGGTCAAGCGGGCACGAGGTCGGCCTTCGTTACGCCTTGCTGTACGTGGTCTCCATTCTAACGCCTGATAAAAAAAAGCAGCGGGTTGTATCAGAGATTCAACCGTAAATTATTAAAGTGAATGTCAGTGATGGCAGCCGCTGACGAGGTAATTTCATAGATTTTATTATTCCAAACAATTAAGCATTAACTTATCATGAATAGTACCAAATAATTAACAATTTAAAAATCGTAACAATCTTTATTTCAGAAATCAAATTATCCATCGTCGTTAAAAAAATGGTTCGGAAGTTTAGTACAAGTTTTGAACATCTCTCCCCCCCCCCCGCCTCCCTTTTATAAAGAAATACGGGGTAATTTACTGCAAAATACCTTCGCTGAATTTATTATAAATATGTATTTTATTTAGTTGCAGATGCAAAAGTTAAGAACAAAAAATAGGACGTCTATTTTCGTATAGACAAAATAAAGGGATGAAACCTAAAATAATTTATGCGTTGTAATTTCTCACGGCCAAATCCCGAAGTATCGTAATAGTACACGATTAAATGTAACATTATTTGCATCAGAAATCCGGGATTATGTGCAAATACCATTTTCAAGTAAAAACCGAAAACCTACGGTGAAGAGGGAGCAACTAATATACAATAGCAGCGTATATATTTAGCAGCATTCAACAATGGATGAACGAACCGATGGACGCAGTGTAGGGCGCCTACCCATCTAAAACTGATTGAAACTTACACTTACAATTTGTCTTTCAGGTGGTAATCATTCAGTTCGGCGGCATGGCGTTCAGCACGTCAGGTCTATCGCTGGACCAGTGGCTCTGGTGCCTGTTCTTCGGAGCTGGGACCCTCGTGTGGGGACAACTAGTCACCTCCGTGCCCACAAGGAAGATACCTAAGAAGTTGTCGTAAGTATTCCATAAGTTGATGGCTTTGCGTGCTGATGACCTGGGTGGAAACTTCGCAATTGTGAGCGGTTCGCTTTGAAGGTTCAATAAAATATTTAGGACAATAATATCGAGATAACAATAATTTAACATCGACGGCTTAATGTTGAATGGCATGATAATAGTACCCAATGGTATCTAAAAACTACTTTTTGCCGAAAAGTTTGCATTACAAGTAAAAACTAATGTAAGGCAAACAAATTACAAATACTACTAACAAACGCTAGCTTATAACTAGACTTTCTAATCAGAACAGATGCGTCCAATTTAGGCTTAGGTGCAGTTTTGCCACAGGTCGACGATGATATTGTTAACCTGTGTCTCATATAAAGTTTACTACCGTTGTAGTAAAGTTGTACCGTAAATTCTGAGAGTCTTTCCTCATTCAGATGGGGCCGAGGCCAACCAGACCCTGAAGCTATTCAAGCAGGTCAGGACTACGAGTCAGATTTGGACAAGAAGCCGCGCGCTGGTCAGATCCTTTGGATCCGTGGCTTGACGCGCCTGCAGACGCAGGTATGTGCACACCACACACACACAGACACACGTGCATACATGATACACGGGATGTAGGATGAAGTGGTTGCATTTTGATATAGAATTTCATCAATAACAATGAGGTAAAACGCTTTTGTGATAAATTTCTAAAATAAATTAATTTGTGCCAAATAAGTGACTACTCAGACTCAGTCACTGATTAGAATGTACATAATTATGTATTTAAGCAAAATTATGACTGAAATTTAACAGGCTGTGTAAGCATCAAACAATTCAAAAATAAAATAAAAGATATTAAATGAATAGGCTTTTTGAGGTCTTTTATTAAAATGCAATCACATGAAGAATGAATAAAATCTTCCAATTTTGTGTCGGTATCAGTCGGAGCTATCTTTGGGGATTACAATTTTAAATTAAGTTTTATTTTAATTAAAAATATAAAATAAAAATCCATTTTAAGACTGAATTATGAAAGAGTGAGCTTTTTACCGCGGGGCTTTCTTTGTATTAAATATAGAATACACGTAAAGTGTATTGAATAAAACAATATAAAGGGACTTGGGATACACGGATCAATTTTAAAATGGAAGTAACTTCGTATTTTCTCGTACTTTTCACAATTTTAAGAAATAATACCAGGTCAATAAATGTACGATAAATCATTATGAGAATACGGTTCTTTGAAAAAAATAAGAACAATTAATATTTTATTGAATCTTACTATTATTTCTTAAAACTTAGTATTATATTTTGATTATATTTGAACACTGCTAACGGTCTTATGCTAAAGCAGGCACATTTTTGCTAAATATGCATATATGCAAAATTAATTATTAAAAATGTTTGCTTTACGTAGTTAGATAAAAACAAACTATAGATGCATATAATATTTTATATGTATCATTGAAACTTCGCATATGGCCGGAAGCTTTTAATAATAAGAAAATTGGTATTCGAAAATACATAGATTTGTAACTGCACAGACTTTTTATACAATTTTGTATAAATTCGTCTGTGCTGCGACAAATTATAAAGTATATAAAATATATTTATATTATATGTGGATTATACAAAAAATTCAATAAAATATAATGAAAGATAGGCGAGGCAGAAATCTGATTGTGCTTACTAAGAAAGAGGGATAAGTTTTGAGTTTACAGCTATATGTATACGATATATACGACAATATGGAGATCTACACAGCGCCGATACCTTGGGCATCCAAATGCTAAGTTTCTAATTATCAATTTTATATATTCTTTTACTATTTTTGCATACAAGAGATATATAACCACCATTTTCAATATACTATGCATCCATGTACTTTATAGTTGAATATCGTAAATAGTAAAATAGAAATTAATTTTTATTACACATTTTACTTAATTGTATATGATAAGCTAAATTATTACAATCGATTAAAAAAATCAACAAAACACAAATTAATGAAAAGTTCAAACTTTTAAAATAAAGATTTTATTTAATTTCTCTTTTTATTTATTTTTATTTTTCGTCTAATATTTATTTGTGTTTTATTATTTTCATTTCCTACTTCTGTTTTTGTAATATTTTTTTATTTTTTTATTTGATACCTACACAGAGAAACACTTTACAAAATAATAAATGTAGTTACGCTATATTATTTTGGCCCATCATTAACGTAGATTTTCTATTGTTCGGTCACCAATTTATTTATTTATTTGGTAATATAAATAATTGGCATAAAAGGTACTCGAAAATACATTTAAGTACAAAATTGGCAACCGAGCAAATCAGCTTTAAGTAATAGAATTTTTATTTTTATAAAACTCTTTTCATTGGTATCTCTAGTGTCTGGTTTCATGATGTTGTTAACTATCTTTTTGTTACATTTTACAACTGTTCTTTGAATATAATATTTTCTTTCTCTCAGATGTACTCGTAATATATCTATTCTCTACTTAAATATTGTACGACATACATTTCTATAAACGTATATATTTTTTAATGTCATGAAACCAGTCGCGAACCCGTTTACTGTATTCAATAGTTAGATCTCGCGTAACGGCATGCATTTTCCGCAGTATACCAATATATAATCTTGCTTCCAAACCCTTCCTACCTCCTTTACAGAAAAAATGAACCCAATTTGACCCAATTTCTGACCCTGACCTGTACCTTTTAGCATGCTCGTCTTGTAGGCTGTGACGTAACTAATCCCTCAAAATTTATATACAAACAGTGACTATGACTTTAATCCCATATTAGATACAAATACAAAGTAATATATAAAACTATTTTTTCGAGTATATAATTCACTCAACATAATCACATCGCGGTATGAATATGACTGTCTATTCCTTCTCTATCTTTGTTTTACTAAGTCATACTGACTGTTTGTTTTATTTTTTTATTATACTGTTTTTTATTTTTTGTATGTTTTATTTTGTTTTTTATTTTTATGAATAGATTGTGTTTTTTTGCTTGTGGAACGCCAACCCGAACATCCTCGCTACTGATCCAAAGCAACCCAGCTCTTTATTCGATCGATTTTATTGAACAAAGGCTCGCAAAGACAAAGCCGTGCGCACAAACTAACATAACTGATCGATCGGTGCGAATATTAGCAGTAACAAAATGTTCAGTACTAATTTTATCCTAATTTTATTACTATTGAGTTACTGCCAGAAGATTTTTTTGAGTGTGGAGTGGATTTTCCTAAAGAGGGCATGCGAAATCGTTCGCATTTTCATATAACATTTTACAATAACAAACTCCGGTCGAGCCGCAGTCTTTTTTTCCTTTTGCCGTTGTGTTGTCCGTGTTTATGTGTGTTTTTATTTTGTTTGTGAATGTTATCCCTGTAGGATGTGTCAGATTGGGTACATGTTGGGTATGTGAGGAGGTTGGATTACATCTGTAGTGCCATTTTGCCTAGTTGGACGCCTATACTTGTGTTGATTTGCTATTTGTTAGGCTTTCTGTAGCGTCTTTCTATATTTAACCTGTATATAGTCGAGTCGGCGGAATAACTTTCTTCGAGTATTTTCGGTGAGTATTGTAGAAAGCAAATAAAATACTGGACAATTTAAATGTTTTAACAGTTATTAACAAAAATAATGAAAAGTGGTTTTGTGAGACTTCCTTAACATTTTTGTTGTTGTTTAATAATTGGGTCACAATTGTGAACATATTACAAAATAAAACAATAGTGTAGTATGATACAAGTGAGCTGCGTTGGACATTACAGCCGAGGCGGGATTGCAGCCCGAGCCAAACGGCGAGGGCGTAATGGAGCCGAGTGTAATGTCTAATGCTCACGCGTTTCATACGTCGTTTTTCAACACACTTGCGAGGAAAAATAATAAAATTTCACTGCTTATTTTTCCACATAATCGAAACCACAGCTACGAATTGAAAATTTTCGTTGAAAAATGGCGGCAGAGATTTTGTCTATGCGCACGCAGATGGAAATACAGGCACTGACGCATCCGCCAAACAGCCAAGTATTAAATATTAACAAACTGAATATTATTTTTATTTACAACCAAAAATTGAGTTAATTTGTGGATAAAAATAAATAATTGGATAAAATTAAATGATTATTTATTATATTTTAACTGAGACAGTTTATTTATTTGCAAAAATTTACTATTTCTCAAGACATCAAAACTCTTTGCTAAGATTTAAAAAAAAACTGTAAAGTAAAAAGCACGCGTGTTTAATATGCTGCTTTATGACCATAAGAACGCTGCAATAATGACCACTTTACAAGCAAGTGTGTTGAAAAATATCTTTGTGATTATTACAGTGAAAGCTGTGACATCTTCACACAATTGTGCCCCATTTTGTAAACCCTACTAAAATATTAATTTTTCTATTGTTTCTTCTTTGGCTCTCAGAGTAGGTTTATTTGATGTTTCAATCTGACAATAGCATGGTAGTTGTCGTTTAGATTAAGAACCATATTTTAATTAATTGTCACACATATAAAAAACCTAAATAACCAAAAATAAATAATGCGAGCCACCGCCGTAACGGTTTAAACGTTTTAAACGGAGATTAAAATAAAAAATCTAAAAATAAGGCTTATGTCGTTATTGTCGTATCGTATAGTGTGGCATAGTAGGTGTTTCGGATGTAGTTGCTCCTGAATGGCCCCTATTCCTTGTGACATAAAGGCTAGATCAAGTGATTTCTTCGTCCACGTAGACTGGCTAGACTTCAAACTCGGTAGGTTCCAACCAATAACTCTTCGATCCCATTGCATTCTGTTTATTTCTTTCACTGGTCGTTTTTTTTTTTAGTTGGCACTGATTTTTCTTTCGAGTCATATTCGTATCACGTAAAATCGTATGACGTCATAACGCATTCGGCCCGTTCCAAAACACAGCCACGAACATATCGACACATAACACCGACATTTTTTTCTTTTTTCTGTCCCCGATTATTATGTTTGAATCGATGTCGACAGACTTGTATCCTTTAAAGGTGTTTTTTTGCGTTATGTGTGACGTGTCACGACCCTCTAATATAAAGGCTTGGAACACATTGGTACAGGTAGACGGTAGATATTTTACACACTGCATACAGTTTTAGACACAACAATTACTAGTCCACACTTAGTATTCAATTTATAATCAGTTTAGAGACAATTGAATGGTCTACACTTAGTATTCAATTATAGTCAGTTCAGAGTACAAATAAAATTCCTTTTGTAACGTTGTAAATGCATCGATTAAACTACACACGTGTTTTGTGATTCCTAATTAGGATGAAGAGTAAAGGCTGCTTGGAAATAAGCTCACACCACCCGGAATCCTAATAAGGATTCGTGAAAACCTCTAGTCTAATCAATGCTTAAATCTAAATACAAAATTAAAAGGAAACGTTCCTACAAACATCGCTGGATGAAACACGTTAATGTACCGTAGCCCCGACCAATGTGCCAGGCATAACAGCTAGGTCGTTGGTAGGACGGTGTAGCCGAGTGGGGCGGCGAAGCGCGCGGCGTAGACCGATGTTGCTGGTCCCATGCGCACGCGCACACGCGCCCGATCCTCGAGACCGAGGTGTAGTGGCGGCCGCGGCCGGTGGCCCCGCGCTTCGAGCGACGGACGCTTACGGTACTACATAGAGAGCCCCATAGCCGTTCCCTATCTCCCTCTCGCGCTTTGGGTCAACTGATCGAACGCTCTCGTCTTCACACACTTTTAAACTGAGTGTGTATCGATGGTTGACGCAGGGCGTGCGTTGTTTTATCTCGTCTGTAATGCATTACCCACGTCAGAGGCTGTAGATCTCGCTCTGTCATCGCACTCTCTTCAAGCCACCCTGTGTTCCACACAGACCCTATCTCGATCGTAACTCCATGGCTTTGTGTTGTCATCTAGTACTCAATAGGAGATGGCTCGATCCCCGTCACGGTTTCACCTGGTTTTTCCTTAGTGCTAGCACTTTCTTTTTATTTAGCCGCGCATGGTTCGGACACTTGTCGTTTCATCCGTGTTAGTCACGTAGCATAGATTAGTCGCGTTCCGTCTTCTAACTGGCGGCAACGGTAGCATGCACTAGACCGTCGGATCTCGCGTTATGAACATCCACACCACACTCTTAGGGACGGCTGGAGCGGAGGTGAGGCGAGGGTGGTCGGGGGAAGGGGCGCGGGGCTAGCTCGTTGTGTTGGTTGCAGCTACGCGTGGTGCGAGCGTTCAAATCTACGTTGGAAGACATAGAGGAACGCCTGTCGGCTCATTCGGCGGCCATGGTGCGCTCGCGCCTGCGCGCCGCGCCGCCGGGCGACATCGCATACATCGATGCGGACGACGTGCCGCCGGCGAACCGCACCGAAACCACTATATTCTAAACGCACGCATCCCCTCCCCCGTCGACACTGACACCGAACTGCGAACGCACCCTTTCAAACCTGATTTCCTGTTCGATTTTGTTTTAAAGCGGTTTCAAAGTACTTAACACGATCTAAATCTCAATCGCAATCTCGACCCGTGTCTTTTTCTCACGCTAATTCGAATCACGTATTTGATTTTATTTTCTTTGTTTTTTTTTCAAAGTCCATTCAACAAAACGTGTTTGTTTATGCTTTAATGTTTCTTTTAAATTTTAAGCGAGTCTTAATTTTAGTGCATTAAGATTGTTTTTTATTAAGTGTTGAAACTTTTAGAGCTAGGTAGATATAGCAATAAAGATACATAAATTATTACCGTTAGGGCCGACGGTTAGGATCTTAGACCGAGTTGTGCCTGATCGCGCCCAGATGGCGATACTGTACATTTTCAATACATGTTTTTTACTTGTTGATGTTTCATAGAAGCAGTGTTATTGACCATTTAGACCTAGCCCGGGCCCTTGATTAGGTATATTGTGTGTGACGAGCTGTCCCCCACTCGGTAAATAGAAAAACACTGCTATTTTAGAGGCGACATATTTGTACATAAGACTAGAGATGTCAATGTCTTTATACATTTGTGTATGTATATAGGGGCAGTGATATTTTGTATAGCTCTTAAATGAGATTAATTCTCTTTTTTTAAATATTATCTTTTAAAATTCTATTAGATTTTGAGAATTTACTAAATAAATCAATTTTGAAAAATCCACTCTTACTAGCTTTTTGTGTAAGTAGTTTGTTATCGAGAAATTAATATATTTAAAAAGGGAACTTTAAAGTTTGCTTTGAATTGATGATAGCTTGTGTGTTTGTTTCATAGTAAATTTTGGGACCACAATGAATACCCCGTTTCGATACGTACTGGGAATTATATCCTATCTAACATATTATATTATTCTAAACAAATCGTTTTTAATCTTTGAACAAATCTATATTTAATCTTCGTACTTATTATATTATGCTGCCTAAAGTTTAGTATGAATAAGACACCTAACGCTTAACCTGAACGATGAGAATTCTAAAACTATTATATTGTAAAACTTGACTTGAAAAAGAAACTTGGATTTTGCGACTATTAATAAGGAGTATACAATAAAATTTTCAAGCATATTCCACGAAATTTTCTTTCGCCATTCGCTGTGTATAGTGGCCCGCCCGTTTTTAGCTAAAGTCACTCTATTTCAGATGTTAACGGTAAGTTAGGTCTGGCTCGCATAGGGAAAACACTTATTGTAAGTATACATAGAGGCTAGAATGCCGTGGCCACGCAGCACTGACACACAATATGTATAACGAAAGTAAACCATAGAGCATGGTCGTTCGTCTCTGTCTGCATGATGTTAAATGTCGGCAGCTCTAGAGTAGGACTCAGACCGAAACTGTTTTAACGAATATAAAAACGTTATTTTGTCATGGTTACCCGTCAACAAATCGTAACACGAAAACCTCGATTGCAAGGTGAGAAAATGTATTTAAAAGTCGTAATTTTGTTATCTTATTAACTTATAAAATAACGGCTTTTAGTAACGTAGAATTTAAGTTGAAAGGTATAATTGTTTTTGGTACAAAATGATTTTCTTTCTGTATTTTTTTTGCTTCGCATTTACAGTGTGATCATGCTTATGTTACAGTGTTATGCATGTACAATGTCTGTGAGTATGCACAATTTGTTTTTTTTTTATTAGATTAGTTGTGAATTTGAGGCGCTGATAACGTTATTTAAATTAAGTTATTTATAGGAATCATAAATATCGTTTCTTTTTATTGTTCTGTTATCAGACCCTCGAATTATGTATCCGAATTTTTATTTTATTACATGTAGTATGTTACTGCCAATATTTAATTTGTTGAAAAATAAAAATTATGTTTCATCACAACTTACCAAACTTTTAACACTTTAGTTAGCGTAAGCAAAGTTTTATCAAATTTAACGTATCTCCACTAGTATTACACCAAAATACTGCTAAAAAACTTATTTTTTTTTATTGATTTCCATAATCTTTAAATCAGTTTTATGTTTTGGTTGTGTATGTACTTATTCATAAGCTGATTATATTTATTTTGAATTTTATTTAGTAACGAACATTTAACTTTATTTTTCTTATTGTAAAAATACATACTTAACCGGCACCTTAAACTATTAAATCTCATTTTAATAAAAGCATATTTTGAATTATCGGGTATTTTATTTTTGAAAGAACCCCGAAACAGCCACACGTACTAAAACAAACGGTTACAAAAGAAGGTTTCGCCGCGCTGTAGCTCACATACCAGATTTTTTCAATATATTTATTTTTATTCTAAATGCATAGTAGTAGCTTGCGTTCCGACACGGTAATTTCTTCCTACTTTACATTAGTATCTGCTACTGGATGCCCTCGACTTACCCCTTTTACCCAGCTAGTGTGAATGCCCTTTACCCTACATAGTTCTAGCCCTAAATCACTGACTAAACTGCTTTTGGTAACACGTAATAAACCTCTCACCGCTTAAAAGTAACCGAGTAGCTGTTATCAAGAACAGTTTCGTTTTGGGCAACTCTATTTCCGTAGCATAGCGGCATACACACGTAGGTCGATAAATGACGCGTCGCTGATGTTTGGTTTTACAGCAAAAGGCAGACATAATGGCTGGACGCCGAATATATGTGAATAATTATTTGGCGGAGCACCGAAGAATCAGCGTGCAATCTGGCGGGAGCTCGCTGCCCGCTCTCAGCCCTACGTCGCATCAGAGCGATGATAATTAAAAAAAACAAATATCAAAACACCCGCGTAAAAGTGAAAATTCGCGCGTAAAACGTTGGAGTTGTAACGCTTGATGAGACAGACAGATTTCGGGATGTAACGTTACAAAAAGGAAAATCAGTAGTGACTTTTAAAATACTCATTAAATGAGACATTCTGAAAATGTAAATCTCGTAAAATTAAGCCTTCAGTTAATTTTTATTAAAATTAAGAGTAACAAAAATATATATAGTAAACTCGCATAATATATTATTAGAAGTGATGTGTAACTATGGTGCACCATTTATATTTTAATAGGTTTTGATGTTATTAGATTCACGTAAAAGTCTTTTTTACAACAAAAATATACATTTAAAAGATTGTATAATAATTTTTTTTATAATATTTAAATAAATCCACAAACCATCTCGGCTTTCTGTAAATAATATTCAAACATCTTTTTTGTGGTTTAATGTTACTATTAAAGGAAACAAAATAATAAATAGTATGTGTTAAATACATAAAAAATATATACATGTGCCATTTTTTGATAAATAAACATAAACACCACGATTCGTGCTAATCAAGTGCTTTTATACATTTTTTTAGGGAAAGATGATATTTAAATTTGCTTGATTTTTATTTACTAAATACTTTATTAATTTTGGAAGAGGTATGCTAAAGTAGTTTTTTTGTATGTGTTGAAGGATTGAAATGCGAATGTTTTTACTCATTGTTTTCTTTTTAGAATGTCTGTCTTCTTAGAAGCTCGTTTTGTGTATATTTTTTTAACGTTTTTATTACTTGTGTTTAAATGTGTTTTGAAACACTAAAATTTTACACCCATGGTCCTTTCTATATTTAGATTTTATTATATTAGATATTATTTTAGATAAGTACTAAATGCATTAGAGCCACTGCAATTTTTTGAAGAACCGGCACAAAGGTTTGTCATACATTTTGGCAGAAAGACTAGATGCATGTGGGCTATTACATTAAATAACAAACTTATAATCAGCAATAATGGTTTTAAAAATATGTTTTTTTTATCACTTTCGATGTTTCCTCACTATGCATTTTGTTGGTAAAATATTGAGAGTTGTATTGAAACGTGCACTCATTTTTTACTAACAGACTGTGCTATTTCTTGGTCTTTATTTAAACACTCTACACTATCCACTACTCTCTGGTCTTCCAAATACGTATTTCTCTTCATTTCTTTTGTATCTATTTACGTACTTCTCTAGGTGTCTTGTCACAAGCAAATTTAAGTATCATTCGAGAATTTTTGTGGGATATCGTGTTTATATGTTAAGAAACAGAGTATATTTAATGTTATATAACTTACAAACGTGTACTGACTCGTAAACTTCGTAATAAAATGCACCTCTTGTAGTGAAACTTACATCATTGCCTGCTATTTAAATGTTAAGAAATAGAACTACATAATAATATAAACTATATATCTAAATAACATACGTGTCTTGGTGTACACCATAATAAGATATTAAAGTAAATACATATAAATATTTCAAAAATTTTATACGCTTATAGTGGATCCCAACACAGCGGCTAGTGATAATAAAATCCACTTTAAACCAATCACAGTAAAGCATGAATTTCCTGCTACTTACTTAACTATACTTCGATAACTAAACTGATTCTGTCTATTCGTTACTTCTTATGCTTCTTGTCTCTTAAACTTTAGTAATAAAGTATCTATATTCCAAAGTAATTTTTATTTCACCCAACGTCTCGGAGCTGCATTATACTAAGGTAACTCAAAATTGATGGGAAGTGATGTTGGTGTATCGATGTTGGTCCCAATGTTTGATGTTTGCGGCCAACAGGGGCCTGTTACTGTATGTCGTACGGTATAGATCGATGTTAGACAACGCTTAGCGCTTACACTGTATTAAAGCTTAGACTAGACGTAGCTTTCACCCTTTTTCTTACTCTAGGTGTATATAATACAGGATGTAGCACGCATTAGAAAACGTTGTCTTCTACGACTTCGTAAAAGTTGTAGGCATAGAACTATTGGCATGAATTAGAAAATTAATATGCTTTTTAAATACTACGCTATATGTAAAATATTTATACAACACTATCAATTTATAAATATATTATTTATTTTAGTCAAAAATGAGAGTTAAACCAAGGGATTTTTTGCGTGATCAAAAACAGTTTTTTTTTGCCAATCACCCAAACAGCTTTTTTTAAATGTTTTAAACCGATATTAGAATGATCTGGTATGTGAGCAACACGATATTAACTATTCTTAACACAAATATGCTTTTAGATTATAGACAGCACGAAGAAAAACAAAATACACAAAACCATAATTATATGAGTGACCTGATACACTCACAAACACAGCACTTAAAACATATCGATTTGTTTGTTTTTTTTCGATATTCACTAAAAACAAGGTGGTATAAAAACCTGTTTGATGTACCTACACTTCAGTTTTTTACGGAATATGTGAATCGGAGTCCTGGCTGAAAGTGTGTAAAATATTGAATTAAATAGTTTAGGATTAAGTGCACACCTCATGAATGTGCTTTTTAAGGATTAGGAGGTACCCTGCGTTATCTACTATATTTTTATTTACTCTATATTTATTTTGACGCCTCTGCTCGGAGGCGCACAGATTCGGGCAGAAGACCTGAGACGACTCTGTATATTATTTTTTCGGATACACTATGTTTGTCTTATACTTTCCACTGCAAGGATGACTAACGATTATTTCTGTGCCTTGAAATTTTGAACAAAGGCGTTTAAATAATCGTTTTTGTCCGGTAGCACTGCCAATGTTATCTATGTTATCTATCCTCAGAGCGGGAGCTCAGTGGCGTCATCTGTCTCTCTCTTTCTTCTTGCGTGTCGTGTATCCTTACTTCATGTTCTCGTTTTTATTTTCTTTTCCATGAAAACCCCATTGCACACCGAAGGTCATAGGTGGCGAGTTGCAAGAACGCCTCATTCCAGTGCCCTATAGCAAGACGTCAACCGACCAAGCTGTAAGAATTGATCTACCGTTTTTTTTTTGGAGGAGACGTGCCGTCTCTTTCGTTCACACCTTGTTACGTTTTTTGTTCGTTTTTCGTTCGTTTTCGTCCTTTTATTAACTCTCTATATTTACTATACTCTATATCTATACTGACTCTTTTATTGTCTATCGCTCCGTCTTTTTTCTATCTTTATATTATATCCGCTGACCATTTATTTGTTTATATCCTTGTATTTTCTATTCATCAATTTGTCGGCGACATGCCTTTGGAGGGCAAAGGGGGAAATTTCCCATTCCCGAATAGTATACATTATTTGTTACGTTATTTATATTAGCGTTAATTTTACCTAGTAGGTATTTTTACTTTAAGATTATATTTTTATATAAATTATGTGAAAATAAATGGTCAGTATTGCATGTTATCATCCGCATGAATCCTGCATGTGCCTATTATCATCTTGTTCGATTTAACATTGTTAAATGTTTAACATTTTTGTGAAATAATGATGCTGTCCACTTTTATATCAATGTGATTTTTATGTACATATTTGTCTGTTCCTTGCAACTGTACATAAGTATGTATGTGTACAAATGTGTATCTAATGGTTAGTCTGTGATAAATTAGAATTTGGACAACACTAAAAAGAATTTTACGTAAAGTATAATGTTCAATTATGTGAATATTAATTATGGGTCAAATAAAACACTAGACCTCATTATTTAAAATTAAAATCAATCTGGTTACCTATATAAATTAAAAGAAAAATTGGAATATAATGAGAATAAACTATTTTTTTTATTTATGCGTCATCATTGCATTTTAGTAAACGTTGTTATTTTGCTTTACACATTCTTGCACTAATTTGAAAAAATATAAACTGGGTAATTTTAGTTGAAATCAGGAATTTCATGAATGCTTCAAAGATAATTAAAATTTTGTGTATGACGTCATTCAACTAGTTCTTATTTTTAGATTAAATTACCCTTTAGGTAAAACTGTAGATTTAAATGAAACTTAGGCTTTATCATGATCATCGGAGACATCAAACTGGTAAACATTAGACAGAAATGTGCTTGTAAACGCTTCCGAAATCGATGCTACGTCATACTCTGGATAAACCGACGGTCAGTGTTGCTTCATCATAGATGTATCATAGGGTCTACCAGGTAAACCATAGAGCTTTGACGCCATATAGATAAGGTCAATGTCCAAATGCAGTCACAGACCCACTAGAAACGAAAAAAAAATGCATTTGAACACTGAAAACCTTCACAAAACACCTATTGGCACGGAACGACTATTCAGAGGGAAAAAGAGGCATTTTTTCTCAAAAGCGTGCATGGTGACGCTTTAAAGGTAAAAAATCTGTGACTGGAATTTTGAATTACCTACCTGCTTTCTAGCCTCTTTTTATGGCTCGGTGTGCTTCTATTGATGTTCATGTACAAATTTTCTTCGACTACCCTCTGGTTCGGCACAAGACCTGAACTACTCTGACTGAAGTGAAAAATTCGATCGATTATTATCATTCAGGCGTAAATCCATCTTTAACACACTCTGCGTGCGTCAGAGATGGACGAATGTTCGAACGATAAATGATCGACCGAATTTTGGAAGTACCGGAACAGAATCCAAATTAATCTGTGACGAATCGAGGGTAGGTACCGTGTTGTTACCGAGATTTTATACTTGAAGTGCTCAGATTTTCATAGCTATGGCGTCTGTTTAGACTTTAGACCATTACTTACTGTATTAAAAGGCTTAGGGATTTTAAAATATTGTTAAAATCATCGCTTTTATTGAATATGTTCAAGTACATTTTCATGAAAACCCAAATCATTGGTTGCTTCAAATTTTAATAGGCTATCTATCTTAGTTTTTGGATTTCAAACACAGGCAAGTAAATACTAACACTGTAAACCTGGCTAAAAACTAACAATATTGAGAGTATAGTTTAGCTTGGGGGCCACTACAATCGTCTTTAGTGGGTTTAAATTTTCAATGAGTTTGATAGCATATAAAACGTGAGACGCCAGAAAGCTGGTTCACAGAACGTAATCCGAGCACTCCAAGTATGGCAGGCCCACACTACCGCATACTGACTCGTCCCCCGGGTGTGTTTAGATCCGCGTGGTGAACGCATTCCGGCAGGGGCTGGACTCCCGAGGCTCGCTGGCCGACGCGGCGCTGGCCGAGGCCCTGCGCAAGCAGACGGCACTAGCCAAGCGCTTCTCCCACTCATCGAGCGTGGAGTACTCCGAGCCACGTGATCACTTGGCACCCCACGAAATCGACGTAGAACGCCTTTCTAGCCACTCCCACACAGAGACCGCCGTCTAACCGCCACCGCCGAAACCGTGTGTGTATATCATAATTTAAACGAGGATTTTGCGTTCTGAACATTTGATAGCGGTTAATGCAACTCACAACCAAAGTGTATCCGAGCATAAGTTATATTGTTAACTAGTGTGTTTAATTATTCGATTGTTTTGAAAATATTTTATTATTATACGCGCGCGTGATGACACGCTCGCGTCTGTTGAACAAATAAAAAATATTGTCTAATTATTAATTTTAGATTTAAGCGCAAGAGTGAGCGAATGGGAGTGTGTTTTTTGAAACAAAATAAAACAAAATAAATGCATACCATCGTGTCATCTTCACGGAATGAAATGTTTTGTATTGCTTTTGTCAAAGACATGTTATCATGCGAAGCGGGGGCGGTAGGCGAGCGAGGTTTTGGCTCTTTTGTAAAAAGTTTCATTTATAGCGCGCAGTGTACTCCGGCCTCGCGCGCCCGCCTCGTCCGCTCATCGTTCAACTAAATTATATTACATTGAAGTATTAGTTAAGGTGTTTGTTATAAATTTCAATAACTTTCTTTTTGTTTTTACGACCTTTTTCCCCTAAATCTAAGAATACATTTAAGTCATATCTCGAGGCGTAGTCAGCAGCTGAACGGCTTCTATACAAGAACTGTTACACTTTCTTGTGTAAAAACCGACGTAGTCCACTTAAACATCTTCGAAATGTTTAAAATAGAAATAAACTATAAACTGTATAGCTGATGGTATTTATTTGTAATGCTAGTCTCTTATGAAAACAAAGTACTAATTATTCAATTATTATATTGTACTTATTGATTATTGATAAATACTTCAAGTTTATTAAACAAAATATACCTTTAGTCTACGGTGTAACGAATTGATTTTGGAAATTTTCTCTATGAGCAATACACGGCGCGCGGGCGCTGCGGCCTTCGGGCCTATGCGGAGCCAGTTCTAGCTGGGCCCGAAGCGGCGGGCCCGCGCGCCCCTAGGCGACCTAGTATCGCAGCAGTGGCATTTTCAACTTATAAAGTAAGACATGTACTAATTCGAGTTAGAGCCGAGTTCAAGAGCGGCCACCGCTCGCCGCCCATTTGTTTTAGTAAACGATTTAGTAAATCGGCAAAGTTCAATTTTGTATAGAACGTTTCATAGTAGCGGTATTGATTGTTTGTTACGTTTCGTTGGCCGCGCGTTGGGTGTGCGGGGAGCGCGGGACGACGCACTGCCAAGACCACCGACAGTCTCCCCCTCCCCGCCGCGCCCACCGCCCGCTATAAACTAATAAACAAAAACTATTAAACAATCTTGTAAGTAATTAAGTATTAGCTTCGAATCAATAAAGCCTTTTTAAAACTTAGTTAAAATGAAAAAAACTATTGAAACTACACATGTTTACTTAGTTTTGTGGAATCAGTGCATAGAGATATCATGGTATCGTTTTGTGTATTATATAACTTTTTGTTTTGTTTATATTTGTTGACGTACAGGACCCGACGATGATGAAAGACATATATTAGGACTCTTTATATACTAAATAGCGTAGTGGCCGGTCGAGGCCTCGCAATCGCCTGAGGTACCCTAACGATAAATTGTTTTTGACACGACAGTCTGCCACTAACCATTTTAGGTGATAAGTCCCATTGTTGTATTTTTCGTCTCACAATAAATGAAAATCTATTTTATTGTTTTTAATACTGTAGTTTCATTTTTCCTGTACGAAACGATTGTTATACATAATAAAAACAAGTGGAAAGCCTGGTCACAAATACAAAAATGAAAGCCCCGCAATACTTCCTCAAAACAAACAGACCTTGAATAGCGTAATGAATACAGTTATTTATGAATAAAGACGCAATTGATCCAACGTTATGAAATTTATTTATACGGAAAAAATCATACTGAAGACTCGGTAAGTAGTCGGTATCAAGATTGGATGACCCTTTTTGGGAAATTAGTTTTTTTTCTATCCTACAAAACAAACGCAAGCCCAGCGTCGAGTCAATACTAAATGATACTAAGAACAATCAAAACTTTTTTTATTTTATTGATCCTTGATACTGATCACTTCTCAAGCCTCCAGTATGAATTTGGCTGCAAAAATAAATGTCACCTTGTAAGTAATCGACATAGCCTGCAGAATCAGTCGGTGGCAGTGGCAGGCCATTTTTGTCGCCGACTTGATGGCCATTGGGGCCGGAAGGCTTTAGAATGGAGACCACGTGCAGCAAACCGTAGTGTAGGCCGACCTCGTGCTCTCGTGAAGGACGTTGTGGGTGGCGGCTGGATGAGGAGGACGGAGGACCGACATGAGTGGCGAAGTTTGGCAAAGGCCTATGTCCAGCAGTGGATGAACACGGGCTGATGGATGGATGGATCCACTCCGCTGGTCGTCGCACCTATTTTTAACTTTTTGCTGAAACTCTTAAACCGAACTACAATATTTAAAAAAAAACTTCTGGCAAAGATACGAACCCTGAACCTGTAGGCCTATTCAGTCTGTCGAATTAGCCTTCTCGATCGTAAAAACCCATAGAAATCTCGCTTCGACTGTTTCGCTGGAATTGCCCTCCTGGTTACTAGTTACTAATTCTGTTCGTTTCAAACATTCAAGTTTTCACGTGACCGGTCGTGAAAATATGAATGTTATCGCATACACTTCCTTTTGATAATTTCGCCTTCGAATTATTGACTTTTTTCTCCGAAGGTGGCACGCATGCATAACCTGCACATATATAATGCCCGTCACCGCGTTTTACCGGCTGGAGCACACGAAATGGCAGCTTCGGGGGTGGTGCCCGAGGATATACTTCCGACACGCTGAGTTAGTTGACGGAAGTTCTACGTTAATCTCTTGTCTGGTTAGACAGCTGCTTTTGAAAGTGATATAGCTATGCGAGACAGTCTTGTCTCGTTTAACCATATAGCATTGTATGCTGTCTTCAAAGAAGCCAGATATGTAGGTATTAGACGGTCCCAATTTTCCTATCCTTAAAACAAGAGCGCCTTAAAAATAAAGAAATGAATTTTCAAACAATTTGTTCGGTAATTAAGATTCGCAGGTAGCGAGGAACACAAACTTCAACATCTATCGCTAAAGGTATCGTGATTAGCTAGATACGATGTGCGACGTAATTTATAGTCAATCACGATACCTTTGAAAGCGATTGCGAGAGATCTTTAAGTTAGATAATAACGCCTTGGTACTATTATTTAGTGGGTTTGGTCACCATTTGATTCACTAACCAGTAATGCACATAATTTACACCTAGAGGGCGTTACATTTACATTTATTTAAAAGTACTGAGCCCTAATAATATTTACACTATAGACAGACAAAGAGGACCCTGCGCGACCGTCCAGCGGGGCGACAGCGGCTGGCGGGAACGGGGTACTCTAGATCTTAGCAGCGGGCGGGTGGCTCTAGCGGGAGAGGGAAGCGCGTCACTCACCGACAGTCACAGCTACCTCGTCCCCGCCAACGTCTGTTACCCCGCGGGACGGTCACGCACTTGCTAATATACAGGCTTCGTTTTTCAAGTGAGCGAGAATGGACACATCTGAAACTACAGCGAATAGCGAAAAATGCTCAAAGAATCTCAGGGCCGATTTTAATAATTAACAAAACTGCATAATTTGATTTTTGAAAAAAAAATCCTAAAGCATGCGGGAATCGAAACCGTTGATTTAAAAAACTTGTAGAACTAATCCTGTATATTTTTAAAATATTACTTATTACAATAAAAATTAAATAAAAACACAATTTTCAAAATATTTCGGCCTCTTCCGTCATAGATTTTAACTGTCATTCAACTGATGACGGCCTCATAGAAGAGGCCGAAATATTTTGAAAATTGTGTTTTTATTTAATTTTTATTGTAATAAGTAATATTTTAAAAATAAAAGGCTAAATATAGCAATTATATCTTTATTTATAATATAATCCTGTATATCAAAGCGATAGTTTTTGCTCAAAAACAAATTTGTCTATCCTTGTTCCAGCCGTTACTTTCGGATTTTCCTGCACCCGAACCTTCCTACCACGTTGTCCTGATTTCCCTACTTCTATCAAGTGCAGCTTTTGGTCTAATGAAGTGGCTGTGCCGACACGAAGAGACGTCGTTTTGTGGAACTGAAGATAGTAGAATGTTTAAACGTTTTTTTGAAAGTATTTCTTTGTAAATATATTTTTAAATAATCTAACTTTTCTACGACTAGATAGTATCGTGCGCAAAAAGGCTGGCTTACCACCAAAGCTGAGCGAGGAAACGCCGCAGTGAGCTAGGAAAAAGTTCACCAATAGATAGGATTGCGGAGATGGGGAGCATCCCTCCCCCCTCCAGAGCACCGTCTGCGCTTCCTCGTCCCGTCAGAAATACGGCGTCATTAATATAACAAGATGCTTTATCCAATTTAAGGCGTTACATATTTGTTTTTTTACGTTTTTTATATGATCATTCAATTGTATGTTACTATAGAAGAGCCAACGAGAGATGGCCCCTATGACAACTGCGTTTAGTGATGGGGTGCATTTTAATTTCGGAATAAATAAAAATCAAGTGCGACTAGCGACTTGAGTAAATAAAATATCGATTTATTTTACACGTCATACAACACGCATCATAATAATACAAATGGCAAATGTGCATTTGCTTACATTAACAAAGCAGCCATAAAATCTAGAATACTGGTTTACAATTTTTTTATCATAAAAAGATATAGTTTGTAAACAGATGGAGCCATACGATTAAGGAGAATAGAACCCGTTATTTATTGATTACAATTCAGCCACTAACATACCTCATGATCCCTTGAGTTTTGAAAAAATTAGAAACGTTTGCTATAAAGTCTTTATAAAAAATCGAAAAATTATGATCGAAACGAGTAGTACGTCACTTTTCGTTGCCTCTCGTTGGCTCTAGTTTAACAATAGGAATTAAGCATACATTTTTATTACTAACATTTTTGTATGTAGGTACTGTGTGTTTTATGACTCTTGTTGGTCGAAATAAATGAATCATTATTATTATTGTATGGAGGGTTATCTATTGTTGATGGCTACATAAGTTGCAACCGGGAGTCTCCCCCCAACTACAAATCCTATTTATGTCGGATAGCTTTGAGCTGTGTGAGATAAGGAAAATAACATTCCTATAGGTGTATTTTTTACTAGTTTACCGCTCCGCTTTCTCACAGCAGCCTAATTACCGTATGTCTATTATAACGCGAAGGGGCTGTCCATATATAACGTCATCGATTTTTGACGATGTTAGACCCCCCCCCCCCCCCCCTACAATCATCCTATCGTCGTTTTCGTGGGTCATTAAACTGATGAATTTCCGTCATCTGTATTACAAATCAATAATGTTACTGTCATCTGCAGACCAGAGCCCCCCCCCCTAATTCCAAATTAACGTAATATAATGGACGGCCCCAAACTTTATTTTTACCGAATAAAGCAGTCCCTACGCTGCAGGTCTGGTGGAAAGTCAGCCTAAGAATGAGTTTATAAATAAATCAACTGAAAAATTATGAAGAATTTTATATTTCAATATATTATGGTGTATTTCATTATTGCCAAGACACGATAAATTAAAAAAAAATAGGAAGCGATACAAGATGTAAATAGAATTAGGAAACCATTTTTTGAGAAGAATAAATATCAGACGACGCCTTCAGACAAATAGATACGCAATACAGAATGTACCTCATCGCTTCTCTCCAATAGACGTACGAGTACCTTCGAAGTGCTAAGCTGAAGGCCCACTTTAAAAAACAAGCATTCGCGGTTAATGCACTAGGCGTTGCCCTCTTGTCCGGTAAAGTTGTAAAAGGCTAAGAACAAAGTCACTCCAAAAAAATATCAAAACAAAATACCTGTGCCTAATTATAAGATTTCCCTTTATCTATTGGATTTCTAATGAATTTTGTATAAAAACTAGCCTTTTCCCGCGGCTCCTCAAATGTTTCACACGTCACATCTTCACTTGACGCAAGAAATCGACATGCCGCAAATTTTACAGAAAATTTCCGGAATTTTCTTTTTTTTAAATATGGTAAACCTATTTCAAGTTGGTTTTGCTCGCGTATCAGAGACCCATTAGACATTTTGATATCGTTTATTTGATTCTGTATTGCGGACATGTCGTCACGCTTAGAATAATAACGCCGTTTTCTTGAACCGATTTGTCCAAAGTGGGGCAAAATCATAATTCATGTGTGCGTAAGCATCATGTAATTACGTTCGCTTACACGCACACAAGCAGATACACCATGATGCAAGTAGAGTAAGCTTTTTCCCCAAAGTAGGGAAATTGGAACTGTTACATGCTATCTTATTAAGGACTTAGGATTATTATTTCTTGGTAATACATAGTTACGCTACGTAGTTTATTAGTGTTCAAATTAGTATATTAGTATATGACATAATATTAAATATGTCAGTTACGCAAAAATTCAAACACAACAATCTTAATATTTCGAGTTCCGAAGCAATAAATTTTGCAAGAAATTACGCAAACCGTACTGATGCTTTTAAAAGAGAAAGAAACGGCGATTTTTTAAAATTAATGTCATATTATAATTTATCAAAACAATGTCCTTACCTAATTAAAATAAACAATTCGGTACCAGGCAGTCATTCACTGTAGAGCACCTTGTAAACCTTTACAAAGCGTCTCACGAATCTCCGTAGAATAATAAACCTTAAGTCAGTATACACAAGAGCTCCGTTACATCTGCAAGTGCTGAAGGTTGAGCATGCCGGGCGGTGGTTCGGGGGGTAAAATACCCGGTATCGTCCCCGTAGGATCTGGAAATAAAAGTTCATTCAAGAAACCACATGAATATTTGACCCAAATAACGTGCTATGGCATTGGCGTCGGAAGACGAAAGTTTAGCGTGGGGCGACCTCTTTCAAATTATATAAACGTTTATTTATAGATATACTGATTAATATAAGAAAATTGAATGTGAAATATATTTCGGGCCTTTTCCACGTATATGCAGCTAGTAAATACTTATCATTCTCATAATAATGATTATGGGTCTCCATGAGAGATGAAAACCCTTACACAGGTTCGGTGTTGGTGTGTTTTTTGAATATCGAAAAAAAAAACGGAAAATCTTCGTCACATTTTAAAATAGTAGTTTATGAAACTGGTACATAAAAAGGTTAAAAAAACACAAGTGTCAGTTTAAAGCGAGTTTTCAATTTTATTTTATTAATCAGTATATCTATATATAAACGTTATATTAAAGACAAACAAGTCGAATAATCATATTTATTTAAATTATATACACGGGATTTATAGTATAAAAATTAAAAAAACGTATATTCTGCAAACAAAACCTGCCGATCGGTCTCGTCTTTCGTATGTCCACTGCATTTGTAATTTAATACTATTTGTCTCATGCCCCACCCTTTCGACGTCCATATGCTATGGCACATTTTGATACATGACAGTATTTTGTTCAAAAGAAACTTTTTTTGTTGAAATTATCGCAAAATTAGCTGTACATATTATTTTATTTTTTTTATAAGTTTAGCTACCTTGGCATTACAATATTTTAAGAGTAATGACTAGTGACTTACTTATTATTTCTTTTAAGGTTAGATATACGCTGCAATTTATGTAACAAATGTTGTCATTTTTTAAATCTATTTGTAATTTTAGTATTTTCAGTGCACTTATTTGTTTCCTTATATTTTAAAATGTTTAAATAATATTATCTTTTCAATTTTGTAATGCACTCTAGTCCTAATATTTAGAGTTTATATTTTTATATTTCTATGTCAAATGACAGATATTATAAAGGACATGTTATTTCATTTTAAGGACCATGTAAACTTATAAACACAAATAAATTCATTTTGAGTTTGAATTGAATTGTACGATGTATTAATTCGTTTCTTGTCTACTTGCGGTGTTTATATACCTAGTCCTGCCATAAGTTCTGTCCCTGTTTTATATATAATTCTAAGGTTCCAAGAAAAACCTAGAAGTCAAATCTATATCCACAGGAACGAGTAGGTTTCAAACTACAATAAACAAGTGATTGTAATATAATATTATAAAATATGTATTTTTTAACGAGTCTCCAAGTAGCAGATCTAAATTGTAAAAACACGGTTTGATTTTGGGTCTAGAAAATTCCATTGGGATGGGTGGCAACGAGTTAAAGGTTGAATTCTTTATGCCAATGATAGGGTAGACAATGACAATATTTTTTTATTATAAGCTATAAATCTTCAAATTTTCTTGGACTTCCAATTGACCTGATTTGTTCATAACGGTGGTGCTGTAAAATGGCTCCCAAATATATCAAACTCCTTTGTTTTCCAATGTTTATTGACTTATCTCCAAGAGGAAATAGTCAGCTTTAAGCCTTACCACAAATTGTAAAGGCTATGATTGAAAAAGTTATGAGGCGAAAAGCTCAAATTGAGTCGGACGCTTCAATAATAGTTTTTTTTTAATGGTCACTGCTTTGAGCAGCTATAATATTTTTAAAGTGTTTGATTAGCTAGCCAACAAATTCCATTAATTAATTTTACTAAATTCGGTCTGGGATGAAAAATATCCAACTTAATGTGAGGGACAGAACTTTTGGCAGGACTAGGTAAAATACCAAATAATATTCTGGAGACAACGTCTTCATTTTATTCGTGTAAGTAGAGAGAGAATTACAAAGTGAAGGTAGAGGTAGGAACCATAAGGTTAAGAATAACCGCTAAAGCACAGTATAATTAGATTAGGCTAGGCAGTATTACGTCTTAATAGAAACGAACCACTTCTAAATCTCGGTGAACTACGGTACGCGACAGTGCGCGAGTGCGCCGCAATTACGTATGGACGCGAGCAGTGCGAGGCGCTCCTGCGCATTTATTTATTTACGTAAGTTATGGCACGAAGTTGTCGTTTATATTGTTCAGGGTATGGATGTTGAAATTCATGTATATCAGAACCAGAAATAACCCAAGAAAAACGGTCTCCCCTAGTGCTTGTTTACGTACCGAGCGGCTTTAGGTGATTATATCAAGGACACTGACGAGAAAAAATACTGCTTAATTTAATACTGTAGCTAAAGCTGGTATTTTTCATCTCGATGCAAAATGCGGATCATAATATTGTTTTCGCTACTTTTTTAGTCGATATGGTGTGCAAAATGCATGCATAACCGTACTTCGGGCATAAATACACGCTTTTGATGCAGGTTTACCTTAGTGTATTCCGTCACTGATCATTCAGTAACATCAATCTTATGCACATAAATTCTGAGCGACTCATTTGTGCTAGTCGACCGACAAGATTCGAACCTGGCCCGGCTCTCAAAAAAGATTCGGTCGATTGATTATCGTTCGGGCATACGTCCATCTCTGACGCACACATTAAGAGTGTTATAGAGATGGATATACGACCCAACGATAATAGATCGAACTTTTCCACTTCGGAGTAGGTAGCCCCCGTGGATCACTCAACTGAGAGTCCATCTCAAAACTCACCGAACTTCATCATCGGATGCGGCATCGGCGGCATCAGCTGATCCCTCATCATGGGCGGCTGCCTCAGCAGGTGAAGGGGGGGCAGAGAGGTGATGGGCGGCGGCGGGGAGCCGGGCGGCGGGGGTGGCGGGGGAAGCGCGTCCCACAGCGGCACGTGGTCGGGGTGCGACGCGGGGCACGGCCACGCGCACCCGGTGCGACGGGAACGCTTCTTCTGTGGATACAAGAGGTGTGTCACGATCGTGGCAGGTCCTGCCTGCTCCTCTGGGAGATAGGCGTGAGTGTGTAAAGAAGTAATAGATTTTTTTAAACCAAAACACATGCATTGTATAAAGCGCAAAAAGTTGTGTCTTGGAAAAAATTACATGGTTTCCGGGGAAATGGTAATTTTATCGGAAAAAG
Organism: Ypsolopha scabrella; assembly: GCA_910592155.1. Lineage (NCBI taxonomy): Eukaryota > Metazoa > Arthropoda > Insecta > Lepidoptera > Ypsolophidae > Ypsolopha > Ypsolopha scabrella. Next base: position 13,787,553 of record OU342987.1, read on the forward strand.
TAATTTATTACGTTTAAAGCGTTTTAAATGTACGAATGACTGCTATCTGACAACTTGAGAATTGACAACGGCTGTGATTGACCAATGTGCTATCCATATGTCTTTTTAACATGTCCGTTCCGATTCAAGCTATTAACGTTTACGTACAATACTAGTATAGATGCAGTTAAGCTGTGTAACTTTGTACAAATAGTACTAAGCATGTCACAAAAAAGCAAACATCTCGTTTCTCAATACTTTTAGACATTTATAGTTTCGATATAGCTTTCATTTCGGCAGAATCCTTTAGATTTAATGAATTGAATATCACGGAATTCATGGAAATAACACTGGGTCAAGTTGCAATACTAGACCTGCCATTCACCTTTAAGCGGTAAACGAGAGGTCCTGCATGATAATCCCGGTTTAGATCTTACATCCAGATTTACTTTCTTCTAATGATGTAAAGTTCGTTTGCACAAATAGTGAGCACGCTTTGATACGCCGACACAAGGGCCACTTGGGACACCGTTTATGTTGTACACACGACAGTGTGATAGGCTACATTTTGGCAATTCTTATAGCCGCTAAAACCGTTACAAATAGGAAGCTTGAGCTGCAGGTCGCTATTTAACAGATTTTATTAAGATTAAATAACGTACTTATTTAATTCCACATAGTTTCCAAAATAGCGTGCACCTGCCTGCACTGTTAACTATTTTTCAACACACTTGCTTATAAAGTGGCCCTTAATGCAGCGTTCTTAGGGTCATAATGCAGCATATTAAACACGCGTGCTTTTTACTTTACATTATGGCACTAGTGCTTTTTACATTACAATTTTTTTTTTAAATCTTAGCGAAGAGTTTTGATTTCTTGGGAAATAGTAAAGTTTTTGCGAATAAATAAACTGTCTCAGTTCAAATATAATAAATAATCATTCAAGTTTATCAAATTATTTATTTTTATCAATAAATTAACTCAAATTCTTGTTGTAAATACAAAAATATTCAGTTTGTTAATTGTTTGTTTATTTGGCAATATTTGTCTGTTTGGCGGATGTGTCAGTGCCTCTATTTCCATCTGCGCAAAAAACAAAAACTCCGCCGCCATTTTTCGAAGAAAATATTGTCAGTTCATAGCTGTGGTTTCGATTATGTGGAAAAAAAGACAGTGAAATTTTATTATTTTTCCTCGCAAGTGTGTTGAAAAACGCGTGAGCATTAGACATTACAGTCGAGGCGGGATTGCAAAACATACTTACCTATAATTATATTTCCAAAGAGGAGTCTTCAGATATGGAATGTCATTAGAACAGTATACTCCTAGCACCCAAGAGGAAAGATTCACCGACGATTTTAGTGTTTCAACGTGAGGGGGTGAGCTTTCGGGCACAAATACATGCCTTTTAGGGATCAAATCAAATCAAATCAAATCAAAATATTTATTTTTGCAAAATAGATACATTAAGTATACTTTCTACAAGTCAAAGTTAATTTACACAATATAATATGTCTTTAGAATATAAAAAAATATATATATATAATAATACGGGAAATAAAATATACACCTGCATTAATAAATGATAGTCGTAAGTTAAATAAATAAAAAATAAATAAAATAGGGGAATCTAGGAATAAAAATATTATATATACATAATACAATGAAGAAATAATAAAAACGGGAAATACATACAAAAAATATTAAGGGTGGGCTACTAAAATGTAATAAAGTTATACACTTGCATAAAATATAGAAATATAGGAATAAAAATATTGTATATACATAATGCCTAACCATCCGCACCATTCGATTAGTATTGCTAAGAAGAAGGGCAAGAAACTTAGCAAACATTCCTTTTTTCAAAATAAAACATATGATACAAAATCATATACATACCTACTCAAGTAAAGGCATAAAAAAATATAAGACTGCGGGAATTAGTCACGAGAAAAAAAAAATATCTTAGTCAACCCGTCTCATATTGTCTATTACCTTTAACAAAGTAAGTTTACATATTAATTAATTTTAAGCCTTTAGAGGAATCGTACAGTATTAAAATATGCTAATTATTAATTACAATATTGAATAAGATTATTATTATTTATTACACCATGCTTCATTATCATCCAAATAATCATTGATTTTATAATAAGCTTTCTTAAGTAGTCCCTGCTTAATACATAGTTTAAACTTATTTTCAGGCAAACTAAGGACCTCCTCTGGAAGCTTATTGTAAAATCTTATACCATGTCCTACAAAAGAGGTACCTACTTTGGCAAGTCTTAATTTTGGAAAAGCTAGTTTATGTTTGTTTCTGGTTTCAACAGAGTGGTGCACACCAAGCCTCGGGAAATTATCAATTTTTTTTCTGACATATCTAATAACTTGATAAATAAATTCACATGGGACCGTAAATATATTAATTTCTTTGAACTTTTCTCTTAATGAATCTCGGTACTTCATGTTATAAATAGACCGAATTGCTCTCTTTTGCAAGACAAAGACTGCTTCTATATCCGCGGCTCTACCCCACAACATTATGCCATATGACATAATGCTGTGAAAATAACTGAAATATACTAATCTAGCAGTATCTTCATCAGTAATCTGCCTTATGCGTCTAACAGCGTATGCGGCTGAACTAAGTCTACCACAGAGAGCTTCTATGTGGGGACCCCACTGAAGACGAGAGTCTATAGTAATACCTAAATCTGTACCCGAAGGGTGCAAAAAGGGACTGAGCTCACTGAACAAGCTTGCTGTTTCGTGTTGTGCAAACTTACCTTTTTAGTGGGCGGTTCTTCAGTGTCCGAGTCCTGGCCAGGCTTGTAGCCGTCAGCGAAACTCACACGTTTGAGCGCCTTCGGTTTTCTGTAAATTTAACAGATTTGTAAAACTACTGTTACTAAAAAGACACTAAACAAACCCGCGAAATCTTTAAGGCCACAGCACGCCACCGTTTTAGTACAAAATTTGATAATCAATTTCTTGGTATTTTTCGTTATAGACCAAAGTATAACACTTTTATTATCTGGTACTGATATTTTAAAAGGCACCATTCTGCCAAAATTTTGAATATTTATTTTGTTTTAAAAATATCAAGCTGGACAGATTTATTTACAAAGTTGTTTTCTTGCCTTAAATTGTACCTATACCAAAATTTTTCATTTGAGCCAGATAGTGACTTTGTAAATGCTTGTATTAAACTATAGAGGCCTCAAACTTTAGTCTATAACGAAAAACAACAGGGAAATGGGCTATTAAATTCTGTAATAAAACCGTGGTATGCACTGTTGGCGAATGGCAATTTTCTAGTGATGTGACATCACATACCAGCCGGGCAATTCCGGAGAATCAATCTCTAAAACTCGATCATGAAATGTATGGAGTTCGACTGATAATATGGGTTTTTACGATCGAGAAGGCCAATTCGACAGACTGAGAATAGGCCTGCAGGTAGTCGATACCGATAATTTTTTTGGTACGCAACAAAATGAGAGCAAAATTATTACTACCTTTTTATTTAAAATAACATTTTATTCATCACAATCAAAATCAAATGAATTTATATAATATCGCTACAAACACTAAGGAATCTATTCTGAAAGGGAATCATTCATGTGGCCCTACTGATTTTGATTCGGATTTTATTCGGAACACAGCCCTCTCCAGTGTCTGATTCACAGGATATTTATATTATTTTTCCGTCAAATGTCACAATTTTCCAATACTTTTCTGGCTAGTTATCGTGCTTGAGAATGAATTATTGCTTTTTTTAAATTTATTTTAACACTTGACGAAGAGACAACCGAAGTTATTTTCAAGACAAAACTAAAAGCAACAACGTGAGCGAGATCGAAATCGATAAATGAGATCGATGCCAATTGTGCAGCTCTACGACTAAGATGGCGCGGGTGCTGTGCGGGTGTGCGGAGTGTCACCCCCTCTAAGAGTCACCTCATACCCCGATTGCCATTTCGACCTGTCGCATCAGTATGCGCCTCAAGATTTAGAGGTATTGACTTTAGCAGGAGGTGCATGACAGGAGCCCCCTAAGCTGAGATACACCCACTGATGGGTTTCAAATAAGAACAGGACTGTAAAGACGCCATTTTGCTATCGCTCTCTCTCGAACAATAGCTAGGCAGAGCGAGACAGCGATATGGCTAACGAGTGAAGTTATCTGCGGGTGCGATCCCATTCTTATTTGTAACGCATAGTACATTTTCTTCTTAAACTAGCGTTCTGCGCGGTATTTTTGCTTGGGAAAGTAAATAAGGGTCTAATATAGATGTCGACTTACGTGACCACATTGCTCTTGTCATTTTCCTCTGCTTTGTTCTTTTCTGCTTTAGCGGCTTCGCTGAGAACTGAAGTAAGAACAAATATTTAAAAAAGCAGCGTTTTCTTATTTTGCCTCTTTGCTCAATCACAGAGTAAAGAATCAATGACGGCCATAGATATCATAAATAATAAATAAATAAACAAAAATAATAATACGTCAGTGATGGTAGCGCAATCGCTTATGAAGTCATTTAATTTTTTTAATCATCCCGAACAAATAAGCATTAAGTTGTCACGAGCAACTAATAACAAGTAATGAACGATAAAAAATCAGAAGTTAAATTTTATTCTTCACTAGCTTTTGCCCGCGACTTCGTCCGCGTGGGCTTCGGATATAAATTCGAAAGTAAAAAAAAATGCTTATATTGCATTGTAAAGAGGTTTGTTCGAAAATCGAACTGGCCACCATAAGCAGAATAAAAAAAAAGAAGTGCATTTGTGAAACAAAAGACGGTGTTCGGTGCTGTGATTTTCAGTGAATTTTATTGCAATATTCATGTTGATAAAAAAATGTCGAGCGATAGTAATTCTACTCCAGAGTTTTATTTTATTATTCAATTCAATTTATCAAAACAGACGCTTTAAAGAATTAATAATCTACTACCGAAAAAATCAAAACACGTAATAAAAAAAAGCATATGACGAAAATACTTAATTTATGGAGCCCTGGCCTTTTATTGTCTCGCAGAAGGTATGAAAAGTAGAGTATGCTCCTCTGGAATAAAGCCTGACTTCGTCTTGGGCAGCTTGAGCCCCTCGCTTCATTCAGAACTGTATACAATCGGGAGTTAACTCTAGAGTCCCTCGTTACGCTCAGGGTTCAATATGCCGCCCGCGACATAAGACACTGCTTTATTCCCTTAGTGCGTAATCTACTATTAATCATGCTCGTACTATAATATTATAAAATAACGTGAAAGTTCGTATGTTAGTATGTTTGATACTTCACGCTGCAACAGCTGGATGGATTTGGATGAAATTTGAAACGACAGCAGCTACCCTACATTAACTAGGCTACATTTCATCCCGAAAAATCAATGTTCCCGTGGGATGGTAAAAATTATCTAACTATCAATTAATTAATGCATTCATGTTGCACCTTCCGAGCCAAGAAAAAGAAATCTCTACAAAAAGCCTTGGGACGTTGTTAACAGAGACGTATTGCAGTAGATTTCGGCTCTTAATACACTCCGGGACAACTATTATCCTGCTATGTTAAGCATGTCGCAAATAGACGTGATATTATTTTTACTCCCTTTTCTAGTACATTTTAAACATAACAATAAACCGCGGAGCCGCGGCAAAAGCTAGTAATGATATAAAAGTTTGAAAATACTTATCCTAAACAGTGTTGGTGTATCCGATTACTTCCAGAAATACCAACAAAACGCCATCTAGGTTTCCCCTAGATGGCGCTAGTAGTAAAAACAAAAAACACTAGTGCGAAACATGTTTTACGAACGCTAAACAGGCACGTACCTAATCTATCATATTTTGAACAGGTGTATTAAAAAATAATTTAAAGAAAATTCTATCAATGCTTTACTAAAAATGCCTCACCTTTTTCAATTCTGGCATCCAAGGAGCTTCTCCCCCCAGTTTCATGGGGTTTACTAGGTGGGGGTTCCGTAAAACAGTCACCGTACTGCAGACGGTCGCTCGCCGCGTACATATCTGCGTAGGCTTCGTCGTAGCTGAAAGGTAAATTATAATTTAGATAATTACAAATATTGTGTTTTCGTGTGGGGACTTTTCGCAAAGTTGGCCCAGTAGTTTCTGGAGCTTCGTCAAAAATCGAAAATCTTACTGACACCTATTCTCGTGTAGCAAATATTACATTTAAAGCTACCATAACCTAAAACTTTTCATTGCAAAATAGGCTTTAACGCAGAGGGGGAAAAGTTAAATGAGCTTGTTTAGAGTTATGAAACCTAAAATAATACAAGCTCATTTTACTTTTACCCCTCTGCGTTAAAGCCTATTTTGCAATGAAAAGTTTTAGGTTAAGGCAGCTCTAAATCTAATATTTACCACACGAGAATAGGTGTCACTAAATACCTAAAAGTACAACTTGTGAACTAAACGCTCGGGGCAACAAGCTTGCACTAGAAGAAGTAATAAATCCTTTACCATCCATCCATCCATTAGACCGTGTTCGTCCATTGGTAGACATAGGCCTTTCCCAAATTTCGCCACTCATGTCGGTCCTTCGTCCTCCTTATCCAGCCGCCCCCCGCAACGTCCTTCAGGTCGTAGGTGCAGCGGGCACGAGGTCGGCCTACACTACGGTTTACCACGCGATGCAATATTGTTCTATTTAGAACGTGTTCTGTTATTTATCTGTTTAGAAATTTTAATATTTACCATCATCTAAAGTGAGAATACCGATCTTTGTTTTTAGGGACTCCGACTCTTAAAGGTTTACTTATTTACTAGCGAATTGCACTGTTGTAAAAGACTGAATTTTGCTTATATTTTTTATGAAAGGAATCCCCGAGGGATTGTCAGAGGTGTTCCCAAATGTGAACTGTGAAATGCAAGGCACAGTCCACACTTGGTACACTCGCTTTTCACCAATTACATCCCAACTCGATAGGCGGTGAGTCCCATCGCTTTTCTTTGGGTACAAATTAAAAAACAAGCATAACATGCGAAGAAGCACACCGACCGACAAACGGGGCCCAATGGGTTTTGACACGCTACCAGGTTTGAATTTGAGTACTCGAACTATTTAACTACAGAGGGAGTCACGGCAGTGGCGGTCCGAGAGGGGGGTCACAGGGGTCATGACGCCCCCAAAATTCTTCACGTCAACTCGAAAAATATGAAATTTGAAGGTTCAAGAACATTTCAAACAAAATTATTATCTGCCTACTAACGTCGAAGTCAAAAATATTCAAATTAACGTCTTAAGAAGAAGAAGTAAGTATATATTTTTTAAATACTTGGCGATTTATCCATCGCAAAGAGGTAACAAATTAAATTTAAATCATTGCGGTATAGAAAATCAGAAAAGTAAATCTGGACGTGAGGAGCTCTGAACCGGGATACGAACCCGGGACCTCTCGCTTACCGGGCGGTTGCTCTACCAACTGAGCTATCCAGTTCTCAACATGAGCTGCGAATTTACGCTTGTGCTTTGGTAGAGCAACCGTCCCGGGTTCGAATCCCGGTTCAGAGCTCCTCACGTCCAGATTTACTTTTTTTATTTTCTACACCGCAATTATATAAATTTAATTTATAAGAAGTAATTCAAATGGTGCAAAAAAATTTGAAAAGCCTGCGAAATATTCGTGGCAACGCGGACTTGATGTGAGATTTTTTTATTTTCTTATAATGTTCTTTATTTGCTTGACCTGTTTTACTGTTGTACTTGAGCCAAGATGACTCCCCCCAAAATCTTGAGCTGCAACCGCACTTGGGTCACGGTTCGTGCTTGCTAATTCCGGTCTAAGTAAAACGGCTGCACAAGGCTTATATTCACCCTGCATGTGTGGTGTTTCGGGTCAAAGTGCTATGGCACCACAAGATGCCATGGCACCACAAGATGCCTGGCCTCACTCACCCAGTAACGCTATCGTTGCCGTGCCCGGTGATGCTCTCGATGCGGTACGTGTCCTGCTCCAGCACACTGCGGATCTGATACACCTTCTCGTCCGAGGTGTTTGTGCCTGTCAGCACTATGTTGACTTCCCCTGGCTTTAGACCTGGGGAATCGGGCAGGATGTTATAATTACGTATCATTATTGGCGTAATTAGTATTTTTAGAAGAGCTTGTATGGCTAGATTGATAGTCATGGCACGAACGCGGTGTGTCAGGATCACAGCAGATGGAAATCTGTGGTCTCTGTCACCCCTCTTGCAGACAAACATTATGTATGCTGTATTTTTTTCTGGAAGGAAGCCTGGGTTGGATATTTTTCTACGTTTCTGAATTTGGTTTAACGATTATTGTAAGCTGGCATTTGGTTAAAGAGATCTTTTTCTGTCACGCAGATTATTATTTTTGTTTGCGTTTTTTTTTCAGTCTACTAAACCCGAATTTACAAAAATACATATATGTATATTTCGACGTATTTAAAGCCGCCGAAATGTGAAATTAATCGAAACCAAAACGTATAAAATCAACCATTCGCAGGCTAATATGATGATGCTATCAAAATTTGTCCATCATACTGTCTCTGTTTACTCCTCGATGCAACAGCCATGCATTTATATAATACTAGCCTTTCGCCCGCGATTCCACTCGCGTTTATTCAATCTCAACCCGTTTTCAACATGGGCGTTGGATCCCTTATTGTCACTAAGATGATAATTTAAAAAAACGCATCAAAATCAGTTCAGTGATTCTTGAGTTAGTTAGAATAGAACATACATACAGATAGACAGACAAAAATTCTAAAAATTGTAGTTTTGACTTGTGTAACGCAGCGCCATCTGGTCTGCTATAGGGGCAACTCTTAGTCTAGTAGCTTCTCACTTTATGTGCGAATACTTTCCGTAACACCACTAGATTGAACTGTTATCTGGCTTTATAAACCGACGACGTAGACAGGCTTCTTTCTCTTTGTTTGCAAGCAAGCACTTAATAACCAGAGATCGGGGTTAGGTAGTGTTATTTTTGAAATTGGAACAAAATGTTAATATCAATAAGGATATACCCCAAGATTCTTAATCTGATTGATTTATTTATTTACATTGTACTTACTTACAACTATTTATGTATAGTCTGTCAAAAAAGTGTTGAAATGAATATTCAAGAAACTATTTTTCTTTCGCCTGGTTACACCAAACAAATAAGTACAAAATCTGTTAAATCAAGTTAATCTCGTTGCTATTTCGTAAATTTATTACCTAAATTATACTACTTGAATGTTTAAAGTCCAATATAGTTCAATAAAGTTTCATTTTCATTTCAACACTTTTTTGACAGACTATACAATTTTGACAGCTTGTTTTAGATTGGATGCCATTTGTACTACACCGAGTTAAAATAACTCTTTAGTTATTTATTTCTCTTATTAGATCAATACAACATAAAAGTAGTGAATCATAAATTCATAACATAAATGACAACCAACAAACATGTCAGAACCATAAATTTCTCTACCTATATATCAAAAAGGATATTATGAAAAAATAATTCACTTTTAAAATGAGAATACTTTGAATATACCTACACCTAGAACAGAGTTGCAATCCCGGGAAAGGGAATGTCCATATATTTTTTTTTATTCCAAGTACCAAAATCACACACCCCCACCCGGACCACTGCTAATAACCCATTATTCAATGCACAGACAAGACTTTTCTACTACTTTATTATTAGTATAGATAATCACAAATACATACCCCATCTGCTAGGCCTGGGCGGGGCCCTCTGCACCTTGTCACCGGCGCGCCAGTCACACTTGATCTCTCCGCGCGACACAACTGTCTCGATGCGGTTTGTCACCGAAAGGTCTTCGCTGGTTGGTTCAGACGATTGCTGGGAAAACATTATAGTATAAATACACGCAGGTCACCACCTGGTGCCGGGCTCGACTGTGGAAATACCCATTGGCGTAGGGAGGTAGAGGCTGGGATGGGCACGGACCCCCATAAAAATGTATTAAATATAGAATAGAATAATGTTTATTTGGTACATAATTAAACGTTTTACAAAAAGAGAAAAGAAACAAAATATTACTTAAAGTTAACACAGAATGTACCAAAAAGGTCTCCGCTCAGCTCAATGCCACGACAGGGCCACGGCGCTGATTTTCAGCGGATGCCTATTACTTATATACTTAACATAATTATCATACCTAAATACAATATTAAACATAACAAATAAATTTAGGATATTGAACAATAACAAATACAATTTATATGTTCGTATCTCCAAGAAATCTCGAAATTTCCATGCTTAATTTAATTAACTGTTTATATACGGACTTGTATATTATTATAACTAATATTGTAAATTCATCATCCATCCATCCATCAGCCTGTTTCGTCCACTGCTGGACATAGGCCTTTCCAGGATTACGCCACTCTTGGCGGCCCCCCTGGAAGAAATGCCCATAGTCACACAAGCTGGGCAAGCGGGTTGGTGGGCGCGGTGCCGAAACCCTTGCACCAGTGACGCCGCTGCCCGTCACCAGTCCGTTTTATATAAGGCCCGGCAATTGGGGATGGATATACCGCCATCCATCGGTCCCAGGCATTGGTGGGCCGCCTGGTTTTGCCTGAGAGCTGTTCTCTTACTCTCCCCCGAATAACTTCGGGAGGATTTGCGAGTAAGATGGTGGTACCTCCACAGTCGAGCTCGGCATCAGCTCTACCACCTACATATTAAAATATTGTAAATTGAATACAACAAAAAGAAAAGGAAAAGCTCAGAAAAAGCAAATTGTTGATGTATGAGTATTTACCTATAAATAATAATACACTATGCGTAGGAAGTTAGGTTACTTGTTATTTTGTATCACTAGTAAATATTGTTTATATTTTAGTTTGAAGCAGCCAACTGAACGTGAGTACCTCTTAATATACTTATTTAAGTTTCAACCAAACAAGCATAAGCGTGTGTGACCGACTTATAATCGAACAAGCTACGCGCCAAGCGGAACTCAACCAGTTTTTTGTTTGATAAACACTTGTACGTACGGTAAGGGGAAATAATATAAATAAGTGGACAAGTACAAGTGTTTATCAAACAAAAAATGTTTCAAAAGTTCCACCAAGTGCCAACAATCACGAGCATCAACTCAACCAGTTTACTTGACAGTCAAACAACACAACAAAAACCTCGCTACGCCAATGGAGGTACCAACGTCTTACTCGCAAACCCTCATGAAGTTATTCGGGAGAGATTAAGAGGACAGCTCACCATGCCTGGGACCGATTGATGGCCTTATATGGGCCTTAACCAAAACAGACTGATGGGCAGCGGCGTCCCTGGTGCGAGGGTTTCGGCACCGCGCTCACCAACGGATGGATAGACTCACACCTGACACACAGACGATTATTGCGTCCCAACATGACGTGGTTAGCCGTATAACCGGATTTAAACTTGCCACTTCCGGTTTTGTAAACGAAACAACGAAACACTAGACCAAAGAGGCGGCAAATATCGGTAATTTTTTTAATTATATACGGGGTGTCCCAAAAGTCAACGTTATTCCTTGGAGGGCTGATAGGCCAGCTCATGACTGTCCAGAATATCAAAATATGACCTCAGTAAAAAGTCAATAGTTTTAGAGTTATCGATACTTTTATATTAATTTATTATTTCATAAAAGTATCGATAACTCGAAAACTATCGACTTTTTACCGAGGTCATATTTTGATATTCCGGACAGTGATGAGCTGGCCTATTAGCCCTCTAAGGGATAACGTTGACTTTTGGGACAGGCTGCATAACTGCAGTAAATAGTTGTAAGAATAGCACAATAAACTAACCAAGTTGGCGACCCCACTTTGGTACTCCATCGCGAGCCGTTCATACATCTCGTAGTTCTGGTAGTCCTCTCTGACGTCATCGTCCGACTTCTGATAGTAGCCGGTTTGGGACGCGCTGGAAAATTACAAAAATAATTACTTATATAATGGACCAGCCCTTTGCCGTCGTATTCACCTACACGAGAGTAATAAATCGCTGTCCCTAATCGCTAAAGAACTAGCCCTCCCTGGGAATCAAACTATAACCTATGCCCAAGTGAAGAGTCTAACCATTACAACAATGAAAGAATTTTCAAAATTGGTTTAGAGGGAACAAACAAAGGAGAATGCCCTAAACCAGGCTGAAGATGCGTCATCTTCATTCACGTACCTAAATTTATCAGTCTGAATTACGTATTTACGAATCCCTTAATTTTTTTTTGCCCCATTGGAATAAATGTATAAATAACAAATGAAAAATAAAGATTATTAAAAAAAATACACCGACCAGTGACCAGCCACTGCAAGTTTTCAACTCTTAAAAATTTCTCATGGTATAGTTATAGCGTAATAAGCGTTTTAAAACCATGAAAAATAACGTTTGTGTGTTTTAAAACGTTAGAAACGTATTCTGAAATAACGTTTTAAAATTATAAGTTTCGAGGTCCGGTCAAGACTTTGAAAAACCGTTTTCTTTAAATTTGCATGTTATAATAGCATTTTAAAACTATGAAAAATAACATTTGTGTGTTTCAAAACGTTAAAAACGTACTCTGCAATAAGATTTTAACATTATAAGGTTATTTCTAGGTCTGGTCAAAACTTTAAATAGTAGAAACGTACTCCCCAATAACATTTTAAAATGATAAGATTATTTCGAGATCCGGTAAAATTTAAAAACGGGTTCTTTTTTATGTGAAATACAGTTTCTAACTAAAAACTCACATGACGTCATTGAAGCTATAGTTGGAGTTCTGCGACGAGGGTCTGAGATGGCTGTCATCCTTCTCATACGAGGGCTCCTTCACGCTGCAAACTGACTCCTGCGACGAGGCCTGAGAGAGGTTAGATTCCTCTGTCACCGACCGGATGGGCTGCGGTTTGGATTCTTGGGGTTCCTAAAATATTTGAAATGGACACCTTTAAGCAATAATTAAAATTCTTTTCAATTTTGTTGGCTTTTTTAAATGAAAAGAATGTAAGTATGTTACCAAAATTATGGACGCCGCAAAACTGGCATGCAGACTAAAGTGGAGATGGGCTGGCCATGTTTCAAGAACTACAGATGGCCGCTGGAGTGAGAAGATCCTCCACTGGTACCCCCGTGGTACTACTAGACCACCCGGACGACCAAAATGTCGATGGCGTGACGACATTACTGCATTTGCTGGTATAACTTGGACGCGACTAGCCAAAGATCGAAAAGCATGGCATCGATTGGAGGAGGCCTTTGCCCAAAAATGGGTATCCCAAAAATAAATTAGTAATTTATGATACATTATTAAATCACCAATTAAAAGATTTATGAATATTAATTATAATTTACAACATTGTATAATAATTTTTCAATTTGTATGTGTAATTTATATTAATCGATTGTTTTTTGGCATGGGAATGAATTAAAGGCTTATTATTATTATTATGTTGTTTTTATTTTTTTCTCTCTTAGGTCTTATTAGAACAAGTATGTTACTTATTGCTATTTTATCCTACGTGAAATAGGCGATATCCAGAAAAAACATTTGAAGAATGGACAGTCCATGAGTTAATTGATAAACCCTGCCCCTCAATCTCTAAAATCGAAATGTCACTTCCTCACTCAAATCTCTAAAACTATGGAGCCTACAAACCACAGACATAACAGACTAAACCTAAGCATGAGATAGTGTTGGCAAGTTTCCATACAAAAACCAAGTGACATTTAAGCTACATGTTACGAAGAAACTTATAAAAATAGGTTGTTTAGGCTGGCTTATGCCTGAAAAGTATTTGTTAATACCTAAACTAATCTCTCGTATATATTTTGTTTGGAAACAAGCAATATTTATATCTAAAAGAGCTCGTAGCTCACTGAGCTAAAATTGCTTCAAGTCGACTCTATGCGTTTATTATTCATGTTTGGTCTGTATAAACAAATAATTTGGCATGTAGGTTCTTTGATATAACGCAAACACCCGCTTAAGGGATTTTTCCAAAATTGGGGTCTACCATGGTCTACCAAACTTTGGGTCTACCATGCATATCGACATGAGAACGAAAACCAATTTTAACGAACAATTATTACAGTCAAATTTTGTGTACATTGTGATAAAAATCTTTAAAAATCACATTATTTTACAGGAAAATCGTACTTTTATGGAAAACTAAGGCTTTTATGAGAAAAGTGCTCGATTTTGCATTTAATACAATGGTACAGCCATATAGTTTCCGAAAAATAAACGGTAGTTGTCACTCAAAATTCTGAGATCCTTGCAACAAAAGTTTATTTTCAAGGTTTAGTTTGAAACTTATTTTTGGTGATACTAAAAAACTTTTACTATTTCTGATCGAGTAGTCATTTATTTGATGTTCTCAGCAATGCTTTGTATTTTTTGGAGGCTTTGAGTTTGTTTAGCAAACTTACAATTGACGTTAAAAATTTCTAGTTTAAGGCTAACCAGGGTAGCATAGCACCCGCTTGAGGAACTAAAAAATAATGAGTTAAAGAAATAAAACTTGAAGTCCTATAAAATCATCGTCAGTGATTCTTGGTTACATTAACTTAACCATGGAAATAATATTGGATAAGAACGCTTACCTTAAATTCAGGCGACTTCTTCTCATCACTAGGAGGCTCAACGGCTGGCGATTCTTTGACCAAATCAAACTCATATGTCTGATCGACTTCTTCTTCAACTTGTGGACTTTCTTTGGAACTATTCTCTATGACTTCCTGTTTTATATGAATATTATTAGTTACGAAGTCATTCTGTAACTCCTTCATGTCTATTATTTCTCTTCTCGGCGTCTCTTGTCTTCTCGGAGAGAACTCTTGTATTTCCTCAACGTTTTCAGATGCTTCTGCGTCGAGTTTTTCTGTTTTTATGTTTTTTAGGACGTTGACATCGAACAATTCGTCGCTTTGACCAGATTCGGAGGTGGAATGTTTTCGTTTCTTCTTCTTGTCTTTCTTTTTTTTCTTTCTGATCTTTTCCCCTTGAAAATAAAAAAAAAATTGGACCATTGAAATTACCGATGCATTTCAGAAATTGAAATTTGGATGTACTCACAAAGGGTAAAGAATCGTTAGCTTTTGGAATCTTTACTTTTGCAACCATAGATTTAAAAAATACAGATGAGAAAACAGCAATCTCCACAAAATAGAGATTTAATCCTCTTACTAAAAAGGAACATAAGTTTCAATGCGGTCCCAATATCCACTATCCCCTCTTTAAAACAAACAGCACATTTAGTTGTTAAGGAAAATTACAACAACTAATAAGTCACAAAAAACTTTAAGCTTCTCACGTAATTGCATTTTTCTACGCATTGCAATTCTCTACCTACATACTATTTCTTACTCGCAAACCCCGCCAAAGTTATTCGAAGAAAAGTACGAGTACGACAGCTCTCAAACAAGCACAACCAGGTGGCCCACCATTGCCTGGGACCAATTGATGGCAGTATATTCATCTCCACTTCCCAGCCTTTATATAACAGACTGGTGACGGGCAGCGGCGTCTCTGGTGCGAGGGTTTTGGCACCGCGCTTACCAACCCGCCTGCCCAGTGTGTGTGAGTATGGGCATTTCTTCTAGGAGGATCGCCGAGAGTGGCGATATCTTGGAATGACCTACGTCCAGCAGTGGATAAACCAGGCTGATGCATGGATGAATGGATGGATACTATAACAGTTCAAACGGACAGGTCTTTTAAAAACGTGCCTTTGTGGAAAGCCCTAAATCCTACACCTACATTCCAAAAAAACTGTAATTATAAAGAATAAAGTTCATACCTTCTTCATCCTTCTTTTTCGTTTTCTTCTTGATTTTGTTTTCCTTCTCGGAATGTGATGAATCGCTATCAAACTCACTGGAAGACTCCGAACTGCTATAATATTGCGATTTCTTCTTCTTCTGTAATTTCTTCTTTAGTTTTTGTTGCTTCTTCTTTTTAGACTTCTTGACCTTTTCTGAAATTATTATTATCGGATATTTTTATAAAAAATGAAGCAGGGCCAATTCAGTCGGTAGGATGCCTTGATACCCGGGCTTGAGTCCTACTTGTCTAGCGGTTTTCGGAATTTATCTGTTTGTATATTTACCGCTTACCGACGTTGAAATAAAACAATCTGAGGTGATCCTGCATGCTCTTAAAATATCCATATTCATATTCTTTATTGCACATAATATTCATAGTACACAGTAATTTTAAAATTTATGCAAATAGGCGAGCTTATCTCTAAAAGAGATTTCTACCAGCAAACCTCGGTGATGGGAGGATAAAATAATGGATTTGAGCCCGAAGCATGGCGATAAGGCTCACGTTGAAGCGTTAAGGGGTGGTTATCCCATTTTGTCTCTTTTCAAATGTATTTTAAACCAATAAATAGCGATGATTAAATTTTGTGAAAAATATGTCATATATTTCACTCTTTGATCTTAATATTTCGGCTGTTCGAAACACGATTACTTACATTTTGTTCGATCCAATTAAATCGCAAAGATAGGTCTAAACCATGATCTAAATATCATTTCATTTGAGCTATATTAAGTTTTGGACAATGAAAATTATACTTAAATAAACATCGTGAAACATGTGATCTTAAACGGCCGTCATACTAAAAACCCATCTCTCTAATTCCAAAATAAGAAATAAAAACAACTCAAAATCGTGAATTTTCTGAGCAGCCCGCTCCCGCTGAGCAGGATAAACATGTGTAAAATGAAAGCGTTGGAGTAGGACAGATTTCTCTGGATAACCTCGCTCTAAAATCGTTGCGACCGGGGTGGGCATAAGCCGCGGGTGGGTCGCGTCCCCCCCCCTCCTTTCTTACCCCCCGTCGCGTCGCCTGAAGATCGAGGGTGAGATGGGCTACTTTTCAAACTAAAGTTACAAATGTATTGTGCTTTAAAAAAATAACAAAAATATCTCCGTTAATATTATATAGGTATTTATCGCTTTGGATACTCTTAAATTATAAAAGTGCATCGTTGCTCGAGAAATAAATAAAAAATCTTTACTTGTTTGCTTCTACTCTAATAATTAATTAGAATGTTTCTGTTAGGTTTTTATCCGAATAAATATACAACATCACGACATGAATCCTGGAGGGTGTCAGAGTTGTCTTAGAGTATGGACAACTACTACTAACTACTTGGTTTGTTTTAGTTGACCGCTAATACCAACTTTAGGGTTTCAATAGAGGTCCTCTGTAACTCAAATAATTTCGAGTTCGGATAATCACTTTCCTATTGTTTTTCTTATTTTCTAATAAAAAGTGAATATATGTGATTTATGGCACTACGCGACAAATAAGATTGATGGATGTGGAAGAAGCAAAAGAGGTGTGTCAGGATCGTAGCGGATGAAAATCTGTAGTATCTGCCTACCCCTCTGGGAGGCTGGCGTGAGTATATCTATGTATGTATTTTGTGTTTATTTTAATTAATATTGTTGTAATTATGTATTTAAGTTACAAAAATTTAATAAATATTGAATACCAACCAACTTCTTTCTCTTCCTCCGACTCCACTGCTATCTTCTCCGCTTTCTCTTTCAATTTCTTCGCCTTTTTCTTCTGTTTTTCTTTTAACTTCTTCAAATATTTCTTTTCCATTTTAAGCCGTTTCGTCGTTTTCACTTTACCTTTCTTGTTTGTCTGTAAAAAGGTAGTAATTTTGTAAAAGATAAGCAATGGCTTGGGGTTTTCACGACACGCCCCTTATTACACGTGAACGTAACTTAGCTCTGTGATTTATTGTTCCTAAACTATACATAAGATTTCGTGATATGGCGGGAACGTAACAATATTCCAAGCACACCATTTTCTGAAAACGTCTTGTTGGTATATTTTGAGGAAATCTCAAAATACATTAAACGAAGTTAACATTAATGTACCGCAATGCATGTCTCCGGGCCCATCTACAAGTTCAGCCTGTAATTCTGCAATTCCTGTTTATTTTAATAATTGTACAATACAAAATCTACATATAAATAAACAATAGTCAGTGTGTAGTTAAGTTTCTATTAAAAATACTTATTAGTCTATATCTGTGTTTTATTCCTTCCTTCGTAGATAAAATCTTGTATGCAACTGTACGTTATTGGTCTTTTAACCGAAAAATGGCACTCGTATTAAAAGACCATCCATAACGTAACCGTTACATAAATAGCTATAAACATCCATGTTTTCAAGATGATAATGAAATCGTTTTGAGTATTGTGCAATTATGTTTCGAGTAACTTGTTTTTCATTTTATTCCGTTAGCTACATTTACCCTCGATCTAACTTGCTTAGTAATAGGTTTTTTCATCTTACAAATTAAGATTCTTCTAGGGTCATAACTCATATCATTTTATTTATTTATTTATTTGCAAATACATAATTACATTACAGATAACTATTGCGTAATTAATTGCATGACTTAAAACTATATTTTCTTAGTCAATAATTACCTACTAATAATATTACATTACAATTTTATTAAATTCACTGTCAAAAAAAAAAAAATTAAAATCACAATGTTAAAATTATTTAATATTATATGTCAAAGATTCGGTAAGTTTCGAACTAGAGTAAAAATCCTTCTATGAATCCTTCTCACAAAACGCCAAGCATTCCTTCATAATCCAATTCCTCCAATGACTATTAAAAATATCAGCGTGTGGTACCGCCGCATGCAGCTGGTTCAATCTGGCAAGGGTCCGGTTCAGGGGGGACCAGCTGTGAGCACACGTACGTGCTCTCTCCAGACTGAAAAGAGGCCGGAGCCTTCTCATGCCGTGACTAAAGCGGTTAGGGACATTAAGCTATCATAAGCTTATACTCATACGAGGCATCTTAATATTACAATACTATACTATTGTGCATCAGTTAAGTAGCTTCTATGATTATCTCGAGAAAAAAAACACTTTCTTTAAAATAAAATTTAGTGTACAAATTTTACAGGTTTTGTCTATTTAATTGTGCTATTAGGAACCTGATGAGACAAGTAATTATTTAAGTACAACAAGTCGGATTTACCGCTTTTTCACTGCCACTGACTCAAGCAACAGCCGTCCCTCTATTAATGAACGACAAATAAAAAGTTGTAGACGGGACCACTTATTTGACATGCTTTCCGAAACACAAACCGGACAATAACTGTGCTGCTACAGGACTTAAACCTAAAATCTCCAGCTTGGTACGCCGTGAACAAATCAATAATTAGAATTTTTGGTTTGGACGTAATATAAAGAGGATGAATGAAAGTAGAGTGACGAAAGAAATGCTGCACAAGTGGAAGGTAAAGCTCGATCGGGTCGCACTAGAAGGACGTATGCCGACCAAATAGTCGACATACTGAAGAACGGCAAAGTAAAAGTTACCCGGAATAGAAGAGCTTAAATGACTATATTGATGGATGTAGAAGCAAAAGAGGTGTGTCAGGAGTCAGGATCGTAGCAGATGGAAATCTGTAGTCTCTGCCTACCCCTGTGGGAGACAGGCGTGAGTATATGTATGTATGTAATTGAAATGTTTCGTTACCTTTTTCTTAGGCAACCTCTTCTTTATTTTCTTTTCTTCGTCCCCTGGGTCCGTACTTTCAGATATCGTAGAGGAAGATCTCTTCCTCTTTCTCAATTTATCTTCTTTCTTCTCCACTTTCCTCTTTTTGCTGTTGAAATGGAAATCGGAAATTAATTCCCCGATTGTGATTAAAAGTGACATTTTGGACTGACATTAAAATCTCAAGTTGATTTGAAACTTCGAACCATAGATAGAAATAGGCAAAACCAGGCTATGGAGGTTGTCAAAATTACGGTTTTTCAACTAAAACTACGATAAATAAATAAATTCGTTTATTTTAAACAAATGACGTGGCGACTTATCCAAATTAACATTACAAGATAGAAACGCAAAAATGTGATGTGAGAGGCATTTCTATGCTTTGTATGTATCTAATTTATCTTTTTATGTTTTCTGCTTATATGAGTCTCTGTGTTACTTGAAATAAAGATATTTTATTTTATACCGCAAATATAAAATGTTAATTCGTTTACTTATAAAAACTGTTGCCTCGCGGCCTAATCCACAAATTCATATGATTTTGAATTAAATGTCACCTGACATTGAGATCAGATGAATGGTTTCGCCACAAATTAGCCAGGGGCCTTAGAACGAGACGTAGAATCAAGTTAGAATCAAGTTTGACAGCAAAATCCTCTTTCAAAAGACACTCTTTGTGTGACTCGTTCTCAGGCCCCAGCACTCAAGGTTAGAAACCTTTGTATAAATTTGTCACAAATCATAAACCAGGCTATCTAGGGTAGCGTTCCAAATCACTTTTTCAAGATTAAAATATTGCTCGCTGTCGGAGAAAAGTAGCTCGATGCCGGTTCCAAAACCTAAAAGTAGATGTTTTGGAACCAGCATCGAGCTACTTTTGTCTGACAGCGAGCAATATTTTAATCTTGAAAAGTGATTTGGAACGCAACCTAGCATAGTAGACCTTATCGAGCTTTGAGCTGTGACAGCTCGATATACACTGTCTGTCCCTCTCTAAGTAGATCAACAGAGTGAGACAGAGCACTGTATCAAGCGCTATCAAGCTCGATACGGTTTACTATGCTAGACTAGCAGGAAAAGAAAATAAATTCTCGATTTGTAAATCAATCAAATGACTTTTAATACAAATTTCATTCAAGTTACAGAGCGTAAATTCAGCACACTTTAAGGACATAGCGTCTGTTAGAATTTTATGACAGCTACTTTTAAAAATAAATACTAAGATAAATATTTAAACAGATGGCGTTAAAAAGTAACGGTCCTCAAGATTTTGCAAAAGCACAGGAATAGAACAATAAGATATTACAAGTTAATAACAAAAACATAAACAGAATTTCAACAATAACAAGGACAAAACTTAGGCAACGCATGTATCAGGCAAAGTGACAAGATTTTTATGCTTAGTTTTGCTGTTTTCACGTTTGTAACGCTTAAACATTTTTCAGAATTGGTAATAATACAAATATTATTATTTTACAAAATCTTGATAGCTACAGAAACTTTTATGATGCCATAAATTGTCAACGCCATCTCTCGATTATATATTTGAGACCAAGAAGGTTTGAATGCTGTGTGATTTTCAGTGACTAAGCAGAACAAAATAGACCTTTTTTTAAACATAGTCGAGAAGCAAACTGTATTCTGTGGGATTTTTTCTGAAGGATGGATGCGACTACAGACCGTTCATCATAGCTTGTCTATTACCGTCATGTTGGCATCACTGCTTGTCAAACGATTGCTGTCATGTCGTTGTCAGTTATATTTCTTAAAATTATTTGTTAAATTATATGTATTATTATTGCCAAAGCCGTTTAACAATAGTGCAAAAGAGATTGTGTTGAAGGCGTGAAAGAGAAAATGCAAACAATGCACCGTGATTCCTCCCGATCAGGTTCGATCTCGTGTCAGTGCCATGACGGGTTAGTAAAATAGGGATACCAGCTTTAAACATAAAACCAATTTTATTGGCAAATAATAATTAGCTATTTACTTACTTTTGCAGGCATATCGGAAAAAAGCGTTAAAATTAAGTCGCCTGGAAAAAATCGTCAAAAACGTAAAAACGGGAGCTCGAAGATTTAGAACAAACGTCATCGAGCTAGAACAAGAAATAAAAAATACCGTTTTAAAGCTCGACCAGGAACTTAGCCGACCAAGGGACAAGTTATGATGAATGATCTGTATATGGAATCCATTTATTGTATGCTACATAATGGTGTAGTACCGGGTGTTTAAAACTGCGCTGTTTGGTTTTTATGACGTCATTTTTTTTGTATGTGTTTTGGATAAGCATTTTATATATTTTATCTAAAACATATCGTGTGGGATATCAAATGAAAAAGCTTCATGGGCTCATTTTAAAATTAAACTACTCATTTATATTTCCATTTTAGCCACTTGTTCCTAAAGAAGAAAAAATCATTTTTATACCTTTTTTCATCACCCTCTTGCACTTCTAAGTCTACAGCCCAGTTTTCACAGAGTTTCATCTTCTTAGCTTTCTTCCTATCTTCTTTGTCTTCTTTCTTCTTCTTCTTTTTGCCATCTTCTTTGATGGGAGTCGTGCTTCTAGAGTCTTTCTTAGGTTCGGATATTTCTGGCCAAACTGCGTCCATAAATCTGAAATAAAATATAAGTACGTAGCGACGATATTTTATTTAAATAATTTAGTAAACAGAAAAATTAGCTATATTTTTTATTGATTAATTTTATTTCATAAGAAATTATTTCATAATTATTTCATAAGAAATAAAATTATCACCTAAAATAATACAAATGTCAATTATTACTAAATTTGTTTATGTTATAAAATGTTTTGTAAGAAACTATAGTTAAATAAAATATGTCATTTAGCAAAGTACCCAAAAGGCTGGCCGCATTGCCTGACTGGATCGCGAAACTTATTTATTTATTTACAGAAATCAACAACGGTACATAATAAAGATATAACAGATAACAAATTACTTAATATTAAGGCTAATAACAGATTTCTATTTTAGATAATTTGTACATATATAAGAGTTCTTAAAACAGAAAGATTACAATAAGATAACAAAACAAATACAGAGATGAAAATAAAACTTAACCTAACAGTATAAGAGGGGAGGGGCTTAAATTCGCTCAGTCGTCAATCTGGGGGTATTTCGGAAAAGGAGAGAGAGAATTGTCGTGTTTAACGGGTTTGCATTACTGCAGCGATGAGTTGTGCAACGGTTGCAGCGATGGATTTGTGTTAAACGGCCATACGTCAAAATGACAGCCTATACGCTGTAGAGAGCAGCGGAAATTATTTGAAATTATTCGGAAATTATTATAATTTATTATAAATTCCCTTAATAGGTTAAATCGGGTTGTAAACTTTCGTATTAAAAATGCGTTCGCAACAGTAACAACGGGCTGTTTATATCTCAAATACAAAAGAAGTCGCGGGCGTCCTCTAGTTTATTACACGTACCTTAGAAAGTTGTAAACAAAAACTATACATAATGCATGACGGTTTCCGCTTACCTCTGATACTCTCTATCGAGCGAAATATCATCGGTTTGACTCTGCGGTGTATTTTTCCTTTCCTTCTTCTCCTTATCTTCTGTCTTCTCTTCCAGCGCTTTATTCGGTCCGGTTGGTTCACTATTCTGTGTAGAATCTTCTGTTTCCCACTCGGTAGAGAGTTCGACAGCTTTGGTTTGTAAAAGGCAGTCGTTTATTTTCGGGTACCAGTTGCGTACCTTTGCAAAGGGGGCGTCTTCCATCCTGAAATTGAAAGAATGAACAAATATGTACACGAGTTGTTAGGACAAGTATATTCCAATTAAACCACATAATCAACGGATCATACTGAACAACTTTCCCAAAGAAAATGTATGTTCAAAACTCGGAGGGGCACCTTTATGTTCGCGGAGCCATATTTGTCCCCGAAGTATGATGATAAGTCTCACCATCCATCATGCTTGGAAGCAGTATTTGTCATAGTCAAAATTGTCATGTCAAAAGTCATAGGCGTAACTAGATAGGGGCCAGGGGGCACGGCCCCTTTAGAGTACCATCTGCTCCCCCCCATAAATATGGGTGTCATCGATGTAAATAGATACGTTATCAATTTTAATGCGTTATTTGTTTTGTATGTGATCAATTATGATCTGATTGTATGAAGGGTCTCTATTTAACTTTTTACGATCACATAAAGGAGAACAGATACTTGTTGATGGTTTCCTGAGTTGGTGCCGGCCTCCCCGCCAGCTATATTGAAAATTTCATTTTTATCCTGGAATATTGTCTTGCGTTGCTGACCATAGATTTAATAAAAACCTTTACCATAGAAGGCTTCCAATTCACAGTTGAATAAACCATATTCTATTATATTCTTTCAATTCACAGTCAGAATTATGTACCCATAGATAGAGACAAGACTAGGCCGTTACCAAAAAAAAAACATGAACATTATTTAGAGTGCATTACCAAAAACAGAAAAGAATATTTGAAAACATACCTTGGGTCAGGATTCGAACCTGCGACCCTTTCACGGCAAGTGCGCTGCGCCACCGAAGTCCTCAAACTGGACCGATGAATTGTGTTTTTTACCATTCCTATACACCGATTTTTTGTAACTATTTGATACGCAAGTCTGTAATGCACATACTGAATGCTCACAAGGGCGATATGTGATTTCACGCTTTTTTCAAAGGAATTAAATAATGTTTTGAGTATGTAAAGCGATGGATTTAGCTTTATCTTTAAAAAAATATTATTTAATACTAAAACTTTTGAACTCATAAATTGTCACTAAATAATAGGTTGGGGAAAAACTCTTTTCGCAAATAGTATGTATGAACTTATAATAAAATCTCTTTGGCTATACCATTTGTATATGGCTGGTTTTGGTATTATTTAAAAGTTTAAATTTTAAATTAGGTAAAATGTGTGATTTTCATTTGTTTTTCTTACTGTTAAGATGAGTGAATCTAATGAAGAAATTCGATACATTTTAAAATTTTACTACAAAAAGGTAAAAATGCAACGCAAGCCGCGAAAAAAATTTGTGATGTTTATGGACCTAGTGCAGTGTCTGTGAGAGTAGTACGAATTTGGATTAAGCGTTTTCAATCCGGAAATTTTGATGTCAAAGATGCACCTCGCTCTGGGCGCCCTGTTACGGATAAAATGGATGCCATTTTTGACAAAGTGGAGCAACATCGGCATATCAGTAGTTACGATGTAGCTGAAGAACTGGGGATTGACCACAAAACAGTTTTGGCGCATTTGAAAAAAGCTGGGTACACAAAAAAGCTCGATATTTGGGTGCCTCATGAGCTCACTGGAAGAAATTTAATGAACCGTGTACTCATTTGTGATTCTTTATTACGACGTAACGAAATCGAAGCATTTTTGAAAAACCTGATAACTGGTGATGAAAAGTGGATCACGTACGACAAGAACGTGCGAAAAAGGTCGTGGTCAAAGGCTGTTCAGGCTTCACAGACTCTGGCGAAACCCGGGTTATCTCGCAACAAGGTAATGCTGTGTGTATGGTGGGATTGGAAGGGCATTATTCATTATGAGCTGTTACTGCCAGGCAGGACCATCGAGTCTGAACTCTACTGCGAACAACTGATGAGATTAAAGCAAGAAGTTGAGATAAAGCGGCCGGAATTTGTCAACAGAATGAGTGTGGTTTTTCATCATGATAACGCTAGACCACACACATCTTTAGCCACTCGGCAAAAACTAAGAGTTTGGCTGGGACGTATTAATGCATCCGCCGTATAGTCCTGACCTTGCACCTTCAGATTTCCACTTGTTTCGGTCTCTTCAGAATTCTTTAGGCAGTGTCAGGTTAACATCACGAGAGGACTGCCAAAACCACTTGTCGCGGTTTTTTGATCAGAAGCCCCAGAATTTCTAAAGCTATGGGATCATGTCCCTACCTACAAGATGGCAGAAAGTTATCGAACAAAATGGCACCTACATACTTTAGTTAAATGTAAATAAACTTTATTAAAAAATTATTTGAATTTTCATATATTATGCGAAGAAACTTTTTTTCCCAACCTATTATAATCCCAAAAGGGTTGTCAGAAGTATGCACCCATTTTGTATGTGAGATTTATTGATTCCAACGAGATAGAGGGTGGGCCCACCGCCGTACTTCAGACACAAATGCACGCTTTTTATCGTTTTTCAAAATTCAAAATTGGTTATCCAACATTTTCCCGATTTTCTCTGTCATAATTCGAATGGTCCAGAGTACCATAACAGCACCTAATTGTCGATTTTTTTGAAAGGAATAAGACTTTTTTAATGTCATATAAAAGTATACATTTTTTTCTCCTTGAAATACAAAAGATATACATGAAAATATTCAGGAACTGAATAAATAGCTTTGATGACGTAATAGTCATGTCATTTAGGCATTACAGGAAATAGGCCATTGCCCACAACAAAAAAAAGTAATGTCAAAACCGACGTCTGTTTTTTTATTTTCAGTAATCCCATCTTCAGGTATTATCCCCTAAAATTTTTCATTCTTTTTTTACGTCAAGGAACTCTCCCTATTGAGCCTAAATGGTATGACTATTACGTCACATCCCCATTTCTCCAAACTGATTTTAAATAAATAATTTCGTTATAAAAATACCACCTGAAAGTTAAAGAACAGTATGTATCTTCATGATTTAGCTTATATTTTCAGAATAAATATACAAAAGGGCCTGTTACATTTTCTGGTTGGTTCAAATTCAGTATGATCAGCAAACTACGGGCTTTAATTTATAAATGAACAAGGGATTTATAAATAAGCCATTCAGAGGCGGATCGCCCGCGGTATGAGAGCAGCGTCGGGCGGCGCGGAGTTACATAGAGTTAGAAGTGGCTCTGTCACAAGCCACCAACCCGCCCCGTTTGCCACTTACCTCTGCACCACCCGCCGCTCCCCTCCACCGCAGGCGACCCGTCAATTGCATGGCTTATCTTTATATCACTTACTGGTCGCATCCATAGACTCTATCCACGAGGGCAATCTTGCAAGCATCCAGTTCCTCATAGACAACGGATCTGTCTTTGACGCAATCACACAACTTGGGATTCTCGGTGTACCACAATTTGGGGGTCGCTCGGGTCTCTCTGTGAAAAACAACATTGAATTGATTGAAATAGGTGTTACTTAGCGGAAATCCATCATAACTTGTCTTATGATTATTTTGCCCTCCCGCGTTTATTCAATCTCTGCACCGTTTTCGGCTTGGACGTTACTTCATCCACATCTGCTAACGCTGTTGTAATTTCCTTTGAACGCACAGTAGATGGCGTTCCTCGCAATTGCATCGCGATATCAATTGCTCCACTCACTTTGTATATGTTAAATTTATATGTTCAATAAAATCTGTTAGCATTGTGGTTTTATTCAAACCAGGTTCCTTGCTCTGGTACTTTTGTACATGGTCCTTCGAACCGGATAAGCGGTAACAAGTTGACCGTACACTGGCGCCCTCCCTTCGCGCTAGACAAGGATAGTGGATCGCTATCCAGCGCTTGCAGCCGCGGATCACCTGAGCGGGAAAGGCCCCTCGGTGACCCAGAAGACCATCGCACGGGCCAGCTTCGGATCGGGGGGAGCACCTCCTCGGACATCCAGCAGACCTCGTGAGGGCAACTTCGTCGCGGGAAGCGGCTACGGACGTCATCGTGCCAGCTGTCATCAACATCAAGTGGACAACTGACAGCTCCTGTCAAATCAACTCTGACGTGTGTGCAATCGTCAAGTGTGAGTGAAGCAAAAATTGTGAGTACATTTTCAACCTTATTGCTAAGACAAAATTAACTTGGAAAAATTTTCAAGGTAGTGCATGGAAAGTGATTTAAACTTGGAAAATTTGCAAGTGTTGTATAGACTTAGAATTATTTCTCCAAAAACGTTCCGAAGGGGAACCTATGCCCGATTTTTCGCAAGTGTAGAAGTTTTCAAACACTTAGAAAATTTCATCTCCGACTGGACTTAGAAAGATTTGGTGTTATTTACGGAACTTATAATATTTTTCCGGTGTGTATGGACTTGTGTTCCATAATTAAAATCTCAACTTGAACTTGTACTATACTTAGTATTTTATTACAACATAGAGTGATAAGTTGCTAGTAAAAACATTTTAAAAATTAAAAATTATTGTATAACTCATTTATTTGGTTAGTTAAGTTTTAATCTTTTGAAATGGCTGAAAAGATCAGCAATTGTAAAAATAATTTTAAAAAATCACCAAGGGAACGCATAACTCTATCATATGGCGAAACTAGATTGGAGACTTTGGAAACTCAGTGGAACGACTTTACAAGTACTCACTGTAGTTTCCACCCTTATAGCATATATGTTGACCTGGGTCACTACGATGATAATAAAGAAAACCGCATCCAAATCCGCTGAGTGGTTCTCGAGTTGAAACGGAACATACGTACAGACAGACTGACGGACAGACAGACAAAAATACGTTTCGTTTTACAGTTGAATTTTTCTTTATTTAGGAATAAACAGTCTAACAACAAAAAAAATGAATTCACATATGACGGGACTTCGAGGTCTGAAGATAAAATTAATAAATTATTATACATAAACTGAGATTATTATTAGAAACTTGTATTCATATAATAATAATATCCTAATAACTTACTGCTTACTATAAAATTATGGCTCTAAGGCAAGCCACAGTTTAAAAATCAATACAGTTGTCCAACGAAGTCGTTCGGGTGGAGCGGTTCTAAGGGCCTTCCGAGCTGCTTCTTCGAACATTGTATGTAGCTTGGTGACTTACCTTCCGCATCTCGTCCCGGAGCTGTGTGAGCGCTTTCGTTGGTCAACCGTATGGATTTTTAAGTTGTTTTTCTAGCTGTTACTGACACTCGTTGTAAATATGTAGTCCTCTACCAAGTTGATTTAAATTAAATACGAAAACAATTACCATATCGAGATCCGATTTCAATAATCTTTTTATGGCATAAAGTGAGAGCAATATTACAATCTTGTAATCACGATATTATGTGACGTCATCAAAGATTAATTTCCATCTACAAGTCAAACACTTGTGAGCTGTGCCGCGGGCAGACGGACAAACAGAATCTTTGCAGTCCGACAAATATAGTCTGTCAAAAAAGTGTTGAAATGAATATTGAACTTAAATGAACTTTATTAAACTGTAAACGTCCAAGTAGGATAATTTAGGTAATATAGTCATGAAATAACAACGCGGTAAACTCGATTTAACAGATTTTGTACTTGCTTGTTTGGTGTAACCAGGCGAAAGCAAAATAGTTTCTTCAATATTCATTTCAACAATTTTTTGACAGACTGTACATATCTATTCATTGCACACTGACAGATGTCATAAAGTAAAAAGTGACAGAAGTCAAAAGTGACGGATTTCAAATGCGACAGATGGTGGATATTTTAAAACTGACAGATGACAACATATGCCAGATCCCCTGGGAGCATTTTTCCGGGATAAAGAGTATCCTACGTCCTTCGCCGCCCTTTACTTTAGCTCTATGCTTCAGCGAAATTGGTTCAGTAGTTGATTAGCAAACTAAGAAACAAAGAACCAGCCAGAAGGCTCCGTAACATTCAAATAAGTTAATAGACTTAAATGATTTGAATAAAAATAACAAACATGTTTTATTATTACATAGAAAATTTATTCAAAAAAATGCAAAATTAAGTTAGTCGAGTGTTCTAGTACGTAACCCTAAACCTATATTAAAAATCGGCGTTCTTAGTATGTTGTTTACATACAGTAAATGGCAGAAAATATACACGAAAATCCAATTTCCTAACTAGTTTTTGAGATAAGTAGACCCCGTAACAAAAATGGTCCAAAACTGACAAGTTTGATGGCATTTATTTTTATTTTTAAACACAAATAATATTTTATGCTCTACTCAATAAGGTCTAGACAATGAAAACATACATGCCAGGTTAGAAAAAAAGTTTTTATTTCAGCTGCGGGACCCCCCCTTAAAAATAATTTAATTTAATTTTAATTTAATATTCAGTTTTGGGTCAACATTCTGCATAGCATAATATATCTAAATTTCAGATCTGTATCTCATTCCGTCTGCAAGCTAGAGACACGTGACATACGGACGGACAGAAAGCAAAGTCACATTAATAGGGCTACGTCTCGCCCTGTGGGTACGGAATACGGAACCCAAAAAACAGTTCCTTTTTTTATATTAAATATTTTGTATAATTTTTCGTATTAATCTTTATTGTGTAGATAAAATATGTGCAAAATGACAGACAAACCATACTTTCGTTGTTTAGCAAAAGACGTATCAAATACTATTTTACGTATTCGTAACGAACTTTTATTGAAAATTAGCGATTGTGTTACTGAACACAATCGCTAATTTTCTAATAATCTAATCAGCCTTTTGCCTAAATATTTGGCCAAATTTTCTATTCAACCTCAACATATAATATTTGCGCGCTACTTTAAAATTCCGGGAGAATTTTGATTATTACTGAATACTTCCGTGAGGCGGAAGATTTCTATTTTCAGGGTCCGATTCCGGGAGAGAGAGTTGGAAATCCTAATATCCATCCCCGATTGCCGGGCCTATAAAATAGACTGGTGACGGGCAGCGGCGTCACTGGTGGGGGGGTTTCGGCACCACGGTCTCCAACCCACCTGCCCAGCGTGTGTGAGTATGGGCATTTCTTCCAGAAGGACCGCCAAGAGTAGCTAAATCTTGGAAAGGCCTATGTCCAGCAGTGAACGAAACAAGCTGTTGGATAGATCTAAAACTACAAACTGTTGTAGAATTGTGTAAAATAATCGTATTCATTTGAGTGGTAAAATGTATGTTTTCAAATGACAAGCGGACTAAATAGGCGTCTAACAATTAAAAACCATACATTTTGAAATACAGTGAAACTTTACAACGAAAAACTTTGTGAAACAGATTTGTTCAACGAAAGTGTAAATTCGTTTAAAGCCAAAGCAGCCAAAATACTGTTTAAAAAAAACCGGCCAAGTGAGAGTCTAAGGGTTCCGTACCGTTATCTATAAAAACGGCAAAAAAATCATGTCTGTTGTATGGGAGTGCGCAGTCCGACTCGCACTTGGCCGGTTTTAGTATTTGTTGTTATAGCGGTAACGGAAATACATCATCTGTGAAAATTTCAACTGTCTAACTATCACGGTTCATGAGATACAGCCTGGTGACAGACGGACGGACGGACAGCGGAGTCTTAGTAATAGGGTCCCGTTGGTTACCCTTTGGGTACGGAACCCTAAAAATCATGTATAGCATCCTTGTTTCGTCAACAACGTGTCACACTATATGTTGATGTTGTTACAGTATGTTGTGTTTAGTGTTTATTTTGAACAACTTTTGTTCATTTTTTTGTTTGAATTTTTTGTGTAGAAATTTTATTCAGAAAGCCGGACTTAGCCGCACGAAAACCGGACTTTTGAGTCTCAATCGCATAAAACTCTGGTCCTGTTATTTACTTATATTTCTTTGCCAGAAACCAGCTTTAAAAGCTTAGTTTCTTTAATAATTTCGTTATAAAAGTTAAATGTGTTAAATTTCATTTTACAGTCAATATTTTTGTTAATAAAGTTTACAAGTTTTAGAGTTTAACCTGTTTCTGTTTCGTCTATTGCTGCCGCATTAAGTAGAACACTCTTTCTACGTTGACATTAAGGCCCGGTATTGCAAACTAAGGTAGGTGGTAGAGCTGATGCCGGGCTCGACTGTGGAGGTACCACCATCTTACTCGGAAATCCTCCCGAAGTTATTTGGGGGAGAGTAAGAGGACAGCTCTCAGGCAAAAAAACCAGGCGGCCCACCATTGCCTGGGACCGATGGATGAGGGTATATCCATCCCCAATTGCCGGGCCTTATATAAATCAAACTGGTGATGGGCAGCGTCGTCACTGGTGCAAGGGTTTCGGCACCGCGCTCACCAACCCGCCTGCCCAGCGTGTGTGAGTATGGGCATTTCTTCCAAGAGGACCGCCAAGAGTGGTGAAATCCTGGAAAGGCCTATGTCCAGCAGTGGATGAAACAGGCTGATGGATGGATGGATGGATTGCAAAATAATACTCTCAAAAAGCAAGGAACTTTGAGCAACAATTCATGTTACTCAGCGATTTAAAATATGTGACCAAATTTTACCGGGGGGCGCATAGGAGTATTGGAGCACATAAACCACTCAAATACGTGAAAAGTAAAACATTTAAAAAGCCTAACAAAAGCCGGACGGGCCGGACGCAGTCAAATTTGACCGGAAAAGAGGTCAAAAAGCCTAACACTGCCCGGTTTAATCCGGACGGATAGCAACTCTAGTTACGGCCACAGATGGAATAAATTAGGTTACGACTGTTTGTTACCTGAATAAAATAAAATGAAAATTTTAGGTAGTCAAATGAATACGATTTTCTTACATAATCGCACTTCTGGTTTATGCTGGCAATATGTTAATGACAAACTGCCCAAGTTTTGGATACGGTAGCGCGTCGAAACTACGTTTGCAATTGTGTCTTTACACAGGTGAAAATTACACAGATCTGCATAATTGTTTCACAAACGACAAGAAATTGTTTGTCGGTCTTTTCACTCTGAATTTTAGTAAAAACTAATTAAGTACCTGTCAAGTGAATTGTTACTCTTTGAAATAAATAAATATCTTAAAGATAAAAATATGTCCTCGACGTAAGTAAAATAAAAATAAAAAATATTAAAACAACACGACTGCCGGAATAGAGATTTAATTCGAATTTCAGTGCAGTCGGGGGACATACAAGACAGCACGTATCCAATGTAATAGTCCCGCAACTGCACCAACCATCTATCCATCCATCCATCCATCAGCCCGTGTTCGTCCACTGCTGGACATAGGCCTTTCCCAAATTTCGCCACTCATGTCGGTCCTTCGTCCTCCTCATCCAACCGCCCCCCACAACGTCCTTCAGGTCGTCGGTCAAGAGGGCACAAGGTCGGCCTACACTACGCTTTGCTGTACGTGGTCTCCATTCTAAAGCCTTTCGGCCCCAACGGCCATCATGTCGGCGACAAATATGGCCTGCCCACTGCCACTTGAACTTACTGATTCTGAGGCTATGTCGGTTACTTTCGATCTCCGACGGATCTCCTCATTTCGGATTCTATCCATCAGAGATGCCACAAGCATAGCCCGCTCCATAGCGACTGCACTGAAATTCAAATTAAATTTCTATTCCGGCAGTCGTGTTTTTTAATATAATTTATTTTTATTTAATACTATTTTGTATATATTTATAGCCTATTCCACTCACGATCCTATAAGGATTCTAAAGATACCACACACTTCGAAATCTGTTCAGGTATTAAGAAGTTATGGTGTAATTAAGAAAAATAACGACATGAACCCTGATAACAATACACTCCTTTTTAAGGTTCCGTAGTCCGAAAAGGAACCCTTACAGTTTCAACATGTCCGTCTGTCCGTCCGTCTGTCTGCGGCTTAACTCAGAGACCATTAGTACTAGAAAGCTGTAATTTGGTATGGGTATACAATACATATTAATCACGCCGACAAAACGGTAAAAGTGAACCTCGAATTTTTTTTTAAGGGATTTTTTTTTCTCGTCTATTCCATAGTGTGCCGTATCATTGGATAGGTCGTTCAAAAACATTATGGGTATAAGAAAACCATTTTTTGATTTAGGGATCCGTTAGCGAAATATAAAGCAAAAAGTGCAAATTTTTGTTAGAGTCAAGTGTGTCGCCCCTTGCCAGGTAAACGGTTGTTAATGAACATGTGGATAAATTCACAGAAGTACTATATATAGTGAAGTTAAAAGGACAACTACCACAGCTAATAAGGCTTTATAGGTTTACGAGTACAGGTCGCGCCAAACTTTTAGTCCTCTCTAAACACGACAATGTTCCGTTCGGATCGGTCGGTCGGGAGAGCAACTTCCAAGCGGACTAGAAGTTTGTAGCTATCTGTATTAGTAGATTAACTTAAAAATGGTGTCGATTCGATTTAATAATTTGACAGGACTAAACTAAACATTCTGTCTTTTTCTTTCTGTATCGAAAAGACAAGGACGGGACACCTAAAATAAGGTTAGTCCTGTCAAATAAGTTAATTCACAACAATATCTCCTTTGTTATGGATAAATTGATATTGTTGCTAGTAAGGACCAAGGACCAAGTCTTGTAAAGAAATAGTATGGTTAAAATCACAGGAAATGGCTTATTTTTTGTATCTTCTTTCAATTCGTAAATTTTCTTAGTTTTATAAAATTATCTTTTTGTGATATTAGGATCTTTACGAACAAATACTTAGTCCAAAGAAAAATCTAAGATACAAAAAGAGGACAGAGAGACAAGCTAAAGGGCAAAGATAAGAGCATACGTGCAACGCCTCAAATTAGACACGAACACAGAAGGAATGCAGGTCGGGGCCCAACCACCAAACGTGCTTTTATATTGAACAGTCACTAGTGTGAATATTTTAATAGCTATATACTGGTTACTTACTAACAAAAACTTAAGATGTTATTTTTAAAATAAACATTAATACTGCGAGATAATTTATTTTATGTATAAATGCTACGGCACCCTAAAACCTTAGTCAATCATTTCCCATTAAGGCTGTTGAAGCATCCAACCTCACGCGCGCGGCCGAGACGCCGGCCGGCCTTCGCACAGGAAACCTGTGTCGCCGTTCGTCGCACGCGCGCACACATTCCGTGAAACTATTATTTCAATTTGACCGCACTTTAGTGCTTGTAGCGAAAGGAAAATGCATAAACTATATTAGGAAATTGCTACGCTATGCTAAATGCAGACATATATTTGTGTTAGGTCGTAACATATCGCCGCAAATCACATCACCTATGTGAGCGCATCACGAGACCGAAAAATATCTAGCACTGGAGTGCGTGATTTTGCGTAAGCCCCCTGAAATATTCATCAATATTAACCCCAATAAAATACTCGCAGTTTGGTAAATGGCTAAAATTCACTCGAGCAGTTTGTGTGAGCCATAGTAAATTTTTAGAGAACCCATTTGGTACCCATCGACAGAACACATATGTCGGGAGGTCTTGTGTTAAAAACATAATCACTTTATTTTTCTTACATCCAAATTAACTCACTATCGTGCAGGGACTCGTGATCAAGAAATCTCCAGCCGTTCATTAATGACTACCATTTTTAAATACTAGATAAATGCCCAATATCGTTTACAATTATGTCGAATTCAATTAACAGATACAAGGTCGTTATCGCGGACAAAGTCGAAGGCAAAAGCAAGTAATCGTAACAAGTTAATACTGTGACTCAGACAGTTTCTGTTTCATATTATTATTCGGTTGTCGTGCAAGTTACATGCGGTAGTTAACAACAAAAATGGGTCTGCCACCAAAAGTTAAGCAGGTAAATAATCATATATTAATTTAAGTTTACTGCTCCGGGTTCCTTTCCCAAATGCCCAACTTATGATTGTTTTTTTTGTTTTGAGTACAAATATTTGTGCGTCTGGAAACGCAACCCGGAACAACTACCTTAACAGAATACAGAAGTCTTTCTTATTCTATCCGATATCTAGATATTTTTTGCCTAGAATCGATACTTGACTATACTTAAATGTGGTAAAGTAGTAAAAAAGTAGTGTTGAATATTTTTGCGATTTAAATGACATGGGATATATTGTCAGTAATTGTACTGATGCCAAAACTACAACTTTGGTTTTTTTTTGTTATTCTCTTAGTGGCCCTGGCACAATAATACTATTAAGGGCTTGCCTTTGGTCTTTCAACGGTTTTTGTTTTAATATACTGAGTCAACTACTTATCTGATTAATGTAAAACTTGGACACGTGTTTTATCCACAGACGTATAATAGCAGACCTGACATAAATAATAAACGCATAGAGTCGACGCGTGGCAATTTTAGCTTAGTGAACTTCGGGCTCTTTTAAATATAAATATTGCTTGTGTCCAAACAAAATATATACTAGAGATTAGTTTAGGAATTAACAAATATGTTCCAAGCATAAGCCAGCCAAAACAACCCATTTTTATACGTTTCTTCGTACCATGAAGCCTAAATGTAGCTAATTTTTGTATAGAAACTTGCCACGCTATTTAATCCTTATGTGTGGTCTGCTACTTAGTAATAATTATATGTCTGTGGTTTTATTAGACCTTTGTCTTTCCGTTGTCAGAACGGTTACCTAATTGGACACATTTCACTCGATGGATTTTATTTTTTAAATGATGCTTTTTTAAGTTATTAATTCGTTTTGTTCGTTTATGTCTAAAGAGCTTGAGTATTATGTCTGAAATTACTTCTATAACAGAAAACATGGTTTATTTTCCGATTACAGGTTATTAAACTTAAAACTCCCAAACCATGTAAATTGTAAACTGGAAAGAATAAAGAATATTTGTATTGTATTGAATATCAGGTGAAAAAACTCCCACATCAAATACTTTTTCGTAAAATCCAGAAAAACCTCGAAGATTCACTGATTTTGCATGCCGGCGGCAGCGCGTTAAGCGAGCGTTCTAATGTAGACTTTCTGACAACATACTGAAGTTCAAAATCGCTCAGTAAGATTATCGTGCGCCGTGACAATAGAATATTTTTGTGTTTCCGCACAGACGGTAGACCCAAAAAGCGAAGAAGGCAAGGGAACTTAATAAGGAGTAATCGTGCCACAGTCGTGTTTAAACTAATATTGTTAGAAATTATTAGATTAGGTGACGAAATGAGGACTCGGAGATAGTACTGGAACTCTGAGAGCAGGTAGAGTAAGGCAGTTGTTGAACTTTTTACATGTAATTATTAATAGCATTATTTACAAAACGTTTAAAAACTTTTAATGCAGTTTTACCGATGACGAGAGTCCTCTATTGCAGGGATGGCCAACACTCCGATCGCGTCCTAAGGTTTAGTTGACCGCAACAACGTAAGAAAAAATGGGAGAAATTGTTTGTTACACGACTTTAGGCCTCGCGTTTATTCAAAAATATTTTTCAATGAATAGAGATCGTTTGACGATGTAATCAACTAACACACGACCATTTCATAATCTGATCAAACACCGTATAATCATATCGTAAAATAGTTACATTTATTCACCACTAGCGGCGCCGATGGCGCATTGTTATTGTTTGTGCGATGCGATTTATAGTTTTTCCTAGGCCAAAGTAGGTGCGACGACGAGCGAAGCGAGAAAGAGCGTATTAGGTTGCTTGTGAATATAAATTCAGGAGCGGAGCGAGGCGACGTCGAACATTTCATGAAATAGTCGACCATTTCATGAAATTATCGCATTTCATGAAATAGTCAAACGTCGCTGACCAAATCGTAATTTAATGATCAGAGGTGCAAGTGTGTAAGACAATCGTATTCAAATTGATTGTCATATGGCTATTCGAACGTACATTTTTGGCTGTCAAATGAATACGAATGTCTTGTTTTGTTGTTGACAAACAAAAACGTACGATTTCAATTGTCAAACGGACTAATTTGCCTAGCCGAATAGCGATATGACAATCTAATTTGAATACAATTGGCTTACACAATTGCACCTCTGGTCAGTGACAGTTGAAATGGTCGACTATTTCATGAAATGTTCAATTCCATGATCTGGTCGCGACATAATTGAACTGTTCACGACCTGTGACGTCACTTTAAGCACGAACGTATCCTTAGATAATCGGAATTCAATAGTATGTCTATGTTTTCGACGTTTGGTAACCAGTTGGCAACCGATACAACCATACAAAATGTAGGGGCTGATCTATTTAATACATTTTTGATTGAAAAACACTTGTACTTGTCCACTTATTTATATTATTTCCCTTACCGATTTCGCTGTTATAGCATTATCAAAGGTTTTTTGGTTGTTTACGTACAATATATGAATCGATTGGCATCAAAAATGTATCAAAAGTTCCACCAAGTGCCAACAATCACAAGCATCAACTCTATTTAACACACTTGAACGGTGTTGAATGCTAGTATTGAAATATGTTTCTGACACAATTAGTAGATGAAGATCTTTAATTTCTGCCTACCCCTCATTGAAGCAGGCTTGAAAACTTTGTATGACCATACTAATGACAAACTTTTTCAAAATATGCAGACCATATTCGCATGGGCGTGCCTACTAAATCTGATGAATATGGGTATGTCGCTCGCATATCCCGGCATCTTCATCCCTGCGCTATTGGAAGAAGAAGGGGAAGATCTCAAGGCTGACCGTTACGTCACGTCTTGGTTAGGTTAGTATAACGTTCATATAGCAAAAGGTCCTATGTCACCCGAGGTCAACTTTACAGGCGAGCAAAAAAAACTGATTAATTTATTAAAAGCGGCGAGATTTAAGTTTACCTTCAATTTACCTATATTTAGGTTTATTGTCCGGTGTTCATTGTTAGAGTTGTAAAATATAATATGTATTAAGTATGCCTTTTTCATTGTTTTTTAATGACATAGAACGAATTGAATCTTAAAACATCTTTTTTGACATAGGACCTTTTGCAATATGAACGACGATGATGAAGTTTTCCCCATGGCATAAATTCCTACAGTCTCGTATTTTTTATCCCTTTACTTAATTTAAGCACAAGTGCCTATTTTTGTAAAGGAAGAATATGTTCAAAAAAAGAAAAGACGTGATCTTGCTAAGTTTCTTGCCCTTCTTCCAGACTTTAAGACAAACTAAGTGCGAGTAGAACTCATGCTCAGGTTCCGTGCAAACCGTTTAAGACACAAACGTATTCCACGAGCAGTTATCAATGAACAAACTAACTCGACAATTACGATCTATTAAAACTCCATGTATCCAAATGATACAAATTTCTTCTTAAATAAAAAAAAACTGTAATTTTCAGTTTTTTAGGGTTCCGTAACCAAAGGGTAACCAACGGGACCCTATTACTAAGACTCTTTTGTCCGTCCGTCACCAGTAGCCTTAGCATGAAAACATTACGGTTACGTTTAGTTTGAACGTAACACGGTTTTGTATGAAATCTGATAACCGCCCCTAGCATCAGAATTCCATACAAAACCGCGTTACGTTCAAACTAAACGTAACCGTAAAGTTTTCATGCTAAGGCTACAGGCTGTATCTCATGAACCGTGATAGTTAGACAGTTGAAATTTTCACAGATGATGTATTTTTGTTGCCGCTTTAACAACAAATACTAAAAAACAGAATAAAATAAATATTATAGGGGGCTCCCAAACAACAGACAAGATTTTTTTGCCGTTTTTATAGATAATGGTATGGAACCTTTCGTGCGCGAGTCCGACTCGCACTGGGCCGGTTTTTTACCGGTTTGATACCCAAAGAAATGATGTCCAAATTCCAAATGATTTAGACAGTTTCTAAGGTGTCAAACTAATTTCGACCTTATTGACATTCATGTTGTTTTGTTATGTGCAGGTTCCATGTAGTTTACTGAGTTTATTAGAATTAAAAAACAAAGGGGTTTTTAAATGCCAATAAGGGCGAGATTTGTTTGATACCTTAGATATGATGTTTATGGCCCAATTGTGCTGTTAAAAAAATCTAGGCTTCTAACTTCTAACCGATAGAAAATGATTGCCCTTTACGTAATCAATTTCGTACAAATTAGCTCAACATTAAATAAGGGTACTTCCAGTTGACTTAGAATCTATAAAAAAAATACATATATTTAATTATCGGATACATGGAGTTTAATAGATCATAATTCATAAGTGACAAGTTAGTTTGGTCTTGTATAACTGTTCATGGAATACGTTTGTGTTTTAAAAGGTATGTACCGAACTTGACCCGTTTTATTTTGTTAGATTTAGCTTCCAGATCATTTACTGATTACAGTAGATAGTAAAAAAACAAAGGAATTGTAAAATTTTAATAAGGATAAAATACTTTGATACTTTTACTGAACTTCAATTCTCATGTTTACACAAGACCATAAAAACCACATCAAAAGCTTGTGACGAGCCAACACGTTGCGTTTTATGTGAATTTACAGAAGAATGAAGAGAACAATATTTCAGATCTCAAAAGTGTCATACGCGTCATGTATTTCAAAATGTCCCATGCGACTGTATCTACTAAATTATCCGTAACTACATAGGACTCGGTATTTTTGCTGCTAAGTCAGCCACTCGTATTTTAGTGATCGAGTAAAAAACGATTTTTGGGTCTGTTCTATCTAAAAACAATATTACGTTGAGATATATAAAAAAACATGTAGGCTTGCATAAGAACATTGATTGTGCATGCCGTGACTGTACTTTTAAATCACACAGTGACACGACTTTTTGTTTCTATGAACAAGAGAGTGCTCCCGGCCAATATTATATGTTGTTGTTGTATAATCGTTGTAAAATAGGCTTTCTGTGGCCGTGATGAGACGTATTTTAAGAACCGTGACTCACCCAAATGTAAACATTTACACCATGCAAGACACACAAATGACAATACATGTTTGGTGTCCTATTGAAAAGCCAGCTAGTACGGTGGTTACAAGTCTAAGTATCCATAGTTCGTTGCATATAAGTACATATTAGGGAGCCGAGCGAAGCGGAGCGGAGCGAGGCGACCCCCGTAGTTTTAACAGAATTCACAATATGCAGAAAAAAACATTTTCCGAGCACTTTCCGATGACTTACGGTTCAATAATTTATAAAATTAAAGGACCGCTTCCCTTTCCAAACTATACATTGCAAATTGAGACTTATTAGTTCGTGCTAAGGAAGATATTCCAACAGCTAAATTATGACTTAAGGTTCAATAATTTTAGTCACTCCCAATTTGATAACCCGTTTCTCTGTTGTTTTTCGTTATAGAGCAAAGTACAGGCTGGACCAAAAGTCCGTTAACATTTGAATCGGTTGCCGCGTCTAGCAGCGGCGGCTGAGGGGGGTGGATTGCAAGAGCGGCCAATGGGAATTTAGTACCATGGCGTCGTTCAGCGGTAGTCAACGTGCGTTTTTTGTACGCGAGTACTATCGAAACAACGATTCTGCGACCTTAGCTTAACGAAAGATTTGCGATCATTACAAGATACGACACAAAATTCAAGCTCCATCAGGTGTGTTAATTAAAAAATGGGTGCTCAAGTTTGAGAAGACGGGTTCAACAATGGATTTACCTCGATCTGGCCGGCCTAGAACGTCGAGGGACCCCGAAAGTATGGGCTGCTTTATCAGCAAGAGGCATTATTGGTCCATACTTTTTTGAAGACTCAAGAGGACGTGCGGTTACAGTGAATTCCGAGCGGTATATCACCATGTTACAAAACTTTTTCGCTCCCGCGCTGCAGGATTTTGTTGGTTTTAATCAACGCTCATGGTTTCAGCAAGATGGAGCCACATGTCATACATGTAATGACTCGGTAAGGGCAGCTCGAGACATTTTTGGCCCAAAAGTGATATCGAAAAGAGGGGACATTAACTGGCCGCCTCGTAGCCCGGATCTATCCCCAATGGATTTTTTTTCTTTGGGGATATCTTAACGCTAAAGTTTACGACACCAACCCAGTAACTCTTGACGAATTAAAGGATCGTATTCGCACAGAAATCCAAAACATCTCAACAGAAACATGTAAAGCTGTTATCGAAAATTTCCGCTCTAGATTGCAGCAATGCCAGAATAATGAAGTATTGCATATGGATGATGTGATTTTTAAGAAATAAATTCCCCTTTTGTTTACTATCGAAAACAATAAACAATTTTGATCTACTATTATTAGTTTACAGCTCGACTGTGGAGGTACCACCATCTTACTCGGAAATCCTCCCGAAGTTATTCGGAGGAGAGTAAGAGGACAGCTCTCAGGCAATAAAACCAGGCGGCCCACCATTGCCTGGGACCGATGGATGGCGGTATATCCATCCCCAATCGCCGGGCCTTATATAAACCAGACTGGTGACGGGCAGCGGCGTCACTGGTGCAAGGGTTTCGGCACCGCGCTCACCAACCCGCCTGCCCAGCGTGTGTGAGTATGGGCATTTCTTCTAGGAAGACCGCCAAGAGTGGCGAAATCCTGGAAAGGCCTAGCAGTGGACGAAACAGGCTGATGGATGGATGGATGATAATTAGTTTTTTTAAATCATCATTTGAAATATAAACAGACTTTTGGTCCACCCTGTATAAGACCTCTACCATCTGGTACTGCAATTATTAAAAGCACCATTTTTCCAAAATTTTGAATATTGATTCTGTTTTAAAGATATCAAACTGGACAGATTTACATACAAAGTTGTTTTCTAGCCTTAAATTGTACCTATACCAAAATTTTACATTTCAGCCCGATAGTGACTTCGTAAATGCTTGTATTAAACTGTAGAGGTTTCAAACCTTAGTCTATAACGAAAAACAACAGAGAAACGGGTTATCAAATTTTGTACTAAAACGGTGGCATGTCCATGCGCCTTAGGATAATTTCTTTCTATACACATGAATTTTATTTATATTGACAAAAAAAAACATATTCAGGGGAATATTACTATTTCACTGAGGGCATTCTTTGGGAAAGAGGGAGAAAAACCTGACGAGATATTAACTGTCGGACACAAAAGCAAAAGACGTGTGCTAATAATATAGCCCGGGCCCTCTTTACGCCGATTGATTTCCATCTTTTTCAATAGATCTGGAATGACTAATAACAGGACCAAGCGTCAGCTGACGCACCCGCGGTGGGTGTGGATGTGAGAGGCTGCGAAAGTGGTAAAAAAAGTAATAGTACGCCGGCTGAAACTTTTCTCAGAGATAGTTGACATCATACTGAGCTGAAAAAAGATCGTCAGCTGCATCGTGGAGGGGGGATTATGCGTCAGCTATTCGCATGAACTTGTAAAAAAACACGTAAAATATAGTAATAGTACGCCGCATGATATTTGACTAGGTGATTCTTTAAATAATTAAAAGTACTAAAACAACAATCAGCTGCATGGGTAGCGGTGGAAAGACAGTCAGCTGACGTTAGTCTTGTGAGATCTACGATCGATGTCAATAGGCTTACTATGACTTTTTTATTTGCAACGGTACCTCCCGGACTAATAGCATCCTGCCCCCGTAGCATGACAACGTGCGACTTCGTTTATCGCGCTTTTTAACGCGCAAATCTGTTAAATTAAGAGGCATAACTCTCACTTCAGTCGTCAAACAAAGGCCAAGTGGCGCCGCGAGCTGTGCCACTCGCGCGCGATAAGAGCATGCTACGAGCGCTGGTGATAACATAACGGGCACAAGAATACAAATAATGAATAAACATGTAGTCTCTAATATAGGAGCACGCATAAAGACTGGTTTATTTTATTTTTTGGGTTATCTTATCTAATAGGTCTTTACCTTTGAAATTGCTGTGTAGTATGGAGAATTTGAAGAAAACTCAGTTTTCAGTACAAACGTTTTTCTATTTATTTCAGGAATGATAAGTCTAATTTTATAAAAC
Organism: Ypsolopha scabrella; assembly: GCA_910592155.1. NCBI lineage: Eukaryota > Metazoa > Arthropoda > Insecta > Lepidoptera > Ypsolophidae > Ypsolopha > Ypsolopha scabrella. The sequence goes on from OU342987.1 coordinate 13,830,494, forward strand.
AAATTGTATATGAATAAGACAATCACTAAGCTAAGGGAAACTACAATTTAATTTTTACAATAATTGAAAAGTGTTACCTGTTAAAAGCTATTACGAATCTTATCATGAAAACGTATGTCACTTAAGACGAACTGTCTTTGAAGACTTAATTTTAGTAATTAAACTGGAAATAAAAACGAAATTTAATACGGAGATGTAAAACCTTGAAATCAACTTTCAAACAAAAAAAAAATAATGGAAATAGCTATTGATTTACAGGAATTATGAAATCGTGAATCTATTAGAAAATTTCGACAACTTGATAGGTAAAGACCTATTATAAACAATGTCTTTGTTAGCCGGTTTTCTCCCACTCCGTGAACATTCGAGCAGGGCAGATCCAGTTAAGACTCTTAACTTAAGAGACCCTTATCCTTGACATTGAGAACCCCATCTTAAGTCAAGTACTCTATGACGTTTCATTATTAAAATAGCGCACTGAGCCGTAGCTGTAACGGCAACCGAAAAATCGCGTTTTCACTCAAAAAAACGTTTTTCCGATTAAATTTAAAAAAAGTATACCTTAAATTACTTAGTAAATAACCATTTATTTGATTACCTGCAATTTTCATATAATTCGAATGGTATAAGAAATAGAATACCATAACGCACCTAATTGTCGATTTTTTTGAAAAGAATAGACTTTTTTAATGTCATATAAAAGTATAATTTTTTTTCTCTTTGAAAAACAACTGATATACATGAAAATATTCAGGAACTGAATAAATAGCTTTGATGACGTAATAGTCATGTCATTGATTACAGGAAATAAGCCATCGACCACAAGAAAGAAAAAGTTATGTCAAAACCGACGTCTGTTTTTTTTATTTTCAGTAATCCCATTAGGTTTTATCCCCTAATTTTTTTTTTTCATTCTTTCCAAACTGATTTTCAAAAAATTATTTCGTTGTAAAAAATACCACCTGAAAGTTAAAGAACAGTATGTGTATTCATGATTTAGCCTATATTTTCAGAATAAATATACAAAAGTATTCGAATTTGGTTATTGTTAATTCTGCACAAACGAAAACAAAACTTAAAAAAAAACAAGTTACCGTTTTTAGGGTACCGTAGTCAAGAAAAAACCCTCTTAGTAGACTCTTAGTACTAGAAAGCTGTTTTTTGGCTTAGGTATTACATATTAATCACGCCGACAAAGTGCCAAAATAAAAACAGTTTCCTCTTCTACACGTAAAGTTTATTGAAGTTGAATGTTTTTTCTCGTTCTAGGTCGTTCAAAAATATTATGGGTATGTGAAAACCATTTTTCGATTCAGGGATCCGTTTGCGAAATTAAGCTCTAAAGTGCAAATTTTTGTTACACTAACGCCCACCACCCCCACATAAAAAAGCTGCCAGCTGTTTTTGGATATGTGAAAAAATTCACGGCAGTAATACAAGGTATACAAGGTGACTTATTTATACAGCCAAATTCATGCTGTAGGCTAATTCTTCTAATTTTGCAAAATAAAATATTGTCTCCCATAGTAGCTGACTCGGGGCTGGGCTTGCATTTATAGGTAAAGGGAAGATAATAATTTTCGAATTTGCTAAAAAGGGTCATCGAACCTTGATACCGACTACTTACTCGAACTTACCGAGTATGAATACGGCTGTATAAATGTAAGTCAATTTATATTATATCGAATTTAAAAGGAAAATAATATAATTGACCAACTTAATATAGACATTTTTTTCATATATTTTGTAATAAGTATGCCATTAAAAACAAAACTTGTAAAGAAAACCAAGTTTCGCAACTTAGTTCTTCTACCGTAAAAAGTTGTGAGATCCATGTAAATCCAAGTCGATTAATTTACTCAGTTCCTACTTAAAGGACCTTCTGTCTTAAGTTATTACATTATTAGCTAACCTAACAACATCTTATTGTGACCTATCAATATTAAAAATCCATCCATCGATCCATCAGCCTGTTTTGTCCACTGCTGGACATAGGCCTTTCCAGGATTTCGCCACTCTTGGCGGTTCTCCTGGAAGAAATGCCCATACTCACACACGCTGGGCAGGCGGGTTGGTGAGCGCGGTGCCGAAACCCTTGCACCAGTGACGCCGCTGCCCGTCACCAGTCTGATTTATATAAGGCCCGGCAATTGGGGATGGATATACCGCCATTCATCGGTCCCAGGCAATGGTGGGCCACCTGGTTTTTTTGCCTGAGAGCTGTCCTCTTACTCTCCCCCGAATAACTTCGGGAGGATTTGCGAGTAAGATGGTGGTACCTCCACAGTCGAGCCCGGCATTAGCTCTACCACCTAAATTTATTAATTTATGTTTAAAATAAATAGATTTACTTGGCCATAGCATGAAAACACAATGTATCTCAGAAGTAATACATATTATAGGTATATTAAATTACATTATTTAGTGCGATTGCCAAGTCAACCGAAAGTGGACCGAAATTGCAAAATATTTTAGTTTTTCCTTGATTTATACACTAAACACTAATTGTATTCCAAATATGAAGCTTCTATGTCTGCTAGACGTGCCTTAGAGTTTTGATGATCGGTCAGTCAGTCAGTCAGTGAGTGAGTGACAAAATTGAGAAACTTTGACTAGTTATAATTCTTAAACTACTGGTTCAAATTGAATGAAATTTGAAATATACCGTGTTTATACAATGCCTGCTTGGTTACTGAAAATTCAGGCTTCTAGTTGTATCCACAACGAAGTTATAGGGGGTCAAAAATGGCCTGAACTGTTTCGAGAAAAGGATGGTACGGCCCTGCCGCTTTTTAGCTCGACTTGGCGGGGGCACTACCGTGCCCCCGTTATTATTTTATATGCTTCACAACTGTTGTCAAAGTCAACTTTACCACACTAGTTTTTTTCTACTATGCCTGTCTCTTCTTGTGTACCATAGATAGACTTGACAGAAATGAGCTACGAACGCATCAAACTGAAAGCAGCTTATATCCGTCAAGTTGTGCAAGAAAAAGAATGCCCGCCTAAAGTTCATTTAGACTCTAAATTTTAGAGGATTTATTGTTTGATTCTTTAATTACGTTTCCTTTATTTACTTACACTATGCATTGAAAAACGTAGTGTGATACACGTGGGAAAGGGCAATAACTTACTCGTAACGTTTAAAACACTCGCTTATCGGTCGCGCTTCAAATCGTCCTCATAAGCTATTGCCTCCTTAACGCATTTATAAGGTGAGTGCTGCAATCACACGAGTCGAGAAAAAGTTTCTCGCACGAGTTTCGTAATGTACTATTATATTTTGAGGGGTAAAAGAATAGGTAAATGCAAAGTTTTTTTTTACAGCTTCCATTCCGGGAATCTCAGGAACTATAGCCGTCTTAGCAGTAGGACCCCTCATGCAATACTACGGACGAAGAACAGCCCAGCTACTCACTTCATCTGCAATACTTCTGGGTTGGATTTTCACCGGACTATCATTCTCCATGCCGGTTTTGGTCATCGGCCGCGCCTTGCAAGGACTTAGCACCGGATTAATGTACTTCAATTCAATATGTATTGGAGAATTGTCAAGTCCCTCTATTAGAGGTATGCTCCTGAATTTCAAGATATTAAACGTGTCAATAGGTATTATAACAATACATGGTTTTGGATATTTTTTACATTGGAGGACTTTGTCTTGGGTGGGTACAATCTCAGAAGTTTTGGCTTTAGTGATAGCATTTTGCTGGCCCGAAACGCCGGACTGGTTGGTTTTAAAGGGACGATATGAAGAAGCAGAAAAGGTATTTTTTTACCTTAGAGGGAGGAGTGAAGAATCAGAGAACGAGATAAGAAAAGTTATAGAAACAGAGAAGAAAAGAAAAGAACTCGGAAAAATTAAAAGGAGTTTAAGGGACAATTTGAAGAATTTGCAATCGAAAGTTTTATGGAGGCCTGTGATTTTATTAGCATGCGCATTAATTATTCCAGAAGCAGGGGGCAGACGATTTTTTCCATCATATTCTTTACAATTGGCCGGACAAATAAGTGGGGACAAATCCAAAGGGTTTCTTTACACAATGATTATTGACATAATTGGCCTGGTTGCCACTGCTTGTTCTATTGTTTTAGTTCAAAAGTTTTCTAGACGAAGTCTGCTTCTTAATTGTGGATTTGCGGCTAACTTCTTTCTTTTGCTGTCTTGTTTGTTTATGTTTATACAGAAACGGTACATTGAAAGTGATGTTTTGATGTGGATTTATTTATCGTTTTTTGGAATATATTTTATGCTAGTAGATGGGGCTACGTTCGGGATATGTTTTGTAGTAATGGGTGAATTGTTTCCTATAGAATATAGATCAATTGGAATGGTGATAACCGGTATTTTCTCATGTGTTTGTTTGACAATATTCATGAAATTAACGCCTCTTTTACAAAACTCAATAGGAATAGAATGCATGTTCTTAATTTATTCTATTTGTATGATATTATCATTGTTGTATATGTACTATGATTTACCGGAGACTAAAAACAGAACTTTACATGACATTGGTAATTACTTTAGAGGAAAAAGTCCTAAAGTTAGACACGATGACGATGTAAAACTAAGTAAGAATGAAGAAATAGTTGCTTTAAATAAAGATAATGTTTGAAAATCGTAGTATGTTATTTATTTGTAAACCAAAGAATTTGGCGGTACGCAAGCGTTTGAAAACAGCTGCTATTGATTTTAAAAGACTCCTGAAAAAGCACATTTTGTCAAATTTGGTATATTTTACTTCCTAGATATTTAATTACATATTCGTTTGCGTGATGCCAGCGGCATGTTGGCACTTTCACGATTTCAGCTTGACAGATAATTGTACGTCATCATAATGTGTAACTGATCCTGAAATAAAAAATGTGTGCGCCCAGCCGATTTAAAGATATTCACGAAAAACAGATTCCGCTGGAGTAACGTTACCCCAAGCGGCATGTTTTTTTACCGGTGGTCGTAGATAAATACAAACTAGCTTCTTAGATCTAATTTATGCGTAATTGTGCCCAAAAAACAAAATCAGTGCGTCTTGATTTGAGGTTTCAGAGTTATTCAAGATGCCACTGGGGTAACGTTTAGCCAATTGCTGTATCTCTTAAACGGCATGACATACAACTACGATTTTTCAACTAAGATGAGTCTTATTTAGTTCCTAATTAGTGCAAATTATTTTCTTTATATAATCGACACCGTTGGTTAATGAGTTTTCCAATAAGGAGATAATGAGGAATATCAACAATAACAATCATAGAACACTGCCAATAGACTCGAGACATATATCAGACTATAAGCTCACTTTTTACCGTCAGGAAAATTTTCGATTTAATAAAGTAGTTGCGACAGCTCAGTGGTCCGTTGGGAAAAAAATACATTCGACCACGTGAGCCGATGGGAACATTTTGCGTGGTCCGATGCAACTCGCAACAGACCACGTGAGCCAGTGGGAATAACCCCTTTTATCACCAGATGTAGACGGGAAGAAATCTCTTAGAAATAAGTCTACCCTTTGACATGTCTGTTTATAATAAGTTTGTAAATATTTATTTTCTGTATGTAAAATAAAGAATAATAATAAATTCTCTTCCGTTTTTGCACTTTATGAGATACGGAGTTTACGTAAAAATATGTTATTATCAAGTTCAAATGAGTACTCATGGTAACAGATGATGCATCATTCAAACTGATAAAAGCTATAGTATCTGTCAGCTAAGAAGTCCCGGCTGACACATCTAAAGAAAGTAAGGGTGTATGTTCATTGTAAATTACCGACATGCATGATACAACTACGAGTATGGTTTTTCAGTTCCAAATAATACTTTTAAAGTCTTAATCCAATACACAACATTTTAAAATTGTTTTATTATTACAATCAAATTACAATCAATTTATTGCGTTCACAAATCTTAGGTTTTTAAATAACATATTGATACATCATTTTATTTCACCGTTATGCACTAGGCCTATTTTTTCATAGTGACGAGACGAAGAATCGTTCAATTAATCGGTAAGCGGCCGATCAATCGATATGGCGAGTAAACGTTTATGACAAAACGACGCATAAGTAACGAGACTTATTTCAGCCATTTCATTTATAGGGTTCCGTACCCTAATGGAACCCATGATACCCTTTTACTAAGTCGACGATGACTGTCTTTATCCTTCCGTCTATCACTAAAATTAGCACATTTACCCAGTTTTTAGACTTTTTAGTATGTATTCAGATAGACGGCCTGCATTCTTTCTTTCATGAAAATGTATATGGTATGATTGTCATGTTGACACCTGCCTGACTCGTTAAATCTGCAACATAACAGAGTATTTCTTTTCACAAAAGAACGCTTCTGTAAGAGAGTACGAGTACGCTGTGTTCTTGATAAGATCTTTGAACTCCATATCTCAATAGTTTCCAATATTAGTAATGTTTTACAAAAATACAAAATACAAAAATATTTATTTCACACACATGGTTCTTGATAAGATCTTTGAACTCCATATCTCAATAGTTTCCAATATTAGTAATGTTTTGATTCGATTCTAGTCTGTTTGTAATAATAATCGAAAATCGATAGAATATACAACCCGGTCCCAGTATCTGTGCACCTCGCTGGTATGTGGCGCCTCTCCCGCTTACCCTGTCACCTCTCCGCGCACTCCCCGGTGCGACAGTACGGTTAGCATCTTCGTTGCCGCTACACGTCCCGATAATTTTGATATTTTCGCTTCATTGTTGTTTTGTTTTTTAATGTTTATTGTTAAGTTTAGACTGTTTACTGTTAAGTTTGGACTGGTTTGGTTGTTATTAAAATTGTTGTAGCTGTTAAACTGAAGTCATGGGAAAAACAATACACAGCGAATCAAGAAATTTAATCTTGAAAGTGCTCAAGTTTTTTGAATCGGAGAAAGCAAACAAACAGTACACCATGCCTGTAGACCAAGTGGTGAAACGAACCTGTGCTGCAACTGGGATATCAAAGAGGACTCTAATGAAAATTAAAAATGAAGCCAAAGTACAACCATCAAAAAGAAATCCCAACTTTGAAGAAAATTCTGGCAGCAGTTAAGAGAGACCTAAATTTTCAAGGTGGGAGAACATATTTAAGAAATATTTTAATTAACAAATTGGGCTACAAGTTCAAAAAGTGTAAAAATATCCGTTGTGTATTGACACAAAAGCCGGACATCGCCGCATGGAGGGCTCGCTACCTACGCCGTATGAAAGAGAATAATGACCTTGGCGCTGATAAAAAACCGGTTACCTACCTGGACGAGACGTGGATCCATTCCCACTATACGGTCAGTAAATGCTGGCAAAATAATACCGACAGCAGTGTGAAGAAAAATTTAAATCCGGGTCAACGTTGGATTCTTGTACACGCTAGAGGAGAAAATGGATTTATTGAAGGTGCAGAATTACTTTATAAATGTAAAAGTAAAATCGGCGATTATCATAACGAGATGGACACAAACAATTTTTTAAAATGGCTCCGTGAAAAGCTTATACCAAATTTACCGCCGAACGGTATAGTTGTCATAGACAATGCACCCTACCATTCGACGCAGTCGGTGAAAGCGCCCACTAGTGCTGCTCTTAAGCAGACATGCAAAATTGGCTACGTGAACACAATATTCCATTTAATGACAAAATGACAAAGAGGGAATTGTATCCCATTATACTGAGAACAAAGCCGCCGAAAAAATGCGAGAGCATGGCCAAGAAGTTGTACGTCTGCCACCTTACCATTGTGACCTAAACCCTATCGAATATATATGGAACTTGGTAAAGCAAAGGGTGGCAGATAAAAACATTGACCAATCGGAAAAGAACATAGAACAACTTACAAAAGATGCGATTAAGTCAATTACGCCAGCTGACTGGAAAAAAGAAGTGAATCACGTGGAGAGACTACAGCGAGAATACTGGGAAAAGGATCATCTAGCAGATGATAACGTCACACAACTTTTAATATCACTAGGGGAAGACAGTTCGGCGAGTTCAGAAAGTGAGAGTGAGGAAGATACAATGTCAGGCATAGAGTCAATAATTTATAGTGACTGAGTTTAATAATAAATGTTTTTGTAATCAAAATTATTGTTTTTTAATAACAAACCCTTCATCAATAATAAATTGATTTGAAAAGGGTAGTAAATTTTTTATACCTCCACATTTCTCGAAAAAACTTTTTTTCTCCCCGTACCCAGACCGCCGATATGACGTCATGAGTTCAGGTGCACAGATATTGTGACCGGGTTGTAGTGTCGATTCAAAGTGTCTCTTCACTAAAGCTCAGTTCTGAGAAGTGTCAGCCGGGACTTCTTATATGAAAGATACTATACTTGCATACGTTTTTTCAAATATTCCCGCCAATAGTCGCTTTAAAAAAAAGAACAAGAGGAGCCTCGACAAACTTTTAAAAATAGAGTCCATAAAGAAAAATGCCATACAACCATCTTTTCAACACAGTTTTTTTTCTTTAACTTTTTATCCCTTTCTGGTACATGCAAAGATAACTAGGCCGAGCAAAAACGGGCAAAGATTGAATAAACGCTTTTATCTCGAGAACTACTTAACGGATTTTGATGCGTTTCATAAAATAAGGCCCAAGCCGAAAACGGGGCAAAGATTGAATAATCGCTTTTTTATTATCATCGTATTGACCCTGGTCAACACATAGACTATAAGGGGTGTTCGGCTAGCATTTTATAAATACTTTCAAAAATGAGCTGGAGTGAAAAGTACCATCAGTGGTAGTGTGGAGATAGATAATATGGTTATATATAACTTGCCAGAAGCTAAGGAAAGGTATAACCGAGTTTATGCGTTATTTTCATTAAATGACCTGTTCTTTAGCAAACCTATTTTGGTTGCCTCATTGTTTGAAAAAAGCATTACATATATGCCTCGGTAGAAACGGGTATTGCCTGACTCGTATTATAACTCACCTCGTCAGGCAATACCGTTCTTTCCAACCCTCGGATATAATATTTACGCAACAAAATTTTCGGGAAATTTCCGAAAACGAATGTAGTAAGAACGTATCTAGGTACTTACTTGAAACATTTATTCCTGTCATGTCTGAACAGCAGCGGCTGACAGATCTTCAGCACAAAACTCCATGTATCCAACGAATCCAGGGTCGCCTTGGAAACCTTCTCCATTGCTTCGTCTAATTCCTTCTCCACGTCTTCTAAACTATAACCATCTGAGGAGTTAACAGTTTCCGTAGACTTGTAACCACTTTCAAATGATTTGTAACCACTTTCGACAGATTTAAAACCGGAATCGGAAACATCACTTCTTTGACTTGACATTTCTTGTTTGATTTCAGGCGTTATTGAACCACATTTTGCTAGTGTTTTCATCTTATTCGTATGTTCTGGAGTGCTAGGTTTCTGGTTGTCATCTGGTGATTTGTCTGGTGACATTTCATATTCGACGAGGCCTTTATCATGGGATGTTTCGTCGTCAGACATATTTTCTTGTTTGATCTCACTTATGACGGACTCTAAGAAGTCATCGGTCATATCAACGGACATATCTTTGGAAGTCTGGGAATCCTGATCAAAATCTTTTCTAGATTTCTTTAATATTTTATTAGAATGAGCGATTTTTTTTAAATCGATATCTTCGTCATAGGTATCCAGCATCCCATCGTCTATTTCGAATGTAAAAGAATCGACTACAGGTTTAAGTTTTTGTATAAAGGGCTCTGTGATGATCTCTAGGTCTTTTCTTTTCTTTTTTAAAAGACTTTCTCTGAATATTTCCATGGGGTTTTTAAAAGCCATATCAATTTCTTCTTTGGCTGCAGCAACCCGTTTTATAATTTTTTCGTCTACTTGCATATAATCACTGGTTGTGTCATCTTTTTTCTTACGTTCATCAACTTTCTTATTTTCGACTTTTTTATTTTCATCTACCTTCTCAGTTTTATCTATTTTACTATTTTCTGTTTTTTTTATGTCATCTCCTTTCGTAATACCCTCCAATTTTGGGCTAGTAGTTTCCATTTTGTCTTCAGTGTCTAATGACCACGAATCACAAACTAAATACTCGTTAAGATTAAGATCCGTGTCCTTTGAATTTTTTCCTAATTTTCCTTCAACCTTTTTTGTTTCTGTCTGAATTTTAATAATCTTTTTTTCTTCTTTTTCTTTACTTTTATCTTTGCTTTTATCTTTATCTCTATCTTTACTTTTATCTTTGTCTCTGTCCTTGCTTCTGTTTTTATCACTTTCCCTGGTTTTATCTCTATTTCTACCCCTGTCGTCTTTTTTATGATCTTCTCGACTGTCAGATTTACTTCTTGAATCAAGGTACTTTTTAACCTCAGGTCTATCGGGCTTTTTTCTATCAGTATACCTGTCTCTATCACTTTTACTGCTATGACTGCGGGACTTATCGTATTTGGATTTAAATTTCTCGAGTATATCAGATTTATCGTCAACTTGTTTACCATCATCTCTCTGTTTCCTTTGGAAAGGGTTGTCGTAGCCTGGTACAAATTTGTTATAGTCAAATTTAAACTCTTTGCCCTCCGCCTTTGCCTTCTTTGCTTCTCGGATGATCTCGTCAATTTTTTCTGGTTCTGTAATTTAAATTAGTTGATTAGAAACAAATAAATTTGAACTTAATTGTCAAAAACCATACAAACTGCTAAATGAAGGTTAGTATAATTTGTTATGGAAACATTAAAAGGAAAATGAAAATTTGAACCACACCTATTTACGATGTTGCGTTTTAAGATTACTAAGGTTCTCGTTCAATCAGCCTATTCCATCAAATACCATCGACTAACTGTTTTCTGCCTACAAGTCGATTTATTTCAATTGTTATATGCTAAACTTTAGTTTTACTAGGAGTTCAACAATTTTATAGCACATCAACTAATATCTAAAATTGACTGAATTCTTTTATCTACAACAGTATAATCTGCCCATTACTCACTCGACGTCGTAACGACATCTTCAGGGTTTAACTTCTTTTTTCGTCTCTTGCGCAACACGGGAGCCTTTGGGATGGGTGCTTCAAACACACGAAAACTTGAAGCTTCATGCACCAAGCAAACACAAAAGGATAGGAATAAGAATATGGTTGGCAAGGAAAATAGTGCTATGCAATATACCATGTTATTTTAGAATAAATAAAAAATGACATTGGTTTATCGCAAAAGAAGTACACAAGTGACCACATTCTACGGTCTACAATAAAGAATATGAATTTGAATAAATAAGAATTTGCAACTACATTAACCATATTTCATAGTTATAAAATCAAAATAAGTTTCATAATAATCTTCTACAATTCAAACGGCTGCCATTTTAGCGCGCATCAAGTGACGTCACATGATACTGCTCTTGCTTGCGGTGTATGGCGAGTGGCCGGTTTTTTCAATTATTTTTTATGAAAACAACGTATTACAAAATATTTGAGGGTTTCATTTTACATTTATTAATTTTGAACTTAATATTTTATGATGAAATGTACTCCCTTTGTCACAAAAGGCAGTTAGCCAATGGTGACGCGTTTTGCATTTGCGTTTCATTTCATTAAAATGTATTTTTTTAATGGAAATAATTACAAAACCATAAAATAAAATAGTTTCCCATGGTCATCATCAAATTCTACTATGTAAATAGAATACAAAAAACGCAATATATTACTTATTTAAACGACACATATTCTCTATTATAAGCTTTATTCGGGCGCAATAAGAACTGATGTGGTATACTGTAACGCAGTGGTGTACATAGAACTTTTTGATGGAAATGCAACGAGAAGGTCAAGCTTGGCAATTAAAAAAAATGAAAAATTTTAAATGTTACTGAAATACCTATCATTATTTGTATGACGCTAGAGTAGGCACTGCCTACCCTAGAATACATGATTTCATATTTTTTTTTAAATTTCAATTTGGTTTTTTATTTTTTTTGTGTTATTTTTATCGTCAAACTTGATTATCTCAATGCCTTTCCAGCAAAAAGTTATATGTACGCCACTGCCGTAACGTGGGTGGTAAAGATTCTACACTGTAGTTTTATGAATATATTGATCGTACTGCTTTTTGCGACAAACTGTATAAAGTTAAGAAAGTGACTAAATAGCCGTTAGCGGCTACCTTATTTTTAATTTTATTCGACCGCTAGGGATAGGTTGCGACGACGAGCGAAGCGAGGAGGAGCGGTTAGGTTGACATGTAAGTACATATTAGGGAGCCGAGCGAAGCGGAACGGAGCGAGGCGACCCCCGTAGTTTTAACAGAATTCACGATATGCAGAAAAAAATATTTTCCGAGCACTTTCCGATGACTTGGGTGCAATAATTTATAAAAGTAGAGGACCGCTTCCCTTTTCGAACTACATTTTTTGTACATTGCAAAGTGAACTTTATCAGTTCGTGCTAAGGAAGATATTCCAACAGCTAAATAATTACTTACGGTTCAATCATTTTAAAAATTAAAGAACCGCTAGCGGCCCTTTAGTCACTTCCTAAAGTTAATTACAAAAACCAAAATTGCAGGGAACAAAGGAAAGTAGCTACGTTGCTTTGTATCTAATTTGAACTACTAGATTATTATCACAGGGAAAGAAAAGGTTTAAAGGTGCTAAAAACCTTTTTTTTTCATCTGAAATGTTCGGAAGAAAAAAAAAATTCTTAGCACAACGAGATAGGTAAATCAAAAATAGGAAAATAACTTGTTAACTTATTCTCGTACAACGAAAAAGACAATGAACATTATTATGAGTTCAAACATTATTATTAGGATAAAGCGTAAAAAACTGCAAAAAACATGGCAAATGTGATTAAATTATAAATTATGTGCAAAATAGGACAGTATTCAGTGACGATTCCTTATGTTCAGTCTTGGGTCGCAATTGGCTATAGTAAGGCTTTTTTTTTAAATAAAAGTAACCGAAATATACTACCTATTGCAAACCCCCTCCCTAAATTGTTCAATACCCATTGGGTATTACCCATACTCTTCCTTTGCTGTTTAATATGCTAGTTATGTTATACTAAGTATGTACTTTTAACTTTGCCCTTCCTCAGTATGCCACAAATTTAGTCGACATACGTCCTTCTGGGGCTGCCCGGTCGAACTTTGTCTTAGTTTAGTTTAGAATTAAGTTATCTAAAGAGGTTTTATAATGAAATAAAAAAGTCAATGTCAATTTATATATAGATAAATGTCAAATAATTTCTTCATTCGACTGATGACGACCACAAGCGGGTCGAAATATATATCGATAAATTTCAAAAGTTTTTTTTTATATAATATTATATTAAATTTAAGACACCAGTTGTCAAATAAATAATATTTATTAAACTAAGTATGTTATATATTTTTGAATTATAGCCACAGTTAAAGTTTGGGGCCCCTAACATTGCCAACTTAGAGGAATCGCCACTAAACAGTAATGATTCAGAGACATTTAAAAGCACACCATTGATCTACAACTTTCTATAATGCCCACAATGGTACAAGTATGATATCGACTCGATATCGATTCGATGCACAGAAATGTGACTCTTGTCATTGCCGTGAGGTTTTTGTAAAAATCAGGGACATACACCAGTCCATATTGGGCATCTAAATGAAGACCATCAATTTATTTGATTCAATTGTTTCTCCTTTGCGCGTTATTTTGATACTTAGATATTATGAATAACGATTCAGAGCGGGCTCGTAAGTAATAAAATAACTCGCAAAAGAGAAACAATTCAATCAAATGAATTCTAGGCCTTTATTTAGACGGCCAATATGAAGTGGTGTATGTGCCTAGTTTTTCCAAAAACATTGCGATAAAGGCCAGAAAAATATTTAGCATATTGTTTTTCATCAAAGTTGTCGTCGTCGCGGACCGGGCTGTTAACTTATTGCTTGAGAATTTTAAGTTAAGCGATGCTTAAGGCTACAACTACTGCTGGTGACCTTGGTGCGTGCGTCTCACTCTCTCACGACTCGTCTCATACGAATCTCTCTGCCGTTCAAGGGAGAATCAAGCTGTGAACGCTTTCAAATTTACCTAAATAAATAATAAATAGTTACAATTATTAGAACAAAAATGCCACAAAAATATTCAAGGAAACTCATTTAAGTTATAATATCTTTAATTTTACTTAGTTTCAATTTTTTATTAAAATTAGAGTGAGTTGACATCATAAATATTAAAAAAACGGATAGGACTCACTTTTTTAACTGTGCAAGGAGGCACAGGTCGAGCTTTCGATGAGATTATGACTCATCATCATCAGGACTCTTCGGGAGTACTTTTGTCTATGGCGAACAGTCGAGTACTAAGCTTCCTTCCCCTCGTCGCCGCTCGCCTTTCCGCTCTTCGGCTGCGTTCAGAGGTTTCCGGTATCGAAGCCAGACTCGACCGGACATTTGATAAAGTTTTCACTTCTACTTCCGGGTCACGTGTTTCACTAGGTCCACTGTACTCCCGAAGAGTCCTGATCTCATCGAAAGCTCGACCTGTGCCTCCTCGCGCAGTTAAAAATTGAGTCCTATCCGTTTTTAAATATTTAAGTTTCAATTTGTTTATTTTCATAATTAATTAATTGGATTTTAGTCTTAAATCGACATCATTTCATTTCAGTAAACCATTTGTTTTCAATATTTATATTGAAAGTCTGCGTAAAAATAAAGCTTACTTATTTTTTATTTTGTTTTATTGTGTGTTTTTAATGCCTATTTTATTTTTTTATTATTCACTCATTCTAAAAAAACGTAAGTCGCAACTGAGGATTTCAAACTCGACGTTCATTGCCAAGGGATTATTTTAAAAAAAACTTGGCATATTTATGTTCGCTGTCAATGTCAACAGTCGCAATGACTGACAGTTGATTTTCTTAAAATATAGAATGAACTTGAAAGCAATAGTAATTGTTTTTAAAATCCCGTGTTTACCAATTTTTGAATTTTTTGAAAAATCTCTTTATTTGATAATGATTTAATTCTGAAAAAAATATATGATGCTCAGAAGGCCAATATCTCGAAATGGTTTTTAGTTTTGTACCAATTATTAGATTGTAATGTTGTCGCTTGTCTTAATTTGTATTTTAGTATAGGTATTTATTCAGTTAAAGTTCTTGTTAAGGTTCTGTAGTTTATCATACATAATATAAGGTGGTTTTCTTTTAAGCAGCCAAATTCATACTGGAGACTTGGTAAATGCTCAGGATCAAATTACCCTATCTGTGAAATACTCAAAACAAAATTTAGACTTCCTATACTAATTGAGTCAAGGTTGTTCTTAAGAGGAACAAAAAATATTTTTCGTATTTCGCAAACAGGGTCATTTATTTAATTTTTTTCACTAACATAAAATCTGAATTAAACCTAAACTCATCGGTTAACCAGCAGTTAGTTGTCCCCTTAACTATGCAATGCAGCGCTGTGATGCACTGATGCGTCGGCAAAGTATCGCTCAGCGAGATTTTCTTAATTCAGAAGCACGAAGTACCGGTATTAAGTCACTTTAGTTTATTTTCAATCTCAAGACTTATAAGAAAGTTGTAGAACTATTCCCAGACGAAATAATGACTAAAAGTGACTTTAAATATTATTATTATTAGAGTGCATTACAAACTTGAAAAGGTAAATTAGAAACAAATGTAAAGACAATAATTTGAAAAAAATTTTGGGCCAGGATTCGAACCTACGATGTCAATTGCGCCACCGAGGTACTTACTTAGACCGTTGAATTTTTCCACCATACTTGTCCACTGAATATTTTGTAACTATTTGATCTAACTAGCTTGTAATGCACATACTGAACGCTCACGAGGGCGTTATGTGATTTCACGCCTTGTTCTTAGGAACAGATGGCGCCTGTCGTCGCTACAATATGTGTTGTTGTTAACTAAGATTATGTTTTTATTGCGAAATCCATCGCTTTGGAATACTCTAAATATTATTATTAGAGTGCATTACAAACTGGAAAAGATAAATTAGAAACAAATGTAAAACTGACTTACCTAAAAGTCTAATAGGCGGCATAGCCTTGGTAGGCATAGCTTTGGAAGGTATCAGTTTATTGTGGGGCGATGGGCAGATCACACCCAGCGGTATGCCAAGTTCTACCATCTCCATTCTCCGTTTCATATATTCTATTTCAGCCATTGTCCGGTTTTGCAGGTCCATATAGGAATTACCTGTAACTGTAAAGTGGGATGAGATTTTAGTCTGAAGTACAAAGCAGCGATAACTCAGTTGGGAAGATACCAGCTTCTTGCATTTTCTAAATAATTTGGCCAAGTGCAAGTCGGACTCACGCACAAAGGGTTCCGTACCATCACACAATACGGGTGCGTAACCCTAAAAATAGCAACATTAAGGCGACAAAAAACAAAGCGCTAAAATTGTAGCGCCTGTCAAACAATTCAGAACCCTTTGAGTGCGAAACCCCAATTTTAATATTTGTTGATTTACTTTAGACTATGTATGTACAGCAATGTGGCCTTTGAAATATGTTGTTAAGAGCTGGCCTTTATTTTTGTGGTATATGCATTCTTTCATCTCTTACTTACTTAATATAATTGGATTTTGATTGGATTGTTGTCTCATAAACAACTAGACACACCGCACATCCGGTGCAAGAACGTCACATGTACATCCGAGAGCGCGAGGAACAACTGACCCTAAGACGTTGTCTCTCCAGTTACTCGCTAAATTGCGCCAAAACCGCAAAGACAAAAGAGCCCTCAGACGAAAAACTACCCACCAGGTATATGGTCAAATTAAAACTAGAACTACTAAACTAAACTAGACCTACTTTTCGCTCGTATTACCTATACAATACGGGCGAAAAGTAGGTCTGCGGCCATTTCTTCGATGGTACGTTTTTATAAATTTTTCTCAGTTTTTACTTTTTTGCACTTGTGACGTTCTTGCTCCGGATGTGCGACACAGTCTCTAAGTTCGTCAGAAACGTCAAAAATGCTTCAACCAATAAGATGCAATGTCAGTTGTACGCAATCGTCATTCGATCTTGTCACGTCGTAGCGGTGACAAGATGCATCGCGAACACTTGTTGAGGGAGATTGTGAGTCTAGTTGTTTATGAGAGGTCAATGGGTATATGTCTTACAGGTGCCAGGTTTAGGAGGTTTTGGAGGTTTCTTCTCAATGTCGACTGCATCGAGGGGGACCAGCTTAGGAGGGGGCAGCTTGGGAGCTACCTTCGCGCTGGATAACTTGCCAATTAGCACTGTAGTGTCTGGAAATAAAAGCCAATTTCGCAACTCAAAATCTATAGTGTTATACGGTCAATGAAATTACTTTTATTGTGTTTACTTGGGGTTTCCAAATAATCCAAATACATATCCTGGTGCAAATAATTGGGAAATCGATATTTATACTAATAAATAATAATAAAGTTGTAAAAATGTCGTGACTCTACACTGAATATTATTGCCAGATTTTAAATGAAATGAGTTTGATGATGGTGTCTTTTCGGTGTGTCACCTTATTTGACAGGACTAAACGTAATTTAAGCATTCTGTCTTTTTCTTTCTGTATTGAAAAGACAAAGGCAGGACGCTTAAAATAAGGTTAGTCCTGTCAAATAAGTTAAGTCTTGTTCAGCGAATCAACATCATTGCAACGAGTCTAAAACTAAAAATGACGACACGTATTTTGCTTGGCAAACTTTTTCATTTGATGCCCATGTTATGGGGGTTGGTACGAAAATAAATCGCCATTTTGGGGCGTCCACCATATTTGATATAGAATGACGTCACTTAGCTCATCGTCGTATTCTCCTCGTCAAATCCTTTTTTGTAAAGCCATGTCCAGGAGGATGGTATGGAAATAATAAATCGCTCTATTGTCGCGTCCACCATACTAGATTTAGAATAATGTCACTTAGCTTATCATTTATCATGCATTGTCACCAAAACCAAAACACAAAATTTATATAAATTGAACATTTTAGTTTTGGTAAAAATGGTCCTTAAATGAAGAAGGGAGAAATGAAAAAGATAAAAGCTAAAACACATCCTTAAATTTTAGTTTTGCCGGTGTTCAGAATAAGCTAAAACTCAACCTTGTTGTTCTACAAGTTTATAACAAACAGAATCCTCACGAACAAGAGTATTGTGCACTTTTCTGTATCATATTTTAAAGTAATTTAAGGATATATTTCTGTATGACAGTTTAGTAGGCATTAAGGAGTTGAAACCATGATAGAAATAAATTTCTATATTTTAAACACTTGGAGATTTTTCAATCGCAAGATATAATGGTGTCGATTCGGTGTAACACGACTTAACTTATTTGACAGGACCAATTTATTTTAAGCATTCTGCCCTTGTCTTTTCTATACAGAAAGAAAAAGACAGAATGCTTAAATTAAGTTTAGTCCTGTCAAATACGTTAAGTGATGTTACACCGAAGCGACACCAATATGATACTATGTGAATTAAGGAGGTTGCCCTTGCCCTAGAATTGCAATGTGGACCTGCAGATTTTCTGCATAACATAAAACAAAAAAAAAAAGCAAAAAAAAAAAAGCAAAATTATTTATTTTCCAAAAAACATCCATTCAAACACAGTTACATTTAAATGAGTTGCAATAGAAAGAGAGAAAAGATGTTTTTATAACATTTTACGAAAAATTTGTTATTCTTGTGGCCCCAGACTAAGCGAGCTTGCCTCGTGGGTACCAACAATAAAGATTTCCGACATTTAACATTTTCGCACACAGGGTAACATGAACAAGGGTGAGTAAGACAGGTAATTGTTTGTAGCTTTAAACAATACAAGGTTACAAATTATGAATAATTTAAAGAATACAACTAGTGAAATAACATTGATAATGTAGTTTAAATAAAATAAATAATATAGATTAAATAAATAGAAGAAACTATAGGTACCTAACTAAATATATAGATATAAATACGTTTACTGTGTAATCGTTTCTTGGGGGTTATTTATGAAGTGATATGTACAATATCACTAAAAAACTACTTTTTTTACTATGAATTTACATTGGAATCCTAAAAATCTGACTGTATATTAGTCAAAACTTAAATGCAACGGTGCAACTTTACACAAAAATAACTTGCAGAAGCAGCTTTAGACAAAACTTACTTGCAGTAGATACAGTAGGTGGTTTAGGCAAAGTTGGTGCTATTGGAGCCTTCTTCTGTATGGAGAATGCTCGAAGTCTCTTCTTAGCAATTTCGACTCCTTTTAATGAGGTTTTTATTTTCGGTGTTCCTGGCGCTCCGGCCGGATCAGGTGTTGACGGTTGTGGAGAGTCAGAATAGGATACGGGCTGAAATTTTTACAAAATACTACATTATATAAAACAAATTAGAGCAAGTAATCTCACGTTTAATTTGACGTGGAAAATATTATGAAAGCTACATACACCTACGATTATGTTAAGGGCATAAACTGACACTGGACAATTAGTATTAAATAATTGTTGACTGTTCAGTTCAGTGGCGGTCCGGGGAGGGTAGGGGGGGTCACAGGGGTCATGACCCCTCCTAAATCATTAACGTCAACTCGAAAATTGACGGTTTACGAACATTCCAAACAAATTATTATCTGCCTACTAATGTCTGAGTCAATTCAAACGGAGCAAGCCAAATTTGGTTTTGTGACTGAGATTTTTCATTTTATGAAAAAGTTCTTTATTTGCTTGACCTGTTTTACTTTTAAGTTGACCTCTTGAACTGTACTTGAGCCAAGATGACCCCCCCCCCCCCCCCAATATCTTGAGCTGCGACTGCGCCTGGTTCAGTTGCCACTCACAGTAGCTCTACCACGGTGTGGGTTTAGGTTAAGGCGTAAGAAGTTAGGTGTTTTAAATTAATTTCAGCATGGGTCCCACAGCACAAAAAAAAAGGAAATGGTTGCATTGCTGCCTGCAGCGTCCTAAAAAGATCAAATGCATGCAGTACCATCAATAGTAGCAATTTATGTTGCTAATGTATTGTTTCCTAAACAATATGTTGGTGCTAGTAGTAAGGTAGTATGTATAGATTTTATTTATTTTATGATTTCTGTCCGCTCCCTAATTAATTTACATATAAACTAACACTCTCCAACTGGCTCCGCTCGTCGTCGCACTTATTTTTAACATTTGACTGAAAGTCTTTCGTAAACCTGACTCAGATAAAACAAAAAACAAAACTTTTGACTAGGATTCGAAACCCGAACCTGGTTACCAGCTTCTAATACTGTTACTCACTTCACCAACTATTCAATATTTGAATTGACGAATCCAAATAAAATAAAATAATCTGCAATATAGGTCAGGGTGTCCCATATTTTTTGAAGTATTTAGTCTTTAAATGCGTACCCTGATTTTATTTGAAAGGTCTTAAAATACTTGTAAAATAAGTTTAAAGACATTTGGCTTCCTTAAATCCATGCCCACTTACATGGACACATTTAAGAAATTCAGCATTTTTCGATAGTATGACAAAACTACAAATTATAAAATTCACGGTTTTTTACATACATTTAATAGTACTCATGTAAAAAGATAAATAACTAAGTTTTTTAAAGGTTAGATATAAATATAGGTTTCTCTTTTAGGGTTCCGTACCTCAAAAGGAAAAAACGGAGCCCTTATAGCAGGGTTTCTTAAACTGGGTTCCATGGACCCCTTAGCAGTGGCGGCTGCACCTTAAGTGCGCCCGTGCGCCGCACTACCATTTTAAACCTATGCCATACTACCTATCTAATAAATTAAACTTTTCACAATAATGTTCTATACCTATCATTACCCAACCATCCATACTACCCTATACAGAAATTAAATATCTGATTATAGTAGGTACATACATATACATGTTTTGTTATTACGAGGTAACAAACTATCCTGTTTTGATTTTTACTGCAAAGGAATTAAATCTTATTTTTGCTTGAACAAAATCGATCCCGTGCCCCGTGCGCTCGGGAAATCGCACGCCGCGAGCTCATACAACTTCTATGAAACACGGTGTAAACACCCCGGCGCGTGAGACGGAAGATGCGTAGTACAAAATGTATGGCAGTTTTAGGATGGATTCGTGCGCCGCACGCGACCGGAAATTGCTGAAAGAATACGAAACGAAACGAGTAGTTCACTTGCGTTACCCCGAGGCAGCGTTGCCAAATCGTTCCTTTCATTTTGTCCGCTTGTCAAAGAAGTTTTAATTTTAATAAAAACGTAGAACTACCCGGATTTTGTAATTTTTGAACGCAGTCGGTTGACTGACAACCGGGCTGCGTTCTTAAATTATGGGTCGCATATTTCATCCCTACCGCAGTCTATTCTAGGATACCAGCTTAAAAAGATTGTTCCAAAATTGGGTAAATTATAAAAGCCGACCGAAATTAAACTGCTATGAGACTTTAAATATCGGGTGTAAATAGAGTGCAACCTTTAAATAAAACCAATAAATTCCAATAATGATCTAAAGTTTTTGCTTAGGTATACCTATGTATTTTTATGTTTTTAGTTCCCTAGTAGCCTAGTTTTCATTCATTGTTTCTTTCTCGCGCGCGATTCATTACGCACTGTATATATTGCTATCCTTTTTGCACTGCTTGCAATTAACTAATAGAAAACGGAGAGCAATAGACATTATACGTGACGACATGGTTTGAATAGCGCGCGGCGGCGCCACGGCGATTCGTGATTCGACGGCAGGAAAATGATACCAGCATTAATTCCTAAAATATGGGTAATTTTTATTGCAGGTCTAGAGTTTGCATATTGTAAAGTGTGTGCATGTGATTTGAATATTGCTAAAGGAGGCAAAACTGACATAGAAAAACACAAAAAAACCAACAAGCATGAGAAAAATAAAGTAAAACTTCAGGGACAGAGGAGTATATACCAAATGCCAGCTTTACAAAAAATAACTTCAGTACAAACAAAAGCAAAAGAAGGCGAACTTAGAATTGCCGCTTTTGCAGCTGAGCATAATATTGCACTTAATGTAACTGATCATCTCGTCGGTCTCATAAAGTCAGTATGCCCAGATTCAGATATAGGAAAAAATATTACATGTGGGGGAAAAAAAACCACTAAACTTATTACAGAAGTGCTGGAAAGTACTGATATTGTGTCGTCCGTGTAGGGACTTTTTCTTCCATATTTCTATTTTTTCTGTTGCTTGTGTAAGTGATTCATTTGGCTGTATGTTTTTGTTACTTAGATTTAGTGGTGTTAATTTTATGTCTGAAGCTGTAACGTGCTTGTGCAGCTCGGATTGTTCGGATTTTGTGTGAAAGTATTTTCGTAGTATTGTTATCTGTCTATTGTGTATGTTTGTTATGTCAATTATTTTTCTTCCTCCCTCTAAGCGAGGTAAGGTAAGCCTTTGTTTACAGGATTTTGGGTGGTGCTTACGAAATTTAGTCAATTGTACATTCATTATCGTTTGTAATTTCTGTAAATCAGTTTTGGACCAGCTTATAATTCCAAATGAGTATGTTAGTATCGGAATGGCATAGGTATAGATAGCTTTAATTAGGTTTCGTGAATTTAAATAGGTCTTCAATATGTGCGTCAGTCTTTGTTTAAATTTCTTGATAAGATCACTTTTTGTTTCCTTCTGTTCAATACATTTCGATTGTTTGAATCCTAGATATTTGTACGTACTATGCTCATCCATTGGCTCAATCGTTTCACCTGTAGTAAGAGTATAACTATTTAGTTCAACGTTCCCTTTTTTAATTGAGTTGATTTTACATTTGTCTACACCAAACTGCATTTTAATGTCATTAGAAAACGTCTCCGTAATATTTGCAAGTTTGAACAGTTCTCTTTTGTTGTTAGCGTACAATTTGATATCGTCCATGTACATTAGATGTGTGAGACTGTGTGATAATTGTGAGTTGTTAACAAGTTTAAATCCTGTATTTGTAGTATTAAGTAGATTAGAAAGTGGGTTGAGTGCTAAGCAAAACCATAAAGGACTCAAAGCATCTCCTTGAAATATCCCTCTTTGTATTGTGATTGGTGCTGTAGAAACTTCTCCAACTTCACTATTTATTTTTAAATTAGTCTGCCAATTGGTCATAATTTTTTGTAAAAAATCCACTATTGTTTGATTGATGTCAGTACTTGTATTAGCCAGCTGTGTGGAACCGAATCAAATGCTTTACGGTAGTCGATAAACATTGTATATATATTGCGTTTTAATTTTCGGGCTTGTCTCATTGGTATTGAGTCAATTGTCAGTTGCTCTTTGCATCCTTGGCAATTTTTTCTACTACCTTTCTGTTGTTCAGCTAAGATGTTATTATCGGTGAGGTGAGTATAAATTATTTCACTAATGCATGATGTCATTATTTTATAAAAGGTTTGCAAACAAGTTATTGGTCTGTACTTTGCAGGATTTGCCGTGTCGTCATCTTTTGGGATCATATCTGTTGTGCCTTGTGTTAGGAAAAGGGGTAATGTGTCTGGAGATTCTATAAACTTGTGAATGTGAGTGTGTAAATATATTATTATTATTAAGGTAATTATTTTAAGATTAGATACTTATTTAGTATAGGAAGCCAATAGGCATGATGACTAAAAAAAAATTATTAGTCCGTCAGTTAGATTATCAGAAAATATTGGACAAGTATTTTTTCTTTTTTCAATTAAGCAAACAATGATGAAGATATAGCCCGTTGAAGTTCCGCGTGACGTCACATCTAGGTACAATTTCACTTAGAAGTGATGTCACTTTCCTCCACTCCCAAACTTTGACGCGCTTTATCTCTGTCATTTTTGTTTGATTGACAAAAGAAAAAATACGTGTCCAATATTTTTGATAATCTAAATGACGGACTAAATAGAATAATATTTTGTTTACCTTGGTACAAGCCTATTATCATTTGAGTTTTCAAAGTATAATAGTATTTAATTTATTCTTGTAGCTACTTTTATTATTTACCGAGGGATTGCACCAATTGAAAACACATGCACTTAAAGAAAAGACTTGGTATCTACCATGGGTGTAGATATAGCTTTCTCGTGGGGGGCCAAGAAATAAAATGTTGACCTCCCACTGACTCAGGGCTGGGTTTACGTTTGTAGGAAACAACAAAGAAATAATTTACGCATATCACAACAAGGATATTAAATCTTGATACTGAGCACTTACTAAGTCTTCAGTATGAATAGGAATGAATGTGACCTTGTATTTATCAGTGGCGAAGGGTGAATAAAATAAAGGCGAATAGCAAACTAAAATTTAAATAACGAACCTCGAACTTCCGAAAGAAATACTATACTAAGTTAACGAAAAAAAATTGTTCTGCTGAGTCCAAAATAGATGGTCAGGCAACTTTGAATTTTCGACAAAAAAAGAGCACAGAAGTTTTCCGTAACTTAGTATTTAAAGCAGTAACATTCATAAATTGAACATCCTCATTTTTTATTGCTCTTCTCTTTGTCAAACATTTCCATAAATCTGACTCACTCACTTGGCTGAAAGGGAGTGGCAAAGTACAAAAAAAATATGTTTTCCTTGATTGTTTTATACTGATTGTTTTACTTATATTGTTTTTCTGATTAAGTGAAAGTGAAAGTGAAAGTGAAAAAACATTTATTTGCCACAAAAAAGAAATACACAGAAAAATAAATCAAGAAACTTAAACTAAGTGGCAAAAAGGGCCAAACTCAACAAATGCTGCTTGTTGCAAGCAACTCACAGCGTTGATTTTCAGTTTGTCCCATCTTATACAGATACACAGACATTAAATATAATTTGCAGGTAGAAATTAAAATAATTATTATTAATAATTACACAACATACACTCAGCGTCAAAAAAATCGCACCTTTTAAAAAATGTGCTTCAAACAAATTTTATTCTTATTTGAAACCAATTTCGCGGGATTTTTTAGCTATCAATTGAAAGGTAATAAAACAGACTATTTAAATATTGAAAAAAAAAAGTGTTTTTCATTACAAGGGCATAAAAAAAATACAGGTTGATTGGGAAAGAAAAATCATCTTTATTTACGCTCTACAACAAAAGAATTAATTATTCAGAAAAAATCACAAAATCATTCTTAAAAGTAATCTAAAACCTAGTGTTACCTCCTCATGCCCTGATAACAGCTTCCATTCGATCTCTCATAGACCTAACCAATTTCAGGACTTGATCTTGTGGCATGCTGTCCCATTCCGAAATTACGGCCTCTTGCAGGTCCTGGAGGGTGGTAGGAGCAGGATCTCGTGACCTAACTTGCCGTTTCAGTTCATCCCAAAGGTGCTCTATCGGGTTCATGTCTGGACTTCTCGCCGGCCACTGCATGATAGGGATCCCAACCTCTTGAAGGTAGTCACGTACAATAAACGCGGTGTGGGAGCGAGCGTTGTCGTGCATCAAAGTAAACCCATGGCCGACGAAACCAGCATATGGGACCACATTCTCTTCCAGGACTTCTGTGATGTACCGGTGAGCAGTCAGCGACCCTTGCCCACGAGCACCTCCAGTCCGGGAAACGCATACAAGGTCAGTTTTGCCGTCGCAAGATATGCCGCCCCAAAACATGCAGGAGCCACCCCCGTATTCCACAGTTTCTTGAATACAGGCTTGTGCGAATCGCTCCCCCTGCCTCCTGTACACTCTTTTTCGCCTGTCATTACAGAAAAGGCACACCCTCGTCTCATCTGAGAAGAGAACTGTTCGCCATTGGTCTAGCGTCCAATCGACGTGATCGCGGGCAAACTGCAAGCGGGATCTACGATGCTCTACAGTCAATCTTGGGCCTGTAGCAGCTCTATGGGCGGCTATTTTCTTCTCTGTTAATCTTCTTCTAATCGTAGAGTCACTTGCAGTTGTCCCGCGAACTGCTTGGAGTTCCTGTCTTATCTCAACAGCATTGGAGAACCGATTTCTCAAGCTCGTCGACACTATAAATCGGTCATCCCTTCCAGATGTGCAGCGTCGTCTCCCAGATCCATGTCTTCGGACAAAGCCACCAGTCTCCCGGAATCGCTGGACTACTCTTCGAACAGCAAAACGGCTTAGGTTGAGTTGCCGGGCAATATTACACTGCCGCACCCTTCGGCGCAGCAGTGCAAGAACTTGTGCAGCTTCTTCAGGAGTAGTATCCATGTTGAGGGTAGTATTTTTTACTTGTGCGCTTAACGTGTGTCACCTTCAAAGTTTGGATAGTGAATGACCTACATTTCACGTGTAATTACCTTTTTATACCCCTTTTATGTAGCGCAACTAGCGACCGTTTGAACGCGTATTTGAGCAATACTTTTCTTAATACCACGATATTCGAGAGATTTTTATCGTTTATAAAATGAAACGATTGTTTATTTCAAGGTCGTTTAATGCCCTTTCAATTGATACCAAATAGTTCTCTCATATTTGGTTTCAAATAGGAATTAAAATGGTTTGAATTAAATTTTTCAAAAGGTGCGATTTTTTTGACGCCGAGTGTATATAGATTTTTTCATTATCTTAAAATAAGGTGTAAATATAGCCAAAGCAATTAATTAAACAATTTTACACGAAAAAAAAAACAAATATACATTACAGCTTTGAATTACAATTGATCTAGTTATTTTGAAATTCGAGACAAAAATAAGGTTTACTATAATTATATTAATATTTTAACAATACTAAGAAACAAGCAATTTTATTCAATTTCCTTTTTGTGCATTTAATAAATTAAGTCTAAAATGTTTTTTAAAAGTTATTGAACTAGTGGGCTTGACCAGTGGCTTGACCTCAATCAGCTGCAGGACGACGCTCTCTCTAAACTCGCCTGTATGTCGGTGCGTTAGGGTTCACGCATTTTTGTTTGAAACTCAATTATTTCCCAATCTAAGGGGTTCCGCGGGTAAGACTCTTGGGAAAAGTGGTTCAGTAGGGTCAGTAGAATATGTGGTTTCATTTAATGGTCGCACTCGATTTACTCCCAGTATATTGTTTAAAATTCATCAGAGGTTTTTAGCAGAATTCCGTCATTTTCTGGATTATAGTTAGTGTGAATGTCCATACGAATCTTGAATCTTGAATCATACCAACTTAAAAACGTAATGCATAAAATTACAAAATTTTGGTAGAAAAGCCTAATTGACATTAACTATGGTCGCGAAATGCCATAAATCACATCTAGGTAGCGTTCCAAATCACTTTTCAAGATTAAAATATTGCTCAATGTCAGACAAAAGTAGATCGATGCTGGTTCCAAAACATCTACTTTTAGGTTTGAAAAGTGATTTGGAATGCTACCTTATTTAGTACTTTTTATTCACCCACTAATAAGAAAAACAATCATAAGTTGTGCATTTTGCATCGAGCTCGAAACGCTTTGCCTTATGGCTTTTTTTTTGTCTGGCTCCCATTTTTAAATGTTCACCTTATGCAAATATTTTGTTTTCCGCGTATGCTAAGGGGGCGGGTCCGGATCCCCGAAGTCCTCCCTTTAAACACGCCTATGGTATCTGCTGGGAAGCAGTCCTACCATCTCCTTGGAAACACATATTGTTAGCACTGCCTTTGGTTCACTAATAAATGTCCATGTTTTTGTTGAAGACATGGCTGCTTGCTTGGAGCAAGGTACAAGACATCAAGGTATGAACTTACTGAATCCATAGTTGTCTTAGCTAGACCCTGCTCCAAATCCAGGTCTTGAGAAACCGGGTGTTGATGTTGGCCGTAGTTCTTAGACATGTTAATATTATTTGGTGGCAGGATAAAAATACTGTTCTCTAGGAATAAACCATGATGTATAATTGATGTCCCTCTCGTATCTTTCACCAGTTGATAACTAGTGAAACAAAAACAAAATAAATTATTGCAGAAAAACAGAGAATAGTTACTATACTCTTTGATAATAAGTTTTTTTTTGGAAGTGACTAAAGGGCCGTTAGCGGTCCTTTAATTTTTTAAATTATTGAAACGTAAGTCATTATTTAGTTGTTGGAATATCTTCCTTTGCGCGAACTGATAAAGTTCAATTTGCAATGTACAGTTCGAAAAGGGAAGCGGTCCTTTAATTTTATAAATTATTGAACCGTAAGTCATCGGAAAGTGCTCAGAAAATGTTTTTTTCTGCATATCATGAATTCTGGTAAAACTACGGGGGTCATCTCACTCCGCTTCGCTTCGCTCGGCTCCCTAATATGTACTTACATGTCAACCTAACCGAATTAAATCTAAGGTAGCCGCTACGGCTATTTAGTCACTTTCTTTTTTTTATAATTTTACCGGCACTGTCAGGGTGACCTGCGGGGCTATTATGTAACTCAGTGTCGGTTGCTAGCTATAGTTGTTATTCACCAAAAACAGATAAAAAATGAACTTCCAAAATAACTTTTAATAGGTATTGAACTATTTACGAATTGTGAAGTAATTTCAAGTGCAAACTTATCCTTAGATAAGCGGATATGTATTTTTTAGACGATAGCCACTTGGTTTGGCAACTGAGTTTACGATACAGAATCAGGGGGCAGATTTAAATTGAACATTATGCCAGCTGCTTGCCTAAATTCTGCTAAAGTCTGCTATTTTATTTGGAAGAAATGCTAAAATTCTGCTAATGATTTAAGTCATAATTTTCACGTACATATAAATAAAAACGCAAAAATAATTATTAAAATATTAAATAACAACTTCTAATCATTTTATCATCTAACTTTCGGTAGTGTCCATGTTTTTATAAAGAGTTGTCAAGCTTTGAGCTATCTTTATCATATTTTTTACAAAAAGTGGCATTGCTGTCATCTTTGAGTCTTGATGACCAAGATGAGAACATTATTTTGATCCTTCTCCCACTCAGAACGATATTCCTGCGGGCCTATTGCGTATCTTTACAACTTCAAAAATCAGCACCTTTAGCTGTCAAACGATAGCTTTCCGATTCTCTAAGCATCATAAGTGACGTCACAGTGGGTAGCGAGATCATTACCCACTGAAGACAATTTTGACAGCTATAACTTTATCGACCTAGGAACATTTTATTAACTTTGCGATCGGCTATGCATAGTTGTTGTCAAATAGATCGAAGACGATTCGTCGCAATGAGCCACTGCTCCGGAGCAGTTTTTCGCGCGAGCCACTATTATGAAACTAAATTGAAATGTACGCAAATGGTGGTTGTTCTCTCGAACCCCTGTACTTTTTAGATTTGCGGGCCTATTGCGTATCTTTGCAACTTCAAAAATTAGCACCTTTAGCTATCAAACGATAGCTTTCCGATTCTCTAAGCATCATAAGTGACGTCACAGTGGGTAGCGAGATCAATACCCACTGAAGACAATTTTGACAGCTATAATTTTATCGACCTAGGAACATTTTATCAACTTTGCGATCGGCTATGCATAGTTGTTGCCAAATCAATCGAAGACAATTCGTCGCAATGAGCCACTGCTCCGGAGCAGTTTTTCGCGCGAGCCACTATTAAGAAACTAAATTGAAATGTACGCAAATGGTGGTTGTTCTCTCGAACCGTGTACTTTTTAGATTTGGAAGTATAATAACAAGTGGAGTCAAACCGGAAACGTCATTTGTCAAGTTAAAGTTTGGTACGTACCATTCTATTTCCAAATTAACCTAATAATCTCGCAGAAAGTAATTACTTGGAAAAATCGTTCTTTTAATTAGGCTTAATTAACTGTGTTCTTTACTCATTGTAGAAAGCTAAACAAATTTCAATGTATGCCAATGCTGGTTGGTCTCTCAGACAATGTATTTCTTTACATTTGGAAGTATATTAGAGGCCCAAATCAACGCCATTGGGTGCGTGCCATTATGCCATAGCCAAGATCGGTTGAAATTAAGACTTTCAATTCCAAAATAAATACAAACTCCTAGCAGAAAGTAAGTACCTAATACCTACCAACCTATCATCTTCAAATTGTTATTTTTATCTTGGAATAATGACACCTTGTCATGACATGAAGCCTCAAGGGGGTGCCAGCCCAGGGACAGAATGTCACTAAGGGGGCACACTCTTCTGCGCTGAAAGATATCTAGTTTGTCATAAAAAGTAAATATGAAACCAACCAGGTTGTTTCTGCGATGAAGGATTTCTAAAGTCTTTCCATAGTGCACCCAGTATCTATATCCCAAACAGTGGCGCAGAATATATTAAGCTTAATATGATCTGCGGTCAGAGGTGTTTTGGAGTGTGGACGGTAAAATGCAAGTTGCACACTCATGTCTCATCGACAATTAATATGTCCCTGGCACGATGGGTGGTAAGCGTTATCTTCATATTACCAAAGTACACAGACCAAATAAAAATGTACCCCTATGCAATTCGAACCTGCGACCTCTCTGGATTAGTACTCATACCACAGAGATGGACTGTGTATTTGTGTTGAATTGTACCTCATTTAATATAATTAATATATTTTTAATCATATTACCTTTGTTTGCAAATGAATACAAACAAACATCTCTTGTTTTATTCTGATTTGTGTTCTTTGTTTATCTACATTAAGATATGTGGAAATATTTTTTAGGTATAGCAGGACGTGCAATTTCACTAGCAAAATCTGAAGAAGAGAGATTGAGGAATCTCCTCAGCATTACAAGGTGACGACTCTGGCACCACAGCAATCCAATATAGGTACCGGAATAACTCATTGGAAACACCTGTCCAAGGATGAATCCCACAAGTAGATGTAGAAGCAGGAGGGAGAAAGGGAGCCCATAGGAGAAAGAGTTGTACATTGGCGATGGGCAACTACTATTTTAATTAAAGATATTATTATGTTTTGGTTAATTTCACATTATGTTCTAACAGTTTTCTCGATTAAATGAATAAGTTATCATGAATGAGTATAATTTATTGGTTTATATATATGTATTATTTAGATGCCAGACACACAGAGAGTGGTACTGACTCTGCGTTTGACTACAAACCCCTTGAATTCTCCTTGACCATCTCAGTGTCTGTATAAAGATCCAATGATTGCATAGATTACAGTGAATGTAGTTCTCTATATGGCTAGCTGTGTATACAGTACTTTATAGTTCTAAAAATGGATGGGTCAAAATGAAAAAAGAATTTAATAAAACTGTTATAATATCCAACAAAAATAAAAATAAAATTTTTACAGTTTCAGGCTACATCAGTACAAAATAAAAACAAATTCTTATTAACTAGTGACTATGCAGCCCTTCCATGACTGCCTGGATACTGCACTCGACCATGTCAATCACTGCCTGGATGCCGCATCTGCCCAACATCTGTACCAGCTCGAAGGCTCAGCTTGGAATGTTGTTATCTAAAATAAAAAATATTTTTATTGTAAATACAGCATATATTTTAGCAAGGAACTTTCAGTGAACACAATCAATTTCAATTAATTGAAAATTAATTGGTAGATACACAGACTGATGGATTTGGAAGTAGCGAAAGAGGTGTACCAGGATTGTCAGAATTAAATTGAGATTACCGCGTTGTCGTTTCATAAATAAATTATACTAATTGAATGTGTATATTCATTTCAACACTTTTTTGAGGAACTGCATGTTGGAGATTTACTCACTCTTTTCCATTGTTCCGTGGAGTTGGTGCCTCCCTCAGCCGGAATCAGAATAGTAGCCAAGATATCTCTCGTGGCCTCTGTATGCCGAACAGCAGCCACCTCAGGCCAAGTCGGGATTCTGCTCAACAATTGAGCAAAATCTTCACTTGCTGCTGGAAAACTTTTCTCGTCGAAGCCATCTTTAAATAAGAAATAACAGTTTTATGAGAATAAAATAAAATATTAACAGTAACTAATAAATCAACAGATTTTACTCACCGAAAAACAAAATTATGAAAACAAAACAAACATATATGTTGGTGGCACTAATGTGCAATCGTTTATTTTAGCTAGCTACTAGATCAGAAGTGAGTTATGTGAGTTTATAAATTTTAAAATCTACAACAAAAACTGAAGTTCCAACTAGAATATGGGTTTGAAAGCAGCACAACTAGGAAAGACATGGAAAAATATCATAAATAGATTTGGGGTGGGTTGGGAGCGCAATGTTTCAAAATTAACTGTTAATAGTTTAACTCACTCTTTTCCATTGCTCCCCAGACTTCGGGACTCCTTCAGGTAGTGGCCAAGGTATTCCACAAGTTCCGCGCCCTTTCTACACCGAGGTAGCCTGGCCCTGGTAGGTGTCCACCCATGCAGATATGGTCGACAAAGTCGATCAGAATCTCCCGCTGCCGATGCCGTAATGAAATTTTACATCTCGGAGCCATCTTAAAATGCAGCATAACAATTTGATGAGAATAAAACATGATGTTACGCATAATTTATTTAAGGGTAATTCACTTATGTATGTACCGTTTGAGCATAAAGGAATAATATCTCAGAATATCAGTCAAGTAAACAAAACAGTTAGATTTGACACTTCAAGGTTTCTCGCCACGCCGCCATAGACAATTATGCATAGACAATATTAACCGTATAATTATGGTTGTCGAACAGTATCACAGGAAAGCATTGGTTGTCAAGGTGTTTTAATTTAGTATGATAATACTATCAAGACTTTTCGATAAAGTCGATAAAAACTATCTAACCACTGAAGCGTTTCAAGATAGATAATCGCAATTTTAATTCGACTATCAACTGAACGAAATGTCGGTGGACATGAAATCGGGAGCAACTGTCATTTTAGACAATAGCACCGCTGATCATGATATAATATTCACAGACTCTTTAAAACTAAATCCAGGGGGTCTAGAACGAGGCACAAAAAGAGTGTCTTTTGAAAGAGTCTTCAGCTATCAAACTTGATTTCTTAGATTAGCCGAGCAAAAAAAGTGACTTTTCTTTTACTTTGGCTTCTAAAGATAAAGAGTGTCGTTTTTCGAGTTTCGTTCATTCAAAAAGATACTTTTTTGCTTATTTCCGTAGAACGGTGACATTTTGACAAACGTTTGGTCTTTCTTTTTGCCACCTTTTGCAGAGCTAAAGTGACTTCTACTCTTCTAAAAAACAGTGACCAAATTTAGTGCCTTTTGTGAAGTTTTCGTAGGTTTTTTGTCATGAAATTGGAGTTTATGACTCAAAAACATTATAATTACAAAATACTATTACATTGCAACGACCATCATAGGTCGCTGGTACATTGTAATAAATTTTATGAGAAAACTTTCGACAAGCAAAATAATTTTCTAAAAATTCTAAATTGGACTAGGTATTAGTTATGTACTTAACTTAGGTACCTACCTCGTCATCGAGATTTCGCCAGCGTACCGCGAGCGCCCCTACCGCTCCCAGTAAGAAGGCGCGCCGAACCGGGCTATTGCTATTGGTTTCGAGACTGTGCAAAGGAGAAAGCGCCAACCACGTACGACCCAGAACTCAAGCAAAGCTCTTAGGGAGCCCAAACAGAAGCTGCGTCCTGCGAAGCCAAACACGCCTGCACTAAAACACTAAGGCGGAGGATATCGCGGAGTACGTGCTCCAAAAGATGGGGTATCATCCGTACGCCTAGTACGCCTAGTAGCCGTGGACAAGTGCCATAGGACAGCACCATGACATAGGTAATGCAAAGTGAAGTGATAATAACATAGTTGATGCTCTATTTACTAATTCAATTTTGTACCAATATACAACCTATGTAACTTAGAATATGCAAAGGAATATGTTAACCTTGGTCAAATAATCTCTCCAAATGACTAGACACACAAAGAAATCAGCAAGCGAATAGCCAACGGGTGGAGACTAGTCCCTAAAAGAGATGAAAAGTAAAGATTTGAGGCTATCAATGAAAACAAAAGACACATTTATTCTTCCCTGTCTAACATATGGGTGCGAGATGTGGGCCTTAAACAAAGAACACAAAGACAAACTCGAAAAATGCCAGAGAGCCATGGAGAGAAGCATGTTGGGAGTCAAGAGTAAAGGATAGAACTCGAAATGAAGACCTACGAGAAATTGTGTAGCACACCTAGCGGCTTACTACAGGAACCAGCATTGGCAGGTCACATCCTGCGTAGTACCCCAGAGAAATTAAGTAAAAAGATGACTGGTACCCACATGAAAGAAAAATAACTAGAGGTTGGCGATGCTGGGAAAACAAACTTAAATTGACAGCCGGTCCATACTGGAGAAGAGTGGCATGGGACAGAGAACATTGGAAGGAGTTGGACGAGGCCTTTGCCATGTGGCACAGTGCTACGTGACCTAATATAAATAGTAATGAATAAAATGTTCTATAAAAATTAACTTCAAAATCACTGTAGGACAGAATAAAGGCTATATTATTGTTATACTTTGTACTTTAATGTTTGTTTGCATGGGTCACAGATGCCTGACAGTAAAATTATTTGATTTGATTCAATTACAAGCAAAACACTTCACCCATGTAATTGTTACATACCTACATATATGTTCTTGAACATCATACATACATAATACTTTATATTCTCTGATGCAAGTATCATAATTAGATAGTGTGAGTGAGATGACATATACCTATACAGTTGTGGTCATATAATTAGGAACGACTAATATCGAAGTAACTTTCAGAAAAACAAGTTCGTGTAACTTTAGTCTTTATTACTGTTACTACCTTCAAACGACATGATAATAAAGCTATGTAAGCAGGCTTTTATACTTTTTATATATAATATGTAAAATTGTTGAACTTCAATTGATAATTTAATTAAAGTTCCATTTGAACTATTTATTTGAAACTTTCTAGCTATGGACAAATAATTAGGAACGGGTAAAATAACTTAGTTTATTGAACTGTATCAGACACAATTTTAATGAAATAAACAATATTTATTACAAAACTATTACAAAACACAGCTTACAAAAAGCAGTATTAGTATTTTGTAGGGTGGCCCTTGCTTACAATAACTGCCCTGCAGCGATGGGGCATGGAATCTATTAAGTTTTTACAGGTTTCATCTGAAATATTGTTCCACGATTCGACAAAGGCATCGATTGTTCGAAGGTATAGATTGTTCAAATTGCTCATCCTTTTTGCAGCCACACTCTACTTCTCTCCAAAGATTTTCGATCAGATTAAGATCTAGACTATTTGCAGGCCAATTTAACACAGTAATTTTTTGATCACTAAGAATCCTTTTAACTGAATGAGCAGCGTGTTTGGGTTCATTATCTTGCTGAAATATCCAGACCTGTAGTCCAACAACCACTCCTCAGCATAAGGTAGCATAGTTTTTCTCTCTCTCCAATATTTGCTTGTATTCAAATTGGTTTAGCATAGGTAGGTACCTTCAATCTTTTTAACTGGCCCAACACCATGACCTGAGAAACATCCCCAAACTTTTATGTTTCCTCCCCCATGCTTTACCACTTTTTTCGTGAACTTAGGATTCAACGCTTACTTAGGCGGTCTACTCACATACTGTTTACCATCAGACCTTAGTCTATTTATTTTCGTTTCATCAGAAAATAACTATTGCATTGACTTGCTGTCCAGTTGCGATATTTATTCGCGAACTCTAACCTAGCTTTTCGGTGCACCTTCGTGAGAAGCGGTACACTCCGGGCGATTCTTCCAAATAACTTTGCATCAGTTAAGCGTCTTCGTACTGTACGTGTAGATACTCCTCCGTCGCCAAAAACTTCCCTCTTTATGTGTTCAGAACTCTTGAAAGGATCAAAGCCTTTGCTGCACGAACAATTAAAGCATCTTCACGTGATGTTGTTTTTCTAGATTTAGGCTTTCGAGGTACATTATTCCTAGTATTAAACTGTTTGACGTGATTTACAACTCTCCTTTTTGCCCATGATTTCGGAATAATTATGCACTTTCAACTTATGTAGTCAATATAAAGGAGATATAAAGCGATGTAATCATAGAATACGCGGGAAACAAAAAAATGCGATAACCATTTTCGAAATTCAAAATTAAGAATTATTTTTTTCCGTTCCTAACTATTTGTCAAGCGGCCAGTACATTTAAAATACAATAGAAATTGAAGTGATAGCAGTGCAATTGTTTTGCATATTGGGTATAAATAATTAAAGCCTATGTACTAATATAACTGTTATTTTGTGTGGTTTAAATTTGTTATCAGTAAGTTATTACAAAAGTAACAGCTACTTGTTTGTCAAAAATCGACTTTCTTACCAGTAGTTCCTAATTATACAACCACAACTGTATATATACCATCTCTATTTAATTCATTTTTAATATTTCAATGCACTTTTTTTACGCACTACACTATTATTTATTCTCAAATGTGATGGGCCCTATAGATCGGGCATAAATAGATCAACAGCTTGATGTTTTTTTCAAAGCACGCAGACTGAACAGTGATATGCAGGGCGTGGAGATTGAACACAGAACCTCTGGGTTAGCAGGCAAGTGCAGAGCAACCATTCGTTACAGAGGCAGTCAGGTTTTATTATTTATAAACAATTTCATACTTTTGCAAGAAAACACACAGTAATTTTTATGCTACCTAGCTTGAAAATTTGCCATGAAAGACATCATCAAATAAAATTTTGTGAGGGTGGAAAAAAGTGTAAAACAATATATTTGATAATTTTTATTCTTTGAAAATGTTTACTACTTATACACCTGTTACTGATAAAAAGATCTTTTTATTTGTTAGATTTCTACTAAAACTCATGTGCCTCCAGTTCCTTCCTGTCTCAAGTTCCAACCAATGTTGGTTTAATGAGGGTCAGGATTCTCTCCACCAGTAGCACAGTGGCTCTGACAAAAGTTGTCATTGCACATAGTTGACAGCAAATCCTTTTCTGAAAAGACAAAAACATCTATGTAAGATCTTATGAAGGCAATAATATGTGCTTTGCATTACAAGGTTTAAATAACCAGGGTTTGATTTGAGGCGATGCTTCTAATTTCCAATTCAATTTTGGAATCTATGAAATGCTACCTTATTAGAGTGAGTTTTTAGTTGGGAGACATTCACATTAGTTTGGTCAGTAGTAGCAAACAATATGGTACTTAGTGCAAATAAGTTTCAAACAATTTACATGGTATCCCATATCGCTGCACTTCAGGCAAAATTACACGCTTTTTAGGTCATGCAGGTTTCTTCACAATGTTTTACTTCATTGTTCATTGAGTGGTAAGTATTAGCTAAGAACACAAATACTGTGCACATAAATTTCGAAAAACTCATTGGTGGTGACTGGAAATTAAACCTGGGTCGCAAGATTGAGAGGCCAGCGAGCTACCGCTGCTTCAAACATTTAAATGAGAAGAAAGTACTATACAACAAAAACTTCGTCTTACCTTCCTGCAGTTTTCTAGCACCACTAGCCACACGATAGGGAATACCAAAGCAGGAGTCATGACCTCATAAGACTTTGAGACTTATTTAGCACATGGGACAGGTTGCAATGTCTGAAATAAAAATGATCGACATTAGCGTGTATATATGTAGGTGAAGTAGCAATCTACTTTTCCAATACTGAAATGGGATAGGAGCCAATCTCAAATACGGGGAAACTTGGAATATACTTACATCGGGGAAAGAGTAGAAAGGCAATTTTTTTCCTGTGTAAAACGAAGAATAGTAAACGTCTACTTACTTCTCCATACACTCCAACATAATTAGATTCTTCCCCTTTTTCATCAAAGAGTGATTTGTTTCCTTCTTTTCACTTGATAAGTATAAACGACAAGAAATACCTAGGTACCTATTATTTATTTTGATGGATAATTGGATATCTATTTTGAAATGTATGCGTTGCCGCTAGCGGTACCCTAATAAACAACGTATCAACTACGAATAAGAAGACGATATGTTGCTGCTAGCGGTAGTGTTCTTCGTTAGGATGCGGTGCCGTGAATTAAAAAACAAGAAGGAATTTTGTGTGTAACATGATATCTGTTAAAACTATGAGCCATATATTTTTAGCCCATCGCAATACATTTGAAAGCAAAAGTGAAGTTAGACAACAAGGCCCCTGGTTACTTGCATCTAATACTGTCAGCCACTGTACCAATGATTCGATATTTAAAGTCACCCATCCAGCGAATATTTTTCAGTTTATCACGTGACCTCTCACCGCTAAAGCACCGCTAACAGCATTGCATACACTTTGGATTTTGACACTCTTTTTTGTCTATACACATTTTTTTTTTTTGAATGAATGGTTGTCTGTGTCTTGGCTTCCAAAAGTGAGAAGAGCGCATTAGAGAAAAGTGTGCACATTCTACGGATAAAAAAAAGAGTATCTTCAAAAGAGTGAAGGTGACTTTCGAAAGAAAAGAGCAAAAGGCTCTTTTCGCAAATTCGACCGTGGTAAGGCCCCAGAGGGACTTTTTTTCATGAATCTGGTAATATTTCTAAAATCTTTAAATATCCATTCATCAGTACAGTTTTTACAGGTGAGTGCATGGGCATCCTAGAATCGATCAAATATATCGTAGAATACAACATAGATAAATCTCTAATACTTTCAGACAGTTACTCCGCCCTGCGGTCTATCATATCCAACCCCTTTGACAAAATTCCATATGCCCTGTCGCTCTTGAAATCAGATATCTACTTAGCATTCTTGCATGGATTCCAGGCCATTCTGGGATTAAAGGTAATGAAATCGCTGATTCTTTAGCTAAAACAGCCACCACTCATGGTGAAAAAAATAACTTCAAAATATTTTCTCATGACCTAATTCTTCTTCCAGTTAAATTTCTTTCAAAATCATGGAACACTTCCTGGAAATCCAGCAGCACCATTAAAGGTAAACACCTATTCAACATCCAATCTTCAATTAAATTAAAGCCATGGTTCTCTAAAACTAAATTCAGTAAAAAAATCACCTCCATAATATCAAAGTTACGTTTAGGTCACTGTTGTTCCCAAGTTCACCTTGCAAGAATAAATATTCGAGAAAACTCCCTTTGCGAATGTGGTCTTGAAGATGGGACTATAGATCATATTTTGTTTAATTGCCCTTTAAATAACTCTCCTCCGTTATTAGAACTTTTAATCCACAATAAAGTCACCCTCCCAACTACAAACTACTGTAGTCCCTCCTTTATTTTATCTCTGAATGATAAAGATGACATTAAAGCGTTAACCTCATTTTTAATTAAAAATAATATTTCAATATAAGCTATCACGATCTTATTTTTATATCTATCATGTACTTAATTATTTTTATTTAATCACAATATATACTTACGTATGTTTATCTTTTCACTTCATATTTACCGTTATCCTTAAATAGCACTATCTAACTATATATACTTATATATTATTTTTATTTTATGTATTACCAGAGAGGTAATAATTCCTCCTTTAGTCCTTCTCCGTAAGCTTTTTATTAATCACTTGACGCTGGCAAGACTGGCCTTTTTACAAAGACCGTAGCTGCCATATTAAAAGAAAAAAGAATGATGAGCGGGCGGAAAAGTTAGGCGGCAATTTTTAAATTGAAAATTGTAAAATTGTTTTAAACTAGTTTCTGGCGTCTTAATCGTTGTTTATTAGATGAAAATGGGTGGGCGTAAGCCTAGGAAGAGAAAGAAAGCTAGTGAGAAGGAGGATGGCACTGATAGCGGTGACTCCGAGTCGAGCCCAAGTGATGACCAAAAGGAAGATGGAGAAATGAACTTGGACAAGTATACTACGCCGTACAGGGTAACTGATTACACTCGCAGGTACCCCGAGGATACTTCAAACGGTATGGAATATATTGTTTTTGTAGAAAGCTCTGTAGAAAAGCCGATAGGTAGCAGGGATATGATCTCGCTCAACAACTGCCTCACAAGATTTATCAAAGGGTTCAAATATCTGAAGAAAATTACGAAGTCCAAGATGGGAGTTGTCTTTGACAAACCTAACTTGGCTAACACTTTTATGGATAATACCACCTTTCTAAAGGACTATTCTTTGAAAGCTTCAGTACCGGCGGCGTCAACTGAGGTCACTGGGGTTGTCCGAATTCCGACAGACATGACTAACAAAAAAGTTTTCGTGGCCCTCTCGAGCTCCAAGAA
Organism: Ypsolopha scabrella; assembly: GCA_910592155.1. Classification (NCBI taxonomy): domain Eukaryota; kingdom Metazoa; phylum Arthropoda; class Insecta; order Lepidoptera; family Ypsolophidae; genus Ypsolopha; species Ypsolopha scabrella. Next base: position 13,870,390 of record OU342987.1, read on the forward strand.
GATTATATGCGTAAGAAGACTATTGAGGAAGACACACACCGACGGAAAATCAAAACTTTATTTATTTATTTATTTATTTAACCACATTACACTATCTTTACAGCTAGGCCAATTCAATAGTGCAGTAAAATCAACAATATATAAGTTACCACACAACGTGACACAAAAGAAACACAAGTATTTACATTCTCACAAAATTACCAACACATAACATGACACAAGCAACAAATTTAAACATAACAAATAAGATATAATGCTACTCTTGTGAAATCACCCAGAGAGCAGAGAAAAAGGTCTGTGTGATCGTGGATCTTGTTGAGCAGTTGTAGCGCCCGTGTCAGGGGAGCCTTCTGGTGAAGGTTTGTCCTACTACTTTCTATAACGAATAGTCGGCCACTTCGCACCCTTAGGAAATCCTTGGGCACCCTCAGCTTACATTCCCTTAGTAAAACCGGATTCGTTTCCATTCCGCGACATATCTTAAACAGATACGAGGCCAGAGTAAGCTCCCGCCGAACCTCCAACTTGTTGTATCCAACCATACCCAGCACGAATAATGTCGGATACATTAGTGGATATTTAGGATACACCCCATGAAGTTTCATGTAGAGATATCTTGTAAATTTATTTTGAATTTTCTCCAACATGATTTTATACTTAGCTTCATGGGGTGCCCAGACAACTGCGTTAAACTCTAACTTACTTCGAACTAAGGCGTTGTACAAATTCTTCATAGCTGTGATGCTAGCAAAGCCATTAGCCGTTCTGAGAACAAACCCTAGCATTCTAAATGCCTTTTTGCAAACATCAACAATATGCTCACGAAATGTGAGGTCTGAAGTCATCCGCACACCCAAGTCGCTTACTACCGTCACGCGTCCCATCTTGCTGCCCTCCATTGAGTACTGGTGGAGGCTTGGGGAGTGGCTCCGGCTGAACGATATGACGTTACACTTGGACACGTTAAACCGGAGCTTGTTCTCATGACTCCACGCCACAACATTATCTATATCGCGCTGTAAGTGATTATGATCCTCCTCGCAGGTGATTTTAGCATAAAGCTTCAAGTCATCCGCGAAAAGTAAACACCCAGCATATTCCACTACTCTGGGCAGGTCATTGATCATGATGATGAACTCCAGCGGTCCAAGATTGCTACCCTGGCTGACTCCAGAGTATGTACAGTAGACTTCCGATACGCTGTTGCCGTACTGAACATATTGTTTCCTGTCCTTCAAGTAGCTCGCGAAGAATCTCAAAGTCTTATATCTTATTTAAACTAGAACCTACACCCACAGTAGCAATAACTTTTGCCTCGTCCTCACTGCCCAACTATGTCTACTTAAAGAAATGGCGTTTGCAGGTCGACACTTACATTCCTCCCATAAAGCAGTGCTTCAACTGCCTGCGATTTGGTCATCTCGCCAAATTCTGCAAAAATTCTGAAAGATGCTCAATTTGTTCTGAAGCTCATAGTTTCAGAGAATGTAAACAAGACAAAGACAAAGCAAAATGTGTGCACTGCGAAGGCAACCATATTTCAATTTCAGGCTCTTGTCCCGTAAAACAAAAAAAATTCAGGAAATTAAAAATAAAGCCCGCCCCTCTCCTTTTGTCAGTCTTTTTGATGACAAAAGCTTCCCAGCCCTTGCAAAAAAAGACAGTTCCAAAAAAGATTTTGTGAACCATTTATTAGGTGATCAAATTTTTTTGAACTTATTAACGGAAAGCATAATCAAGGTAATTACACTTAATAAAACTAATAATACAAGTATCTCCTTGAAAACAGTCAGTGATGTTTTACATGAAACATTTCAGAAAAAATCTTTAACTCCCTCATCTTCACAGAACAATTAAAAATAGTACAATGGAATGCTCAAAGTCTTTTGAGCAACAAACATATTTTAACTCAGTTTTTATATGATAATGAAATTCATGTAGCTCTTTTATCAGAAACTTGGTTAAAACCGCATAACCGATTAAAAATTAGACATTATTCTGTCTTAAGAAATGATTGCGGTAATACTCATAATGGAGTAGCTATTTTAATACATAAAAGTTTAAATTTTAAACTAGGTATTTGACACTTACTCGTACTTCGATAATTCTTTACAAAATATTGCTATAGAACTAAATTTTAATAACAAGATATTACATTTAGTAAGTATGTACATTCCTGGGAATTGTTCTCCTAGGTTTAACAAAAATAGATTTGATATCTTAATAAAAAGTATACCTAAACCTTTCATAATAGCTGGTGACTTTAATGCACATAACGCAACTTGGGGCAGCAGTACAACTGATCCTAGAGGTAGTAGTATTTTGAGTATTACAGAGGATAACGATCTGGTTACATCATGTCCCGTAAGTCTACCTACTAGAGCTTTGAATGATCCAAGCTCTGACCTAACAATACAACTCAAGGACGCCATGAAGAAAGAATGGATGCATCACTGGCAAGAAATAGTAACCCTCAAAGGAAAATGGTATTACGAAATCAACAAGGAAATATCTCAACCTTGGTTTGTCAAAGGAGCTGAATTTATATTCAGAAAATTTTATACCATAATCTTCCGGCTCAAATTTGGTCATGGACGCTTCAATGCTCATTTAAAAAGACTGAATATAATTTCTTCGGATGAGTGTGATCAATGCAACACAGCTTCTCCACAATCTCTTCACCACATTTTTTACGAATGTCCGGCTTTTGCCGTCCAAAGGATACTTTTGGCTGATCAACTGTTAAATATTTTCGAAGAAGACCTGAACGTCCCGCGCTCGCTTCAGGAATTATTAAAAAACCCAGCAACCTTTATTCCTATTTATAAATATGTGGAGTCCACAATTGGCGAAATTTGATTATGACATGGCTTAATACCCTTACCGGATAAGACATACACGATCTAATGACTTGGCAAAACTGCCTATACCCGGATTTTACGTAAATAACCAGTTTGAAAAGATATCGAAGATTTGGCCTAGTTGGCCATAATGAAAAGACATTGAAGACTTGGCTAAGTTGCCTTACACTGAAAAGACATTAAAGACTTGGCCTAGTTGCCCTTATTGTAAAGACATTGAAGACTTGGTAATATATGAAGGCACCGATTGAAAAAAACCATGGAAAACTACTAACTTATGACATGGCTGTATGCCATACATTGTATGGTCTAAAACCTTTGCCTGCCTGACAAGGCGAATAAACCCAAAAAAAAAGAAGGTTTCCATTCCATTTCCATTAACGGTGGATATTTTGAACATTTATTTTATGTAATAAAGTATCACTTTATTTTATTTACACAAATAATATTATTTAACTCACAGAAGAAGTCGGTTTGGTGATAAAAATGGATACCAAAAAGTCACAGAATGGTCGAAAAAATCGTACGCATATTTGTTCTTATTTTCAATACAATTTACCAAAGTGTGTCGTCGACAAATCGTAGATTTCAGCTTAATATCATGATTTACCTCTGCAGATCGTAAAGTGTATGAATTCGAAAATCTTTCATGAGGATATAAAAATAAGTGCGACTACGAGCGGAGCGAGCGGACCTAAAGATACATTTGAAGAGCGTGAAGCAGAGCAGAGCGAGGCGACCACCCCTAGTCTTAACAGAAATACGAACTGCCAAGCTAGATTTTGACATGCTGACGACATTATTGTACAATGAGTTTGTTGAGTTTTAAAGTAAGTATTTCTCAAAATTCATGTGATCATTTTTTTACAGGTTTCCTTAAGTTATCATTGAAGAAAACCAGGGAACAAGATACGAAGAAACCCAGTAGGAGCTCAGATCTAATTATTATCGATGAATCTTTCGACTGTTTGACTTCTGAATTTGCTGAAACTGTAAGATATGTTAAATTTTTTGTCTGATTATTATTTTGATGCATGATACAACTCCATAATATAAATATGTAATGTCTGTCATGGCTAACATATATCTTTTCCAGATGGCACAGAAAATATATTCTCCGATAGTTATAGATGACTCCACAGACGCGTCTACCGACAGTGATCTGCCTGAGATCAAGCTACCAGACCCTGAACCGGCCAAGGCAGGAAATGTAAGGTCACCTCAACACCAAGTAATTGTTAACGCATTTCAATTACCAAATGACCCATCAAATACAAAAAAAAACTATAGAATAGGGCTCTCTATTCTACATATAGTCATAAATAGGTCAGATACTTTGTTTGACATACACACCAATCAAAATCATAGACTTCAGAACCGCTTCAAAACAATGTATTCATTGTTTTGTAATTCCAAGTAGACTTAATTCTACTAGGATATTAATTGACGTTTCAAAGTCTACATTTTTAAAGATGGTAGAGCTAATGCCGGGCTCGACTGTGGAGGTACCACCATCTTACTCGGAAATTCTCCCGAAGTTATTCGGGGGAGAGTAAGAGGACAGCTCTCAGGCAAAAAACTAGGCGGCCCACCATTGCCTGGGACCGACGGATGGCGGTATATCCATCCCCAATTGCCGGGCCTTATATAAATTAGACTGGTGACGGGCAGCGGCGTCACTGGTGCAAGGGTTTCGGCACCGCGCTCACCAACCCGCCTGCCCAGTGTGTGTGAGTATGGGCATTTCTTCCAGGAGGACCGCCAAGAGTGGCGAAATCCTGGAAAGGCCTATATCCAGCAGTGGACGAAACAGGCTGATGGATGGATGGATGGATTTTTAAAGAAGACATGGTCTGATCATAGATTAGGGTATGTATAACTGACCTTTTATAGATATGCGCCACAGAGGTATTCGTCCTAGGCCATTGAATTCTTCAACCATATCTGTAAACTGAATTTTTGTAACTACTTACACCAGTAATGCACATGCTGAACGCTCATGTAGGTATTATGCAATTTCATGCCTTGTTCATTCCAAACAAAGATTATGCTGTCGTAGTTACTATACTTTTATTACTTCAGACAGTTAAGAAATTCACAGTTCTCATTAACTAGTATTATATATTATTATTAGAGTGCATTACAAACCAGAAAAGATAAAATAGAAACAAATGTAAAGACAAGAATTTGAAAAAATTCCTCGGGCGAGGCTTCGAATCCTGGCCCGAGAAATTTATCTATGAACCAATGTCTTCTTTGCACTCATAAAATTGATAATTTACTTAGGCTTGGTGTTGAAACGTTGAAACCAGAAACAAATATAAACAAGCTTTTCCAAAATTAAGACTTGCCAAAGTAGGTACCCCTTTTGTAGGACATGGTATAAGATTTTACAATAAGCTTCCAGAGGAGGTCCTTAGTTTGCCTGAAAATAAGTTTAAACTTTATATTAAGCAAGCTTAAGAAAGCTTATTATAAAATCAATGATTATTTGGACGGTAATGAAGCATGGTGTAATAAATAATAATAATCTTAATCAAAATTTGTAATTCATAATTAGCATATTTTAATATTGTATGATTCCTATAAAGGCTTAAAATTAATTATTAAGTAAACTGACTTTGTTGTTAATGGTAATAGACAATATGAGACGGGTTGACTGAGATACATTTTTTCTCTTTTTTCTCGTGACATAATTCCTGCAGTCTTATATTTTTTATGCCTTTACTTAGCAGGTATAAAAATTTGTATACTTGTAATATAATTTTGTACCAAATGTTTTTTCGAAAAAAGGCATGTTTGCTAAGTTTCTTGCCCTTCTTCTTAGCAATACTAATCGAATGGTGCCGATGGTTAGGCATATTATATTTTTTATTCCTATATTTTTCTATTTTATGCAGGTGTATAACTTTATTACATTTTAGTAGCCCAACCTTAATATTTTTTGTATATATTTCCCGTATTTATTTATCAACTTATTTTCATTGCATTATGTACATATAGGTATATAATATTTTTATCCCTAGATTTCTCAATTTTATGCAGGTGTTTATATACACATTTTAGTAGCCCAACCTAAATATTTTTTGTATGTATTTCCCTTATTAGTATATATTTTTTTTATATTCTAAAGATATAATTGTAAAGATTAACTTTGACTTTTGCAAAGTATACTTTATGTATATATCTATCAAAATAAATATTTTGATTTGATTTGATTTGATATGTCAAATTAGAACTAAAAACCGGCTAAGTGCGTGTCAGGCCACGCGCAGTGTAGGGTTCCGTAGTTGCCCAGTACATTTTATAAGTTGGTCTACTATTAACAAATCGCGCCAAACTTCTAGTTCACTCGGAAGTTGCTCTCCCGGAAAACGGCCCATACATTGTCGTTTAGAGGGGACTAAAAGTTTGGCGCGACCTGTACTCGTAAACCTGTAAAGCCTACTTAGCTGTGATAGTTTCCCTTTAATTTCATTATATACAATACCTTTGTGAATTTTTTCACATATTCATAAACCACCGGTTTAGCCAGCAGGGGGGGGACACACTTGACTCTAACAAAAATAAATAAAATCGAAAAATGGTTTTCACACACGCACAATGTTTTTGAACGACTTATCCAACGATACCCCACTATGGGATTTTATTATTTATTTAATTAACACACACTTGAAATACATTACAAACACAAATCCAATGCGTATAACATGGTAGACAAATTATTTACAAAATTGACGAGAACAAAAATTCATCCCCAATTTACGTACATATGGGAGGTACTCTTAAAAAATGTTTTTTTCGACATTTTATTTTACCATTTTGTCAGCATAATTAATATATGTATACCCATGCCAAGTTACAGCTTTCTAGTACTAATAGTCTCTGAGCTAAGCCGTGTAGTATACTACTAGAGCATGGTACACCACAGCCGTCTGTCTGTCTCTTTGTCCGTCCGCGGCTTAGCTCAGATACTTTACTAAGTACTAGAAAGCTGTAATTTAGCATGAGTATATACCTAGTCGGTTCTTAAATACTGTCACTGGCCATTTATTTTAAAAATAGAACACCTAGAAAAATATATGAAATGGTGTTAGATTTTCAAATATTTTTTGATTAATAATCTGCCAAATCACAATCACATTCATTCATTTTTTACGATGGAGTGGACTCGCAAAGAGGACCGAGTAGCAGTAATTGCATTGCATCGTTGCGGCCATCCACCGAAGACAATATTCAACTTGCTTCAAAAATTAAAAATCACGAAGAGGTTCGTGTACCGTACCATCAAGAGGTACAATGAAACCTCTAATTTTGAATTGAATTTGTTTATTGTTCTAGAAAAAATACTTAAAATTATTACAATTTTGCCAAACCACTATCGCGGTTTGTCGGCAAGCTCTTAATTTAACTTAATTTATATCCACACTATACAAAACACTTTTTAGTAAACAAATGGTACAATATTTATTTAACAATAATAATATTTTTTTCTTGATTTAAGTCTTACATAAAAGAAGGCGCTTGAGTTTGGTCTTAAAGACAGATTTTTTAACATTAGTAACACAGAAGTCTGTTGGGAAGCTTTTATAAATTCTAGGTAACATACTGATACCCATACGGGATCCGTAGTAGTTACAATGTTTAGGTATTTGGTTTCGTTTCTTTTGGTACTACGGGTAGGATAGCTACAATTTGATATTTTTAAGAAATTTGGTTTTCCAAACATTTCTATGGCTATCTCATATTTTACTCTCGTATCTATCGGCATTATTCTACAAATTTTGAAGAGGTTTTCATATTCACCTTTACATTTACTTTTAATATTTTTACTCACTATGCATTTAAGGAACCTTAACTGAAGTCTTTTTATTTCATTTAAATAAGTGGGAAATGTTCTAGTGTCGATGACGAGAAAAGAACTGGCAGACCTCGTTCCGTTAGGACTCCAGGGGTCATCAAAGCAATCAAGGCGCGTATTGCAAGAAATCCCGTCCGCAAGCAGAAACTGATGGCTTTGGAGATGGGATGAACCATAAGTACCGTAAAAAAAGTACTCAATAAAAACCTGGGACTACGAGCTTACCGAAAAAAGAGTGGACATCTTCTGAACGCGCGTCTGATAGCTATGAGAGCCAAAAAATGCAAAGTTTTGCTAAAGCGGTACGCAAGAAACAGACACCGCGATATCCTGTTTACAGACGAGAACATTTTTAATATCGAAGAGAAGTACAACAAACAAAATGACAGGGTGTACGCTACCAGGTCTGCGGCCGCTGGAAATGCCATTCCCAGAGTGCAGCACGCCATCATCCATCATCAGTCATGATTTGGTTGGGAGTGTCCTACTATGGCCCTACTGAAGTGCATTTTTGTGAAAAAGGTGTCAAAACCAGCGCAAAAGTTTACCAAGACACGGTTTTAGATCGCATAGTAAAAGATCTGCCCCAGGCACTCTTTGGAGGACGGCCATTTGTGTTTCAACAGGACTCCGCACCTGCTCATAAGGCCAAAACAACTCAGGAGTGGTTCGAGCGCCAGAATATCGAGCTAATAAGGCATCAAGATTGGCCCTCATCTAGCCCTGACCTCAATCCACTGGATTACAAAATTTAGCAGGAATTGGAGGAGAAGGTCTGTTCTAAACCTCACAAAAATTTGAGTAGCCTAAAGTCATCATTGATTAAAGCAGTGGCCGATATCGACATGAATATGGTCCGTGCTGCTATTGATGATTGGCCGCGAAGATTGAAGGCTTGTGTGAAAAATGGTGGCAATTATTTTGAATAAATTTTGTGTTTAATGCAAGCTAATTAAATTACCCTTTTTTTAAAAAAAACTTTTTTTTAATATCATGACTAGTTTTCATTTTATAGCGAATTTTGTTTGTGACAGAATTTAAGCACCGACTAGGTATATTAATCATGCCGACATAGAAGCAGAAGAAAAACAAAAAAAGAAATTTTTGCGTACCTCCGCTACACGCAAAGAGGAGGATGATTTTTTTTCTCTCGTTTATCCCATATAGTGTGTCGTTGGATAGGTCGTTAATAGTACTTTATGCTACGAGAGCGTAAAGGAGGCAATAACTTGTACGAGGAACGATTTGAAACACGAGCGATAAGCGAGAGTTTTAAACGTTACGAGTAAGTTATTGCCCTTACGCACGAGTATCATACTACGTTTTTCAATGCATAGTGTGAGTAAATAAATTAAATGTAATTAAATAAATACCTAAAGAAACAATAAATACATACTCCAAACATTCTGTATTCTGAGACTCTAAGGCCGACTTGCACCAATATTTAAATCTAGATTTAGGACTTAAGCTGAGTTTAATTTGTCAGAAATGTACTGGCTGACAGATCGTAAACCTGATTTAGCGATAAAATCGAGATTTAAGATTTTGGTGCAAGCCGCCCTAAATGAACTTTAGGAGGGCATTCTTTTTCATTTTCTTTGCACGCAAGTTGCCGACTGAATTCGACTCCCACCAGCTTATTGTACATAATAATATAAACAACAATGGCTGCCCGATATTGTCTATTCTTTAGATACAAACAAAGAATGTTGTTGACAAGGAAGACCGATCGATAACATTGTATTTTTCTTAAATATTGTACCGAGAATGCAAGTGGCCAGTATCATTTTGCGAACTTCAAACTGTTTGCCTTTTGGCATTATAATCAAAAAGTTCTTATTCATATTACGATTAAATGAGGTTACTTACCAAGAAGTTTATTTTAACCAAATCCTTCTTGTTACCTATATAAGGTGACTTTAATTTATTAAGCCAAATTGTTACTGAAGACTCGGTAAGTGCTCAGTAACAAGATTCAATGACCCTTTTGTGAAATTCGTAAATTATTCTTTTCGTGTTCCTTACAAACGCAAGCCCAGCCCCGAGTCAATTACGATGAGAAGTCAAGATTTTATTTTGCGAAATTAGCAAAAACTGTTATCGATCCGTGATACTGATCACTTACCAAGCCTCTAATAAGAGTTTGGCTGCATAAATTAAAGTCAACCTATATATATTATCAAAAGAAATTAAAAAGTAAAAATCAGGCACTTGATTAAATTTCATCAGAATTTTCAATTTGTAAAGTTACTACCGACGCAAAATGTCGTCTAAACAGTTTTCATTTCATCAGCCCACGAACGCATCAAACTGAAACACTAGTCTAACAAAGCAAACCATATCGAGCTTGATGGCGCTTGATACAGTGCTCTGTCTCACTCTTTTGATCTACCTAAAGAGGGACGCACAGTGTATATCGAGCTGTCAAAGCTCAATATGGTCTGTCTACTATGCTATGTACCCAGCTCATTTCTGTCAAGTATATCTATAGTACACAAGATAAGACTGGTAACTGTTTTCGATAAATTAAAAAAATAAAACATACCTCAGACATGGCTGTATGAGCTAAGTTCCATTTGCCTTCCCACTATGAAGGTGGATAAAACTAAAAAAAATGCAAATTAAACATTAAAGTTGACTTTGACAACGGATTAGACGCATATAAAACAGAACTTTACGAGCACTTGCATTGAAAAATATATGGCGGGTGTGTGAAAACCATTTTTAGATTCAGGGACCAGTTTGCTAAATAAAAATTACGGTAGTAGTATACTATAACGAAGTTAATAGAAAAACTATTACAGCTAAGCAGGCATTACAAGTTACGAGGGCGTTATGTGACTCGGTGGCGCAATTGGTAGGGCGCTTGACTTGATAACAAGAGGTCGCAGGTTCGAATCCTGGCCCGAGGAATTTTTCAAATTTGTTTCAAATTGATCATTTCTAGTTTGTAATGCACTTTAATAATAATATTTAGTAAATTAAATAATTTAATTTCTTAACTCCTTGCGATGGATAAATCTCAAAGTGTTTATAAATATAGAAAATTATTTCTATAATAGTTTCAATAATATTTAGAATTTAGAATTCCAAAGCGAATGATTTCGCGATAGAAACATAATCTTAGTCAATGAGAACTGTGAATTTCTTAACTGTCTGAAGCAACACATTCTAGTGACGACAGTGCCATCTGTTTCTTAAGAACAAGGCGTGAAATCACATAACGCCCTCGTGAGCGTTCAGTATGTGCCTTACAAGTTGGTTAGATCAAAGATTTACAAAATATTCGGTGGACAAATATGGTGGAAAAATTCAACGGTCTAGGTAACATCGGTGACACAATTGGTAGCGCACTTGTCTTGATAACAAGAGGTCGCAGGTTCGAATCCTGGACCAAGCACATTTTTCAAATTCTTGTCTTTCATTTGTTTCTAATTGATCTTTTCTAGTTTGTATATAATTATTCTAATAATAATATTTCATTTGATAATATTATATTTTGCTGCTTTTTAGGGTTTCGTACCTCAAAAGGAAAAAACGGAACCCTTATATAAATGAAATGAAATGAAAAAATCTTTAATGAAAATAAATGTTAGTGTAAATGTTCCTGGCTCCCAAGCTAGAATCCTCTGTCCAATGAGTAGCCAGGCTTCTTTCGTTACATTAGATAGGTACATTTTGCAACTTATACTTATAACTTAGTAAGAATATTACTTTAAGGCGCCTAGGCACGCCACCGTTTTAGTACAAAATTTAATAATCCGTTTCTCAGTTGTTTTTCGTAAAAGACCAAACTATGTGACCTTTATCAGCTGGTGCTGGTATTTTAAAAGGCACCATTTTGCCAAAATTTTGAATATTAATTTTGTTTTAAAGATATCAAGCTGGACAGATTTACATACAAAGTTGTTTTCTTGCCTCAGATTGTATCTATATCAAAATTTAACATTTCAGCCACATAGCGACTTTGTAAATGCCTGTATTTAACTATAGAGGTCTATACCTTTAGTCTATAAAGAAAAACAACAGAGAAACGGGTTATCAAATTTTGTACTAAAACGGTGGCGTGCCTATGCGCCTTAAATAACAATCGCCATACCATTCAAACTAAATTAGTGCAGGTGCAGGTAGGTAGCTACTCATCCGTGCGAGTTAACATTCGTTTTTTTTCGGCACCTACCCACATCTACAGATGGAAACAAATAAATAATCTTAATTAAACCTTGTTAAAGTTTGAAAACAACACAAATAAATTAGTTAAGGATACATGGATATATTATTGTAAATAGGATCACTTTGTTGTCCTTATAACTGATAATACCCTTTATCTCGAGAACGCTTGGGAGGTACCGAGTTGAAATTAAAACCATAATATACTCAGGTGTACAGTCCCTTGAAGCTGTGAAAAAAACAAACTTCTAAGTTAACGTAACAAAATAAATATGGGTGTTTATGCCCCAAAAAATGAATGAATGAATGAATGAATGAATAAACACTTTATTGCACACAGAACAAGATATTTACAAATATACAAAGAACAGACTGAAGGCAAGGGCGGACTTATTCCTAAAAGGAATTTCTTCCAGTCAACCTTGGGAAAATATAAAACATTTTTATTGAAGAAATTCACATCAGTGCATAGGTACATTCTAAGTTAGTTCTAAATCTATAATCTAATTATAAATATACTAAATACAAATACATACTTAAATACACAAATACATACATACAAATAACCAAGTAGCTTAGTCAGTAAGTCATTCAGAGAGAGGAGAGGTAAAATTTTTTCAAGTGATATTTAAAAGAGGACACAGAAGGAAGATCTTTGAGATTTTGCGGAAGTTCATTCCAAAGCCGAACAGCATTGACCGTAAAAGATTTGGAGAAACGATCAGTGGTATGCGGAGGCATCGCCAGATCGTGGTGGTGACAGGAGCGAAGCGTTCTGTTACTACGGTCAATGCGAAGGACAACTCTTTCTTTTAAATAATTGGGGTAGAGGGGATTGTGAAGAACATTATATAAAAGGGAAAGGATATGCAATTTCCTGCGAAGTCGGATAGGGAGCCACTTTAATCTGCATCGAAACTCGGAGACGTGATCATACTTGCGCAGTCCGAATATGAATCGAATGCACAAATTCTGAAGACGCTCCAGCTTATCAAGCAGCTCTTCAGTGGGATCTAGATAAGCAACATCGGCATAATCCAGAAGGGGAAGAAGAAGAGATTGAGCTAACGTTATTTTCGTATCCAGTGGCAGGAATTTCTGTAGGCGCTTAAGCGAGTGATATGAGCCGAAAACTTTACGACTTACTTCATTGATATGTGGACACCAAGACAGAGTTTGGTCCATCCACAAACCCAAATTCCTCACTATCGTACAGTAAGGCACTACTTCCCCATCAAAAATCACATCTGAAACGTTGAACATGTCCAAGCGGGAGACATAATAGTTACTACCAATGAGGATAGCCTGTGACTTCTTCGGGTTGACCTGCAAACCAAAACGTTGCGTCCAATCTCTAATGGCAATAAGATCAGAGTTAATGGTGTCTACAGCCCTGTTTATGTCGTCTAGCGGTGCTGCTGCGTACAGCTGCAAGTCGTCAGCATATAGATGAAAGGAGGAAGACAGAGAGGTAGTAATAGAATTGATAAAGATCGAGAAAAGGAGAGGAGAAAGAACGCCACCCTGTGGGACGCCGGCATTAAGGTTACACCATTCGGATTTGAAGGTATCGATTTTAACCATCTGCTGTCTACCGCAGAGATAGGAATTGAACCATGAAATTACCACTGGAGATACATTGAGAGACCTCAGCACGCCAACAAGTATGTCGAAGTCGACAGTATTGAAGGCGTTGCTGAAGTCTAGGAGCGTTAGGACGGTAAGATTCTTCTGTTCAATGTTTAACCTTAAATCATCTGTTACATTGACGAGAGCTGTAACAGTGCTGTGTCCTGGACGAAAACCAGATTGGTAAGGATTAAGGAGATGGTTATGGGACAGGAATTCAGCAAATTGCTCATGAACAATATGCTCAAGAATTTTGGACAGAATAGGGAGAATGGATATAGGACGAAGATCAGAAAAAGAAGCAGGGTTAGACTTTTTTGGGAGAGGGATAATGTGGGCTTTCTTCCAAATGTATATTTCGACACTCTCAATAGAGTCAAAATTTATATGGTATTTTCCGTTGACCTAGAACTATGAAATTTGGCAAATAATACGGTCTTATGCTACAAGTACATATAGGGAAGAATCTTTAAACTGTACATTTGTAATTAAACCATTAAAAAAAAACATAAAATATTTATACTTTGTACCAACAAATTTGTACGGAACCCTCGGTGGGCGAGTTCGACTCGCACTTGTCCGGTTTTTTTGCGTTTAATTCGAAAAATATCGATCGCACGGTAAAAATGATCAAATTTACAATATACAATCCTTACCATTTTTGTGGAACAGTTGAAAACAACCAAGTTATTGAGTAAAAACAATTCCTACTTGAAATAAAATTTGCACACGAAAGTTGGTTAAGGGGCTATTTCGATAAAAATGGCACTTTTTGAAATTATATACCTGCTTTTCACATGAAGCCACTAATTTAATAAATCATTCGGAACCTTTTTCTAGTTTTGTTCAGTACAGAAACGTGATTGCGTAACTTTCGCTCGATAGAAATAATTATTGAAATGAAGTCTTCTTCTACACTTTTTTTATATTATGACAAACTGGAATGATATACAGACATGAACGATATTTTATTGGATAGATTTTAACGATATCTAAATTTTCTCAGTTGGAAATTTGGATAGCTATTTTAGTTCATTTTATATTAATTTAAAACCGACATTTTGCAATTTTTTCCGGAATCCGTCCCTCTCGCACTGCGGGGCGTTCCGCATGGAGTAACAGTGACCTTTGCAAGGGCGACATATCCTCTTAAGTACCTATTTCTTAATTTTAATTATATTTGTGTCCAACCAATATGCTTGCTCGTACAAAAATAATAGCCCGTATAAAAACCTTGCATAAAATAAAATAATAAAAATTGGCCCTAAGGATGTCTCCACTTTGTGACTATGTTCCAAGAAGTTTAGGTAGAGAATATAATACTCTCACTATTTCGATCTCCATAACCTTAAACCATATAACACGGGACTAGGCAAGCGCACTTCTGCCGAAGTACATGAACAATTTGTTCTTGTAAGTTTGCTTGTGTGCGCGTTTTGTGTTTGTGTTGTAGCTTCTGATTTAGTGTGACATATAAATTTTTCGCAGGAGTGTGCGTGAATGAGTAAATGTGTGCTGTGCGTGTTTACCTCCCCTCCCGTGGAAAACGGCAGAATAATTTCAGTACTAAGAGTCGCGCTTTGCCAGGTCCCGTGTTAAATGGTCTAAGCCATAACCCAATAAAAAATAATTTTTGAAAAAATATTCGGTTCACCTCCGTTCTACTTTGTTATTATTATTAGCATAGATACTGGTTGAACTTTTAACAAATTGTCTAGGGATATAAACATCTTCTGATATAATTGCAATAACTAAATCGCAAAAAAAATTGTTGCTCTTCGTATAGACCCCAATAATTAATGAAAAAAAAAAATCAACTGTCATGCCATGTTACAGCAGACATAAACATGCCAAGCTTTTTTTTAATAATCCATTGGCAATGAACATTGACTTTTGAAATCCTCAGAGGCGACTTACGTCTTTTTAGTATGAGTGAACATTAAATTATGCAGGAAAAATATAAAATAAAACAAAATTAAAAAATACATAAGCTTCTTTTTTGCGCAGACTTTCAATATAAATATTAAAAACAAATGGTTAACTAAAATGAAATAATGTTGTCGATTTTTACCGTGCGATCGATATTTTTCTAATTAAACGCATAAAAAAAACCGGAAAAGCAAATAAAGCAGTCGATCTCTATATTTGAATTCGCCGATACTGGAGCCCCGCTTGGCTTGGCGTGACACCACGCCCTGCCAGCACCACGCCTTGTGTCTGCCGCAACCTAATAGACCTCTTTATTTTACAGGTCTCGTTCAATGGTTCCCAACGTGACACCTCAGTATGTGAGGTCAAGGATCCAAGACCAAGTATCGGTGGATGCTGGTCTCCAGCCCAGGGCATCATCTGCGCTACACCAAGAGACCAGACCATACCATCAACCCCCAAAGACATAGTCAACGAATCCTCAGAGCAATGTACCATAAAGAAAATTCAACAATCACAAAAGAAACTGCTTAGTGAACTGTATGGGGAAATATGGAAATCTATACCGACCCTTTTCAAAAATGGCGCTAGGAAAGATAGCAATAATATCAGTAATTGTACAAAGAAACTAGATTTCCTTGATGACAGCGATACTGAAATTAATATCAGGAAGCTCGAAAGACATAATAAAGAACTGTATCTGACTGGTTCGGATGCTAAAAAGAAAGTTAGGGTGAATGACTGTCTCACGGAGAAAAAATCTAAGAAAAAGTTGTACACGGAAATTGTGCCGAGCACGCCCCAACCTGCAAGGATAGTCAAAAGAGATGCCAACAGTACAACAAAGAAATTAAAAAACAAGTCTGTTACCGAACTAGTGTATATTATGAAAGACAAATACGATGTAGATTCATTGACTGAACAAGTAGAAAAGGTGTGCGTAACACCGGACAATAATAAACACGATAAATTAGATAATAAAATTATAGACAGTGTAAAGAGACTGAGCTTTATGGGATCCCTCACAGGTAAGAACAAATATTTTATTTAATATCGAGAGTAAAATCAATCAAATCAAAGCTAAAACTTCTAAAAGAATATTCATAAATAAAATAATAATAAATATAATAAAAATATTAATTTGGCCAAGTGTGAGTCGGACTCGCGCACAAAGGGTTCCGTACCACTTCAATACGGGTACGAAACCCTAAGAACATACATATCAACATAGCGTTTGTTCCCGACGAGTCACACCCAATCCTGTCACAGTGTTACTCGTTGGGAAAAAAATAAGAAAAATTCCCACTCTGTCACACTGTTACTCGATGGGACAAATTTTCATTTTTATTTATATATATTTGATTCCCAACGAGCCACACCTCCAAAGTGTGGGTAAATCTGTGACTCGGTGACAACTTTTTTTCTTCGGAACGAGTTAAGGAATAATATTTTATTTATTTATTTGATATATAACACTTTTTGCACATACAATAAAATCAATATAAAACAATCAAACATGGTGTACAAAGGCGCCACTTATTGCTAACAGCAATATCTTCCAGGCAACCTTTGCAAGCAAACAGATAGATAGTTGACAGAATAAAAATATTTAATAATAATTTATATTACCTAAAGTTAACTGGAATAATATTTTCCGATCACATGAACTGTAGGAGCTAACGCACAATTTACACAATTTGTGCAAATTTGAAACTTGTATGTATTATCGTCTTTATGATAGAGCCTAACACCTAACGTAAGAAAATGCAATTTCAAATGTATTGTATGATTTCATTCTTTTTTCATTTTTAAAATTTGTCGTAGTAGAGGCCATGATAACAAGTATTGTGTGAAAATTTAAACTTTCTACCTATTACGCCTGAAGCTGTAGACCTCTCTGACAGACGCACATACGGGTATTTGTAGTAAATACGCGGCCAAAAGTAAAAAAAAAAAGTCTAAATATGGCTAAGCTTTCAACTACCTGAGATAAAAGACCCTTCGGAGAACAATAGCTGTCCCTTTCCACCCCCGTCCGTGCGTGACATATCCAGGTACGTCAGTCGGAATTGGTCCGTGTTGCTAAGCATACGTAACTTGTTCGCGACGCTCTTAAAACTTTTAATTTTGAAAAACGTATTTTATGTCCGTGTGTGGTAAAGTGAAAGAAAACATTATGGATTCACAAACTGCAGGTATGTACCTATTGATAATTACCAAAACCTTTATAATTTACTAATGTTGGGGTAATCCCAGGGGCATTATAGGAAGGTCTTAGAGTTCATCATTTTTCGCAACATATTCAATATGTTTTAGTGTCGATTTTATACTATCCTGTCAGATCCGGTAATGATTTTGGTAGCATTACAAAGTGTAGAGTCTCAGTAAAACAGGGATTGAAAAATTGGTCCCGGATAGCCCCGGATAAGGCGCAATAAGGCACTTCAAATGTTTGATTCAAAATCCTATGAAAAAATGTTTTTTTTCTAAAATCAACATTAACGATAAGTTTCTTTGTTTTAGGGTCTCTTGGAACATCTGGGGTGAAGATAGTAACTCGGAAGTACTTACTTGACCGCCTTACACAAGAGAAACAACCTAATTTCGAAGACAAACTAGATTTCTTGAAAGAACAGCTCCTGTCTTGTGAAGGTTATACGCAAGACCAAATAAAAACGTTAAAAAGAAATTTCGCTCATTTTAAATCTGAGATGAAACGCAGATGGATCAAAGCCCATAATAAAGAAGACGTTTTTTTTTTAATATAACAGTTCGTGGCTCAACGGAACCTTCGAAATTCCTGTTGCGGCCAAAAGTTCACTAAATCGATCTGGTCGACCAAGCAAACCTTTTGAACAGTTGAGCGAGAGAAGTAAAAGGAGAAAAACAGAGGAGCTTCGCTGTAACTTTGAAGAGGAAGTGATAGTGCATGCCGCGCAAACAGAATTAAGAAATACTGGAAAACGAACTGCTTCAAATGTACTTAAAGAAATCACAGCTTCACCAACACGTGCAAAAAAGTGCAAAAAGGCATATTATCGTACAAAATCGTCCGAGAATAAAACTTGCCCTTTGACTCTGAAACGAGCTCTTCAAATGTTCATAGACGCAGACTTAACACGAGAACAATATGAAACGATAAGAAGCACCAATAAACACTTTTTTCCGTGTTACAGTCTCTTACAAAAGGAAAAGAAAAACAAACTGCCAGTCCAAAAATATAGGGAGAGGAAAACAGAGGCGGAGAAAGATCTTGAAAAAGCAAAAAAACTTAAAATTCAGGACAGGTTTCGGAAAGAAACTGGCTTATTGGTTGATATGCCAAAGGCAAATTTTGGAAACACCAATGACGGCAACACGAGCCGAAGATTTTTTGAAGATCCGCAAATAGCAGCTGATATTACAGGAATCAGCTATGATCTAATTTATAGGTTGAAGGTAATATTAGAGACCATTTCAAGCGGATACAAAGTCGACCCGGAAAAATACGACAAGTATGCGAAAGAAACTGCGCAATTATATGTGGAACTATATCAATGGCATCCTATGACACCCACAATGCATAAAATTCTTATTCATGGTGCAGAAATAATAAAGAACGCACTGCTTCCAATTGGGCAGTTATCTGAAGAAGCTGCAGAGGCAAGAAATAAACACTTTCGGTCCTACAGACAAGATTTCGCACGAAAATTTTCACGGGAATCATGCAATAGGGACATTTTTAACCGTTTACTTCTCAGCTCCGACCCTCTGATAAGTAGTATGAGAAGGACAAAGCGAAGAAAAGCACACTCTTTCCTGCCAGAGACACTACAAATGCTCGTACCTGAAGAACCGAATAAAACTCATGTATCGTCAAGCGAAGAAGAAGATGAAAACATAAATGTTTAATGATAACTGTGTTAATATAAGCTTTTTATACTATTATCTTATGTTTATAGTACTAGATTTAGAATTGTGTAAGATTTTTTTTATTCGTCCCATTACATCATTATTATAAATAGCTTTCTTTTAATAAAAAAAATACTTTGATACAACTAATTTGTTTTTTCATTTATCAAAAATTCCAACCTATTTATTCATTTATTTTAAAGAGATAAGTTTATATAGCTATAAAATGCGATTTGGCATCCAATAGACATTAAAAATAATTTTGGCCGGCTAAATCAGCGAAATACCCCTATGTGAGACGGACGGACAGACAGTCGGAAAATGACAGGCAATATTTAAATAGTAAATAACTACTTTTAAATAGCAAAGATTTCACAACGCGGCCGTTTTTAGTAAAATTTCAGGTTTAGTTATTTTCTTTCGTCGATAAAAATACTTATTCTACGGAACGGAACCCTAAAAAGACGTTTTTCCGAATACGGATTGTGAAATGGAAGTCACAGTCTACAGTTGTACAATCACGTTTCACCGACGAATAATAAGCCCCAGGTGGTGAGCTTTGTCACCGCACTTCGGGCATAAATACACCTGTAACGCCATTTTGGAAAAATATATAAATATTCGCGCCTGTTAGTTTCGACAAAATGATTCCAAAACCTTGAGGCGAGGAATTGGTAAACTTTTAATTTCAAATCGGCGCCTTAGGGGAGTGGAGTGAGGGGGAATTACTCCATACAAATATGCGCTCACGAACTAGCTTATCCCGTAAGGTCGTATGCGGCAAAACAGTATTTTTCATTTAAAATAACAACTACAAGTAATTTAATAAATCCAATCGGCCATATTGAAGTGTATTTGTAGACTAATTTAAATACAAAACTTAAAGGCTTCATTCGCTCCCGTTTGTCAGTAAAATAGAAATCTCTGTTTTAAAAGAGGTTTTCTAAATATTTTTTTCTCTGCTATGAAAATTAATCAATCAACTAAATCTTCGGGCAAAATGATGTCAATCATAGTTTGGATTAAAATTATTATACCCATAGATAAAGCGTGATTGATAAAGTATATAAATAAAGAAAAAAAAAATTAATAAAGAAATAAAAAAAAAAAATTACAAAGAATAGTTAAAAAAAAAAAATTTTGGAGATTATTGATAGGGAAATTCTCTTTCTTTGAAGTTTTTAAAGAATAATCTAGTATAAAAATTGGTAAGTTCATTTTTTTTTTGATTGCTGAGAAAAATGGAGATCCTTGTCGCCAAAATTTCCAATGCGTCGCCTTAAGAAAGTGAGGAAACACTAAAAACTTCCGGAGTTCGCGGGGTTAAACCCTATATGGGCATACTTTTGTTCCATCTGATTGTTTCGGAAGGCACCTTAAACTTTACGTCCACATTTGTACCTGAAGTAATCGTCGGTGAATCGTAGGTGTACGAGTGTGAAGAGATAATCTATTAATTTCGTTTTGTTTTTAATATTATTTAACTTAACTTTTCGCCTAATTATCCGACTTTTTCTTGTCCTGTCCCTTCTACCTCCTTACTAAAACACTGTTGTATCACATCGCATCACACTAATATGCGAAAGTTTGTGTGTGTGTATTTTTGTTACTCTTTCGCGCTGAAACGGCTGGACGGATTTGGATGAAACTTAGAATATATATAGCTTATACCCTAACTTAATACATAGGCTAGTTTTTGTCCCGGAAAAAAGCATGTCGCTAAACCGAATAACATGCGAGCAAAGCCGCGGGCAAAAGCTAGTATAAATATAATGATGATCAAAAAAAAAAGACATGACCTTGGTAAGTTTCTTGCCCTTCTTCTTAGCAAGACTATTCGAATGGGCGGAGTTAGGCATGTATACGTTTTAGTATTTACGAGTAGTATATGGGTAGCTATTATTATTATAACGTATTGTAGTGAATACACTTTACGAATGGGAATTTGGTGCTAAAAAGGCTGCCGCCAGACAAGCCTGGAGACAGCCCCCAAAAAATGCTGAAAAACCTCGTTAAAAGTATAATTTAAATATCAATAGAATTTAGAAATTAACAACGAAAAGAAAATAAAAAAGGTATAAAAACAAAATTGTAGAAGAGTATATCGTCGAGCCTAAAAATTTTACAACAAAATTTAATTTAGTAAATCACCTTTTTTAAGGTTTAGAATTTTCTAATGTAGCTAAAACAACGCTTTAAGCTTATTTTATTATAAATTTGAAACTAAAAGTTAATCTATTTATCTATTTTTTGGGATCCCAAGAAATATCGCGGAAGTATTAGTAAATCTTAGGCGAGAGAAAATATATCTTAATGCGTGAAAGTTTTAAGAGCTGTCGTTATTTAGCCTTACATAAGGAAAGAAAATGACCTAAACAGAATAAGTTTTGATTCGACTGATGCCGGCCCCATAGTGGGTCGAAATATATTTCGAAAATTAATATTTTTTTATTATGAATACAAGATAAAAGAAACTAAAGGCTTTATATAGCTAAATTATATATATTTATTTCAACTAAACAGAATAAGATAATTACTAAACTACCAAGAACCTGGTTCCTTCCTGAGGTCGATTCGGCAGGCCTTCTGGTATGGGGTGGTCCCCAAAACGCTCGCTCGTAGTTAGCCAATCCTCACCACGCCGTGAACTGCAGCCAGACTCCGCTATGCGACAGGATTGTCTTCCAGATGTCGTGGAAATGAGTTCGTGTTGTGCATCCACACAAGATACCAGGAGGATGGTGTTATTTTGAAATTGTATGTTACTTTTTAAAACCGTTAAAAAGCCTGAAGGCAAATCATGAAAGCAAATGTATCCCGTGTTACGAATCCAAGGGATTAAAATTCAGAAATTTATTTAGTTTATTTAGTCTTGTGGACTCGACGACAATACTCTTCAAAATGAGAAAAAAACATGACAAGACCTTCGAAATTTTAAATTTTTGAAAATTCTGTAAAAGAATCAAAGATAAAGAAAAACTAAAATCGAAGAAACAGGTTGAATAACTGTAGCGAATGCTACAGTATATAACATAATTTTATACATTAAAATATACCTCTATTTTATTTCATGTACGTGTATTTACTTATTAAATATAAGCAAACCCAAAACCTACATATTTTAACATATTGTATTTCCTCTTTTAAATTGAATAAATTTTACTATTTAATAAATCCTAACGTGCGATGAGTGCATATTTATGTACCTATATTGCAGAAATAAAGTATTCATTTCATGGACAGTGACTAGCATTTCCTTGGGGATTGAAGTCGTAACGATATATATAATTTCAATTCCAGACAATGTACCATCATGGCGGATGCATCCCGAAGCGTACGAATACCTGGACAACTTCAAGGGTACAAAAGAGAAGCTAGCAAGACGACTGTTCAAAGAGTTCAACAAGAATGTGTTTCAAGACGGCTTAGACGCAGATATGATCGTGCAGTGGGATACCAAGCTTAGGACTACTGCTGGGTAAGAAGAGTCATTTGAGCGGGGCTCTTGTCTACGTATGTAGCTTTTAGGGTTGCCACCTGCCATTTCTTGATTTAAGAGAGCATAAAAAATACGCCGAAGGGACTTTTTTGCAGGACATAAAAAACAGCACATTTCTGATGATAGTTAACTTGAATCTTTATTTTTATCTTCGTGTACGAAGCAACAGCTTTCAAAAACCCTTCACTATAAGAAGCAGATCTCTGCCTTCAATTTGATTTTCTGTGACTTTATCACCACACATTTCTGTAACTTTAAATCGATCATGAAATTTTCTGTTTCGTACAAGATGTAAGATAGATTTACTAAAAATACTTTTTCTCTAAAATACATTGTAATATTACCATTACATACTGTAAAGACCGACCAGAAAATACTTCATCCTGGCGAGCTAATAAAAGTGTCCAGGAAATCTAAATAAGAAATCTAATCTCCAGGAAGTTCGTATGAAAATCCATTACATACCATATGTTCACAGAGTATATTTCATATGTTTTCTTTTTAAAACTATCCGTGTCTATGTTTATAAGAGACTAAGGAGGTTTTTCTCGTTGTTTTTTTTTTCTTAGTGCTTAGCGTTCCTCTAGATGGCGTTGTCCATGAAGAAGGCTGCATGGCGGTAAATACCTTTGCCCAGCTGGCAATAATAAAAAAAAAGTTGCGTAAAAGCGGGAATTTATGTTGCTTTAAATTTTAGTTGAAAGTGTTTTGTGCAAATAAATTACAAAATGAGTTCAGAAGCGGGCTCTAATGTATTTGTACTCCACTGATGCTTTGCTGAGGAAAACAATAAACATGACTAATCGCCCAAATACATAGGTAACACTAAAAGTTTCCGGAACTGGCCACTTAAATAAACAATATTTAAAAATTTATTGCAACATTTGAAAATAGAACTCTTTGGCTGTAGAATGCAGTTTGTTTCATCTGACTGTCTTTTGTTTTTACCTTGTGGCGCCATTTAAAAAATTGTGTGTCTGCATCAACATGGATTTAACTCGGGAAAATTTTCGTAGTATGATTTTCTACGATTTTAAGTGTAATTTGACAGCTCAACAGAGCATCGCTCGGCTTAAAACAGCTTTTGGCAATGAAGCACCATGCAAGACGACTGTTTATAGCTGGTTTGCAGAATTCAAGCGTGGTCGTATCAATCTCAGTGATGAATCTCGCGATGGTCGGCCGTCCACCGCTGTGACCAACAAAAATATCGATGCTGTGAGCCGTATGATTGAAACAGACAGGCATGTGACCTACCATGAAATTCGCGCATCCTTAGAAATAGGCATGAGTCAAATACAATCAATCCTACACAAACATTTGGGTGTGAGAAAGCTGTGCTCGCGGTGGATCCCACACAACTTGACCGAGGCTCAAAAAACGGACCGCGTCACTTGGTGCAGTGCCATGCTTACCAGATTCAACGAAGGTGCGTCAAATTTGGTGTGGGACATAGTAACAGGTGACGAAACATGGATTTATTGCTACGATCCCAAAACAAAGCAGCAATCGAGCGTATGGGTCTTTCAAGATGAGCCGAAACCAACCAAAGTGGCGCGCGTGAAAAGTGCATCTAAGCGGATGATTGCTTCTTTTTTTAATAAAACTGGACACGTGGCTACTGTTGCTTTAGAGAATCGTCGTACCGTGAATAGTGACTGGTACACGACCATTTGTTTGCCGGAAGTTATTGACGAACTCCGTAAAAATAACCGTAAACGCCGTATCATCCTGCACCACGACAATGCTAGTTCTCACACGGCCAGACAGACAAACGACTTTTTGAAGACGAAAAATGTAGAACTCATGAGTCATCCTGCATACAGTCCCGACCTGGCACCTTGTGACTTTTTTCTGTTCCCAAAAATTAAGAACCAATTACGCGGTCAACGATTTTCATCACCAGAAGAGGCTGTCGAGGAGTATGAAAAACACGTTTCAGAGGTCACCACAGGGGAGTGGCACAAAAGTTTTCAAAACTGGTTTGATCGAATGAAAAAGTGCATAGACGCCAAGGGAGATTATTTTGAAAAACAATAAATTAATTTTGTACCTTTAATAGTATTTTTTCATATTCATTCCGGAAACTTATAGTGCGTCCCACGTATGAGCAAGTTAGTAACTTTTAATATTTCCTAGTCAGTTTATTATATTTGATATAACTAATTATCATGAAAAACATTAAAATGTCTCATTTTATTTTCGACCATGAATTAGCAATCCTGGCCTCGTATATAAAACTCCTCGCCCTACGGGCTCGGACTTTTAACTTACTTGTCCAGTATTATTTCCTGGTCTTAGCAGTAATGTACTATTATTATAAAATGAATAATTTTGTTGCTAGTTAAAGATTTGATACTTTAATTTAATGTAATGTAATCTTTACGTAATCCTAAATTACCATGATTTGTTTAATATTTTTCGGTTCGTTAGTTTCGGAAATAAGCGGGGGGACATGCATTTTTTTTGTTGCTTTTCAAAAATTTCTCGAAATCGGTGCCATTAAATATAGTGAATAAACTAATTGTACCGTCTTTCGAAGCCCAATAATGATATGAGAGAGACATCCTCGCTTTTCGCTCCTTTTTTGTATAAAATTTCCTTGTTTGATCTTCCTGCGGCTACATTTAGTTCCTTAATCCAACACCAGCGGCAGTAGCGGCGCTAAAAAGCGCGCGATTGTCCAACCATTGACGTCGAATGGTTCGCTCCGAGTGTACGTGCGCGTTGTCGTCTAGACTCGGTGGCGCCAAGCACACTGGATTTACGCCTTTTTGAATAGTGAAGTTTTATTCCTAAGATTTGATTTCATTAAGATTTTTATTCCTAAGTAATTGCTTCGGATGTAATGTTTTTATTGTGATTGTGTTTGCTCCAGCAAATTCATCCATGAAAGGTATGTTTTTACACCTTTACTTATTTTATTCCAAGTTAATGTTGGTATGGTAAAAATTGTCACATTTTGAAATAGTCTTTTCAAATTGTTTGACATAGACGGTGCTTTTTTATACACAATCGATGTTAATCATTTTGGATTTTTCCGTGGTTGTACTTAACTAGTTAGTAACTACCATGTGTCGTGCGTGCGTGATCAAGTCGCGAAGCATTTAGCAATTTCTTAATTTGCTCCTCCTTGCCATTATTTAGAAACGAGCCTGAAATGGCCTAAAAAACCGGTCAAGTGCGAGTCAGACTCGTCTGCCTAGGGTTCCGTAATTCGACAGTTTTGGGAACAGTCAGGGAGAGGGTATTTAACCATAACTGTTTATGATAACTAAAAAAAGAATTAATTGTACCACAAAAGAGAGACTCAAATATTTTTATACCGTACTCGAAATAAAACTCGTGGATGAAAAATTTTATTTTGTCATTTTGCCATCGTGAAAACCCGCTATATTTTTTCTGTATCTTTACGTAATCGTAAATTACCTTGATTTTTTCAGAAGATATCTAAGAATTGGTGCCAGTAAATATGTAAAAGTATATGTTTTTATAATCAGCTCTTTAATATTCTTATATTTCTCATTTGTTATCAACTTTTTTAACCGCTATATTTTTTATGTAATTGGCCAGTTATGTTATGACCTATAATCGTCATTTTTTTTTTCAGTCCACCAGTTTCGAAAATAAGGGGAGGGTACATGCATTTTTGTGGTTTTTCAAAGATTTCTCGTAATTGGTGGCAGTAAATACTGTAAAAGTATATATTTTTATAATTAGCTCTTTAATATCTACAGTTTGATACCCATATTGTATTTTATTTAAAAAAAAATTATTTATATATATGACGGAGAAACAGCTTCGGTTGTATTTTTAAAAAGTGTGACGTCAGCACTGCTGACGTCACGAATATTCTCTTGGTGATCACTCTTCAATTTCAAATCTTCAATTTTCAAAGAAAACATTTAAGGTATTACCAAAGCTTCGTTTATTCAACTGACAGCGTAACAACTTATTAGAGAGGTCCGCACTGTCCGACGGCTCGAGCAAGACTGCCCGAGCGTGGGCTGTGCGGGCGTATTTATAGTGTGCGAGCACGTGTTTACAATTTTTGGTTAAGTATTGAATGTATGTGAATTTACGTTAATTTTACATTGCAATAATCACAGTTTAATTAATTAATGGCTTATGAACTAGTTTTAATCTAATCACATTATTAAACAGAGTTCTTTAATTAATAATCTTGAACCATTGCTGTTGCGCCGATACGGCCATACTGACAGGCGGTGCGCGCTCTGCACCAGCCTCGTTGATTCTGGTTCTTATTTTTATCTGTAATAATAGATTGGACTTCTTTTGAGTCGGATATCTGTAAGCAACCTGAGTTGCAATGCAAACATTTTTATCTTTGTATGTTTGGCAATATTAATGTTACTAAGTTTTTGGGAATAACATAAAGGGTTTTTGGAGTTTCTCGTAGGGTTCTCGAAGTGTCTCGACGGTTATCGTAGGGTCTCGGCGATTCTCGTAGGGTCTCGGCGATTCTCGTAGGATCTCGGAGGTTCTCGGAGGGTCTCGGTGATTCTCGGAGGTTCTCGTAGATACATAAGTGAAAGTTTTTCTCGTGGAATTAGTTTCGGTTAGTAATACTGAATTTATGTAGTGTAGTGTTTCTTTGTAAGTATTTAGTTATATTGAACTAAGTTACTTACAGTTTATTCTGATGAATTGCCTTCACTCCGTAGGTCTTGTTTTGTTGGAATTTGCAGCCCTTCTCGTGAGGTCGACGGGATGGGTTCAATTGTAGCAGAGTCTCGAGAATTAGGTGATAAATGTCCCGCCGATACGGTCAACTGCTCACCAGGTTGTGGAGCACGACGCAGCTGGTCATGAGCCACTTTGCGAGGTCGCCCTCTGCCGACCACCTTCTTCACCAAATAGCGGTCGTTTTCCAGTATTCTAGACACTTCATATGGCTCGCTGAATTTTAGGTCAAGCGATGTTTGGTTGCGAGGGTTATTCTTAATCAACACGTAGTCTCCTCGTTGGAAATGATGAATTTTGGCTTTACGTAAATTGAATCGTTGTCGGTCTTGTTCACTTGAACGCAACATTTTCTGTTGTACTTGATGAGTAAGCGCTTCAATGTCCACGGTTTGATCGTCAATATTCACCAAGTTGAGGAGCTCAGGAGGTATACAGTGCTTTCGTTGTGTAATTAATGTCAATGGAGCAACCCCCGTGACACGATGACTTGTACAGTTCATTGCCAGTTGTAGTTCCTCAAGCGCAGTGTGCCACTGCTCTACTTCGTAGTTTTTGATCATCACCACCGCATTTTTGAGAGTCGCAATGACCCTTTCTACTTGGCCATTCGCTCGGCTAACTCCTGGAGCTATGGTATGAAGATCTATTCCAAAGTGGTCACAATAGTCTTTGAACTCGCCAAGGAATTCTCGTCCTCCATCGACTATGATTTGAACTGGCGCACCGAATAGATGCACAGTGCGTTTCAGGGCAGCTAATGTACTGTGTGGGTTTTTGTTGCTGGAGAAGTACAGTAGCACGTACTTCGAGAAGGCATCGATGGTAACTATAACATACTGTTGATCATCTGGAGTACCCAGCTTCCCAGTTATGTCCATGTGAATAACTTGGAAAGCAGTTGTTGGTTTTTGTTCTTTTCTGTCTTCCTTTAGATGTTTGGCATGTAACACAGTTATCGACGAATCTTCGAACAGTAGAGCTCATTTTGTCGAACCAATAAGTTTCTCTGATCTTTTGCAATGTCTTTTCCCAGCCAGGATGATTCAGTGCGGTGTGAAAAGAATTGATAATGCTCCACTGGAAGGACTTCGGGACGACTGTGCTAAGCTGCTGCCCGAACACAGGATCAGTAACTTGTCTCTTAAGGACATTATCCTCCAAGACATAGTCCTCGACTGGGTCATTATTACTTAGGCTATCCATTATAGGTCGCAGTTCATCATCGCGTCGCTGTTCAATTTGAGCCAGTTCAAGTCTCTTGACATATTATTAACTGCTAACTCAGTTGGGTTCCTGTTGAAAAAGTCAGCATGTTGGAGACGTTCACCTTTGCGGTACTCCACCTCGAAGTCACAATTTTGCAAGAATGCCCACCAACGATGAATTCTTGGTAAAAGATCCTTCTTGTGTTTGGACGCTTTCAATGCATTGCAGTCCGTTATTACCGTGAATTTTCGCCCGTACAAGTACTGGCTGAAGTGTTTTATAGCACGTACCACTGCTAAGGTTTCCAGCTCATAGGAGTGGTAGCGGCTTTCTGCTTCAGTGGTCCTCATACTCATGAAAGCAACTGCATGTTGACGTCCATCAATCACTTGTACAAGTACCGCACCAAATCCAAGGCTGCTGGCATCTGTATACAGTAGTAAAGGTGCTTCTTCTTGGAACAATATTAGTACTGGAGAACACGTTAAGCACTCGATGATTTTGTTACGTGCTTCTTCGTGTTTGTCTGTTCATATCCACTTTGCACCTTGTTTCGTCAGTTCATACAACGGTACCATTATACGGGAAAAGTCAGGAATATATTTCCTGAAATATCCTGCAAGCCCATTGAACTGTCTCACCTGCTTGACATTCTTAGGTACTGGAGCCTTTACAAGAGCCTCCACTTTACGTGGGCTTGGTCGTACTTGTCCATCAGAAACTATATTGCCAAGATATTCGATCGATCGTTTAAAAAACTGCACTTGTTGGCGTTGATGGAAAATCCAGCATCTTTTAGTGCTATGAGAATCCGCTCCAGGTGCGATATTCCTTCTGAAAAATCTGCACATTTACTGAGTACGTCATCCACGTAGACCTGTGCAGCTGTCCCTAGCAATGATGCCAGCCCTCTGTTGATGCATCGCTGGTAAACGGAACAAGCGTTACTCAAACCAAACGGCATGGTGAGGTATTCATACAGCCCATCTGGTGTGACGAAGGCGGTCTTCTCTATTGAGTTCTCAGCAATTGGTATTTGATGAAAACCAGCTGCCATATCAAGGCTTGTGTAGAAATGACCATTTGCTAGCTGGTCAATCTGATCAGAAATCAGCGGAAGTGGGTAATGGTCACGCAGGGTATTCGAATTGAGCTCCCGAAAATCAACGCAGAGTCGGTCATCCCCATTCTTCTTCTTCACTAAGATGATAGGGCTTGAGTAAGGAGACTTGCTCTCGCGTATTATGTTGTTTTCCAAGAGTTCTTGAATTATGGTGCGTACCTTTTCCCTTTCTACTGGGCTGAGACGATATGGTCTTCTTTCGACGAATTTATCTGGGTTGTTCAGTCTGATTTCGAGCTTTCCAGTATTGACCCGAGTTTTGGGATACATGATTGACAAGTGTGTTGTGAATCAGTTTTGTCCCATTGGATGTGATAACCATACTCAAATTGGTATCATGAATCGGTTCATACCCACTAGGATGTCTGTTGACATTTCATAATCCGGTAGTATGTAAAACTCCAGCTCAATACTGATGGTGTCTATAATACATACAGTTGTAAGCTTGGCCAACGATAGTGCGGGAAATTGTCCGATTCCCTTCAAATAGTTGATTGCTGGGCTTCTTTGACCTTGGAGAACTGCAGCAACGGATTCTCGTATAATAGAGCATTCTGCCCCACTATCGAACACAGCCTGCAAAGTCTTCTCACCAATTCTGATGGCGATAGGTGCACATAATTGACGTTGGATGTCAACGAACGTTCCCGTCTGAAGCAAGTTTCATAAGTGTGGCCTGTTTTTTTGCAATAGGTACAGGTAGATATGGCTTGTGGTTTAGGGTCCTTATTGCCGGCTTCAGGTTTAGCCTCTGGTGGTTTAAATCTGCAATCATTGGTAGAGTGATTTGTCTTCTTACATATGCGGCAACTTGATGTTGATTGATCCTTAAATCTTGGACGCTTGTTTAGCAATGTGGAACTTGAGTTGGGACGGGAACGCTTCTTCCGTATAGACGTTGCAACTGAGATCAGTTCAGGCACACTGGTTGCTCTAGCGTTCAGTAATTCAATGCGCAGACGCTCGTCGTTAACGCATCCAATCACCGCCTCAACGGCGTGCTCATCTTCTAACTTGTCCTTGGTGATCCTTCTCCAAAGGACCCATACTCGTGACAAGAATTCCGCAATATCTTTCGACGAGTCGTAAACGTGTTCCCTGAACATCACAATATCTCGGGAGTACCTGTTCTCAGGTTCAAACGTGGTGATGAGATTCTTCCGTAACTCTGACCGTGTATTAGTAGTCACCATCCAATCATCAATCCACATTTTTGCACGCCCTTTCAACAGGCTGCAGACTTTCATACGAACGTCGAAATCGTTCAGTTTGTATGCTTCAATGGCTTGATCTATATGCTGACACCATTCTCGTATTCCGACGTAGGCATCCGGGCCAAATGATGGTAAGTAAACGTCTTTGATCCTTATTTTTGCCTCGGTGGGTGGAGCACACAAGCGCTCTGACATTTTCTGCGTCATTTCCATCATTTGCACAAGGTACTGTGGTGGTACCCCATCCATCCGCATACCTTGATAGGGGTAGGTATGTGGTCCTGACTGTGGTATGGCTTCCATTGGTGCATTGGTAACCAGCACATGCTCCTGATGCTGGGTATTGGCTGGTTCCAGTTGCTCAGGTGGTAAACGAGCTGATGAGGAGGTGGCTTGGATCGGAATCCCTTCTGATCCCACTTCTGATGACGGAGAAACAGCTTCGGTTGTATTTTTAAAAAGTGTGACGTCAGCACTGCTGACGTCACGAATATTCTCTTGGTGATCACTCTTCAATTTCAAATCTTCAATTTTCAAAGAAAACATTTAAGGTATTACCAAAGCTTCGTTTATTCAACTGACAGCGTAACAACTTATTAGAGAGGTCCGCACTGTCCGACGGCTCGAGCAAGACTGCCCGAGCGTGGGCTGTGCGGGCGTATTTATAGTGTGCGAGCACGTGTTTACAATTTTTGGTTAAGTATTGAATGTATGTGAATTTACGTTAATTTTACATTGCAATAATCACAGTTTAATTAATTAATGGCTTATGAACTAGTTTTAATCTAATCACATTATTAAACAGAGTTCTTTAATTAATAATCTTGAACCATTGCTGTTGCGCCGATATATATATATTTTTATAGGTATTTGCTATCAACTTTTAATCACTATAGTTTTCCTGCTATTGGCCAGTTATGACCTATAATCTTCATTTTTTCCATATTTTTCGGTCCTCCAGTTTCGGAAACAAGGGGGGACATGCATTTTTTGTGGTTTATCAAAGATTTCTCGAAATCGCTTCCAATAAATATAGTAAAAGTATATATTTTTACAATCAGCTCTTTAATATCTACAATTTGATACCCATATTGTATTTTTAAGATTTTTTTTCTTTTCTCACTTTTTTTAACAAATAAAATTTTCAATTTTTTTTGTACCGTATTATGTAGGCAAGTGAATGCTATTTCTGTGGAAAATTTCAATTCTTTATCTTTAGCGGTGCTCCAAGTTATGAGGCTGTGACATACGGACGGATGGACTGACAACGGAGTCTCACCACAAAAGTTCCACCCTAAAAACTGATTATTTAGTACGGGTGGTTACTGTTGATAAACGTAACGCTTTTTGCAATTTTTGGCTTTAATTTACAAGTGACGGTAACGAGTTAAGGGTTCTAGATTTTTTTTATGGACAGATGTGCTTAATAGAATTCTGTCAAAGTCACAAGTTGCGGAAACGCATGGTTTCTGAGAAATAATTTTATGAAAAAAAAATTTTTTGCTTTCTCGAAACGCGATTTTGACATGTTTTACGTTTCATTTCGCAAAAAAAAACATGTTTATAAGTTGCTGTCGTTCAAATTCACACATTAAATGGTTTAAAACCACTTTAAAACGGAATATGTTTGGTTTATTTGACGCTTGGTCGGGCATTTTCTTATCACGGCAGTCAGTGTTTGTTTTGTTTTTACTTGCAGTTGAGAGCGTATATAATGTACTTGTAGGACGAAATATATTTAAAAAAAAAACTAGGTTAGGTTAGGTTAGGTTTGAACATTATGAATCAACTCAGAGCCGAGCGAAGCGGAGCGGAGCGAGGCGTCTTCAAATTGGGCATTAAATAGGAGTATAATTTGTTGTATATTTTGTCTAGTACTGGTCCACGTAGGCTTGATCAGGCAGACGTGCCGTAAAACCTCTGTCTTTTATAATCAGCTCTTTAATATCTACAATTTGATACCCATATTGAATTATTATAAAAAAAGTGTTTTTATTTATTTTTCATTTTTTTTTTATATACCTACCTATCTCATTAAATGAGATATATAAAAAAAATAAAGACATATTTTTTATCAACTTTTTTTCATCGCTATAGTTTTCCTGTAGTTGGCCAGTTATGACCTATAATCGACATTTTTTTTAAATATTTATATGCATTTTTGTGGTTTTCCAAAGATTTCTCGAAATTGGTGCCAGTAATTATCCATCCATCCATCCATCCATCCATCAGCCCGTGTTCGTCCACTGCTGGACATAGGCCTTGCCCAACATTATAGTATAAGTAATTATAGTAAAAGTATATATTTTTACACTCAGCTCATTAATATATACAATTTGATACCCATATTATATTTTTAAGAATTTATTTTTCTCACTTTTGTATTGGAAATATTTTGAACTATTTCAAATTTTTCATTTTTTTTGTTCGGTATTATGAAGGCGATTAAATGCAATTTTTGTGAAAAATTTCAAGTCTTTATCTTTAACAGTGCTAAAGTTATGTTATGAGGCTGTGACATACGGACGGACGAACCGACAACGGAGTCTCACCATAGAGGTTCCTTTTGTACCTTTTAGGTACCACGGAACCAGCTGATCCATAAATTTACGTTAAGTAGGAATGTCGTACCTTTTTATGAAGCCGCAGTTTTTTTTCGTGATTTCAGGGTTGTCTCAATAGTAAAAGTTGTTTGCATAGACGAGTACAGTCTGTCAAAAAATCGTTGAAATGAATATTGAAGAAACTATTTTTATTTCGCCTGATTACACCAAACAAACAAGGTACAAAATCTGTTAAATCGAGTTTACCGCGTTATTATTTCATGACAATATTACCTAAATTATATTACTTGAATGTTTAA
The DNA here is from genome assembly GCA_910592155.1 of Ypsolopha scabrella. Taxonomy (NCBI): domain Eukaryota; kingdom Metazoa; phylum Arthropoda; class Insecta; order Lepidoptera; family Ypsolophidae; genus Ypsolopha; species Ypsolopha scabrella. The sequence continues at coordinate 13,904,343 of OU342987.1, forward strand.
AGTTCAATAAAGTTCATTTAAGTTCAATATTCATTTCAACACTTTTTTGACAGACTATACTTGTTCTTTCTTTCAGGTTTAAAAAATCCTATCCAGTAAATCAGCGGGTAGAACGCTGGCCTTTCAATCTTGAGACCTAGGTTCTCGGGCATGCACCAATGAGTTTTTCGGAATTTATGTGCATAGTATTTGTGTCCTTACCTAATACTGACCGCTTACTGAACGGTGAAGGAAAACATCGTTAGAAAATCTGCCTGCCCTAAAAAGCGAGTAATTTTGCCTGAAGTACGACGATAGCGCTTACCACCCATCACGTTGAGACGTAATAATCAGTGAAACGCGGATGCACCGGGTGTAGACTGTGACTCCCACTTCACACTTCACAATCAGAATACCTTTGACACCCCCTCGGGGATCATGCCGTGAAGATATATTTATATCATAAATTTATTTATCCAGGTTAACGACAAACCGAGCTATCAAAAAGGCCGACGGAACCCGTCTCCGGAGCTCCTCTATCAAGCTGTCCCTGAAGGTGGTGGACGGGCCGCAGAGACTCCGGGACACGCTGATACATGAGCTCTGTCATGCAGCCACCTGGATCATAGACCAGGAGCTGAAGGCGGGACACGGGCCGCTTTGGAAGAAATGGTAACGTTTGTACATCGTTTACTAGTTCTATGGTTTAGTAGCCGAGAGTTTTGAACAAACGGAATACCAATAGTAGATTGTTATACAAGGGAGGTAAGTTTATAAGTTATCAATTGCACCTGAGATATTTAGGCGCACGAGCGAGGGTGTAATTGTTTACTAACACGAGTGTGTAACACTCTACTTTTCATCACTAATGCGAGGAAATAAAAAAAAAACGTACTAAATTATGTTTGCAACAGCGTTTTCAACAAGATAATTTAACTGCCGCCATTTTCTTTTCGTGTGACTTATTCTGTTTTTTGTGCATTCGTGTCTTACTGGCCAGTGTGATTGTTTTAAAATAAAACTAATTTAGTTGTCGGTAAACTCTTAAACGTCTTTTTAACATTTTGTTTAGCATATTCACCTATTACATATATGAAAGTCTTATTTTTCCATAATAATGTAATAAAGTACAGAATATAACAAAATGAAAAGGAAATACATTGACAGAAAAGATATTTTCCATTGTCATTTAGCGAGACGAGTGACTGTATGCGAGTGACTTACTGGTTAGTGACTGTAAGGGACACTCGTTCAGTTTTCAAATTTACGTACCTCTCTAGGTTTTTAAATCTAATTTACCGCATTCGAGTTAAATACGACTTACTTTCAAAGCATTAGTGATGAAAAATCATTTGTTAATAAAAATAAATAATAAAAAATATTAAAAAACACGACTGCCGGAATTCGGATTTCATTGCATTTGGGAGACATACAAAACAACACGTATCCAATGTAATAGTCCCCCGACTGCACTGAAATCAGAATAAATCTCTATTCCGGCAGTCATGTTTATTATTATTTATTTTTATTTAATACATTTCTGTATATATTTATAGCCTATTCCATTCAGAATGCTATAAGGATTCTAACGATACCACGGGCATTAAGACGATAAGGTGGAATAAAATAAAATACCCACATGAACTCTGAAAACAATACACTTTTTTTGGGTCTGCCGTGTGAATCATATTCTTATGATTTTGACGTTCTGTTGTATGAACTATGCATCCTCCGCCAGACTCTATAGGCGTCTGTCATTGTTAAAATGTGAAATTCGTCATTTTAGAATGTCAAAGACGTCGTCGCATCCTGTTCTGTCGATTTGGATTTTTTTTTATTCTGCATAAAGCATATCTTGATTATGTTACATTACCAAGCCTCCAGTATGAATATGGCTGGATAAATGAATGTCACCTTGTATACAATAGATAGAATTGGAAATTAATGATTTTCGGATGTATTCTTAAACTTGTCCCAAAATTCCAATTTTCAAGATTTTAGGTCACTAAAAAGCAAACCTTAAAACATTTGTCTATACGACCTCAATTCGCAGTCCTGCTCTGCTTCTGCTTTTTAACTGTCTATCCTACTCTAATCAGATGCCGCGCACGCAAAAACATCAGTTATTTTGAAATCGCGGCTACACTGATGGTTTTTTCGTTTTTATGTTACAGTCTGCAGCTGATTTATTCTAGTATCAGTTATATTATGCAAAGTTTCAGATCTAATTTCAAGTATTCCAGGGGTGGCCAACTTGATTGGACCCAAGATCTCTTGTTTACTAACGAGACCCTGTGCGATCTACCAATTACATACTTCTAGAAATCTTAAATGAAACAGCATAGTTCAGCACACAATCATGTAGCATTTTTTTATTTTATTAAGAGAATAAACATAAATGTGAAAATTATACATACTAACTACCTGATTACGTTGGGCAGTCTGGTCTACGTATTTATTTTTTTTGCCTTGCCACGATCGACTTGACTAACAGTCGCGATCGACCGGTCGATCGCGATCGACCTGTTGGCCACCCCTGAAGTATTCATTGAGTGCTATCGGTTTATTGTAAGGTAGGAGGTAACTTTGTAATTTTTTTCTATCGAGAAAATTTAATGGAATCAAGTTTTCACAACAGCAGCATTGACATAGCATTAGTCCTCAACTTTATCATATATTAATATATATGTATTTGTTTATGTTAACATATCATGTATTTGTTAGTATAAAGCACGATCATGCGAAGCGAAGTGAGGTATTATACACTCTTTAAATAACGTCATAATTTTAAAACGTTATTCGTGGTAAATGACGTATGTAACATTATTTATCATGGTTTTATAATTAAATATTGCTATTATGATTTGATACGTTATTCCAGATAGCAATTTTTTTCGTCATGTACCACAATCACACTAATATTATAAATGCGATAGTTATGTGGGAGGGTGTGTGTCTATGGTTTGTTACTCTTTCACACTGAAACGGCTGAACGGAAGATAGAATTACTAGCTTTTGCCCGCGGCTCCGCCCGCGTGTTATTCGGTTTAACGACATGATTTTTTCCGCGATAAAAAGTAACCTATGTGTTAAGTTGGGGTATAAGCTATATCCATTCTAAATTTCATCCAAATCCATCTAACCGTTTGAGCGTGAAAGAGTAACAAACATACACACACACACACACACACACAAACTTTCGTATTTATAATATTAGTGTTAAGTGTGATGAGATAACATAGCCTTGTCTTAATCACCACAAACGATTAAGAACCGCGCTAATTATACACCTGATGTATGAAATAACAAAGCCTTGTCTTATATCACCACAAACAATAAGGACCGCGCTAATTAGACACCTGATTTTTCAATGATATTGTTTCTACAGGAACCATGCATTTTTCCGGAATAAAAAGTAGCCTATGTGTTAAGTTGGGGTATAAGCTATATCCATTCTAAATTTCATCCAAATCTATCTAACCGTTTGAGCGTGAAAGAGTAACAAACATACACACACACACACACACACACACACAAACTTTCGTATTTATAATATTAGTGTTAAGTGTGATGAGATAACATAGCCTTGTCTTAATCACCACAAACGATTAATAACCGCGCTAATTAGACACCTGATGTATGAAATAACAAAGCCTTGTCTTATATCACCACAAACAATAAGGACCGCGCTAATTAGACACCTGATTTTTCAATGATATTGTTTCTACAGGAACCATGCATTTTTCCGGAATAAAAAGTAGCCTATGTGTTAAGTTAGGGTATAAGCTATATCCATTCTAAATTTCATCCAAATCCGTTCAGCCGTTTAAGCGTGAAAGAGTAACAAACATACACACACACACACACACACACACAAACTTTCGTATTTATAATATTAGTGTTAAGTGTGATGAGATAACATAGCCTTGTCTTAATCACCACAAACGATTAATAACCGCGCTAATTAGACACCTGATGTATGAAATAACAAAGCCTTGTCTTATATCACCACAAACAATGAGGACCGCGCTAATTAGACACCTGATTTTTCAATGATATTGTTTCTACAGGAACCATGCATTTTTCCGGAATAAAAAGTAGCCTATGTGTTAAGTTAGGGTATAAGCTATATCCATTCTAAATTTCATCCAAATCCGTTCAGCCGTTTCAGCGTGAAAGAATAACACACACACGCACGCACAAACTTTCGCATTTATAATATTAGTAGGATTATAATAACATATTAGAATGGATATAGCTTATACCCTAACTTAACACATAGGCAACTTTTTATCCCGGACAAAAGCATGTCGTTAAACCGAATAACACGCGGGCGGGGCCGCGGGCAAAAGCTAGTATAATATATATTATATATGTCGTCGGCAGATCGTCGAATTGGGCAAATCAAGATCTGCCCAGGCATATTTTATGTTGAAACTAGTGGGAAGTCCTTGCTCCGCTCCGCTTCGCTCTGTTCCCTAAATTTATCATCACAAGCAACCTACCACGCTCCTCCTCGCTCCGCTCTTCATCGCAACTATTTTTACTTTTTGTGAAAGTGGCAATGCTAGTCTGAAGTGTGAACAAAACTGACCTCATTTTGGGGTTTTACTTGAATGCTTATTTATAGTCCATTTTTCTCGATCCTTGATCGTGCTAAGTACCTGTACCTTGTCCTTCTCATTAAGACTAATCGAAATGGCAGATTTAGGCATTCTTAAGTTCGGTGGAATTAAATAAGCTAGCATTAGTATACATGCGAAATAATAGAACAGTTTTGTCTCTCGACGAAGCGTTTGACCAATGGAAACGCAGGACGAGTCGAGGCGATGGTCACGTGATATAGCTTCCTGCATTTCCATTGGTCAAGCATCTTGCTTTGTCTCCAGGGCTCATCGCGCGGTGCAAGTGTATCCGGAACTGGGCGAGATCTCCCGCTGCCACGATATGGAGATACACTTCAAGTTCACCTACAAGTGCACTAAATGTGGTTACACGTGAGTAGCGACACTTATTTATAGGCATATACACATACAAACGCCTGTGTTCCAGAGAGGAGGAGTGGCTACAAATACCTCCTACGATCATTACATTAACCGACCAAATTCAGGTGAAATTCGAAAAAAAAAAAAATTTCCCCTTAGTCCCTGCACTTACTTCACTAGTTCAACTAGTCCAACAAGTAAGGGAGCAAAAAAAAATTTTTTTCGAAATTGGCCAAAAGGATAACTGAACCTAGTTCTTGATCACTAACCGAGTCTCCAGTATGAATTTGGTCGGTTGATTTAATTCCGGCCTATAACTTGTGAGAATAAACAAAGGAATTGAAAATGGCGGCATGTTCTTGTGTCTGCATTGGATTGTGATAGAGTCAGCATAAAAAAAATGTTTCTTTATTATTATTTTTCATGAGTAATATTTTACTTTTTTATACCTTTCTCGTGTTAAGTGTGTACATTTGTGTGACAGTGTACTTATAATATACCTTTGATGTCATAGGCAATAATATTGCACATATTTAAATTAAAACATATGTTCAAATGGATGGTAGCGCTGCAAATTCTTTTCTTCCTCGAATACTTATCACGGTAAACACTGTTTTACGTGTATGACTACGGATCACCTTTCCTCGTTTTCGAGGACTCATAGTTTGTAACAGTAATAAAATATGTAACAGTCAATTTAACAATAACAACAAAAAATAACAAAAACAAGTAACAATGGGTCAACGAAACGGACGGAACGTGTGGAGTAAACTTTAGCGGCAAATCCATACTACCTTTTTTGCATGCAGTACGCAAGTGTGCGACTGAAGCAGACATACAGTGCGAGTGAGAGGGGAAGATTTTGAGCCCCATTTTAGATTCCTTTCCACATTCATCAATCGAGTTCTACAATTCTATAAAAAGCCTAGCCCTTTTTTAAGAAAGTCACCAATTTGATATCTACGTCTCTTTCACACTGAGTACAGATTGCGTGATTTTACTTAGCTGGCCCGAAGTTTGTTTCTGGTTTTCGAGTTTCGATATAATTTTTAGGAAGAGAAAAGGAGAGAGCGATACGCTTACTTTCGGGTCGGTCATGTATGATCGCGCTATCTGTAAATCGAGGTCATCTTTCAACTTCTGCTACAACTTTTTACCTCGGTGCAAAATGCACATCATGATATTGTTTTCCTTACTTTTGAATAAAAAGTATGCAATAAATTCGTATTAAAGCAATTTGCGGAAATACCTTGCGAATTCACAAAAAAATGTAATATGTATTACATTTTGTTTGCATTACATTAACAAACTTTAAAGCGTGTTCACAGTTGTAATGTAATCCAGTCAAAATGTAACGCATAAAATTGAATAATTTTCATGTGATCACCTAACTATTAACAAGCAGTTTGTGCTGTTGCTATAAAACGCGTTTATTGCATACTTTTTATTCAGAAGAAAGGAAAACAATATTATGATTTGCATTTTGCACCGAGACCTCTGTTTGCGGCTTAATTAACACTAAAGAAAAAAATCTTTAACCACACTACAATATACAATGCTACAAAAGCGAAGATCCATTAGTTACATTATATTACATTAACAGCTCCGTGTTCATTGATCTCAATTTCGTGTAAGATTTAAGGGTGTGCCGACCAAAATAAGCTAAATCGGCAGTCATGGTTAAGTTGATTTAATGACTAATATTTCATTAATAAAAATAAGAAAAACATTCTGTGATACTAAACAGAAAATGTATGTACACTTTATCCGAAGCATAAATTAAAAATAATTTCTATTTCATAAAACAGAACTATTTAAACTAAGCCCAAAATGTAAAAAAGGTGTATTGGCGTTTAAGTCATTTTAACAACTTAACTGTGGAATTTTATCTCAAACTTAATTAAGTTTTCTATTTAAAGTATAAACTACAATTTGTCCGACTTACATTTTAGAAATATTGCCTGGCAATTCAAACACGATTTATTGCGTTACATTTTTAGTATGGTCAGGCAGAATTTACCACGATAAAAACGACCACGAGAGTACAGAGCGAGGTGTCTAATCGTCGTACATTCAATCTTAAGTTGTTAAAACATTTGTTTCGTTCACAGGATAAACCGCCAATCAAAATCCTTGGACATAGAGTCGAAATGTTGCGGTTATTGCCGAGGTAAGTTCGTTATATTTAGGAACAAGAAAAATAAAGATGGCGTCGTGGTTTCCACCCCCGCCCGCCAGAGGGAAGCGAGTGACTTCGCGTTGTACGTTAAACAGAACTACGGAACCCTAAAAGATGGTAAAAAGACTCACGCGCAGGTTATGAAGTTATTAGGGGAGCAGTTTTCGGCTAAAAAGAAAATTGCAATTGATAGCTGATTTTGAAAATAAATTAGTAATTATATTAAGTAAAATTAGTAACGGGAATGATTGATGTTATCAATATTAATTGATAATTTGGGCAAACATGGAAGTTTTATTTTGGTTTATCAAGGTGATGTAAATAATGGTTGCAAAAACTTATTTATTTGTTCTGTTATTAGGGGTAGAAAAGTATAATTTCTACAATACTTGTATAAAATTGTAATTATAATTTAAAATTATTCATAAGCCTGTAAGTAATATAATTTGTATATTAGTTAGGCAAATGATGGCAACATCGAATTTTTGGATAATTTAATTAATTTTTTAAGTAATTTTAGCAATTTATGTAATGTTTATGAAGATATTTAGTATTTTCTAAATGATTTATGTCAACTTTATAAGTTATTGTACAAAGTTAAAGGTTAGTTACTGAAGAAAAACATGAAATAAGAGTTATATAAAAAAAAAATATAATACTGGTTGTGGTTTAATTTGCCCAAAACTTTGTTTTTAAGTTGTAAGGTGTGATTGTTCGAATATAAGTGATGACATTAATATACAGGTGTCCCAAAAGTCAACGATATCCCTTGGAGGGCTGATAGGCAAGCTCATGACTGTCCAAAATCAACGACCTATTAATAGATACTTACCTCGTTGTCCAGAATATCAAAATATGACCTCAGTAAAAAGTCAATAGTTTTCGAGTTATAGATACTTTTATGAATTTCGTAAAAATCGACATCTTAGAGGAGTCTTTTCAGTGCCACAGCTACACAATTCCATATTCCAAGATTCTCATTTTTGTTTCGCATTCTTGAATAGCCCTGCTATTGATCTTAGTTAAAAAAAAACGAATATGATACGCGTTTGTAATGAAAAAAAACAACATTTTTGTTCGAATTATAAGTTTAAATTTTTTTTATTTTCTAACTTTGACTCTTCATACTGTGAAAAAAATGTACTACGCTTTATTGTAGTGTTGTTTCTTAAATACTAAATTGCCATGTTTTAGTTTAGAAAAAAGTATATTGCTATTCTACTGTAAAAGGAGCTCATCTTAAAAATATTTAAATACTTAGAAATTCGAATGAAAACACTTGTTAAACTTAAGTGGTTGGTATTTACAAACAAAAACTAATTGAAATTAGAAGCAGGTGCTTCAACTGCCTGCCACGGCAACTTTTTAGAAAGGAGCGATAGATATTGTATTGCATGAATCAGAGTGAGATAGATAGTAACGCCATTTTACAAGTGTTAGACTGAGGTAGTAACACTGTGTGGTTAGTTATCCAGGGTTATCGTCCTTCCTTACAAAATACCCTTTCATTCGATGTCCAGCAGTATTTATGGTCTTTGGGTTTAATTAGGTCCTGCCTGCCATTGGTGTTAATCATTAAACGAGGAACACTAGAGATAAGTTGTTAGATTGCTAAATAAGCGTTTAGCTTGCTAAGATTATTGTTTTTGTTGTGATTCTTTACGCCTTTCAGTATTTTTTATAGTCTTAAGGAATTTCGAGGACAATTCAGCAATGATGGGTTTGTTCAGCTCTTCCTTTCCTTGTACTCTGTATTATGTCTCGAGTATCTCTTCTGTTAATCTCGACTTCGATAAGTTTAGCTACATTAATTATCAATGCTGTGAGATCCTCTTGCGATACGTTTGCTTTTTTGGAACATGCTGTAGTATTTACGATCATCATTTCGTTGCAGATCTTCAATTTTTCCTCGTGAATGACAATCTTGCATTCTTGTTCCATTCTTTCTTTCATTTCTTGGTATTCAAGGTTAATGTGTGATATGGAGGCGTGTATGCTACTGTTAGTATGTTAGATTTCATTGAGCGTAGATGTTATCGCACGTTAGTTTGATCTTGAAACATTTTCATCATTTTCTTTCTCATGTCAATGGTTCTTCACCGAAATTAATCATCACGTCTTCTTTTCCTTGTATGGACATTTTGTATGGGAGTGGATTGAGGATTTTCTATTTTATTAATAGATTAAGTAAGAGTTTTTTGAAGTGGCATATTAATATTAGTAACTTTACTTTGTGTGGTAAAATGATATTCAATTAGAAAATTAAAGAGGAAAAATGCGAAAAGATGAAATTCTGTGCGGAATCGATCCGGAACGCTGGCGCTTCGTCTTCGTGCACCTCTAACATGATAGACCATATCGAGCTGCTCTGACAGCTCGATATATCACTGTCCGTCCCTCTTTAGCTAGATCAACAGAGCACTTTATCGTGCCTCATATTAGAGGTGCTGGTACAGTTTCCTTTCTACCAAAGGTTCGATGGATGCTTTCAAGTGCGAAATCTGTCTCATGATTATGTAGGTGTTGGCGACTAATAAGCGGATGATCGGCTAGCTACCGATGTCTTCATGCACTCCTAATATTTTAAATTGATTTACGGTGTGAAGTAATCGTTTTGAACAGTTATAGAAACACGACAGCTCCTCAGAGGTCAGAGGGAAAGGGAACCAGAGCAGTTGCGGGAAGTTATCAGTAATTCTTCCGTTAACGTCCCACCTGCTGTCACTCTCCCAGTTTCTGGGCCAGCGCCCTTCATCCTAGCTCTTACGCTTTCCATCAGACGAGGTTGTTGCCTAGCGTAAGCCCATTGTAGTTAAAAAAGAAGTAGTACCATAATAAAATCAAAATAAAAAATAAAACTGCTAATTTCAATACGGTTTCTTTATTTATTATACATAGTAATATATCAGTTGTCATTTGTTAAATGATACAGGACAGTCTTGGAAATATTAAAAATGAAAAATATTAAAAATTTACAACAAACGGAATGCTTTTGCATTCATTATTTTTTAATTGGGTACATCTTAGTAGCCCGCCGTTTATTTACACTGCCTTACAATTAAAAATAATAAAATTAAAGTGGCGTAAAGTACGGCTATAATAACATTACCATACTTATTACGTATATTAACGATTTATATACATAGGAATTATTTTATGAGCCATTAAGTAACACAATGTTGTTAAAAAACCGCAATGTTCAAAGAATTGGTATTACATTATTATTCAGTATAAATAACCTTTACTAATTTATTTATACATTTTTATTTTATTTTACTATCTATTTATAGTAGTGCCAACATTCATATGCAATATTTTTTAAATATTTAAATGTATAAGTAAAATACGTTTTTATTCTGTGATTGTGTTAACTTGTCATAATTATACTTTCGGTATTCTAACAATCAGATATTGTTATAAAATGACAATAACGTACGTATTTATTTCTAAAAATGGCAGCATATGGTATTTTTCTTGTTATATTGTGCTGACTAGGCAAAAATGCTTTTGTAAGAGTATTCCGTAAACAAAATTATTATTTTTCATTATTTTTCTAAATCAGTTTAGTGTCAGTGTATGCTAGTACAAAATTCTAACGTGGTAACACTTATTAGGAGATTAATATTCTATTTTTTATGTAAGTATGCAATACCACTACAACAATTCAATCTGTTAGGTACATTTTTATTCAAAACACAAATAAATATTGAATGGGACGAAACAAATTGTAGAATTGATACAATATTAATTAAAATAACAAAAATTGGCAATAAACTCAGACATTATTTAAACAAGAAATAGTAATTAGGACATTGATAGGCTGAATAATTAGTGTATAATTGGACTTACATGGAATTTAATCAAAGTGAATTTGATCAGATATTTATAAAAAACACTAAATAACACTGAACATTATTATAATCCAAAGTGAAATGCTAAAATGGCCATTTAAGGCACTGTATGCATTTCAATACTAATTTGTATGGATCATAAATAATTTCAGTATTATCAGACAATACAATATTATTAAACTATGGACAGATTTGTTTGAAACAAACTTTTAAACCAATATCACATTTAGTAACCTCTTGGCAAATTAAACGACGTATTTATATCATTTTGCTATGATATTCAATACCGATATTATATCGAATTTTTTGCCAAAACATTAAGTTATTTTACTTACTGGCTAACGTCATGATTGCTATATATTACATTCTGAGATGGCAAAGGGTGAGGGACGTTTTATATGTATGTATTCTTAAGCTACACAATTTCTGTCATATTAAAAAAAAACATGGCGTCACGAAATTAAATTGCGATGGCTGTTACTTAATTCGAAAATACAACAGTAACATTTTCTTGTAAAAACTCCAAAATTAAGCGGTTTAATTTCAAAATCGTGAATATCTAAACCAGCCTTGCGTGGCGTGCGTTAATTTATTTTTACATACACGAGGCCTAACTAAAAATTAACTACAAAAAAAATCTATGTACAAGAGGCCATTTTATTATTTGTAACTTAATTAAAATCGTTAACTCCTAATTATACATTTACAAGTATCTTTACATGACGTATAAGTCAGAGGAGCGTCAGCAAAACTGTTTACATATCACTTTTATATAGCGAAAGCATTCGTGATAAGAAAAGCACACCTTGAAAATGTCACGAATGCCGAAACCCACATTCAAGTCCACATTGGGTTCATACTTTTCACTATAAAGTTCAGAATCCCAAGCGAACAGATTCCATATCTTGATGGTGCTGACCATTTAGGACCTGTATCAGAAGCTAAGGTTTTCTGCCTGAAACGGCAGAGTGATAGTGAATCAGGTTTGCGATCCGTCTTCTAAAGGTCGAAACCTCACGAAGCCATCTTGGGCTACTAACATGCTATTCCCCTCAGCAGCTTCATTTGGGTTGATTTCGTCCTGCGGTTGGGAATATGAGGCTTCGTAACCGCAGTTCCTCGGCGCCGGCTGAGGGTACGCTCTGTCGTTGGGGTCAGGAGCGAACCCATACAAGTCAGTCGATTTAGGTCTGTCTGGAAAGCCGTTGACTTTCCCACGCTTTTGGCTCCCACTGGAGTTAGCCATAGAAGTGGAGGGGGAATTATTCCTACGCTGGGAGTTCCTTGTCTGCTGGCAAGGGGCTTCACAGTAGCTTCTGTTGGGATTCAGTGTTTGAATCCCAGAAGTGTGGTATGAAGCGTTTTCTGTGTTGTAATTGCCGTATTCATCAGGCAAATGTGGCTGGTGATAGTGGTGGGTGTCGTAGCCCATCGTCATGCAGTTTTGGACGTTTTTGTTCTTTATTCTGTGCTTTTTACGGGGATTGCTATTCGTCCGATTGGACGCCCTGTCGTAGGACATGTGTTTGAAGTTGTGGGAGCTTCGGTTGGAGCCGGGGTTGTAGTTTTGGTTTTTTATGTCCCTGATGAAGTCGCTGTTGCTGCCGTATTGGATGACGTTGTATTCGTGGTCCAACGGGTCGTCTCCTTGCAATGATTGGATCGCTGGATCGCAATTGGAATAGTGGTCGTCGGAGGCAGCGTCGATGCCGTTATACCCAGCTATGTTTGGATGATGTTTGATCAAATGGTTGGTCACACCTTGGCTGGAGGTTGCGTTGCTGGATTCAGTCGAACTGCTATGACCGGCGTTGGCTATGGAACTGTGTCCTGAGTAGTTTTCGGTCCCGGAATTGTTATCGCAAGCTGCAGCCAGGGTGTTCAACGCAAACCTTTGATGTTCTTGCAAAGGTCCACCGCAGCATTGCTCAGGTATATTTGGAGCAGCTAAATGATGACCGGTGGATTCGTAAATCGGTTTACCAGTTCTCAGGGTGTATGTATGAAGATTGGTGTTGGTGTTACAAATGGCTGGGTAGTCTGATTCGAACTGTTCGTTGCTAGATCCAGCAGTGCAAGGGAACAGACCTAGCCCAGATATTTTGTGACCGTCGGTCTTCTCGTGTTGAAGAGACGCAACGATACCCACTTTAAGGCTTATGACCCAGGAAATAAGGGCTACGATGCTTATTTCGAGTAATCTGAGAGAGAATTGGTAGCCCCATTGAAGCCAATTGAATTTTGTCACGCTGACCTGATTGATACCGAAGATTCCATAAATTTGTAGCGTCGCCATAAGAACGAATAGCAAAGCCGTTGCCAAGTTAATATGGATGGCTTGGTACAGGTTTTGGAAACCGTGTATGTACGTATGACTCTTCTTTTGCAATATACTTTTGAGCATTTTATATACATAAAGGTAGCACAGCCCTAACGTTAGGCATGCCATTATAAATATAATTTGACAAGTAAGTCCTAATACCCTTTTCTCGACCCCGTGAGGAGTTTTATAAATAGTACTATTATTTTCAAAGATATGCAACATTATACACGACAGTAAATGGATACACCCACCTATGATAACAGTTCTTGAACGGAAAAGGAACGAGCAGCACGTATTCTTGAAGTTGATACTGTTCGTCAAAAGGAATAAAATGGTGCTAGCGAACGCTATGCTTAAAAATATCTCCGGAACATGTAATAAAATTTCGCTAATGAAAATTGGCAAAGAATTATTAATATTATACGGATCGTAGCACATATAAAATATTCTCATAAGACAGATAAATACTAAAATCAAATGCAAGATGATAAAGTAGTACTGAGTGAATAAATGCGTAAATTTATTGTAGCAGATAATTTTGAAAATGGAATAGACGGCCAAAATTGTGAACATGACCGTTGCTAAATAAATATGGACGTTCCACGCGAAAGGCCAAGTGACACCTTGTCTTGATACGACATTGCTCCCTTTATCCTGCTTTAGTTTAGTATTCTTATCCAAATTAACAGCTAAATAATGATTTCTTTCCGTCGACAATTCAGGATCTTTCAATTCAAAACCTATCGTTGTAGCTGGAGTGTATTCATCTCTCCTGCTATCATTTACTTTATTTGTAGCGTATTGGAGATTTCTTCGAGTATTAGTCTCTCCATTTTGATCTACGATCAACGGGCGGTCCAGATTATTCATTTCTGGATCCAAAACAGCCAAAACTGACCCTTCAGTTGACATATCCCTGGAATCACTTAGAGTGACTCCGGCGTCTTTTGTGACAAATATGTCAGATTTTGATGTCTTTTCTTGAGGTTGGGGTTTTGCTGTTACTGTCCTAAGCAGGACATCGGGGATGTCTTCTTTTCTTCCGTTCGATCCTGATAGGATTCTGGATATTGTTGGGATGTTCAGGGAGTTTGGCACAAAGTCGGTGAAATTGGCCTGGTCAGCGCCGTGCGTCTTCGTGTCACTTTCTAAGTCTGCTTCGGGCTGGAAAGATAGAAAGAAAAATATTATTTTACCTAATATTATAAAGTGGGCAGTGGACTGTAAGTGTGATGATATTTTACTGATTATAAAAATGAAATACAAATGAGTTTTGGAGCCGCGTTACAATCGTGGTGGTTTTCGGAAAGGAAGTGATTTTTGACAGCCCGGTGTTGCCAGACTCTTTGACGGATGTGGTGTTTGCTGCCTCCGTGTATTAAATCCCCAACAATTGACAGTTTTCAGCTTAGCGGTTATTTTATCAACACCTTTATAGCCTATATGTTGACCAAGGTCACTGCGAAATCCAAACAAAACAGATGGAAAACAAAAATTCGAAATTTTTTAATTATGGCCTCAGTTCCAAACTACTGACACATTTCATTTAAATTTTCCCAAAAAAAATAATAGAATGTACAGACACGACTTTTTTTAACTTTATTTGTATATATGAAGATAAGAATGTTAGATCGAGCAAGTTATACACTTCTCTTTAACAAATTTGACCGTTGATAACTTTATTTCCAAAGCGAATAAAAACTTGTAACGTCTTTAAGGTGGTAAAACCGAATCTCGGTGCAAAATGCAAATCATACTATAAAAAGTATGCAAAAATTGCGTTTTAAAGCAATTAGCGGAAATTGACTACTAATATAGGGGTCTTGGCAATAAAATTATGTTATTTTATACCTTACATTTTGATAACTTTCTTTTACAACGATAAATACGCTTTTAAGTTTGTTAATCGAATGCAATCAAAATGTAAATCATAAAATGATAGAATTTTAATGTGAAAAATTAATTATTACTAATCAATTTCCGCTAATTGCTTTAAAACGCCATTTTTGCATACTTTTCATTCAAAAGTAAGGAAAACAATATTATGATGTGCATTTAACCTTAATATATTATTCCGTAACAAAAACAGTGCCTACCCGGATCCCGGTTAAGTATGTACGACTATCCTCCTAAAACATAATTCTAGCTATCAAATATTTATGAACTGAAAAGCTAACACTAAAATCTAAAGTAACTCAGAATATGGCTTGCGGTATTTCTACATACGAAAATTATTATTATAGAAACATTGAGAAACACACTAAAATTTCACATAAATTACGAACTAAAATATACTTTAACTTCGCAAATTTAAAGTTCATTTTCCTACAACAAGCTACCCCTAGTATTAATTAGTAGGTACACTGAATATTGCTGACATGCGAAATTCTATTTTACGTTATGGCAACTAAGTCACAAAATGCTTGGTTCTTTTTTCAAATTTCTCTATTCAGAAAACGTTCAAGGTAAAACCTACTCTATAGCGATGTATTGAGGGCTTTTTCCTTACGGCGCTCTAACACGTTTGGGTGGATTTCACGGTTCACAAGACGTTCAAAGTGAAACCTACCTTATGGCTAGGAGTATTGAGTGCTTTCTTCTTCGGTGGCTCAACTCCTTCTGGCGGCATCGGAGGCGCCGGCGGCGGCGCTGGCACTTGAGGGGATGACGTCTCCTGTAAAAAAAAGACTATGTCAAGTCACGCGTAATGCATGGGTTTCGTCCATAGACAATAATAGTATTATATAGACTCTATATAAGACTCTATATATTATAGAGAGTGGTTTCGTCCATGTTAATGAAATCTGATTGAAAATACATTTCACTTAATTTTGACACTGACCATTATTTTTAGGGTTCCGTACCTCAAGATAAAAAAACGGAGCCCTTATAGGATCATTTTGTTGTCCGTCTGTCAAGACAAGACCCATTATTTTTAGGGTTCCGTACCTCAAGATAAAAAAACGGAGCCTTATATTGTCCGTCTGTCAAGACAAGACCTTTATCTCGGGAACGCGTGGAGATATCGAGTTGAAATTAAATCATACTTATAAAAAATCAAACTTCTAAGTTAACTTTAAAAAAATATGTTTATACTGCAAAATACGTTATTTGGACACTCAAGGGAATCAAAATTTGTACCTTAAGGGTATTTTCCGTTGACCTAGAACTATGAAATTTGGCAAGTAATACCGTCTTATACTACAAGTATAGGGGAAAATCTGAAAACTATACATTTGTAATTAAATCATAAAAAATATAGTCTTTAACCGAATCCTCGGTTTGCGAGCCCGATTCACACTCGTCCGGTTGTTTTTTTCAAGCCTGTGACGTCATATGCCTATGTTTAGCAAACTTTAGCTTAATCGGACCCGGGACCTTATTCTCGTGATTGGCTAAATGTGTGACGTCATTTCTAGCCAATCACGATACTTTTGAAAGCGATAGTGGTAGATGGTAAAGTTGCATAATAAAGTCCCAACTGTTTTCGAGTTATGCACGAATGGACACCCAATTTCACTTTGTTGGTTTCCGTTTCGACAGAACCCTAAAATATGACGTCACAGAACAATTTAGTTATTTCATTTTATTCAAATTCAAATTTTTTATTTGCATTTTCACATAGGTACGTAACAAAGATGACAGGGTTTTTTTGAGATCTTATGATTTAGGTTCTACAGACATCATATCTTTCAGTATAATCGGCGAAACAGGTCTCAAGTACTACCGACAAAAACGTTTTTCATTTTTTACGGAACCCTAAAATGATTGTCTATGGTTCGGTAAAGTGAAGCATCTGTGAAGAAAGTAAGGCTTCCTGACACATGTGGTAAAGGTAAAGTGGGTATCATATTTTCATTGCTATGTTTTTATTTTGGGATTTAATTTCGGCTTGCTAACCGCAAAAGAATACGATGGACGGTTTCAATTTTAAAAGTAATTCTTTGGGTCCCGTATGCAATGTAGGTTCTGTCAATGAGGACATTTCGTGAATTCCAAATTTAATTTTGCACCTTCTATGCGTTTCAAATAAGAATGAAATCGTACCCGCAGCACTTCTAACGATGCATGGTGCGAGAGAGAGCAACAGCAAAATGGCATCCTGACAACCCTGACAATTCTAGGAGAATTTTAGGTCAATCGGTCTAGTTTTAGGGTTTCTTAACCCAGGTGTCGCCAAAAAAAGAAACCCGTATAGTTTGTCTGTATATTACACTTAAATCTCGGAATGCGATTGAGCTGCAGAGCTGTTTGGCTCAGACATAGGTAGCTAAGAAAAGATCAACAATTTAGGAAAATATCTAAATTTATTTATTTTTATTCCTGTAGAGCAAGTGTATTTTCCTGAACATTTTGTTTTTCTCGCAGCTTATCGAATTGGGGCTAATTCGAAAGGAGGCAATAATATTTTTTTTGCTTCCTTGAAATATTTTGCTATTTTATATCCCACTGTCGAAGGCGAACTTATCACAAATTTATAATAAAAAGGGTGCCCCCTAATAATTAAATATGGATTATGTATAGTATTTGGGTCAAGCAAGACAAAAACAACGAGAAAAGTTTGTTACGGCCAAGTTCGTGTGCCACTTGGCGGAGGATACTCATATAGGTGCAGTCGAAATAGTTTTTATTTTTTTAATTAATTAATTAATTATTTATTTACTAATATTAGATTAAGAACTATTGTTACTAATAAATTATGGGTTTTTTAATTGTAGCCTGAAATAAATAAATTAATTTATTTATTGTTTATTTATTAAGCTTAAAGCTTAAACACGAACTTGGCCGTAAATATACATTAACTGTTAATTACGAAAGATTGGTCTATGTTTTATATGTATTCAACAATAGCAAAGGAATATGGACATATAGGGAATTGGTCATATTGAGAAGTGGTCACCCCGGACCGAAAGGTTAAAATTAGAAATTGGAAATTTTCATGACAACGTGAAATAGCACTTAAGGTGGTAAAACCGAATCCCGGTGCAAAATGCACATCATAATTTTGTTTTCCTTACTTTTTAATAAAAAGTATGCAAAAATTGCGTTTTAAAGGAATTAGCGGAAATTTATTAGTAATAATTAGGGTTTTACATTCAAATTCCATCATTTTATGATTTACATTTTGATTGCATTTGATTAACAAACTTAGAAGCGTATTTATCTTTGTATTTGAATGTAATCAAAATGTAAGGCTTAAAATAAGATAATTTTAATGCGAGAACCCTATTATTAGTAATCAATTTCCGCTAATTGCTTTGAAACGCATTTTTTGCATACTTTTTATTGAAATGTAAGGAAAACAATATTATGATGTGCATTTTGCACTGGGATTCGGTGGCTTTAAAAAATTGCCTGTCAGTATTATTTGGCCCTAAAAATACTCCAAGATGTTCAATGAACATAAACAAAAGGTCCCAGATTTGTAAGAATAATCGGATTTCAAACCCAGTCGAAGGGCAAAAAATAAACAACTAAAGTTTCAAAGCCGACCAACATCGCCGGATCCCCATTCCCAAACTACCTGAGCCAAGATTTTAAATTTACCCGGTCGCTGTAAACATATTAGGAGTATTACGGGTGTGAATCAACGTATTTAGTTTTTATACTATCCCGAATTTTCGGAGAATAGCGGGACTGCCCCCTAGATTATGTATCTCTGAGTCGGTTGCCAACTGGATGCCAATTATGCCAAACATCGAAAACATCTACATTCGCGAATTCCGATTATCTGAGGACACGTTCGTTCTTAAAATGACGTCACCGTTCGTGAACTGAACAGTTTAAGGGGGTAACTTTTTACCTTGGTACAAAATGCACATCATAATATTGTTTTCCTTACTTTTGGATAAAAAGTATTCAATAAATGTGTTTTATAGCAACTTGCGGAAATAGTTTGTTAACAATAAAGTCTTCACAAAGAAATTACGTACATTAATGTATTACATTTTGTTTGCATTACATTCACCAACTTAAAAGCGTGTTTATAGTTGAATAATTTTCATGTGATCACCTAACTATTGACGAGCAGTTTGCGCGAATTACTATAAAACACATTTATTGCATACTTTTTATTCAAAAGTAAGGAAAACAATATTATGATACCTATGCATTTTGTACGGAGATCCTCCGTTATCACCTTAATACACATTGAAGGCAATTTTAAAAGTTCAGATTTTATCTATATTTTTAGTGCTTGGCAACCAGTTGGCATCCGATACAACGTTCCATAAAAGACCCTCTGGACGGCTGTTGTGGCACTATTTTTCACTTGTAATATTAATCGTTCGACTTTTGTTTACAGTATGATAAATGCCAAATGAGTGACTAAATCTCATCTAATAAAAGCTATGGAATACAAGGAACTTTTATAGGTTTTCAATGAAAATTAAAATCACAATTTTCCTAATTTTTTCAAACTTTCTCCACTAGGGCCAGCAGTTTTACACCACTGAAGGGATAACAAACCTTCTTATTGTCTAACTTCAATATTCTTCGCTATAGCCTTCAAAAGCGTCGTGATTAGCCAAAAATGATGTGTGATGTCATTTCTAGCCAATCAGGACGCGTTTGAAGGAGATTGCGATTGTTGCTATGGATGTCTAAGTTAGACAATAAGGCCCAAGGATGCACTGCAAAGGTATCCGTGTTGAATTGGGATGATTGGCTCACCTGTCCTGGAGGTCTGATAGGTATTCGCTCATGACCTGGGCCGAGGGACGGCGGCGGAATGGGCCGTCTGTTGAGATAGTTGTTACCATCTGTGTTTGTGCCTGAAATTAAAAAATAAAAACTGAATAAAATATATCGTTACCATCACAGGCTGCCGAGTCACAGTATAGATAACAACCGTAGTTTAACTAGGCGGTGTCCTTGAAATCAATACCTAAGGCCGCTCGGCGCCTAAACACGCGCTAGGGCTGACAACTGACTGTTTACGTATTTGATTATTATTATTATAAAAGTTGTATTTAAGCAACCATACAATGCACAACATACTGTGTAATTTCGTGCCATAATTTACGAAAATACGCGGGAGCGTCACAGAGACAACGTGCGCCTTAGACCATATAACACGGGACTAGGCAAGCGCACTTATCCCCCTCTGCCGAAGTACATAATTGTTCATGTAAGTTTGCAAAATGCGTTTTGTGTTGTTTTAGTGTGAAATATCAATTTTTTGCAGGAGTGTGCGTGAATGAGTGAATGTGTGCTGTGCGTGTTTACCTCCCCTCCCGTGGAAAACGGCAGAATAATTTCAGTACTAAGAGTCGCGCTTTGCCAGGTCACGTGTTAAATGGTCTAAGACGTACGCACGTGACTGCGGTGCGACCGCGACTGTCGTAAACCGAGTTTTGCGGGGAGGGGGGGGGGGGTTCGTTTCGGTCCGTTTGTATGGAGATAGAATACTATTACTTATTTATACTATGGCCGAGTATATCGTGAAGACAGTCCGAGTCGGCATTCGTACACCCAAGGTCTACCGACGTTTATTGTCCCAGCGTGATGGGTGTCAACTTGTAGAGCTCTATCGCCGTCCTTGGGGCACAATATGAACTTACATCACAGCATAATGTGCCGTTGCACAAGGATCGAACACAATTTTCTGTAGGGACTTATGTGAACAAAAGTAACAGCTATCCGCTCTTTTTGGGAAACTACCGTCCGACTTACAGCTGACACACAGACACTGTGCTGTGGTGTAAACCCACAGACGTATAATATAGTAGCAGACCTAACATTAATGATAAACGCTTAACGCATAGAGTCGACGCGTGGCAATTTTAGCTCCGTGAACTGCGGGCTCTTTTAAATATTAATATTGCTTGTTTCCAAACAAAATATATACTAGATATACTAGAGATTAATTTAGGAATTAACAAATATGTTCCAAGCATAAGCCAGCAAAAACAACCCATTTTTATACGTTTCTTCGTACCATGAAGCCTACATGTAGCTTATTTTTTGTATGGAAACTTGCCACGCTATTTAATCCATATGTTTGGTCTGCTACTTAGTAATAATTATATATGTCTGTGGTGTAAACCATATAATACCCTTCCCCGTTGATTGTGAAATGACAAGATAAGATATGTCCCAGTGAGAAACGAATTTACTAATTCGAGCCGGATTATGAGATCTCATAAACAACTAGACACACCGCACATCCGGTGCAAGAACGTCACATGTACATCCGAGAGCGCGAGGAACAACAAACCCTAAGACGTTGTCTCTCCAGTTACTCGCTAAATTGCGCCAAAACCGCAAAGACAAAATAGCCTTCAGACGAAAAACTACGCACCAGGTATATGGTCAAATTATGTACGTTTTTTATACATTTTTCTCAGTTTTTACTTTTTTGCACTTGTGACGTTCTTGCACCGGAAGCGACGTTGATCTCGAAAGGGGTATGTTATTTACTTCATGCCTGTCACAAGGTGAGAAATACCCGCAAATTGAGCGAAGACATAAATAGGTGCTTAGATTTCAGCGCGTCTGTCACTCACCGGCTCAATTAGCGGAAGTGTATGTAGCTTTAATATTTATGCTAAGTCTACAGGCGCCAATATTATACATCAGGTTACTTAATTCTAAGAAATTTCAAGTCTAATTTCTCGTCGAGTTACTAAGAAAATTGTGAACTGTAAGAATAACGCCGTGTAATTTCCTAGAACTCTGCTAGCATTGGTATATTGGCTATAAATGGACCATTTACGTAAATAAATATAAATTTGAGTGAGATACCTGTCCATTTACACCTGGCTTATACCTACCTATCCATCCATCCATCAGCCTGTTTCGTCCACTGCTGGACATAGGCCTTTCCAGGATTTTGCCACTCTTGGCGGTCCTCCTGGAAGAAATGCCCATACTCACACACGCTGGGCAGGCGGGTTGCTCAGCGCGGTGCTGAAACCCTTGCACCAGTGACGCCGCTGCCCGTCACCAGTCTGATTTATAAAAGGCCCGGCAATTGGGGATGGATATACCGCCATCCATCGGTCCCAGGCAATGGTGGGCCGCCTGGTTTTGCCTGAGAGCTGTCCTCTTACTCTCCCCCGAATAACTTCGGGAGGATTTGCGAGTAAGATGGTGGTACCTCCACAGTCGAGCCCGGCATCAGCTCTACCACCTATACCTACCTATATTACATATTTATGGTGACATTTATTTATACAGCCAAATTCGTACTGGAGGCCTGGTAAGTGATCAGTACCACGGATTTAGTGACATTTTTTGCATAATTTTAAAAGGACTCAGGGCTGAATTTGTGTTTGTAGGAAAAAAAAAATATTTTGAATTTTCCAAAAAGGGTCATCGAACCTTGATTACCGAGTCTTCAGTATGAATTGGCTGTATAAATAATTGTCACTTTAGACAGGACACTATTAACTTTTGCTTGTTATGTTACAAATATAATATAATATATCCCGTTTAAGGCAGGGTTTCTTAAACTGGGGTTCATGGACCCCAGGGGTCCGCAGCCACTAAGTTCACTCTTAACATATTATTAGATTGAGTTGGACTCGGTATCCTTATCATTAACTTGATACTATTTAATGAAGTATTAATGAAAACTAACCAGTGAAGGTGATTTTTAATATTATGCTTTATTTTCTTCCCCTAAAAATTACTTCGACAGGGGTTAGTGGAATCTTTTCTAAGGGCGGCTTGCACCAAAATCTTAAATCTCGATTTTATCGCTAAATCAGGTTTACGATTCTGTCAAATTAAACTCAGCTTGAGTCCTAAATCTAGATTTAAATATTGGTGCAAGCCGGTCTAAAAGTGGTCCGTGGCTACAAAAAGTTTGAGAACCACTGACTTAAGGCGGGGCATCGAGTTTTCAACGGTCAGTGTCACTTCACGCGGAAAATGTGAAGTGCGAGAGGGACTGATTAAGGCCGAAAGAAAAAATGTTTTTTTTTATTTTATAGTAAAAAAATTAAACTAGCTCGCAAAATTTACAATTACAAAAATGTAGATATTGTAAAAAATCCATCTAATAAAATATTTTCAAGTCAAACTATGAGAAAGCGTGTGTTTGAACACCTCATTTCAACAATTATTTCTATCGAGTGAAAGTTTTTAAGTCGTGTTTCTGTACTACAGGAATCTAAAAAAAATATTCTATATTAATGGGTAGAACACCCTGTTTGAAGAAAAAGTTTATCAAATTAACATCCTGTATAACAGTTGGTTCCAGTGCGTTTAACCATAACCTGGGGCGCCTGAAGAACTCTTTTGCAACAGTTGACTGTCAGAGGCAAGGCGACCAAAGCGACAAAAATTTGAACTTGTGACCTCCGGATTATTAACCCGACATTCGACCCCCTAGGCCAATGAAGCGGTCGGACGGAGTGACGAAACTTACCTCTAAGCGTAGGCTTGTCGGCGAAAGGGTTCCTGTACTCAGGCGGCAGAGGGGGGGTGAAGAAGGCTCGGCCTGGGGGTGCGTAGGAAGGGACGGCTCCAGTGCCGACCCCCGCGAGCAGTGCTGCCCCGTGGTGCTGAGGGGGCCTGTCAAACATTACCAGATTGTCAGATTTTCAAACCAACATTTTTTAACACACCAACGGATATAATTTCAAAATGTGACGGTCGTCAGATATTTTTAGTATTTTTTTTCAGGTTCCCAGATTAATTGTCTATTTACACGCCAAATTTCAGCCTAATCGGCCACGCCGTTTTGGAGTTATACCGCATATTTTATAGCCATATTCGACTGTGAATAAAGTTCAAAAAATGTCGGCATAAAATTTAATTGTTCAGTCAGCGCCATAAACAATTAATAGAAAGTGAAACTTCGTTACTAAACTTGTAAACTAAAGGAACCTTAAAAAAATCAAAAGATTCTTAAATAAACCGCTAAACTGTTGACTGGCGAAGTATTACTAAATTTAAAAACTTTGTACGTTTCCTTTTACCGAAAGAGCACCTTTGTTTATTTTGGCTGCAATTTTTAAACCTTTAAAGCTAAAATATTTTAGCAAATGTTTGTTGTTATAATTCAAATACATAATTTCAGGATTCCAGAGTTGGCAAGACATTAAAAATCATTGATATGGCAGAACTATTTTACAAAGCCAACAAAATTTCATATTTACCTACAGTGGGGAGAATCTGTATTTAATAGCGTATTCTAAATTCAACGCACGTCGACAATTTTCAGTTGTAGTTTCAGTTTATTTTTCATAAAGGTTCATGACCGGTATTTAATATTTCAGTAACCAGTGTAAAGGGATCTCGATTAGCTTAACGTGGTCTACGGATGAGGGTCCATGCGTTTTGGTTATCTATACGTATGTAAATGACAAAAATTGGCACAACGCCCGGACCACCATTTTGTTTGGCTTTATTTTTGGTACGAAACCCGAATTTTAATGGATCTAACAAAAAAATAATTAAAGGATTCCCACAGTTTTGTTTGTGCCGCGAAATTGGATTTTTCACACGGCATATTTCTCTGAAATTTATGGACGAATGTACTGAAAAAGCTTTCCAAATTTAACGATGATTAAATCTAAATTGTATTTTTATTCGCTGACCAAAAACAATGTAATGCAAAAATACCCGAGCAGAACAATACAGTAAAATTTTCAGAGCAAAAATGGACTTTTTGGTAAACAAATTTAATTTTGCTACTCGTCACTAGATGGCGCACCTATAAATTATCATACCTGCTTAGCCCATTTTGCCAAGAAGTCGGTGTTTAAAATGCAAAAAATGTCTTAAAATAAACAGACAAAAATATTTATAAAAATATAAAGAGTTGTCTACTCGACACTAGATGGCGCTACGAGTTACGGAAACAAAAGCTCCGCAGGATTTAGCAATGCTTTTTATGCAGAGCGGATTTATCCCGAGCAATATTTCATTGAAACGTCTTCGAATAAAAAATAGGTCTCACATAAAATAAACGACGGACAGGCAAATAAGCCTTTATCCCGCCATAAACAATAAATAATAAGTAAAACCTGGCCGCGCTGGAAATATTGTGTACAATATTGGTGAATTTCGTCGAAACAATAGAAAAGTTGATTAATGGCTGTCCCGGTAGCCGTGCGGATGCTGAGTACTTTTATGTAATATCTTTTAAACTCGATTTCGGATAAATACGGCAAAATGTATAGCAAAAACGAAATTTTCTCTTCTTTATAGGTAATCCTTTCAGTAATCCAGCATAATATTGTGTAGGTATCTGTCTGTCTGTGGAAATTTAACATGCAACGAAGGGGATTTCGGAGAAAAATAAGGTCACGTCAGACTACTAGATACGGCGGTTATTTGTTGTTTTGCTACAATAGATTAATTCTGTTGAAATAGCTAAGCAACTATTTTATTAATTAACTAGCTTTTGCCCGCGGCGTCCCTCACGAGTCACGAGGAAGTGTCCTAATAAAAAATATGATTGTCATACTACAATGATATTAAATAATACCGCATCCAAATCTGTTGAATGATTCTCGAGTTAAGACGGAATATACAGAGTACAGACACAACAAAAATACAAATACTTGGCTTCTCGGTACAATAATTCACATAAATTTCTTAAAAATTATAATATAAAGCTTCCATCGACTTTTTACTAGGTACTTTTTTATGACTAAGTACAGTTTATTAGTTTATAAATTAAAATAAAGTTCGAACAGAATAATATATATATACATTACTAGCTTTTGCCCGCGGCTGCGCCCGCGTGTAATTCGGTTTAACGACATGCTTTTTCCGGGATAAATGTGTTAAGTTGGGGTATAAACTATATCAATTCTAAATTTCATCCAAATTCGTCCAGCCGTTTCAGCGTGAAAGAGTAACAAACATACGCACACACAAACTTTCGCATTTATAATATTAGTGTGATAGTGTGATGTAGACGAGTAGGTTTCGAATTTACTCCCTCAAATGGAAAGATGGTTTCAATTCCTACTAAAGATTTAAATATAAACAACAGTCGACTCTCGGGATATTTAAAATTTTTTAATGGTTTGATAAAGTGTCTCCCAGGACATGTCATATTTATGAGAAAATGGGTTCAAATTATTACAAATCCCATTCAGAATTTCGGGACACCTTTTTACTGGCAGGGGAGGGGATTAGGCATTCTGACGGGCCCGTATTATCATGTTAAAATATGATTGGCATTAAAACCTGGATTACATCAGGATACATCGTCTGATTGGGCTATTTCGTATGTTGATCCTACGTGATTGTCATTTCTAGAGTACAGACCTGATTAAGGGCAGGGAGGAATCCGCATTGTTCCTAAACATGAGGCTTGCAAATGGTTATCGTCAATGTTAGTTTCATAATAGTCTAATGATTAGACTATAGTTTCATTATTTGTAAAAAATAAAATATAAACTAATTCCAAGAGAATAACTGGTGTTATTTGGGTCAACCAACCTTTTTTCGTCTTACATTTAGTCAAAAAAAAAACTCAAGTACTTTCATATTTCATATTTTTGGTACAAAAAAATTGAAAATTCTGTCGCTGAATTATGTTCTAAAAACCCAAAAAGTGTGGACGAAAAAAAGTTGATTGAGCCATTTATAGGCTCAATTTACTTCTTTTTTCTTTTTTATTTGTTTATCGTTGAAACGATATAAAATATTTAGCTAATAACACCACAAAACCACGAAAGTTTGTTCTTTGTCCGTGGTGCTGTTTTTAAGGCTGCATATACATAAGGTCAGATTGAGCGCCTCATTTTGCATCAATCAGAACTGAACTCTACGACGTTTCCTTTTAGTTTAAAATAGCGCGCTCTCAGCCGTGGCTGTTACGACCACCAAAAAACACGCGCGCACAAAAATCTGCGTTTTTATTTAATAACTTTGCTTCTAGATGAATATTTTAAAATATTCTAAGACGAGCTGACGATGTCATTTGTTAACTTATTTTAAATACAAATTTCAAGGCTGTATGATTTAAGGAAGGCCCTAACATGAAATTTGGAGGTAACTTCGTGATTTATTTCTATAGAGCAACCTTAAAGATTTTCGTTTTTTCTAAGATGAGTCTGTCAGCCCTATAGTCTACTGTCTACTTATACTATACCGATTCACCAAGTTACACAATGTGATATGCTCATTTGAAGTTGTGTATCTAGTCCACAGACATCTTAATATATTATTAACCTTATACGGACCCTTAATGTACAAACGCCGGGTTAACAGGCTACCTATTGGCAGTTCTTATTGCCACGTCATAGCCATCAAAATCGTTTACAAATGCACTGCTGTACATACTGTGTTTGTTCTAACTTGAAACCATGAAGAGACTGGTTTTCTTTGTACAGTTTAACACTAAGAAAACTAGGTTAGGGTACATATAATAAAATAGTACTTTTCTTTTTCAATAATTATATGTTTTACGATATTCTCAAGACCATAAGCTACACAACAGTGCAAACCCCGTCCAAATCCGTTAAGGGCCCATAATACCTCAATTCGCAGTCCTGCTCTAACGCTTCTGCTTTTTAACTGTCTATCCTACTCTAATCGGATTTTTATGGAACAGTCTGCAGCTGCTTTATACTAATATCAGTAATATTATGCAAAGTCTCAGATCTAATTTCAAGTATTCATTGAATGTTATCGGTTTATTGTACGGTTTGGAGGTAACTTTGTAATTCTTTTCTATCGAGAAAATTAAATGGAATCAAGTTTTCACCACAGCGTTGACATAGCATTAGTCATCAACTTTATCTATATATTAATTTCAGAGTGATTGTTGCAGTATTTGTTAGTATAAAACAGGATCATGCGAAGCGAAGTGTGGCATGTACACCCTTAAGTAGTTTACCTAAACTACGAGCATACATCAGACAAACATACAAATGTTTATAAAATAATTTTACGGTTCTTTCCACCCGTCTCTTCTTTTTACTTTGACACATTTTTCCCTTGTGTTGGTTTTAGACATCACATTCAACAAATTTTTTACACATTCTTTAACTACAAGTAGGAGATTTGCTTGCGATTATTATAAGTCTGAGTAGATATCTGAAAATCGGATGCCTTCAACACTCCGATAAACAACAATGCTAAACAATTCCGAAGGCTTATCTTTGGTCCCGAACTTGCGTAATTCCATACAACCCAAGACTTCATCCGAAATGTCCGGGCACAATTAAAGCAATAATACCAACTTTCCGGAGATAACAACAGCCGAATATTGCTGTAAAAGTGGAAACTTTACCGCTTTACATAATCCGAACGGAATTCCTGAAAACTAGCGCAGATTTCGCGTACAGGCTTTCGCTTTCGGCGTTATTTTTGGGCACGTTTTACCATAATTAGGGAAACTTTTTGAGGCCACGTCGAGATGACAAGATAATTTGTAAAATGACTTGTTTTTTAGAACAAAATGAAATTTAATACACAGCAGCATACAGCAGATCATATCAGAATGATAATTGCGTCACTATCAACCTATATATACGTATAAATCGTATAATGTAGAGCGCTCGCCCGCTAACCCAGGGGTCGTGGGTTCAGTCTCCGCGTTGCACATTAATTGTTATTGTGTGTGCGTGCTTCGGTCCATTTGTGCCCGAAGTACGGCAATAGGGCCCACCATCACGTTTGGAACGCAATAACCGTTGCAGAAAAGTGGGTGTACAGACAGATATAGACGGCAAGTCAGCTGAGGCTTAGTATTAGGGTCTCGTTAAGCACCCTTCGGGTATACTGAATCCTAAAAATGTATACAGAGTCAAAAATTCTGAATGATTCATTATAACCAAGATATTTTATGAATTACAAAAAATGTACACAGTCATTTAATTTGGACAAGAATTAAATAGTGAATTAAAATGCTTATCAGCGGATCGACAGTTTATAACATTCCAAATCAAACAAAAGGGATTCTCCAGTAGCCTTAGCATGAAAACATTACTAGTTTGAACGTAACGCGGTTTTGTATGAAATCTGATAACCGCCCCTAGCGGTCAGTAGCGGAACTTATCTGTAGTCTTAGCATGAAAACATTACGGTTACGTTTAGTTTGAACGTAACGCGGTTTTGTATGGAATTCTGATAAGTTCCGCTACTGTCCGCTAGGGGCGGATCAGATTTCATACAAAACCGCAAACTAAACGTAACCGAAATGTTTTCATGCTAAGGCTACAGAATTCCATACAAAACCGCGTTACGTTCATACTAAACGTAACCGTAATGCTTTCATGCTAAGGCTACTGTTAGTACTACAGAAGAGTTTTTTTGTAAAGGTCCATAGATGGCGCTATGTTTAGTTTTCGTGAAAAACATAAAGTTTGACATTCTTTAATACAGCGCCACCGTGAACCCAGCCCCTTGAAACCTGCTCATTAATTCGTACTAGTCTAAAAAATACTCTACTTGTTTTCGTACCAAGAAAGCCGTGAAATTTTCCGACAAAAACAATCGCTATGTCACGATAAAAGAAAAGGCGAACGTCCACATTTTGTTACCTACAATTAACCTGACCACAATTTAGGCCAAAAAACAATCTAGTAACAGTGGAATTGGGCTTGTTAAGGCCACTCTGACCAACATTAAAAGTTTGATCCTCTTCCAGGCCATTAAGGCCCGTCGTAAAATTACGCATAAATTCCGTATCTTTCCGCTGTCCGATTAAATAGGCCGTGATTTAGATAACCAGTGAATTTTGTCATAAAATAAAAAAAGTATGCGGTGTAAATTCTTCATTATTGTCGAAGCATTAAAGAAATCGAAATATCAGTTTCGTACTCACGCAATTTAATTATGGATAATGCGAGCGCGCTACATACAAACGGAGTTCTATCATATTTTGGACCATAACTTGATGACATTTAATTAATTACTATATTTGGTCGATTTCCCCTCAATAAATTCAATTTCACATTGACAAGTACGCAGCTCAAAATTATATTCCAAAAAAAAATACTGAACTTGAGATTTTCTTTCAAGACAATAAGTTTTTTTTTTATACAACCATGAGCAATGGAATATTAAGGAATTTTCTATGTACATTTTTTTTCTCTATATCTTACAAGACTGTAATTTGTACAGCATACAATTTTTTAACAGCGCCACGGGCAAACCCTATTGGTTTTTGTGGTGTCTTTTTTTTTAATTCCAAAATGTATACCAATAAATGAATTTTTAAAAAGTTGAATAAACTATGAACCAGTGAACTAGTAATGAGATCGCGCAGCCTAGCGATAAAGTCCTCTTATAAGCAAAGCTTTTAGGTTATGTTACGTAAAAAATACAAAACTTTTAAGATAAATTATTTCCCAATTCTACCGTCATTATTTTTACGAAACGTCGAACTTTCAAAACACATTAGCAGTCTGTTATTTATCAAGGAAACAATATCATGTGCCTTATTTCATTCTTAGGTTATTTTTCTTCAAACTTCCCTTATTCAATCAATCAGTCAAACTGTCAAACGTACGAACTTTCTATTCGATAAAAGCGAACTTTCCGAGTCGACTTTTTCATTATTTGCATACGAATTTGTGCCTTATTTGCATAAGAACAAAGTTCATTAATGCTATCGGAAGTTTCCTTCCGGTTTGTTTTCCGATTCTTGTTTTTTTTTTCAATATTCACGAAAATCCCGACGTCAGATAGTCATATTAGATAGTACAGTTTGCTACTTCGTTTTTATGTGAGGAGGTAAAAATTCATGGGTTCTGAAATGAATATGCAGATTCTATTCCTGAAATAGCAAAGGAAATGTAATGTATCCGGCTCGGACGGACCAAATGAAGCCGAACTTTGAATAGCCAATAGTTTCTTGAAATAAAATGAAGTATGGTGTTATAATAATAGTGATGTTTGTCGTAATAGCTAGTTAGTACATCTTTCCACTTTATAATTCCTCTTTCAAAGGTGATAGACTAGATGAGACAGGTAGACAAGGATATATTGTTTCCTCATGACAAATTCTTCTTGTCTTGTATTTTTTATCCCTTTACTTAATTAAAGCAGAAGCAAAAAATTATACATTAAAAACATGATCTTGCTAAGTTTCTTGCTCTCATTAGCAAGACAAATCGAATGGGCGGAGTTAGGAATATAAGGTATTTTTATATCAACTTTGTTGTATTTGTTGCATTACATTAAATTTTATTTATTCTTACCTATATGTTTTATTAATGCAAGTATATTATTCTATAAAATTAAGTAAGCCAAACTTTATTTACTGTTATTTAGTTTTTAGCTCCTAAAACTCAAAAATAACTGGGATAATTAAGCTAAAATTTAACTCACAGGTGCAAAATTATATGGAGATTCTAATAGAATACGAATAACTACCGAAGACGTCACATTTTTTAAATATTTTCGTAGTATAAATATAGTTGCTACCTACTTATCTTTCAATTAAGACTTACCTAGGCTTGTGGTAGGTGGGGTTGCTGTTAGTCTTGAGTATGTCGGCATTAGGCACCGATGTCGGCAATGCGTGCTCTCTCTCCAACTCTGTTTCATAGCTTTCAAGCGGCACATGTTTGCCTGGTAGCGGATCCGCTGAAACAAAGGAACCTTATGTTAATCTACTACAGCTTTCACTCGGGATATCACTGTTTTCCACGGCTCTTGCAACAGGATGGGTAAGTTTTCATATATAAATAAAGTATTTATAAAAAACAGGCTAAATTAAGATTCATGCCCTAACTTAATTGATTAAAAAAATACGTATCGAATGTTTGTAGGTTTGATTAAGGTTTACTTGAATGGCAATGGTGTATTTAATTTCGATTATTTTTTCTAGTGGAAACCATAAACTACAATAAAATGGTCGATTTACAGCGAAGATAGAAAGTCAAACGAACAATTCGTCAGAAATTCTTACAATAACATTTAATATTCAAACAATTGAAATTAACTGCTACATTCCTCATTCCTCTACTGATCAAAATATCATGACGACTTTGTTTTGATTGGCCAAAAACAATTTGAATAACAAAAGAGCATTATTTTGTTTTTAAATGGAACAAAGTGGCCAGTACGTATCAAATTTAAAAGCGATTCAACTATTTGTATTTCTCACGACGATATCAAATTCATATTTAGAAGAACAGATAAAGAGGCATTGTTCTTGCCCGTTCGGCAAACGTTTTGTTTTGTTCCTGCCAAAGCGGTTCCCAAAGTAGGTTGTGTAGGTTTATCACGACTTTTTGGTTCGCGTCCTACTTTTCGAACTTTATGATATCGACGGGTTTTTAAAGTTAAAAGGCAATGATCTACGGAGCCGTTTTAGAAAGTAAAACTTGAAACAATGTGCGCTTTGTGTTTTCTGTCAATATTTTTGAGTACTGAAATTTAAAATTTAGGTTGACATTTGCCCTTGTTTGATAGAGTTGAACATGAACAATGTCTGTTGTTTGATATATCGCCACGACATGAATACCAAAGGAGGTGTCAAGAAGCATTTCGCGGTATAGTTCATACTCATACACACTGAAGTTTCACCGACGATTATTACGTCCCAGCGTGACTTGGGCACAAATTTGGACTCACATCACAGCTTACTTTGATGTAGATATTTAACTGACTGAAATTTTTTTTAGGTGAGTTATCATTTTTGGTCGAGTAGTAAACGAATTATCAAAAACCGGACAAAGCAGATGGTAAAGACGTGCGATATTAAAACGAATCTATCTCCGTCACAAAATTTAATTAAGATTTCTTGACAAATGATTGGAGCAACAAATATTTTCCTACTATTTCTTATTACGTTACATTATGTTCTCAATTGATTAAAATGTTCTGAAGTTTTGGCCTTGGATCCTTTTTCCTTCTCTTCGTCTGATTCCTTTGATATTTTAGGGATCCTTAACTGAGTCTGAATCCTTGAACGACGTTCATGATTGCAAGGAAATCGGTTCTCAGCTTTAGTCAGGTTTTTTGTTTACAAAGTGAAATATTTACCTGTTTTTCTGATAGTTTAAAAACCTACGCAATAAGTTTAGTTTTATGTACTCGTACTTGCATAGTAATACAGAAATTACGTTGAGATATTCTTCAAACTTTTTTGTTAAAGTACAAATTTACATTAACCAATTAAGTTTGCAGTAAATATACATTTTTATACACAAAACATTTAATGGCAATTCATCAATTAATCGCAGTGTTGCCATTATGACAAATAATGATGGCTAAAGTGGAACGGAATCACTAAAACGGAACTCTGGATCGAAAACGGAAAACGCTGTCTAGACGATCAATTAAGGATTGAATTATTGATGATGTTTTTTTAAACAGTTGGAAGTCTTTTTGAGTAAGTTTAATACTTTATTGCAGGGCTAATTAATTTACCCTTTAAAAATACGATGCCAACATGTTTTGAGGTACATGATTTTATACCTTTTTTCTAAAATGAAAGACAAATTGAAGATGTTGATTTAAAAGATTTTAATTCGAAACAGGAATATTTTTTAGTTTTTTTTAACGTCAATGTTGAGTCTTAAGTAGAATCAATTATTTTTTGCTTGGCAAAAATGCATTTTGTTACATAATTGCACAGTTGGGGAAGTAATATTCGTTGGTGAATAGCGGGCATATGACAGTTTACACCGTGAACATCTCTGGCACCTCCTCGGGGATTCATGTCATGACGATATAATTTATGTTACAGAGTGTTTACAAACAGTTCAGCCGAAAAAATTACGACACAAAGGTGATATAAAATATTCAATAAAATATCTATAAGTAATCTTTATTTATTCTTCTAAACAAAATACTTACCAAAATATGGAATGAACAGAAAATCAATTTCCACCAAAAGCCAACAATAAACAGTATCAACAAAACATGGCTTAAAATTAGGCGGTTTTTTGTGTAACTTACTAACTTACACAATGGTCAATTACTTTTTACAACTTTTTTTACGAATCAAAGTGAAATCTTGATTTATTTAATAAAGATTATTATAAATCTAAGAAAGACGAATATTGAAAATGGCTCAATTATAATTGACTTTCTAAATCAGAAACTTGCGAATTGCCGGTGAAATATTAAAATGAACGTTCGGAAATATGAACGATGAATAGGCAAAAAAAATTTGAAAAATCGCAAGCAATATTCACCCTAAGTAACTAAAGCCATTAGGCAGGACTTTTAGTTATTTTTCTCTGAATAATAGTCCTGAATGATATTAGTTTGAAAACTTCGTGCCATAAATTCTAAGAGAATTTATTCTGAAAACACATTTAAAATCAGAGTCATTTGGATCATAGTAAAAAGGTTTTTTTTTTAGAAATGTAAAAGTTATTACTTTCACAGAATATTAACATAAGTATCTAAAAAAGTAATTTAGTTTCTTAATGTAGCGTTCAAATACGAGCTTTCTATATAAAGCCGAACTCGATTTAGTTTTTTAACCGACTGCGTAATGTCAAACCGCAATCATGGCTGAACCAAGTTAATTTAACTATTTTATGACCTCATCATATTCTGGTAATTTGTTTTTTAGGCGAAAAATCGTGAGAACTGATACAATTTTCAAAGAAACGGTTAAAAATACAAAAACGCATTAACCTTTTTATGAAATATATTATGGTTACGTACAAAATATCTAAAATTACACAAATTTCAGTTCATTCGTAGTTCAAAGAGCGAAACTCGATTACTATGGCGACAGAAACCCCAAAAGAGAGTTCAAACCGTAAACACGACTCAATTCAAACTTTAAAACTGCAAACTTCGATCAAAGGCATAATACGAGTAGCCATGATCCCTTCTGAATTTGATACGTAATCTTTGGACTGTAAAAGACTTTGAACTTGTAACATGGCTCTAAGATCCGCGCAGATTACACTAACTTAGATAGGACTTAGGTCACTTTTTCGTATTTACTCTATTTTCGATTTGTAAGAAATTGTTAACAAAAAAACATGAAACAATCTTCATTTTAAATCCTCGCACTAAAAGTATATACAAACTCTTGTAGAGTTTTAATTAAATTTGAATCTCTTAAGCTTAGAGGGATTATAAGTTTCCAGTCTTATTGTTTGACCTTTTCAAGCCAATCCGCAAAGAAAAAAATCGTCTGCATTTAGCACCAGATCAATGCTTTAATATAAAAAAAAGATTCAAATATCAAAATCTGCTTTAATTACTAAAGTTTTACATCACCCAAAGCTTTTACAACATAACCTAATAACTCCGTACATCGTTAAACTCGTGTTTCTAATTAAAAAAACCTATTTCTGAACGACTACCATCCATTTGATAGCCGCCTATAATTACAGTATAATTATCTCTGGTACGATAAACCATTATAAAAGAATATAAATCATAATGTTTGTGATGCTACCCACGAATTTTAGATTTAAAGATGGAGTAGCAACTTTGGATGGTTAACTCGTGACCTCGGAAAATATCGACTTTGTGTTTTATTTCCTAAGAAATTCATTTAAATTTTACTGGTTTATAAATTAACAGTATAACTTAGTTTCGTGACTTTAGAAACGAGCAAGTGATTGAGACTCATTGTGAAGTTTCTAAGTCCCTAGTTTTACTCTAGTTTTATTAGCATGTTCTTATATCCAGAAACTAGCTTTTGCCTACACGCTGCCGCCGTTTCGTGCGTTACTGACGTAAATTGAAAACATACTTTTAGTATACAAGCCGACATTAATCTATCAGCCAAATTCATACTGAAGACTTGATAAGTGATCAGTAATAAGGGTCAAAAACACTTTTTACGATGTTTAAGAAATATAATTTGGACTTTCCATAGTGAGTACTGACTCTGGGCTGGGCTTTCGTTTTTAGATAAACCAAATATAATTTTCGAATTATCCAATTGATACTGACTACTTAGTGAGTCTTCAGTGTGAATTTGGCTGCATAAAATAATGTCACCTTATATTACGCTATACCATATACTCACTAAATTAGTTATTGCGGCGTATACAGAAAGACGAATATATAATTTGATGAAGTCAAATTTAAAAAATATGCTGGATGTCAAATAAGCGTGTTTCGCAAGCAGAAGAATTTGCATTGAGGAAACCCGTACGTTGGCGTACGACGTACACTTAACAGTTGTTTCTTTCTTCTTTTATATTAACAATTAATTTTGAACTTCGACCTTTTATTTAATTTAATATTCTGCAGATTTCATGTGAATACTCTCAAGCTTGTATTATGTTTACAATTATTATTTCAATTACGTATAATAACTGGGTCGTTGACTTTATTTGAGTTTGGCTTTCTCATGAGTAATAACAAATTTTCAATATACTTGAATCTATAAGATTTCGGTCTCTCGTCATTTAAATGAACGCGCGATTTCTCGATTGATTTCCGTTTTTTTTATGTCATTTATTTTGTATTGTATCTTGTTATGAAATGTTTCCAAATCAAATCAAAATATTTATTTTGTAAAATAGATATATAAAGTATACTTTCTATAAGTCAAAGTTAATTTTAACAATATATATATTATTTAGAATAAAAAAGAAATATATATAGGTACTAATAAGGGAAATATATACAAAAATATTTAGGTTGGGCTAATAAAATGTAATTATACACATAGAAAAATCTAGGAATAAAAATATTATATATAAATGATGCAACGAACAAACAAGTTGATAAATAAATATGGGAAATATATCCAAAAAATATTAAGGTTGGGCTACTAAAATGTAATAAGGTATACACCTGCATAAAATAGAGAAATATAGGAATAAAAATATTATATATACATCATGCCTAACCACCCGCACCTTTCGATTCCATTATAATATCTCAACCAAAGAATTCTTCAAAAAAGATAATAATTATGTATGTCATTAAATTGTTACTATTAAAATACCGGAATTAAATATTGTGCTGGAAGTACGGCGATAGGATTTTTTCATTTTAAATTTGTTATTTTCAAGTCTATTTCATATTTGCCTTTTAAATTTTTATACGCATACTTTATTGTTACATCTTTTTGGCAATAAATCTGTTTTCTTTCTTTCTTTCATCTAGTGCCTACATATCAACATCGATGGTCTAATGCAATCGTCTGACGAAGATCTTCAAACTTCCAGAGCGTTATTGTGACAAATCATCACAAATTATCTTTATTATTACTCTTCACAAAAGTTCTATATCTGAAATCGATTCACATATTTAATCAACATTTGCAAATGATTCACGTCGTGTACCAGAAAAGATGAAATATGGTCTTCCATTCACGTGCCTAATATTTTCGTCAAATATCTATTTATCCGCAAAAATATATAGAAGGGAACAATGTCATATCCTGTTTGCGTCATACATCAAAGAGTGTCACAACCTGAATTATTGCGTTTCGGGATTATTCGCTCCTTTCGCGTCAAATTCATGTATTTGTGGAATCGTGTGGGAATTTATCTCTGACTTATTTGGGTTATACTGTTTATAGCAATAGGTAGGCCCTATTTATTTATATACTTCATTGTTGTTTATATTGAGAATTATGTAAACCGAAACCGCTTGGGTAAAGTAGTAAAATCGCACTAATATTTTAAATGCGAAAGTTTGGATGTATGGATGGATGGATGTTTGTTACTCTTTCACGTCGTAACCACTGAACCGATTGGGCTGAAATTTTACATGAATGTAGTTCTAGACTTTGAATAGGACATAGGCTACTTTTTATCCCATAAATCAGTTCCCATGGGATGAAAATGAGGTTTCAAATTTATATATTCATCGAGTCCGAACCGTCTGCTGACGTCTTCTTTGATAGCAAATGTCAATTAGTTTGTAAGTTTATTAGTTATTATGGCCGTAAGTTAAGTTAAATCTTGTAAACTAAACTTTTATTTAATAATATTACATAATTGCTGTAATTGGGTTCGCCCGTGGTAATTATAATAAATAAATAAATATATAAAAGTGATGTGTCAGCCTTTCACGCCATACCTATTGAACCGATTAGGATGAAACTTTGTACAAATAAAGTTCTAGATCTAGAATAGTCCCATAATCCCATAAATCAGTTTCCACGGAAAAGCTATAAAAGAGACATTCAAAATGGGAAACACAGTAGGCGCATAACACACAT
The DNA here is from genome assembly GCA_910592155.1 of Ypsolopha scabrella. Classification (NCBI taxonomy): domain Eukaryota; kingdom Metazoa; phylum Arthropoda; class Insecta; order Lepidoptera; family Ypsolophidae; genus Ypsolopha; species Ypsolopha scabrella. Next base: position 13,942,690 of record OU342987.1, read on the forward strand.
TTCAGCAGCTATGTTATTGACAGATTTTATAGTAGTACATAAAAACTAATTCAACGCAGGCGAAGCCGCGGGCAAAAGCTAGTACATATTGTATATTGTGAAACTAGCACAGGTCTTGTTTGAAAGTCAAATAAACGCACTTCATTTTAAAAAGTGTTGTTGTTGTTTAAAGTTGTTGTAGACATAAATTTACAACCTACTGCTTATTATAATAACACAATTTTGCTGGAGATGTGCACTGAAACAAACAAGTTCATATAAAGAGGCTTGTTTGTCAATTTTGGCTAAATTAACTAACTTATTGGTTGTTTCCAATGTCTTATGATCAAGTAAACAAGCTGAGTTAGTACAGGAAACTGACATCTTGTTGCGCTCATATGGAGCTATGTTGTCTACGGTTAACAAGATCTTGTTCAATTTACATTTTATTTATCTGTGTGCAAATGACGTTAATCTATGGTCGCAATTATGCCATAATAGGTATTCAACAATAACAAACATAAGTTCAGCATTTTGAGACAGCAACGGATCCCCTTAAATTTTTAGCAGCACCTGGATGTGTATTTCTTCATAATTCAGTAAGTGTTAAAAACCGGACAACTGCGTGTCGGTCCACGCGCAGTGTAGGGTTCCGCAGTTGCCAGTCACAATATGCGGACTTAGAAGGGGGCTTTTTGTGTTAACATATTAATTATGTTCACGGTTCAACGGCTAATAATGTCTAAAAACGGGCCCACATTTGGTCGAATATTACTCGTTAACTTGTAAAGCCTACTTAGCTGTGATAGTTTTCCTTTTAATTTCGTTATATACACTACTGCCGTGAATTATTTCAAATATCCGAAAACAATAGTTTAGCTGGCAGGGAACTTTAACAAAAATTTGTACTTTAAAGCTTAATATTTCGAAAACGGATTTTAACGACCTATCCAACGACATCCCACAACATAGGATAGCGGAAAATAAAAAAACTCATCCCCAGTTTACGTGTAGGGTAGGTACCATAAAATAATAATTTTTCACGATTTAATTTTATTACTTTGTCGACTTAATTATTGTGTATACCCATGCCAAATTACAACTTTCTAGTACTAAGAGTCTCTGTGCTAAGCTAAGCCGCGGACAGACAGACAGACGGAAGGACGGAGGACATGGTGAAACTATTGTTCCTTGTTGACTACGGAACCCTAAAAAGGCAAGGTTTTATAATTGACGTAATATATTTTATTAGAAATCTTTTGCTGTGAAATAGAAAATAAGAGACTGACAGACGTGAAAAGTGGTAGAGTTGATGCCGGGCTCGACTGTGGAGGTACCACCATCTCACTCGCAAATCCTCCCGAAGTTATTCGGGGGAGAGTAAGAGGACAGCTCTCAGGCAAAACCAGGCGGCCCACCATTGCCTATATCCATCCCCAATTGCCGGGCCTTATATAAAATAGACTGGTGACGGGCAGCAGCGCCACTGGTGCAAGGGCTTCGGCACCGCGCTCACCGACCCGCCTGCCCAGCGTGTGTGAGTATGTGCATTTCTTCCAGGAGGACCCGCAAGAGTGTCGAAAGACGAAACAGGCTGATGGATAAATGGAGACGTGAAAGACTGCTTTTAAAAATTATATCTTCACTCACACAAAAAACATCAGTGTGAAGACGTTTGTGAAAATAACAAAGTGTGTTACGAAAAATGATTAATAATAGAATAACAATATTTATTACAACCAAAAAGCATAACATGCCTCATAGCGTTGGGAGAAGCCTTATGTAAGTCGCGAATAGTCGCGATTCAAGTAAGTGTGGGATATCTAAGTTTTCTGTGCTTGTACGCTTTTAGGCTGAATGATATAACTTGTAGCTTAGCTTTAATTAAAAAGTGAAAGTATTTCTTAATTACATTACTTCAGTTATGTCTAAATTACATCATTTGTCTGTCTTCTATGTTAACTAAAGTGAAAGTGGCAAGTTTTTTTAATACAATCTGAGCATCTGAAATTCTAGAGCTTGTACTGTACATAATAAAAAATATGTTTAATTCGGATTGTAAACTGTTCATAAAACCTTAAATTTACCTTGCATTTGTACAACATTTTAAATTAAAATATTTAGATTATCTATGCTAATAATAAAATAGTAAAAAGGTCGTGTACATTGATTATTCATTCAGAATTTTTAACAAAATGAGTAATTGGTGTTTTACTGAATCCAAAACTACCTACCATTTTTAGTATTTTTGTATGTATGTTCCGTTTAATTCGAGAACCACTCAACAGATTTGAATGCGGTTTTTCATTATCATCGTAGTGACCCCGGTCAACATGACAGTTAAGAAAGGGGCGTTCATTAAGTAACGCCCAAGCCGAAAAAGGGGCAAAGATTTAAAAATCGCGCGCGGAGCCGCGGGCAAAGGCTAGTAATAAATAATTGTGGCTGACCAGTTTCAAACATTCACGAAGAGTTACAGAGAACAAAAACATATCGTCACGACATGAATCCCGAGGGGGATGTCAGAGGTGTTCTTAAGTGTAAACTGTGCAATTCAAGTCAATCTACACAAGGTACACCCGCTTTTCACCGACGATTACTAAGTCCCAAACGTGATGGGTGAGCCCTATCGCCGTACTTTGGGAACCAAAAGTTATTTTTAGTCAACATCTGAACCCGTATCCCTTAATAGACCATACTTGTCCGTACAATGTACAAGTTCCGTCAATGTAGATATGACCAGCCCCCTGATTCTGTATCGTAAAATCAGTTGCCGAACCGAGTGCCTATCGTCTAATACATACACATCCGCTTATCTAAGGATACGTTCGCACTTGAAATGACGTCACAATTCGTCCATTGAAGGTTATTTTGGAAGTTTAATTTTTATCTGTCTTTGGTGAATAGCAACCATAGATGGCAACCGACACTGAGTTACATAATAGACCCGCTGTTTTGAAATAAGCTTAGTTAATACAACTGCAATTTCTTTTACATGTTACGTCTTTAATGATTTTCCGTCTTTTTGCGTGGTCCTTGAATAATCTTCTCCTATTTGAGAAAATGCAGTTTATCGGCCAAATTCAGATAACAAATACAGACATTATTTAGATTTAGAACTCTAAATAATGTTTAGAGATTGTATCAAAAGCAATGGATTTCGCTAGAAATTAATATATAGGTACTGTACTCATAAGTGCTAAAGACGAGGTCCATTTTTGTTTACAAAGCTCTTGTAAACAAAGTTTGTTTATTTACCGTCAAATAAAAAATCCTCAAGTTCGTGGTTCTGTCAAATAGCACTAAACATAAAGTCATAAACATTAAACAAAAGTGTTACCACAATCTTTTATCGCAGGGATATTTGTGTTAAGATCGTGTAATCGGAAAGCGCTTCTTGAAAATGTCTTTTAACACTTAGGTGTAGCTAATATGTATTATGTTTATTTCTTTAGTACGTACGTATTTTTCCATTAGTTGTTGAAAATGGGCAAATGTAGCACAAAATCAGAGGTGCAATTATGTAAGACAACGGTATTCAAATTGTTTGTAATATGGCTATTCGGCTCAGCAAATTAGCCCGTTTGACAATTGAAATCGTACATTTTTCTCTGTCAAATGAATACGATTGTCTTGTTTTGTTGTTGACAACCACAAACGTACGATTTAAATTGTAAATCGGGCCAATTTGCTTAGCCGAATAGCCATATGACAATCAAATTTGAATACAATGTCTTACACAATTGCACCTCAGGCCCTCAATTCTGGCACGTGCGTAAAAATATCTAAGCCAGATTGCGGGTGATATTAAAAGGGATATTGTAGGGATATGTATTGATTTTTTTGATTGACAACTTATAGATAGCATTCCTTATATCCCATAGTTTTTATTAGATGTGGTTTAGTCACTAAAATTTTCATCGCATGCCATTTTTCAAACTTTACACAAATATCTAATGATTGATATTGCGAGTGAGAAATAATGCCGGAATAGCCGTCCTGGTCCTTTTCTGATATAATTTTAGTAATTTCGAGTACCCTTTGTGATTGCCATTTATTGGTACTTGGAAAAATATAAAAAGCTCCTGTACATGCACAGTGGTTTCCTATTTTAATTCATATTTTAATATAAATGATTTTCCTGTAAATAGATTACCAAGATATGTTTATGTAACATTATTATAAGAGAGTAATGCTTATGAAAAGAAGGTATGGTTTTCGACAGTATTGATGAACATTTAGATTTAAAAAAGTAGTCATATATTTTTATATACTTTTAAGTATGCTACCAATTAAGTCCCGGTTTATCAATTATAAGACAAATAGTCTTTTTAATTCACATTTACACGAATTGTCTTCCATTTAAACTTATCCCCAGTATATGTGTTTATCCGGAGCTAAGAGACTTATAAATTAACTTGAATTAATATCTTCATTCTCGCCCACGTGATTAAAGTGTAAGTCCTGCAATAACAGTGCGTGCTATAACAGCACTCTAACTAAAAGTTGGGTTTTCGGAAGTCATAAAGTTTTAAAAAGCTAGTTAACCTGTCGTACAAACAAACCCCAGCACGTAGCATGTGGGTGCAAGCGGTTAAGAACAAGCAAACACCACTGGGTTCCATCAGATCACACATTTCAAAAATAGAACAGTGAAAACAACATTCCTGTTAAAGAAAAGAGTATTCGAGTAGAGATATCATGTAACCGTGTAATTTGTTTAACTAACTAATAAAGTATATTTACTATTTACATCACTATAATTAGAGTGTGTTTAAAAATAAATACATTGAGTACGATCCCATCATCATAACGAAATAGATATTCGAGCTAAGAGATATTTTGATTTAGGAGTTTAACTAAAATACAGGGTGATTATTAACTGTAATATTCACTTGTGTTTACTTTGTTGTTACAATGGATAAACATCTAGGGTTTTTCCCTAGTTTTGTTTATAAATAGCACATAAGCCTAAAGCTTAAATAAAGCTGCATTTCTCTTGAACATTTTCCCAAAAATGGTAACTGTTCTGTTCAGTTTCCTTTGGTCACCAGCGCAATTATAAATACACGGACACTTTATTTATTGAACTCTCTAGGCGCACCAACTAAAAGAGTATTAATATAAGTTAAGTTGTTTGCAAGTTATAAGTGAGAATTCATACGAACTATAATCTAATCCTACCTCAAGTAAAGGCTTCTCCCAACACCAACCTTGGACTGAGTAACTTTGTAACCTTTATACGGTAACTAACTGTGTAATTTCTTTACAAAAGAAAAATAGATAGTATTGTGTGTATTACATAGATTCTTACATGATACAAAGGTGATGTGGTTTTTCCTAGATTCTATTTTAATGTGTAGAATTCATCCTTATTTATCGTTTTTTTGTTCATAATAAGAGATTATTATTAACTCTGCAGTTTTTAAGGAAGCTGTATATAAAAAAAATACTTCCAGACCACAGACATATATTGAAGTAGAGTTATACAGCCAAACTTATACTAGAGGCTTGGTAAGTGATCATTAACACAGATCGATAACACTTTTAGCTAATTTCGCAAAATAAAATCTTGACGTCCCATAGTAATTGACTCGGGGCTGGGCTTGCGTTTGTAAGGAACACGAAAAGAATAATTTACGAATTTCACAAAAGGGGTCATCGAACCTTGTTACTGAGCACTTACCGAGTAAGAGTTTGGCTGCATAAATTAAAGTCACCTTATATAATATATAAGACTCAGTAGTTGTAGGTTTTAGTCGGACTCAACAAAAACTCGGAGTTAGGACACGCAAGGTAGGTCGACTTGCGGGGTCCACTTTAATATATGTCTGTGTTCCAGACAAAATGATATTGTTTTCTCACTTTTTGAAAATTATATTTATTTATTTTTTTATATACGTAAAAAACTATTTTCGCACTTGTCATCCGCAGCGACTAGCTCACCAGCCATGTTGTGAGCTGATAATAACTTTATCTTGACATGGTTTTCTTAGAACTTCAACCAACACTGTAAAATAAGTTTTGCGCTTCTCTAGTTTTTAGTATTAGAAAAAGACATACAGTAATTTTTTTGCTTTATTGAAAAAGATAATTTAGACTCCATTAGGTAGCAAAGTAAGCACCCAATGCACAAATAAGGAATTTATTACAGTCGTTAAGTCAACCATATTAATGTTTTACTACAGCTTATCTTTATGGATATTCAAAATTTGGTTTAATAGCTTATGTTATATGAAGTTCTACCAAGAAAACTTTTAGAATTTTGTTCCTTTTCAGATAGAAAGTCTGAAAACATAGTTCTGAAAGTAATTACAAGGCTTCACAAAAAAGGATTTCCTACTTCACCTAAAACTCAAATTAACAGATTGTATTTACTTTTTAATGAAGTACCAGCAAGACCAAAGCGCAGCAACACTCATCCGAGTTGTTCACCAGTTATGGGTTAACTAGTTTATCACTTCGCTGCAACTTTGAATGAGAACTATCCCTGTTTCAGCACTACATATACCGGGTGTAAAAGCAAAGTTAAGAATCCTTCAAGGGTGTGTTAGCATGATCGGTAAAGATATTATTTTAAATACTGGGATCTCTAAATAAAGTACCAGTACCTCATAATAAGACGATTTTCTTTACTCAAAATACACTAATCGCGTGCACACCCTCACGGTCGCTGGGCACTCGGATGAGGGGTGCGGGTTGCGGGGTGCAATTAGGTGTGTGGGCAGACCGGTGAGCTGCGTAGCCATAGCTTAGAAAAATTATGGAGTTTTTGGTGAAAATTCAAGGTATAATTTTTTTTTCTCGTAATGACATCAGAATCGTGTATACTTTCATACCCTAAAGGGATTCTTGATTCAAGATTCAAGATTCAAGATTCAAGATTATTTATTTGTGAACCAAGGGTATAAAAGTAGGTGTAAATAACAATATTATGTCTCCTCTCAGCTCTGCCCAGCAGGGCGTACAAATATTTTACACATGCAATAAAATTAAAAAAAACATAAATGAAAAGCTAACAAGCAAAGATCTAACATGCAACTTTGACCTGCAGACATGATACACTGGTGGTCAAATCAAATTAATATACAAAACTATATAAATGTCAAAACACAACGCAAACAAATTATAATTCAAACAAAAGACAAGTATGGCATTAAGGGTCAATTTTTGCAAACATAATACAATACAAACACAATCTTAACCTATCAATTCTAATAAACAAATCAACAAATCGAACCAGGTTGCGTTCAAAAACCATAAAACACTGTGTATTGCCGACTTCGTCAGGGATAGTTTTGGAGGTAGGTCATGTCATGTCATGATATTTCAATGTTTCATACAATTAAAAGTTTAATTTGAATCAGAATAATGTCATATCTATATAATCTAAGGTAAAGCCATAATAACTGTGTACACGTATCATTGAAAATTGTCCAAAAGAAAATCTTGAGTACTATAATAGGCTTTGTCAATTAATAACTTTTTTAATGTTTTCTTAAATGTATATAAGGCTTTAATGTCACGAATAGAACTTGGTATGTTGTTATAAATTTTAGGAGCTATGACTCTTAAATAATTTTATGTAATAGAGCTGTGTTTGATGGAAATGCCGCAAACATTTGTTGTAGACGCTTACTTGACTTGACTTTGCATTTACATTCTGTATAAAGGGGATGTAGCGGTGTGTCTTCGTATCGAAGGACCAATGCATTTAGATTTATCAGTTTTGTTTTACCATTGCAAGAGCGACTGACTGAACACATTTTTTGTTTCCGATTTTGTCAAAAAGCCTGATATCTGTAGACAGCAATCATATTTCTTGAAAAAAATACTTCCCTAAAATTGCAATGATATAAAATACAAGGCTATTCAATATCTTAAACAAAATCCTTTGAAAAAAATACAATAAAAGCGAAACCGTAAGTTAATGGTATCGTATATGTAATTTTCCAAGTTCTACCAAGTGCCAACAGTCAACAATATTTTTTCCTATATTTAGTCCAAAATAGAAAGCGATAAAAATGATATTTATTACATTAGTAGATGTTCGAGCAACTGAATCCTAAGGAATTGAGGATTGTGTTATAGGAGCCAGTTTAAAGCGAAGGTATTAAAAAATTCTGTTCGGCCCCAACGCTTTGATTTTACACTTGTCTATCCTGCTTAATGCGAAGCGGGCCGCTCCGAAAACTCGCGATTTCTAGGTGTTTTTATTATTTTGGGATAAAAGGGATGAGTTTTTAATATGACGGCGGCGGTTTTATTTACCCTTTTTTATGACGTTTTTCGGTATAAGTTTTATCGTCCAAAACCTAATATATCTCAAATAAAAATATATCAAGATCGTAGTTTAGGCCTATCTTTGCAATTTTATTAGATTGAAATGCAAGAAATCGTGTATCGAACGGCCGAAATATTTAAATCAAACAGTGAAATATGACACATATATTTTTCAAAATATTAATCCTTTTTATTATTTCAAGATTACGACGTTTATCTGGAAAAATCCGAGAAACTAAAAGTACGATTTGAAACACATTATTTACGTTTTCCCGCATTTAAAAACAAACTTCAGTATCTATGATGGATCCGTTGGAGAACTGCGTTTCCTTGTACATTTTTAATGAAGTATAAAAAGACCCGAGCGCAGCAACTCTCTTCCGAGTCGCAGTTGCGGGTTAACTAGTTCAACACTTGGCTGCAACTTTGACTGCGAAGCTCTATATTTGTAGGTAATTTAGTGGCTTATTTATTATTGCAGGCTGCATTTTGTGTGTCAAGGGAGGAATATACTACATAAATATACCTATTTGTACTATTTTACGTTTAGGTTTCTACTTTTCTGCAAATTTTGGTTTAGGACTGATTTTTCATCTGGTGTTTAAATTGCCAATAAGGGCCCAATACCACGCCAACATATATTGAGGGGGTAACTATTTACTTCGGTAAAAAATGCACATCATAATATCGTTTTCCTTACTTTTGAAATAAAAGTATGCAATAAATGCGTTTAAAAGCAATTTGCGGGAATATTTTATTAAAGTCTTTACAAAAAAAATGTAATTTAATGTATTGTATTTTGTTTGCATGACATTAACAAACTTAAAAACGTGATTACAATTGTAATGTATTGCAGTCAAAATGTAATATTTATTAATTTTATTTAATTAATCTAGTAATGTATATATCATTATAGCGAATTGCTATAAAACGCCCTTATTGCATACTTTTTATACAAAAGTAAGAAAAACAATGTTATGATGTGCATTTTGCACCGAGATCCTCTGTGACCACCTTAAGATGGAACGTTTCTATCTCGGTTCAAAATGCACAACTTATGGTTGTTTTTCTTATCATTTAATAAAAAGTACTAAATAAATGTGGTTTATGGCATTTTACGACCTTCGTACTACATAACCTTAACATAACACGCTTTTAAGTTGGTATGGATATTCACGCTAACTATAATCCATAAAATGACGCAATTCTGCTAAAAACCCGTGATAATTATTAAACAATAGTCGCTAAATAGGATTAAACTATTTTATTTCATACATTTTATTTAAAAATAAGAAAAACAATCGCAAGTTGTGTATTTACGCAAAGCAATTCTGAAATTTGTACGTCAGACAGAAAAAAGCGGTATATCAACACGTTATTGGATGTATACCGATATTTTTTATATTTTGTATTAATTCTGTTACTAAGTATTTTAAATTTTCGTGGCCATAAAAAAATCTGTGCATATTTTTAGCCTTTCACAGCCTGAGTTTTAATAGATAAGCCATCATATTTAGTTAACTTGATTTTCAGAGCTTATAATCTCAATTCAATATGGTATTCGCTAAAGTAGATACCTCTTCGATTAAATTTTTCCAAACACCAAAAACCATCAATACTAAAATTATAAAAATTGTTTGGTTGAAACACCAATAAATAAGTTACAAAAGCAATGAAATCGCATGTGTATTTTTAACTGTGTCTTATTCAACCCTGTGATTTCTTTTTCTGACCAATTCTTCTGCATATAATTTATTAAACTGCTCTTATCTATGTAGTCATGTATATTTTACGTTTATATATATATATAATGGCGATAAGTATGTGACCGAGATTAATTTTTTTAGTAAATAAATACATTTTTATCTTTTTTATCTTATCTTATCTATATAATAACCATTTATATATATACATTTTATTATTATTTGGGTGTAAGATTTTATGTACACCGACTTTGCGCTTTTCCGTACAACAATTCCATTCAAAGGTTGCCTGGAAGAAATCGTTTATTACTATTATTACAATACTTCTTACACTTGTAATGTTTTTGTATTTTTAAGATGGTGCACAATAAAGATTATTCGTTTGTTTGTATTCTTTACTATATCTACAGAAAATAATTTAAAATACCTTAGCACTAAAAACACAAAGAACAGTAGGTACCAAATCTAACTTTTGAATTTTCATTTAACTGGCGAATGAAAATAACCTTGAATTTTGAAACGAGCATATTCTTATACCGAACCAAAAACTTTCGTTATAAAGCAAAGTACCTATTTGTAACTTCCTAAAAGCTTATTTTACGTTAAATATTATAATAAAAAGTTTTGAATTCGTGCTGCTACGTAAAGCTCAAGTTTTACTCCTTTCCAGCCTACAAAATTAATGTGTTATAAAATTATTTACTGTAAAAGTTACTCTAACTTGAAATCACAGGTAAAAGCCAAATTTTATGTAGGCATCTTCAATAATTTCGCGTATATGAAATCTTTTCAAGGTATCATAATTATCTTAGTTCGAAATCTCCAAAGTCCTTACTATATTTTTCCAAGATTTTCTACATGAGACTGCGAAGCGATGCTGTAAATATAATAACTAATCCCTGTTTTCCCAACTCTATATTATTTCCCAACACTGTCCTATATTTCTCAATTAACCAAAATACATTCATCTGCTAATAAATAATAAAAATCCATCTACAAATCATTGAAATATCCCGCTAACAGCCCTCCAAAGCCATGCTTCCGCCGCTTGTACCAAACGATGGTTTGGAATCTAAAAATACCACGCTCCAACTAAATCATAGAGTCCCGTTAGGCGCGGAGCATTTTGAAGATTAGAGAGCGATTTTTTGTTGTTTTGTTTTTTTGGTACAAAGGAATTGTTCAAATGGAACACATTTTTCGATATAAATGAATTTGAGAATGAATGTTTTTGTTTGTAGCGTTTGAATAGGATGAGTAACTATTTTTTGTTTCCCCGCAATTTACTCGTAGGTACCAAGTTGTATTTCCGCTAAAAATCTTTGATTTGGTTTAATAAACACAGACAGAAAGAAAATTAGAACATCGCAAAAGCTTATGTGAGTTTCCACTACTCCCCGTTAGATGGCGTTAGTAGTATCAAAAGCTTTATAAAATAAAAGCAGAAATGCCTTTCACTCGACATGAACCCGTAGTTTTCACAAAATTAGATTTTATACGAAACCTATTTAAAGTTCTCTTCGAGCCCCAGTTAACTGAATTAATACTAAAGACTGAAAATTGTGTCACTGATGTGATTAAATTACCTCGAAGAAAATTGTAGAAAAGAGACTCGAAATTGTGTTTTAGACTTTTATTAAATTGTCATCCATTATTTTCTAAGCTGATTATATCCGGCTCTTTGCCTTTTTGAACTTTGACTTCATCATAACAAAGTAATCAAATAAGTTGACATGCCTTTAAGGTAGAGGTATTTTGATGTCCTTTGAAAGAACACAATCAGAATAATACAGTAAATATACCAAAAGTGTTTATAATCATTTGAATCAAAATGTAGCTGAAAAATATTTAATTAGATGAATTCTGTAAAAGAAACTAAAATACTCGGCTACATTCAGTCGAAAATACTGAGAATAAAAATAAAAATGCCAGTAAAAGAAGAATTTTTACACCACGGTCACGTAGTGGTAACTCAGTTTGCCACGGCTTTTGAGTTAGACTGGTAGGTACTTTAAAACGAAGGAAAGTGACCGAAAAATATTGGAACTAGATTTCCAATTTCGAATTCTACAGATGGGATAAGCGAATCTGTAGAGATTATTACAAAAGAAAGTCATAACATTTGGAGGTTTGGTTTCAGAAAGATTTAAGATATCAGTTTGTATAAATAGAACAATGATTAACGATAGGTTGAATGAGAGGCGTTATACTTTTGAAAAAAGTTGCAAATGCAGAATTGCTAAAACACAGCTTCTAAAATTAAAACCAACGCTTACATTTCTTTTCCCAGAACCTATAAGCACAATCAAATTTTCAACACTTCTGATGGCGAAGTTATTTAAATTCGTAATAATTTAAATTTATTTCTAACTTATCTGGTGACATGGCTTGCGAAAACATATCTCTTTTAACAAATTAGGCGTGTCGTTTGGAATTTTAATTTCATCAACTTGTGTGGTCGGTTCCCATCAACAAACGGTTTAATTTGACAGTTATGTTTAGTTATAGTCTACTAATTGACACTAAAGAGTCGATGGAAATGACTTTAGACAGTATTAAATGATTGTAGGTATATGTCCGTGCGAGTTGGGGAGCAACATAAGTGTATAATCTATGACTGTGGTAATAGATTTGTAAATTTATGGGAAGGAAACGCAATGCGGGTCCGTTTTTAGTCATGAGATGACTAACTCATGCTTTTTCAATCTAATTTTATTTCTTCGTTTTGTATTCGCTGGTATATTGTCTTCTGATTTTTTGGGATCTACTTGAGTTTGATATTGTTATCCCTTTCTATGGTTTTATTGTTAGATTTTTACACCTAAAACTTAATTTGCTTGTAATTTTTAATTTTATCTTTTTATGTATTACTCTAAGTTTTATATCTATTCTGTTCCTTCTATAGAAGAAGTTTTATGGTTCTTGTCTCTATTAAGATTAGCTGCTTCGTCTTTTTATTGCCTCTTTTTATAGTTATTCATCTGTATCATAAAAATCACATGATGACATCTAATAATTCATTATTTATTACTTGTAACATGAATCCAGCCATTTCATTCTTATTTGCGACTTTTTTATAGACGTCACCTTTATAATATTTACTTTAACTTCTTTAATTCCTGGTCCTTTAATAAAGGTAATTTATTTTGCTACGATATCAGTTTACATGTTTAAATTATTATTCATTATGATATGACCAACGATATCAGTTTCCGAATAAATCACTCCATTAATGATAGTCTTAATTATTGCCCTCATAAATTTACTGATTTATATTCACTTGGTGTTATATTGCCTGAACGTTGTAGGTACCTATTCTATAAGTAAGAATAAAAAGGAGATTGACTCACCTAAAACTACCAATATAAAACACAAACTAATGTACAAGATCATCAGGACTCTTTGGTAACTAATAAACTAAGAATATCACAAATAAAAATGACAATCATCTACGTGACTGTCGCACTTTTTTAACAATATCACAGTTCACATCCCTATCTACCTCGACGTGGTCACACGATTCCATCACTAGTACCATTTCGAGCACATATTTTTTGTAGCGCCCGTCTGCATTCGGGGCACAACTTTTTTCTCTCCCCAACTTTAACTTTTGATCATCGTACGTGATCCGAGCAAGTCACAGTCACCGTTCACAGAAACACTTCCCATCACTATTAAAATTCGAATCCACGTTCATAATTCGAATTTGGAACTTTTTCAAATCCACTGGTTAATGTTGAACTCTTATGTTGTACGATCGTTTGAGGGGCGAACGAACAGACGTCCGACCATCCCGACGGTTTTGATGCAACTGGCGTGAAGTTCGCGGGGATAGGTAAAGAATGCGCCGCGCATGTTGCTCGGCTCGGCTCTTGCTAGACCGGCTCCACAGCCAGACGAAACGAAGAGGCGGTCCCGAGCATACGATTCACAATGATCCAAGGTGTCCTTAAAATTGCCGGTTAACATAACCAGCTACGGCCGTGCATTGTCGGTGGCATCGCCCTTCTTCCCAACCGCTTTTTCGACGTGAATTTCATAAACATAGAGATCGTCTTTTCGGTTTATGAATCTATCTTCCGTCCTTTTCTAAAACGTGATGATAAAAAAACACAGGTACACGATCACGATTTTGTACTGTATACTTCTGTTAGCTCCGCGTTGGTTGGTGTTGAAGCTTTTGGGAAGTTGTTGATAGCTGTACCTACCTTCTTCATATACGTGTTTCGATTGCTGTATTTCGATGCAAATTCGTGAATGCAAATATTTCTGTAGCTGTACTTTATATGCAAATAGAATTTTGTATTGTATACGAGATTTCGGAGCACACTGATTGGGATTCTTATGAATGGAATATGGATATTTTACATAAACTGAACTAATATTAATTAAAACAATAAAAAATACCACCACGTAATATGGCAGTAGCTAATTTGCCAAAATATTGAATTTTCCATTCGAAATAGGACATCCACTGTTAATATATGAATGGAATTTACTTAACCTTAAAGAAAATACCTTTATATGTAGGATAGATCCAAGCCTTGATTTGGACTGTCATCTAGTGTTTCACTATTATTTGTAGTGATAATTAGAATCACGGGTAACATGATTGGTAGATGCTTACCTGAAATAGTTGTTAACAATTGTTTGAGATTGTTATCATTGACGATTTCGTATGTTTTCCATCACGCTATTTTACGTCTCATGGTTTATTACAATATTTAGAATTCCTTTCTTCAATGGATTACTTGTCTCTCGTATCTTTCGTATTGGTCCTATAAACTTTTACTCGTATTTTGTTATTTAAAACTACATTGAAATCTATCAGTGACTTTTTCATAACAACCAGCGTTATTCTTTTTAAAAGTTGTACCATTCTTCGGTCACAAATAGTCACAATGTTGCAAGTTTTGGGACCGTACCGAATTTTGCGATTAAAACCGTATAATAGAGTGGCTTAACTGTTTGGAACACCACTATTTATTTAGAAGCGTTTAGGGTTAAGTTCAAACGAAATGGGTGTTTAGTCTTTGCCTTCTAATCTTATCTAGTTTGATTGATCTTATGAAAATTCACAAATCTGAAATTTTTAAACAATTATGAATATTTACTCCCGTTGTCATTATTCGTTTAATTTGGAAATAGGAAATAAATTACAAAATATTTAATATCGAGCTTTATCAATTTAATTATAAGAATAACAAAATCTCAAATAAATGTAAAAACACTCTCTTACTTACTAATTCTTGCCCAGTCTCAAAGATAAAATCTCCCAATATCTTTGTCTACCGCTTTAATTCCTCATTTCACATACCCTGAGGCCATAAAACTAAACATAACCGAATGCCGATCTGCCATTATCGAAAGCATCAAAAATGTATCTATTTAACAAGAGACCCACCCCCAACGAAGAAAAAATAAACAAAAAAAATCATTAGTCCTGTCTTTTTAGAAAAACCACACCAACTTTTTGCTGGCACCTTTTTGAAACAAAGATGATTTTGAACGTGCCCCTTACGCATGTTAGAACGCTTGATGCATTAAAAAATCGATCTTATTGTTCGGTTTTAAGTAACAAATTAAAAGTAATTTTTTAACAGTTTTTAAGGAAGAACAAAATTGGAAAAGAGAGAATGTAACCGATATTTTTTAAGTTTCGAATCGAAGAAGGGTAGGAAAAGGTTGGCGATAAATTTTATTCGATCTAAATTGTTGGTGGCGACTTTTTCGGTTGTTTTTAAGATAATTAACTGATAAAGTGATAGGAGATCCAAAAATGTTGTAGTTAAAATGTTATGTTTGTAGAGTCCAATGTTTATGTAGTTTTAATGACTGCCTACAAATTCTTAGAGCAATTAAATTTTTTATAGGCCTCGTTATTGAATAATATTTTTTGACGTATGCCTACATTTTTTATAAAATTCTTTTTCTCGATTTGGTAACAAAACGCGGGGTAACAGGAAAAAGTAAAGGTTAACCGGTAACATTTTTAGAAAATAGTCAAAGGACGGCCCTCGGAAATTCCGCATCCAGAAACAAAATTCCAGCTGAAAAATTCATACCTCACAAAGTAAAATTCTGAAATAGAGGCGCAAAGGACCGACAAGAGACCGTCAGTGTCACTATCTATTCCTAAACTCGATAGGGGCTTAAAAAAACTGTTTGACTGTCTACGGTTCGATGTAGGTTGACCCATTTTTATTTTGCATCTAAATAATCCTGTATTTCGTTTGTAACAAGGTCTAAATTTGGTGTTTTCAGACGATTCGATGCTTGGTTTTGGTGAACATGGGTAAAAGAAAAAAAAATAACAATAGCAGGTAACCGGAGCCGTGGACTGGCGGGCAGAGTGGATGAAGAATTCAATATCCTATAATATTAACGTGCGTAAAATTTCCGTTTCGATACGGTGTAGATTGGCGTGGTGTTGTGCCTTAAATTAGTTTTGTTCTGGGGAAAAGATCAGGAAACGGAATAAATTAGCTTTTTGGCTTTTTGGACCAATTTAAATTATAGCTTATTTAGATATAACATGCGTTAAGATAACAAGATTTCGTTGTGATATGCTCCAATTGTAAATGTCTAGCAATATCAACGATTGGCAGAACTGGAGCGTCCATTTTGACGTCATTTGCACAAAACATGTTGAAATGTCGTAAATTATACAACGGCTGCCAAATGCCACGTCTTAAGACATTCGGAACGATCCGACTACATTGCTCCACTTATGAACGAATTCTGGAATAACTTTATATTATAACCCGGGGACAGATCTTTAGGATTTTGTTAAAATAGAATTTTTAAAGAGTCAATCTTTTTTGACTCTAAACAAAATTGAAAGCTCAAAAAATATACAAGTTTCGATAAAATCGGATGCCATATATTAGCAAATATACACCTACTTTTTTTAAAGCCTCACGTGAGATTTTAAAATAGACCCTTATTGAGGATGCTCCATATTTTCCCCACAATCAAATCTATAGTATATGAATGTGTGTGGTATAAATTAATTTTCGTAGCACTCGGTCTCTATGCAATTATATAAGTAATGACAGAAAAAGAAAAGGAAGAACATTACAAGGCCACCTTTTTTCGAAGCGTCTATCCCATCTGACACTCTGGTGAATATTGTTTATTGCCTACATTGTTCTAACGCCGCAGTATTATAGACGTAGCTACAAAATATTGTCTCGGATATTGCACAAGTTGTTGGCCAAACTTTTGTAATTGGCTTTGTCCGAGTGTTGTAGTAAACAGACGGGACACGCCAAGGGTTACTTTTAGCGTCCAAGCTAATACTGCACTAGTTTTGAGACAAGATAGCAATTAGAAACTATAATTAGTAGCTCAGTCGGTAGGAAGTGTGGTTTTCAATCAGAAGTCTGAATTCAATCTCCACCGCCCGGGCCTGCACCAATAAGTTTTTCGACATATATTTATCTGTTAAAGAGAGGTTATCAAAAAAGCGGGCAAAGCTCTTCAAATACTATGGGCACCTCGAATTAGGGACAAAGGCAGAAAGGGGGCAAGTACCGAACAAATCCTTTGTACACTTACCACCTAAAAATACTGTGAGGTTCATTTATGAACGTAGGACAGCGATAGGCCACTCTTTCACACTGGGACCACTAGCCTTAGCATGAAAACATCACGGTTAAGTTATAGTTGCACGTTGTACTTTCCAGATTCCATTCATATTAAATCAAACGTGAACGCAACTATAGCGTAACCGTGATGTTTTCATGCTAAGGCTACACTGAACATTAATGAAAAGGTGCCGCACGACTTTTGACCATTTACTTGACGCTATAAAACACTTCTGGGCAATACTCGCAACATTTGTTAATCGCGTGATTCATCAGCAGGCTGTGGGATGATAATTCTACTCAGTAAAACTCTTCAAAGGACATGTAAAACAAAACATGCTATAAATCCAAAACAAGGGTTTATATTTTAAAAGCCCAAACCGTTACTTTACAAATATGTAGTTTGTAAAAATCACCCGCCTTTGGCCTTTACAAATTGGAACTGCCGCCCTGACAACCTCGATTTTTTAAAATAACTTGCTATTTTGTTTGGTATCTCCACACATATTAGTCCAAGGTGTGTAAGTAGAATCGATCTCCCTGGGGTCACCGAGTTTGTGGACTTTTGTCGGTTATTTTGTTATGATATTAGCAGGGCTACTCATGGGGAACAAGTTTTCTAAGAGTATTGGAAAGGTAAAGGAAACTATCTTTGCGGTTAAACTACTCAAGGGAACCGGTGAGCAGGGTTAGCTACTTGTTTTTGGGTTCCGCAGTTCAAAGGGAGTCAAAATAATTTCGAGTTTTGAGGTTGTGGGTAGGGTTGCCATATGTCCGGAATGATTTGTCCGGAATGTTGGGGGGATTATGAGACGTCTGGAATTTTCACATAAATGAAGAGAAATTATATAAAAATCCATCCATCCATCAGCCTGTTTCGTCCACTGCTGGACATAGGCCTTTCCAGGATTTCGCCACTCTCACACGCTGGGCAGGCGGGTTGGTGAGCGCGGTGCCGAAACCCTTGCACCAGTGACGCCGCTGCCCGTCACCAGTCTGGTTTATATAAGGCTCGGCAATTGGGTACCGCCATCCATCGGTCCCAGGCAATGGTGAGCCGCCTGGTTTTGCCTGAGAGCTGTTCTTTTACTCTCCCCCGAATAACTTCGGGAGGATTTGCGAGTAAGATGGTGGTACCTCCACAGTCGAGCCCGGCATCAGCTCTACCACCTATATAAAAATAAATGGTTTTTATTTTAAAAACATAAATTTTCTGCAATGTGCGGAATTTTCTCCGGCTTTTCCTTTTTGATATGGTAAGCCTAGTGGTGGTTCACCATCCATATACATACATTCGCATATAATACGTTAAGTTTATAATAACTGTTTTCGAAGTTTTTAGCATTGGGGCGATCTTGATTTATCTCAAATATTCAGATTTCCTTGTCTTAGTAATCACATAAGAACCAAAGTTTTGATAACATGAAAAAACCGCAGCTTTCTTGAACTCCACTTGTTTGTCCTACCTTAAACTTTCTAGATATGTTGATTCAAAGCCCCAATTCAGCATATTCCACATTCGTCTACGTTTTTCTCTTCCCAATAACTACTCAATTGACCCATTTTATTAGTATATTAAGGTCTATTTTAGAATGACCATATAGTGATGGTAGTATTCTACCGTTTATGACCAAGACTCCTCCAGAACTAGCGGTTACCTATCCAAATACAACCTGGAATCTGGTCTCAAGACCTTATGGAAACTTGTCTATGATTGGCATTCCTTATCTAACTACATTTTTTGTGAAGCTATCTCCGTTTTTACAAGACTGGTCTGGTGAATAACCTCTTTTTTTGATTATGGTAAAAATAATAAAAAAATCTAGTGTAGTAAATAATTTTAGGCTTCTTTCAGCGCTAAGTTGAAATTATTATATTCCCTTAGGCATCTGGGTATACGTAGGTTTTTAGGGCTCCGTACCTCAAAAGGAAAAAAAGGAACCCTTATAGGATCACTTTGTTGTCCGTCTGTCAAATAAAAGGTTTTTTGGTTGTTTACGTACAATATGTATGATGCCAACAATCATAAGCATCAACTCCATTTCTAATTAAATCGTCAAAAATTATTAATGAAATTTTATAAAATATTTATAATTTGTACCAACAAATTTGTACAGAACCCTCGGTGGGCGAGTCCGACTCGCACTTGTCCGGTTTTTTTATAGAGATTCACTGTTCGTATGAAATGCACCTAACTCAGATCCTCTTAAATCTATACTAAATAATAAAATAGTAAAAAAGTTGTGTCTGTACATACATTGATTATTTTTACGAAATTTTTATTAAAATGGGTTATTAACTTATTATCGTACTGAGGCCAAAACTAAAATTTTTGAATTTTTTGTCTGTCTGTCTGTATGTACGAGTATTTATGTTCCGTTTTAAGTCGAGAACCACGGACCAATGGATTTGGATGCGGTTTTTTAATATCATCGTAGTGAACGACCACATAGGCTATAGGGATAGGGATGTTAAAAAAATAACGCCTGAGCCGAAAACGGGGCAGAGATTGAATAAATTCGGGCGGAGCCGCGGGCGAAAGGCTATTAGAAATATATAAATATAGAGTGGTGTAAACCACGAAGAGAATTAAATAAACCAAATAACTGATACCTAAATCAACAATTAAAATTGACAGCTATAATTACTACAATCGTGACACATCACTAAAATCCTTGGCCCATACGCGTCCTACCTTCTGGCTTGACCGCATTTTTTATACAATACACCTGCATAAAAAATAACAATGCAATTAAGTACGTTCCACCCATGAAACGAAAAAGCCCGCCCTCTAATTTTGAATTTCGAATCTCGCACCGTCTCTGTTATTTTTAAATGAGTGAGAAAGAAAGAAGGTCAATTTTGAAAAAGGAATTTAGAATTCCGAATTTAAGGGGCTGATTACTCATTTCACACGTAGAAGCGTTGAATTAGACAGCTGTATGCAAATTTAAGGGGGAGTATTAGCATAATACTAAAATGATAAATGAAACATTGTATATGGAGCGCATTTTTTCCGCCTGTAAGACTTTCAAAAGGGTTTAATTCTGATGAGAAGTTTTTTTGTTACTATTCTTTATACAGAGCATGATAAAGTCAAAGTCAATTGTCAATTACACAATAATACTAAAAACAAACTTTATGTCCTGTATGACATTTATGACATGATCTTTGTTGACAACAATTATGCATTGATGAAAAAAACGATAGTCTATTTAAATTATGAGACGCCCGCAAGTCCGCAGCTCCAACCAACATCGATTTAAGCTTTTAATTACCAAAAATTACCCATTTCCAGGAAGAGTTATCTTTGGTTTTAGATACCGTATCGCGATAATTTAAATCCCAAACAACTTTTAAACACTAAGCTATAAAACATTGAAAACCCCATCCTAATCCGTTCAATAGATTTTTCGTATATTTCGTATATATTCGTATATATTTAAAATTATTTTTTGCGTCTCATGGAACACCATGAAATATATATCCAACGTACATTTACGGACAAAAGTACTTTCCGTTTTATTACTTGGTATACACCGGGTGTGAGTGGACAGGGATCTTTATATAAACCCACACTATCTACTGATCATACTGACACACTGAATAACTTTCCCAAATAAATACGCCTACGGAAATAAAATAATAGTTTATGCCACAAGTGCGGTGAGGAGGCAATACCGTACAAGGACAATTTGAAACACGAGCGATAAGCGAGTGTTTTAAACCATACGAGTAAGTTGTTGCCCTTACCCACGTATCATACTACGTTTTTCAATGCATAGTGTGAGTAAATAAATAAAACAATTAAATAAACAATAAATACTCTAAATGAACTTAAGGCGGATATTATTTTTCTCTGCCCGCAAGTTACCAAATTGACGGAAACAAACTGCTTTCAGTTTGATGCCTTCGTAGGCTGCGTTCAGTTTGATCGTCAGACGACACCCACCTCACATGCCTTGATACTAGTTGATACTGTCCTGCTGTCAGTGGTAGGCGGATGTCGTCCGACGATCAAACTGAACGCAGCTTATGAACGCATCAAACTGAGCGCAGTTCATCATTTCCGTTACGTCTATCGATGGTACACAAGGAAAGACTGCCAACTTTCATTCAATACAAAAATAATACAATAAAGCACTAGTGTGGTAAAAATTACTTTGACAACAGTTTTGATACATATAAAATAGGTCTTACTCATTTTGAAAAATTACTGTGATATATTTTTTCGCATCTTAGTTTCTTGAGAAAAGTTGTTCACTATGATCAGAACATTATATGGTTTATACAAAAAAATGTAATGTGTCCATGTACACACGATTTAGTATGTTTTATTTAATCCATTTAAATTTTCGCACTTACCCGTACGGTACATACTCCCATTCACAATTTTTCATTGTAGGCTTCCAAGGAAATCCTGAAGGACCACTATATTTGTCTTCCCTCAAGAATTCTATAAATATCTAACGCCCACATTTTCAGGCGGAAATTCGCAATTTTCTTACAGAGCATTCCAATTATTTTCCACTATTTGACTTTTATGCCGGCGCACTTAATTTTTTTAGCGATCATAAAATAAGTTATTGCTAGTAAGGCGAGCGATTCTGGTTTTGCATACAACAAAATTATAAAGTTTTTATTGGTCCATAAAAAAGGAAACAATGTCTTCATGAGGTATATAAAAACTATTATTATCAAGAAACTGGGTCGAATAATCTGGAGGCTTAGGTTGTAAAAAACGAAGGTTTTTTTTCTGTCATCGAAGGCTATTGTCATCCAATTAATGCGGCTTACAAGTAGTCCAAAAAAAGCTAATACTCTTGACAATTTCAATGACTTTTTTTGTGGCTCTGTCAAAGAAAGAACGAATTAAAATTGTCTACAAAAACTAGAGCACTTTTATACTGAACGAAGGTTCTTAATTTTAAGTATTGATTTCTTTTGTAATTGACTTTGTAACTACCAAAATGACGGGGTCTCTCTCGTGGACGAAACTGACAAATGGATTAACTTTATTTATATTTTTTAATTGAACTAAGTACGTTTTTTCAAGGTGGTAGAGCTGATGCCGGGCTCGACTGTCGAGGTGCCACCATCTTACTCGCAAATCCTCCCGAAGTTATTCGGGGGAGAGTAAGAGAACAGCTCTCTGGCAAAACCAGGCGGCCCACCATTGCCTGGGACCGATGGATGGCGGTATATCCATCCCCAATTGCCGGGCCTTAAATAAAACAGACTGGTGACGGGCAGCGACGTCACTGGTGCAAGGGTTTCGGCACCGCGCTCACCAACCCGCCTGCCCAGCGTGTGTGACTGTGGGCACTTCTTCCAGGAGGACCGCCAGATCGCCAGAGCCGATCGCAAGTGGCGAAATCCTGGAAAGGCCTATGTCCAGAATAAGAATAAGAATATATTTATTCATAAACATAGGATAGATAATGTACATTAGATCTTAATAAATTTTAAAGGATCTCTATGTTTTCCCTTTCGGCAATGGCGCCGAAGCCATTCCAGCAGTGGACGAAACAGGCTGATGGATGGATGGAAGTACGTTAAAGAATTACAGTCTCGAATACAGCATTTGGTTTTCACAGAGCATTTGCCAAATAATTTTAAGTGACCAATCAGAGACCCCACGAAATGCCATTCTACCAATCAGGACACCCGGTTCAATTTCGCCGATAAGGTCTTCCTAACCGCAACAATTTAACCTCGTATTGTAGTACGACCACGAAATTTAAGAAAATGGTCCAAAGTTTCCTTCGCCTCAATTGATCGCTATATTACTGAGTAATGACGTCACTCAAGGATATATTGCTACTCCCCACGACTAGAAGACTTAGCTCAGCAAAAATAGTTTCTATTGCTGCAAAATAAGATCTGAGTTAGAAGTCTAAAAGTGTTGGTGGTATTAGTACTCAGATCATGCCGCAAATCTGCACTTGGCATAAGCTACCAGTCTGTTGTAGAGTGACCAATAATTTTCAATAGCACTAAAAAATAATGAAGACTTTAAAATACCAATAATAAAGTAGTACAAAAGTCGTGCCTGTACAAAACCAAAGGGCCAAAACAATTTTTTTTTTTTCGAATTTTTGTCTGTCTATTCTGTATTTTCAGTTTTAACTCGTGAACTACTTAACGGATTTGGATGCGGTTTTCTGTATTATAATCATAGTAACTCTGGTCAATATATACTTAGGCGCCATAGGTTAGGTTCATAAAATAAGCGCCAGGCTGAAAACTGTCGAAAATTGTTTTTATCTTTACATTGATTTAAAAACAGCTCCACGCGAGCGAAGCCGTGGGGAAAAGCTGGTTCGTTAATAAAATTCGTGATTTAAACATTTATTTATCAGGTCAAACACCGATCAAAAAAGTTGCTGCTCTGTAATTGTTTAAAATATCAAATGTGTCCAACACTCATCTGTTGTTAGGGTCGAATGCCGTTTCGTTTCTCACAAACAACCGTGTCCAGAAGCCCGTTTTGGCAGTACTAAAGCAGGAATCGCAATCGTATTAATCGTTCACACATTAGAAACACTATGCACTCAGGAATTGTCCCATTTCCCGATGAAGCCATGGTCACGCTACATAACACCACACCTCAATTGCAATTTGCGAATTGCAACGCATTGCGAAGCCCGTTGCAATTACTGTCTCACCACGTCTTCCGTACACCTCTCGTGACCCTTTTCACTAGAGCGTAAGGTTCAAAATACCGCCTCATTTTGGAAATTTTTGACTTGTCGCCTTAACGCACGCAAGGCCCGACATATGCGATGCGTTACGTGCGAGGAGTGCACCCCTTTTTCCAGTAGGACTTGTAATATGAGTCGGTTTTTTTGCGTAATGACTAGGCAGTGTAGGACAGGCTTATTAGCAAATGGGTTAGGTAGTAACTAGATGATTTTTTTATTGGGCTGTTAGGTTTTTTAGGACGCACAGTTTACAAGGTGCTGTGTTTTTGCTGTGGTTTCGCTTGAGCAGTTTTTGTATTAGTTTTTTTTTACATGACCATTGACTTTTCTATCTTGGGAACATAAAGTAAGTTAATTATGAATACTAACTTCGCAAGTTGAAAGTTAAAATGGATAGCTACCACACATTTAAATCGAAAAGCTTTTTGCTTCAAGAATTCTTTACGTGTCAAAACGTTTTAAATTAACAAGAGTTACCAAAAAAGCTCTCGAAAACAAAATGGAATCCAGTTTTTCGATTTAAAAAGTCGTTTATCGAATCCCGTTGCATTCTCGGTGCGCTGTTTTTCGTTTCGAAAACGTATTTGTATCAAATAACACAGTAAGAATTGTTTGCTTTCGATTCTGCTTTTCATTGGGACGCGTTGCACTAACTAAACGCGTTCGATTAACGAAGTGGTGTTCAATTTAGTCAGAATGCTTATCCTTTTAAAACCTAGCCCGGTACTCCCGAAAAAACTTGTTCGATCGTTTATCGTTCGATCACACGTCCATCTCTGACACAGTGATTGAGATGAATATACGAACGAACAATAAATCGATCGATTTTTTTCACTTCGGAGTAGCCTCCCCGATTTCGTTTTACGAGATAATAGAAAGGTTTCGTTGAAATGACTTTGCCTTTTCTATTGGTGGAGAGATTACATTAATTTATTTCAGCGTTCACGGATTTAAATTGAATTTGTAATGCTTTTGTTTTTAAAACCTTTCAATTTATGGAAATTATGACCCATCTCAAAATTTGCTAATCTCATTTTATTTATTTACAAGGTGACTTTAATGTATGCAGCCAAATTCATACTGGAGGCTCGGTAGGTGATAAATCAGTATTACGGATCAATAACATATTTTGCGAAATGAAAATTTTTATTTTATCTTTACATAATAAAGACTCGGGGCTGGGCTTTCCCAAAAGGGGTCATCGAACCTAGATACCAACTGCTTATCAAGTCTTCAGTATGAATTTGACTGCATAAATTAATGTCACCTTATATAGTACACATTCTTTATCTACAGAAGGACAGTTTGATTTAAAAAAACCATGTGTAAAAGAAGTTTTGTTTTTAAGTTGCAAACAGTTGAATGCAGAAAATAAAACGTGATTCGTCTGCGTATATTATGTTGTCTATTGCTAGTGATGTACATTATATTATTCCTAGGGCAGAATCGCAAATCCACTAACCAAATACGGTTGTTCTCTTTCATAAATCATAAAAATCCCACAGCAAATTCAAACTTTTACAAAAGAGGTCGTTCAAAAACTCATTTTGTTATTATTTTTTTTTATGAAAGGCTAATTTCGACTTCTTCACTCCAAATGAGTGCGGCCTGAGCAATCACGTCTGCCCATCTGCAAATCCCATTCGGCCAGTACTTTAACAAAAAAGAGTAAGTACTTAAATTGCCCAACCTCCTTTTTAATGAACTAAGGCTGAATAAAATCGGCCTAAAGCATTCGAACGAGAGGTCCTTGAGTTTTTTTTACGTTTTGTTTTTTTAGCGCTGCGTTGGCAAAAGCTGATTCGTTTGACTGCCAAGTCATCAGGTCCTTTATTTTATTTTTGATGAGCTCTCTTTATTTATTGAGTGTGACAATTCGATAATTTTAAATAGATAAGAATTGGTGGGCTTTAAAACTAACGAAAACTGCCATATGTGTCCACTTATTGTACCCCGTGGTCCCTCCTTGATTCAACCAAACTATTGTCATTTTAATGGTGGGTTTCAATAAGTTTAGATAGGGTATCGCTGTCAATTTATACTTTAACAAATGTCGAAGTGACTCAGCTGATTTCTGTGTAAGTTAGTTCCGGACAATGAGTTAGAACGATTTATCAAAAACCTTTAATTAGGGGCTGCGGGATTTTCGACATAGTTTCGCCCTAATTTAGTTAACTTTTAATCGATTTAGTTATGGTGGACAAGCAATTTATTAATTTTGTTCCATTCACTTAACTTTATTTTTGATAAAATTTTCTTTCATTATTACATACATACAGGTTGTTAAGATGATGTTGCGGAAGCTGAAAAATGGCGATAGTAATCGTCCAGGCGAACAACTTTTATTGTGGTGCCAACACTCAAATCGCGAAAAAAAAAACAGCAATTCCATAGAAAAGTTACATACCTACTCGACCAAAATGTACGAAACAGCTGATTTTCTTTTCACGACTTCTTGTTTTTTTTTTTCACAAAAAGTTATTCATATATTCGAGTAGTATCACGGGCAAAATACTCTAGTGTAGGTATACTTTACTGCATCCAGTTCTAGCCGGTTAGACTTAGATGAAGCCACGGTAATACTGTTTTCTCAAATATGACAAATCTTTTGACTACCTGAAAAACGTGATTTGAAACTTTTACTTCATGGATTTTTTTATATTTAACGCTTTATTTTATTATGTGGACGGTATAATACAAATTCAAATCTTAATAAGAATATTTTTTGGATAATCCATTTTTTGACTATGCAAGATATTTTTAATTAAATTATATCAGGTTATCGGTAACGTTGAATTAGTTACTTTATATTACTAGTTAAATTCGTCCTGGGGAGCAATTCCGGCGAAGCAGGCGAAGCGAGATTTCTAAAACTCGATCATAAAATGTATGGAGTTCGATCATTGACCTCTCATAAACAACTAGACCCACAATCTCGCTCAAAAAGTATCCGCGATGCATTTTGTCACCGCTATGGGGCGATTACCTTGACTGGATAAATGGAACCCTATCATTACATACTTCTTCCTGTTACAATACGGAAAACCTATCCGTTTCAAATGCTATTAGGATAAGGATCTTTTGCTTGTGTGAGTGTGATGCACTATATGCATCTCTTTCACTCACGCACACCGACATCAAGTATGACAATGTTCTATTCTAATAGCATCATTTAAAACTGATAGTATTATTACCAAGTCAAATCGTTTATGCAATGTAATACATAATATACACTTATTACATATTCGTCAAAGAGTTTTCTCCTAAACTATAGCACGGCTAAATAGTCTTTGCCCTAGTTTTTAAATTCCGACGCATATCTTCTTAAAACTCAGGTAGTAATCTACATACAGGCTGGTCCAAATAGTGACGTCAAAGAATTTTATATAGATTCCTCACACCCAGGTGTATCCGAAAATTTGCCATGTAGGTTTCGCGTAATTTTGGTAGTTTAGACGTTATGATTTTTTTTATGTGTATTTGCGAATTTTTTACCGCAGCGGCTTAAAAAAATCATGCCGCTGCGGTAGAAAGTTTACAAATACACATAAAAAAATCATAAAGTCTAAACTAAACTACCAAAAATCGCGGAACATACAAAGCATATTTTCGGATACACCTGGGTGTGAGGAATCTATAAAAAATTCTTTGACGTCACTTTTTGGACCAGCCTGTATACTAATAATAAAGTAATAAGAAAGTCGTGTCTGTAAACTGAATATATTTTGGAAAAAAAAAAACGCTTGAGTAAATAACAAATACAGGAATTAATAAAATTATAACATTACGTACTTCTTTCATATTTTGAATTATGGACACGAGATATTTTTATGTCTGGTTCCATTAAGCCATGCTTGTTTTCTCTAAAAAGGGTTTTTGTTAATTAAAACCGCAACACTCACCTTTGCTTCCTTTGTTCCAGACATGAAACAGAATTAATTTAATTACTAAGGGAAAAACGGTTACTTATAATCAATTTTTCGGCTTCGTTTATCAATCTACAAATAAAATGTTAAGACTTCGCCAAATCGCCACACAGACAGAGGCACAGTAAACATTAATATATCTACTGTGCAGAAAGCTTGGTGGTTGGTTGCGCTATTTTAGATAAACCTTTAGATTTTATTTTTTATGACCAAAACTATCGAGTTTTTCACTTGTTTTACCAGGGTTCACCCATTTTATCTCTTTTCAAATTCACTTTAAACCAATAGCTATGATTAAATTTTGTAAAAAATATTTTGTCATATTTCACTCTTTGATCTTAAAACTTCGGCCGTTCGATACACGATTACTTACATTTTCCTCGATCCAATTAAATTGCAAAGATAGGTCTAAACTATGATCTAAATATCATTTCATTTAAGCTTTATTAAGTTTTGGACAATAAAACTTATACTAAAATAAACGTCGTGAAAAATGTGATATAAAATGACCGTCATATTAAGAACCCATCCCCTAATTTCAAAATAATAAATAAAAACACCTCGAAACCGCGAGTTTTCTGAGCGGCCCGCTTCCGCTGAGCAGGATAAACCTGTGTAAAATGAAAGCGTTGAAGCAGGACAGACTTACAACTGAAGTTGGATAAAACAGCCCACTGACGTACCTGCCACTTACGAGTGCAATGTAGGATAGAAAAGTCATTGAATTTGGGGTACAAATGTGGATTGTATGCTGTTAGTGATAGCTTACTGGGCAAACCGATTTTAGAACAAAATATAACCACGATTCTTACAATACAATACAATATAACTTTATTTGCACACCACACAGAAGGAAAAAAATATATATATATAAATTACAATAGCCAAATAACGTAGGTACAATCAGGCGGCCTTATCGCTTATAGCGATCTCTTCCAGACAACCTGTGGGTAGAATCTGGTTTAAAAGGAGATTGATGAATAGGCGGCGCACTAATTTCAAAATAATATTTAAATATACTATACAAAATCTACATTAATAAATTAAAAGAAAAATAATAATGTATTATAGATAAATAACATGAATGAATAAATATATACATACATATATTAAATAAATAATAAATAAACTTTAAGAGGAATGTAGTTCAGTGGTTAGAGTGAGAGGTAGTGTTATTTTACCAGTCTCTTAAAGACTGAGAGGAAAGGTGCTCTTCTTATAGATAGAGGAAGATCATTCCACAAACGGACGGCTTGTACTGAAAAGGAATTGTCATAGAAGGACGATGAATGCATTGTGGTAGCCAGGAGTAGATTTTGAGAGGACCGTAACCGGCCATGAGTACCATGAAGAAACTGAAAGCGAGCTTTGAGGTATGATGGGGTAGTAGGATTATTTAATTAAATTAGATTAATAAATTAGTAAATACTTCAAAAATAAAAATAAAACGAAAATTTTTATAATTTTAAACTGACATATTATAATTTGTGTTTGTACTTGTAAATACTTTGAAATGTATACGCCTGAAGAGGCAGATTTTTGTTGGTCACGACATATTTTGTATAATCTTCATTTTGTACTAAAAATCTTACAAATAAATATTTGAATCTTTGAAAGTGACAGAATCAATTCTTGGTTTCGTAAAACAACGGCTTTCATAAACAAGCGGACCAAGTTTCCCAAAAACCAAGCCCAGCCAAGTGTTTAAACGGCCATAGCCGAAGATTGCCACCAACCATTACCCTCGAAGTCGGAAGCTGGTACTGTCCTTGACTTGAAGTATTGTCCTACCACTAGGTAGTGGGATTTTATGCTGTGTTTGAAGAAGCAAGTACGCTTTCTTAGCAGATATTTTATAACAAAGACAAATTTAGGGTATGAAAACGGTTTTTCTACGGATATTTGGTTTTCTCGATTTAAAACCTTAAATGCATATTTCTTACATACATACCATTTATCGCGCGATAAACAAAAGCTTTTATATTAGGATTAAAAATATAATAATAATAATAAAAATTCTTTATTGCACTAAAATTAGATTAGTTCCCAGTCCTAAATCTAGAGGGCCTTTTTCATCTCGGGGGCGTTTTCACAAACATGAACTGCATCGATTGCAAGAAGTCTGTTAAGGCAGAAGAACTATTAAAATGTATGGGATGCTCGAATACGTTCCACTATACGTGTGTTGGGTTGCTTGAAGCAGATTACAAGAAGATATTACCTATGAACAGAGGAAAGTGGAAATGCCCTTTATGTAAATCTACCAAAACCCAAGAAAAAGTTAACAGCCCTATAGTCCTGAATAAGGGCAGCGAATTGATGTCTTCAATTGTTAACCTCGACGCAAATAACATTATAGGACTCATGAATAAAAATTTCGACACACTAAAATCCATGATAGAAAACCTCCGTACAGACATCAATAACAAATGGACTAAGCTTACTGACACTGTGGCATCATGGGAAGCAAGGTTCACGATGGTGGAAACTACCATAACAGCACTGGAAAAAACCAACGACAAACTTTCGTCCGAAAACAACTCACTCCGTAGCGATCTTAATACTCTACAAAACCATATCGAAGATTTGGAGCAAAGATCTCGTAATTGTAACATAGAAATCCAAAATGTTCCTGAAACAAAAGGAGACAATCTGTTCCATGTCGTGGAAACCATCGGGACAGTCATAGGGCTACCAATATCTCCTAACCAGATAAAAGACGTGCATAGAGTCGCACACAATGCTAAATCGGACCGGCCAAAGAACATTATCCTACAGCTAACCACTAGACACGTTCGCAATGATATCCTCGCAGCCGCCAGAGTACGCCGTGGTTTTACCGTCAGCCAACTTCAAAAAGCAGTCGTTAGTGGTACCAGAAGTGGCAGTAGCCAGTCTGACAGTCACGTACGTGCCGACCAGAAAATATACATGAATGAGCACCTAACCCTAAAAAACAAAATCCTATATGCAGAAACTCGTAAAGCTAAGATAGAGAAAAATTATAAATTTGTTTGGATCAAGAACTCGACAATTCTTGCACGAAAAAGCGACGACTCCCGTGTTCTCACAATCCGTAATAACATGGACATAGCCAAAATGTGACTAGAACTATGTATAATTAATATATTAATATTACGGTTATTGTCTTTGTTAACGTTTGTATTCGTTTTAATTGAATTTTTCAATACAATTGTCATGTTATTTCCTTATGTATCAGCCTATTTAACAACCTTTAATCTAACTAAGCAATTTAAAATATTTAAACCCATATTTTTTGTTACTAACCTTTCTGTTGGCAGCCTGGAAAGCAAACAAACTGAAACCACAACTAATACATTTAAATTAAAATACCCACTCACAAATAAAATTCAACACTTTCAATAAACTAAGTATTTACTGTCAAAATTGTGGTGGCTTGCGTTCCAAGTTGGCTGACCTCCGAATGGGTATATTAAATACAAATTATGATATAATTGTAATTACAGAGTCATGGTTGCGACCTGGAGTGTACGATTCAGAGTTGGTGGACGACAGATACACTGTTTTTCGTAGAGATCGTGATTTATCTAAAACTAAAAAGTTGGATGGAGGTGGTATATTTATTGCCATCAAAAAGAGTATACCGGCGACTCGGCGCTATGATTTAGAAGACCCCTTACATGAAGATATAATAATTACAATACCTACTGTACAAAACTTAACCTTGCTGATCTCTGTAAATTATATACCACCCAAGTCGAAAACTAGTATCTATGAAAACCTACTTGGGAAAATACAAAGAATATATTTAAATTACCCTGACTTTACCTACTGCGTTCTTGGAGACTTCAACATCCCAGATATTGACTGGACTCCGAATAATAATGACATAATATTACTACCATCACAACCTATTTCTGAGATACATAAAATACTTATAAACACTATGACCCTCATTAAACTCAACCAGTACAACAACTGTTTTAACAAAAATCAACGTGTGCTTGACTTAGTTCTTAGTAATACCCCATGTATTTGTGTCCGATCCCAAGTTGACATATCTCGATCAGGATCACATCACCCTAGTATTGAGTTTAACCTGGAACACTCGGTACAAAAAAATATTACTTTCAAAAACGTCTTAAAATACAAATTCAATAAGGCTGACTACGACATTATTCGCACTAAAATCTTAAATATAGACTGGGACACTAAGCTAAAATGGTCAAAGGCGTCCGACTCGTTAGACACATTTTATGACATAATTTACGAAATCATAGATCAAGAAGTACCCCTTAAAAAATCCAAATCTGCAAAACATCCAGCTTGGTTTTCCCCTGCACTCAAAAATACGCTAAACCGTAAGAAAAAACTTTGGAACAGATGGAAAACATATCAATCACTTTCTGATTATACGGAGTTTTCATTGCTCCGAGCCCGTTGCAAACTACTCCTGGCAAAATGTCTAGATAACTATATCTCTGATACAGAAGCTGCCATTCCCAAAAATGTTAAACATTTTTGGCAATATGTGTCATCATTAAAGAAAAATGACTCTGGCTACCCTAACACTATGACACTTGGTGATCAAACATCTAAAAATCCCCATGAAATTGCAGAAATGTTCAGCACTTTTTTCTCATCCGTTTTTGAACCATCGACTACCATCGATAGTCTCCATCTTGACAACCTTCCTACTAACGAACTAGCCGAAAATATAGTCTCTTTACACATAGCAAAATATAAAATAGAAGAAGCATTAAAACATCTTGACATAACAAAGGGTCCCGGTCCTGACAAAATAAGTGCTCTATTCCTTAAGAATATATGTAAAGAAATCAGCCATCCCCTTTTTATAATATTCAACAAATGTTTAGAAGAAGGAACGTTTCCAGATAGATGGAAACTTGCCAATGTAACCCCTATCCACAAATCTGGCCCTAGAGCCAAAATCCCTAATTACAGACCCATATCAAATCTCTCAACATTACCGAAAATATTCGAATCACTTGTACATAATGCATTGTATCCCATAGTCCAGTCCCAAATAAGTCAAAACCAACATGGTTTTATGAAGAAGAAATCCGTTATAACTAACTTGCTATCATATTCAGAATATCTATTTGAAGCATTAGATAAAAGAACAGAAGTCCATGCAATCTATACGGACTTTCGCAAAGCTTTTGACAAGGTCGATCATGCTCTACTACTGAAAAAACTTGCTTATAATGGAATCAAGGGCAACCTTCTTAAATGGTTTGCCTCTTACATCAGAAACCGGTATCAAATTATCACTATTAACGGGTATTCATCAAGTAAAAGTATAGTCTCGTCTGGAGTCGTCCAGGGTTCTATTCTAGGACCTCTCCAATATCTTTTGTTTATCAACGAAATAGAGCAATGCTTTCAGAACTCTAACATTCTTATGTTCGCTGATGATTTAAAAATCTACAAGAAAGTCAAATCGCAACAAGATTGTATACTCATTCAGGAGGATT
The DNA here is from genome assembly GCA_910592155.1 of Ypsolopha scabrella. NCBI lineage: Eukaryota > Metazoa > Arthropoda > Insecta > Lepidoptera > Ypsolophidae > Ypsolopha > Ypsolopha scabrella. The sequence goes on from OU342987.1 coordinate 13,976,354, forward strand.
TGAATAGATTTAAGGAATTTTGTACAAGGAACAAATTGCAGCTCGCGTATGACAAGTGCAAACAAATATCGTTTACTAGAAACCTTAACAAAATAGAACATACCTATAACATCGGTGGCGAAGACTTAACTAAAGTAAATGACATTCGCGATCTTGGCATGACTTTTGACGAAAAGTTAATATTTGACAAGCACATAGATAAAATGTACACTAAAGCCTATCAAATGCTGGGATTTGTCCTGAGAATCACCAAACCTTTTAAGAAAGCATCAACATACTTATCTCTCTATCAATCATTAATACGCTCAGTACTTGACTATGCATCTATAATATGGAATCCATACTACGCAGTTTATTCCGAAAGGGTGGAGATGATCCAAAAGAAATTTGTTAAAGCCCTCCATTTTAGACTGACTCGATCCCGAGGACACTATGCCGACCTGCTCAAACTCTATAACCTACAAAGACTTTGTGACAGAAGGCTCCTGTTAGACGCAAAGACCCTTTACAATATATTGAACAATGAATATGACTGCCCTACTCTTCTTGAGCAAATTAACTTTAAAGCGCCAACCCACTCTACACGATCTAAGACTTTATTCTCAGTACCTACTTCACAGAGTAACGCAGGCTGTCGAGCCCCCCTACGAAGAATCTGCAGCTCCTACAATAAAAAACTCCTTAGCATAGACATATTTAATAATAGTAAAATCAAATTTAAAAAGGAAGTTAGGCAAATTTTAGACACCAAAAAAGAGAAATTGTAAGAAATTGTGAAACTACACAAATATAATATCAAATTAAAAGGCATGTGTGTGTGTGTATGGATGGTAATATGTGAAATTGCATGAATGTGTGTAACCGTGTGTATGAACGCTTATCTTAGTTTTTAATTTAATTTAATTCCATTGCTTTGTAAACAACATTATTTTTATTTTTTAACATTATCAGAGAATGGTTTAGAAATGTCACCGAATTACTCCCTACAAAAATAACGTATTTGAGGAAAGCGTAGAGGAAGTAAATTAAACTAACCATTTGTTTATACTTTAATGTTTCTATGTATAGTTTACTTCTGTGTCTTTTCCATGAAATAAATAAATAAATAAATAAAAATATTGTACACGAGGCGAACTTAATGCTATTTAGCATTGTCTTCCAGTTAACCTTTGGTGGTGTGGATCATTATTGGGTAGTGCCGGTAAATGTGTCGGTCGTAGACAAAAGCTAAAATCTATAGGAACGGGGGCATTAAAATATTCCAATTACATATCTACATAATCTAAATAATAATAAACATCGTATACTTACTATAAAAAATAAATAATAAAAATAAATAAATATTATAATATAATAATAAATATAATAAATGGATATTATGCAATTAGGAGACAGGTTCAAAATTCATACGAAGACTGAGAAGGCAGGTTATTTATTTTGTAAATCTAAAAAGTGCTGATGGACTCTATTTTTAAAGATGGCTATTGATGGACTTTCTCGAATGGCGAGCGGTAAACTATTCCAAACACGTATTGCTGAAACTGTAAAAGAATTTGTAAACATGTTTGTTTTATGTGTCGGGGTACGCAAAAGTAAATGGGTCTCTGTACGATGGAGGCGGCCAAGGGAATCAAGGGAAACGAATCTTTCTTTCAGGTAAGCTGGGGAGAGGGGATCATTGAGGACGTTCCAAAGAAGCGTTAGAATGTGAGCGTTACGGCGATTTCGGATATTAAGCCATTTAAGATCAAAACGGGATTGCGACACATGGTCGTACTTACGGAGGCCAAAAATGTACCGTATGAATAAATTAAGGAGACGATCAAGCTTATTTAGCAATCCTTCAGTGAGGTCAGGGTAACAGACATCGGCATAGTCTAGGATGGGGAGCAAGAGTGAATTAACTAGCATGATCTTAGCAGAATACGGTAAAAATCTTTGCATGCGTTTAAGAGAGTGTATTGATCCAAAGATCTTTTTGCTAAGTTCAGCGACATGCAGGTCCCATGACAAATTGTTCTGGATATAGAGCCCCAGGTTTTTTACCGACCTACAGAACTTAAGAGGTGTTCCATTTAAACATACTGGTGGAAGCAAGCTGAGGTCCGTTTTGTCAGTGAGTGCCCTGCTGCCGACTATCATGACTTGTGTTTTAGATGGGTTAACGAGGAGTCCAAATTGTTCCGTCCATTGACTTATGTGGTCTAGGTCAGAAGTCATTTTCTGTATGGCTACTAGAATTAAGTCCTGCTTAAAGGACATATAGAGTTGAAGGTCGTCAGCGTACATGTGATAACAACTGAAGTTAATGGTGGACGTGAGAGTGTTTATAAACACGGAGAATAGGAGAGGAGATAGCACACCACCCTGGGGGACGCCAGCTGTAACATCGCACCAATCAGAGAAATTATCATCAGACCGTATACGTTGTTGACGCCCAAAGAGATACGAATGGAACCACTTAGTAGCTGACTCAGAAACATTGAGAGAACGGAGAATGGCCAAGAGAATATCATAGTCAACACAATTAAAAGCGCTGCTAAAATCAAGAAGGGTAAGGAGGGTAAGTTGCCTATCGTCCATAGCTTCACGAAAGTCGTCGGTAATTTTAATGAGAGCAGTACTTGTACTGTGGGATGGACGAAATCCCGACTGAAATGGATTTAAAAGGTTGTTTGAGTGAAGAAAATTCATTAATTGATGATTGACCACCCGTTCAAGAACGTTAGAGAGGAAAGGAAGTACAGAAATCGGACGATAGTCTTTGAACTCCGAAGGTTCAGAGATTTTAGGAACTGGAACCATGTATGCCAGTTTCCAAGAAGCAGGGAATGTATTTGATGTTAAAGAAAAGTTCACAATGTGGGTAACGACAGGGAGAATTATTTCTAGAATAGGGAGAAGAAGGTCACGGCCAATAGTGTCGTGGCCTACAGCTTTACTTGGGATAGAGAGAATAATTTTTTCAATATCGAAGACGAGAACTGGTGTGAAATTAAAAGTATGGTGAGACGGAGAAGGAGCAGCTAAAATGCGTTGAATGGTACTTTCTTTTAAAAGTGGATCAATGGTGTGTGGAGGGGAGGAAAAATGTTGATTTAAGCCATTTAGATCTAAGGATGGGTTGAGAGTTTGCCGACATTTGCCGAAACCCAGAGTACGAAGAAATCGCCAGAGATTCTTAGGATTGCATTTTTCGATAGAAGAGTGTATATGGCGTCGTTTTGCATTCCTGACCATCTGATTGCAGCGATTTCTTGCAGTTTTAAAACTATTCCAGTTGTCTTCGGAAGGGCGTTTTTTATGTTTGCGCCTGAAATTATCCCTAATGGCCATGACGTTACGTATTTCATCAGTAAGCCATGGTGTTGGCGGACGTTTCATACGGACTGGGTGTATAGGAGCATGGACATCATATAATTCAGTAACGATTTTGTTGAAGAGTTCTATTTTGTCATCTATTGTCTCCGTATGCTCCAACTTGGACCAATCGATGGCCTTAGCATCAGCTCTAAGTTTGTCGATAGACATGGCAGCAAAATTTCGCTGAAGTATGATCTTCGGCTTAGGCTTGGGAATTTTCAATTTGTAGGAAGCGTAAATAAGGTCATGATGGGAAAATCCAGATGCTGTAAGCTGTCCATAACACGCTATCCGGTCCAAAGTAGGGGTAAGAATAAGGTCTAACAAGGTATGCGAGTCACCCACATGGTGAGTAGCGTCAAGTGGCACAATAGAGATATTGACAGATGAGGTAAGAGTTCGCAGCTTATTAGAGCGAGTATCATCACAGAGCAAGTTTGTGTTCAGATCACCCATAATGACAGCGTGCTCATATTCGGGCAAGTGTGTGACCAGTAAATTTTCTAATGTGTCAAAGTAATCAATAGTTGGTGGGGGGTACACAACACCCAATAGAAATTTTGCAGTAGTGAAATCTAGTTCAATGAACATATATTCCATATATTATATACGTATATATTAATGATAATTTGTGTTGTTTTTTTATAGATACTTGTATAACGTGTATTTTATGTACCTATTTTATGAAATAAACTATTTGAATTTGAATTGCGAGTAGAAAACAACACCAGAAATAGCCGACCTGTACCTGGCTGGTCAGCAAGAATGGCGGATGTGACATAATCACAGATGGCATCGCGTAGCGCATTCTCGGAGCTTAGACGAAGAAGGGGGTGCGCGGGGAGATACTGCGAAGGTGACAGCAAACTTCACGCACGCTTTCTTTGTTGACAAACTCGCAACGTTTCATCTATCATTAATATTTCCAAAATATTATTTTAATAGGTATGTAAATGATTATTTTTCATTATACTAGTAACTGTTTTTTTTTAGGTGTTTAAATAAATATTAAGAACTTTAAGTAATATTTCGACCCTTCAGTGGAATCGTCATTAGGCGAATACATAAAAAAAAAAAACAAAAAAAGTATTTGTAATTTGAACTCGACTATTGGTACAATATCAAACGCGGCATAAGAACTAAGCCGTCCCTAGACTTATGACATTTTAACTGAGGACTAATATTTGTTTTAGAGTCACTCTCTGCTAGAATAGGACTTGGATTAGGCTACCGGGAAAATTTTGAATATCGGGTGTAAAAGCAAAGGCAAGAATCCATAAGGGTGTGTTAGTATGACCGGTAAAGATATTATTTTAAATACTGGGATCTCTAAATAAAGTACCAGTACCTCATAATAAGACGATTTTCTTTACTCAAAATACACTAATCGCGTGGACACCCTCACTGGTCGCTGGCCACTCGGATGAGGGGTGCGGGTTGCGGGGTGCAATTAGGTGTGTGGGGAGGCTGGTGAGCTGCGTAGCCATAGCTTAGAAAAATGATGTAATCTTTGGTGAAAATTCGAGGTATATTTTTTTTCTCGTAATGACATCAGAATCGTGTATACTTTCATACCCTAAAGGGATTCTTGACTTTGCATTTACACCCTGTATAGTAATAATATTTTAAAACAATTTTTATGAAATATTAATAAACACAATTTAAGCTTGTTGACAAATTTGCCGTCTATTCAACAATTCCTTTTTACGCAAAAACCCTTTCAAATAAATTATAAATTTTCCTCTATTGGGATTCTGTCCGGGAATATTGTAAAGAAAACTGGAACGTAATAATTTTTAGGTGATTGTACTTTAATAGAAAAAAGTTTGTTCCTTCAGTTTTCATTAAAAAATGTTTTATTTACGTCCCTTTTTCGCCTAAAAGCAAGTTTATTGACACGATAATTTAATCAGGTTAATGGATTCTTTTTCGGGTTCCTTACCTCGAAAGGAAAAAACGGAACCCTTGTAGGATCACTTTGTTGTCCGTCTGTCTGTCAAGACCCTTTACCTCGGGAACGCGTGGAGGTATGAAGTTGAAATTAAAGCCATATATTCAGGACTGCAGTCCCTTGAAGCTTCTTTAACGTAAAAAAAAGATACGGCCATTTATGCCACAAAAAACGTATATTTCGACCCCCTTAAGGCAATCAAAATTTATAGGGTATTTTCCGTTGACCTAGAGCTATGAAATTTGGCAAGTAATACCGTATAAAGGAAAAAATCTTAAAACTATACTTTTGTAATTAAATCATTAAAAAAATCATCGAGGTTAAGCAACGGTATGCGTGGTCATAATTGTACGGGTGACCAAATCTTTTTGTAGATTTTTTTAAACTTTTACTAATTTGTACGGAACCCTCGGTGGGCGAGTCCGACTCGCACTTGTCCGGCTTTTTTATTATGGCAAGGCGATGCTACCTACGCTACCTATAAAAATACGAAAATGATTTTTTTTTTGTCACTGGCCGCAAATAAACTCGATAGATGGTACTAGTGGTCCGGAGGCAAAAATACGCACTCGGAAGCGGCCAAATTTCTAATTTTCCAGTTTATGTAAAGCTACTAGTCTCTTGAAGTCGCGAGTGCAGTCGCGGGCAAAACGCTAGTCAACATGAACACAAGCAGTCTAGATTCTAGAAGACAAAGCGAACCAATTATTTGAAAACCCATTACCCAATTGGCATTCAAAAACCAATTCATTTGTAACTCGTTTTCCACTGGTTACTAAGCTAGTTAACTACTTTATTGTTACTGTATCTCATCCCGCGGAGTTTACCAAGTTATCAAACGACCATGAATTTAGAGCACATTATCTTAGCTCTTATTTAACGGTAATAGGGACTATTTTTAAAAAGCAATGACGTCTAAAATAAATGGTGATTCGGTACTAAGTTATAAATGCCTAGAGCAATTGATTTAGTCCATCAAAGACGGCAGCCTGGCCTCGAAGCGGTATTATGGAAACTCGATTTACAATTTTAAAGTCGTATTTTTACTAAAAAGTCACGTGATTTATGGGGGCATCCATAAATCACGTGACACTAATAAGAGAGGGGAGGTTGTCGTCCAGTGTCACTTGGGGTCTCGTTTTATCTCTATCCAAAACCAGCCGGCCATTCGACATACCATTTAGTAAACGTGCACAGAAAACATCATAACATACAACAACTAATTCGTTTATTAATTTACTAGATTTTGCCCGCGGCTCCGCCCGCGTGTTATTCGGTTTACCGACATGCTTTTTTCCGGTATTAAAAGTAGCCTATGTGTTAAGTTAGGGTATAAGCTATATCCATTCTAAATTTCATCGAAATCCGTCCAGCCGTTTCAGCGTGAAAGAGTAACAAACACAACAAACACAACAAACACACCCTCTCACACACACACCCACACACACACACACACACACACACACACACACACACACACACACACACAAACTTTCGCATTTATAATATTAGTGTGATTTGCCTTTTTAATTTCTCATATAGAAAATCACGTGTCACTGTGGGAGCAAGGGGGGTGAACAAGAATATCACCAAGATGTCACTAGGCGGGAGGTAGGGGGGCCGAAATTGAGCCAAATATGTGTCATTGTAGGAATGTTTTCCCCCAATAACCTAACGGGTTGGAGCGCTCTTTCAGTTGATATATGAAGAAGGGGTATACTGAGTAAATGACGGCAAATTTCATAACCGCAATATTATTTGGCGACTATTTAAACCTACAATAATAGGGGACAATAATTCTAGGGTAGACTGTCTATTGTTAACTGATTACATTCAAGAAGGAAAATATATTTCTGGTAATTTTTTTTTACTTCGCGGTACAAAGTGGTTCGCTGACTAAATTTATATGATAAAGTGAATAAAAGTTCGCGCAAATCAAATATATTTTCGGTGGAAAAAAGATACTCTATCATCTCTTGAATTTTTTTACTTTGAATTGTAGGACCTTATATCAAGCCTACGTCCCACTATCCCACTAATATTATAAATGGGAAAGTTTGGATGTATGGATGGATGGATGTTTGTTACTCTTTCACGCCGTAACTACTGAACCGATTGGGCTGAAATTTCGCATGAATGTAGTTCTAGACCTGGAATAGGATATAGGCTACTTTTTATCCCATAAATCAGTTCCTGTGGGATGGAAATGAGGTTTCAAGTTTCTATTGAAAAGTTATGTGTCACCCTTTCACGTCGTAACTATTGAACCGATTGGGCTGAAATTTCGCATGAATGTAGTTCTAGACCTGGAATAGGATATAGGCTACTTTTTATCCCATAAATCAGTTCCTGTGGGATGGAAATGAGGTTTCAAGTTTCTACAGAAAAGTGATGTGTCACCCTTTCACGCCATACCTATTGAACCGATTGGGCTGAAACTTTGCACAAATAATGTTCTAAATCTAGAATAGGACAAAAACTACTTTCAGTCCCATAAATCAGTTCACATGGAAAAGCTATAAAAGAGACATATTTACAAAATAGGAAACACGGAGGCGCATAACACACACATTTCACTAACTATGTTTACTGCAGGTTACAGACCGAAAATATTGGCAGATTTTATAGGAGTACATAAAAACTAATTCAACGCGGGCGAAGCCGCGGGCAAAAGCTAGTCATAGATCATGCGTTTTATGACTGTAATTTTAGAAGGGAAAATTCTTTAAATCGTCACCGATTTTCGATATTAAGGGGGGATTATCCCGATTTTGTCTATATTTAAATTAATTTTAAACCAATAAATAGCGAAGATAAAATTTTGTGAAAAATATATGTTATATTTCACTATTTGATCTTAATATTTCCGCCGTTCGATACACGATTACATTTTCCTCGATCCGATTAAATCGCAAATATAGGTCTGAACTATGATCTAAATATCATTTCATTTGAGCTATGTTAAGTTTTGAACAGTAAAACTTATACTAAAATAAACGTCCTGAAAAATGTAATATAAAACATCCGTCATATCAAACCCATCCCTCTAATTCCAAAATAATAAAAACACCCCGAAACCGCGAATTTTCTAAGTGGCGCGCTTCCGCTGAGCAGGATGAACATGTGTAAAACGAAAGCGTTGGAGCAGGACAGATTTAGCTGGATAACCTCGCCTTAATTAAAGAAGAATGACATGGAGTATGAACTTGTGGAATTTGTCGACATAACAAGAATACAAATATTTTTCGAACAGTTTTTTTTTCAACCCTCATTCGTGACCAACAAATCCGTGGTTCCGCAGCTACGATGGTCTGAAACAAATCTTCTTACACCGGGCTAAGAGGATTTGCACAGTTTTTACCATCTGAACCCTGATCTAAAATCGCATTAAGCCCCTTTTATTTCCATGTCTCGTTTACGTTGCGGGTCAGAACTATTACTAACTATTACGGGTTCCGTACCCTTCTCTATTGATGTTTATTTGTTACAGGAAAACTACTGAACCGATTCCAATGATGCTTAAATTGAAAGATCCAGAATCGAATGCAGAAAAAAGTTACAAAAATTATGATAGATAATACGGACTAAAAGTCGGTAAAGTGGACGTTGCAAATAATCTATGGGTTCCGTCAATGTAGATTATTATCTCCATAAAAATACACTTCAACTGAAAGGTTTTTTTTTAATGTGTCGTCCTCGAATATTTTTAGGGTTCAACACCAAGAGTGCCATACAAAAACCTCGAAAAAATTCAATTTTCAAAATTTCTTGTTGCGGCACTAACTTAGAAACAGTCAGACATACAAGTTTCAAATTTGATCAGATTGTAGTACATACTCTCAAGCAAAACAACAAATAATAATAATTCGGGTTCCGTATTCAAGGGTACCGAATCGTTTGTCTCGTCTACCATTTTAGTGCTTTGTTATTTGGTGGTACGGAGCCCTATATGTGCGCAAGTTCGACTCGGTTTTTTATATATTTCCTGGGATTCCAAAATATTTCTCCATATTACCTTAAACTGCTTAAAAACCAGCCCTTTTTGCCGAAGTTACCCCAAAACCTTAGATAAAACAAAAGGAAGTTGCAGTACCCCGCTTCTCGCACGTGGCACTGCAAATATAGGCCCAATGGGCCTGTTTTGTGTATCTCGTCTCGCACGCGCTACTGTCGAAGCTTATCGCTCTATCTCTGTCGTTCGGTGGCGCTCGTTTAAAAAAGAGGTCCATTTTTCAGTTGACGATAAAAGAACACACCGTATCTACATTTTGTTATTCAATACTCAAAACCCCATTACCTCAAGCACCCCATAGAATTAGGGCCAACTTGCCCCAGCAATCATTCCAAAATGGCGGCCGATAACAAATCCATCTCCACGTCATTTTAACCCTCCGATGGTTCCATTTGGACACTCACATACACTGAGCGAGGGTGTTTCCTTTCCACTTTATTCAATGGCTTTTAAGGGTTACAAAAGGAGGCATTTGACGTATTTTAAGACATTCTGAACTCCCTTTTTGTCAACGGGTTCGAAGTTCCTAGGGTTCAGTCTAGAGTGGAAACCGTTATAGCATAGTCTCTTGTCGATGATGTAATATAAAATGGCCTCCATTTCATTTTGTAAAGATTACTTAGAAATTGAAATACTGAAAGACTCTAAATAATAAGCTTTTTAAACAGCTTTTGGCTATCTTCTTCATTTTTTTTGCTTAACGATCTTAGTAGTAAAGTAATGAATAAAATTCATAAGACGAAGTTTTGCTTGAAAATTATGCTCTGAAATAAGAAAAGTTTGTCAAAATGTAATTTAATTCTTTTATGCCAACTAAGAATTGCATATATAAATATTTTATTTTAATATTTTAATTACCCTCCTAACTAGTAACTCACCCCGAACTGTGAACTCACGCTCGCCTGATTTGCGCTTGACCGATTTGGCTCATGTTTGAACTTGAAAAATCTTTTTGTCTTATTTACTCGCCTGCCAAATTTCATGAAATTCCGATCGACGATACTCGAATTATCGTCGAACAAAAATTCATACATACATACTACAAACGCCGGATTGTTCAAGTAGACTCGGAGAACTCGCTCGCTTCGCTCTCTTGTTCAATAAAACCGACTGTTCTGACCGAATCTTACAGATTTACTATAAAGTCGGCCTTTTCAGGCAAAGATTTATATAAACTTTTTTTATAGATTGCATTGTACACCACTTTGACGGAACCGTGCAGACGTAGTCCTGACTTTTTATCCTCTATGTAAACCTATCTATACGATTTTCGCCTTTTCAGGCAAAGATTTATATAAACTTTTTTTATAGATTGCATTGTACACCACTTTGACGGAACCGTGCAGACGTAGTCCTGACTTTTTATCCTCTATGTAAACCTATCTATACGATTTTCGGGGTAAACATTGCGACACATTTTTGGGTAATGGGGTAGATTTTTTTTGATAAATGTGAGGGTCTTTTTATAGATCTTTATTAACTTTCACCTGTGAAATAAACATCCTATTCTGCTTTATGCCGTCTTTACTTGACAAGAAAAATGGGATTTTTAGGTACTGTTTCAAAAAAGGGGCGACTTTGCAGTTTAATTGCTTTCACGGTGTTGCCAATGACTATATAGCCATTAACAGAAGTATTTCTTTGAATAGAAAGTTTTTGGTTGGTTAATTTTCTATTGTTATTTTTTTGTATTGTTTGTTAGCTGTTATGTAGTTCATAAAAAATTCACCAAAATATTGCGTTTTCTTGCGGCCTGGTTTAGTGCGCCTAGAAAAATTGCTCTGAATTCATAATTTATAAACTTTTATTTTAGCACTATATACTAGTATTTTGAAACTTATTTTCTAAACGCCTATTCTTCAATTTGGTTACGAAATGGTAAGAAATTTCTAAGTAAGAAAAATAACAGTGACCACCTGAAGAAATGTAGGTATACAAATACATGTAAAAATAATGTACACAAAAGCTTCGAGTTTAGCTTTAAAATGCTTGAATTTTTAATAGTCGCGAGTTACCGTTTTTTTTTCCAAGTTTTCATATAGGATCTTGCTTACTTTACATGATTGAAATACACAGCTTTTAGCTGGGAGCTGTTTTTAAGCGATATAAAATCATGTTATTTCTTTCCAAATCCAAAGAGTCGACCATTTAAAGTTGGAATCTAAAAACATTTCAATAACCAAATAAACCGTCACATAGTCTATTCATCGAATAACTCAAGCGTTCCTTTTTCAAACTTATCCGCTGGAGCGGTTATCTGGGGCCTAGATAAAACTGCGTTCATTTTTATTATACCATTGGATGAAAGAATTTCTTAAAAAACACGTTCATATTTACACAGCTCTCTAAACACACGTATTCAAAGTAAACACAGATAAGTTGTGTTTATTTATTGTTTACCGGGAATCGAACTTGGTTCGGTCATTTGTATGCTTCACGTAAACATGGTAATCTCGTGTTACAAGAATAACATAAGTTGCCTTGATGCATCGCTGGAATCCGTGTATTATTTATTTAAAAAAACATACAACAACTTTTTTGGGTTTCGTCGAAGATTTAAAATTTGGTATAGGTGGGGAATAAGTCTGAAATCCCAGGAAGAATAGATTTTTTTAACCCGTCAAATTTCTTAGGTGGTAGATCTGATGCCGGGCTCGACTGTGGAGGCACCACCAGCCAGCGCGTGTGAGTATGGGCATTTTTTCCAGAAGGACCGCCATGAGTGGCGAAATCATGGATTATGTCCAGCAGTGGACGAACCAGGCTGACCGATGGATGGAATTTCAGAAGGCGCGATCGCGCTCTATATGTAATTTTTCTCTAATTTAGTTAAATAAAAACTAAGTTATCTAAATAAATAATAACTGATAGTGATTTATTTTGTATCATTTTTTTCGTTATGTTTGGATAATAAGCCTAATTAAACTATTTTAACATTTTTACACGACTTGAAAATTGTCATACTTTCTATCTTAAATTATTTTTACTGATTATTTCACATACATACGTGTATTTTTTTATTTCGTCCCATTATGATATTTTTGGTCACATTTTGACTGAGGTAGGGGGAGGGATATACGGATAATGAATTATCCATTACCCGGATAAATGTATAAGCTTTAGAATCAATTTAGTTTAGAATCAATTTAGTTTAGAATCAATTTAGTTTAGAATCAATTTAGTTCAGAATCAATTGGTTTAGTTTTTATACTTAAAACTTTTTCTATAGGTAGGTAAATAATGCTAGCGATTATTTTCAATATCTAAAGGGAAAGTGGATGTAAAACATGGAAACCGGCATAAATCTTTAATACCTTCCACCACGCGTATTGCAAAAACCTCCTTATCTCAAGAGGAGTGAAGTTCATATTTGAACAACATAATAAAGTATGATCTAAACGTGATTTTGACGTAGAAAAGTTGGAAAATTAAGGGTTTGATCGTCTTTTAGGGGTCTTTATTGAATCTATTAAAACCACGATGCTCGTTAGATGCACGCGGTAAGACGGAACCCTCCGCCCATTACCTGTAACAAACAGATGAAATTATTAATAAATTGATATTATTAAATAGGGAACAATAAATAATGGGGGTAATAGAACAGGCTTTGCTTCACAAAAGGCTTAATTTAAACGATTGGTTTTTGCAATTAATTGCAGCGTGTGGTTTACACTATAAATTTGTTTATGTTCCTTTGAATAATTCAATGAAATCGTGAATAAGAACAACAGGTCTTTTTCGTAGTCCGTCAAGGAACCCTTATAGTTTCGCCATGTCCGTCTGTTGGTCTGTCCGTACGCGGCTTAGCGCAGAGACTATTAGTACTATAAAGCTATAATTTGGCATGGATATAAATATTAATCACGCCGGCAAAGCGGTAAAATAAAATCTTGAAAAAAATTTTTTTTTACGGCTACGTCTTATACACGTAAACAGAGAATGAATTTTTCACGTCTATCCCATAGTGTGGGATATCGTTGGATAGGCCGTTTAAAAACATTGTGGGTGTGTGAAAACCATTTTTCGATTTAGGGATCCGTTGGCGAAATATTAAGCTTACAGTGAAAAATTTTGTTAGAGTGGAGCGTCCCCGCTCCCTGCCGGTCAAACGGTTGTTTATAGAAATGTGAAAAATTCACAGAAGTAGTATATACTAAATTAATTGAATTTAAAAGGAAAACTATCACAGCTAAGCAGGCTTTACAGGTTTACCTATAATGTATGGGACCAGAAGTTTGGCGCGGTCTGTATTAGTAGACCAATGTAACCGGGCAACTACGGAACCCTACATTGCGCGTGGCCCGACACGCACTTGGCCGGTTTTTTAAAACAATGGTGGACCCGGCGTTTAACCGCATTGCATTTGGTAAGCCAAAATTATGAATATGTACGGTTCGATGGACAGACAGACTTTCTCCTCCTATATATACAAAGGTTTGTTGTTTGTTGTTGCCCCCTTATTAGAATTTTTTGGTGGATTCTACTCTTCGTCTTGAGCGCTACTGTTGCTTTGTGTACTACTTCTGTTTTTTAAAATGTGAATAAATGTAATATATTGCATGAAAATACAATGTCTCTCACAAGTAATATATAGTATATCAAATTAGATTATTTAGTGCGATTACCAAGTTAATCTATTTATTTAAAACATAAAATATTTTTAATATTGATATGGTCACTATAACATGTTGTTAGGTTAGCTAATTATCTAATAACTTTATACAGCAGGTCCCTTAAGTAGGGACTGAATAAATTAACCGACTTGGATTTCACAACTTTTTACTGTAGAAGAACTAAGTTGCGAGACTCGACGAGACGAGAAGTTTTGTTTTTGATGGCATATTTTTTTTCGCGATATCTGTGTTGTCGCTATAGTAAAAGTTATTCACTTTCATTGGTAGAACGAACTGTTTGAAGAAAAAATATTATTAAATTAACACTCTGTATTAACCTACGTATCTCTGTAGCAATAGGTAACGGCCTCAAAAAGTCACAAATGTCCCGCCTGTGTATCTATTAAGAGGCCTGTAGCCGGCGGTTTGAAGTCAGTCGCGCACGGGGTCCCTACGCTTGCTATTTCGTTCTACATTCAACTTCGGATTATAGAGCACTGACTGACTGTTATTGGTTGGCCCGAACGTTCATTTCCCGAGCTCGTACGGAACTAACCGAACCAAAATTCATGTCTTGAAAAAACTCGAGAATGGTTTTGGGTCTTCCTATGATTTCAGGAGAAATATCCCAAAAATAGAAATAAAACAAAAATATTTTTGAATAGTATAAAATATACTATGCTGTGAACCTAAAATTATTTGATTTGTTCTATCGCTTCTAGGACATTACGGTACAAAAACATTCATCAAAATATGTGTAAAATCCAGAACTTTATACGCTTGTAACTTTTGCATGTATTTGATTTTGATAAATGTTTTAGGTTCAAGTCATGGATATTGTATGGGGTATGTTGAAAAAGAAAAAATAATGAGCAAGTACCTATCAATAAGGATATTATCATTCTCGTGTAACGAATATCTGTGCTAGTTGCTAAGGTTTCTTACAAAAGCGGGCATTATTGAGTACTTACCGGTAATCTTTCAATGGTTTATTATGTTACATTTCTATAATAGTTTAACACGATTAGTTTTTTGAGCCAAGCCAAGCCACGACGATAAAAATTTAATGTCATGTTTTCTCATATATTTTTCAAGAGAATTCCATCGCTTTTGAGTGCAAAAAATTTAATGGGCGTTATTTCTTCTATTTTCTTCTTCATACTCATAAAACGCACCGTCAATCAGTTTGTATGGATGCTGTTTCCATTGTTAGCTAGGAGGTTTCTTTAAAAACATTTTACAATATGTATTACACGCTTTAAACAAAGGGGTCCGAGCAGTGTGTACTTTTAGTCTGTATTTTACCGGCAGAACCCGATATAGGATAAAATAGTATTGCCTAAGCCAAATTGGTGCTGGGTGATCATAAGAAAATAACCACGAAGGTTATATTATGGCGTTCGGGCAAACCTAACCTACCGCCTCGCTTCTGCGCTGAAGGATTTCCGAAGAACTAGTTTGACCAAGGCCTATTTCATCCAAATGACCACGTAGGAGGGATGCAAGTCAGTTAAGATATCGATAATTATGTCAACATTATTATCGAACTTTCGCTGATATCGGGCTCTGATATTATCGATATTTTATTAAATGATATTTAAATTACTAAGACGATAAATAAAAAGCGGTTTTTACATTTAGTAAAAATATAACAATTTTAGATACTATGATTTTGTAATAAAGGAAGAAACTTTAACATAAATAGTGATAATTAAATAAAATTAACCTAATCTACCTACATAAAAAGAATAATAATAAATAAACTAACTATACTAAAAATATATTTAATGTACTATTTAATACTTTTAGATAATTATTATTACAAATAATTTCCAATGAACTCAACAATTAAATTTACATCTTACATAAACACTGACATCATAGACAAATTCGTTATTGTTCATCCATGCAGACATCAACGTCTTGCCCAAACGGCTCAACCCAGGCACATGAAATTTAGACTACCTATAAAAATTTTTTGTAAGTTCGGGAGAAAATTACTGATGAACGGACAGACTAAACGCGGGTAAAAAAGGGCAAAAAACACTTGCGAAAGAAATAAAACGTTATGAAATCAATAAAAAACCTCTTTCAATCTGTCCACAATTTGACAGTGCATCCATCCATCCATCAGCCTGTTTCATCCACTGCTGGACATAGGCCTTTCCAGGATTTCGCCACTCTTGGCGGTCCTCCTGGAAAAAATGCCCAAACTCACACACGCTGAGCAGGTGGGTTGGTGAGCGCGGTTGCGGAACCCTTGCACCAGTGCCGCCGCTGCCCGTCACCGGTCTGTTTTATATAAGGCCCGGCAATTGGGGATGGATATACCGCCATCCATCGGTCCCAGATGGTGGGCCGCCTGGTTTTGCCAGAGAGCTGTTCTCTTTCTCTCCCCCGAATAACTTCGGGAGGATTTGCGAGTAAGATGGTGGTACCTCCACAGTCGAGCCCGGCATCAGCTCTACCACCTATTACAGCGCATGGTTGATACATAATTTTAAAATGCATTCTGATAAGTTTGGATATATTTTTTCACTTATACATCGTTATATTATTGTTCGATTAAAATACCGATATATCAGTGCCGATATATCGATAATATCGAAGTTTCGCTTTATCCTTACATCCCTACACGTAGGTAATCCGAAAAGTGCAGTTTTTTGTGCAACCTCGGTAATAGCATGAATCATACTAAGTATTCAGTTCACACAACGTGATATCTTTATTTATTTGCCTCGACTACTGATGATGAGTTCTTGGAAACAATGTGCGGTGACGTGATTCAGAGTTTGAAGTATTGATAAATAATATAACGCATGATATAATTACTGCCTAAAAAATCTCTATTGTTTAGTGAATGACTCGTCGTGATTCAGCGTGACGTCATAACAAGCAGTACATGGACAGCGGAATTAAGTGAATTAAAATCATTTGGAACCCTAAAAACATACATATCAATTATATGGGACATTAAGGCGACAAAAAACAAGACGCTAAACGGGTAGCGCCTGGAAAAAACTTGGCCCGTCTGCGTACGGAACCTTACTTTTAATTATTTTTTATTTTATTTTAGAGTATGTCCTATTATAAATAATGCATCTTTTTCGAGGTTTCTTGTATGGGGACGCACCTTAATTTTTTTTCATGTATATTTTTATTTGTCGTGATAGAGGACATGATTAAGTGTATTGTGTGAATATTTCAACTTTCTACCTATTACGATAGAAGCTGTAGACCCCTGTGATAGATGGACGGACAGACAGACAGACAGCAGAGGGTTAGTAATAGGGTCCCGTTTGGCACCATTCGGGTGCGGAACCCCAAATATAAATACTATATATATAAGGTGACTTTCATTTATGCAGCCAAATTCTTACTGAAGGCTCAGTAAGTGCTCAGTAACAAGGTTCAATGGCCCTTTTTGTGAAATTCGCAAATTATTCATTTCGTGTTCCTTACAAACGCAAGCCCAGCCCCGAGTCAATGACTATGGGACGTCATGATTTTATTTTGCGAAATCAGCAAAAGTGTTATCGATCCGTGTTACTGATCACTTACCAAGCCTCCAGTATGAGTTTGGCTGTATAGATAAAAAGATGTATAGATTAAATTCACCTTATACATATATATATTTGCAAATTACAGACCCATTAAATGTTATTACCTGTCCACAAAACCGCAAAAAAGTCAATGAACGTATATTCTTATTTTATTTTTAATTCTTATTATATACTTATTTATAGTAATACTTGTACTTATCAGATTAGTTAGATAATTATATTTTGACACTTATTTCATTCACTGTACAAATAAACGCCCTCTATTCTCGTGCAGCGAATCTTTAAACCTGTAAAACATTACATTTTTTATTGCGAAACAGACTTTATTACTCTTTAATACAAATTACATTACCTTGCACTAATTTAGGTTTGACAGCTCTAGACTTAAGATTTGCTGCACGAAAACGGGCGCCAAAGTAACTAAAACTTAGCCGGAAATTTAGGAAAAAAACGAAAACAAAAACAGTGAGTCTTGTAACCCTAGTAGTATTTATTGATCTATGTCCTTGAACAATTACATCCAAGATGTTTACATATGTACAAGCGAATCAGTTCACAATAAACAATTCTATCTCTAGCAAAATTATCAGATAATACAAAGTCAGAGCTGAGGCTCATGCCAACAAAACCAATTGACATTCTGTATTCCGCACTCCAACCACCATTAGGGCGATGCCACTTTGATACATTATGCGTTTAAAATAAGAACGGGACACACTGATAACCCTCTCTCTCGTTCTGTCTAGCGATGGTGCGAGAAAAGAAAATGGCTGTTCTCCTCTTATTGGAAACTCATAGTACCCACCCCTGATACAACTGAAAAATAAGAAAAAAGTTTGTAAAGTGTCAATCTTGCAAAATTTAACGACATCCTTTAGCTTAGATGTTTGAAATGTAGTTTGAAAACATGCTTCATTAGACACCTAAAAAAAAAAACCTAGAAAAATATGACGTCATCAATAGTCATCATCGTCATCATAGGCCATGTATATGGTGTGGTCGCGATGCTTGCATTAGCACGTCTCCGGCTTCGGGGGCGTCGTGTGATTGTTAAGATTCCGTAAAAAATTCTTACATACCGTAAATACACTCAAAAAAATTGATGAAACCACTTTGCGAAGATTTAATTAAGAATTGGTGATCTGGTCACAAAGCATTTAAATCGGATGATTGATGATAAAAATTAATAGCCCTAAAGAGCATTATTAAATTAAAACAGTGATCCCGAGGGATATCAAAAGATAACAATTGTTTTTAGAGGCCTTTTCTGTCTGCGTCTGTATCTGTCCCCAGTAACCCGCTTATCACAAATCAAAAAGACGGAATAGTGACTGATTGGGGAATACAGAACTAAGGCGCAATGCGTTGATTGCGCAATGAAATACAGACATATCTAAAGAAGTGCGTGTCTGTTTAGTGCGGTGAATTAAAATCGGATCGGATATGGCTGTTTTCGTTTATTTTTGTGTTAAGTGTGCAAAAGAAAGATCTCCTTTGTATCACTTAGAAAAGAACTACAACCGCCCAGAAACACGTGCTCAAGAAAAACCGACTTCTTGAAATATAGTTCAAATATAGTAATATGTTTATAAAATCGCTTCTTGTGGCTCTAGTATATAACAAATTTTCGAGTTGATAGTTTGCTTGCACCATTCATCGCATAAATAGAAACTCGGTCAAAGTTCGAGGTAACTTCTTGATTTTTTTCTATCAAGGGAATTTTTAAACTGTACGTTTTAGACCATTTTGGGCTCTTGGAATTATAATGTCCTGTATGCTATCCATATGTAAATTTGGTAGTTAGTAATTTGAAATTGTAATTAACTTTCCCTCTAATTCCCTCCTAGTCCGCGTACTTCAATCACTTCCATCAGTGACGGAATTTGGAACAGTAAATACATTAGCACAGCTAGAGGACGCAACAGGAAGAGCCCACGATCACTGCAAGATTGAATCGGTTGAAGCTGCGGTTTTAGGACGCGCGCAAACAGTAATATCGAGTGCCATCTTGCCTCTACCAGCCGCAAATTGTGTAGCCGCCCTTAAATTGGCGTACTTTATCGAATATTATATCATGACTCTAATTTTGTACCTCTAAGGGGCAGATATCGACAGAATTACTCCATCTCGAGAAAAACAGAAACGTTTTCAAATATTTACAATAAATTAAAAAGCACATGGTTTATTGGTTACTATAGGATTTTGCCACTCTTGGTGGTCCTCCTGGAAGAAATTCCCATACTCACACACGCTGGGCAGGCGGGTTGGTGAGCGCGGTGCCGAAACCTTTGCACCAGCGACGCCGTTTCCCGTCACCAGTCTGTTTTATATAAGGCCCGCCGCCATCCATCGGTCCAAGGCAATGGTGGGCCGCCTGGTTTTGCTGGAGAGCTGTTCTCTTACTCGAATAACTTCGGGAGGTTCGCGAGTAAAATGGTGGTACCTCCACAGTCGAGCCCGGCATCAGCTCTACCACCTCTTACTGAACATTGTTTACAAAATATAGATAACACGAAATATAAAAAATAAAAACAATTTTGGATTGGTCGGTTCAATACATCCTGTATTTTGAAATTCTATCGTTAGGCTGCCTACAAACTGATATTCGTTTCGTTCTTCCACGGAACCTTATGAGATCGTAAAAAACACAGCAATTCGATTAGACCGATAATATTCCTACGAGAAAATATCGATAGAAACGGAATATGCCATTTCTGTACGGATCGCGTCACGAATTACAAATGTAGTTATTACCCCGCTATGTTTGATATCGGGACCACACCAGTGTTGCCAGAGCATTCAATAAAAAAATTACACAATCGTTACGAACAAACACTAATATCAAAATCTTTTAATTAGTAAATACGCAATACGCAGTATTCGTTTGTTTTACAAATAATTTTCATTTAACCAAAAAGATTACATTTCATTGTTTATTTAATTTAAATACAAATAAAAATTTCCTGAATAGGAAAAATTTTAATAAACTCGCAGCTAGCACAGACGTATACCTAATATAGTTAGCAGACCTAACATCACACTATCACACCAATATTATAAATGCGAAAGTTTGTGTGTGTGTATGTATGTTTGTTACTCTTTCACGCTGAAACGGCTGGACGGATTTGAATAAAATTTAGAATGGATATAGCTTATACCCTAACATAACTCATAGGCTACTTTTTATACCGGAAAAAAGCATGTCGTTAAGCCGAATAATACGCGGGCGGAGCCGCGGGCAAAAGCTAGTTAATAATAAACGCATAGAGTCGACGCGTGGCAATTTTAGCTCAGTGAACTACGGGCTCTTTTAAATATAAATATAGCTTGTTTCCAAACAAAATATATATATGTTCCAAGCATAAGCCAGTCAAAATAACCCATTTTTATACGTTTCTTCGTACCATGAAGCCTAAATGTACCTTATTTTTTGTATAGAAATTTGCCACGCTATTTAAGCCTTATGTTTGGTCTCCTACTTAGTAATAATTATATGTCTGTGGTAGCTAGCAACGCTGGTCACATATTTTCTAGCTTGATATTGAACAAAATTGAATTTCGAACCACATCAGAACGCCAGTATTGGTGGCACGTGAGAGTTCGAAATATGAATATTGCAATGAGCGGTAACAAAGGAATCGCTTTGATTGGTCGGCACGCGGTGGTGGGGGAAGTATAAATAGCTTTGCATGCATGTTTCATTATCACTATTATGCGAGCCTCCGCGGCGACGCGACGTCTCGGCGCTGGATTTTTATTGGATACTGTAGAAGCCATTTAAATGAGAATATGGAATGATTATCGATCCACAGAAGCAGAACCGAGGCGACTGAATAATTTGCACTAAGATAGAGTGCTAGTTGAGGTCGTAAGAATGTTTTATAGGATATGAATTTGAGATGGTTAGCAGGGATTTTTTCCAGTGTTATACTCGAGATATTGAAGCGCATATTTTGTTCAGAAATGCGCTTTTAAAGGTGTTCCATCTAATAAAAGCATCTTTTCAAAACTGTCCCTTTGAAACTCATTTCGTCTTTAATGTCGCAACTTGAAACGAAACCAATTTCATTCCAATTTAATTTTCAACGAGATGTCGCGAAGAAAATAACCAAGGTTTGAAACTGACGTATTAAATGTAAAGTTCCATAACTAAAAAGTTTGCCAGCATGAAACGGGTCCATGAAGTTCAGGTTCCGTACCTTATAGATGTTATATTATCAGTAGACGAAATAATGATTTTAAATATTGTTTATCTGTCGTGGCAATATCGTAAAATTTGCGTAAGAGTTGTCGTTTAGAATATATGGAGTTTATCTGTAAAAGAAGAATGCCACGGGATCGTACCAAATGGCGTCAAAACCAAATAAAAGTCATAAAAATACTTAGATAATTTAAAATCCGATTAACATCTTTTTGATCAAAAGAGTTTACTTTAATCCGGAATTCTAACATCATAATAAATAATACTCGTATTTCGGTACATATATTATATTATTATATTTATAGCCTATTCCACTCAGGATTCTATAAGGATCCTGACGATATCACACACTTCGAAATCGGTTTTACCTCGGTACAAAATGCACATCATAATACTGTTTTCCTTACTTTTTAATAAAAAGTATGCAATAAATGTGTTTTAAAACAACTTGCGGAAATAGCTTATTAATAATAAAGTCTTCACAAAAAAATTACGTAATTTAATGTGTTACATTTTGTTTGCATTACATTAACAAACTTAAAAGCGTGTTTACAGTTGTAATGTAATGCAGCTAAAATGTAACGCATAAAATTGAATAATTTTAATGTGATCACCTAACCATTAACAAGCAGTTTGCGCGAAATGCTATAAAACGCATTAATTGCAAACTTTTTCTTCAAAAGCAAGGAATACAATATTATGATGTGCACTTTGCACCGAGATCCTCCGTTACCACCATAAGAAGTAATGGTGGTATTGAGAAAAATACCCACATTGAACCCTGAAAACAATACACTCCTTTTTTGGGGTCAGTCGTGTAAAAAGTCAACAGAAAGGATGTATCTAAAACATGTATTTTTTCAGAGATACAAAAAAATATCGCAATTTCATGGTCTAAAATAAATTTGAAAAGAGACAATGTCGGGATAACCATCCTTAAAACCCGGTGCCGAATCTGGCGGACAAACATGCACCAATATGTTGGCCCCAAAAGCGTGTATTTGTGCCTCGGCGGCGATTAGGCTCACGTTGGGTCGTCAAAATCGTCGGTAAAATGAGAGTGTACGGATTTTGACTATTCTAGAGACATTCGAAACCCGGAAACACTTCTGACACCCCCTCGGGGATACAAACTTCATTAAAAAGTTTATACATATAAAATTGATTGTCAGGCAAATTCACGATCTTATAAAGCTTTCACTTTTCTCTGAAAAGCTCTAACGGAGGGGTTCCACTCTCGATTGACTTGTACGGAACCCCAAACCTCTTCATTTAAACGGTGCACAGGCGGAACCAGCAACAATAGACTAAACTAAGGGCACTCGGTTGAAAATGAAAACAAATAGCATCCTTAAGGTGGTCGCTCCGGGTCTCGTTACCAAATACACAACTTATGATTGTTTTTCTTATTTTTGAATAAAACTTATAATAGTCGCTTATGCTAAAAGTGCGGTAAGGAGGCAAATTACGAGGAACGATTTGAAACACGAGCGAAACGAGTAAGGACTTACCCACGTGAATCATGCTACGTTTGTTTAATGCATAGTGTGAGTAAATAGAAGAAACATAAGTAAAACAAACAAATAATAAATACTCCAAATTAATTAAAGGCGGGCATTCTTTTTACGTGTACACAATTTGCCAACTTGACAGAAATAAACTGCGTTCACAATTTAGTATGCGTTCGTAAGCTGCTTTCAGTGTGATCGTCGGGCGACAGCCTCCTCACATGCCTTGATACTGACCTGCTATCAGTGGTAGGCGGATGTCATCCGACGATCAAACTGAACGCAGTTTACTTCCGTCAAGTCTTTCCAATAAATAAAAAAATAATAAAGCCCTAGTTCGGTAAACATGACTTTGCCAACAGTTTTGATCTACATAAAATGGGTCTTTACGAGCATTTGCATTGAAAATGTTATTTATTGCATTACACAACCATAGTCAATTAGACTTTTCTGGAGAGAGCGCCACGACATGAATCCCCAACGGGACCCCTAGACAACAGAGAGGCTACATTATTGTTATTAAGTAAAACAGTAAATTAAATTCAAGTATCGCACCCATAACCTCAAATCAAGAAAGTTAAAGCCACGAAGAGCAACAAATTATTAAAACCAATCGCGGAAGTAGCGCCTTAAAGGTTTTATGCTCTTAGACAAGTAATCATAAAAATTGACTTAGACTGGTTTATAGATAACTAGCTCGGGAATGCGGATTTCGCGCAGTAAAACTTACAAAGTAGCGGACCGAAAATTATGAAAAAAAGAAAATTGCTGGAAAAATAAAGGGGTTGGGTGTCTTCTTTAAAAAAAAACGGTCAAGTCCAAGTAAGACCAGTGCTCTGAGGATTCCGCTCATACTATTTAAACACAAACTAATAAGTTACAGTTATATTCGACTAATTTAAGTTGACACTTACGATCCAAGAAGGGTGAGTCTTTTATACCAGTATACAAACCATTGAATTAAATATTGGTAATAATAAGACCTTGTGAACTTAATTTCATGTTGCTAAGTAAACTGGAAGTTTTTTATGGTGAGCTAATTTGTAGGAAATTGATTACGTAAAAGACAATAACTTTTTTTGCGTTGCGTGAGCAGCCTGATTTTTCACAGCAATTTAGCAGGAGGTATAGTTCCACCCTGATATCTCTCACGTGGCACGAGAAAATATGTCTTGCTTGACAGGCGGACAACAAAGTCGTCGTATATGGGTTCCGTTTTTTCATTTTGAGGTACGGAACCCTAAAATAAGCATGCACCTTCACTTTCGAATGCTAAATTCATCTCCAGTAGTATTTCTCTCCGCATCTGCATTAAAAATTAATCTGAATTTCTGGATTTTATACCGGCCTGCTGCCCCCCCCCTTAATTATGTCCTCGGAGGGTCGCGGGCCTACATTTTAGAGCCCCTGGTACAAACCGGCCCCTCTAACCCTGTTATCTTGTCTAACACCGCCGCTAATCACGTTTGAAAGTTGCAATCTCCAACTAAATACAACTTCTGGGTTAATTTAATATGGGGATATGAAACTGTTGGACAATACAGCCTAATTTTTAGGGTTCCACTAGAAATTGGAAGCCTTTAGGGAAGCTTTGGTGTCTGTCTGTCGTGGCTAGGCCAATCGAGATGTTTGACAAGAAAGAAGGCGGAGAAATTGAGAATTAATATTGGAGTCCATTTGGAGTATAATGCGTCAAATCTTTACACCGCCATTTTGAAATTACGTGTATGTTGTCAAAACAAGCCGGTTACTATGTTGTCGCAACTCGTTCATTTTGTACGATGTACAGTGGAGCCCACATCAAGCTATACACATTGAGTATAAGCTGACCTCTCATTGTACGGGAAGCTTATACAATGAGAGGTCAGCTTATACTGAAAGTGTTTAGATTGACGTGGGCTCCACTGTACACTTTTCAGACTTTTAAGGGAGGTTATAATAAATAATAAAGCCGTCAGTTCGTTTCCTACAAAATTTTACTACTCCTTAATTGTTTCAAATTGTTTTAAAAGTATTTTTATTTCTTCTAGTAACTATTATATCAAGGTGGTAACGGAGGATCTCGGTGCAAAATGCACATCATAATATTGTTCTCCTTACTTTTGAATAAAAAGTTTGCAATAAATGCGTTTTTTAGCAATTCGCGCAAACTGCTTGTTAATAGTTAGGTGATCACATGAAAATTATTCAATTTTATGCGTTACATTTTAGCTGCATTACATTACAACTGTAAACACGCTTTTAAGTTTGTTAATGTAATGCAAACAAAATGTAATACATTAAAGTACGTAATTTTTTTGTGAAGACTTTATTATTAATAAACTATTTCCGCAAGTTGCTTTAAAACACATTTATTGCATACTTTTTATTCAAAAGTAAGGAAAACAACATTATGATGTGCATTTTGTACCGAGGTAAAAAGTTACCCCCTTAAATCAGCATACTGATTGGATGTATTATCAGTAGGTATGATGTTAGTATCCTAGGCATCCAATCAGAAAGCTGATTCAAGCAGATGGCGGCGACATACCCACTCTTCTGTCGATTAAGGATGTAAAAAAAACTTTTTACCTAAAGGTATTAAAACTATTCACTAACTAAATGGACAAGCTATGTCCCTTTTGTTCGCATAGCTTTGTCTCTTTCATAATCGCCGTTAATTGTCCAAAAACACATTTAAACCTGTTGAACAGTACTCAAATTTTAGCACTTGAAAACAGTAACAAAACTAGCTATCAACTTCTCTAAAAATTAAAATCACATTTTGAATCAACTATTTGATTTTTTTACTTCCGTAGATTTGCGCAAGCCCCTATACAGATTGATAATGCCTCGCTAGCTTTTACCCCCCCCCCCCCCCCTCCAATTTGGGTGGTTGCGCTTCAACCTCCATCCAACTTGTTGACGTATTGAATTGAAGACAAATTTTCTCCCTTTATAGTCCACTAGCTTTTGTCCGCGGTTTCGCTCGCGTCTTTTAATTATCATCAGTTTTTGGCTTGGCGGTTATTTTATCAACACCCCTTCTTATAGCCTATATATTGACTAGGATCATTATGATTATAGGTGGTAGAGCTGATGCCGGGCTCGACTGTGGAGGTACCACCATCTTACTCGCAAATCCTCCCGAAGTTATTCGGGGGAGAGTAAGAGAACAGCTCTCAGGCAAAACCAGGCGGCCCACCATTGCCTGGGACCGATGGATGGCGGTATATCCCTGATATAAAACAGACTGGTGACGGGCAGCGGCGTCACTGGTGCAAGGGTTTCGGCACCGCCCTCACCAACCCGCCTGCCCGGCGTGTGTGAGTATGGGTATTTCTTCCAGGAGGACCGCCAAGAGTGTCGAAATCCTGAAAAGGCCTATGTCCAGCAGTGGACGAAACAGGCTGATGGATGGATTACGATGATAATAAGAAAACCGCATCTAAATCCGTTAAGTGGTTCTGGAGTTAAAATGGAACATATAGATAGACAATTGTTTTTTTGTTTACGCCTGCTAATATTAATTAATTTCATTTAGAATTTCGCAAAAATATTCAATGTGCAGACACGACTTTTTCATTTATTATTAGTATAGTTAGATAACAGAGCCGAAATTCCGCATTCTCAAAAACAAATATTAAATATATAATTCATAAGTCGTCTGTCGGCGAGGATATAATATTCAATGTGCAGACACGACTTTTTCATTTATTATTAGTATAGTTAGATAACAGAGCCGAAATTCCGCATTCTCAAAAACAAATATTAAATATATAATTCATAAGTCGTCTGTCGGCGAGGATATAATATTCAATGTGCAGACACGACTTTTTCATTTATTATTAGTATAGTTAGATAACAGAGCCGAAATTCCGCATTCTCAAAAACAAATATTAAATATATAATTCATAAGTCGTCTGTCGGCGAGGATATAATATTCAATGTGCAGACACGACTTTTTCATTTATTATTAGTATAGTTAGATAACAGAGCCGAAATTCCGCATTCTCAAAAACAAATATTAAATATATAATTCATAAGTCGTCTGTCGGCGGGGATATAATAAATAATTAAAATCTGTCCCCTGTTTTTATTATGCCAATTAAAATTTTCGACTTTGACAAAATAAAAGGGTGGCCATAAACAATAGATGAATAAAGGAGTTTCTTGATGAAATATCTGATGGAACTCCCGAAGGCTTTAGGCATTCTTTGTTGAAAGGTAAAGAAAAACTACGTACAAGTGTGGAGTGACCAAAAAATTAAAGGTTCCGTAAATGACAAGTCATAGAAGTCATACCGAGTGTGCGTTGATGTACCAATCAAGGTTCTTTTTGTTTTAAAAAAAACTAAAAGTTTCTTGCCCTTCTTCTTAGAAAGACTAATACTTTATTTATCTATCAACCTATTTATTCATTGCATTATGTAGGTATGATATTCTTATTCCTTTATTTCTTTATTTTAAGCAGATGTATAATTTTACTAGCCCAAATTAAATATAGATTTTTTGTATATTTCTCGTATAATATTTGCTTCATAATATTCTATTGTTTTTATAAAGATTGGATTCGACCTGTAAAACGTATACTTTATGTATCTATTTTACAAGATGAACTATTTTAATTTGAATTTGAACTAGGGGGTCGCCTCGCTCTGCTCAGCTTCGCTTGGTTCCCCAAATTTATTGACATGTAAACATTGACGTACTACCAAATGGACATCGGGTCTGTGCTCAAAAGTGTCCGAACCAAAAGAGAGTCAAAACCATTGAAAATTAAAAAAGGGTGTCAATCACACGTCAATCAAAATTAAGCCGTGCAGCAATGACATACGATTCAAATTAAAATGTTTTGTTTCTTAATATTTTGACACTTCACTTTTTTGGTATAACACGCTTCTCCTTGCGCGCTAGTCGTCGCACCTATTTTAACTTTCAGTGGTAGATTTTAGATTTCATACTTAAGCTTATACTTATGATTTGCCGACGACATGTATAAGGTCCTAAAATAATAAGTGAAAATAATTCTATTGTAGATATCGTATGTATCGTTCACTAATCACATTCCAGAAGGAAAAAAAAATTTTTGGTCAAATAATTTTTTCATTTCCCAGTACAAAGGGACTAAATTTTCGTTGGGAAGTTGTCTATTGGGGATACTCTAACATCTCTTAATTTTTTTTCACTTTGAATTGTAGGACCTTATGCAAAGTAAAATTTAAGTCATTTTGCTAGCGAAAACTGAACAACTTTTACTATGGGGTCAACCCTGAAATCGTGAAAAAAATATCAGCTGTTCCATAGAAAAGTTAAATACCTACTCGACCCAAATGTACGAAACAGCTGATATTTTTTTCACGATTTCAGGGTTGGCTCCATGGTGAAAGTCATTCATATGGACGAGTACTATCACCAGTTTTCGTTTACAAAATGACTTTAATTTCACGTTGTATATTTAATGTGACGTCACAAACTATCCCGGATATATACCTCATCGGTTTTTTTCTTGGCCGCCTCTGTAGTCTATGGTTTCGTTCAAGTACTCGACGACTAATCCGGAGCAAAAATTTCGTGTCTAAGGTTCAAGCCACACATAAGCGGCGCGGGGCGCATCGAGCGCGTGGACGTTTTCAAATTTCGTACAAAACGCATGGAAATAAAGTCGCAATTTGAACACACCGAATGGTATGTGTCAGGCGGGTCGGGCGTAGAACGGGCGTTCGTACCATACCTCAAATTGCGACTTTATTTCCATGCGTTTTGTACGAAATTTGAATAAAGCCCGCGCGCTCGATGCGCGCCGCGCCCTTTCTGTGTGGCTTGCACCTTAGACACGAAATTTTTGCTCCGGATTAGTGGTCGAGTACTCGAACGAAACCATAGACTACAGAGGCGGCCAAGAAAAAAACCGATGAGGTATAAGTTTGTGACGTCACATTAAATATACAACGTGAAATTAAAGTCATTTTGTAAACCGAAAACTGGTGAAAGTACTCGTCCATATGAACCACTTTCACCATGGAGCCAACCCTGAAATCGTGAAAAAAAATCAGCTGTTTCATACATTTAAGGTACGGCGACAGGGCTCGCTCACCTGTCTAGGGCTGTCTAGGGCTGGGGCGTCATAATCGTCGTTGCGCTAGTTTTACTATTCTTGACACCCCCCCGGAAATTCATGTCGTAACGATGTATTTTAATCTTATTTTTTGCGCTGTGACAGCATTTTCTTTTTCTTAGTAAAAATCTTCAAAATTAGGGTCCTACCAGTTTATCTTAAAACGGGACCCTAAAGAAATTATACACGACACAGCAGGAGGTTGTCTTCTCTTTGTTTAGGCGATTCTTCTAAGTTTGATATTGCTACCACCGATAAAATTTGATCCCTGCACTCTCCTACACAGCAATACAGACTATTTTTGATTAGCAAAGTATCTGTATTATGTTGGTATTTGTAGAAATATTGAGAGCATTAATGTATTAGTTATTATGGAACAATAAAGGCTTTAGTTTTTTGAGGGAGGAATATTTTCGAGGTGGAATTTTACGTTTCTTGTTCCCATGGGTGGTAGATAAAATAGACCGGTGACGTTTGATGGAATGATGATGATAATCGATTATATTACATATTTAATGTGGCTATGTGGCCGAGTGGTAGAGCGCTCGCCTGCTAACCCAGTGGTCGTGGGTTCAATCGTCGTTTGTCTGCGTGCTTCGGAAGGCACGGTCTATTTGTGCCCGAAGTATGGCGATAGGGCTCACGTTTGGGACGTTAATCGTCGGTGTAAAGCGGGTGTACAGAGTGTGAACTGTCGCATTTGGAAACACCTTTCACACCCCCTCGGGGATTCCTGTCATTATGTTTTTTTAGGGTTTCGCTCCCAAACGGCAAGACGGAGCCCTATTAGTGTCGCTCTGCTGTCTGTCCGTCCGTATGTCACGGGTCTCTAGCTTGTAGACGGAATGAGTTAAAGATCTGAAATTCAGATGTTGAGTTAAATTTTCTTTTTCATTTCATAGGAAAAAAGAAGCCAAATTTTTTTTTTCTTTCTTGGGGTTTCTTTGAGTATTTTGAGTACCTGCCTACATATTTTTTTATCTCCAAAAATAAATAAATAGGGGCCATTTCAAGACAGTTTTTTTTTACCACAAGAATAAAAAAGAAATTATTTGATAGATAATATGGTAAACAACCTCTTTAATATGAGTATATCTACTTATATGGACGTACAGTTAGCTACATATCAATGTACCTTATATCCATAACACATACTTGTAGAAAATATTATAGTAGTTCAGAGTACATTTAAGTACAATTTTAATTTGTCCATATTTCTATATTTTATAATACATCCTATCCTTCTATCCTATCCTACTAATATTATAAATGCGAAAGGATGTGTGTGTGTGTGTGTATGTTTGTTACTCTTTCACGCTGAAACGGCTGAACGGATTTAGATGAAATTTAGAATGGATATAGCTTATACTCTAACTTAACACATAGGCTACTTTTTATCTCTGAAAAAAGCATGTCGTTAAACCGAATAACACGCGGGCGGAGCCCCGGGCAAAAGCTAGTAAAAAATAACGGAGTAATAGTGAAACGATAATAAAAAAAATTATAGCCGTATGTCTATGACCTCTCCAGATGTGACCCGCAGTTAAACCAACTCTTCTTTATGCAAAAGAGCAAAACATCTAATTATTTCCCTCTAATCAATATTTCATCGCTGAAAATAATGCACCAAGCTACAAAGACATTGAAGATAGAACCTTGTAATTACATTAATTAAATAATGATTAATTGAAAATAGTGATCATAACTATAATTTAGCAGCCGCCATTTTGTCTTCGTCCTCTATTTGTCACAGATAAGCCTTTCGGGCGTTCTACCTATAGTATTGTATATTTCTATTAACTACCCACCGCTTCTACACAATGGTAATAAGGTTGGTTTTAGAATGAAGCCCTCATTGGGTAGTGTGTGTACCATCAGTGGGTTCAAATCAAAATACAAAGTCATTCAAAATTACAGAGTCTAGCCTAAGGCGGTCTGGCCGACGGGTTAGGCTCGGCGGTTACTGAAATATTTTGGCCGACGATTTCGACATTTAGGTTTAGACCATGAAAAAACAATATCATTAGATATTATTCAATTACCATTATAGCTATTAGCTATAGCAAAATTTGTCAGCTGAACTATATATATATATAAATGAATGACTGAAAATGTGTATAAATCCTTGAGAATGCCGTTAAGGTGAAACTAGTCGGAAATATAATAATTTGTGAAACAGTACAAGTGTTTTATTCAGCCATGATGATGTTTCTGCAAGTGCCGACAATCGCAAGTATTAACTCTATATATAAAAATATATTGTAAAGTTTGGTAAAAATATTTAACAACATGACATCACAAAGCAAGCGCAAATGAATGTTGAAAATATTCAATTGACATTGTAATAAAAATAATATAGATATATCTTCTCGAATAAAAATATTAAACGCAGAGGCATAAATAGTAGCTTTAGAAAATATATACTTTTATTTTTTTCGCGTTTTTTCAAAAGTTTTTCAAAAAGTGTTTCAGGATGATCAGTAGAGCATGTGGTTTAATTTAATGATTACACCCTGTATAGCCACCGGCAAGTTACAAACAGTACTTCATTACGAAGAGTATGTCTCGGTTGTCCACTAGGTTAATCGTCCTTGATCTGAGTGTAGTAAAATTGCTAGATTTAAGATTTGTCTTTTAGAATTTGAAGATGCAAACGGAAAAAAGCAGCGTGAAAACGCTGCGATCGCTAGCGAGTTATCGGCCCACTGACCGTCGTATTCGAGGCTCAGTAAGGGACACCTATGACCCGAAGGGTCCCGTAGCTAATTGCCCGTGCAGAGTTTGTCATTTGCATTGTCGGGTTCCGTGGTTTGACCCTCCGATTGATGTGTTTCTTCCAGCATTGTTAACGTTGACATAACCTGAGCAGGGAAACCTAATTGGAGAGAATAAGTGGGTTCCCTGATTTGAAGGACATGGTTTTGATACAATTATGTACTCCTTTTATTATTTATGTTATGGTGCGTTTTTATGAGTGGGCTTTATGGTTTGTTCGACTTTACAATAAATCCAACCAGCAACTTATATTGTATGTTTTTTTTACAACTCGCAGTATGTTAAAAAAAACCGAACAAGTGCGAGTCGGGCTCGCCCACCGAAGGTTCTGTACAAATTTGTAGGTACATAATATATTATAAATAGTTAAGGAATCGAGTCTCGCAGTTTTTTCCGACTATATTTTTATGATTTAATTACAAATTAACAGTTTTCAGATTTTTCCCTATACTTATAGTATACGACGGTATTACTTGACAAATTTCATAGTTCTAGGTCAACGGAAAATACCCTATAAATTTTGATTGCTTTGAGAGTGTCGAAATATACGTTCTTTGCGGCATAAGCGGCCGTATCTTTTTTTTACGTTAACTTAGAAGTTTGTTTTCTTCACAGCTTCAAGGGACTGTAGACCTGAGTATATGGTTTTAATTTCAACTCGATACCTTTACGCTTTCCCGAGATAAAGGGTCTTGACAGACAGACGGACGGACGTTCGGACGGACGAACGGACAGACGGACAGACGGACGGATAGACGGACAGACAGACGGACAACAAAGTAATCCTATAAGGGCTCCGTTTCTTCCTTTTGAGGTACGGAACCCTAAAAAAACTAGACATTGTGAAAAGGCGAGATTATGTTTTTGCAAAAATACTTTGCGCCAATTCTTATTCGAGACAGAATAGTACATCATATCCGAGGGGTGGAAAGAAGGATATTGCCTGACGAGGCGAGTTAGTTGGCCGAGGCTTGCCGAGAGATAGGCAATACCCGTTTCCACCAAAAAATATAAAGTGCTTATTTCAATAAATGTGAAGCAATAAAGAAATGCGTTTACAAAAGAACAAGTAATTTAATATAAATAACACATAAACCCGCTAATACCTTTCCTTCACTTTAACGGTAAGCAAGAATACCACTCAGGTCGCACACAGTCACACTCCTTAAAACGCCTTCTCACAATACCGGAGCTTTCGGAAATTCGTTCACTGTTAGAGCCATCAGGCTGTGGAATTCTCTTCCGCACACAATCCGAGATTGTCGCACTATCTCCTCTTTTAAAAAGAAACTAAAGGAATACTATTCAGCAAATCCTTAAGCTATCCTAAATATGTTTAATTATTTATTGCTGTATTATCAATTATTATATATCGTTATGTTCATTATACTTATATATCCATTTTATATATGTATAGTCATGTTTATATATAGTCAGTTTATATTAAAGTTAGTTATATTAGTATGTATGTTAGATATATTTTAGTGGCGGTACCTATGTAAGTATTTTAGTATGTAGTAGTCATGTAGTACGTACACATATGGTTACCAATTTATTTTTAAAGCACTCCTATACCCATTCGGTTTGCTATAAAAAATCTCTTTGAGAGATAAGCTCGCCGCTGTACTCAAATTAATGTATCAAATGTTTGTAATCTCTTTTTTTGTGTACAATAAAGAATAAGAATAAGAATACCTTTCCTTCGCTTTAGCGGTAAGCAAGATTTCTATGACTGAATTGGCTTCTTTCAAATTATCTATCTCTACGCTAGCACTCATACTAATTTCTTCACTCCGAGACATTTCTCGAAGAAAAATTGGTTTTATATTCTTTGGCGTTAAAGATGGAACAAAAAATGTGAAGAAAACTGTAAAGAAAAGACTGTTACTGTCGTAGATACACAGAATGGGATAAAATGTAAAAAAACACTGTTGAAAAACAAATTATAGCAAATTTTCCTTTGGTCTCTATTTTTAAAAAGTAGCCTGTAAAGATGGATTTTTTTTTCTACGGCGGCAATGGGTTTTCATGCATTTATTTTTCCCCTAGAGTTAAAAACAGTACATTCAATTCTTCGGTTTTAAAAGAAAAGCGACTATTGCCGAGCATGTTTAGAAAAAAATATTTCATTTTAAAGATACTTAAAAGCTCAAAAAACGTCAGGTTTTATCAAACATTTCTAGAATAAACTGTTCAAAGGGCTTACCGAAACATAAACCACAGAGTCAAAGCATTTAACTCTGTGAAAATTTGTTGTGTGTTAAAACAAATATGGTGTACGTTTTAAAATTTACCGTTCTATAAAAGCTGTGGATTTAGGTTTTGAATAAGTAAACATATGTTTATACATTGAAATGTATTTTTCAGTTTTTCTAATAGCGTTTTTTTACTATTGTTTTTAAACATATATAAAGTAGTGCCGCTGTTAGATCACAGGTTATCTATCTCCGCATCAATTTGTAATTGTAAATACAGAAATCTGGAGAAAACGCGCGAGTTGAACGCAGTCCTGAAGAATGCGCTATATACACACACAGCCGTTCTCTCTACGCACACAGGCGCCCTTCACCTCAGCCCCCGCCCAACTTCATTCAACCCGCGCGCTATAATATGTTATTTTTTAAATAGCATCTGTTGCCTGCGTCTTCGCTCGCGTAGAATGTACCGCCGGGTTCTGGCTTGAATGTTATTACATTAAAACTTTTAACAGCTTATATAGATAACGGAATGTATACGACGAAACGAAAAAGTTTTGACCTCTGCACCGTTCACATGGAGGACCATATTGAGCTCGATAACGCTTGATACAGTGCTCTGTCTCACTCTGTTG
Organism: Ypsolopha scabrella; assembly: GCA_910592155.1. NCBI lineage: Eukaryota > Metazoa > Arthropoda > Insecta > Lepidoptera > Ypsolophidae > Ypsolopha > Ypsolopha scabrella. The sequence goes on from OU342987.1 coordinate 14,011,267, forward strand.
ATCTACCTAAAGAGGGATAGACAGTAGTACCATAGTATAAGTAACAAATAGTATTCTATCTCCATACAAGCGGGCCGAAACGAACCACCACCAAAACATGGTTCAACTCGGTTTACGACAGTCGCGCGGTTGTCTCTGTGACGTTCCCGCGCATTTTCGTAAATTATGGCATGAAATTACAGAGTATGTAGTGCATTGTATGGTTGCTTAAATACAACTTTTATGATAATAATATAGCATTATAAAATACGTAAACAGTCAGTTGGCAGCCCTAGGGCGTGTTTAGGCACCGAGCGGCCGTAGGTATTGATTTCAAGGACACCGCCTAGTTAAACTACCGTTGTTATTATACCCATACTGTGGTAGTATATCGAGCTGTAAGCTCGATATGTCTAGAAGTCGATATAGTCTACCATTTTAGAGGTGCAGGACAACAGTAATAAATAAGCCATTTTATTTAATTTTGCGATAAGTTATCAGTTTAACAGAAGAATTGAATAGGTTTCTATTGTCAGATCATGCTCAAAAAATCTAATAAATTAACTTTAATATGGCTGTAAAGAATTACACGAAAACAAATTAATTATAGGGCTTACAGAATTTAATTAGGGGCCCGTAAACGAACGTTACAAAGGGCGAAGTGCGAATAGGGTACTAAAGATAGGCATCTAAATAAAATACCGTCGGAACCCGGGTGAAAACGCTGTTAAATTAACAATGAGTACTAAGATCCTAAAACAGATACTGCTAAGATATGCTAGACTTAGTATTTTAAGTATGCATTGTCTAATTTTCAGTTAATATGCATGCTAAAAGCTAGAAATAAATTATTCGTAGCGGAAAATGAACGGTCATTCCTGAGCCTGCACGCCTTGGTTTATCCTGTGAATTAACTTACCATTCTTAATTAATGTTTTCTTGTGAATGTTTTTGTATTACCTGTAAAAATTTAAAAATACAACATTAAAATATGAACGCTTCCGTGGCAGGGCATTCGCCGCTAATCTAGATGTCGTGGGTTCATTCCCTGCGGTGCACATTAATTTGTGTTCGGTCTAGGACATATCTAGGGCTCAACACCCATCACGTTTGGGACGTAATAATCGTCAGTGAAAAGTGGATGTACCATTTCACAGTTCACACTTGGGAACACCTCTGGCACCCCCTAGGGAATTCATGTCGTGACGATACATTCATATAAAATATGATGAAAAAGCTCTTTATGCTCGGAATTATTATTTTATGTGTCTACTGAACAAAGGAGATAGTAGATACTATTATAATTCTAGTTACGCATAGACTGTTTGAACTAAAACTTAACTTTAAACTACCAAACAACAATAGAGTTCTGGTTTCAAAGGCTAAAGTAGCCATTCATATAGAAACTCCTGCGTCCGCATTATTTCCAAAACAGTGATACCGCAAGGCACAAAGGAAAAAAAAAACATAATAGCAAGGCAAAGGTCCGAAAGCTTCATTCCACGAACAGCCATAAACACATGCAATTTGAAAAGGAACGCCTCTTTTGTTTGTAATAATGATTTTAAACGGAACGACATTGTTCCAAAGTTGACACTTGAAAGACTCAACATTTTTGTGTTCGATTTTCAAATTTATTGCTGTGAAGTTCGATTGTTTTCCTATTCTCTAGCATTGTCGTCCGAATAGGGTAATTTATAGCGATTACTCTGTTAGAGCGGCCGTTTTGGAGGGTAATTTAGTAGTTTGTAATCGTTTAGTTAAATAAATTGTTTAGTAATTTGTGCGAGTGGGTTAGGCGACGTAAATAATCGTGTGATATAGCCCTTTTATTAAACGTTGGGCCCGGAACGGAACGCAAGACAAATGAAGAGTGCTATTTGTTTTCAGAGAACTCGTCACCTGGCTGAACGATAAAATGTAGAAAATTAAAAATGGTGGTTGTGTTTGTTGCCATGTCCGGTGGGGAAAGATCGCAGATTACTTAATGGTTTCAGTTGGAAATAAAGCAACAAATAATACAACTAAAGGATATAAATTAAATAAAGACAATAAAAAAACACTATTAAGATTTTTTTAATCAAATCAAATCAAAAATCAAATCAAAATATTTATTTTGTAAAATAGATGCATAAAGTATACTTTCTACAAGTCAAAGTTAATCTTTACAATAAATATCTTTAGAAGAAAAAAATAATATGAATATACTAATAAGGGAAATACATACAAAAAATATTTAGGTTGGGCTACAAAAATTAATTTATACACATAAATAAAGTAGAGAAATCTAGGAATAAAAATATTATATATAAATGATGCAAGGAACAAACTAGTTGATAAATAAATAAGGGAAATTAAATTGTTGTTGGAAATTAAATTTAATGTTCTTTTTATACCTATACTTACGTACGTACACTCACTAATGGTCTCTAAGAACAGTTTAAAAATCGATACGATTGAAAATAGTAAATAGGTACTAATTTTTATCCCGCAGTTTGCTAACACTAATAAAAAAAACTTTAATATCTGAAAGACTTAGTTTTAAAAAATGTATACTATATGTAAAATTAAAAAAAATCAACAATACCCAATATTGCAGTTAAATTAGTTTGTAAATAATAGGTTGGGGAAAAACTCTTTTTGCAAATGGTATGTATGAACTTATAATAAAATCTCTTTGGCTATACCATTTGTATCTGGCTGGTTTTGGTATTATTAAAAAGTTTAAATTTTAAAAAAGATAATTCCAAATTCAAATCAGGTAAAATGTGTGATTTTCATTTGTTTTTCTTACTGTTAAGATGAGTGAATCTAATGAAGAAATTCAATACATTTTAAAATTTTACTACAAAATAGGGTAAAAATGCAAAGCAAGCCGCGAAAAAAATCTGTGATGTTTATGGACCAAGTACAGTGTCTGTGAGAGTAGCACAAATTTGGTTTGAGCGTTTTCAATCCGGAAATTTTGATGTCAAAGATGCTCGCTCGCTCTGGGCGCCCTGTTACGGATAAAATGGATGCCAATTTTGAAAAAGTGGAGCAAGATCGGCATATCAGTAGTTACGATGTAGCTGAAGAACTGGGGATTGACCACAAAACAGTTTTGGCGCATTTGAAAAAAGTTGGATACACAAAAAAGCTCGATATTTGGGTGCCTCATGAGCTCACTGAAAGAAACATAATGAACCGTGTACTCATTTGTGATTCTTTATTACGACGTAATGAAACTGAACCTTTTTGAAAAACCTGATAACTGGTGATTAAAAGTGGATCACGTACGACAAGAACGAGCGATAAAGCAAAGGCTGGTCAGGCTTCACAGACTCTGGCGAAACCCGGGTTATCTCGCAACAAGGTAATGCTGTGTGTATGGTGGGATTGGAAGGGCATTATTCATTATGAGCTGTTACCGCCAGGCAGGACCATCGAGTCTGAATTCTACTGCGAACAACTGATGAGATTAAAGCAAGAAGTTGAGAGAAAGCGGCCGGAATTAGTAAACAAAAAGGGGTGTGGTTTTTCATCATGATAACGCTAGACCTCACACATCTTTAGCCAACAGCAAAAATTAAGAGAGTTTGGCTGGGACGTATTAATGCATCCGCCGTATAGTCCTGACCTTGCACCTTCAGATTTCCACTTGTTTCGGTCTCTTCAGAATTCTTTAGGCAGTGTCAGGTTAACATCACGAGAGGACTGCCAAAACCACTTGTCGCGGTTTTTTGATCAGAAGCCCCAGAATTTCTATAGCAATGGGATCATGTCCCTACCTACAAGATGGCAGAAAGTTACCGAACAAAAAGGCTACATATTTTAGTTAAATGTAAATAAACTTTATTAAAAAATGTTTTGAACTTTCATATAAAATGCGAAGAAACTTTTTCCCCAACCAATATATAACGAAGTAAAACTTCGGCTTCTATATTCCTGTATTTTTTTATCTTATGAAAGCTAAAAGATATCTGAAGATATTATCAAGAAAATACCTGTTTTCTTATTCCTAGACCAATTTATTCAACTGTCTCGTTTCTAGTTGTTTATCATTTTAATATGCATAGTCCGGGAATTATTATTTGTGCACATTTACTTTATACAAACAGAAACAAATTATGTAAAATGCAAGCTTTTGTAAGCAACGTAACACCACTTTAGAGAAAGTGTATTTTTCATTCGAAGTCCTTTAAAAAGTGTAATTCTTGACCTGCAAAGCGGGGGCAAAATAAATTTTTGCTCTCGGCAAAGTGATTTGAATTTTGAACCTTAACCTATACTAATAATAAAGTAGTAAAAAAGTCATGTCGTGTGTTCGTGTTAATATATTGGCGAAATTTTTCATGAAATTTTTTGAATGTATGTCTGTCTGTCAGTATGTAGGTATGTTCCGTTTTAACTCAAGCACCATTGACCGCATTTGGATGCTTATTTTTATTATAATCGCAGTGACCCTGGTCAACATATTATTATGTAGGCTATAAGAGATGTTAAAAAAATATAGCCGAGTAGAAAACAGGGCAGAGATTGATCAAACGCTGGCTGAGCCGCGGGCGAAAGACTAGTACATTTATAAAGACTCATTCTGTCCCTACTAATATACCTAATAATTTTGCTCCCTCGTGAAACAATCTACTACGAGATATTTACTCTACAAACAAATTGGTTCCGGGGTTATTATTTAGATACTTCTCTAGGGGCACCAAAAATACGAATGAATGACTACAAACTAGCACAAATAGGTATCACACTAATCAGACTTCACACTAATATTATAAATGCAAAAGGGTGTGTGTGTGTCTGTGTCTGTGTGTGTGTGTGTATGTGTATGTTTGTTACTCTTTCACGCTGAAACGGCTGAACGGATTTGGATGAAATTTAGAATGGATATAGCTTATACCCTAACTTAATACATAGGCTACTTTTTATCCGGGAAAAAAGCATGCCGTTAAACCGAATAACATGCGGGCGGAGCCGCGGGCAAAAGCTAGTGTCCAATAAAACCGATCCGACTTCGTCCAGTATAATTGATTCTTGTATATATGACCTATTTATATGGAAAATCTCTATAGAGGTTGAGCTTTTTTATGATGGGCCATTCCAGTTGATTTAGCTATAGTATCCAAATCAGATAAAAACATTCGAAATTTAAATAAAGTATAGTCACGCAGAAAATGTTATAACAAAATGTTTCCTGCACAATATTACTTGTTTACGTCTCGAAAGAAATATCTGTAGTCTATCATAAAAATAAAAATTAAATAGAAATAAATATCGTCACGGGAGGTATAGTTTGACGTGTCCTCAATTGACTATTATTATAAATGTCCTGATTTTCGAGTTCCATTACTGTCTGTCTACAGCATAACTCAATAACAACTAAACAGACTGAGCTGTAATTGAGCATGTAGGTGAAGTTTTATTATGGCATTCTGGAAAAAATACGAAAAAACTTCGATGACGATTCATATTTTAGAAATAAATATTTTATAACTGATTTGGTTTGGGCTTTATAGACTTTCTGTATATGCGGAAGTCAGTTAGAACACCTAGGCTACGCTACTAAGGTGCATGTCTTGGTAAAAATAAAATCAATCCCGGAATCTCTGGCTGAGGGCTATCTTTTCTGACTCAAATTACAGTTGTTGCCAACAACAAGTTCACAGATATTTTGGTTGAGTACGTATACAGCGAGGGCGGAAGTCAGGAGTTGGGATGAAAGAACGCGCGCGAAAAACGTGAAAGCATTTTAGCATGTGAGTGTACCGTGACAAAGAAAGTTTGGACGAGGCAATTTTTTCCTCAGCCATTCGTGAGGCAATGTTTGAGAGAATTTTAAATAATTTTAACTAATGTCTGATAATTCCAGAAGTACATCACATCACACTAATATTATAAATGAGAAAGTTTGTGTGTGTGTGTATATATTTGTTACTCTATCACGCTGAAACGGCTGGACGGATTTGGATGAAATTTAGAATGGATATAGCTTATACTCTAACTTAACACATAGGCTACTTTTTATCCCGGAAAAAAAGCATGTCGTTAAACCGAATAACACGCAGGCGGAGCCGCGGACAAAAGCTAGTTGTAAATAAAGCGTTCGATAATAGTAGTTTATGCTACAAGTGCGGTAACGAGACAAGTTATTGCTTTTACCCACGTGTATCATACTACATTAGTGTAAGTAAATCAAAGAAACCAATACACAATAAATCCTCCAAATGAACTTTAGGCGGGCATTATTTTTCAACTTGAGTCCAAGGCATAAGCGTCATTAAATATTTTAGCGAAATTTTAAATGAAGTGGGTATTGGTACTATACTGAGGCCGAAAAAACAATTTTTAGAATTTTTGTCTGTCTGTTCCATTTTAACTCGAGAACCACTGAACGGATTTGGATGCGGTTTTTTCATTATCATCGTGGTAAACCTAGTCAACACATAGGCTATAAGGGGTGTTCAGAAAATAACGCCCCAGCCGAAAACTGGGCAAAGATTGAATAAACGCAAAAGGAAAATGCTATTGTTATCTGATTCGAATTTATGTACCTATATATCCGAAACCCACGCGAACGAAGTCGCAGGCAAAAGCTAGTCAAAAATAAAGCTAATAGGGTATTTTTGCCAATGATCCCTAAAAGCTCAAGTAACTCAATAGTTATTTTTACACTTAATTTAAGGTGCCGACACACAACTGTTTTTGTTATAACAAAAACTTAAGGGTGGGGTCTTATTCCCGCAAAATGTGGTTTCCGTAGTTTTTTGCACCCTTGGGCTTGCCGTCTGGCATTGTAATTTTATGACTTAATTTTTTTGTCACCCTAAAGAGGAAGTGTTGATCATAGCTTAGTTAACGTGCACATTTTAAATTTAAATATATTAACACACAATTGTTATATTTTCTCACAAAAGCGGCTTTAACATAGTCATTAATTTGTTACCATTACTTATTATTATTAGTATATTTTGTAACATGTACTTTTTAAGTACTTTTCTACTAACCGGGCGATTGCTCTACCAACTTTATTATTAGTATAGATTGAATAGAATCGTTTATTTGTTCTATTTTTGGTCCTTAAAATTAGGTGTTACAGGTTGCTTAAAATGTCATTTCTCAACAATCTGCCAGATATGGCGTACAAATATTTTGTCTTTAAATAAAATACATCATCACTATATTATTTTACATGCATTACAACAAAGTAAAAAACAATTTTATAAAATGATTGAAATGTCAATTTCAAAAGAATATCAAAGTCAATTTATCTTGTAATTGAAACATTCATTTATCGAGTAAAAAACTTGCTCAAACACGTGAATTTGCTCTTAATTTTTTGCAGTGGTAAATTTAAAATCATCCTGTAAAGCATTGAACACTCTGACTGCCATTTGAAATTGAAACGTTTTGTTTAACTATATTTAGTTTACAATTCTGTATGTAAAGTCTATCGCCTACCTTTAGGGTTCCGTCTGTCCGTCTGTCCGCGGCTTAGCGCAGAGACTATTAGTACTAGGAAGCTGTAATTTGGCATGAATATAAATATTAATCACGCCGACAAAATGGTAAAACAAAATCTTGAAAAAAATGTTTTATAATGGTATGAGTTAGTACCTCTCATACACTTAAACTGGGGATGAATTTTTTTTTCTCGTCTATCCCATAGCGTAGGGTATCGTTGGATAGGTCGTTTAAAAACATTGTGGGTGTGTGAAAGCCATTTTTCGATTTAGGGATCCGTTGGTGAAGTATTAAGCTTTAAATAAAAATTTTAGTTAGAGTGGAGAGTCCCCCCTCCCCCCTGCCGGCTAAACGGTTGTTTATAGAAATGTGAAAAAATTCACAGAAAGAGTATATATAATGAATTTAAAAGGAAAACTATTACAGCTAAGTAGGCTTTACAGGTTTACGAGTAGAGGTCGCGCCAAACTTTTGGCCCCCTATAATGTATGGCACCAGAAGTTTGGCGCGGTCTGCATTAGTAGTCCAACTTATATGTCCCGGGCAACTACGGAACCCTACATTGCGCGTGGCTCGACACGCACTTGGCCGGTCTTCCTTTGTGGTCTGTGAGCTCTTTTTTTGTAGATATTGCTTAGATAAAATACTACATCAGGAACTATGACGAGTGAAATTGCAACAATAAATCCACCTCCTTTTTGTGGCCATTTGCAGAACGCGGCCTTATTATACAACTTCAGCATCTATATCTTTGAAAGCGATAGCGTTAGATAGTGAAGTTACATAATAATAAGGCCCCGGAACTTGTCTCATATCATTACAGTCTAAAGTAATATATAAAGTAATAAATTCTAATTAATAATAGAGTGCATTACAAACTAGAAAAGATAAATTAGAAACAAATATAAATGTAATATGTGAAAAAATTCCTCGGGCCAGGATTGGAACCTGCGACCTCTTGTTATCAAGACAAGCGCGCTACCGCTCGACCGTTGAATTCTTCCACCATACTTGTCCACCGATTTTTTTTGTAACTATTTAATCTAACTGGCTTGTAATGCACATACTGAACGCTCACGAGGGCGTTATGTGATTTCTCGCCTTGTTCTTAGGAACAGATGGCGCTGTCGTCGCAACAATATGTGTTGCTTCAGACAGTTAAGAAATTCACAGTTCTTATTAAATAAGACTATGTTTTTATTGCGAAATCCATCTCTTTGGAATACTCTAATAGTAGTTTATGAAACTGGTACATAAAAAGGTTATTAAAAACACGAGTGTTTTAATACCTAGTTAAGTATAGTTTCATACACTACTTTATCTAAACTCATGCCCACTAACCTGTTTTCATAATCTTGGAAAATTTTTCGTTGGCCATTTTTGATTGTTCTTGTAAAAGTTTTGTTCTAAAAGTGTTTGTAATTTCCGTCGTTATTTCCAGAATGTCAGGTGGAGTCAAATATCATCACCACCCTTGCTGTCAGTAATTTTTCAAAATAATTCTTTAGACCTATAAAACCACAGTAAGTAATAAATACATTTCCTCGAAAACTATGGCGCAACAAAAGCGGCATAAAATAAAGTTAAGTTAACTGTAACCTCAATACTGTTTTGTATGTATTATGTATTGGAGAACATTATATGATAACCTCATTGGTATTTGATATTAAATCTCAGACATGGCTGTTTGGGCTAAGTTCCCTTTGCCTTCCTCGTTAGTATCACATGTACTGTAATCTCAGAAAAAGTTTTTTATAGCATTATGTTGTTAGGAGAACTATACTACATAAAATTTAATTTTTTAATTTTTTAGGGACGATCATGGAAAATATTTTTCATTATGCCAGTAGTTTTGAGTTCGTAATGAGGATTTTACAATATGAGGTTAGATAAATATTATTAGTGCTTTTTTTTTTTTTTTTTTTGTTTGATAAACACTAGTACTTGTCCACTTATTTATATATATATGAATATAAATAAGTGGACAAGTACAAGTGTTTATCAAACAAAAAATGTTTCAAAAGTTCCACTAAGTGCCAACAATCACGAGCATCAACTCCATTATTAGAGTGCATTACAAACTAAAAAAGATAGTTTATTAATAAATTACTGCTTTTATTTTTATTCTGAGGTAACATTTACTTTTACGGCGTCCGCATTAATTACTTTTTTCCAAGATTTTTTAACCGAATACCCAGCTGTTGTTTTAGGAGTAAGGGACCAAAAGGGCGCGTATCTCGAAATCTATAGTAAACATTAAGTTTCTCTACCAAAAAAACAATCCCGAAAAAATAATATTTGCCGTCGCTAAGCAGAAATGGATACCGCCATATTAATGTTTTCAAAATAAACATTCACGTTATTTTAGGAGACGTTTGATTTGAACCGGTTTTAGTTAGTAAATCAAAGTAGTTTTAGGGTTCCGTACGTCAAAATAAAGAAAAAAAAGAACCCTTAAAAATGACCACTTTGTTGTCCGCTTCGCTTGTTCCGTTTTTCTCTCGGCCCCGTGAAAGATATCAGGTTAAAACTAATACCTCTTACTCTTACCTCTACAGCATAGTGCTGATAAGAACAGGCTTCTAACCTAACGCGAAAAAAGTTACTGCTATTTGCGTAATGTACTTCCAGGTGTTTTTTTTGTTTGATAAACACTTGTACTTATCCATATAATGCTTTAACAGCGAAACCGGTAAGGGAAATTAATATAAATAAGTGGACAAGTACAAGTGTTTATCAAACAAAAAATGTTTCAAAAGTTCCACCAAGTGCCAACAATCACGAGCATCAACTACTTCCAGGTGACTTAAAAAGCTGAAAGGGCAATGCCGCGTAATATATGGCGCCTCGTACCGAACCCAAAGTCGTGGCGTCAAGACCAAACCAAGTTAATTTTAGGGACACTAAAATATACTTTTAAATTAGTATCCGCAATTTGAATTTACTGTACACTGACAAGGGCAATTGCAAAGACTTTACTACCTATTGATAGAGGCGATTATTGGTTGACATCGTAATCATAGTAAAGCGGCAACGGAAATGAAAATGCCGAAATATTTTTATTATGATGTTAGAATTCCGGATTTAAGTAAACTCTTTTGATCAAAAAGATGTTGATCGGATTTTAAAATATCTAAGTATTTTTATGACTTGTATTTGGTTGTGACGCGATTTGGTACAATCCCGTGACATTCTCCTTTCTTTCTTTCATGTAAAGTAAGTTTTAAACAGTATTTACGGAACAATCCGGGAACGAGTCCAATCGCAAGTGACCAGTTCTTTAATTTTCTATTTCATAATAGAAGTACGTCTTTGGAAAAACTGTTTAATAAGATCAGTACAAAGAGTAGTCCCGCGGCAAGAATGAAGCTGGAACCCTCCGACTGAGAGTCTAGACTCTCCAACAAGATAGATAGCATCCAATAATAGAGCTAAAGCAGCGCCGCTTAAGGCTCCAGTGCACAGTACACGTTGGCCAATGCATCCAACAATAGAACTACAGCAGCGCCGCTTAAGGCTCCAGTACACAGTACACGTTGGCCAATGCATCCAACAATAGAACTACAGCAGCGCCGCTTAAGGCTCCAGTACACAGTACACGTTGGCCAATGCATCCAACAATAGAACTACAGCAGCGCCGCTTAAGGCTCCAGTACACAGTACACGTTGGCCAATGCATCCAACAATAGAACTACAGCAGCGCCGCTTAAGGCTCCAGTACACAGTACACGTTGGCCAATGCATCCAACAATAGAACTACAGCAGCGCCGCTTAAGGCTCCAGTACACAGTACACGTTGGCCAATGCATCCAACAATAGAACTACAGCAGCGCCGCTTAAGGCTCCAGTACACAGTACACGTTGGCCAATGCATCCAACAATAGAACTACAGCAGCGCCGCTTAAGGCTCCAGTACACAGTACACGTTGGCCAATGCGTCCAACAATAGAGCTATAGCAGCGCCGCTTAAGGCTCCAGTACACAGTACACGTTGGCCAATGCGTCCAACAATAGAGCTATAGCAGCGCCGCTTAAGGCTCCAGTACACAGTACACGTTGGCCAATGCGTCCAACAATGGAGCTATAGCAGCGCCGCTTAAGGCTCCAGTACACAGTACACGTTGGCCAATGCGTCCAACAATAGAGCTATAGCAGCGCCGCTTAAGGCTCCAGTACACAGTACACGTTGGCCAATGCATCCAACAATAGAGCTACAGCAGCGCCGTTTAAGGCTCCAGTACACAGTACACGTTGGCCAATGCATCCAACAATAGAACTACAGCAGCGCCGCTTAAGGCTCCAGTACACAGTACACGTTGGCCAATGCATCCAACAATAGAGCTATAGCAGCGCCGCTTAAGGCTCCAGTACACAGTACACGTTGGCCAATGCGTCCAACAATGGAGCTATAGAAGCGCCGCTTAAGGCTCCAGTACACAGTACACGTTGGCCAATGCGTCCAACAATAGAGCTATAGCAGCGCCGCTTAAGGCTCCAGTACACAGTACACGTTGGCCAATGCATCCAACAATAGAGCTACAGCAGCGCCGTTTAAGGCTCCAGTACACAGTACACGTTGGCCAATGCATCCAACAATAGAACTACAGCAGCGCCGCTTAAGGCTCCAGTACACAGTACACGTTGGCCAATGCATCCAACAATAGAGCTATAGCAGCGCCGCTTAAGGCTCCAGTACACAGTACACGTTGGCCAATGCGTCCAACAATAGAACTACAGCAGCGCCGCTTAAGGCTCCAGTACACAGTACGCGTTGGCCAATGCGTCCAACAATAGAACTACAGCAGCGCCGCTTAAGGCTCCAGTACACAGTACACGTTGGCCAATGCGTCCAACAATAGAACTACAGCAGCGCCGCTTAAGGCTCCAGTACACAGTACACGTTGGCCAATGCGTCCAACAATAGAACTACAGCAGCGCCGCTTAAGGCTCCAGTACACAGTACACGTTGGCCAATGCGTCCAACAATAGAGCTATAGCAGCGCCACTTAAGGCGTCGGTACACGTTGGTCGATGCGTTGGCGCGCTGGCCAGTTTGAAAGAGGCAAACCTATGTGAGTAAGTGGAATGTACTGCGTTCTTCTCTCTTACTCCTATAGCAATGTCCCTTTCACTCTGGCCAGCGCACTATTGCATAAGCCGACGTGTACTGGGGCCGTTAGAAACCCAGAAGACTTTTGTGTACGAACACTCACTCAGAAAAGATAAAAGGATGCCCGCCCGAGCATGGAGGGAGTAGGTATAATTAGCTTAAAAATCTAAGTCAGTGGTTCGGAAAAAGCTTTCCTTTTCACTTCAGCGTACTTAGACCTGAACATTTAGGAGATAAGGAAAAATTTGTGAAGAAATCGACGCATTTTTTTAGGATACCGTAAAAAGTGTAAAATTAAACCATTCTATCGGTTGTCTGTCTGTATATTGGAGCCTTAGACCCCCTTTTTTAAATATACAAATATCTTTTCGATGGAAAGCGTCGATGAGACCTAGGGAAGAACGCTCGTCCAGAAACTGGGAGAGTGACAGCAGGCGAGGCGTTAACCAGTCTGGCCAGGGACTTCCGCAAAATCCACATGAAAAATATAAAAAATATATTTAAAAAAACTTAATATATTTACATAGGTACATTAGTTTTTGCAACATCCTTTTAATCACCATCCATCCATCCATCAGCCCGTGTTCGTCCACTGCTGGACATAGGCCTTTCCCAAATTTCGCCACTCATGTCGGTCCTCCGTCCTCCTCATCCAGCCGCCCCCCGCAACGTCCTTCAGGTCGTCGTTCCAGCGGGCACGAGGTCGGCCTACACTACGCTTTGCTGTACGTGGTCTCCATTCTAGAGCCTTTCGGCCCCAACGGCCATCACCTCGGCGACAAATATGGCCTGCCCACTGCCACTTCAACTTACTGATTCTGCAGGCTATGTCGGTTACTTTCGATCTCCGACGGATCTCCTCGTTTCGGATTCTATCCATCAGAGATACCCCAAGCATAGCCCGCTCCATAGCTCGCTGAGCGACCTTAAATCGGTGGATCAGGCCCTTTGTAAGAGACCACGCCACAGCGCCATATGTCATCACAGGAAGGACGCACTGGTTGAACATCTTAGCCTTTAAGCACTGCGGTATTGACGACGTAAATATGTGACGCAACTTTCCGAATGCTGCCCAACCCAAGCATAGTCTTCTGTCAGCCTTTTAATCACACTAATATAATAAATGCGGAAGTTTGTGTGTGTGTGTGTGTGTGTGTGTGTGTGTGTGTGTGTGTGTATATGTTTGTTACTCTTTCACGCTGAAACGGCTGAACAGATTTGGATGAAATTTAGAATAGATATAGCTTATACCCTACACATAGGCTACTTTTTGGCTCTTCCATCGTGTAGTTTTACAAAAAAAATAACGTTCACATATTACATGCTTATTTTGTGAACGTTTTTAACAAAGTTTAGTAAAATATATTTCGACCACTTGTGGTTGGCGTCAGTTTCATAAATGAATATTTACAATAATATAATATAAAAATGTAATAATTAATGATAAATGGCTATAATAAGTGATAAAAGTGATAATGAATAAATAATATTTGATTTTTTTGCGACGACAGCTGGGCAGGTAGCCAGGATATAAAAAAAGTATTATTTTAAGATGATGAAGAAGTTTAGGTGAGGTTTTTGTGCTGATTTCTCGAAGAGATCAGTATTGCCTGTTCAGCCCCGGACGGTAATGGGCACCAAGTGACCAGATGTATGATCCTTCCCATGTCCGTAGTTGGGTGTCGGTCAGTGGAGGTGAAAATTATTTGATGATTCGTGCGGTGAAGCAATTATTGAACGTGTGATTATGAAGTCGAGTGCGAGAAGGGTTTGCCAAGGTGACCTGTCATGGTGTTGTTTGTTGTTTGTAATGGAGTCATTTCATTTTTCATTTTTCTTTATTCAGGAAACAAACAGTCTTACAACAAAAAATATAACTTAAAAGTACAATGGGACTTGGAGCTCCCTATATAAAAATAATAATAAATAAAGTGAGCTTATTATTAGACTAATGAAGAGTGGATTTAAGTTACAAGTATTATTTATTTTTTTAATTTATACAATAATATACCTGTTGTTAGGTTGTAAAATTAAATATTATTTTATTCCTATACTGAAGAAATACAAATGCAGTGTAGAAATGCTAGTTACGTGTGAAAATACATATTTAATAATGAATTTATAAGTTAACTACTCCAAAGGGGTCTGCTTATATTTGTTTTGAAAATAGTGTACGAATTACCAAAAATATCTATTTCGCTCAAGTTCTTGTTATAAAAAGTGGGACTACGCCTTAAAAATGTATTTTGCGCATAATTTGAATGCCAACAGCTTACACAAAAAGTATCATTTGAGCGGCCAAAGTACCTGGGTATTTTAAAGCTTAAATTTTCTAATAAATAGGAGGAGTCCGTTTGGCCATGAATTATTTTATAAAAAAAGCAGGTATCTAAAAAGGTGCGTCGAATTTGAAGAGGCGGCACTCTGTGACGATGTGTACTAATTTCGTAATTCTGATAATATCCAGTTCTATGTTCTAGCGTTTTTAAGAATTTACGTTGAACTCTCTCGATACGCTCGACGTGAGTCTTATATTGGGGCGACCACACAACGGATGCGAACTCCAACTTACTTCGTACATAAGCAAAGTAGAGGATTTTGTAAGTTAAAGGCTTGTTAAAGGGTTTGCATAGACGAAGGATCATACCAAGTAGTTTAAATGACTGTACAAGAATATTATCTATGTGTAGACTGAAAGAAAGTTTCGAGTCTAATACAACACCCAGGTCCCCTATATTTGTAACCCGTTTAATACTACTATTATTTATATTGTAATCAAAGAGAATGGGGTTAAGTTTGCGGGTAAAAGTAAAGTGTAATATTTTTGAGAGTTAAGAACTAGACGGTTGGGTCTACAGTACATTAACATGATGTTCAAGTCTGATTGAAGCTCTAAACAATCATCTGTACTCGATATAATTCGATATATTTTAGCATCATCTGCATATAGAAGAAACTTAGAAAATTGAATACTGTTGCCAATGTCGTTAATGTAAAGTACAAATAATAGGGGTCCTAAGTGAGAACCTTGCGGTACCCCTGAAGTTATAAATTTAAATAAAGAACATAACCTTTCAACGAAACAGCCTGACTACGGTTGCTGATGTACGATTTGATCCATCTAAAAAGGTCACCATGTATACCGATGCCAAAAAGCTTCTCGATAAGCACAGAGTGATTGATCCTATCGAAGGCCTTAGAAAAGTCGGTATAAATAGCGTCAACCTGATAACCTGCATCCATCGCATTTAACACAAAGTTGGTAAATGTGAGTAAATTCGTATCAACGCTGCGACCTCTCGTGAAACCGTGCTGGTCTGGGGCGATTAACCTTGAAACCGCTGTTGACAATTGGTCAGTGACAATTTTCTCAAAAACTTTACCTAAAACGCAGAGCTTGGAAATTGGTCAGCAGTCGCAGGTATGTCGACGTTGATTGAGTCGGATGTGGAGAGCGTTTTTGCTTCACCAAAGTGAAGAGGACAGTGCCTGCGTTTCAAGTTAGAGATACAGATATCAGCGGTCTACTGCAAAAAAATCATTCCAGATAATAAAGCCGATTCTGAAGGCTTTAAATTTAGTTTTATTTAGTTTTATTAGTCCTTTAGTGTTAATAACAGAAGCTATATTACTTTGGAAAAATTTAAGTTTGACAGCACTAAACATAAAATGAAATGGAGATAACATAAAATAAAATAACAATAAAAAATAAATAAAAAAATAAAAGTATAGTATAAAATATGTGTTTGTATTATGTGAGTATAAATAATATCTGTAAGAGATAAAATTATTGATGTTATGTTATGTTTAGTCAATTACTGGAATAAGGTATATCATAGCAGATAGATAAATGTTTTTTTTAAGTGCATTTATGGTACTTGGAAATTGTTTTAAATTTGGTAAGCTACATTCATTGTTTACACTGTTGCGACCGTTTGCTCGCCCTTGTTCGCTTTCATCAAATTTCCCTAAATCTAATTAGTAATATAGCAGAGAGGGCGTCAGTGCAATAACAATAAACACGTTGATAACACGATTACTGATTAGCGGGACAGCGCAGTTAACAAGTCAATTGCCGTTCATTATTCAATCATGTCCATTAATTATTGTATCACGTGACACGACGTCAGATTGTACAAGTCATCATAGTTCTTGTTTAATAATCTGTGTTATAACGGTGCGTTGGTTCAAATTATAGAAAATTTCATATTTTTTGGGGTTAAAATAAGCTTTTGCATGTACTAAATCATTCCTAGCGACAGGGGCAGATTTAGGGGGGGGGGAGGTTATGGGGTTCATGACCCCCGTGAGCATAGGTCTTTTCTCATGATATACACTAAAATAACAAATTTTCGTCAATGGTGGAGGACTCCGAACGTTGCGCATTCAATTTCTGAGCTAATAGAAAAATCTGATATTGAAATGTATCTCAATATAAAAAAGTTTTTATATATTCTTGCTACACTATCAGTCAGTGTAGCTACGGCAGAGAGGTCTTTCTTCGCCCTCTGTCGATTAAAACTTGGCTTTGAGCGTCAATGGCTGAAGATCACCTTGCAAGACTGGCACGTCTCCACGTTCATAAAAACGTTCAAATTTACATGGAAATCCCAAATATATCCGCGAGTAGACAAAAAAGAAAATCGGATTTTACAACAGACGAACAGTCAGTGCAACGTACAACAGTACAGAACCCTAGTCCCTAAATCTATACATTTTATTACAATAACGAACAATAAAAAGGGTTACATAATTTTTTTATTGTAATTTTGGAGCATGAACGGGGGTTTTTTCTGTTTAGATACTGGATCCGCCCCTGTGCAGGGGTGGCTCAGTCGGTCAGTCATTACGCTTTTTAATCCTTAGACCTTAGACAGCTGGTCGAAAACCAACCAATGACTGTCGGATTTGATGTGCATAGTACCTATTTGTATACTTTGTACATACACTTCACACTTGCTGAAGGGTAAAGGAAACACTAAGGTCATAGTATAAATAAATAGTAGTATTCTATCTCCTAAAAACGGGCCGAAACGAACCCCCCCCCCGAAACTCGGTTCAACTCGGTTTACGATAGTCGCGGTCGCACCGCAGTTACGTGCGCACGTTGTCACTGTGACGCTCCTGCGCATTTTCGGAATTATGGCACGAAATTAGAGAATATGTTGTGCATTGTATGGTTGCTTAAATACAACTTTTATAATAATAATAATCAAATACGTAAACAGTCAGTTGGCAGCCCTAGGGCGTGTTTCGGCACCGAGCGGCCGTAGGTATTGATTTAAAGGACACCGCCTAGTTAAACTACTGTTGTTACCTATACTGTGCTAAGGTTATGCAAAAAGTATATATTTATACCCGAATTGCGGCGGTAAGTAAGCCACAACCCTATCACGTTAAATTAAAAACAAAGCTTTTCAACTTATGAAGTGGAACCTACAGGATAATTAATACAAAAATATTAAAACTTCTTGTACTTTGTTCCGCTAATATACTCTTGTCAAGAACGAAGCTACTACAGGTTTCATCAATTCATCGACATCATAAGGCAAAAACATTTGGAAATAAATCAAATACATCTCATACGTTAATTTTATAGTGTACTAGCCTTTGCCCGCGGCTCCGCCTACGTTTATTCAATGTTTGCCCCGTTTTTGACTTTGGAGTTATTTTATAAATTAATAGTTAATAACACTCCTTATAGCTTTTGTGTTCACCAGGGTCACTAAAATGTTAATTAAAAAAACCGCATCCAAATCCGTTCAGTGGTTCTCGAGTTAAAACGGAACATATGTACATGAAGATAGACAGACAGAAAAAAATTCAAAAAAATGTGTTTTTGGCCTCAGTACAATACTAATAACCCATTTCATTTAAAATTTCGACCAAAATAATCAATATACAGAAGCGTTTTTTTTACTACCTTAATATTAGTTATAGATATTATTAAAACGTTTCATCAAGAAGTGACAAGTTTCCCAGTCAATCGCTACAGGTAAATTCTAAAAAGACGTTTTTACCGAGAACTTTTACGTTTGTCTTTTATTTGATCTCCATTGGAATGTGTATAACCCGTGCGAAAAATAAATGGCGACCGGTCTCATGCTATCTCGCTCACATCGTCGCTCTGTCTATACTCGCACAGCCTGGTACTAAGTACAAAAAAAATAATCAGTTTGGATTAGCATTCACACTGTCTTTGCCTGTAGGCAAAACGCCGAGATATGTTTTAAATTCTTTATTGCATACAGAATAACAAGTACAGAATAAAGTAAAATAAATAAATGTTGTTGGGATAATGTTAGCTATTTAAAAGTTTATTTAATAAAATAAACAGTTGCTAGCAGCACTCTATATACTTCCTAAAATATATTCAATATTAATAAATGAAATATTGTTTGGCTGCCGCTCGACTTCTTTTGCTGACTCTACTCTAAGTACCAGTCGCCATATATAGATTGTTTCTTTAACCGCACGGGTTATATGCAACAAAAATTGATCTAATAAAACAGCTTTGGTATAAAATTAATTTTCGTATATCACACTAATATTATAAATGCAAAAGTTTGTGTGTGTGTGTGTTTGTTACTCTTTCACGCTGAAACGGCTGAACGGATTTGGATGAAATTTAGAATGGATATAGCTTATACCCTAACTTAACACAAGCTACTTTTTATCCCGGATAACACGCGGGCGGAGCCGCGGATAAAAGCTCGTACGTAAATGTTATGTAAAACTCGTATTTCATTGTATTGTATTATGAGTTTTGATGATTTTTATTCGTAATAATAAATTTAATTTAATTTCAATTTATCCTGTTTTCTAGTCAGAAATTTTGCAGTCCATAACATGTGCTCGAGGCGGTTCTAGGGTCCCGTTTCGTCAAGACCAACGGTTCCTTACTCCCGAACTTTAAATCTTAAGGTTAGACGGTAAATCTTTCGCGCGCGAGATTTGGATTTTCCCAATTGTTATAGCTGTTTCGGTCACTCGCGGCCGGCACGAGCGCGCCCTCCCCGCGCGCCCCGCACTTGTTCATCTTGTACCCACAGCTTGGACCCAAACCAGTACATCCTTTCTTACCTTCGTTTTTAGTGCTTTTGATTGTTTAATTCAAAATAAACAAATGAATGATCTCCTATTCGGCTTTGACTAAAGAGTTCAATATAATAGTTTCAAACGGACGAATGTAGGATACTAAAATATGTAAAATATTTTGGAGAGTTACTGTGTGGTCAAAGGAGGAAGTAAATTGATATTTACGCGGTAGTACTCCTGTAACGAACAATTTTTATTATAGAGCCAATCTTCGAATCGTGAAAAATAATCATATATTACCTACTCGCCCAAAATGTTACTCAACATTATTCTTTTGTATGGAACACCTGATTTTTTTTGTGATTTTACTGTTGTTTCCATAGTAAAAGTTGTTACTATAGACGAGTACTATCACCAGTTTGCGTTTCCAAAACCATTTCACCGCGTATTTTGTGCTCTTCTTCTTTATAGAACTATACAGGCTGTAAACTTAATTATGTACTTCTCATATTATATGTTTTGACCGTTGACAGAAAGAAAAGTGAAGTAAATTGAAAAATATGTTATGTGAAGTATGTACACATAATTAACTTTTAAAAGACAAATAAAACAAAATATTCATTATCCAGATATTATTGCACGTTTTAACATCGTAATTTTGAAAAAAATAATATTTGTGTGGAAGGTAATCTCTTGTAATTTTTTTATGCGGAGCCATCCAGATGTTTAGTTAAGAAAACGTAGTTATGGGATATTTCGTGTAAATTCCAAGAAGTGCAGACAATAATTACAATGATAACACAATATATTAAAAATGTGATGTTATTATGATTTTTTTTTCTTTATTTTATATTTTAAATTAACTAATAGCAATACGTTCTCTAGCAGGCATATTTCTCGGTACTCTAGGATCAATCAATTCTGGAATAACACACTGCATGTAAAAATTTCTTAGAGGTGTTTGCATTTTTTCGTGATAAAATGCGTCATTTCTATTGATTTTTTGGTAAAGCAACCCATGTGAACTCCAAACAATAAAATAGCAATAAGCCCTTTGCGTCACATGAAGTTGACCTTGGACCTGATAATAATGGTTATGCTCTGTTTTCAGTTCTATGCCTTGAGTCGTCACCTTACAAAATGTGATCAATCCCTTTTGAATTGCGTCTGCAGGACTCATGTCCGAGGCTACAAATGGGCATTTTATTTCTACAAGTCCTTCATTTCCTATGAGTCCATCCGGACTAGCTGCCAGAAAGCTATCCACAGGATCAACAAAAAGACCACATCGATCTACCTTTAGACCGGTATACTTTTCAAAGTCATGGATGGCGCGATCTTCATTTTGTTTACCATACATGGTCGCTTTATTGCCTTGGAATGTTGTATACAACAATTCTTTGATGGTGGACCCTACTGATGATGACTTTCTCATTTTGCAGATCTTTCCAAATGATGAGGCAGTAATCCTCTTTCGTCTTTCGTTAAGCCATTGAGGACATTCAGCTTGTTTGATTGTGGCTTTTTCTAATGCTGCAATTTCTGGATTTGTTATTTGCAGCGCTTTAACAAAAGCGGCACATTTTTCTTTAAGGATTTGTTCTGGCATATCTTCTTCCAAATCGTGTAACCCATAATCTTGACCAGAATTAGTTTTTTTTTTGTTTATGCCTCATTTTTTTATTTTTTTCCGTGTATTGTTTTATGTATTCTTTTCACTTTAACTTCTTTTCTCTGTATTTTTTGGTAAACACATTTGGAAGTTCACTTGATATTTTGTTCTGCAGTGGACAATGTATGTCACCAGAGTTGAAAGAAGTCACTGCACCAAAACATCTCCCTTGATAAGAACCTGAAAAAACAAAGTTTCAAAATTAATTAAGGGTTTATTATTGACAAGTGATGTTTTTTATTACTTTCCAACAACAAAATTTACCTCTTGAGACAAAACTAACTCTTTTCCCTCCAACAAACTTAGCCACAATTGCATTAAAGAGCTCGGCGTGATTGTTGGTGAGATCTAAAACAAGACTGTCTGCCTTGTCGATCAGGTTGTTCAGATGAATGATTATATCATCCCAAATCTTACAATGCTGTAGTTCGGACACAAAATTCATCTCTCTTTCATATTTTCTTTTGCAAAAATATGCTGCACAATTTGCGTGATCTCCAAAAATATGGTTCGGTATATTTATTAAATCTATTCGGAGAAGTTTGATTTTTTCTTCAAAAGATAAGCCCTCCTGATTCTTCCTATATTCCGTCGCTCCTTTAATTGCATTCCTAAATCGAGGTTCACTTTTTTCTACCTGTTTCCTGATCGTTACAGGAACTACACCATTTTTGTTATGTGTTTTTGTGCCAAGTTTTCGGATTTTTTGCAAGAAATCTCTGTCCACCACACACACAATATTTTTTCCACTTACCTACACGTAAAAACTCTTTGATATTCAATTGCACCCGTATCAAGCGAGAAAGGTGATTGAATTGAAATGAGTAAATGAGTTTGGTTAAATGGTTTTTCCCAATTGTTATAGCTGTTTCGGTCACTCGCGGCCGGCACGAGCGCGCCCTCCCCGCGCGCCCCGCACTTGTTCACCTTGTACCCACAGCTTGGACTCAGATCAGTACATCCTTTCATACCTTCGTTTTTAGTGCTTTTGATTGATTAATTAAAAATGAATGACCTCTTAATTGTCTTTGTCTAAAGAGTACAATATATTAGTATCAAACGGACGAATGTAGGATACTATAATATGTAAAATATTTCGGAGGGTTACTGTGTGGTCAAACGAGTAACAAAATGGATATTTACGTGGTAGTACTCTTCTAAGTCCTATTGGCTTTAATGACTAAATAATTAATAAATAATTTATATCTCCTCTAACGAACAATTTTTACTACAGAGTACAGAGCTAATACTCGAATCGCGAAAAAATAATCATATACTCAGTATATTTTAGGCGGGTAGGTAATTTAATTAATTAAATTCATCCGCAGGCCTACTCGTCTCGAAGAATCGCTAAGGCCGCGCACCATTTCCTGCAGTTCCTGCAGCGATTCCGCCGTTATCACGATGTCATCGGCAAAGCGAAGATGTGAAATGTACTTTCCGTTTACGTTTATGCCTCGTCCATTCCAGTCTAGTGTTTAGTATAAATATTAGAATTAAATTTTTATCATAGACTTTATCTGCATATTTACCTAATAAATATTTACCTGTTTATATTTTAATCTAAACGTTTCAATATCGGCCTTACAATGCTTCGGTTGCCTGAAATTCAATGTGATGAGCGTTAATAAATGTTTAGGTATCCGCATCAAAAGCTTGATCGGTAGGAAGAAAGGCTCCATACTTTAGAGGTTTTTTTTAGGAATTCTATCTTAGTTTAATATACAATACATATTTATACTCACTTGTTAATTTTATTACCCCTTTTTTTTCTTTTTGCCGATAAACGTAGCTTTCCTTTTCCATAGTAATGAAATTAAGTCTCAGTATTATTTATCTGAATGTTACTTATGTTTCCGTTTTTCACTGTTTTGTATAAAATGATCTGTTGATTTGACAGAAAAAAATCTCTCAAAACCGACGACATAACTATTTTAAGAGCACTTTAGTCGATCGATGGCTTGAATTCAGTCGCGCACGGGGTCGATATACTTGTTATTTCATTCTACATTCAAGTTCGGGTTATAGAGCACTGACTGACTGTTATAAGTTGACCCGAACGTTCATTTACCGAGCTCGTACGGAACTAATCTAACACGCTGTGAGACGCAAGCTAACGCGAGACAAAATTCATGTTTTGAAAAAACTCGAGAATGGTTTTGGATCTTCCTATGAATTCAGGAGAAATATCCCAAAAACCGAAATGAAAAAACAATTTTTTTGAATAGTATAAAATATACTATGCGGTGAACTTAAAATCATTTGATTTGTTCTATCGCCTCTAGGACATTACTGTACATAAACATTCATCAAAATATGTGTAACATTCAGGACTTTTATACGCTTGTAACTTTTGTATGTATTTGATTTTGATAAATGTTTTAGGTTCAAGTCGTGGATGATGTATGTTGAAAAAGAAAAAATAATAGGCAAGTACCTTTATATAAGGATATTATCAGCGAACTGCGCTAGTATGGGAGTTGGGGCGAATAGAGTACCCTTAACTTCTGTATAGGGTCAAGTTATAAAGTGTCCTTATGTACATTTAATATTGAAATTTTTCGTTTATGCTTATTAATATATTCAATATTTCTTTAAGATTATAATTTTATTAATTTTTTTCACACCAATTTTTTCCTTTGCAGTTAAACGAAAATCTACTTTTGAACTTCACCGATCATCCGTAATAGATACTTAAATTAAGGCCAACAATACGAAATAAATAATGTAAACACACTTTCAGGCTTTCAAAACATTTTTATTTTATTAAATTTTATATAAATTTTGAACTTCCTATTCTAATCCTTGTCGTCTGTATAAAACAAAGATGATTTGTCGAAAGAGTCCGAAATAGCCGTACTTATGAAAAAAAAATGTATTATCATATCAGTCATGTTGTCAATCAATCAAAAATCAACAAGAAAATCAACAAGAAAAACTAACAGTAACGGATTAATAATAACAAAAAACTAAACAAACACGTAAACGAAATAATATCACTTCGAACGCAATCCAAATAGGAATGAACTTGTTCACAAAATGGCGGACCAAATATTGGTAACTGCAGTACTGACTGCTTACACAACCACACAACCCACGCAACAACAGCTGTCGTCGACCAACTGACGTCATTATTCTCAGTAACGGTCCGATTGTTTACGTATTTCATCTCGTCTCGTTGGCCATACTTTAGTTATTAAATTTAGCCCCAGTATTAATTTTAACTGAATGTTACTTTTATTTCCGCAGTTCCCTTTTAGTATGTGATCTATTAGTTCCATGGAATAATCTCTCAGAATAAGAAGGGACTACATAATTATTTTTACCCCTGTATAAAGTAAAATTATTTTGCAAACCTAAAACAGAGTTTTTGTAATACGTAGGGGCTTAGCGAAATGCAATACTTTTTAGTTGCCCACCTGCCTCTTTTTTTATAAAAAAAAAACAAATCGTAAGTACTCAACAATTTTTGCAAGAAAACTCTGTCCACCACACTCAATACTTTTTCCACTAACCTACACGTAAAAACTCTTTGATAAATCAATTGCACCTGTATCAAGCGAGTAAGGTGAGTGAAACGAGTATAATCGCTCGTCCCGTGATCCCCCCGCATGTCTTCCCCACCCCTGATGCGACAGAGTACGATGCCGGATTTATGTAATTTGCGCCCGCGATTTCGAACGGTAGAGCATAGCTAATTACTGAAATCCTATACGTTCTATATACGAAATGATTGCATTTTACAAATATTTATGAACCAACACGAGTCCTATTTTAAAAGAAATACGATTTTGCTTGAGAAATGCTTAAGAAAATCGAATATGAAAATGGAATATTTTGGAGCTTAAAACACAGATTTTTAAGTGCTTGTATTTCTTATGCGTGTTTATTATCCGAAATTTAAAGTTAAATAGGACATGTAGGTTGTGCAAAAGATGAAGTAACTTAAAGTTTTGTGTGATTTAATGCATTAGCGTACAAATGAGAAGCTATCTCGTTTTGTATGGCCGCGGAGTCTATCGCTCTTCCCTTAAGATCCATTCCCTAATCCGAATCTTCAACTAATAATAACTTAAGGCTCGCAGACATCAGTTCAAGTAAATTGCGTTATTACTGGAAGAGCCGCAACTGCTTCACTTTAATTAATATAAGCCAACCGGGACATCGAACCTGGTTCCTAGAATTGCCAGCTCGAAGGGTTTTACCCTGGATTTTGGGGACGAAAGCAGAAACCATTATAGTGGCATTCAAACTTAAATCCTTATAGTTTGACAGAAAGCATTTTAATAACTACTTTGGTGGGTTGTCTCTATTCAATTAGCATAAAATGTGGGTTGACTCTCTCCACTACCAAAGCGACGAGATGCGAATATTTTTGAACAGCCTCTGTAGCCTAGTGGTAGAGCGCTCGCCTGCTAGCCCAGAGGTCGTGGGTTCAATCTTCACGTTGCACCATAATTTATGCTCGTCTTGTATGCTTCGGAAGACTGGTCCATTATTGTCCGAAGTCCGGCGATATACGTCACGTTTGCGACGTAATAATACTAGTAATCGTCGGTGAAAAACGGGTGTACCAAGTGTGGACTGTGACTTGCAATTCACAGTTCATACTTGGAAACACCTCTGACACCTCCTTGGGGATTCATGTCGTGGCGATATGTTATGTTGTAAAAAAATGAAATGTTTGGGCATATAAAGAGAAAGAATGAACGAAGAGTTTGACGAAAGGAGTATTATTATGGTGCACATGAGCAAGATAAAGCTCGACGTGCGTATGCCAACCAAATTGACGACATACTAAAGAAAGGCAAAGTCAAAAGTACCCGGAATAGAAGAGGCGAAAGAAGTGTCAGGATCGCAGTAGATAAAAATCTGTAGTCTCTACCTACTCCTCTGTGTATACACACGTATAAAACATATAACGAATATTTTATGGAATACATTTTTTTTGTATTAGCAAGCCAGTTTGAATACGATAAATATTTATTATCTGGGGGCACGGCTGTACCATTCTTTTCTCGAAACAGTTCAGGCCATTTTCGACCCTATAACTTTGTTGTGGATAAAACCAGAAGCCTGAATTTTCAGTAACCAAGCAGGCATTGTATAAACACGGTATATTTCAAATTTCATTTAATTTGAACCAGTAGTTCAAGAATTATAACTAGTCAAAGTTTCTCAATTTTGTCACTCACTCACTCACTCACTGACTGACTGACCGTTCATCAAAACTCTAAGGCACTTCTAGTAGACATAGTAGCTTCAAATTTGGAATACAATTAGTGTTTAGTGTATAAATCAAGGAAAAACTAAAATATTTTGCAATTTCGGTCCAGTGCTATAGATACACCAACTGCATAAATAACTGATATACATATATTTATGATTACAAAGTTACACTTTCAGTTGTAAGTAGAAGGTACCGGAAAGGAAAAAAAGTAGGACTATCTACAAAAATAAATGAGATGCCATCAAAAACAAAACTTGTAAAAAAAACAAGTCTCGCAACTTAGTTTTTCTACCGTAAAAAGTTCTGAGATCCATGTAAATCCAAGTCGGTTCATTTATTCAGTCCCTACTTAAAGGACCTTCTGTCTTAAGTTATTACATAATTAGGTAACCTAACAACATCTTATAGTGACCATATCAATATTAAAAATCTTTTATGTTTTAAATAAATAGATTGACTTGGCAATCGCACTAATTAATCTAATTTAATATAATATGTATTATTTGTGAGATACATTGTGTTTTCATGCGATGGCCAAATCAACCTATTTATTTAAAACATAAAAGATTTTTAATATTGATACGGTCACTCTAAGATGTTGCTAGTTTAGCTAATTATGTAATAACTTAAGACAGAAGGTCCCTTGAGTAGGGACTGAATAAATTAACCGACTTGGATTTACATGGATCTCACAACTTTTTACGGTAGAAGAACTAAGTTGCGAAACTTGTTTTTTTTACAAGTTTTGTTTTTGATGGCATGTATAATATACTAATAATAAAGTAGTAAAAAAGTCGTGTCTGTATACGTACTTTGAATATTTTCGCGAAATTTTAAATGAAATGGTACTGTACTGCTGTGGCGTGCATTGAACTTTTTGCTGGAAATGCAATGTAAAAGTCAAGTTTGACAATAAATAAAATATGAAAAAATTCAAATGTCACTTATTTGTACGACGCCAGGGTATTTTATTTATAACTCGAGAACCATTCAACGTATTTGGGTGGAGTTTTCTTTATTATCATTGTAGTTACCCTGGTCAACACACAGACCATAAGGGTTGTTCATAAAATAACGTCCAAGCCGAAAATGGGGCAAAGATTCACTGAACGCGGGCAGAGCTGCGGGCAAAGGCTAGTCTATAAATAAGAATTACAATAAGAATTACAACATATTTGTATTTATTCACGAAAGCTTTAAAGGGGGTTCATCCGTTTAACATGACAACACCGGTACCTACAGTTAAACAGATTCAATTCTAGATAGGCACGTTTGCAGAAACGTGGGCCAAATTAAATTTTGATTCGAGTTAATATTTGTTGTGATGTGACTTGCGTGCGTGATTGTACATTATTGTGTTTAGAATATTGTTCAATATGTATCGGATGTGGCTCGAATAAACTGGTAATATTATTCTGTAGTATTGCGTCTTTCAATTTTGATATTAACTGAGGTGGTAGAGCTGATACTGAGCTCGCAAGCCCCCCGAAGTTATTCGGGGGAGAGTAAAAGACATCTTTCAAACAGGCACGTATGGCGGTATATCCATTCCCAATTGCCGGTCCTTATATTATTAAACAGACTGGCGTCAGGTAGCGGCGTCACTGGTGCGAGGGTTTCGGCACCGCGCCCGCCAACCCACTGCCCAGCATGTGTGAGTATGGATGGGCATCGCTACAAGGAAGACTGCTAACAGTGACGAAATCTCGGAAAGGCCCAACAGTGGATGGATGGATGGAGATTATAATACGGCAAATAAATAATTTAGGTTTTATAAATTAAAATTATAATTTAACATGATTTGCATACCAAATATTCAATAAAAATAATACCCTCTATGAAAAGATTTGTTAATTAAGTTTGAAGTCACCCATGTGCATAACTATAGTCATAGTAGTAAATTAAGCGGATTTAGACTGTATTTCAAAGAGTTACAACTTAGTTAAATTTGAGCTGAGCTGAAAAATAATTCATAAAGTCTTGAATCTCGTATATTTTCCAACAAAATTGTACAAGAGATAATTGTTAACAACATAGGATGGAGACACAAATACAAACATATTATCAACTTCGGATGCATGTTTTTGACGTTGACACGGCAGCCATTTTGAATTTCCCTGTCAGTAGACAGCTACTGACGAAAGCAATGAAATAAATTTAATGGAAATGTAACTTATTCAAAAAGATTATACAATCGACAATCTTTTTGTACCATCGACATAATTACAGCTAATCCATTTTACGCTCTTCTTGCCACAGTATGACAGACGAAGAGTGCGTGGATTTTAACAAGACAGTACAGTACAATTTTGTGATACATGATATACTGATCATACTAATCAAACATATCCACGCAATAAAAAAACTCTCTTGCACATACAAAATTTAAGGCAAGAATTCAAAGTAAGTATGGGATAACCATTTTTGTCATTTGCGCGTATATGATTCCTTGGGAAATTTGTTCAGGATGATAGGTAGAAAGTGTTTTTTAAGTCAGTCCTTTTACGCCCGGTATTTAAAATTATTATAAGTTTCAAATATTTTGCAAATCGCTACAGAGTACTGTGTTACTAAAATTTCTGAACTTTGACTTCAACGCACTTGCAATAAGGGTGAACATGATAAAAGTAACAACGAAGGAACAGTAAGTACATTACACAACGTACGATTAATTTCCGGAACCCGAATTCTTTTACGAGAGTTCCTGGTTTACAGGTATCTTTTGGGCGAGCGTGCTTCATCCTCTCCCATCGCCGATTAACATGAGGTGGCCAAGCATAAACACATTGTAAATATTAAAGAAACGTACGAATTCTAACGAGAATATACGCTTTATGTGGGATAGGAGAAGAATTATTTAAATACCCACATGATTTGTCAAAATGGATATTGAATAGATCCGAGATCCGGATCCGGAGGTCGCGGTTTCAAAGGGATTTAAGCTGTTGGTCCTTATTTGTGTCCGAAGTACGGCGATAGGGCCGACTTAATTGTCGTTGAAACGCGGGTGTGAACCGTGACTGGCATTTCATCGTCCACACTCGGAACACTTCTGACCAACTCTTGAGGATTCATATCGTGATACATCATCTTCTAGAATGCCTTTCAGATCTATTGTCAAGAACACAGACATTTCCGTGCTAGCTATACGAGTGTTACAAGAAGAGGGCACTGAACGGGTTAAATCTAAACCCCAGCACAGACTGTGAGAGACCGATTATAAAGCCAATGGCACACGGAGACCATGCAAGTGCAGTTGTGTAACCAAACCCGACAGAAGCCCCTGTGTGCAGCTACCCTAATGAATATTTTTAGTTTTACCTGCGAGATTGGACTCAATTTCGTCAAAGCGGAAACATTATAGCGAAGACTCGGCAACTAATCGTTTGTCTGCAGCACGGTTTAAAAATGGCGGTTGCATCAGGAGATTTGCTATGCAACCCCTACACACGAAAAAATTCAGTCGTTTATCGTTCGAGCAAATGTCCATCTCTGACACACGAATTATGATAGATACAACCGAGTGACAATTCATCGAATTTTTAACCTTGGGGTAGCTCTTGGATCAAATAATAAGAAATAAAAAAAATAACGCTTGCAAAATACATCCCAGTTAGAAACAATGTGTACAAAAATTGTACAACATATAATATACAAAAACATTGTGACAAGAAAATCTATGTGGGAACATTTATAAGGGAAAAGCCAATAATTTTGAATCTATTGATATAATTAAAAAGTTAGTTTTTGCATACAGTACATAAATAAGATTATTATTATGAAACGGTAAGTTGACGAAATGCCAAATATTTCACCGAAACAATTTCGGTATTTTTATGGAATAAATATAAGAACTTGTCTCCTTGATTTCCTTAAAAAAATATTCCGGGTACAAAATCCCAGTTAAAACGAGAACAATCCCTTCAAACCAAAGCAGGTGTGCGCCGCGTGTGCGCACGAAATGTGTGCACTTTCACTTGAAATTAGGTTGATATTTGAAAGGGTAAAGGTGATCTCGAATTGCATATGAATGCTGTTTTTTATGTCGAAATGGCAGATGATTTGTAACAGACGTCAAGTTTAAAACCATTGCATAATACGAATGAGGGTTGCATATATTCTGCAACGATCGTGATTTGATATTGATTCAAGGCAGGTGAAAAGGGAAAGTAAAGACTTTGTAAAAACATAATAGTAAGCCACGACATAAAGGTACCAACCGTGGTTAATATGTGTGCGTGCCAGTATGCACGAACCGCAGCACGCACACAACGGCACCATTTATGCTTGTTTTGCCGGTCCAAATCGGGGTTGCTCATTGATAATTAATTTTAGTTATTTGGAGTTTGTTGCTATGAAAAAATTGATTCTTGGAGAGGAAACTAAAAAAATTATTAACATGCATGATATTACGTGTCCGTATGTTTTGATTTTGTAACAGCTATACAAGATATATCCTGCAACAGCGATGCGCGAGAGTTATCCTACTATTTTGTATTTACTATGGTAAAGACGTTGAAACAGGAATTCAGATTAGGCTAACAAATTTAAATACTAACAGTGGAATTGACAACGCAAGACTCAGGTGGGTGTCTTTGCCCAGTGAGACATAAAACGGGCTATTTAAAACAAAAGATTCTGACGTGACGAGTTAATTAATTTCGTTACTGCACACATACAACGCAAACGTCTGGTCTCGATGGCTGTAGACTTGTAAGAGAAACCAGGGGCCTTATTATCTAACTTCATAAAACACTCACACTCTTTATGATGTCAACTCACTCTAGTTTCAATAAAACAAGGAATTACGGTTCACGTTGAGATGCAAACTAATTTGTCGTCGGTGAATAGTATTTAGCCCTAGGCCTGATGAAACTACAATCTTTTGCAGTCAAAGAAAACAAGTCTTTTCGAAACCCGACATTAACGATTCGTTAAATAAATTATTCCCTTTAAAAATTCAAGTTATATTGACTTGTAGCGACGACGAAGAGATTGTGTCAAAAAGGAGACAAGGGATGGCCATTTTTAGGGTTCCGTACCCGAAGCCTCGTCTACCCCTCCGTCCGTCTATCACAGGAGTTTACAGCTTCAGCCGTCATAGGTTAATTACCTATTACTATTACACGAGCACCAGTCGCTCCACACACGTTTGTTTGTGTGCGTGCTCGCAGGGAATGGCCGGCAGCAGAGTAGGGTGCTCCCAGTCATACTTCCAATGGGGGAGTGTCGCTTCTTTACGTAGTAATAGTTAATATTCTTTGACTCTGCTAGTATAGTAAAAATGCGGTTAAATTTATGGTGACCATACTTGTATATACAATGCAATATTTTTTGCGCTATCAATCACAGCTTTCCCAGCCGAGTTCACCTTCCCTGAAGATTTTCTCCAACTATCTCATCTCCACTCAGAACCTCGTCAATCTCACTCAGCGCTTGTCTGCAGGTTCAACAATCCACCGGTTTTCCCGACGGCAGATTGACGGCGAACGGCATCGGCATTGTTTTGGAAACGGCACACATCTAACGCATCATGATTGTGGACGTTTGCGCCCCTTGCGCAGGGGATTTTCCTACCTCAGAGGGGTATTTGTAGGTCGAAAGGTATTTGGTTGTCGTGGTATTCACACATCGATATTTGAAACTGGATCGTGAGCATAAAGATACCGGTGAGTTCACTTGGAAGAATAAGAAATTCTACGTCAAAACCAAGGAGCGCAAAACATATATCAAACACAAAACAGTTTTTTTTGCCATGGTATATCAGATGACAGGAATTTTTAAAAGAGAATGTATAAATGCTTGTGTATTTTTTTAGTTACATCGTGTTTGTAATAAAAACTGTTGAAAGTCGTGCTCTCTCCGCATTCAAAAATGACAGGAAATTTATTGAATTATCAGGGATTTCGTCAGAAACTCACGCTATTGGATCTGGTAACCCTAGACAGGGAAAATATTTATTCCCAACACTATTCAATCCCGGTTTGACAGTGCCCAAAAATAAACCAATCTGAAAAATGTTAAAATATGAAGGTGATTTTCTCCAGGACTTAGTAAATGCTATTTATATATATAATCAAGTTTGTAAACAATAATGCTGGAAAAGAGTTATCTTTCTACATAATTGTTTCATAATATTATCCATCTATCCATCAGCCTCTTTCGTCCACTGCTGGACATAGGCCTTTCCAGGATTTCGCCACTCTTGGCGGCCCTCCTGGAAGAAATGCCCTCACACACGCTGGGCAGGCGGGTTGGTGAGCGCGGTGCCGAAACCCTTGCACCAGTGACGCCGCTGCCCGTCACTAGTCTGTTTTAATAAGGCCCGGCAATTGGGGATGGATATACCGCCATCCATCGGTCCCAGGCAATAGTGGGCCGCCTGGTTTTGCCTGAGAGCTGTTCTCTTACTCTCCCCCGAATAACTTCGGGAGGATTTGCGAGTAAGATGGTGGTACCTCCACAGTCGAGCCCGGCATCAGCTCTACCACCTAATTATAATATTATAATTAATTCTAATTGCCTTAATTTTGTAAAACAAAACAGGATGTTGACACGATGAGTGAAACAGTTTTTATCTGAAATTTATCTTTATATTTCAGAATTAATTCAATAATTGTTTGAATAGAGACATGAAGAAGCACATGTATTATTTCGAAATTATTTATCCATATTTTATTGACCCGGAAGTTTATTTAAAAGCAAGCATTCCTCAGGTTAAACACGAGCCTTAAAGCTACATATAAAGGTCAGATTGAGCACCTCATTTTACATCAATCAGAACTGAACTCTACGACGTTTCCTTTTAGTTTAAAATACCGCGCTCTCAGCCGTGGCTGTTACGACCACCAAAAAACACGCGCCCACAAAAACCTGCGCTTTTATTTTATAACTCTGCTTCTAGATGAAATTTTTGAAATATTCTAAGACGCTCTGACGATGTCATTTGTTACTTTTTTAATACTAATTTCAAGACTGTATGATTTATTAAACACTCGAAAAACATGAAACTTAGAGGTAACTATCGAGCGAACTTAAAGATTTTGCGTTTTTTCAGATTTTTACTATACCGATTAACTAATTACACAATGTGATATGCTCATTTGAAGTTGTGCATCTAGCTTTATACATATTCATATTCGTTTATTGCAATTAATTACATGTATGATAATAGGTAATAGTATTATAATTATGTATCAATGTAATTATACCCACAGGGTGTAACAATATCATGCACACAATAAATTATATTTTATAATTTATTAACTTTTTTACCTTGTTTAGAACAAGTTTAGTTTTAGATTAAATAGTTTTTAGTGTTTTATATTATCGAATTAAGTATTTTTAAGTATTCTTTATGTTATTTAAGTTTTTCCCAATAAATAAAAATGTAATTAAAAAAACAAATAATTATATAAATAAATTGTAACGGACAAAGTAGATATTTACAATAGTTACATTAACGGTTAAGTTAGATCCTCAGTAACAATCGAATAACAATACCAGACCCTTCAGTGGCAGTCCACAGAACACCTCAGATACCCTCGGTGACGATATATTTAAACTAGGAGTATGATGGGAAGACCAGTGAATAATGCGGTCTGACCACTTCCATTTCCGATGACCGTTCGGGCGTTACGTAGGGGCAACTTTATCTGAGTTCCGGTGAGCTAGGGCCCCTAGGGGCCACATAGGGACTTCGGAATGGCGAAAAAACGGGTATAATAGTCTAGAAAAGGCACCTAATGTACACTGCATATATTTCTAATATTTCCGGAGTAGAAATCCACAAACTTCGTTATGACGCCACGGTTATGATTTCAGAAAATGTGACGGCATCAGTTTTTATTTCCGTTTTATATTTTAAGAGCTAATGGATTTGGGGTTCCTTTTTAATAAAACCTCGATCGAAGTCTTTTCGTTTGTCCGCGAAAATCGAAAACAGTTGCACCAATTTCGCTATGTAGAGAATGGACAAGGCAAAATTCAATGACATTAAAAGACTACGTTGAAAATTCATGAAGTGTGTCGACTGAAAACTTTGCGAAACTCCCAGATACATTATGTACTTAATTTAATACACTTGAAAAGGTTTCGGCACCGCGCTCATCGACCCGCCTGCCCAGCGTGTGTATGGGCATTTGTTAAAGGAGGTCCGCCAAGAGTGGCGACATCTTGGAAAGGCCTTGGTCCAGCAGTGAACGAACCAGGCTGATTGATGAATGGATGTACCTACCTACAGTTGAAAGACTGTGATACTGCAAATAGACAGACTAAACAAATCTTTAAAAATGTCCGTCCTTTACAGAACCAAAAAATAGTATGAGAAAATCCAAAAGTATTGTTGACTTGGTTGAAAACTTTATGATTTTATTCTAGGTTCCTCAATCAAAATATGGATCGAACTATTCGTGCGAATGTCAGAGATGTACCTCTGGGAAATTACTCGGAACAATCCCATCTTCGAAAGTGACATACCCATCATGATTGTGTACCATCACGTACAAAAATTCTATATCACGAAGTCCGTGTGTCTATGGTTGTAGTAGTGACGTGTACAGATAAGCGCGTTTTGTGTGTGTGGCGCGTTTTGTAGCGCCCCCGAGATTACGCACACTAGAAGAAAGCACTACTACAACCATAGTGGAACGGACTTTGTTCGATAGAATATCTGTATACGCTACCAGTATGGTCTTGCTCCAGTATTTACTATTTCTCGACGAAACCGACTGTCAGTCAGCTTCAAAGCCGAAATAACGAACTGGAAGCAAAACCCCGATCGACATGTTACCCAAAACACGTATCACCGTGATTGACGTGTTTGTCTGCTGAGATTTTCCACAATTCTTTTTTCTGTCATTTATGTCTTTCAAGGTTAAACCTATGATGGGGGGAAAATATACATACAGGATTACTTTTTCTTAAAGAAAAAGGTTGTTTTTTCCCGATGAGTATTTTTTCTAGAAGAGAAAAGGTTAGTTCGGTCTAGACATGTTTTTGTTTCAGTGGATTCTGCTTTGATTATGAAGATACGCTTCTAAAATTAAGCGCTCGTTATATCAGGCTTTATTAATATAATTGGTACGCAGCCCGACAAAATACGGAAATTCAAAGCGTAAATGAAATATGAATTAATTGCTACGGTAATAGACAGGCAACGAAATCAAATTTAAGCGAAACCGAGGCTCTATTTCAAAATCTAAACGAAACCACAGCTTCATTGCAATCCTGAAATTAACCTATCAGAATCAGTCTAAATTTAAATAAATCCATACGATATTTAGAATACTCACGTCAAACTCACAAAGGCGGACTTGACAAAACCGTTTCCAGTCGGACGGTTTCCAAAACGTCTGTATTCTGTACTTCACAATACGCATATTCTGTATCGATCATGCCTCCCAAATACTTCACACTTCGATGCGTTCGCCTTTGGAATGTCAGGCTCGGCTATAGGCTGCCCGGACACGGGTGGCTATATTGTCAATACTTTAGTTTAGTTTGTTCTTAGCTTATTGTATGAATATAATGTGAAAGAAAAAGAAAAAGAGAAAAGAAATGTCGTAATTCTTTGCCGTAATTGTTAATATTCACAGGGAATGATAGCATATTATTCTTAATTAAAAAAATATCACCGAAAACATACTTGAAAGTTTTAATAGTGTTGAGAAAGATATTATTCTGAATGTTTGTGTACTTTTATAAATCTAGCAAAAAGTACGCAATGCAGAATATGCACACGCAGGTTAAAGAACATGTGAACTTAATTTTTATCATGTCTTTTATTTTGTTTCAGTGCTGCTCTTCAGTAGAGTTAGAGTTTTAGTATCATTTTCTATCGTTACTATTGTTGAAAGGTCACCATAATATTGAATTTGGATATTTCTGTATTACAGCATGATCTAAACTCAATTAAAAGCGATTATTTCACGTAGCATTTCCACGAAAAGGAAGGACTGCCTATGACATAATCAACCTTTGTCAATACAACAATTCTGTGTGCGGGCAACATTCCAGACTTAAAGGGACCGTTCGACAGTGACTATTCCTTTGTAGAATTCCCAGTCGTGTCCAGGTAACACCCGTGAAAGTGTGACTCTAGAGCTCGCGCCATCAAAGAAGTAACATCCTTATCCAGATAACAATACGAACTATAATTCCTCAATTTACGGGACTTCTGGTGACACGGACTCTTTTAACTTGAAGTGCGAATTTCATGGTATCTTTAACGGGAGACACGATTTGATCGAAAACTTTTCAAATTATAACAGCGTTCAAAAGAAAATTAAATATTCGTGGGTGGCTCTCACTTAAAGACTGTATACAGGCAAGTTTTAAATTTAGACAGATTGTGGAACTACTGTTTAGTAAAATAAAAAATGATAAAAAGTAGGGTTCCATGCGCAGATAGTGCAAATTTTTGTCGCACTTATCCAAATTATTTTCTGTTTTTTTGACAAGAAACGTATCTTATTCTTATTAATATTTGTCCTGGCACCGACTAGCTTTCCCAGTTTATTATAGAAATGACCGTCCAAGTATGGCAATCATAAACTTTGAACATTGTCATGATTTTCTCGAAACCCCGACACAAGAAAATGAAGCCAAACTCGCCATAAAAAGCCATCGTAATTTCCACTCGCTTATTTTTATGATACCATTAATTCCTTTATTTATCCCATAACCGCGACAATACAATACAATACAATACAATATAACTTTATTTGCACACCACAAAGAAGGAAACAAAAATAATATAAATTACAATAGCCAAATAACGTAGGTACAATCAGGCGGCCTTATCGCTTATAGCGATCTCTTCCAGACAACCTTTGGGTAGAATCTGGTTTAAAAGGAGATTGATGAATAGGCGGTGCACTAATTTTAAAATAATATTTAAATATACTATACAAAATCTACATTAATAAATTAAAAGAAAAATAATAATGTATTATAGATAAATAACATGAATGAATAAATATATACATACATACATATATTACATAAATAATAAATAAACTTTAAGAGGAATGTAGATAGTTCAGTGGTCAGAGTGAGAGGTAGTGTTCTTTTACCAGTCTCTTAAAGACAACCATGAATCTTTTACTGCACAATTTTTTTACAGTCATTACAATGGAATTTGGCCTTTATTACACCGGAGCAAAGTTCAAAGTTGTGACATTTAACTGAACGGCTAAGATTGACAATCTGTACATTGATTCTTCTGGTCACGTGTGAATTAATCTTGTAAGTGCGGCTGGGCGAGACAAAAATTGGGCAAGTGTGGACGCCTTTCACAGTACGGAGGGTTCAGCTTTGCCGTTGAGAAATGGCTTTCCATTAAACAAGCGATTGCAAATACGTGGGACGCACTATAAGTTTCCGGAATGAATATGAAAAAATACTATTAAAGGTACAAAATTAATTTATTGTTTTTCAAAATAATCTCCTTTGGCGTCTATGCACTTTTTCATTCGATCAAACCAGTTTTGAAAACTTTTGTGCCACTCCCCTGTGGTGACCTCTGAAACGTGTTTTTCATACTCCTCGACAGCCTCTTCTGGTGATGAAAATCGTTGACCGCGTAATTGGTTCTTAATTTTTGGGAACAGAAAAAAGTCACAAGGTGCCAGGTCGGGACTGTATGCAGGATGACTCATGAGTTCTACATTTTTCGTCTTCAAAAAGTCGTTTGTCTGTCTGGCCGTGTGAGAACTAGCATTGTCGTGGTGCAGGATGATACGGCGTTTACGGTTATTTTTACGGAGTTCGTCAATAACTTCCGGCAAACAAATGGTCGTGTACCAGTCACTATTCACGGTACGACGATTCTCTAAAGCAACAGTAGCCACGTGTCCAGTTTTATTAAAAAAAAGAAGCAATCATCCGCTTAGATGCACTTTTCACGCGCGCCACTTTGGTTGGTTTCGGCTCATCTTGAAAGACCCATACGCTCGATTGCTGCTTTGTTTTGGGATCGTAGCAATAAATCCATGTTTCGTCACCTGTTACTATGTCCCACACCAAATTTGACGCACCTTCGTTGAATCTGGTAAGCATGGCACTGCACCAAGTGACGCGGTCCGTTTTTTGAGCCTCGGTCAAGTTGTGTGGGATCCACCGCGAGCACAGCTTTCTCACACCCAAATGTTTGTGTAGGATTGATTGTATTTGACTCATGCCTATTTCTAAGGATGCGCGAATTTCATGGTAGGTCACATGCCTGTTTGTTTCAATCATACGGCGCACAGCATCGATGTTTTTGTTGGTCACAGCGGTGGACGGCCGACCATCGCGAGATTCGTCACTGAGATTGATACGACCACGCTTGAATTCTGCAAACCAGCTATAAACAGTCGTCTTGCATGGTGCTTCATTGCCAAAAGCTGTTTCAAGCCGAGCGATGCTCTGTTGAGCTGTCAAATTACACTTAAAATCGTAGAAAATCATACTACGAAAATTTTCCCGAGTTAAATCCATGTTGATGCAGACACACAATTTTTTAAATGGCGCCACAAGGTAAGAACAAATGACAGTCAGATGAAACAAACTGCATTCTACAGCCAAAGAGTTCTATTTTCAAATGTTGCAATAAATTTTTAAATATTGTTTATGTAAGTGGCCAGTTCCGGAAACTTTTAATGTTACCTATGTATAATAAAAATGTGAATCGACGAATTTTGTGTCAACTTGTTCCTTCTTTTACGACATAATAACACCTATTCTCGTGTAGCAAATATTAGATTTAGAGCTGATGGAAAACAATGTGTGGTGAACCTGAATGCGTCGGTAAAAAGAGGGTGTACGAGTGTTCCTTATTCAAGTTCACGGTCCAACGGCGGAAACACCTCTGACACCGGTCCATGACGGTCACTAGACTACAAACGGAACGGTACTCTAAAAAAACGCACAAAGAGGATCTAAGCGACAAAGGACGTCGGAACGAGGTCACTTCATACGGATCGATCACCTGGACAGCGATCTACAGACAAACAAACTTACTTAGGCACCTAAACAAATGAACCGTGAACCTTATTTCATTGGAATAACGGCTATATTTCAACGCGCCAGCGGCATGTGTACGTTTGTACATCCGTATTTGAGAGACTAATGTGTTGCGGCCACGCGTGCATAGAATAAGGACGTGGATTTATTGGGGTTTCATAATTAAGCTGTTTTTTAGGGGTCCGTACCTGAAAATGCGATGCAAAGGACTAGAATTTTAGAATAATACCTACCTATTAAGGCGAGGTTATCCTGAAAAATCTGTCCCGCTCCAACGCTTTCATTTTCACATGTTTATCCTGCTTAGCGGAAGCAGGCCGCTTAGAAAACTTGCGGTTTTGAGGTGTTTTTATTTATTATTTTGGAATTAGTTTTTAATATGATGGCCGTTTTATATCACATTTTTCACGACGTTTATTTTAGTATAAGTTTTAGTGTCCAAAATTGAATCTACCTCAAATGAAATGATATTTAAATCATAGTTTAGTTAGACCTATCTTTGCGATTTAATCGGATCGAGGAAAATTTAAGCAATCGTGTATCGAACAGCCGAAATATTAAGATCAAAGAGTGAAATATGACACACATTTTTTGCAAAATTAACCGTCACTTTTTCTTGGTTTAAAATTAATTTGAAAAGAGACAAAGTCGGGATAACCCCCCTTAAGTCCAAAAGTGTATTTTTATAACAAAGCATGAATTTTGACGTAATAAAAATAAATAAAAATACGCTTCCCTGAGAAACAATAAATTGAGGTAGTTACGAATTTATATAGCGGATGCGTTATTAGCGTAACAAATAAAATACGTCCTAAATCAGCAGCTCGATGTGTGTCGGTACAAATATCGACAGAAGCGTCATTGAAATAACGTTCATATCAGCGTGCATTGGAAAGTGGCTGTTACGACGATCGCTGCGTCTCCGGATAGCGCAAAATAGGAGAAAATAATACTTTTCTTAAATTATGATCATCAAATATTTGTCATTTTAAAGAAAACAATCATGCTAGATTTTTATTTGCTGCTTAAATATCCTTGCCAAAGATTACAGGGCAAAATAAAAAAAGAATCTAACGTTTACTTTTTTAATTTTGTCATGAAATTGCGAAGACGATATTTTTGATGGTCGTAGATAATGTATTGTATCCACCTGGACATAATCAGCCATTTAACTTATTCCACGTACATTCCATCCATCCATCGGCCCGTTTCATCCACTGCTGGACATAGGCCTTTCCAGGATTTCGCCACTCTTGGCGGTCCTCCTAGAAGAAATGCCCATACTCACACACGCTGGGCAGGCGGGTTGGTGAGCGCGGTGCCGAAGCCCTTGCACAAGTGACGCCGCTGCCCGCCACCAGTCTGGTTTATATAAGGCCCGGCAATTGGGGATGGATATACCGCCATCCGTCGGTCCCAGGCAATGGTGGGCCGCCTGGTTTTGCCTGAGAGCTGTTCTCTTACTCTCCCCCGAATAACTTCGGGAGGATTTGCGAGTAAGATGGTGGTACCTCCACAGTCGAGCCCGGCATTAGCTCTACCACCTAACTACTATTACTATTGCAAATTACTATTATAAATAGGCAATGATTGACTTCTGTAACACAATTTAGTTCGAAATCACATTCACAGTGTACTGGCACTGGAATAGATTAAAATAAGTTGTTTTATCAGAAGAACACGAGTCAAATGTTATCGTTTTCCACCTACTTTAGAATTTAATGTAAATAATTGGTTCTAATTATAGAACATAAATTACTGTCACCAGTTTTCGTTGGCAGGGTGACTTGAATTTCACGTTGTATAAAACAGACTAGTAACGGGCAGCGGCGTCACTACTGCAAAGGTTTCGGCACCGCGCTCACCAATCCGCCTGCCCAGCGTGTGTGAGTATGGGCATTTTTTCTAGGAGGACCGCCAAGAGTGGCGAAATCCTGGAAAGGCCTATGTCCAGCAGTGGACGAAACAGGCTGATGGATGGATGGAATAATACGACATATATTAAACATGCTTGCCATATATTTATTACTTCTTTATTATTATTAGTATCTATAAAATATATAGGTAGTATAATCTGTATATTGATATTTTTGCGAAATTTAAAATTAAATAGGCTATTTGTATTGTACTGAGGAAAAACTACAATCTAGATTTTTCGTCTGTCTGTCTGTTGAGTTTTAAGTCGAGAAACACTCAACGGATTTTGATCTGGATTTCTTTATTACCATCACCAAGGGTGTTGATAAAATAACCGCCAAACCGAAAAATGTCAATAAGAGTTTCGATTGAAAGATATTTCTACACGAGGACAAAGCTAGTAAACAATATTTACGAGAATGTAGATCAGAGGTGGAATTGTATAAGCCAATGGTATTCAAATTGATTGTCATATGGCTATTCGGCTAAGCAAATAAGCCCGTTTGACAGTTGAAATCTTACGTTTTTGGTTCTCAACAACTAAATAAGACAATTGTATTCATTTGACAGCCAAAAATTTACGATTTCAACTGTCAAACGGGCTAATTTGCTTAACTGAATAGCCATATGACAATCAATTTGAATACCATGGCTTACACAATAGCACCTCTAAAGCAATATATCTCTATACGCTTTTTGCTTATCGTGATAATGGCGGAATCGCTGCAGGAACTGGAGGAAATGGTGCATGGCCTTAGCGATTCTTCGAGACGAGTGGGCCTGCGGATGAATTTGGAGAAGACTAAGGTCATGTCCAACTGTCACGTCATCCAAGGGCCACTAACCGTCGACAAAGTTAGCATCGAAGTTGTTCAGAAATATGTTTATCTGGGTCAAGTCATACAGCTGGATAAAAACAACTTCGACGCCGAGGCTGACAGAAGAATATGCTTGGGTTGGGCAGCATTCGGAAAGTTGCGTCACATATTTACATCGTCAATACCTAATGCTAAGATGTACAACCAGTGCGTCCTTCCTGTGATGACGTATGGCGCTGAGACATGGTCTCTTACAAAGGGCCCACCGATTTAAGGTCGCTCAGCGAGCTATGGAGCGGGCTATGCTTGGGGTATCTCTGATGGATAGAATCCGAAATGAAGAGATCCGTCGGAGATCGAAAGTAACCGACATAGCCTCAGAATCAGTAAGTTGAAGTGGCAGTGGGCAGGCCATATTTTGTCGCCCAAATGATGACCGTTGGGGCCGAAAGGCTTTAGAATGGAGACCACGTACAGCAAAGCGTAGTGTAGGCCGACCTCGTGCCCGCTGGACCGACGACTTGAAGGACGTTGCGGGGGGCGGCTGGATGAGGAAGACGGAGGACCGACATGAGTGGCGAAATTTGGGAAAGGCCTATGTCCAGCAGTGGACGAAGATGGGCTGATGGATGGATGGATGACATATAGAATACAACGTTTGTCTGTCTGCTTCGCTCAAAAACAGAGGCTACTGAACAGATTTAGATGCGGTTTTCACTGTTTAAAGTATCATTAATTTATTACGATTTGACAATAAAGTCACGCTGCTCTAAAATAAAATAGTTTTTCCCTTAAAACTAAGTTCGAATTATACAAATTAAAAACAAAAAAAACTACTGCAAGCCAAGAAAATCGACCACGGACAACCAAAACCAAATACTTTGTGCACTCCTGCCCCCCGATTCTGTATCGTAAAATCAGTTGCCGAACCGAGTGCCTATCGTCAAAAACATACATATCCGCTTATCTAAGGATACGTTCGCACTTGAAATGACGTCACAATTCGTCCATTGAAGGTTATTTTGGAAGTTTAATTTTTATCTGTCTTT
This sequence comes from Ypsolopha scabrella, assembly GCA_910592155.1. Lineage (NCBI taxonomy): Eukaryota > Metazoa > Arthropoda > Insecta > Lepidoptera > Ypsolophidae > Ypsolopha > Ypsolopha scabrella. The sequence goes on from OU342987.1 coordinate 14,054,537, forward strand.
GGTGAATAGCAACCATAGATGGCAACCCACACTGAGTTACATAATAGGCCCACTGACCGTATAATTATTAAAGTGCAGTGGTCCATCCACCGCATAACTAAAAAGATAAGCAAATTTGAAAAATGTGTCCAAGTAGGGTGGTTAATCACGAAGACATTGGATAATGGGGTTTTTAATTATTAATATTCAATATAAATCTAAACAAAAACGTTTTGAAAGAAAAACGCTTTGCTTTGTTGTTTATAATGGTTTTATATGTTAAAAAAAAGTCATTAATGTTACTTTTTTTAATACTTTATTCGTTTGGAGGGACTACTGTTTTAAACTGTAATAACCTCCACTTAGCATTTTTTCTACGCAGTGAACTTTCCTTTATCACGTTTTGGGCTTTGTCATTACAATACAATATAACTTTATTTGCACACCACACAGAAGGAAACAAAAATAATATAAATTACAATAGCCAAATAACGTAGGTACAATCAGGCGGCCTTATCGCTTATAGCGATCTCTTCCAGACAACCTTTGGGTAGAATCTGGTTTAAAAGGAGATTGATGAATAGGCGGTGCACTAATTTTAAAATAATATTTAAATATACTATACAAAAACTACATTAATAAATTAAAAGAAAAATAATAATGTATTATAGATAAATAACATGAATGAATAAATATATACATACATACATATATTACATAAATAATAAATAAACTTTAAGAGGAATGTAGATAGTTCAGTGGTCAGAGTGAGAGGTAGTGTTCTTTTACCAGTCTCTTAAAGACAGGTAGGGAAGGTGCTCTTCTTATAGATAGAGGAAGATCATTCCACAAACGGACGGCTTGTACTGAAAAGGAATTGTCATAGAAGGACGATGAATGCATTGGGGTAGCCAGGAGTAGATTTTGAGAGGACCGCAAGATACGGTCATTGTCTTGGAAAAGTCCTTTTTCATAATTTTATAGATGATGTATTTTTTAGAACCCTATCCATTGTACTATGTTGGGAAATAACACTCTTTCAAAAACTCATTTTTTACTACCTACGTCGTCTTAACCTGACTTAACACGACGCGTGCAGCGAGGTGGCAACCATAGAGACAACTTAGGTAGAGGTAGAGACTTGAGAATCTTGAGATACAACACAAACAATACATACCATTACGACATATATTTTCGAGGGGGTGTCAGACGTGTTTCCGAATGTAGCCTGTCAATAGAACTCTACAACCTCTCTCGCACTGAATTTTTTTTTCATCTCAAAGTAAATAGTAGTGGGTGAGCCTTATCTCCGTACTCCGGGCACAAATACAAGCTTTTCAGAGCGTGCAAGTTTACTCAATAGGGTTTTCCTTCACCGTCAGCAAGTACAAGATAAGGACACAAATACTATGCACATAAATTCCTGATTGCGTATGATTCGAACTCAGATCTTAAGATCGAGAGATCAGCGTCGTAGTGACTGAGCTACCGCTGCTAAATTATAATATTTTTTTAAAAGAATTATCACATACATATACCAATAATAAAGTATTAAAAAAGTCGTATCTGTACAATTAATATTTTTTAATGAAACGTGTTATTGAAGCAAAAATTATTGTCTGTCTGTCTGTATGTATGTTCCGTTTTAACTCGAAAACCACTTCACGGATTTGGATACGATTTTCTTCATTGTTATTGTAGTGAACCTGGTAAAAATATTATTATAAGCTATAAAGGATGTTGATAAAATAACGCTCAAGCTGAAAACGGGGAAGAGATTCAATAAAGAGGTTCGGAGCGGCGGCAAAAAGGCTAGTATTTGATATGATCATTCTTTTAGAAAATGTCTCAGTAGCGTAGTGTCAAAGGAGTTTATAAATACGTGGCTTAAGATAAAGGCAAGTTGTACATGATCTTTAAATAATGGAAAAATCACAACCAAAAGAAACTTCATTTGGATAACTTGTCTTACTTGTAACGAAGCAGGCTTTGTATGAAACAGTAGTATCACCGTATGCATGGATATGTAGCTCTAGTATCGTCTGTACATGGTGCAACGTCGCATACACTGGCGAGCACTAAAAGGGTGCATTGGAAATCCTTGGTTCACAACTTTGACAGTTTTGACACAAGGTGTAGGTTTACACGTGTTTTATGTAAATGGAGTTACAAGAAAGGACTAAAAACAGACTCGTGAGGTAAACTAAGAACCAGAACCCTTAAACTTCAAGGGTTAAAGAATAGCTTCAGTGTACACATACATACATATACTCACGCCTGTCTACCAGAGGGGTAGGCAGAGAATACAGATTTCCATCTGATACGATCCTGACACACCTCTTTTGCTTCTACATCCATCAATCTAGTCATACAAGCTCTTCTATTCCGGGTGCTTTTGACTTTGCCCTTCTTCAGTATGTCGCCTATTTGGTCGGCATACGTCCTTCTAGGGCGGCCCGGTTGAGCTTTACCTTCCATTTGTGCTGTTTAAATTTCTTTCGTCACTCTACTTTCATTCATCCCTCTCTTTACGTCCCAACCACCGACGCATTCCTTTTTCTATAATACATAGACTAGAATAATTCTAGTTCATTAAATTAAATAAATTGAATTAAACTGCTCCTTATTTTAGGCCCGTTGTGGCCTATCAATTTAGAATATGTCTTTCTTTTTATATCTAGATTAAAGAACACGAATTTGGTATTATTAGAGAGATTTTTTTTGATATCGTTATTTTATAAAACTACATGTGGGATGACGGAATGCGTAAGTCCTTTGCGTACGATTTAGGTTTGAGGTCCCTTTTTATAAAAAAATATTTAAGGCGTGTTACTTTACATTGCAACTGTGCAATACACTGTTTATAGATACCGCGAGGGAAATGGATATCTTGAATCCTCTATTTATTTATCTTTTATACTGTATTGAAGAAAAACTTACCCCCTGCCATATACCTCCTGCATGTCCAGCACGCGCTTATACTGCATATTTCTATCATTCTTGGTTTTTCACACTTTGACAAACGGGATATGCTTGAAAGCTTACTGTTACATATTTAAATGTTGCCATACCTGAAACAAAAAAATACAAATTGTTAATATATAAAATAGTTTTTTTTTTAAATGAATACCTGTCGATCTACACTTTAAGGCAAGGATTATCAGATAAATCCGTCCTTCTACAACGCTTTTATTTTACACTTATCTATCCTGCTCAGCGGGCCGCTCAAAAACTCTCAATTTTCTTAGTTTTAATGTTTATTTCAACTATTTTACAAATATTGTTTCCATAAAAATCTAGACAATAGTAAATCCTTTCACTTCAGGTATTCTTAATTGTAAAACAATACTTATACAATAAATGAAACTGGTTATAAGCTGAAAATTATCTACATGTTTCAGAATTATTTCAATGCAGTGAAATTACACAAAAATCCCTTAATAACTTGAATAAAGACATGAAGAAGCACATATTATATTATATTTTGATATTTTTAATCCGTATTTCAATGACCCGGAAATTGATTTAAAAACATTTTTTTTGCGTAAGACACGAATTCGCTTGCCTTAAGTCGTTAAAATTTATAATATTCTTATTTTTTGCATGTTTCTTCACTTATCGTATTCGTCAACATAAGTAATACCTTACACATTATCTATCAAAGTATGTTACGAAAGAAAATACCTAAAAAAGCTCGCGTTATTATCTTAGAATATTCCAGAAAAAACATTCTCAAAAACGTATGCAAAAACGCAACTAAAACACTAGAGCAACTTTTTATTATTCAAACAGCTGTCGTTTTTCATTCCAAATAAATGTTGAAGTTTAGATTTAAGTTATATTTCTAACAATGGCACGAACGCAAACAAAAGTCAAAGGATATTCTTTGTAATATGTTATAGAAATATCAGAAAAGTAAATCTGGATATGAGTAGCTCTGAAACGGGATTCAAAACCGGGATATACTATACAGGCTGTAAATGCAAAGTCAAGAATCCCTTTAGGGTATGAAAGTATACACGATTCTGATGTCATTAAGAGAAAAAAAATATACCTAGAATTTTCACCAAAAATTCAATAATTTTTCTAAGCTATGGCTACGCAGCTCACCGGCCTCCCCAGACACCTAATTGTACCCCGCAACCCGCAGCCCTCATACGAGTGGCCAGCGACCAGTGAGGGTGTCCACGCGATTAGTGTATTTTGAGTAAAGAAAATCGTCTTATTATAAGGTACTGGTTTAGAGATCCCAGTATTTAAAATAATATCTTCACCGATCATACTAACACACCCTTAAAGGATTCTTGACTTTGCTTTTACACCCTGTATACCGCAAGGATCCATCCATCCATCAGCCTGACATCGTCCACTGCTGGACATAGGCCTTACTAATATAACGGCACTCTTGGTGGTCCTCCGTCCTCCTCATCACCGATGGATATAAATCGCCAGTGTTTAATATATAGAAATTTATTTCTATTATAGAAAATGTAATAGTAACTTTTGGTTGATATAGTCAAATTCATACTGGAGACTTTTTAGTTTGTAAAGATCAGTAATAAGATTCAATTACCTTTTCTGTCAAAATCGCAAAATATTTAGGCTTCCTACTTCCTAATACTTCCTGACTAGGGGGGGGACACAAATATGTTTCGTATAGTAAAAAATTGAAGCTCGATCCTGACCTTTAACCGAGTCTCCACTACGAATTTGACTACATCAAACACAATTAAGATATAAGGGGACAATAAAAAAGCGTCCCGAGTGGCGTAAACTAAGATATAGCCACTGATTACTCCTAATAAGCCCGCCCAAAATGGCCAACCACCAAGCGACCATGACAAGCCGTACCGAGTGAGGTATAGACAGTTGCCTAATATTAGACAATTATCCATTACCGATAATAATGTTAATAATATTGATTTATTTGCGTAAAAGAACTTAGAATTAATACAACAACATAGGAACTTACGGCTAGTAAAAATGTTTTGCCTAAACTTAACTACGAAAAGTACAGTACTCTCAAACTTATAATGCGCATACGAATCTTCGCCACTGCTCGGCAAAGTTCGTATTTCCCTGCACTTTGTATACAAGCAGTAAGGTCACGTGGTACGTCCGGTCGCTCGGCTATAGATTTCTATGCGCATTATAAACTTTGGGCGCACTGTAGCCTGTATTTTAGGCATAAAATGGACAGAATATAAAGAAAACTTAAAATGAATTCGTCACCCTCGTTACATACAGGCATATCTCATAAAAATCTGGAAATTAGTTCAAGATACAATTGTTATGTACAATTGTACAATTGTTTTGGTCTCTTTTTATCATTGACGTAACTGTTTTGAAGAGCTCATAGTAAGACTTAATAATAGACAAAGCTCCATTTACCATGCCCATAAAATGTATTACAATCGGGAAAATCAAATCGGTTTTAATACTTTTCTAAAAAACTATCAAAAGTGAGATATGCCTGTATGTAAGAATTGTAAACTTAAAAATTAAATAAATGTAGAAGACTTCCGTAGATTTTTAATAATGAAAAAAAAAATGTTTACTATGAAATACATATGGCTGATGTTAGGCATCAGTGGAAGTATGTTAACTGACAAGGCTTTTAAATTATCGTTACTAGACAACGATATGTTCGAATAAATAAACCCAATCATAAAACGACAGAACCACTCTAAAAACCAATAAACAGTAATATTCATCGAAAACAAATTCGGTACCCATTACAGCTGTCACTATACAAGATATTATAAAAAATATACCAATAAAGTAAAAAAACTGGCCAAGGGAGAGTCGAACGCACCAACTGCGGCGGTTCCGTAATAAATATACAAATTAATAATCGTGCGAATTTAAATAAAATTGACCGCTCGCGCTCAAGTGCAATTTCCAAAATGTCAATGTTCCGAAGAAGCAAAAAAAATACTATCTGTTTCCAAAATAAACAAAAATTATTTTTATTTAACAATAACTTGTTGCCGAAGTGGCGGTAACAGACTGACAGATAGACGGACACCATACCACCCATCCATCCATCAGCCTGTTTCATCCACTGCTGGACATAGGCCTTTCCAAGATTTCGCCACTCTTAGCGGTCCTCCTGGAAGAAATGCCCATACTCACACACGCTGCATGGGCAGGCGAGTTAGTGAGCGCGGTGCCGAAAGTGACGCCGCTGCCCGTCACCAGTCTGTTTTATATAAGCCCCGGCAATTATATACCGCCATCCATCGGTCCCAGGCAATGGTGGGCCGCCTGGTTTTGCCTGAGAGCTGTTCTCTTACTCTCCCCCGAATAACTTCGGGAGGATTTGCGAGTAAGATGGTGGTACCTCCACAGTCGAGCCCGGCATCAGCTCTACCAATAGTGTTCTTTTTTCTTATTTTTAATATGGAACCCCAAAATTGTTCTTTATCAATAGCGGTAATAAATGTAAACAAACACTAATAGGTAGAGATCGAGTTAGGGTTACCACCCGCTGTGGAAAAGGAAATTATTGCCCTCGAGTTCACCTGTGCTGTCATTTTTTTAGGGTTCCGTACCCAAAGCAAAGGATAAAAAACTATCGACAATTCCCGAGGGGGTGTTAGAGGTGTCCCTCTTTGTTGTATATCACTTGAACAGTAAACACTTGTAACATTCTCTTTTCTCTGACGATTTTATGGCCACAAATACATGTCTTATAGAACATGCAGGTTAACTATTAGAAGTAACCCAAAAGCGCTTTTATTCACTAATTCTAATAAACCATGGATCTGTCGACGATATTCTGTATAAAGTAACAAATGTGCACACTAACAAAGGCCCTCCCGAAACAAGCCCGGGAGGCGAGGACCGCCAGTCAAGCGTATTTAGATTAGATAAGCTTTCTATTTAGCAGCATTGCTCTTTTTTTTATATTTTGTAATTATTTAATCTCTGTGTATTCTTTACGTGGCCGTCATCTCGGCCACGTAAACCTCGGCCGCGCGGCCGAGTAGACACCTTTCGATTAAATCAATTTTATTGGGGGTCAACTCGGCCGACAGTGAAAATTTGAGGTAGTTGTGTACAGTCAACACAAGAAGTCCTTAGAAAATGTAACATGATTTAAATTCTTAAGAAAAATAACGACTTGGCTTCAAAATAAAACAAAATATCAATATTTAAATAGGTATATATTATAAAAATCAACATCACGAAATGAACGAATACTAAACCTAACCGTAATTAACCTAATCACCAATAGGTATAACAAAGTTTCCAGCTGCAAGTTTTTTTAAAAAACCTTCCATCCATCCATCCATCAGCCTGTTTCGTCCACTGCTGGACATAGGCCTTTCCAGAATTTCGCCACTCTTGGCGGTCCTCCTGGAAGAAATGCCCATACTCACACACGCTGGGCAGGCGGGTTGGTGAGCGCGGTACCGAAACCCTTGCACCAGTGACGCCGCTGCCCGTCACCAGTCTGATTTCTATAAGGCCCGGCAATTGGGGATGGATATACCGCCATCCATCGGTCCCAGGCAATGGTGGGCCGCCTGGCTTTTTTGCCTGAGAGCTGTCCTCTTACTCTCCCCCGAATAACTTCGGGAGGATTTACGAGTAAGATGGTGGTACCTCCACAGTCGAGCCCGGCATTAGCTCTACCACCTATAATTAAAAAAATATTAAAAAACCTTATTTGAACATATTTAAAGAAAACACGTTAGACAAAAACAAATACTATATGGAAAAGAAGATACAGGTAAGACTTATCATGATTTCAACTACGCATGTTCTTTTCTGGTTACGAGATTGATTTTAATTTTTTTTAATAGTTTTATTCGAATTTTAATAGTAGGTATTTGGATCCAATCCTTTCTTAGATTGACTGTACTTTATATGTGAGGCCGAGTTGCCCCCCAATAAAATTGATTTAATCGAAAGGCGTCAACTCGTACGCGCGGCCGAGTTTTACGTGGCTGAGATGACGCCCTAGCCCTTATTTTTAGGGCATAATTGTTTTTATGACTCTTTTGTCCTTGTTTTTTTTATTTTTGTCTTTTTGTATTGCATGTGGAATTACTTTACTATTGAATTAGGTCCAGCCTGTAATGATAGTGTAAGTTTCTTCATAAATAAATAAATAAAAAATACTTGGCCAGCAATATTCGAATCCGGGTGTCAAGATTGAGAGTCCAGCATCCTACTGACAGAGCCACCGGCTGCTTTTTCTTAAATATTACGTTCTATTTATAATCAAATCAAATAATTTATTTGTTCAACATAGGTCTTATAAGATATTTACAGATTGAGATGTCCATAATAATGTTAGCAGCCAAACCCGATTTAGGACTAACTAGTTTTTCCTATGCCTAACTAGTTCATACATAGTTTTTTAGGCGTGTTAGGTTGCTGGTGAATATATTATAATAATTCAGGAGCCGAGCGAAGCGGAGCGGAGCGAGGCGGCGACTCAATTTTTTACAAAACTACGATCTTACCATATAATTATGAACCATATAATGAACTAGTTTGGCCTAGGAAAAACTAGTTTGTCTCAAACTCGGATTTGGTCTATAAAATATATAAGGTGACTTTTATTTATGCAGCCAAATTCTTACTGAAGACTCGGTAAGTGCTCAGTACCAAGGTTTGATAACTATTTTTTGAAATTCGTAAATTATTCTTTTCGTGTTCCTTACAAACGCAAGCCCAGCCCCGAGTCAATTACTATGAGACGTTAACATTTTATTCTGCGAAATCAGCAAAAAGATCACTTACCAAGCCTCGAGTATTAGTTTAGCTGTATAAATTATGTGAATAAATATATTTTTTTTATTTTACCAGTATATGGCCTTAAATTATTGTAGTTTTATTATGGATAATAGAGAAACTAAAAAAGGAAAAAGAATATACGATATATTTCGACTCCTTCAATGGAGTCATCATCAGTGGAATCAGACTGGAATTTAGACTTCCTATATACTAATTGAGTCGAGGTTGTTCTTGAACTAGTATAGAGGCACAAAAAGTATTTTTCTTATTTCGCAAACAGGATCGTTGAGTCCTGAAATTTTAGTCTCCGGTATGAATTTGGCTATATACCTATACACGAAAGTCTTCTAATAATATATATACATCACAGCACAAATGAGGTATTTGATGAATTGCTGTCTATATGTGTCGGTCCAGCACCTCTAACATGAAAGTGCTCTGTCTCACTCTGTTGATCTACCTAAAGAGAGACAGACAGTCGTATATCGAGCTGTCGAAGCTCGATATCGTCGCCTTAGAGTGAAAACCTCGGATTGCCAAATTATTCGAAAATAGTTTTATTATTTAATTAGAATGATAACCTCGTATTGCATCATTTCCCTTTGATTGTGATGCATTTCTGTGACACGTAGCGTCAAACCTCATATTGATTCGTACCACTCGGTTTGATGAGAACGAGGCAGTTTTTTGTTCCTCCTATACAATTCATCATAACGCCCTTACGAGGTTTTCACTCTAAGACGACGATATGGCCTACCATGCTAGGTACCCAGGTTAAAAAACTATTCCAGAGCTAAGTTAATCACGATCTAGTTGTTTGCCTCGGCTTGAATGGTAAATCAGAGTAGATCTACAAGTTAGATTGCATTTTCAAGTTGTTTGCAATGAAATAGATGCGTAGTTTGCCTCTTCAAGGGATTCTCTTTCTGTAGAACGTACGAATTTTTAATTTATATATAAGAACTAAGAGCTTTTCTTCGTTGAATAGACATTTTTACCAGAAAATCTATAATTTAATAGTTCTGTGACCCAACACAAATTAAAAGGCTAGGTGAATTTTTTTTTGTCACTCTCACTCCAAGCGAAAAAACGCGCAGTGCGAGAGGGGCGGATTCAACGCAAAAGAGAAAAAAGCATGTTTTTTAATTTTATTAAAATAACTAAAAGAACTAGCCAAATTTCCAAAATCAAATATCTAGATATTGTTAAAACCCATCTAATAAAATACGTTTGGGTTCCGTATCCCAATTCGTTAAACGAACAGAAAAAGTGCGTTTGAAGACTTCATTTCAATAATTATTTTCATCGAGGAAAATTAATCCAAACGTGTTTTCAAGAAAACAATACCCTAGATTACATGGTCAAAGTGCATATACCAAAAACGTATAACAATTTTCCGTGTACTTCATGAAATACACAGAAATATAGAATATGCACCGCGGAAATTGAACCTATGACCGAGCCGATAGAAGCCGAGCGCTATACAACTTAGTTACAGAGGCCATATAATAAATTAAAAAGGAGCAAAAAATTTTTGTCTTAAAACAGAAAAGCATTTTTAATGTCTCAACACAACTTTCTGGGGCATAATGTGGCTGACACAAAAAAAGTTTCGTAGAAAAAAAAACACCGTACCACCAGAAATTACATTTTACAAACAAATACCCAAATTTACATTTTTATTGCACCAGGAAGTCTTTTAACATGAATTCCATAACTTTATCTAGCATCAAAAGAGTGTAAAATTTACAAAAATGCAACCAAATTATTAACCTAATTATGACAGAAACTTATTTTTATGCCTGAGGGGTGCGACACAATTATTTTTTTATTGCATTCTAAAACATAAAACTTAAATCTAAAGTTACATTAAGTTTAAAGTAGCTCGTAAACGTTGTAATACACGCTTTTAATGACACACGATATTTTATTGTTTTATTAGAATTCCTGGAATATTTTTGGACTAGATTCGTTAAAAGCGCGAAGTATCTATAAAAAAAATATTTCCATAAAATCGTTAGTGGAAATCATGTAAAAAAAACAGGACAAGTGCGAGTCGGACTCGCCCACCGAGGGTTCCGTACAAATTAGTAAAAGTTAAAAAAAATATTTGGTCATTCGTACAGTTATGACCGCGAATACCGTTGTTCCTTAACCTCGATGATTTTTTTATGATTTAATTACAAATGTATAGTTTTAACATTTTTACTTATACTTGTAATATTACTATTTACTTGCCAAATTTCATAGTTCTTGGTCAACGGGAAATACACTATAAATTTTGATTCCCTTGAGAGTGTCGAAATATACATTTTTTGCGGCATAAACGGCCGTATTTTTTTTTTACGTTAACTTAGAAGTTTGATTTTTTCACAGCTTCAAGGGACTTGAGTATATGGTTTTAATTTCAACTCGATACCTCCACGCGTTCCCGAGATAAAGGGTCTTGACAGACAGGACGGACAACAAAGTGATCCTATAAGGGTTCCGTTTTTCCTTTTGAGGTATGAAACCATACAAAATTGATAGATACTATACTATAGGTATGTCAGTGAAGCATATAAGTTGGTGTTTCATCCACTTGACAGAAATAAAAAACCGGTCAAGTGCGAGAAGAACCCGCGCTCTGAGGGTTTCGTACCATTTAAATAAGTAAATACACTTCAATGATTTGAATAAAAATCACAAACTTATCAGTACCTAGAAAATGTATGAAACAAAACTGCAAAATTAAGTCGGTCAAGTATTCGGGTATATGAACGTAACCCTAAATCTGTATTAAAAACCGGCGTTTTCAGTACTTGTTGTTTAAATTCAGTATATGGCACGTGAATATACAGAAAATTCCAAATTTGTAACTAGTCTAGTTTTTGAGACAAAACGATCCAAAACTGACTACTTTGAAGGACACAGGTAAGAAAAGTGTTTTCTTTTCATGTTCAGTTTTGGGTCAACATTCTACATAAAATATTCAAATTTCAGGTCTGCAACTCATTCCGTTTGCAAGCTAGACTACTTTCTACATATAACGGTTGAAGCTGTAGACCCCTGTGACAGACGGACAGACAGACAGAGGAGGCTCAGTAATAGGGTCCCTCTTAGCATCCTTCGGGTACGGAATCCCAAAGAATAACCTCTTCTAAATAAAATAACAAACTTTCCCTCCGAAAACTCAACAGTAATCTTAATAATTTCCTCTGCAAATAAAGTTACTCTCACCCGATTAACTCATTAGGGATTCTTGTGAATTTCAAATTCAAACCCTTGAGGCGTTACTGAAACAGAAACACAAATTATATTTGAAATTGTTATTTCGATTTTCGACTTGGGAATTTCAAATTTGACGGTTTTGACCCAAGGCGTCGTTGCAATAGGTCGGCCACACGTACAGTTCAAACTCCCTATTTCTAAACAATTTTAACCGCTATGACCCCGCAATAAGAACTGCCAATAGCCTGTCACGCTATCTATGCCTATGTCATGGCCGATGCATGGCATCCGTGCCTTTTTAGAGTTCCGTAGTCCGACAAGGAACCCTTATAGTTTCGCCATGTCCGTCTATCCGCGGCTTAGCTCAGAGACTATTAGTACTAGATAGCTGTAATTTGCCATGGATATAAATATTAATTCCGCCAACAAAATGGCAACATAAAATCTTGAAAAAAATATTTTTTACAGGTACCTCTCATACACTTAAACTGGGGATGAATTTTTTTTCTCGTCTGTCCCATAGCGTGGGGTATCTTTGGATAGGTCGTTTAAAAACATTGTGGGTGTGTGAAAACCATTTTTCGATTTATCAATCCGTTGGCGAAATACTAAGCTTTAAATTGAAAATTTTAGTAAGAGTGGAGCGTCCCCCCCCTGCTGGCTAAACGGTTGTTTATAGAAATGTGAAAAAATTCACAGAAGTAGTATATATAATCAATTTAAAAGGAAAACTATCACCGCTAAGTAGGCTTTACAGGTTTACGAGTACAGGTCGCGCCAAACTTTTGATCCCCTCCGATGTATGGGACTAGAAGTTTGGCGCGGTCTGTATTAGTAGACCAACTCATAAAATGTACCGGGCAACTACGGAACCCTACATTGCGCGTGGCCCGACACCCACTTGGCCAGTTTTTACTCGTAGATTCAAAATACATTTGAGAATAGTTTGTGCCGAAATTTAAAAGTATAATGACGCCTATTCTTGTGTAGCAAATACTAGATTTAGAGCTGGCATAACCTAAAACTTTTCATTGCAAAATAGGCTTTAACGCAGATGGATAAAAGTTAAATGAGCTTGTATTATTTTAGATTTTTTAACTCTAAATTTAAGGTTTGCTGCACTAATCTAAAATCTAATCTAAAATAATACAAGCTCATTTAACTTTTATCCATCTGCGTTAAAGCCTATTTTGCAATGAAAAGTTTTAGGTTATGCCAGCTCTAAATTTAATGTTTGCTACACGAGAATAGGTATCAAATGTAGGCGTAGTCAAAAAGCGCAGTAACCGCACCCCAAATCTACTCGTGTAGTTTGGTTTTCCTTTTTGCTAATATTGCGTACTATTAAACCATAAGTTTATTTGTGTGGTATTCAAAACGTTTTAAATAACTTCGCTTTTCTTGCATATACTGTGGCTTAAATCAGACGGTCAGTATTTATATTTAGACTGTTTGAAACTTTTATATAAGTACTGTACAAAATATCACCAATAAACGATTCCGTTTTCGAGGGAATGAGCTTTTTATTTTTAGCATTAAAAGCATCGAATAATTGAGCAAAACAATTCATTTAGAGAACAATACAGAATTCTAAAACAACATAATCCCAGAGAAAAGAAGAACTCGGTGACTATTTTAAATATTTTATTGCTTGGTTTTTAAAACATTATTATGCATATTACTCTTCTTAAATAAGACACACCATTAACTTGAGTGTTAAGATTATTTGTTGCAATGTAACAAATAATACTTTCAAGCTTAAGCTAGTACTTTACTTTGCATGTAAATAATAAAGCTTGTAATCCTAAATAAAATATGAAAGTTACTGCTGAGACGAGCGACTCTTACGTAATAAAATTTAATACTCACTCACAGTCAACTTTTGTGTCATTTTACCATTTTACGGACGTCGTCTTTTGCTACACAAAATTATATTTTCTTTCTATTTAAAGCAGCAACTTTGTAATATTAAAATAATAGGCGGCACTGTGAAAATCATACTTCTTTGTGGCGTCGTAAAAGTAAAATGGGTTTATTTTAAAACAGGCGTTACCAAACACGCCACGTTACTTGTTAGCTAGAAATACGACTACCTATTTACCTAACAATTTCATAAAATCGCTAATTATACGCTACACGTAGCTTTTACAAAGGGTAAGGACTTTATTTGGTACTTTCCATATAATTCCTTTTAACTCAAAATCACCAGTATGCCGTGAAAAATAGAGTTTAAAATGCTTCAAGTGCATACAGATACGACCTTTTTCGATCGAGATTCAACAATGAATGCGTTACTAAGGGATGTTCAGATGCAACCTGTTTTCCTTTAATTTAACGACGTATCTGCGCTTTTGTGTCACGGAAGTTTCAAGCCAATTTCTCCATGCTAGAACCTATAATCCATTGAAAAATTTATAAACGTTATGTGGAGTTTTGAATGTGGAATAATTTGCCTTTGGGACATGCGTCTATTGAACAGTGTTTGGTATATCCGCCCTTTTTTTGAGACCAGATGTTTGAAAGCTCGCTCTCCATTGTGAGCGCGACTCAACTGAGTGCCCAATTATATTGTTAATTTTACAAATATTAAAGCTTTGAAATACAACACTGGATTCGGAATAATAAGCCATTATGGACGGTCGTAAATGGCAAAATTCGCGCGAGAGGTGTCGAGTTACTGCAGAAATGTGCTAAGTGACGACGAAACGACGAATGTACAATGGGCTTGCTAGCACGTCTCACACCGAAGGTGAGGTGTGCGTTAATTGAGTGCGACTATAAAACGCATGCCTTTAACAATCCTTTCCATATTAAAGAAACTTACAGCAGATCCATAAACAAGCTTAACAATACACTTGGATAAATAAAACTTGTACAAAATAATTATTTTTTAGCTTCACATAGATGGGTTGTTTATATTATGACATTTTCTCAGTATAATCTCGTTATTCAAAGACGAGCTCAGTAAATAAACGTGAAATAACATTTTCAGACTAAACAAAGTGTTTGTTTCGTTACAGTTAAATTAATTCGTTTGAGCTTTCTTACTGTAAGTACCAGCTGCTAACGGCGCTGAAAGAAAACCAAATATGAAATATGTACGTGAATCACGATTTTTTAAAGCTTGTGTATTAGGGTGCTAGGATATTAGAAGTATTAGGGTAGGGTAACGATAAATTATGTTTATTGGTGATAACAATTCGTTATTTTTTCAATAACTAGTAAAATAAATACTTACAGTTTAAATTCTACCACCTCCTTATACTTTCGTGACTGGTAGGGACTCCTCAAACCAATTCAAAAATTCTGAAAAAAATACAGTTTACATTTTTTTAAATATGGAAGCAAGTAAAGGGGTGCCCCAAAATATAAATAAAAAAATGTTTGTTCATACGTTTTTGGCATTCTATAGCAGTTGTTTCGGGAATTCGTGGGGAGAATTTGGTGGTCTTTCAGAATACCTTTGTATAATCCCTTGTCGACTTTTACGACAACCACGGGAGGTTGCTTGTTTTGTTGCTTTTGCGTACCTATTTATAATTTTTTTTCTTATTGAATTTTGTCTTGCTCTGCTTATTTCATACACTAACACATCTGAATGAGGCTAACGCACACTGACTCCCGTGAGTCACTCCCATCGGGTATTATTTGAAAATCAGTGCTGCAAAGCTCAATGTTTTACAGCAATATGCTGACAATAATGCCCTTTTCTTGCCACCAAATAATGTTTAATCATAGTTTTAATTTAATATTTTAATCTAAGTACCTTTTTATATCTGTTTGTAAAATTATTTCAGTTGTATGTTTCTGTTCTATATTTGTCTAAGATTTGTGTATTATCATCATGTGTAGTGGCTTGAAATAAATTGCTTTTTCTTTCCAATAATAACAAAAGTATTTGAAGTAATCAGGTTTGTAAATAATATAAATTGGCTACGTATGTCAGGTGACTTTCGTTTCGTAAGTTTCCACAGGGTTGGCCTTTTCTAAATAAAACAGAAAAGCTGCAGCGATAAACATAATATTTTAATCGATTAACGAAACGTTCGATTCGCACTTATATGCTTAAGACTTAATTAAGCATTGCCGATTGCCTGGTTGATTTTCGCTTTGACAGCTTTTGTGGAGAAAAAGCTCAAGTTTAGTGCTCCGTTAAAGCTCTTACTAGTTGGCAGAAAAACTAAATGGAACTTGGATTTAGAGCTTTTGTGATCTTCAATATACAGGCTGTTAGGAAAAGTACTTCGTTAATTTAAACCACGTGTGCTATAACAAAGTATGTTAAGCGTGTTTATATTTTTTTACAAAAAATTAAAAAGAAAATTATCTTTTTTATTTATTTTATTTTACAATATAAATTAAATTATTATCCCTTTCTCTTACGCGCCGTTTTTTTGTCTATCACCTATCTCTATCTATCTATTGCGTTCTGCTGAACTAGGGTTAAACAATATAATGAAAGTTTAAAAAAATATATTTTTCTATTTTATTATTTTCAGTATCAGTAAAAAAAACGCTCGATGTATGGAGATTAAATTTTTTTTAAACTGTGGTTGCGACCCCTTAATTTCTTTAAAAAAATATGAAATAAAAAACTTTGAGGGGGTGGTCCGTAATAAAACGGAAAAAAGTGAAAATTTGAATCACCCTAACACACATGCATAAAGGATTTTACAAAAGATCGCTGTTTATGGCTTATTATGGAAGTCAGCACTTTGTTCTAATTGTTCGAATCACGCAACCGAAGTTTTTGTCGAACTTAGCGTAAATACTCGTGACAACGAAATATACTAAGAATACCTTTATCATTATTTAGAGGGCACTGCAAACTAGGAAAGATAAATAAGAAAAAAATTCCAAGGCAAAAAAAAATAACTCTTTTTCATTTCTAATTGATTTTTTATAGTTTGTAGTGCACTATAAAGTGATGGATATTGCGAGCGAGGGTGCATATAGTTCGAGGGTGCAATTGATCACTTACACCCAAGTGTAATACTCTACATTGTTTCACTAATGCGAGGGTATAAAAAAAAACTTACAAAATTATAATATGATGATTAATGCACCTGTACCTATTGTCTGTCTCATAGTAATTATATTTATCCCAACTGGTTTCGGTTTTACACTATTATCAAGAGTCTATTAAATAACTAATAATACTTTTTTGCAGGATATAAAAATTGATTCGACGTCCAATCAATGATATATGTCGTTCATCAATTATGAAATTATGTTTGCAACAACGTTTTCAAAAAGAAAATTTTACTGCCGCCATTTTATTTTCATGTGACTTTTTCTTTTTTTTTGTGCAATCGAGTCTTACTGGCCAGTGTGATTGTTTTAAAAATAAAACTAATTTAGTTGCTGTTTTAAGTCCTAAACGTCTTTTTAAGATTATATTTAGCATATTTACATGTATACGCAAGTCACGTTTTTCCATAATAATATATAAATAAAATACAGAATAACAAAATAAAAAGGAAATAGGCAGAACAGATATTTTCCATTGTCATTTGGCGAGACGAGTTATTGACTACATAGTTAGTGACTGTAAGGGACACTCGTTTGATTTTCAAATTTACTTACCTCCATAGGTAGGTAAATAGAATTTACCTCCCGCATTTCGAGTTATATATGACTTACTTTCAGAGCATTAGTGATGAAAAATCATATAATACCTATATTAATGGTAATTTGATAGGATTGCTTCAAAGTTTTATTTGTAAGAACACGTTTGTTACAAATATGTATAGTTAATGTATTTGGGGGTATAGTCAGATATATGAAGTCATAGGCCCTAATCTACTGAAAAATCATGGTTAAAAGTGTGTGTACAAGAGTTTTCTAGACTCGACATTCCAACCATATCTACTTCTTATAGGGGGCTGTTCATTTATTACGTAAGACAATTTTAACCACTTTCTGACCCCCCTCACCCCCTTTAAATCTTACGTAAGATAAGTAAGAGTAGCAAAAATATATAAAAATTAAATTTTTGCTCACTTTTGTGATCTTACGTAAGAACAATCTAGACCCCCTCCCCCCATGTAATAAAAAAATAAGACTTGTTCGGACCACCTCCCCCCAAATTGTCTTACATAATAAATGAACAGCCCCTAGTGTCTGACAATACCAATAAGAATTTAAATGCACTTTCGTTATCAAGTAAACATATTGGAATTCCCAAAACAAAAGTTTCCAGTGAAACAGAAACCAGGTGTCTGAAACGATATCTTGTACGCCGTACAAGCATTGGCTTTGTATTTGGCTTATTTCCAAACATGTAATTGGCTGTACGGATCCGCCTTGTATTTCTTAATTAAAAATATAAAAGTGCTCTTAAGTCTTCTACCCCTTGCGATATAAAATTTTTTTCTGTGAGGTCTCCGTGTTGTTTACAACAGCAATGATTCTGGCCTTTTACCATCACCTGAGTCGCGTGCTGGGCCTCAAGGGCAATCTCCTGCGGATAAGAATGCGGTTAAGGCGTAGTAGGTCGATCGTACAATGAAAGAGATAAGCATATCTGACAAAGCGCGCGTCTGAGCAGAGCGGTCAATCAAGAAGAGAGTGGATAATGCTGTTTTTCAAGGAATAAAATTTAATATGAATTCACACAAGTGCGTTTTAAAAAAAAACACTGTGCTATCGTTTATATAATAGGTTTACATGTTAAAAATAGTAATCATTGTTATTTTTACTTTATTAGTTTCGATAGACTGCTTGTTGTAAATGAAAAAATAGCCTTCACTTTGTAAGTTTTTTCGATCGAGCCAATTTTTCTCTATCGCGTTTTGGGCTATTACATTGCCTTGTAAAAGGTTTTGTTTATAACATGTATTTATATCAGAACCACATCTCTTGTAGTTTGCGAGTACTACTTGTTTAAAAACTCCGTTTAGGCACCGGCAGGAGTGTTGTCAAGGGGTGCATCTACTTATAAATTACCTATATGATATACCTTCATACTTGTATGCATCCTTCCATCCATCCATCCATCAGCCCGTGTTCGTCCACTGCTGGACATAGGCCTTTCCCAAATTTCGCTACTCATGTCGGTCTTCCGTCCTCTTCATCCAGCCGCCACCCGCAACGTCCTTCAGGTCGTCGGTCCAGCGGGCACGAGTTCGGCCTATACACTACGCTTTGCTGTACGTGGTCTCCATTCTAAAGCCTTTCGGCCCCAACGGCCAACATTTGGGCGACAAAATATGGCCTGCCCACTGCCACTTGAACTTACTGATTCTGAGGCTATGTCGGTTACTTTCGATCTCCGACGGATCTCTTCATTTCGGATTCTATCCATCAGAGATACCCCAAGCATAGCCCGCTCCATAGCTCGCTGAGCGACCTTAAACCGGTGGATCAGGCCCTTTGTAAGAGACCACGTCGCAGCGCCGTACGTCATCACAGGAAGGACGCACTGGTTGCACATCTTACCCTTTAAGCACTGCGGTATTGACGATTACATCCTTATTATTATAAAAACAAATACAAGAAGAATATGTTTGGGTATTTCCGTTACGTCACATCGCGTTATTTTATAAAATAAATAAAGTAATTATAATATTTTTGCGTATGTTTCTTTAAGACAGGAGGGGGGGCGGCGTATCGCCTTGTACCCCCTCAACGGCACCCATGTATGTATCTAAAGGGTCTAATTAAGTTGGGTCCTAAATTCTTCACAGTACTGTTATAAATGCGATAGTTTGTGTGTCTGTCTGTCTATGTTTAATACTCTTTCACGCTGAAACAGCTGAACGAATTTGGATGAAATTTCGAATGGATATAGCTTATACCCTAACTTAAGGGCCCCTTCTCCTTGACATTGAGCACTTCATTTTGTGTCAGGTGAAACTGAACTCTATGACGTTTCATTATTGTTTAAAATATCGCGCGCTCTAAAGAATCACGTTTCGATGCCGAATTATTATGTTCGATGGATAAATACACCAAGTTACAATTTATATTTGGCAAAATTAAACCAATCACACCATTCTGTATACTCTTAACTTACGGGTGACTGAATTTCAGTTTCCAAAATCATCTGGGAAACCGTCAATGGGAAATACGCTAAGAGCAGTTTTACGTGATTTTTAGCAAATTTAGTTTTTTTTTTCTAGCTTGCTATGAATTCTATGCAAAAATCAAATCATTCATGTTGTAATATAACTCTTTGACAACTTGTGTGATAATTTATTTTTCATTAAACAAATATTTTCTACAATAGATCAGAAATACGGTGGAGCACCTTTAGGTGGTACAGACGCTTAATACATAGGTCACTTTTTATCCCGGAAAAAAGCATGTCGTTAAACCGAATAAAACGCGGGCGGAGCCGCGGCACAAGCTAGTCTTGAATAATTATATAAAGATAATTTTCAGATTTCTCCCTAGACGTGTGCTATAAGGCCCAATAGGCTTGTACACAGGGTAAACAAAATATTTTTCTATTTAGTCCGTCATTTAGATTATCAAAAAATATTGGACACGTATTTGTCAATCAAACAAAAAATGACAGAGATAAAGCGCGTCAAAGTTTGGGAGTGGGGGAAAATGACGTCACTTCTAAGTAAAATTGTACCTAGATGTGACGTCACGCGGAACTTCAGCGGGCTATATCTTCATCATTGTTTGTTTAATTGAAAAAAGAAAAAACACTTGTCCAATATTTTCTTATCATGCCTTTTGTATTATAGACTAGTGACGGGCAGCGGTGTCACTGGTGCAACGGTTTCGGCACCGCGCTCACCAATCCGCCTGCCCAGCGTGTGTGAGTATGGGCATTTCTTCCAGGGGGACTGCCAAGAGTGGCGAAATCCTGGAAAGGCCTATGTCCAGCAGTGGACGAAACAGGCTGATGGATGGATGGATGCCTATTGTGAACGAATTTCCAGTGTATAAGTCAACTGAAAGTACCCTATACGTTTTCATGGTGAGCCGATTTGTATGAAATTGATTACACTGGTCTACAGTGGTTTTGTTGCCCCAGATATGAAAATGATTTTGGGTCCATTTATGCACACAATTCATGAAACCATCAATGATTTTGTTAGATTTGCTCTGATTTTTTTAAAAATCTTTATTTTCATTTTACATTACAAAAATCAAAAAACGAGAAATAAAATAACAGATATATTTATAATGTCAGTAATATTTCGAGAAATTAGGATACATCGAAGTAAATAAAGAGGAAAATGTCGAAAATATATTTTATATTTCCATTAAACGCCTTTTATGAGCTTTTCTTTTATAATTTTTTCGAGGGACAATCTCTTTTCAAAGACCAGCAGTAAAATTGTTCAAAATATAAGATATGCAAAAATCATGAAAATACGAGCACATTGAGAACTTTCATGAATATATTCGTAATCTGGGCACTTGAAAACGTAAACATTTGCGATGATATCCAGGACAACAAAACAAATTGTTTTGTAGAGCTGTGTTACGTAAAGAGCAATAACCTTTTTTCGCGTTGAGTTATAAACCTGATTTTAGCAGCACCATGTGGCCGTAGACTTCTGTAGGAAGTATTAGTTTCAACTTGATATTTCCAACGGGGTCGAGAAAAATGTCTTGAGCTTGACAGATGAAAAGATAGACAGACGGACAACAAAGTGATCCTATATAGGGTAAAATTAAACCAACCCACCAAATTCATACTGGAGACTCGGTTAGTGATCAGGAACTAGGTTCAGTAATCCCTTTGGCCAAATTCGAAAAAAATAATATTTTGCTCCCTTACTGGTTGGACTAGTTTAAGTAAAATTCCTAGTCCAGGCAGTAAAGAAGCAAAAAAATTTTTTTTTTCGAATTACACCTTTTGGGTAATTGAAACTTGTTTCTGATCACTAGCCGAGTCTCCAGTAGGAATTTGGTCGGTTGATTTAATTTCACCTAGTAAGTTTCCGTGTTTTCGTTTTGAGGTACGGAACCCTAAAAAAGGTATTGAAATACATATTTTTATAAAGAAAGCAGCGTTTATTTTGATGTACCCTTTAAAACTATCACTGTCGTGAAATTAAAATCTTACAGTTTTTTTTTGTTCAGTACCTCAAGAGGAAAAAGCGGAGCCTATATAGGATCGCTTTGTTGTCCGTCTGCCCCTTTAAGACTCTTTATCTCGGGAACGCGTGGAGGTATCGAGCTGAAATTAAAACGATATCCTCAAGTCTACAGTCCCTTGAAGCTGTGAAAAAATCAAACTTCCAAGTTAACGTAAAAAAAGATACGGCCGTTTATGCCGCAAAAAAAGAACGTTATATTTCGACAGTTTCAAAGGAACCAAAACTTATAGCGTATTTTCCGTTGACCTAGAACTATGAAATTTGGCAAGTAATACTGTCTCATACTACAAGTATAGGGAAAAATCTGAAATTGCAATTATATTGTAATTATATCATAAAAATATAGTCTTTATCGGAACCCTCGGTGGGCGAGTCCACACTTGTCAGGTTTTTTTCAATGGATATAAATTAACGTAGTACGAGTAAATCCGGATGTGCGGAGCCCTTAACCGTTATTTGGGAACACAGAACCATAAAAACAAATTTAAGTAAACCATATCTACTCTTTGACCCAATCATGACCCAATCAATGGCCGATCCAAATCTGATTGTCAAAAAGAATGGAAGGTAGGGGCGTAATTCAATAGGGCCTAGATTAAAGGGCAAAAACGAAAGCCTTTTAGTTGACGTAATTTAGTTTCCTTGAATCTGACTTTCCTCCTCTTTTTAGGGGTCCGTCAAGAAGAAAGAACAACAGTGTAGAAAGTTTTCCTGAGATTTTATGATCCATGGCGAAATCCTTCGAATTCTCTAAATATTATAAGAGTGAATTACAGAATAGAAAAGATAAATTATAAACAAATTTCGAGACCAATATAATAGATAGGTAAGAAAAAAAACATCCTGTGTCCTGGATATACCTTGCAGGACTTGTAAGTAAGAGGTCGCAGACTCAAATACGGACCTAAGATTTTTCTTTTTTCAAAATATTTTGCTATTTTTGTCTGTCTGTAAGTTCCGTTTTAACTTGAGAACCACTCAACGGATTTGGATGCGGTTTTTTTATTATCATCGTAGTGACCCTGGTCAACACATCTACAAGGTGTGTTCATAAAATAACGCCCAAGCCGAAAACGGGGCCAATCCTGAATAAACGCGAGCGGAGCCGCGGGCAAAGGCTAGTATTTATTATGTGCTGACTTTATGTTTTGAAAATATATAACGTACAATTTCATTAAATTAATGTGTCAAGTAAAGAACCTTTTATCAACAACAAAATACGTTTCATCATGTTAACGAAACTCTGTTCTTCTTTCTTTTTAATGTATTTTATTTTATGTGTACAATAAAGTGTCATTCATTCATTCACATATATTGGCGATAGGCTTCGTCGCTTGCTACCGCCGCCCTCATAACGAAACCATGCCGCCAAGCGACAAGTTGTTGGGTGTCATGAGATGCCGTACTGGTACAGTAGTTACACTCATTCGTTCGTTACCGACTTCCGTAGATTTTAAGTCCCTGGACAGATTGATTACCTAATGCCTCACATGCTTTAATTCTCCCACTTTCGGAGCGAGCGCACTTCATCCTAAGTATCATGGACGCTTTCTGTCAAGCGCGGTAGTGACCAAGCGTAGGGCCAATGTCCATATATTTATTGAAGGAACCCTTGCACAGAATACGACGTGTACTTGCTTCCGAAACTTTTTTGGGGCAAATCGGGACTTTTGTTTTAGGCAAAGAGTGTAATGGGATTTTGTCATTAACTTTCTGATGGATAATGTTTTATCTGGAAAGACAGTGTCCTAACTTACTACAGCTTTTAGTAATGTTTAATTCTGTTTATATTTTACTAATTTCGTTAGGTATTTGCTAGGGCTGTTCTGTGAAGTATTTAATTTACCACAACCAAGCCAGCTGTTTTCTTCTCGATAGCATCATGCAGAAGGTACAACCCTAGGATTATAATTTTGTATGCCTTCTCTCCGACATTTTTGAATAAAACCCAATTTACATTAACATTTTATCTCCTTGAGATGGAGCCAAGTTTTTAAAATATAGAAAAATTTATTTCTATTATAGTTTCCCTATTTACATATTGTACAAATAATATAAGAAAATATAGGACCGTAACCGAGAATTAACTACAAAAGGTACAAAGATAAGGAACCCTAATAGATTGGGAGCTCAGGTGAAAAAAAGGAACCTAAAATAATGGTCGCAATGTTGACGTGACGACGATCACGGGATTTGTTTGTAGACGGGAGGTTGGACGTTTTCCAATAATCCCCAATAACCATGAGGAAACCCTAAAAATCCTATCAAAAATGTGGATATTTTACTATGTAAATATAATTTATATTGGCCCAGAAGATTGATATTTTTCAGAATTGGAATATAGATTCTTTCTTTCTTTATTCTTAATGTACACAGAAAACATATTAATAAAATATACACTTGAAAAGCTATGTACAATGGCGCGCTTATCTCAATAATGAGATTTCTTCCAGCAGACCAAGGGTGGATGAGATATATAAGATATAAGTAAGGTATTCATAATGTGCACATAATAATACTTCCACAAAAACAAGATTAAAATAGTACCTAAAATATACAAACAAGTAAAAAATACATACAATAAACTACATAAAATGTACATACATATACCTACACAGTATTAATAAATAGTATCCTATCAATAAATATATAATCATACATATATATATATATAATTATACATATATTATATACATAATATGTATACCAGGAGGATAGGTTAACGGAGATAGTGCTCTTTTATTTTCCTTTTGAATACACCAATGGAAGGACTGTCTCTGATAGTGTGAGGAAGAGAGTAGATCCACCAGAATACTTCCAGACCATTATTTTATAATATATAAAATATCGTCACAAATGTTTTTGGGGTTCGTTTTGGTATCTGGACGCTAAAAAGGTTGATATCCTGATTGCTATAATCTACAAACACAGAACCTGGTTTCTCGCTGGCTACATTACTTTATTACTCTACAATTAGGCAAAATTTCGCTCCTGCGCTCTCAGTCTAAAAAATACAACCTCTCAAGGCGGTTAAGTAATGGCCACCGTGCAGAAAAACTGCAGTTTCATGGCTGTTCCTATGCAGCCTTATTCTGGTTATTAATTTTATTGATTTTGGTTCTTTCTTCATCTACGAGCATTAGTCTGTCGATATAACTCTAAATATTAGTTTCTACCTCATAAAGTTATCATCTTCTGGCGAGTGTTCATCAGGCTGCGTCACATCGCCCGTTCGGACCGCGCGTACGCGCATATAAACTATTTGAAACTCTTCCAGTTCGCGACGATTTTTCTCCCGTTCAGTTTCAGAGAATAGGTCATCCAAACAACAAAAATACCGCGTATTTTTCTACCTAAGAGCGTCCATGGCGGGATGTACAAAATAAAGGAAAATGCGGTGTTTTACACTATCCCTTACCCTTTTCACTGTCGGCCAGCAAAGAGGAAACGGCTTAGTGGAATCTAAGTGGGGAAATTGTGGAACGCATGTTTAGAGATGAATTTTGGTTAATTTTGCGATGTAATGTAGCTCTACTACAATTTTGTAGAGTAAGAAGACATTCTAACTTGAATTTTTGTTTAATTAAATCATTTTCGAAACCACCTTACGCCGCATCGAACACGATCGTCGAGTTAAGGCCTTACCCCCGGTGCACGATAATCTTACTGATTGATTTTGAACTTCAGTATGTTGTCAGAAAGTCTACATTAGAACGCTCGCTTCGCGCGCTGCCGGCACGCATAATCAGTGAATTTTCGAGGTTTTTCTGGATTTTACGAAAAAGTATTTGATGTAGGAGTTTCAGACAGAAAACTCAAGCCGTTTAGACATAAAATGAAATAATAACTTAAAAAGGCATCATTTTCAAAAATAAAATTCAAATGAAATGTATCCAATTCGGTAACCGACTTGACAACGGAAAGACAAAGGTCTGGAAAAACACGTGTCCAAGTTTTACATTGATCAGATCAGTAGTTGACTCAGCATATTAAAACAAAAACCGTTGAAAGACCAAAGTGTTCTCTTGCTTTCGGTGTGGACGCGACGGAAGTAATCTATGGCTCCGTGGTGGGTCTTTACCCCAGCGGAAATACTAATGAAATCAAATTAAAAAATCATTTAATTTCCGAGTCAGGTTTTTCTTGTTAGATGTGTTCTACTGTATGGATATTTACTTTGTGTACTCTTTTCTAACTGAACTTGTTCGAGGACTATTAGTCACTGACGTGAATAACGAAACACTTTTGCAAAAGTTTATGGGTTCAAAGACGACTTTATGTTTTTTTTACTTATTGTTATAATTCTATTTTTATTTTTGCAATTTTTATTTTATTTTCGGTTACTTTATCAACACGCTTTACAGCCTATATAGGATGAAATTAAATCAACCGACCAAATTCATACTGTAGACTCGGTTAGTGATTAGGAACAAGGTTCAGTAATCCTTTTGGCCAAATTCGAGAAATATATTTTTTGCTCCCTTACTGGTTGGACTAGTATAAGCAGTGCAAAAAAAATAATTTCACCAATAGGGTAATTGAAGCTTGTTTCTGATCACTAACCAAGTCTCCAGAATGAATTTGGTCGGTTAATTAAATTTCACCTTGTATATGACTAGTTGACCAGGGCTACACTACGATGATAATTATGAGAACCGCAATCAAATCCGTTGACTGGTTCTCGATCATACAGACAGATCAAAAAAACAAATGTAAACTGACCTCTATAGAACTATTTTTTTTTGTCTCTTACGAGAATATGGACCAGACCGCAGCAGTGTGGGCGAAACCAAAAGAATAGGATTTTAGGATTTTTTGCCGACTTTTGTCTCGGTACTTATATCAAGATGTGTTCGCCTTTATTTCCTTATAATAAAGCTTCAAATGTTTGAGTCTATTTCTAGCGTTTTCATAGATAATTACAAGCATGACGAAACCTGATTATTTTATTTATTCCACGTAGACTTAGGTGCAAGCCACAAAGACACGGCGCGGCGCGCATCGAGCGCGCGGGCGTCATTCAAATTTCGTACAAAACGCATGGAAACAAAGTCGCAATTTGAGGTATGGTACGGACGCCCGTTCCACGCCCGACACCTCCTGAAACATATCATTCGGTGTGTTCAAATTGCGACTCTATTTCCATGCATTTTCTACGAAATTTGAATGACGGCCGCTTCTATCTGGCTTGACCCTTAGATTGTTTGATAGGTAAGTCGAACTCAATTTTGGAAAAAAATTGTGATAATTCCAAAATAAAGATTTTGCAATGCAAGTGCTGGTAAAGACTTATTTTATGGCACAAAACTGTTGGTAAAGTCAAATTTACCACACTCGTGTTTGATTTTTATTTTATTTTTTATTTTTTGGCTGAACCTTGGCTATCCTGCAATCTTTCCTCGTGTACCATAGACGTTATAATATGTATTTTTTTCACAGACGTATAATTACTAGCAGATCTAACATTAATAATAAACGCATAGAGTTGGCGTGAAGAAATTTTAGCTCAGTGAGTTACGGGCTCTTTTAAATATAAATAATGCTTGTTTCCAAACAAAATATATACGAGAGATTTGTAGTTTCAAGCATAAGCCAGCCAAAACAACCCATTTTTAGACGTTTCTTCGTACCATGTAGCTTAAATGTAGCTTATTTTTTGTATGGAAACATGCAACGCTATTTACTTAATCTTTTGGTTTGGTTTGGTCTGCTGTCTGTGATTTTTTTTACTGTTTAACGGGCGTGGATACTCAGTCCTTTTGAGCCACGCGTAATTTTAAGAAATTGCAGTTTTGTTGTTATTATTTGTAAAATAACATTTCGGGTCACTTAAAAGTTCGTTTAAGCGGCGAGAGTCATTATTATTATCACAATCATTGCTTAGAAGTTATAATTATTATCTAGCGAGCCGTAACATAATATTTCAGATCTATAGTTTAGTATGTGTCTTACTTTAAGAACATTTTATTTCGGTAAACAAATAATAATCTAAACTCAGACATTCCTAAACCCAAATCGCCGCAAAACAAAATCCAATCCATTACACCATCCCAGCGGAGAGCAGCGCGACATGCGCCAAAATGAGAACTCTGTAAATAACACGGAGATCGACACGCACAAATCACGAACTCGGTAACCGAAAGCTGCCGTTGGGACTTGTCAAACCGTAGGGTTAACGGAATCAGGAGCTGTTCCAGTTACTGGTTTTATTTTTGGCCAACAAAAAACGAAAGGCTTTTTACCAAATCCAAAGCGAATTTCAGCAACTGGATTTATTTGACGCTTTTAGTCATTTTGTCCGGAAAATTTTAATAAGAAAACAACTAAATAAGTCACAGATCCTCGATTTCACAGTTGAGAATTTCAAGTTAAGCAGTGCTTAACTGTGAAATGCAGTGCTGTGATTGTTTGATTCGTCGCTCAAGTATCGCTTAGCGAAATTTTCTTGATTCAAAAACTGAACATTAGCCATGTTTTTATTCTTTAGCATTTATAAACCTTTCACACAACTCTTTATTTAACAGCCACTAAATAGTAAAGAATTTCTTATATTTTACGCTTTTCCTTGACTTTATATTTCAAAAGTGTAAAACAAAAACACCACATGCGGGCGAGTCACTGGTGTCTATTAATCAAGATCAGCTCATCATCTTCATCTTCTTAACCCAACTTAGTGTCAGCTTTGGACGTCATGTCTGTCCATTTATTTGGGCCCTCTATATACCGGTAGTTGTCATGCCCAAGCCCATGTATCAAAACATTCGGGCAATAAGGAAAAATGCTATGTGAATTTTGATTCAATTTAGTTAGAGTGATAGAGGTTCATTTCCATATTATTCATCAATAAAGAATAGAATGTCGGAACACGAATAATTTACACTCTGTTATTGTTATAATTTGTGCTATGGCCGCGGACAGTTATACAAGAATAAATTAAGCTTTTTTAAAACTATTCAGTTATTTTAAAAGCAATTGTATTTAAATTTTTTGTTAGTGATTTTGAAGGATACGAACCATTCACTTTCTTACAAACTTACATAACTTGAAAAATACATCAATTACTTGGATAGTCTTTAATAAAAAAAAAATGTTGCCAACTTATTGTGTGCCAAACAATTAAGTTATTACACGGTAAATTTTAAGTGTGAATCATAGCTGCGTTATTATCGATTTCGCACTTCACAAAGAAACATTCGATCTTTAACAAAAAATAAAAATCGCATTTTTTGCGATCCAATATATAGATTATTATCGACACAACTATCGTTACCTTTTATAGCTCAAAACCGCAATTCGATTCGGGCCACCGAGATTTTACGATTGTTTCCCTATTGAACCTTTGTTAAGGACTACTTGAAAACAACTATGAAAAAAAATTAAGCACAACAACATGCAACAAAAACTACAATCACAATTTTAATATCGTAATTAATAATCATAAAGGGCATAATTCACTTAATTTCCTCCATAAGTTACCAAAGAAAATAAACAAATATTAGCATTAAAAATAAATGTGGTTATTTAAAATAATTAATTATTATTCCACATTTAAAATGCAAAGCGAAATACAAAAACTGAAGTAAGATACAAAATAAAATCCTCAGATGTCCAAACGGGAATCCACCAATGATAGCGTGGAAACCACACCGCTGTCATAATCGATAAAATATGATTCGATTCGTGCTTATATTTTATGGATGTCCAGATGCGGCGTTCTGCCGCCGGCCAAGGACATAGAGACAAATTAATAATTAAAATTGACCAAATTCAATCAATAGTTCCTTAGTTTTTAAAGTGCTGATCGTTTGCCTATTGAATGTTACAGAATAAGGAAGTATTGTGATTTGCGGTCCGATATAGACGAATGATGAAAGTTACTGAACATGAAATGGTTCGACATCGCGACAAAATATCAATAAATCGCCACTAAAATCATGAATAATTCAACGAAATTAAAATGACATGTCATCAGTGATGCAAATGCGCAAACTAAAGGCCATTGAAAAGTCTGATTGTGTTGGTAATGTATGTATAGACTGAACCAGTGCAAAAAGCCTACATACTATAATGTATACCGGGTGTAAATAGACTGCTACCATTATGAAACCACATATTCTACTGACCCCACTGAACCACTTTTCCCAAGAATCATACCCGCGGACACCCTTAGTTTAGGAAATAATTGAGTTCCAAACAAAAATGCGTGAACCCTAACGCACCGACATACGGGCGAGTTTAGAAAGAGCGTCGTCCGTCAAACAGCTGTTACCTTGCAGCGTTCTAAAATAGACCTTCCTCTTACAAGATAAAGTGTTTGAGTTACAGTTGAATATCTTTTTCTCTGAAGATTTGCGCGGGTTTTTTTTTCTTATAGTTGTTCAGTATGATCAGTAGAGTATGTGTTTTTATTTAATGGTCGCACTCTATTTACACCCGGTATAACATTAATTAGTCATAATATTACAAAAGGTAGAACGAAATAAACTGTGTCCCTCGGCTATCATCGGTTTTTAATTATATAATATACTTAATAGATATCACGACATGAAGCCCTGAGGGGTATACATTTTTTTCCTGTCTCTGAATGACCCTAATATGTTGGAGGAGGCCCCAAATTAAAAAAAAACTGGACTATTGCGAGTCGGACTCGTCCACCGAGGGTTCCGTTATGGACTATATTTTTTATACTACACCGGCTTGGAAAGTTCCTTCTTACTTTTTCGAAAACGATGGAGAATATACGTCATTGCTGTCATACCAATATGCGGGCGGAAAAAATGTATGAAAATCCATTGTTAACGTGCTGCTTTTTTACTTGTTGACAACATCCGTACGATAAGCATAAATGTTACATTAAAAAGGGTATAAACTTCTTGGTACATAACCTAGCTTGAACAATAATGCCAAAAGACAAAAAGTTTTCATGTCTTAGTTTGCAAAATAATACTGGCCACTTGTTATTTATGATAATAAAAAAATGAAAAAAGTGAAAGTCAAAAAGTTTTTATGTCTAAATTTACATGAAATTAGTAGACGAATGCACTTCTCGTTCCATTCGCTTAAAAAACTCCAAAATTTCTTGCCTGTTAAAACGAAAGTCATGCTTGCACAAACTTTGTTATTGCCACTATTAGATTACGCTGACGTGTGCTTCATGGATGCCACTGAGGAACTTGTCAACAAGCTTGAGCGTCTCCAGAATCTTGCCATACGTTTTGTCTTTGGTCTACGCAAGTATGATCATGTTACAGAGTACAGACGCAAACTAAAGTGGCTATCAATTCGCTCTCGCAGAAATATGCACATGCTTAGCGTCTTGTTTAATATTTTACACAACCCCTTTGCCCCTCCGTATCTTCGCGAACGTTTCGGTTTTCTTCCCCCTCGTGACAGGCTTCAAAGATCGTGTGACCTCAGGACCTTGCAAGTGCCTCAATGTAATACAAAATTTTACTCTAATTCATTTACAGTGCGAGCAGCTCGAATGTGGAACACACTACCTAAGATTCTGAGAGATAGTCCGTCAATATCTTCATTTAAACGTAAATTAAAAGAGCACTTCCTCTCGTATGAGTAATATTTAAGTATATATTTTAAATTATTTAAGTATATATTAATATTATATTTGTATTGATTCATTTGTATCCATTATATTTATATCTATAATTTATATTTTTATTATTTTATTTGTATAGAATAAGTTGTTATAATCCTTCTGTATGCTTGCTGCCAACCTATTTAGTGTATTCTTTCACCACAGTACTGGTTGGCTGGAAGAAACCTCTTGAAGAGGTAAGCTCGCCTTTGTGCATATTTTTTACTTTTTTTGTTATCTTAGTTTAAGTTTCTGTGTGTGTGTACAATAAAGGATATAATAATAAATAATACTGGTAATTTGTTTTATGTATATAATTAAAAAAAGAAATTGAAAACTGCAAATCGAACGCGAGTCATCAAATCTTTGGTTGTATCTTTAAAGTAAAGGTTACTCAAAATGTCGTCTAGTAGTGATATAGAAAAATGGGTGACGCCGCCAGAATTGAAAGAAACTGCCCAAGCAGTTATTGACAACCTCTTAGTAGTAGCACAATCAATTATCTCTTCTGCTTTGTCTCAAACGTCCCAAACCAAAATTAATCTCCCTGGGAAAAGTACAACACTGAGTTTCAAGAACTGTAATAATTTTAATATAAACTTTAATTAAAGATTTTGTCTTTTATTTTCCACGCAGGTGTAGTATAAAGCACTATGTATCACTCGGGAGAAAGTGCTATTCCCATAATATAATATAATCGGCCTCTTTCTCCACTCGGTGAACAATGTACTATTATGGTTTAATTACTAATGCATAGTTTTCAGATTTTTCCCTATACTTGTCGTTTAAGGCAGTATTACTTGCCAAATTTCATAGTTCTAGGTCAACGGGAAATACCCTATAAAATTTGATTCCCTTAAGAGTGTCGAAATATACGTTCTTTGCGGCATAAACGGCCGTATCTTTTTTTTACGTTAAGTCAGAAATTTGATTTTTTCACAGCTTCAAGGGACTGTAGATATGGTTTGAATTTCAACTCGATACCGCGACGCGTTCCCTAGATAAAGGATTTTGACAGACAGACGGGCGGACAGACGGACAACAAAGTTTCTCCTCTTGAGATACGGAACTCTAAAAAGATGCATGAATTTACTTGAACCTGCTTATTTGTCCAAAAAGACGAGCCAGAAAATGTTGGTTGGACTGTCTAGGTATTTTCAGTCATTGAACTCGGAGGCAAATCGCGGACTAACTAGACCACAATACAGCCTGCTTTGCCCAAATAGGTCGACGTACACCTAAATACTAAGCGGGAATAGGGTTGCCACAACGGACTTTTTGTCGGAAAGGCCGCTTAGGCCGCAGTAAAATAGGCTTTTACTAAAAACCGGTTCTCGATAGGTATCTTTAAATGGAACAATCTACAGAACAACTTTCCCAAAGAAATATAGGCACAAAAAAAAGAGAACTGCCCATAAAAAATTCACATCAAACAATGCTTTTCAAAATTTGTAAAGAAAAGAGTCTTTTTTTCGCTGTTTTGTTTTTTTTTTGGAATGCTGTTTAGTGTTATCTGTATGATATGGTTTAATCTAAAGATAATTAATTCTCCATTTACGCCCTATAGCGTTAGTTAGTTAGCTATATTTTAGTTTTCTATTGTTTAAGAGGCTAGTGTGTGTGTGCGTGTGGATAGGCAGGATGTTGTTCTGTGCAGGGTCTGATGTATGTCTGTTTCGGTTTCCCTTTTACACATAATATCAAACCTTTAGTAACTCGTATAGTGACATACGGACGGACAGACAGACAGACAGATAGACAGACAAACAGCAAAGTAATATTAATAGGGCTCTGTTTTGACCTTTGGGTACGGAACCATAAAAACTGTAATGGAAGGGCAGGAAGTTGGCCAATTTATGTCTCGTTTTAGATTCAAACCCTAAAAATTTACATCCCAGATTATTTTGAAGGAGTTTAAATAAAAATACTTGGTACTTACCACAGTTCCACGAATCCATGAATATTATTAATAATAGTTAACGTGTACCAAGCATTTTTATTTAAATTCATAATAATAAAATAATAATAAACGCAGTAATAATTTATTTTAATTCAGACATCAAAGAACATATTGTAAATACTCAACCTAAGAATAAACTTCAATATCCAATACTACCTAGCCAATTTATGAGGAGATTAATTAATCCCTAACCGTGCCAATAACCAACAAACAATCCAATAATTCCTAACCGATAAAAACATACATCACAAATTGGGGGACTAAAAAGCAAACAGCAACCTTAAACCGGATTAAACCAAAAAAAACCGCTTAAATCCAGTTAGAACCGGTTCAGAACCGGCAACCCTACGCGCACGGTATAAAACTCGCACTGAATTGCGGTCTGTGATCGTTTAGGCTTCTAATTAGTGTCCGAAATGGTTTGATTCAATTCTCTGATATTTGGCAAAAATTTCTCTGAGCAAATCATGCGTCCCATGGTACGTACAGACAACGCCCTGTGAAAAATGTAGCTTTCCTTAAAGCTTCAAAGTCTATAAGAGTGGTATGAGGGAGTCAGAATTAGGCACGAGTTCGATAACAGCTAAAATTACAGCTTATGGCCGCAGAAGAAACCTAAGGTATTTTGTGACACCTTATGGCACCGTTAATTGCACAATAGTTAAATTTGTAGATTTTTGCCACTTTTAGTCGCATAAGGGTTCGCATGGAATTTTAGACCACCATGCTTGCATTGTAGTTATATTGCACCTTTATTGGTATTTTCAGTTGCATTACGGTCCCGCGTGGCACACTTTGCTACGCTCTCCTGCATAGGATAGGAAATTGTGACTAATTTACTTCTTACGGTTTCTGTTATGCATTCGAGGTAAAATTAGCTCATAAAATTCCTTTTTTTATACCTAATATGGAGTCTGCAGTGCTTAGTGATAGGAAATAATAGCTTTTCAATAAAATGGAGAATGCTGTAAACCTGGCCGCACTTTTTACTTACCTATTGGTTGTTATTATATTAATTCACGTATATTTGGTAAACCAATACAAAATAGACATGGAGAAAATATCAAAGAAAAGTGGCAGTTACAGGCGCAAAGTTATGAAAGAATATAACAAGATGTTGGGGAAAGAAATTGGAGATGCGCCACAATTATTGGAAATAGTACAAATAAACAAACTTCAGTGATAGGAAATAATAGCTTTTCAATAAAATGGAGAATGCTGTAAACCTGGCCGCACTTTTTACTTACCTATTGGTTGTTATTATATTAATTCACGTATATTTGGTAAACCAGTACAAAATAGACATGGAGAAAATATCAAAGAAACGTGGCAGTTACAGGCGCAAAGTTATGAAAGAATATAACAAGATGTTGGGGAAAGAAATTGGAGATGCGCCACAATTATTGGAAATAGTACAAATAAACAAACTTCATATAAAATACACATTAAAAACACAATTTTGCGCTGCAAGCTGCAATTTACGACTCGAAGTGAATGACAAATGTGATGTTTGTCCATTCAATTAGTATTTTCACTTTCAGCTGTTATTTTCACTTCTCAATGGTGCTTAAGTAGTGAAAATAGCAGTTGAGGGTGCTTAAGGAGTGATAATAGCAACTCTACTGGATCTATTAAATAAGGTCTATAAGGCGCCCCCTTAGGGCTATAGCAGCTGCAGAAGGGTTGCATAGCACACTATTCAGCTTATTCTCGCAGCTTCTAACTGCAATTCTGTACGCTATATAGCCCTTATGCAACCTCTTTGTGCTGGTTGGGCGGTAAATAACGTTATACATTAATGCATTAATGTCAAAATCGCAAAAACGTCTCAGTAAAGTTTGTACTAGAGTGGAACAGCCCGGTGTAGGTTAAATAAAACCTTCAACAAGTTAATAAATACCTTTCAAATGGTTTAAAACATCATTAAATAGAAGAAATATAATTTTTCAATTTTTAGGGTTCCGTAGTCCGGCAAGGAACCCTTATAGTTTCGCCGTGTCCATCCGTCTGTCCGTCTGTCCGCGGCTTAGCTCAGAGACTATTAGTACTATAAAGCTGTAATTTGGCATGGATATAAATAAAAATCATGCCAACAAAATGGTAAAATAAAATCTCAAAAAACTATATTTTAAAATGGTACCTCTGATACACGTAAACTGGGGATGAATTTTTTTTCTCGTCTATTCCATAGTATAATAGGTCGTTGAATAGGTCGTTTAAAAACATTGTGGGTGTGTCAAAAACATTTTTCGATTAAGGGATCCGTTGGTGAAATACTAAGCTTTAAAGTGCTAATTTTTGTTAGAGTCAAGCGTCCCCCCCCCCCCCCCCCCTGCCGGCTAAAACGGTTGTTTATAGATATGTTAAAAATTCACAGAAGTATTTAAAAGGAAAACTATCACAGCTAAGTAGCCCTCTCTAAACAAGACTATGTATGGGCCGTTCTTCTAAATGTATGGGGCTAGAAGTTTGGCGCGATCTGTCTTAGTAGACCAATTTGGAAAATGTACCAGGCAACTACGGACCGCCCGACACGCACATGGCCGGTTTTTTTTTAAATATTTTCGTAGAAACTTTAAAGCGAATCAAAAACGTTTCTACGCGCAGTTTAGCTTCTGAAGCCCCTTAGTACTATTACGCAGAATTTAAAAAAACAAAAAGTGAACCAAACTATAAATAACCAAACATCCTTTATTTATTTAACCTTTCGCGAAACACAGTCAAAAGCTTAAATATCCTAGTTTATCTTAGAAAACCGTGCGGTTTAGCTAAAGCCACATGTAAATTGAGCCAGGCCACGTGTACCCTCAGTTTGCCGATCCTATGCTAACAAATTGACAACTTCTGATGCGAATTTACAAATTCTGTTTTTGTTTGTCGCAGACGCGGAGCTGAGTTGCGGTAGGCGGCGGACCTTGAAAATGTCAAGTTGAAATACCGATTTAAACGTAAAACGTTATTGAAGATGACGTCTCCAAAGTTATAAAGTACAAAAACATTATTGCTTATCGTTACTTATTTCGATACATAAGGTGACTTTTGTTTATAGAGCCAAATTCATACTGGAGTAAGTGGTCAGGACCAAGGTTCGATGGCCCTGTTTGAGAAATAATAAAAATACTAAAATGACGTTTTCGAAACGAATCAAACACTTTTACTGGTATCTATTTATCGTTATAAAGGTCTGGCGGTAGGGCTTTGTTGGTCATCGATTATCCTCTCTTTAGAGCGTCATTTCACGACACTGTTTAAGGGCAATTAATAATTAATTAATAAAATAATAATTTTAATTTCTTACAATAAATGTAAATGAGTTGGTTTGCCTAAAGGAGTTGGGTAAAATTATTATGATGGTAAAATTCTATGTATAGACATGCCGTACCGCACTGAAAAATTGCGCACAGAGTTGCGGTTGCGGCCGATGAGCCACAAAACCTGTGCAAGCGAGCGAGACAACAGGTTTACCGGAAGTGACAGCGAGCGAGACAAAAGTTCCGCTGCGTGAGCATAATTTTGATATCGAACAGCGTGTCTGCTATTTATACATTGAAGACTTTGCAGCCGACAATGCTTTGGAGCGACGTCTCTACATAAAGTAGGTACCTCTCGGATTACGTTTTTAAAATAACTCAAAATTCTCGAACGAATTCGAGAAAAGAACATTTTGTCACGTGGTATTTAGCAAATCCGCGCCGAGACCCGGGTTCAGCCGCAATGTAAAGTGATACTTGGATTAAGCCTCTGATAGACAACGTTGTTCTTACCTCACGTATCGGGTTTGGGTGATAGAAGTCGGTAGTTTATACTAAATAGGTTTTTATAAGGTCAGTGATATGTTTTAAATACGTAGACTCATTGTTTGTCGATAAAAATTGATTTTACAATAGACTTCAGATAGACTTCCGTTACAATAGTGGACCCACTCGATAAATAAATACCAAAAAATGGCAAAAAAAAATGTTTCCAAATGATAAAAAAGAAAAAAGTTACTTAAAACTAGTTCTTGCCTTCTGTTTGGTATTATCTAGATCTTGGTACGATCAGCAAAATAAATTAATACACAGGCCCAACGCAAACACTTTGATCCAAAGACATACCAATGAGTAATAATAACAAATAAAATGAAAAATATATACCCTCACGACATAAATCCCCGAGGAAGTGTAATAGTAGATTACACAACAAGTGAAAAAAAAGGGAATTTCTTTCGAGGCTCAAAGATGGATCCCGAGAGGAGCGAAGGATTCTAAAGTTGAATCCCGAGCGAAGCGAGGGATTCTAGAGTAGAATCCTGAGCGGAGCGAGAGATCCAAGAGCCGAGATGGAATTTTTTTTTCACAAGTTATGTACTCTACTTTTCACCATTGACTATGAGAAAATAAACAGTACCATATTAACTATTTGAATCAAATTTTATTATACTTACAACTAATCGGTACATAGTAAATTAATAAGAGAACAAAACATAAAAATGGCGGTTCTTTTTTTTTTTTGGTCTTTTTTCCAAGCGGCCGGCTAGTACGTTTGGTAAGATATTTTTTATATTGTGCATTGACGCTTGTTCCAAATTTAAAATGCTTTATTCGGGCATTTTTGTGGAACATAAAATGTAGTGATTGCAAGATTTATAGTTTATAGATTCTCGGGTGATTATGTTTTAAGATGGCTGTATGGTCACAGATACCTTTGCCATGCCTTTGAATATCCAAAAAGTTTAAAAAGTTACTTGTTCTCACTCAGTGAGGAAAAGAGCGTTTTATTCACTGTTTTTGGTGAACCAATAATCCCTTTTCGAATAGTAATGTTGAAAAGGTATATCACCACCTACGTTTTACCGACGATTATAATTATAACGTCCCAGCGTGATGGGTGGTGATCCTAACCACCGTACTTCGCGCACAGATTTGACAGCTTATCATGTTTTCCGACTTCCGAATCCGAAGCACGCAGACCATACACAAATGTGCCCCTGCGGGATCTGATCCTGCGACCTCCAGATTAGTGGTCGAGTACTTGCATAGGCGTAACTAGGTAGCCCCCCCCCAGAACTACGAGTGTCACTGATGTAAAAAGTTTTTTGTTGTTATTTGTATGTTTTTTGGGTGATCTCATTGTACGGAGGATTATCTCTATTTATCTTATTTCTATCACATAATAGAGAACAGATAGTTGATGGCTTCATGTGTTAGAGCCGGGGGTCGGGCCCCTCCCAGCTACAAATCCTAGTTACGTCAACGAGTACTCTGAAATGAGGAATATATGTACATTGTATTGACCACGTATTCCTTCCTCATCTCATCTATCACTTGGCTTTGGGTTCTAGGATCAAACTGTTTGCGCTGGGGTTAGTTTCTTATCTGTTTTGTTGGCTGTACAAAAAGAGTTCATTCGTTGATTCATTCATTGCATTGTGTCTCGTTGTACCATGATCATTCTTTTCAGATCTTGTTAGGTTAAAGTTATTGTGTAGTGTAGTAAATAAAACACAAAATAAGAATTTTTATACTGATTTTCTGAAGAAAAGTTCAAGACTCAGAAATAAAATGAAATTTAGAAATAAATTTTATTTTCGTCTAATAAATCTAGCAATGATTTGCCATCTCTTGTAGCAGAAAGAAAAAGTGATTTATGTTGTTGTATCTGACATTAAAAGTCTGTACAGTGTACGATGTACGGATCCCGGCAATATTTTTGACGATTCTGAAGGATTTAATTTTTTAGTGCTGTCAAAACAATTTTTTTTTTTATTCCAAAATAGTCCTTTAGTGTTCACAACAGAGGCTATATAACTTGGGAAAAAAAGTATTTTTAAGGTTTCTATACTGGGTCATTAGATCCATTAGGATTGCATCTTTAAATTAAATTAAATCAAGATTTAAGTAAATAAAATGTGGATGCTTTGATTCTGTGTATTTCATTAAGTACACAGAAAATTGTAATCTGGTATATGCATTTTGCCAATATATATGATCTAGGGTTTTGTTTTTGGAAAACCACTTAGGATAAATTTTCCTCGATAGAAATAATGAAATGAGGTCTTCAAACACACTTTTTCTCCTCGTTTGACGAACAGGAATCATGTACAGAACTCAAACATATTTTATTTGATGGGTTTTAATTTAACCACAGTCCTCTATAGTTTTAACCATGAAGGAAAAAACCAGGTTTTAACTAATAGACTTTGATTTTGGAAATTTTGATACGTATTTTCTTTTTTATAAATTTAAAAAACATACTTTTTAGGGTTCCGTAACCAAAGGGTAACCAACAGGACCCTATTTAAGACTCCGTCCGTCCGTCTGTCACCAGGCTGTATCTCATGAACCGTGATAGTTAGACAATTGAAATTTTCACAGATGATGTATTTCTGTTGCCGCTATAACAACAAATACTAAAAAACAGAATAAAATGAATATTAAAGGGGGCTCCCATACAACAAACAACAAATTTTTTTGCTCGATATTGATAACGGCAACAGGTAAACGCTTGAATTCACTTTAAAAATAAATAATAA
Source organism: Ypsolopha scabrella (assembly GCA_910592155.1). Lineage (NCBI taxonomy): Eukaryota > Metazoa > Arthropoda > Insecta > Lepidoptera > Ypsolophidae > Ypsolopha > Ypsolopha scabrella. The sequence continues at coordinate 14,094,613 of OU342987.1, forward strand.
AATTAACATGTAAGGGGGCTCCCATACAACAGACATGATTTTTTTTGCCGCTTTTATATATAGATAATGGTAGAAAACCCTTCGTGCGCGAATCCAACTCACACTTGGCCGGTTTTTCTCTTTTGCGCTGATTGCGTTGAATCTGCCCCTCTCGCATTGTGCGTTTTTTCCCTTGCAGTGAAAGTGACAAAAATAAAATTAACATTGCCTCTTAAACCAAAAATTCTACTTATAACACTGCACAACTTTTTCATTTTGAATGCTATGTTTCTTTAAAAAAGTTGTTCACTATTATCAGTAGATATTAGTTACATTTAAAGATAATGGTCTATTTACAGCCTGTATAAAGTGACGTCATAGAATACTTTTGGTATTGTCACAGGGTCCTATTCAAAACATGCATGCCATTCTGCTTAGCTCTCCTCGACTAAAACCTACGCTGTAAGGGTCTCAAAAGTTTTGAAGGAACCTTAAAAGGCTATCCTGTCTAGACATTTTTGGACAAATTAGATCTCAAATCCAGCTTACATTGAACAAGGTTAATATTGGTTTTATTCGGAATTCGCTGACCGAAGAACTGAAGGTCAGGATCTACTTATACTTGAAAAATCTAGACGCAAACCGAATAAATATAGCATAAGAGCTCGTTCAGACCCTACGTGACCAATGATTTCTATTTTAGAACGTTGCGCTTTCGAATTTACAATAAATATAGTAATATTCTCGTGTGCTTTGTGAACAACTACGTATAAGAGATAATAATTATAAATAAATAATAATAATAAATAAATATTTTACGCCTCACCCGTAGCCTTAGCATGAAAACATTACGGTTACGTTTAGTTTAAAGGTAACTTTAAACGTAACGCGGTTTTGTATGGAATTCTGATAAGTACGGCTATCAGATTTCATACAAAACCGCGGTACGTTCAAACTAAACGTAACCGTAATGTTTTCATGCTAAAGCTACTGGTCTTAAGAGGACTATAATTGCTGGTGACCTTCAAAGCCACAATTAAGAGCCGGTATAATACGGAAGTTTGAAAATAAAAATAAAGAAAATAAATAATAATCTACAGAATATCCAGAATGATGTACCTTGATCAGAATTTTGAATTTTTATTAAGAACTTTAACTAAATAAACACCAAACTAAGGTTCAAATTAAGACTAAGATCCGATTTAATTTATTAAGTATGCAAAGTTATAACTTTTTAGTCAAATTAAACAAATTATCACAACAAATGAGTTCCCTTCATTATTTTGGAAGAATTTTATTTATAATTGTATATTATAATTTAGGTATATTTTAGTGCATCCGCAACTTGATTCTCCGTCGAGCGACGGAGAGATCAATACGGGACGAGTCGTGCAAGTGAGTGAGACGCACGTACCCGGGGTCACCAGCAGTAATTGTCGCCATTTAAGGGTCCGTATAAGGCTCGATGGACAACTTCAAATGAGCATATCAAAGTGTTTAACTTGGTTAATCGGTAAAAATAATATAGACAGTAGACTATAGGGCTGATAGATTCATCTTAGAAAAACACAAAATCTTTTAGTTCGCTCGATAGAAAAAAAAGACGAAGTTACCTCTAAATTTCATGTATTTCGAGTGTAAAGGGGCCCTTCTTAAATCATACAGCGTTGAAATTTGTATTAAAAATAAGTTAACAAATGACATCGTCAGCTCGTCTTAGACTATTTTAAAATTTTTACCTAGAAGCAGAGTTATTAAATGAAAACGCAGGTTTTTGTGGGCGCGTGTTTCTTGGTGGTCGTAACAGCCACGGCTGAGAGCGCGCTATTTTAAACTAAAAGGAAACGTCGTAAAGTTCAGTTCTGATTGAAATGAGGTGCTCAATCTGACCTTTATATGCACCCGGTATACGGGATACGTCAACGTCGTTCATGTAATTTGTTTCAAAATATGCTATTCTACCGAAGTGCTACAATGTGACGTCATCGAAGAAGTCACGCAGTTTTACCAGAGTTCCCAGTTAATTCTCAACCTACATGCCAAATTTCGGCGCAATCGACCCAGCCATTCTTGAGTTGTCCTGCGAACAGACAAACACTGGAGCTTCTGTACAAGGTTTTCCACTTTTGGATGGAACCGTGAAAAGTATAAGTAACAAGACCAGATCAACACCTCTCTTTTAATTTAAGTAACCCAGAATGGAAGGGGAGCAGCTGAAAATCAGCGCTGCGCAGACACACAGGCAGTGTCAGGTTAACATCACGAGAGGACTGCCAAAACTACCTGTCGCGGTTTTTTGATCAGAAGCCCCAGAATTTCTATAGCAATGGGATCATGTCCCTATCTACAAGATGGCAGAAAGTTATCGAACAAAATGGCACCTACATACTTTAGTTAAATGTAAATAAACTTTATTAAAAATGTTTTGAATTTTCATATAAAATGCGAAGAAACTTTTCCCCAACCTAAAGATAATTTCTAGTCTCATTCGCTCACTCACAGATTAATCAGTCTATAGTCGGCGCCACAAAAAATTTACTTTGTTTTCTGCACGAGGAAAATCGACGAATTGAGGTCAAAATGGCTTTTTTGGAAAATGTAACTCTTTTTTAGGGTTCCGTAAACCGACAAGGAACCCTTATAGTTTCACCATGTCCGTCTGTCTGTCCGTCCGTCGGTCTGTCCGCAGCTTAGCTCAGAGACTATCAGTACAAGAAAGCTGTAGTTTGGCATGAGTATAGCTTAGACTACACTGAGCACTGTCCTTTCATTGTAATGTATACTAACTTTTTCTCATTACACATACCTATGTGGAGTATTTAAACATTATTTAGGGGCCATTTTTATTTTTATGACCACGTACGGATAACGTCATAAAAGTAATGGACCAACCACGATCATTCTGCGAAAATTAAGTGCGTGGAAACGAAAAAACAAAGATAACGTCTAAATAAAGTGACGACCATAAATTGTCGTCAAAAAAACGTTACGCGACCACTCCGTCTTACTCTAGCTAGAGTTCTTTCAAAGTTGCGAAGGAAAATGTAAAAATCTATACTAATAAGTAATAAAAGAGTAAAAACGTCGTGTGACATTGAATATTTTCGCGAAATTTTAAAATGAAATGGGTTATTAGAATTTTTTGAATGTTTGTCTATCTGTCTGTTTGTATCTTCCGCAGAGAGTACCATTCAATGAATTTGGATGCGTTTTTTTATTGTCATCGTAGTAACCCTGCGGGCCTATTATGTAACTTAGTGTCGGTTGCCATCTATGGTTGCTATTCACCAAAAACAGATAAAAAATGAACTTCCAAAATAACCTTCAATGGGTATTGAACTATTTACGAATTGTGACGTCATTTCAAGTGCGAACGTATCCTTAGATAAGCGGATATGTATGTTTTCGACGATAGGCACTCGGTTTGGCAACTGATTTTACGATACAGAATCAGGGGGACTGGTCAACACATACATAGGCTATAAGGGATGTTCATAATATAACGCCCAAGCCGAAAACGGGGCAAAGATTTAATAAACGATTTTAACTCAAGAACCATTTAACGGATTTGGATGAGGTTTTTTATTACCATCGTAGTAACCCTGATCAACACAAAAACTATAAGGGGTCGTCTTAAAATAGAGCCGCGAGCAAAGACTAGTGTTAAGTAATGAATTATTTGATCCTAGTTTTATATTTGATAAATATGTCAATTTATGTCATTTTTATGAAAAAATTGTTCAAAAAATAGCTCCTAACTAAAGAAAATGTATAAAAATACTGTACTAATGGAAAAACAGTTTTTCCTTTTCAATTCTATAGAAGCTTGGAAATTTTCCATAGTCACGAAATTAGCTGTAAACTCCCGAAAAATTAATTACCCGGTAAATTCAATTGTTTTCAAGCTACAATAACATCATTTAAAATCTGCCTTTGAATTGCTAACATCAATATCTTCCAGACAACCTTTGGGTGGAAAGAAAATTCATTGTGGTTAGCTGAAATTTGTTTTTGGAGCGTTATAAGTATTTCTTACCATTTCAACTGTAGAATTGAACCTTATATAATTAAAGTAACTTTGATAATACAAGATAGAGTTTGACTCAATGACTGTGTAGAGAACGAAGGCGCCATCTTTGTTAGGCAGTTTTTCTTTGAGCAAACTTTAACCGTGATGGTGATAAAGACTCTGTCATACACCCATCATACAGGACATATTAGGGCACGTACACACACACTTTATAATTTAAGGGCAAGACGACAGGTGATAAAAACATCAACTCTTCAAAAAAATACAATAAAGGAGCGGGCAAACCGTTTATTTTACTCGTATTAGTAACTTTGTAAAATTTTGGTAAAATTATACGAAATATTCGTGAAAATAAAGCTTTATGTACACTGTGGGTCTGATATAATCCCAGACGGACATTTAAACAATCTAATATTCACTTTTCACTGAAGTTTTATGAACGTACCAGCTGTAAAATTTTAAAACTGTGAACATTATTTATCATGCATTTGCCTACTTAAAATGAATTCATATGTTTTGAAGATTTTGGCGTTTACTGCATTTATTCTTCAATTATTGTAATGTCTGAATTGAGCTGAAATTTGATATGCAGGTGAAAATTGACGAGGGGATCGCGAAAAAATATTTGCAACTGTTACATTTTGAAGCATCTAATTACCAACAAACTTCTTTTAATTACTAGCTTTTAATCATTTATTTAAAAAAATAAAGATTTAGAAAATCAAACATTCAGGGGTATTAATCCGAGATATTGGAAGGGCTTTTAGGGGTACTACCCTTAAGCCCTCCCTCAGTACAATCCTCTCTATACAAAAGCCAAAATTCGCTACCGAGCGCTTCAGGGGCTAAACGCGTCCAGTGTTCCCGACTTTACCGATATATCGGGTATTTCTCATATTTAGCGAGTATTCTGATTTCTAGCCAGCAGCACAGTTTACAAACTACTCAAAGGATTAAGCTAAGAGCAGTATTTTGGTTGATTTCAAGTTACAACAAGTATTTTTTCAGGGAATTAAGAAAGTTCATAATAGGCTTTTTTGGATTTCATACGAAATTTGATATTAGGTGGAGAACATCGAAGCGTACAGCAATGTTGCGTAAAGCAACACGTACAGAAAAGCGTAGCGTAGGCCAACCTCGTGCCCGCTGGATCGACGACCTGAAGGACGTTGCGGGGGGCGGCTGGATGAGGAGGACGAAGGACCGACATGAGTGGCGAAATTTGGGAAAGGCCTATGTCCAGCGTGGACGAACACGGGCTGATGGATGGATAGATGGATTAAACTAAAACCCCAAAAAAAACGTAAAAAGTCTTTACGCATTCTTAAAATACAGGCTGTTAAGATGATTGTTAAGATCAACTACCTGGTTGAATTTAAAGTGCTTAAAAGGGATATCGTAGCGATTTCAGGGTTGGCTCCATACTAAAAGTGATCGCTGATCATCGTTCGGTTATCACCAATGCCAACATAATAAAAGTTGATGGATTACAAGATTCATACTTTCGACCACCTGCTTACACGGCAAGTTCTATGCCGACTGAGTCACTGAGGTTCTCATTATAGACGGATGAATTTTCCCGCTATACCTGTACACCGAATTCTGCAACACCATCTGGTAATGAACATATTGAACGCTCGCGAGGTCGTTTCGTGAATTCCACGCCTTGTTTAGAGTCCTGGCCTGAGGGATTTGTTTCTAATTGATATTTTCTATATTGTAATATGCACTCTTATAATATTTGGAGTATTCGAAGCTATAGATTTCGATATTAAAACATAATATCATAAATATTATGTATGTAGAACTCTTGCACTGTTATTTGTGTTCGTGCGTCCCAATATTGGGCTCTGGCAGAATAACAGCGCTGCAGTTTGTAATGTGTACATTGCAGCACATGCTGAGTTTAGAGCGCTTTTTTGCTACGACACATGTTACATTATGTTACATGGCTGTGTGTGTGTCATTAATTAAGTTTCAAAGTACTGCGTCTCAATGTTAAAAATTGTTAGAGTTAAGTCCTTTTATTTTGTCATGTCATGTGTTTTGTGTTGTGGTGATAAATAAATGCTTATCTTATCTTATCTTATAATCATTGTAAAAGTTGTTCTTATAGACGAGTTTTTAAAAGATTCCCGCATTTTTCGATACAAAAAATTCAGCAAGTGTTAAAAATTTGTATGGTGTGTGAAATGAAGTGCATGCTCTCATTTTTTTATTAGCTGGCAACACCAGTCGCCACTGGGTCGTCCAAACAAATTGCAAAGCAGCGTGATGCAATATATTCCGCCATGTGGGACGCAAGGTCAACAATGGGACCCTACGCATTTAATTTGGAGGGTTCCGCACCAAATCACGAGAGATGATCACCGCGCGGGGAACCATTTGGACGCAAAAATGATTACCTGCTTGTGCCGCGTGAAAGGTAATTTTTTTGCGAGTGCTCATGTCATTTTTTACCGGTTTCATGGTGGGTTATTGGTCTTGTTACAGAAACTTCATAACCATTTCCAGGATCGTGGATGGAAATTTGTAGCCTCTACCTACCCTGTTAAGAGTCAGGCGTGACTTTTGGTACCTATGTACCTATTTATGTGGAGGGAGATATAAAAAAATGAGTAAAAGGTGCATAATTTGACTTTCGATTTACGGCGCACGCATGTTCGTTTTATTTTCTAAGGGTCCGACCTCACAGCGCGTTCTGTTCTCCGCGTTCTGCTTTCCGCGTTCTGCTTCCCGCGTTCTGCTTTCTGCGTTCTAATCACTGTAATTTATTCGATGGCTTGGATCTTTCTTTATACACACAGATCGCGGCGTTCATTAGACTGATGTCATGAAATAAATTAATCTAGAATTATCAAAACATATTGTAACTCCTTATATAATGGGCCATTTTCCTGTGCAAGCCTTTTCGGTTTATGGAATAATTATATTTTTCTATTATTATAAGTACTTAGTAAAAAAAAATACATTTAAATCCTGATAAGAGAATGCCACAAAAAAAATCATACATAGTGACTAGGAAACTCAACTAGACGGGAGTAGCCCTAAATTGCGGGGGAACAAATTATTCCACTCGAACTATTTTAAAAGAAAGAAGGGTACCAACCACACCCTGCGCCCGTGTGCTCCTATTCACTCACACAGACACACGTCTTTTATGACATCTATTATTATAATGCGCAAGTAGGTATTCTGTTTGTTTAGAACCTAAACCAACTAGAGAATTTATTCGTGTGCTGTTTATTTTTCATCAGACCATGTGTGCTCTTGGCTATGATATTAAGGGTTCGGCAGTCGCGATGGCGTTTTCGTACTAGCGCACTTTGGATGTTATTAAAATTATTTATATAAAATAGCATAAGTTATTTAAAAATTATAAAAATTAATTGAAATTATACAGCAAAGACAAGCAAAGAAGTCTATGTATAGACATGGCGTACCGCGCTGAAAAATTGCGCACTGAGTTAGACCACAAATTCTATGCGAGTGAGCGAGACAACAAGTCAACCGGAAGTGACAGGGAGCGAGACAAAAGTACCGCTGCGTGAGTATAATTTTGATACCGAACAGGGTGTCTGGTATTCATACATTGAAGTCTGTGGTGACAAGTGCTAAAAATGTGTGGACTTACTAAACTATTTTATACTGAAAAGTGAATACAATATTTTAAGCAAAAGCATTTTTTTTCTACTGGAATGTGGTTAGTTAATGCTATATACACACGATGTTACCAAATTATAAAAGAGCAAAACAACACAAGTTATTTAACATTAAAACTATATTAAAGGGGTGACAAGGCGCAAAAATATTGCTGGATTTTCTGTAGAAGTGAGTAAGCTGACTGAACTATGTATTTTATACTGAGAAGTGAAAAAAATATTTTAAGCAAAACATTTTTAGGGTTCCGTACCCAAAGGGTAACCAACGGGACCCTATTACTAAGACTTCGCTGGCCGTCTGTCACCAGGCTGTATCTCACGAACCGTGATAGTTAGACAGTTGAAATTTTCACAGATGATGTATTTATGTTGCCGCTATAACAACAAATACAAAAACCGGCCAAGTGCGAGTCGGATCCGCGCACTCCCATACTACAGACATGATTTTTTTCCGTTTTTATAGATAATGGTACGGTTTTCTTCGTGCGCGAGTCCGACTCGCACTTGGCCGGTTTTTTTTCTTTTCTGTAGGAGTGAGTAAGCTGACTGAACTATTTTAGTTATACCGAGAAGTGAAAAAAATTTGGACGATTGCGATATAACATATGCAGCGGAGAATTGTATAAATACAAAAACAACCTTTTATCGTGCGATGACACGACACAAATTATAGAAAAAAACTAAAATACGTTTCTGCAAAGTATGCTGAAAATTGCGCCCTCAAAATTGTATTTTGAATTAATATTACAAGGTTAAAGAACTGCAGATTTGCAAGGAGGGTAGAACGCAAAATGTTTAAGAAAATACCTCGAGGGTAGAAAAATCATAAAAGTTTGTCTCGGTCTTGTAAACTTAAGAGAAAATTATGTATTCTTTTCATTAAAATGACTTTTCGTGGTTTGTGTTTTGATTTTTAGGGTACTGCTAGGTGAAAAACCTTATCTGGAAGCATTCCCTTCTAAACATGGGGATATTTATGTCTATTTCCTTTAAACGTAAAAAAAAAATACGTAAAGCAGTATAATACGTATATACATGATTTTCGTCTGTATAGCCAAATTCATACTGGAGACTCGGTAAGTGTTCAGGAGTAAAGTATTTCTGTAAAATACGCAAAATAAAATTTAGACTTCCTATAACAATTGACTCGAAGTTGTACTTGAACAAGTATAGAGAAGATAGAGGCACAAAAAATATTTTTCGTATTTAGCTATTTTCATTATTGAACCTTGGTCCTGACCCTTGCCTAGTCTCCAGTATGAATTTGGCTGTATAAACAAAAGTTTAACATAAAGTAACATTCGTTCATACAATTATTAAATGGCAAAGTATGATAAGGGTGTTCAACAAGCCATTAAGAGGCCTGTAGTCGGCGGCTTGAAGTCAGTCGCGCACGGGGTCGCTATGCTTGCTATTTCATTCTACATTCAAGTTCGGATTATAGAGCACTGACTGATTGTTATTGGTTGGCCCGAACGTTCATTTCCCGAGCTCGTACGGAACTAACCGAACACTAAGCTAACGCGAGACAAAATTCATGTCTTGAAAAAACTCGAGAATGGTTTTGGGTCTTCCTATGATTTCAGGAGAAATATCCCAAAAATCGAAATAAAACAAAAATATTGTTTAATAGTATAAAATATACTATGCTGTGAACCTAAAATTATTTGATTTGTTGTACCTCTTCCAGGACATTACGGTACATAAACATTCATGAAAATATGTGTAAAGTCCAGGACTTTATACGATTGTAACTTTTGTATGTATTTGATTTTAATAAATGTTTTAGGTTCAAGTCATTGAAATTGTATGGAATATGTTGAAAAAGAAAAAATAGTAAGCAATCAATAAGGATATTATCAGTGAACAGCGCTAGTATGGGAGTTAAGGCGAATAGAGTCGCCTTAAGGCCATGTATTACCCTGATTAGCCTGAAACAGGATTTTTTTGACGTAAAGTTTAGGGTTCCTGAACAGACTGAAAGGCTGAAAAAAATGCTCGGCATTACTGATAACACTAATTTAATGATTATTCAAACATAAATAGTAAAAGCTATTTAGTATCTGTAAAAATAAATTGCAAACTACTCCTTGAAATTAACTTTCGTCGCAGATATCTCAGAATATTGGGCGACAACTAGCTTTTTTTTATCGAAAACCATATAGCTGTACTGCTGTATTAAATGGATAATCGAGTACTTTTTTGTGTAAGCCTTAGTTTTACCGAAAGAATAAAAATAATGCAAAATAATCTGGGGGCACGGCAGGGGGCAATCTCAATCGCACTAAATAATCTAATTTAATATAATATGTATTACTTGTGAGATACATTGTGTTTTCATGCTAAGGCTAAGTCAATGTATTTATGTAAAACATAAAAGATTTTTAATATTGATATGGTCACTATAAGATGTTGTTAGGTTAGCTAATTATGTAATAACTTAAACAGAAGGTGCCTCAAGTAGGGACTGAATAAATTAACCGACTTGGATTTACATGGATCTCACAACTTTTTACGGTAGAAGAACTAATTTCCGAGACTTGGTTTTTTTTACAAGATTTGTTTTTGATGGCTTTTTTTTCATAAATGTGTTTATCACAAGCGCCCTAGCTTATACTAAACGAAATCGGCTTTAACAGTGTACGTTAAAAGTGGTTTTCGTTTACTAGGCGGTTTCTTTCCACTTATTTTATAGGTTTAGGTTTAAATGTTTATTCTCATAAGAACATAATATACATTTGTTCACTTAAAATGAGAAATGAATTTTCTTACGTATTAATTGTTAGTCCTTAAAATATATTTACATAGATTTGCATGCAAGTTGTTCCAAAATACAATGTTTAATTTTGATGTTTGTTAGTACTTAAATATAATATTAATAACAAAATAAATGTAGCTAGCACATTTGTATTATGTAATAGCGGTGACATTTTTAAAAATGTAAGCTTTAAGGAGTTTTTTAAATGTAAACATTGATTTCACATTTTTAATGTCTTTTGGTAATTTGTTGTATAGCTGTGCTCCCTCGTAAGCTATACTTTTTTTGCCATACAAAGTTCGGTGGGAGATTAATTTCAAATTAGCATAGCAGTATTATTAGTAGCGTATTTATGTCGTTTTTTGCTGAAAAAGCTCTATAATACATATATTGTATGAAATTAAAAAAAAAAACTTCCACTGTTAAATATTTTATTGATTTCATTCCCATCCATATCATTTTCATTACCAGTCACAAAGTAATCACTAAACAAATCAAAGGAAGCGATTTATTGAAAAGCAAGAAAAATCTATTTATCTGTGCCAAGCCATTAATTCGTATAAATTAATAATGATAAATAACAATACGGAACCATTAATACGCATTAGGTACGCGTCCGGAATAAAAGAAAACGAGGGCATTTTGGGGGTCCGCAAATTAATATACCACACGCTGTTCATATTTTATGTTATGAGGGAAAAATCGGGGGTTTTTCTTTTATTTTTACTTTTGTTGTACATTAATTATGATTCATATTAAGCTACTAAAGTTAATATTTGAATTATAATAAAAAATATCGTGATAATATATTAATGTAAAAATGACGGTCTCCTAAAATATTTTCAAAATGTGGCGTCATCAAAGTTGTTTCTAATTGTTTCCAACGCGAATGTTATATGTTAAACTAGCTTTTGCCCGCGGCTTCGCCCGCGTTCAATTAGTTTTTGTGTACTCCTATAAAATTGTAAATATTTTTCGGACTGTTACCTACAGTAAACATAGCTGGTGAAATGTGCGTGTTATGCGTCTCTGTGTTTTCCATTTTGTATGCCTCTTTTATAGCTTTTCGATGGGAACTGATTTATGGGATAGAAAGTAGTTTTTGTCCTAAGATCTAGAACTTTATTTTTGCAAAGTTTCTGCCCAATCGGTTCAGTAGGTACGACGTGAATGGGTAATTATTATAATTCTTAAACTACTGGTTCATATTGAATGAAATTTGTAATATACTGTGTTTATACAATGCCTGCTTGGTTACTGAAAATTCAGCCTTTTAGTTTTATCCACAACGAAGTTATAGGGGGTCGAAAATGGCCTGAACTGTTTCGAGAAAAGGATGGTACGGTCGTGCCGCTTTTTAGCTCGACTTGGCGGGGGCATTGCCGTGCCCCCAGGCTTATATCAAAATAAACGTCGTAAGTAATGTGATCTAACTCGGCCGTCATATTAAAAATTCATCCTCTTAAGAGCCCGGTCCGCGACGACGAAAACTTTGATCAAAAACAATATGTTGAATATTTTTCTGGCCTTTATCGCGATGTTTTTGGAAAAACTAGGGATATACACCACTTTATATTGGCCGTCTAAATAAAGGCCTAGAATTTATTTTATTGAATTGTTTCTCTTTTGCGAGTTATTTTATTACTTACGAGCCCGCTCTGAATCGTTATTCATAATATCTAAGTATCAAAATAAAGCGCAAAGGAGAAACAATTGTATGAAATAAAATTTAGATCTTCATCTAGATGCCCGACATGGACTGGTGTATGTCCCTGATTTTTACAAAAACGTCGCGGCAGTAACAATAAAAAATTAATTATAATGATTCGCATCCAACAGACGAAAAATACAGAGCGGGTTCTTCATTCCAAAATCACACTAATATTATAAATGCGAAAGTTTGTGTGTGTGTGTGTGTGTGTGTGTGTGTGTGTGTGTGTGTGTGTTTGTGAGGGTGTGTCTGTGTGTGTGTGTGTGTTTGTTACTCTTTCACGCTGAAATGGCAGAACGGATTTGGATGAAATTTAGGATGGATATAGCTTATACCCTAACTTAACACATAGGCTACTTTTTATCCCGGAAAAAAGCATGTCGTTAAACCGAATAACACGCGGACACGAATGTAAAATGAAAACGTTGGTTGGAGCAGGACAGAAGTACCTAAGTGCTACAGGTCTATATACCTAATAAAGACAGTTACAAAAATCCTCTCAAAAGCTAGAATCAGGCATTGAAATAAAACAGCGAAGCTAACAAAATCAAAAGAAAAAAAGAAAGAGTATGTCAAATAGCACTTTCTTTTTTTCTTTTGATTTTGTTTTGGTTGGAGCAGGACAGAAGTACCTAAGTGCTACAGGTCTATATACCTAATAAAGACAGTTACAAAAATCCTCTCAAAAGCTAGAATCAGGCATTGAAATAAAACAGCGAAGCTAACAAAATCAAAAGAAAAAAAGAAAGAGTATGTCAAATAGCACTTTCTTTTTACTGCGGCATAACGCGTTATAAGAAAAAAAGAGAGACAAAATCGACGCAAAGTCTCAAAAGCAATAACTAGCCAACGGCACCCGCGCGGCATTGTTCTTGGTGGAGCTAGTCACGTGTGGAAGGGAATTGTTACGGTATTTTACCGGTAATTCTAACGAGACTATGATATCGGTATTATTCTTGTTATTTGTATGACTCGAGATAAAAATAAAACATTGGGAGTGGATGGATGGATTGGGAGTATATTGTTACTTTGAACGGATTTGTCCATTTGCAAGGTAACAGGACTAAAGCTAGGGTTCCATAAAAAGCGGTACCAAAACAAGTGACGAGCGAACCAGAATTATACTTTACTTGATTTCGATTTAATTACGTTTATCGTTGATACTGATTCGTTTTCCCTTACCTGAAAAAAAAAAACATAATTAGTTACAAATAAGTGTAAGGAGTATTTATAAGTATGTTTATGAAATTTGATGCCACCAATAATTCCATCAGCTTCCATTAATCGGACTCTAAGATGTCGTTCTAAAAGATTTTGAATGGTAATAACAAATATCAAAATTAAACGATAAATAATTTGGCCAAGTGCGAGTCAGACGCGCACCAAGGGTTCCGTACCACCACACAATACGGGTATCCGGGTGTACGGAACCCTAAAAAATATTATGATAAATAACAACAATATAGATGTCATATCGACAAAAACAAGCCGTTAAAATAGTCTGCCGTCTGCGTGAGGAACCCCACTTTTTATCATTTTTTATTTTACTTTTGAATATCTTCTAAGATATCACAATGACATTCTTTTTTCCGGGATAAAAAGTAGCCTATGTGTTAAGTTAGGGTATAAGCTATCTAAATTTCATCCAAATCCGTCCAGCAGTTTCAGAGTGAAAGAGTTACAAATATACACACACACACATACACACACACTCATACACACACACACATACACACACACTCATACACACACACACACACATACACACGTATAAACTTTCGCATTTATAATATTAGTGTGATTGGTCGTGGTAGAGGCCATAGCAACACGTATTTTGTGAAAATTTCAACCTATTACGGTTGAAGCTGTAGACCCCTGTGTGTGACAAACCGACATACAGACACATAGACGCGGCGGAGGCTTAGAAATAGGGTCCCGTTTGGCACCCTTCGGGTACGGAACACTAAAAAAGGCTTTTTGAAGGAACAATATTTATTATTATTAGTTATTCTAATAAGAGTACTATTTTTAATTGATACCGGAAATACCGGAATTCCATAGAACCCATTCCATTCCCAATCCAAGAGTCTCGAATCCCTATCCCCGTAAAGTTTTGATAGCAGATGCTCCTCCGCCAATATTTGGGGAACGCCTCTCACTTTTATTTAGTTTTCATTTTACGCGTGACAACGTTGATCCTTTATGGCGTGATAACGTTTTTGTTGCGTTCCGTAGATTTCTTGTTTGGCCATCTGGGTTTTATTTTGGTACGGAACCCAAAAATATATAAAATTCTATGAAATAATCTGGTACATTATTTAACGTGCAAACATGTGGTGGGGATATTTAGAGATTGTTACCATATTGCACAGGGCGCGCTCGCGCTTCGTGTCCTATCTTCATTAATCGTTTTTGAAAATAGATAACTGAACGGGCTATATTCATGTAACTTTTATGTTCTAATGATATAGGTTCGTATGTTATAAATTTTATTATTTTTATTATTTCAAGATCTTTTGAATAAAATGAAATAAGTACATAATTGGATATCGTATCTCTTAAAGATTAACTTGAATATAACGACCCGACTGACACTCATATAAAAATTAATTGATCGATGGATTTTATCCATCAAAATGGCTCAAATGGGTCATTTTTAAGAATTTTTATTTCGACGAAATCTAGTACATAAGCCAAATTGTTCTCTTTGTTATTCTAGAGACTCATTCCTGTAGACAAACTGTTTATACCGTTTTGCAGGGCACTGCTTAAATGTATGAGATTGTTTCGTGTTTAGTAATTTAAATAAATAGTAGTCAAATATTTTTGGAATATTCCGGACATGGCCTTTTAAAAATAATACATCCTCTTAAAAAATATAACCTTCTAGAAATTTTCTAACGGAAAGTGTTCCAGAAGGCATTATACAAAAGTTTGTCTTATGATTTTATGATCCGTAGAACATATATGGTTTAATTTTCTGAGACCGAGATTAATACATTAGCGGGCCTTATATGTAACTTAGTGTCGGTTGCCAACTATGGTTGCTATTAACCAAAAACAGATGAAAAATTTACTTCCAAAATAACCTTCAATGGGTATTGAACTATTCAAGAATTGTGACGTCATTTCAAGTGCGAACGTATCCTTAGATAAGCGGAATTCGATAGTATATGTATGTTTTCGACGATAGGCGCTCTCGGTTGATACAGAATCAGAGGCATAGTAAAAACAGAATAGTAGAACAACTCCCGTGCCGTGCGAGACTTAAATGCCTACTGCTGCAGGGTCGTCAATTTATTTAGCAGCGATGCATTTAGCACCTATCGCAAGCGTGACTGCGGAGGGCAGCCGACCCTAGTCACACCGCCAGAAACCGCCTGAGATATTGTCGTTGTGTGCGTGCTGTGGTTCGTACGTGCAGGCTCGCAGTGGCTCGCACACATATAAGCTACGCGGGCGACATCTCTGTGAAGATAGCTTACTAGTCTGTTTCTACTATGTCAGAGGGCTCCATATTGTTTACATTTTGCACAAAAATTAAAAATTTTTCCGTATCATTTTCTGAGTGTATTATAGACTGACTATTTGTGTATAGCTGTAGTCTTGTGTAATGTACGTAAGGCTTTTAGTAATTACTGTTTGCGTGTTGCCATAGAGAACATCGCTTTATGTTTTTTTAAATAAATTGGTACGTTTCTTATTACAGGTTGAAATGTAGAAATAAGTAGGTAGCCGCAAATAGTTCACACGTTTGCAAATAATTGCAGTCAAATTACCGTCATATTCATGGAGGAAGATTATAACCGTGTAATTTTACCGGTTATAAATACCGCTAAAATATGTTTATGTACCTACTTATTTAGCAAAATGGTAAATTAACAGTTCTCAACGATATTTTCATTTTTGTAACGTCTATGACGTGATCTGTCAACGAAACTATTCATTAAACACGTGTGTTTAAACACCATTTACCTACCGATCAACCATCTTAAGAGGGCTATACTCGTACTTGCTGGTGACCTCCAAAGCCATAATTAAGGGCTGGTTCAATCCAGATGTTATTAGAATTTAAAAAATTACGCACGTAAATTTTTTAATGCACAATTCGTTAATATATGATCAATTTAGGGCTATGAATAAGAATTTACAACTAAATTATCCATATTTCATTGTTATAAAATCAAAATAAGTTTCATAATAATCTTCTACAATTCAAACGGCTGCCATTTTAGCGCGCATCAAGTGACGTCACATGATACTGCTCTTGCTTGCGGTGTATGGCGAGTGGCCGGTTTTTTCATTATTTTTGATTAAAACAACCTATTACAAAATATTTGAGGGTTTCATTTTACATTTATTAATTTTGAACTTAATATTTTATGATGAAATGTACTCACTTTGTCGCAAAAGGCAGTTAGCCAATGGTGACGCGTTTTGCATTTGCGTTTCATTTCATCAAAATGTTGTATTTTTTAAATGGAAATAATTATAAAACTATAAAACAAATCAGTTTCCCATCACCCTCATTAAATTCTACTAAGTAAATAGAATACAAAAACGCAATTTATATTACTTATTTAAACGACATGCATATTCTCCATTAACATTGATGTACGGTTTGGTATGACAATGGTAATTAACTACAAAATATCTAGAATGATGTACTTTTAGAATTTTAAATTTTTACTAAGAACTTTAACTAAATAAGTACCAAAATAAGGTCCAAATTAAGACTAAGATCCGATTTAATTAACTAAGTATGCAAAGAAACAACTTCAAACTTGGTCAAATTAAAGATATTATCACAACAAATACGTTCCCTTGATTAGTTTTGAAGTAATTTTGTTAAAATAATTGTAATTTAATATTTAGGTATATGTTAGCGTGTTCGCAACTTGGTTCCTCGTCGAGCGACGGAGAGATCAATACGAGACGAATCGTGCGAGTGAATGAGACGCACGCACCCGGGGTCACCAGCAGTAATGAACTTCAGATTTGCATCGGTTTCAGTTCCGTCCACGGAGATGGTAAAAATGTGAAAAAATTATGGTATGTTCCTTGACTCAAGACCATTATTAATTACACTTTATAAATATACATTATAAATACATTTTGTCTAAATATTATTATAAGAGTGCATTACAAACCAGAAAAGATAAATTAGAAACAAATGTAAAACAAGAATTTGAAAAAATTCCTCGGGCCAGAATTCGAACCTGCGAATTCTGGCCCGAGGAATTGTTTCAAATTCTTGTTTCTTGTTTCCCAGACAAGCGCGCTACCAATTGCGCCACCGAGGTACTTACCTAGACCGTTGAATTTTTCCACCATAATTGCCCATCGAATATTTTTGTGACTATTTGATCTAACTAACTTGTAATGCACATACTGAACGCTCACGAGGGCATTATTTGATTTCACGCCTTGTTCTTAAGAAACAGATGGCGCTGTCGTCGCTACAATATGTGTTGCTTAAGAAATTCACAGTTCTCATTAACTGAGATTATGTTTTTATTGCGATTTTATCTTCTAACAATATTTTTTTTCGTTTGAATTTCGTGAATAAAATTATATTTTATTAATAAATATAGTATATATGAAATTGTAAGAGATGTTATAAAAATTCAAAACGATTTTAGACATCATCATTTATATTATATTTTAACTATCTTAGAAATTATAATTAAAAAGATTTCAGAAAGAGACATTGGTCTTTGTAGTACAGATTGGCGCTAACCAGACTGCGTTTCTTCTGTCGACTTGTATCTGTTTTGATTTGAAACAAAATTGCTTTTATTTTATTATTTCATGTTATTTTTCGCAGGTGTATTAAAAAACGTCGTTTGATACACGTGCGAAAGTGTTGATATTTCTCGTCCGGACTGTTATTCTAAAGTCAATCGTGGCTCTTAAATATCAACCTTTTCGCACTTGCATCAAAATGTACTATTTTGCCTTATTTACTCGCCTGCCAAATTTCATGACATTCCGATCAACGATACTCGAGTTATCGTCGAACAAATATTCATATATATACATACATACATACAAACGCCGGATTGTCCAAGTAGACTCTAAGAACTCGCTCGCTCGTTCAATTATTTACACATAAGCTAGTTAAATAAACGTAGAAGAGATAGTTTTATCGGAACCCTAAGCTAGAAGCAAAACGAAATGAAAGTTTCACCAAAAAAGAGTAAAGTATCTTCAGAAGACAAAACTGTGAAAATACGAGGGGCCATATTTCACACAAAGTCCGAAACGAGCTTAGGAAAATGTTTTAAAATTCCCTTTTATTTCTATTTCTTGGACGTTTCCATTTGAATTTTAAATTCGTTTATAACTTAGTAGGTTTTAAACTACATAAGTAGGTGACAGAATACAATGACGAGTTATCCAAGTACGACTTAAATAGCTGCGGTTCCTAACTTTTTTCATCTAGTTACTCCTAAGTAATAATAAGAAACGTGTCTGTACACACATGTTAAAATAAAAGGTAATACCTTAAAATATGTACTAATGTACATTATCAAACAATATGATAATAATTAAAAGGCATAACAACGATATTATTATGAGCAAAAAAAAAATATCGTAAATTCTTAGAAATTATATCATAAATAATAAAAATTATAGCACAAAAATTGTATATTATTAAAATAAGTTAAATAAGTCACCTACTGTTAATTTTAATTTTAATGCTGTTGGGCAAGTGACCTTCAGAACTTTACCGGACAAAAGGAGGGAACGCCAAGATCGTTCTCTTTCAAGCTGTTCTTAACATTTTGGTCGAGAAAGTATAAAACAGAAGTTTTTTTTCATTATTTCAATATTGGCTTTACACTAAAAGTTCGTATTGAATGTTACCAGTTTCGTTTATAAAACTACTAAAATTCAATGTGCACTTTTGTCGACATTGTTCTATTGTTAACTTACCAGATAAACATAAAATTATACATGCCATTTCAAGTTTTATCATCATTACATGTGTTTTCGGCCATGATTACAACCTTCTATGTTCTATTTCTTTTCCTTTCCATAACAAGTCTTCAAGTCATTTAATGGTATTTAAAACGTAACACATAATTCTGTTCCGTTACACACAATACCACCAATCATCTTTAATACACAACAATTTTAGAAAAGGACAGGATTGTGAAAAACCCGTCAAGTGAGAATTGTAGTCACGCGCTGAGGGTCCCGTATTAAAATACAAATTATACAAATACTAAACTACATTTGTTAAATTCATCTTTGGTTCTCTTTTTAAGTTATGGAAGTGTGTACTTTTATTGAAAAACAATACTCAATTGAACATAATATTGTTTACTTTCTCGTTTAAATAAAAAAACTTTTAACAAAAAAACTAACTTTACATGATACAGCGGCATTTACTTAAAAGTTTAAAATAATTATATACTGACCTTTGGTAATGAAATTACACTTTTGCCGACTTCCTTCTTCCTGAAAGATATGTTCTCTAGAAGTCGGCGCTCTCATATTGTTTTTTGTGTTGTTAATATTATAGGGAATGCGCCAAATTCTAGATAACAAATGTTTCAGGAAGAAATAAGTCAGCAAAAGTGTTATTTCGCTAGCATCGGTCAGTGTGTAATTATTTTAAACTTCGGAACAACCCCGAGATAATTATTAGTTATAAGAAGCCTAAATTTCATTTTGATATAACAATACAGTAACTTTTAAAAGCTTCTTTCTTTTATTTTTTATACATACATGTAGTTATCATAAAATAAAATATATATCAATAACAAATAACAATAATCTCAAGATATATTTCGGGTCCGATCTGGAGCCGGCATCAGTTATAAATATAATCATGCAAATATAAATTTTATTTTGCGGTTTTTACAAAAAGTGTGTTTCTTAAAAACTTGTTACTGATCTGTTGATCACTTCCACGTTACAGTCTCTAATATGAACTTGGCTTTGGCTATATCAACCAAAGTCACCTTATATATCCATACTGGAGACTTGGTAAGTGGTCAGGACTAAGGTACAAAGACCCTGTATGAGAAATACGAAAAATATCGTATAATACACTAGCTCAAAATATCATAGATTACGTGCCTATTTAGCGTGCGTAAATTGACATATTTCACACAAGTGCTTTTTGTTTTTACTACTGACGCCATCTAGGGGAAACCAGCGACAACATTTAGTAAGCATGTTAACCTTTGTTTTACTTGTCGGTTTGTTGGTATTTCTGGAAGTAACCGGATACACTAAAAACTGTTTAAGATTATTATTTTAAAACATTCATATTATTATTAATATATTATGTATGTTAAATGGGTAAAGAAAGATGTTTTAAAAATTCAAAACAATTTTAGACGTCATAATTTATATTATATTTGAATTATCTTATTATTATTATTAAAAAGATTTTAGAAAGAGACATTGGTCTTTGTAGTACAGATTGGCGCCAACTACAGCGTTTTCTTCTGTCGACTTGTATCTGTTTTGATTTGCAACAAAATTGCTTTTATTTTATTATTTCGTGTAATTTTTCGCAGGTGTATTAAAAAACGTCGTTTGATACACGTGCGAAAGTGTTGATATTTCTCGTCCCGACTGTTTCGTCGTGACTCTAAATATCAACCTTTTCGCACTTGCATCAAAATGTACTATTTTAGACCTCTATACTGTTCAAGAACAACCTCAACTCAATTAGTATTAAGGTTCTAAAAAAAATTAAAACATGATAGAGTATCACTAACAGCAAATTTACATTTTTTTTCACCTTTTCATAGAAATTTAGTCACCTCGTTGAACCACGAAGTAAAATAAAATGTTGGTCAAAAATGTGTTTTTTTGTGATCATTTAGCGATACATGATCAGCATAATCTAACCTGGAACTATTTTCACTTATTATTGTAGAACCCATTGCCTCTCATAAACAACAAGACACACAGTACTAAGAAAAGTTCGTCAGAAAGCGTCCGAACGTGCGACGTGCATAGTAGCAAAATACTTCAACCAAATTAAGACGTTATGTCGTTAACATAAGATGCAATGTCAGTTGTACGAAATCGTCATTCGAATTTGTCACCCCATAGCGGTGACAAGATGCATCGCGGACACTTTTTGAGCGAGATTGTGAGTCTAGTTGTTTATTAGAGGTCAATGAACCTTATTTAAACAAAAGTCACCTTAGATAAGCCCCGAGCCAATTACTATGGGACGTCAACATTTTATTTTGCGAAATAAGTGTCACCAATCCGTGTTACTGATCACTTGCCAAGCCTCCAGTATGAGTTTGGCTATATAAACAAGTCACCTTATATTTTAAGATTTTCCATTACTCATTTATGATTCAGAACGAGAATAGGGGCTCATTTTTTAGGGCCAATGGACCGTCGTCGTCATTGGGACCTAGGATGAAGTGCGCTCGCCCAGAAAATGGGAAAGTAAAAGCAGTTGAAGCGGTAATGTCTGTCTGTACAGGGACTTCTGCAAAATCTACGGAAATCGACCGATACTATCGATTCCCCTGTAATTTTTAGGGCAAACCATATTATGTATTTACCTAAAACAACATGTTATTAGAATTCCTCGGTTCAATGAAAATTTATTAAACTAACAACTTAGTTCGTAAAAACAGTAATAAAGCAAATTCAACCTCATACCATTGAGATAGAATTAAAATTGATAATTCACCAATGAAACGGTATTTGTCTAACTAGCGTTTAAATTCGACATTTCATTTGTTAAGGGAACGACAGCTGTTGCGGTGTTACGCTGGATGATTCCGTTGACGGTTGCTTAAGGGGTAGTTCTGTTGTCTAACATGACATTGTTGGGAACTGATTTACATTTACATGCTAACAATTAATTAGCTTGTTTACATAATTTGATTACAGATTCAGATAAGGAGATTCAAGTTAAATTTAACAATAGCGAAACCATTTCTTGTTTCAATTAATCTTTAAATGTATTATATATTATATAAAGGACTAGCTTTTGCCTGCGGTTTCACCCGCGTTGAACTAGTTTTTGTGTACTTCTATTAAATCAGTCAATATTATTCGGACTGTCACCTACAGTAAACACAGCTGGTGAAATGTGTGTGTTATACGGCTCTGTTTCCCATTTTGTGTGTCTCTTTTATAGTTTTTCCATGGGAACAAAGGGAACAAGTAGTTTTTGTCCTATTCAAAGTCTAGCACTAAATTTCAGCCTAATCGGTTTCGTAAGCATGGCGTGAAAGGGTGACACATAACTTTTCTATAGAAATTTGAAAGCTCATTTTCATGCCATGGGAACTGATTTATGGCATAAAAAGTAGCATTAATCCTATTCCATGTCTAGAATTACATTCATGTAAAATTTCAGCCCAATCGGTTCAGTAGTTACGACGTGAAAGAGTAACGAACATCCATCTATCCATCCATACATCCAAACTTTCGCATTTATAATATTAGTGAGAATTAGTGGGATAGTGGCTTAGACCATTTAACACGGGACCTGGCAAAGCGCGACTCTTAGTACTGAAATTATTCTGCCGTTTTCCACGGGAGGGGAGGTTAACACGCACAGCACACATTTACTCATTCACGCACACTCCTGCGAAAAACCATGTGTGATATGTCACACTAAATCAAAAGCTGCAACACAAACACAAAGAGCGCACACAAGCAAACTTATATGAACAAATTGTTCATCATCATCATCACCTGTATCCTCAATCGATCCATCTCCACAGGATCTTTTCCGACCTTATGGAAAGATGCTCAAGTAACTCCCTCAGCTAAAAAAGCAAATCCCACTACTTTTTCTGAGTATCGTCCTATTTCTATCCTTTCGTTTCTTTCCAAGATCCTTGAACGTGCTGTCCATCATCAGTTAAGTGTTTTTTTGAACAGAAACAACCTTCTGAATCCTCATCAGTCAGGTTTCCGCCCTGGTCATAGTACCGCTACGGCCCTTCTAAAAATTAGTGATGATATACGCAAAGGAATGGATGATGGACAACTCACAGTGTTGACCCTACTTGAATTTTCTAACGCATTTAATACAGTTGGCTTTGAAATCCTACTGGGTCTGCTATGTTCTCTTAACATATCGCCAACGGTGATTGACTGGTTTCGTGGTTATCTACAGGGTCGCCGGCAATGTATCCGCATTGATGATACCTTTTCTGAATGGTGAGACACTGTTCCTCAAGGTGGCGTCCTATCTCCTCTTCTCTTCGCTATATTTATTAATAATTATCTCAGTTTATTTCTTCGTCCTACCACCTTTACGCAGATGATCTCCAAATTTACACTCAGGCCAAATTAGAAGATCTTCCATAAGCCATAGCTACGACAAATACCGATCTATCAAAAATATATGTCTGGAGCAACGAGTATGGTATAAAAATCAATCCCTCCAAGACACAAGTCATTATCATCGGAAGTCCTTGGTTCACAGACAGGATTGACTGGCAAACAGTTCCTACTATTGTATTTGATGGGACTATAATCACATACAGCAACAAAGTAAAAAAATTAGGTCTCCTATTAGATAGTTGCCTGTCATGGGACCCCCAAATAAATGAAGTTAGCAGAAAACTTTTTGCGGCTGCATGAGCTCTGAGAAGGCTTCGAAATTTCCTTCAGACTGCTACTACAATTTGCACATTCCTTATTACTACCGATTCCCGATTACGCATATATTTGTTACCTCGATCTTACGCAGGTCCAACTTGATAAACTCGAACGTCTTCAGAATTTCTGTATTAGGTTCATTTTTGGTATTCGTAAATTCGATCACATTTCTGAATTTCGTTCGCGTCTTAATTGGCTTCTTATTCGTCGTCGTCGTAATTCTCATATTCTGTCTCTTTTGTATTCTGTACTAAATAATCCTACTACCCCATCATACCTCAAAGCTCGCTTTCAGTTTCTTCATGGTACTCATGACCGTATCTTACGGTCCTCTCAAAATCTACTCCTGGCTACCCCAATGCATTCATCGTCCTTCTATGACAATTCCTTTTCAGTACAAGCCGTCCGTTTGTGGGATGATCTTCCTCTACCTATAAGAAGAGCACATTCCCTCTCAGTCTTTAAGAGACTGTTAAAAGAACACTACCTCTCACTCTGACCACTGAACTATCTACATTCCTCTTAAAGTTTATTTATTATTTATTGAATATATGTATGTATGTATATATTTATTCATTCATGTTATTTATCTATAATACATTATTATTTTTCTTTTAATTTATTAATGTAGATTTTGTATAGTATATTTAAATATTTTAAAATTAGTGCACCGCCTATTCATCACCTCCTTTTAAACCAGATTCTACCCAAAGGTTGTCTGGAAGAGATCGCTATAAGCGATAAGGCGGCCTGATTGTACCTACGTTATTTGGCTATTGTAATTTATATTATTTTAGTTTCCTTCTGTGTGGTGTGCAAATAAAGTTATATTGTATTGTATTGTATTGTATGTTCTTCGGCAGAGGGGGATAAGTGCGCTTGCCTAGTCCAGTATTATATGGTCTAAGGATAGTGGGATAGTGGGATTCCATTTTCCATTATATTAGTATAAAACATGTTAATTAAAACCACATTGCTTCAGAAACCGTTTACTTATGACACTACTCAATTATTCCAGGAAACCAAACTCTTGACCGTCAGAAAACTTTTTATCATGGAGATAATCACTAAGCCAAGTAATATCTCAGTTCTAAAACACAATAATGAAAGGTCAAACAGAAGAGCTGGCGAGTGGGAAGTTCCCCTCATGAAGACATCTTTTGGCCAACGACATAAAGTTTTCTTGGCCCCATACATACACAACAAATTAAATAAAACTCTTCGTCTCACAAAACTTAAAGGAACAACCCTGAAAAAGACCCTTTTACAACACCTGCTTACCCTTGACTATAACTCTTGCGAAAACCTCCTCCAAATTATAAAGTAGATAGTTGTTTTGTCTTAAAAGTTAATCCCTAAAATTTGGTTTATTCTCGTTTTATTCATTTACTATAACCTTCTTTATTATTATTATTTTTTGAACCACTAACAAACTATGTCCTTGTCTTTTATTACTATATCATATTTTAGTCATATTTATAGTAAACGACAATAATAACTTCATTTAACCATGTTAAACACGTCAACTTAGTCCTAAAACTGCATTACACTCACCACTAATATCACTCGATAAATAAGAATACTTTTTTAATGCACTTCAAAATAATCATTTACTCACAAATTACGCCCACCAACACTACACTCACGCAGCCTTGACACACACAACTATTTGCTCCAAGGTTGATGGTGCCCTATGGTACGGACCTAAAAAGTCTAGTATAGGGTACTAATAAGCTTTGTACATCTTGTCTGATTGAATTAACTGTAAATAAGTTATTGTGTAATCTTATAAAGATGTCTTTATGTTTGCATGTATTTCATCAATAAATGTTTTTATGTTTATGTTTATGTTTACATTCTTGTCCCTACACATGAAATGCAACATCTGTCTGTCTGGACAGTACAATTTCGAGGACCGATCCACAGATTTTGATGTAATAATTTATTCTAGAAAATGTTTTTTTTAGGAACAGAGGGTTTACGCTCGGCCATTACCGCGCCTGATGAAAGCCACCTAAAGATTTAGGTTGAAGAGCACTTCTCCAGAAACTGAGAGAGTAATGGCAGGAGTCATTCCCGTAAGGGATGATAACTTGATAGAAATAAATTTATATATTTTTTAAAACATTGGCGGTTTATCCGTCGCGAGGATTTACAAATTAACATTATACCAGCGAGGGTATTTAATCCCTGTTCAGAGTTTCCCACATACAGATTTACTTTTCTTTTCTTGTGTGTTTCTTTAACGGTTTTTAAGTAATACGTTTCTGTACAAAGTGCTTCTAAAATTCACCCGCCTTCGGCCTTCGCAAATTGTCCCATGTGTCAGAATTGCTATCCTGGAATAATTTAAAGACGCAAGTTAAAGAAGAAAGTTATAACTGTTTAATATTTAAATTTATTATTATTGTTCAATAATTTCTTAGAATTATAAGCCGTAATTTTTTGAGCCATATTTATTTTAATGTGCAATGACATTTCGACGTCATTGCCTGCTTTTATTTATTTTATAACTAGCTTTTGCCCGCGGCTCCGCCCGCGTGTTATTCTGTTTAATGACATGCTTTTTTCCGGGATAAAAAGTAGCCTATGTGTTAAGTTAGGGTATAAGCTATATCCATCCTAAATTTCATCATCCGTTCAGCCGTTTCAGCGTGAAAGAGTAACAAACATACACACATACACACACACACACAAACACACACACACACACACACACATAAACTTTCGCATTTATAATATTAGTGTGATAGTGTGATAACAACAACAAATTAAATAATAATGTACTTAACTAGCTAGCTGCCCCTTAAATAGATTTTTTCTCTCGTCAATATTTTATTGGTCAGTTAAAAAATAAACGGTGGGTGTTTTACACGCACGATATATGCTAAAATTAAGCTATGTTTTGTCGATTTTATTGTTTTTTGTTCCATTGAATAGACAAAACATTAAGAGCAATACAGGTTGTAGTTTTATTGTTTTTAGGGTTCCGTACCTCAAGACGAAAAAAACTGAACCCTTATAGGATCACTTTGTTGTCCGTCTGCCCATCAAGACCCTTTATCTCGTGAACGCGTGGAGTTCCAATTAAAACCATATACCTACTGAGGTCTACAGTCCCTTGAAGCTGTGAAAAAGTCAAACTTCTAAGTTAACGTAAAAAAAGGTACGGCCGTTTATGCCGCAAAAAACGAATATTTCGACACTCTCAAGGGAATCAAAATTTATAGGGTATTTTCCATTGACCCAGAACTATAAAATTTGGCAAGTAATACCGTCTTAACTACAAGTATAGGGAAAAATTTTAAACTATACATTTATAATTAAATCATAAAAAATATAGTCTTGGGCGAGTCCGACTCGCACTTGTCCGGTTTCTTTTATTAAACAGAAAAAGCATTATAGACTATACAGGATGTAACTAGGCAAGAAACATACTCTAATGATCACACTGTACAATCTTTCAACGAAAAATACTCGCCCAAATAAAATGAAATAAAATAAAATAAAATGGAAACTAGAGATTTCTTTAAAAATTACTTTTAAACTTGTTCAAAATCAGGATAATATAATGTGCAATCTAATCAAATGTAAAACCGTAATGAGGTTAATAGTATTAGTTACAATAATTTTATCTAAAGGCTGTGGTTTTAAATAAACATAAAATAAAATATACATTGGGAAATTTTCATTAAAATTTTAAGCCGATCTAAAACGCCTGATTATATATTTTTGATCAAGTAATCCACTCGATAATCTCTTAACACTCGTGGAAATAGAAAATTAATCGTTAGTCTGCTTGTGAATGTATAAAGAAAAAAAAAAACAAAAATACCTTATTGGTCCGTCGGTTCTGTTTACGTATGAGTATCATGTCAGAACTACTAAACTTAGGTTTTCCTGTTAGCTAAGATTTCCAAGAGAAAAACTAGTTGACACACCAAGCTAAGACTGAGAACATGACAAGCTTTTTCAAGTTTACAGAAGTACTAAGGTAACAACTACTGATGTTGACCTTGTTGCGCACGTCTCACTCTCTCACACGACTCGTCCCATACTGCTCTCTCTGTCGTTCGAGGAGGAATCAACCTGCGAAAGATCTCAAATTGACTTAAAATAAATGAAAAATATACGATATATTTCATGGAGTCATCAAAATATATCGTATATTTTTATGTTTTCTATTATTCACATAATTGTATAACAATTCAAGGCCACATACTGGTAAAATAATAAACAATATAATAAAATAAACAAGGGAACCCATTTGTATTTATAACATCTTCAATTTGACTAAGATGTGTTTCTTTGCATACTTAATTTATTAAATCGGATCTTAGTCTTAAATTGTCTTAATTTGGATCTTGTTTTGTTGTTTATTTAGTTAAAGTTGTTAATAAAAATTGAAAATACTAATTAAGGCGAGGCATTGATAAACTTTTAATTTCAAATCGGCGCCTTAGGGGAGTGGAGTGAGGGGGACTTACTCTATACAAATATGCGCTCACGAACTAGCTTATGCCGTAAGGTCGTATGCGGCAAAACAGTATTTTTCATTTAAAATGACAACTGTAAGTAATTTAATAAATCCAATCGGCCATATTGAAGTGTATTTGTAGACTAATTTAAATAAAAAACCTAGAAGCTTCATTCGCTCCCGTTTGTCAGTAAAATAGAAATCTCTGTTTTAAAAGAGGTTTTCTAAATTTTTTTTTCTCTGCTATGAAAATTAATCGATCAACTAAATCTACGGGCAAAATGATGTCAATAAAATGCTTAATCTAGTATATAAATTGGTAATTACATATGTTTTTTTATTGCTGAGAAAAATGGAGATCCATGTCGCCAAAATTTCGTGGCGTCGCCTTAAGTCATCTCATTCCAGGGGTTCTGTAGACTATAATTTTTTTTCTGCCGTTACATCTGATTTGAACCGGACCATATAGTGGCTGTTCAAGGTAACCAGTAATAGTTGTCCCCTTAATAGAATTCAGTACTGGAGAAGAATCATTTATAACCACTTTTTCGTATATAATACTTGACAAACACACAGTGCTTTAAAAACCCTTGAAATCGGACATTTCTAAGTGAAGTCATGGGTCGATACAGAGATGTGTTTTGAGCTTAGACCATTTAACACGGGACCTGGCAAAGCGCGACTCTTAGTACTGAAATATATTCTGCCGTTTTCCACGGGAGGGGAGGTAAACACGCACAGCACACATTCACTCATTCACGCACACTCCTGCGAAAAATTGATATGTCACACTAAATCAAAAGCTGCAACACAAACACAAAACGCACACACAAGCAAACTTACATGAACAAATTGTTCATGTAATTCGGCAGAGGGTGATAAGTGCGCTTGCCTAGTCCAGTGTTATATGGTCTAAGGTTTTCAGTGCAAAAAGCTATCGACATTTGAAAAAGGGACACTAAAAATGTCCAACTTTGAGATATTTTTTCTATAACTAGAAAGAATTGGCACGTGGGAGTTTTCTGGCACTCAAAACACATGTCTGTATCGACCCATGACATCAGTTAGAAATGTCCGATTTAAAGCGTTTTTAAAACACTGTGTGCCAGTCGAAGTAAAAGAATTTGTCAGTTCTGTCTAGGTCTACCTGTCCAGAATGCGCAGCGTTTTTGTAGTTGTATCTTAATTTACGTCACTCGGGGAGCCTCCTTACATCTCAGAGCCTATGCACATGGCGTCTTTTTTACGCGCAGGTGATACGATATAAACGCGATTCTTACGCAAACTAAACGCGCGTCAGCCGCAGCCAGAAACCTTTGCAGACGTCCAAATCACAGTCAAGCGTATGTATCGAAACAAACGCGCAGATAGGGGTAAACCACCCTATAACTGGCCAACCCCCAATAATTAACCACTTTTACTTTAAGCTCTTTCAATAAGCATTAACCGCCAACTATTGTTGGTTTTATGAACAAAGTTGGCCATAAACATTGTTTATAGTTCATAATTTTGACACCACTACTGTCTCGATGTGACTCTAGCGCTACTTGAATTTTACTTGGCGTCCAGATTTTGAGGAGCACACACACACGCTACGAAAACGTTAAGGTGAGTGTTGTGTTATATGGTTAATTTTTCAGATTAAATGGTGCAATAACTAAATAAAATTAAGTTTATGTTGCTTTGTTAACTTCTAATCATGTAATTGTGCTTTAGTTTCGTCAAAATCTCAAGATTTTCACGGTAATATCAAAGTGGCTAGTAAATAGAAAGTGAAAATATATTTTTTCCAATAACTAGCCACCCATGCCAGTTACTGGTATATTGTAACAAGTCTTAATATTAATAAGTTTTCGTCTCTGATATAATGATATTTAAGTTTTATTTCGTGTGGAAAATTTTTCCCGTTTTTATTACAAGTTTTCCAATAACTGGCCAGTTATTGGTAATATTAATTTAATTATCTTTTCAACGTTAAAAAAATGAAAAAGCGCCAGTACAATAAGGAAGACATAGATAAAGCTGTTCAATATGTCCAAAATGGTCAAGGATCAGCCAGGGCAGCAGCTAGGACTTTTGGAGTTCCCAGGAGTACAATCCAATTTAAGATAAAGCATCCTGAAACTAGATTCAAATCCGGCCCTAATACAATTTTAACTCGAAAAGAGAAACAAGTTTTGGTGGATCATATCATAAGCCTTAGTAAACGTGGATTTCCAAGAAAAAAGGAGGATATACAAGATTCCGTTGAAGATTTTCTGAAAGATAATCCACGGCCGTGGGAAATGGTTTATGTCATTTTTAAAAAGCCATCCAAATTTATCATTCAGAACAGCTGAGGGAGTAACCAGAGCTAGCGCCTGTGTTTCGGAGTCTAATATTAGGAAATGGTTTCATGAGATCCAACTGTATATAAATGACGAAAACCTTACGGAAGTTATTCAGGATCCTACACGTATCTATAATGCTGACGAACAAATGATGGGGACTCATTTGTATGTCATTTTTGCGATCGGTTAAATACCTCTGCGTCTTCCACTGATGAATGTTTGATGCATTCCGTGAAGAGGCTAAAAATATAGATTTTAGTGTACCTATGTAGACTAGAGGATAAGTTTATGCGCAGTACCTAGATTTTATAAACTTGTGATTAATTTAAAAGACTGTTTAATTGACGTACCTGCACCTCTTTCTTATGATTACAAATAAATATGTTTTTAATAATTTTTCGTTTATTTTTCATACTTTAAATCATATTTTAAATATATGGTCAGTTATTGGGTGTAATGTGGCCAATTTTTGGATTTTACTGGCCAGTTACTGGGTAAAACATGATAAAAAATTTAATATTAAATAAATAAATATATACGAGTTTGCTGGTATTTTTACACACAAACAGTATTAAGATTCTTTCTTACTTTAAGCGAAATAGACATCAAAATTTTTGAAGCGCTAAAAATAAGTTTGGTGCAAGGAAATTTCGACACAAGGTGCTTAAATGGCTAGTTATAGGTTGGTTTACCCTTGTATCTTAATTTACGTCACTCGGGGAGCCTCCTTACATCTCAGAGCCTTTGCACATGGCGTCTTTTTTACGCGCAGGTGATGCGATATAAACGCGATTCTTACGCAAACTAAACGCGCGTCAGCCGCAGCCAGAAACCTTTGCAGACGTCCAAATCACAGTCAAGCGTATGTATCGAAACAAACGCGCAGATAGATGTGTCGATACAGACGCGCTGTGGACGCGCATTTGTATATCCATTTTTCCAGTAGTACGATGATGCGTCGGCCAAGACAACATTTCTGTTAGCTGTATTGTAAAATAAACGCCCCCTCCGCTTTTTTGCAGCGCAATGCGTACGCGCTTTTGAATCGATACATACGTGCAGCCAACGCGCGTTTGTATCGATATAAATGCAACAATCTGCTTTTTGGACTGAAAACGCGCAGACAACGCGCGTTCGTGAATCGCGCGTCGCCGCTGCGCAAAAAAGACGCCGTGTGCCTAGGCTCTCAAAATCACATGAACAAAGTCCCAGACAGCCGAACCCTAAAAATAGTACCGAGGTATGTTTGTTACTTAGATAGGTACCAACATAGTAAATCCTTAGCGCGCCGATCTTATCAGTACCTATTTGACGGGTAAAGCTTTCTCAGATAAGTCTTTGCAAATCTCATTTTAATACTTTACTTAGACCCGATTTCACCATACCCTGCTAGTTATTTCATAAATCAGACATTACCTAACGAGGGATTAAAATTAACAAGGACACTAACATCTCTGTCAATTTTGTATGTCCCATGTCGAAAATGTAACAAGCCATTAGTAAATCAAACATTAAGCGAATAACTTAAAAATCATTCACTCACATTCTAAGCCAACCAAAACAAAATGTCATTATTTTCACTAGTCGTATTATAAGTTTCGTGTTTGGTAAGACGACTGATTTAAAATATCGTTTATTCTATTGAATTCAATAGAAATCGGTTTACATTTCGTTTTGCTGGTTCCAATGTCAAACATTTGTAGTCTTCGAGATAGCCTTAAACGTCACAGTTGTCGGTTGCCATGACAACAATGTAAACTAAGTAAGCTAATCGTCTGTTACCAATCTAACGAACCCCTAGAGTAGTCATTAAGTTTAACAACTGATTAAGGAAATTATAGCATCGTGGGACACTCCCTAACTTTAACAGTACGTTAAATGATATAACAGAAGTGTCAACTAACTAACAGAGTATGGTGAAATCGGGTCTTAGCCTTATACTTTGAAATATATTTTATATATATAGGTATTTTAGAGAATTATTGCTGTGAGTAGTAGAACGATAAGATGCCTTGAGTTTTAACTAAAATTCATGGATAAGAAACAATAAGAGAAAAACATCTCCACGACGTTAATCCCCGAGGGATTTTCAGAGGTCAGGGGCTCGTATAGTCTGTAAATGTAAGTGGCAGTCCAAGCTCGTACGATCACGTTTCACCGACGATTATTACATCCCAGCGTGATGGGTGGTTAGCCTTATCGCCGTACTTCGGGCACAAATATCTATCAAACCTGCGGAATGTTAACCAGCGACGTTGTAGCGACTTGTGTGGGGGTTTCGGCGCCGCGCTCACCAACCCACCTGCCCATCGTTTGTTAGGATGGACCATTCTTCCAGGAGGACCGCCAAGACAGGCGAAATCTTGGAAAAGCTTATGTCCAGCAGTGGACGAAACAGGCTGATGGATGGATGTAAGTCTAGCTTGTTAAAGCTAAAATGTTCCAACAGTACTGAGTTATTAACTTATTACTTATTGCTATTCTAAGTTCAAACCGATTCCAATATGACATCTGTGTATTCGCACGTTAAAATAATAGCTTCGTTTCAGACCTATACTTATAACGTCCCTGTATAATACTATGCTGGCGTATATAGAGAGGATATAGTAACTCGCTTGCTGTAACTAGTACATTTACCGGCTGTGATAGAGAAAGGGGATCGATACGCGAGACACCGATAGGAGATCGATATATCAAACGGGCAGGCTGTGTGGCATAAATAACGAATCTAACGGCCTAGTGAGCGAACATAGCAGCGTTTTTATGGTTTGCGTCCTCAACTATCATTTTATTACATACAGAGATTTAGATTAGCAAAAAATAAACAAACAAACCAATTTTTTTTATTTATAATGAAAATAAGGAGAAAAAATATATAAGAATCACACTAATATTATAAATGCGAAAGTTTGTGTGTGTGTGTGTGTGTGTGTGTGTGTATGTGTCTGTGTGTATATTTGTTATTCTTTCACGCAGAAACGGCTAAACGGATTTGGATGAAATTTAGAATGGATATAGCTTATACCCTAACTTAACACATCATACGCTACTTTTTATCCCGGAATAAAGCATGTCGTTAAACCGAATAATTCGCGGGCGGAGCCGCGGGCAAAAGCTAGTACAATATAATGAGAAAGATAATAAAAATTTACAATTAAAATGACTCTCAATATTAAAACCCGGGTTCGGATCCTGCCGCTCAAGCATAAAACACTGAGTTTAAGGGAATTTATGTGCATGGTATTTATATAAGGTGACTTTTATTTATGCAGCCAAATTCTTACTAATGACTCGGTAAGTGCTCAGGAACAAGGTTCGATGACCCTTTTTTGTGAAATACGTAAATTATTCTTTTCATCTTCCTTACAAACGCAAGCCCAGCCCCGAGTCGTCAAGATTTTATTTTAACAAATTAGCAAAAAGCGTTATCGATCCGTGTAACTGATCACTTACCAAGCCTCCAGTATGAGTTTGGCTGCATAAATTAAAGTCACCTTATATACTTACCACTTGCTCAATGGTGAAGGAAAACACTGTGAGTAGGGTTACCAGACTGGGTTCTCTTTTCGCAATTTTCGGGAACATTTTTATACGAACTTTGCGACGTAAAAACCGTCGATGAAAAGAAGGTGTAGGAGTGTTGACAGTTCCAATGACAGTCCCCAATAGAGCACACTCCTAAGAATATCTTTGGAATATTATGTTCTGACGAAATATTAAAATCGGGACTGGAAGAGTTCAAAGTGAGTGTACATAACTCAGTAACTCTACCTCCTTTATAATCCGAGACAGGGTGTAGAAAGAAAATACATGCATAAATGTACTGACAGACACAAACGTCTCTACCTTTTAATTTTTGTACCGAAGAGGGTAGTTGGACAGAACAAATTATAGCTTGCGATGCGTCGCCATTATGGATCGGCAAGTGCTGTGGATAGAATAAAAAAATAAATGGTTACATTGTTTTTTATAGAATACCAAAGGGTCATTTACGAGTTGTAGGTTTGTGGCGATGTATTGACTGAAATATGAAAAAGAATGCTTCGGTGGTTTGGGATATAAGGAAAAGGTGACATACTGAAGAAGGGCAAATTGGATAGCACCCGGAATAAAAGAGCTTGTATGTCTAGCTAGATTGATGGATGTTGACGCAGCGAAAGAGGTGTCAGGATCGTGGCACATAGCAGTCTCTGCCTACCCCTATGTGAGACAGGCGTGAGTAAATGTATGCTGAATGTATGCTACTCTTTAAATAACAACTAAAGTACCAATGAAAATAGTTTGCACACATCCTTTTTATTAAACCGCCTAATTTCATACTGGAGACTCGGTGTCATCAGGAACAAGGTTTAATGACCATCCAGGTGAAATTCTAAAAAAAATTAGAAGTGAAAACATTATATGAAAAAAAAAAATTCTTCTGGAATTTGATCAGTTAACGATACATACATAGAATTATTTTCAGTTATTATTGTATACCTTATAGAGTGAAAAAAAAAATTAAGCTGTTTCAAGTTATTAGCTTATTATTTTTTATTTATAAAATGTGATTGTGATAGAAAGACATGTATGTTTGTCTGGTGGTACCTATGTCTGCTTCTGTCTGTGTGCAAAAACAAAAACATCAATGAAAATAGTTTGCACACATCCTCTTTATATAGAAAAAAAAGCTTTAATACTATGTCTCCATGCAGTCTGTCAATCTGCAGACAGTCATACCATTAGGGTTCCTTTTTCTCATGTTTGAGCATGGAACCCCAAGAATAGTCAAATTCATAAAATTAGAATAGAAGATCTGTATGATTCGATTGATCAATTTAGAAGAAATAACAATATTCATCTGCTATGATCCTGACACACCTATTCTCGCTCCCACACCCATCAACCTCACGTCAAAGCTCAGCTAATTTCAAAATAATACCAGCCTTATAAAACCAATAGTCATAAAACAGCATTACTCTTGTTACACACAGAGCGATTAAGCAGAATAAATCAGTTTGACGTGGTAATTACGAAAACGTATAAATGTACGTAAATAAATAAGTATATTTATTGATTACGCCCGTAATAAGTTACAACAGGTTCTTAGATTTACGTCGCGCGTCGGTGGATACGCTAATTTATGCTGGGAGTAAAGGGGGTTTTACAATGGGTGAACGTTTATAGACAAACGTAAATTGGAATGTCTCTATTTAGGGCCGAAGCGTGCACTAAATGCGTCTCTGTCGCTCCTATGAAGGAAGAGGGCGATCGAGCGTGTTTTTGTCAGTGCGCCTAAGCTTTTTTATGTAGATTTGCGTTTTTATTAAAATCTCAGGTGATCTTCATATTAAACAACTTTATTTTTCGATACTTTGTTACTACCGAAGGCAAGCCATTCAGTTATTGTTTATTTAAGTCACATTTTCGTTAAAACAATAGATCGTAATCCAGATCAGTAGGCCTACCATGAGTTTAGGTCTCGATACTCGCTAGTGCCTTTGGTGTTTCAACGGTTTTTGTTTTAATATGCTTAGTCAACTACTTATCTGATCAATGTAAAACTTGGACACGTGTTTTTTCAGACCTTTGTCTTTCCGTTTTCAGATCTATTACCTAGTTGGACACATTTCACTTGATACATTTTATTTTTGAAAATAATGTCTTTTTAAGTTATTAATTCGTTTTATGTCTGAAATTAAACTAAAAAATTCCAACATCAAATACTTTTTCGTAAAATCCAGAAAAATCTCGAAAATTCACTGATTTTGCGTGCCGGCAGCGCGCTAAGCAAGCGTTCTAATGTGGACTTTCTGACAACATACTGAAGTTCAAAATCACTCAGTAAGATTATCGTGCACCATGGGCCAGGTCAAATATTATTTGTATGAGAAACTGTACAGCGCCCCTAGCGTGTTACGAGAGAAACCACAATTTATAAAACGTTTCACGCAGTCACTAAAGGGTATCGAGATCCAAACTCATGGTAGGCCCACGTAGTTCAAATCTATCTTACAAATTACAGTGTAAATAATAGCAAAATATGTACATATATTAAATATACACTCACGACGAAATCTCTGAAATCATGAACTCTAGAAACTTGAAATTTGGCGAATAGATTTCTAAAAGCATGCGTATTTCGTGGGCATATCGTAAAATTGGACAAATCATGAAATATGATTTAAGACTTTCAATCAAAAAGCCAAAAATAGGAGCGACGAGTGAAGCGAGTAGGTTGCTAGGTCATCATAGTTTCAGGAGCCGACACGCCTGTAGCTAAAAAGGATTTTTCACAATTCAAATTAAGGTGGTAACGGAGGATCTCGGTGCAAAATGCACATCATGATATTGTTTTCCTTACCTTTGAATAAAAAGTTTGCAATAAATGCGTTTTATAGCAATTCGCGCCAACTGCTTGTTAATAGTTAAGTGATCACATGAAAATTATTCAATTTCATGCGTTACATTTTAGCTGCATTACATTACAACTGTAATTACGCTTTTAAGTTTGTTAATGTAATGCAAACAAAATGTAACACATACAATTACGTAATTTTTTTGTGAACACTTTATTATTAATAAACTATTTCCGCAAGTTGCTTTAAAACACATTTATTGCATACTTTTTATTCAAAAGTAAGAAAACAATATTATGATGTGCATTTTGTACCGAGGTAAGAAGTTACCCCCTTAAAGTGATATTCTGTGATATAGCATGTTCAAGATTCTTAGGGTACGTTCAAGGAGACGCGGCGCGTCAGGCGTTTGTGTTTCCGGCGGCCCGCTACGCGCACCGCGCCGCTTGACGCCCCGCATCTCCTTGTTCGTCGCCTTACTCCTTTAGCTCAAGCACAGCTCTGCTGGGCAGAAGGCAGGTCATTTATAAAATGAAGTTCACACACAACCCACAAAAAAAATCGCAGGCTATTGTAATCTATTGATTTTGCTTCCACCAAGTATTTCCTCGAAATACGTAACAACTTCCTATTGTCAAAGGTAAGTAGACTAAAACGTAAGGTAATTAAGGTTCAAATTCACTTGACAAATTTTGGCTGTACTCACAATGTGAAAGCGCCCTAAAACACAGCAGGGTTTCTTTATTATGTTTCATAATTATAACACTAAGTGGAGTAATTAGTTAATATAAATTTGGCCTATTAATTTCGTGTTATTATAAGTTTTATATTACAAACAATGTTTCCAACTAATGTAGGAGGCAATTTAAGGGTTGAATTAATTACAACCTTAGTGATTTTCAAAACATAGTTGGTAACTTTTACTTACGATTAGTTTAGTGAAATTCATTCAAGAATAACTTGGTATACAATTATACTTTATTGAAATTTTAATTATAACAGTTATTATATAGAGTTTTTAATCAATCTAATCTTGTGATCATTTTGTTTAGATAGTAATTAATCATCCTTCAACGCCTTTTAGCTTTAATATATTCAACCCTATTGTCTACTAACTAGCCTGTGCCCGCGGCTCCGCCCGGATTTATTCAATCTCTGCCCCGTTTTCGGCTTAGGCGTTATTTTCTTAACATCCCTTATCACACTAATATTATAAATGCGAAAGTTTGTGTGAGTGTGTGTGTATGTTTGTTACTCTTTCACGCTGAAACGGCTGGACGGATTTGGATGAAATTTAGAATGGATATAGCTTATACCCTAACTTAACACATAGGCTACTTTTTATCCCGGAAAAAAGCATGTCGTCAAACCGAATAACACGCGGGCGGAGCCGCGGGCAAAAGCTAGTAGCCTATATGTTGACCAGAGTCACTACGATGATAATAAAAAAAAACCGTATCCAAATCCGGTGAGTGTTTCTCGAGTTTAAACGGAACATGCAGACAGAGAGACAGTTAGAGAGACAAAAATTCTAAAAATGGTAGTCTAATACGTACAATTATGTATGCTAATCATATTAATTGACAGATCTTTTTATGTTGTGTAAAGATATGTTTAGGTTTAATTTCTTTTGTGTTTATTTAATTTTCTACCTGTAATTAATTATATATATATATATAACTTTAAAGGTGTTGACTTTTATTTATTTTGACCAATCCTCATAAATATAAAGAAGACCAATATGAAATATCCACAACTTCAATGAATTAATTTTTGTTTGCTAACCGTACGCACGGTCACTGTCACGCCTACATTGACGCGTAAACAGATTGGTCCCCCACACAACTAAAGGCGCCGTGCGCTTGTAGATTGCAAGTACTATAATATAAAATTCGTATTTTGAATAGAAATTACGTTAAACCACTATCTTTATAAACTACATACAAAACCTTTAAATCAAAAATACTGTAATAAGCATCAAAATCGGACACTCAACCCGCACTTATTAACGTCATCTCGGGAGCCCTGGCCGAGAAGCATTTGCGCTTCCACTAGATTTGCTTGGCAAAAATCTCTTCTAGACCACCCAAAACACTTTGACCTACCCCGACCTTCAATCTCCAACGAAACAGGAACATTTTGGGGTAAGTATTTAGAGTTAAAGAGGTCAAAGTAGCGTGGCGGTGTGTTAGGCGTCCGGCCAAACTCTCAAGCCATTATCGACCTAATGGCCGCCGTACCGTTGGCAGAAGTGTTATTGTTTGTGGGATTATTAACTATCTTTTGGGGCTGTGACGTCATTATACTCTTGATGGTAACTTAACTTTGGTTGATTTGGAACTGAATCATTGCTGGCCTATTTCTCGGGCTTGTTTCGGTTGAGCACTGCTCGGGTTTTACGGTTACAGCACAATAAATACAATTTCTTTAACTTTCCTCAGTATTCCTTATTACTAATAAATATTACATCTGTTTTTTCATAATTGCAGTAAACGAGACCTCGATACGAGTACGATGGTTCTTGAAACAAATAGAACATTCATAAATTGGGAAATGATAAAAAGATGTGACGTTTCAGTAACTCCAAAAAATGTTTAAGGCTGTACCTGAACCTAGAACATGAACAAAGCCAAATTTTGGAAGGTTCTTTTGAAGAAATTAGGGAGTATCTTAATATTGAAAAAAATATATTTAATTCATTGATCTTTTAACTTTAAAAGTCTTAGTTCCGAAGGTATATAATGTTCTTCCCGATGACATAAAGTCCGCTCCGAGCGAAACAATTTTTAATTACAGACTGAAGAGGTTGTTGGTCAGTATGGCCTGTGTGTAAAATTGTCAGTAGTAAGCGACGGCTTTGTGTGGAGTTGGAAATTTTTTACTTAACTAGATGGCGCTAGCACCATTCTACATCGCGGTATCGTTTGTTCGTATTCAAAATGTAAATACTAAAAGTAAGTTTTTGCTGTTACTGCAAATAAAATATACGGATATAAGTTCTCTTTAAATATTAACCCTCAAGAAGTTTAGACAGCCTGTTACACGACCAAAGAGTTTTTTACTGATGTCGCGTTGGCCCAAGTAAAGAAAAATTAAATTATAATGTGCTATTTTTACTTTTTAATTTTTACTTTTCACTAAATTCTAATGACTTGTAAATTTTTAATTATCAATAAATGATTTGTATTTGTATCTAGGTGATCTACATAAAGAATGTACTAAGATTTATACTTTTGTCAAAAAAACAATTTTTACCGTCCCGTTTTTTTGGTTTTCAAACGTTCGTTTCAAGAATGCGGCTAAGAGATCAACTTGTTTTTTTTTTCATAAAATAGGTAATATAAGTATAAAGGTTTTCTACTTAAGGCCTTACCCCTGGTGCACGATAATCTTATTGAGCGTTTTGAACTTCAGTACGTTGTCAGAAAGTCTACATTAGAATGTTCGCTTTGCGTGCTGGCGGCACGCAAAATCAGTGAATTTTAGAGGTTTTTCTGGGTTTTACGAAAAAGTATTTGATTTAGGAGTTTTTCCACCTAACATCGGAAAATAAACCATGTTTTCTTGTTATAGCAGTAATTTCAGACATAAAACTCAAGCCGTTTAGACATAAAACGAAATATAGCCTGAAAAAGGCATCATTTTGAAAAATTAAATCAATCGAGCGAAATATGTCCAATTAGGTAACCGACTTGACAACGGAAAGACAAAGGTCTGAAAAAACACGTGTTCAAGTTTTACATTGATCCGATAAGTAGTTGACTCAGCATATTAAAACAAAAACCGTTGAAAGACCCAATACAAGCCCTTAAATCCAATATGTTTTTCCCTACAAAATATTTCAGTATTATCTAAAACCCTCCGATCTGCTGTTTCGCGCGTAATTATTAGTATTACGCGTTCTAGACAAATAGGTCAATTAGCTAACCAATAATCACCTCTATCAAAAGGTAATAAAGTATTTGACATTGGCCTTTTTGTATCGGACGGGTAATAACATTTTTTTCTAGCCTATGCCATACTATTAAGTATATTAAATTACTCCGCGATATTTTTGTATTTTTTCCCGTCCACCCATCCATCAGCCAGGGGCCTTATTGTGTTACTTCGCCATCCATT
This sequence comes from Ypsolopha scabrella, assembly GCA_910592155.1. Lineage (NCBI taxonomy): Eukaryota > Metazoa > Arthropoda > Insecta > Lepidoptera > Ypsolophidae > Ypsolopha > Ypsolopha scabrella. The sequence goes on from OU342987.1 coordinate 14,135,630, forward strand.
GCAATCGTCTTCGAATGAGCCTTGATTGGCTAGAAATGACATTACAAATCATCATTCTGGCCAATCACGACGCTTTTGGAGGCGATTTTGATAGCGATAGATGTTTAAGTTAGACAATAAAAGGGCTGGTTCGTCTACTGCTGGACATAGGCCTTTCCAAGATTTCGCAACTCTTCGGGCCCTCCTGGAAGAAATGCCCATATGTACTAACACACTCTGGGCAGGCCGGTTTGTAAACGCTTTGCACGAGAAATGTTGCGTACCCTTAAAAAGCGTATATTTGTGGCCGAAGTACGGCGATAAGGCTCATCAGTCATCCATCACCCATCACGTTGGGACGTAATAATCGTCAGTGAAACGCGGGTGTACTGAGTGTGGAGTCTCGGGAACACCTCTAACACCCTTTTTCCACTTCAACTTGCGTTACTTCGATGGGTGCTGAGTTGTTACCATTTTGGTAACAAGTCTGAGGAGAAGAGATTCCTTTTACAACGGGTGCAGCCGCGGGCAATAAGTTAGTACGAGTGTAAAGATATTTAGGTTTAAACATTTTAAGGCTTTAAACCTTAGTTATTACCATTCATAGAAGACTTATCATAAGCTTTTGTTTACTTTAGATTAATATGAATTAATTAGTGGATTTAGAGCTTTTCCATTAGAGAGCTTAAAGGGCTAATATTGAAGGTAGTAGGTATAAGGGAAAATTTGTGAGTACCCCCTTTTGCGGTAAGATTTATTTGACCGCCCTTATATAAGAGTACTTTTGCACTAAGAAACTTGTATTTTGGAACAATAACAGCATTTTTGGAAAATGCGCGACAAAAACATTTCGAACACTTCAAAAGTGCTCAAAATGTTGGCACCACAAACAGACAAGGTGATTTTAATCAAATATTGTAATACTATATTTACTTTATTTTAAACTAGCTTCTGCCAGCGGCTCCGCCCGCGTGTTGTTCGGTTTAACGACATGGTTTTTTCGGGATAAAAAGTAACCTATATGTTAAGTTAGGGTATAAGCTATATCTATTCTAAATTTCATCCAAATCCGTTCTGCCGTTTCAGCGTGAAAGAGTAACAAACATACACACACACACACACACACACACACAAACTTTCGCATTTATAATATTAGTGTGATAGTGTGATTATAGTGTGATTTAAAGTTCATGACCTCCTTTTATTTTCCGTAAAAATATACAAAAATGATGTTAAGATTATTGGTTGAAGTTAGCGGTCGAGAACCCCTCGACCCCTTTGACCAGTTTATTTAGGGTTCCGTACCTCAAAAGGAAAAACGGAACCCTTATAGCCTTATAGGATCACTTTGTTGTCCGTCTGTCTGTCCGTCCGTCCGTGCGTCCATTTGTCTGTCAAGACCCTTTATCTCGGGAACGCATGGAGGATCGAGTTTAAATTAAAACCATATATAAACCCTGCGGTTAAAGAAACAATCTGTAAATGGCGGCTGGTACTTAGTGTAGCGCCAGCAAAAGAAGTCCAGCGGCAGCCATTCAATATTTCATTCATTAATTTTGAATATATTTTATTAAGTATATAGAGTGCTGCTAGCAACTGTTTATTTTATTAAATAAACTTTTAAATAGTTAACATTATCCCGAGAACATTTATTTATTTTGATTTATTCTGTATTTGTTTTTCTGTATGCAATAAAGAGTTTAAAACATATCTCGGCGTTTTGCCTTCAGGCAAAGACAGTGTGAATGCTAATCCAAACTACTTTTTTTTTGTACGTAGTACCATGCTGTGAGAGTAAAGACAGAGCGACGATGTGAGCGAGATAGCATGAGACCGTCAGCCATTTATAGATTGTTTCCTTATCCGCACGGGTTATACTCAACTCTACAGTCCCTTGAAGCTGTGAAAAAACCAATCTTTTAGGTTAACGTAAAAAAAAGATACAGCCGTTTATGCCGCAAAAACCGTATATTTCGACACTCTCAAGGGTATTTTCCGTTGACCGAGAACTATGGAATTTGGCAACTAATACCGTATTATACTACAAGTACAGGGAAAAATCTGAAAACTATACATTTGTAATTAAATTATAAAAAATATAGTCTTTAACGGAACCCTCGGTGGGCAAGCCCGACTCGCACTTGTCCGGTTTTTTACTTTTACTCTTTATTTTATCTAGTTATATATTCTCCCGTACTTTTAGATATTGTACTCCCTACGGATAAATATAATACTAGTATCCCTACTTTACAATAATGCAGAAGTACAATCGCAGTGTAAAGCGCTGATGAATGTGCGCTGGTACTGTCGCAGTGTAAAGTGCTGACGAATGTTTGCCCCGGGACCTGATTGCGACCGCAACCACGCCCGCCCGCCCGCGCGGCGGCGGCGGACACAACTCTATGGGCACAACGGCCGACATCTTTATGTGGAGCGCTATTGAACTGTGAACGTATAATAGTACTATTGGTAAGCAGAAATTGTTAGGGTAAGAAGATGTTTTGAACAAAGATTGGTGAAAAAGAATTGCAATCGTATGTCGTTCATAATGGAGAGTTTCGTTTTTCGTCATATTTGTAAAACCTATTAACGTGACCTATTTTTCCGAGATGATATTGTAAGCCGTTAGAGTTAGACTGCAGATAGGTGGACGATTCATCCATACCTACCTTAAAAAAAACCGGCCAAGTGCGAGTCGGACTCGCGCACGACGGGTTCCGTACCATTATCTATAAAAACGGCAAATAAATCATGTCTGTTGTAGTGGAGTGCGCGGGTCCGAGTCGCACTTGGCCGGTTTTAGTATTTGTTATTATAGCGGCAACAGAAATACATCATCTGTGAAAATTGTCTGTTCAACTGTCTAACTATCACGGTTCATGAGATACAGCCTGATGACAGACGGACGGACGGACAGACAGCGGAGTCTTAGTAATAGGGTCCCGCTGGTTACTTTGGGTACGGAATCCTAAAAAACAGTAATTTTAGATTCAGACTTTCAACGTTTAAGAACATAATGTTAATTATGTCGTTGAATGTTTATTTTAAAGGTATTTAAAATCCATGAAATAATAACATAATGAACAACCAAAATCATAAAAACAAAGGAACTACATAACTAGCTACGCCTGATTTATTTTATGGCTCCGAACTCGTAACTACTGGCATGCAAGACGGCATAACGAATCAGTGATAACGAAACGTACAAGAACAACACACGTATTTGAAAAACAGAACGCAAATAAACTCCAATGAAAATCATCAATTTTGTCATCTGGATTACACTATCTTCATCTTCAGTGGTATCTATAGGAGAGAAAGCCTTCGAAGCCTGCAAGAACTTTGGACAATCCATGCTGGAGTGTCAAAATATCCTTCGCCGTTCAAGCAAAGTACGAGTTCCTATCGACCTTCTATTATTCCCCCATATGGTCCTTATCGGCTTTGGAAAGAACACGACAGAAAATCCCAAATGGAAGTGCGGTGGAACCTTAATTTCCGAGCAGTGGATTCTAACTGCAGCACATTGTATCGAAGACCCGATTGAAGGTTTAGCTAGAGTGCTCAGAATTGGAACTGCTACCTTCGAATTCGATGAAGTAGAGGAACTAGCTCAAGAACGGATCGTTGCCGAAGTGAAAAGCCATCCAGGCTACAAACCACCATCGAAGTACCACGATATCGCGCTAATTAGACCTGATTCCCCGTTTGTTTTGAGTCGGGACATCAGGATCGCATGTCTCCAGCTCAATGATGAAGTGGAAGGAAATGTGACAGCAATTGGGTTTGGGACAACAGTTTCTGGGGCGGCGTCAGGGAGCCAGACGTTGATGACGGTGGATATGGACATTGTTGTTAATGAGATTTGCAATAAATCCATGAGGGCGATGATAAGGAAAAAGATTATCAAGGACGGGATAACAAAAGACCAGCTTTGCGCTGGAGATTATGAGCATGGAGGAAGGGATACATGTCAGGGAGATTCTGGGGGACCACTGCAGATCTTTCCTGAGAGAGTGGATTGTTTGACGACATTTCCTTTGCATTTAGTGGTGGGGGTGACTTCTTTTGGACGGGACTGTGGAAGAAAGATGGCACCTGGAGTGTATACCAGGGTTTCTAGGTACGTGGAGTGGATCGAAGGTATTGTTTGGCCTTGATTTCATTAAGTTTAACTTCTTTATTTTTTTAATTGTGCGACGAATGTTGTTTTTTATGGTATTTTTGAGTTACAACGAGAGTAAATGTTTTTGTTAATAGTTTAATTTTCAATGTTGATGATTAGAACGACTTTATAAAGTTTATTTGTTTAGATTTTCCCGGTACAATTACATAAACATTAAGCCCTTGTTCAGATGCATGCGCGAGAACTCGCGCGTAGCACTCGCGCGTAGTCGAAGTACTAGGCTAAGACTAGGTTCGAATAAAGTGCATCCACATTTTCTAACTGGCGCGTCGCTTCGCGCGTAGCATGTGGATGAATGTATTGGAGCCTAGTAGTTCGACTACGCGCGAGTGCTTACGCGAGTGGCTTCGCGCGTGTAAAACGCTACATGTGGACAAGATCTTAGAGACGTAACAAAACCTTTTCCCATTTTTCCGATATGTGTATCTAAATCTAAGCGAATAATTTGAAAGACTTACGAAGAGAAAGCAGTGGACTAACACAGGCTGATGGATGGATGGACGAAGAGAAACATTTATGAAATATTTTTCGCCTTTCTCGGAAAAAAGGGCAGAAAGTATCTTTCTTACCTGAAACAAACGAAAAGTTATATATGAAAAACGGCGTGTCAATGTCTTGGCCACAGGGGAGAAGGGGGGGTACATGTCACATTTGGGAGTCAAGTCACTTGGAACTTCAGGAGGGTGAGTCTTCAGTGATGTGGAAAGCGATCTTCTTGGACTTTTTTTGAATTTTACGCGAAAGGATTTGTACAGTCACCCGCAGATAGATCTGCCTATTTTTATACGGTTTATCTTTATGATAGCGAAATAAAGAAATACCATTGATCTGAAGGTGACCGTACCATTGCACTGTGACCAAAAGGAGCTGAGCAGAATCAATTGTTGTCGAATATATCAGAAAAAATTGAGCGAAGAGTCAATTAAATTACACAGAAAAGCATATGACACGGTATTTTGAAGATCTTATGTCAACGAAATCTGTTAATGAATACGCGTGGTTTTTTACGTAAATCCTGTTTTGTCTGGATTCGTCTGTGAGATTATTTTGTACGAGTTTAGTAAGATACATATATTACTAGATTGCCACCGTGTCATAATTATATCCCTAGTAAGATAGATATGAATTTCTTTCATATAACTATGTTAGGATAAAATTATATCACAGTTTCAACTATCTTACTGCGACATATACACTTTCAAGATAGTGATATAAAATTGCATAAGTAATCAATCTTAACAGGCATTTAAATATTAATTATTTTAAATCGTATACAACCGTAGCGGTTAATGTTACTATCGTCAAAATTAAATACTCGTAGATCAAAAATTAGAAGCTACAAAATCACTTATACTAAAAAACTGAAAGATTTTGCATCCAATGAATTGAAATCAGCTAGTAGGTTATTGTGTGTCTCGATGTGAGTGTATCTCATGAAGTAAACGGAAAATTGTGATGAATTTTTGGTATATGTATTTTGACTATATAATCTAGGGTTTTGATTTTGGAAAACACGTTTGGATAAATTTTCCTCGATAGAAATAATTAATGAAATGAGGTCTTCAAACCGTAAGTCATTTTTTTGACGAATAGGGATCAGAACTCAAACATATTTTATTAGATGGGTTTTAACAATATCTAGATATTTGATTTTGGAAATTTTGCTAGGTATTTTAGTTTTTTTATTAAATTAAAAAACTTACTTTTTTCGCTTTTGCGCTGAATCCGCCCCTCTCACACTGCGCGTTTTTTCACTTGGAGTGAGAGTGACAAAAATAAAATGTACATAGCCCCTGTTTTTCTTGTATATAAATGATCGAGAGGGATGGTATAGTACGTCCACATACTCAGTTCTAACATGTTCTACGTAATTGAGAAATACTCCAACGATACTGCTCCGCGCTTCATCCGCCACCAAAGCCAGGGTCTTAAGTCGATGTCAGGTATTTTCACTTCGCAGACTTATCCGTCGAGGATCTACACCATTTATATTTGAGAGGATGGTACTCCTTCGACGTTGGATTTTTAAGGCGTTTTCGGAAGATACTTTTATCAGGTGACACGTTTTTATCTTTATTTCTCTTTTATTGTTTCTCTTTCGTGAATTGGTGAGGTTGGAGTTCAGACGAGATTTAAATATTTATCGTCAAAGTATAGGCAATTGAAGTACCAAACACTAGGTGTCACATCGATCGGTTTACTAGACAATAACGTTGGCTTATTTTTGTTTAAAGATCTGAACACCAGCAAATTTACATAGATACTCATACTCACGCCTGTCTTATATATATATAGTATACAGAGACCACAAATTTCCATCTGCAACGATCCTGACACACCCCTTTCACTTAGTTCTTATACGTCCATCAATATAGGTCATACAAGTCGCCAAGTCGCCAATAACTATGTCGCCAATTATACAAATTATAAGGCTTGGTAAGTGATCAGTAACTTGATCGATAACACTTTTTGCTAATTTGGCAAAACAAAATCTTGACGTCCCATAGTAATTGATTCGAGGCTGGGCGTTTCTAAGGAACACAAAAAGAATAATTTACGAATTTCACAAAAAGGGTCATCGAACCTTGTAACTAAGCACTTACCGAGTCTTCAGTATGAATTTGGCTGCATAAATTAAAGTCACCTTACATATGTCGCCAATTTGATCGTTGGTCTTTTACGCCGTAATGTTTTCTTTGCTGCATTTTAAGATAACATCATCAATTTAATTTTTTACTAGCTTTTGCCCGCGGCTCCACCCGCGTGTTATTCGGTTCAATGACATGCTTTTTCCGGAATAAAAAGTAACCTATGTGTTAAGTTAGGGTATAAGCTATATCCATTCTAAATTTCATCCAAATCTGTTTATCTGTTTCAGCGTGAAAGAGTAACAAACATACATACACACACACACACACACACCCACACACAAACTTTCGCATTTATAATATTAGAGATTACACACAAATTGAATGTCAAAAGGAAATCAAAATTAAAAGAGTGGTTTGGGAGCAAGACTGATATGACGTCACGTAGGGATATACTGGGACACTTTATAGCCCCTGAGGTCACGGAATAGGCCCCTTTACTTGATTCCTGTGACTTTGATTAATTTAGGTGATCTTTGTATAGTTTTGTAGGGTTCCGTTTCGTACACGAAAGCCCTATTACCAAGCCTACACTGTCTGTCTGTCCGTCTGTCAAAGGGGTCTACAGCTTCAACCAAATTATTTTTGGGTCTCTGCCGGACACAGAAAATATATCCGTCTGTCTGCCCATCTTAAAAAAGAATCCAGTACAACGTTTTTATGTTTGGATTCGTCTACAAAGGCTGAAAATTTATCAAATTATTTTCAAAATCCTAAATACTGGTAATCTTAAATATAATTAAATAAATATCTTTAAAAAACAACAGTTTATTTTAGGTGATTTCTGTATAGATTTACTGTGATTGACTGCAAAATATAACGCACAAGTTTGTTTAATATCACCTTTAATTTTATTTTTAAAACACAAAATGCAGTACAAACGCAAAGCACTTCACAAGTAAATCCACACAAAATTAATTTCAAATAGCAATGTAATTAAAACATTTCACCAAAAACATAAACGAAAGCTATTTGTTGGAATTTACATCGAAAACGTCAATAACTACAGCTAATCTTTGGCTTTGTCTATATTTATTAAAAGTACCATAAAAGTTGTTTACTTACGATACTATTACATACTTACTTATACAAATATCGATAATTGTTGTTTAACTTTTAAAATAGAACAAAAATAAAAACTCGCGCCCTAAACAAAACTGCAAAATTAAGTTGGCCGAGTATTCGGTTACGTAACCCTAAACTTGTATTAAATATCGGTGTTTTCAGTATTTGTTGTTTAAATACAGCATATGCTACACAATATACAGAATATTCCAAATTCCTAACTAGTTTCGTTTTTGAGATAAACCTCGTAATAAAAATGCTCTTAAACTCAAAACTTTGATGGGCCCCAATTTTGAGATAAAAATTTGTCGAGCTTTTTTGCGACACTGACGCTCTTCCTTAAAAACAATAAACAAACACCTGACGTTTTTATTATATCAACTAAATTAATCATTCAAATTAATAATTAATAATTTAAGATAGAGGTAGTAGGAGACAGTCAAACAACAATTTATGTTCTATCTTCTTCGATCTTCACAAGATCTCTTTCGACTCTTCTAAATTCATCCACTGAGACTTGAGACATCTACAAGCTCTTCAAGCTTCTATATAGCTCTTCTATTAATAAAGAAACAGGGCGTATAAAATAGAAGAACAATTGAAAGAGCTTTTAGTTTGAAAACAGATACGGAAATTGTTAATGGCAGACGGAAAACTATATCCAAATTGGATATGTTATCCGGGTTTAAAAGGGATTAAAATGGCGCCCACCGCCATTTTTATTGGCTATTACAATTTTCAGGAAAAATCCTCGAACCAGTTCAATTAAAATCATTGCGAATAAAAGTATAGTTGCTGCCACGGAAAAGTATTACCTTAGTGAGAGTTTTTTAGATAATTGCTTTTTCAAGTAACTCACTAAGTTTTATAGCTTTTGAAGTATTGATGAAGGACAAGCAATCAAACAGAATGTTGAACTTTAAATAAAACTACATTCCGCGGACCGTACTTAACAAGTTTCCCAAAGATACTTACAAGCGCAAAAAAAAATAGGGCATTTAAGATCAGCCTTCTACCATACAAACGTAAAAACAAAATTGTGAAAAATGTAATCTATGGAATATTTTTAAAGTATTTGGCTGACTCCATCGGCAGTATCTATATCTATGTCGGATTAGGACTAAAAATCGGGAAATTTAAATCATATCTTAACAACAAACCCCTGAAAATGTAAATTTTACGTTTTTTTTATCAAAAGTGTAGCCGGATATGTTTTTATTATCATAGATAAAATCTAAAAAATGATGCAAGCTGCGCATTGAAATTGTTTCTAGATTAATATTAACCAAAAATATGTTTGAAAACGACCACAATCTTGCCAAAATAATGTTTCCCCTGACACAAGTTTTAAATTTTGCACCCGCGACAAAATCGCCACGATTCTATTGCCTTCGCAAGTTTCGTGGAGCGTGCACGTAATAGCGAAATGAAACAGCATTACATTTGGCCGCCGCGTCATCACTGCTCTTGAAAGACACAGTAAGTTTTAAAATTAGTAAAGTGAAAATAGGTGTTCATTTCCCCAGGTTCAATTTTTTACTTAGTTAAAGTGGTTCAGTACGATAAGTAGATTATAAAGATTTCATTTAAAGCCAGTGTAATAAGCAAATCTAAAATATTATGATAATTTAGTAATAATAGTCCGCTTTCGCGCTGATGATTACTGACGTGTTTTTCTGTCCTTTTTCCTTCAACTTCTTTTACTAAAACTGTGACTGCACTGCCGCTTTGTTCTTTGTTCTCATAGCGCAATGAAACCTCATCAATATTCGTCCAGTAATGGAATTATTTCAAGATCAATAAAGACGTTGCATTTTAATGTACTCATTTTGAATATCCATAATTATTTTTTTAATAACATTATATATAGCTGCAATACGGTGACTGACTGACTGACTCATTGACATGGTTGTTTGGGTGGAGGGGGGGGTTTTACACTAATATGATGTAGGGGGGGGTGGTAGAACATGTCATTCTGAGTGGGGATAAAATCGAAAATTTTCATTTTTTTTAATTTTAGGGGGGGGTTCAGTCGTTTTCCCAAACCCTGTTTTGTATAGGATGCTTGTATGGGATTCGGATTTTTCGAGCTGGCGCAGCCAGCGAGTACAAAATTACTACCGGGGGGGTTGGCGGGCTGGCGCAGCCAGCTCGCCTACCCCCCCGGTAGGAATTTTGCCTATCGCTGGAAGGAATTCATACTGGCTACTCGGACGTTTTTTTACAACCCCCCCCAAATGTTTGGTACCATGTATGAGAGTTAAAGTACATATATGGGAACTAAATTCATACTGAATATTCGGTGGTTTTGGAAAATTCATACTGGATATTCGGTCGTTTTTATCGAACCCCCCCGCATTTTTAGTAGTATCAATATGAGTTGACGTATTTGTATGGGACAAAATTCATACTGTATATTCGGTCGAAATTTTCGTAACCCCCCCCGCATTTTTAGTACTATCCATGAAAGTTGACGTATTCCTATGGGACAAAATTCATACTGTATATTCGGTCGAAATTTTCGTAACCCCCCCCCCCCCCGCATTTTTAGTACTATCCATGAAAGTTGACGTATTCCTATGGGACAAAATTCATACTGTATATTCGGTCGAAATTTTCGTAACCCCCCCCGCATTTTTAGTAGTATCAATATGAGTTGACGTAATGGGACAAAATTCATACTGGATATTCTGTCATTTTTATCGAACCCCCCCCCACATTATTCGTAGTATCAATATGAGTTGACGTATTTGTATGGGACATAATTCATACTGTATATTCGGTCGAAATTTTCGTAACCCCCCCCGCATTTTTAGTACTATCCATGAAAGTTGACGTATTCCTATGGGACAAAATTCATACTGTATATTCAGTCGAAATTTTCGTAACCCCCCCCGCATTTTTAGTACTATCCATGAAAGTTGACGTATTCCTATGGGACAAAATTCATACTGTATATTCGGTCGAAATTTTCGTAACCCCCCCTCCCCCGCATTTTTAGTACTATCCATGAAAGTTGACGTATTCCTATGGGACAAAATTCATACTGTATATTCGGTCGAAATTTTCGTAACCCCCCCCCGCATTTTTAGTACTATCCATGAAAGTTGCCGTATTTGTATGGGAAAAAATTCAAGTATGACATTTTCCGACCCCAAAATTTTCAGAACGCACCCCGGGGTCCGAAAAAAAAAAAATATTTTAAAATGTTTAAAAATTTTTTTTTCTTTTAGCCATATCTCCGCGACGGTTCGTCTCGGAACCCCCAAACTTGGACCCCGGGGGTCCGAAAAAAGATTTCTTTCATTTAAAAAAAATTTTATCCGAGGCGCGAAAATTTTTTTGTTTTGGCCATATCTCCATGACGGTTGGGCTTGGAACCCTCAAACTCGGACCCCTGGGGTCCAAAAAAAATCTCTTTCTTTTCAAGGGGTCCATTCTTTTTCGGCCCATATCTCCCAAACCAATGAAGATAGACCCCTGTTCAGGGGGTCCGTTTGAAAGGGCTCGCCGAGATCTATCCGAATACAGAAAAAAAAAAATTTCGGCCACAGTTGGCCGAGTCGGCCACATCCGCGCAATTGGATTATCTCGAGAACGGTTGGAGCTACAGCTACGCGGTTTTCACCATAGTGAATGGCATCAAAACGGCCACAACTTGGCAAAAAAAATTTGACATTTTTGATATTTAATTTTTTTTTTCTTTAACTTCGGAATGGATGGTGGTAGCGCTTCCGGGTTTGCACTCGAATGATTAGTATCACGCGCTCTTCCCGACCGATGACAAATTTTGACATTTGACAACTGTCAAAACAATGTCAATCGCGTTTATTCAACCGATCGCCCTGAAACCCAGTTTCCACACGTTTTCAAGGTTGCTCTTTGTGTTGTTACAATAAGTTGACATACTTACTTTCCAGAACTATGACGAGGGTGCGCACCACAGGTGCGCGGCCGAGTCATCAAGTCAAACAACATGTGCCTACCGTTCACCGAGGGACGAGGTCGCGCACCGCAGGTGCGCGGGCGAGTCCAACTAAATGCCCAATGACTCTTTTTCACACATCTTCCAACCGATGACAGGTTTTGACACTCGACACACATTCCATCCTCTGTCAATCACGGATTTTCTACAGATTGCCAATACTTCACTGTAGTACAAGTCCAATACGTCACTGATTCAAAGAAAAAAAACGCAAATATATTCGGTCGTTTTTTGTAACCCCCCCCGCATTTTTAGTACTATCAATATAAGTTGACGTATTTGTATGGGACAAAATAATAAATAACTTCGGTACGGATGGTGGTAGCGCTTCCGGGTTGAACTCGAATGACAAGTATTACGGACTCTTCCCGACCGATGACATTTTTTGACATTTTTGACAATTTTTTTTTAAATTGCTATAACTTCGGAACGGATGGTGGTAGCGCTTCCGGGTTTGAACTCGAATGATGAGTATCACGGGCTCTTCCCGACCGATGACATTTTTTGACATTTTTGTCATTTTTTTTAATTACTATAACTTCGGAACTGATGGTGGTAGCGCTTCCGGGTTTGAACTCGAATAATAAGTATTACGGACTATTCCCGACCGATGACATTTTTTGACATTTTTAACATTTTTTTTTTAATTGATATAACTTTGGAACGGATGGTGGTAGCTCTTCCGGGTTTAGTCAGAACTATGACGAGGTTGCGCACCGCAGGTGCGCGGCCGAGTCATCAAGTCAAGCAGGACGTGCCTACGGTTCACCGAGGGACGAGGTCGCGCACCGCAGGTGCGCGGGCGAGTCCATAAACCTTTACAATTACTCTTTTTCACACATCTTCCAACCGCTGACAGGTTTTGACACTCGACACACATCCCATCCTCTGTAAATCACGGATTTTCTACCGATTGCCTTTAAATTCACTGTAGAACGAGTCCAATATGTCACAGACACAAAGAAAAAAACGCATATAAAAAAAAAACATAGGCACAACATATCTCGCGGGCTGCTTGCAGCCCGCGCACCACGCAAATGCTAGTTATGTATATATATATATATATATACAGAGTGTCTCATTTAAATCGGTCAGTATGGGAAAGTCTGAAACGATAAGACATACGAAGATCTGTTCTTAGGAACCATGTCATCGATTTTAATAACAAGAAAAACTGCATTCATACATTTAAAAAAAACCTGTACTCAGCTCGGGAATACCCAGTTGTTTTGAAAATAAATAAACTTACACTATTTCTATTTAGATATCGATTGTGTAGGTCTTAAGCAGTAAATGGCTCTAAGAAACATGATGTCTCAAATGAACAAAATGCATTGTTTTCACATACTTTAATTTATTTTAGTAGGTGTTCGAAGTGACCACCGTTACAATATTCAACAAGTTCAGGCATGTAAAATTGTCTCTATGGTTGTTTGCACCTCTTTGCGGAATGGTTTAATGCAATGCCAATGCCATGATATGTAAAGTGGTGTATGTAACAAGTTGCGACACCAGCAAACAACATAGAGAACACCTACTAAAATAAATTAAAGTATGTGAAAAACAAAAACATTTTGTTCATTTGAGACATCATGTTTCTTAGAGCCATTTACTACTTAAGACCTACACAATCGATATCTAAATAGAAATAGTGTAAGTTTATTTTTTTCAAAACAACTGGGTTCGATTCCCGAGCTGAGTACAGGTTTTTTTAAATGCATGAATGCAGTTTTTCTTGTTATTAAAATCGATGACATGGTTCCTAAGAACATATCTTCGTATGTCTTATCGTTTCAGACTTTCCCATACTGACCGATTTAAATGAGACATCCTGTATATATATAGGTATGTATTACCTTACATTTGCTTTACATTGAATGAAAAAATGTTTATTCAATAACCAGGAATAGAGTAATCTAGTACAATGCTGGGGCCTTCTATTAAGTGTAGAAATACCTGTTCCATTACATTAAAACATAGCATTATATTATTTACGTCATTTGCATCACAACCTGAGCCAAATTCTCCAATTAATGTGTATGGCAGTTAGGTCTACAGTCCCAAGTGTTTACCACTGCTTTCGTATTCATTTTACCAGGAAATCCTTGTCCATTGCCAAAACGGGCCGTTTGTACTTCGTGTACTGGGTCTTTGTGCCCAGCACAGTCGAGCCTTCGCACTGAATTCACAAGTTGTTTACTTTTCCCTGAACGCTAGTGTACATGGATGCAACTGTCATACATTGTAATCCGTAGGTCGTGAGGCCGCATCTAATAACAACAAAGTACCGTTTAAAACTACAACCTTTTGTTTGAATTAAATAAAAAAATGGATTTCATTGGTCTGGAAAATGAATTTTGTTTTAAGGTGTTCTCGTTCCCAAATTAAAAACTAATTTATAAAAATAAGAAATATTATAAAAGTATTAAATAAATGTGGTTTATGGCACTAGGCGTGATAATAGTTTAATGTCATAAGCTTTTCTGGCAAAGTTGTGTAATTTTAGGCATTCCTTTGTAAATGAAGCGTGTTTATTTTTGTGCAAAGATACAAGGTGACTTTTATTTATGCAGCCAAACTCATACTGGAGGCTTGGTAAGTGATCAGTAACACGGATCGATAACGCTTTTTGCTAATTTCGCAAAATGAAATCTTGACCACCCATAGTAATTGACTCGGGGCTGGGCTTGCGTGTAAGGTGTAATAATTTACGAATTTCACAAAAAGGGTCATCGAACCTTGTTACTGAGCACTTACTGAGTCTACAGTAAGAATTTAGCTGCCTCAAAGTCACCTATGTATAAAAATACAGTGACAGTAAACCGGACAAAAATCATTGTCTATGGAATGTGAGAAACATTCAGTGAATTCAAATACCGGAAATAGAATAACTGTTCGTAGGGTTGCCACATAAAAGAGAGTTAATTAAATGACAATATTTTAAATGATTACAAAAAATCGTTCAAAGCTCTAAGTAATTCTTAATTTATAGTTGCAAATTAAATTATATCTCCGGACAAATGTCAGCAAATTATATCAAATTCACACGAAATTCAATTGCATTCAATAGGGGCTTTAAATTGGTGGTAATTCAGTTTGTCTGGCGATCTGAGCAAAAAAATTGCATGATGAAGATAAGGAACTACTATGTTTGAAATATAGGTACTAGGTACCGATTACAGCAACATTCTATAAGGAGATATAACAATAAAATGTCGTTTTATTAAATTGTTTTTGAATAGAATAGAATAGGTCTTTACTTGCACTGTCAAGGGTACAAAATGGTGATGTTATAGTATAAAAATATGAGCGCCTTAAACAGCTAGCTAATGTTAATTTAGCATACAAGGTTTATATTAGTGGATTTTTAAATAATGAAATTAGGTCCTTGATTTATAAGATTGATTCAAAATATACAAAAAATAATAAATATTTTTATAGCATGCATGTCAACATTAAGTGTCCAAGTATTAAAAATAATCAAATTATGTCTATACATGTCACATTCTATAAATTATTTACCTAATGTTACAATTAAATTGTTTATTCTAATATCTTTCTATTTAAGTAATCTTTTAGACTGTGAAACATTTATCTAAAACCCATTCTCTTAACTTATACTTAAATATATTTAGCGACAGCTCAACCATCCCTTTTGGCAATTTATTATATATTTTAATGCACATGACAAAACAGTCTCTTTTATACCACTCAGTCCTAGGTTTATGGTCAAGAATTAACCTGTTGGAGTTTCTTGTATTTTTATTGTTATTATTATTATTTTCAATTTAACAATAAAACCACCACTGTGACCGAGTGGTAGACCACTCGCCTGCTAAGGTCATTGATTTCCATTAAAATCCATTCGAAATACGGCGATAGGGCTCCCCAGTCACCACCCATCACGAATCGTCGGTGAAAAGAGGGTGTACTTATGTGGACTGTTACTTGCGTTTCGTAATCCATATTCGGAAACACCTCTGACACCCTCTCAGGGATTCATGTCGTGTCTACTCGTGTCGATATGTTTTTTGAAAAAATATGATCTCCGAATGTGACACGAGTGACCCTACGATTTGACAGTCCTAAATTTAAGTTCAGCAACTAGAGTTTAGATAGTTTTGTCGAGAAAGAAACGATTCCAATGAAGAAAATCCCGTCAATCAGGCTACCACATCTCCATTAAAAAACTCCGACTGATAAAAAGACAAAGACAGTTTATTAATATTTATCCGAAAGGCCGCATGTAGACAACCCTAAATGTGCATCGCGAAATCACACAATCCCTTTACCATTTATATAAACAACTAGCTTTTGACCGCAGCGCCGCCCGCGTGTTATTCGGTTTAACGACACGCTTTTTTCCGGGATAAAAATAGCCTATGTGTTAAGTTAGGGTATAAGCTATATCCATTCTAAATTTCATCCAAATCCGTTCAGCCGTTTCAGCGTGAAAGAGTAACAAACATACACACACACACACACAAACTTTCGCATTTGTAATACATAGGTAACACTAAAAGTTTCCGGAACTGGCCACTTACATAAACAATATTTAAAAATTTATTGCAATATTTGAAAATAGAACTCTTTGGCTGTAGAATGCAGTTTGTTTCATCTGACTGTCTTTTGTTTTTACCTTGTGGCGCCATTTAAAAAATTGTGTGTCTGCATCAACATGGATTTAACTCGGGAAAATTTTCGTAGTATGATTTTCTACGATTTTAAGTGTAATTTGACAGCTCAACAGAGCATCGCTCGGCTTGAAACAGCTTTTGGCAATGAAGCACCATGCAAGACGACTGTTTATAGCTGGTTTGCAGAATTCAAGCGTGGTCGTATCAATCTCAGTGACGAATCTCGCGATGGTCGGCCGTCCACCGCTGTGACCAACAAAAACATCGATGCTGTGCGCCGTATGATTGAAACAGACAGGCATGTGACCTACCATGAAATTCGCGCATCCTTAGAAATAGGCATGAGTCAAATACAATCAATCCTACACAAACATTTGGGTGTGAGAAAGCTGTGCTCGCGGTGGATCCCACACAACTTGACCGAGGCTCAAAAAACGGACCGCGTCACTTGGTGCAGTGCCATGCTTACCAGATTCAACGAAGGTGCGTCAAATTTGGTGTGGGACATAGTAACAGGTGACGAAACATGGATTTATTGCTACGATCCCAAAACAAAGCAGCAATCGAGCGTATGGGTCTTTCAAGATGAGCCAAAACTAACCAAAGTGGCGCGCGTGAAAAGTGCATCTAAGCGGATGATTGCTTCTTTTTTTAATAAAACTGGACACGTGGCTACTGTTGCTTTAGAGAATCGTCGTATCGTGAATAGTGACTGGTACACGACCATTTGTTTGCCGGAAGTTATTGACGAACTCCGTAAAAATAACCGTAAGCGCCGTATCATCCTGCACCACGACAATGCTAGTTCTCACACGGCCAGACAGACAAACGACTTTTTGAAGACGAAAAATGTAGAACTCATGAGTCATCCTGCATACAGTCCCGACCTGGCACCTTGTGACTTTTTTCTGTTCCTAAAAATTAAGAACCAATTACGCGGTCAACGATTTTCATCACCAGAAGAGGCTGTCGAGGAGTATGAAAAACACGTTTCAGAGGTCACCACAGGGGAGTGGCACAAAAGTTTTCAAAACTGGTTTGATCGAATGAAAAAGTGCATAGACGCCAAGGGAGATTATTTTGAAAAACAATAAATTAATTTTGTACCTTTAATATTCATATTCATATTCTTTATTGCACAGAAAAGTTATACGTACAAGCAGTCATAAATTAAACGTGCTATAGGCGAGCTTATCTCTGAGAGAGATTTCTGCCAGCAAAACCTAGGTGCTAAGGAAATATTAACTAAAAGTGTGTGATCAAATGTGCACACATAAAGAAACAAGTGATATAAAAAATAAAAATGTGGAGATAATATGAACTTAAAACTACCATAAATATACCTAACTTTTAAATAAATACTTACATAATAAATTAATTAATAATTACTTAAATATAAAAAGAACAAACATACTTAAATACTGTAATATAAACATGGGCATAAACCTACATAACAAAAGTATTCATAAATATATCTTTAAAACAAGAATTTTATACCAAATATAAACATAAATACATACAGTGTATATACCTGCATAAATAATAAATAAATATATATTTTAAAGGGAAAAATATTTATAAATAATGCTCTTTAAGCTTCTTCTTGAATAGGCTGATCGTAGGACAGTCACGAATCGTATGCGGTAGGGAGTTCCAGAGTCTGATGGATGTCACCGTGAAAGAATTTCTAAAAGCACCCGTGTTATGACATGGAGTTTTTAAAAGAGATACTGTGTGTGGTCTGTTCTGTTTGTCATTGGAAAGAAGGTAGTTAAAGCGTTCACGCAAATAGGGAGGGGTAGTAGGGCTTCTAAGGATATTAAAGAGGCAACATAAAATGTGAAAATTTCGTCGTTGACGAATAGGAAGCCATTTCAGCTCCTCTCTATAATGAGACACATGGTCAAACTTACGCAGTCCGAAAATAAACCGAATCCCCAGGTTTTGAAGACGTTGTAGTTTGCTAAGCAACTCTTCATTGGCATCTAGGAAGCATAAATCCGCATAGTCGATGGTTGGCAATAGAAGGGTTTGTGCAAGAGTTACCTTTGTTCTATGGGGCAGAAATCGCTGGAGACGCTTGAGGGAGTAAAAAGTGGCAAAAACTCTTCTACTGACTTCATTCACGTGAGCAGTCCACGATAAGTTACAGTCAAAAATAGTATTTTTTCATATTCATTCCGGAAACTTATAGTGCGTCCCACCTATTAGTGTAATGAAGAATACAATATATTTCGAAACGAGTACAAGGGCTCACCAGTTATTTATCGTTAGGGAATGTGAATTTTCGTGTTTATAACTTTGTTACCTTGACTCTTAGACAAAAAAATACTATTGATCTTTCGATACTGTACTCAAAGTAAGAAAGACGAGAAAGAAAAACATAAAACAACTTTCTCCCAACAAAAAAACCTATTGAGGATCGCTTAAGCATCTAAATATTTAACGAGAATAAAGTTTTGCTAACTTGACAGACTGGATCTAACAAAATTAATGAAGTATCAAATTCAGCTGAATTGCTATCACAATTATCATTAGCAAAAACGACCTACACTAAACACCTCCCCTGTCAGGTTACTATAAAATTTTACGGCCAAACTATACTAAAACTAGAATTTCCCAGTCTATTGAAACTGGCAAACTGTCTAGACTGAAATTCAGCTGAATCTAGAACTAAACAGCTACGAATCTGCAATTAAGGTAGCTCGGAGGCTTACTATTATCCCAATAATATTCATTTCGCACACAGAGCACATGAGAAAGAAAGGTTGTGTTGCAATAATTCTTCGAGATATTAAAAAACTTCACATACGTAAACATACATTGATTCAGAGTGCATAATAAAATAAAAAGATTACTTAATTAGAAACAAATTTCAATTAAGACACATATAAAAAATCCTCTTGCCAGAACTTGAACCTGCCACCTCTTGCTTACAAGGCAAGTGAGCTACCGACTGCGCCACCAAGTTACTCGTTACACCGTTTTTTTAAGTACTTGATACATCAACCATTTTACTAACGCTCATGAGGGCGTTATGTGATTTCAAGCCTTGTGATTTCCGAACAAAGATGGCGCTGCCGTCACTGTAATACCTGTTGCTTCAGACAATTAAGTAATTCACAGTTCTTATTCATTGAGTTTATAAGATTTATAGTGATATCCATTGTTTTGAATACTCTTAATATAATAGCATATTTTTTATTTGTTTAACATGTTTTTTTTTGTCAAAATTTTGTTTAGAGTATTCAAAGCGATGGATTTCGCTATAAATTATATAACTTCATTAAATCTAGCGAGTCTTCTTGCTAATTGATTTATCGGTACATGTGTTCATAATTTGCCAGTATTTCTCTTTGGATAATTGTCTACACTTTATGAAACAATTTGCAAAAGTTGCAACTCTTTGGTAAACTGAAACAAATAAAAAAAAACTAATTGGGAAATAATTGATTTTCATACAACTTTATTTCCAATGGGAATTAAAGTGTCGTTTTATAAACCCTGTTTAAGTTTATAATGATTGTATTTTAAAGAAAAGTAATTTACTTGCCTCGAGTCTTGTTAAACCAAATCTACCCCATTCAAACATCACATCCTTCCATTACCATTTCAATATTTAGTGTCATTTGCATACTCCTCTAGGTTACACCGTGTTGATTTAGGCCCTATTGACTTTCTGAGGTCCGATATTGTCTCCGGATAGTCCGAAAACTCCCCTATGTTGATCTTTGGGGTCCTTCTTGTGTCTTCAGTGTTTAGATTGCTTAGACGGGTACAGTTAAGAGGAGACAAACTTACTCCAAATAGCACTCTTAAATTTTGTTTTTAGGGGCGTGGTGACTGAGATTGAGCACCTTATTTTGCACCAAGTAGAACAGCCCATAGATTATGCGGTTGCCAACTGGTTGACAAACATCAAAAGTATAGATATACTATCGAATTCCAATTATCTAAGGATACGTTCACAGTTCCTGAACGGTTCAATACCCATCCATCCATCAGCCTGTTTCGTCCACTGCTGGACATAGGCCTTTCCAGGATTTCGCCACTCTGGCGGTCCTCCTGGAACAAATGCCCATACTCACACACGCTGGGCAGGCGGGTTGGTGAGCGCGGTGCCGAATTCCTTGCACCTGTGACGCCGCTGCCCTTCACTAGTCTGTTTTATATAAGGCCCGGCAATTGGGGATGGATATACCGCCATCCATCGGTCCCAGGCTATGGTGGGCCGCCTGGTTTTGCCTGAGAGCTGTTCTCTTACTCTCCCCCGAATAACTTCGGGAGGATAATCGAGTTCAATACCTTAAAGGCAATTTTTAAAGTTCAGTTTTTATTTATGTTTTTAGTGTTTAGCAACCAGATGGCAACCGACACTAATAGGCCTGCTGATCTTTGTGACGTAGCATTATAGTATATAATAGCACGCTCTAAGCTGTGCCTGTTCCGTAAGACAAACGAAATATCACGGGGTGTCGATATACTATGTTTTTATAAAATAAATCGGCTTTATAGTTGAATATTATAGTTATATACAAATTTTATAGAAATTAAACCAACAAAATCTCGTAATAGATACTCGAGAGAAAATCAATAAGAAAAATAAAATAGAGGATTACAAAAGTATTAATTAGGTCACACAATTCGAAGTGAAAAACATTTAAGAGGTATCGCAAATAGACCACTTTCCCCGATTTTTTTTTGCCCGAGCTTTGAAGTTTGTACTCACTTTAAGTCTCTTTCATTTCTCTGACAAAATAATTTAAATTACCATTATTTTGTTCATCTCAAAACCTTCAAAGTAAAACGTAAGTGGATTTCAAAATGCAAATTTTAACATTATTATTCGCAACATTCCGATCGACATTCTTCCTTTCAGGGTATTCATACAAAGTTATAATTTTCATTTATGAAGTTTGCATTACCTTGTCTGTAATATTGGTACCAGATATCCGAATTTCCTTGGTTACAGAAAGAGGCGTGTCAGGTTCGTTGCAAATGGAGACCTGTAGTCTCTGCTTACGCCCCTGAGGGACAGGCTTGACTGTATTTGTGTAAAAATCTCACTTTGGAAAACAATAAATAGCTGCTGTGGTAACTAGAGTTCTTTACCGAAATTATTGAATTTATATTGAAATCACAGATTTTATGGTTCGGTAAAAATTATAAAACCTTTTCTTTTATTTCATCAGTTGTCAGTCTGTATGCAAAGTAGGAAATACACTAGGACCCCTGAAAAAGTAGGATTTAAATGTAAATAACAGGTGACATGAAAAACAACTGCTAAAAAATTCAAAAACTCGCCTTTACAAGCAAATGTTAAGGGCATGGGCCACAATTCGCAGTCCTGCTCTAACGCTTCTGCTTTTTAACTGTCTATCCTACTCTAATCAGATGCCAAGCACGCAAAACATCAGTTATTTTGAAATCGCGGCAACACTGGTAGTTTTTTCATTTTTATGGAACAGTCTGCATCTGTTTTATACTAATATCAGTTGTATTATGCAAAGTTTCAGATCTAATTTAAATTATTCATTGAATGCTATCGGTTTATTGTACGGTTTGGAGGTAACTTTGTAATTTTTTTCTATAGAGAAAATTTTATGAAATCAAGTTTTCACCATAGCGTTGACATAGCATTAGTCCTCAACTTTATCATATATTAATTTCAGAGTGATTGTTGCAGTATTTGTTGGTATAAAGCAGGATCATGCGAAGTGAAGTGAGGTATTATACAAATATACACTCTTAATTAAATTGACGGAAATCATATTCACTGTAAACATGACGTTTCAAAATATTTTTTTCAAATACATTCGGAAATAATGACGTTACAAAGTACTTTATTTAGGAACGAGGTCCTTAAGTGGATTTGGAAATTGCACCTCGGTATTTTTTTATTAATTTGTTATATCGATTTCTTATATTCTTAATAAATGAAAATTGTGGCCAAGTGCGAGTCGGACTCACGCACCAAGGGTTCCGCACTACCACATATTACGGGTACGGAACCCTAAAAGCATAGTACATAACAAAAGATAACATAGACAACATTACGGAGACAAAAAACAAGGCGATAAAATGGAAGCGGCTTACAAACAATTCGGCACTCACTGAGTTGGAAACCCTATTTTTTTTTTAAATTAATTATTTTACTGTAGACAATGTACAACAGCTTGACAAAATTTGAAAGTTGTCTATACCACAGTCTTTAAGATAGAGCTGAAATAAATAACGTTAAAAAAATGCAAATTTTTCGAAGTTGTATGGGAGGGTATACAAAAAGACAATACAAAATTCAAGAGCCTAGAACTTGAACAAAGCCAAATTTTCGAAGGTTCCTTTGAAGAAATTCGGGAGTATCATAATATTGAAAAAAAAATATATATATTTGATTTATTGATCTTATATCTAGGTGATCTACTTATAAACAATGTACCAAGATTTATACTTTCGAGAAAAATAAAATGTTTTCCACCCTCTTTTTTTTGGTTTTCAAACGTTCGTTTCAAGAACGCGTTTAAGAGATCAACTTGATTTATTTTTTCATAAAATAGGTAATAGAAATATAAAGGTTTCCTACTTAAATCCAGTATTTTTTTCCCTACAAAATATTTCAGTATTAGCTAAAAACCCTCCGATCTACTGTTTCGCGCGTATTTATTAGTATTACGCGTCCTAGACAAATAGGTCGATTAGCTAACCAATAATCACCTCTATCAAAAGCTAATAAAGTATTTGACATTGTTATTTTTGTGTTGGATGGGCAATAAAATTTTTTCCTAGCCTATGCCATACTCTTAATAGCAAAAAGTAGAAGCTCAGCAAATGCCGCAGATCAAAATCAACTTGTAGCGCTGATTTTCAGTTTGCCCCATTTTAATACATATAAAACAAAATACAATTGCAGGTATTAAACAGTTTCATGACTGAAAATAATTGTTTAGAATAAAATTACATAGAACAAAAAATGTATAATTTGAAAATTATAATAAATTTATCAAAAAATTTACAAAGCATTTACTAAGTAATTACTCCAAGTTCACAATACATACTCGAAACTTTCATTCCAAAAACCGTAAGAAACGCACATCACTAGCGAAGCAATGGAAACTGGGAAAATGATTGAAAAAGTTAAATTCTCCTGTCACTTCGGATATCCGATATTGGGCTCTATTCGGGATCGGCGACACCAGAGAGCTTAATAGGGTCTAGAATTGACGTTAATTTAGTAGTTGGTTTAAACGCTGAGCGGGCCATTCTGAATCCGACGCCACAAACAGAAATGCTGACTCATATGTGTGAGTTTTGCGTACTTTGTAACATTTACTTCTATGATAATAAATTATGTTTTTAAAGCGAAAACCATCGCTTTTGAATACTTTCAATATTTTTCTATGCAAGCGCTCGTAAAGGCCTATTTTATATGCATGAAACTGTTGTCAAAAATCAACTTTACCACACTTTATTGAAAAAAAGTTGCCAGTCTTATCTTGTGTACGTACTATAGATAGACTTGACAGAAATGAGCTGGTTTCAGTTTCATGTATTCGTAGGCTGCGTTCAGTTTGATCTTGTCGGGGGACAACCGCTTACCACTGACAGCAGGTCAGGTATGTTATGCTTATGTATGACTGAAAGCAGCCTCCGACCGCATCAAACTGAAAGCAGCTTATTTTCGTCAAGTTGCGTGCAAATAAAACTGAAACTCTAGAAGCGTATATAGTCTTTAACCGGCTGTTTTGTCCCAAATAGAATAGATTCTCTGGCTTTTACTTGCTGGTTTTACTAAAATGGGTCCAACTGAGCTCCTTTCCTTTTCATAGTGCAATGAAACATACCTCAAATCTTTTTTTTAATACCTTTGTTTATAATGAAATTATTATCAGCTACTCAAGAGAATTGTGTTTCTGTAATTGTTAACAAATAGAATTGTGGTTGTTTTAATTCGGGATTGGTTTAACACAAAGGTCGAGGTTTTAAAGACAACAAAATGACTTCATAATGTCAAGGAAGCGTATTAAAGTTAACTCGTGAAAATTATTAAAACGTGCTAGAATCTCAATTGATAGATATATCTTCTGTTAAAAAAACAATATGCGCATTTTTTTTCAAATATGTGCGAAAAAATTGTTCACAGTGAGGTGCTGCAAAGTGAAAAAATATGCAAGAAGAATATTGCTAAGATTATATAGGTCCCACCCGAAAACATATTATTATTAACGAATTAAAATATCAGCTGACTTAACAACTATGCACTTAGGAAATAAAAAAACACACATGTTTTTTCAATAATTTGTGGTCAGTCGAAACACAATCTACCTTAAAATTATTTTCACAAATAATGTTATATTATTTTATATACCGGCTGTAGATGGAGGTAGGTATCTTTAAGTTAAACAAAGTAATCCGCTGATCATACTGAATAACCTTCTCAAAGAAATTTACCAGTGAAAATGAAAAAACACAAAGTGATTTTTTCATTTTATTTATTTATTTACTTTTAATATGTTTATTTGGAAAATTTGTTTTATATAAAGATATCCGGCTGCAATAGAATAGCAATGGACAGTACCGTTAGCACAGTAGTAATAATTAATCAATCACCGCGGAACGTCGAAACTTGGACCGCCGAATATTGTTAAATTACTTCCATCCATCCATCAGCCTGTTTCGTCCACGCCTAGACATAGGCCTTTCCAGGATTTCGCCACTCTTGGCGGTCCTCCTGGAAGAAATGCCCATACTCACACACGCTGGGCAGGCGGGTTGGTGAGCGCGGTGCCGAAACCCTTGCACCAGTGACGCCGCTGCCCGTCACCAGTCTGTTATAAGGTACCGCCATCCATCGGTCCCGTGCAATGGTGGGCCGCCTGGTTTTGCCTGAGAGCTGTTCTCTTACTCTCCCCCGAATAACTTCGGGAGGATTTCCGAGTAAGATGGTGGTACCTCCACAGTCGAGCCCGGCATCAGCTCTACCACCTTTACTTACCCACTTATTAAATATAATTATTTTTGTATTATAACTGCCACGTAGAAGCTAAATTTGATTTAATAATATGAATTAGTCAAAATAAAAGTATTCAACTAGGTAGTAAGTATCATGAGCTTTTTTTTTCTGGACCTCGATAAAAATTTTCAACAGTATCCCGGACCCCATTTTAAATTACTTGCCGACCCTTGCTCTAGAATATGAAATTAATCGATCTGAACTATTTGCTAAACAATTTTCAACTGTTTCATTAAACTTTATTTACAATTTCATTTGCAAAATCTGTCACTATTTGGCATTTTATTTTGTATGTTACTGAATCTATAGTTTTTTCGATAAATATTATGTAAAAGTAATCGCGGTGGAATATAAAACAACCGAAGTCGAGAAATTGTTTTTAAAATATTTTACTAAATCACTTTTTTCCCCGCACTTTAATATCGCACAACTGAAAAAGTCTTTGCTTTGCACATCCTACCAATGGTAACTGTCATTTCATATAAAAGCAAAAAAATTGACGTTCATGCTCCATTCCTGTTCTAACAGCGGAACGATAATACCCGGTATAGTTGGTTGTCACATCTAATCGTTCTCAAACCACCACCGTATCAGGGTTCCGTAGGAGATGGGTCAAAAACGACAACAGACTGATGATTAAACCTAGAGTTATTTAATTAGCACTCCAACTGTCATTTGATTATACTGAACCCACAAACTTTACCTCTGAGCTATCGCAAAATGACCCCAATCTCCAATAACTAGGATCTTAACCAGTCTTGTTCTGGTTTGCTCTAGATATTAGAAATTAGAGATCGATGTTAATGAAATTGGTGTTGGATGTCGGAGCCTTCTTGTGGGGAATTAGTTTTGGGGTACCCTGTATTTTAAGACAAGGCTTTTTGAATTAGTTGAAGTGGCTGTTGACAGATAATAAGATAAAGGTTCTAACGTCATACACTAAAGTTTTTTATAATGCAATTGGAACGGCTACTCATGATTTTTATATGGTCAGATTTCGCCAAACCATGTTTGCCTCCGAAGAAACTGTACGAATACAGTGAAACTAGTCAGGCGAAATCTGACTATAAAATCGTGAGTAGCCGTTTCAATATCAGTATGAATCTAAACCAAGAATCTTTTAGCAGTAAAGTTTTTTTTAGAAACGTTAGACAAAAAATAGGAAAATATGATAGTAGTTTTAAAATTTTGTTCCTGACGGCTTTAAAGATTTCAAAAAACCAGATTGTTCCTTCTTTGACGGAACCTTAAAAAATAAACTGTACACCTACGTCATCGTACACAACGCACCGGTTCCGTCAACGCATATGCGCAGCGGTAGCGCACTTGCAACTTGCGGTTAGCGTTGCCATCCGTCCGGATAAAGCCGGACAGCGTTAGGATTTTGACCGCTTGTCCGGCCAAATTTGACTGCATCCAGTCTGTCCGGCTTTTGTTAGGCTTTATCATTTTCTTACTTTTCACGCAATACGGCCGCCGTGAGTCGTATCAACCCCACAAAAACGGGTCAAATATTTTAAATGCCAATGTAGAAAGAGTATTCTCTTTAGTAGGATAACAATGGATAAAACAAAGAAACAGGTTAAACCCAGAAACTATTGCAAAAACGTTATTTGTGGAATTTAAGACTTTAACGTGTAATATTTTTTTTTACGAAATTATTAAAGAAACTGAGCTTTTAAAGCAGGTTTCTGGCAAAGAAAATATGTCAACAGCACTGATTAAAACTTTATAATTTTTTAAACTTGTATGTTATTAGATTTTTAAGCGTCGGCGGCCTTGGGACCCAAAAGTCCGGCTTTTTTTGCGGCTAAGTCCGGCTTTCTAAATTTTTAGAGATTGCAACGCTACTTACGTTGCATACAAAAGATCGTAGATTCGAATCCTGGGCCGAGGTATTTTTTCAAAATATTTGTTATCTTGAAATTTGTTTAATTTGATCGTTTCTAGTTTGTAATGCACTCCAAATAATGTTTGCAGATGTAATCTGTTCAAAAGACAGATAGAATCATCTAAAACGAACCAGCTAAATATTTCCTAAATTGTAACGTCATCGATGGTGTTCCGTATTGTTCCCAAATTAATTCTACACCTACCTATATCCTAATTTATGTTATTTCATGCTTTACTTTGTAAATGATCCTGTACAACAACTATAAACACACTTTAAAGTTGCTCTGTTGGATCATTTACAAATTAATTCATAAAATAACACTTTGCTAAAAAACCATAACTGAACCGACAGAACCGAATTTTCTTAGGAAAATATTTTTATTATTTATTTTCATTTTTCTTTTTTTTTCCCTGATGACACAATTTCCTTCTATCTTTTATATTTTTATCCCTTAGTTATTAAAGTTTAATACATTGTTTTGGATAATTTTATGTAAGTTAAAAAGACTGTAATAGTATTAAGACATATTGAAAAAAAAAATACTGATAAAAAAAAAGACATGATCTTGCTAAGTTTCTTGCCCTTCTTCTTAGCAAGATTAATCGAATGGGTGGATTTAGGCATTAAATCTATTTATAGTTTATTTACCTATTAACTTATTTATTCATTGCATTATGTAGGTATATACAATATTTTAATTTTTTAATTATGTTAGTATATATTTGGTTAGGCATTATATTTATTTATGGTCTATTCAGTTTATTTATCAACTTATTTATTAATTGCATTATGTATAATAATATTCTTATTCCAATAAATCTTTATTTTATGCATGTGTATAACTTTAGTGGCCCAACTTAAATATAGTTTTTTTTAAATATATTTCCCGTAAGTATCATATTTGTTTCATTATTAAATATTATTTTTATAAGGATTAGATTTGACATGTAAAACGTATACTTTATGTATCTATTTTACAAATAAACATTTTGAATCTTTGAATCTTGAATCTACCAATTTCAGTCAAACTGAATCATACGATTATTTGAATTTAACCAATTTTACTCCGTCTTTATTACGGTAAGTACTCAAATAAATGGTATCAAATAAAGCAGGTCGTTGCAAAATACTTAAGTCGCTCAGCGAAATTTTATCTGCAATAAAGAAAACACAAAAGAATCTTAAATTACATACAGGGCCCTTTTAAAATCAAGTCACGGGCATTCTTTAGCGATCCCACGCACCCCCACGTTGCATTCTAAACTCTATTCCAAGAGCCATAAGGTGCAATGCATGTAAAACTAATGCGTGGTCAACGTAATACCAGATTCACAGAAACGAATTTGATTCAAACGAGTTTGATATGTGGATCCATGGAGAGAATCTTAGTAGAAAGGGTTAAGGGTGGTTTTGTATTGCTTCCTGGTGGTTTGAAATAATAATGGCGTCTATCGGTGAAGATGACATAAGAAGTTGACTTTGAATTGTTTTGTTTGTTTATGTTAAATTTAATTAAAAGTTTAGATTGTACAGTGATGGTGGATTGAGCAAGAAAATAATCCGGAATAATTACGGAAAGTTTGTTAAGCGGTACAATACACGCCACGTCATAGTAACTTTAGTTGGTTCTTATTACGTCCACGTAAAAGTCATAATCCTATAAAATCAAAAATAATAATATATAAAATGTGTTAAGCAAAAATCTGTTTTTTTATTATTTATTATTATTATACAAATTCAATCAAGCGACCAAATTCATACTGGAGACTCGGTTAGTGATGAGGAACTAGGTTCAGTAATCCTTTTGGCCAAATTTGAAAAATATATTCTTTTGCTTCCGTACTGGTTGCACTAGTTTAAGTACAATTCCTAGCCCAGTCAGTAAGGAAGCAAAAAATATATATTTATCGAATTTCACCAAAACGATAATTTAAACTTGTTTCTGATAACTAACCGAGTCTCCAGTATAAATTTGAACGGTTGATTGAATTTCACCTAGTACATATATTCGATTTATATAATTTAATTTATATATATTTATTATATTGTTGTATATCTGTATTTTCAAAATATATAGCTCCATTAACTAGTTACGTTGTTTCCCGGAACTCCTATCTGATTCTTCAGCTACCGGCAAAGTTTTAGCTTAATCGCCTCAGTAGTTTTCGAGATAAGACAGACAAACTAAATAACAAATTAATTAATTAAGGTTTCCATTTCTGAAAAGAACCAAATCCTTGTCTCCAAATTATTTGTAATGCCAATATAATTATAGAAGAAAAAGTCTCAAAAGCGCAAAAAACAATTCCAAGCTTTCAGAAATTTTCCTCCATTTCAAATTGAGTAATATTTCCGTGAAAATTTTAAGGCCTTAAAACAATCTGACTCACAAATAAAATAAAAGAAATATCGCTTTCCTCAAAGTCCCTCTGGCCATAATAATCTCATTCAAATGGCCGACGAGCGAAGTCGCGGAAAATAACCTATTAAAGTTAACTCCAAGTTGAGAAGTCTTATTACAAAAACACAATTTACAACTTACACGAAAATGCGTAATATTCGTTTAAACTTTCGCCGAGAGTTGGGTGTTCGGGGAACTCAAGCTGTGTTCAAAAGAAGGGACATTTAATTCGGCCATTTTGTTTTTTTAGGAACTTTAGGAACTTCTACTGATCAGACTGATTATCTTTTTTGAGTAAACAAACCATAGCAAATGAAATAATATACAACATTAAAATATCTAGTGTGATATTTTTATTAGCAAATCCGATTTTTATTTAACCTTTGCGATTTGTTAAACATGATCAGTTGTGAATGTAATCTGTTTACACCCGGTATATACTGGGTGTTAAGATGATAACCTTTTTCCTTAAAACGGGGTGTTCTACTCATCAATATGAACAACTGTCACTATGGATATCATATTAATAGTCTGTATTAAAAGAAAAGGTTTAAAAAAATTATGTCAATTGGCATTAGATAGCAATTGATAGAATCAACCACATAAGCCGGAATGGATAAAGTTACCGAGGTAAAATTATAGGAGTCGCTCCTGAGGGTTCCGTAGCATTCAAATAAGTAAATAGACATCAATGAATCGAATAAAAATTGCAAACTTATTGACTGAGTTTTTACTGCGAAATCCAAACCAGAAAAGATAAATTAGAAACAAATGTAAAGACAAGAATTTGAAAAAATTCCTCGGGCCAGGATTCGAACCTGCGACCTCTTGTTTCCCGGACAAGCGCGCTACCAATTGCGCCACCGAGTTTGAATCCTGGCCCGGGGAATTTTTTCAAATTCTTGTCTTTACATTTGTTTCTAATTTATCTTTTCTGGTTTGTAATGCACTCTAATAATAATATTTAAACTTATTAACCTTCAAAATTTATGAAACATAACAGTAAAATTTTCTTTTTTCAAGGTTTTATTTTACTAGTTTGTCGGCGTTATTATTAATATGTATATTCATGGCAAATTACATCTTTCTTTACTTTTGAGTCTCTGAGCTAAGCCGCGGACAGACAGACAGACGGACGGACGTGGCAAAACTGTAAGGGTTCCTTAGTGACTACGGAACCAAAAAATAGTCGTATTAAAAAACAACCTCTACCTTTTTCCAATAAATTTTCTTTTTTTTTTCATAATCATACAATATTTTTTTTGTTTTTGATTAACAACCAAAACAAAAAGCTTACGTTCAAACAAACATGATTTAACTTATCTATTTCTTTGCTATTTGCTATTAAGAGAATAGGTTCCGAAAACCATAATTTATTTTTTCTTGTTTGAAGAATCTAGCAATATTAGATGTTTGAAAAAAATGTGTACTTCCATCAAGAATATAATGCACACTGTTATCGAAACAGAATCTTCAGACGTCATTCCAACATTGAATCATAAAAACTCAAAGATGGCTGCAAAAAAGTTTTCATGTCGAGTTTTAACATTATTTGAGCAAAATCGTATTATATTATTTATTTATTAAAATTCTGTATAAACTTTATTAAACTCTGAAACGAACAGATATTTGATAAAAACTTTAGTTTTTTTTAAATCATAAAATTCGTGATAAAAGTTGTCATTTTGATTTTTTCTATAATTCGTCCCTCTCGCACTGCGGGTCTTTCCGCATGGAGTAACAGCGATCAATGCAATCGGAACCTATTCTCTTAAGCTTAGACGCTTCAATCTAGAACAATATACCTGAATTTCATGACAATCATCACGATATACTACGAATCAAATTCCTTATTTTGTAAAATTCTGTCAAAAACAGCGACTCGAGAATTTTTTCAAAATAAATCCGTGAACGAGTCTGCACACTTTTCCACTTTTCGGCTATTTTTTTCATAATTGCCAATCTGCCCACAGCTACACTTCCACACCCTGAGTCCTGCCCTGGGGATAACTTGGTAATTGCTTTTTTCCTAATCTGGCCCTTGATCAATTTCATCAAACTTTTCTTAGAACGTTATTCAAATACTTAAGGCTATTCTAGTCCTTAGTTTCATCATATATCTAAGACAGACGAAAATTATAGTTTTGGCCTCAGCACAATAGTAAACTTTCGCAAAAATATTCATTGTTCTGTACGCCTTTTTACTCCTTTAATATTGGTAGATACTAGCATTTTCCCGCGGCTCCGCCCGCGTTTATTCAATCCTTGCCCCGTTTTTGTTATGGGCATTATTTTATAAACATCCTTTATAGTATGACCCTATGTGTTGACCAGTGTCACTACGATGATAATAAAAACAACGCATCCAAATCCGTTCTCGAGTTAAAAGCGTTTATTCAATATTTGCCCCGTTTTAGGCTTAGGCGTTATTTTATGAACATCCCTCGTAGCCTGTGTGTTGATCAGGAACTACGATGATAATAAAACCGCATCCAAATCCGTTGAGTGGTTACGGAACATAATACAGACAGACAGACGGGTGGAGCCGCGGCCATAAGGCTAGTTAGTATAATGGATAAATAATAAAGGATTAAGAATAGAGGATAAAGATTTTATTGAAAGCAGAAAAATTGGTTACAGAATTCTCCCAAGACTCTTCTTAAGGTATAGTGTGTAAAGTTAACAGAGGGACATAAACAAGTTTTCGGGATTTTAATCGAATCTTTTGTTGTCTATTTTTGACGTACTTTATTTTGGTTAATGGAAATGTTTGTTACGTTGTAGTCGCGGGTGACATGCCAAAAATCGAGTTGGCTGTTTTTAAGTATACAAATACGGACAGTTCCAGAAGCAAACGTAGCAACGTGCCCCATTCCGTTCAACAAAGTATGTTTTCTCGAAATTCCAGATAACTTCTGTGTAGAAACGAATCATCTTATTAAGACAGCACTCTGAAAAAGTGTCAGAATATTAATAATGAAGAAAAAAAAAAACCAGCACAGAAAATGAAACGAACGAGCTTAGAATATAAATAATAAGTTATTATCAATATACTACTAATAATAAATCAGTAGAAATCATGTGTCTGTACAATGAATAAAAGTAATAGAAATAGAAAGGGGGTGACTAAAGAAGAGTAATAGAACACAAATCAATGATTTTTAGAATTCTTTTCTGTCTGTCTCTCTGTCTGTTTGTTCACGCACATCTCTAAAACTACTGGACGGATTTTCATGTAGTTTTCACAGCTGTACAGAGCTTAATTTGGAATAGAATAATAACTTTATTTCATTTAAATCGGATTTCGGAAAAAAGTTATCGTCATTTAAAGATTTTTGGAATTTACTTTTCTACTGGTAGTAATTAGAAGTTATGGTACGGGATCTCCTCAACTGATACAGAGTTCGAGTTTGGGCTTATTTGATTGGTCTTTATTAGCACTTTGGTAAAACATGGTGACCAGGGCCTGATGATGGGACTGGAAGGTGGATACGGGATCTCATCAACGGACAACATCAGACCCATCGAGTTTGGGCTTATTTGATTGGTTTTTATTAGCACTTTGGTAAAACATGGTGACCAGGTCTGCTGATGGGACTGGAAGGTGGGTACAGGATCTCCTCAACGAACAACAGCAGACCCTTCGAGTTTGGGCTTATTTGATTGGTCTTTATTAGCGCTTTGGTAAAACATGGTGACCGTTGCACATAGTTGTTCAAAAAATGAAATTCTTTTGTTTTCCTTATTTCCACGAAAATCTCATCGGCACGGGCGGAGCCGCGGGCAAAAGCTAGTTATAGATATAAATACGAGTTAACTAAGAGTACAAGTTATGTCAATGCAGATACATTAAAAAGCGCTTCATTTGACTCTCTTTTGACACTCTGTATGAATTAGACACACTAGTTTAATTTGATATTAAAGTCGATTCTGAAGGCTTTTATTTTAGTGCTGTCGAAACTATTTTTTTTCCAAAGTAATATAATAATAATAATAAACACTTTATTGTACAAAAAAATACGGATAAATACAATTCACTATATTTTAAGAACATGGCCAGCGCGGACTTATTTCTAAAAGAAATTTCTTCCAGTCACCCGAAACCGAGCTTCTGTTACTAACACTAAATAACTATTTTGCAGCATTAAAACTAAAATTAAAGCCTTCAGAATCAGCTTTAGTATACATACATATATTTGGCTTCTTAAATACATTTAGCATCCTATAGTATAAGTTTGACACTATGGTATATAAAAACGAATACAAATCAATATACATTTAACACTCTTTATTTTGGTATTCTATACATGTTTGACACTTTATATAAATTTAACGAAAAAAATAACACTCTATATAAGGTGAAATTAAATCAACCGACCAAATTCATAATGGAGACTCGGTTAGTGATCAAGAACTAGGTTCAGTCATCCTTTTGGCCAATTTCGGAAAATAAACATTTTTGCTCCCTTACTGGTTGGACTACTTTAAGTACAAATCCTAGTGCAGGCACTACGGGACAATTTCGAATTTCATCTGGAGGGTCATTAAACCTTGTTGCTGATGACTAACCGAGTCTCCAGTATGAATTTGGTCGGTTGATTTAATTTCACCTAGTATAAAAAAAACTCTATGCATACATTTTACAATATATAAGTAGACTTTAATTTGTGCAGCCAAATTCTTACTGAAGACTCGGTAAGTGCTCAGTAACAAGGTTCAATGACCCTTTTTGTGAAATTCGTAAATTATTCTTTTCGTGTTCCTTGCAAACGCAAGCCCAGCCCCGAGTCAATTACTATGGGACGTCAAGATTTTGTTTTTCGAAATACCTATAGACACTTCATCATTTTTACGCTAGAAATTTTTGAAAACGAAAGAATATTGTCGTCATTTAAGTTATGCCTTTTTTCCCGAGATTCTCATATCACACAGATCAACGAGCTCAGCTCAGCATTATACCGCGGATGAACAAACAGACACCGAGACTTTGCTATAAAGGGTTCCGATATTGACGGAACCCTACAAATAAAATAATAACTACTTAAGGCGAGGTTATCCAGAGGAATCTGTTCTGCTCCAACGATTTCATTTTGCACATGTTTATCCTGCTCAGCGGAAGCGGGCCGCTCAGAAAACTCGCGGTTTCGAGCTCCTTTATTTATTATTTTGGAATATGCATGATGATTAAAAAAAAATTATTAGTCCGTCAATTAGATAATCAGAAAATATTGGACACGTAAACTTAATATAGCTCAAATGAAATTATATTTAGATCATAGTTTAGACCATCTTTGCGATTTAATCGGATCGAGGAAAATGTAAGCAATCGTGTATGAAACAGCCGAAATATTAAGATCAAAGAGTGAAATATGACATCTATTTTTTACAAAATTTAATCATCGCTATTTATTGGTATTATTAGGTGGTAGAGCTGATGCCGGGCTCGACTGTGGAGGTACCACCATCTTACTCGCAATCCTCCCGAAGTTATTCGGGGGAGAGTAAGAGAACAGCTCTCAGGCAAAACCAGGCGGCCCACCATTGCCTGAGACCGATGGATGACGGTATACCCATCCCCAATCGCCGGGGCTTATATGTAAAACAGACTAGTGACGGGCAGCGACGTCACTGGTGCAAGGGTTTCGGCACCGCGCTCACCAACCCGCCTGCCCAGCGTGTGTGAGTATGGGCATTTCTTCCAGGAGGACCGCCAAGAGTGACGAAATCCTGGAAAGGCCTATGTCCAGTAGTGGACAAAACAGGCTGATGGATGGATGGATTTATTGGTTTAAAATGAATTTGAAAAGTGACAAAATCGGGATAAGCCCCATTAAACGCTTTACCATTTACTTCTTTATTTCAGAGCTTCAGCGACAAATCTTAATGGAAAACGTTACACAAAGCTGTTGGAATATTAATTCCCCAGTAAAACTCAAATGTCAAGATATTTCCTACTGGGTCCACTTTTACATAATACTGAAATATGAGTACATACACAAAACAAAGTATCATCACGACATATAGATCACCGTGGGAGTGTCAGAGGTGTTTTCGAGTGTGGACTGTCATTAGGACTGTAAAGGCTTGTAATAAAATATCTTTTCACTTACGTCCCAAATTGAAAGGGGGCGAGCCTTATCGCTTTAGTTTAGGTAGAAAATTACACCTATTCTCGTGTAGCAAATATTAGATTTAGAGCTGCTATAACCTAAAACTTTTCATTGCGAAATAGGCTTTAACGTAGATGGATAAAAGTTAAATGAGCTTGTATTATTTTAGGTTTTTCAAATCTCAATTTAAGGTTTGCTACACGAGAATAGGTCACTATAGATGCTTTATAAGGCTTGCAAATTTAACTCGCCGTTCATAGTGGTAAGTATAATATAAGGTTTTTTCGTTTATACAGACAAATTCATACTGGAGACTCGGTAATTGGTCAGGAACAAGGTTCAATGACCGTTTCTGTTAAATAGGCAAAATGAAATTTAGACTTCCTATACTAATTGAGGCGAGGTTGTTCTTAAGCAAGTATAGAGGCACAAAAAAATTGGCGACCACTTACCGAGTCTCCAGTATGAATGTGGCTATATAAAGAAAATCAGCTTATATAAATACTATGCAAGTATATCAATACTTTACTTTTTTGTGAAGACTTTATTATTAATAAACTATTTCCGCAAGTTGCTTTAAAACACATTTATTACTATTTATTACATACTATTCACCCTCTCACACACACTCACGTACATCTTCATTTCACACACAGAGAGGACTGAAGTTAACATGGTTTATTATTTATAATTTACATCCTTTTTCTATTTTGTTAACATTTGATTATATCCCTTGTTGGATCCTTGCAAGGATTTGCACGCCTGAATTGTTTTTAAAATGGGCTTTGTAATATACGAGGGTGCATTTTTATATTCGCGGAATGGGTAGGTAATTAATAACTGAGGGTACTTTCCTTAGTCGTAACTGGTTAAGTAGCTCATTATTAGTATAAATATAATGTTTTGTTTTAATCGGGCCATTACTATTTGAATTATTGTTGGGAAGAACATTGTGAAAAATGGAGAAAATCGAGCACCGCGCTGTCATAAAGTTCCTTACCAAGCAAGGTAAATCGGTTCAAACCATACTAGAAGAGATGTCATCCGTTTACGGGGAGTCTTGCCCCGGTAAAACCATGGTTTATAAGTGGCATACCCTTTTTAAGAAAGGCAGGGCCTCACTTGAAGATGATCCTCGGCCAGGACGGTCGATCGAGGTGGCCACCCCGGAAAATGTTGATAGATTATAAAGATAAAGGTGTCTCCATAACCGGAGAATACTACGCTTCAATCTTAGAGCGATTAAAGGAAGCAATCAAGGCAAAAAGAAGGGGAAAATTAACCAAAGGTGTCCTCCTTCTGCACGACAACGCGCCTGTGCACAAGAGCCGTGTTGCGTTGGCTTCCCTGCATAAGGTGGGCTTCGATATTTTGGTTCATCCACCCTACAGTCCTGACCTGGCTCCCAGTGATTATTATCTCTTTCCAAAAATTAAAAAAGAACTTCGGGGGAAGAAGTTCTCAGGCGATGAAGAAGTGAAGGAAGCAGTTTCAGCTTATTTTTCAGTCAAAGAAAAAACATTTTTTTCGAGGGTATACATAAGCTAATTGAAATATCTGAAAAATGTATTAGGGTTGCAGGTGAATATATTGAAAAGGAAAAATAAACTTGTATTTTTATTTCCACGTCTTACCCCCGATTCCGCGAACTTAAAAACGCCCCCTCGTAACTATATATCTGAGGATAGAGGCGCTGTATGCTGAAATACAGGCTAACAACCTACTCAGCAGCAGATGCTACATATGTGATACACAAAAATATGTTTGATAAGCAGAGTTCTTTCTCTGTATATGTATAACCTGTGTTATGTACATTTTTGGAATTAAATAAATTTATTTATTCCATCCATCCATCAGCCTGTTTCGTCCACTGCTGGACATAGGCCTTTCCAGGATTTCGCCACTCTTGGCGGTCCTCCTGGAAGAAATGCCCATACTCACACACGCTGGGCAGGCGGGTTGGTGAGCGCGGTGCCGAAACCCTTGCACCAGTGACGCCGCTGCCCGTCACTGGTCTGTTTTTAATAAGGCCCGGCAATTGGGGATGGATATACCGCCATCCATCGGTCCCAGGCAATGGTGGGCCGCCTGGTTTTGCCTGAGAGCTGTTCTCTTACTCTCCCCCGAATAACTTCGGGAGGATTTGCGAGTAAGATGGTGGTACCTCCACAGTCGAGCCCGGCATCAGCTCTACCAAAAATTTATTTATTATTATTTATTTATTGCATACTTTTTATTTAAAAGTAAGGAAAACAATATTATGATGTGCATTTTGTAACGAAGTAAAAAGTTACCGCCTTAAGGAAGGCTCTTTATCACTCGAAAAACATGAAATTTAAAGGTAACTTCGTATTTTTTTCTATCGAGAGAACTTAAAGATTTTGCGTTTTCTCTAAGATGAATTTATCAGCCTATAGTCTACTGTCCATATTATATTCACTATACCCATTAACCAAGTTACACAATGTGATATGTTCATTTGAAGTTCACAATGATTTCCAGAACGATTTCACTCTTGATACCTGTATATTTACCCGGGTAAACTAGACTGGTCAGCTTTCCGTTCCCTTAGCTAAAGACATATACATATAGGTAGGTATACTGACCGTCCTCAGTTTGAGTCCGGGACCATTCGTCACGTCCCGGGGCAATATTTCCCGGGCTTCGAACCCACGTCAGGAGTTCAGAAATATGAAATATTAACTCCTACGTGTCACGCCATCGGGCCCTTTGTTTATCTCCGTTTTTTTAGATCCGTGGAAACAGAAACCTCGGGCACCGCTGACGCCAGAATTTCTCATAAACTACTAAACTAAATAACTTGAGATTTAGCATGTGGGTGGAGAATAATCTAGGATCCTAGGAGAACTAAGAAAAAACTCCGTCTGTATGCCCCTTTAGTCGAATCACCGTCTGCAACTCAAAAAGCACTGACACTGACAAGAGCTAGGCTTTTAAATAATTAATGATGAAGTTCGGAAGTAAGTAAGGTAAACATTTTTCTGACGTCAAAACACGTTGGATTCTTAAATACATTCCAAGCCAGGGCGGCTATTCCGGCATTATTGCGCATTCGCAATATCAGTTATTAGATATTTGTTTAAAGTTTGATAAATGCCGTGCAATTGAAGTTATAGTGACTAAATCACTTCATATAAAAACTATAGGAGATGCGGAATGATCACGATAAGTTTGAAATGAAAATATCAATACATATCCTTACAAAATCCTTTTTAAAATTACCCGCAATCTGCCTTTGCAATTTTTTCGCACGTGCCAGAATTGAGGGCCAGGGCGGGTATTCTGTTGATTTTTTATTATGTAAACTTATACTAAGCATTCCTTACATCCTACAGTTTTTATTTGATGTAGTTTAGTTACTCTAATTTTCATCACATGGCATTTATCTAGCTTTAAACAAATATCTAATGATTGATATTTCGAGTGATAGATAATGCTGGAATGGTTATTCCATAGCATTAGTCCTCAACTTTACCATATATTAATTTCAGAGTGATTGTTGCAGTATTTGTTGGTATAAAACAGGATCATGCGAAGCGAAGTGAGGTATTATACACCCTTAGGTCCATATTCCAAGCATGTAAGTATTCGCAAATTCTGTTTTTAAATCGTGACTTATTGTGATGAAGTTATTTTTGCTAGCTAGATATTTTCGATTGCGTACAGCAAAACTAAAAATAATGCTTTTCGTGTATTTTGTATGGAGTGGGTTATCTTTCAGTGTCATAGTGATGCACCAACCATGAAAAAAAAGAAATATCCCGTAGCCAATTTAATACATAAGACATACCGAGTTATATACCTTATCAGAATGTTCGCAAAGCATCATCCAGATAAAATAAAAAACGTTCTTACTTTACTGAACCCGTTCATTTTATAAGGTATCTGAAATATTGTCTCTACAAACTTATCCTTATTGAAACGCAACAAAGTTCCATTTGGCGTAAAAATACCCATGAAACCTGAATATCAAAAACATTGTTGACATAAACCTAGTAACCCAGTATTTTATTTACTAACAATAATAGCAATATACGGTGGAATATCGTTTGCAGTTTTAAACTCTACATTTGCGAGCTCGATGTCGTCTGCGCACCGCGGGGATTGTCTCGTTGGGCAGGGTAATTTGGTCTTTATGTCAATGTGTTAAGGGGTATGTGTGGAGAACTTTAGAAGGTGCCATCTTCAGTATTTGGTACACTGTTTGTAGGATATTTACCGGAACAGTGCCTTTGAAAAGTTTGAGCGACACACGGGACGTAATAAAATAATGAACTATAAGTTCAGAACGAGCTCGTGCCCGCTGGACCAACGATTTGAAGGACGTTGCGGTTGGCGGCTGGATGAGGAGGACGGAGGACCGCCAAGAGTGGGGTAATATTGGAAAGGCCTATATCCAGCAGTGGACGATGACAGGCTGATGGATGGATGGATGATTGATGAAGTTCAGAATAGCGGGAAAAAGAGGAAGAAGCAGCCCCAAGGATCAAGTTCAGTGACCATCTTCAGATAAAGGCAGAAAACGCACGTTACCAAGAAATAAAGGTTTTGGCTCTGGACAAAGAACGATAGAAGATGCTACCCCAACAAGAGATATGTTCTTAAATAATTGATGATCGTGTTCAAAAGTTCAAAGTGAGAAAGGCAAACATTTTTCTGACGTCAAAACTTTATTACATCAGGTTATACGATTAATCGTTCGAACTGTAAAAAAGGAGGTTTTTTACAGTTCACACGATTTTTGTGTAGAGTTGCCAGAGGAAAGGAATTTTCTTGATATATCATGCAACCAGGAAAAAATGCATGTGTCAAGAATTTTAAGAGAGAACGAATTAATGCTTATTTTTAAAATCGCATTGATTTTTATAATAACCTCGTTTTAAAATCGAGCCGCCGCGCCGTCATATTAACATACAAAACATTTACGTAAAATAACAGAAATATAAGTGAATTAGATATTTGGGATTTTATCAGGAATTCACACAACTGAATCTGGTAACCCTATTTTCGTAGCGTCTTCGTCTCAATATTTATATTTTTAATGATAGTGGGAAAGTTAGGATGTCTGGTTGACAGTGTGGATAGATTTCGGAGTTTTTCATGTTTTTGAAGTCAGTATTTTATTTATATTGTAACGAATTGGTTAAAATACTGTCATGTTGTAATATATTTTGAAATAACTAAATGTCTAAATGTCAGAATAATGTGCACGAGCTATTCTTACTTCTGATAATGAAGTTCATAACTCATTATCTGTCTGGGAGAGGCGGAATATACATTGTGTGTGTGTATCTATATACAGACGTTGCGCTTAAATCCACTTGGCGTGCCAACATATCCACCCGTAGATCACAAGCTCAGCACGCGCTCGTCCGCTGCCAAACGAATTCAATGAAAACGCGGAATGCAGCAGAAAATACAGAAAACTTGTGCGGAACCCGGCCAAGATATAATTTGGACGTTTTAGCTCCGCTGATTTTTATCGCCGCTTCATGTTTGCATTACGGAACCCTGTTTCAACAGCTTTGTGTCTTTGACGTGTTTTGTGTGTTGACTGAGATTTTAGAGTTCCTTGGTAAAATGGAAACCGTTATAGCAAAGTTAAGGTGTCTGTTTATCTGTCTGCAGCGTAACTCAGGAATGGTTAAGCCGTTTGAGCTTCTAGATGAAAAATTGATCAGAATCCCCAGAAAGAAAACGGCAAATCATCCCTTAGGTTTCAATTGATAATACTATATTTATTTTTATTTTTCACTAGGCTTTCCCCGCGGCTCCGCCCTCGTTTATTGAATCACTGCCCCGTTTTCGGCTTGTAATTTTATGAACACCTAGGGACCCCCTACGATGGAAATAAAAAAAACCGCATCCAAATCCGTTGAGCGGTTATCGAGTTAAGATGGAACATACCTACTCGTACATACAGACAGACGAAAACTTTAAAAAATTATATTATTAAATTATCTATGGTATAAAAATCGCCAAAAAAATCGTCTCTGTTGTATGGGAGAGCGCAGGTCCGACTCGCACTTGGCCGGTTTTAGTATTTGTTGTTATAGCGGCAACAGAAATACATCATCTGTGAAAATTTCAACTGTCTAACGGTTCATGAGATACAGCCTGGTGACAGACGGACGGACAGCGGAGTCTTAGTAATGGCCCCGTTGGTTACCCGGTGGGTACGGAACCCTAAAAAAGTGGTTTTG
This sequence comes from Ypsolopha scabrella, assembly GCA_910592155.1. NCBI lineage: Eukaryota > Metazoa > Arthropoda > Insecta > Lepidoptera > Ypsolophidae > Ypsolopha > Ypsolopha scabrella. The sequence continues at coordinate 14,177,769 of OU342987.1, forward strand.
TCTTCATTAGTACAATACTAATAATAACCCATGTAATTTAAAATTTCGCGAAAATATTCAATGTACAGGCACTATTACCCCCGGTGCAAAATGCACATCATAATATTGTTTTCCTTACTTTTGAATAAAAAGTATGCAAAAATTGCGTTTTAAAGCAATTAGCGGAAATTGATTAGCAATAATAGGGTTCTCGCATTAAAATTATATTATTTTATGCCTTACATTTTGATTACATTCAAATACAACGATAAATTCGCTTTTTAGTTTGTTAATCGAATGCAATCAAAATGTAAATCATTACTAATAAATTTCCGCTTATTCCTTTAAAACGCAATTTTTGCATACTTTTTATCAAAAAGTAAGGAAAACAATATTATGATGTGCATTTTGCACCGGGATTCGGTTTTACCACCTTAAGTAGTATGTTTGTATATGTGTATTTTGTATGTATAAGTGTTTTTTCAAGCAGAGTTGATGGAGCCACCTTTGGAATGGAACCATCTTCTTGTACAAGTTAATTGTTATAGACACACAACATTTATTCCGTTTTCCACAAAACAGAGGAGTTTGTGGAACAATGTCTCAGAAACAACCATTGTACAAGAGTCCCAAAATTAATAACATTATTTTTCACTGTTTATCACCTTTGATATAAAGTTTATCTTCGGTGTCAAAATAATGTTTACGCAGCGGTACCTTTGTCTCGCTCGCTGTCACTTGCGGTAAACCTGTTGTCTCGCTCACTCGCATAGAATTTGTTGTCCAGCTCAGTGCGCAAATGAATGTCTAAATATAAGTCTTTGCTGTTTATAATATAAATCGTCACATGATACCTTGAAGGGGTGTTAGAGGTGTTTCCAGATATAAATTGTGAAGTGAAAGTGACGGTCCACTCTCTTACATCCACATTCGACCGACGAAGTGTTGAGCCCTATCGCTGGACTTCGGGCAGAATATATGCCCACAGGTCAACAAGCCTTTCGAAGCACGCCCACCCAGGCCCAGATTTACGCCTAGGCCCACAAGACACAGGCCTAGAGGCCCAGCCACCAAGGGGGGAGACGCTGCCAGGGCAGAGACGGAAATTATAGAAAGAAAAAAATATATAACTACCCCCTTAGCCCATATAACACGGGACTAGGCAAGCGCACTTATCCCCCTCTGCCGAAGTACATGGACAATTTGTTCATGTAAGTTTGCTTGTGTGCGCGTTTTGTGTTTGTGTTGCAGCTTTTGATTTAGTGTGACATATCAATTTTTCGCAGGAGTGTGCGTGAATTAGTAAATGTGTGCTGTGCGTGTTAACCTCCCCTCCCGTGGAAAACGGTGGAATAATTTCAGTACTAAGAGTCACGCTTTGCCATGGTCTATGACTACGCCTAATTGGCGTGACGCCCAATTTAACAACACTGCACCAGTGGCGCTACAATTGAATTAGGCAAAAATTTTTGGTTGCTTCATTGGCCCCCGCTCTGTAAAGTGCCTAGGGGCCCTGTATCTATAAGTCCGGGCCTGCGCCCACCGAACAGAAATCGGCGGCCAAAAGGTCCACTTCTTAAAGAAAACCTCAAAATCCCGCATCTCCTCCCCATTAACAACTGCAATACAATTCCTTCCCAAAACACTTGGAGCTACAATCCCACTTCGTCTCCCAGGGTCTTCGAATCCAAGCCATTATTTCATCAGATCGCTTGAGTATCCGAATGTCGACCTGCCACGAGGCTGTAATACCAGGATGCTGGGTCTAGGGAACCTGACTGATCAGCCCGGAATTCCTCGCCGATACTGAGACAAGAATAAAACACAAATGATCATTTTATTTTATTTTATTTTATCGTTTATTTGGAAAACCAACAGCGATCACACAATGAGATATTACTATAGTTAGATACATAAACAAGGCCATTATGAAATGATCCGTACAAAATTCACAGCAAAAACCATTTAAATTTAGTAAGGAAGAGTATAATTTTTAGGAATCTAAACTAGTAGTTGACCAGGTTTTTTTCTTTAAGAAGGCTTTATTTATTTGACAATCTGTTCAGTATGAGCAGTAAAACATTTTGTTTTAATAGATGTTAGTACTCTATTTTAAATAGATCCAATAAAACACATAAAAACAAATTATCGTGAGATGTAGGCCTTTCGGGTCCGGCATCAGTCTCAGTGAAATATTGAAATAAAAACGAACTTTACAAATAATCTTTTATAATTTTTAAAGACAAAAAGTCTATTATTATTAATATTAATTGCATTTATTCAAAATATAGACAAGCCATTTAGAAATTAAAGTTTTTGTAGACATATACTTGTATCATTAATATCATTATGCAAGATCTTCCTTCAAAAGAAGAATCTTATTACTTTCTGGGTGAGCGTCGTTCATCCTAGCCTAAGTCTCATGGACGGTTTTCATCACGCGTAGTTGTGGCCAATAAAAATGACGATATTGTATTGTATAAATGTTTTAAGGTTTCAGTAAAAAAATTAACTTAGTAACGTTCCTTTTTAGTGTTTCGTACCCAAATGGCTAAACTCGTAGGCGGAATGAGTTACAGACCTAAAATTTGAATATAGTGTAGAATGTTGACCCAAAACCGAATATTGAATTACAATTTCCATATAATATGTACCACATACTAAGGTATATTCAAACAAGAAACACTAAAAAAGACCGATTCCTAATGTGGTTGGTAAGCTGCAAACAAAACAAATAATAAAAAGTTTCATATGTACAGAACCTTAATAAACTTTATATTTATTCTGTGCTTAATTAATTTCTTATCTTAGCTTTTAAGTTAGTTTGTTATATTCGTTTTGCTGTTTTTTTGAAAATGAATATTTTATCTATCTAATAGAGTGAGGCCCGACTCGCACTTGGCCGGTAGGTATTTTACTAGTGATATAAAGTTAGTTTCTTCCAATCTCGAACTACTATAGTTATATACATACATGCACATCCTTTTAAATTGAAACCCCTCCAATTCTTCAATCCAATTTTGAGCATCAAATATCAAGACCGAATTTCCCAACGGCTATCCGCGAGTATTGGTGATCAGCCAGGATCATCACCAATCGGGGCCCCAATCCCGGGGCAGGCTGCCAGGATTTCCTGCAAATAACCTCTCCTCAAGAATAGGAGACGGATATAAATGTGCTGAAGCCGGGGCCGATCGTTCAATTTTCGCTGAAAGCCAGTTTATGCCACAAATAATCGAGAATTCGGCGACGCCATTTTGGATTCTCACGCGGAAGAACCGGCTTAGATTGCTCGAATTGGAGATGGAATGAATAGGTAAGTGACGTGGCAGACTGACAGCTGAAGACAATATCTATTCGATTTTGGATCCCCGAAAACAGTTTGAACCAACCAACACAATATTTTTCATCACTAATGCTCTGGACGTAAGTCGTATTTAACTCGATTTGTGGGATGTAAATTCGATTTATGGCCCTAGGGAGGAAGGTAAATTTGAAAATCGAATGAAGCTCCTGTAACTATTATTAAGTCACTTCTCTACCTAAATGGTAAAGGAAAATGCCTGTTCTGCCTTATTTCCTTTTATTTTGTTATTCTTAATTTTATTTCTATATACAATATGGAAAAATGTGACTTTCATAGGTGAATATTCAAAATTAAATGTTTTAGGTAAGTATGCTGAATATGATGTTTAAAAGACCCATACAATAAATTGTTTTATTTTTAAAACAATCGCGCTGGCCAGCACGACACGATTGCACGAAAAAAACTCACACAAAGATAAAAATTGGCGCACTAGAATTTTATTGTTGTATAAAGTATTTTTTCAAGTTTTTATTTCCTCGCATTATTGATGAAAAGAAGAGCGTTTAATACCAGTGGAAGTGATCAATTACACCCTCGTACTATAAGCAACACGGGTTCAACAAACAACTATGAAGTGAACTAACTACATGAAAGATGCCAAAAAAGACTTACCGAAATTAATAAGTTGTATAAACATAAACTAGCTTTTCCAAAATTCAGACTTGCCAATAAACATTTATCAGAATTTACAATAAACTTCCAAAGGAGGTCCTTAGTTTGCCTGAAAATAAGTCTAGACTATACATTAAGCAGGGACTACTTGAAAAAGCTTATTATAAAATCAATGATTTATCTGGACGATAATGAAGCATGGTGTAATAAGTAATAATAATCTTTATCAAAATTGTAAGTTATAATTAGCACATTTTAATAATGTTTGATTCCTCTAAAAGCTAATCTTAAGCCCTTTATAGTTAATTAATATGTAAACTGACTTTGCTGTAAAAGGGAATAGACAATGTAAGACGAGTTGACTAAGATCATTTTTTTTCTCTGGTTACATGAGTCCTATGGTCTTATATAATTTGCCTTTACTTAAGTTATAAGAAAATTGTATAGATTATGTTACAAATGAAAAAAATCACGTTTTATAAGTTTCTTGCCCTTCTTCCTAGCAATACTAATCGAATGGTGCGGATGGTCAGGCATTATGTATAATATAATATTTTTATTCCTATATTTCTCTATTTTATGCAGGTGCATAACTTTATTACATTTTAGTAGCCCAACCTAAATATTTCTTGTATGTATTTCACTTATTAGTATATATAATAATTTTTTATTCTAAAGATATATATTGTAAAGTATAACTTGACTTGTAGAAAGTATACTTTATGTATCTATTTTACAAAATAAATATTTTGATTTTGATTTGATTTTGATTTTGAAATACTTTACGAGTATGTTCCTTTTTCGTACAAAATTCACGGATTCTTTCAGGGTATTTGTTTGACACGTTTTATAGTCCCTGCCAACATCTTCCACGTAAATATTGGACCAGGCTAAACAGACTGAGAACCGGACAGGGCAGATGTGCTAAGCTTGTGTGCCGGTGGGGCTTCAGAGCCGATCCACACTGTAGCTGCGGAGAGATACAGTCCATGAGCCACCTCACAGTAAGCTGTCCCATATGGGCAATTGATGGAGGTTTAGAAAAACTCAACACTGCTGATGACGATGCCGTGAAATGGCTGACACACCCAATTCCATCGAGACAAGCTAAAGACCAAACTACAAAAAAACACGTTTTATTTATAACTAGCTTTTTGCTAACGGCTCCACCTGCGCTGAAGGAGTAACTAATTTCTAGAAATCCTTTGCTAGCCGATGTCTGCGTCGAATAAGAATCCAACTTGCTAAATTTCAAGTTTGTAACAAACTTATTGTCACGACATTGTATCTCCGAGCAGGGGTTTTCGAGTGTGGACTGGCACTGGAACAGTCGACACTGGTACACCCTCTTTACACTAACGATTTTACACCGCAATGTGCTAGGTGAGCCTTACCGCCGTATTTTGGGCAAATACACGCTTTTTACAGCACGCGTGTTTCACACACCTCCCAGTGTGTCCTTTACCGTTCTGGGGTCCTAGAACGAGGCATAAAAAGAGTGTCTTTTAAAAAAGTCTTCAGCTGCCAACTTGATTTCCTACTTACTAAAAATCTAGCTTGAAAGCAGCAAACTCTTTCAAAAGAAACTCTTTTTGTGCCTCGTTCTAGGCCCCCAGCAAGTACTAAGCATACAAAAACTATGGATATATCCTGAAAATCTCATTGTTGTCCGGTAGGATTTCAACCCGGGTCTCTAGATAATTGAGGCACCGCTGCTCGTCATTTCTGAACAGATACCAAATATCTAGACAAAGTGCTTCAGGATACCAAAAATCGTAATCCAGGCGGAATGTTCCGTTTCGTATCAATATCGCAATAATTCCGCCGCCAGTTGTTCTGCAGGCGGATAATGTTGCCAGCTACATCGATCACGGTACGCGGCACCATAGTTTAAAATTGGAACAGTAGTTCGGTCGTCTTGAGCGATAGACATTAAATAAAATAATTTTGGCTAAAAGTTTCGCTACGGGTACGGAACAACTTACAATAGGTACGCTCAAAGGCAATGAGTTTAGGTAGCCTTTTGCCCGCGGCTCCGTCCAAATTAATTTAATTCTGCCCCGTTTTCGGCTAGTTTTCGTTATTATATGAACACCCCTTATAGCTTAAATGTTGACCAGAGTCACTACGATGATAATAAAAAAACCGCATTCAAATCCGCTGAGTGCTTCAACAGTTAAAACGTAAAATTCATACATACAGACAGACAATAATTTTAAAATTTGTTCATGTAAGTTTTCTTGTGTGAGCGTTTTGTGTTTGTGTTGCAGCTTTTGATTTAGTGTGACATATCCATTTTTCGCAGGAGTGTGCGTGAATGAGTAAATGTGTGCTGTGCGTGTTTACCTCCCCTCCCGTGGAAAACGGCAGAATAATTTCAGTACTAAGAGTCACGCTTTGCCAGGTCCCGTGTTAAATGGTCTAAGCCTAATCTAAACCACGAGTTTCACAAAAAAATGCAATTTCCGTTTTATTTATTTTTTTTTGTCTTTGTGTTTTTCCAAATTATTTATCCTTATAAGCTAAGCCCCAATTAACAATATGACATGTATTTAGATTTGTGTCGGAAAACGCTGGTATCTATTGTACAGCGCTCCACACTAGCATAGATGCCAACAGCAATCCTTATTATAAAGTTTAATTAAGTTTATATTTTTTATACTAAGCTTTGTTTTTGTATTGTATTTTATATAAGGATAATTTGCATGTTTAAAGAACTATAAATGCTAAGCCCCAATTAACAATATGACATGTATTTAGATTTGTGTCGGAAGACGCTGGTACTCGTATCTATTGTGCAGCGCTCCACACTAGCATAGTTGTATTGTATTTGATACAAATGAAATTTTTATCATATTTTTTATCTACTTTATTATTAGTATAGATAGATTACTCAAAGGTCATTGACCGATTTTCCAACTGCCCTAGCAATAGGCTTATAGCATCGTAGATAGCCGTTGTACTGTTCTCGGATATCCGGAGTGGCGCGGCGTGGGAGCACGTCATCAGTCACAGGCGGCGCTTTTGATTTATTATTGCTAACATTTGAAATGCTTTGAATCGCGTGTTGCGGGAACGGGTGAAACGGTTTGTGTCAATTTTTGTACGACGCGAAAAATTAATGATTGTTTAACGAGAGTTGGGTTACATATGTGAATATAGGAAACTAGGATAATACAAAAAGTTCAATTTTAAATATGTTTTAAAAATAATCGCATTAAAAAATGTTGTTTGTAAAAGAAACTTTATCTGATATCGTATGAAAGTAAATCAAAGAAAGATGAACAAAATGAGGTTCTAAATTTCCAAATGAAAGATAGCGCGCAGAGCGAAATTCATTTAATATTTGTACGCGCGACACGTCTAACGAAATTTGCCACATATGCATTTCTTCCTTCAATCTCTGGAACTGCAAGGCGGATGCATGTCGTGCAGAATTTTATTCACTGTTTACTCCGACACTACTCAAACAATCGACTCTAGAAAAGTTCGAAATTTAAAAAGACGTGGCGCGAATAGAACGTTGGAGAATAAACTCTAAGACCCAGATCAAAGAGCGCGCTTTTAATCGGATTTTGTGGAAATGCTACTGGCAGCTTCTAATCGACAAAGGTGGTTTGAAATTGGCGTTCTTTTCTTTGTTTTTCAACTGGCAATACTTGTGGTTTTTCTACCGGTTAACGGCTGTTTAAGGAATAACAGATGTTGCAAAACTCCAATTTCTAATAATTCCGACTGGTGAAAAAACCAATTCTGTAAAAATGTTTTCATACAGATTTAATCCTGTCGAATGTAAATTTTATTTTCATAGTAATTGCTCTATGATATCTTTAATTAAGATTCACGAGTATATTTTAATGAAAATGAATTTCCGGAACCGTTTCATTATTTTTTGATGCAGACTGTGTTTTATTTATTTCTCGTTTACAACAAAAATGCCAATGACGCCATTTTAAAAAGTTCTGTCTCGAGTTTTTTTTCCCGCTCGGTTCGTAGTTCAAACAGCGCGTTCGTTAGTGGAACACGGCGTGTTCCAAATTGAATTTAGCCGACGCGAGCAGTGACGGCTCGATAAAAAACCCATTGTTAGACTGTACAGAGTGTACAAATCTAAACTTTTAAACAGATGACTAAAGAAAATAATGAAAATATCAGTCCTGCGTGAACCAGTCTGAACAAAATAGAGTTCAATGGGTAAAATATGTAGCGTTTCTTCTACATAATTGAGTTATTAAAACTTTTAACCCGTCACTCAGTAGTCGGTATTGTTGAAATATTTTCTCGGAAACGCCGTGACAAATTGCACTTTGAAACTAGTACAAAGCTGTTGTTCAAATACCAGTAACTTCAATGGAAACAGCTCTATTTGAGCGGATATTTTTCTTTCTCAAAATTGTTTAGAATAACTACTACGATAAATAGAAAATGCAGTTTTCATACAGTTTACTGGATACTGCGGGGTTATTATGTAACTTTGTATTGGTTACCAACTGGTTGCCAAACACTAAAAACATGGATTTAAAGATTCAAGATTCAAAATGTTTATTTGTAAAATAGATACATAAAGTATACGTTTTACATGTCAAATCTAATCTGTATAAAAATAATATTTTATAATGAAACAAATATGATACTAACGGGAAGTATATATAAAAAAAATACTATATTTAAGTTGGGTCACTAAAGTTATATACACGTGCATAAAAGAAAGACTTATTGGAATAATATTATTATTATACATAATGCAATGAATAAATAAGTTGATAAATAAACTGAATAGACCATAAATAAATATAATGCCCAACCAAATATATACTAACTTAAGTAAAAAATTAAAATATTGTAAATACCTACATAATGCAACGAATAAATAAGTTAATAGATATAACTATAAATAGATTTAATGCCTAAATCCGCCCATTCGATTAATCTTGCTAAGAAGAAGGGCAAGAAACTTAGCAAGATCATGTCTTTTTTTATCAGTATTTTTTTTTTTCAATATGGCTTAATACTATTACAGTCTTTTTAACTTACATAAAATTATACAAAACAATGTATTAAACTTTAATAACTGAAGGATAAAAATATAAAAGACAGAAGGAAATTGTGTCACGAGGGAAAAAAAAAATATATCTTAGTCTACCCGTCTAATGAGGTAGTAAGTTAAAATACTAAGCAAAACATCATCTACCTGTCTCATATAGTTTATCTTTTTTTTATAGCCAGATTATCAACTAATAAATACTAAGGATAAAAAAACAACCTTCAAAATTGCCTCCAGTGTGTATTGGACTGCTTTCGAACTGTGACGTCACTTCAAGTACGTACGTATCCATCCATCCATCAGCCTGTTTCGTCCACTGCTGGACATAGGCCTTTCCAGGATTTCGCCACTCTTGGCGGTCCTCCTGGAAGAAATGCCCATACTCACACACGCTGGGCAGGCGGATTGGTGAGCGCGGTGCCGAAACCGTTGCACCAGTGACGCCGCTGCCCGTCACCAGTCTGTTTTATGTAAGGCCCGGCAATTGGGGATGGATATACCTCCATCCATCGGTCCCAGACGATGGTGGGCCGCCTGGTTTTGCCTGAGAGCTGGTCTCTTACTCTCCCCCGAATAACTTCGGGAGGATTTCCGAGTAAGATGGTGGTACCTCCACAGTCGAACCCGGCATTAGCTCTACCACCTAGATAACCACGTACGTATCTTTAGACAAAATCGATAGAATACCATAATAACCAGTTGGAAACATACATAATCTAGGCGCTGGTTTGAAATAATGAGCCCTCTTGCCTACGTCATTTCACCGGGTGTATATTCAATTTGGTCGCAAAACTTTTGCGACTATTTTTTTTTTTTTAATTTAGCGGTTTAATTTTACACCACGTACCTGAAGATCCGTCATTTACACGAGTACTATCTCTAGTATTCGGCTTTTTAGCGGCTTTTATTACAAAGGCTACTCTGTAATCGCGAATAATAACTGAATTTCCCATACATTTTTGTCAAGTAGGTATTTACCTGTTTTTTGGAACAGCCGATTTTATTCAAAACTTTAGTTTTAGTTCAAACTTTAGATTTAGTTTGTGATCGGTAACAAGGCCATTTTCACTATTTCACTTGACAGTAAGTTTTTATTTTTATTTTGCATATTTCTAAAAAACCACATCGTACATAATCTCCGAGTCAGAGGTATTCCCAATCGTGAACTTAGTGTACCCGCTTTTTACAGACGATAATTACGTCCCAAACGTGATGGGTGGTGAGCCCACGATCTCTGGGTTAGCAGGCGAGCGCTCAACCGCTCAGCTATTCGTGTCGTATTCATTTGACAGCCAAAAGTGTACGATTTCAATTGTCAAACGGGCTAATTTGCTTAGCCGGATAGCCATATGACAATCAATTGGAATACGATTGTCTTACACAATAGGACCTTTGATCTATTAAAATCATCTTTATGTTGGCGCAGCGTCGCTTTCCCAACCAAAAACAGTTACAAAACGAACCGGGAAAAACCCGGGACGATGTATCCCGCACCTAGCAACTATCCAATGAATCAATCGTGCTTTAGCGAGATTTATCTATTTATTTATTTGGGGAACAAACGCCAATTCATCACGGCGCTACCGGGATCTCTGCCCTGATGGGGATCTTGTACTTTGTATCGACAACTTTAAGTGGAACTGCGGGATTGTCTCTTTAGATTTATCTGTCCGTTTGTAAAAAGTTTGTATACGGCGTATAAGGTCGCTTAGCGATCTATGGAGCGGGCTGCTTAGGGTATCTTTGATGGATTGATAGCCTACAGAATCAGTCAGTTGAAGTGTGGCAGTGGTCAGGCCATATTTGTCGCTGACATGATGGCCGTTGAAGCCGAAAGGCTTTAGAATGGAGACCACGTACAGGAAAGCGTAGTGTAGGCCGACCTCGTGCCCGCTGGACCAACGACCTGAAGGACGCTGTAGTTGGCAGCTGGATGGATCCTCCGCGCCATGAGTGGCAAAATTTGGGACAGGTCTATGTCCAGCAGTGGACGAGCACGGGCTTATGGATGGATGGATGGATTGTATAAGACATTTAATAACAGCAAACATAACAGACAGACAGTGGAGGCTTTCGTATTATCCCGTTCGGATCGGATATGAAACCCTAAAAAGCTTTTTAAGAAACGGTTCACATCACATTACCAGTAGACCTGGGTCGATCACGATTGACCGAATCACTTTAATTCGATTGTAACCAGGGACCATTTTAGTTACCCTATGAAAGGGTAACCCCGTGGGTTTTACAAAGTGTTTCTGCATGAAACCCTATGTTTAGTGTTACCCTATCCGTAAGTGGTAAGCAAACCCTATTAAATCGCTAAGGGTAACCTTGTAACCCTATCAAACCCTATCAAAAACTTAATGTAACCCCGAATAATCTGAAAGTGTCCATCCATCCATCAGCCTGTTTCGTCCACTGCTGGACATAGGCCTTTCCAGGATTTCGCCACTCTTGGCGGTCCTCCTGGAAGAAATGCCCATACTCACACACGCTGGGCAGGCGGGTTGGTGAGCGCGGTGCCGAAACCCTTGCACCAGTGACGCCGCTGCCCGTCACTAGTCTGTTTTATAAGGCCCGGCAATTGGGGGATGGATATACCACCATCCATCGGTCCCAGACAATGGTGGGCCGCCTGGTTTTGCCTGAGAGCTGTCCTCTTACTCTCCCCCGAATAACTTCGGGAGGATTTGCGAGTAAGATGGTGGTACCTCCACAGTCGAGCCCGGCATCAGCTCTGTCACCTCTAAATTAATAAAAGTAATTAATATCTGAAAGTGTATCCCTATGAAATGCTGGGTTAACCCAATGATAGGGTTAACTTTCAAACCCGGTTAACGTATCTCTGATTGTAACCCGTTCGCGAGTAAATCATCGATCTCAAAAAGACTCGATGATATCTGAATTTTTGACCCACTGCCACTGCCGCCGCGCACCGTTAGAGATAGTTACTCGCAAAACTAAATTAGACTTTATGTACAAACAATTACCAATGGAAATTGTATTTTTGTCTATTTTTGTTTCATGGTAATACAGTCGGCAGGTACTCCCGGTCTGGACACATTTCCGAATTTAATGAAATCTTGGGATTTCGTTAAGGGATAGTATAGTGCGAGATGTGGAATTTCAGTTTGTGAGTTTGTGATCATTTCGATGAGCCTGTGCTGACTTGGGGGGCGTGAAAAACCCCCAAATTTTCGTATTTTTTCTGTTTTTCCCTTAATCTTCCAAACTAGCGTTATTTAAGAAAATTATACCAATTTAATTTATTATCTCCTTGCGATGGATAAATCGCCAAGTGTTTTACAATATAGAAATTTATTTCTATCATAGTCTCTATTCTTATACTATCAAGATTTCCCCAAACACTGGTCGGACAAAGTACACAGTTTGAAGACTCTAAGGATTTGGCCCAGATTGATTTATGGTTTCAATTACCTTCCGATGTCGTTGATGCAGCATCCTGGAGGACATGTCAAGAAGTCAGGGCATCTGTGAGGTCTGCGAAACAGAACCCAAGTTGTGATGGGTAAAAGGCTTCTTTTTTTAAGTGACAATGAAACATGTGCTCAGGCTGCATCCGCGCCCATAGAATATTTGCTCTCAATTCCTTTTTCTTTTATTATCATTATTATTATACAAATTAAAACACTAGTTCGCAGTCCATCCAGATCGTGGCTTCCTTTCCTTCTTTAGTTGCAATGTTCTTTAGTTACAAAGAAATGATGTATCATGAAACCTTCCTAAAAACCCTGTATTGAAAACCGCATCCAACGTCTTAGTGGATTGGATCTTAAGTGATTTCTAATTTATTCGCGAAAACACAAACAGACCATCACTGCTAAGCTTGTTTAAGTCGCGGCGTAATGAATGATACATATCGTTAAACCTTTCTTAAAAACCCTTAACCTCAATGCTAGTGCTGCGATGCCCGACATTATATTTCGAATAAATTTCAAGAATTTTGATTAATCGATCATAAGAATTCCATTCGAATACCGATCTGTAAATTGCATCAGTAATAAAGTTATAAGTTTCCGGAATGAATATGAAAAAATACTATTAAAGGTACAAAATTAATTTATTGTTTTTCAAAATAATCTCCCTTGGCGTCTATGCACTTTTTCATTCGATCAAACCAGTTTTGAAAACTTTTGTGCCACTCCCCTGTGGTGACCTCTGAAACGTATTTTTCATACTCCTCGACAGCCTCTTCTGGTGATGAAAATCGTTGACCGCGTAATTGGTTCTTAATTTTTGGGAACAGAAAAAAGTCACAAGGTGCCAGGTCGGGACTGTATGCAGGATGACTCATGGGTTCTACATTTTTCGTCTTCAAAAAGTCGTTTGTCTGTCTGGCCGTGTGAGAACTAGCATTGTCGTGGTGCAGGATGATACGGCGTTTACGGTTATTTTTACGGAGTTCGTCAATAACTTCCGGCAAACAAATGGTCGTGTACCAGTCACTATTCACGGTACGACGATTCTCTAAAGCAACAGTAGCCACGTGTCCAGTTTTATTAAAAAAAGAAGCAATCATCCGCTTAGATGCACTTTTCACGCGCGCCACTTTGGTTGGTTTCGGCTCATCTTGAAAGACCCATACGCTCGATTGCTGCTTTGTTTTGGGATCGTAGCAATAAATCCATGTTTCGTCACCTGTTACTATGTCCCACACCAAATTTGACGCACCTTCGTTGAATCTGGTAAGCATGGCACTGCACCAAGTGACGCGGTCCGTTTTTTGAGCCTCGGTCAAGTTGTGTGGGATCCACCGCGAGCACAGCTTTCTCACACCCAAATGTTTGTGTAGGATTGATTGTATTTGACTCATGCCTATTTCTAAGGATGCGCGAATTTCATGGTAGGTCACATGCCTGTCTGTTTCAATCATACGGCGCACAGCATCGATGTTTTTGTTGGTCACAGCGGTGGACGGCCGACCATCGCGAGATTCGTCACTGAGATTGATACGACCACGCTTGAATTCTGCAAACCAGCTATAAACAGTCGTCTTGAATGGTGCTTCATTGCCAAAAGCTGTTTCAAGCCGAGCGATGCTCTGTTGAGCTGTCAAATTACACTTAAAATCGTAGAAAATCATACTACGAAAATTTTCCCGAGTTAAATCCATGTTGATGCAGACACACAGTTTTTTAAATGGCGCCACAAGGTAAAAACAAAAGACAGTCAGATGAAACAAACTGCATTCTACAGCCAAAGAGTTCTATTTTCAAATGTTGCAATAAATTTTTAAATATTGTTTATGTAAGTGGCCAGTTCCGGAAACTTTTAGTGTTACCTATGTATATGTATATAAACTTTACTAGCTATATCAACTGATGCCGGGCCCAGTAGGGTCCGAAATATATCTTGAAATAATTATTTTTTTAATTCTTTTGTGTACATATATACTTTAATATAATAAAAAACAAAAATAGAAGAATTTCTAACTATGTAGTTTCGCCTTATCGGCATTCTCAAGGATTTAATTAAACAAATATATTCCCCTCCCAACAGACAAACCAAATTTCTACTTGGTTTTGTGGGATGTATTTAGATTTAAGTTATCCTTGAAATAAAAAAACATATTAATTCATATTCATACATAGATACATACATATACTCACGCGTGTCTCTCAGAGGGGTAGACAGAGACTACAGATTTCCATCTGCTACAGTCCTGACACACCGCTTTTGCTTCTACATCCATCATCTTCTACATTCATATTACTATATCACACAATTGCTGTTTAAGTATGTTATTAAGCAATGGATAACAATTATATCGATTCGACAGGATTGATATCATTTGACATAATCATCATTTGACATATTATTTGACAGGACTATAACCTAAGCGATGCCCTTTTTGTCACCTAACCTTTTGATTGTAGAAAATAATCTGGGGCAAATAAATTTATTTCTATTCTAACAAGAAAGAAGATATTATAGATTAAAGAAAACCGGTCAAGTGCGAGTCAGACTCGCATACCTAGGGTTCCGTAAGTTTTGGGAACAGATAGGAAGAAGGTATTTAAAATCTTGCCCATAACTGTTTATGATAACTAAAAAATAATCTATTGTACCACAAAAGACAGACTCAAATATTTTTATACCGTACTCGAAATAAAACTCGTGGATGAAAAATTTCATTTTGTCATTTTGCTATCGTGAATTTCTCACCCGCTATATTTTTCCTGTAATTTATACGTAATCCCAAATTACCATGATTTTTTTCATATTTTTCGGAAATAAGGGGGGGGGACATGCATTTTTTGGGGTTTTTTCAAAGATTACTCGAAATCGGTGCCAGTAAATATAGTAAAAGTATATATTTTTACAATTAGCTCTTTAATATCTACAATTTGATACCCATATTGTATTTTAAAGATATATTTTTTATTTTTCTCACTTTTGTATTGGAAATATTTTGAAAAATTAAAAAAAAATTCAATTTTTTTTCTCACCCTATTGTGTAGGCAAGTGAAAGCTATTTTTGTAGCAAATTTCAAGTCTTTATCTTTAACGGTGCTAAAGTTATGAGGCTGTGACATACAGACGGACGGTCCACGGAGTCTTACCAAAATAAGAACGAATCTACTTATTTCTATACATATCTTTAAAAAAACTGCATTTTACTGTAATTGGTGCTTGAAATTAAATCTCCTAAGAAAGCGAGCGAAATCTGTAGAAAGGGATTGTTATCACTCTTACATAAAAAACCTCGAAAAATCCATTATCACTGATCCGAAAAAGTTCTGGTCCTATATTAAATCAAACAAAAGTAGTAATGGATCATATCCTTCTACCATGTTCTACGGGGACACATCCGCTAATACTGGTGTGGAAATATGTAATCTATTCGCAAATTATTTTCAAACAACCTTTCTTTCACCCGTGCCTAACTGTGGGCAACAGCAAACGGGGTTAGATTCACGTAACTTTTCTCCTCACAATTTCAATATTGGCAACATTACCGTTGATCCTACATTTTTACTGAAATTACTTAAGACTCTCGATCTAAACAAGGGAGCAGGGCCCGATGGTGTCCCTCCAATATTTATTGTAAATTGTGCCGAAGGTCTAATTGCACCTTTATGTTTTTTATTCAAACTTTCAATATCAGAGGGAGTCATGCCTAAGATCTGGAAGATGGCCTTTGTTACTCCGGTACTAAAAAAAGATAGTAAAAGTTACGTCATTAATTACAGACCCATATCTAAATTATGTATTTTCTCCAAGTTGCTTGAAAAGATAATTTACCACCAAGTATACGCTGCCCTTGGACCAACATTTATTCAGGAACAACACGGTTTCTTGAAAAATCGTTCTACAGTCTCCAACCTGTTACTGTCAAACGAGTTCATCTCAACTGGTATGGATGCCGGTTCCGAAGTCCACGTAATTTTTACTGATTACAGTAAAGCTTTCGACCGAATCGATCATTTTTGTCTTCTCCATAAACTACTTGCGGCAGGAATACATGGTAGTCTCTTTCGATGGTTCAAGTCCTATATTGACAATAAGTCTCAAGCAGTCACAATTAGCGGTTATCAATCAAGTTGGATGCCAGTTCCATCCGGAGTTCCACAGGGGTCATTGCTGGGACCCCTCTTATTCATTATATTTATTAACGACATCGGATCATGTTTCAAATCATCAAAATTGTTATTATTCGCAGATGATATGAAAATCTTAAAATATATCAAGACACCAAGGGACTGTCATGACCTGCAAGGTGATCTAATAAGGTTTCAAAATTACTGCAAGGTCAATTTATTAGATTTGAATGTATCTAAATGTTTCCTCATGTCTTTCTCCCGCAAGACTAAATTAATTAATTTTGATTACTCACTTCGAGGTCACACTTTGTCCATGGTTGATTCTATAAGGGACCTTGGAGTAACTCAAGATTTCAAACTCCTGTTTGATGTCCACGTCAACAACATCATTACCAAGGCCTCCAAAGTTCTGGGCTTTGTCATACGATCTTGTTCCAAATTTAGCAACATAAAAACCATAAAGACGCTCTATTGCACATATGTACGTAGTGTCTTAGAATATGCCTCTCAAGTTTGGAATCCGCGTTACGGTGTCTACATCAATAGAATTGAATCCATTCAGAAACGATTTCTCAGATACCTCCAATTTAAAGCAAAAATTGTACTTGATAATTATGATCTGAGATGTTCTAAATTCCATATTTTGCCATTGCATGTACGTAGAAATATAGCTGATCTCACATATTTAGCAGGTATCGCTAATGGCACGGTTGATTGTTCTGAACTGCTTGAGCATATTGGAATGGCAATACCAGTTAGAGCCAATCCAAGACGAGGTTTTAGGTTGTGCACTGCTCCGGCACGTACCAATTACAGGCAGAATAGCTTTTTTATACGTGCGAGCAGATCGTTTAACTCACTGGAGGATGCAGTGACGTACGATCTGTTCAATTCTAGTTGCTCCAAGGTGCGTCAACTGATGACGGTCCAGCATTTTAACAGGGTACACAACAACAAATAGTTTTATATGTACATCTATATTTTATATGTCTTACTTTTGTCGACGTCTTTTTCCATCTAATGCTGGTACTTTCCTTTTTTTTTTAATGTATAAAACCACTTTTTTATTAACTGTAAAAATATCTACATACTTTATTGTGTATTTAAGCGATCAGGATTGTTTACTTCTGACTTGTTCGTATTGTATAATTTTGTAAATTATCTGTATTTACTACCTTCTTCTATCCAACACTGTTTTTTGATTATGTATATGTTCACTTATAGGCGAAAACTTCTTAAGGCTTTTGTTACTTTTTTTGTATCGTTAATATCGTTTTATAGAATAGCTGTTTGTTTTCCTTAAATAAATAAATAAATAAATAAATAAATATACTGTAATTTGTGCATATATTAAATATATGCATTAGTACTATTTCGTCTATGGTTCTGGGAACTCTATACAGAATAAAACATCAACATATGGTTCAATAAGCATTCTAATTGAACAAACGTGTCCCGTTTATTAAACACAAAACTTACCTACTCGTGACATTCTCAATTATTTATTTTTTTGTACATTTTTGTTGCTAGTTTTTAATACTAACTCCAAGTACATTTTCTCTGCACTAAAAAAATTAAGGGGAAGCACCTCACATCCTCAAAAATAAAGCTACGTCCAGACATTTCGCCTAACAAGCGCACCAAATTAAGCGGCATCTACACTAATTGTATCACAAATTACATTTGTTAGCGCCCAGTACGTTTGGGGTGCAGTGACGTAATATGACGTAATATGGCTGGATCAGTCAGTTGTTTTGTTGTTCTTTCGGATTCACTGTTTTATTCTTGAGTACTATTAAAAATTTTGTGCCCAACGATAGGGCTCACTATCACGTAGGGACGTAATAATCGTCGGTGGAAAGGGGGTGTAAGAGTGTGGACGGTTCCTACATTTCACAGTACACACTCGGGAACACCTCAGAAGACCCCTCGGAGATTCATGTCGTGACGATATATTTTTATATGTTTTAAAGCACATGTTTAAGAAATACGCCTGATGAAAATTTGGATTTTTTCAAAGCTGCCTGTATACGAGTAGATTTAAACAATCCTTTGAGTATCAGAGTTGGTTAAAAAGCGAAGTTGCGTATACAAGGTGACATTAATTTATGCAGCCAACTTCATACTGGCCGCTTGGTAAGTTATCAGTATAACGTTGCAGTGTATATTTTTTTGCTAAAAAAAAAGTTGACTTTCCATATTATTAAGTCGGGGCTGGGTAAAAATAAATACCCCAAAGTGGGTTATGGAACCTTGACACTGACTACTTACCAAGTCTTCAGTATGAATTTGGCTGCAGAAATTAATGTCACCTTATACAATATAGCATTTCCAATCGAAAATGATCTTTAACAAAAAATGTTTTCCAATCACCGAAACATGCTTTTTATTATTTTAATGTATAATTAATTCACTGCTTTATTGTTGTTGATTTCCTTTGCAGATCCACTAATGGCTTGTTATCTTTAAAAATGGAACTTGTGTTTGGAACATAACGGTTTTCCGAATGTCACCCCAATTTAGCGGTCAATTTGAATAATTTCCTATTGATAATTGATACCGATAGCCAGTATTAATAAAATCAATTAAAATAGATATAAATCTCCTCTAAACGACTGAATAAGGCCACCCACGGATAAACAAACGGACGTATCGATAAAATAACATAACTAACACCCACGCAAACCCAATTTGAATTCCAGTTGACTTGCAAAGCTGAATAAAGGCTTACAACTCCGAATTTATAACTGTCACTGAGTTAAAGTTTATTGTTTATAGGTATAATAAATTGTTGGTTAACTTGCCAGTCATTGAATCTGTATTTAGAACAATAAATCATTAATATTGGTTGCAAATCTGTTCAATCTACAGATAAACAGGTAGCAAATAATCTTTGTTTGATATAAAATCACCGTATGCCGTAAAATTTTACAAGAATGGCGTAAATCTGAGACGTCGGATGAAACCGCAGACAACAAATAGTGTAAGAAGAGGGTGGACAAAATAACATAAACTAAATAAGACATATTAGAAAAGCAATCAAATCAAAACCAGGAAACGCTGTTTCGTTTTACCCCGATGTGAAGCAATCCTAATAAAATCCCATCGACATAAACACAACAAGATTGTTGTCGAAAAACTACCCACTTCATCTGAAGACATAACAATAGGGGCCATTTTGGCTTGCATTCACTTAACGGGAAGATCTACCAAAAGGTAACTGTGCTGTGACAATTTTTAGTTCAGGAAATGTGACATTAAAATTGATTAAATTTCTTTTTACCCTGCAGTTGGATTATTTGTTCAGTTTAGTATAATAGAGTTGAAAAAACTATTGTTACATCCATGCACTCTGAAAACACTTTACCACTTTTGTGTATTTAATTAAAAATGAATTTAAGCCATGGTTCAACAATGTGGTATTCGTTACTAAAAGTAACTACCTAAACTTTGACAAAAAAATACTATTAATCAGTTAAATACTGGAGTTAATTATTAGTCCGTTCTCTGAGTGTTTTTAAAACATATTTTTTTATTAATCACTATAATATAAGTGTTCTTTGCATCAAACATTTTTTTTTTGCTTAATTCATTACTTCCAAAAGTTGCATACTTGTAGTTCTACCGCTTAACACCTGAGGTGTTATTATTGGCACAAACGTACAAATGAAGTTATCTGAAAGGCGCTTGCCAGAGAGAATTAAGCCTTATTGACTGTGCACTTGCCAAACACAATCACCGACGGAAGCAGGCGTCCTCTTAACACGGACTCTCGAACTTCGGTCAATAGAAAAATCCGATTGTAACGCCTTAACTAACTTGACATGTTCTAGCTAGCTGAATGTAGGTAAACAGTATGTTTCTAGTAAAAGCTAGTTTAATAGCAATAAGAGAAGTATTTTTTATATAAGCTGGTAGTTTGAGTTGTATTATTTTTAGGGTTCCGTAGTCCGACAAGGAACCCTTATAGTTTCGCCATGTCCGTCTGTCCATCCGTCCGTCCGTCTGTCTGCGGCTTAGCTCAGAGACTATTAATACTGGCAAGCTGTTAAGGGTTAGAAAAAAAGGGGAATTAAGATACTCGCAATGATAACTATAATGTGTTTGAGATGTCATGACAAAGGATGGACTTACGTTTATACTATCATTTCGACCGCGTTTTTTCAGTGTCTGCCCCATTTTCGGCTTGGGAGTTATTTTATCCACACCCCTTATGTGTCACTACCAGCAGGGTCATTACGTTGATAATAAAAAAAACTGCATCCAAATACGTTGAGTGGTTCTCGAGTTAAAACGGAAGATATTGACTAACAAAAGTTCTAAAAATCCCAAAAAAAATGGTTTTCACCCGCCCATAATGTTTTTGAACGACCTATCCAACGATACCCCACACTATGGGATAGAGGAGGAAAAAAATCATCCCCAGTTTATGTGTATGAGAGAGGTACCCTTGAAATTTTTTTTTCAAGAATTTTTTCCACCATTTTGTCGACGTGATTAATATTTATATCCATGCCAAATTACAGTTTTCTAGTACTATTATTCTCTGAGCTAAGCCGCGGACAGACGGATTCCTTGTCGGACTACGGAACCCTAAAAATGGTAGTTTCGGCAATAGCCAAATAACATCATAAAAAAAAATTGTATTGTGCTCATACAACTTTTTTACTACTTTATTATTACGAGTAGTACAGATTATTTAAAATCTTACTAGTAAGGGAGTGCAATTCTTTCCAAGATTTTTAATCCTGCAAAGTCTGGCATCGTCACGGCGGCGCACTATACATTGCTCCGTTCTTTCTAAAGATTTAAAACTTCACTACAATGGACCCGCTATGTATGGTGTTTCGAGGAAACAGTGAGAAGAAAGGAACGACTTCAGCTGTTGTTGCGTTTGGACTTCGAGGTTTGGCCTACAAGCGTAGCGGTTGCATGTTGTTAGAGAAAAACTAATATAATAATAATAATAAAATTCTGCACTTTACAACATTTTTGTAAACAGGCGAGCTGAATACTATTTATAAATTTCTAAGAGCGAACCTTTGGAAATGGGGAAGTTGTTGTCATAGTACATACATATTTCTTCAAAACCAGTACTTAAACCTGTAAATCCACGCTTCAAGGCAACTTATAATGGTAACTAGTGTCTACATACATACCTATATATCTCAAATAAAGAAATTATAAATTAATTCATTCAATTCCGAGTTAAGCCCTTTTTTGAATTAATGCACTTTTCGTTTATACATATACCATACATAATACTTATAAAACATAGTAAATAATACAAAATTGCATGTTAAGAACGCACAAATAAAAAGAATGTAATTTTTTTTTATATTTAATACGTGCGTGTAATTATTCGTGTAATAATGTAAGACACGCAGTTGTACAATTATTTAACATTAAAATCTTTAGAGGGGTCGATCAAGGAGGTCGGATCAGCCCAAACACAGGCTGGCTTGGAATCTAATAAATGGAGGTGAAAGAACATAGAGGGTGTGTGAGAAAATTCAAAGTGAGGACGCGAAGGGACGTTTAAATTCTTTTTAGATAAGTGGGTGTTAACTCCCTGACTCTTACTAACTTAGTTCTAGTTCGATACTAGGAGATACATATATGTACATAGTTGGTAAGTTAGACGTCTTAAGTTTCGCAACTGAACGGAGTTCTAAAAAAAAATAGAAGACACAGTCTATCGATTTATTTCATTGCGATACAAAAACGCAGAAAAAGTAAATCTTAGAATTAGAAGCTCTGAAACAGGATTGGAACCTAAACTGAAGAAGTCGGCGCTAAAGCGGACTATATTTTTCATAAAAAACAATAATTTGGTCAAGTGCGAGTCGGACTTGCGCACAAAGGGTTCCGTACCACCACATATTACGGGTACGGAACCCTAGAAACAAAATTAACAAATGACCGCCTTTAAGATCTTAGCGCCATCTATCATCTTACTAATGAACCTCGGCGTAAAAAGGTTGACAAGCTACTCTTAGTGCCATCTATGACCTCGGTAAAAGTTGTCAAACAAGTAATCTCAGATGGCGCTATTTAATGTATCGGGACCTTAGGTTTTACTTTTTTGATTTTTATTTTGATTATTTGTAAACACGTATTCTGTGAACATTTAAATTTTGTATCTTTTACAGTTGAAGCTGTAGACCCCTGTGACAGACGGACAGACAGACAGACAGGCAGGCAGACAGACGGACAAACAGATAGCGGAGGCTTAGTAATAGGATCGCGTTTGGCACCCTTTGGTTACGGAACCCAAAAAAGTCAAAGAGGTACATTTAAAAGAATCACTGATTCCACTCCATTTACAAATACGTGTTCATTCCGTATGGGACGATTCCAAAATCAATGGGCGTTTGGAGTGATCGAATCGCCTCCATATGAGCATTCATTTGGAGTACCTTCGTGCTTCACACCTCAAGGTTAATGACATTATCAAGTTACCTCCATGTTACCTCACAGTTGGGCTCCCATAGAGCTAGCAGAAAGGTATATGGAACATTAGAGATATTTCAAATTAGCTAAAAAATCAAGGATTAACGAATTTATTAACGACTAGCTTTTGCCCGCGACTTCGTTCGCGTGGGTTTCGGATACAAAGTCGAATCAGACTTCCCTTAGATTTATATAATAGCCTTTGCCGTTTGCGTCTATTGAATATTGGCCCCGTTTTCGGCTTGGACGTTATTTTATTAACACCCCTTGTAGTCTATGTGTTGACCAGAGTAACTACGATGATAATAAAGGAAACCGCATGCAAGTCCGTGGAGTGGTTCTCGAGTTAAAACGGAACAGACAGACAGACAAAAATTCTAAAAATTGTTGTTTCGGCCTCAGTACAGTACCAATAACCCATATCATTTAAAATTTCGCGAAAATATTCAATGTACAGACACGACTTTTTTACTACTTTATTATTAGTATATATAGATTTAAAAAATAAAAGAAATTAAGTGTTAATTAAATCAGTAAAATATTAATCAATATTTTTTTTCTTTAGGAAAGTTGTTCAATAATAGTAATAGTATTGGGGTTTTTATTTTTTATATAATATATAAGGTGACTTTCGTCTATGTAGCCAACTTCATACTGGAGACTCGGTAAGTGGTCAGGACCAAGTTTAATGTTACCTTATATGTATATCCATCGCATCGATGTGACCTAGGATACTTTTTTAAGAATCTGGGTAAAAGTATAATTAATTTCACCTTCTTTGTATTCCACGGTTATCAAACAAGAGCTTTAAGTTCCATTCATTGTATGTATTGCTTTTAATAACACCACAATCGCAGTTATGCTAGGGATCACTCTCTTAGATAAAATCAGGGTCTCCAAATTGGGGGTCTTTTCGCAATTTTGGGGAAAAAATTTAGTTCTGGGGAATTTTTGTGGAAACGAAAAGCTCGAGGAAGAAAATTTCTATACTGGGGAAATGGGAAAATTTAGAAAATAGGGAGAATATAGTTATTTCTGCTATGTCCGTTCACCCACACTACTATCCAGGGGAAATTTTTGGGAAACAAAATTTCGAAATAAATGAATAAATGTAGTTAAAATCCTGATCCTGACATACCTCTTTTGCTTCTTCTACATCCATCAGTCTAGTCATACAAGCTCTTCTATTCCGGGTACTTTTTACTTTGCCCTCTTCAGTATATGTTGCTAATTTGGGCGGCATACGTCCTTCTAGTATTGATAAAAAGAAAAAATAAATAAAACGTATGCATGGTAAAATAAATTAATACTCGCTAACTGTCCCACACAACAATCAATTACATCGTCAGTCCTCACGATATAGTGATCGTGATCGCGTATCGTGGAAACCTGACGATGTTGTGAAACGAAACCGGTCGCTGACAACAATAAAATTGTGGAACAATTATTAATTTGATTTACAATATGTTTCAAGTGTTCCAAAGGTTGTCTGGAAAAGACCGCTTTTAGTTAAAAGACCGCTCTGTCACCTATTGTAATAAAGAGTATTGTATTGTATTGTTCCATCAAGAACCTATAACAACAAGTATCAATTGATCCGTCAAAACTTCCATAGGTATTTATTTTGTATTTATTTAAGCTTATAGGTTCATCACATAAAATTTGTTTGGCATATTTTGCGAGCTTAAACATAATAAGTATCACCATTATATTATTATGAACGACCTAATTTCTTGTAATTTGAAGAACCACAATCAAAGCTTTCAACGATATTTCCGTCTACCCACCTTTTATATTACAAGTATGAAAAGAAAGGACATTGTGTTTCCTGAACCAGGTCACCTATATTAATTATCGTTACAATAAAATGGGGTTCTTTGTCTGTCTGTTCATTGTAGCTCGTCGGGGCGCGGCGAGATTGTAAATACGCATTCAATTTGTTTTTGTATCATTTCGATGACGCGCGTCAAAGCGTGATTGCATGTATGTGAAGAAAGATATGATAATATGGATAAGACGTCAGTCAATTTTCTAGGCATTATTGGCCACCAGATTTCAAATAGAACTTCGGAAACGGTAATAAATACATATTTGACAGTCAATCGACTTCCTCAGTTTTACTTAATTTTATTCTATTATATTCCTAATAACATACAATCAAGGGGGGTTTATCCAAATATTGTTTCTTTGCAAATACATTTCAAGCCGTGAAATTGTAATACTCAATTACATTTGAAAAAATATCCATCCATCCATTCATCAGCCCGTGTTCGCCCACTGCTGGACATAGGCCAAAAAATAAATACAATAGGTATATATACAATCTTATTTCATTTTTTAAACTTAATAATTCAATTCCAAAGTAAACGAATAAAATTGCAAAGATAGGTCTTAACTACGTCTTAACGTCGTAAGAAATGTGATATGAAACAGCCATCATATAAAGAATTCATCATCTCAATTCCAAAATAATAAAAAAAACACCTTGAAATCGTGAGTTTTCTGAGCGGCCCGCTTCCGCTGAGCAGGATAGAGAAGTGTATAATTAAAGCGT
Organism: Ypsolopha scabrella; assembly: GCA_910592155.1. Taxonomy (NCBI): domain Eukaryota; kingdom Metazoa; phylum Arthropoda; class Insecta; order Lepidoptera; family Ypsolophidae; genus Ypsolopha; species Ypsolopha scabrella. The sequence goes on from OU342987.1 coordinate 14,203,343, forward strand.
TGGAGCAGGACAGATTTCTCTGGATAACCTCGCCTGTTTAATGACCGCTTTGCGCAGTAGTGTGGACCAAATGATCCGCCAACATCTGTTCTAAAATCTTGAAGAAAACATATTACCTAAAATATTTGCTCAAGTAAATTCCCGGGCAACAGCAGTAGCTTTATACGACACCCATATAATAATAGAACTCTGAGCTTTTGTTATTTTCATAAATCCCATTAGGAGGCTAATCATGTGGGGTAGTTTTCTTTAAGGCTGGCAACACAATCGTTTATAAAGACTGTTGGCGACACAAAGGAGTTCTTGTAGCAAATAGGGGCAAGGCCTTACGCGAAAAATGACATGAAGAAAATTTGACTTTCTTTGAAAAAGTATTTAATCGTAGGCTACCAAATAAAGCGATAAAGTATTATAGGTATAAATAAAGCAGTTTAGAAGTATTGTATACGGAATCCATAACATTTTAAAATACTAACCCGCTAATTTTATTAGCTATTTAGAAAGAAAGTAAAAAGCTAAGGGACTTGTATCTTAACTATCCCGTTTCCAAAATTTTGAATTTTACTTACTAATTTTTTGACTTTGACTTTTCAACAAAAGCCTTGTAGGCATAATGACTTTCGTACCAATGCCAGTAACTACTTTCATTGTATTAAAAAAAAGACGAAATGGCATTACCATAGAGCTTAATATATCAAATGTAATTTTGACAGCTAGTATTTTTATTTATTGCTAGGCAAATGTATTCTAGCTGTTCAGCCTATATCCTTAAAATTTGTTTTTTTGTCAACATATCTCTAGAACTAAGGAATAAAAAAAAAATTTAAACGCTTTTCGGAATAAGAATAAAAGGATATCTCCATAGATTTTTTATTTTTTTACCTTAACAGAAATTGTGGATTAAATGATAAACAATACTTGTGGATTAGGGACAGCGCGAAAGCCTAACATTATCTTGTTTATCTTTCTCTCTAACACATAAAAGCGTCGAAACAAATGTATCTATGCTAATAATGAAGTAGTACAGTAGTACCAACTTATCTGTAGAATTAGCTAGCGTATTCCGGGCTTGTCATTGGCCAATATTCAATATTATCCAATCGCTATTTTCATTCTACAGATAAGTTGGTTTTACTGTAAGAAAGTCGTGCTTGTACACTGAATATTTTTTTGTTTTTTTAATAAAATGGTTTATTGTCAGTGAGAGGAAAGTATTTTTTTTTGGGTAACTTTTAATAGCTTTTTCTTAATGTTTTGTGTGTTTGGTGACGTCTCCGATCTCCAACTTATAATAATTAAAAGATATAAATTTAACTTCTACCACTTTAACATGACATTTGTAAATATTTGCATGCCTTCTTAAGGTGAAATATGTTGGACATTTTTAAATATAATATGTCTGTGTGTACCATATTTGAAGCAAATAAAATTATGTTTATCTTTTATCTTCTCAGTATTGGTACCACTCAAAGGATTTGGATGCAGTTTTTCTTATTGTTATCGTAGTGTCGTAGATAAAAAACGCCTAAGCCGAAAACAGGGCAGAGATTGAAAAAAAGGCTAGTATAAATTGGACACATAGGTGTGCGACTTACTACACCCATGAGTAGCCAAGTGGCTTATAATCATGAAATCGGTGCATGAAAAGAGCCTTCCCAAACTGAGTTACAAAAAATCTCCAAATACGTCCGACTGGCAAAACCTTTCGCTTCAGCTGGTGGGAGACTCTGACCGTGGCTTGACACCAAACTTATGATAAAACCATGCCGCCAAACGACAAGCCGAACCAAAAGCTTCTGCTTTTTAACTGTCTATCCTACTCTAATCAGATGCCGCGCACGCTAAACATCAGTTATTTTGAAATCGCGGCTACACTGATGGTTTTTTCATTTTTATGGAACAGTCTGCAGCTGCTTTATACTAATATCAGTTATATTATGCAAAGTTTCAGATCTAATTTCAAGTATTCATTGAATGCTATCGGTTTATTGTACCGTTTGGGGGTAAATTTGTATTTTTTTTTATAGAGAAAATTTAATGGAATCACGTTTTACAACAGCATGGACATAGCATTAGTCCTCAACTTTATCATATATTAATTTGAGAGTGATTTGTTGGTATAAAACAGGATCATGAGTACCGAAGTGAGGTATTATACACCCTTATGGCGTCCCTAATGTATTGAAACTGCACACAAAAATAGCACCGACCTAGATAGTTTTTGAGAAAACCAAAATAACTTGCTAGTACTTTGGTTTCTAAGCAGTATATTTTTACAAAGCTGTTTTACTAATAAAGAAATAGAGCTAGTAAACACAATAATAAATGTTTTCATTATCTAGTCTAGCCTCTGACATAAAACGTTATTGTAAATAAATATGTAGCATACTTACATTAACCCATATGAAGTTAGTGCAAATAAAAGAGAAATTTCTGCTATTTCGCTGGCTTTTCTATTTTGTCTGCAGATCTACTTAGCCGATTTTGATTAAGCGAATGTAAAGGTTTCTTTTTATTATGAGTCATTATAAGAAACGCCTAATAACTCTCGTTTTAAAATATGCATTTTTCCCATTAATAGAATAATTTACTTAATTTATTCAATAAGCTTGAGCAGCATAAGCAACATAGCACAAAAAGTAGCAAGGGAAATAAAATTATGTGGAAAATCGTTATTGCTCTCTTTTAGTTTACTTTTTGAAGATGCATTCAACTTTTCATTAATAATTAAATAAAATAGGTGGTAGAGCTGATGCCGGGCTCGACTGTGGAGCTCGACTTACTCGCAAATCCTCCCGAAGTTATTAGGGAGAGAGTAAGAGAACAGCTCTCAGGCAAAACCAGGCGGCCCACCATTGCCTGGGACCGATAGATGGCGGTATATCCATCCCCAATTGCTAGACCTTATATAAAACAGACTGGTGACAGGCAGCAGCGTCACTAGTGCAAGAGTTTTGGCACCGCGCTCACCAACCCGCCTGCCCAGCGTGTGTGAGTATAGTCATTTCTTCCAGGAGGACCGCCAAGAGTGGCGAAATCCTGGAAAGGCCTATGTCCAGCAGTGGACGAAACAGGCTGATGGATGGATGGAAAAGTTTCAACTTGCTTCCTATTACGGTTGAAGCTGTAGACCCCTGTAACAGACGGACAGACAGACAGACAGGCAGTTTGGTAGCCTTCGGGTAAGGAACCCTTTAATTTTTAAATTACCCCAAGAAAACTGAACAAAGTTCATAGTGACGACGGCTTCAATAGCTTTCACTGTCTGTATGAGTCGGCCAATCATGGCTGATCCAGTCTCGCATCACACACAGTACGAACCAAACCAACCAATCATAAGCCTTTTACAGTATCTGGGGCCATGGAATGACACTTTGTGAGAAACGCTTCAATAGCTTTCACTGTCTGTATGAGTCGGCCAATCATGGCTGATCCAGTCTCGCATCACACACAGTACGAACCAAACCAACCAATCATAAGCCTTTTACAGTATCTGGGGCCATGGAATGACACTTTGTGAGAAACGCTTCAATAGCTTTCACTGTCTGTATGAGTCGGCCAATCATGGCTGATCCAGTCTCGCATCACACACAGTACGAACCAAACCAACCAATCATAAGCCTTTTACAGTATCTGGGGCCATGGAATGACACTTTGTGAGAAACGCTTCAATAGCTTTCACTGTCTGTATGAGTCGGCCAATCATGGCTGATCCAGTCTCGCATCACACACAGTACGAACCAAACCAACCAATCATAAGCCTTTTACAGTATCTGAGGCCATGGAATGACACTTTGTGAGAAACGCTTCTATGGTTTTAGGGTTCAGCCGCAATAGTTGAAGTTGAAATTTTTACAGAACACGTGTTACCATGGCCTCTACCACGACAAACCATAAGACGAAAAAAAAATGCACACATTGTATACGTACGTATTTACTCTAACTAAACTAAAACAACAAATAATAAAATTAGGGTTCCGTACTCAGAGGGTGCTAAATTGTTTGTCGGGTGTTGCCATTTTAGAGCAATGTTTTTTGTCGTCTTAATGTTAAGTATAGCATCTATATTGTTGATATGTATGTTCTTAGGGTTCCGTACCTGTACTGTGTGATGGTACGGAACCCTTTGTGCGCGAGTCCGACTCGCACTTGGGCAAATTATTTCCATTCGCCAGTAATAAGCAGCAGCATTTTTTCACTTTTGCACTTTGCACACTCGCAACTTGAAACAAGCATCTTTGGCTTAATTTCTTTATTTATCTTCAGAGTCTTTGGTAGAAAAGCCGTGATGTGGTTAAATAATTCACTAACATTTTTAAAGTTGTAGGACATTAAATAATTATTTCAATTATTAAAGCTGTAATATCATTTCAGGAAGAAAAGATTTTATAAGTATTATTAATATTTCTAAATATTATTATTAGAGTGCATTACAAACTAGAAAAAATAAATTATAAACAAACGTAAAGACAAGAATTGGAAAAAATCTTAGGGATAGAATTCGAACCTGCAACCTATTGTTATCAATAAAAGCGCGCTACTAATTGCGCCAAAGAGGTCGCAGGTTCGAATCCTGGCTCGAGGAATTTTTTCAAATTGTTGTCTTTTCATTTGTTTCTAATTTATCTTTTCTAGTTTGTCCAAAGCGATGGATTTCGCAATAGAAAGATGATCTCTTAAAGTTTCTAGCATACAAAATCAAATAGTTTATTTATACATACATAAAGTATACTTTCTACAGGCCAAGTTTAATCTTTAATGATTTAATGATGAGACAAATATAATACGGAAAATATAAAAAAAAAACATATTTAAATTGGGCCAATAAAGTTATACATATGCATAAAATAAAGAAATATAGGAATGAGAATATTATTCGTTATTATACATAATGCAATAAATAAACTAAATAGACCATAAAATAATAAGAATATACATATTTTCCCATAATAAAACAGAATAAAATAGAGATACAAAATCGCCTTAAACATAAACTACCTCAAAGGCTTAGTTCGGCTCCTTGTGTATTTTCTGCTTCATTGTCAGGAAAAGAATAGGTCATATAACCTTTGTGAGGACCTGGGGCTACTCCACAACGTTACTTGGAAAATCTAGGAAATATTACACAAGTTTTATCATTAATACTAATATGGATATTCCTTACGGAAACCTTACAAGAACGAGTTAAATAAGAATCATTATTTTTATCGTATGATGTAATCTTGTCTTCTCTATCTTTATTACTAGACATGTAAGGTGAGCTTGGTTGATATAGCCAAATGAATACTGGACACTTTGTAAGTGATCAATAACAAGGTTCTAAAATTTAATCCTAACCTATACTTATTGACTCGGGCTAGTATTATATTATCTGTGACTGGGGATTGCTTGTAAACAGGTTTATCGGCACAAATAATAGTTTTAAATTTGCCAAAAAGGGTCATTGAACTTTGGTCCTGACCGCTTATCGAGTCTCTAGTATGAATTTGGCTATATCAACCAAAGTCACCTCAAAGAAGTTATACAATAATAAATGAAAAAAATAACTTTAAGATTTTGTAATGTGTAATGTGTATGACGTCGGCGTCGTGAGAAGCTTTGAGAGAGTCGTTACAGCCATTTGCGTATCTGTCATTCGTTTGTTACCGACTTACGTAGATTTTGTAATGTGTATAATTAACTGATTCGGTATGACGTCGTGAGAAGCTTTGAGGGAGCCGTTACAGGCAGTTGAGTATCTGTCATTCATTCGTTACCGACTTACGTAGATTTTGTAATGTGTATAATTAACTGATTCGGTATGACGTCGTGAGAAGCTTTGAGGGAGTCGTTACAGCCATTTGCGTATCTGTCATTCGTTTGTTACCAACTTACGTAGATTTTGTAATGTGTATAATTAACTGATTCGGTATGACGTCGTGAGAAGCTTTGAGGGAGCCGTTACAGGCAGTTGAGTATCTGTCATTCATTCGTTACCGACTTACGTAGATTTTGCGAAGGCCCTGGGTGGACAGACAAAGCCTTTCTTGCTTTTAATAACCGACTTTCTGTGCAAACGCGCTTTAGCCTAGGTGTTTATTAGGTTTAACAAAAAAACACACGTGATAAATGTCCAGTCCATTGAGATCTTTAACTGTTTCTAACGCTTACTTTATTTATTTTTACTTAAGCGCGAAGAGTAAAATTATGATAATCTGAGAATAACCCTCGCGCGCGACCGCTTTGTCGCTGCGGTTTACATAAAAAACTTAAAAAAGGAGTAAAATATAATAACATCCTGTTATTCACCTTGATAAATTGAAGATCAGGTTTATCGTTTACTTTCTATTATGGTTTCAATTTAGCTTAAAGCTCTAAGAGCTGCTAGAGAACAAAAAAATGATTTTTTGCAAGAACAATTATTGAAAATCTGCTCAATGCCTAGAGATAGCAAAAACTACCTTTAAACAGCAAATTTTTCATAAAAGATGTTTATTAATTGCTAAAATTTAAAAATATGCTGACAGTGGCCGTAATAAACGTCGGTTATGAAAACTTTGCTATTTCAATAATTATTCTGGTAAGTAAGAAGTGTTTTTTACAGCACTTTAGCAGCTCTTAAGGCCTTAACGGGCGTATAACAGCGTAACCTGAGCAGTTTATGCAGTAAATAAATGACCTTCCATACAGTAATGATTTTTTTATTACGAGCTAATAGAGTTAATACAAGGCCAGTAAAATTCAACACAACTAGTTTTGCTTCAAACATATTCGAAATTTTAAGTAAAAAAAGCCAAGTAAGCGGTCTGGAATACCGTTAAAGAATGCGGAAAAAATACTCTTGGAATATGTTATAAGATACATTGTATATGCCGTAAGAAGCCGATTTTTAAAAATAGTACTTTGAATACGGTTTCTCCAAAAAACTTATTTAAGACTTGATACCTCATTATTTCAGGAGACATTTTTTCGTAAAATCGCAATTTTTGTTGTCATTACCTGAAACAATAAAAGGATTAAATTATTACCTTTTCCAATAAAAAGTTAGTACTTTAAAATTAATTACACAACAGTCATCAATAAAAACACGAAAATTTACATCGCTGATCGCAGTCTAGATCATGCTCGGATTGAAAAAGCGTGGCGGTAGCGGGGCGCGAATTACTAGGGGATAAACGTTTGTCCGTTTACCGGCCTGCACGGACAACGGCGACGGCACGGCACAAAGCCGGGAAACGTTTTTCCACCAGAGCCTTCGCCGGCTGCCGGCTTATCCGTCTACGAGTCACACACATCGCGTCCCCCTACAAGGCCCCGCGCTCACGCACACTGCTTTAGGTTACGTAATTACGCAAAACATGGGCAATTTTACCGGCCGAGCCTTGGAAACTTGTCAAATTGGCAACAACGACGGCGACGGCGCCGGCGAAGCATCGCCGTTCCGCCGAAGTCGAAAACGTGTGCTTTCGTATATTTTTGCCGCCATCTTAGCCGTGCTATCGCCGTCGCCGTTGCTGGTAAATGTCGGTAAATGGAAAACGCCGATTTATATGAGACACGCCACAAAAGAAACGGGGTGTTGGTGGACGTCACACCGCGCTTTATGTGTGGCGTCTCTTTTACACTTCCATAGTAATTCACGCCAACGTTGCGCTATCATCCCACCCCGCTTACGCCACGCTTTCTGTGTGGAAAGGCCTTTACAGATTAAGGGCACATTAATCTACAGGCTGCTCCATTTCAAAACCAGTTTCTGACAAACGATGTACAGGCTGATTTCGTGCTAATAAATTATGGACGTGTGAAGTGTGCGTGTGGGCGGTTTATTTACTGTATTTACTATTTGCGAGTTTTCTGAACACCCGTATATTAAAGCAACTGGATAATGTATCATCCTGTAGTGGCACGAAAACGATTCAATGATTTTATTTAATTAATTGTTGAACACAAATCCTTAACAAAGTAAGGTTAAAAAAAATACAAATTTTACAGTTATATTGATAAATTTATAAAATAATGCAGCGATAGTTCGGTCGGTACAACGCCGGTCTCTCAATCCTGAGACCCAGGGTTCTAATCAAGCACCAATGAGTTTTTTCAGAATTAATGTGCACTATACAAGGTGACATTCGTTTCGTATAGTTTCACTTACCGAGTCTCCAGTATGAATTTGGATATATAAACGAACGTCACTTTATAATTGTGACACTATATTTATTTTTTATGTCCTATTTGTCGCCACCGCGCCTGGCGGAAAGCGCTGACTTAGGATGAATCGCGTTCATTTTTGTATATTAACTCCTTGCTGATGATGAAGAAATTGCTGCAATTTAAACCTGCATGCACCGTATTTGTGCTTGAAATAGACTCGCCCGACACTTTAGAACTTAAAAATCGTCGGTAAAAGGAAGGTCTTACGTGTATTAATGTTCTACCTCCTATCACGTTGGGACGTTAAACTCGTCAGTGAAAGGAGGGTTCTGTCCAGACGATCCCATCGGGGGATACATCATGAAGATATGTAATTTCTTTGTTTTCTAAAAAAAACAAAATTCAAAAAATAGTTGGTATACGAGTGTAGGGTAACAGTGCCAGTGTCTGACACAGGGCAACAAATGAGTTACTTAAAGTTTATTTCCTCACTATATACGTCCGCACGAAAATGGATTATGTTCTTAGTCTTAGCTCAGAGCCGTTGCTTCGGAGTGCAGCGGAATAATATCATCTTGTCGTCGTTTTATGTCACACCCATTTCTATAGTGGTTACCCTACTCTTTGAGGAATGGTTTATGTTACGTTTAATAAATAACAAAAATATTTTCTATTTCGAAAAATTATTGTATATAAGGTGACTTTTATTTATCCAGCCAAACTCTTATTGGAAGCTTGGTAAGTGGTCAGTAACACGGATCGATAATACTTTTTGCAAATTTCGCAAAATAAAATCTTGACATCCCATGGTAATTGACTCGGGGCTGGGCTTGCGTTTGTAAGGAACACGAAAATAATAATTTACGAATTTTACAAAAACGGTCATCGATCCTTGTTACTGAGCACTTACTGAGTCTTCAGTAAGAATTTGACTGCATAAATTAAAGTCACTTTTTTAAATAAAATAATAAACTGGTTGAATTTTGATCGCCCCTGTGGCCAAATGGTAGAGCGCTTACTTGCTAATGTAAAGGTCATGGATTCAATCCCTGCGGTGCACAATTATTTGTGTTTAGTCTGCGTGCTTAGGAAGGTATGTTAAAATGTTGGTCTATTTGTGTCCGAAGTACGGCGATAGGGCCCAACACCCATCACGTTTGGGACGTAATAATCGTCAGTGAAAAGCGGGTGTACCAAGTGTGTACTGTGATTGTATGACGAGAACTGTAGCTAATTTTAAAGGCTTTAATTTTAGTTTTAATGCTGTCTAAACTAAAATTACTACATTTAAATAGGTGCAATGAGTAAATTTTTAATTTTGACAACATTATACCTAAAATAAAAGCCTTCAAAATCAGCTACACTATCTCTTGTTTATCTCCAGTATCTCTATTTTTTTTAGGTTACTAAAGTTATAGCAATTTTCAATGTAAGAAGGGATGAACTAATAAAAAAGCTATACATCACAAAACTATGTACTTAAACCAAAAGCTATAAACACAACCGGACAATCTTCACAGAATCGGCAGTATTCTCTTTTATTTAGTTTCTATTATTCCTACCCTTTCCGGGCAGGGAGATAAAGAAAAATGCGTAAATAACCCACTATTGGGTAGAACTCTATGCAAATATAGAGACTATTTGAGACCATTCGAGACTATTCCAGTCGCCGCATCCTGCAACAATCTTTCGGAGGAACTCACTAAAATGTTAAGCTGGGTACACATTAAATGGTTGACACCAGTGGCGTGACCTCCATATAGGCAAAAAAACACTGCCTACCTTGTGAAATATGTGATTTTATTTACAATCTATTATCCTTTTCTGCTAAAATAACATAAGTAGTAAAAAACCTCGTTATTTTAGCATTCAATTTATAACAGGTTATAAAAAAAACATCTTTTTCAGAGTAGAGAGTGTCTTTTTGTGGATATGGAGTTCACGCCACCGGTTAACACGTGTATTTCTGTAGCCTTAGCATGAAAACATTACGGTTACGTTTGGTTTGAACGTAACGCGGTTTTGTATGGAATCTGATAACCGCCCCTAGCGGTCAGTAGTGGAACTAATAAGAATTCCATACAAAACCGCAAAATCTCATTTCTTACAACCTATATCTTCTAGTCATATAGTCATTTAAAAATTTACGATATTTTTGCCATATTTTTAGGTGATCATAGCCTTAGCATGAAAACATTACGGTTACGTTTAGTTTGAACGTTTGTATGGAATCTGATAACCGCCCCTAGCGGTCAGTAGTGGAACTAATAACAATTCCATACAAAACCACGTTACGTTCAAACTAAACGTAACCGTAATGTTTTCATGCTAAGGCTATGATCACCTAAAAATATGGCAAAAATATCGTAAATTTTTAAATGACTATATGACTAGAAGATATAGGTTGTAAGAAATGAGATTTTACAACAGCAGAACTTACATACTTCAATAGAAAGGGGTCTGAAAAAAAAAACATGTTATATTATATAAATGAGGCCTTTTCTAAGACGATAACAAAACCCAAAACATGATAGAGAAAAATTCGTGCATCGAAAAAAATTGCAAAGTGAAGGCTGTTTTTTCACTTCTAAACAGTAGTCCGTCCAAACTAATGAAGTAAAAATAACAATATTGACTATTGTAAACATATATACCTATTATCTAACGAACGAAACCTAAAACAAAACATTTTTTTTTGATAACGCTCTCTTTTGAATTTATATTAAAGACGTATATTATTCACAAAAAACAGCAATATATCCAACCTTTTCTTGATTCACCGCACTACTCAGCCGCGCACTTTTTCAGATATATTTATCTCATTTTTGCAATGAACGTATTGCGCCTTAAGCAAAAGTGTTTTGTAGTCACAAATAATTTATAGTTTTTTAATTTTCAATTTTTTATGACTTAATCATTTATGTGTATATTACCATACGTAAAAGAAACATCGGAGTATGGATAATTACATAAAGAACGAGTCTAACAAAAAGTACCCTTTTTGTATCAACTTAATTCAAAGGTCAGCAGTAAACAAAACTATTCCTCCTTCCTCAACTTATTTTAATGCCATGTGAAGTATCCCTTACGGCCCCTAGTAGAACCCAAACACTGGCAACCTTCGACGTAAACATGTCCAACAATTGATAGCGTCGACAAAACGACGTATTTCGTCGACAAAACGACGTATTTCGTCGACGAAACGACGTATTTATGCACATCGGACCGCAGCCGTAAGCCATTCGGCTTGATTCCCGGATAGTGAATCGGATTGCGTAAGATTACGATTATGCCGCTGTGTGTTCCCGGGTTTAGTTTTATCTGTCTCATTGCAATTGTCATCATCTTAGTTAAGACATTCTCTATTCTCTAGGTATTTTATCAGTTAAGGCGCATAGCCACGCCACCGTTTTAGTACAAAATTTGGTAACCCATTTCTCTGTTGTTTTTTTATTTACACCAAAGTATAAGACCTCTATCATCTGGTACTGATATTTCGAAGGCACCATTTTGCCAAAATTTTGAATACTGATTTGAAGATACTTCGAGCTGGACAGATTTACATACAATGTTGTTTTCTTGCCTCAAATTGTGCCTATACCAAAATTTTACATTTCAGTCAGATAGTGATTTTGTAAATGCATGTATTAAATTGAAGAGGTCTTAAACTTTACTCTTAAGGCGACTCTATTCGCCTTAACTCCCATACTAGCGCTGTTCGCTGATAATATCCTATTTGATAGGTACTTGCTTATCATTTTTCTTTTTCAACATATCCCATACAATTTCCATGACTTGAACCTAAAACATTTATCAAAATCAAATACATACAAAAGTTACAAGCGTATAAAGTCCTGGATTTTACACATATTTCGATGAATGTATTATGTACCGTAATGTCCTAGAAGCAATACAACAAATCAAATAATTTTAGATTCACAGCATAGTATACTTCATACTATTCAAAAATATTATTGTTTTATTTCGATTTTTGGGATATTTCTCCTGAAATCATAGGAAGACCCAAAACCATTCTCGAGTTTTTCAAGACACGAATTTTGTCTCTCGTTAGCTTAGTGTTCGGTTAGTTCCGTACGAGCTCGGGAAATGAACGTTCGGGCCAACCAATAGCAGTCAGTCAGTGCTCTATAATCCGCAGTTGAATGTAGAATGAAATAGCAAGCATAGGGACCCCGGCTACAGGCCTCTTAAACGAAAAACAACAGATAAACGGGTTATCAAGTTTTATACTAAAACTGTGGCATACCTATGCGCCTCCTGATGATGTACTAGTATTTCCCGATTCCTTAGATATCATTTGTACGACTTTTCTCGTACGAGTGTGCTTAGGATTTCCTTGCAGCGAATATTCCAACGCTGAACTTTCTGCGCAATGTGTATCTATTTATTAAGTTACGAAAGTTGCCTCCCTTCCGCTAATTTGATTTATCGTTAATGAAATTTCAGCCGACTCATTGTGGGAGGGACCTAATTAGGCACTGCTCCAAATTAGTTGTTCCGCATATCGGGAAATTTTAATGCGTATTACAATGTAAACAGGGGACATTTAAGATGTCTCGATCTTCAGACAACACATAAGGGAAAGGAGATATTGTGCGTGTATGATATCTTCTAATTAGTGTTGTAAGATGTAGGAATACATTTATTGTTCTCTGTTTACAAGGGTTTTAGTTTATTTAGACATCGAATTTTATAGCAATTTCCTGACTGAAAGCCACAAATAACGTTTTACGTTCATTATTAAATTATAAAATGTCGTCGTGAATGGCAAAAACAGCTTCTTCGCGAAAAAACGAATTATGGCGCATATACAGTCCCATTACGTGATCATGTGAATATATTTTCTGTTAAAACTAAACTGAATCAAATTTATTTACATTCGCTTCGCTCGTCGTCGCACCTATTTTCGACATTTTGCTGAAAGACTTTCGCAATTGTTTTAATCTCGCTGTTTCGTGAAAAATTTCGTAATATCGCGTAATGGGGTCGGCTTTTACGCCAAAATTCAATTTTTAAGAAAAAGAGTTTTTTCTTGAAGAAGCAGGTTATACGGCGACATACCTATATAATGTGGAACCACTTAGGTTTTAGGATAATACAAATTTTAAGTGATGTAAATGATTTCCTAAACACGCAAAAGACAAAAGTAAAAAAAACCGGGCAAGTGCGTGTCGGGCCACGCGCAATGTAGGGTTCCGTAATTGCCCGGTACATATAAGTTAGTCTACTAATACAGACCACGCCAAACTTCTGGTCCCATACATTATAGGGGGCCAAAAGTTTGGCGCGACCTGTACTCGTAAACCTGTAAACTGTGATAGTTTGCCTTTTAAATTCATTATATATACTACTTCTGTGAAGTTTTTCACATTTCTATAAACAACCGTTTAGCCGGCAGGGGGGGGACGCTCCAATCTAACTAAAATTTTCACTTTAAAGCTCAATATTTCACCAACGTATCCCTAAATCGAAAAATGGTTTTGACACACCCACAATGTTTTTAAACGGCCTAACCAACGATACCCTACACTAGGAGTTGACGTTTTTTTATAGGTTTTATTTTACCATTTTGTCGGCGTGATTAATATTTATATCCATGCCAAATTACAGCTTCCTAGTACTAATAGTCTCTGCGCTAAGCCACGGACAGACGGACATGGCGAAACTATACGGGTTCCTTGTTGGACTACGGAACCGTAAAAAGCACAATATAAATTATATTTGCAACAGAAAGACTGCGACTGATCTATCTTTAGACAGCGTTTAAGGCTGTACCTGACCCTAGAATATGGAAAAAGCCAGATTTTCGAGGGTTCTTTTGAGGAAAGTACGACGACTATCTTAATATTGGAAAAGATTTATTTAATTTATTTTATCTAGAGGATCTACTTATAAACAATGTACTAAGATTTATACATTTGTCAAAAAAAAAAATGTGTTGACCCTCACTTTTTGGTTTGCAAACGTTCGTTTCAAGAATGCGTTTAAGAGATAAACTTGATTTTTTTTAAATAAAATAGGTAATAAAAATATAAAGGTTTTCTACTTAAATCCAGTATTTTTTCCCTACAAAATATTTCAGTATTAGCAAAAAACCCTCCGATCTGCTGTTTCGCGCGTAGTTATTAGTATATTATTACGCGTCCTAGACAAATAGGTCAATTAGCAAACCAATAATCGCCTCTATGAAAAGGTTATAAAGTATTTGACATTGGCCTTTTTGTGTTGGACGGGTAATAACATTTTTTCCTAGGGTATGCCATACTCTTCACTTTAAAAACAGTTTTTTTTTGCGGTGCGGGTCCTCACAGCATACGTACCCTATGCTGGCCCTGGGACTCACCCTGTTTAGTTTTTATATTTTCCCGAATTTTCGGCAAAGGTACAGTCTGTCGACCAAGTGAGGTATCCAGTATCAGAAACAAATCCACTAGCTTCCACAGGCTGTTAGGTACCTATACATACCTACTTACTATAAATTAAATATCTATTTATGACTGTGCTTGTGTCACCGACTGTACCTTATCATGTGTCATGGAGGAGATCGGGAATTAAAAACCGACATTATTGGAGGTAATCGGTAATAAGCCCACCCTTCGGTCTATGTCGTTGATCATTAAAGTAATAACAATGATTATATACTTTTTATTCGGTTTAAGTGGTTGCCAAGTTCTAAATATTCAGTAGCAAGGACCCTAAGAAACTTTCTTTTAAAACAACTGAGTAACGTTGTACCTCTAAAAACTTCGGCACCCACTTTGATCTCAATTCTTTTTTTTTGCCAAGCCGACAATCCTGCACTGCCTTTGTACTGAACTAGGCCCCCTTTTCACATCTATTGTTTTTGGTTGGATTAAGATTCACGTGAGCTGACATACAAAATTATTATTTTATTATTAAATAACGACTTTAACACTTACGTATTATTATAGTTGACCGTTTGACAACGTCGGTGAACGACGCGTCGTTATCCTTGAAAATGCCGAAACCGTCTCGTTGGAACTGTTGACATATAGTGAACAACAATAATACGTGAGTATTAAAGCCGATATTTAGTAATAATTTATTTTCGTTGCAGTTTTTTAAATAAAATCCTATACTAACCCCCATACTTGACACTACAAATCGTCCAAATAATCGATAACAAAAAAACAACCCTATCCTTAAAATAAAGGAATACGAGAAGTGAACCACGGCAGCTGTGACCGAGACTGGTACATTCACCCTAAGGGTGACCGACTCAACTCTAGCTATGCTATACGATAACAATAAATTACCATGTCCTTAAACTAAGCAATACGAGCGCACGAGAAGTGGCCGCGACTGGAAAATTTACCCTAAAGGTAGGATGTAGGATCCTAAAGGAAAAGGACCGATTCTTTTAAAAGATAGTAGTTGTTAAAAAAGAGGGGACGGTTGTTGTTTGCGTCTGCAAAGAGATGGCCCTGAGTCCCAGTTCGCGTGTCTGTCTTGTCACCCCCCTGTCATGGAAAAAATACATATGGATTTTTTTAAGTTGTCGCTGGAATAGCCGGGCCAATTTTAACGTGACGTAAATTCCTAAACGTATTACCTTATATAATGTACACTATGTACAGCTAGATGTACCACCCTGACAGTAACCCTGCCGGCGGCGCCAATATGTACACCTGTCTCTTCGTGGTCCACATAGCATAAAAATAAGCTTATAAGGTGAGATGAATAAGTAATTAACTATTTAACTTGTAATTTTAATCAAGTTACAATTGCAATTATTGATTACTAGCTTTTGCTCGCGGCTCCGCCCACGTGTTATTCGGTTTAACGACATGCATTTTTCCGGGATAAAAAGTAGCCTATGTGTTAAGTTAGGGTATAAGCTATATCCATTCTAAATTTCATACAAATCCGTCCAGCCGTTTCAGCGTAAAAGAGTAACAAACATACACACACACACACAAACTTTCGCATTTACCTATATAATATTAGTGTGGTTTGAATTTTTGGACATCGAGTAGAGTGTTCCGAACAGAATCAGAAGCTAAAAAATATGCATAGCAGACTTAAAACCATTACCCAACAGAAATAGTAAAAGTTTTATTGTATTAGTAAAAATTAATCACAAATTACACTTTTTGCACTTTTTTCATTTATTTTTTCGAAAAAGTGCTAATCAACTGTAAAATAATGTCATATTTACAAATTCATAACTTTTTAATGTTGTGTTTGATGTGTAGGTATTCCAGTAGCGTGCATCTCAAATAGGCAAATATGCAATGCCTACCCTGGGCTTGGCTTAGTTATCTAGACCATAATATTGTTATGTACCCACTGCATTTTTTTGTATACAAAATGAAACATAATCTTATATGGGATAAATCCCAAATTTAGTTTTTTGCCAACCCTACTTAAAATCTTATGTACGCCACTGAGGTATTCTCTTCAATTAAGCCACGTAAGTTTTTTTTTTTTGCTGTAAAGACAATTTTTTCTTTTTATTATTTTCCGTAGCTCGTCCTCGTAACATAGTTATAGCATAGCGCAACTTGTTTCACTCACCCTAATTCGGAGATAGTGGGCCGTCTTAGGAAGCGCGGACGCGGATCACGAGCAAAAAGTACGCATTTACTGATGACGCACGCGAGAGTATGGAGCTCGCCACTTACGTACTACGGGTCTCGTTCAAGTGGAGTGAAACAAGCGGTTAAACCGAATCCCGGTGCAATATGCACATCATAAATTTGTTTTCCTTACTTTTGAATAAAAATTATGCAAAAATTGCGTTTTAAAGCAATTAGCGGAAATTTATTAGTAATAATTAGGGTTTTACATTCAAATTCTATCATTTTATGATTTACATTTTGATTGCATTCGATTAACAAACTTAAAAGCGTATATAACGTTGTAATCAAATATAATCAAAATGTAAGGCATAAAATAACATAATGTTAATGCCAGAACCCTATTATTAGTAATCAATTTCCGCTAATTGCTTTAAAACGCAATTTTTGCATACTTTTATTCAAAAGTAAGGAAAACAATATTATGATGTGCATTTTGCACCGAGATTCGGTTT
Source organism: Ypsolopha scabrella (assembly GCA_910592155.1). Taxonomy (NCBI): domain Eukaryota; kingdom Metazoa; phylum Arthropoda; class Insecta; order Lepidoptera; family Ypsolophidae; genus Ypsolopha; species Ypsolopha scabrella. The sequence continues at coordinate 14,220,549 of OU342987.1, forward strand.
AACCACCTTAACGACGGATAGACGGACTGTCCTTTGTAATAGAGTTGAAATATTTGCCGGAACCTTAAAAACAAAGATTAAACATTGGTATTACAGAAGTCCACGGTTAAAGAAGTCATTTTATATAAATCAGACTTCGCTTGGAAACGAAGAATGAGGCCTGCTTCAAGATTTACCGTCTTCTGTCTTATCTCGCTTTAGGGTTCCGTCACGAAACGGGAACCCTTTTATTCCGTTTATTAAACATAAACATATTGTAAAGTCATCAATCCCCGAGCAGATGTGAGAGGTGTTCCCGAAAGTGAACTGTAAAATGCAAGTCACCGTCCACACTTGGTACACCCGCTTTTTACCGACGATTATTGGGTCCAAAAAGTCTGGGTCACAAAAGCACCCAAAAGTCTGTCGAGCGGTTGACCGCTACAAAGAAATAGTACATTAAAGCGAGAAATAACAGATTGTAATATTTATCCTTTCGATTTTCGACACTTGGTAAAACAAAGTCAGCATCATGATTTAACAAAAACACTTGTTTCATAAATATTCACTACAGTCCCAACCGGTTTCGGAAACTAATCCATCTTCAGGGGATAAAAAAGATTATCTTGATTATATTTTGAGCTATAAACGAACATCGGATGTAAACAATGATTGCGATTATGTATCTTATTCCGAGGGAAACAAAGGTGACGTTTTGTACACGCTGTTTACAGGTTAATAATGATTATTAATTATGTGGTAGTTGTAAGAAAAGACTATTTTGTTTGTTATTCTTAGTTTCTCCATCTTTCTCAGCTGCTAATATTTTTATACTAGGTATCCATTTATAGTTGAAGTAAGATTTTAATGAATCATATCTATTAATTTCCTAGTCTTTGCCCGCGGTTCCGCCCGCTTTTATTCAATCTCTGTCCCGTTTTCAGCTTACGCGTTATTTTATCAACACTACTTATATAGCCTATAATGTTGACCAGGGTCACTACGAAGATAATAAAGAAAACCGCATCCAAATCCGTTTAGTGATTCTCGAGTTAAAACGGAACATACATAGTTTTGACCTCCGTACAATATTAATAACCAATTTAATCAAAAATATACTCAATTTAAGACACTACTTTTTTACTACTTTATTATTAGTATATATGTTACGGGTAAAGCCCGAAGTCAGGTAAAGTCCGAAAAAGTCAAAAATAGGTGCGACGACGAGCGAAGCGAGGAGGAGCGCGTTAGGTTGACATGTTAATAAACTTTGGGCGCCGAGCGAGGTGGAGCGGAGCGAGGCGACCTCCGTTGTTTTGTATAACATTAGTCGGGTAAACTTAGGTAAACTTAGGTTTACCCGACTTCGGGCTTTACCCGTAACATATATACATTACAATAGTTTACATTTCACCTTATTCTAAGTATACGTGTGTTTTATTTAATTTTATGCCGTAACCGTTTATTTCATAAACCGATTTCCACTCGAAGGTTGTCTGGAAGAAAGCGATCAGGCTGCCGTTTGTAACTTTCATTTTACTGCCACTTTTCTGGAATGCACAATAAAATATATTTGTCTTAACATACAGAACCCGCGAACATTGTCCGCTAGGTCCACTTGGCGGGCTTTAATGTGAAATGTTTATACGTACATTTAAATGTTCAATTGAATGAGCAGAGGGATCTTTTTAGTTTAGTCACTTGATTTATAGGAAACAATAATATTCATAGTCTGATGCGTTTACAATAAAGAGCAGAGGCACCATGGTTCAGTCGGTAGGATGCAAACTCTCAAACTTAAGAGTATGGCATACCCTAGGAAAATATCTTATTACCCGTCCAACACAAAAAGGCCACTGTCAAAATATGTTTGCTAAGTTTCTTGCCCTTCTTCTTAGCAATACTAATCGAATGGTGCGGATGGTTAGGCATTATGTATATATATAATATTTTTATTCCTATATTTCTATATTTTATGCAAGTGTATAACTTTATTACATTTTAGTAGCCCAACCTTAATATTTTTTGTATGTATTTCCCGTTTTTATTTATGAACTTATTTCTTCATTGCATTATGTATACTAGGTGAAATTAAATCAACCGACCAAATTCATACTGGAGACTCGGTTAGTCATCAGGAACAAGGTTTAATGGCCCTACAGGAGAAATTCGAAAAAAAAAAATATTTTACCCGTAGAACCTGCACTAGGAATTGTACTTAAACTAGTCCAACCAGTACGGGAGCAAAAAAAAAATATTTTTCGAAATTGGCCAAAAGGATTACTGAACCTAGTTCTTGATCACTAACCAAGTCTCTAGTATGAATTTGGTCGGTTGATTAAATTTCACCCTATATATAATATTTTTATTCCTAGATTCCTCTATTTTATTAATTTTTTATTTATTTATTTATTTAAAAACTTACGACTATCATTTATTTATGCAGGTGTATATTTTATTTCCCGTATTATTATATATTTTTTATATTCTAAAGATATATTATATTGTTAAAATTAACTTTGACTTGTAGAAAGTATACTTAATGTATCTATTTTGCAGAAATAAATATTTTGATTTGATTTGATTTGATACTTTATTAGCTTTCGATAGAGGCGATTATTGGTTAGCTAATTGACCTATTTGTCTAGGACGCGTAATACTAATAATCACGCGCGAAACAGCAGATCGGACGGTTTCTAGCTAAGACTGAAATATTTTGTAGGGAAGAAAATACTGAATTTAAGTAGAAAACCTTTATATTTCTATTACCTATTTTATTTAAAAAAAATCAAGTTGCTCTCTTAAACGCGTTCTTGAAATGAACGTTTGAAAACAAAAAAAAAGGGTAAAACATTTTTTTTTTGACAAAGGTATAAATCTTCGTAGATCGTTTATAAGTAGATCACCTAGATAAAATATCAATAAATCAAATATATTTTTTCCAATATTAAGATAGTCCTACTTTCGTCAAAAGAACCCTCGAAAATCTGGCTTTTTTCATATTCTAGGGTCAGGTACAGCTAGGGTTGCCAACTCTCAAAGGAACCAATCCGGGAGATTTGAATAAATCGGTGGGGCGTTGAAGGAAAGTCGGTACATTAGTTGTTAATTTTTATTTTTTTATTTATATTTCGATTGCTTACTAAATCATTTTTTTAATGGTTTTGTAGTCTTTGAATTCCTTCCCATCTAATCAGTTCTTTCAGTGATAAAATTGTCACTGTTTGGTATTCGGGGTCTTCAAAATTATGCCACTTTTGTAAATAATTCAAACAGCATGTGAAAAACTTATTGACTTAGTTATACATATCATTTTTCGAGGTTCATCAAAATGTTTTAATAAATCCATTGGGGCAACTATTGCGCGCGCGATTTATTTAGTTTGATTTTTAGAAAGTCGGGAGAAATTAGTACATTCCGGGAGCTCGGGAGGCAGAACAATATTCCGGGAGTCTCCCGGGCATTCCGGGAGGGTTGGGAACCCTAGGTACAGCATTAAGAGCGGGATTAAACCCTGCCGATATCTGTGCCCCCGAAATCTATACTAATAATTAAGGAGTAAGAAGCCGTGTCTGTACGTTGAACATTTATGCGAAATTATTTATTTAATATATTTCTTAATAGTATTGTGCTGAGAACCAAACAATTTTTTTATTATTTTTGTCTGTTTGCATGCTCGATGCCTGCCAAGCCGAAAACTGTTAATAATAGTTTTTATTTAAAGAGAAGCCGCGGGCAAAAGCTAGTACGGTTCGAAGGCGATACATATATGACTACATAAGGCTAGATATAATGTTGGAACGTACAAATTATCGTTAAAAAGAGGGTGTACAAGTTACGTGTTGATTATTCAAGGAACAGATCAAGCTTGGAAACCCTTCTAACAACCCCTCGAGAATATGTGTCGTGAAGGCATGTTATTTTTCAATGAAAGTGCTCGTAAATACCTACTTCATATGCTTCTAAACTGTTGTCAGAGCTTTACCACACTAGTGTTCTCCTTTTATTTACCATAGATAAACTTGACAGAAATGAGCCAAACTGAAAGCAGCTTATTTCCGTCAAGTTGGCAACATGCGTGCAAAGAAAAAGAATGCCCGCCTAAAGATCATTTGGAGTATTCATTGTTTGTTTGTTTCTTTAATTACGTTTTATTTATTTACTCACACTATGCATTGAAAAACGTAGTAAGATACACGTGAAGGGTAATTACTTACTCATAATGTTAAAATTTAGTTTTGAGAGCACTAAAACTAAAATTAAGGCCTTCAGAATCTGCTTTATTGAAGTTGATACCACATCTAAAACATGAACGATATCAAAATTATTATGTTTCTTCTTTGATGAGGTTATAATTTCCTTTATCTATGGGTTACAACTTTCATGAAAATCCGACGTTACAATATTAAATCAGGAAGCTTAGTCATTCACTTTGCCGTTAATAAAGTACACAGATAAGCTTTGTATAAGCTTATAGCCAAGGTTTAAGCTTTGATATAGTAATCTAGTTGAAAACTTCAATCTGCTCTCATAGAGGGGATTTAAAAGAGTAGGACTTGAGAGACAGGTTCCGTCAATGTTTTATTGTCTTTAAAATTCATGTTCGAGATATTTATTATCGCCGTAATTACTTTTATACAGAACCATCCATCCATCCATCAGCCTGTTTCGTCCACTGCTGGACATAGGTCTTTCCAAGATTTTGCCACTCTTGGCGGTCCTCCTGGAAAAAATGTCCATACTCACACACACACTGGGCAGGCGGGTTGGTGAGCACGGTGCCGAAACCCTTGCACCAGTGACGCCGCTGCCCGTCACCAGTCTGTTCTATATAAGGCCCGGCAATTGGGGATGGATATACCGCCATCCATCGGTCCCAGGGACTGGTGGGCCGCCTGGTTTTGCCTGAGAGCTGTTCTCTTACTCTCCCCCGAATAACTTCGGGAGGATTTGCGAGTAAGATGGTGATACCTCCACAGTCGAGCCCGGCATCAGCTCTACCACCTAACAGAACGAGGAATAAAGGTGGTCGATCATGGTTTTTAAGTACATTTTCTCAATGTACTCGAAAAATATGGACCAAAAATTTTTAAAACATAAACATTAGAGTGCATTTCGAAGTAGACAATATCAATTGAAACTTTCAAACGAATATTTTAAAATTTTTCCTTGGTCCAGAATTCGAACCTACGACCTTTTGCTTTTATGGCAAAGCGCTACCGCTGCGACGACCAGGTCCTCATACTGGACCGTTAAATTTGTCCACCATACCTGTTTAACGAATACCACCTGATAAGTCAATGGCAATCAAGTAACGTCCTCTTAAGGTGGTAATGGAGCATCTCGGTGCAAAATGCACATCATAATATTGTTTACCTTACTTTTGAATAAAAAGTATGCAATAAATGCGTTTTATAGCAATTCGCGCAAACTGCTTGTTAATAGTTAGGTGATCACATGAATATTATTGAATTTTATGCGTTACATTACAACTGTAAACACTCTTTTAAGTTTGTTAATGTAATGCAAACAAAATTTAATAATTTTTTTGTGAAGACTTTATTATTAATGAACTATTTCCGCGAGTTGCTTTAAAACACATTTATTGCATACTTTTTATTCAAAAGTAAGGAAAACAATATTATGATGTGCATTTTGTACCGAGGTAAAAAGTTACCCCCTTAAGGGATACCTTATTTGCTTTCAAAAAATGTCTTACACTTAGGCCTTTCTTAAAACAGATAAAAACATTTTTCTCCACTCAAATACGGTTCAATATAAGTTCTTTTTACGAAAAAAAATCCCCTGTCAAAGTAATTGTTATTTATTTTTTATAAATAAATAATATATGTGGTTTTTTGAAAGCTTTTATTTAGTATTTTATAAAAAGAGGTTAATTATAAATTGGAAGAAACCTGCCAAGGGACTCGCGCATGAAGGGTTCCGTACCATTATCTATAGAAACGGCAAAAAAATCATGTCTGTTGTATGGGAGTGCGCAGGTCCGACTCGCACTTGGCTGGTTTTAGTATTTGTTGTTATAGCAGCAACAGAAATACATCATCTGTGAAAATTTCAACTGTCTAACTATCACGGTTCATGAGATACAGCTTGGTAACAGTCGGACAGACGGACAGACAGACAGACAGACGGACAGACAGACAGACAGACAGACAGACGGACAGCAGAGTCTTAGTAATAGGGTCCCGTTTGTTACCTTTTGGGTACGGAACCCTAAAAAAAGATAAATTAGCTCAATAAATATTATCCACCCTACAATTTATATTTATAGAATACGAAAACTAACACACGTTAGTCCCAAGCACAATATATCCCGCTGGAGAAGTTTCATCGTCATCGATTGATTAATTCCAGTATGAAGAGGTGACAAAATATAATAATGAAACAAAAAGAAAAGATTTTTAATTTCTTTCTTTAAATAAGACACCTGGTACTTGTCCACAAAACTCAAAAGATGTCTAATAGGTTCCACCACCACACACAAACAACAAGATTTTTAATTATTACCCCTTTTTACCGTTCCGTCCTTAGAGAACCACTAGTTTAGACTAACGGACACACAAAAGAAACTTTGAAAAGGGTTTCGTTATTGGATGATCCCAAAAAACTCCTCCAAAGACCGTAAAAGGGCGAAATCTTTTCTATCAAAAATGGCTACTTAAGATATATAACATTGACCAATGGTCCGGAAAATTAAATGGTGATATTTTCCATGTAACTGGAAAGATTCTTGATATGATGTCACGGTCCGTGCGTACAGAAAATAAACCTTGATATGTCTGCTTTGTGGTCAGATGTACAGGGCTATTTCTTATTGGAAGAATGAGAGCAATAAAGAATAACTCGGAAGAAGATATTTGTTTTAGGAAAAAGTTGTTACACAATTATATTTGTAATTGCCAATACTGTCCCCGACCTTTAGCAACTCGATTTGTATCGGTACAAATATCGACGGAATAGGCATTGAAATAACGTTTATATCAGCGCGCACGGCAAAGTGGCTGATACGACTATCGCTGCGTCTCCAAATAGCACAAAATAGGCGAAAATTGTAATTTTCACATGGACGCAATTATTCATTTGAAAATTTTATTTGTGTAATATTTTATTTATCAAATTCTCTAACCATTCATGTTTTGCTCAAAAATAAATAACGTCAATTTGAGGTGTAGATGCATGAAATCAGTAAATATTTCCAACTTCAGTCATTATTTCGAAAGCAAATATCTTAATGTATACAAAAGTTAGACAATAATGGATAATTGAAACTGCACGGCAATTTATTGGAGATAAGTGCAGTATTTTTTATTTATTTTTATGTCTATATACAAACGAGTTAAAAGGAAGCAAGAAAGGGCTTCGCACAGCATTTTGCTGGGGGACCCCTCTTAAAGTAGGAGCTGCTTTTTGCGTTGTCTCGTTCTTCCACGTACGATTTTTAAACACAGCACGATGCGGAGTTCCTATATAACCATGTTACGTTTGTGAATTCAGGGTTATGTCACCCATATGGCATCCTACTAGCCTCCATATCTAAAGGAAGTGGGGGGGCAATTATCAAAACAATTCCTAGAGATAACGAGGTCTGAGCCCCTCGTCATCTGGTCCACTCGCGGCTTGGAGCAGCGCCAGCCTTCTGATGAAGGTGGGGTTCCAGTGTCGCGACTGGGTTGTCGCAAAATCGCGCGACTTTTGGAATTATAAATATTTAATATAACTTCACATCTGCGTCCAAAGATAGTCAGATACTACAGCAGATAAGATCCTGGACACATTGTATGTTAACAGTTTTAGTACGATGAACTTTATAAGAAACGACTAGCCAGTCATCAACAACGATCCTGCTTGGCAGTCACTACAGTTTTACTAGGCCTTAACTTTGTGTTGGGAATTTCGATAGATAAATATTATAAATGCGAAAGTTTGTGTGTGAGGGTGTGTGTGTGTATGTGTATGTTTGTTACTCTTTCACGCTGAAACGGCTGGACGGATTTGGATGAAATTTAGAATGGATATAGCTTATACCTTAACTTAACACACAGGCTACTATTTTTCCCGGAAAAAAGCATGTCGTTAAACCGAATAACACGCGGGCGGAGCCGCGGGCAAAAGCTAGTGAACTCATAATCACAGATATTTATTAACGTACCTTCCGATAAATAACCTCCTAAATAAAAATAACATTACCGTGAAAGCACAACCCTTTCGCTTCTTACAATACAAAATTAAATGAATAAAAAAAGGTGTCAGGCAATTACGAAAAATAAAAATGATTCGTACAATGATTATTCAAAAAATAGAAATGGTGATGAACTCGGGCAAAATTTTTTGAAGTAAGTCCGCAGTGGCACGCGAGTGTTGGAAGTAAAAGTGGAGGCAAATCTACACACTGTCTACCAACTCGCGACCCCGTTGAATGTTGACTGCGCTGTATCCGAAATCGTGCATCAATAAAGCATTTTTTTAATGAACAAGTTATGGTTTCATCTTTGTATTTTTTTGTAATCGTATACTCCATCATCTCTGTGACGGAAGTTTAGGAACAAATCATGTATTCGAATGGTCCAGAATACCATAACAGCACCTAATTGTCGATTATTTTGAAAGGAATAGACTTTTTTGAGGTCATATAAAAGTATACATTTTTTTCTCCTTGAAATACAAAAGATATACATGAAAATATTCAGGAACTGAATAAATAGCTTTGATGACGTAATAGTCATGTCATTTAGGCATTACAGGAAATAGGCATTTGCCCACAAGAAAAAAAAGTAATGTCAAAACCGACGTCTGTTTTTTTTATTTTCAGTAATCCCAGCTTCAGGTTTTAACCCTAATTTTTTTTTCATTCTTTCTCTACGTCAAGGCACTCTCCCTATTGAGCATAAACTGTATGACTATTACGTCACATTCCCATTTCTACAATCTGATTTTCAAAAAATGAAATAATTTTTTTTATAATTTCGTTATGAAAAATACCACCTGAAAGTTAAAGAACAGTATGTATCTTCATGATTTAGTATTTTCAGAAAAAATATACAACAGTGCCTGTTACAATTTATGTTTGGTTCGAATTGTAACAAAAACGCTAACGAAACCCCAGCTTAGCGAGTGAGAACGCGAAATGGATACATTTGACTGTACCTCGCAGCTTATGCAAGACTTTCAGCATAAATTGCTGATGCCGACTGTATCATGGCAATGCAGCTTCAGATTTAAGGCGGTCTACGACAATATTTATAGTTCTTAATGTCCCTTGTTCGTTTACCAGTGAAATACACCGTCACGACATAAATCCCGAGGGGGTGTCAGAAGTGTTGCCGTGTGTGAACTGTGAAATGTAAGTCACAGTCCACACTCGGCACACCCGCGTTTCACCGACGATTATTACGTCCCAACGTGATGGGTGGTGAGCCCTATCGCCGTACTTCGGGCACAAATACACGCTTTTTAGGGCATGCAGGTTTCCTCACGATGTTTATCTTCACCGTTCAGCAAGTGGTAAGTGTTAAAGTAATACCAGTGAAACTATTTAAATCTGCATTTGTTAGAATAAATTAAGCTTCATTTCTATTCAATACACTGTACACTTTTTGCGGAGAAATATACCAGTACAACAATCCTACTTCCTACTAATATTATAAATGCGAAAGTTTGTGTGTGTGTGTGTGTGTGTGTGTGTGTGTGTGTGTGCGTGTGAGGGTGCGTGTGTGTGTGTATATGTTTGTTACTCTTTCACGCTGAAACGGCTGAACGGATTTGGATGAAATTTAGAATGGATATAGCTTATACCCCAACTTAACACATAGGCTACTTTTTATCCCGGAAAAAAGCATGTCGTTAAACCGAATAACACGCGGGCGGAGCCGCGGGCAAAAGCTAGTAATAAATAATACACATTCTTATATATAGGTACATACACACTTAGCTACTGTAGAGATAACGAGCATATGATTTACAGCAAAGTCCATCGTTGTGGATACTCTAAACAGTTCTACATATTTTATAATCCCAATATCAAGATGTGGTAAAAAGGTGGTAGAGCTGATGCCGGGCTCGACTGTGGAGGTACCACCATCTTACTCGCAAATCCTCCCGAAGTTATTCGGGGGAGAGTAAGAGAACAGCTCTCAGGCAAAACCAGACGGCCCACCATTGCCTGGGACCGATGGATGGCGGTATATCCATCCCCAATTGCCGAGCCTTATATAAAACAGACTGGTGACGGGCAGCGGCGTCACTAGTGCAAGGGTTTCGGCACCGCGCTCACCAACCCGCCTGCCCAGCGTGTGTGGGTATGGGCATTTCTTCCAGGAGGACCGCGAAGAGATGCGAAATCTTGGAAAGGCCTACATCCAGCAGTTAACGACCCTGGCTGACGGATGGATGGATGTTATGATGACAGAAGCCATGCAAGTTATTCAATGTGCTATTATAATTATTCATTATGTCATAGATCAAGACATGAAAAGTAATTTGGAGATCACATACTCACAGTATGGAAAACTTACACCGCATAGGATATTGTAGATAGGTAACATTAAAAAAAAACATCACAAACTCTACTGATCGTACTAGTAAACATTCAAAGAAACTAACCTGCAAAAGTTAGTCAAACACTTCCTTTTTAGGGTTCCGTAGTCAACAAGGAACCCTTATAGTTTCGCCATGTCCGTCCGTTTGTCTGTCTGCTTAGCTCAGGTACTCTCTGTACTAGAAAATTGTAATTTGGCCTGGGTACGCATATTAATATCGCCGACAAAGTGGTAAAATAAAATGTGGGGTTGAATTTTTTTCTTTTGCGTCTTCCACATGGTGTGGGGCATCGTTTAATAGGTCTTTCAAAAATATTGCCTGTGTGTGAAAGCCATTTTTCGATTCAGGGATCCGTTTGCGAATTATTAAGCTTTGAAGTGCTAATTTTTGTTAAGAGGCAAGTGCCCCCCCCCCTTCCCTCCTGTCAGCCCAACGGTTGCTTTTGGATATGTGAAAAAATTCACGGCTAAAAACGGCATAAAACGAAGTTAAAATAAAAACTATCACAGCTAAGTAGGCTTTACAAGAATAGTCAACCAGTTACCAGTTTACTTAGTTTTGCAGTTTTGTTTCATTCATTTCGTAAGTTTGTAATTTTTATTCAGATCATTTAAGTCTATTAACTTATTTGAATGGTACGGAACCCTCAGCCACGAGTCCTACTCGCTCTTGACCGTTTTTATTTAAGGGGGGGTTATCCCAATTTTGTCTGTTTTCAAATTAATTTGAAGCCAATAAATAGCGATGATAAAATTTAAATATTTGTTATATTTCACTCTTTGATCTTGATGTTTCCGCCGTTCGATACACGGTTACTTACATTTTCCTCGATCCATTTAAATCACACAGATAGGTCTGAACTATGATCTAATTATCATATTGTACTCAGCATTTTGTTTTGTCAGCTTTAGATATTTTAACGCATTCTTTTGGGTATAATTACGCTCAATGGCACTTACTGATGAGAAAAGTTGAAGAATAAACATTAATTGTCGTCACAAAAAGGGCTCATAAAACGTTTTTTTCTCTCTCAAATTACCGAAATTATACACTGAAAACAAAACAAATTAAAAACAATATCCTGACAGTATATAACTCTAATTTTTCGAGCCTTGCGGTTTCGGCCTGACGTCTGATGAGGGAAAGGCTGAGTTTACTTTATAGACCAGTTGATCCCTAATACTGAGATTACCTCAAAAGGACCTAAGGTCTTACAGAATTAGGGTCATTTTTGATTGGATGGAATGTTTCTGTGAATTCGTGGTGGAATTTCTGTCGCTCTCTTGTTATTCTTGCTTTATCTATATATTTGTATTTTCTTATCTCTCCTCTATACACATAAAATTAACCGTCTGTCTGTATGTATATCTGAGAACCACTGAACGGATTTTAAATAGCATCATAAGGAAGGTTTTAGCATAGACAAGCAAGACCTGAGCACTGAATATTTTAGTCAGTACCTAAAGATGAATCTAGTACTGAACTTGACCCCGTATTATTTTCATGAATCTATGATGTTCAATTAATGAAATCAAGTTAAACGTAAAGGATTATGCCGATATAAAAGCTGTGTCAAAACCGTGAATATCTAAAAGTATGGAGAAACGAGATATTTGCGTTTTTGTGACATGCTCTATACATGATTTTGTATAAAGTTACACAGCTGAACTGCATGTAAAGTACGTAAACATTATAATCATGAATCGGAACGATAAAGTAAAAAAGAAATAATGAAAACTCATTGGTCAATCCATCCTAAGTCTATGGGTCAATCATAGAGTCCTTGTCACCGCTGAAATCCAATGGATTAAGGCATTTGGGTTCATATTGCAAAAGCAATTAAGACTTCGTCGTAGGACTTCAGGGGTGGCGTGAACTCTAGCCATCGACAGTTCTCAAGATGACAGTCATCTGTACGTTCAAAACCATTTATTTGGATTAAATTTTCAGAAAAACTTACTTTGCCGCCCGGACTTTAAAAATCATGCAATTTTTCCCAAGATACAACTTTTTCCGCTTTTTATAATGCACGTACTTTGATTTCTTGAACATGCCGTTAAAACGAGAAAGTTGCGGGCCGCCACCTTCCATAATCCTTTGCGCGTAACTTGAGAATCTTATGTTGAAACGACAAATGTTTTGTGAAAAAATTCCTCGAGTCAGGATTTGAACCTGCTTAAAATTGTATCTTCCTAGCGTTAGCTTAGCGCGCACAATAATAGTTCATAGAACTTGAGAAACAATAATGTAACTGATTTAAATTAAATCGTTGTAAAATCTAGGTAAACTAAGGTCACAAATCGGTTAGAAAGAAATAAAGTTCTTTATTTTGGATAAAAAACAAACAAAAATCTTTTCCCAAACAAAAGAGTCTGACGGAATTAGAGAAAAAAAAACTGCGGTGCTATACCCACAAGTCACAATAAAATAAAACTGAAACAACAGTTCTTACTGTCATATGATTATGTACCAAATTACACTACGCACATTTCTTACTGTCCCTTACTTATAAACCAGGAAAAACTGCATGAAAGCAAATGGCAGTTAATGTCTCGTCTAAAAGCTTGTTTTTCCGCCGACAGAGCAGCATTTTCTTTCAAAATGGCTGCAAAAATATAAGAAAAGGAAGCTGCAACGAGGTCGATTGCATTAAAAAGTAGTGAAATGATATCAGAGAAAGCCATTTGTGTCGGCGTGCCATATTCATTCAGTATTACAGTACAAGGATATACTTTAGCTTGTATCATAGTTACGTAAATGGCTACAGGAAATGTTGGAAAAGGTATTGAGGAGACAATTTTTTGGAAAAAGATCAATTTAAAAACAGCATTGTAATAAAATCTGTCAAGAATTCGTCGTCCATCCATAAAAATAAATTAAATTAAATTGTCTGTCTGTGATATTATTTAAACTCACGTGAGCTGACATACTAAATTAATACCGACTTTGACACTTGCAAACTATTGTTGACTATACGCCAACTGTCTCTCTGTGATTTCGAAATAAAGCCTTTCTCCTAAACTTATTACCAAATAACCAAATAGCGGTGGCAGCTCAGGGGTAGAACGCTGGCCTCTCAATCTTTGAGATCCAGGTTCGATCCCCGGCCGTCGGCGATAACGCAACGCAAAGTCGATAGGGCTCAGCATCACCACCCATCACGTTGGGACGTAATAATCGTCGGTGAAATGCGGGTGTGCAGAGTGTGGACTGTGACTTGCATTTCACAGTTCACACTCGGAACACCTCTCCCCTCGGGGATTCATGTGATGTGTGACGATATAAGTACTCATTACCAAACACGCGTTTTTTATTTTTTTCGTTTGTTTGTCAAGTAGACATGTCTGTTTGTTTGTCCGGGCTAATTTTCCGATTTAGACGAGACTTTCCTTCTTCGGCTTTAGAAAAACAAAATCAACGCTGGCGGAAAAAACTACTGAACTACTTTTTAATCAAATATACACCCAGGTGAAGTGATCACACTCAGCTCCCGTTAGCATAGTAAAAACAGAATAGTAGAACAACTCCCGCGCCGTGCGAGGCATAAATGCCTACTGCTGCTGGGCTGTCAATTTATTTTGCGGCGATGCGACATATTGCGCGCGGCCTCAAAATACCTATCTGTTTTGTAGCGCGGCATACGTAAGCCGACCCTAGTCACACCGCCAGAAACAGCCTGAGATATTGTCGTTGTGTGCGTGCTGTGGTTCGTACGTGCAGGCTCGCAACATATAAGCCGCGCGAGCGACATCTCTGTGAAGATAGCAGTCAGTTTTTACTATGCCGTTAGTGTCAGCATGATAATACAAGGTCTAAAACGTTCCTCGAAAATCTCACAGCTAACAGCGATAACCTCATTGCAATCAGTGGTTCCCGAGTTATAAAGGTAATTAGGTAACATACAGAAAAATGTTGCATATTACGTGTCTAATAAAAAAGAATTTAGTAAAGTAAATTGCCAACCCTAGTCCATTATGAGTACAAGACCAAATTGTTCAAGTGTTCAAATAACCACCAAAAACTATTGATTACAAAAACCACAGATTTAGGTATAAATAGATATTGGTATTGCAACACATAGTACTGAAATGCAGTGAAATAAACTGGAATACAAATTATCACGGAGGTTGCACCGAATAACACAGGAGTTTCGAGTGCGACGAAGTGCAATTATTGCGGAGAAGGCAAGGCTGGCTGCAAATACAGAGGGAGTTTTGTCGCAGTCGCAAGAAAACTAATTTTTGTATACAATATCGATATCTTAAAGTGTCAATTTAGAACCTGAGAAATAGATCGAGCTCTAGAACACGAAGGAAATGACATAACACGTCACGCGAGGTTAATTATTCGGTTTAAATCATTCGAATCGTTTGAGAAATGACGTAGTTATAGAAAAAATTATGTACAATAAATTTAAGAAAAAAGAAGTCGGTTAAAAACCAAAAAAATAAGCCATAACATACATATAAGCTGATTTATACTTGAGAATGGTGTATTAACCGAAACTGGTCGAGATTAAAGTCTAAATGTTAAAATAAAACCAGTGAAACAATTACATTCTGTCAAACAGTTCCCGAAGAACTTCTCGCCCCATTAATAGATTTTATTGAAGGTATAAGCAAAATTCGGTTACCAAAGCCTCGACAAGGCGCATGTCTACGGGTGCCCTTATTTTAACAGTTTCAGAGATACTATGTCGCATCAAGAACCGCACTTAGAGCATCCGTTTTGTCTTCACATTCTGAAACGCGAGCTTTTTAATGAGTCCCCATTGTTTCTTATTTGGTCTCTCGTTTCTTAGTTAATGGCGGATTCTTTGGTGGCGCGCGGTGAATAATTAAAAACTTCTTTTTACCGAGGTGTGTTCCGTTTTGGTCGCGTCAATGCATCGCGCACATCAGCGTTCAGTATCTGGATGCGATCAAATTGACACGATACGTCCAAGCCACACAGACACGGCGCGGCGCGCATCGAGCGCGCAGTCGTCATTCAAATTTCGTACAAAACGCATGGAAATAAAGTCGCAATTTGAGGTATGGTACGGACGTCCGACACCGCCTGAAACATACCATTCGGTGTGTTCAAATTGCGACTTTATTTCCATGCGTTTTGTACGAAATTTGAATGACGCCCGCGCGCTCGTTGCGCGCTGCGCCGCTTCTGTGTGGCTTGAACCTTAAGTAAAGTCTGTTGTCAAAGTACTTAACGTCATGGATTAATTAATTATTACCTATTACGAAGCCAACGAGGTTTGTTGAAGCGGTATACTCCTGTGACAGACGGACAGACAGACAGACAGCGGAGGCTTATTAATAGGGTTCCGTTTGGCACCCTTCAGGTACGGAACCTTAATAATAAATAAATGTGATTAATAGCACTGCGCGATAATAGTTTAATATCCATTAGCTCTTCTAGCAAATTTGTGTTGTTTTATGCATTACTTTTAGTGCGTTCCGATTCAAGACATAATCGATTATATCGCGTCTATCGTCATTCCGAATCACTGATGGCCGTACGGCGTGAGTAGTTTGATGGTACTTTTAGTGCTGTCAGCGCCATTCGGAACCCGGCCCTTGTAAATGATCCCTGCACAGTAACTGTAAACACGCTTTAGAGAAAAAAAAGTTTTTTATTTATTTACGATAAACTAAAATAGCTAGCAAAATTTCTAAAATTCAAAATCTACATATTAAACCAAAGAAAAGTGTGTTTGAAGACTTCGTTTTAATAATTATTTCTGTCGAGGAAAATTTCGAACATATTTCCAAAAAAACGTAGGTTATCAAAATGCATACACCAGAAATGTATTACAACTTTCTGTGTATTTAATGAAATACACAGAAAAAAGCACGCTTATTTTATTTACAAGGGCTTTTAAATATTGCAGCGTAAAATAATATAAGCAAAATTTCTACACAAAAACTTTAAAACCAAACACAACATAAATCTACAATTTTCAACAAATTCCCGTGTGTATCGCAAGAACCAAACTAGCCTTGGTGCTTAATACTACTATTCCCTGCCAGATTATTGGAACAGGAGCTAGCTGCTCTTCCAGGGTAGGGCTAACAAGGGCCAGTAAATCCCTGAGCACACTCGGTAAATCCTATCTTCAGGTACAAGGATATTCCGTGGACAAAGAGTAGGCAAGGAACCCTAGATACAGAAAGAAGAAAGAAAAATGTTGTTTTTGTCACACACATAAACATAAAGAAAACATACAGAAATCACACTTGTGACAAAATGGAACCATCACAGTATTTGCAAGCAATTCTATAACGCTGGTTATCAGATGGCTCCATTTCACACTTATTGTAATAACACGACATGCAGGTAGGGTTAATTCATGAATAATCACACTGTCATATTTTTTTTATAAAAAGAACAATAGATATGGCAGTATTATGCAGCTTAAACTCTTATATTTACTTAAAACAAGATATATAGTACTTGTCTATACAAACAAACATCTTCTACTCGTACTTTGGCGCCAACCCTGTAATTCAAAGATTCAAAATGTTTATTTGTAAAATAGATCCATAAAGTATACGTTTTACATGTCAAAAAAAAACTATATATCTAGCTATATAAAGCCTTTAGAAATAAACATGCCTATGTAAAATGACATGATGATATATGCAACCTTAGGACTAATTTTTTAACTAATTAGTGCTAAGGTTATAAATATTATCATGTAATTTTTACATATTGTCATTTAAGTATTCGACTGATGCCGGCCCCATAGTGGGCCGAAATATATTTCGAAAATTAATACATTTTTATTATTATTACAAGTACCTACCTTAGAATGTTAAAGGAATCTGTATAGAAATAATATTTTATGATGAAACAAATATGATACGGGAAATATATAAAAAAACTATATTTAAGTTGGGCTAATAAAGTTATACACATGCATAAAATAAAGACTTAATGGAATAAGAATATTATTATACATAATGCAATTAATAAATAAGTTGATAAATAAACTGAATAGACCATAAATAAATATAATGCCTAACCAAACCAAATCAACCAAATGACGAAAAAAAAAACATTATTCGATTATATTTAGTTAAAATTATATATTTATTTAGTGCGAGTACGTAACTTTTCCATAAAACAGCTGATTATTTTTTTCAGATTCAGTTTTGGCTCTATTGAGAAAATTCTTCGTATAGACAAGTGTCAAAAAACATACAGGATAAGAATGAATATCGGTGTACATTCAGTACATTAATATTTGTAGAAATACTGTCCCAAAATTAAGTAGTATACGAATTATATAATATATTTTGTTTAAATTTCATGTTTACGGTTTTGACAAATTCGCGAGAATACAACACATTTTGCTAGTAAAAATGTATCCTCTTTTTAATATAAATTGATAGAATTTTATACACAAAAAAAAATTAAGAATTTTTTTATGTAATTTACTTAGAAGGGCAGGGCATACTACTAGAAATTGTTAAGCACATAATATACCTGTCAAATCGTATTTTAGTGCGTTTAGGAAAGCGGACGGCTTTTTATCCCAAATCAACAATAAGTCGCATCTACGTAATCCTACTCAATGTCTTTGCTTAATTTACCTTGTCCTACGGCAACGCTACACCTATAAACCGTTGTGTTCGGCTTTAATTAAATTTGGTGTCCCGCGGTGTCATCAACTACGATACCCTTGTCTGGGATATTTATTTACTTACTCTATGTTTTGGGTTGCTTAGTTTTTAGGAAACCCTAAATGATATACCGAGGCGGTGTTTGTTCGTTCGCTGTGTAGCTTTAAAATCGCTAGGTTGAGCTTTGGCATCAGTGTAGAATGGCCATAGAGAGCCTTACTGTTGGTAACCCCAGGCCCCGGGTACGTGCGTCTCACTCACTCGTACCACTCGTCCCGTATTGATATCTCCGTCGCTGGACGTGGAATCAAGTTGCGAACACGCTAAAATATACCTAAATAATTAATTACAACTATCGTAACTAAAATTCTTCAAAAATAATCAAGGGAACTCATTTGATAATAACTTTAACTTGACTAAGTTTAAAGTTATTTCTTTGCATACTTAATTAATTAAATCGGATCTAAGTCTTAATTTGGACCTTATTTTGGCCTTTATGTAGTTTAAGTACCTAATAAAAATTCAAAACTCTAATCAAATTACATCATTCTAGATATTCTTTGGTTTATTATGTATTTTTTTTCTATTTTTTTATTTAAATAACGTCTAAATTAAACCGGCCCTTAATTGTGACTTTCAAGGTCACAAGCAATTAGGTAAGTAAAGTGATAAGTAAACGGTTCTTATTCCAAAACTATAACAATGAGATCGTGTATATTTTAACAAAAATACAATACCTACTTTCACTTTCATTTGACCACTAAATGACGTCACAGGCTAGGCTAATTAGGAATAGGTCCATTGCAAAAAAATATATAAAACATATTGTCTCTGCCTTATCAATGTCAACATGAAGACAACAAATTAGACAGTTGACAATCTCAATCAGGGTTGCCGGTACGGATACGTTTACCGAATTTCGGGTAATTTTGGGTATATGTATTTGTGAATATCGTGTACAAAAAAGCATTTAGTTTTTTCCGATATTTTCCGAAAGTAAATGGAAAATTTTAATATTAATTAATTGTAATATGAACAACAAATCGATTGCGATTGATCATCAAATGCAATTCACAGTCTAAACTTGTTCCCCTACGTTTCAACGACGAGTATCTCTACCTGCATGATGGGTAATCACAAAGACGCAGACCAGATACAACATTCCCATACGAAATCTGAACCCGCGCCCTCTGGATTAGTGATCGAGTACCTTATTGTATGTTGAAGTCGTTATAAACTTACGAATTAAGAGTTCCCGTTGGTTAATTTATAAGGAGATAAAATAAGTTATTGTATGTAACATTTTAATAGTTTATTTTTAAAAAGAAAAATACAAAACGGATTATTTCTGATTCGGTTTCGGGCCTTTTCTTGTTTGACGCTGGTAACATTAAATGTCCGCAAATTTAGTAAAATTTTTACTATATGGTAAAAAGGATCCGATACGATGATTACTTGGGTCGATTCATTAATAGTGTTAATCTTAACCTTCTTAATAATCCTTATCGTATCCTTCTTAGTCAGATTTATTTAATACCTGAATAAATATCGAATCAAAATAATTTAAATGTTAGCTGTTGTTGTTGGTGCAGTCAAACTTCAAACCAGTAGACAAAGATTTATGCTTTTTTAATGTTTTTAATAGTCAGGTATAAGGCAAAGGTATCAATCTCTTCATTCTCTGTGAATAGAGAGGTTGATTTAGCTTACTTCATGACGTCATCACAACAAAACTTTGGAAAATTATAAAAAAATAACTACTGCTTGAAATAAAGATATGTGCACACATATTTTGCTTATTTTAGCCAGATATTTATTGAAAAAATATAAAACCGTGAAAGTTGTCTCCGCGAATGGTGTAAGTAAACAGAGACACGACTAACTGACAAATCCTTTCACTTCTACTGGTGGTAGGCTACAGCCGTGGCTTGTAATTAAAACTACCCTCAAGACGAACCCACACCGCCAAGCGACTCGACGTGTGACGTCATCAGACACCGGAACACGACGAGTCACGGCTATCTTTGATTTTGCGGAAATCCCCGGACAGAGTGATAACGCCTTGCAGGCATTCACTCGAACAATTTCTGGGCAAGCGGGCTTTATCCTCGGTCCCATTGTCACTTTTCGTGAAGCTAAGTAGAGACGAGCGTAAAGAAAATGCGCATAGAATAGGAAAATTAAAATTTGCTAATAAATTCGAATGGTCCAGAATACCATAACAGCACCTAATTGTCGATTTTTATGAAAGGAATTATTAATTTTGTTCTCCTTGAAATACAAAAGATATACATGAAAATATTCAGAAACTGATCAATAGCTTTGATGACGTAATAATCATGTCATTTAGGCATTACCGGAATTGCCCACAAGAAAAAAAAAGTAATGTCAAAACCGACGTCTGTTTTTTTTATTTTCAGTAATCCCATCTTCAGGTTTTAGCCCCTATTTTTTTCATTCTTTCTCTACGTCAAGGAACTCTCCCTATTGAGCATAAACTGTATGACTATTACGTCACATTCCCATTTCATAAAACTGATTTAAAAAAAATAATTTCGTTATAAAAAATAACACCTGAAAGTTAAAGAACAGTATGTATGTTCATGATTTAGCCTATATTTTCAGAAAAAATATACAAAGGGCCTGTTACAATTTATGGTTGGTTCGAATTGTAGGTATTTTATAAGTTTGTGAGTGTCAAATAACGTGCATTATTAAGATATACTCCGTCATTAGTAATAATTCTGAAAAACATCAGGTTTCGCCAAAACCCGTAAATTGACGCGAAAACCACCTTAAGGTTGTTGTTCACCCTTGGTGCACGATAATCTTACAGAGCGATTTTGAACTTCAGTTTGTTGTCAGAAAGTCCACATTAGAACGCTCGCTTCGCGCGCTGCCGGCACGCAAAATCAGTGAATTTTCGAGGTTTTTCTGGATTTTACGAAAAAGTATTTGATTCTAACTCGTTATGGTTATTATTGGTTCATAATTACAAAAAGATTGGTGCATTAATTAAGAATAGACCGTAACTTTTGGCCGAGATTTCAAATCTAGATCATACTTTTTATTGCTATCCCATACATTGTATTGTACATAACAACCGAATGCATTTTATACTACACCTGCTTGGAAAGTTCCTTCTTACTTTTTCGAAAACGATGGAGAATATACGTCATTGCTGTCATACCAATATGCGGGCGGAAAAAATGTATGAAAATCCATTGTTAACGTGCTGAGCGGGCAGAAAAAGTATATGAAAATCCATCGTTAAGTTTTAAAGTTTTTATGTCTTAGTTTGCAAAATAATACTGGCCACTTGCTATTTATGATCATAAAAAAATGAAAAAACTGAAAGTCAAAAAGTTTTTATGTCCAAATTTGCAAAATAATACTGGTCATTTGTTATTTATGTACATAATTAAAAAAAGAAATTAAAAACTGCAAATCGAACGCGAGTCATCAATCTGTTTCTTTGGTTATATCTTTATTAAAAGAACTCAAAATGTCGTCTATTAATGATATAGAAGAATGGGTGATTTTGTCTTTTATTTTCCTCGCAGGTGTAGTATAAAGCACTATGTATCATTCGGGAGAAAGTGCTACACCCTCGTTGGTAAATCGGCCTCTTTCTCCACTCGGTGAACAATGTACTATTTTATATTTATATTTATGAACTACCACAGTAGTAGCCACCATTTAATATGTCTTCAAATTCAAGGGAAAAAAGTTGTCGTTAAGGAAAAATCTATGTGAAAATGGGACGTTTTAGAGCTTAAAACACAAGAATTCTGACTAATTAGTTGTATTTTTAAAACATGTTGATTGGCCGAAATTGTGCGACTCATAGCGCGTGTAAAGGCGATAGATACAATTCAAGTTTTTATTTGAATTTATACATTATAATGGGCCGACAAATCTTTTTGTATGGCATCAAAATTTTACCCTTTTCCCATAAACCTGTCAGTAAAGAACAATAGTCCTCAAAAGGCGTTGCAATACCTTGTGGCTACTCGCAGTAACGTTGATAACTTCGTCGAACCCAATACCACGGGTTAAACGATCCGTAACATTCTATCGTTGCTTTATTTAAGCGCACCGTCGAAGACAGCTATTTCTTCCAGTCAACCTTTGACATAACAAAGAAAGTACAAAATGTATGAAGATTGAACGCCGCTACCGCTGTAGCGGTATAATGAAAATTCCCCGCACTCACTGTTTCGTCGGCCATCTTGAAAAGGCCATAACCGTAGTTACGACGTTTTGTTCAATTATCACCTTTAAATGCACGCAATAAGGACTATGACGTATTGAAAACTGGAAATAACGTCGTAAACCAAAGTTTTCAAACAATCGTGTACCTATGCAGAAAAAGAATTAAAGAAATATTTTTAACGTACTATCGTAGAAAATTGTGCTGCCAACTTTTTGTCTTATAACGACGGTAATAGAGCGAAAAGTTAGTCACCAGGACATCTACGCATGATACCCTCAAATATGCTTGCTTTTGAAAACATTTTTTAATTTTTAGTTATTAAACAATAATTATAATAATTGAAAGTTTAATTTTAAACTAAAGCAAAAAATCCTCTAACTGTTTCATACTGAAGAAAGAACCAATGAAAATTTGGAATAGAAGAGCATGACTCGAATGTGGAAAAGACGAAAGCGGTGTGTCTGGATCGTATTAGTAAGTAGGGTAATCTTCAAACCGAAGTAAAGTATGTACGTTTGACGGAAAGAAATTAAATTTGCGGACCCTATCTAATTTTTGTTTACTAGAGATACTAATAAGTAATAACATCCGGGTCTAGATCTGGATTTTTTAGGGGTCGTCCAAAAACGGAAACCCTTATAGCGAGCTTCAGTGCCTATTTCTGTTCGCAGCACAACTCAGGAACGGCTGGGCCGATTGAGTCGAAATTTGCTTTGTAGGTGGAGAATAAATCTAGGATCCTGGGAAAAATACGGAAAATCTTCGGTGACGTCACATTTTAGAAAAACGAGCAAATTATTATGTAACAATGCTACAATTAATGTACGGGACATTCTAAATACATTATTAAGTAGGATTCACCGATGAGTCACCCCATGACCATGGCAAATGAAACTTGGCCGAAAATACGAAAAAATGTTTGATCTCTGAATAGAGCTTTACAGTGCCTTACAAAATAGTTAAGTGACCTTGTAAACATAAAAGCCCCAGTCTAAACGCTTTCGTCTCTCATTTATTCAAAGATAAAATATAACAAGAAAACTAGCAAAAACCTGTTTTCTTGATCGACGTAGATAAACGATAATGCTTGGTAAGCAAAACCTTGTTAGCAAGATTAGGTAGAATATGCTCATGCCGCCATATTTGTTTACCGAAAAAGGCGGGAGAATTGTTATCACTACTTCTACATTGTGTCTGTGTACAAACAAAAGAAAACCGACATTGAAAGTTTGTTTGTAGTCAAATTTGTAGAGTTCACATTATAAATCTAGGATGTTACAAATGCACCCAACACTGGCCACTTACATAAAAGAAGAATTTTCGAATTAAGAAAAAAAATCTAGTCCCTCGTCTGAAAGTGATTAACTCGGCCTACTTGAAACGATGGAAGCTAATATCAGTAAAACAGTATAAATATATTTACTAAGATGTTGATGATATTTCACCAAGTGCCGACAATCGCAAGTATTAATCAACACGTGATTTTTTTTATTAAAACTAAATTAAATATATTTTTTATAAAAAAATGCATTTATTAGACTCACATGTTTCAAAGAATATTATAAACAAGTGCTACTTATATGCAACTCATGAAGCTGTAACATAACTCTAGTAATGTTACAAACGTCCAATTTAATGAGTTGCAAATACCATTTTAGGACGAGGTTTACTTATTTGACTTCTTTTTTTTGTTCTTTTCCGTCAAGTGGCCAGTATGACAAATCAAAAACAGTTTTGTAAAGTCTGCGTACACTTCTCTTCTCATATAATACATGCGTAAGTCAAAAAATTTTACTTAAATAATGAAACCTGAAAAATTCAACTAGTGTTTTTCAAGACTATTCCTGTTTCCCAGAAAAAAAACGAAGAAAACCGCTTTATATTACATAATAAGAGCCCGGGCCTTATAGCGTTGCCACAAACGGTGCCTTCTATAATTGGATACCGGTGTAAATGAGCCCCGCGCGCCTCGAGCAGATTGGCCTGGGCCTTTTTAATATCTGTACTATCTGGAGTACAGACAGACATTCCGTTTTATATCTAGGCTGAGCATATGAGGTAGGCATCTAATGTGAAATGAGGACGTAATATTTATTAGTGTGGTCTGAATTATAAATTACTCTTGTTTTCAATTTGGAACGCCTGTAAGAAGTTAAAGACGCGTTTCTATATTAATATTGGTATCCATTATGAGGGTTCCGTAGGTGTATTCCAGTTAAAAATAAATCAAAACTTATTAAATAGTTTTTCCTGTGGCCGAAGTACGGCGATAGAATGTTTAGGACGTAATAATCGTCGGTGAAAAACGGTTGTACCAAGTATGGATTGTCAATTTCACAGTTTATACTGGGATACATCTCTGACACACCCCTCGGGGATTCATGTCGTGATGATATGTTTTACTTTTGTTGTTGTATTGTCTATAAACAATTTCAGTTATCGATTGTGGGATTTTCTTTATAGGTATATTACAGAAGTACTAAATACATACATATACTCACGCCTGTCTCCCAGAGGGGTAGGCAGGGACTACATATGTCCATCTGCTACGATCCTGACACACTAGAACTAAATAATCAAACTAAAAGGGTTTTCTTAATTTAAGCGCAACCTTAAAACAAAGGGAACTTTGCAATTAAGTGTACTAAAGAAATTGCAGTTAAATCCAAAATGAATCTTCAAGAATAAAAAATCATATTGGGAACTGAGGACCTGATAAGTAAGAAAGGTCCTTCAAAATTCAAACTTTTTAATCCACCCTCATCACCTCAAAAGTTAAACCAGAAAATAATGTCCTTTTCCCACATAGATATCATCTGTTTAACCACTATTTTTAGAACACTTACCCCATCGAAAATAGTCTTAAACACCAAGTCATAAGAGTTAGCCATGTGTCTACAAGTCGTGGAATCTTTGAACATTATGTTCAAGTTACATTAGAAGCTTCCTTTGGAATTCAGGTAATATCCTTTAGGCTGATGTACAGCACCGGTATATCCTGACCTTCCACCACCCCTCTCGTTAGGAACAGATAAAGCAGTCGCGGAGGTAAGGCGGAGTTGGCTGGAGGTCAAGGAAAATCGGACAATTGATAGATGAGGCAGCGTGGTTCGGCAATCTTCGGCGCAATTCGTTTGTCTTCGGGATGCGGAAGTAGTGATGTTATTAACAAATGAGGTTTATAGGAAAGAAAGTAAAGTCAAGCATTAAGCATTTTTTTTGGATAAAAGTGACTTTATTTATGCATAAATTCAAACTGTAGACTAAGCTGATCAGTGTTAGGAACAACGCATCTGAATCTTATTTTTGTCACTGTCACTCCAAGCGAAAAAACGCGCAGTGCGAAAGGGACGGATTCAGCGCAAAAGAAAAAAAATATGTTTTTTTTATTTTATTAAACCAGAAAACAAAATTTTGAAAATCCAAAATGTATCTAATCTATGTAATGTAACCTATCTAATAAAATATATTTAAGCTCTGTACATGATTCCTGTTCGCCAAACGATGAGAAAAAGTGGAAAATTTATACAAACGTGTTTTCCAAAAACAAAACCCTAGATCATAATATAGTCAAAATGCACACACAAGAAATTAATTTAAATACTCTGTATACTTCATGAAATAATATGTCTTATTAACATAGCAATGCAAAAATGTTGTTTGAAGCTTTCATAAACCTAATGCGGCTAGCTCAGGCCGATTTAGCTAATTTTGCAAAAAATTACACTGGGCCTTAATTCTAATCACTTACTGAGTTCCCACAATAAATTTGACTGAATAAATTAAAGTCACTCTGTGTATATATACTTAACATAAATAATTATAATTTAAATACAATAAATGAAAAAATCTATTCCTCATTCTTTCATAGAAATGTTTATACGCTAAAGAAATAAAGACAACGACACTTAATTTGTTTTTTTAATTCTTGAAAAATAGACGAAATTCTGTAAAATTAGTCACTACCTAATTATGAAGATCATCCCATAGCCTAAAGAAAAATATAGACACCTTTGCAAACAAGTATCGAAATGAACGGCGGGGTCCCATCCCTAAACTTAAGGGTAAGTACTCTGTAGTTTGACGTTGCCAGTTCATTCCAGTTCATTTGCTTGGTCACATTTTGTCGAGTCACCGTTTAATGGCCGAATCCTTGATGAGTCAAAAAATGACGGGTCAGTGAAAAATGTTGGTAAAAAAGAAATTCTTCGGGCTTACATAGACTCGGGAAGTTTTTGACACGCTTACCTATTTCAGTAATTATAGGAAAAAATAATGGTAGATAACGGTATACTACCGAGCGAAAAAGGATTTGTTATTCCGTGCTCTAAAAATGCGAGGAAACGCCAATCACGTCACGCGGGGTTATTAATCTGGTTTTCTTTCAAATGCGTTAAGAACAAATAAAGTTTTGCAACTGCTATGAATAAAAGAAGTAAATCGGAGCAAAAATAATGGATTTTTAAACAACTTAATTTGCCTATGGAAAATAGGTGATGTTTAATTTACATGAACTGAACTGAACTGAACATTGTTTAAATATACGAGCAATATAAAACGTGTTTTGTTTTTATTATTCTCATCATTCATCTTGATATTAATAAAATTTCAATTAGAAAACCTCATAAGTTCTGATTACTGAATGTGAATAAAAGTGAATAAAATCATACAGAAATACACAATAATTTAAGTTTATGACTGCACGATAAAAACAGTCATTAGTCTAACTTTAAGACTAAAACTTAACTTAACTTTAAAACTAACTAAGAGCTGATGCCGGGCTCGACTGTGGAGCCCGAAGTTATTCGAGGGAGAGTAAGAGAACAGCTCTCAGGCAAAACCAGGCGGCCCACCATCGCCTGGGACCGATGGATGGCGGTATATCCATCCCCAATTGCCGGGCCTTATATAAAACAGACTAGTGACGGGCAGCGGCGTCACTGGTGCAAGGGTTTCGGCACCGCGCTCACCAACCCGCCTGCCCAGCGTGTGTGAGTATGGGCATTTCTTCCAGGAGGACCGCCAAGAGTGGCGAATTCCTGGAAAGGCCTATGTCCAGCAGTGGACGAAACAGGCTGATGGATGGATGGATGGAACGCCAGGCTGTTAAATAAACAGAACAAGTATTTACATTAACATAGTAACATAGACTCCTTTTACGAGCAACTATAACGCATAAGACTCAATTTATGTACCCGTAGTGTCATTAAATCCTGGATTGCGGATGGCGTTCTCTTAATACTACATTAATGCCCCAGTTGAAACACTCATACTCTTTAATTACATAGAGTCGGTTATTAATAAGAAATATTACTAGATAATTGTTTTATTTTATTTTTTACATTTCTAATTTTGTTAGTCTAATCGACAACATTTCATTTTAGTTAATCATTTGTTTTTAATATTTATATGGAAAGTCGACGTAAAAATAAGCTTAAGTATTTTTTCATTTTGTTTTATTTTGTTTTTCCTGCATAATTTAATGTGTTCTTATTCACTCATTCTAAAAGGACGTAAGTAGCATCTGAGGATTTCAAAAGTCGATGTTCATTGCCAATGGATTATTAAAAAAAAAGCTTGGCATGTTTATGTCTGCTGTCACATGGCATGTAAGTTTTTTTTTAAACAAATTAAACTTAAAAGCAAAGGAAATTCTTATTCACTCATTCTAAACGGACGTAAGTAGGATGTGAGGATTTCAAAAGTCGATGTTCATTGCCAACGGATTATTAAAAAAAAAGCTTGGCATGTTTATGTCTGCTGTCACATGGCATGTAAGTTTTTTTTTAAAACAAACTGAACTTATATGCAAAGGGAATTGTTTTCAAAATCCTGTGTTTACCATATTTTTTGTTTTTTTAAATATCTCTTCATTTAATCACGATTTAATTCCGAAAAAAAAATATGATGCTCAGAAAGCCCATATTATTATCTCGAAATGGTTTTCAGTTTTGCACCAATTATTTATTTCTAATGTTGTCGATTGTGATTTAATAATTTTCATAACTGAGCTTTTTTCAAATAAAGTGACTGCCTGAAAAACATGCTGTTTAATATCTCATTAGAAATATCAAAATTGTTAACTCATTTCTTCAATTCTAATCATAAATCTAATTATAATACAGTTCTGATCAAAAAATTTACTAAAAGTACTTAGCAAGTATAATTAAAACGAAAAATAGTCTCAAAGAAACTCAAAATTTCGTATGTTCACCCTATATACTGGCAGCTTTAAACTCTAATAACTGCAGCAAATTTAATTAAATTTATGGTAAAATCACCCTCTGTTGAAAGATAAATATCTAGGAATACAAGAATTTGAGTTAAACAAGGTGTTTTAGAGGGAAGAAATTAATTTATATTCATTTAAATCTTGTCTCATGAAATCGGAGATGGCGGAAATTCCAACTAAGTAACGGTGATTATAGTGACTTACAAACGAAAAAGCTACCAAAAAACGATGTTTTATTACGTCAGGCAACATTATCATAACATTATCGAAATACTCGTCATGTGAAGTGTTACATTATTAAAGAATTATGTTGTTTGAAATTTTGTTTATTGTTAATGTGCTAAATGAAAAAAACACAAATAATACTTGTTTTATTCGCACAAAAATTCAAGTTGAAAAAGTTACTAAATGGAGTGTTTTTTCCAGCACACTGCTCGAAAATATTTTTTTTCTCTTTAACATTATAATTTATTTACGTATTTTTAATCAAATCATGTAGTTTATTTAATAAGCTACCCAGTAATAAATATTTGAATACAAATGAAAGATTTCAAAATTATGGTGTTCCACTTAAGTAACGGTCATTTTATTTGAAAAAAGCTCAATTGAATTTTTGTTAGTACTATTATTTTATATTTTTGATTATTTTATTTTATTGATCCATGTATTGAAAATCGGCTACTGTTTGCATGCTTATACAGTTGTATGCCGAGCCCAGGACCGTTTTGTCTTGTTTTATTTTTTAATAATTTGTTTCATTTTTATGAAGACGAGTCTGCATGGTTAGGTGGTCTACATTTTGTTAACCGAAGTACGCCAACATGTACGCCAACCACCTTTAAATCACGCTGGGACGTAATAATCGTCGGTGAAACGTGGGTGTACGAGTGTGGGCTGTGATATGCATTTCACAGTCCACACTTAGGAACACCTCTGACATCCCCTCGGGGGTTCAAGTCGTGACGATTTACTTATATTTCTAATAATCAGGAACCTGAAATTTTCATATCCGTGGTAACGATGTGATGTTTATAGAATTACTATTTATTTTAACCCTCTCAATTCTCATTATCGCCAAAACAATCGCAGGTCAGATCGTGGCTTGGAAACATCTTGGTCTTAGGCCCATCTCCACCAAGCATTTTAATCCTGGTTAGCAAATTTTTTATACTCTGCCCTTATCTCTATGATTTGATATGACAAGGATTAACATTTGCGCTCAATTTAATACATGTATTGTATGATGCATATTAAAATTGATTCTCAAGGCTTTAATGTTAGTTTTAGTAACGTCAAATTAAAAAAAATTCCAAAGTAATATGGCTTCTGTTTTAACATTAAAGAACTATTTTGGAATGAAGAAAATTTAGTTTTAATTAAAGCCTTCAGAATCGACTTATTACATAAGTAACATTAAAATTATCTATCTAATATTATTAAAACATTATTTACATATAAAGCTGATTTTAATAACGGCATTAGTTACATTTTTAGTGATGTCAAAACTAAAAATTTTGCGAGAAAATTTAGTTTTTAATCTATAAGTATTATATTGCAATGACTAAATTTTAGTTTTGACAGCATTAAACCTAAATAAAGCCTTTAAAATCAGCAAAATTATTAACCTGTTGTTATGTTGTTTGAATAATCTTTGTTAAATTGTTTGGTGCAAGTGGACCTAACTCAATTTACTTTAGTGCTGGTAACGCGTTGTTGTTTGAAATATTTGAAGAAAATACAATATTTCTATTCTAACAGTTTATCTTATGATTGATAAACAAGACAAATATCTTAAAAGAGTAATTAATTTAAATCTGTAGTGAGTTGGAGTAAATAACATAAATATATTTTATAGTTTTTTTTGCTGTAGAATAAGATACAAACATTAGGAGCGCTAAAGAAAAACCACAAACATGGCTAACCCTTAACCATTAACAATAGAGTTGTTCTTCGCTTGGTCAACGAGTTCTTCTTACTATGGTCTACTTAGTATAGTTGGATCACGTTTTGACATAATCGAACTCAATTTACGAGACCGAAGATTCACGACTAGTCACTTAGAGGTATGTCAGTAGCGTAAAACTATGAAAAAATATGTCTGATGATGATAGGAAAACTTGCTGGTTAGGCCGTCTGATGAATACTGATTTAGCGTTTCGTTGGAGGGCTCAGTAGGTTTTTGTACGGGTGAATAATGAAATGAAATATATCGAGGAAATTTATTTCAATTTTCTTCTTTTCCTAGGATCTCCCGTGTTTTTGTACGAAATGAGTATAAGTAAATTATGGCTTCATAGGCCTGCTGGCCTATTACGTATCTTTGAATCGGTTGCCAACTATGGTTGCTATGCTATTCACCAAAAACAGATAAAAATGAACTTCCAAAATAACCTTCAATGGGTATTGAATTGAACTATTTGCGAATTGTGACGTCATTTCAAGTGCGAACGTATCCTTAGATAAGCGGATATGTTTTCGACGATAGGCACTCGGTTGGCAACTGATTTTACGATACAGCATCAGGGGGCTGGGCATTCTCACAACATTTTTCACGCGCTTTATTTTTTATACGACTTTATATTTCGCGTGATAAATGGCGTGTGATGATAAATCTACTAAGTAAAGTTCTTTAAAAGACATGTAAAACATTTTATGAATCCGGTAAAAGGTTTTTATCTCGAAAGTTTGATTCGTTTTTCTCTACGACAAGGTGGCAACACTGGTGTCAAGCCACGTTCACAGCCTACCACCAGTGGAAGTGAAAGAATTAATCACTTGGTTGGGTCTAGGACTAACTGTCCAGCGGGCCTATTAAGTAACTTAGTGTCGGTTGCCATCTATGGTTGCTATTCACCAAGAACAGATAAAAAACCGGCCAAGTGCGAGTCGGACTCGCGCACGAAGGGTTCCGTACCATTATTTATAAAAACGGCAAAAAAATCATGTCTGTTGTATGGGAGTGCGCAGGTCCGACTCGCACTTGGCCGGTTTTAGTATTTTTTGTTATAGCGGCAACAGAAATACGTCATCTGTGAAAATTTCAACTGTCTAACTATCACGGTTCATGAGATACAGCCTGGTGACAGACGGACGGACGGACAGCGGAGTCTTAGTAATAGGGTCCCGCTGGTTACCTTTTGGGTATGGAACCCTAAAAATGAACTTCCAAAATAACCTTCAATGGGTATTGAACTATTTACGAATTGTGACGTCATTTCAAGTGCGAGCGTATCCTTATTTAAGCGGACATGTATGTTCTCGACGATAAGCACTCGGTTGGTAACTGATTTTACGATACAGAATCCGGGGGCAGGTTGCGCCGTATTTTGTGTAAAGTGGTTGGAGTAAAGCTACTCATTTTATCAGTGTAATAAACTAATAATACAGCTCTGGGACACCATTCGCATAAATAAATAATACTATTTTAGTTTTAATAACCTGCAGAATGTGTTTCACGAAAGCTATATAAAATAATAAACAGACATTATTAATTACCACTGGAATGATTTACTTGCGATTGTCGGTAGTTGTTGAAACATAATCAACATCTTGAATCTTTCAAATGACAATTGGAATGTAATAGTTAATGCTTTCATAATTAAAAACGTGTTCTTATTGAGAATCAACAATTCGCTCGTAGTTATAAAAGTATCTGTTATTTTCAATTTGAATTCGTGCACCTTAATACACTGCTTTTTTCCAATATACCAATGAAAAAGTCGTTTCTGTGCATTGAATATTTGTGAAATTTCAATTGAAATGGATTATATTGTACCTACTGAGGCCGAAACTACAATTTTTAGAATTTTGTCTGCCTCGATGTCTGTAAGTATGTATGTTCCGTTCTCTAGAACCACTCAACGAATTTGGATGCGGTTTTTATATTATCACCGTGGTGATTCTGCTCAACACAAAGGATATAAGGGTGTTCATAAAATAACTACCAAGTCGAAAACCTGCTTTAACCTGAGAACCACTCAACGGATTCGGATGCGTTTTTTTATCATTGTAGTGATGGTCAACACATAGGCTATAAGGGTTGTTCATAAAATAACGCCCGAGCCGAAAACGGGGTAAAGATAAAGTGAACGCGGGCGGAGCCGCGGGCAAAGGCAGTTAAGGAATATAACACGCAATCCCTTTGATGTCAATCCGTCGGTTACTAATTTATTTGATCTTGAATACTATAACCGAGGTCAGAATTACTGACATCAAGTTGAAATAAAGTCAAAAAAACCTAAAATTATTTGATTATTGCAGGTTGAATTGAAAAAGAGTTATCTATATCTTAAATAACTTTTAATTTAAATTAATTTCATTCATTAAGGCTATGTGAGCGCTGGGAGATACGATTTTAAACGAGTTTTTCAGAAAAGCAGATGTAATACAGAACTGAAAAAAATACATATAATTTTCGAAGATATGAGAAATCTTTTGATTATCTAATCATGTTTTGAAACATATACTGTAATGGGAAAAATCATACAGGGAGCTCTGAAAATTCGATTTATCACGTCAGGAAGAGTTTCTTAATTGGACTGTATTTATTTTTCGGGTATGTTTTATTTGTAATTTCTTAACCAATGTATTTTTTTTTGAGGAATTTGCTTAATTAAAATTTATATTGAACTTTTTAGTGAATGTTTCCTGTAAGATTTGAAGTCGGTTACTATTTTTTTGTTTAAAGTTTATTTATAATGTGGATTGTATTAAAACGACATTTTTTTGTTTAAGTTTATTTATATTGTGCCTATAAATGATTTTTTTTTGGATAATTGTCCATCTTTTGACCAGTTTTTTTTTAATTACGTTTCATTTAGATTTTCTCGTACGTTTAACTTGATATACTATGTCTAGCTTTCTGACACGCGCTCGAATCTAGATAAGTATGCCCTGCGCTCTCACAGCAAATTTTCTCAATACCCACTTCACCTTAACTCATTTTCATTTGATGTCACACGCAGGACGAATGTTATCTCGATTTCTTTTCCATTAATACGAGAAAATTTAAAATAGACGAATATTTTTCATTTCGATTCAAAAGAGTTCAAATAAGATAAGAATTCAGAAGAGGTGACGCAAAGAACGCAGGGAATATTCTTTTGAGGGTTCCGTGTCTCGAAGTTTTAATTAGCAATTCTGATTTTTCTGAGGTGCGACAAACTTACATAGTTAGTAAGCTCGTAGAATTTTCTTCTGGAACAACTAATAAGTATTTAATTGGTTATTTGTTCGAATAAAAATCTGTGCAATTAGCGTCCAACGGAAAAGTCCAAAAGCACTTTAGCGAATGTACAACGAAATGCCTTTTTAAGGCGTTTTAGGGTTCCGTACCTGAAGAGGAATAAACGGAGCCCTTATAGGATCACTTAGTTGTATGTATGTCTGTCCGTCCGTCCGTCTGTCTGCCTGTCAGGACCATTTATCTCGGGAACGCGTGGAGGTATCGAGTTGAAATCAAAACCATATACTACTCCCTTTAAGCTGTGAAAAAAACAAACTTCTAAGTTAACGTGAAAAAAAAATCCGCTAAAAACGTATATTTCAACACTCTCAAGAGAATTAAAATTTAAAGGGTATTATTTACTTCGTTGACCTAGAACTATGAAATTTGACAAGAAATACCGTCTTATACTACAAGTATAGGGAAAAATCTGAAAACTATACATTTGTAATAAAATCATAAAAAATATAGTTTTAATTGAATCCTCGGTGAATTTGGATTTTGTTGCAATGCAGGACGGTTTATATAATTTATCTCGTCGAAGATAAACAGGACGCACGAATCATTTTTGTACCACTTCACTATGGAACCCTAAAACATAAAACAATCGTCTAGATCACGATCCCCGACGCTCGAAGGTTTAAATGTATTCTTTTGATATTGTAATCAAGTCTAATGAAATGATCCCTTGTGGAGAGAACTCCTACGTCTACGGTATTCTATCCGGCCGCCATTTTTATTTATTTCTGCATATAATTATGTGATATACCTACCCTTAGACCATATAACACGGGACTAGGCAAGCGCACTTATCCCCTCTGCCAAAGTACATGAACAGTTTGTTTGCTTGTGTAAATAAATAAATAAATAATCGTTTATTGACTCATAATTTAGCCAAGTTATACAGTTACACTTCTTATAATATAGTAAAACTAAAAACAAGGCTATAAAAGAGTTCAGGTCTGAAAACTGTACTGGTCTCTGCTCTCCGTGCTAGTTGAAACTGTTCTACGGCAGAGCAGCGCCCATTACCCTCCACTGTTCATATGTACCCATAATAAAAAACTAGGTTTTCAGCTCCGTGGTAAATAGTAAAGTACATTTTCATCTAAATTACATTTATTGACATAATTAAATGATAAAATTTTGTATTAAAATGAGAAAAAAACAAAATAAAATGTATTATATTCTAACATGCAATCATGCGACATTAACAAAATTTATATATATATATATAAATATATATATATATATATATATATATATATAAATCTATGAGGCTGAAGGTAGCTTTATTGTATAAATAAATTGTACATATCATAATAATATTATAGGTGTATATAATAACTAAAATTAAAACGACGTAAGAATTATGCATACACATATTGTTTTTATATTATTTTACTAAATTGATTTGTTTATTATATTATATTGTAGATGAGCATGTCTATCTGTCAATAAAAACTTCATTATTTTTTTTTCATGATATTATTTTGATTATGTCCTCTGTACTTTTATAGTCTAACTTACTAAGATAATCTTCAATTAACTTCTTACATTTAAAAAACGTTTGTGTTGCAGCTTCTGATTTAGTGTGACATATCAATTTTTCGCAGGAGTGTGCGTGAATGAGTAAATGTGTGCTGTGCGTGTTTACCTCCCCTCCCGTGGAAAACGGCAGAATAATTTCAGTACTAAGAGTCGCGCTTTGCCAGGTCCCGTGTTAAATGGTCTAAGGATAAACCCGTATCTATAGACCTTGGGACATCGCCGCCGTTCGATCCACCCCCCACTCACACATATTACATACTAGCTTTTGCCCGCGGTTTCACCCGCGTTGAATAAGTTTTTGTGTACTCCTATAAAATCAGTCAATGTTATTCTGACTGTTACCTACAGTAAACACAGCTGGTGAAATGTGTGTTATTATTATTATTATTTTTTTCATTTATTTAACACATAGGTAATTTACTTGTACTAGGTACATAAATTTCGCAAAACTTTGCAGTTTGTCTGCGAAAACGTAGCAGCTTTAATAGTTTTTACTTAAATTAAATCAACCCTAACTACTTTTGTCTATTATGAACACACCTTAATACTTAATATAAATAATACTTGGTGACTGATACATAAGTTTGAAGTATGTGTCTCTGTTTCCCATTTTGTGTGTCTCTTTTATAGCTTTTCCATGGGCACAAAGGGAAAATGTAGTTTTTGTCCTATTGAAAGTCTATAGAACTACATTTATGCAAAATTTCAGCCTAATCGGTTTCGTAAGCATGGCATGAAAGGGTGACACATCATAAATATAAGAATTTAAAAAGTTTACATACATACACACACTCGAAGCTGTCTCATGGGTAAGCAGAGACTAAAGATTTCCATCTGCTACGATCCTGATGTACCTCTTTCGCTTCCACATCAATCGATTCATAAAAGCTCTGCTATTCCGGGCCCTTCAACCTGGCCTTTTTTGGAATGTCGCCAATTTGGTCAGCATACGTCCAATATATAGGTAGTTTAATTAGAAATAAAATCGATATTTCTTACCTTTCCGCTAATTAAATGACGTCAGAAGCAAACCGTTTACATACCTGTAACAAAAACAAAAACAATACTTGATGAACAACAGCGTAAATATGTTAAAAAAACCGGCCAAGTGCGTGTCGGGCCACGCGCAGTGTAGGGTTCCGTAGTAGCACAGTACATTTTATAAGTTGGTCTACTAATACAGATCGTGCCAAACTTCTAGTCCGCTCGGAAGTTACTCTCCCGAAGAACGGCCCGTACATAGTCGTTTAGAGAGGACGTAAAGTTTTCCTTTGAACTTCATTATATACCAGGTGTAAATAGAGTGCGACCATTAAATTAAACCACATATTCTACCGACCCTACTGAACCACTTTTCCCAAGAGTCATACACGCGGACACCCTTAGTTTAGGATATATTGAGTTCCAAACAAAAACGCGTGAACCCTAACGCACCGACATACAGGCGAGGTTAGAGAGAGCGTTGACCTCAAACAGCTGGAGGTTTCACAGACGACGCTCTCTCTAAACACGCCCGTATGTCGGTGCGTTAGGGTTCACGCATTTTTGTTTGGAACTCAATTATTTCCTAAACTAAGGGTGTACGCGGGTATGACTCTTGGGAAAAGTGGTTCAGTAGGGTCGGTAGAATATGTGGTTTCATTTAATGGTCGCACTCTATTTACACCCGGTATACTACTACTGTAAATTTTTCACATATTCATAAGCAACCGTTTAGCCGGCAGAGGGGGGGGGGACACATGACTCTAACAAAAATTAGTTAATAATAATTAATATGTAACTAAATTAGGAAAACTTAAAAAAAAAATTCTACATTTTATTTTACCATTTCGTTGACATGATACCCGTGCCAAATTACAGCTTTCTAGTACTAATAGTCTCTGAGCTGAGCGGTTAGGCGAAACTATGGGGGTTCCTTGTTGACTACGGAACCCAAGAAAATCCGAAAAACGCAACGTCAAGTGACAGAGCCACAGAACTGTTAAAATGTATGCAAAAACTATGTAACGGGGACTACACATGACGTCATCGTGACGTGTCACATGTAAATGTGTGACCGAGCACGCCGGTATTAACGCCGCGTCGACTGACGGAGGGTGCACTGTGCAGGGCTATTGCGGAACCCTGAAAACTTAAACAATAGGCATGATGACTAAAAAACTTTTATTAGTCCGTCAGTTAGATTATCAGAAAATATTGGACACGTATTTTTTTTTTTGATTTTACGCGTTCGAGAAATGTTCCCAAGTGCAAGTCTGACTAACGCGCAAAGCTTCCGTACTACTTAATACGGGTGCGGAACCCTAAAAACATGGTATACACAGCAATATAGATGTCGTCGCAACATAAGGCGACACAAAGAAAGCTGCTAAAATGGTAGCGCATGGCAGACGATTCGTTTCGCGCTGAGTACGGAACCCTAAATTTATTAGTTGTTAACTATAAGTTTGACGCGTTAAAATTCTGATACGCAAGTAGGGTCACAGTTGCCACGCGTCCGGAAAAAGGCGGACAAGGTCCGGCTAAACGACGTCCGGCCCGTCCCGGTAAGGCCAAACAGCGTGAATCTAGTCCAATTTATAGTATAAAACCTATTCTTATTCTTTATTGTGCACACAGAAAATAAACATTTACAAAAAATATAAATAAATTACAATTGTACAAGGGTAGACTTATCTCTAAAAAAAGATTTCTTCCAGTCTACCTTTGGGGATAAAAGATAATTATTTATATAAAAGGAGACCTACATACGTGCTCGTGTAGCAAATAAATAATACATAATTTATAAATATATTTAATACGCAAAAAAATACTATGGACTATATAATAAAATAATACATAGTATAGGTATATAAATAAATACACAGGAAATAAAATACACAAAATTTACATAAAAGTAAAACAAAATAATATACAAAAGATACTCTTGAGAGTGACAAGATAGATAGATAGATAGATAGATTATTTATTCAGCAAAAGATATACAGATTTTTGTTTGCAAAATATTGAAGCCAAACTGCATAGCAGTTTATCGGCTATACTCTAAAGAGCTCCTTCACCCGTCTTTTGAATACATTCAGCGATGCTGAAACCTAGCATACCTACTTTCAAAACAATATTAAAAAAGTTACTTTTAATGTTTTAGTTTTTCATGAAACTTTTACAAGCGGCTCCAACCACTTTTATTGAATCTTTGCCCCGTTTTTGGCGCGGGCGTTATTTTATGAACACTCCTTATAGCCTATATGTTGACCAGGGTCCTTACGATAATAGTAAAAAAAACACATCCAAATCCATTGAGTAGTTCTCGAGTTAAAACGGAACATACAAAGAGACAGACAGACAGACAAAATTTTCAAAATTGTTGTTTCGGCCTATGAACAATACCAATAATTTCCATTTAAAATTTCGCATTAATATTCAATGTACAGACACGACTTTTTTAATTAATATAATGTTGCAAACCTGACAGAACACACTTTTACAATTTTAATATTTGAATATTTTTTTCTGCAGAAAAAGCAATTAAAATTATGAAATATATAGATTTATATTATAATATTTTGTAGATAAGGTGACTTTAATTTATGCAGCTAAACTCATACTGGAGGCTTGGTAAGTGATCAGTAACAAGGATCGATAACACTTTTTGCTCTTGTCTCTCATATGTCCGCTAAATATTTTTTATCTTCTGTGGTCAGGACCAAGGTTCAATAACCCTGTTTGCGAAATACGAAAAATATTATTTTGTGCCTCGATTTTGTTCAAGAACAACTTCGACTCAACTAGTATAGAAAATCTAAATTTTATTTTGCTTATTTCACAGAAAAGGACTCCGGTATGAATTTGGCCATATAAACGAAAGTCAGTTTATATATCGAAGCCTTCCGTGTAAGTCCACAAGTGTTTTCAGTTATCCCTGCCGGGCCACCGCCATGGAAGGAGAAAAGACCCGAAATAGAAGAGCTGACGAGCGTATACACTAGATTGATGGATGTGGAAGAGGCGAAAGAGGTGTGCCAGGATCGTAGCACATGGAAATCTGTGATTTCTGCCCACTCACCTTGGAGACAGGTGTGAGTATTTACACCCGGTATGTACGTTTCTTCTTCTTCTTATCGTGTGGGCTGCAAGGCCTATCGGCCCGACAAGCCCTGGTGTCAGAGTTTTTAAACCGCCTTACGGCCTCTGACGTGGTTTATGTAACGAACACTTTACTAGAAAGTGGCCGGGACCAACGGCTTAACGTGCCTTCCGAAGCACGGAATCATCTTACTTATCGGACAATCAGGTGATTCAAGCCTGCAATGTCCTAACCAAACTGAGAAGAATCCACAAAGTGACTTTACACTATGTGTGTTCCCCGCGGGAATTGAACCCACGACCTCTGGATTGAGAGCCCAAGGCTCTCACCACTAGACCACGGAGGCAGTTCAGTAGTACATGTCTTTTCAAGGGTTCCCGTTATAAAAGTTTTCCGCTACCCGCTCCGCTCATCACACAAACTCCTTCTTATCAACTCCAGTATCTCATAGCGGGAGATCGAAATTTAAAATTCAAATATTTCGACCTGGATCCATCTCTGGTGCAACCTTTCCTACATCTCCTGACTATTAGACTATTGAACTCATCAAAATAGATTCTATCGTGACGCAATAAGAGCTACATCTTTTGTCTTTGTTGTGGTGATACCTTGTACACATCTGACGAATGCTACATACGCAATAAGGCTTGAATTCCTTTAACTACTAAAGAAGTAAGATTGCTTCATATTATACATTTATGTATATCCAAAACTTAAGTTGCAATATGCAGCGATAAGCAAATGGATGATTATTGAAATTTTTTATACTATTTCACCTTTCCTTGTAAAACCAAATACACTGCACTTGTTTATATTATAGTACATGAGTTTAAAACGTCAAAATCTCATTACCACTTTACGATAAAGATGAATCAGCCAAATACTTAAGAACATACATAATTACATAATGTACATTTTCATTGTAAAAAGTTATTAAATTAATATTTTTTCATGTGGCTAGTTTTTACGTCATTCATTATACAGCTGATTTAATATTTTCATAGTAAAATTTGTTTGTACAGATGAGTCCTATCACAAGTTATCGGCTTTTCAAATACAAATAATAATAACATAATAACTATCGGTGAAAAGCGGGTGTAACGACTGCGGGCTGTGACTTGCATTTCATAGTGGGAACCTCTGAAACCTCCCCGGGGATTTATGGTGCGTGAAGATGGAAAACCAACCTGTATACGAGTATTCTATTTAATTTATATTATTAGATTGAATACTCAAGGTAATTCCTTTAGCCACAAATTATTACTCTGTATTAAATTAGCTAGAATTTACTAAACAACAGGTCATATGTATTCCAAATACGTTTGAAACTGAAATTGTATCATAAATTTACAACAAACATAAACTAAATTATTATTTCCCGCTTTGTATGAAATCCCGGTGACAGTTTTGTCTTAATTAATATTACCGGTTGACCAAAACAACTGAAATTTTATGTTATCCGGAGAATATTAAATTTTCGTTTATATACCGGGTGTAAAAGCAAAGTCAAGAATCCTTTAAGGGTGTGTTAGTATGATCGGTAAAGATATTATTTTAAATACTGGGATCTCTAAATAAAGTACCAGTACCTCATAATAAGACGATTTTCTTTACTCAAAATACACTAATCGCGTGGACACCCTCACGGTCGCTGGCCACTCGGATGAGGGGTGCGGGTTGCGGGGTGCAATTACGTGTGTGGGGAGGCCGGTGAGCTGTGTAGCCATAGCTTAGAAAAATGATGTAATTTTTGGTGAAAATTCAAGGTATATATTTTTTTCTCGTAATGACATCAGAATCGTCTATACTTTCATACCCTAAAGGGATTCTTGACTTTGTATTTACACGCTGTATATAAGGTGACTTTAGTTTATGCAGCCAAACTCATACTGGAAGCTTAGTAAGTGATCAGTAACGCGGATCGATAAAACTTTTTGCAAATTTCGCAAAATAAAATCATGACGTCCCATAGTAATTGACTCGGTGCTGGGCTTGCGTTTGTAAGGAAAACGAAAATATTAATTTACGAATTTCACAAAAAAAGTCATCAAACCTTGTTACGGAGCATTTAACGAGACTTCAGTAAGAATTTGGCTGCATAAATTAAAGTCACCTTATATATATATCAATATAGTCCATCCATCCATCCATCCATCAGCCCGTGTTCGTCCACTGCTGGACATAGGCCTTTCCCAAACTTCGCCACTCATGTCGGTCCTCCGTCCTCCTCATCCAGCCGCCCCCCGCAACGTCCTTCAGGTCGTCGGTCCAGCGGGCACGAGGTCGGCCTACACTACGCTTTGCTGTACGTGGTCTCCATTCTAGAGCCTTTCGGCCCCAACGGCCATCATGTCGGCGACAAATATGGCCTGCCCACTGCCACTTCAACTTACTGATTCTGCAGGCTATGTTTGTTACTTTCGATCTCCGACGGATCTCCTCATTTCGGATTCTATCCATCAGAGATACCCCAAGCATAGCCCGCTCCATAGCTCGCTGAGCGACCTTAAACCGGTGGATCAGGCCCTTTGTAAGAGACCACATCTCAGCGCCATACGTCATCACAGGAAGGACGCAATCAATATAGTATATGCCTAGATTGCCTACGCATTAATTCTGTTAAGGCGACAATTACTGCTGGTGTCCCCGGGTGCGTGCGTCTCAATCACTCGCCCGGCTCGTCCCGTATTGATCTCTCCGTCGCTCGAACGGG
The DNA here is from genome assembly GCA_910592155.1 of Ypsolopha scabrella. Classification (NCBI taxonomy): domain Eukaryota; kingdom Metazoa; phylum Arthropoda; class Insecta; order Lepidoptera; family Ypsolophidae; genus Ypsolopha; species Ypsolopha scabrella. Next base: position 14,262,727 of record OU342987.1, read on the forward strand.
GAATGAAGTTGCGGACGCACTAAAATATACCTAAATAGTTAATTACAATTATTATAACTAAAATTCTTCAGAAATAATCAAGGGAAGTCATTTGTTGTTCTAATATCTTCAATTTGGGGGTCAATACAAGGGTCGCAAACAAAACTGTTATAGTAAATATAGTTAAGTTCAAACAGCCCCGTAAATACATCGTTGATGACATAGCCACACACACAAAGATACACACAAGCAGGATAGTAATTGTAGATGTGTGCGTGCCTCAAGTTACGGACTCAGCCGTGTCATCTGCGATCGATGGATACTTGAAAACGCAATTACCAGGTGACAGCGTAACTTCATTGAAGATCTGTCATCCTGGTACCTAAGATTGTGACACATATAGGTATACGTAGGGTCTAACATACATTTTATGAGGTGACTTTCGTTTATATAAGCAAATTCATACTAGAGATTCGGTAAGCACAGACTGCTTCGATGACCCTTTTTGGGATATTTTAATTTTTTTGTGTTCCCTGCACACGCAGCTCATCCTCGTTTTAATACAATGAAATTTTCTTTTTCAAATTACGCGAAGAATGCTATTGATCCGTGATACTGATTGATCACTTACCAAGCCTCAAGAATGAATTTGGGTGTATAAATAAATGTCAACTTGTCACCCTTTGTCCATAAAATCGCCTGTTACAAAATTACATTGGCAATGGAGTATAAATCTGGCATGTTGCAAAATTATAGGATGTGAACTTTTCATATTTAAGTAATATGTGTATTATATGCATAGTTTATTTGTGCCTGAAGTACGCCGATATAACTATCGTCGGTGAAATGTGTGTATATGTGCGTTCGACTATTCAGACAAACTCTGAAGAACGTAAATCATCACATCAAACGTCTTTTGACAAAAAGCCTCTCAAACTACAAAACCATTTCATTCAAATCTTAAGGAGACCCTGAGGGCTACAAAATATGTAGAAAGGACCAGTTTTCAATTAGAATACATTCCAAGGCGCGTCGTGGGGACACCTTACAACTTGTCCAAAATATTTTACCCTTACCATACCCCTCTAACGTAAGAAACATCCATGCAGAAGGGGAGCCAAACGTCTCCAAATACAATTGGTTTGATGCAATACATCGTCAAATGTTTCATAAATTAAGGTGTCGGACCTAATTCCGGACTGGAAGGGTGACCATCCGTCTGAGGAATTCCGGGACTTTCCGGAAGTTTGGGGTTGGGAATAGTTGGATATAGGAACGCGTTTAAGCTGAAAGTGGGTAGTCATTTGGGTAAAGTCGTTAAATGATAGGAACAGATATTTTGCCCATCAGCAACACTATTTAAAACATGGTTTCCCAAACTCTTTTACCTGCGGATTATAAAAATATATTTTCATGCCCCCCCGTAATTTTTCAAATGCTTCAATGAAAAACACATAATTTCTTTTCGCGACATTCATTTCGATTGAAATCAAAATTAAACCATATCTTTGGTGTTACTTACTAACCAAAATAGAAAAGATTATTAAATAGAAGTTATATTAAATGTTTAAGCTATGATGGTATTCCTTTTAAATTCATTATATAAGGTCCTACAATTCAAAGTGAAAAAAAATTAACAGATGATAGAGTATCCCTATAACAGAGCACATTCCACCGAAAAAAAATGTTTTTGCGTTCACTTTTTTTCACCTTTCCATGGAAATTTAGTCAACTGATTGAACCACTTTGTACTGGGAAGTGAAAAAATTATTTGAGCAAACAATTTTTTCTTCTTCTGGAATTTGATCAGTTAACGATATATGATCTACCCTAGAATTATTTTCACTTATTGTTGTAGGACCTTATACATACTACTTCTCTGAATTTTTATCACATTTCTATAACCAACCGTTTAGCCGGCAGGGAGGGGGGGACGCTCCACACTAACTAAAATTTTCACTTAAAGCTTAATATTTCGCCAACGGACCCCTAAATTGAAAAATGGTTCTCCCACACCCACAATTTTTTTGAACGGCTTATTCAAAGATACCTAACACTATAGGATAGACGAGAAAAAAAATCATCCCCAGTTTACTTATATGAAAGGAACGAACAAAAAAACATTTTTCAAGATTTTATTTCACCATTTTGTCGGCGTGATTAATATTTATATCCATGCCAAATTACAGCTTTCTAGTACTAATAGTCTCTGCGCTAAGCCGCGGACAGACGGATAGATGGACATGGCGAAACTATAAGGGTTCCTTGTCGGACTACGGAACCCTAAAAATACTATAAGATTTACAATGTTTGTCAATAAGCCGCTAAGAAAAGCCAAAAGAGGAATCAATTGCTGTTTAAAATAAGATTTCAGGAATGCAAATGATGGTTAACCTATCTATTTCAATTGTAAAATTTATTCATTTTGTTTTTTTAAATTACCCTTTTAGACGGACCTATAAATAAGAAAACCGGGTCACTTTACACTCGCAAACCCTTCAAAACCTTAGGGACGGAATTAGGGACAACAATCCGAAACAATTAGAGCAAGTCGCTCGACATGTCTCCATCTTAAACGGAATTCGGGCATGTCCGGGATTTGGGACATGTCATAGTTGTGAATGGACATCTAGTGGCTTTACTTTAAACTGACTTAGTTAAATTAAACTACGAGATAGATTATTATCTTATGTTGAAAAAGGTGTGAGCAAAAAGTGTTATTTTGAAAATAAGGTATAGGAGATCTCAAATTATTACAACGCATCCAAATTCGTTGAGTGGTTCTCGAATTGTAAAAGCGTTTATTCCATATTTTACCCGTTTCCGGCTAGGGCGTTATTTTATTAACACCCCTTATAGCCTATGTGTTGACTAGGGTCACTACAATGATAATTAAAAAAACCGCATCAAAATCCGTTGAGTGGTTCTCGAGTTAAAACGGAACATACAGACAGACAGACAAAAATTCGAATAATTGTTGTTTTGGCCTCAGTACAGTACCAATAAGCCATTTCATTTAAAATTTCGCGAAAATATTCAATGAACAGACACGACTTTTTTACTAATTTAATAGTAGTATAGATGTGGACATGATACTATGTAAATTCAGAAATCCCGAATTGCGGAACAAATATTTCCTTAAGCAGCATATTTCATTTGAGAAAATTACAAAAGAAATTAAAACAATACTCAATGGGTATTAACATATTTACTTCAAAATCTAAACTAATTCAAAGAGATATAAACAAAATAACTACTCTTCATCTGTTATAGAGTCTGAATCATCGTCGTCAAGTTTAAACTCAGTGTGATTCCCTGGCGTCGTGATCATTTCCTCAATTTTACTGTCCATTGTCATCTCCAAATCCATACACTGTGTCTCCTCAGCAGCAATTATGGCATCATACCCAGCACAATCCTTAATCAGAGATATGACTTTTGTCAAATCTACTTGGATTTGCAATATTGGATTCTCCGTAGGGGTCAGTCTCGAAGGCAGTATAGTCAGAATATCTTTGAAAAGCAATGAGGCTGGTGAAAGAGATGAAATGTTATCTGGCAGTCTCAAAATCTCATGTCCATTCGCCGTATAAATTTCATCAACTCTATATTTTGGCCTCGAATATGGTATTAAATTCACCAGATCTATCAGCTCAGGTTTTCTCATATCCGGTCTATAAGGCACATCATTCTGATCAAGGAATTCCATAATTTCTGCTTTAAGACTGTCCGTTGTCGGACGTGTATTGATCGGTTCACCACATCTGGTTTTATGACAAACTACAACGCTAGATAGCGGCAGAAGAGGCATGAGTTGATTCACAAGCCAATCCTGGTAACTTTCATCTGTTATTTCATCAAAATATGAGACAGAGGTAAACCCGTTCTTGGACACACCGTACATGATAAAACACACGTTCCGTGGTTCAACCTCATTACTCATCATCTCTTTAAAAACTTCGTACTCAGAGCTCCTATAATAATTCCCAAATGAATCGTAGAAATTCTCATCGACGAAAAATATTGGTCGACCGTCTTCGCGATGTTTGATAATAGTTTTTAAGTAATTGAACCTTTCGAAGACCAAATCAGGCTTTTCCATTATGTAATTGATGTTAAGTGTGTTCTGACATGGCAGAATGTCCGGGAATCTAACCCAAGTGTAGCCCATTTTCACCAGATGTCGTCTTAAGGAGAAAGTACACCAGTAGAGTGGTATTCTTTTCTTTACCGATAACTTCTCAAAAAGTCTGTAAGTGGTAGGAACAACTGATGATAACCATAGTTCACAGATAGTTGCTCGGATGTTTTCGCGGTAGCTGTAAGTGTCTTCGATGGATTCGATTTCTATTTCAAGGTCTGGGTTTTCATTGATTGCAATGACAGCAGTTCTTGATAAGCCTGTGTAACTCATGACACGTTCTATTATATCTTTAAACTTTGCATTTTCATACCCGATTTTACGGCGCCCTTTTATAATGCTGCTAACCCTGTTTTCCAGTGAGCACTTTAGCACAACTCTTTGGATCAATTTTTGTGTTTCGACGTCAGTTTCCTCAAGTTTTCTCATTCCTTGGTCAGATGACGTTGTCGGTTCTGGTATTATAACTTGATCAATGTTTTTTTTTTTAGTTTTTGATAAAATGCTCGGTCTTTTGAATTTGCTTTGTAAATCAATGTTTTGCATCCATATTGTTTGTTTGGCTTCCGCAGATGTAGAAGGACCCGCTATCGGCACATTTTGAATGATTTCTTGATCAAGTTCCATCGGTGTAGATAGCCCAGATCTTTGGTAAGAGCTGATAAAGGTTTGATCCAACGCCGAAGGTTTTGGTGTACTCGCCATAATTTTTTGTGATTCTTGGAGTGTCACGGATTTCCCTTTCGGAAAGCACTTGCTTTGTGGTTTTTGGTTATCCATTTCGACACATTTTTGTTCTAAAATCTTAATTAAATAAAACAGACGTTTGAAAAAAAACACATTTTCCCGCCGCGCCGCAAAGGTCGCGAAGCAAAATAACGTCACTTGCTCACGATTGCACCAACATGACTGTAGCGAGCGGGCGGCGGCGGGCGGGGCGGGGACAAGGGAAGCGGAGAGAAGGATAGAAAGAGATAGAAATAATTTTCTCGTTCTTTACCGAACCCAGCCGTCGTTGCTACCCACGTGTAAAAACTGTGCACTAAAACTGTGTGCGGGAAAATGAAGTGAGATAAAATATTAATAAATCTATTCTTATTTCATTTTTATTTTTACTAGAACTTTATGTTGTGGTTTTTACCTGTCCATCCGTCTGTATGCCTTGCCTACTGTTTTCTAAACATGGTAAATATGATATTTAAATAACCTGTCAGAAACAATATTCGTTGAGGCGCCTTCACTTCACACTTTGAAATTGAGAGAAAATATTATTAAAACTGAGTCCTTATCTTGTTGTGTACAAGCAGGTTTGTTTTTTCATATATAAAAGAAGGCTCTAAATTAAAAAAAACGATTGAAGAATGTACTATTTAGTTAAGATTCGGCAAACGCATTCTTTAAAAAAGGGATTTTTCGCCCGTTTTGCTACTGCGCGCACATGAATTTGTCGAATTGCAAACACCGGCATCACAGAAAACATTCTACGCCGTCGCGCCACGCCACGCCGCCGCCGCGCCGCCGCCGCCGCTCGTTGCGACACAGTCGAGCGAGGGGTAGAGGAGAGCGGCGCAAGGGGAGCGGACCGGCGCGGCGGCCGGTGACGCTTCCCGAGCGCTACCCGCGCCCGCGCTCTTTCTTCACCTCCTCAGTCGCCGCTCACACTCAGCGCGTGATCGTGGAGATTGTGTTATTATTATGTGTTGTTATATTTTGGATCTACATTCTTAGGTACGTATGTAGTTTAATGAGTACAAAAATTATATTTCGTTTGCATTCTGTTTATAACTAAATTAGTCTCTGTAAATTAAAGAATTCTTGCGATGCTTCACCTTATTATCCCTTGCGACTTACCGACGTGTAGATTTGTACCAGTTTTTATACATTGCGTGCATCGTAAGTCACAGGGCGCTGTTTGTTCGAGTACGGCAGGCAATGTATAAATGCAATTACGTTACGCAAAGCATCGTTCGCTCATCTGTGTTATTAGATTTCATCTGTATTATGCATTAATTTATGAATGTGTGAATTTATAAAGAATACTATGCAAATCCGTTCAGTCCGTTCGTTGTTATTTTTTTTACATTATTTGGTTTGTGCCCAAAAAAAGAACTGTCTGAAACAGCGTTATGTATAAATACTTTACAAAAAATAAGTTTAGGCAAAACTGTTTTTTTATTATTTACAATGTAAGCTTTAAAATAATTACATTTTCCGTATTCCGTCCCGCTTATTCTGCTTTTTCTTCCTTAGATTCCGTACCCGAAGGGTGCCAAACGGGACCCTATTTATTACTAAGCCTTCGCTGTCCGTCCGTCTGTCACAGTCTTCAACCGTAATAGAAGAAAGTTGAAATTTTCACAGAATACGTGTTACTATGGCCTTTATCACGACAATGGGTAGAATTTAACAAAAATTAAGTGGGGTTCCCTTACAAGAAAGTAGTAAGTACTACTAGTAAGTACTAGTCTAAAGTTAAACAAAAATTAATAAAAAGTAGGGATCCGTACGCAGACGGTGCTAAATTTTTCGCCAAGCGCCATTTTGTTTTTTGTAGCCTTGATGTAACTGTGGCATGTACAGTACATGTAATATGTATACAAAGTGAAATTAAAGCAACCGACCAAATTCATACTGGAGAATCGGTTAGTCATCAGGAATTTGGTCGGTTGATTTAATTTCAACCTATATAAGGTGACTTTAATTTATACAGCCAAACTCATACTGGAGGCTTGGTAAGTGATCAGTGACACGGATCGATAACAGTTTGATAATTTCGCAAAATAAAATCGTGTTTGACGTCCTTAATCGTGGCAAGGCTTGCGTTTGTAAGAAACACGAAAATAATAATTTACGAATTTCACAAAAAGGGTCATCGAACCTTGTTAGTGAGCACTAACCGAGTCTTCAGTAAGAATTTGGCTGCATAAATTAAAGTCACTTTATATACTGTTTTTACTTATCACAATATTTTTTGTTTTTAGGGTTCCCTACCTGTATTCTGGGGTGGTACGGAACCCTTTGTCCGACTCGCACTTGGCCAAATTATTTACTACCTACTTCGTGGATATACAAGTTATAGTTCTTAATAGGTATTTAAAATTAGATAGGAAAAACAACATTTTTTGCTTTTTTTGTTTTTAGGTTTAACAGTTAATTTGATAATTTACACACCATTATGTAACACCAAATAATAATTTGAATTTTAAGAATAATAGTACATTTTGATGTAAGTGCGAAAAGGTTGATTGACTTTCGGTTCACAAAAACAGTCGGGACGAGAAATATCAACACTTTCGCACGTGTATCAAACGACGTTTTTTAATACACCTGCGAAAAATTACATGAAATAATAAAATAAAAGCAATTTTGTTGCAAATCAAAACAGATCACAAAACTAATTCACTCGATACAAGTCGACAGAAGAACACGCAGTCTGGTTGGCGCCAATCTGTACTACAAAGACCAATGTCTCTTTCTAAAATCTTTTTAATAATAATTTGTAAGATAGTTAAAATAGAATATAAATTATGACGTCTAAAATCGTTTTGAAATTTTAAAACATCTTTTACAATTTAACATACATATTTATATTATATATATATATATATATTTAATAATAAAATATAAAAGTTTGAAAATACTCATCTTTAACAGTTTTTAGAGTATCCGGTAAAACAAAGGTTTACATGCTTACTAAGTGATATGGCTGATATCCCCTAGATGGCGTCCGTAGTAAAAACAAAAAACACGAGTTCGAACTAAGTCATTTTACGCACGCTAAACAGGCACGTAATCTATCATATTTTGGGCAGGTGTATTAAAAACTATATGCGGTAGGTAGGGGACATTTTGTGTTAGGTCTGCGTGTTTCGGAATATTTGTGTCCGAAGTACGGCGATAGGGTTTACCAACACCCATTGCGCTGGGACGTAACATTTGTCGGTAAAACGTGAGCGTACGAGTGTGAACTGTTACTTGAAATTCACAGTCCGCACTCGGAAACACCTCTGACACCCCCTCGGGGACTCATGTCGTGACATTATTACATATTACGTGACATATTATTATAGTTAACGCTGTTGCTCTTTCTGCGTCAACGTTACAGATTATATTAACGATAATAAAAGCACAACATTTTACAGACGAAACCGGTACGAAAATGCAGAATGGCGAAGATGAGAAACAACCAGCCCCTAAAGACTCAGTAAGACCCATAAAAAATTTACAAGGCTTCATAAGGGATATAAAATGGAAACAAGAAATAATACGAAACATTTACAAGGCGAAGAAAAGTGAGAACCGTAATGATATTGAAAATATAAAGGTAAAAAAAGACAAAGTTTGTCACTATGTCTTTGGAAAAATTAATAAGAATAACAATAAAATCGTGGAGAGGGTCATGGTGATAGCTGGAAAAGAAAAACGTAGCTGCACCAACAAAAATAAACAAATTTATTTATCTTCAACATCGGACGATTATGCTTACTTCTGTAGACCGTTTGTACAAATGGCAATGAAAGAGTTTTACCTCAACAAAAGGATTCTACCGTGCTTCGAAAAATTCAAAGAATTTTCGTGCAAACCGGAGCGTTTTCCAGCATATTTCATAAATGTTTTAAATAAGTCGTCAACATTTTCGACGTTTCTGGATCAATTGGGCTATAAATGGCAAACGATTCCTGGTACTGACAAATCTTTTCTCGTAGAAAAACCTGAATACATAAGAGAGAGGTTTATTTACCTTGACAGAGTCATGAAATACAGAGAAGAAGGCCGAGAATTCGTCTACATAACAGAACGCGACTTCAAGAAAAAAAATTCAACTCAGTTTTATGGTTATATTTTCTTGGCAGTTTACTCCAAGAGAGGCTTTATGCCAGACACTTGTTGGACGTATTTCGGCAAAACCAAGCAGCATTTGTATTATGACAACTGGATTTTAAAAACAGTCGTTCCTACTTTGGCAGAAAACACCGTGGTAGTGCTAGAAACAAACGAAAACTCACATTTAAATGAAACAACAAACGACGTTCCGACAATGATGTGCTCAAAGGCTAAAATGATGAAATGGTTAAGCCACAAGGAAATCCCTTACAAGCAATCAATGCATAAAGGAGATCTGTATCAGTTGGTTGAGAAAACCTTACCTCTTATTACTGAGACCCGCGACGAAATAGATATCATTATTGAAAATAAGGGAACATACGTGGTGCGAAGGCCAAAATGGCTTCCTGGTTTTGATTATTTTGATAAACTATGGCATACAATTAGTGAGGAAAAGTGGCCTCAAGAAAAGTTGAGAGATATAAAGTCTTATTTAGATCAATTGCCAAGAGAATTTTGGAAAAATTTAGAATGTTCTATAGCGGAGCGAGAAAGAATATGCATGAAAGAAGATGGTCAAATAGAAGAAATAATTGATAGCGTGCTTGCTATGATAAAGAACGAAGGATTAGAGGTATTGGAATCTACTTGGGATGACGAAATAAATACAAAATTTCAACCTTAATACTTTTACCATTGTTTTTGAGGACTGATTTATGTGTTAATAAAGAGATTAGATAATTATTTTTACTTATTTTTATGCACTTTCCGAATCTTACAACAATTCGTATCATTATTAAATGCATCAGTAGAGTATGACTAATTTATGTATTAATAAATATATTTTTCTCAAAAATACATTGTAATATTACCATTACATGCTGTAAAGACCGACCTGAAAATACTTCATCCTTGCGAGCTAATAAAAGTGTCCAGGAAATCTGAATAACTGTCCAGGAAGTGTAGAAAAATCCATTACATACCATATGTTCACAGAGTATATTACATATATGTTTTCTTTCTAAAACTATCCGTGTCTATGTTTAGAAGAGACTAAGGAGGTTTTTATCGTTGTTTTTTTTCTTAGTTCTTTGCGTTCCTCTAGATGGTGTTGATGGCTGAAGAAATCAATAGCAATAAACCTAATTGCCCAAATATGAGCAAGTAAGTAACTTTTAATATTTCCTAGTCAGTATATTTTATTTGTTATTACTAATTATCATGAAAAACATGAAAATGTCTCATTTTATTTTTGAGAAAGGCACTATACTTGCTTCGACCATGAATTAGCAATCCTGGACGAGTAGGGCTCGGACTTTTAACTTACTCGTCCAGGATTGCTTATTTCCTGGTCTTAGCAGTAATGTACTATTTGATCACTAATGCTCTGAAAGTAAGTCGTATTTGACTCGAAATGCGAGAGGTAAATTCGATTTACAAACCTAGGGAGGCAAGTAAATTTGAAAATCTAACGCGTGTGCTATAAAGTCACTAATTAGTAAGTCACTCGTCTCGCTAAATGTCAGTGGAAAATGTCTTTTCTGCCCATTTCCGTTTTATTTTGTTATTCTGAATTTTATTTATATCATTATGGAAAAATAAGACTTGCATATAATAGGTAAATATGCTAAATTAAATGTTAACAAGACGTTTATGAGTTTACACAACAACTACATTAAAAACAAACACACTGGCCTGTGAGAAACGAAAAAAAAAGTCAAATGAAAAGAAAATGGCGGCAGTAAAATTATCTTGTTGAAAACGTTGTTGCAAACATAATTTTGTAAGATTTTTTTTATTTCCTCGAATTAGAGATGAAAAGGAGACTGTTACACACGGGTGTAAGTGATCAATTCGTCGCTCTCGTTCCATACGGGCGTATCTCACTTTTAGCAGTTTTGAAGTAAAGTATTAAAAAACTAATTGATTTGCCCGATTGTAATACATTTTTATGGTTTGCCTGGTAAATTGAGCTTTATTTATTGTTGAACCTTAATATGAGCTCTTTAATAAAGTTACGTCAATGATAAAAAGAGACCAAAACTAACAATTGTATCTTGAACTCACTTTCAGATTTTTATGAGATACACCTTATGTAACGAGGGTGACGAATTGCACTCGGGATATTTAGGCGCACGAGCCTTACCTCCCTTGTATAACAATCTACTATTTCGGTACAGTGCTCGTAAAGCACTACTTTATATGCATCAAAACTGTTGTCCACTATACAACACTCGTGTTTTTTTTTATTGCACAAGAGGTGCCAGTCTTTACTTGTTTACCATAGACACACTTGACGGAAATTAGCTGTTTTTATTTTGATGCGTAGGCCGCGTTCAGTTTGATCTACGACGACGACACCGCCTACCACTGACAGCAAGACCAAGCAGGTATGTTATGACTGAAAGTAGCCTAAGAACGTATCAAACTGAGCGCAGCTTATATCCGTCAAAAAAGAAGAAAAATTATGCCCGCCTAAAGTTTAATTCGAGTATTTGTTTGTTTTTTTAATTGTGTTTCATTTATTTACTCACACCATGCATTGAAAAACGTACGTAAGTGGGTAAGGGCAATTACTTACTCGTAACGTTTAAAACACTCGCTTATCGCTCGTGTTTCAAATCATCCTCGTAAGCTATTGCCTCCTTACCACACTTATAGCATAAACTACTATTAGATTATTATTTTTACTCATTTGTGCACTTATTTATGATTAGATGCATCTAGCAGAGTATGAAAGGATATTTAATACTGCGAAGCCCACTTAATAATTTGGTCGTAAGAGCCCAGGTGGTTCGATCTCAGACAATCTGGAGGCCTATTCGGATGCTGAGGTAATCATCATTACATGCCCAAGCCTCGCCTGTGCCATCGATGGATTTTCAACTTAACTACATTCATGGAAGGTTGAATTCAAGTTGGGGAATCCGGATTTTATTGTGCAAGTTATTAGGGGTAACCTTTAGACACCTGCCATGATGGGTGGCTAGATCGCCGCGGTTAAGTTTGTATTGCGTTATTTCACGTTTACTTTTTTTGGCCCTCCTGAACTGTTTTCATCGATGAACGAAAATAACTAAAGCTGAATTTTTGTTCAAGCCGGGCGGCGAAAACTTTGCAATTTAAAAATAGCGCCAAGTCGAGCTAATCCATCCTTTTCTCGAAACAGAATTTAATTAGTGCGCTTGCCAAGCCAATCTATGTATTTAAAACATAATAGATTTTTAATATTGATATGGTCACTATAAGATGTTGTTAGGTTAGCTAATTATGTAATAACTTAAGACAGCTGAATAAATTAACCAACTTGGATTTACATGGATCTCACAACTTTTTACGGTAGAAGAACTAAGTTGCGAGACTGGGTTCTTTTTTACAAGTTTTGTTTTTGATGGCATTTAAATATTTTCTGTAATTTTTAGGGTGCCGAAGAGTGCCAAACGGGACCCTGATTACTAAGCCTTGAATGAATGAATGAATGAAAAATTCTTTATCTAACCTCATTGTAAAATCCTCATTACGAACTCAAAACTACTGGCATAATGAAAAATATTTTTCATGAACGTCTCTAAAAAAATAAAAAATAAGGTTATAGTATAAGACTCCAAGCAACATAATGCTATAAAAACACTCGAAAAATCAAAAATGGCTAACGACAAATTTTATCAAGATTATTATGAAAACAGGTTGTTAGGCATGAGTTTAGATAAAGTAGTGTATGAAACTATACATAACTAGGTATTAAAACCTTTTTATGTAGGTACCAGTTTCATAAACTACTATTATTACACAATACCATAATGAATGTACAAAGGCGAACTTAATGCTATTAGCAGCAGCAAATTGCCTTCGCTGTTTGTCTGTCCGTCCGTTTGCCACAGGGGTCTACAGGTTCAGCCGTTATATGTAGACAGTTGAAATTTTCACATAATACGTGTTACTATTGCCTCTACCACGACACATAACAAAAATTAATTTTAACCCATACAATAATGCGTAACGGAACAACAGCCAATAATTTTTTTTGGAAAATTCGCAGTAGTTCCATCATGGAACTCGGCAATGGAACTAAGGTTTAAAAATAGAGAAGAGGGTAATAAGTATTTTTTTTTAAATTTGGTCTATTTGTTGTACATCCATCCATCCATCCATCAGCCTGTTTCGTCCACTGCTGGACATAGGCCTTTCCAAGATTTCGCCAGTTGGCGATCCTCCTAGAAGAAATGCCCATACTCACACACGCTGGGCAGGCGGGTTGGTGAGCGCGGTGCCAGAACCCTCGCACCAGTGACGCCGCTGCCCGTCACCAATCTGTTTTATATAAAGCCCGGCAATTGGGGATGGATATACCGCCATCCATCGGTCCCAGGCAATGGTGGGCCGCCTGGTTTTGCCTGAGAGCTGTTCTCTTACTCTCCCCCGAATAACTTCGGGAGGATTTGCGAGTAAGATGGTGGTACCTCCACAGTCGAGCCCGGCATTAGCTCTACCACCTTTACATACATTACAGTTGTACATACTCTGAAGTAAAACAATAAATAATAAAAGTTGGATTCCGTACTCAGAGGGTGCTGTAACATTTTAGGGTCTTGAATTTTGTCGCCTTTATGTTGCTATAGCATCTATATTATAGATAGGTATGTTTTAAGATAGAACTTCTCTCAGTTATTAATTTTGTACCTAAGCCAGGCTATCGTGGGAATAACAAACCGGATCGTACAGTGGACTATAACATAGCAAGAAATATATGATTAAGTCAGAACAAGACTGTAATCATGACGTTAAGGTCAAAAGAGGTCGCCGTGTAATCGTTAAAACTATTTTGTAATTTGTATTAGCGAACAGAAGCCTTAAGGTAATGGAATCAATTGTAGCGACTTGTATGGCCTTCGGAAAAACTGCTCAGTGAAAGGTAACTTCCATACAATTAAGAAATTCAAGATTCTTGTCGAGATGATAACTGTACAAAAATTAGATGCATGTCAACGAGCTATAGATAAGTATCTATAACTCGTTGGTGTATGTGTAGTATGTAGTCTTTGTGCTGATTAGATAATAAGTTCTGCTTAAGTGTATGGCATAGGCAAGGAAAAAAATGTATTACCCGTCCAACACAAAAAGGCCAAAGTTAAATACTTTATTGGCTTTTGATAGAGGCGATGATTAGTTACCTATTTGTCTAGGACGTGTAATACTAATAATTACGCGCGAAACAGCAGATCGGAGGGTTTTTAGCTAGTACTGAAATATTTTGTAGGGAAAAAAAGATTGGATTTAAGTTTAAACCTTTATATTTTATTATGTACCTATTTTATGAAAAAAAAATCAAGTTGATCTCTTAGCCGCGTTCTTGAAACGAACGTTTGAAAACCAAAAAAAAGAGGATGGATTTTTTTTTGTCAAATGTATAAATCTGTTTATGTACATTGTTTATAAGTGGATCACCTAGATAAAAGATTAATCAATCAAATATATTTTTTTCAATATTAAGATAGTCCTAATTTCTTCAACAGAAACCTCGAAAATCTGGCTTTGTTCATGTTCTAGGCTCAGGTACAGCCTTAAAAAAAATTGTTTCTGCCCGTTTGTCCGTTTGCGGAAAATAACTTCAGAATAGTTAGGCCTTTTGAGCTAAAACTGAGTCCTCAGTATGAATTTGTGTGCGTAATAGTACATTTGTGTGGAAAAATGATAAAATTTCACTGTCTTTTTTACACATATCGAAACCACAGCTGCAGCTGACTGAACTGAACTGACAATTTTCTTTGAAAAATGGCGGCGGAGATTTTGTTTTTTGCGCAGATGGAAATAGAGGCACTGACGCCATTCGCCAAACAGCCAAATATTAAATACGTATTAACTAAATGAATATTTTTGTATTTGTTGATAAAAATAAATAGTTTGATGAAATTAAATGATTATTTATTCGCAAAAACTTATTATTTCTCAAGTTATCAAAACTCTTCGCTAAGATTTAAAAAAACTGTAATGTAAAAAACACTAGTGCGACAATGTAAAGTAAAAAGCACGCGTGGATAATATGCTGCATTATAGCAAGTGTATATATTTCATATTGTATACTTTTTTACCGTAATAATTTTAGGCGAAATATAGGACCATTATTCATAGGGACCAAAGATTCAAGTAGTCTGTGAACGTATCCATCTTTATTCCAATTGAATCTCTTCAATAAGAGAAAATAGACAATATCGATCCATTTCTGTCACATAGCTTTCCACTCTATTGGACCTTACATAAACAAGCTCCCCAAGTAACACCAAACACCATTATAATAAACATACAATAGCATGAGCTCATGCACAAAGCATTATATGCCAATCGTATATCAGCTGGTTAACTTTTGTACAGCTCTTTTAGGAGCATTTTGGGCCCCAAATTAGCCGGCTTTAAGTCCTATAAAGGCTGCCTAATAGCATTATACCTTTTGTACAACGTCATTATTATAGTCGGTAAAGAATAAATTACTGTATTTAAGGCATTTTTTGCGACTTTAGTACAGCTATTAAACGGCTTTAGTTATTATAATGCCTAAATAAAAACCTATATAAATGCTACTTGTTTTATTTCCTTTGTACGAAAGAATTTCTGAACAGATTTTAAAAATACATTTATTAGATGGTTGTCATTGTGCAGTGAGTGTGACAAACAACTGTGGAAATATTTTTTAATGGGTAAGTACAAACTTGTATTTCTATCTTTGGGTGAAATGGAGCTGCGGGTATCAGTTTACTGTGAAAACATATGGAAGTTTGTAGTAAAATTTTCTCGCGCCCTCGCAAAAGTGCTTTTTAGTGTAAAAATGTTAGAACATTAAAATCTACAAACAGTATTTTTTGTAAAATTTTAAGCTGTTGACTTAGATTTAACGAATAAAATTGCTTCCATAGACATTCACGCATTCGATACCTATATTAAGTAATGCTGGTTCCATGAAATTTTGGTCACTTTAATTATTTCTAAAATAATGGAAGAGAAAGCAAATGGCGGCACATAATATAAATGCTTTAGGCATTCGAAAATAGGATAATAATGCTGTTAGTTCTACTATAGCTAGACAAAATAATTAGTATCTGTTAAGCATAATAAAAGACTCTCAAAAATAGTGTTCAGATATATTACAACACATCAGAATCATATTATAATGCTTGGTGTCATTTTGCAGCATAACGGTTGATTACTGTCGTGTTTATAAGAGTACCGTAATAATTTGGAAAAACGTTTGGCAAACAAATTTTCTATACTTTTGACATGGTAAGCGATAGTGACGCCTCTGATTTTATTTTTATTAATTTATATCCCAACAATTTTTAACAGACAGAAATAGTAATAAGAAAATATAAAATTTCTGCGAAACATTTTGATTTGCTACCTACCTATTTAATATTTACACAATAGCGTTACGCCGTGCCCGTGCGCCTGCTGCTAAGTTTGGTTTTCAATTTACTACGCGCTTACAGATTTAGGATGAGAATAGTGACTGGGAAGTGTACCTACATTAATTACGTGCCTACTTAGCCACAATTGTTATACCTACTCGTATACATATATGTAACTTGTGCTTGCGAGTGTAACTAACTTTAGACCTTGTCCAGATGTCGCGTTTTGCTCGCGCGAGTGCTAGGCGCCAATACATTGCGTCCACACGCGACGTTTGAAACTCGCGCGTTGGTTCGCGCGTAGCATGTGGACGCAATGTATTGGAGCCTAGTACTTCGACTACGCGCGAGCGAGCTCTCGCGCGAGCAAAACGCAGCATGTGGACAAGGTCTTAAGTAGGTATATATTTTAGGTTACTAAACCTTATTTTTTTATGAAACCGAAAATAGTAATGGTGATAATTCAAACTTATGGGAAAAATATAAAAAAATATTTTGTAATCTAAAGCTTTTACGAATTGAAACCAAACCATATAGAAATTGCTTTAATAATTCCATTTTTAATTTCTACATTTTTATCAATAGAAAGCTGAATTCTTTTTGAGTTTAATATCGGTAAACTCTAAAAAAATATGCCAACAGAACATTTATTAGTTTATTTTTGCATAAGCTTGTTAAAACACTTCTCCCGCCAAAATCGAAAAAAAAAAACAAAACAATAAATAAAAGATAGTAACTACATTGCTTTAAAAAAAATTTAATTAAAAGCTGATTTTGGTTTAAATACTTAATCAAAATTTTATTATATAATATCAATATTTTACGGAACACGGAACTTCTGGATCGTTTTGATACATTATGCATTTGAAGTGAGTACCTATACCTAACTAAATACATGTTCGTTCTTTTCAGAGACAATATGCCCTTCAAGATCGTCCAAACATTTGAGAAGGGATCAGAAAAGTTATTTATTGTACCCAGTGAATGGGAATGGAAAGGCCAACTGCGATATCCGAAAATACATATTCTGCAACACATTCCTCTTCTTCAATAAAATTATTTGCTACGGAACCCCTTGGCGACACTGCTTGGCTAGTACTTGGCTCACGCAAACTCTCCAACTCTTTTTGCGTGTTTCGTGTATCAGGAACATCGGTTATTTTACTATTACTTTGATTATTCAAATGAGTAATAAAATTTGAATATTCCTTTTTAAGTTTTCTTTTAATTCCGCCCGTTCTTTTAGTTTTATTCCAATCTTTTTTGTCCATGACGATATGCCCAACACAAAAGTAGTGTATAAATAGCCATTGGTGAACTTGAATTACGATCTAATTATTACTTGTAGTTTTAAAAATACTTTTCTTTGTATCCAAATACGGCTAAAAGCTTGATTGAAAAATACATTACGAAGAAAACGGAGCTAAGGCATTAATAATTATTTAGTCAATGTTGATATAGAACTAGCATTAAATAAACACAACCTCAGCCCATTAGAAAGTTTCTAGCCTTGAAAATAAACCTAATACAGCTAAATGCCCGCTAAGAGATTTTCTAAATGCTTATTTAATGCATATGTGTTTTCAAATTACTATTATAAGATAATAACCATTGGGAAAGTGTAAAAGCTGTTTAAATAGCTGTACATTATAATTACCTGATGTCTTAGTAGGAGTTTAAGCATTATGAGAAGAACCAAATGCTATTAAACAAAATTAAATTTTGGCCAGTTCTGATTAAAAGTGTTAGTCTGACTTTAGGACATAAATCCATATCCACTTTGGTTATTATACAGATTACGTGTTACTTGGGTCGCCGTGTCCTACTTTACCTACTTCAGTTAATGAATACCAAGAAACCACACCTTGGAGAATCCTAGAAACTCATCGTGATGTAAAGGAACTAGAAATAAATGAGATATGTTTATATACCGCCTCTATGGCCTTGTGATTTGCACGTTAGGGGCCATCCATAAATTACGTCAAGTTTACGAATTTCACAAAAAAATAAAGTGATTTTAGTTTATATAGCCAAATTCATACTGGAGATTCGGTAGGTGACCAGGACCAAGGTTCAATGACCTTTTCTGTACAATAAACAAAATAAAATTTAGACTTCTTACTAGTTGCGTCGAGGTTGTTCTTAAATAAGTATAAGAGCAAAATAAATATTTCTCATATTTTGCAAACAGGGTTTTTGAACAGATGGAAGGCGGACAGACAGACAGCATAGGCTTGGGTCCCGTGTGGTAGCCTTCGGGTACGGAACCCAAAAAAGAGTTCTCTTCATACAAACTTTCAATACCTACTATAAATTTTGTAGGTTTTTTCATTTGTTCGCGTGTTTTTTTGGAAAAATTGTCCAGTATGAACAGTAAAATGTGGTTTATTATAATGATACCTGTCCATTTACAGCCGGTATAACTTTTCACAAACCTTTGTCCTTGTTTTGTTACTCGATGACAAGAGGTTAAATCGGAGAGCTCTTAGTCTATAAGCTACATGGAAGATCCAACTAATTCCAATACCAATACCATAGTATATAAGTAATAGTATTCTATGTCAAAACAAACGGGCCGAAACGAACCCCCCCCCCCCCCAAAACTCGGCACAACTCGGTTTACGACAGTCGCGGTCGCACCGCAGTTACGTACGCATGTTGTCTCTGTGACGTTCCCGCGCATTTTTGTAAAGTATAGCAGGAAATTACAGAGTATTTTGTGCATTGTATGGTTGCTTAAATTAAACTTTTATAATAATAATATATCATTATCAAATATGTAAACACCGTCACCGCCTAGTTAAACTACTGTTGTTACCTATACTGTGCCAATACCTACTCGACTCGTATTAGGTAAAACCGTCAACAGGTTCACTATTAATTCAATAATGAACTTAGTTCTGCAAGCGACGAGAAGGTAGACTTTGGTGTGGATCGGATACGGTGGTGGACGTCGGCGAGAAGTGGATATAACGCAAGTTTCTGTTTGTTAGTATGATGCCACCAAACACAAATATGAAAAACCGGCCAAGTGCGTGTCGAGCCGCGCACAGTGTAGGGTTCCGTAGTTGCACAGTACATTTTATAAGTTAGGACGTTGGTCGCGCCAAACTTCTAGTCCGCTCGGAAGTTGCTCTCGCAAAGAACGGCCCATACATTGTCGTGTTTAGAGGGGACTAAAAGTTTGGCGCGACCTGTACTCGTAAACCTGTAAAGCCTACTTAGCTGTGATAGTTTCCCTTTAACTTCATCATATATACTAATTCTGTAAATTTTTTCACATATTCATAAATAACAGTTTAGCTGGCAGAGGGGGGGGGACACTTGACTCTAACAAAAATGAGCACTTTTAAGTTTAATATTTTGCCAATGGATCCCTAAATCGAAGCATGGTTTTCATACACCCACAATGTTTTTGAACGACCTATCCAACGATATCCCACATTTTGGGATAGACAAGAAAAAAAAACATCCCCAATTTACGAATACGGGAAGGGGAGGTACGCGTAAAAAAAATCTACATTTTATTTAACCATTTTGTCGGCATGATTAATAATGTATACCCATGCCAAATTACAGTTTTCTAGTACTACGTTAATAGTTTCTGAGCTAAGCCACGGACAGACAGACACGACGGGCATGGCGAAACGATAAAGGTTCCTGGTCAGACTACGGAACCCTAAAAAGGGGCCGAGGTCAGTACAAAGATAATGCAAGATTGTCGGCTTCACCAAAAAAAGAATTGAGATCAAATTGGAAGCCGCGGCTTTCGGAGGCTGCTTCCGTCATTACTGCAATAAAATGTTCTTCACTTGTTTTAAAATAAAGTTTGTTAGGGTCCTTGCTACTGTGCAGAAGGTGACACTGTGCACTCTTATAGCAGTGCAGCCAAGGTCTATTTTTGAAAAATCATGGAAACATAAATACACGTCGTAACAAAAGAAGAATAAGATAAAAGTGAAACAATAATTTTTTGAAAATAGACCTTGCCTGGACTGCTATAAGAGTTGTTTTCCACAATGTCAATGGTCTGCACGCACACAATCGCAATTCTACAGTCCGACCTTCTGCACTGTAGCTTGCTACTGAATATTTAGAGATTGGCAAATTTCAGGAAAGTGTTTTAAACAAAATTAACATTATTTTAAACTCTTGTACTTATCCTCACAAACATTTAAATTCTTTATTCATGCCCAACCGGTTTCGCTGTTCACCATTCCCAAGAGCTCTATTACAATTTATATTTTACTAGCTTTTGCCCGCGGTTTCACCCGCGTTGAATTAGTTTTTGTGTACTCCTATACAATCTGTCAATATTATTCAGACTGTAACCTGCAGTAAACACAGCTGGTGAAATGTGTGTGTTATGCGCCTCCGTGTTTCCTATTTTGTAAATATGTCTCTTTTATAGCTTTTCCATGTGAACTGATTTATGGGATTGAAAGTAGTTTTTGTCCTATTCTAGATTTAGAACATTATTTGTGCAAAGTTTCAGCCCAATCGGTTCAATAGGTATGGCGTGAAAGGGTGACACATAACTTTTCAATAGAAACTTGAAACCTCATTTCCATCCCACAGGAACTTATTTATGGGACAAACAGTAGCCTATGTCATATTCCAGGTTTAGAACTACATTCATGTAAAATTTCAGCCCAATCGGTTCAGTAGTTACGACGTGAAAGAGTAACAAACATCCATACATACATACATCCAAACTTTTGCATTTATAATATTAGTGGGAGTGGGATAGTGGGATTAAGATGTATACTAATAATAAAGTAGTAAAAAAGTCGTGTCTGTACATTGAATATTTTTGCATAACTTTAATTGAAATGGGTTATTAGTATTGTACTGAGGCTGAAAATAAACTGTTTACGTCTGTTTGCATGTTCCGTTTTAACTCGAGAACCACTCAACGGATTTGGATGCGGTTTTTAACTATCATCGTAGTCACCCTTGTCAATTGATCAATACATAGGCTATAAGGTGTGTTCATCAAGTAACGCCTAAGCCGAAAATAGGGCAAAGATTGAATAAACGTGGGCGGCACAGCGGGCAAAGGCTAGTTTTGTATAAAACCATACAATTAAAAAAAAAACATAATGTGCATTCGTTTTCACTAAGTGCGAATAATCACAAGTATCAATTATATAAACTAAACATTATAGAATATTAAATCAGTTTCAGCGATTTAAACTTATTTTATTTGTTATGGTCCATGGTTTAAATAAAAGCTTGTTTAGAAAAATTACTTTTAATTACTTTACTAGCTTTTGCCCGCGGCTCCGCCCGCGTGTTATTCAGTTTAACAACATGCTTTTTTACGGGATAAAAAGTAGCCTATGTAAGTTAGGGTATAAGCTATATCCATTCTAAATTTCATCCAAATCCGTTCAGCCGTTTCAGCGTGAAAGAGTAACAAACACACACACACACCCTTTCGCATTTATAATATTAGTGTGATTAAAATGGCAACTGACTAAATAACTCTTCATGAAAATAAAAGATAGGTTTTACAAAATAAGTGATTGCTCACTCAATCAAAAATACCAACGCTCATCAATAAAGATGGAAACTCTGAAGTTGCCTGTCTGATAAGAGTTTAAATTTCACGGTCACTGTAAACATTAGAAGTACGGGTTTGTTTTTAGGGTTCTGTACCCGAAAGGTGCCAAACAAGACCCTATTACTAAGCCTCCGTTGTCTGTCCGTCTGCCACAGGGGACCACAGGTTTAACCGTTATAAGTTAGACGGTGAATTTTCCAAGTGATTGTTTTTCTTATTTTTGATATAAAAAGTACAGCATAAACGATTTTTGAACGAGCGAGCGAAGCGAGCAAAGTTCTCCGAGTCTACTTGAAGAATCCGGCGTTTGTATGTATGTATGAATGTTTATTCGACGATAACTCGAGTATGTATCGGAATTATTTCGGAATGTCATGAAATTTGGCAGGCGAGGAAATAAGGCAAAAAAAAGTTCAAATATGACCCAAATCGGTCAAGTATGAATCGGGCAAGCGCGAGTTCGCAGTTCGGGGCGAACTACTAGCTATGTGGTTTCTTATTATAATTGTCAGGTATTTTAGCAGAATTGCGTCGTCTATGGGTTATACATAAATAAACGTCCATACCAACGGCTTATTTAAAGTTTTTGTGGAATTAGTGCATAAAATAATACAAATTTGCTGGAAAAGCTTAATTCACATAAAACTATGGCCGCGAAATGCCATAAATGACATTTATTTTATGATATTTATCAAACGAACGAGCGAAGCGAGCGAGTTCTCCGGGTCTACTTGAACAATCCGGCGTTTTTATATGTATGTATGTATGAATGTTTGTTCGACGATAACTCGAGTATCGTTGCTCGGAATGTCATGAAATTTGGCAGCCGAGTAAATGTAGCAAAAACAATGTTTAAGTACAAATATGAGCCAAATCGGTCAAGCGCGAATCGGGCGAGCGCGAGATCAAAGTTTGAGGCGAACTACTAGTTAAAGAATGAGAGACAATCCTAAGTTGTGTATATTGTGAATCTCCCAACTTAAAAAGGCGACCGGTCCTCAAACTGAATAGACAAAGCCAATATTGAAACTAGACAACGCATCCAATTACTAAAAGGACTAAGTCCTCTTCATTGAGAACTTTCTATTCACTTGTTAACATTTAATCGATCTATGTACATACCATACGACCAACGTAACTAAATTGATTAAAAATGGACTGTATTGCAACAGAATACAGTTTATCTTGGAGTCTCATTGCCTTAGTCCATTGTCACTACGTAAATTGAAATCCAACTAGTGTTGAGGCAATGGTACCAGACCATGTATCGTAGAAAAACTATTTGTTCTTATAAGGAATTATGCTTATCCAATGTTGCATTTATTACAAGAAAGCTCAAAAATAAAATAGCGATTTCTTCAATTATTATTTAAAAAACCGGTCAAGGTAGAATTTAAAAAAATTAATAGAAATAAACCAATAATTCCCATAGTATTAGTCGCGACTAGAGATGGGCGGGGGAAAGATTCCCGTTCCCGCTTTACGATACATGTGATGAGACGGTATTTAAAATCAAGGTCAGCCGTAGCTGGTCTTCTGTACCTATCTATTTTGTGGTAACACAGTGAAAACAAAACTGATATGCGATCACACCTTAAGGCACCATCCATCATCCATCCATCAGCCTGTTTCGTCCACTGCTGGACATAGGCCTTTCCAGGATTTCGCCACTTTTGGCGGTCCTCCTGGAAGAAATGCCCATACTCACACACGCTGGGCAGGCGGGTTGGTGAGCGCGGTGCCGAAACCCTTGCACCAGGGACGCCGCTGCCTGTCACCAGTCTGTTTTATATAAGCCCCGGCAATTATATACCGCCATCCATCGGTCCCAGGCAATGGTGGGCCGCCTGGTTTTGCCTGAGAGCTGTCCTCTTACTCTCCCCCAAATAACTTCGGGAGGATTTCCGAGTAAGATGGTGGTACCTCCACAGTCGAGCCCGGCATCAGCTCTACCACCTACCAAACCTACCTACCTTAAGGCACACTCCGCCTTAATTAAAAATCTACTTCCTACACTGCACGCATTCTAGCCAGAATGGATAACATCGATGCCACTCACCACTGGATAACAAATCCTATACGTAAAGAATAGAGTTCCAAATTGTTTGCAAGTGGTAATGAAGCCTATCCAACAGTAATTTCAATTGTAACTTCAACCATCCTTAGCTCGATGCCAAAGCAAATTGACTCGGACTTCTTAAGAAATAAGGTTGGAATTTAAAGGATAGGGTTAAGCAGAAGGCATTACTCGATTAAGGAATCCTAATCGAACTTTCGATATTGAATTTGCGTTGCATTTCCGTTTTACTTCGCATTTTGAGGCTTGATATTGTTATCATAAGGTTGTAATTCCCGTGGCTAGAGATGGTAATGACCTTCTTTCATTGGCAGGATGGTCGGATGAGAATCGGGTTCACAGTATTTGGAAGGGTAATGCGTTTTTTATTCCCGGATCTGAGTAGGTATTTTTTTTAAAGAATGGATTTCCAAGTTCGACGGCAAAGGAATTCTTTGGCACCAATTTGAGCTTGATGAAAGAGTCTATAGAGGGTAGCCGTTCAAACTAAAAGAAAAGGCTCAACAAAGTTGGTCAAGTCCGAGTCGAATTTGCGCACAAAAGGGTTCCGTACCACCACACAGTAAGGGTACTGAATCCTAAAAATATGGTAAAAACGTGGTCAAGGTGACAAAAAACAAATCGCTAAAATGATAGCGCCTGACAAACACTACGGCACTCTTTGAGTACGGAACCCTGATTTTCATTATTTGTTGTTTACTTTGGAGTATGTACAACAATCTGACCAAATTTAAAACTTGTAAAAAAAGTCTCGAAAATGAATATTTTTATCAAAATTTCATTTTTTATTAGTATTGTGCTGAAACCAAACTACCAATAAACTAAAAACTACCATTTTTAGCATTTTTGTATGTCTGTATACTAGGTGAAATTAAATCAACCGACCGAATTCATACTGGAGACTCGGTTAGTCATCAGGAACAAGATTTAATGACCCTGCAGGTGAAATACAAAAAAAATTTTTCGTGTTAGAGAGAGCGTTGACCTCAAATAGCTGGAGGTTTCACGGACGACGCTCTCTCGAAACTCGCCCGTATGTCGGTGCGTTACGGTTCACGCATTTTCGTTTGGAACTCAGTTATTTCCTAAACTAAGGGTGTCCGCGGGTATGACTCTTGGGAAAAGTGGTTCAGTAGGGTTGGTAGAATATGTGGTTTCATTTAATGGTCGCACTCTATTTACACTCCGTATATGAAAACACTATCCTCAAAACATGTTTTGTATTCAACGCCTACTGCTCTCTTAGATAAGAATAGAAGCTTTAAAGCACACAAAGGTGGTGTGTGTTGGGATATTTTTATCTAAGCACTAGCTTTTGCCCGCGTCTTTGGCCTCGTTGGTTTAGTTTTCCGATAATCTGTAATCTGTTAATATTTTATCAGAACAAAAATTTTATAGTGGGTAATTTGACTTTGACTTGACAATGTGACCGCCTCTGTACTGATTGGTAGTGTTCGCTTGCTAACCCAGAGGTCGTGGGTTCAAAATCCGCCGGTCTGCGTGCTTCGGAAGGTAAGTTAAGCTGTTGGTCTATTTGTGCCCGAAGTACGGCGATAGGGCTCACCATCCATCACATTTGGGACGTAATAACCGTCGGTGAAAAGCGTGTGTACCAAGTGTTGACCATGACTTGCATTTCACCGTTCACACTTGGGAACACCTCTGACACCCCCACGGGGATTCATGTCGGGAATATATATGTTTTATGCTCCAGAGGAAGAAAGAGTTCTTCTTCAATTATTACACTGACTGAAGCATTCAGCTGTTTTATGGAACCTTACCAAAATGTTATTTAGCAGACGAAGCCGGGCGGATAGGATAGCTAGTCGCGTTATTGGGCAGATAAATCTAAGTTAGGCTGTTATTAAGGTTCTAGATAAAATATTGTTGCTTGAGATAAAATTATATTTCTTTTTTAGGGTTCCCTTAAAAGAATGGATGTATTTTTGAAAGACATAATCAATATAATCACACCAAACACATTAATGTAAATTAATAATAAAACTTATTAAAAACAACGACACGATTTCAGTGCAGTCTTTGGACATTCAAAACAACACGTATCCAATGTAATAGTCCCCCGACTGCACCGAAATCAGAATAAATCTCTATTCCGGGAGTCGTGTTTTTTCTTCTTTTTTTTTAAATACTTTTTTGTTTATATATTTATAGTCTATTCCACTCAGAATGCTGTAAGGATTCTAACGATACCACACGCTTCGAAATCGGTTCAGGCATTAAGAAGTTATGGTGGAATTAAGGAAAATACCCACATGAACCCTGAAAACAATAGGTACACTCCTTTTTTGGGGTCAGTCGTGTAAAAAGAGGCCGTGTTTGGTACAACGGAAATGCAAAAATTGAGATTGAAATAGCTCCTTTTCCACTTACCGGCAATCCACCGGCACCGGCACCGGCAACAGCGACGGCACGGCTAAGGTGGTAAAAATTTTTAAAAAGTAATGTAAATTTTTACCACCTTAGCCGTGCCGTCGCCGTCGCCGTTGCCGGTGCCGGTGGATTGCCGGTAACTGGAAAAGGGGCCATTAGGTGTCAAGTTCCAGCCTTCTGATTCTATATCGTAAAATCTGTCGCCGAACCGAGTGCCTATCGTCTAAAATCTAAAACATACATATCCGCTTATCTGAGGATAATCACAATTCGTAAATAGTTCAATCAATACCCATAGAAGGTTATTTTGGAAGTTCATTTTTTGTCTGTTTTTGGTAAACAGCCTATAATATCTATAATATATAATCTTCACTTATTTTAAAAGAAAGTTTGTTAAAAAATATTAGAAATACAAAAATAAAAATAATCTTTTTCAATATGTTGTATATCATATCGAGTATGTATTATTTAGTATAAAATTATATAATTTCAAGATTTAATCAAAATGTTAAAAAAAAAGAAAATGGTAATGACAAAAATCTCGCATATTATAATTTAATTCATCATCATTTGATAAATTTTATTTAATTTGGCCTTGCAAATAGAAAATGTATTTGATTTCAATTTAATTTTAAGATAAATTTCTTGTAGTATACTTCTTTGTACATCTAGCCCATTTGTAACAATTTTTGCAAATCTCTGTTAAGACTCCCGCGTTTCAAGCTCGACTTAGTTTGGGGTCTGTTATTAAACGGGTGAAATTAATCCAACGCTCAAACGTACAAGCTCCACTTTTTTACTACACTGTCTGCGTACTGTGTACAACTACTTCCGCATGATAACAGGATTATTATTTTTTACGCTACCCACCTATATTTTTGTTTTTTGTGTACTGATTATTTGTTTGTGTTTGGGTCTGTAATTTCTTATTTTTCTTTTGCATTTGCATGTACTTTTGAGAAAATAAATGTTTTTGTATTTGTATTTGTATTTGTTCCCTGCTTCTGGCCATGTAAAGCACGGCAAGTTATCATAGTAAATTATTTGTATGTTTGTTGTAACCGTTGAAACTTTAGCTGGAGCCCGGCCTTTTCTTTTTCAAACTCGGCCGGCTGGACACAATGCCGTGAGTCTAAGAAAGAGGATTATGAAAAAAAATTTTTTTTTTATTGTTTAACATAAATACTGTGTAATAATGGCGAGTTTAATACTAATAGCATTATGTACCAGTTAAGAATGCCTTATTTTTCTTTAATATCTAAAGTGATTTTGGAAAATTCAAGACTTAAGACATATAAATATTTAAAAACGGATTGGACTCACTTTTTTATCTGTGCAAGGAGGCACAGGTCGAGCTTTACTCGAGCTTAAAAGTACTCCCGAAGAGTCCTGATGATGATGAGTCATAATCTCATCGAAAGCTCGACCTGTGCCTCCTCGCACTGTTAAAGTGAGTCCTATCCGTTTTTAAATATTTATGATGTCAACTCACTCTAACTTAAGACATAATTTATTTTCTTTTAAGACCTAGTGTCTTAAAAGAAAGAAAAAAATAAAAAGCAAAACTAACTAAGCACATACATCAAACATTTGAATTTAATTTGACCCTATACTAGAATTTCTCCATTCCATGGGGTCTGGAATTTGTCTTGGAGAATCAGTAAATATCAGTCCTCTATTTGGACCATGTATAACTTCCACCCTAACAATGTTATATTTGGTAAGTGTCTACAACTAATTGATAGTTCAACAAAGGTAGGCAGGAACAATGCAGAACTTCCAGAGCTTTTGAATCCTTGAAAACAATCCTTGGCACAGAATTACGGGTCCCTCCACAGCGTCCTAATTCCCACTTGACCTACTCGTAAATAGAATTGATCAAGGTATACTCACAATTTAATATAGCGTCACGACATAAATCACCAAGGAAGGGTCAGAGATGATTCCGAGTGTGGACACTTGGTACTACAACACCAGTCTAGGTTTTTGATCAAAGAACTGGATTTTCTCAGGTTGCATTGACTTGCATTTCACAGTTCACACCCGGAACACCTCTGACACCCCCTCGGGATTCATATCGTGACGATGTATTTATTTATTTATTTTATGATAAGATTTAATGATAATTTTGTCTTCTACCTAGGCTTTTGATCAAAAACCTGATTTAAACATAAAACTGCGACTTATATGTATATCGCTGTTTGATGGTGTAAAATGCTTTTTCGCGAAAAAACCAATTATAAAAACGAGAACGAAAGTCTTTCAACAAAAAGTACGTGTGACTAGATTGCGTTTTTATGCGGAACCTTGGAAAATAATATTCGATAAAGAGTTCAATATTTTAATTGGACGTTTACATACATACAGGTTTGATTTGATTTTTTGATTGGTCAGAAGATCCTATACCAAATACGAAGACCAATCAAAATCGACTAATTCGAGTGACGTCACATGACTGACAGATGGACATCGACGTGGATCTAATCGTCTTGATGCTTGCTCGTAATACCGTGAATTATAGTCCTGCAGGAAGGCATAGCATGACATTCAGGCATTATTTGAATTAAAGGTGAAATATTTTTGTACTTTTATAATGTGTAATGGGTAGGTTTCTCCCAGGAGGACTGCCAAGAGTGGCGAAATCTTTGAAAGGCCTATGTTCAGCAGTGGACAAAACAGGAGGGTATAATGAAATGGGACCCATTACTCAATGGGTGTTGCTCCTTAAAATTAATTAGTTTATGAAACTGGTACATAAAAAGGTTATTAAAACACGAGTAGGTGAGTTTTTTAATATAAACACACGAGTGTTTTAATACTTAGTTATGTGCAGTTTCATGCACTTCTTTATTAAATCAAGATCTATCTATCACCCATTCTAGATGTCATAATTTACGTCAAGTCAAGTTGGTCTACATAACTGCAAGGGGAATAAGTTTGTGTTTTAAACGGAATGTACGGATGGAACCCTCAGAGCACAAGTCCTACCCGCCCTAGACCGATTTTTTATATTTTAGCTTGTGGCTTTAGATATAGGTAAGCACCCCGGTCTAAATATAAAAGAACGTAATGTCAAATTTCAGCATAAACGCCTCAGCGATTGCAGACTTATCCCGGGGACAGACAGACAAGATTTCTTTCTCCAGTCTTATGGCAGAAACCGAACCCGATACAGCCGCAATTCCCTCCCGTGGCGCGCCAAGTTATGCTAGTCCTGAAATCAGTAACGACGCAGCGCAGTCCGCCGGGTAATCACGGGATCTAATGAATGGAGATTGTTGTACTGCAACGTGCGCCTATCTACCTATATAGTCAGACATTTACAATCACTTATTGGTATTCGACCTGGAAGAAATGCTGAGCGGTCGGACTAAGGCTAAGTCGGTTGAAGTCGAGTTAGCAACACATCCCGAGGATGCTTTGTTCAGAGGCGAAACACGTGTCGATAAATTTTCTTAATTGTTATTTAACATTGTTTTGTATTTGTGCTCGTATTGCTTGCTTGTGTATGTTTTCTGCGGGAGGGCGGTGCACGAGTCTGCATTTTGAATAGCATGATAAGAGTGTTTAGCGGATAATTGCAAATTATTAATATATACATAAGTTAAAAATGTACTTCCGCAACGTAACGCCTATTACAATAAATTATGGAAAGGATTTTTTTTAGTGACAAGACCGCTATTTGTAATAGTAATTTATTCACACAAATAAACATGTCATTACAAGTTTAGGCACTAGTTCCCACACACAACCCAATAACGTAACAAAATACAATACAATCACGTGTTTAACGCAGATACTGTCGCAAAAATCTAAAGAAGTCGTTATATGGACGAATGACTAATGCTACGTAGCTGCCTGTAACTACTTTCTCGGTGAGAAGATAGTAAGCCGCCCGCCTCAGATGTTCCATTCGCAATTTGGTTGGTTACCGAATTACTCTCCGAACGCAAGTCAAACCCACACGGGTTACGTTGTCCCTTCAGAAGGACATTTACACCTTGCGACAAAAATGCATCGAAAATAAATTCAAATATCAAGCCTATTTAAATGTTAGGCTTCCGAAATGTAGAACTTAATATATTATTTCGCAATTCGCAATAGACGATGTTTCATTCAATGTATATTTTCTACTATTTCTTTGTTGATAAATTATATATATTATATTAACGAGCTAAATTACCCGATTATAAATACAGAAGTTTTGTGGCTAGTTACAAGGTTTTAAAATATTTAAAAATCATTCCCACACCACAGGTATAACGGGGCACGTCTTTAGATGATGTTTATTCTTTAATTACACAAAAAGGTGGTAGAGCTGATGCCGGGCTCGACTGTGGAGGTACCACCATCTTACTCGCAAATCCTCCCGAAGTTATTCGGGGGAGAGTAAGAGAACAGCTCTCAGGCAAAACCAGGCGACCCACCATTGCCTGGGACCGATGGATGGCGGTATATCCATCCCCAATTGCCGGGCCTTATATAAAACAGACTGGTGACGGGCAGCGGCGTCACTGGTGCAAGGGTTTCGGCACCGCGCTCACCAACCCGCCTGCCCAGCGTGTGTGAGTATGGGCATTTCTTCCAGGAGGACCGCCAAGAGTGGCGGAATC
The DNA here is from genome assembly GCA_910592155.1 of Ypsolopha scabrella. Classification (NCBI taxonomy): domain Eukaryota; kingdom Metazoa; phylum Arthropoda; class Insecta; order Lepidoptera; family Ypsolophidae; genus Ypsolopha; species Ypsolopha scabrella. Next base: position 14,293,715 of record OU342987.1, read on the forward strand.
CTGGAAAGGCCTATGTCCAGGAGTGGACGAAACAGGCTGATGGATGGATGGATGGACACAAAAAAAGGCACAAAAAACAATATTCACAAACGCAACAAATTTTTTTTTATAATTTGATTATCATAAAGTTGCAAGAATATTTATTTGAATTTACACAGAATAGCTTGTTCAGATGACGACAGGTCGAGATGGCAATTTTCTAGTGATGTGACATCACATACCAGGTAGTCGATATCACGAGATGAGGAGTAACCGAAGTTATTATCAATACAAAACTAAAAGCAACAACGTAAGCGAGATTGAAATCGATAAACGCAGTCGATGCCAACTCGTGCAGCACTACGATTTTACTATGACTACGACTAAGATGGCGCGGGGCCTGCGCGGGTGTGCGGGGCGTTACCCCCTCCACGACTCACCTCTTACCCCGATTGCCATGTCGACCTGTCTTCATCAGTATATTAAGAGCCATTCTACCAAATTACCCTTTTTGTATGGAGGAGTGTCTTTGAGGATCGTAGTTTTCTTGGAATTTGGGGTAATGGTTATTTCTGTTTCTCGGTCTAATTGAATGAATGGATTGTCAATATAATTGCAGAATTCGATTGGTTAATGATCATAGGTCATTGTGACATGCTTTATTCAATACAAAAATTCGTGGTGAAGTTACTGTGATAATTAATAAAAATTATTTTCTAACATATATAGATTTATATGTAGATTTATATGTATTGGCAATTTTTTTCAATTTTGAACTTATATGAAAGAAGTTGACAGTGTGATTAATCACTACAAAAAATATAAAGTGGTATTTGCACATAAGATACATTAATGTTCAATGCGAAATATTGGTATACGATTAACATGTATTCAACAGTATTAATGTCATCCCTAAGATGGTAAATTAGGCACTGGGAATTTTCTATTTTCACATGAAAATGTAAACAGCCTCTTAATGAAAAAAAATTAAAACATCAGTAATGTAGATGTGTGTTACAACAAATACACATCTACATACTGACTGAACATTTCTTTTTTCTTTTTTATTTTCTATAAGAGCCCCTTTGGGTACCCAAGAGGCCGTGTACGGCCTAAGACGGCCCTAATTAAGGGCACGACAACTCAAAAACCGTAAACACTAAAACCCCTCCCAATTCATCACTAAACTCATTTCGACAAAGTCCGTCCATTTACTTGCAAAATTCTGCCGTCAGCTTCGAAACCATCGAATAAGCTTATAAACTTAACTTTGTCGAAGTGCCCGACTTCATTTATAAAGTCACTAACTTCATTTGGAAAGAGGGTAGTCGGTAAATACGTAGCGACATGTGTGGCTTTCATAGGGAACTTTTAAAACAACGTAACGAAATTTCTTCTTGGGGTAACTCTGGAAAACTCTTCGTAATTCCGCTCATATTTTAGTTATGTACGCTAGCAATGTCGATGGACGTTTACCGAAGGCATTAAGCATTAAAACGAACCTTAAGGGGAACCGCTTCGATCTCGGTGAAAAATGCAAAACTTATGGTTGTTTATCTTATTTTGAAATAAAATGTATGAAATAAAATAGTTTCATCTTATTTGCGAGTATCGTTTAATAATTAGGTGGTAGAGCTGATGCCGGGCTCGACTGTGGAGGTACCACCATCTTACTCGTAAATCCTCCCAAAGTTATTCGGGGGAGAGTAAGACAACAGCTCGCAGGCAAAACCAGGCGGCCCACCATTGCCTGGGACCGATGGATGGCGGTATGTCCATCCCCAATTGCCGGGCCGTATATAAAACAGACTGGTGACAAGCAGCGGCGTCACTGGTGCAAGGGTTTCGGCACCGCACTCACCAACCCACCTGCCCAGCGTGTGTGAGTATGGGCATTTCTTCCAAGAGGACCGCCAAGAGTGGCGAAATCCTGGAAAGGCCTATTCCCAGCAGTGGATGAAACAGGCTGATGGATGGTTTAATAATTATCAGGGGTTTTAAGCAGAATGGCTTTATTTTATGGATTATATTTCGCGTGAATATCCATGCCATCTTTAAAGTTGTTGTAGACATTAATTTACAACGTAATACTTATAAAATTACATAACTGTGGTAGGAAAGTCTAATTGACAATAAACTATGGTCGCAAAATGTCATAAATCACATTTTTATTCAATAATAAGAAAAACAACCATAAGTTGTGCATTTCGCACCGATATCGAAACGATCCCCCTTAAGTTGTTCAAAAATACCTTTTGAAAATGAGTAATTTTAGGATATAAAAATTATAAAATAGTGATGCTCACGTCATATTATTTTAAGGTTTAGTTTATTATAAATACTAGTTTATCATCTATACCTATAGGTACTAAAAATAAAGTAGTGATAATGTCTTGTCTGTACATTGAATATTTTTATGAAATTATAAATGCATCTTGATGAAAACCACTTGTACACTGTTTACACAAAATTTACTAAACTACAGGTACTTTTAACCCAACCGGTTTCGAGTACAAGTGGTTTTCATCAAGATGCTTTCCATGTTTCACCAAGTGCCAACAATCGCATGTATAAGTTAAATTATAAATGGAATGGGTTATTGGCACTGTACTGAGGACAAACGTAAAATTTTTAAAATTTTTGTCTTATCTGTCTGTATGTATGTATGTAGGTACCTATGTACGAGTATGTTCCGTTTTAGCTCGAGAACTAATTAATGGATTTAGATGCCGTTTATTTATTATCATTGTACTGACCGTGGTCATCATAATTATAGGCTACAGGGGGTGTTCATAAAATAACGCCCGAGACAAAAACAGGGCAGAGCAGCGAGCAAAGGCTGGTTGTTATTAGAACATTGTACTTAAAACTCCCACATAATTACCTGCGCTCAAATTTCCAGTCTTCTAAATTTCGCGTCGAAAATAACACACAATGTTATAATTACGACGAAACACAGAACAGCTGCTGTCAAAACAGCGCGTCTTTGTCTTACTTACCATAAAACGATACACTGGAGTTCAAGAGTGTACTTTACTTACTACCTTCATTTTGGTTTAAAACCATCAGCGTTATGTAAATGCTTAGAGCTACATACGTGAATATTTGTGCTGAGGCCGGACTCAAGCGTGGGGGTACCACCATCTTACTGGCAAACTCCCTCGAAGTTATTCAGGGGAGAAAGAGGACAGCTCTCAAACAGCCTGAGACCGATGGATGGCGGTATATCTGTCGCAGTCATCTGGTTGAATCTGCTATTTGATTGAATGACTAGCGCGTCTATTGAATGACGACATTTAATTGAATGACTAAAGGACAACACGTCAAGGCGTTGAATGTAACGTTCAACATCTTGACTGAACGTCATTTAGCGAAGTCGTTGAATGGGATTTAGCCAACTTTGTAATGTTTGGTTAGGGTGACCATGAGTTCGCAATTAAGTTAACCTTACGATATTACTGTCGATTGCCGTAAGTTTCATCATTGGCCGCCAAAATTTTAGGTCGTCCATAGTGGGGTCCCATGTAGGGTGACCATAAAGATTAGTTTTGCTTATTAGGTAGGAAGCTCATGAGAATTTTGGGAGACTAAAAAAATTACTGATTTATAAACTGCTAAGCTTAAAATAATAAAAGATTGTAGCATGATTTGCAATGCTCTACTTAATCTCATATTTTTGCTTCGTATAAAAAAGTGAAAAACATAGACAAATTGTTCATATTATTTCAAAAGTAATTTATTAAAATATGCGAGTCTCTGGGACTCCAAAAAGTTGTTAAATTAAGTCTTTGTCACCTAATGAGGGTTTAGATTAAAAAAAATACTTAAAATCACAGGATCAGTTTCTTTTAAGACTAATGCACTTTAAAGTAAATTTAATCGAAAAATATATAAACACAGTTTATATACGAGCTGTTTGACGCCATATTTGTTTTGGTGACTACTAGCGCCGCAGTGGAAAAAAAATGAACTAAATTTGAATCACCTGACTGATTTTACGTCCGCTCTGTTCATAGGGCTGTGTTACAATCCGCTAGCTAGTTGGACGTTGAGTGACGCTTGTTCAATCAACGTTCGGCCTAGTCATTCAATTGAATTTCGTCATTCAAGGAATGCACTAGTCATTCAATCGAATAGCAGATTCAACCAGATGACTGCGACATATCCATCCCCAAATTAGATGGATGCATGGTGCAAATTATTCCTATTTTCTATTTTAAGATATTTTGCACTTGCTAGAAAAGCAAAGCTGTCTTGTAATTCTCGACTAGAAGTAAATTGTCTTCCTCTTCTGCCGTCATTTGCTCTAATAGCGTCACCAATGGTCGGACTTACTCGGAAGTCACGATAAAAGCCGAAGGTGCGCGAACGCTCGTTCGTTTTCAAAATGGCCGCCATTGTGCAAATGGTACGCTCTTCTACACTGGCGTTCACGAAAATTTACAATCACAGATATGAAACCAAGTATATATTTGACTGAGGCAGCATCTCAGTGCTCGCGGCTAGATTTTATCGCTTAAATTGCGTAGACACCCCTTTTACACGTGTGTTTAAAGATGTGAGAAGGGAAAAGGATTGGATGAGGTTTCGAGTTAGAAACAAACACCTTTAATAGTAATATAGAATGATTTTTTATACAAAAAAAAATACAAGCTAAGTCATAAACAAGCAGAACCTAACTGTAAATATTATTATTAGAGTGCATTACAAACTAGAAAAGATCAATCAGAAACAAATTTAAAGACAAGAATTTGAAAAAAATCCTCTAGCCAGATTTTGAACCTGCGATCTCTTGTTATCAATACCAGAGAGTACACCGAGGTATATAACCAAACCTTTAAATTTTTCAACCAAACTTAACCACCGATTTTTTGTTTTTGTAGCGGTTTGATCTAACCAGCTTGTGATGCACATACTGAACGCTCACGAGGGCGTTATGTGATTTCACGCCTTGCTCGTAGGAAACAGATGACATTGTCATTGCTACAATATGTGTTGCTTCAGACAGTTAAGAAATTCGCAGTACTAAGATTATGTTTTTATTGCGAAATCCATCGCTTGGGAATCTCTAAACATTATTATTGGAGTGCATTACAAACTAGAAAAGATCAATTAGAACCAATTTGAATACGAGAAATTAAAAAAATTCCTCGGACCAGGATTCGAACCTGTGACCTCTTGTTATCAAGACAAGCGCCAAGTATTAAAAATATTTAAATCGTTACAAATATACCACACGAGACATTCTATTGATTTTATATCTAGCACGTTAGAGCTAAAACAGCAACATTATGATTTCCTATTGAAATACCGCATCCAAAAATTACATATGCAAAATGTGCCTCCTTACCCACGCTCAGCGTGATAAAAAATGAAAAAAAAGCTCGGCAAAAATCTCCAAGCAAAGGTGTTGATGTTAATGACAGTGTTTGCGGAGCAATTTACGTCACATGACGTAGATGACATAATGACGCAGATCCTTAGATTTGGGTGATTTAGCAGCATTTTGATACAGAGAAGATAAAATTGGAGTACCTATTTAATTCATACATGAGCTTCGCTCGCCTGAAAGTGTCTTTAAATCAATGCAGTAGGTATATTTTTTTTACGAGTTACATAAAATCTATTATCGGCTGTTTTCAGCTCAGCAGCTGTTTTATTAACACTCCCTATAGCCTATACTTTGACCAGGGTTACTACGATGAGAAAAAAAAAATGGCATCAAAATTTCATTAAGTTAAACGGAATATATGTACAGACAGACAGACAAAAATTCAAAAATTGTAGTTTGATTTAAAATTTCGCAAAAATATATAATGTATAGACAAAACTTTTTATAAGAAGCCCTAAATAGGACTGATGGTTGTTTTTATTTCTTTAAAATATCAGTCCTATTTTATTTTCGCACTTCATGTTAAACTGGTTAAACAGTAATAAATAAAATAAATGGACAGAAAACTCACCTGTATCCTTCATTACAGTATAAAATTAACGGTTTCTTACCTGCAACAAAAAAAAACAAATCATTAGGACTCATAAAAAACACATTCTATACGCGCGCGAATTGAATGCAGCCGGGACCTGGGTGAGGCGCGGGAGAGTCCGCACACCGTATGCCTAACAGTGTAGTGCTGAGTGTTACCAGTATGCACTTCAAATTTCGGACGATGGGCCTTTTGAAAAGGGACGAATTTGGAAGAAAAGGGACGGTTTTTCAATGTTGTATGAAATTAAAGTTAAATTTAAGGGATTAGCAATTTAATAATTTATTTTTTTAATAGTTCAGCTTTAAAGACTAAAATGTAATTTATACACAAAAAATCAACGACGAAATTAGTATGTTTAATGTAGACATTAAAATTCTCGCTTGTCCGAAAAGGGACGATGGATGATAAGTGACAAAAAAAGGACGGTTAATCGCCAAAAAGGACGAAAATCGTCCCTTTTAGGACGATCTGGCAACGCTTCTGCATGCGTAGGGAAGGACGAACGGCAGGGAAGACGGCAGTGTGTAAATAGGCAATTCCACAGAGCTGCATTCAGTTCGCGCGCGTAATGTAGCTATTTTACTAAGATTTCTTCAGAACCAACTGCATATATACTATACATACTACGTACTATACATGTACTGTACAGCGTACACAATAAGACGAAAAGAAAAGCCAATATAAAAACTTGCATTTTCATTCGTTTTGGTATTGGGATTTAGTTTAAATAATATTAAATACATAATAATGTTCATAATAAGATATTGTTATTACTATCTTTAAATACAATCCGATAACTACATATATTTCAATATTTGAAAATTATATTTTTAATATAAGATTAAATATTTTCAAAATAGATTTTCCCCGCCTCAGTGGACAAATGTTTTTATAGTTGTTTTTTTTATAGTTTACCCATTGGGTATAAAACCCAAAGAAATTACCCTAAAGGATAACACCGCTAAACGATAACCTATTTTAGAGACCAACAAAGTTACCCACCCTCAAAACCCATAAATCAACAGGAAACCGAAGGCCGAGCACCGAAATGACGGAAATAGGGGCATCAGAACACCCCCATATGCTCCCGGACTATGATTAATGGGGTCTCATTAACTTGTGTCTATTCGTCTTGTCCATTGTTAGGGTTCCATCAATAAACTTTAACCTTTTGGAGTTTTTCTCTGTAGGTATAACCAAGAAGTCTGTCAAGTGTGAGTCGTACATAATGTATGGATTCCGTAAATTCAAAATAATTGGGTGCTTGGTGAAATTTTAGGGCCGCTGTTACATGGGTAAAAGATGGGTTACTGGCAAGGTCTTTGTTGAAACATTCTTATGTTGAAAAGAGTTGCAAGTGTAAAATGTTATTGAAGGCGAGATGTAAAACATTATTGATGTCGAACGTTATTTATACCTATGCGTTTATATTATATTAATAACGGAACCAATTAATAAAATCCCAATAAAATACTTTAGAACGGTATATTTTTATAACAATAATTGTCTGGTCTTAAGTTCGTTTGATACCTGATAATTTGACTCATATTTTCTAAGTAATAATTTCAATAGACGTTATATTTTTGTGCAATATTTAATGTACAATATTAATTGAAACATCCCTTACACCTTCTTTCCTGTGTTATGTGATCCACTAACGATTGAAATAAAATATAGAAGTATGTATTTATTTATACAAAAGACGTTAAAAAAGTTATAGAAAGTAAAAATATATATTCCCACTAATCACACTATATTCCTATCCTACTAATATTATAAATGCGAAAGTTTGTTCGTGTGTGTATGTATGTGTGTGTGTGTGTGTATGTTTGTTACTCTTTCACGCTAAAACGGCAGGACGGATTTGAATGAAATTTAGAATGGATATAGCTTATATACTAACTTAACACATAGGCTACTTTTATCCCGGAAAAAAGCATGTCGTTAAACCGAATAACACGCGGGCGGAGCCGCGGGCAAAAGCTAGTATTCAATAAATTCTCATCTGCGAAAAAGTTGTATCAGGATCGTAGCAGATGGAAATCTGTAGTCTCCGCCTACCCCTCTGGGAGACAGGCGTAAGTATACATATGTGCAATACATGATATTGTGCAATAATATTGAAAGTCTGTAGGCCTCCGAAGAGTATGAAACATAAAAATACCCAAAGGTAAATGTCCCCATCCCTACGCCCTCTACACACTCGCGCACTATGATAAATGCGCACTCATTAAGCGGTAGATGCCAGTCCTGGGAAATAACCGGGATATTATTTTTAAACACCTCTTAATAGAATGTAATATATCGAGCGAAGTGCTCGAAGTTTGTGGGTTCGGTTGGCTAGAGAAATACAAGTGACATTAATTTATGCAGCCAAATCCATACTGATGGATTAGTAAGTGATCAGTATTTTGGATAAATAACATTTTTCTAGTTAGAATAATTTTCACAGAAATATTGCGTGTGTATAAAACCATTTTTCGATTCAGGGATCCGTTTGCGAAATATTAAGCTTTAAGGCGCGTGTTCCCAGCGTCATCCGAAAATTACTACCATTGATGAAGTTATTTCTCTTAAACGGCTAACTTAAAAATTATGAAAAAAATATATGTCATTATTTAAAGTATAAGAAACAATCTCATAGCAGGAAATTATTCTCGCCTATACGAAACACCTTGAAAATATTTCCCAAAGTCAAGCTGTTCTTAGAATAAAATTGGCTATTTCTTGGAAGCCGCTAATGTTATTTGTATGGTTCTTGCACTAAAATACAAAAAAAGTTTAGTTTATAAAACTCATTGTTGGAAATTTAAAAATGTTGATTTACAGCAGAGTTAATAAATAAAAACTAGATATTTTGAGAGCGCGTGGCATCAACGTTGCCGTAAACGGCAAGTTTCGGAGCAGTCGATTACAAAATAAAATGAAAGGTTCATTTTGACTTTATTTAAAATATCTCAAGGTCATTGCACAAGGGCTACAAGGGTCTTAAAGTGCAAATTTTTGTTAGAGTCAAGTATTTCCCCCTGTCAGCTAAACGGTTGTTTTTGGGTATGGGAATACATTCACGGCTGTAGTATATAACTAGGTAAAGTTAGGTAAACTATCACAGCTAAGTGGGTTTACAAATTAACTAATAGTCGACCAGCATATTGTGACGGGTCACTACGGAACCCTACACTGCGCGTGGCCCAACTCACACTTGGCCGTTTTTTTTAATTTATGGCTGTATTTAAAATTTACTAATGGGTTTAAGATAAGAATTTAATTTAGTTTTGAACCTTACGAGTAGCACCGAAAAATATTTAAGTTTCTTTGTAAAAGCTTAATTAATTTATTAGTTTAATTTTCTAGGAATATGTATGTATATATTAATTTAAAATAGGAATATGAAGTAATAAAACGTTAATAAGTGCGTTTGACATTCCTTTTTGACATTTATTAGAAATAAAGTCACCAAAAATATTTCTTCTAGTCCCTTACTACTTAGATAGTTTAGGGTAAAATAACTAAGACAAGTACAGAACCCACCAATCACGTTACGAGTAATTGAGCCTGCATCAATGTTGATCCCTATTTGCCATGATTCATACACTATACGTGCCTCTACTTCAATATGAAAGGTAAAGACAACCTTTCTGCGCCGTATACATAAATATAAACGTAAAAGTGCAAGGGAAATTGTGTTTTCGTGGGTAATTTTCCCGTAACAAAAGGTTTGGGAAATAAAAGGTTTTCGTTCAAGCAGGTAAAACGTTTGGGTCGTCTGCTTTTAAGAAATATTAGTTGCTGTTCTTTGAAAATTTCAGCGCACTCTATAACAAACGGAGCTCGAACATATGTGGTGACTTTCGTTTATATAGCCAAATTCATACTGGAGACTTGAGAGTGGCCAGGACCAAGGTTCAATGACCCTGATCGCAAAATATGAAAAAAAATATAATTTGCCTCTATCTATACCTGTTAAAGAACAAACTCGACTCCATTAGCATAGGAGGTAAAAAAAATATTTTGCGTATTTCACACAAAGGGTCATTGAAATTTGGTCCTGACCAGTTACCGAGTCTCCAGTATGAATTTAGCTCTATAGACGAGTAATACTTTAATAAATATATAAGGTTACTTTAATTTATGCAGCCAAATTCTTACTGAAGACTCAGTAAGTGCTCACTAACAGGGTTCGATAGGGGCTAGGCTTGTGTTTGTAAGGAACACGAAAAGAATAATTTACGAATTTCACAAAAAGGGTCATCGAACCTTGTTACTGAGCACTTACCAAGTCTTCAGTAAGAATTTGGCTGCATAAATTAAAGTCACTTTACATTACAATCTAAATATTAGATATTAATATTAGATGATGTAATGTTACTAATAAGTTTTGAATATACAAGTCCTTTTTTATTTGCGGGGTTGTTTCTTTGGGGAAACTGTTCAGTATGATCCATTGATTAGACCATCTACACCCACTATACGATAAATAAATTACTATTCTTGATTTTCAAGGAAAACCTCTACCTTTTCCTCCGTACCAACACACCATGGCACTCCGAAAAAGGTAAATAATAGTCGCACATTAATTAGGGAATTTTCGCGGAAAGGCTGTGCGGGTAGTCGTAAATTGAAAAGAAAAACGTACCGGCCCACTTTTACTGGGCAAATGGGAGCCATCACGGTTAAGCACATACCCCTGATATATCTGGTGTGCAGGGCGGATAATCGTATGAGGAATACCTTGAGAGTTCATGTTTTTTTTGGGCATTTTCGGTCTGGAAATCGAAGCTCTGCTTTTAGCCTGTTTTTCTTAGACCTGTTTGTTCAAATGGTCAGAGATAAATTAAACTTATACTAAATCTATTAATATATAATTAAGCAATCTAAACTATAGTAAAAACCACATTATAATCTGTCAAATAGCCGTCAAGTTATGAAGAGTTACAGTTTTATTTTATTTAAGAAGAGTAGTTATGAAGTTTCAGTTCTGAAGAGTAACAGGATTTTAAAATTGTATTTAATAATTAAAACAGGAATATATCGTGATTAAATTTTAGTAAGGACAATTATAATATTTGTTTTCATGAATTTCTAAATGGATATATCACTTATGACCAAAACATTTTTCATATTTTTTGCATAATTATATATTTTTACAATATCGGTTTTTAGTACTTGCAATTTCAATATATTTGATTTTACGAAGAAGAAATTTTTTGCTTTCTTTTGGAGTGGCAATATCTCGAACAATTTTTTTTTTTTCTTTATTTGGTACATCATATTATGTAGGCAAGATAATGCTGATTTAGCCGATTGCGAAGGCGTTAATTTTAGTTTTAATGCTGTCAAAACCAAATTTTCTTTATTCCAAAACAGTTCTTTTGTGTTATCAACATAAACTATACATTGGGACAGCACTAAAACAAAATTTTAAGCCTTCAGAATCGATTTTATTGTTGTGCTAAATCAAGTCTTTATCTAACGGTTCAAAAGTTACGGAGCTGTGACAGATGGACGGACAACGGAGTCCCACCATAATGGTTCCTTTTTTTATTATTTACATACCGAACCCTGAAAATTAAAAGATTAATGAACTATATAATCTGGAATTTTAGCAATCATAATAAAATGTGGGCAGCACAGTCCAGCAGAGCAGATATTAACAAAAATTTACATTTAGTTTTTCGTGACTGGGCCTTTCGCCTCGCAACTTTAATACCTATATTATGTTTTCTATTTCCTGGGGTACTATAACGAGGTACAAAAAAGAGTGTCTTATGAAAGAGTCTTCACTTGTCAAACTTGATTTTTTACATACAAAATATTAAGTTTGACAGCTGAAAACCCTTTCAAAAGACACTCTTTTTTGTTTCTCGTTCTAGGCAAACCCAACTGCTTTCCCTTCTTGTATTTATTTGTCTAAATATGAATAACGAGTGACACAAACCACTAATACTATTATTTAAATTATCCATCCATCCATCCATCCATCAGCCTGTTTCGTCCACTGCTGGACATAGGCCTTTCCGGGATTTCGCCACTCTTGGCGGTCCTCCTGGAAGAAATGCCCATACTCACACACGCTGGGCAGGCGGGTTGGTGAGCGCGGTGCCGAAACCCTTGCACCAGTGACGCCGCTGCCCGTCACCAGTCTGTTTTATATAAGGCTCGGCAATTGGGGATGGATAAACCGCCATCCATCGGTCTCGGGCAATGGTGGGCCGCCTGGTTTTGCCTGAGAGCTGTTCTCTTACTCTCCCCCGAATAACTTCGGGAGGATTTCCGAGTAAGATGGTGGTACCTCCACAGTCGAGCCCGGCATCAGCTTTACCACCTCTTTATTTAAATTATATATGTATATTTTTTTATACAACATTAATTCGCATGGGACATAAAGTGACGTAAGCACTATTTAAATGTGATAGTTGGAAAAATGAGTATTTTAGGAAACGAAATCCAAGCATAAGCTAGTCACTCTAAGTTGCAATAACATATGAGAAATCTATTTTTTTCTCCGATTTCCGACGTGAAAAGGTTGGGAAGGTGGAAGGATAGATTTTCTTGTATGATGTAATGTGGATATAAAATAAGAAATGCTAGTATTTTAGGAGAAACATCCTGAGATTTTTTGACGTATTTTAGGAGCACTCTCTTCACTTATTGAAATAAAGCAAGATAGTAGATACTAGGGAATAAGTGACTTTCTTTAGTAGTCACATTTATACTGAAGTGAAAACTGCGAGTCATGGGAAATAGCATATAGTCTGTCAAAAAAGTGTTGAAATTAATATTGAAGTTTAATAAACTTTATTGAGCTTTAAACGCTAAAGTTGTATAATTTAGGTAAAATATTTATGAAATAACAACGCGGTAAACTCGATTTAACAGATTTTGTACTTGTTTGTTTGGTGTAACCAGGCGAAAGTAAAATAGTTTCTTCAATATTCATTTCAACAATTTTTTGACAGACTGTACGTACGGTTTCCACCAAGTCACTGTTTATCATAGTAGTTCGTACTACGTCCTCATAGAGAGGACAATCGGTAAATAATTGGGCCAAGTGCGAGTCGGATTTGCGCACAAAGGGTTCCGTACCACCACATAATACGGGTTCGAAACCCTAAAAACAATATAGTAAATAACAACAGTATAAATGCCAAAGTATCAACATCAAGGCTACAAAACATAAGGCGCTAAAATGGTAGCGTCTTACAAAAAATTTACCTCCTTTACATACCTTAAGAGTATGTCCTACTAGCTTTTGCCCGCGGCTCTAGGGTATAAGCTATATCCATTCTAAATTTCATGGAAATTCGTCCAGCCGTTTCAGCCTGAAAGAGTAACAAACATACACACACACACACACCCTCACCCACACACACACACACCCTCACACACACACACCCTCACACACACACACCCTTAGAAACTTTCGCATTTATAATATTAGTGTGATACTTTGACCAAGTTTAATACTTGTATGTATTACCGTCGTTAAGTTAGAGCTAAAACAAAATTAAAATAATGCAACTTTATCGAGCTTCCTTTTATGGGGAGCTCTCTAAATATATTAATATAATATATTATTATTTGTCATAGCAGTGGCCTTAGTAATGTATTCTGTGAAAATTTCAACTTTCTACCTATTACGGTTAAAGCCTGACCAACCAACAGAGAGACAGACAGAAAGACAGATAGCGGAGGCTTAGTAATAGGGTCCCGTTTGGCACCCTAAAAAATACGGTATCGCTTATGGCTGTATGCACAGTGCAGCCTGCATCAAGCTATACACATTGACTATAAGCTGACCTCTCATTGTACGGGAAGTCTATACAATGAGAGGTCAGCTTAAACTGAAAGTGTTTAGCTTGATGTGGGCTCCACTGTACATACATCTCGAAATATTTGCTGTTGCTCCCATATTTATACTGTGGGGATCCAAAATCATACCTGGTCTCTGGAATGTCGTTTATCATCATTACTTTCCATCAACAACGAAGTTAAATTATGTTGAATACTCATTTCCATGTCTAATTTTAGTAACAATAAATAACGCCGGATTTAACTTTCGCAACTTTATTAAACCTGACATTTTCCAACAAAACCGATCAGAGTTTCCATACGAACTGACAAAAACAATTCGGCCGATAACAAGACTCTTAACTTCTAAGTCATAAAGGCGATTATTAAAGAACGCAGTGCTTTAATAGATCGGGTGAACAAAGTTAACATTTTGCCCGCCCTTGTTATAAAACGGTTGACTAAAGCCGCACTTTTAAATTGAGTTCCGATTTAGACTATCCTGAAACCGAGTCCTGAAATGACGTCCCAAAAAGTTCGACGTCACTGAAAACAATTAAGGCGCATAGGCACGCCACCGTTTGAGTAAAAACTTCGATAACCCGTTTCTCTGTTGTTTTTTGTTATAGACAAAAGTTCAAGACCTCTATAGTTCAATACAGGCATTTACAAAGTCACTATCTGGCTCAAATGTAAAATTTTGGTATAGGTACAATTTAAGACAAGAAAACAACTTTGTATGTATGTAAATCTGTCTAGCTTGATATCTTTAAAATAAAATGAAATGAAAATTTTTGCCGAAATGGTGCCTTTTGAAATACCACTACCAGATGATAGAGGTATTATACTTTGGTCTATAACGAAAAACAATAGAGGAACGGGTTATCGAATTAAGACCATAACGGTTGCGTGCCTATGCGCCTTAAGTAGTACTTTTTAAACCAGTTCCTGGATTTGTTTGGGCAAAAACGATTTTGAACTCATTGAAAATAACCTGGTAGGAACGTAACGGATAAACGGATAGACACAATTGATTCAATTGTTATATTTTTTGGAGAAGTACGACAGATTAAAGTTTGTGTCTGAGGCACAGGTTGAGTTGTTGACTTGTGTTTATAAGTTTACTAGCTTTTGCCCGCGGCTCCGCCCGCGTGTTATTCGGTTTAACGACATGCTTTTTTCCGGTATAAAAAGTAGCCTGTGTTAAGTTAGGGTATAAGCTATATCCATTTTAAATTTCATCCAAATCCGTCCAGCCGTTTAAGCGTGAAAAAGTAACAAACATACATACACACACACACACACACACACACACACACACAAACTTTCGCATTTATAATATTAGTGTGATAGTGTGGTTATGTCAAGTCAATGTGATTACTACTAGAAGGGACTTAGTACAGTTTTCAACATTAACACAATGTTTTCAAATATTGCGATTTAATAATGTTGTGCACAGACGGTTCACATGGCTCGACTGTGGTGGTACCACCATCTTACTCGGAAACCCTCCCGAAGTTATTCGGGGGAGAGTAAGAGAACAGCTCCCAGGCAAAACCAGGCGGCCCACCATTGCCTGGGACCGATGGATGGCGGTATATCCATCCCCAATTGCCGGGCCTTATTAAAACAGACTAGTGACGGGCAGCGGCGTCACTGGTGCAAAGGTTTCGGCACCGCGCTCACCAAACCCACCTGCCCAGCGTGTGTGAGTATGGACATTTATTTCTGGAAAGGCCTATGTCCAGCAGTGGACGAAACAGGCTGATGGATGGATGGATTCGGGTACGTGACCCACGTAACCCTAATACTACATTATAAATTGGCGTTATCAGTATTTGTCGTAGAAATACAGTATATGGCATGTGGTGTACAAACAATTCCAAATTTATTACTAGTTCCGTTTTTGACAAAAATGCCAAAATATTAACAACACTGAAAGAAATAATGGCTGTTGTTACTACGTTCAAGAAAATGATAACTCACATGCCAGGGTAAGTAAAAAGTATATTTTTTGCACTTTTTTCATTTTTTTATGGAATTCTCGGTTTTGTGTCAATATTCTACACAAAATATCCAATTTCAGGTCTGTAAATTTATCCGTCTATGAGCTAGAAGACTCAAGACATGACATACGGACGGACAGACAGCAGAATGACATTGATAGGGCTCCGTTTAGCCCTTTGGGTACGGAACCCTAAAAACTATAAATGAAAAACTGGGTCTGGCGGGTCTATTATGTAACTTAGTGCCGGTTGCCATCTGGTTGCTAAACACCAAAAACATAGATAAAAACTGAACTATTAAAATTGCCTTCAAAACAGCATAAACGTATCCTTAGATAATCGGAATTCGATAGTATATCTATGTTTTTGACGTTTGGCAACCAGTTGGTAACAGACTCAACGATACATAATCTAGGAGCGGGTCGCTGCCATCCGGTAGGTTGTTTTATACTTATTTATTTAAAATAAACCTTCCTTTTTAACAAACTTAAAATACCTGTGTATAGACTTACATTCTTATTTTAATATGTGAGAAATTTCGAACCGAAATTTAATACTTTTGGAATGTTATTGCTTTAAAGAAGACATTTTACCGTTCATGTTAAGCTGAATATTGTTGCAGATTTTAAGATTTCTCTTAAATGTGTCTTTTTATTACTTGAAATTTAAGACTTATTTGAAACTGGAGAAAGAATGTTTATTTAAGAACCAATCAAGTTTATGGCTATTTTCCTGGAAAAACTCAACTTATCTGTATCTACAAACCAAATAATCATCTTAGTTGTTTTTGAATTGTGCCACAGACAAACAACAGTGTTGTTGAGTAAACCAAAACTTATTTGTAAAAAAAACATGTTAATAAAAAGGTATATAATCCCGGTTCAGAGCTCCTCACGTCCAGATTTACTTTTCTGATTTTCTATACCGCAGTGATATAAATTTAATTTATATAAGAGGACATTTATTTATGCAGCCAAATTCATACTGAAGTCTCAGTAAGTACGGTATGAAGGTTAGATGACCCTTTTTGGGAAATTCGAACATTATTTTTTTCGTGCTCCCAAACGCAAACCCAATCCCAAGTCGATAATACAGAAAGCCAAATTTTTTTTTTTTTAATTTCACAAAACATACTGATCGCGCACCAAGCCTGAATTTGGCTGTAAAAATAAATGTCACCTTGTATTTTGCAAAAATGCGGGAACAGAAAATGTAGTCAAATATTTTTTATTATGTTTTATTTGGAGTCGTTATAGATCGCTTCAAAGTAATTCCACTATTATAACATGAAAAACGAAAAAAGTGAAATTTCGAACTACCCTACTATACACGTTACGATTTGTAATGTTTAAATTATATCATAATAACCGGCCAAGTGCGAGTCGGACTCGGGCATGAAGGGTTCCGTACCATTATCTATAAGAACGGCAAAAAAATCATAAATATTTCAAGCGTCTACCTGTTGCCATTATCAATATCGAGCAAAAAATCTCGTTTGTTGTATGGGAGCCCCCTTTTATATTTATTTTATTCTGTGTTTTAGTATTTGTTGTTATAGCGGCAACAGAACTACACCATCTGTGAAAATTTCAACTGTCTAACTATCACGGTTCATGAGATACAGCCTGGTGACAGACGGACAGCGGAGTCTTAGTAATAGGGTCCCGTTGGTTACCCTTTGGGTAAGGAGCTCTAAAAATGATAGCAAGTATAAACAAAGTTAAGCGTATTTATATTTTTCTTTTCTGTACTGCAGCGCCTTTTCTCTCGAACTTTCTTTCTTAATATCTAAAACTTATAGATTCTACTTATGTATACTCTAAGTTATAAATATATTGCAGTGGGCTATTGTGTCGTCTTTATCAAATATTATAAAGAAACTACAAAAAGAGAAAATAAAACTGGAGAAGGTTACATTCAAAAAGAAAACTCAAAAAGAGCTGTGCTTATTTTATTATAGCTAATATTTGGGACTAAGCTTCACAGTTCTAGGAATCTAGTAAATATTTGGAAAAGATTAAGTAAAATAGAGGGTATTTATGAAATATACGACACACTTTGAGAGATTATCTTTCTACCTATAACGGTTGAAGCTGTATACCCCTGTGACAGACCGACAGACATACAGAGGAGGCTTGGTAATAGGTTCCCGTTTGGCACCCTTCGGATACGGAACCCTAACAATTCAGTACTCAGTTTGATTTTATCTCAAAATCGACCTGAGGTTATCATCTAACTACCTTCTCCAGCCGTACTTTAACGCAACTCCTTGGAAGCCTATTTTAATATCTTCCATGACAAAGGTAGGAAAAGGTTGCGTGCCCCTTCAATGCCGCGGCATTTTGACGTTTCTTACTCAACTGTGACGTGCTATAGTGTTCTTGTCACGAAAGAAGTCCCACGGATTAAGGCATTTTCGTATTTATGCTTTGACAATAAGAGTTTTGACAGGGGACTTCATTCGTGATACACTATAGATACAGTTTTACCTGTCTGCGGAAAATGACAGAAATAGGTCGCTTTCTTGGTTATGTTGAGTTCTGTATAGTTAAACATGATAAGGGTTTGAACATATACAAGGTGACTTTCGTTTATGCAGCCAAATTCATACTGGAGACTCGGTAAGTGGTCAGGACCAAGGTTCGATAAGCCTGTCTGCGAAATACGAAAACATTTTTTTTTGTGCTTCTATACATGTTCAAGAACCACCTCGACTCAATTAGTATGGAATTTTCTGTTGCGAAATTAGCATATAAAAATACCGACGCGAAAATTTGATTAAAACACCTATAGGTTTAAAATGTATCAATTTCATACCAAAAAGGTTAATTAATCGTTTGACATCGTCACGCTCGATAAAAATCCCCAAAAAGGTTTCACCGGTGTTTACAAGTGTGGACTGCGGAATGAAAGCCAAACTTGTGCACCCACGTTTCACCGATGATTATTACGTCCTGCGGGATGGGTGGCGACGTACTTCGGGCACAAATACGGACCAACAGCATAACGTGCCTTCCGAAGCACGCGGACTGATCACAAATGTGCCCCTACGGGATTCGAACCGGCTACCTCCGGATTAGTTTTCGAGTTACCGAACCACTGAACCACAGAGGCGGTAAACGTAAACTAAAAAAATATTAAAAAACACGACTGCCGGAATAGAGACGTAATTCTGATTTCGGTGCAGTCGGGGGACTATTACATTGTATACGTGTTGTTTTGAATGTCTCTCGACTGCACTGAAATCCGAATAAAATCTCTCTTTCGGCAGTCGTGTTTTTTTAATATTTCTCAGGAACAGGATGCTATAAGGATTCTAATGATACCACACACTTCGTAATCGAAGTTATGGTGGAATTTAAAAAATACCCACATGAACGCTGAAAAAAATACACTCCTTTTTTGGGAACAGTCGTGTAAAAAGGCTTTTGTTAAATTTCCCCGAAAACTTTCCGACAAAGGCTACATTTACTCGGAAATTTTAGCTTAATCCAGTAAAAAATCTTCTGTACGTTTCCATTATATAAAGTATGAAAGGTTACCAAGAAAATAATCTACCCACACAAGTTTCAGTAAAGGTGAAATCTATTTTAGTTTGCAATTGTGCAAAATTTAATATTTTCTTACGAGAAATTCTACTCTGTTCCGAAACGATGATATTAATATAAACTGTACGACAGTTTAAACCTTTTTACAGAACCCTTAAAAGGGATTAAAATAGTTACCTTATCAATACAGACCCCTATTGTTAATTCTATTTACCTTTATTTATCAAATAACGGTATTCGCCTGTGATTTAGTACGTTGGTAAAGATTAAACGAATTAACAGAAACGACATTTTATTTTCACATTAAAATAGCCTTGAATTAATGAATTTGAAACTTTCGAATGAATTAATATACACTTTATTATAATAAGAGAATTAATAATAGTAGTCGCTACGCTATGAGTGTGGTGAAGAGGCAATACCTTACGAGGACGATTTGAACCACGAGCGATAAGGGAGTTTTCAATGCATAGTGTGAGTAAATAAATGAAACGTAATTAAAGAAACAATAAATACTACAAATTAACTTAGGCGGGCATTTTTTTTTCTTTGCACGCAAGTTATCAATTTGACGGAATAAGCTGCTTTTAGTTGGATACGTTCGTAGCTCATTTCTGAAAATTGCATCTACCTATATATGGTGCACAAGAAAAGACTGGAAACTTTCTTCAGTAAATTAAAAAATATACAATTTTACCACTATAATAGTGTGGTAAAGTTGACTTCCACAACATTATGTTGTCAAGATAACAGTTGATAAAATATGTCTTTACGAGCACTTGCATAAAAAATAAAATATGTCGTTCAAATTGAAGACATTCTGAAGCAGTTTCTTTGGCACTCTGAATAGTAAACCTTGTATGACTCGAATGATGAGAAAACCTAAACAGGTGTTTCAGGATTCAAGAACGTATCAAATCAAATCAAATAAAAATATTTATTTTGTAAAATAGATACATAAAGTATACTTTCTACAAGTCAAAGTTAATCTTTACAAAAAATATCTTTAGAATAAAAAATTATAAAAAAATAATATGTATATGCTAATAAGGGAAATACATACATACAAAAAATATTTAGGTTGGGCTACAAAAATTTAATGATACACCTACATAAAATAGAGAAATCTAGGAATAAAAATATTATATATAAATGATGCAACGAACAAACAAGTTGATAAATAAATACGGGAAATACATCCAAAAAATATTAAGGTTGGGCTACTATTAAATATTAAGATCGTAGCACATAGAAATCGGCGATGCATGTACTCGTACAATAAGTAAAAACAATTTAAGAACTTCAGAACATAAAATATAGTAGAAGTAGACTTCTCAATGGAAGCTTTATTATGCGATTTTAAATTAATAATGTTATTTTAAAAATAAGGAACAATTTGGACGACGTCACAACAAAAATACGACAGAAATTAAGTGACATTACATTGAAACCCTCTTCTGCAAAACTGTGTCCTATCTACAAGCAGTGGATTATGACTAATCTCTAGCACCACCTTCAGCCTTCGGCGTGAGATTGTGCGAATATTTACTGAAGTATTTATCGCCCGAAGCTGTGTATCATGCGACTTACAATCCGCCATGACTTTAAATCTTATTGCGTTAGCAATAAAGCCGATTGTTGGTGAGTACTGTCTAACAGTTTTGATACGATAATATAGCAACTATTCACAAATCACACCGAGGTTATACGTTGTGAACTTATAAATACCCTACGAATTAGTGGTTACTCCGATACCACTTCCGTTAAGCTTAAACTTTGGTAGAGATACCAACCAAACAACAAAAGGATCCAGCCATGTCAGTGCTACCAACACACCGGACAGAATAGGAGGTCACAATAACAATGGAGATGCTCTAAATAATTCATTGCTCAGACAGAGCCCCCGGGAGGCGATTACAGAAAAACAAGAAATGCTAATGGCGGCCTGGATTGAAGCAAAAACTGTTTTTGTTACATTTACATCCAGAAAACAAGGGAAATAGATTTTATTACCGCGCATTACGCCTCTTTGGCAGCTAAACATCGATAGAATAGAGATACCAATCGAGAAATCTCATAGGAATTCGCAATCAAAAGCATCGAGGAATCGCTTCGGTGATTTCCGGATAACCGATCATTACCGAACGCGCATAAACGCCGTTGATTGGTCCGTTGAAATGACGCTACAAAATGGCGTCCCAACTATTTTAGAAGCGCAAACAGGTCACTTACTAAATCATCCCTGCATTTTCAGCTGCACATTTTTTCTAGCTAAACCAATTTAATTCTAAACGTGTTTGCGCTAGAATCTACAATCGCGGGTCATGAATATCATTAACCATATCGTAAACTCCTGAGAGCCGTGTTTAAATTCCACGCAACGTTGTTTAGACTACGTGGCTGCTTCTTGCTGATTTATAACCTCCTGGTGTAATTGTGGAGAGGATGATAATATTCTACCTACCTATTTATATTTTAGTAACTTCTGCCTTGGGCTTCGCTCGTCTTTCTTCAGGGTCTTTCAATGTCCGACAGTTTTCGGCTTGGTGTTTATTTTATCAACACCCCTATAAAGGTTTATCAACACTTCTAGGCTATAAAGCCTATGTTAGTGGCCTGGGCCACTAAGATGATGATAAAAAAAACGCATCCAAATCCGTTGAATGATTTTCGAGTTAAAACGGAACAGACGGGCTGACTGACAGACATAAGTAAAAATGGGTGAGGAACCCTGTCCATCAGAGATATCATAATCATAGTCCACTCCATAGCTCCTTTAGCAACCTTGCATCGTCGGGGAAAAGTGGATGTACTGAGTGTGGAGTATGACTAACATTTCACAGTTCACACTTATGAACTACTCTGACAACCCCTCGGGGATTCATGTCGTTATGATATGTTTTATTGTTTACGTATTGACAGTTGTTCATTTTTTAGGGTTCCGTACCCAAAGGGTAACCAACGGGACTCTATTACTAAGGCTCCGCTGTCCGTCTGTCACCAGGCTGTATCTAATGAACCGTGATAGTTAGACAGTTGAAATTTTCACAGATGATGTATTTCTGTTGCTGCTATAACAACAAATACTAAGAAACAGAACAAAATAAATATTAAAGGGGGCTCCCATATAACAGACGTGATTTTTTTCCGTTCTTATAGATAACTAGCTTTTGCAGACGGCTCCGCCCGCGTGTTATTCGGTTTAACGACATGCTTTTTTCCGGGATAAAAAGTAGCCTATGTGTTAACTTAGGGTATAAGCTTTATCCATTCTAAATTTCATCCAAATCTGTCCAGCCGTTTCAGCGTGAAAGAGTAACACACATACACACGCACAAACTTTCGCATTTATAATATTAGTAGGAAGTAGGATAGTAGA
The DNA here is from genome assembly GCA_910592155.1 of Ypsolopha scabrella. Lineage (NCBI taxonomy): Eukaryota > Metazoa > Arthropoda > Insecta > Lepidoptera > Ypsolophidae > Ypsolopha > Ypsolopha scabrella. The sequence goes on from OU342987.1 coordinate 14,316,405, forward strand.
ATGGTACGGAACCCTTCGTGCGCAAGTCCGACTCGCACTTGGCCGGTTTTTTTTATAGAACAACTATATATTTTGCAAACCGTAGTAGGACTTGTATGCAAAATCTTGTGACAAACCCATAGATAGATAACGCTTTTTCCCTGTTTTTTAGAAGAAAAATAAAAACTTAGAGCCCAAATGTTTCTCTCCGAATATCTAATGTCAATGAAGCGAATAACAAAAAAACCGATCGTATTTTCATTTTCTTTCGAAAGAAGAATTCGTTCAAATAAAACGCGACTAAAAGGAAAGTATTTTTCTCCTCCAAAAAATTTTCTTATCTTTAAGGCAGACCCCAATTCTGTCATAAACAGTTTAATGGGAAAAAACAATACTTGAAATATGTATAGACCACAGACGTATAATATAGTAACATTAATAAAATACTAATAAACGCATCGAGTCGACGCGTGGCAATTTTAGCTCCGTGAACGTCGGGCCGTTTTAAATATAAATATTGCTTGTTTCCAAACAAAATATCTAACTAGAGAATAGTTTAGGAATGAAAAAATATGTTCCAAGCATAAGCTAGCCAAAACAACCCATTTTTATACGTTTCTTCATACCATGAAGCCTAAATGTAGCTTATTTTTTGTATGGAAACTTGCCACGCTATTTAATCCTTATGTTTGGTCTGCTACTTAGTAATAATTACATGTCTGTGGTATAGACAAGACTCTTTTGCCATCAGCGAAGTTTTCTTCCACGATACCGTTTCGCCAAATTGACATTTTCAAAAGAAAACTTTTTTATAGAAACTCGACCCTTTGCATCGTGAAAGGTTTTATGTAAACCTAAAAAATACCACTAGTATTTTCATTTCAACGGAACATGGCACATATCCGTTTCGTACATATTTGGTTTGCCGAACGTACAGTAGTTTGTTCTAGCTTTTATTAAAAAAAAAGAATATTTCCGAGTTAGTGCCCCGACTACTACCTATGTTTGAACGTGTTTTAATTAAAACCGGTGTTTTCTTGTGTCGTTCGTTTTTGTGATGACAAACGAAGAGCGAAAGTGCCTTTCTTAATAGCTTTTTAGGGTTTCGAATCCCAAAATTAACCACCGAGGGTTCCGTACAAATTAGTAAAAGTTTAAAAAATCTACAAAAAGATTTGGTCACCCGTAAAATTAAGACCGTTACTTAACTGATTTTTTCATGATTTAATTACAAATGTATAATTTTAATATTTTTTTCTATATTAAACGGTATTACTTGCCAAATTTCATAGTTCTAGGTCAACGGGAAATACCCTATAAATCTTGAATCCCTTGAGAGTGTCGAAATATACGTTTTTTGCAGCATGAACGGCCGTATCTTTTTTTTACGTTAGAAGTTTGATATTTTCACAGCTTCTAGGGACTGTAGACTTGAGGATATGGTTTTAATTTCAACTCGCTAACTCCACGCGTTCCCGAGATAAAGGGTCTTGACAGACAGACGGACGGACAGACGGACAACAAAGTGATCCTATAAGGGTTCCGTTTTTTCATTTTGAGGTACGGAACCCTAAAAAATGAACTCTTATGGTATCACTTGAATGTATGATCTTACGTTTAAACTCCACCTGTGAAAACTTGCCAAGTTGTACATATTCAGTAGCAAGGACCCTAACAAACTTTCTTTTAAAACAAGTGAAGAAAGTTGTACATTATTGCAGTCATGACGGAAGGAGCCTCAATAAGCCTCGGCACCCAATTTGATCTCAATTCTTTTTTCGGAGAAGCTTTGCCTTTGTTTTGTACTGAACTCGGTCCCTTTTTCACATTTATGTTTTTGGTGAGATTGCCCTTTACGTTATTAATATTATACAAATTAGCTCACAATGAAAACCTATAGGGTGCTTCCAGTTGAACAGAAACTTGAAATTCAGTTCACAATTAGGTATTCTAACACACGTATAGGAAAAAATAAAAAAATACCTCTTCAAGAAGAAATAAGATAATTGTAATTAATGATAATTAGACCCTTTGGAAAAATAAAGTTTAATAGGTCCTAAGTGCCCAGTTAATGTGGTTGGGTAAAACTGTTCGTGGAATAAGTTTGTATTTACGGAACCCTCAGGGCAAGGGTCCTACGTTTGCACTTCACCAGTTTTTTAAGTTTCTTTAACCTCCCAACAAAGGCTTTAAGGGTGTCAGTATAAACAATTATCACAACAAACACATTTTAAAATGCCATAAATAATCCATTTTTTTTGTATGGGGCCGTAAATGATACTGGCCGCAAAAGTAACCACAAAGGTTAGTCTAATTCCTTTAAAAATAAAGTGGTTTTGAGGACGCAATAAAACATAACACGTCGCAATATACAGGATCATAATGTTAGGAAAAGTATATACAGCAAAAAAAAAATGTGTGGCCGTAAAAAACGCGTACTTATTAGAAAATCGTGATTAATTAGTTATCAACTACCTACAAACTTTGAATTTGTTCAAAACACTAGCGCGTTGGTTTGTGTTAATAAGAGCTGCCAGAATTGTTTAGGTTAAGAATAATTTTACTACTTTTTATAGGCAGGAAAAATCGGGTTAATAAATTAAATAGTTAGAATTATAAAAAAAAATGTGTGCATAGAAAAGGGTATTCGACCTTCTTTTTATGACTCTTATTAAAAAGTTATTTTTAATACAGCTGCTCAAAATATGATGGATTACGTGCCTGTTCAGCGTGCGTAAAATGACATATTTCGCACTCGTGCATTTGTTTTTACTACTGACGCCATCTAAGGGACACCGGCCACCTCATTTAGTAAGCATGTAAACCTTTGTTTTACCAGATACTCTATAATAAGATGAGTATTTTCAAACTTTTATATTTTATTATTAAATATATTGTATATGTTAAATTGTAAAAGATGTTTTAAAATTCAAAACGATTTTAGACGTCATAATTTATATTCTATTTTTACTATCTTAAAAACTATTACATATTAAAAAGATTTTAGAAAAAGACATTGGTCTTTAGTACAGATTGGCGCCAACCAGACTGCGTTTCTTCTGTCGACTTGTATCTGTTTTGATTTGGAACAAAATTGCTTTTATTTTATTATTTCATGTAATTGTTCGCAATCGAGAACATTACAAATTAATAATTGGTGCAAAACTAAAAACCATTTCGAGATATGGGCCTTCTGCGCATCATTTTTTTTTTCAGAATTAAATCGTGATTAAATGAAGAGATATTTTCAAAAACCTAAAAATATGGTAATTTTGTTTAAAAAAAAATGTTTAAAAAAAAATCTACTGTCAAATCATGTGACAGTGGACATAAACATGCCAAGCTTTTTTTTAATAATCGATTGGCAATGAACATCGACTTCTGAAATCCTCAGCTGCGACTTACGTCCTTTTAGAATGAGTGAATAAGAAAACATTAAATTATGCAGGAAAAACAAATACAAATTTATTTTTAAATACAAATTTATTTTTCTCAAATGTTAGTAGGTACAAACAAAAAAACTAGCCTATGGTTAACTTTTAAAAAAAATCTTATGTGATGTTAACTTAAAATACACATTAAGTAAATGAAATATTATCCATATTTAAAATTTTGTACAAACTAAATTGATACACGTCACTGAATAGAATATGCGTGCTCCCATACCAGAATTCTCCGTTTCATGGGATGCACAAAAGTGTTTTTTGCCAGAAGGCGCCCACCCGTGCTAACTTAAATAAATTAAACTTTAATCTAAATATGTTTTTATACAATAAATATATATGTTATAATAAATAAATATTTAACAATGTGTATTCGTGTGTACATGATTTTAAATAAGTATATATAAAATGCTAGCAACAACAAAAAGAAGGTATTAAATTAACAAAAAAAAAAAAAAAATGTTGCTACTTTATATAAGTGACACCAAAAACGTTAAGACAATTTTAATAAATAAATACAAAACAAAACAATAGAATAATAATAAGATGATTGTTTACTGAATGACATCCAAAAGACTTTCTACTTCCTCATACGATTTTGCTAGAAGCCAAGAACTCAACTCTCTTTTTAATTGGAGTTTTAATTTTGATTTGTCTGCCAACTTAATTTCTTTATAAATTTGGTTATGAATAAAGGGATGCAAAAACTTTTTGAAACGCTGTGCAAATTTACTACCCATTCTAGGGACGGAAAGTTTTCCTTCCAGTCTTACTGACCTATCGCTTTGTGTACTAACGCTTGGAGCGTACATTTCTAAGGATGTGCTAGATGTTAAAATGATGTTTGATATAAATAATCTTCGTACACTTAATATGGCACTTTCTTTATGTAGAAGATATGTGTCATAACGAAATGGTTTGTTAAGCATCACTTTAATAACCATTCGTTGAGCTCGCTCTATTTCTAAAAAATGGGTCTTTGCCGCGCCACCCCAAGAGCTGATACAATAGGAAAGCAAACTTTGACACATTGCAAAATATACACTATATTTTAGCTTCGAGTTGAGAATGTTCCTGACTGACCTAAAGAAGAACGATAATTTTCTTACACGACCTGATAGGGTCTTTATGTGAGCTTGCCAGTTGAGTCTATCATCTACAATAACGCCAAGATACCGTATGTTGGTTACTCGCTCAATTATTTCGCATTGGCACTGTGTGCTGTATGATTGCAGATGATTGTTGCAAGTGTGTAGCTTCAAGTGAAAATCATAGTCAGCTTCCGTGTGCTTTGTTTTACTAAAACATAAATACTTTGTTTTAGTAATGTTGAGCGTGAGAAGGTTCACATCAAGCCACTCCTTTACAACTGCAACACCTTTATTAGCCTTTTTGAAAGCAAGATCCCAAGATGAAGCTGAAAAAACAAGGGCAGTGTCATCAGCAAAAGACACTATTCTTCCGTCAACGGTATTAAGATCTGTCAGGTTATTAATATATACTAAAAATAGAATAGGACCAAGAACGCTGCCCTGTGGAACACCATAGGCCACTGGCATGCTCTCGCTGATCGTGCCATCAATGATTACCCTCTGAAGCCGGTTCTCAAGATAAGTACGGAACCACTGCATCGGAAGGTCTCTTATGCCAAGGCTTTCCAGCTTTCTAAGAAGAATTGGAATAGATACTGTATCAAAAGCCTTGGCCAGGTCCAGAAACACACCAATGCAGCGTTTTCCGTCATCCAACTGATCAACCAAAGAGCTAACAAGATCATCTAGAGCATTACTTGTCGATAGTTTGTGTCTAAAACCATACTGATGATCCGATAAAAGATTATGCTTTTCCAAATAATTAACTAGACGACTCTTTACCAATTTTTCCAGCACTTTAGAGATTGTGGGCAATAATGCAATTGGTCGATAATTTTGCACATTCTTGGTTGCACCTCCTTTATGGAGTGGAATTATAGTAGCTAATTTGAATGAGTCTGGAAAGATGCCGTTTAAAAAACTTAAATTGAATATATTTACTAGAGGCTCAAGTACAAGGTATCCTATTTTCTTCAAAATTTCATTGCTAATTTGATCCCAACCTGCAGCATTCGAATGTTTTAATCCCTGGATTGCTCCAAGAACTTCGTTGGCGTCAACTGGTAGTAAAAAAAAAGAGTTTGACTGTTTTACAGATGGGATGTTTTTTTTAGTTAGTTCATTTTCTGTCTTATTAAGGCGTTCAAGAGTTGATTGTGCAAGTTTCCTACCGATATTGCAGAAATAATTGTTGACTCTATTAACAGATTCAGAGTTGGTATTTTTTGAATCAAGAAGAGACACTGCAGTTTTTTTAGGTCCTTGCTCTATATCTGCTGCCTCTTTTATGATTTTCCAGGTTTTTCTAGAATCAAATTTATTTGTTTCAATTTTCTTACCAAAATATAGATCACGTGCAGTTTTAGTTGCAATCTTACAAATATTTCTGTAAGATTTGTAAGTTTTTTGAATAGCCTGGTCGTTTGGAGAAAGTCTTGCTACCTTGTGAAGTAAGTCCCTCTTTATTATAGATTTAACAAGAGATTCAGTAATCCATGGCTTCACAGAGCGGAGTTTGTGTGGACGAACAATAGTCCTAGTATGCAATGCAATTAACGATTGTAGCTTTGTAATAAACTGGTAGGTAGCTATATTTACGTTTGTCTCTTTGATTGTATCAGTCCAATCTGTAGAGCTAAGAGTTTTCGTTAAAGCTTGGAAATCAATTTTGGTTGTAGTAGTATTGCAGCGATGTTTTTGTGGTGTATTCAATTCAATACTATTTATAATTAATGAATGATCAGTTGTGTCCGTTCTAATGGTAAGGCTTTTAATTTTATTTTTATTCTTTGGCCTGGCGATAAAATGGTCAAGACAGTTTCTCAATCTGGTTGGATTCCGCGAAGTAGGACATAGTCCGTGCGTCATGAGAATATTTTCATAATCTATAGCATTGGTGTCACTGTCACTGTCACCATCAATAGCAATATTTATATTAATATCCCCAGTTACGAATAAATTGTTGTATGACTTATTGACCTTGCCTAATTCATTATTAAAACGTAAAATAAAACAAAATAAAAAAATACACAAGCTTCTTTTTTACGCAGCCTTTTAATATATAGGTAGATATTAAAAACAAATGGTTAACTAAAATGAAATTTTGTCGATTGTATTAATAAACGCCGTTTGACATACGTGCGAAAGTGTTGATATTTGACTCTACATATCAACCCTTTCGCACTTGCATCAAAATGTACTATTTTATATTATTATTTTTGGAACGTCTTACACTTATACTACACGTCGTAGATAGGATCGCAGTACTTTTTCTAACATCCTGTATATTTCCATGGATGGTTAGAAGTGCTTCCGAGTGTGGACTGGCACTGAATTTTGAACAGTTTATGAACAGTCAACTCTCGTACACCCTCTTTTCATCGACGATTTTTGGGTTCCAACGTAATAGGGGTGAACCTTACTTCGAGTACAAAGTTTTTTTTAATTTTATTTATTGTATTAAAAGAGTAACTATATAATTTTGACAAAGGTGCGATAAAAACCTGTGTGCGTTTATCCGCACACCCCATTCCTCTTAAATACTTAAATAAGCTACAGTTCTACATTATCATAGGCACAGTATAGGTAATATTTATACTATGTCATAAGTAAATAACCGAATCGGCGAAAAGTAGGTAATGAAATGCTTTAGCCATTATCAATGCTCATATTAAATTTCTACTACCTACCTTCAACCTTTTAGGTTTTTAGGATTTACAGCACAAAAAATCCCATCCAAGCCCGATTGCGTTTAGCTACGTACAGACAAACAGACATAACTCAACTCCTAATTTGCTGTATTGGCCTCTGTATTTTCATAAAATAAGTTTGCTGAAGAATTCTTGATAAACAGTTTTTCTTGTGATTACGAAACGGTGCCGACTGCTATTTCATTTAAGACCTCAGTTTCAAACAATGCCTAGAGCCTGTGCTACTAACAACAAAGCTCAGTGGCATTTTAGTCCATATTCCAAAGTACCTAAGGACTGCCGCAGAACTCGGGGGCGCGAGTTTTGTTACTTCGAAGCGCCTGAAATTTGTAACACTCCCCTAGCCGTCTTATTTGACTTGTGTCGAGAACTTTAATACCTAAGGATAGAGTTCAAAATCGTTTAAAATTGTAGTCTAGTTGGAAGTCAGAAAATTTTCATAAGTCAGGCAGGCCTTGTAATTTCCCAGATGGCATCCGAAATTCTGGAAGGTGTTTTATAATCTAGATCGTTCATATTCTAGGTAAAGGAAGAATTTGATCTGAAATTGTTGTAATTTTTTGCAGGAACTCAGCAGTTTATAATATTTTGGGTTTTGTCAGGAAAGGAAACTCGAGTAACTAGGGCCCACAGTACCTCAATTCGCAGTCCTGCTCTAACGCTTCTGCTTTTTAACTGTCTATCCTACTCTAATCAGATGCCGCGCACGCAAAAACATCAGTTATATTGAAATTGCGACTAAACTGATGGTTTTTTCATTTTTATGTTACAGTCTGCAGCTGCTTTATATTAATATCAGTTATATTATGCAAAGTTTTAGATCTAATTTCAAGTATTCATTGAATGCTGTCGGTTTATTGTACGGTTTGGAGGTAACTTTGTAATTCTTTTCTATGGAGAAAATTAAATGGAATCAAGTTTTCACCACAGCGTTGACATAGCATTAGTCCTCAACTTTATCATATATTAATTTCAGAGTGATTGTTGCAGTATTTGTTGGTATAAAACAGGATCATGAGAGGCGAAGTGAGGTGTTATACACCCAACTGTGCCGATTGGGCTGTGATTTGGCATGCATGTTATGATGCTAGTAAAATTACAGATGACTTCACATTTGGAATGAAAATTTTTACACGGTATATTAAATTAAGTTAACATTTGTTTGATTTATTTTTTCGTGTATTTTTATTTTTATTTTTGTTTTTGTGATTTGTTGTATGTATAAGTTATTAGCTACCCTATCGTCTTAGGTTAATCCTGTAATGGTAGATGTAAGTTGAATAAATAAATAAATAAAACATTTTGCACGGAGGCAGTATAATAATAGGGTAACTTTAAAATAGGAACGCCTCTGTGGGTCAGTCGTTAGAGTAGTTCTTATCCGGGGGTCGCTGGTTCAATTCCCGTTGGAGCACATTTTTGTTCGGTCTGCGTGCTTCGAAAAGCACATTATGTCGTTGGTCCTATTTGTGACGAAAAGTACGGAAAGACTCGCCACATAACACGCTGGGACGTAAAAATCGTCGGTGAAACGCGGGTGTACGGGTGTGGACTAAGACTCAAATTTCACAGTCCACATTCGGAAACACGTTTGACATCTTCTCGGGATTCATATCGTGACGATATACAAAATAAAAAAGGGACAAACTGAAAACAAGCGTTGTTGCTGATCTACAGCTCTCAGCAGATGCTGAGTCTGCCCCTTTTTATCACATATGTGCAAATTCAATCGAAATGTTTTATTAACAAATATGATTATTATTTTTTTGTATGCTGTATTGTATATTTTTTTGTATTTTTACGTGATAAATAAATATTTTTCAATTTCAAAATAGGACATAAAATATTGTATATCTATTATATGAGGTGACTTTCGTTTATATAGCCAAATTCATACCGGAAACCTGTCTTTCTGTTTGTATCTATGTACATTATGTGTGTTGCGTTTTAACTCAAGAACCACTCAACGGATTTGAATGCGGATTTATTTATTATCATCGTAGTTAGGGTTAACATATAGACTATAAGGGGTGTTCATAAAATAACCACCAAGCCGAGCCGCGAGCAAAGGCTAGTTGTTAAAATAAATTATTCTTTCTCATTTATAAAAAAAAAACATTATTAGTGGTAAAGCTGCCAGTAGCAACAGAAGCCAACCCTCAACCCTGTCGAACGCACGGCACCGGACCGGCGAATATGGGTCACAGAGACCCCGGGGCGCTGCGGCTGAAACGTCAAATGCACTCGCAGCAGAACTGTTAAATAAGAATTAGTTATTTGAGAGGGTTCTGTTATTTACCAGTTACAGGGCTGGTTTTTGCAGTGGATACTACTTTATTCGCATCTCGTATGTTCAGAGTTTGTTCGTCAATTTCGGAATGGCTTTTTTTAAAAGATTACTTATTACAATAAAAATTAAATAAAAACACAATTTTCAAAATATTTCGGCCTCTTCTATGAGGCCATCATCAGTTGAAAGTACCTATATGTTGTGACAAGTCGTATTTGGTTTTTGGAGACGTTAGTATGTCTGTTTCTGTGGAATCTTGGTCTGTGGTGTATGTGTTTTTGTAGAAAATTATTTGGGTAGTCCCTGTTTAGTAAAGCTTTGTGGATGGTGTTGTGGTAGTCTTTGAGTGCATTTGGGTTATTGCAAATTCGACGGTCACGAAGTGAAAGTGAATAGGGAATGGATTTTTTGATGTGAGCGGGATGACAGCTGTTGAAGTGTAGGTATTGTTGTTTGTTGGTCGGTTTGAAATGAACGGAGGTGTTAATGTGGTTGCTGTTGTCAATGGTCAGGTCTACGTCTAGAAACGTGATTTTCCTGGATGAGATATTATGGGTGAATTTTAATGAGCTGTGGTTGTTGAGTCGGTCTAAGAAGTTGGTCAGCGTTTGTCGGTTGTGCGGCCAGATCATGAAAATGTCGTCAATGAATCTCTTCCATACAAGAGGTTTCATAGGTTCCGAGGCTAAGAAGTTGGTTTCCATGGTTGTCATAAATAGGTTAGCATAGCTCGGAGCCATCCGAGTCCCCATAGCTGTACCTTTCGTCTGTTGATAATATTGATTTTCAAAATGGAAGAAGTTATTTTTTAGTATTATTTCTGATAATTTAATAATGAAATCGGTTGACTGTTGATGAGGTGAAGGACGGGTATTTAAATGAGTTCGAAGAGATGATAGGCCTGCGTCATGTGGGATGTTGGTGTAAAGAGAGACGACATCTATGGTTACGAGTAGAAGATTTATATTATCAGGTAGTTGTAGGGAATTTATAATTTCGAGAAAGTGATTAGTATCTTTGATGTATGATGGTGAATTTTTCACAAGTGGTTTGAGATGATAGTCGATAAAGGCGGAAATGCGTTCGGTTGGGGCATCGTAGGATGCTACAATTGGTCCGCCTGGGTTATTGGTTTTGTGTATCTTTGGTAGCATATAAAAATGGGGGGGTCCTTGGATGGCTTGGGAGCATTAGCTGCATGTCAGCCTCAGATAGACCCTCTGTTTCCCTGTCTGTGTGCAAGAGGTCCCAAATGGCTTCCACGATCTGGTCGCACGGGTCACTTGGTGCGACAGAGTAAGATGTCGTGTCGGTTAGTTGTCTTAGTCCTTCGGTCACATAGTCGGATTTTTCCATTATAACTGTGGTAGAGCCTTTATCAGCTGGTAGGATAATAATGTTGTCATTGTTTTTTAGTTTTTTTAATGAGTCTTTTTCTCCGGGTGTTAGGTTTTGTCTGGGCTCTTGAAGGCTGTTTATGTATCGATCATCTGACAGTTTAGCAAGGATATTGCTTATGAAGATTTCTGTAGGATGATTTGGAGGGAGTGCGGGTGGTTCGTTTTGCGCATTGGGTTTAAATTGTTGATGTGCTGCATGGGTTGTGTTAATGGTTTGATTTTGACGTGTTTGCCAATAATGTTTCCATTTTAGTTTTCGGCCGAAGCGGACAAAGTCATTTACTAATTTGATTCGGTTAAATTTTTCGGTGGGGCAAAATGATAGTCCTTTATTTAGGTCAGATTTATCAGAAGGAGATAGTTGTAGTGTGGATAGATTGACTATTGTATCTGGGTAACTGTTTTGTTCTAGTTGTATCTGAGGTGGAGCGGGTATACCGAAAATATTTGAAAGATTTGTTGGTGTTAGATTGAAGTTAGCCGGTACATTGTTCAGGTGAAATTGAATCGGTAAGTTTATATTGTTTTGTCTATAGTAATTTTGTAGTTCTGTTAGTTTTTTTGATAGCCTTTGGTTATCTGAGAAGAGTTTGCTTTTTGCATTAAATAAAATGTTTTGGATATTAATGAATAGATGTGGGTAAGCGATAAGACTTATGGTTAGGAGATCATTAAGGTTATTTTTGTGATGGGTACAAAGTTTAAAGTATTCGTTATGAAGTACATGCGTAGTATGAAGAGCGTTTAGGTAGTTAGTAGTTATTATATTAGGTCTCAGTATTGGAGGAATAGCATTAAGTCCTATTTTGGGAATTAATCCTTTGGGTGCAGCGCCGATTTCTAGACATTTTCCAAGATATTGCAAATGTGTATAGTATTTTCCTAGTTTCAGGGCATCATTTTTTTATTTTATTTAGTATTTCTTTCATGGAGGTTGGTTGGTTTGTGGTGAAAATAGGTTGATTCGTAGTACAAATAAAGGTCGTTAAAAAGTTTGTCTATGTTTTGAATTTGTCAAGGTTTCAGTGTGACAGCTCTTAGGAGAGATATTTTAGGTTAATGGATAAGGAATTAAATCGGAAATCAGATTAAAGCGCTTGATAAGAAAGCTGTCGAAGGCGAAGAAGAGTCGAGAAATGAATGGTCACTGAATTTCCAATTATTGATATAAAAGTAAAAAAGTAAAACCATAAAAAAAGAAAAGTCCTTCTTCTCAGTCGTTGCAATGGATCTTGATAATTAACACGCCAGATTGCCCAACCTGGTTCCCGGTCAATACAACGAAAATACTCGTATTTTGATACACGTACTGTTATTTATTGTGGTTTACTTGCAATTATGTGGCAGCCTGATGTAGTCGAAGAATACTTTAATCTGCTGCTGTTGATTATGGCAATTGGAGGCGAGACACTTTCTAGACTTTTTATCCGGTGTCCAGTAATAAGTTATCTTCTTATGACGTCTTCTATTACTGTGCTTGAGTGCTATATGATATAATTAGTGTCTTCAGTTCAGCAGACGGTGTTCACATTTGCGATTATAATATAAATAAAGATATAATTGCTATATTTAGCCTTTTATTTTCTTTAAATATTACTTATTACAATAAAAATTAAATAAAAACACAATTTTTAAAATATTTCGTCCTCTTCTATGAGGCCGTCATCAGTTGAATGACAGTTAAAATCTATGACGGAAGAGGCCGAAATATTTTGAAAATTGTGTTTTTATTTAATTTTTATTGTAATAAGTAATATGTAAAGAAAATAAAAGGCTAAATATAGCAATTATATCTTTATTTATATTTTTTTAAAAGAATACTTTGATTTAAAAAAAAAACATCTGTTGTATAGGAGTGCGCCTGTCCGACTCGTACTTGGCCGGTTTTAGTATTTGTTGTTATAGCGGCAACATAAATACATCATCTGTGAAAATTTCAACTGTCTAACTATCACGGCTCATGAGATACAGCCTGGTGACAGACGGACGGACGGACAACGGAGTCTTAGTAATAGGGTCCCGTTGGTTACCCTTTTGGTATGGAACCCTAAAAAGCAAGACCAACCGTAGATTAAAACCGTTTTCACTTCATAAAATTAAAAAAGAACCTTGTTCTTCTTGCCCTTATTGCCTCTAATAAGGAGCGTAAAAAAATTAATGTTAGGTAAACGGGGTGTCCTATAACGGTTTCCATTTAGCACGGAACCCTACAAAAATAATTACTTACGACTGCCCGCATGCGGCGCGTTTATATCAACCCGAATATTGAATATTGACAGCTACGTTCATGAACGTCCAAAACACAGAGTATACAGAGAGAAATAAAATAAAAAATATGGCGAGACGAGTAATTTTAATACCTGCGTATGACAGATGAAAAGAACACGGTCAAGTTAAAGCACCTCGCTGGAATGCAAATGAAGGAACCCTCCGTAATGACGTCATAGCGCGAGGTGCTGAGGTAACTTGACCGTGTTATAATATACCGCAGAGCAAAAAAAATCGCACTAATATTATAAATGCGAAAATTTGTGCGCGCGTGTGTGTGTGTGTGAGGGTGTGTGAGGGTGTGTGAGGGTGTGTGTGAGGGTGTGTGTGTGTGTGTATGTGTGTGTATGTATGTTTGTTACTCTTTCACGCTGAAACGGCTCGACGGATTTGGATGAAATTTAGAATGGTTATAGATTATACCCTAACTTAACACATAGGCAACTTTTTATCCCGGAAAAAAGCATGTCGTTAAACCGAATAACAAGCGGGCGGAGCCGCGGGAAAAAGCTAGTATATTATTATAATTGCGAAAGTTTGTATGTGTGTGTGTATATGTTTGTTACTCTTTCACGCTGAAACGGCTGAACGGATTTGGATAAAATTTACAATAGATATAGCTTATACCCTAACTTAACCCATAGGCTACTTTTTATACCGGAAAAAAGCATGTCGTTAAACCGAATAACAAGCGGGCGGAGCCGCGGGAAAAAGCTAGTTGCTAATAAAATAAGGAGATGGTCAAGTCTATAAAATAAAACTCGTTTGAATTGCAACGACGCTATTAACTGATTAAATCGAGATGACCGAAACTAAACAAAGGTGAAAGGAAGATGTAGTGAATTTAACTCGTTATTTCCATGAATCCGTTAAATCAAGTTAAATGTAAAGGATCTGCCCAAATAAAAGCTGTATTAAAACCATAAATGCCTTAAAGTATGGACAATTGAGGTATTTGGTTTTTTGTTACATTTTTTGTACATGAATTTGTACAAAGTTACTCAGCTTGTACAAAGTTACACAGCTTGACTGCATGTAACACTAGTATAGTACGTAAACGTTAGTAGCATAAATCGAAACGCAACGATTGAGAAGACATATTTCACAGCCCATTCGCCAATCACAGCCATCGACAATTTTAAGATTATTATAGTAGTACCAATTTATCTGTAGAATGAACTAGCTTATTCCGGGCTTGTCATTGGCTAATATTCAATATTATCCAATAAGATGTGCTAGTTCCGCTATTTTCATTCTGCAGATAAGTTGGTAGTACTATAAATGGCAGGTATTCGTACGTTCAAAACAGTCCATTAGATTTCTTTTTTCGAAAAATTTAATTTTTCGTCTGGTCTTTAATTTCGACATTTTAAAGGTGAGTGTTTGTTTAAGGTTTTCAGTTTTTAGGGTTCCGCGCACAAAGGGCCAAATGGGGTCCTAATAATGTCGCTCTGCTGTCTGTCCGTCCGTATGTCACGGGTTTCTAGCTTGCAGATGGAATGAGGTACAGATTTGAAATTTGGATATGTTATGTAAAATGTTGACCCAAAATCGGAAATTGAATTAAAAATTCAATTAAATCAATTTTCAGGGAAATTGGAAATGAAAATAATATGTATATGTGGGGTGTCATTGTCCATAACTTACTACTACAAATATTTTTTTTTTTAAATCTCCAATAATAAAGAAATGGGGGCCATCAAAGTTGTCAATTTTAGACCACTTTTATTACGGGGTCTATTATCAGAGGTTCAATCTGACCTCATTTTGCATCAATCAGAACTGAACTTTACCACGTTTCCTTTTAGTTTAAAATAGCGCGCTCTCAGCCGTGCCTGTTACGATCACCAAAAAACAAGCGCCCACAAAAAACTGCGTTTTTATTTAATAACCCTGCTTCTAGATGCAATTTCTAAAATATTCTAAGACGAGCTGACGATGTAATTTTTAACTTATTTTTAATACAAATTTCAAGGCTGTATGATTTAAGGAAGGCTCTTTAACACTCGAAAAACATTAAATTTAGAGGAAACTCCGTAATTTTTTTCGATCGAGCGAAATTAAAGATTTTGCGTTTTTTCTAAGATGAATCTATCAGCCTATAGTCTACTGTCTATACTATGTTTACTATACCCATTAACCAAGTTACACAATGTGATATGCTCATTTGAAGTTGGGCATCTAGCCTCATATTTAGGGACTCTTAACTAGTTAGGAATTTTCAGTTTTCTGTATATATATTATGTGCAATATACTCTATTTAAATAAAGAAAAAATACTGAAAAAGTCGATTTTAATATAGGTTTAGGGCATGGAGGAAAGTATAGGGTTACTACTCGACCAACTTAGTTTTGTTTCATACAGTTTCCGAGTACTGATAAGTTTGTAATTTATATTCAAATCATTTAAGTCTATTAATTTATTTAATAGATGCGGAATTATTAGGGCGCGAGTCCTCTAATGATATTTACTTATCATGTTCGGTATAAACTTTGCATGTGGTAGAATCGCCAGCCTATTATTAGAACTAATAAAAGATATAAAATCAACCATAAAACAAAATTTCCAATTTGTAATACGTTCCAATAAAGGCACGTTTAACAAAACCGCCTAATCAGCAACGCCACGCCAAAACCCCGTTGCATGCAACGCGCCATCCGCCACGCGCCATCGCGTCGCTGACAATCGCGACGTATCGTAATAATCGAATGAATCTCTCGATTCTAATTATGAATCGTACAGTCTCGATTCTCATTACACGGTCCGAAACATTCCAATTGAGCTTTGTTAAAACAAGATAATAATGGATGCTAAGCATGGCTTTGTTAGGTGAGCTATGGCGCCGGCTGGTTATTATTGAAATATTCAGACCGTATTGGCATGCAGGGAAATATCAACGTGTACAGTCTTGGGATTATTCGGGAATTTCGGTTATTCATTTTATGGTCGTACATTTCAAAATTCAGACCACAACAAAGCACACCGCCCGAAAAATACATACTGCATAATTAAGAGATGTGACAATTCAAATTTACAATGTAACTCGCGATACCGGACATGTTTGATAATGATTTTGGAAAGAAAAAGAAAAATGTCGCAAGGTAAATTCAAATTCAAATTATGTTTATTTAACTCACAGCAGAGAACACTGGAAATATACAAATCACACAGTGTTAAATATACCAATAACGAGGTTAAATATTATATTAAGTATACAATAAAAAATGCAGGAATGTCAAAAAAACAAAAATTACATAATAATAATAATAATAACGGCGTAGGGATGTGACGACCCCTTCGCCTTCTGGTACGTACAGCGCAAGCAGTCACCGCAGGGCGGCTTGAGAGATCAGCTGCCGTGCTCCCACGCGCCGCGCGCGCCCGCGATACCCGCGTCGTGCGCGCCCGCGCCTGTCAGTAATTAACACCCGCGGCTCCTCCCTGAGTAGAGCCGAGCTCCTCCCTGAGTCGAGAGTAGAGCCGCGAACATCACCACCGGACTAAGACAATCCAGAGACATGCCCATTGTCATGGGCATCGGAAGAAATCACAGCAAGGGGGCACCCGCCCCGACGCTGTATACCCACGCCCCAAAAAGGGGTTTGTGAGATGACCAAATCGGGCAGGGCGGCTTGTGGCGAGCCGATGGTGAGTGGCGACACCTTGGACCCTACATCCAGGGGAAACACACACACATGCACTTACACACACATACACACAGCGACACACCTCCCCGCCTCTGCGCTTGCCTTAACAAGCCGGCCAGAGTGGAGTCGCAAGAGCGGAACCTATGCTCCAGGTTGGAAGTGTAAAATGTCATAACGCCGGGGGCACTTGACTGTACAAGGATCTTGCGTCCCGCAGACTCACCTCTCGACAACCTTAGCTGCTTACATAGTGTTGCCCCCTGGCCACCCCATGGTGGCTAGATTCGGGGCCCACAACGGCTATCCTTCTGGGTAGTCATCAAGCAGCAAGTCACCATCTGCCAGACTTTTTGTGAGTGATTTTGGAGGCAGATGTCCGTTATCTCACTCCATGGCCCTGTTATCCGGCCCATCTAGCATCCCATCCTCATAGTCCACTCCAAGTCTTCCTTCCTGTCCGTTAGTGTATCCCAATGGTACATTGAGGGAGAGGCCTCCATGGATGCGGCCATCTCACATTTAGATTAAATGGTACTAAGGCCTTTTCAGTGTTGGCTTCGGCTCCATGAATGCCTTTCAAATGACCGGGTCCCTATGGGCCCGTGACTGAAAAGTGTACCTACATAATAACAATACAATTATAAAAGATACAAAATTTAACAAAATAAAACAACATTCCAAGCAAATAAAAAAAAATGTGTTTAGTTTTGAAACACAAAAACTAAAGCACACTAAAAACGAAACAAGAATAAAAACCTGTGAGACCGAGAAAGAAGTGCGTGTGTGTGTTTGTGAGAGAGACGGAGAGTAAGAGATGGTGTGAATGTATGTGAGTGTGCGACAGAAAGCGGTAGATGTTATGTTATGTGTGTGAATAAGGATGGGTGACGGGGTGATAAGAGTTTATGTGGAAGAGAGTTGTGCTAATGATGAGAGCTTTGTTTAGTTTGTCTGTCAGTCAGTGTTGTCTGTTCAGTCCTTGGTTATTGACAAAAAACAATAGAAAGGAATTCTAAACTAAAATAAAAACCTACATTTAAATCTGAGGCAGAAAAGCATAGCCGGTTTTATTTTACGAATAGAAACAAAAGAATCAAAAAACGTCACCATATACTATGCACTTGGTGTCGTTTTCAGTTAAAGTCATTAAGTACCATAACAGTAATAAATCTCACGAGCTAAGCCAGTGGCCGACTGTACGTACCCACAATTCAACTTTTACATAAATTCGTTACTACCCGCAACAAACTAGTTGGAGTAGAGCCAAAATTTTGAGACATTCTCGAGGTTTTCATTTTAGAATTGTCGCCCGGTTCGGGGCACTATTTTTTTTGTTATTTCGTTTTGCGAAGTCATGATTAAGTGTCTTTGTTACTTTTGTGGTCAGCATTGTGGGGGTAATGAATTGTTTATTTGCTGCGTTGCCATCAACGGGTTAACGGAAAAGAATAATAATATGCCCGAGTGCGTGTCGGATTACATATGACACCACATAAGACTTGTACGGAACCCTAAAAACATTATGGTACATACATAACAACACCATGAGCGGGCTATGCTTGGGGTATCTCTGATGGTTAGAATACGAAACGAGGAGATCAGTAAGAGATTCAGTAAGTTGAAGTGGCAGTGGGCAGGCCATATCTGTCGCCGACATGATGGCCGTTGGGGCCGAAAGGCTTTAGAATGGAGGCCACGTACAGCAAAGCGTGCCCGCTGGACCGACGACCTGAAGGACGTTGTGGGTGGCGGCTGGGTGAGGAGGACGGAGGACCGACATGAGTGGCGAAATTTGGGAAAGGCTTCTATGTCCTAAGACGAACACGGGCTGATGGATTGATGGATAACAACCACAAAGATACAACAGCAACATAAAGCGACCAAAAACAAGACGCTAAAATGGTAGCGTCTGACAAAGAGTTTGGTTTGGCACTCTCTGATTACGGTACTCTAATTTTTGTTTATGTGGTTAGTTTTCATGGAATTACCTAAAAGGCAAGTTAAGGATTTTTTTTACTCGTTGTAAGAATTGGTTACAGAAAATAAGCAAAACAAACGTTCTTAAAAAAAAGAAACAAACAAAAATTCAATAAAACTTATCGTTAAAAAAATAAAGCCATATTTTGTGGCATTTTAATTGTCATGCAAATAATGGTCAAATACCATTTTTCCAAAGGACCCGCTTCATCGATGATGCGAAACAAAATCTTTAAAATTGTTTCCAAAACATTTTAATACTTTGAACACTTGTGACTTAAAATTTTACGATGCAAATTTAGATGTCTTTTTGTAAAATTA
Source organism: Ypsolopha scabrella (assembly GCA_910592155.1). Classification (NCBI taxonomy): domain Eukaryota; kingdom Metazoa; phylum Arthropoda; class Insecta; order Lepidoptera; family Ypsolophidae; genus Ypsolopha; species Ypsolopha scabrella. Next base: position 14,335,532 of record OU342987.1, read on the forward strand.
CACGCCTATAACAGAACGTCCTTTACATCTCGTAAAAATGTTATGGGAGATCTGTCCCAACTGATAACAGTATAAATTCCCATGTGATAATTAATTATATCTTAATTTCTCTTTTTTATTAATTACATTAATAACGCTACGCTACTAATTATGGGGTACAAAAAACAATCGTTTATTTTGAAATACATATTAGTATATTTTGATTAATTGAAATAGGCGTTACCTTGCGGAAGTCCATCACTAAGTAAAGGATATATGAATATAATTTGCAATAATTTGCGGAATATTGCAAGTTATATTCATATATCCTTTACTTAGTATATTTTGTTCAAAAACAAGAACAAATTTTTTCATTTTATTTTATTCAATAACAGTTTTTCCTTTAAAAGAAAACATGAACAAATATGCGTAGTGTTTCATTTGTTTCGAATTATGAATTCAGCTCAATGCTGCAAAATAACTTAACAAAATGTGTCTTCTGAAAATCTCACCGTGCAAGACTTTCTTATTAAAAATATAATTTTAATAGCCACTATTTAAACAAAGTGTCACATATGTGATATGCTCTAAAACTGTCCTTAACTACTGTTTTCTTTGACTTTAAAATTAGATGTTAAAAATAGTTATTCAGTATTTCATATGAAAAAAAAAAACCGGTCAAGTGGGAGTCAGACTCGCATACCTAGGTTTCCGTAATTCAACAGTTTTGGGAATAGTCAGGAAGAAGGTATTTAAAATCTTGCCCATAACTGTTTATGATAACTAAAAAAAGAATTGATTGTACCACAAAAGAGGAACACAAATATTTTTATACCGTACTCGAAATAAGACTTAATTTAATTTTACCCTCAGGAATTTATCAACCGCTATATTTTTATCTTTACATAATCCCAAATCACCATGATTTTTTAAATTTTTTCGGTCGACCAATTTCGGAATTATCCCCCCACAGCATTAGCATGCATTTTTTTGTGGGATTTTCAAAGATTTCTCGAAATTGGTGAAAGTAAATATAGTGAAAGTATATACATTTATAATTAGCTTTTTAATATCTACAATTTGATACCCATACTGTATTTTTAAGAATTTATTTTTAATTTTTCTCACTTTTGTAATGGAAAAATTTTGAAAAATTTAAATTTTTTTCAAGAAATGTTTCTGCTCCATATTATGTAGGCAAGTGAATGCTATTTTTGTGGCAAATTTCAAATCTTTACCTTTAACGGTGCTAATGTTGTGAGGCTGTGACATACGAACGGACTGACGGACAACGGAGTCTCACCATAAAGGTTTCTTTTACCTTTCAGGTACTACGGAATCCTAAAAAACAATTTATTAATAACTAATTACACAATCCAATATTACAATACAAGGCGAACTTTATTATCAGGCAGGAATACCCAATCGACCGCCCACGTCGCGGCGCGGAAATCGCGCTATTTGCTTTATTATCACATAAACCTGTACGTTTGATGTCCGATGTGCCCAGCTATCTATCTGTTATGAGGACAGCTACTAAATCCTTCAGCTTTTGACAGTTCTCACACACAATTTTCGTCAAGAGCTTCCGAATAAATTTGATATTCAAGTCAACATGGATGATCTGTTAAACCGCTCTTTTACAATTATTTTATGAAATGGGGTTTTAAATGTTATTTTTAGTGAACGAGTATAATTACATATTTTTGTATCGAACCTCTTAATCGGTGGTATAATACAAACAAAGATATTATGACAGCGTATTACAAGATAAAAAAGATCAATTAAAAACAAATTGAGACATATATAAAAAAAAAACCTCGGGCTAGTATTTTAACCTGCGACATTTTGCTCGCAAGCATTGTGTAATCAGAAACTACAAATTGTGATTGGTGATCTTATTTTATTAATAAAAATACACATTTAAAACGAGCTTGCTCCTGGAGCCATATACGTTTTAGAATCAATTATCTGTATTTTTTTATTCCTATCGAATCCCAATCCCTTCTGATATTAAAATTCAAAAGTGTGTCGTCCCTGTTTGTAACTCTTTCACTCTGAAACCTAGTTTTACACATAAAATTACACAAAAAGTTTTTTGTTACCATTTCCTCGAAGTGTGCGCCATGAAGAACCTATTTTTCCTTCTTTCTAATGTTATATGGAATAGAGTATAGATTGATTTCGCTAAAATTAAGTATAGAGGTAAAGTAAAAGGTGGAAAACAACATAGGATACTTTTTATCCCGGAAAAATGCTTAATTTCCGTGCGGGATCTGGAAACTTTTAGCCTATTACAATACCAGCATAATCTACTCGAACTAAAACCTACACACTTGATATACCCACTTTTCGCTGACGATTATAACGTCCCAAACGTTGTGTGTTGTGATCCCTATTGTCGTACTTCGGGCACAAAAGGACCAACAACTTAACATGCCTCCCAAAGCTCGCAGACCGAACACAAATTAATGTGCACCGTGGGGATTGAACCCACGACCTCTGGGTTAGCAGGTGAGCGCTCTGCCGCTTGTTCACGGAGGCGATTGATATTCTTAGTTTTAAACAACTAAAAGTAAAGCGAAGATACACAGGAAAGTACGAAAATATAACAATAAATAACAAAAAAAATATCATGGATAAATTTCGAGTAGGCGTCTCAGAAAACTACAACACAATGCTTAGATAAAAATATCCCAACACACACCACCTTTGTGTGCTTTAAAGCCTCTATTCTTATCTAAGATATCAGTAGGCGTTGAATACAAAACATGTTTTGAGGATAGTGTTTTCATATATACATATCTATATCTATTACAAACACCAATGGATAGATTATGCTCCATTATTATGTAAAAGCCTTTGCCTGCGTTTAATCTCTGCCCCGTTTTCGACTTCGGCGTTATTTTATCGACACCCCTTATAGCCTAGTAGACCAGCCCTCTGATTCTGTATCGTAAAATCAGTTGCCAAACCGAGTGCCTATCATCGAAAACATACATATCCGCTTATCTAAGGATACGTTCGCACTTGAATTTACGTCACAATTCGTAAATAGTTCAATACCTATTGAAGGTTATTTTGAATGCAATGAAAAGTCTTACTTGTACTAGTTCCACAGTGTTTATTTCTCCTCTGTTAGCGACCGGTTTCGTTCAAAAACATCTTCAGGCAAATAAAAAAAATGCAAAGATTGTTGTTGCAAATGATGTAAACACAAATCAAATCAAAATATTTATTTTGCAAAATAGATACATAAAGTATACTTTCTACAAGTAAAGTTAATTTTAACAATATATATCTTTAGAATATAAAAAATATATAGGACATAAAATATACACCTGCATAAAATAGAGGAATCTAGGAATAAAAATATTATATATACATAATGCAATGAACAAATAAGTTGATAAATAAATACGGGAAATACATACAAAAAATATGAAAGTTGGGCTACTAAAATGTAATAAAGTTATACACCTGCATAAAATATAGAAATATAGGAATAAAAATATCATTTATCTACACATCTAATTAAACACATAAATGTTTCTTTAATTTGCCTGAAGATGTTTTAAACGTAGCTAACAGAGGAGAAATAAACACTGTGGAATTAGTACAAGACTTTTCATTGCTATGATGGAGTTTCATCAAGAACCATCAATCAAATCTATTGATTATTGTTATTTTGAAAGTCCATTTTTATATGTTTTTGGTGAATAGCAACCATAGATGGCAACCGATTCAAAGATACGTAAATAGGCCCGCAGAGTCACTACGACGACAATTTAAAAAACCGCATCCAAAATTTAGTAGTTCTCGAGTAATTTATATTATAACAGAAAACATAACATAGAGACAAAATTTTAACGATGGTTATTTTGTTTTCAGTACGATAGTAAAAAAATAACCAATTTCATTTAAACTTTTGAACACATATTAAATGTACAGAACAGACACGACTTCTTTACTAATTTATTATTAGTATATTGAAGAGATCTGGTTAAAGTAAATAGGGAAAGATTTTATCTTTATCGGTTTTATATAATGTATAGACCGAATTTATTGTTTCCGATTTTGAATCAATCCGGTAATACATTTTCATCGTGGACAACAGTCATCACAAGATGACAATTGATGACACAATCCCTGTTATTTGATGATGAACAAATACATCCCTGTTATTTTCCGTATAAGAAAATCGATCAAGTTAATTCAACAATACCACTTATTTACATAGGTAACACTAAAAGTTTCCGGAACTGGCCACTTACATAAACAATATTTAAAAATTTATTGCAACATTTAAAAATAGAACTCTTTGGCTGTAGAATGCAGTTTGTTTCATCTGACTGTCTTTTGTTTTTACCTTGTGGCGCCATTTAAAAAATTGTGTGTCTGCATCAACATGGATTTAACTCGGGAAAATTTTCGTAGTATGATTTTCTACGATTTTAAGTGTAATTTGACAGCTCAACAAAGCATCGCTCGGCTTGAAACAGCTTTTGGCAATGAAGCACCATGCAAGACGACTGTTTATAGCTGGTTTGCAGAATTCAAGCGTGGTCGTATCAATCTCAGTGACGAATCTCGCGATGGTCGGCCGTCCACCGCTGTGACCAACAAAAACATCGATGCTGTGCGCCGTATGATTGAAACAGACAGGCATGTGACCTACCATGAAATTCGCGCATCCTTAGAAATAGGCATGAGTCAAATACAATCAATCCTACACAAACATTTGGGTGTGAGAAAGCTGTGCTCGCGGTGGATCCCACACAACTTGACCGAGGCTCAAAAAACGGACCGCGTCACTTGGTGCAGTGCCATGCTTACCAGATTCAACGAAGGTGCGTCAAATTTGGTGTGGGACATAGTAACAGGTGACGAAACATGGATTTATTGCTACGATCCCAAAACAAAGCAGCAATCGAGCGTATGGGTCTTTCAAGATGAGCCGAAACCAACCAAAGTGGCGCGCGTGAAAAGTGCATCTAAGCGGATGATTGCTTCTTTTTTTAATAAAACTGGACACGTGGCTACTGTTGCTTTAGAGAATCGTCGTACCGTGAATAGTAACTGGTACACGACCATTTGTTTGCCGGAAGTTATTGACGAACTCCGTAAAAATAACCGTAAACGCCGTATCATCCTGCACCACGACAATGCTAGTTCTCACACGGCCAGACAGACAAACGACTTTTTGAAGACGAAAAATGTAGAACTCATGAGTCATCCTGCATACAGTCCCGACCTGGCATCTTGTGACTTTTTTCTGTTCCCAAAAATTAAGAACCAATTACGCGGTCAACGATTTTCATCACCAGAAGAGGCTGTCGAGGAGTATGAAAAACACGTTTCAGAGGTCACCACAGGGGAGTGGCACAAAAGTTTTCAAAACTGGTTTGATCGAATGAAAAAGTGCATAGACGCCAAGGGAGATTATTTTGAAAAACAATAAATTAATTTTGTACCTATAATAGTATTTTTTCATATTCATTCCGGAAACTTATAGTGCGTCCCACGTATCGTAAAAAAATCTTTTTATAAAGCAATGTCAAAATGTCGTCCCCAATATAGCGAGGTTTGTTTCGTCCCAAAACACAATTTTCTTCTTCACCTTGGATATCTTCAACACGCATCTTCCGATATATTGTTTCTGAGATCTATACAGATCTTATATATGAGATACGACATGTCTTGCCCAATACTTGTATAAATTTCAGAAAAAATAATTAATTTAATTTAATAATCACGAAATAGTTACCGATTTTATTCGAAATATGCTGATTTCGGAGAAGTAATTTTTGCTTCCGAAGGAACTGTACGAATACAGTGAAACTAGTCAGGGAAAATCTATTGTGAGTAGCCGTTTCGATATCAGGATGGACTATTATTGAATATTATTTATATATAATATCAATCGCTAGCCTTTGCTTAGATAAAAATTCTTCGCTTGCGTGGAAATATCTTTCAATATTTGATTAGTTTCGACAGTTTTCGAACACCCTGTATGTTGACCAGGGTCACTTCACTACGATGACAAAAATTCTAAAACTTGTGGTTTTGGCCTCAGTATAAAACTAATAACCCATTTAATTTAAAATAGAGTTCCTATTACTAAGCCCCCGCTGTCTGTCTGTCCGTCTGTCGCAGGTAGGGTTACTATTTAGGAATTTGAAAAGCCCTGACAAAAAGCCTGACATTTCGATAAAAGTTCGGACTTTATAGTCACAAAATGGAACATTACTCACTTAGTTACAGTAACTGCGGATTATATATTTTGTGTTTAGATAAATAAGAAGTTAATAAAGATTAAAGACTTATTTGATATTACTTCATATGTAGTTTTATTACTCATATTCCAAAATCAGGGCAAATTAAAGAGCCGGACATGTCCGGACTAATCCGTACGGATGGTAATCCTAGTCGCAGGGGTCTACAGCTTCAGCTGTAATAGGTAGACAGTTGGAATTTTCACAGAATACGTGTAACTATGGCCACTACCACGACAAACAATAAAAATGAGAAAAAAATTAAACCGAAGGGACACCCCATACAATAAGATCTATTTTAAAGACGATAATACATTTATGTTTCTCATTTGGTCATATTGTTTAACATAGTCTAAAGTAAAAAAACAAATAATAAAACCAGGGTTCCGAATAGTTTGACAGGCGCTACCATTTAAGCGCCTTGTTTTTTGTCGCCTTAATGTTGTTATAGCATCTATATTGTTGATAAGCATGTTTTTAGGGTTCCGTTATTGTGTGATGTTACGGAACCCTTTGTTCTGCGCGAGTCCGACTCGCACTTGGCCAAATTATTATGAGTATAGAAGATTTGTCAATACAAAGTTCCTCTGGATCTTAGACCATATAACACAGGACTAGGCATTAGGCAAGCGCACTTATCCCCTCTGCCGAAGTACATGAACAATTTGTTCTTGTAAGTTTGCTTGTGTGCGCGTTTTGTGTTTGTGTTGCAGCTTTTGATTTAGTGTGACATATCACACATAATTTTTCGCAGGAGTGTGCGTGAATGAGTAAATGTGTGCTGTGCGTGTTTACCTCCCCTCCCGTAGAAAACGGCAGAATAATTTGAGTCCTAAGAGTCACGCTTTGCCAGGTCCCGTGTTAAATGGTCTAAGCTCTTGACTAACGAAGGCTCACTCCACTCAGATCTGCTACATGAATCACTGCATTAATTTGCCTCGCAAGGATAACTTAGGCATTATCTTCAATTTCAAATGCTAATACTTAATTCATGTTCATAACTTATCATACTTAAAGCGTAGTACGTGTGAAGTTAGCTATGGTATTAGCATTTCAAATATGCAAGTCGATGTAAGTTGCTCTAAGATACGGCGGTTTGACACAGTGACAAGTTATTTGACTTTCTAAATGCTTGAAGTTTGAGACGGACAGTAACTTACGTCCGTCTAGAAATGAGCTCCGTAAGTTTTTAGCGAAATGGAAGCTTTGTTTTGGGTCTGTCTGGAGATTTGCGAAACCGGTAGCATAATTTATAATAAATATAGATATTTGTGGAAAGAAAAGTACAAGAATTTGTGTATAATTTATACAAAACCCTATTAGTAAGCCTCCGCTGTCGGTCTGTCCGTCTGTCTGTCACAGATAGGGTTGCCAGATGTCCGGCTAGCCGCATATGTTTGGGTTTATACGGTCGTGTCCGGCCTGTCCGGTTTTTGTTAGGCTTTTGGTCAGTGTAACACAGTCTTCAAATTGAATTGAAGCTGAACATTTTTTACTTTATTAATATCATAGTTGGGTTAATTAATTTTTAGTTCACTTTTTTATTATATACAAGAATATTAGATAAAGAGATCATTGAGTGTATTTCGAATCAAATAAAGTTTCATAATTGTTGTAATTTTCATTAAAACAGTAGACAACACCGTGTTTTCATAGTAACTTCGGGACAAACTCGTCTACGGAGTTACTATACATAAAAAAATTATCTAGTAAGCAAACAAAACCATTTTTGGAAAGAAAATAGCCAAATTGTGAATTTTGTAGTTGATTACTAGTAATGACCCAAAAAGTAGTGCGGGTAAAAAGTTATTTGATCCAATTACCCAATTACCAAATTATTGAATGTTGTTATTTTTATCAGGTTCTTTTTGTAACAAAAGAGTGATTCATAGCTTAAACAATTAAAAGTAATGTTCAGCTTTAAAATCGGTATGTTTGGCTTTAAAAACATATGTCCGGCCTTATATAATGCCGAGTCCAGTTTTAGTATTTTTGGGCCTGGCAACCCTAGTCACAGGGGTCTACAGCTTCGGCCGTTTTAAAAAGCCAGTTCTAATGCCTGGTTCGACTGTGGAGATACTTTATACCTTACTCGCAACCCCCCCCCCCCCCCCAAGTCATTCGGAGGAGATTATGAGAACATCTCTATATGGGCATTTCTTCCAGGAGAAAAGCCAATCGAAGAAAATCTCGGAAAGGCCTGTCCAGCAGCAGCAGTGGACGAAACAGGCTGATGGATGAATGGCCTAGTCTAGCCATAAATATTGTTACTGGTATTTTTTTAATATATCTAATTTGAAATTCGAATATAAATTATATGAGTGCATTACAAGATAAGAAAAATATAAGAAACTGATACAGCTCCAGTGAAAAATATGAAATTTCTATTGCTTTAAATCTCGACTACGCATCTTTTTCCGAAACAATAAATCATAGACAAAAGATGGCAGATAGAATACGCGAACGATTTCCCCAGAGATGCTGTATCGCTGTAGGTATAAATGAATTTTGCGACGATAGACACCGGTTTGTATGCTGAGTCTATAGGGATTGAGGTCATGGGGGCTGGCATTCAAGTTAATACTCTGTATTTCTTATAGAATATAACCTCATATTAATGCTGTTTTACTGAGCAAGTGTTCCTTACAAACATAGTCTGCCCTGCATCGCAAACATGGACGAAATTAATAAAGGTTTTGTCTCTTGAAGAAACGTTTGACCAATGGAAACGCAGGTGAGCTTTATCACGTGATCATCAACTCGATAAAACGACCTGTCCTGCCAGTCCTGAGTAAAACTCTTTATAAGACATGTAAAACATGTTATGAATCCGGGATAAAGATTTTTACCCTAAAATCTTCAAACAGCAAACATTTATTGCAGACTAAGTGTGTACAGACAGACCTTACGGTAACTTAGTGCTTAAACTTAGATGCCTTTATAAGGCTTAGCACCATAAATTGAACTTATATATTTATAACCTTAATTCAATATATTAACATTATCTCCAACATTGTAGGTAATACCTTAAATAACAAGAGTGAGTAATAAAAAAATAAATATTAATTTACAAGTAATTAAAAGCGCGAGTCGTCATTTTAATTACGTTTCTTTATAAAGAGCTTCTAAAAACCTGCCTTTCGCCTTCGCAAACTTTCGCGTGTGTCAGAATTGGCGTCCTATATACATTGTATAGAAAGAACGCGTTCCGTCATTAAAATATTATTGTGTGTGACGTCATTGAAATTCATTCTTTTTTAAACATTGTCACGAAATCAACTCCTAGGGGGTGTCAGAAGTGTTTCCGAGTATGAACTGTGAAACTCACTCATACACCCACGTTTCACTGACGATTACGTCCCAACGTAATGAGTTGTGATGTGAGCCCTATACTTCGTCACGAATAATTGAAAATGATATCCAGTCAGTTGCACCCCAAAGACACTTAAATACCAAACAAATATTAATGAAACTTTACAATGGAGTAGTTAAGGCCGTAGTCTAACCAGAAAAATAAATTCCGTAGGGACGCCATGACGTCATTCATCAATTAACGTCAGCAATTCACAAAGCTTTACCAAAACGGAACACAACTAGCAAAGAAGCAATTCCCCTAAACAACAGTTGGTTGACGTGTTTTGTTGCCCTCAGGACTACTCGAACATGAAATAGAACCATGTCAAAGTCCATTGTCATGTTTCACTGAAATACAACCTCTAAACGTACGTTGCCGTTTACGGCTAAACATGACAACATACATTTTCAGACAAAATATACCGTCAGCTTACTTCTATAAACAAACATACATCGTCACGACGTATATCCTCGAAGGGTGGCCACAACCGTAAATATTATTTACGTGGATACTCTTTATGCCGCCTCTTTCAATAAATGGTGGATAACATAATTTAAGCCAGTGATGGCGAAGCATTCAGTTCATTACTTTTTAAATTATTTCCAACAAATAAGCATTAACTTACCATGAATATAACAAAGTAAATAATAACAAAGTAAATAATAACAAAAACGTAATAATCTATAGTCATAAATCAAATCGTTAAAAAGTCGTATCGGAAGTGAAGTACAAGATCCGAAATGCGAAAGAAGTCTGCATGCGGTACTCTCTCAACGAAATATATTTCAATAACCATGTTACATGTTGAAAACTAGCGTTATTTGTTGTTGTTTATTTTTAACAAAACGGATGGCATTTGCTGAGTATGCAGCCATTTGCCAAAATTAAATAAAACTTTTATTATTAAAAATGTATCTGTTCTCTTTGTAAGTTAATCTATTTCATCTTTTTAGAGTTCCGACAAGGAACTCTTATAGTTACGCCATGCCCGTCTGTCCGCGGCTTAGCGCAGAGACTATTAATACTAGAAAGCTGTAATTTGGCATGGATATAAATCTTAACCTCGCCGACAAAATGGTAAAATAAAATATCGAAAAAAAAATTTTTTGTGGTACCTCTCATACACGTAAACTGGGGATGAATTTTTTTTCTCGTCTATCCCATAGTGTGGGGTATCGTTGGATAGGCCGTTTGAAAACATTGTGGGTGTATGAAAACCATTTTTCGATTTAGGGATCCGTTGGCGAAATATTAACCTTTAAAGTGAAAATTTTAGTTAGAGTGGAGCGTCCCCCCCCCGCCCCTGCCGGCTAAACGGTTGTTTATAGAAATGTGAAAAAATTCACAGAAGTAGTATAAATAATGAATTTAAAAGGAAAACTATCACAGCTAAGTAGGTTTTACAGGTTTACGAGTACAGGTCGCGCCAAACTTTTGGTCCCATATAATGTATGGGACTAGAAGTTTGGCGCGGTCTGTATTAGTAGACCAACTTATATGTACCGGGCAACTACGGTACGCTACACTGCGCGTGGCCCGAGACGCACTTGGCCGGTTTATTTTATTTTATTATGTGTTTTGACAATAAATTTCCATTTTCTTTCTTTCTTTCTTTTAAAAAGAAATCCTTCATCCATAAATAAATCTCTCTTCTCATAAAGTCTACACACAGAACACCAGTAGGCCTACCATGAGTTACGGCCTCGATACTCGATATACGACTACTTCGTAAAATGTTTTGTATTATTAGGAATTCTAGTACGTCCCGTAAGCCGCTAAGGGCTTCTCATATAAATATTTTACGCCGTCGATACCGAGTATCGAGCATAGTCGTTACTCCCTAGGCCCCTGCCTAGGGGGGCACGACCCCTATGGTATCGTCTGACCCCCCCCAGAAATTCAGGTGACATTGATGTAAGGAGATGCTTTGTCCAAGGACCTTATTGTCTAACTTCGACATCTATCGCAATCGCCTTAAAACGCATCGTGATTGGCTAGAAATTACATCACACATCATGTTTAACCAATCGACAACATTTCATTTTAGTTAACCATTTGTTTTTAATATTTATATTGAAAGTCTGCGTAAAAAAGAAGCTTATGTATTTTTTCATTTTGTTTTATTTTATGTTTTTCCTGCATAATTTAATGTTTTCTTATTCACTCATTCTAAAAGGACGTACGTCGCATCTGAGGATTTCAAAAGTCGATGTACAAAACCAATGGATTATTTAAAAAAAAAGCTTAGCATGTTTATGTCTGCTGTCACATCGCATGACAGTTGTTTTTTCTTTAAACAAACTGAACTTAAAGTCAAAGGAAATTGTTATTAAAATCCCGTGTTTACCATATTTCTAGTTTTTTTTTAAATATCTCTTTATTTAATCGCAATTAAATTCTGAAAAAAAAATATGATGCTCGGAAAGCCCATATCTCGAAATGATTTTCAGTTTTGCACCAATTATTAATTTTTAATGTTGTTGATTACGACACCTTTGACGGCCATAGCGATAGTTATGCGATAGGGCAGTTTAAAGCGTTATTTGTCTTGTTTATTGGTTTGTGTGTGATCTCGTTGTATGAAGGGTTATCTCTATGTATCTTATTAATGCCTTTATAAGTTGAAGCCAGGGGCCGCCCCCCCAGGTGCGAATACTAGTTCCGCCAACGGTATCGAGGCGTAAACTCATGGTAGGCCTACTGAAACCTTGAAACTACATATCGTGATGATATTCATTTATTAAACTGACAAACCTATTGCAGTGAGTGCCCTTCAAATATTCACACCATCCAGGTTCTAACACTGACAGCAGGATAGCATATACATATTTTTACCTGTGCAAAAGAGACGGCATTAGATAGAACTACATTTAGTTTCTGAACGCAATTCATGACTAAAGCTGTATAGTCTGTCAAAAAAGTGTTGAAATGAAAATTAAACTATGGACTTTAAACGTACAAGTAGTATAATTTAGACAATCAATTTATGAAATAACAACGCGTTTAACTCGATTTAACAGATTTTATACTTGTTTGTTTGGTGTAACCAGGCGAAAGAAATATAGTTTCTTCAATATTCATTTCAACACTTTTTTGACAGACTATAACTAATTCAGAAACTCGCGCACTTCAAAAATGAGCGACAATCGCGAGTTTAAAATATGAAATCTGCGGCCAAAAAACCGATTTGATTTATGAGAACCAACTTTACGAATGAAAAGCTGAATGCTATCGCTTTTCGAAGCTAAAAAGCTTAGCTTTTTGCGAAATTAGCAAAACGGAACGCGCTGTTTTGAACGCTTTCTAGTGTTGGGTAAACATCGATGCTTTACTAGATTCATATCAAACGTGATGTATCAAGTGAATACAATGCAACCTAATTAGTTATCGATACTCTTAAAATACAGGCTGATGACTTTAATCTTAGCTTTACAATTTTAATTTTTTTTTCACAAAAATCCACGGCAAATGCGTATGTATTATGAGTAAATTACTTACATTAGCTATTAGTGCCAATAACGGATATTACTATGCCAAACAATAAACATATTTGAGTTTTATAGACCATAATAATTTGTTTATAAAACAATGGAAAGAAAATATCCAAGACTCTGTGTTTACATGTGTGTAAATTGATTGTGAGAATGTGTGGAGTGATGAATGTGTATTTGTACGTGTGTGATTTTGTGGGTCCGTAAACGCACGTAAAGTTGTATTTTAAGTAAAGGAAACTAACCTTTGCCCGCTGCTTCGCTCGTGTGGATGTGTCTATCAATGAACGTATCTTTTAAAACTATTACCGTCAGTTTTTAGCTTGGCGGTTATTTGATAACATCCCTTGTAGCCTATCGTTGAGCAGGTTCACTACGATGATGATAAAAAGCCGCATCCAAATCTTTCAATTGATTCTCGAGTCAAAACGAAACATACATTCAGACAGACCAAAAAAAATTTTTTTTTTGTTTTATCTACAAATAATAACCCATTTTAATTTAAAATTTCACAAAATTAACGCTCAGACACGTAAGTTTTACTACTTTATTATTGATGCAGATATCTATATGCTTAAATGTATTGATAAACTGAAACTTTTGTGATTTAACAGTACCAGAACCGACTGAAAACTAATTTTTATTTTAGTCCATTTTCGCTTCAGTAAAATATAAAATATATCGATCAAGTCAGATTATATCCCCAAGGGGGTGTAAAAGATGTCACTCGTTACACCGACGATTTTTTATGTACCAACATGATAGGAGGCGATATCCAGAGGTAAAAAATTAATCGTCATTCTTTTAGAAGAAATATACGTTTTAGGATATTCAGCAGGGTTAATTATTTTTAATTTTTTTGAAAAAGTAATTGGAAAAAGGATTTGAACGGCCTGCGCATTTTTACAGATATCGACAACATAGTGTCGTCCCACCACTACGACATTCGGCTTCCTGTAGCTGAAAATGAGAATTTCACAAAACAGTCGGAGTTTTTCAACTTTCGGACATATTTCATACGCTGCTAGAATTTTTATTGCCGTCCGCATGTGGTCACTGTTTATAATAGTGACTTCACAAAGCTGAAATTAAATACCAGCCGCTTTGACGTCTTTTTACGAAAAGCCGTAAAATATAGAGGGGCGCTTTGCGTGTTTTTTTTGCGTTTAACCCGAATATTTCCAAGCAATTTTAACATAAATGTATAATTTGAAAACTGATGTGGAATATGCATTTTAGTGCAGAATAGACAAAGCAACACACGAAAGTTATTCAAAAGAAGCAAAATGTATGCAATCATTCACTTAAGAGTTACCAAACAAGTACAGAATTTCCACCAAATGAGTAACTATTTCAATTTGTTTTGACAACTTCGAAGGAATTTCAATACAACAATTTCATAATAGAAATAACGATACAATACAAAGTGAGACAGTAACGAACAGTAAGAAATAGTAATATTATGGAATATTCTATATCAAACATATTGTAGATATATTTCGAGCTACCACACACTGACAAGAAAAACTGCAGCGTTTTTTTCCTTATAACTACTAGAGACTTAGGGCAATTACACGTATAAGAGCGCTCTCACGCAGGAAGCAGCTTGCCGGTTTCGGTGCATGAATTGGGAGTTGAGCCGCAACATTTCAAGTTATTTATTACTATAAGGTAGGCGTCGAGTATCTGCTTCTGTGTCAAAGCGGTTATAGTTAAAGTCAGGTAGTATCTGAGCAGGACATCAAAATAATACCTATTGTTTGATGGACTCTATGTCTGTACTTCAAATTAATTTACTCATTATTCGGGGAAAAGTAACTACTTTATAGAAAATAAAATTGAAGTAAGTTTTGCATATTTCTATGAAACAGCTGATTTTTGTCGTGATTTCATGCTTAGTAGTAGTATCATGCTTTTTGTTAGATGCAACGTGAATTATTAAGTTATTTTTAATTAGTGTCTATTATATACATATTAGGTTGGGGAAAAAGTTTCTTCGCATTTGATATGAAAATTCAAAACATTTTTTAATAAAGTTTATTTACATTTAACTAAAGTATTTAGGTGCCATTTTGTTCGATAACTTTCTGCCATCTTGTAGGTAGGGACATGATCCCATTGCTATATAAATTCTGGGGCTTCTGATAAAAAAACCGCGACAAATGGTTTTGGCAGTCCTCTCGTGATGTTAACCTGACACTGCCTAAAGAATTCTGAAGAGACCGAAAAAAGTGGAAATCTGGAGGTACAAGGTTAGGACAATACGGCGGTTGCATTAATAAGTCCCAGCCAAACTCTCTCATCTTAGTGGCTAAAGATGTGTGAGGTCTAGCGTTATCATGATGAAAAACCACACCCCTTCTGTTGACCAATTCCGGCCGCTTTCTCTCAACTTCTTGCTTTAATCTCATCAGTTGTTCGCAGTAGAGTTCAGAATCGATCGTCCTGCCTGGCGGTAACAGTTCATAATGAAAAATGCCTTTCCAATCCCACCATACACACAGCATTACCTTGTTGCGAGATAACCCGGGTTTTGCCAGAGTCTGTGAAACCTGACCAGCCTTTGACCACGACCTTTTTCGCACGTTCTTGTCGTACGTGATCCACTTTTCATCACCAGTTATCAGGTTTTTCAAAAATGGTTCGGTTTCATTACGTCGTAATAAAGAATCACAAATGAGTACACGGTTCATTAAGTATCTTTCATTGAGCTCATGAGGCACCCAAATATCGAGCTTTTTTTTGTACCCAGCTTTTTTCAAATGCGCCAAAACTGTTTGGTGGTCAATCCCCAGTTATTCAGCTACATCGTAACTACTGATGTGCCGATCTTGCTCCACTTTTTCAAAAATGGCATCCATTTTATCTGTAACAGGGCGCCCAGAGCGAGGTGCATCTTTGACATCAAAATTTCCGGATTGAAAACGCTTAAACCAAATTTGTGCTACTCTCACAGACACTGCACTAGGTCCATAAACATCACAAATTTTTTTCGCGGCTTGCGTTGCATTTTTACCTTTTTTGTAGTAAAATTTTAAAATGTATCGAATTTCTTCATTAGATTCACTCATCTTAACAGTAAGAAAAACAAATGAAAATTACATATTTTACCTAATTTGAGTTTGGAATTATCTTTTTTAAAATTTAAACTTTTTAATAATACCAAAACCTACCAGATACAAATGATATAGCCAAAGAGATTTTATTATAAGTTCATACATACTATTTGCGAAAAGAGTTTTTCCCCAACCTATTATATATTTAGCATAGTTAGTTTATTTATTTTAGATTATTATACATTTTTTATGTAGATAGATTAGGTTAAATTTATTTTTATTAATAATCATATTCATGTTATTTAAGTTTCTTAATGATAAAATATTATATTTATTGTGTAATAATTAAAAATAAAAGTAGCATGTAATATATTATATACTATTTTTATGTATAGGTATAATCGAAATACTAAATCCAACTTAATAGATCTACAGAAGCCGATAACAGTTGATGTCGTTTGTGTAACAGAAGCGCCCAGCTCAAACGCTGCGTTTTAAACTCCAGTGCGTAAGAAATATGTTATCGTAACATCCGATCTCTCATTAGTTAGACGGGAGTGTGGGTAGTCCACAAAGATATGAACACAAATTTCCAACAAATCAGAAGCATGGGTTTTGAACTTTGTAAAGCAAAAACTATATTTACATTACAAAATAATATAAGGTGACTTTCGTTTATACAGCCAAATTCGTACTGGAGACTCGGTAACTGGTCAGGATTAAGGTTAAATTACCCATTCTGTGAAATACGATAAGTATTTTTGTGCCTCTATACCAGTTCAAGAACAACCTCGACTCAAATAGTATAGGAAGTCTACATTTTTATATGCGTTTTTCACAGAAAGGGTAATTGAACCTTCTTTTAATTTTGCTATAGAAACGAAAGTCATATTATATATTTATATTCTGTATATACATGTATGACTTTTACTGATTATACTCATCAAGTTTTGTCCTGTGACCTTTGAAATAGGCTTTATTATTAAAGTCGTAAAACAAGTTTCCATGTTGATCTGTAGAATTATAGGAATATCAATGTATAAGGTGATCTGGTTTATCCAGTCAAATTCACCCTGAAGACTCGTTAAGTATTCGGTATCAAGGATCGAGGGCCCTTTTTCGAAAATCCAAAAATATTTTACAAACGTCAGCCCAGCGCCGAGTCGATACTATTGAAAGTCAACATTTTAGTTTTCAAATTACCCAAAAATAATTGATCAATGGTACTGATAAATAACTTACCAAGGCTCCAGTATGAATTTGGCTGCATAAATAAATGTCACCTTGTATACCTTTAATACATCTAATAATGAAGTTGAAAAAATGACGTGTACGAATACTGTTAATGAAATGAAATGGGTCAACCAAAACTAGAATTTTTAGAATTTTTGTCTGCCTGTAAGTTCCATTTTAACTCGAGAACTACGTAACGGATTTTAGTGCGGTTTTCTTTATTGACCTTGAGATATGTCGAGAGTAAGTGGGTGCAGTATACTACAACGTCGTGGCAACCCTGGCCAACATTATATGCTATTATAGCTTTTACCCAAGATTTCATCCGCGTGGAGTTCGGTTCACCCCCTTAGGGGGCGAATTTTCAAAAATCCTTTCTTAGCGGATACGTCTTTATAACTATTCGGCTGTACGTTGATAGATGAGTCAGTCAGCTTTGCCTTTTATATATTCACAAGATAAGGAGTGTTCATAAATAAAAAAAGACATGATCTTGCTAAGTTTATTGCCCTTCTTCTTAGCAAGATTAATCGAATGGGCGGATTTAGGCATTATATCTATTTATAGTTTATTTATCTATTAACTTATTTATTCATTGAATTATGTAGGTATGTATATAAATTATTTTAATTTGTTACTTATGTTAGTATATATTTGGCTAGGTATTATATTTATTTAGGGTCTATTCAGTTTATTTATCAACTTATATATTAATTGCATTGTGTAGTTATAATAATATTCGTATTCCAATAAGTCTTTATTTTATGCATTTAACTTTTGTAGCCCAACTTAAATACAGTTTTTTTATATATTTCCCGTATCATATTTGTTGATCATAAAATATGATTTTTATACAGATTAGATTTGACATGTAAAACGTATACTTTATGTATCTATTTTACAAATAAACAATTTGAATTTGAATTTGAATTAACCGCCAACCTGAAAACTGTCGATAGTTTAAAGAAACATCCACGCGAGCAAAGCCGCGGCCAAAAGTAATAAGATACACACACTAATTATTTACCTTTACGAATATTTACCTGTCTTCAGAGAATAGGGAATTTCCAGTTGTCAGACCTTTCCTTTTATGTAACGTCAAACTCGGGAATAAACGAGAGTTACATACCTGAAACAATAGACAAACATAATGAGGAAAATAGAAAATTATTCAACGACATTGTTTATTGTAGTCGGCATAAGATTAAAATGTCTTTGTGTAAGAGAAATATTCGTATCGGTTTCCTTTCCTGGATTTGAATTTATTTGGACATAGCAATAGATACATTTTATTTGAACGATTTTCAGAAGCGTTCCTGGTTATACATCCCTGCTAGTTTGGTAAATTACAAAATCTACATCAAATATTTTATTCAAAAAGGTTATTTGGTATGTATGTAATACTCATAGATAAAGAAAAACAAGGGTGAGTTGCCTTAGTGGTTTAATTGTTTTTTTTCAGGTGTCACCCTCTTATTTGACTAACACAAACACAAAAACTATAAGTACGGCACACTTACTCATTTTTCTCACGCACACAATATTACACATGCAAAAACAGGGTGACGCATCAATCTGTAGCGATGGACTTTGAATAAACACACATACACAAAACTACCAATTACCTCTCTATTGACATTGATAGTGGGTCTCCCACCAAGCCTATTTTAGGCCAGATGTGTTCGCAAGCGCCACGCCCCCGTAACTAATCTCCCTTGTTTTCTTTTTCTGAGGATTTACTCAATTAATGCTCTTAGTCCGTGTTTTTTAGGGTTCCGTACCTCAAAAGGACAAAACGGAACCCATATGGGATCACTTTGTTGCCCGTCTTTCTGTCCATCCATCCGTCCGTCCATCTGCCTGTCAAAACCCTTTTTTATCTCGGGAACACGTGGAGGTATCGAGTTAAAATTAAAACCGTATTACTCAAGTTTACAATCCCCTAAAGCTGTGAAAAAATCAAACTTGTAAGTTAACGTAAGAAAAAGATACGGAGGGAATCGAAATTTATAGCGTATTTCCCGTTGACCTAGAACTATGAAAATTGCCAAGTTATACCGTCTTTTACTACAAGTATATGAAAAAAATCTGAAAACTATACTTTTGTTATTAAAACATAAAAATATAGTCTTTAACGGAACCTTCGGTGGGCGAGTCCGACTCGCACTTGACGGTTTTTTTTCTTTCTGTAACACATATTAGAAACTAGTGTATGGATCGATTAAGCTACTCGTGCCTATCGAATCAGAAACACACGATGATAAAGAAACGACTGCCATTTAATACAAATGAAGCGCTTTATAATAACAATTAAGTTTAATGGACGGACAAAACTTAATACCCTCCTCTACCGTTTTTCTATTTCCAGAAGGAAACCGAACCCTATTATCACGTAGAGCTCCTGAATCCTGCGTGCCGGTTTCTGTGGCGGTGACAAATGATGCATCAAGATGGATGACCTGATGGAACTTCAGTCCTTACTGGCAGCAGAGAAATAACGCATCACCTCACTACAACTACAACTCTAGGAATTCACGATTGTAATTCAAGGCTCAAGTAAACATTTCTTTAATTCCTTTATAGGCGTCATATTTTATTTGACAGCAAACTACGTCTTTCTACATCGGTACAAAGTGAGTGATCAAAAATACTAAAACCACGTACGAGCTTCCTATTCAGTCGAAATTTGGCCGAGCGCGGTGCCACATGTGTAAATGGTGAAAAGAAACTTGTCCGGTCACAACAACAAACAAAACATATCGTGCGATGCCATCACGTATCATTGGTAACCTTGGAGGAGAAAACCAACTGGAGTGGAGCCACGCACTAATTTCTATGCAAAAAGTCTGTCATTTTCGGTGGGGGACGAGGCAGCGTCGCGATGCACGCACACTACAAAATACTCAAACACTAGCTTAAGGCCTTAACCCTGGTGCACGATAATCTTACTGAGCGATTTTGAACTTCAATATGTTGTCAGAAAGTCTACATTAGAACGCTCGCTTCGCGCGCTGGCGGCACGCAATATCAGTGAATTTTCGAGGATTTTCGTTTTTTTTACGAAAAAGTATTTGATGTAGGAGTTTTTTCACCTGACATCCGAGAATAAACCATATTTTGTTGTTATAGCAGTAATTTCAGACATGAAACTTTAGCCGTTTAGACATAAAATGAAAAAATTACTTAAAAAGGTAACATTTTCAAAAATAAAATCTATCGAGCGAAATGTGTCCAATTAGGTAAGCGACCTGAGAACGGAAAGACAAAGGTCTGAAAAAACACGTGTTCAAGTTTTACATTGATCAGATAAGTTGTTGACTCAGTATATTAAAACAAAAACCGTTGAAGGACCCAATACAAGCCCTTGCAAAAACTATACGCACACAATCACATTCACACACAGGGACATCTATCGTTTTTATATAACCGGTATGCTCGCCGGGCAGAGGGGTTCGCCTGTTGGTGGCCTGTCCAGTTGGTTTGTTCGTCATCATTGGTAACTCATGGTAACTGTTATTGTTTCTCCAAATCTTTTATTGCTGTGGCATATAGATAACGAAATTTAAAACCGGTTTCTAAATGTAATATAATGTAAATAAAAATAAAATAAAGCAAGTCTTAGTTTTCTTGGGATTCTTTGGTAATTCTATAAGGCGAAACCGGTTGTAGTTATTTTAGTGATATTGTGAAACTGTATAAGTGTTTTATTTAGACTTTCACCATTTTAAGGATGACAAAATATTTAGACACAGTGTAAAAAACTTACGTATTATTTACCTACTTTTGCTAACGATACTCAACCTACATTGGAAGAGCGAAACACTATAAAACAACTCCATTCAATAGCAGGGAACTTTTTTGCTGACGCTCCTACGTCGGAAGCGTTGAAAACCGAGTTTTACTCACAATCTTATTTTTCTGAGCAAAAAAGGGAAAAAAATATGACCGTAAGAACTGGCAGGGTTTAGTAAGATCCGTTTGTGAAATCTCAAGGAGGGATAACGTTTTTATTTAACAGCTAAAGGGCTATATTTTTAACGAGTGAAAAAGATGTGCACCTCTCTGCTTAATTGTTCAGTCTTTGCAAATAAGTCTACTTGTTATTGGAGATTTACAAGAGTTTTACGATTTGTTAAAATGAGGGTTTTGTTCGTGCTGTGGTTAAATCGTTATGGTTTGTGTTTGGAATAAGGCATATAACATTTTTACAGTGCAGAAGGTGAGACTGGAGAATTGCGATTGTGTGCGTGCACACCATTGACATTGTGGAAAACAACTCTTATAGCAGTGCAGGCAAGGTCTATTTTTGAAAAATCATGGAATCATAAAGTATACATCGTAACAAAAGAAGAATAAGATAAAAGTCAAAACATAATTTTTTGAAAACAGACCTTGCCCGGACCGCTATAAGAGTTGTTTTCCACAATGTCAATGGTGTGCACGCACACAATCGCAATTCTCCAGTCTCACCTTCTGCACTATACATAGCGTATTTTTTTAACCACTTTGTTGTATTTATTGCATTTCAACCATCCATCGGCTTGTTTTGTCCACTGCTGAACATAGGCCTTTCCAGGATTTCCCTACTTTTAGCGGTCTTCCTGGAAGAAATGCCCATACTAACACACGCTGGGCAGGCGGGTTGGTGATCGTGGTGCATAAACCACTGACAAAGCTGCCCGTCTGTTTTTTATAAGGCCCAGCAATTTGGATGGATATACCCCCATCAATCGGTCCCAGGCAATGGTGAGCCACATGGTTGTGCCTGTTTGAGAGCTGTCCCCCGAATAACTTCGGGCGGGTTAGCGAGTAAGATGGTGGTACCTCCACAGTCGAGCCCGGCATCAGCTCTACCATCTTTATTGCATTACATATATCTATATTAGGGATGTAACGAATAATACTTTAGCGAATACGAGTAAGAATATCAAATTAATATTAGTCTAATACGAATACGAAAAATAAACAATTTTAATTAAAAAGTTTCCTTAGTTTACCCTAATAATTTCTCGAATAACTTTTGCTCTTACGACTGGTAACCGCAGATCTACGTCTAGAAAAACATTAGAATCTTTTAATGTGTAAGGCATTTGATGATAACTTAATAAATATAATGTCACAAAAACTAGATATTAGCTTTTAATTTTTAGTAAATTGTGTTTACAATAAAATGCGCTTTATTTCGACCCCTCAGTGGGGTCGTCATCAGGCGAATGGAAAATATATTATAATATGAGATATATTATGTCATACAACGTTTACGTGAAATTTAAGTAATTTTGTTAACGAAAACTGAGCCAACCCTGAAATCGTGAAAAAAATGTCAGCTGTTCCATAGAAAAGTTAAATACCTACTCGACCCAAATGTATGAAACAGCTGATATTTTTTTCACTATTTCAGGGTTGGCTTCATAGTAAAAGTTTTTCATATGGACGAGTACTTTCACCAGTTTTCGTTAGCAAAATGACTTAAACTTCACGTTGGAAGGTGACTTTTGTTTATATCTACAGTGAAATTCTTACTGAAGACTCGGTAAGTGCTCAGTATGTATGTATGTAAGTAAATTATTTATTGCACAAAAAAAATACACTACACAGAGGCGAACTAAATGCTAATTAGCATTCTCTGCCAGTTAACCTTTGGTTATGTGGAGAGTTCAAGAGGGTAGTACCAGATAATTTTATTAATTCGAATTTAAATGTTAAATATTTAGTTAAACTAAAAGTTGGTGATATTTATATATATATTAAACTACACTGAATTATATTACACAGATTACGTATATTATATATAAGTTTATTACAACAAGGTTCGATGACCCTTTTTGTGAAATTCGTAAATTATTCATTTCGTGTTCCTTACAAACGCAAGCCCAGCCCCGAGTCAATTACTATGGGACGTTAAGATTTTATTTTGCGAAATAAGAAAAAAGTGTTATCGATCCGTATTACTGATCATTTACCAAGCCTCCAGTAAGAGTTTGGGTGCATAAATTAAAGTCACCTTTTTTAAGTCATATAATATTTTCCATTCGCCTGTTGACGAATAGCGTATTTTATTGTAAACTTCTTTGCTTTTACAATAGTAAGAAATTCGACAAATTAAATTTGGGTCGAGGCGACAGTACACTATTAAAACATAGGGTTCAAAGACCCAGCAATAAAAAGAACTATCAAAGACCATCACTCAATTGTCACGTTGAAGATTGCTGAAGTTGTATTATTAAAAAGTAATTTATAACCATCGAGCTTGACATTCCTGAGAGCATTGTTTAGTCAGTTAATGTGATTTCTAAAGAACAGCCACTTATTATAAGTATTAGATTTTCTCAGCTTAAGGGGGAACGTTTCGAGCTCAGTGCAAAATGCATAACTTATGATTGTTTATCTCATTTTGAAATAAAATGTATGAAATAAAATAGTTTCATCTTATTTTGCGATTATAACACTATCACACTAATATTATAAACGCGAAAGTTTGTGTGTGTGTGTGTGTGTATGTTTGTTACTCTTTCACGCTGAAACGGCTGAACGGATTTGGATGAAATTTAGAATGGATATAGCTTATACCCTAACTTAACACATAGGCTATTTTGGTAGAAAAGCCTATTCGTCGCGAAATGCAATAAATTACATTTATTTAGTACTTTTTATTCAATAAAAAGAAAAACAATCATAAGTTGTGCATTTTGCACCGAGCTCGAAACGTTCCGCCTTAAGGTTAAAACAAACAAAAATCTCTCTTGCTGGGAAAGGGTATTGTTTATTCTAAGATCGGGTTGAGATTGCAACTTTTCAGCTCTAGAACTGTTATATTGCGGGCGCCTGCAAGGAACACTGTAGGAAACTAAACGCGAATATGAGTTTTCTTTATATCATTTTGAGTATTACGATTTTCGGATTAATTCCTATATATATTTTTTAAACGGGGCCCATATCCGATGCCCTTTTGACACTAAGTGTCATGCCGAAATATCTCCATTCATGTTAAGACTGTAAGGTCGGGAAGTAGGTACCCTGTAGTGATGTGAACCGGTTTAAAAAAAAACTAAAAAAACGTTTTTTGTAAGAACCGGTAATGACCGGTTTTTATTTACAAAAACCGATTAATTTTGGAATCACAAATCAAATCAATCAAAATATTTATTTTGCAAAATAGATACATAAAGTAAACTTTCTACAAGCCAAAGTTAATTTTAACAATATATATCTTTATTCTACAAAATATATAATAATACGGGATAAAATAGAGGAATCTAGTAATAAAAATATTATATAAACATAATGCAATGAACAATGTGTTGAAAAATCAACTAAATATAAATGTAAATAATGCCTAACCATCCGCACCATTCGATTAGTATTGCTAACAAAAAGGGCAAGAAACTTAGCAAACATTCCTTTTATGTTTATTTGTTCGGGTACCCGAACATTAATTTCGGATTCGTACGAACGACGACCACGACGCCGACCACGACCCACATTTATATTGTCTTCGGTCGGGGAATCCCGTTATACAATAATTGTGATACTTTGAATAATTCAAAGTGAAAACAATTTAACAAATGATAAAGTGTATTATGAATGATCACTCTATCATCTTTAATTTTTTTCTCTTCGAATTATTCAAAGTAATCGGTAAAAACCAGTTCTAAATTTTGTAATCGGTTCACATCACTAGTACTCTGTAAGTTTTGATCGTAACTTTTTATTTCTTTAAACTAGGCAACATGAATTTATTTGAGGCAGTATGAGGTATTATAGATCTTAGTTTTCGATATTAATTTCAAACTTACACCTCAAGCCGTTTCTGAGAATAAAAATAAATATTAAAACATATTAAAAAACACGACTGCCGGATTAGATATTTAATTCGGATTTCGGTGCAGTCGGGGGACTATTACATTGGATACGTGTTGTTTTGTATGTCCCCCGACTGCACTGAAATCCGAATTAAATATCTAATCCGGCAGTCCTGTTGTTTTAATCTTTTTTGCCTTTTATTTTTATTTAATACTTTTTAGTATATATTTATAGTCTATTTCACTCAGGATACATACATACATACATCAGCCTGTTTCGTCCACTGCTGGACATAGGCCTTTCCAGGATTTCGCCACTCTTGGCGATCCTCCTGGAAGAAATGCCCATACTCACACACGCTGGGCAGGCGGGTTGGTGAGCGCGGTGCCGAAACCTTTGCACCAGTGACGCCGCTGCCCGTCACCAGTCTGATTTATAAGGCCCGGCAATTGGAGATGGATATACCGCCATCCATCGGTCTCAAGCAATGGTGGGCTGCCTGGTTTTTTTGCCTGAGAGCTGTCCTCTTACTCTCCCCCGAATAACTTCGGGAGGATTTCCGAGTAAGATGGTGGTACCTCCACAGTCAAGCCCAGCATTGACTCTACCACCTTGCAAAAAAAAAACTCAGGATGCTAAAAGGATTCTAACGATATCACACACTTCCAAATCGGTTCAGGCATTTAGAGTATGGCATAGGCTAGGAAAAAATGTTATTACCCGTCCGACACAAAAAGGCCAATGTCAAATACTTTATTAGCTTTTGATAGAGGCGATTATCGGTTAGCTAATTGACCTATTTGTCTAGGACGCGTAATACTAATAATTACGCGCGAAACAGCAGATCGGAGGGTTTTTAGCAAATACTGAAATATTTTGTAAGAAAAAAAATATTGGATTAAAAAACCTTTATATTTCTATTACCTATTTTATGAAAAAAAACAAAACAAATTGATCTCTTAGCCGCGTTCTTGAAACGAAAGTTTGAAAACAAAAAAAAGAGGGTGGGAAACATTTTTTTCGGACAAAAGTATAAATCTTAGTACATTGTTTATGAGAAGATCACCTAGATAAAAGATCAATAAATTAAATATATTTTATCCAATATTCAGATAGTCCTACTTTCTTCAAAAGAACCCTCGAAAATCTGACTTTGTTCATGTTCTAGGGTCAGGTACAACCTTAAGAACTTATGGTGGAATTAAGAATAAAAACCCAAATGAACCCTGAAAACAAGACACTCCTTTTTTGGGGTCAGTCGTGTAAACAAGGGCCTTGCTTGACACGCAGACCATTGGCGTGACTAGGACTTGTAGCTGGGAGGGGCCCGGCCCCTGGCTCTCACTCATTAAGCCATCAAGTATCTGTTCTCTATTATTGGACGAGCGAGCGAGTTCTCCGAGTCTACTAGAACAATCCGGCGTTTGAATGTATTGTATGAATGTTTGTTCGACGATAACTCGAGTATCGTTGATAGGAATATCATGAAATTTGGTAAGTGAGTAAATAAGGCAAATGGAATTGTTAAGTTCGAACATGAGCCAAATCGGTCAAGCGCGAATCGGGCGAGCGCGAGTTCAAAGTTCGGGGAAAACTACTAGTATGATAGTAATAAGAAAAAATATAGAGTTAATCCTACATACAATCGGGGGGCAGGGTGGCCGTGCCCCTCTGGCCCCACTATCTAAGATGCAGACAAACAGACGGATAACAAAAGTGATCGTGTAAGGGCCCCGTTTGTCCAAGATAAGAAAACACGAAAAATGCAAATAAACCAGTAAGCTAAAGACATCCTCTTATTTTTGCTCAGCCAGATATCTTCATCATCCCCACATTCGCAGCCTTTTATATTTGCCAACAGAACGGCTAAACATTATCAGGCCTGCCCGCCATGACCCTCTTTCGCCGACGTCCCAAAAACCAAGATTCTGTTTGCAATCAAAAGTCATCTCTTTTGCAATGCAATAAGGGTGGGACTTGCGTCTTATTGTTTTGGCGGGTTATTCCACTCTGACACCGGGTGATCCGTCATGAGATCTGGGATCTGGAGTGACGTGCGGGGTATTCCGAACCGATCCTCGATGCCAGATTCTGACCGCATAGTGTGTCAGTCGATTTGTCTTGTAAATTACCGATGGCAATGCTTAATTCGCTTGGATCAAAGCCTAATAGCCTAAGACTAAGATGCTAAAAAAAATATAGATCCAAATCCGTTGAGTAGCTCTCAGTTAAGATACATATATTCCATACAGAAAAAAAAATTAACATTTACTGACAAAATTTCCATGGACACGACTTTTTACTGGGTAATTTCAGAGATTTAAATACATGACGTAACGTACGTACAATGACGTAAAATTTTTGCCATGAATATCATGTGTATTGTTTAATAATCATGTAAATAATTATTGATAATATAATTCAAAATTAAACGATATCATCACCACGTATCTATGTTTAACGTCCCCATTACCAAAGGTTAGCTGGTAGAAAATACTAAATAGTATTAAGCTCGCCCGTTTACAGAGATTTACTTTAGAGCAATTTTTTTTATTATTGTTATGTTCCTTTTTAAGATTTTTTCAAGAGTCTACATAAATAAGGATCAGTTGGGAACACTGGGTGACATATTATCATCCAATGATCAGGTGTGCCATGTCAACTTGACGATGAACCCCTAGATCATAATCGCTGGGTGATGTATCGTGTATGGACATGCTTGTGTATTTATTTATGAATACTAATGAAGTTCT
Organism: Ypsolopha scabrella; assembly: GCA_910592155.1. NCBI lineage: Eukaryota > Metazoa > Arthropoda > Insecta > Lepidoptera > Ypsolophidae > Ypsolopha > Ypsolopha scabrella. Next base: position 14,363,477 of record OU342987.1, read on the forward strand.
GACAGTTTTGATTATGACGTTGTCAAGACTAGTCGTTTTGTTGTTTGATTTTTTGTCTCTCGAACTAAAGAATGGCTGCTCTGATTTAGTCATAACTAATAGTTCGCCCCGAACTGTGAACTCGCCCTCGCCCGATTCGCGCTTGACCGATTTGGCTCATGTTCGAACTTCAAAATTCTATTTGTCTTATTTACTCGCCTGCCAAATTTCATGACATTCCGATCAATGAGACTTGAGTTATCGTCGAACAAACATTCATACATACATACGCCGGATTGTTCCAGTAGACTCGGAAAACTCGCTCGCTTCGCCTGCTCGTTCAATTAGTGTTGGATTTATTTTTAACCGGGTCCCAATGAGTAGAACATACTTTTAGATCCCAGGTTAAATAAGAAAAATGTATGACGTCACATTTTCAAAATTCAATTAAATCCTTTCTAGTACGCAAGCAGTACCTAGTCGGTGTGACGCTGGACTCCCAGGTTCAATCGAACCCTGACCCTCCAGCACGTTGGGACTGCTTGGGACAAATAAATTGGGGATATGCAGGGTTAAAAATAAAAAAAACGAATTTCTAATCCGGCTATGTGTTGGAATAATAGGCATAATTTCTAACCATCGATTGGTTGATGTCATTAATTAATCATGGTTTAATTAATTTAAGTAAAAGTCAATAGTATTTTGTTAAATTAAATTTATATCACTGCGGTATAGAAAATCAGAAAAGTAAATCTGCACGTGAGGAGCTCTGAACCGGGATTCGTACCCGGGACCTCTCGCTTACCGGGCGGTTGCTCTGCCAAATTTTGTTAAAAATTAATTCATTTTAGTAAAAGTCGACAGTATTTTGTTAAAAATAAGCTTTTCCTTTAGCTTTCCGTTTGTATTGACATTACTTTGCAGAATTAGATCCCTAAAAGCGACACTATCGTATGGGGCAGTAACAAACATAATGTTTTATTTATTATCATCGGTAAAGCTTTACAGTAAAGTTGTATAATACATTTGCACAAAAAAAATATTTCCAGATATAGGGCCAGAAATATATCTTAAAATAATATTATTATAATAACTGATGCCGGGCCCATTAGGGCCCGAAATATATCTTGATTTTTTGTGTATATATTATAAAAAACAAAAATATTAAAACAAGCTCCAAAAGTTTAAATACATTTATTTTATAAAACGTTGTGTTTTTTTGAAATATGACTACAAAAAGGTATTTCAATCTTATTATCTTGGCATATTTTCAGCTTTCGTCATTAGTTTTCAAGTAATTACAGGAATGACTGAAAATAGGATTGTCATACCGGAAAAATTAAAACCAACTACGCCGCTTTTTAAAATCTGCCCAGAACTCCAGCTCAATATTAAAAGAGGCAAAAAGAATAATTCCCAGTATTGGGAACTGTTCAATACAATCCCCGAGGCGTGCACGGAAGAGATTGCGGACTCTGACGTCACTACATCTTTAAACCTAAATACTGCTGCTTGAAATTTGGAAAAATATCAAATTTAAAGGAGAAATATTGTGGATTTTCTGAATAAATTATTTGGGATGGAAGTTGCGTCGGATTTAAATTTTTTAAACTTTTTCGTATGTTTGCATTTGCAGTTTGTTCATTGGGAAAAGTGTATTAAATGGGCAGGATAAAATGTGTACTTTTGTATTTTCTGATAAACTTTCAGAGTATTTGTCTGGCTAGCTTAACTCAAAAACTGCTAAGGTGAAAACACATAAGTAGGTAGGTAGGTCTTTTAATTTTCAAAGTCTTTAATTTTAGACCATTTTTGTTATTGGTCTATCTCAAAAACTAAACTAGTTAGGAATTTGGAATTTTCTGTATATCATGTGCCATATACTCTATTTCAACAACAAATATGTACCGAAAACGCAGATTTTTAATAGCTTCGTTTATTTCGTAATTTTTATCAACACTAGTTCCACTATATTGGTTTAGGATTACACTGAGAAAACTGGCTATCACAAAATAAAGTCAATTCAGCTAAAATTATCATGATTCACGTAAAGTAGGGAGCATACGGACATCACAACAAAATACGATGAAACTACTGTTGCTGCTGCTAGCGTTATAATATGATGCACTGTCATTATGACTTTGTAGGAAGAAGATAGAATTATGCGCCCGTCACCGCTTTTATGGTGACAGTAAGCATACCGTAGTGTGACGGACCTCTTTTAAGGGGAAGGCATCATGTAATACGAAAATGATAATCCTATTTTCTGTGAGCAATTTTACGATGATCTGTCATCATAATATTGCGTTACTTACCTTAAAAACTCGATTATTTCCTCAAACGTTTTAATTACAGCATAATATTTTCCAATTATCACCAAATTTAAAAACAATTCACCGTATTTTAAACTTATTTAATGCTATTTTATAATAAAGCCAAAAAGACATTTTTCTCAGTGTACTTAGCAGAATACTCGACCATCTTAATTTCGCAATTTTGTTTTATACAGTTTCTAGTTAGTAATTCTTATTTAAATCATTTAAGTCTATTAACTTATCAGAATGGTTTAGGACCCTCAGGGCACGAGTACTATTCGCACTTGACCGGTTATTGGTAGTGGTCAATCTCCGACACCTTGTTCAATCACATTGTCAACTTCAAAGAGCTAAATCCTTTAAATATTATTATTAGAGTGCATTACCAACTACAAAAGATAAATTAGAAATAAATGTAAAGACAAGAATTTGAAAAAATTCCTCGGGCCAGGAACTGCGACCTCTTGTTATAAAGACAAGCGCGCTACCAATTGCGCCACCGAGGTACTAACCTAGACCGTTGAATTCTTAACTGTCTGAAGCAACACATATTGTACAAGGAGTGAAATCACATAACGCCCTCGTGAGCGTTCAGTATGTGCATTACAAGCTAATTAGATCAAATAGCACCAAAAATATTCGGTGGACAAGTATGGTGGAAAAATTCAACGGTCTAGGTAAGTACCTCGGTGGCGCAATTGGTAGCGCGCTTGTCTGGGAAACAAGAGGTCGCAGGTTCGAATCCTAGCCCGAGGAATTTTTTCAAATTCTTGTAATTACATTTGTTTCTAATTTATGTTTTCTAGTTTGTAATGCACTCTAATAATAATATTTAGAGTATTACAAAGCGACGGATTTCGCAATAAAAAGCTAAATCCTTCATTCAAATTCAATAACTTTGCTCTCTTCAACTGTTTTCAAGTATAGTACACACTAAATACAGTGCCGTTATTCAGTTATCAAGTGATAACGACAATACGTTGGACAATACCCTTAAAAAATAAACAGCAAATATTAAATACAAAATCCGGCCGAAAGGACCATCGGGGCGAGTGCAACTTGACAGGGGGCGTTCGGAAAATAATAAACAGCTTCCCGCCCACGCCCTTAACATATGTCGTGAAGATATATTGTTTTTTACATAACCGGTATGGGATAGCGGTATTTTTTAGAGTAACGTGTTGAATTTATTTTTGTATGGGCTGACGGTGCATTGTTTTGGCTATTTTCTTGATTTTGAACGATGCAATCCTCCAAAGAACTAGGTTTTTTTTACAAACTTTCTAGGAAAACACCGATGAAACGATGAAGAGCGCTTGCCCGCAACCACTCTTCCGGTACAGCTTCTCATGACGCCTGGCGGTATGGTTTCGTTATGAAGGTGGAGACAAACTACGGCTGAAGCCAACCACCAGTTGAAAGGATGTGTCAGTTAGTTGCCCATCCATCCTTCCATCCATCAGCCTGTTTCGCCACTATTAATGGTCCTCCTGGAAGAAACGCCCATACTCACACACGCTGGGCAAGGAGGGTTGGTGAGCGCGGTACCGTTTCTTTTCTCTATGTATATAAAATGCGAAGTCTGTCTGTTTGTTACCTTTAAACTAGAAAACCACTAAGGATTTTGATGTGGTTTTCATGGTTGGCTAGGTAAATATTTTTAGAAGGTTTTAGACTACGTATGTTTACGCTGAAACTAATAGAAGCTGAGCAGTAATGTAAAGACTACCTCCATGGTCTAGTGGTAGTCCTCGGGCTCTCAACCCGGAGGTCGTGGTTTCAATTCCCGCTGGGAACACACATAGTGGAAAGTCACTTTGTGGATTGTTCTCAGTTTGGTTAGGACATTGCAGGCTTGAATCATCTGATTGTCTAATAACGGCTACACGTTTGCGATAAATTTACGTTTTCAGCGGTTTCTTGTTAAGATTATTATTCGATTTCCCTATTTTTGTTTTCATTTAGCATCAATTTAGATAAATAAATATAGCCTAAAATATTATAAAGTCCCTCCATAGACACCTCGCAGTTTTGTGTTTGTATCGAGGTGTGCGCGAATAACTTAGGAATATCTTAAGAAAATTTTGCGCTATGGTTAAAGAACTATACTGAATTATACGAACTATAAGAAATTATAAATTTTAGTGAAGCAAGTCAGAGAAAAATGGGCCCACGGCAGACTCTTCTAGCGCAGGTGGATTCGCGGTCATAGACTAGTTAAATAAAGCAAGACAGGCGTACGTAAACCATCCGGGATAAATTTACTACACCCAAACCAGATACATTATATTTGTTTAGGGATAATCTGATTCAGTCGTGTAACTGGACCCTTGTAATCACATAACAGACGCGAATGCCTAAAAATAAATATGGCCGACGGATATTTTGACAGATTTGTATGATCTATTTGCTTGATTGATAGTGAGGCTGCTTAGCTTATATAAATGTGGATACATCGGATAAAAGTATCGTATTTTTCCTAATACTATTTAGGGCCACTTAAAATTGTTGATTGGGCCGCGGCCATTTTGAATTTCTCGGCCATCTACTCCATATTTATTCCATACGAATAATAAAGTAATACAAAACTAAAGAAATTGTTTATTAGTATTGTACTGAAGAAGACAAAACTAAAATTTTTAGATTTTTTGTTTATCTGTCTTTATGTATGAAAGAAATGAAATACATTTTATTTTTGAAAAAATAGACTAGACCAAGGTGAATACGGGATAGAGATTGAAAAAACGAGGATGGGGCTTCCGGCAAAAGGCTTGTATTGAACATCGTCACGACATGAATCTCCGAGGGGGTGTCAGAGGTGTTCCCGATTCATTGAAATGCAAGTCACAGTCTACACCGGTACACTCGCGTTTCACCGACGATTAATGTAGTGAGCCCTATCGCAGTACCTAAGTAAGCTCTAAAGCTAGTATTGAAATGTACACTTATTCCAATGTTTGGGCTTCTAAAGCACCTATGATCTCGTGTACACATTTAAAACTTTTAGACGCCATTGGGACTAATATTTCAAGATATCCCAGTCGAGGGGGCGCGTCTCTCAGCTTAGAGACCCGACATCAAAATCGGCGAAGGAAAACCTGCATGTGTCAAAACCGTGTATTTGTGTCCGGAGTGCGGCGATAAGGCGCTATCACTTTGGGACGTTTAAATCGTAAATAAAAAGAGGATGTTACAAAGGAGAATGCCACGGGATCGTACCAAATGGCGTCACAACCAAATAAAAGTCATAAACTTACTTAGATATTTTAAAATCCGATCAAAATCTTTTTAATCAAAAGAGTTTACTTAAATCTGGAATTCTTGCATAATAATAAAAAATATTACGGTATTATCATTTCCGTTGCCGCTTTACTGTGATTAGGATGCCAACCAATAATCGCCTCTATCAAAAGGTAATAAAGTCTTTGCAATTGCCCTTGTCAGTGTACAGTAAATTCGAATTGCGGATACTAATTTAAATGAGACTTGGTGATTTGGTAAGTACATTTTAGTCTCCCTAAAATTAACTTGGTTTGGTTTTGACGCCACGACTTTGGGTTCGGTACGAGGTGACAATTATACTCGGAAAAGCTTCTGTATGTTATTCCGAACGCCAGTTATAGCATAGTGCACAAAAAAAAACAGATACATTTTCTCTAGTTACAGAACTGTAAAGAATATATAGGTATAAGGGGAAATATGGACTCATATGTGCCTACATACATATAAGGTACGTATTTATGATCGAACACTTTCAGAACTTATCTTAGTGAGAATTGCACTCGTACAAAACTGCACTGGGGATCTAAACTTAGCGGCAAAAGACATTTGTCCAGTGGTACGGGAGCCGGGCTCGACTGTGGAGGTACCGCCATCTTACTCGAAAATCCCCCCGAAGTTATTCGGGGGAAAGCAAGAGGACAACTCTTAAACAGGCCTACCATTGCCTGGGACCGATTGATGGCGGTATATCCATCCCCCTTACCGGGTCTTACAAAAAAGACTAGTGACGGGCAGCGGCATCACCGGTGCGAGGGTTTTGGCACTGCGCTCACCAGCCCACCTGCCCAGCGTGTGTTGGGTATTTCTTCCAGGAGGACCGTCAAGAATGGCAAAATCTTGTAAAGGCGTATGTCTAGCAGTGGACGAAACAGGCTAATGGACGGCGGCGTGAAAGGTATTCATACCGATTCTGGAGGCCTACCATGAGTTCTCTACACTCTTTAGCGAATGCGTAAAATATTTTGTGTTAAAAATTTTGGTTCCACTCTAGGGGCGCTAGGGACGCTGCACAATTTCTCATACAAATATTTTACACAGTCGCTACCGAGTATCGAGGCCTAAACTCATGGTATCCCTACTGAAGCTGAGATTTATTCTAACAGTTTTAAGACATTTAAGAGGATTAGTTGAGAAATCTATGAAACATAAAAGTTAATTATTGTTTTGTATACTTATAATATCAACATAAGATATATATATAGTTTAAGAGACCGAAGAAAATGGCGTGGCAAAGAGGTAACAGTGGGCTTATTGATAATGATGATTAATTAAGTGAACAAAATAATCAAACAACAGCATGTAAGAAAATCACGTGTACTCATAATAAATCGTACCGTAGATGAAGTGTGTCAAAACCGTGTCGGCTCCCGTCCGAGTTTGTTGAGGGACTCTCGCGGCCATTTTTCATTACCGCGGGCGATCGCTGCTTCCTAGGGACGCGCCGATTTATCGATGTTTCCCAAACAAATTAATAATAAATTCTGGACAAGGAAAGTTTAGCGCCTGTCTTGGGGTCGGAAAATTTAATAGCCTGTCGTGACACGAGACCGTTTTGTTTTTTATGGGATCGTAATTTTATGTCTGTTTTACGAGCCCATGTCGTTTTTTAAGTTTTTTTTTTCGTATGTTTTTTAGGTGTGGGGTTCTTTATGTTATGAAGATAGTGTTTTGTATAAGCTACAACACTTTATTTCACCCTGTTTCTCTTCTTCCATATTCTGTAAATAACTCTTTTATTCATGCTTTAGTCGTTCTTTTAAGATGGGATTTCTGTATTAGGTCGCTAATTTTGTCGACAACCGTCTTTTAGGGCGTCCGCTCACTACCTTTCATCATTGCGCTAAAAAAATATTCTTGAATAACGAATTTTCACTTCATAGCATATTTATTCTTAGTAATGTATAATTTTAACTAAAACCAATCATCCTAATGGCCGAAAGGTTCTACCTTCCATATATATGAGAGAATATTATAATACATAAATCATTTGTACATATTCTTTTAGTAAGATATCTTCGTATTCTAAATTTAATTTATATTACTAATTGGTATATCCATCCATCCACCTATCAGCCTGTTTCGTCCACTGCTGACATACGCCTTTCCAGGATTTCGCCACTCTTGGCGATCCTCCTGGAAGAAATGCCCATACTCACACACGCTGGGCAAGCGGGTTGGTGAGCGCGGTGCCGAAACCCTTGCCTGTTTTATATAAGGCTCGACAATTTTTTATGGATATACCGCCATCAATCGGTCCCAGGCAATGGTGGGCCGCCTGGCTTTGCCTGAGAGCTGTTCTCTTACTCTCCCCCGAATAACTCCGGGGGAATTCGAGTAAGATGGTGGTACCTCCACAGTCGAGCCCGGCATCAGCTCTACCACATTGGTATATCGATAAATCAAAACAAGAAGCGTTAGAACATCCCTACTTTTATATGGGTAGTTATCGCAAAAGTGCTAAGGAAATATTACGCGATAATGTTTTGAAACTATCGTAGTTAGTAGTTGATATATTTGTCAGTGTCACCGTTTATATTAAAGATGATTTCTTTGTTTGTTTCTTTTTCTTTACGTTATTTTGTATGAGTTACGTGAAAATAACAAAAACCATTAGCGAAGTGATTTTCCCTCAATTAAGACCTTAACTAGATCATAAAAATTTGTATGGCAACAATTAGATCCATTATCCGTGAAAGGTCAGTAAGACATTAGTGCCTTACATCACGACATCTAAATCAGAGGGGGTGCCAGATGTATTCCAAGTACCCACTGAGAAAGCAAACACTGTTATAAACGCATATATCGTACTTAAAATAAGAGATTAAGCGTTAAACAAAAAATCCTTGCTTTTTGGGATGCACAGAAAATTCGTTCAGTATTCGTCATTTAAGCACATAAATTCCGAAAAAATCATTGGTGCACCGGCGGGAATCGAACCCAGTCTCGCTGATTGAGTGGGTCTTTGAATTTGAGCTTCCAATTTCCTTTTGTGATGGAAATGAGAAACTTTAGTTTTTTATTCGCAGCTATTTTACGGTGCTGCTTGTAAAAGAGCGGGTGTTTTATTAAAATCGTGACTTTTCTTATAATTTCAAGTAGTTTCAAGGCGTCAATTCTGGCACTTGCGCAAAAATTGCCAAGGCAGATTGCGGTTGATTTTAAAATAGATGTTGTACGTATGTGCATTGATTTTTTGGATTGAAAACCTGTAGTGAACATTCCTTATATTCCAAAGATTTTATTGGATGCGATGCAGTCACTCCACTTTACATCGCATGTAAATAAAAGTCGAACGACTGATATTGCGAATGAGAAATGATGCCAAGAATAGCTGCCCAGGTGCGTGATTTTTGTTAACTCAGTATACATCCTGCAAATGTGTTAATTTAGGTCACGTGTAGTAAATATTTCTTCGAGTAATTTCTTGAGGACCTGATTGGAGATTAAATATAATCAAGTTACACTCTACGGTGACTATAATTTATTTTGCCAAATTTAAACGACGTTAAAGAGGTCGCTTTATTTTAAAATATTCGTCCCACTAGATCTCTTTTTCTAATTAGTAATGTACTCCAAATAATCAATACTTATAATAAAACAGTAAAAACCGCTGTGTCTGCACATTGAAGAAAAGTAATAGAAATAGAAAGGGGGTGACTACTAAGGAAGAGTAATAGAACACAAATCAACGATTTTTAGAATTATTTTCTGTCTGTCCGTTTGTTCACGCACATCTCTAAAACTACTGAACGGATTTTTAAGAAGTTTTCACAGCTGTACAGAGCTTAATTTGGAATAGAATAATAGCTTTATTTCATTAAAATCGGATCTCGGAAAAAAAAGTTATCGTCATTTAAAGAATCTTGGAATTTACTTTTCTACTGGTAGTAGGTAATTAGAAGTTATGGTACGGGATCTCCTCAACGGATACAGAGTTCGAGTTTGGGCTTAGTTGATTGGTCTTTATTAGCACTTTGGTAAAACATGGCGACCAGGGTCTGCTGGTGGGTACGGGAGCTCCTCAATGGATAACAGCAGACCCTTCGAGTTTGGGCTTATTTGATTGGTATTTATTAGCACTTTGGTAAAACATGGTAACCGTCGCACATAGTCGTTCAAAAAATCATATTCTTTTGTTTTCCTTATTTTCACGAAAATTTCTTTGACGCGGGCGAAGCCGCGGGCAAAAGTTAGTCCTATATATTTTTAGGAACATTCCCATAAAAAAACCGTAACTTAAGGGAAAAATTAATACAACAAATTGACCACTTTTATCTTACAGTATCCAGTTCTAAATAATCAAATAGAAGTTTACAATTCTGGATGAAAAGGGCCAAAATAAACACGATCATCCGGTGTTCGCTTATCCAATTTCCGGGCAAAATCGAAACGAAGCAAAAATAATATAAAACACTAGGTTCGCTAGAAAAACGTATAGAAAACATTGTACAAGTCAGCGTTTCCCAACATTTTTAACGGCGGACCTTTAGAAGATAAACGACGATAGTTAGGGACCTCTTGAAAATTAAATCATAAGTTTTTTTTTAACCAATTTAATTTAGCTACAAGAATAATTGTTTAATAATTAATGTTTTATAGTCTTTAGCTAGCACGCCGCCGTCCAAATTTCGTAATTTTAATTGTCATTTGTATTTGCCATAAAGAAGGTATAATGTCAAGTTGCTTCGGCGGTTTGGACAAACAGAAAGGGTGAGTGAAAGAGTGACAAAAGAAATTCATGGTGAAGGTAAAGCTCGACCGGGGTGCCCTAGGAAGTATGCCGACCTAATTTGCCGCATATACTGATGAAGAGCAAAGTCAAAAGTGTTAAAAGAACTTTAATGACTGGATTGATATGTGCAGACACGAAAGAGGTGTATCGGAATTGTAGCAGATGGAAATATGTAGTCCCTGCCTAGCCTACCCCTCTGGGAGACAGGCGTAGGTATATGTTTAGTATGTACATGTATGTATGTATGTTTTATGCAAATTTCTAGTGAGTTTCTTCATTGCTTGTCTAGTGACAAATTAACTTAAAAATATTAAAACCCTTAAAATATTTAAAAACACAATCGCTTATTTAAATTTTAAGTAAATAAAAAAGTCTTATCGTGGTAGTCACTGCCGCATGAGAGGAAGCCCAAGACGCTTTCCGCGTGTTCTCGCCTGAATTTTTTATTCATAATAATACTTTCCGTGGGCCCCTTGGTCCAAGTGTCCTGGGAGCCCGCGGACCGTTGATTAGGAAAGGCTGAGCTAGGTCAACAGAATTGCGCTGACACTGTTTCGGCCATTGAAAAAAAAAAAAAAGAACGAGTATTCTTCGTTAGAAGTAAAATTGCCTTTTACACAAAACTAGCCTGTTGGGCCGCGCTGGCTAGAATATTTGCCCCTGAAGGCCCTTCGTCGACTTGTTTCATTGAAATTGTTACTGCTAAGTCGCTGTAGTCACAGCGCAATAAATGACATTTGTTAAGGCGACTGTAACTGTTGGCGACCTTGAAAAGTCACGATTAAGGTCAGGTTTAATTCAGATGCTCTGTTAGATTTTTATTTTTTAATACACAGAATTGCAAGTTTGTATCTTGAGTATGTTATCATTTATCTGGGTCATTTTTATATGTGTATTTTATTTAATTATATACTTGCACTTATAGAAGTTACATTAAAAATAAAAATGAAAGAAAGAAGCTGTTAAAAGTTATTTTATTCTTATACAATTTTAAATATGTGATAGGGTACAGAATATGAAAATATGATGGCTTAGTTAGTCCTTTAATTTTCATCAAGAACTTTAACCAAGTAAACACTAAAACGAGGTCCAATTTTAAATTAAGATCCGATTTAATGAATTAAGTATGCAATGAAACAAGTTGAAACTTTATTAAATAATATAACAACAAAGGAGTTCCTTTGTTTATTTGGGAATCATTTTAGTTATAATAATAAAAAGAGTTGGAATTCGATGCCAAAATTCGTATTAGGTTTACGTTAAAAACGGAACCTCTCTTCAAATTCAATTAGAATACATAATTAAGTACTCTGTGGTATCAATTAGCTTCTTGACTAATAAGTTGGCGCAACCATAATAGCAAAAATTTAAGTGTAGTAAAGTTTGAATTTTTGCGAAATTTTACATAAAATTACTTACCGTTATTGTACTGAGGCCAAAACCACAATTTTTTGAATTTTTGTCAGTCTATCTGTATGAGAACCACTCAACGGATTTGGATGCGGATTATTATCACCGTAGTAACAAAGGGGTGTTCATAAAATAACGCCCAAGCCGAAAACAGGGCAAAGATTGAATAAAAGCGGGCGGAGGCGCAGGCAAAGGCTAGTATTTATATTTAAATTGAGGATTATCTTCACTGTCGCGCCGGATTGAAAGTGGCAATGAAGCCTAGGATGACGAGCGGTTACGAAAGGACCTCAATAATTTTTTTTTTAATTAACCTCTTTTTTAAGCGATTTCCACGTCTCAGCCGTATGGATGATAAATATGATTTCAAAATTGCGTACGTTGTGTTCAGGCGGCAACTACCTCTGGTGACCTTGGCGATTGCATCTCACTGTCTCACACGATTCGCCCCATACTGACCTCTCTGTCGTTCGAGGGGGAATCAAGCTGCGAACGCGTTCAAATCGACCTAAAAAAATTATTACGATAATTATTATAAGTAAAATTTTCAAAAAACCGTAAACAACATTGTTTTCGACGAGTAGCAGAAAGTCTTAAGTTTGACATATTTTCTATTTGTTTCTTTTCATACTTAATTAATTAAATCGGATATTTAAGTTTAATGCCATCCAAACCAAATTAATTTATTGCATATGAACATAACAGAAGTTAAATTACCTTGCAAGACTTTTAGTTTTGACAACACTAAAACTAAAGCCTTCAAAATCAGAATATAATTTCGACCTTGTTTTGGTATTTATTCAGTTAAAGTTAAAAATACAAATTTTGTCACTCATTCCATATATTATATGAGTTTTTTTTGAATTTTTAGGGTACCCTTACTGGATCACTTTGTTGTCCGTATGTCCGTCCGTCTGTCTGTCAAAACCCTTTTTGTCGGGAACGCGTGGAGAAATCGAGTTGAAATTAAAGCCATATACCTACTCAGGTCTACAGTCCCTTGAAGCCGTAAAAAAATCTAACTTCTAAAAGAAGGTACGGTGGTTTATGCCGAAAAAACGTATATTTCGACACTCTCGAGGGAATCAAAATATATAGGGTATATCTCGTTGACCTAGAACTATGAAATTTGGCAAGGAATACCGTCTTATACTACAAATATAGGGAAAAATCTGAAAACTACAAATTTGTAATGAAATCATAAAAAATATTAGTCTTTTTCGTTAAACGAAACCTACGATGGGCGAGTCCGACACGCACTTGTCCGGTTTTTTTACTAACATAAGAGCCACCGGCTGTAGCAGTCCTCTTCAGGTTTATTTTCCATTTTTATTAAGGAACACTTCCTAAATAAGATTTTCAATTACCTTTTGTTCGACAAAAAATACCTTAATATTCTATTATATTAATTACCGCTCTTTTGAAATTTCTTCGTCGTTTCTCTTTAAAATGTCGCTACCTCCTGGGTTTTCTTTTAACATCAAATTAACATAATTAAGTGAAAAAGGTGTAATGAAGTCTGTAATTAACGAAGTTATTAAGCAAATAATATCTAATGACAAAAATTTGAGGGAATTTTTACCAAGATCACTTTTTACATGTGTGAAATTGAAGGATTAGGTAAATACAGAATTAAAAATACCTTTTCTTTTCCGCATAAAAAAGCCTTATAAGAATTTCTAAACAATTAGCTGTATATGCGATGAGAGTTGATTTTACAACTACTGAAGGAAAGAGTTCAAATTTATTTCAAAGTTATAAATATGAATAGCATGATAAAGAAACAACTGACAAAAAACTTTTCGAAGTTTGGTTGAAGAAACTATTTTATTACTTTCCATTTAGACAGAACGCTAGAATTACCAAACAAATATTATGCAACCTTCTTACGTGTCACTTGTACAATACAAAACTAAATGTTAACAAATCAGCCATTTTTGTTGTTCACAAAAGGCAGCCTTGTCGTCGCAAGCGCAACAAAAAAAACATCTCATCAATCATCGAATCGTTGCACACATGCGATCAATGTTCAATGACTAGTCATTTGCAAATTTGCTCGTTATTTCATCCAACTATTGTGAAATAAACATCTCATCTTTTTGGGTATGGTTCTTTCCATAACTAAATTCAGAATTTGTGTTGAGACCTGTATAGATCACAGAGGAATCACTTCGTAAGCGATTTTCCCTTAAACTTCAATTTCACTCACAGTTAATCCCTTTGATTTTACAGCTTCCATTTAATTGCAGGAAGTCATATTTTGAGGGGATAAAATGTAGGGTATGACTGGAACGAAAATGCAAAAAAAGACTTCCTTCGATAGAAAAAAACGCGGTGAGACGTAATTTAACTAAATTGTAAATTAACTGTAACCAAACGTGATTGGAGGGTCTAGTACTGAACTTGACCTCGTGTTATTTCCATGAATCCGTGATGTTGAATTAATGAAATAAAGTTAAATGTAAAGGGTTATGCCGAAATAAAAGCTGTATCTAAACCATGAATATCTAACGAGTTATTTGGGTTTTTGTGACATGCTCTATACATGAATTTGTATAAAGTTACTCAGCTTGTAAAAAGTTACACAGCTGAACTGCATGTAACGTACGTAAACATTTTATGCATGAATCGGAACGGTAAAGTAAAAAAGACATAATGACAACTCATTGGTCAATAATAGAGTCTTCGCTAACACTGAAGTCCGATAGATAAGGCATTTGGGTTCATATTCCAAAGCCAATAAAGACTTCATCGTAGGACTTCAGTGGTGGCGCGGACTCTAGCCATCGACAGTTCTCAAGATGGCAGTCATTCGTACGTTCAAAACCATTTATTTGGAATAATTTTTCAGATAAACTTACTTTAACCCCCGGACTTAAATCATGCAATTTTTTCCAAGATACAACTTTTTGCGCTTTGTATAATGCACGTACTTTGATTCCTTGAACATGCCGTTAAAACGTGAAAGTTGCGGGCCGCCACCTTCCATGATCCTTTGTGTAAGTTATCAATTATCACCACTACCAAAATTGTATAATGTTCCTCATCATCATCATAAATACTTTATTGCACAAAAAAATAAGTACAAAAAGGCGGACTTAATGCATAAAGCATTTTCTACCAGTCAACCCACAGATGGTACAAGATAAATAGGTAGGTGGGCGTGCAAGAAGAGTAAAAACTTGAAAATTACAAATTAAATGAAGATACTACTCTAAATTAATAACTATAGGTAACAATACCTAAAAAGAATATATGTTAATACATAAATAAATACAAGTTTTAATAAGTATATTGTAAATAAATACATAAATAAATACATACCATGACTGCAAAAAATAATAAGAATTAAAGAAGTTCATATTTGTGTGTTTTTGGAGAGGTAGTGTCTGTGCACAGAATACTTAAAGGAGTTACGGGAGGGGGCTTTTCTGACATCGTCGGGAAGTTCGTTCCAGAGACGAACAGCAACCACACTAAAAGAATTGGATACAAATCCAGAATGATGCAAAGGAATCGAGAAAAGAAGGTTATTTGAGGATCTGAGCATTCTATCGTGATTGTCAGACAAGAGATGTATCATTGACTTGAGGTATGAGGGGGTATTTGGATCGGTAATTATACTATAAAGAAGGCAAACAATTCTTAGGTTTCTACGGTCGCGAATAGGAAGCCAGTTGAGTTTTGCACGAAACTCTGAAACGTGGTCATATTTCCTCAAGCCAAATATGAAACGGATGCAGGTGTTAAGCAAGCGTTCCAGTTTATTGAGATGCTCTTCTTTGGCATCCGAATAACAGGTATCAGCGTAGTTAATAATAGGGATGAGAAGGGAATTGGCGATAGAGATTTTCGTTGAAATAGGTAATACGTTTTTCAGACTTAAAAGAGAATGGAGAGAGGCATAAAATTTTCGAGAAACTTTTTCGATTTGAGCATCCCAATTAAAATCCTGATCGATAACTAAACCTAAATCATTAACGGTAGAAGAGAAGCTGATACCACAATCGTTATATTTCAACTGTGGCAGCGTGTCAAAGTCAATTTTTGTAATTTGTTGTGAACTTCCGACAATGATAGCCTGACACTTGTTTGGGTTTACCGCTATACCGAACCGCTCTGACCAGAATTGTATGCTACGTAGGTTAACTTTAAGACGGTCAATACAATCGTGAAGGTCATCAACCTTAGCCTGCCCATAAAGCTGGAGGTCGTCAGCATAAAGATGGTAAGAACACTTAAGGTAGGGTGTAGCTAAATTAATAAATATTGAAAATAACAGAGGGGAGAGAATGCTACCTTGAGGAACACCAGCATCTAAATCACACCAATTGGACAGGGTCTGATCACAGCGAATGGCCTGCCGGCGTCCTCGAAGATAGGAAGTGAACCAGTTTAAAGCAGGGAGAGATATATTCAAACGGTCAAGGGAAGCAAGTAGGAGGTCGTGATCGACAGCGTTGAAAGCATTACTAAAATCTACTAGAACCAGCGCAGTTACCATTCCCTTCTCCATTCCTAATCTTATGTCCTCAGTCACTTTAAGGAGCGCTGTGGTTGTGCTATGACCAGTTCTAAAGCCAGACTGATAAGGGTTTAAAAGATTACTCGTCGATAGGTAATATGTGAGCTGACGATGAACAAGGGATTCGATGACTTTGGACAGAAATGGAAGGACAGAAATCGGACGGTACTGAGTTGGAAGTTGGGGGTCATGAACTTTTGGAAGAGGAATTACATGCGCCATGCGCCACATGTCGGGAAATATACCAGAAGTAAGGGAGAAATTGACAATGTGAGTGATTGGAGGAAGAAGGACATCAAGCAAATGAGTAATCATAATGCGACCTATGTCATCGCAGCCAACGGCTTTTGATTTTAGGGATAGTATTATTTTTTTGACGTCTTCCCTGCAAACTGGTGAGAAATTAAAAAGTTCAGTATTTGGGGAAGGTAAACTATGTAAAAAACGCAAAGTTTCTATTTTGGTAGTTGAAGAAAGGGGAGGAACAGTGGCAAAAAATTGATTAAGGGTATTTAAGTCCAAAGAAATCTCTTTATGATTTGTACATTTCCCCACACCGAGAGACTTTAGAAACTTCCAGATACCTGCTGGCGAGGATAATTCCAACTGTTCTGCGATATATCGGCGTCTGGACGTTTTAGAGAATTGGTTACAACGATTTCTCGCAACTTTATAAGCAGACCAATTTGCATCTGACCGATCCTTCTTGTATTTTCGAAAAGCACGATCTCTCAATGCCATGGCTTTGCGAATACGATCATTGATCCAAGGTGTAGGGCGATGTTTCATTGTGACAGGGCGGAGGGGAGCGTGTTTATTGAACAATAACAAAATATTATTGCAGAGAAAAGAAACCTTATCGTCTACATTATCAAAATCTTGCATATCACTCCACGGTATATAGCCGCCGCATCAGATCGCAGTTTATCCGAATCCATCCTTGCAAAATTCCACTGAAGTCGTGTTACCGGTTTGACCCTGGGCCTACGTAGTCGGTAAGAACAAAAAATTAAATCATGGTGTGAGAACGCAGGAGCAAGATATTGACCGTGATCCGCGATAAAGCTGTCATCAGATGTTAAGATAAGATCCAGCAATGTATCGTCAGTATCATTATTATGGTGAGTGGCCGATAAAGGAAGGATCTTTAAATTAACTGAGTGAACAAGAGCATTCAATTTTCGGGACCGAGAATCGACACTTAAAAGGTTGGTATTAAAATCACCCATTATCAGGTGATGGGAATAGTTAGAAACTAGATTTTCGAAAACTCCCTCAAGCAACGAAAAATAGTCCTTAGAGGGTGGGCAATACACCACTCCAAGAAGCAGTTTCATCCCGAAATCTACCTCTAAGAATAAATGTTCAGCAGGAGAATCAGGCGCTGCAGGAGATTTGTCAACAATCTTAAAGGGAATGTTACTTCTGAGATAAATAGCGACGCCACCCCAACCCCTGCCAATACGGTCATTGCGCACCAACACAAAGCCAGGTAAAGAGTAAGCTGTGGATGGAAGTGTAGGCTTGAGCAAAGTTTCAGAGACAAGAACAGCATGAATGTTTGTCGAAGAAAAGGTATCTAAGAGATCAGAATAATGAGCGTTAATACTCTCAGCATTGATATGACACACGTTGAAATTTTTATGAAATTGAGAAAATTGATTATGCAAGATGTTACCCAAAGTAACAATATTGCTTTCAGTGCTCTCGAACGAGCAATCTATTGAATTAGATTCTGCAGTCAAAAGAGAATCACTATCACTATTTATAGACATAATACATAAATACTAAAAATAAAAATAAAATAATAATAAATATAAAAATGAATAATACTAAACCTACAAATTAACAAATGTTTGCTAAGATTAAATCTATATCTGTATCTGTACCTGCCGGCAACAGACAAAAGAGTACAATATAACTATTAAAAAAGAGAATAACATAGAAAATTAATATTAAAGACAACATTTAGATCATAAAGTGAGAACTTATATAATGGATGTCTGCTGTGATACGCGTGGTAAGAAAATATTTGTATAAACTTGCATTCTTTGACTGCACTTCATATTAGTTAGCATCATAAAAACACGGTTAACAAAATATTTACATATTACAAAAATTGGAACACACCTGTCAAACAATTTTCTAACCAAAAAAATAAGATAAAACGACAGGTACCTACCTAACTTTGAATATTTGTACCAAAAGGAATATGTACTTAGCTAAAATTAAACAGCAGTATGCAAGCACAACAGTCACTCACAGACAAGAGAATCCACGGCTCGAGAACTGCATCAGCGTTTAGCCTTAGAAAACCCGGCGGCAACAGAGCAAAGTCTTTTTGTCTTCTCCCGTAGAGCGGGCTTCACTGGAGTCACCTTGGACTTGGTCTCAGGGGCCTTCGTGGTCTTCATAGCAACAGCAGGATGTTTGTCGCAGAGTTCGTCCAACTCCAGCTCCGTCGAGATCTTAACGCGTGTACTGTCTGGCAGCTTCAGGAACACGGCGCCGTTCATGGACCAACACGCACGTATTCCAAAATGCTTACGCGCCCTGATGAAGATGGACTGACGAGACTTCGTGAGAAACTCGCTGATCACAACTGGACTGGATTTAAGACTCGTCTTGCTTCTCCATACAAGTCCTTTTTCTTGGAGACTTGAGAACCGGACAAGGACTGGACGTGCCCGGCTATCCGATTTGGCTCCAAGTCTGTGACACTGCCTCAAGGATGAAGCCTGAAAGTCCTTGATGCCCAGCTTTGATGTGATGATGTCGACTACAGCTGCAGTAACATCCTCTCCGTCCTCCTCCCTGATGCCGCTAAACAATAAAGCCTTCCGCCTGCTGTGAGTATCCATCTCGTCTAACTGGAGAGCAAGCTTTTGAATTTGTGTGTTCATAAGATTGAGGATAGAGAACACACACTTCTTGAAGTCCTCAAAGTCCTGCGCTAGCTTGTCCTTATCTGAAGCCTTCCCAGCGGAGTCCGAAGATTGCAATCTTTGCATGAACTCATCCATTTGAGCTGCCACAGACTGCGTTATGTTCTTCTGTGCCTCTAACACGTCTTGAAGTGTTGTCATTGTGAATAGTTAGTGAAATTGACAGTTGAAGTTTGCCAGCAGGTAGGGTGCACTGATTTTATGTCATAGAAGCTTAGGACTGCCTCAATAACAATTATTCACTGAATAACCATATACTAGGCACTTATAGAAATATTCAAAAGTATTAAAATATGTGAATTTAATAAATTAAGTAAATAGAGCAAAATCCTTTGTGTTTACTTTATCACACCTACCCACAAAAAACTTGTGTTGTCACCATAACCAAAATGCAGCAGGTTGTGTCAGAGATACAATCGTAAATAATTTGAGTGGATACCTCTTATACCGCCTTTTAAGCGGATAAGAAAATTGAAATGACCTCGTGAGCGAATGCGCTGCCATCACTGACATATTATGATATCTACTTATGGCCGTCATTGATTCCTTATCATGAATAATAAATAATAACTAATACTAAAAACAAATAATGAACGATTAAAAAACGTTAAAATCTATAATCGGAAATAAAATCATTTTTCGTCAAAAAAAAATCGTACCGGAAGTATAAGTTCTGAACATGCCCCCCCGCCCCCCACTCCATACGAGTTGAGAACAAAAAAGTATCCACTTCAAAATATCCGGATCAATTTGATTCGCCAAAACAAACAGTGACGCTCATTTCAATACAATAATGCGATGAGGGCAATGTTGCGGCTGCCCCGCTTCTGCAGCGCGTCGGGAATGTTCGCTGCAGTGCGCGATGACTGCTTCTATACCACCATGCGCAGGCGAGCAACTGCGATGGCGGGCAGGGTGCGGGACAGCGGAAACAGCCTTCTCACCATCGCCAGCAGGTCGGACGGTCCCTTTATGAAACATTGGCAGGCGCTACAGACTCCTTCGTTCCAAATATGGGGAAGGTAGCACCAAAATAATGTGCTTGTTTGAATTTAATTTGAAATTGACATTGTAATTCTAATTCTAATTGTAATATTGTAATTGTAATTTTAACTAAATTTTTATATGTCCTTAAATGTATTTGTGCTGTCGTAATTGTTTTGTAATGCTCTATGTCAGTTTGTGTGTTTATTGTAATAATAAGAATTGTATATAAATCTTTATGGGTCATTGGCAATGACATTTTACACATGGACATCGGGTCGGCGCTCAAAAGCGTCCGAACCAAAAGAATTCCAAAACTAAAAAAGAGTTCCAATCGCGCGTCAGTCTTCAATTGGTCGAGCAAGTAACAACGTGTCCATTATGACGCACTACGTAGTGAAATGGTGTAAAAACTACTTCGCTAAAGTGAAAAAAGAGAACGGTGTATCGTATTTTCAGTAAGTAGATTACTATTTTGTCATTTAAAAGTATTATTTTATCTAAAAACGTACTGTTTCATTAAAATTTTATTTAATTGTAAAAAGAAATTACATTACCAATGAAATTTAACAAAAAGTATCAATCTGTCCTTTTCTTACTCATTAGGGGTAGTAGACAGAAAGAGACCACTCACGTCAACTATATTTGTTTGGATTACCATGTCAGTTTTAATAGTGACAGCAATCGAAAAGATTTGGAACAAAGAATCTATAGAGTAGCTATGATGTATTTTTGTAATTAATTATTTTGCTCTATTATTTTATGGAATACCATAATTACCTATATTTATTTCAGTTTCCCTCGAGATCCTATACGTTGCTCAGTATGGAGAAACATTATAGCCGAATCGCGGCGAGAGGAATATTTTGATCCAAAAATATACAACCTTGTGTGTTCGGATCATTTTCAAGAAACAGATATGTACATTACTAGCAAGGGATTAAGGAGGCTAAAAAAGAAAGCTATAGCAACATTGCTAGTAAGTAGCGGTTTTTTGTGCCTTTGTATTGTTTTTTTTTTGTTTTTGATCTAATAACTTTAAATATATTTCTTCACAGTTAAATAAAGACGTACATACATCTGAAACCACAGCATTTAGTGTTTTAACAACTGACAATACGGTACGATCACAGCATATGTGTAATACTCACAATTATTGAAATATTTTGTTTATTTAATATTCACCTTTTTTTTATAGATTGAAATGAATAATGAGATAATATATGAAACTAATGAAAATGCAATAACAAATGTTTCCGCATACGACGATATGGTAAGATAACTGTGAACTAACTTAACAAATTTTTATTTATAATTTTAAGAAACATTTCATTTTAATTTTGTATTTTATTTTTAGATCACTCCAGACTTAGAACAAGAATCGGAAAAACCTTCTACAAGTTTATTTGTGCAAGAACAAGGCATAGCAACCCCGAAATCTCCCGCTACATCATTAAGTATAGGATCTATGTTGGATACCCCGAGAAAAGTTACATTAAAAACAGAACTTCGATCATGTAAGCCACAAATAGTAATAAAGAATAGAAAACTAAATAACTTACAAAAAGTTAATAAACGGCTCAAAAAAAAACATTTCTCTGAAAAGTGCGTTAACTTTATTAAAAAAACGCAAAGGTCTTGATGAGTGTTTGATACCTAAAAAACATTAAAAACAAGAAAAGACCTTTTTCTAAATATCCTCCTGGAGCAAGAAAATTTGCAATCACATTACATTTTTATTCAACCAGCGGGTACAAATATCTGAGAAGGATGCTTAACTCATGTTTACCCCACCCAAGCACTTTATACGACTGGTACAGGAGTGTGGAAGCTGAACCCGGCTTTACGGCTGAAACACTAGATAGATTAAAAGAAAAATCAAAAAACACAGAGATCGAAACAATGTGTGCTATGGTTGTAGATGAAATGTCTATAAGACAGCAAAAGATTTGGAATGGTAAAAAATATGAAGGCCTTGTTGATTTGGGTATTGAAACAGCCGATTCAAATGAAACTGCAACCCAAGCTTATGTTATCCTGCTTGTCTCCGTAAATGAATCCTGGAAAATACCATTAGCATATTTTTTTATCACGAGTTTGACAGCGGAAATGAAAACTAATATAATTAAAATTGCGTTAGCCAAATGCCATATGTCTGGGATGAAGATAGTATCACTAACATTTGATGGATGCAAAAGTAATATCGCCACAATGAAATTACTGGGTTGTGATATTGCCGATTGTGAATCTCTTAAAACCCATTTCAAGCACCCTACCGCCGATTATGAGTTATTTTTCTTGATGCTTGTCATATGATAAAGCTTATGCGTAATACACTTGAAGCAAAGAAGAAAATTTACAATTCTGAAAATAAAGCAGTTAAATGGAAACATATTACTGACCTTCATGAAATACAGGAAAATAATAATTTGCATCTTGCCAACAAACTTACACACAGACATATTGCTTTTAGAAACGAAATAATGAAAGTGAAGCTTGCCACTCAACTTTTTAGTAAAAGTGTGGCAAAAGCTATTGAATTCTGTGACTGTTAACTTCAATTACCAGAGTTTAAGGATTCTTCCACCACTACTGAGTGCATAGAGCTATTAAATGATGTATTTGATATTTTGAACTCACGGAATTTCAATAATTATGGATTCAAGCAACCATTTCATCCCAAAAACGCCGACAAAATCATTGCACGCTTAGAGCAAGCTGAAGAATATTTGACGTCGTTGAGTATTAACATTCAACGAAAAAAAACATTAAAAAATAAGAATGAAAGTCGAACAATATTCCAAAATGAAAATGTACCGTTGACAAAATGTCAATCCAATACAAGCGTTATTGGATTATTGGTGTGCATACAAAATATTAAATATTTATATGAAACATTGGTGCTGAATAACAAACTCTCTTTCTTGACGACCTACAAGTTTTCCCAAGATCACGTGGAGCTATTTTTCGGAAATATTAGAAGTCAGGGAGGCTTCAACAACAACCCAAACGCTCGTCAACTCAAGTCAGCGTACGAGAAGCTTTTAATGCACCTTGAGTTGGGCTCAAAATTTTCTGGAAACACTATACCCCTCGAAAATATTCCAATTTTGACCTGTGGTAATACAGTCGCAAACATTAATAATTCGACAACCGGCTACAGATATGACCTTGAACAAGAAACTACATACAACGAAAACAACAGGGACGAGATGGAAGACCAGCAGCTTCAAGGGACCTGTGATCAGTTGTCATCAGCTATAGAAGAATCTGACACTGCGTGCAATTATATTGATCAAATTGTGGGTTATATTGCTGGATTCGTCGTAAGGCACTTTTTAAAAAGAATTAAATGTTCCGATTGCAAGAATGCATTACTGGCAAATAATCATTTGTGGATAAATTGGTCGATATAAAAACAATGGGTGGACTCTTATACGCGGCGGAGGATGTTTTTAAAATTTGCAAAAAAAACAGAAGAAACAATACGGAGATTTTTGCGTATGAAAAGTGCAATGGTGAAAGCAAATATTTGCAAAACTGTAATGAAAAGTTTCATAAATCTAATTGTTTTGGAAGAAATCCACTTACATTCATTAGAACAACCAGCTATGTTTAATCATAGAATAAATTTACTGAAAGCTGTAGCTGAAAAATATATTGATGTAAGATTGCATTACATTAGCAAAAAAGAAACATCTGACAGAAAAATAAAATCCAAACGTCAACTGTACAATTTAATGTAGATTACCTTTGTCTTTGGCATTTTTGCGCTAAAACGCATAGTTTTAGAAATATTTAAGAAAAACTTAAAAATCCCAACTTCTCTCCCCCCTCCCCCCAAACCCGACGCTAAAAATAGTGTAACTTTTTACTTTGGGTTAATTTCACTACACTATATCGTTTGAAATATCATTTACATTGAAGGGATAAATTCTTGATTTTCGTTAAAGATTTATAAATAAATATATTTTGTTGAATTAATGAAAACAAGTTTTTATTTGACACATTTTAAAAATACACCATTAGTTTTGTTTTTGTTCCGTATTGTTGATAAAAGTAAAAAGTACCTGGAATATAAGAGCTGTGTGGCTAGATAGGATCGTAGCAGATGAAAACCTGTAGTGTCTGCCTACCCATCTGGGAGACGAGCGTAAGCATATGTATTTATGTATTGTAAATAAAATTTAACAAAATTCTGTAATAGTAAAACATTAATAAAAACCGTCAATGGAATCCATCAAATACCTTTGTATTTTCAAAAAGGTAACTTAACATATTTTTTATTAAGTTTTAGTTTTTTTTTAACAAATATGCAACACAAATCAGATTAAATTAAAAGCTAAAATTGATTATACGAATATTTTTTCTCAGGGGTAAAGATCAAAAAGGGTGGTAAGAAGCTACTCTATACATTCTGTGTTCGCATACTCTTTACTTGAAGCTGCGTAAGCTAAGAACAGTGCGGCTTCTTCCAGTCGAAGCTACGTAAGCTAATAAACTGATGCAATCAAAATTAAGCAGTGTAGTAATGACATACGGTTCAAATTAAAGTGTTGTGTTTCTTTATATGTCTATACAAATATCTACGTTTGTATACATTACTAGGGATACTTTTTTCGTAAATTTTGTACTAGACCCTAAGTCCATGTGTAAAATGTCATTGGTCTTTGGCCTGAAATAAATTCATTCATTCATTCATTCATTCATTTCTAAACATACATTTTTCATACAAACGAAAAACCAAAACCATTTGTAAATAAATCATTGATACGGTAGTGTGTGCTATTTATTCCGATCGAATTACGGAATATCTAGGTTCCCAAATTATATATTGAAAGGACACTAACTTAAAGACGAGATAAAAGGAATTTAAAATTTCCATAGAAAACTTATTTTACTTATATTTCATTTAAATCGGTGTTTTTATTTAAAATATATTCGGGAACCTAGATATTCCGTAATTCAATCGGAATTAATACACCCTACCTGAAGAATTTGTTTAACTTAAACCTTATTTTGTATTTCGTTTGTATCAAATATGCATACTCACCGGCCTCTCAAAGTAAGAGTGTTTCTCCCATCTCTCCCCACCAAGGTTGGATTTCGTAGTGTAATTTTAATTATAGTATTTATTCGTGACATGTGTATGTGGTATCGTAATGGAACGAACGTAAAAAAAACATTATTTTAACTTCAGGCCAACCGACTTGTTTTATTGGTTGAGACGTTTTTCTTTTTCCCATTTAACCTAAAAATAAACTAGCAACTTTCTCTATTGAATCCCTGCTACTTTCATGCGATGCTGTAAAAGAAATTAAGTCCAAATATTGTATCGAATTTGTACGATGTTACGTCGTGTTGTGTCAGTGCCAAGGACGAAGTTCGATAGACATCCAGTTTGCCTCATTTTTACTAATTTCTGAATATTTCTAGTAAATAATAAAACGAAGTTTCACTAACAAATGCTATTTTGTTTTAATTCAAAACAAAGTCGACTAAAAACGAAACATAGTATAATTTTAGATAAATAGTATATTTTAATTTCCATAGACAATAATTTTTCGAGGGTCTCAATCCAATCCTGCTCCCTACAAACTTTTATCTCTACTTTGAACTTAAACTAAATCAAAACAAAAAATCATTGTTTTCCTGTAATCTGATTGATGATGTACCCTCACAACAAAGAAAAGCCAATATCACAAAAAAACATCAAGTAACGATTAAACGCTCCAGTCATGCGTAGAGATCTCTTTTTAAGAGGGGCCATCACAAAAAGGCGCCTTTAAATGCAAATGTAGGAAAACAGGCCATTCATCAAGCGGCACATTTACGACTGAACCCCAAAAACCCCGCTTCTTATCTTCAGGAAGTGAATTCGAAAAAACTTCCTCTAGAAGAATGGAGTGGTTTGCAAAGATACGTGTTTCAAACTCGTTAAGTCTGAGTTTGTTTTTCAAATCAAAATAATTTATTCTTAACGTCAAAATAAAAAAATCAATAGAAATATGTTAAAAATATGGTTTTACATGACGGCTATTCACACAAATGCGTAAATTTGCAAAGTCGAAAGTTAGGTGATTTTCAGATCAATATATAGAAACATACGAACCGTTAATGATGAAAACCGTTATCTCGGATCCATAACATGTTTTACATGTCTTTTGAAGAGTTTTTATCACGCGATTAACAAAGCTGTATGAAGAATTAAGCATGGCTAAGCATGAACAAACCTATTCCTTTACGGAATAGGCAAGGAATAAATAGAGGGTTACAAATCAGAAACCCGTTTTCACGAAATCAAGAAACGAAAGTGGCGTTGGTTAGGACATACACTACGAAGACCTGCAGACTATATCCCTAAAGTAGCCTTAAATTGGAAGCCGTTTGGAGGTTCTCGATGAACAGGACGACCAACTCAGACGTGGAAGAGGTCCGTTTTGAACGAGGCCGAAGAGAAAAAGATGACATGGTCAGAGCTCACCTCGCTGGCCATGGACAGACAGGCATGGAAGAGCCTAGTGTCAGCCCCAGACTCCGCGGAGGAGTAAAGGGACTGAAGAGAGACAGAGAGAGAAATGTCATGGGATAATATAGGACATACACTACGAAGACCTGCAGACCATATCCCTAAAGTAGCCCTAAATTGGAAGCCGTTTGGAGGTTCTCGACGAACAAGACGACCAACTCAGACGTGGAAGAGGTCCGTTTTGAACGAGGCCGAAGAGAAAAAGATGACATGGTCAGAGCTCACCTCGCTGGCCATGGACAGACAGGCATGGAAGAGCCTAGTGTCAGCCCCAGACTCCGCGGAGGAGTAAAGGGACTGAAGAGAGACAGAGAGAGAAATGTCATGGGATAATATAGGACATACACTACGAAGACCTGCAGACCATATCCCTAAAGTAGCCCTAAATTGGAAGCCGTTTGGAGGTTCTCGACGAACAAGACGACCAACTCAGACGTGGAAGAGGTCCGTTTTGAACGAGGCCGAAGAGAAAAAGATGACATGGTCAGAGCTCACCTCGCTGGCCATGGACAGACAGGCATGGAAGAGCCTAGTGTCAGCCCCAGACTCCGCGGAGGAGTAAAGGGACTGAAGAGAGACAGAGAGAGAAATGTCATGGGATAATATAGGACATACACTACGAAGACCTGCAGACCATATCCCTAAAGTAGCCCTAAATTGGAAGCCGTTTGGAGGTTCTCGACGAACAAGACGACCAACTCAGACGTGGAAGAGGTCCGTTTTGAACGAGGCCGAAGAGAAAAAGATGACATGGTCAGAGCTCACCTCGCTGGCCATGGACAGACAGGCATGGAAGAGCCTAGTGTCAGCCCCAGACTCCGCGGAGGAGTAAAGGGACTGAAGAGAGACAGAGAGAGAAATGTCATGGGATAATATAGGACATACACTACGAAGACCTGCAGACCATATCCCTAAAGTAGCCCTAAATTGGAAGCCGTTTGGAGGTTCTCGACGAACAAGACGACCAACTCAGACGTGGAAGAGGTCCGTTTTGAACGAGGCCGAAGAGAAAAAGATGACATGGTCAGAGCTCACCTCGCTGGCCATGGACAGACAGGCATGGAAGAGCCTAGTGTCAGCCCCAGACTCCGCGGAGGAGTAAAGGGACTGAAGAGAGACAGAGAGAGAAATGTCATGGGATAATATAGGACATACACTACGAAGACCTGCAGACCATATCCCTAAAGTAGCCCTAAATTGGAAGCCGTTTGGAGGTTCTCGACGAACAAGACGACCAACTCAGACGTGGAAGAGGTCCGTTTTGAACGAGGCCGAAGAGAAAAAGATGACATGGTCAGAGCTCACCTCGCTGGCCATGGACAGACAGGCATGGAAGAGCCTAGTGTCAGCCCCAGACTCCGCGGAGGAGTAAAGGGACTGAAGAGAGACAGAGAGAGAAATGTCATGGGATAATATAGGACATACACTACGAAGACCTGCAGACCATATCCCTAAAGTAGCCCTAAATTGGAAGCCGTTTGGAGGTTCTCGACGAACAAGACGACCAACTCAGACGTGGAAGAGGTCCGTTTTGAACGAGGCCGAAGAGAAAAAGATGACATGGTCAGAGCTCACCTCGCTGGCCATGGACAGACAGGCATGGAAGAGCCTAGTGTCAGCCCCAGACTCCGCGGAGGAGTAAAGGGACTGAAGAGAGACAGAGAGAGAAATGTCATGGGATAATATAGGACATAATTTAACCCTGTTAATTCTCATTACTTCTACATCAATAGATCGCAGTCCAGACCGTACCTCGGATTCATCTTACTGGTTAGGAGTAGCAACTTTTAGGGTTCCGTATCCGAATGGTGCCAAACGGGACCCCATTACTAAGCCTCCGCTGTCTGTCTGGCCGTCCGTCTGTCACGGGGGTCTACAGCTTCAGCCGTAACACGTAGACAGTTGAAATTTTCACAGGATATGTTACTATAGCCTTTACCACGACAAATAATAATAAAGTAAAATAATAAATAATAAAAATTATGGTTCCCTACTCAAAGGATGCCGAATTATTTAACAGGCGCTATAATTTTAGCGGCATTTTTTGATGCCTTTTGTTGCTGGCGTAGCATATTTTATCATGTTTTTAGGGTTCCTAACCCGTTTTGTGCGCGAGTCAGATTCGCACTTGGCCAAATTATTTATTAACACAATACAAACAATGTACTTGTCAGATTTGTGGCCAATATTCGTCTTAGTTAGACGACATTTCTCTGCAGGTAATGCCAAACAGATAGAGATACTTAAATATTTTTTGATACAAAGTAAACCTTCCCAGGTTTTAAGTCTTAAGTCTTTTGTCACTGTCAGAGAAACGCAATTATTGTTTTTGATAAACAGGAGCAGGCTCCTGTCATTATCACTCGTTCCGTTATGTGGCAACCCAAAAAAAAATTCCAACAAAGAGATAAATTTTGTATAACCTTTAGACTACTACGACAATTTAACGATGTTCTTCAGAACATTCCGTATCACGGAAACCTCTCTTCACTAAGCCATCTCTTACCAGTTATCACATAACCATTCAATCATGACCCCTACCGCCTTATTGTCCTGCTCCACTCCGTTCTTATCTCCTCCGAGCTTCCAGTTCCCAAGGTCCAGGGTATACTGGTCTTGTTAATGAGGTTCGGAATAGAATGAGTACATTTTGAGAACATTAGTTGGGACAATTGTTGGTCTTCGCTAGAAGATGGCCACTCTATGTTTCTATAAGTCTTTGGCCGATGATGGATTGGGCGGTTGACCTTGGCTTTATTACAATAGGCATATAGGTCAGAATGCAACAAAGAGGTTCAGACCTTGGCTCTGTGTGGGTTAATTAATTCGTGTTTCTGATTATTTTTTTAGATATCAATTGAAATGAACTTTAATTGTGATAGAGATCTTAAATTGTTATAAATAAATAATAGTATTTTGTGAAACTGTTACATAATGGAGAGCTATTGGAAGTTTGGAACAATCGTTCGTTTCGTTATAGGCTGTACGAGTAGATATCCCAATAGCTAATTACGACCGGTTGGACACAATACTTTATGTCTTCGCGAGACATTATTCATAAACTATTCAGCTAAGGATTTAATGAAAAATGAGAAACGAAAACGGAGGAATATATTTTTTTTTTGATTCTGTAAGCTTAGACAAGGATCGTTGTTCAGTCTAGTTGACCGTAATTTACTTAAAGTCTTCTGTGGGAGCATTCAAGGATGTATGGCAAAGATACCTTTGCCTAGCCCAAGGCAAAAGAAGAAATATTCGTCGCTGATTGGTTATTTAGGCAGTGTTATAATGAAAAATTGGGCCAATCACATCGCAGAACCACGATGTTTTTAACATCGGACAAACATACTTATGGTACTTATAAAGTTTTTTAATTAAGTAATAGCCTTGTTGCAGTACAGGAGTAGATACAATACCAAATAGTAAAATATTATTTGATAACGTTACGTCAAGGTAGAAAATTAGCAATTTTTTCAAATTGCACCTTGTCGATGACTCGCAATTTTTTCCCGGGATACCAATATTAGGTAACTTTTGTTTATGCAGCCAAATTCATACTGAAGACTCGGTAAGTGGTCGGGATCAAAGCCCTGTTTAGAAAACCATGAAAAATATTTTTTGCGCTTTTATACTTGTTCAAGAACAACCTCGACTCAATGAGTATGTATATAGGAAGTATACATTTTATTTTCCGTGTTTCACAAAAAGGGTCAATGAACCTTGGTCCTGATCACATACCGAGTCTTCAGTATGAATTTGGCTGCATAAACGAACTACCTCATATGTATAAATATTATAAAAGAAAGTGGTTAAAACTACATTTATTTTTATTTTTGTTTGTCTATTTCGTTTTAACTCGAGAAGCACTCAACGGATTTGGATGCGAATTTTTTTCATCATCATCGTAGTGACCCGGCCAACATGAAGGCTATAAGGAGTTTTGATAAATAAACCGCTAACCTAAAAACTGATGGTAATGGTTTGAAAAGTTACTTCCAAAAAGTAAGTTTATAATAAGATAATAAATATATTTTCTTGCAAACCAGTTCATAAACCTACATGAAATCTAAATTTACAGTTATTATATTATATATTAAGTTTCAAGATCCAAGCAATCTGAGCAACAACGACAGCTGCTAAAAACTCATTTACAAAAAAAAGTTTATAATTATTATTTTCGATAGATGTCAGTGTATTTTACGTTATTATTATGTCATATTTTATTTTCTATTTCCCTGATGACGACCCCACAGAGGGGTCGAAATATAGCGCATCTCATTCAGTATTTGTTTAATTTTCTTAATAAATAAAAAATAAAAATAGTGGCTTCCACGCGACCGCTAGTAATTTACAAAATAAGATACACCGTAACGAGTAATTTACAAAATAAGATACACCGTAACGAGTTAAAGAATGTGACTTTTTAAAGCTTCCAAAACACATAAAAATACAAAGACAATGTGCCTGTAGATTTATATTCCGTTTCTTAATCCTAAACCTCTCACCAGACTTTATCAAATCAGCAGAACCACTCCAAAAAGCTACAAACTAGATTTGCCTTGGAAGGAGATTTTGAGAGCCATCGAAGGCTCTTTGGGGTCAACAGGCATGTGCTACTTTCGACCCCAGATTTTGTACCTACACCTCATATTGCAGGGATAAATAATAACAAACTGAACGAGACAACATCAACCTATGTTGTGAAAATACATGTTAAGAAGGAACAGGATTCTATAAGCTATAAGAATCAGATGTTCATATAATACAAGAAGAAACGTAAACTATCAGTGGATTTGTAACTGCGGTGTGTAAGACAATTAAAATTAAATGTAAATACACTAGTTAAAAGTGTTATGAAGATATAAAAATATAATTACTATTGCAAGCTTCTTCTTTTTTTCAAAGACCTGGACCCGGCATCAGATCGGACCCGAAAATATATCTTGAGCAAAATTTTATTGGTAATGTTTTATATTTATAATTTTACTAGTTAAAAGTGGCTAGACTGTGAAGGTACCAGCATCTTACTTACAAACCCCCTCGAAATTATTCGGGGGAGAGTAAGAGGACAGCTCTCAAACAGGCACAACCAGGCGGCCCATCATGCTTGGGACCGATTGATGGCCGCATATACTGGTGACGGGCAGTGTCACTACTGGTGCCAGGATACCATGCTCACCAACCCGCCTGCCCTGAGAGTGTGTGAATGGGCATTTCCCCTGGGAGGACCGCTAAGAATGGCGAAATCTGGGAAAGGCCTGTCTAGTAGTGACCGAACCAGACATAAAAATCGAGATCTACTATAAGTTAACAGCGAATGATGGATAGATGGAGTCAAAAGTGCATGTAGCGACTCAGCTATTAAAGTTATATAAAACTAAAAGCAGACCGCCACAAACATTTTTACATGAACTATCAACTAAAACTATTCTTAAAATACATTTGAATGCACAAAGGTAAAAACTTTATAATTTTATTTACATTTTTAGTAACAAAATTACATTTGGCAATGGCAGCAGTGAGTTTAAAACGTCACAAGTCATGCTATCTCACTCACAAAACTACTTTAACCCTGCAATACACTGGCAGATATTTTCGTGGGGTTAGGAAACAAATCGAGTGCGGTCTAGCAGACGTCATTAGTGAGTGTTGAAGATAGATGCCAGGTCCGAGGTACAGTTGATTTAGATTTGAATTTAAAGGGGTCCAAATTGACCCCACTTCAAACCGTTAGATTGATTTCTGGGTGAAAGATTTTGGCTGTTTTGATGCTTTAAGTCTATCTTTTCACTGATATTTAGTAAAAAGATTTAAATATGTGGTTGAGACGATTTTTGTTTTCCTTCGATTGATGTTTTTTCCGGAATCCTCATATAAAATACCTACCTATGAAAAGTTCAACACGTTCAGCCTACTAGATTTCAAGTTATATTCTAGACAAACGAACGGACAGAAACTGAATAAGTTGGTGATACTACTTACTACTTATTTATTATGTGACCGAAGTATCAGCATAAAGGTTTTCCTTTTTTGACGGAACTCCAGAAAGACGGAAAAGTGGGAGTACCACTCGCACCCAGATGGTTCCGCCATTATATCAACTTGTTACGCAGACTTTATCATGCAATTATTCTACACAGAATTAGATGTTACTGATTTTCGGGTTATTCCATTTATTTGTGCGGAGCTTCCTTTGTGAAAATTATAAATTATTAGTTTTAACGCCCATTAACTAAAAGTTTAAACTTTTACCGTATGTGTAATTATTGTTTTAGATAAAATTAATAATCATTTCGCATCGAAAATGTAATCTAGATTAGTTTTAACCAATAATATATTATGTTTGAAACACTATTGCCAAAACATTGCTTCTCCTACACGCTTTAAACATTTTGTACCAACAATGTAATCCCATAATAGTTGCTTTTGCTCCAAACCAAAGAAGCTAAATCCGAACAAAACAAAAAAAAACACCTGCAAGAAATTTTTTTTTAATTTTATTTAAAGATTCTTCAAAGCGTTCGAGGGATATCTGTTCACAAGTTCTTCACTCTTCACAAAAAAAAAAACCTTTGAAGCAGATACACGCGTGAGTAACGTACGACCTGAGACATGACACAAATTGATAGTTGAAAATGCCTTTGTCCTACGACCTACGAAGTGACACGTTGAATAACGAGGTTCCGTATAGACTTGAAAAGTAATTTCATTCGAAAATTCCGATGAATTTTCAATTACGTCGTAGGTAAACATCATTTAGACTCTTTACGTGAGGCGAAGGCACAGTGCTACAGCTATATCGCGCCGCTACGCTGCTGCTTGCTACGTGGTTACCTACTGCGTGGTCCGAATTTGTTTACTGTTTCCTTTATTTATTATCACCATGCTTTGTGCTGCATGTAATAAGGAGCTTTTTGGTGAAAAAGAAGAGAAAGATACACCACACGTTAGTTGCGGTACATGCGCTTCGAAATTTCACACATCATGCCTTAACATGAAGAGAGACGAATATAAAAAACTAAGAACTGGTGTAAACACGTTTCTGTGTCCAAGTTGCAAGGTATTGTCTAGACCTCCTCGGACTGACTCCACCCCTGCTAGCCCATTAGCTCAGCAGAGAGTGCCTGTCGGCCTGAGTACTGAAGAGAGTGCGGATGCCAACTTTCTGTTAACAACTCAGTCACTTGCATCGATGCAGGTCCCCGCACAAGTCCTATCATCTTTCACTGCTGCAATTCAGCAACTTGAAAAGGTGTTCAACTCGATGAAGTCGGAAATGAGTTCTTTCACAACTTCACTAAACTCTATGACTGAAGATCTAGCAGAATTCCGAAACGAATTTATAACTATGAAAAAGGAACTCAAGGAGCTAGAAAGCTACAAGGCTGAGGTCGCATACCTTCGAGCTGAAGTTGCTGAACTGCGCCAAAACGTATCAGCTAAAGAACAAAGAGGTCTACTCAGGGATGTTGAAATCACAGGGCTGACAGAAAACAAATCCGAAAACCTATCCCAGCTGGTCAACGTGATCTCAGCAAAGCTTGGAGTCGAGCTGGACCCACGTGACCTCGACGATGTGAGGCGAGTGGGCTCACGTGTGGTTGGGGGCAACGGTGCTTTGGAGCGGCCTCGTCCTGTGGTAATAACATTCACTAGACGAGCTCCACGTGACCAGATGCTGCGCGCTGCCCGTGTACGACGTGGCCTGACAACAGACAAAATTGAAGTGCCTGGTACCTCTCGTAGGATTTTCATCAACGAACACCTAACCAAAGAAAATCGAGTCCTCTTCAGCAAAGCTCGAGCGACTAAAGCTGCTCTAGGATTTAAACACGCTTGGACATCAAACGGATCCATTTTTATGCGACGAACTGACACTAGCTCAGTGTTTCGTATAACTTCCGAATCAAGTCTGGAGAAGCTTGCAGGAGACTCACACAACCACTCTCCATGTTCAGTACCTCCTTCCGTGCAAATGAATTGCTCCTAACATTTTTGTTTCAATGAGTTTTCTGTTATTGATGTTGCTTATTTATCAGATATTTTATACGTATGATAATAATATGCACTTTGAACATTGTAAGGTTTACTTACCTATAAGACCTATATATAATAATAACTCGCCACATTATTTCACAGTTCCAGGCTTTTTTTCCGGAACTATTACCTATATTATAAGTTTTGATCTTTACCCTCTGCTCTCACAAGCCTTTTTGAATTGTTACTTACTCGTAATAACAATGAATCAAAATAATTATGTCCATAATATCTCTTACCATGATATTATAGTTAATAATATAAATACATATAAAATTGAAATAGACTGTTTCACGCTTATATCTTCAATGTTAAACCATTTAAAATCTTTTTGCCACAGTATTTACGCACCGTGTTTTCAACCAATTTCTAAATACGAGTACTCTGCCACAGCTTCCAATCTCAGTATGCATCACCATAATTTTAAATTATGTTTGATGATAAAAACCACGATAGATAAACTTTACCCCGAAAATGAATAGTGTAGACTTGGCAAATGATTTGGACAAGGCTTTTGAAATTGCCTGTCATGAAGTTGAGCTACCGGAACTTTGTGAGAGAGTTTTGACCCCCGAGTATGGTTTCAAGATGCTTACTTTTAACGTTAGAAGTATCAATAAAAACTTGGATAGCCTTTTGGTGTCTGTGCGGCGCATGAACTTGGTATTTGATATTCTTGTTCTTACTGAATGTCTAATAAATGACACGTCAGTGATTGATCAGATACCAGGTTACTCGTCGTTTAACACTCTCTCAACCATTAACCAAAATGGAGGTGTCGTGGTCTATGTGAAGTCTACTTGGAACGCAACTGTTTCTGAACCTAAATTCAATGAAGCATGCTGCCTCGTTGTAGAAATCCCAAACTTTGTATCGGTTATATGCTTATATAGATCTCCATCTTTTAAAAATACGGCTGTCTTCTGTAAGTCACTTGAAGAAATTTTAAATAAACACATCGATAAATCTTGCCTTATTACCATTGGAGATATTAATATTGATATTATCTCTTCTGACCCTTCCAAAGTTGACCCATCGGATTACTTATGTTTGAATGCCGAGCATGGCCTTTTGCCTGTTATCTCCAAACCAACTCGTTTAAAAACTTGTTTGGATCACATTTTTGTGAAAACCAAAGCACAGGTAGTGGGAGCGGTCTGTAACACTGCTGTTACCGATCACAGTATTGCAATGATGGGGTTAAAATCTAAGCCTGTTAATAAATTTGAAACTAGAATCAAAAATGTAATTAATTACGCGGGCGTGGCCCTAGAACTTCAATCTGTGGATTGGACTGGAGTAACTGAACAGACTAATGTTAACGCTGCTGTTAATAACTTTCTGAACAAAATCTCTAAAGTCATCGGCAATCACACTAAGCAGGTTAAAATAAGTAAAAGTAATTTCGTTCTTAAGCCCTGGATGACCCCTGGTCTGCTGAGATGTAGTCGACATCGTGATCGACTACATGCAAGGCTGAGGCGTTATCCTACTGATCAAGTACTTAAAATAACCTATCATCGTTATAAAAATTACTTGAACAAATTAATTCGAAAGCTTAAACTGGAATATGAAACTAACGAACTAGAAAGTAGTAGCTCTAATACAAAGTCACTCTGGAACGCAATTAAAAATGTGTGTAGCTTACAAACAGCAAAATCCCAAGCCCCTGAACTGCTTTCCATAGTTAGTGATCCTAAGGAATCACTTGATCAGTGTAACAACTATTTTTCTTCAGTTGGTAACAAGCTAGCAAATCAGATCCTGTCAGGCTTAGGTGTCACCGAGGAACAGTTAGGCGCTAGAGTTAAATCGAAAAACAGCCCTAAAAACTCATTCTTCTTTGAGCCTACTAACGAGCAGGAGATTACTGGTGCTATTAATAGTTTAAGAAATAATAGTGCACCTGGTATTGATTTAATAAATAACCATCTCCTAAAAAATATTAAAGATTTAATTGCCGTGCCTTTGGTATCTATTTTTAATTTAAGTTTCAGCACTGGGTGCTTCCCCGAAAGTTGGAAGGTGGCGGCTATTACACCTATACATAAGGATGGTCCTAGAAACTTACCTAATAATTATAGACTAATCTCGCTGCTAAGCGTCCTCTCAAAATTATTAGAGAAACTGGTCAACAAAAGACTAGTCAGATTTCTAGAAAAGTTTAAGCTTCTTTCCGATAGGCAATTTGGCTTCAGACAGCACAGATCCACCGAGGATGCAATTGTACGTCTTACTAATCTAATATCTTCGTACTTAGACAAAAGCTTGAGTTGCGTGGGCGTCTTTCTGGACCTGGCGAAAGCCTTTGATACGGTCTCCACACCCATTCTTCTGAGTAAACTAGAACTTTTGGGTATCAGAGGTATTTCTTTGGCATGGTTTCGCAGCTATCTTTCTGATAGGAAACAGCTAGTAAAGGTGGGGCAGTTTAAAAGCAGCATAAGTGAGGTAAAATATGGTGTTCCTCAGGGCAGCATTTTGGGCCCTACCTTATTTATTATCTACATGAATGATCTGCACGATCTTCATATAAGTATGGCCGAAACCATTTGTTACGCTGATGATACTGTAATTCTATTCCATGGTGTCAATTGGGAAAAAACTCTGAGGTCAGCTGAGGATGGAATGACTTCAACTCTCAATAATAATAAAACTAAGTACATATGCTTCCATAAAACAGCAGCTTCTGAGCCTCCTTTGCGTGATGGGATCAGAGTACATTCCTGCAATAACTCAAATAATCATCGTCCATGTGACTGTGCTGTGATCCAACGCGTGACCAGTCTAAAATATCTTGGTGTTGTTGTTGATGAAAAACTTAACTTTAAAGAACATATCCTTCAACTTTCAAAGAGGACCCGTAAAATAATTGGCATCATGAAAAGATTACGAAACTCAGCAAGCTTTCAAATACTTAAATTGGTATATATTGCCCTTTGCCAGTCCCTTCTTTCATATTGCATTTCAGTTTGGGGCAGTGCTTCTAAAACTATCATGATCGTCGTCGAAAGAGCACAACGCTCTGTACTAAAAGTAATGCTGAAAAAACCCTATCGTTATCCCACAGACGATTTATATAACACAGCTCAGGTCCTTACCGTACGACAACTGTTCATTCTTAAAACCTGTATTGACTCCCATCGAAACATGATTACCTCGGCAGAGTACAGCTACCTATTAAACAAACGGGTGTTTAGAATGCAAGGGCCTAAAGTAAAAACAGCTTTTGCGAGTAGGTTTGGCAAATTTATAAGCTCTCGTATATACAATAATGCTCTCAGGCACTGCGATTTTAAAGAGTGTTCTGTTT
This sequence comes from Ypsolopha scabrella, assembly GCA_910592155.1. NCBI lineage: Eukaryota > Metazoa > Arthropoda > Insecta > Lepidoptera > Ypsolophidae > Ypsolopha > Ypsolopha scabrella. The sequence continues at coordinate 14,401,528 of OU342987.1, forward strand.
TTAAAGCAAAAGCAAAGATAACAAATTGGCTTTATTCTATTAACTACGAGGACACTGAAAAGTTAATTAATCCTTTCGTTGTAGATAACTTTTCAAACATTAAATTTTAGCAATATTTATGTAAAAAAAAAAAATGTTATTTTTAATTTTCTTTTTTCCTTGTGTTTTGTGTACATACTTATTTTATAAGTTTTATTCTCAATTGTGTTTTTTTTTGTGTAAGAAAATGTACCTAGATAGATTGTTATCTTTTATTATTTATAATGATAAGTAATTAATCAATTAATAATCCACTATTGCCACAAATATTTCACTGGTACCCCAAGTTACTAGCGTAGCTGAGTTTGGGGACCCCTGGTAAATTTACTTTTTAAATTATGTGCAATGTACCAAAATTTGTATTATGTTTTATTTTTGTAATTTTATTATTCTTGCATTAAATTTATTTTCTTCTTTCTTTCTTTAGAGTGCATTAAAAACTAGAAAGGACCAATTGGAAAAAAAATTCAAGACAAATATTTTGAAAAAAATTCTCGGGCCAGGATTCGAACCTACGATCTCTTGCTTACACGGCAAGTGCGCTAACCGACTGCGCTACCAAGATACCCTATTAACATATACTCACGCCTGTCTCCCAGAGGGGTAGGCAGAGACTACAGATTTCCATTTGCTACGATCCTGACACACCTCTTTTGCTTCTTCTACATCCATCAACCTAGTCCTACAGGCTCTTCTATTCCGGGTACTTTTTACTTTGCCCTTCTTCAGTATGTCGCTTATTTGGTCGGCATACGTCCTTCTAGGGCGGCCCGGTCGAGCTTTACCTTCCACTTGTGCAACATAAATTCCTTTCGTCACTATACTTTAATTCATCCTCTCATCATATGTCCAAACCACCGAAGCATTCCTTCTTCTATTATAGTCACTACATCTTCTTTCAGGCCACAACGATCCCTTATGTCGGTATTTTTCACTCTACCCTATTATGTGCTCAAAATCCGCCAAAATTAATGTGCAGTTAGTATTTTGATAAGTTAAGATTATTGTCACTTTCTGGTGTATGATTAGACTAATTAACTAATTATATAAGATCCTACAATAATAAGTAATAGTAATTCTGGTAGATCATGTATCGTTAACTGATCAAATTCCAGAAAAAGAAAAAAAAATCTCAAATAATTTTTTCACTTCCCAGTACAAAGTGGTTCAATCAGCTGACTAAATTTCAATGGCAAATAAAAAAAATTACGCGCAAAAAAATTTTTTTTCATTGGAATGTGATCTATTAGGGATACTCTCTTATAAGTCAAATTTTTTTCACTTTGAATTGTTGGACCTTATAACTAAACTAATGATTTAAGCTCGATCGACGACGATGGCAGGATACAAACCCGAATCCTCAGATTGAGAAACCGGTGACCTAGCAACTGAACCACCGGCGATATTATCAAGTAAAACGCGGTATAAACAATTATTTGTCATCATATCTAAAAGCTCACTGTTTAGAAAACCCTGTTTTCGTTTTAAATGCTTTATTTACATCTGATGTTTCAACACTACTTCTAATTTTACCCACCAGCGATTTTATCTCTCAAATAAGAGCAAAACTCTCAGAGACTGCCATCTTTGTGTCTAATGTCAACCGTCTGTTCTGTTCATCTTTGTTCTTTGGATTAATGACGCACCATGCGTTTTATTCGCCACGCCTATCCCAATCAATTTCACACTCTATCTGTTTAACATACGGGTTATTTTTGTATGCTTTGTGGTGAGAATTCTTGCTTTGATTTGTCCAAGTGGCGGTTTGAATCAGACGTTGAGTAAGGGTCGACTAACTGATCTATTAATGAAAGTATTGAAGAAGCTATTTTTTTGTCCAAGTTCGTTCTATTTGTTTTGTTTTGGATGTTTTTTATATTTTTTTTTATATTCTAGACTAATTGAGAACGTACGTTTGTTCCGTTTTAACTTGAGAACCACTCAACGGATTTGGATGCGTTTTTTGTACTATCATCATAGTGACCCTGGTCAACATAATGTACATACAAGGGAAGTTCATAAATTAATTCCCAAGCCGAAAACGGGGCAGAAATTAAAAAAACGCCAGCGGAGCGGTGGGCAAATCTAGTTTACGAATAAAATACAAGAATACGACGTTCATCAGGGAAACCTCACCATAATTCACGTAATTTTGGTAATAATTTAATTAACTATCTCAGTGGTCTGGTGATAAAGTTTGGTTTAGGAATCCGGAGGTAGCAATAGTTTTTTAGATCTGTAAATTAAATAAATTAATAAAGAATCATTAAAATCGCTGCAAGAGATCCGAAGGAGTAGGAAAATTCTTACGTAAGCACAGGAAACTTTCGATATGTTTTTGTCAAAAGTAAAGACATTTGTTTATTTACTAAACATGGAATTTATTTTTGACTAGCTTTTGCCCGCAGCTTCGCCCGCGTTCAGTGAATCTTTGCCCCGTTTTCGGCTTGGGCGTTATTTTATGAATACCCCTTATAGTCTATGTGTTGACCAGGGTAACCGCAATGATAATATAGAAAACCGCATTCAAATCCGTTGATGGGTTCTCGAGTTATAAAAGCGTTTATTAAATCTTTGCACCGTTTTCGGCTTGGGCTTTATTTTATGAACACCCCTTATAGCCTTTGTGTTGACCAGGGTCACTACGATGATAATTAAAAAAATCGCATCCAAATCCGTTCAGTGGTTCTCGAGTTAAAACGGAACATACAGACAGACAAAAATTCAAAAAATTGTTGTTTCGGCCTCAGTACATTACCAATAACCCATTTCATTTCAAATTTCACGAAAATAAGGAGTAGGCGTTCAAAGAAAGGTGTAAATTGCAGTTTGAGTATACATTCACCTGAAGTAAAGTCCCCACTGTGTGTTGCTAGCATCGCAAAACCAAAGTGGCTACAAAAAGAAACTACAGTACCCAGTTAGCTTTGTTTCGTCTGTACGTAAATAGCCTTACAATAAATAAATAAAATTCAACCATACATTTTTCATCTTGAAGAAGGCACTCAAAAGCCTAGAGAATTGTACGAAACCACATCAGCGTACGAGCCTTATCAAAATCACGCATCTACGCATCTCTTCATCCCTCAGGAGGCTTCCAGTCATATTACATCATGGTACTGAACCAAAACATGAAAAAATTCCCCAGATCCCTAAGCAAATTTCGGCAAGGCGATTGATCTTTGCATCAATTTTTTTTTTCATAGCTTATCTTTTATCAGTATTAAGCATAAGGGTTATTTTTATTGGTTTGAGGATATTTTGATAATGAAAAGATCCGTTGGCGCGAAATGAAGAGTTCATATTGGGGATACTTCACAAAATTGCCGTAGTGTGTTGTCGAGTGATGAAAGTGAAGGGGCGTATACACGTAGCGTTTGTTTATTTTATTTTTTTATTGAACAAAATTGAAGCATCTTTGATGACGTCATATATTTTAAAATAGTATTTACCACAGATAAAAATAACTTAAACGTGTATAACGTAACGTGCACGGTTTATTACTTCAGGACGGCATTATTGCGCATTCGCAATATCAGCCATTAGATATTTGTTTAAAGTTTGATATATGCCATGCGATGGCAATTAGAGTGACTAAACCACATCAAATAAAAACTATAGGTTATAAGGAATGCTCTCGATAAGCTTCAATCAAAAAAATCAATTCATATCCGTACAAAATCAGTTTTAAGATCACCCGCAATCTGCCTTAGCAATTTTTGCGCACTCGCCAAATTTTTTGTTTGTAATTATTTGTATTATGTAGAAATTTGATTTGTTTGTAAGCTAGTAACTCTACAACCAATGGACGCATCGTGATCTAACTTTTCCAATACGATAGATTGCGATCCGGGCTAACACATAGGCTTCTTTTTATTCCAGGAAATCGGCCATTTTCCTAGCAACTGCACAAAAACAAAACCCACGCGGGCTTACATAACTTTGTCCATCCCGTCTCATCCCTATATTTAAACCTTCAATAGAAAATTTGTACAAATCCGGGTTCCTGTAACCGTAGTTTTCAAAACAATAATAAAAATGCAAGTAATTTCTAGTTCAACATGCAATTCTATCGACTACGAAAATAGCTCCCGCTCGCTCGAGAGGAGCAACGAGGGCATTCAAGACGTTTCTAACTTGCTCCGAGTAGTAGGTACAAGAATATTGTTGCCGGTACAAGAATATAGTTGCCGGTACAAGAATATTGTTGCCGGTACAATTCAGTTTGTGTTGAACATGGTACAGGAAGACAGGTGTAGTATACAATACAATATTCTTTATTGCACACCAAAAGACAGAAAGAAAAATAATTTTACAATAATAGGTAGCAGGGTACACTTATCACCAAAAGCGGTCTCTTCCAGGCAACATTTGGATGAAAGAACTCTTAAAAAAGATAATGTGTACAGACGGTACACAGAATAAAAATATAAGGTTCTAAAATAAAATAAAAAAGAGCATTTTGATTTGAATGTTAATTACTTACGTTAATTAATTACGTATATAAATATACAGGTGTATGCTTTTTTGATACCTCCTAAATAATTGAAACTACGATAAATTCGGTTTTTGGAGTAAAAGTAGTACTAGAAATATAATTATAATAATAACGCGTTTTTACCGCTATATTTTTGTTTATTTTTAGCTTTCGATATTTCGTCAAAATTTAGATGGACTAGAAAGCCTGACCTACGCTAAAAAACCGGTCAAGTGCGACTAGGACTCGCGCCCTGAGGGGTCCGTATCGTTCAAATAAATTAATAGACTTAAGAGGATAGGTTCCGAAAAATCATAATTTATTCTTCCTTGTTTAAAGAATATAGCAATATTAGATGTTTGAAAAAAAATTGGACATCTGTCAAGAATATAATACATATTCTTATCGAAACAGAATCTTCAGACGTCATTCCAACATTGAATCATAAAAATCAAAAATGACTCCAAAAAAAGTTTTCATGTCGAGTTTTAACATTATTTGAGCAAAATCATATTAATTTATTTATGAATTAAACTCTGAAACGAACAGATATTTGATACAAACATTCATTTTTTTTAAATAATAAAATTCGTGGTAAAGGTCGTCATTTTGATTTTTTTTCCAGAATTCGTCCCTCTCGCACTGCGGGTCTTTCCGCATGGAGTAACAGCGATCAATGCAATCGGAACCTATTCTCTTAAATAGACCTAGAAAAATAATGAAATAAAACTACAAAATTAAAATGCTCGAGTATTGGGGTACGTAAATCGGCGTTTTCAGTATTTGGTGTTTAAATATACTATATGACACATATACTCCTCACTAGTTTAGTTCCTGATTTACGGAGATAAAAAAAATTGTATTGTATAAGTTCTAAACAATAACGACCCACATTAAAAGGGTATGACAACAAAAACTTTTCGGCTCCGTTTTCATGAATGGGAAGAACTCCCCCTAAAAAAAAACATTTTTAGTACAATATTCGGTTTTGGGTCATCATGCTGAAACATACCCAAATTTTAGATTTGTAACTCATTCCGTCTGCAAGCTAGAGACACGTGACATTCCCGGACGGGCAGACGGAGAAACATCAGAGGTACGGAACCCTAAAAAACACTCAATCATACATTCGTACGTAAAATCGACGTGCCCTGCTTGAAAATGTTGTTCGTTTTCACCCTATATAAGTTAGGTTTATGTTAATATTCTTTAATCTGTAATGTCACCAAAAATTAATAAGTTTATCTCTTTGTGAAAAACGTTATAGGGACTAGATTTATGTTTTTTTTTTTTTTTAATTTATTAACTTTACATTAAATATTTAAATGGACCAGTGCTGCTGTAAGATCACATGTGATCTATCCCAGCATCACAATAAGTTATACAGAGAAATTAGCCAATAACCAGTGTGCTAACTAAGGTACAAAAACTTTAACACCTATTTAATTTACTCAAATAAACCAACATAAGCAATAAAATTATACAATAACTATAAAATTGTGCAAACTAAGGTACAAAATCTTTACATTTATTTAATTTACTCAAATAAACCAACCTATGCAATAAATTAGTATACAAAGAATTTAGCCAATAACTAGTGTGCTAACTAAGGTACTAAAAACTTAAGCACTTGTCACTCAAATAAACCAACTTAAGCAATAAATTATACAAAGAATTTAGCCAATATCCAGTGTATACTTATGTATACTTATCAACATTTATTTAACACTGTATAGTGCTTTCTGTAGTTTACTTCTGTTGTTTTTTCTTAAATAGATAATAGTACATTATGGTACAAGTCCCGCCTAGACTGTAATGTCTAATGCTCACGCGTTTCATACGACGTTTATCAACACACTTGCGAAGAAAAAAGCACGCGTGTTTAATATGCTGCATTATGGCCCTAAGTACGCTGCAATAAGGGCCACTTTATAAGCAAGTGTGTTGAAAAATAAAATATATAAGGTGACTTTCGTTTATGCAGCCAAATCCATACTGGAGACTCGGTAAGTGGTCAGGACCAAGGTTCAAAAACCCATTCTGTGAAATACACAAAATACGAGTCTTTCTATACTAATAAAGTCGAGGTTGTTCTTAAACAAATATAGAGGCACAAAAAACATTTTTCGTATTTCGCAAACAGGGTCATTGAACCATGGTCCTGTCCACTTACCGAGTCTCCGGTATGAATTTTGCAATATAAACGAAAGTCACATTATATAAGTTTTCCACACGTGACGTCATCAAAGATTTTCCGTATTACCCAGCCAGTACTAAGTTTTGTCGCCGACAGACGGACAGACGAACCTTCCTGGGATCCGGTTTTTAACGGGACCTTGACAAAACCATCTGTCTATACGAAACCAGAGTTATTATTCCTTGGACTGTCAGCCCGACGTGATCTGTGTTGCAAAACCTCCATTAAACCCTAACGCAGGTCAGTAATCTCATGGTTCAGAGGATTCTAGACTTTATTATAATGCAATTGAGACTGACACGTCGAGAAATGTCTATTAAAGCGAGCTACAAAGCGTCGCTATTACTGTCGATCTAGGGAAGATTACCTGATTATATCTTACTCGGAATGGAGAAGGTAGTTTATTAGTAGATTTCGATATAAATCATATGATCTAAACATAGTTTTATTTAAAAGGTAATTTCACCATAGTTACAAAGATATCAATAGATTATTACTATACTACCCTTGCCCGCTGCTACAACCGCGATTTTTTCGATCTCTGCCCGGTTTTCGGCTTGGCGGTAATTTTATGAACACCCATTATTGCCTATTTGTTGACCAGGGTCACTACGATGATAATAAAGAAAACCGCATCCGAATCCGCAGAGTGGTTCTCGAGTTAAAACGGAACATACCTACATACATACAGACAGACAGACAAAAAACCAAAATTCCAAAAATTGTAGACAATGTAGTTTTGGCCTCAGTAAAATACTAAAACCCATTTCAATTAAAATTTCAAAAAAAATATTCAATGTACAGGCGTGACTTTTTACTACTTTGTTATAAGTATATAACAGGTGAATATGATAAATTTATTACTTTCACCGTTTGAGTTGGTATGTATTAATAATCACCGAGAATTATTAATAATTTTCAATTAATCATTCTCACCGTGACATCTATCTTAAAACATCATTCTGAAAGAGGCGTTACAGCCGTTTTAAATCAGCGTTTATCAGAACTTGTTCACGTTTGTGGTTTTAAATTACAATAACTTTTTTTGAATACGCGTGAAAACTTCAGCAATACAACTTTTAAGGTGCAGTAGATAGATCCATCGCATAACGAATGAGATATGTCTGAAAAATTCCGTGTTCGAGTATTTAGTGCTTTGAATCAAGAAGCAAATGGAACATACCGTTTTTTTGATAAATAAAATTTAACATAAGTTCATACAAGAGCGTTTGGAAATATGAGATATGGTTAAAATAGTAATTATTCTGGACGGACAAAATTGCAAAAAAATTGCAAAAAGAAGGCTGTTTTTTAATTTCAAAACAGTAGTCCGTCCAAACTAATATAGTAAAACTAGCAATAATTACTGTTTTGCAAATAAAAACATAATTTTCTAAAATATAGAAAGTTAGTAGTAGTTAGTAGTTTTTTTTTAAAACGCTCCCATAATAATTTGTATTAATTATTATTCACAAAAAACAGCAATATCCAACCTTTTCTTGATTCCCCGCACTACTCAGACGCGCACTTTTTCAGATATGTTTATCTCTTTCGTTGTGCGATGGGCTGAATCGTGGGAAAAGTTTTCGGTAATTCAAACGCCACATCCAATCCTCGACTTCTTGGTTCCATCTGGCTCTACCTGACGATGGACAGGCCTCAGCCCTGATTGACCAACTGATGGGTCAGTCGTGATCACTATCAGATTGTACTATCGGAGAAATTTCCGCTGTCTTATCGGTCTTATTTCATTTGCAATACACGTAATAAGTGGGCCTTCAGATAGCATTTCAGTTTATATTGGACTCCACTTTACTTATTAAAGCAAAATATCAAAAACGAAAAAGACCCGAGAATTCTGGACAAAGAGTAAGTCAAGGTCAAACTACATTTGGGGAATGACTCTGAATTATTCATTTCATTCACAAACTTATTCCTTCATTATAATTTAGAATTTATTTACAGTCCATCCTGATTCTTCGGCCACACTATAGATCGCAGAAATAATATTTGCCTGTGGTACAGATACTATCACAGACTTATATTGGTCTGTGGTACAGATATGGTGCTTCGTGCTAATCACAAACAAATATTATGTATATTTATTTGTCAACATAGGATTTACAAGAATGTATTACAAATGTGAGCTATAACTTGTGTGTGACTTAGAAACATGCAAGTAAAATAAAATATGCATTAATTAATTATTAAGTTAGTTACAGTCAAAACATTGTGGTAATATAGACGCAGGCTAATGGGTCCAAGGTGTATAATAGACTTTCACACTATATCACGACTGCATCAAGCCGGAATTCCTTTAAAGCTCACATTTCAATGTATATTTCGAGGTGGTCCTGTGCTAAGGCGTTGTATTATGCGACGAATTTTATTTAGTAAACCCTGTATAACTTTGATGTTGTCTTTACACCAGTCCCTAAGGTAAACCCTAATTAATTAAATAAGCACTAATTATAATATTCAAGAAATTTCGTTATTGACTCCATCCATCCATCAGCCTATTTCGTCTACTTGCCTTTCCAAGATTTCGCCACTCTTGGCAGTTCTCCTGGAAGATTAAATTAAGTGTTTACAATCTTGATGTTTTTGACGTTAATAAAATGTCTTATGTCATAATAGCTGTCAATTGGACAGCGCTGCACTTCCTATAAACACGAAAACCGTCATTTCGATTTCAACATGGGTGAATTGAAAACACATTGGAATAACGAATAGAGTCCGAGAACTGAAGTTTCTATCATGAAACGATGAAAATCGATTCCACATCAGCATTACAGTAAAATATATAGCTTTGGTCATTTTATAGTAATGTATTGCAATGGAAGACGTTAATGACAAAAAGAATGAAATTAGAAAGGCCGCCCAAGAAGGAATATGCCGACCAAATTGTTAACAAACCAAAGAAAGGCCAAATATTCAAGTCAAAATCACCAGGAATAGAATGTGTCGTGACACATCCACGTGGAAGAAGAAAGAGGGGACTCAAGAGAAATAGAGAAAGATCTATATTCTCTGAATAAGACACGAAGCCGCCAATCAAATCTCAAATATAGTTTCTGCAACTAATCACCTAACCAGGCACCATCGCGTATTCGAGCAAATATGTACATAATTCCGCCCTAACTTACATATTCGTAAACTTACGACTAACCCGTATTTTCGTACATACGTATCGTAGCAGCCAAGTACACTATTGTGGCCATGAATTTCTATGAATACAGAACTGTCCAGGAATATTGTTGTGCTACAGGACTATCAAAGGACACTTAGTAAGTGAATTCTAGGTGAGTGAATTGATGCTTTGTCGCAGTACTGAGGAAATCTATTTGTACTTGTGTATTTCAATCAAGATGTATCGAAAGTTTCACCAAGTGTCAATAATCAGAAGCATCAACTGCATTGATTATTTAATAATCCTATTATTTTTTTCTTTATGCGTAGTTGCTTTTAATGGCGTTAACACACGTTGTACTTACTTACATTATTGCTATTAGAACACAAAAATATAGCCACATCCACAACTTATACTTGATTAAAATTGTATCATAAGTATTCGGAAAGAATATTTTTTCTGTTTATTAGAAAAGTATTAGATATTTTTCATTGAAATAACTAAATTTCATTCAGATTTATGTGGTATATTAAATTTGATCAGAGAAGTAAAAAATAACGTTGTCTGTATGTAAACTCATCAGTATTATAAGTAGAAAGTGTATTGTAACTTTTGTAGTACATGAGTTGACTGATACAAGTTTTGTTCCATCAGCAATGTGAAAGCGGTCTTTGTGGTTTCTTTAAAAACCATCTTTTTTGGCTGAACAAGTAATCTTAACATTAGATTCGTAGATTTGATTCAAAATAATATCGTCCTTGCGCATGCAAAATCCGCTATGTATTTTTTTCATATGTTTTTGATGCCATTTTGTTCAATAAAACACGATTTTTAGTATTTCTGTTAGTTCATTAGATGACATTTTTAGCTATGTGATTTGAATCAAAACTTGGCAATGCAAAGTTTGTAAAATAAACACTAGAAAATTCGGTTTTTTTACATAGGGGAATTTGAATGCGCAGCAACGATATGTCAAGGTTTTTCTCGATTTAGAAATATCTTGTTATGAGTTACACTATAAGTAGTATAGCTTCTTCGGACGCCAACGGGGTTAATTATGCAACGATTTCCTTCTTGACGAAGATAAAACTTTAAACGAGGTTTTTGACGAACATTTCACTGACATTCATTTTAAAACATAAATAAAAATCCCAATAAACAAAAATCATGGTAACACTAACAAAGACCGTGCTCCATTCACGATAGCGGTTCATTACGACAATGTTATTTTCTATCATGAACCAACACCAATTGTACAACTAACTTTGCACGGGCCAATTTATACTATAGTTATATGAGATGTTAAGATGATCACCTTTATCCTTAAAACGGGGTATTTTACCCATTAATATGAACAATTTTTACTATGTGGACGACGGACAACCCTGAAAAAAAACTCAGCAGTTCCATAGAAAAGTTAAATACCTGTTCTAACAAAACGTATGAAACAGCTGTTTTTTATTGAGATTTTAGGGTTGGCACTATATTAAAAGTTGTTCATATTGATGGGTAGGAGAAAAAACGTTATCATCTTAACACTCTATTTTAACTATCTTATTTTAAGTTACTTATAACAAGTTATAGTGTTATGTTAAATAGTGTTTATATAGCTTTACTATATCTACTCGTAAAATTTTAACAAGCCGGTACAGCCTTGTTCTTTATCTATAGCTTAGCGTAAGGGGTCATTGATGTCTATCGTACAAGTTTTTAACTAAACTTAGCTAAGGCATCAATGGTCAATTTAAATTGCTTTTAATTTTTTTAAATTTATTTGAGAAAAATGGTTCGGATTCTTATTACCTATTATAGTTCTTATAAATTTTGTATTGTTTTAACCCTATTAATTTTCATTATTGGTAAAACGATAAATATCTGTCCAGAATTATAGCAAATGATTATTATTATAACTCGTGCGGATAAAGAAACCATCTATAAATGACTGACGGTCTCATGACTCATGCTATCTCGCTTACATCGTCGCTCTGTCTATACTCGCACAGCCTGGTACTAAGTACAAAAAAATAATCAGTTTGGATTAGCATTCACGCTGTCTCGACCTACGTACAAAAAAAATAGTTTAGATTAGCATTCACACTGTCTTTGCCTGTAGGCAAAACGCCGAGATATGTTTTAAATTTTTTATTTTTTACAGAAAAGCAAGTACGGAACAAAGTAAAATAAATAAATGTTCTCGGGATAGTGTTAACTATTTAAAAGTTTATTTAATAAAATAAACAGTTGCTAGCAGCACTCTACCTATATATACTTCCTAAAATATACTCAAAATTAATGAATGAAATTTTGTTTGGCTGCCGCTTGACTTCTTTTGCTGATGCTACTCTAAGTACCAGTCGCCATTTATAGATTGTTTCTTTTACCGCACGGGTTTATACAATCTCTACTTGTAAAGATGTATGTACTCTCTAGCGACCAAAAAACTGGAAAGGCTCCCCTGGATACATGTCCCTTTGAGCCATTCGTTTGTTTAAAACTTTAAAGTTACAAACACGAATCTCTTCATCATTGAATTTAGAGAATAGATTTTCTTCCCAACATGTTTTTAAAAACAAGCACCGGTTTCGCAAAGATTGTATAGAATACCTAGAATCACTCTCATCTCCGAAGACGCAATAGCATTAATCTTAATCACAGAACCTAGGTCTAAACCATATCTTATGTGCAGTCGAAGCGGTTACTGCATAATGCATATTTGTAAATTCCGCCATAATTTCGACCCCAGGCTCACTCTTATTTCCTTACAATACAGGTCACAACTGATAAACTTATGCGTCTAAAAAGAGTGGTAAGACAGGAGAGATCGTCGATATTTAATGAGAAATTAATGTTTGTATTACAAGGTGCGGCTTAAACTTCCTTCGTGATTGCAAGTTTTGAAACGGTCACTGCTGCTTAACGGCCACGGAGTAATGATTCATACACTATAATCTATCTTACTAAACTAGTAATAAAGTAGTAAAACAGTCGTGTCTGTACATTGAATATTTTCGCGAAATTTGATGGCTACATAAGTCAGACTGAGCACCTCATTTCAATCAGAACTGAACTTTACGAGGTTTCCTTTTAGTTTAAAATAGCGCGCTCTCAGCCGTGGCTGTTACGACCATCAAGAAACACGCGCCCACAAAAACCTGCGTTGGATCTCGGTGCAAAATGCACATTATAATATTGTTTTCCTTACTTTCGAATAAAAAGTATGCAATAAATGCGTTTTATAGCAATTCGCGCAAACTGCTTGTTAATAGTTAGATGATCACATAAAAATCATTCAATTTTAGGCGTACATTTTAGCTGCATTACATTACAACTATAAACACGCTTTTAAGTTTGTTAATGTAATGCAAACAAAATGTAATACATTAAAATACGTATTTTTTGTGAAGACTTTATAATTCATAAACTATTTCCGCAAGTTGCTTTAAAACATTTTTATTGCTAACTTTTTATTCAACAGTAAGGAAGACAATATTATGATCTGCATTTTGTACCGAGGTAAAAAGTTGACCCCTTAATAACTCTGCCTTGTAGATACATTTTTTTAAATATTCTAAGACGAACTAATGACTCCGGTCATTTGTTAACTTATTTTTTATACAAATTTAAAGGCTGTATGATTTAAAGAAGACCCTTTAACACTCGAAAAACAAGAAATTTAGAGGTAACTTCGATTTTTTTTTCTAACCAGCGAACTTAATAATTTTGCATTTTTTCTAAGATAAATCTCTCAGCCCCTATAGTCTACTGTCTATATTATCTTTACTATACCGATTATCCAAGTTACACAATGTGATATGCTCATTTGAAGTTGTGCATCTAGCTGTATACGGACTACAGACCCTTAAATAAATTTAAATAATATTGTACGGAAGCCAAAACCACAATTTTTAGAATTTTTGTCTGTCTGTATGTATGGTCCGTTTTAACTCGAGAACCACTCAACGGATTTGAATGCGGTATTTTTCATTATCATCGTAGTGACCCTGGTCAATATATAGCAGGGGTGGCCAACTTGATTGGACCCAAGGTCTCTTGTTTACTAACGAGACCCTGTGCGATCTACCGATTACATACTTCTAGAAATCTTAAATGAAACAGCATAGTTCAGCACACAATCATGTAGCATTTTTTTATTTTATTAAGAGAATAAACATAAATGTGAAAATTATACATACTAACTACCTGATTACGTTGGGCAGTCTGGTCTACGTATTTATATTTTTTGCCTTGCCACGATCGACTTGACTAACAGTCGCGATCGACCGGTCGATCGCGATCGACCTGTTGGCCACCCCTGATATATAGGCTATAAGGGATGTTCACAAGATAACGCCTGAGCCGAAAACGGGGCAAAGATTGCATAAACGCGGGCGGAAACGCGAGAAAACGCTTGTACACCATAATTTTGCTAGATAAAGATCTATGTTACCACGAAAAACGCACAATGATCCACACACTATTATAATCTTGTCATAAAAGAGATCTATGTTACCATGAAAAACGCATGAAAATCCGACCTCTAGTTATTATAATATAGAAGAGAAATATCGCACTATTTCCACCCCGTTCCTTATTGTAATAAGAAAAATATTGCTCCGCGATTGCAAGTCTTTGTCTACGTGGGACGCACTATAAGTTTCCGGAATGAATATGAAAAAATACTATTAAAGGTACAAAATTAATTTATTGTTTTTCAAAATAATCTCCCTTGGCGTCTATGCACTTTTTCATTCGATCAAACCAGTTTTGAAAACTTTTGTGCCACTCCCCTGTGGTGACCTCTGAAACGTGTTTTTCATACTCCTCGACAGCCTCTTCTGGTGATGAAAACCGCGTAATTGGTTCTTAATTTTTGGGAACAGAAAAAAGTCACAAGGTGCCAGGTCGGGACTGTATGCAGGATGACTCATGAGTTCTACATTTTTCGTCTTCAAAAAGTCGTTTGTCTGTCTGGCCGTGTGAGAACTAGCATTGTCGTGGTGCAGGATGATACGGCGCGGCGTTTACGGTTATTTTTACGGAGTTCGTCAATAACTTCCGGCAAACAAATGGTCGTGTACCAGTCACTATTCACGGTACGACGATTCTCTAAAGCAACAGTAGCCACGTGTCCAGTTTTATTAAAAAAAGAAGCAATCATCCGCTTAGATGCACTTTTCACGCGCGCCACTTTGGTTGGTTTCGGCTCATCTTGAAAGACCCATACGCTCGATTGCTGCTTTGTTTTGGGATCGTAGCAATAAATCCATGTTTCGTCACCTGTTACTATGTCCCACACCAAATTTGACGCACCTTCGTTGAATCTGGTAAGCATGGCACTGCACCAAGTGACGCGGTCCGTTTTTTGAGCCTCGGTCAAGTTGTGTGGGATCCACCGCGAGCACAGCTTTCTCACACCCAAATGTTTGTGTAGGATTGATTGTATTTGACTCATGCCTATTTCTAAGGATGCGCGAATTTCATGGTAGGTCACATGCCTGTCTGTTTCAATCATACGGCGCACAGCATCGATGTTTTTGTTGGTCACAGCGGTGGACGGCCGACCATCGCGAGATTCGTCACTGAGATTGATACGACCACGCTTGAATTCTGCAAACCAGCTATAAACAGTCGTCTTGCATGGTGCTTCATTGCCAAAAGCTGTTTCAAGCCGAGCGATGCTCTGTTGAGCTGTCAAATTACACTTAAAATCGTAGAAAATCATACTACGAAAATTTTCCCGAGTTAAATCCATGTTGATGCAGACACACAATTTTTTAAATGGCGCCACAAGGTAAAAACAAAAGACAGTCAGATGAAACAAACTGCATTCTACAGCCAAAGAGTTCTATTTTCAAATGTTGCAATAAATTTTTAAATATTGTTTATGTAAGTGGCCAGTTCCGGAAACTTTTAGTGTTACCTATGTATATATAAAAGTATCGTCGATCTTTCAGTACCGTGAGACTTAAGTACCGTGGGACTAAAAGTACCGTGGTAGTAGGTACAAAGAGGGGTGCCAACAATGTCGACGCGAGGTGCAAGCACCTGAGTCTCTTTGCAACAACGTGGCATGTAAAATAACTTTCAGAGTGAATAAGGATGCTAAATTGAATGGAGAAGGCTTTTATTTTGTACTAGAGGAAGCTTGTGACTTTGGGATATAAACAGTTAAACAGACTGTCGTTCCCGATGGGAACACATTTTCGATACAAAAGTTTACACCTTATTTTTTATAAATTTTGTAAAATCCCTTCTTTGTTCGGCTCTAAACCCCTGATCCGAATTTTATGTTTCTATCTTCAGCGGTTTAGTTCTAATGTTTTATATCTCGTCTATAAAGAGTAACTGATGATATTATAACCCGTATTATATAGGATGACTTTCGTTTGTGTGGCCGGGTTCGTGCTGGGGACTCGGTGAATGGCCGGGGCGGGGTTCGGTGACCCCGTTTGCAAAGGTTTTATATCTCGTCTATAAAGAGTAACTGATGATATTATAACCCGTATTATATAGGATGACTTTCGTTTGTGTGGCCGGGTTCGTGCTGGGGACTCGGTGAATGGCCGGGGCGGGGTTCGGTGACCCCGTTTGCAAAGTACGAGTAGTTTTTTTTGATCTCGACTCAATTAGTGTGGATCTGAATTTTATGTGATTAAGCCTAGGTCCTAACCACTTACCAGGTCTCCGGTATAGGTTTGGCTGCCTAGACGAGAGTCACGTTATATTTATTTATTTATTATATGTTTTTTTAAAGATTATTTTCGACTTGTAAAAAGTGTACTTTATTCTATTTTACAGAGAAAACTTTAGATTCTTAGCCACCTATTTTCACGCCGGTTAAAAATAAATATACCACCTCCACCAGTTTCGCCTGAAATTCCTTTATTTTCACAACCCGTTTCGTACACATTTGAGAATCTTGGTTTTTCCTCGAAACCTTCCGCTGAATACAGAATTGCCAACAATTCAGTTGCGACTTCTTACAATTTTACTTTAAGACACTTTCTTGTAAAAGTAATAACCCTTGTTGAAGTATTAGGAACCTAGGTATTTTATAGCAAACCCTTGGTCTGTCTGTCTGTAGCATTTGGTGTACAATTTAATTAAGCATAAATACATAGTTAAGTAAGAAATCTCAATCGTCGTACATTTACGATCAACAAGTTTTACGTAGCAATATTTCGGTGTCTGTCCATCCGCGGAATATCTCGATAACGGCTGGGCCGATTAGGCTAAAATTTAGCCATATGGGTTGATAATTTTAATCTGGGCTCCAAGAACAATACCAAATTTTTTAGATGACGTCATATTAAGTAAAATATTTTGGAAATTCATGTGGTATGTATGATGAAGTGTATTTTCAAAAAGATCACATGTAAGTTGACGGATTGCTTACATTGAGTACGACGTACGTACACTTTATACTTTTTTGCGTGTATTGGAACATTTGGAACTGCGTGGTACTATTTTGCTGGAACACCTTTTTCATATCTCTATCCCCACTATTTGTTTATGCCTCTGAAACTAATCAGAAAAACCAATGAATTTTTTTTTCCTTTAATATTTATAATTATAAATGTATAAAAAACAATATATTAACTGTCAAGATATATCCCCATCATTTTATTTTTTATTTATATTTGGGTAACAAACAGTTAAACATTACATAAAACAATACACAAAAAAATAACATAAACCAACAAAGTTTCCACACATAGACAGACAAATTCAAAACAAGCAAGCACACACGACAGAAAGTAAATAAAAATTTAAGTGTTAAGACAAAAAGAAATAATAATATTAAATAAATAAAAAATAACAGATATTGAAAACAACACATTCCACCTCTTTATGTCACATTACCTATTTCATTGTATTATTTACTTATTATTCTACAGATGCCGGCAAATTTTACGAAATATAGCTATCTGGACAATTAATATCGTGTTGTTTATACATGTATAGACATAATCAGCAAAACGTGATAAAACTTACGCAGCAGGATAGATTGTGATCCGAGCTAACATAAGCTGCCATTCATCCCGGAAAATTCAGTCATTTCGCAAAGAACACATGAAAATTAAATGCACGCGGACGAAGCAGTCGACAAACACTAGTTATTAAATACAAATAAAAGCAATAAAATTTGGAAAATTTGGAAAAGGCCTATGTCCAGCAGTGGACGAACATGGGCTGATGGGAATGCAATAATATTTTCGTCTTCGTTAAACTACAACTCACTTCAATTCAAGACGAACTTGTGCCCTTCTTGTGCCCTTTTAGAAGGGCACAAACTGATCTACGAGTTGAGAGGTACAAAAGTATATTAATACTTTTAAGAGTGAAATTCTCCACAGATAAATCTAAGTTATTGCTTTTTAAGTGGTTCTGTTTGTTTTGATAAAAAAGCAAGTGAAACTTTAGGGTTACTAAATGGAATATACCTATAAATATTTTTAGGGCTGTTTTTGACTTCTATGAATTTTAAAATGACCGTCTGTCACTTTTGACGCCTGCCACTTTTACCGTGTGATTTTTAACTTCTGTCACATTTGTCACTTTTGAGGCATTCCACATTTAGAGTATAAAATCAGTCATAAAAACGACAACCCTGCAGATGAGGCCGCCGGCAAAAGCTCGTTGAATATAAACCTTTAGATGTTTTTAGGGACTTTGCGATGGTCATAAAGTCAGTCTACGTTAACGTTTTCCGAAACAACGCTTTATTGGACACCTAAATAATTTTTTTAAATGTCTACGAGCACTATAACTATCCGGGTTGTTCGGGAAAACGAATTGTTTTTCGGAATCCTACCGTAATTCGGCAATAAGATCTCAAGCCTCAGACGAATGACAGCCAGATATCGAGGCTCACTTACGAACGTAACCCAATCTGATAAATTTTATGCTGAAGGTATTCCCATTTAATGTTCTCTGTAACATTTACAAAAAAAATATAATATATCACCTTTTTCCCATGGATAATGAAATTCTGACGAACAGATAGACAGAAACTGGGTTTTACTACAAGGGTTATGTTTTCTGATGAAACCCTAAAAAAAACAACCAAACAACGTATTAAGGCCCTTAATCCCTTCAACTACTGCCAAATAGGTTCTTTCTAAAGCCTCTGCATCGTTTACAGCTGGACCAAATGGCTTGAAAAAAATATATATGAATAATTAACTCTCAGAAAACATTTACAACATATTTTCGTTTCGTACGACCAAAACTTCCATATTAAAAAAATAAAAACCGAAAGATGTTTTTTTGGCTTGAATTCACTCTACCTCTTAAGCTGCTACGACGTTTGGAAATATTTACACGCCAAAAAATTAAGAATCTGTAGTACTCTAAATTCAACATAGCCCAATTAAATCCAGTGACATTTTCCATTTAAAACATCGAAATATGCAAGATTTCAATGTCAACGGCTGAGAGGTGCCCCCACGGGGGCAAGGCGGCGGTCATACACTGACTGCTGAAGGTCGTTGGCGTGGGTAAGGGCCTTAACAAGAAAACAACCAATCCAACATCCTGATGCAACCTCATTGAGCGGTCGAAATTTTGTACATTTTGTTTGTACTTGGCTTTGCGTTGATTCAATCTTTGCCCCGTTTTCGGCTAGGGCTTTATTTTATGGACACCTATAGCCTATGCGTTGACTAGGGTTACTGTGGTAATAATAATAAAAAACGCATCCAAATTCGTTGGGTGGTTCTCGAGTTAAAACGGAACATACAGAAAGACAAAAATAAAAAAATGAAAAAATTGTTTTGGCCTCAATATCCCGTTTTATTTAAAATTTTGCGATCATATTCAATTTACAGACACGACTTTTTACTACTTTATAACAAGTATCGCACTTACGAGGGGTGGCTGATATAAAATCTCCTTTGTTAAAGAAAGTTTAAAAAATGTTACTGGCCACTATATTCTCGTATTCTTTGTTTATTCCTTTTTTAAAAATTATGACACTTATTTGTTTCTACGAGTTCAATTTTTTTTTGGCGCGTCTTCGTTTTTATCAAGTTGCAATAAAATTAAAAATGGATAAAATTGAGTATCGCGCTGTGATTAAATTCCTCGGTAAAGAAGGGAATACGCCGACGCAGATCCGAGAGCGCATGTTTAAGGTGTTCGGAGATTCATGTCCTTCCGAATTTGTAATAAAGTTTTGGTCAAAGCAGTTTAAACAAGGCCGTGTGAGCTTAGAAGACGATCCCCGTAGTGGAAGGCCCATTTCTGCAGTTACCGCAGATAATGTGGAAAAAGTGAAGAAACTGATCCTTGCCGATCGGCGAATTAAGCAGTGGGAAATAGCTAGAGATGTTGGCATTAGCAAGGAACGAGTTCATGAAATAATTCATGAACATTTGGGAATGTCCAAGGTGAGCGCACGTTGGGTGCCTAAAATGTTGACCCCGTTTGATAAGCAAAGGCGTGTGGAATGTTGTCAGTCATTTTTAGACTTGGTAAAGGATAAAGAGGAAGAAACTATCTTGCGAATAGTGACCTGTGATGAAACTTGAATTCGTCAGTGGGATCCCGAAAGCAAACAAGAATCGATGCAATGGAAATTTAAAGGGGAAAAACCACCAAGGAAGTTTAAGGTCCGGCTGTCAGCGGGCAAACTAATGGCAACCATTTTTTGGGATGTTGAGGGGATTCTTATGATAGATTACCTGCCAAAAAACACCACGATGAATGCTGAATACTATGCGAACTTACTTGACCAGCTACGCAAAAAAATAAAAGAAGACAGGAGGGGCAAACTTAGCAAAGGCGTTTTGATTTTGCATGATAATGCACTCGCGCACACGGCCTTTAAGGCGCGGTCATCTCTGACAAAAAACGGCTTTACAGAGATCAACCACCCACCCTATAGTCCAGACCTGGCTCTCTCTGACTACTTCTTATTTAAAAATTTAAAGAAAAATTTGAGAGGGCGCAGATTTTCAACAGACGAAGAGATGAAGGACGCTGTGAATGACTATTTTGACGAACAAAATAATAATTATTATTTTAATGGTATGCTGTCACTTATTGACAAATGTCGTAAGTGCATTTCAGTTGCAGGGGACTATATTGAAAAATAAAAATAAATTATTAATCCATGTATTTTCTTTTATAGTCAGGTAGATTACTTTTCAGCCACCCCTCGTATATTATAAATGCGAAAGTTTGTGTGTGTATGTTTGTTACTCTTTCACGCTGAAACGGCTGAACGGATTTGGATGAAATTTAGAATGGATATAGCTTATACCCTAACTTAACACAATTTTAACTTATCCCGGAAAAAAGCATGTCGTTAAACCGAATAACACGCGGGCGGAGCCGCGGGTAAAAGCTAGTAGATAGATAAAAATACAATCTAATAAAAATAAGAAATAACCAAGCATATACGCTTAAAATGAGCAAAATTAAAAATGCAGAGTCATAATTTTTTCGTTTCAAATTATGTGAAAATTGCTTCAGTTTGGAATGTAACAATTTTATTCCACTTTAATATCATTTATTATTCTGTTTTCGTATGGAATCCTCTTTCGCAACGTTTTAGAGCGTGAATTGGAACGTGGAATTTTCTTTGGCACTCTCGACTGATATTTTAGCGAAATCTTGAACATTTTTGAAAGTCTTTTGTTAGTAGTCACTAGAAGTGAGAGGTTATTTCGCCATTTTAACAAGAGTTTTTAGGGTTCCGTGCCAAGTTCCCGAAGTTACACTGACAAGGACAAGTTGTCGCCTGATTAAGAATCTCTTAACAGTTTTCAAAGGAACAGTTTTTTTACAAGCTTGTCTGGATTTTTTCGTCTCAATTGTGTGAAAATTCAATTGGATTAAATTTTGTATTCTACGTGAGATTTTTGAAGTACCTGCGTAAGTTTTTTTGCTTTTTACGGATAGTTGAGTTTAATTTGTTTTCTATGGGGCATTTAGTGTAGCAATTCAAGTTTTTTTTTAATTAAGTAAAATCTATTGTTGACAACGAGCTATAGATATTGTTGACCTATTAAAATTGAATTTTAAAGAGGCTAAATACGGTCAGTAAACAAACACCTGATGTTGTTTTTGGATTTTATAGTTAATTTCCGGATTAAAAACGGTATAAATCTATGCTTATTTTGTAAATTCTTAAAAAGCAGTGAAAAGTACAATTTAATTAGTGTTTTTCAATAAAAACTACATAATTTCAAATTAAAGTGTTTCTTAAATTAAAAAAGAACATACAGCCAGGAAGACAGACGAAAATATAGGGTGGAATTAAATCAACGGACCAAATTCATAACGGTAAGTACCTACAATTCCTAGTCCAGTCAGTAAGGAAGCAAAAATCTAATTTCACTAAAAAGGTAATTGAAGCTTGTTTCTGATCACTAACCGAATCTCCAGTATGAATTTGGTCGGTTGATTTAATTTCACCTTGTATAAAAAAATAGTTTTGGCCTCGATACATATACTAATAACATAATAACCCATTTCCCGTAGGTGGTAGAGCTGATGCCGGGCTCGACTGTGGAGGTACCACCATCTTACTCGGAAATCCTCCCGAAGTTATTCAAGCAAGAGTACGAGAACAGCTCTTAGGCAAAACCAGGCGGCCCACCATTGCCTGGGACCGATGGATGGCGGTTTATCCATCCCCAATTGCCGAGCCTTATTAAAACATACCAGTGACGGGCAGCGGCGTCACTGGTGCAAGGGTTTCGGCACCGCGCTCACCAACCCGCCTGCCCAGCGTGTGTGAGTAAGGGCATTTCTTCCAGGAGGACCACCAAGAGTGGCGAAATCCTGGAAAGGCCTATGTCCAGCAGTGGACGAAACAGGCTGATGGATGGATGGATTTCATTTAAAGTTTGGCAAAAATATTCAGTGTACAGTTTGTACAATTAAATTACTTCATGTACATTTGAATAAAAATTCAAACATATTTAACTTGGTTGATTATTCGGGTTCGGAACCCTTATTAAAAATCGCCGTTTTCAGTATTTGTTGTTTAAATATATTATACAGAATAAACAGAAAATTCCAGATTCTTTACTAGTTTAGTTTTTTAAATAGACCTCGTAACAAAAATGTCTGAAACTGTCAATTTTGCTGTCCCCCATTTAATTATTTTTGGAGGGAAAAAAAATATTTTGCTCCATTCAATGAGTTCTAGACAATGACACCCTACTGGTCTTCTTTTCATGTGTGGGACTCCCCTTGAAATAATTTCATTTTAAATTCAATATTCAGATTTGCGTTATATCCAAATTTCAGTTTTGCAATTCATTCCGTTTCTAAACTAGAGATCCGTGACATACCCGGACGGACAGACAGACAGTAGAGCGAAATTAATGGGGCTCCGTGTTGCCCCCCGAGTACGGAACCCAAAAAAAAATGCATTTCCAGTCGGAAGTACCGGTTAGGCTCACCCCTATCAGCTAGTCTAGCATAGCAAACCATATCGAGCTCGATAGCGCGTGATACAGTGCTCTCTCTCACTCTGTTGATCTCGATAAGATCTGAAGTGCTAGGCCCCCTGGTTTGGGCGTTAAAATCGTCAGGGAAAAGAGGGTGTTGAGTGGTGACTGTTCGAACAGCTTTGACACCCATTTGAGGATATATTTCGTGAATAATGTCTTCTGTTTTCAAAAAACCTTATGGCGTATTTCAGCTACGTGCATGCACTGTACAGCGAACAATTCAATAAAGTAAAGGCTATATTAATCTAAAATCAATGAGCAAGCCATGTCTGTACTAAATCAAAAAGCAGAACTAATTAATTAATCAATAATAGTTCAATTGCATTATACTAATTGCCGCCCGCCCGCCCAAAGGCAGAATAGTCTGTCTAATTTGATACACGCTCAATTCTGTTAATGATGACCATGTTGTACGTGTGTGAATTAAATAGGGAATTAGATTATATTACAATACATTAGTATCTTAACCCTTTGAATTATCGTTATTACTAAAACAATGTCGCGTACCGTGTAGTCATACTTGTGACACACAATATTTAACAGACGAAATCGCAACATACGTACATACTCACGGTTGTCTTCTTTCGCTACGACCCTCCACAACCAATTCAACTCAAGCGCTTCTAATCCGGGTGCCTTTCTTCAGTATGTCGCGAATTGGACCGTCTCAATTGCGCTCTACCTTCTTTTCACCTCTGTGTGACCAATCTAGCTAGACACATGGTAGTGTTCAGAACAGAGTTCAGAAAAGAAAAGGCCAGCGCACAAGCTGTGTGTTATATTACACGAACCATTTCGAGCTACTTTCGTTCCGGTCCCCCAACTAACTTAAATAGTTGCAATTGCAGCTAAAGTTTCAATGGTTATTCATGTAAATAATTGACAATGAAAGCTCGGCAAAGACCCTAACAAACTTTATTTTAAAACAAGTGAAGAACGTTGTTCATTCCTGCAGTTATGTATGCTGTATGATTGAAGGAACCTCCATAGACCTTGGCACCCATTTCCATCTCAATTCTTTTTTTTTGCGATACCGTCAACATTTGTACCGAACCGGCCCCTTTTTTGGTATACCAGAAAATTTACTTTTAACTTACAATACCAGAAAATACTGCATCGGTGTTTGAAAACTCCCTTACCTGGAACAAAAAAAAACAAAGAGAAATAAATTAAATTGTTGCAAAAATGTTCATCCTTTACAAAGAGAATTCTTTCAGATAAATTTTACAACTTTTCAGAAGCTTTACAAAATGGAATCCGAGAAAAATGTTTTATGTTTTTCGTTTGTGAATTGTGAAATAATTTCACTTATTGGTGTTTCGGATTTCGTTTATTTCAACTGCACTTTTTAAACGTCGGACTCAGTTTTTGTTTCAGTATTTTTGTGCTGAGAGAAATTTAACAAGATTTTTCTTGCTTGTTAAAAAAATATATTGAACTTTCTACTTTATTTGCCCTCGAAAGTATGTCTCCGATAGTGTAGATTTAATTCGCTTTGATGTAGGCTTTATATACCTAGCAGAACTTTCAGTTTGTTAGTGCAAAGAAGCCTTTTTAAGTACCTAGCGCTCAATTTAGCAATATTTTAACAATGATACATTTGCACATGGGGAGTATATAATTGTCCACATGGCTTGAGATGATTTTGCATACACAAATTAGTTAAAAATGTTTTTGGAATAAAATTTTAGTAAACGAACAATATTTGTATTGATAATTTATGTTTGTAATCGGTTTCTAGAAAACGGCTGTAAGATTTGCGATAAAATTTACAGTTTTCGGAGGCGAAAAATCTATCGAGTAAAGTGCAAGCCACAAAGAAAAGGCGCGGCGCGCATCGAGCGCGCGGGCTCCACGCCATTCAAATTTCGTACTAAACGCTTGAAAATAAAGTCGCAATTTGAGGTATGGTACGGACGCCCGTTCCACGCCCGACACCGCTCGAAACATACCATTCGGTGTGTTCAAATTGCGACTTTATTTCCATGCGTTTTGTACAAAATTTGACACCCACGCGCTCGATGCGCGCCGCGCCGCTTCTGTGTGGCTTGCACCTTAGGTCTCATCTTTGTGAAAGGTCATTTTTGATAAGCACCTTAGTAGCACAGTTGGTTGAGCGTTTGACTGGCGCGCAAGAGTTCCCTGGTTCAAACCACGTGGGAATAAAATATATTTATATATATGTATATATATTTTGTTTCCTAGGTCCAAATTTAATTCTAATTCAAATAATTATTTATTTTGTAAAATAGATACATAAAGTATACATTTTACAGGTCAAAGTTAATCTTTACGAAAATAATAGAATATGAAGAAAGGAAAATATTACGGGAAATACACGTAAAAAGAAATAGGTTGGGCTACTAAAATGTAATAAAATTATACATCTGAATAAAATAAAGAAATCCTACTAACATTATAAATGCGAAAGTTTGTGCGTTTGTGTGTGTGTGTGTGTGTGTGTGTGTGTGTGTGTGTGTGTGTGTGTGTGTGTGTGTGTTTGTTACTCTTTCACGCTGAAACGGCTGAACGGATTTAGATGAAATTTAGACTGGATATAGCTTATACCCTAACTTAACACAAAGGCTACTCGTTATCCCGGAAAAATGCATGGTTCCTGTAGGATAGATCAATATCATTGAAAAATCAGGTGTGTAATTAGCGCGGTCATAATAGTTTGTGTTGAAATAAGACAGGGCTTTGTTATTTCATACATCAGGTGTCTAATTGGCGCGGTCCTTAATCGTTTGTGGAGTAATAAGACAAGGCTATGTTATCTCATCACACTTCACACTACTACTGGGTACGGGATCTCCTCAACGGACAACAGCAGACCCTTCCAGTTTGGGCTTATTTGATTGATGTTTATTAGCGCTTTGGTAAAACACGCTGACCGTTGCACACAGTCGTCCAAAAAATCATATTCTTTTGTTTTCCTTATTTCCACGAAAATCTCTTCGACGCGGGCGGAGACGCGGGCAAAAGCTAGTATAGGAATAAAAATATGTCACGGGTAAAACCCGAATTTGGGTAAAAGCCGAGAAAAGCCAAAAATAGGTGCATTGGGCACCGAGCGAAGCGGAGCGGAGCGAGGCGACCTCCGAAGTTTTGTGATTACCTGGGTAAACCTAGGTGTATCCTATCTTCTAGTATTACCCGTAACATATATACATAATGCAATGAACAAGTACCTAAGTTGATAAATAAACGAAAGAAACCATAATGATTTGTTTTGTACGTTTTTCTTTTCTTTTTTTGGTTCATCCCTATTTTTTTCCACAGTATTTTGTTTGATCGAGCGGGGCTCAGTCGCTCAATTACTTATACTTGGAGACACAAGAAGAAATCTTTCCGGTTTTACCTTACAGCATCATCAATGAACAATAATTAATAACTGTTTATTAAAAGTAGGTACATTGAAAACTATCACATTTATAATAGTGTAATGTACACTATTATAAATGTGATAGTTTTCATTGCAGATGGTAATATAAAATATCATAATCTTGTATTTGTATTAAAACAAGGAGGGTCGCCACGCTCCGCTTCACTCGGCTAACACGCTACTCTTTGCTCCGCTCCGCAATTTTTAACTTTTGGTAAAAGATTTTCGATTTCATACTTCACGATCGGCCCGGGCAGATCATGATATGCCGATTTCTACGATTCGTCGACGACATAAACACAATGAACATGTTTACTTGTCATCTAACTTATTATTCTGATTCTTGCTCGTAGTGAAGTATATCTTTTCAATGTACGAGTACGTACGTACTCAGGTGGTAGAGCTGATGCCGGGCTCGACTGTGGAGGTACCACCATCTTACTCGCAAATCCTCCCGAAGATATTCGGGGGAGAGTAAGAGAACAGCTCTCAGGCAAAACCAGGCGGCCCACCATTGCCTGGGACCGATGGATGGCGGTTTATCCATCCCCAATTGCCGGGCCTTATATAAAACAGACTAGTGACGGGCAGCGGCGTCACTGGTTTCGACACCGCGCTCACCAACCCGCCTGCCCAGCGTATGTGAGTATGGGCATTTCTTCCAAGGGGACCGCCAAACATGGCGCAATCTTAAAACTGGCTGATGGATGGATGGTACGTACGTTTCAGACAGAAAAATACAAACCATACAGATTTTTCCGGAAGTAAAAAGTATTATGGCACAAAAACGACCTTCTAAAAAGGACCCTTAACCCTTAAAATACCTGTAACATTGTCCGTATCACACTGTCAATCAATTGGAACGAAATGGCGGTAGATTTGCCCTCGTAATTTAGGGTTACGCAATCGCATACCAATCGGTCCCCAATATTGGGACCAAAAATGGCTAGTAACTCAAGAATGCGTTGGGGATACAGTCAGAGCACTATTTTCAGATTTAATTTTAGTTTAAAAATATAACTTGAACACATTTTATTTAACCAGGCGGCCCACCATTGCCTGGGACCGATGGATGGCGGTATATCCATCCCCAATTGCCGAGCCTTATATAAAACAGACTGGTGACGGGCAGCGGCGTCACTGATGCAAGGAATTCGGCACCGCGCTCACCAACCCGCCTGCCCAGCGTGTGTGAGTATAGACATTTCTTCCAGGAGGACCGCTGAGAGTGGCGAAATCCTGGAAAGGCCTATGTCCAGCAGTGACGAAACAGGCTGATGGATGGATGGATGGACATTTTATTTACAGCACGTAGGTTATGTCTTAAAATATTTAAATGAGTTGTTAAGCCATTGAAAATTAATTAATTTCGAAACCGGTTGGGTTAAAAGTAGTTAATAAAGTTGTATAAATAGTGTACAAGTGTTTTTCATCAAGATGATATAACTTGAATCTTGAGACGCGAATTCGATTTCTGCTGGCAGAAGAGCAACCATTGACTTTTTCCGAACTGATTCGCATAGTATTTTTAAGGTTCCATACCCGAAGGACAACACGAAACCCTATGAATGTCGCTCTGCTACGGAATGAGCTACAGATCTGAAATTTGGATATTTTATGTAAAATGTTGAACCAAAACCGAATACTAGGGGGGGGGGGAGGACATGAAAAGAGAGCTGAAAAAACTTTTTTTCTTACTCCATCATGTGGGTTAATTTACAATTGTCTAGAACCCATTGAGTAGAGTATAAATTGTATTTTTATTTCCTTTAAACTCAAAAAATAAAGAAATGGGGGGCCATCAAGGTTTTCAATTTCAGATAATTTTTGTTACTGCGTCTATCTCAAAAACTGAACTAGTTAGGAATTTAAAATTTTCTGTATATCATGTGCCATATACTTTATTTAAACAACAAATACTAAAAACGCCGATTTTTAATACAGGTTTAGGGTTACGTAGTTACGTATCCATTACTCGACAAACTTAATTTTGCAGTTTTGTTTTATACCTTTTCTAGTTAATTATAAGTTTGTAATTTTAATACAATCATTTAAGTCAATTTACGTATTGGAATGGTACGGAACCTCCAGGCCGCGAGTTTTACTTGCCATTGACCTTTTTTTTTTAAGATACTCTTAGCTAACGGTGAAGGAACACATTGTGAGGTAAACCTACATATCCTAAAGGCATGTATTTGTGCTACAACTCCGGCGATAAGACTCAGCCCACCTCGCACTTGACCTTTTTTTTGTATGAAAATACGCTTTAAAAGGTCGTACATTTTTAGTGTTCCGTAGTCCGACAAGGAACCCTTAAGTTTCGCCATGTCCGTCTGTCCGCGGCTTAGCGCAGAGACTATTAGTACTAAAAAGCTGTAATTTGGCATGGATATAAATATTAATCACGCCGACAAAACGGTAAATTAAAATTTTGACAAAAAAATTTTTTTATGGTTTCCTCCCGTACACGTAAAGTGGGGATGAATTTTTTTTCTCGTCTATCCCATATTGTGGGGTATCGTTAGATAGGCCGTTCAAAAACATTGTGGATGTGTGAAAACCATTTTTCGATGTAGGGATCCGTTGGCTAAATATTAAGCTTTACAGTGAAAATTTTAGTTAGAGTGGAGCGTCCCCCCCCCCCCCCCCTGCTGGCTAAACGGTTGTTTATAGAAATGTGAAAAAATTCACAGAAGTAGTATATATAATGAATTTAAAAGGAAAACTATCACAGCTAAGTAGGCTTTACAGGTTTACGAGTACAGGTCGCGCCAAACTTTTGGTCCCCTATAATGTGTGGGACCAGAAGTTTGGCGCGGTCTGTCTGTATTAGTAGACTAACTTAATATGTACCGGGCAACTACGGAACCCTACATTGCGCGTGACCCGACACGCACTTGGCCGGTTTTTTTGTGTACTTAAAGTTAGAAACTTGATTTTTTTACGACAGTATCAAGCTACAGAAAGCTGTGTCTAAGAAAAAGAGCCTTGACACACGGTCAGGCAGACGAGCAACAAAGTGTTCCTACCTATAGGTATACCTCAGGGCGGAACTTTCTTTTTTTCCCACATGAGGGACGGAACTCTAAAAACAGCTCGGTGTGTCCACAACTTAATTCCACCTAGCACAGTTAACCCTGCGTTAGTACGTCATAAAAGTGGCCGCACAAATTGTAGTTTTTCTTATCCCTAACAGCGAAATTAGCCATTACTTCCAGCGGTTAAGTGTTATCCTTTTAAGGGGACAATATTGCAAAATTAACAATAGGTACAAAATGACAATACAAAGTCTAGTAGATTTAGGCAACAATGCGTTTAAAACGATTTCTTCCAGACAACCTTTAGTTGGAAGAAATTTTAACTTAGAAGTTTGATATTTTCACAGCTTCAAGGGACTGTAGACCTGAGTACATGGTTTTAACTTCAACTCGATACCTTCACGCGTTTCCAAGATAAAGGGTCTTGATAGACAGATGGACGGACAGACGGACAACAAAGTGATCCTATAAGGGCTCCGTTTTTTCCTGTTGAAGTACGGAGCCCTAGAAATGGTTAAATATGATGGTACCAATTAAAGTCACATTATGTACAAGCTTTTCCTCGACAGTCGCTTCGGTCGCGTAAAAGTAACTTTAATTCTTTAGGTAGCATCGACAGTTTTTGGCTTGGCTTGATAAGACCCACGATCTGGACTGAGGTATTGTTTGACTGTTGATATCGCTAGATAACGAAAATTAAAAGGATACAATATAATGTTAGAACAAAAAACAGGTTATGAAGGCATAGTTTACATCCTTTTTAGATTTTACAATTGACTTTTCTGTTATACGGTCAAAATGTTAAAATAGAAAAAAAAAACATTATTTGCCTTTTCTCTTTTTATAAATCATTTCATGTACATTTCCAGAAGAAACAAACATTTTCTAACTTACAAAAAAAACAACATAAAAATGTTATAAAACTTTTTTGACAATTCAATCTACGCTTGCTAATTTACGCTTCAGGGAAGCGAAAAAGTCTGTCAGTTGTATGTAGTAAATATTTAAAGGGTTCCGTCAATCCCACTTTCATTTGAAATAAAATTGTTTTTAAATTAATTTAATATTGTGACGTGATAGGGTATTCACATTTTGTATTCTACGGATTTATGTATAAGTGTTTTTTTTTTTTCGAAATTATCTGTAAGATTGATGCCATGAAAAAACAAAACTTGTAAAAAAGAAACCTAGTCTCGCAACTTAGTTCTTCTACCGTAAAAAGTTGTGAGATCCATGTAAATCCATACTTAAGGGACCTTCTGTCTTAAGTTATTAGTTATTACATAATTTTATTATATATGGGATTACAAAGTTATTTATGCAGTTGATGTATCTAGATCACTGGACGGAAATTGCAAAATATTTTAGTTTTTCCTCGCTTTATACACTAAACACTAATTGTATTCCAAATTTGAAGCTTCTATGTCTGCTAGAAGTGCCTTAGAGTTTTGATGATCGGTCAGTCAGTCAGTGAGTTAATGAGTGAGTGAGTGACAAAATTGAGAAACTTTGACTAGTTATAATTCTTAAACTACTGGTTCAAATTGAATAAAATTTGAAATATACCGTGTTTATACAATGCCTGTTTGGTTACTGAAAATTCAGGCTTCTAGTTTTATCCACAACGAAGTTATACGGGGTCGAAAATGGCCTGAACTGTTTCGATAAAAGGATGGTACGACCGTGCCGCTTTTTAGCTCGACTTGGCTGGAGCACTGCCGTGCCCCCAGATTTGAATTCCGAACTACGATCTCGACTGCGATCCATTGTTTACTATTGTTAAAGCGATAATTAGAATTAAGAAGGTTTAATAAATCAAAAACTGTGTCGATATCATTTATAACATAAAACTTTTACTTATACCAAGTGATTTTCCGAAAACCTTATTAATATTTTGGAACTTCATAAATATCTCAAACATACAATTAAATATAAACTTGGACATAACAAGTAAGTAACAGGATTACAATTGAAACGGGTCTACGAAGAGCGGAATTCACGATGATCCTTTGAAGGTTTCCGTCTCTGAAAAGAACTCTAAAAAGCCAAATGAAGGTCTCACAAAACTTTACTGACAATTCAATCTACGCATGCTAATTTTCGTTTCACGGAAAAACTGTTGCCAACTCCTGAATCTTAAGGAAACCGGGGTTCCGTACAACAAACTTCGTAATTACTTCCCGGAAACTGCAGGTTCCGTATACGTGCTGCTGAGTTTTTGGAGTGCATTGGTTTGTTGTCTATGGTTGAATGAAAGAAAAAATAAATAGTTCTAAATAGACAACTTGAAATCATACGGCGTTATTTTATGAACACCCCTTTTAGCCTATTATATGTTGCCCAGGATGGCGATTCTCGCACATGAGACAATTTGCGAAGGCCGAAAGCGGGTGATTTTTACAAGCCCTTTATGAAGAAACGTATCAAACTTTTAAAATATTAACCTGTTGTCCGTATTCATAACATGCTTTACGTGTCTTTTAAGGAGTTATAGTGAATAGAGTTATAATCACACGGCAAACAGAGGCGATGTAAAGCAAAGCATTATAGAAAAATATTGCGAGATTCACCGTCCTGGGATACTACGATGATAATAAAAAACACCTCATCCAAATCCGTTAAGTGGTTGTCGAGTTGAAACGTAATATACAAACAAACATGCAGACAAAAATTAAAAAAAACGTATTTTTGGCTTCAGTAAAATACCAATAACCCATCCATTCATCCATCAGCCTCGCAGCGTCCACGGTTGGACATAGGCCTTTCGAATATTACGCCACTCTTGGCGGTTCTCTGTCCTTTTCATCCAGCCGCCACCAGCATCGTGTTTTAGGCGCACGCCAGACAGAAGTGGCGCGGCGCGCTAAGGGCGCGCGGGCGTCATTCAGATTTCGTACAAAACGCATGCGAAATAAAGTCGCAATTTGAATTTAAAGCCACAAAAAGTTCAATGTACAGACACGAATATTTTACTAATATATTATTAGTACAGATCCATATATTGCCTATTTTTTTATTATAATAGTACCTATTATAACATAATGATAATAAATAATTGTTTTTACATTAAAGACCGCTTTTGTGGTCTTTTGGTTTGTGTATTTGACCACGAACTGGAGTCCACGTGTTCAAATCCCAAGGAGCACATTTATGTTGGAACTGATTTTTCGTTTTTATCGTTTATTTGGAAAACCAACAGCGAATACACAATGAGATATTACAATAGTTAGATACATAAACAAGGCCAATAACAGGTTTTCACTAAAAATCAAAATTTAGACAATGAGTTCAAAAGGTAGTAAAATTAATTTTGTGAATATCGTAAATCAATTTCAATGTATTTCAAAAATAGATCATGAAATGTCTAACAGGCAGGTATGCAATTTTATTAGTAATTCGTGTTTTTAAATAAATAGTTATAATGGATTTAATATATAGGTAGGTATACATAATATTGTGGTAAAATATATATTATCTATATCTAATTCATATTTGTGCAAAAAGTACGGCGATAGGGATCACTAACTCGCAACCCATCACGCTGGGACGTTAATTAACCGTCCCATTATAGCGGAGAATATAAGGTTCTAAAATTCAAAGTGAAAAAAATTCAAGAGGTGATTAAGTATCTCTAAGACCACTTTCCATTGAAAACAATTTTTATTTGCCTGAAGTTTTTTTTACTTTTCCATAGAAATTTAGTCACCCAATTGAACCACTTTGTACAGGTAAGTCAAAAAATTAAAAAATCATTGTACCAAAAATGTATTCTTCTTCTTTAATGTGATCAGTTAACTATACACAATCTACCCTAGAATAATTATTTTTACTTATTTGTTATAGAAAACTCGGTAAGTGCTCAGTAACTAAGTTCGATGACCCTTTTTGTGAACTTCGTAAATTATTCTTTTCGTGTCATGATTTTATTTTGCGAAATTAACAAAAAGTGTTATTGATTCGTGTTACTGAACACTTAACAAGACTCCAGTATGAATTTGGCTGCATAAATAAAAGTCGCCTTATACAGGTTGTAAATGCAAAGTCAAGAATCCCTTTAGGGTATGATTGTATACATGATTCTGATGTCATTATGAGAAAAAAAATATACCTTGAATTTTCACCAAAAACTCCATCATTTTTCTAAGCTATGGCTACGCAGCTCACCGGCCTCCCCACACACCTAATTGCACCCCGCAACCCGCACCCCTCATCCGAGTGGCCGCGACTAGTGAGGGTGTCCACCCGATTAGTGTATTTTGAGTAAAGAAAATCGTCTTATTATGAGGAACTGGTACTTTATTTAGAGATCCCAGTATTTAATATAATATTTTTACCGATCATACTAACACACCCTTAAAGGATTCTTGCCTTTTCTTGTACACCCGGTATATAAAATAATTATTTTAAAACAAAAAAAAAACTGTTTATCGCCTCTTACAATGCTTAAAAAGTCAAGTCATCAAGATAGCTTGCATTCAATCTGATTCGTCACCCTTTCACTTTTCTCTCACAATCAAAAACTCAGTCATTAACAATAATTCTAATTAATGACTGCTTCCGTGGCCCATTCGAGTCTCGCCTTACTGACACTAATATAAAGTCTCCGTGAACAAGTTTGCACTTATTTGCGACTAGTTTCGTCTTTTTATGACATCATCAAGCTAAATGAATAAGGTAAACAAAAAGTAAGAAAATGGATCCATCTATAAGATCCTACAATTCAAAGTGAAAAAAATTCAACAGATGGTAGAGTATCCCTAATAGACTACATTCCACAGAAAAATAAATTTTTGCGCGTATTTTTTCTACCTTTCCATAGAAATTTAGTCAGCTGATTCAACCACTTTGTAATGGAAGTGAAAATTTAATCGAGCAAAAATGTTTTTCTTCTTCTGGGATTTGATTAGTTAACGATACATGATCTACCCTAGAATTATTTTCACTTTTTATTGTAAATACTAATAATAAAGTAATAAAAATTTCGTCTGTACATTGAAAATCGGCCATTATTACTGAGGCCAAAACTGCAATTTTTAGACTTTTGTCTGTCTGTCTGTATGTAAGTAAGTAAGCACTCAACGGATTTTGATACGCTTTTTTTTATTATCATCGTAGTGACCCTGGTCAACACAGAGGCCATAAGGGGTGTTCATTAAATAACGCTCAAGTCGAAAACATTGGTACGTAATAATCGTCGGTAAAACGTGGCTGTACGAGTGAACAAGAGTTTTTAATGATGACGAAGCCTTACAATTAATACACAACATGCAACTGATCGTCTTGCACCTTAATCCCGTCTCATCCGGAGACTAGACTAGAGTCCGACTGAAGATTCGTTTTCGGTTTCGGCCCATATCGACAGAAAATACGGTAGTAGGTATAGTTTCGGTCTCTTTTCGGCCTTTTAAGAAGGGTACAATTTTTTTCTTTCAAAATTGCTTGCAAGTTCACAAAATCTGGCCTCTTTTATTTTAGACTTGCAATTAAATTCATTCATTTTTGTAATATCGGTTAGCTATCACTAAAAGGAATTAATTCAATTGCAAGTTTAAAAGAGGCCAGTTTTTGGAAAATTGAAAGCAATTTTGGATGAAAAAAATAGTACCCTTCTTTTTTCCGAAATTCGTTTTTCATTTAGACTGATAATTTTTAAATAAGTAATAATAAACACTTTATTGCACAAAAAACACGGATAAATACAATTCACAATGTTTAAAGTACATGGCAAAGGCGGACTTATTTCTTAAAGAAATTTCTTCCAGTTAATTCTTAAGTGTTGTTGAACTGCAAAAAAATTGCATCTAAAAGATATCCCACATCAAAATATATTTTGTTTAAAATAACATTTATTTTTAATTAAAAAAAGTGTAGAATTTCTTATGATTATTTATTTTCTCAAATGTTAATGTCATTGGTTTCGGTTACGGTAGAAACTAGCAGGGCTTGGAACCGGTTTAAAAATAACCGGTTATTAAACGTTAAAAACAGTTTTTTCGATTATTTTGTTCGGAGCGTAAACGTTAAAAGAGCGTTATTGAAAACCGTAATCAACCGGTTAATTCCGAGAGATCCGATGATGGTTAATGCGCGGTAGAGAAGTGACCTCGCTCGCTCGCGTTTTTACACACATACAATTTGCCGCAAAAACCGTTCGAAACCGGTTTATTCAACAAAACCTACTTTACGAACTTTATTTGCCTGAAACCGGTTGGTTAATTGTGGTCACGGTAGAACGAAACCGAAAAGAAAAGTTCTCTACGTAAGTACTTATGGCGCTAACCGGTTCGAAATTTTTTCCGGATTCCTAGCCTTGGAAACTAGGATGAAATGTTTTGGTTTCGGTTGTAAGAGCTGTTTTCGGTCAGACACAACCCTAAGCATTACAGTCAATGAACTCATTTTCGAAATCCCCTCCTTAATTACACGATACACGAATATCTTAAGGCGCGAATTCCAAGTTAATTAAAACCCCCTTATCTGTAACGCCACCCCTTATAATGCGGGCAAAGAGTGAAAACCAGATGAGATACAGGTTTGATATCTCATACAAAGTCTTCTGAGTTACTAAAAGGTTTTAAATAGTTTTTGTAAAACATTAAGCTATGTTCTGGAGAGAATATTACCCAGTTACGTGAAAATATTCCAATTTCTCTTTATTTTACTCCTATTCCTATCTTTCTGTGAATTCTTTGTGAATGATTTTATCAAACAAATGACATGAATCATTCGTTAAAATAAAGCATTATAAAACTATTTCACAAATCAAGAAAATATCTATCTTTAACTATATCTTCTATACTAATTAATAATAATGTAGTCAGAAGGTGGTGTTCTACATTTAATTTTTTCGAGAAATTTTAAATGAAATGTGTTATTAGTATTGTACTGAGGCCAATGTTTAGAATTTTTGTCTGTCTGTTTGTCTCTCTGTATGTAGGTATGTTCCATTTTAACTCAAAAACCACTCAACGGATTTGGATGCGGTTTTTTTATTGTCATCGTAGTGACCCTGATCAACATAATAAGCTATAAGGGGTGTTCATAAAAAAACGTACAAGCCGAAAACCCGCGGACAAAAGCTGGTACTCAATAAATACATAGTAAACGTTACATCACTCGTGCCTGTCTATTTAGTTAGATGTGTAAGTTTACCGAGTTATTTTTACCAACAGCGTAGGCGGCATTCAAGCCAATTCCAATGTGTCACATCTAAATTACACTTGCTTATTCCCTCAGCCCTTCAAAACCAGCCCTGTACCGTAGGGTTAATGGCCGGATGGTCGAAATAACTGTGCAATTTAACAATGTCGCCTACAGGAATAATCTCGACTGAAAAAGGTTAAATTTTCCCTTTAGGTACTATATTGTAGGGCAGTAGGGATGGGATACGTAAACGCGTTTCATCAATAAACGTGCATGAATTCGAAATAGAAAACTAAACAAAAAAAGAAATTAATATACATCTACATACTTACGCGCAGTATTATTACATGCTAATATACCTATATTTAAAAGGGTAATATTAAACGGTACAAAACTTACATATTTATCTTAAATTAAGACATTTTCCAACTAATATAAAAGTCGCAAAAAATTACTCTAGAAAAACAATGCTGGTTTAGTTTTTAAGACGATACAGATGGATTGTCTCCTATATTGTAACAGTCCGTAAAATATAGCTTGAGCGCTGTAACGGCAGGACAGCGCTGTACAATTTGTATTTCTTACTCTCTTTCTCATGTTCAAATATGTATAGCGCTGACAGCTGTCACAGGGCTCAAGCTATATTTTATGGACTGTAGTTTGCCCGAAATGTATTCGGTCTGCAATGTACAGTGGAGCCCACATCAAGCTATACACATCGAGTATAAGCTGACCTCTCATTGTACGGGAAGCCTATACAATGAGAGGTCAGCTTATACTGAAAGTGTTTAGCTTGATGTGGGCTCCACTGTACACTAAGTATTTTTTGCCAATCTTTTCCCATCCCTACAAAATAAGCTTGCGAGTGACAGGCAAAGAGTTACTCAATTTATTTTTCATGTATACGTTTTTGTCATACTTTATTTCTTATACTAATATTTTATGTAATAAAACGGTCATTTACATCTAGTTACGGTTCCGATGTAGAATTTAGAACAGAACAGGTTATTTGTAATGTTGACTGGTTTTTTGTTGTTTTAAGAGGACAGTATAAAGTTTATGATGACTTCTTTTATTTTGGGCTCCAAAATATATTTTTGAATGGCGTTGTGTATAAATCTTTCAATAGGTTAATGTTGTGTCGTAAGTCACTGATGTTGTATGAGATTGTGTGAAAATTTTTCAAGAATTTTTCTTTTGTTTCGAATTTTTATATTTTGTGACAGAAAAACTACACACTTATTGGTTTTATAAAAGTTTTGACAGTATTAATGCAAGTCACGAATGTGATAGAAGGTTTTGTCAGTGACAGGATGAAATCAAAGATGAATTTATCCATTTGTTTTTTAAACATGAATTAAGGGTTGAATGAAGGAAGTGTTGTCCACTTTACACCACAGTTTCAGTCTCTTAAGAGCATCAAGAATTATGAGTCACGGGCTACCCCTAACTTTTGACCATTTTGTAATAGATACGACAGTGTAACTAAGTTAGACTTATATTTGAATAAAAACTGATTTCAAAATATTAAACCATCCATATGGACATAGGCCTTTCCCAAATTTCACCACTCATGTCGGTCCTCCGTCCTCCTCATCCAGCCGCCCCCCGCAACGTCCTTCAGGTCGTCGGTCCAGCGGGCACGAGATCGGCCTACACTACGCTTTGCTGTACGTGGTCTCCATTCTAAAGCCTTTCGGCCCCAATGTCGGGCCGATCATGTCGGCGACAAATATGGCCTGCCCACTGCCACTTCAACATACTGATTCTGCAGGCTATGTCGGTTACATTCGATTTTCGACGGATCTCCTCATTTCGGATTCTATCCATCAGAGATACCCCAAGCATAGCCCGCTCCATAGCTCGCTGAGCGACCTTAAATCGGTGGATCAGGCCCTTTGTAAGAGACCACGTCTCAGCGCCATACGTCATCACAGGAAGGACGCACTGGTTGTACATCTTAGCCTTTAAGCACTACTTAAACATTTAGAGAAGTCAAACAGACAAGGTATAGTCAAAGGTTATTTAATTTCCCGTCAGTTCTATTCAAAAGTTTCGATACTTAAGAACACTTCGAAGAATGCGCTATATACGTACACATAGAACCGTTCTCTCTACGCACACAGCACTATACGGCAGGCGTGCAAGGGACGTGTGCGGACGGCGGGGGGACGTGCTCCCGCCCTTCACCTCAACCCCCGACTGCATTTAACTCGCGCGCTATCTATACCTATATTTTGTAAGTCCGAAATCAACCTACAATCTTTCATAAATAAATTATCATCATGCATACTATATTCAATTATAACGTTTCATAGCAAGTGAATCTTTCCAAGCTCAAAATAAAACTTTTGGAATTTATAACTTCTATGTGACTTTTTGACACCCTTTTGGTCAATGTCTAATGCGAAACGACAAAATGGACAAAAATCACCTTTATTTATATTTAATAAAAGCTTAATACTGTTTTAATTTAAAATTACCAGTGGTCGGCGTAGGTGGTGCCATTTGGGGTGAACGACCTCAAACATTATGAATAATATGGAAATACCCCCAGGATCCCGGGATTTTAAAATTCTATTGATTACCTATTTACTTTATAGGTAGCGATATTTCGCTTTAATTGTTAATTATTTCGGTGGATTAATAATAATATTGTTAATAATAAACAAATCGTGCCAAGAAATTTGCCGGGGTTTATACGTTGCTGATGATAATATTTTACGTTTAAATATTAAGTAACAAATTTATTTCCTTTTGAACTGATAATTAAATGCGAATCAAGATATAATCCTGGAATAAGTGCATGTCCACGTTATGCTAGCATTCATGAATCCCGCAAAATGGCACCACCTACGCCGACCACAGAAAATTACTATCAAAGTTAGTTCCAAACATTTGTTTTCAATAAATATCAGTAATCACTAATCATTCATTCATTACACACGAAAACCATTAATACAGCTCTGTACAAAAAATATGAGAAATTTAAATAAATACTAAAAGTAATTGTTCAAGTGACAGCCCTGCTTATCTGAGCACGTGACTTGCAGTGACGTCAGTCTGCCATGTGGACGGAGCTAGGGTTGTACATGACTTGGCATTTTATTTATAGAATGAGTGTGGCCTCTTTTACAATGAAGTATTTCACAATCAAAATAAAATATCTTTGTAAAGTTTGTGTCGTAAAAATATGCTGGATCCGTAATCTGCATAACAAGGGGATTCATTTAATTAGAAAATTAATAAATTATTATTACTTTAAAAAAATATGATGTCATCAAGCATTTGAAAAAGAACTGTGCCCTTGAATTTTTATTATTTAATAAACAAAAAATACTTTTTTCTCAAAAATACATTACCATTACATACTGCAAAGACCTATCAGAAAATGCTTCATCCTGCTGAGCTATATAAGAGTGTCCAGGAAATCTGAATAACTGTCCAGGAAGTTCGTATGAAAATCCATTACATACCATATGTTCACAGAGTATATTTCATATGTTTTCTTTTTAAAACTATCCGTCTTATGTTTTTAAGAGACCAAGGAGTTTGGCGACCGTAAGGTTTTAAGGGGCCAATTTACAAAGAAAAATAAAATTAATTACTGTTTCATGTTGAGAATGTACAAATGTTTGCTATATTTTATAATTGCAATGATAATAACAAAAATATATAATTTATATTGATTTTATATCTAAAACCATTGAATACTTAAAATTTAACCTCAATGAGCGTTTTTCTCGTTGTTTTTTTTTTCTTAGTTCTTAGCGTTCCTCTACATGGCGTTGTCCATGAAGAAGGCTGCATGGCGGTAAATACCTTTGCCCAGCTGACAATAATAAAAAAAAGTTGCGTAAAAGCGGGAATTTATGTTGCTTTATATTTTAGTTGAAAGTATTTTGTGCAAATAAATTACAAAATGAGTTCAGAAGCGGGCTCTGATATAGATTGTACTCCACTAATGCTTTGCTGAAGAATTCAATAACAATAAACATGACTAATTGATCGAATATGAGCAAACAACTTTTAATATCCTGGCCTCGTATATAACAGTCCTCGCCCTATGGGCTCGGACTTTTAACCTACTCGTCCAGGATTGCTGAATTCCTGGTCTTAGCAGTAATGTACTATTTAAATAAGGTAATGACGAAACATTGTAAAGTTTTAGATGCGAATCCATCACTGATTCATACAATTTTTTGAACTACAAACGAATGAAATAGCTAAATTTTCTTAAGGAACCCTAAAAATGACTCACCATAACCCGCCGTCCATTCATTCATTATACCTGCTTAATTCAATTATACTTGCAAGTTTACCATTAAATAAATGAAGTAGGAATGACTTGGCTTTTTATATATTAATTATTATCTACTAAATTAATTTCAATTGTTATTTCTTTTGTAAACTGTAGCAAACGTGGGGATATAAGGTGACTTTAAGCAGTCAAATTCTTACTGAAGACTCAATAAGTGCTCACTAACAAGGTTCGATGACCCTTTTTGTGAAATTTGTAAATTATTCTTTTTGTGTTCCTTACAAACGCTCAGCCCCGAGTCAATTACTATGGGACGTCAACATTTTATTTTGCGAAATTAGTAGAAAGTATCGATCCGTGATACTGATCACTTACCAAGCCTCCAGTAATTTTGGCTGCATAATTAAAAGTCACCTTATACCTATAAAATACCTAAGCAAATTAAACAACATTAAGTAGTTGCATAAAACATATAGTTTTCTTCGAAAGGGTTATTAAATTTTGTCTTATTTTATGTTATCTAGTTTTATTCTGTGTTATCTAATATATATCTAAACTACACTAATAATAAAGAAGACAAAAAGTCATGTCTGTACATTTGTTTTATTTGCGAAATATTAAATGAAATGGATTAGTAGTTCCGTTTTATTTTAACTCGAGAACCACTCAACGAATTTGAATGCTGTTTTTTTTTATTACATATACATTCACTATTTTTTTTTTTGTAAATTTCTGAGACATAAATCCCCGAGAGTACTTATCAGAAGTGTTTCTAAATTGAAATGCTAGTCACAGTTAACATTCGTACACTCACTTTTCTCCGACGAATATTATGTCCCAAGGTGATGGGTGGTGAACCCTATCGCCGTATTTTGAGCACAAGTACTTTCGTCCTTACATTATTATGTATGGACAAAATAATTATATCGTACATTGTAGGTACGTGGCATGACTAACCTCATTCAAGTAGAAGTTTTTTTTTGCTACAATAAATTTTCCACTTCCCAGTACAAAATGGTTAAGTTGGTTGTACCGACTTCTATTGAGAATTAACAAAATGTTCGATCAAAAAATCCTTTGCTGTCGAATTAGCCTTCTCGAACGTGAAGACCCATTTTATCAGTCCATCCATACATTTTATGGTCAAGTTTTTAGAGATCTCGATTCGATTGGTTCTCCGGAATTGCCCCCTAGACCTTATATTGATTTTTTTTCCTTCGAAACGGGTATCGATCTAAAATTATTCTATTCTTTTGGGCCTTTCTTGTTTGATAAACTACTGTAATTTAATAATAGTGTTTGCTTTATCCAAATAGGATCCATGAAAGCCTTTATTTTATAGTTTACCCTTCAATATAAAACAAGACTAACAATATCTTTGAAAGCATCTCGGTTTATTGCGCTTTGAAATTTTTGTAATAAAACTGGCGCTTGAAGACAAAAATATTTTTCACACATACATATGTCGACACTCTGGCTATTAACCGCAGGGTTTTAAAAAGTTAATTTCAAAGGAAAGATTGAATACACCTGGTATACGTGAATAATCTAAAAATATACAAAACCCACAATATCTCCGTTAATGGGAGATTTTCCTACATAAGTGTATTAAAATTGTGTATGCTTTTCAAATGTTCAAAAAACTACACAAAAAAATAATTAGAATTCCGTAAAAATACGATATTTCTTTTAAATAAAATAAATAAAAAGATGTTTATTTGTTTTTAATCGAAATATACAAAAAAAAACTTTACAAAATAGTGACAAAATTAAAATTAGATTAGAAGAAATAGACATACTTAGAAAATATTATTTAATTGAAGACAAAAAGGCTTAAGTTTCGGCATCTAGCTGTTGGACATGCAAACAGCTGCCGATTTTCAAATTTAACCTAAAAGGGACGAGGAACATAATAAATCATTTTAATATTAAACCAATACAAATCTGAAATTGAAAATAAACAATATTAAAAAGATGTCATTATAATAAATAGACGTCAATTAACAATAGTAACAATAAAAAGGTAAAATAAATTAAAATTTCCCATCCATCCATCAGCCTGTTTCGTCCACTGCTGGACATAGGCCTTTCCAGGATTTCGCCACTCTTGGTGGTCCTCCTGGAAGAAATGCCCATACTCACACACGCTGGGCAGGCGGGTTGGTGAGCGCGGTGCCGAAACCCTTGCACCAGTGACGCCGCTGCCCGTCACCAGTCTGATTTATATAAGGCCCGGCAATTGGGGATGGATATACCGCCATCCATCGGTCTCAGGCAATGGTGGGCCGCCTGGGTTTTTTGCCTGAGAGCTGTCCTCTTACTCTCCCCCGAATAACTTCGGGAGTATTTGCGAGTAAGATGGTGGTACCTCCACAGTCGAGCCCGGCATTAGCTCTACCACCTACCTAAAATTTAGTATAACGTAAATAACAATTATTAATAAAATATTATTGAAATAATAAAACACTAATGAATTAAAGTGATCCCACTATTCTTTGAAATATCATATTTATAAGGTGATTTCTAATTATGCTGCCAAATTCAAACTAGACACCGAGAGTGGTCAGCACCAAGGTTCAATGACCCTTTTTGTGAAAAACACAAAATGAAATTTGTGCTCCTATACTAATTTACGAACAACTGCGAATCAATTAGTACCTACAGTAAATTTTATTTTGCGTTTTTGACAGATAGGGTTTTGAACCTCGATCCTGACCACTCACCGAGTCTCAAGTGTGAATTTGGCTATATAATTAGAAGTCACCTTATATATTCAGAGAAATCCTGATTTACTCACTCACTGACTGACTGAACTGAGTCATCAACGCCCAGCCCAAACCCTTGCACCTAGAAAGCTGAAATTTTGCACAGAGGTAGATGTAGACAAGGAATAAGGCCGGATTTTTGAAAATTCCCATGGAATCGGGAGAAACGAGATTCGAGAAACGCCGCGGGGCGTCCGCTAGTATCTTATATGACGTCACCATCTAAAATATATAGGTACATACATAAACGCCTCCCTCCGAGACAGAGAAAACAGATGTTTATTAGCTGAGATCTTGACAGCACTTTTGCTGGCTCCAGATTGAGAAATGTCTTGTACAGTGGAGCCCGCATCAAGCTGTACACATTGAGTATAAGCTGACCTCTCATTGTACGGGAAGCCTACACCATTGTTGCCTGTTTAGCTTAGATTATGTTTTTAATGCGAAATCCATCGCTTTTGAATACTCTAAATATTATTATTAGAGTGCATTACAAACCAGAAAAGAAAAATTAGAAACAAATGTAAAGACAAGAATTTGAAAAAAACAACGCCCTCGTGAGCGTTCAGTATGTGCATTACAAGCTGGTTAGATCAAATAGTTACAAAAAAATAAATTCGTAGACAAGTATGGTGGAAAAATTCAACGGTCTAGGTCAGTACCTCGGTGGCGCAGTCGGTAGCGCGTTTGTCTTGATAACAAGAGGTCGCAGGTTCGAATCCTGACCCGAGGAATTTTTTGAAATTCTTGTCTTTACATTTGTTTCTAATTTATCTTTTCTGGTTTGTAATGCACTCTAATCATAATATTTAGAGTGTTTAGGTTGATGTGGGCTCCACTGTACTAACATCAACTCACGGAACCAGTAGAAACTGTACGCCGTACACACATGACACACCATTTCATATTTATTCGAACTCATAAATACTGAATCGGGCACATCCACCCCGACTATATCATAATCCGTATTATCTATCCAGTTGGAAAACTAATAAACCCCTCAAGATAGTGCTCTCTTAAGTTTATGTACTTTTTATACGAAACATTTTTCATATTT
This sequence comes from Ypsolopha scabrella, assembly GCA_910592155.1. Taxonomy (NCBI): domain Eukaryota; kingdom Metazoa; phylum Arthropoda; class Insecta; order Lepidoptera; family Ypsolophidae; genus Ypsolopha; species Ypsolopha scabrella. The sequence continues at coordinate 14,446,489 of OU342987.1, forward strand.
TACCCTCTGGGTGAAAACGTATTTTACAAAATAGTTCTATTAGTCACAGCGCAAGTAAACATACACCAAAACTTAGAGAATTATTTAGAGACTTACCCCCGATTTCACAATTGAGAATTTCTAGTTAAGTAATTAAACTTTCAAATGCAGCGCTGTGATTGGCCAATTCGTCACTTGTGTATCCACTTAGCGAGACTTTCTTAATTCAGAAACTGGCCTTTAGAAAATTCAAGTGATTCTCAAGTTAAACGCGGAAATATGATTGAGATCTGAACTTTGAAGGCCCTTTAGACGGTGATCAATACCGGACACTGAATAAATCACAGCAATCACGTTAACCATGGTGATTGCGATTCTGACAGCCATTAAACTATGATTTAAATTTACTCCATTGCTACACTGAATTTATCATCGTCTTTAGGGCTCAAGTTTATTACCTATAAGAACAATAATTCATTAAAATCAAATTTTTATTTATATCTATATAGGCTAATAAGTACATTTTTGTTTTAATAACCGACTTCAAAAAAGGAGGGGGTTCTCAATTCTACTGTTTTTTTTTTGGGGTATATGGATGAATGTACAGTGCAAGAGGGGCGGATTTTTATTTTTACATAAAAATTACTAACAAAGTTTCCACAATCGAACATTTAGACATTATGTTTTTATTGCGAAATCCATCGCTTTGGAATACTCTAAATATTATTATTAGAGTGCATTACAAACCAGAAACGCCCTCGTGAGCGTTCAGTATGTGCATTACAAGCTAGTTAGATCAAATAGTTACAAAAATATTCGGTGGACAAGTATGGTGGAAGAATTCAACGGTATAGGTAAGTACCTCGGTGGCGCAATTGGTAGCTCGCTTGTCTAGGAAACAAGAGGTCGCAGGTTCGAATCCTGGCCCGAGGAATTTTTTCAAATTCTTGTCTTTACATTTGTTTCTAATTTATCTTTTCTAGTTTGTAATGCACTCTAATAATAATATTTAGACATTGTTAAGACCTATCTAATAACACATGTTTGAGCTATGTACTGTAGTGTAGATAGCAATCTTAGGTCATATGATTAGATTATAGAACTCTTTGGGCTCGTTATCGGTTGGCAATCAGTAATCTTTATGAACATTTGTACGTCGTATTGATAGATTAATCGAAGTATTCTAAAAATGAAAGGATGTCTAGAAAAAAGAAAAAGGAAACGAGCTGAGTTCTGGTAGAGATCGATCCAGAGCTTCCCCAAAAGTAATATCTAAAGTAATATAAAACTATAGGAAAACTATAGGATATTTGAATAAAAGATAAAGTATGACCTTTGCTTCAAAAACTTCGATCCCCTAGTACATAATTCCTATTCGTCAAACGAGAGGAAAAGGTGAGTTTGAAGACCTCATTTCAAAAAAATTTCGAAAAAAAAAAATACAAATATTAGGATCGCAGCAGAAGGCGATCTGAAGTATTTGCCTATCTCTTTGGAGAGTATGTTACTCATAGGATTTCCATTACCAACAAAAAATATATATTCGATGCTACTAAAAAATATAAATCAACAAAACAAAATCAAATTTCGAAAGTTATCGTTGACAGACAGAAATTGAAAGAAGTGACAATGACTAAACTGGACACAAAAACTGTCATTAACCCACTAAGACCACTTAACGAATGTTCAGTTACACTCGTAAATCTATCAATCGATTCACATACTACATTTTAAATGGTCTTCGACCAAAACAGGAGTTCGGTTATGAAATAGATCCCAATGTTTGATCTCAATGAAATACAGATAAAAATTATATCAGAATCTGTCCCGATTTGTAGTGTTTTATTTTATGTCCTCAATTCCGTCACCGGAACGGACCAGTTACTGAATAAAGATTTTTCCTAATGTGCTCGCTAGATGGCGTACATACTAATTTTGGAACCAGTACAGCTTAACTCATACCAAATGTCAAACTTGTCCAATGACAAGAACATCAAAATTTCCAAACATGTCATAACGTTATTTATGGACCAGTTCGATTACCATTACCCAAGTAAATAAATCAAACAAATTAAGTCAGTTGAGGAGTTCAAATCAAGTTTGTTTTGTTCAAACCAAGCTTGAATTTAATTTTACGTTATTTTGAGATTATTCCATAAAACTTACAGAAACGTAAAGAATATAAAATTAAAACCACCTATCCTAAAGCAAAAAATCAAACCAAAGTAAAATGAACATAGAGAAATGTTATTTTAATATTCTACGCATACAGTTTATACTGATATTGAAACGGCTACTCACGATTTTATAGTCAGATTTCGCCTCTGCGTCTTTCAACGCGGCGGGCTCGCTGCAAAATCGGCGCGGGGGTTGGTGAAGATAGTGGTTTCGGCAACGACAAGCGAAACTTATACTGAATCGCAAATCTCAGACGGGATCAAACATAGGTCAAAAAACTTTGCCAAAAAAACAATAGGTCTGTAAAGTTGTAATGATTATCTAAAAGATGTAATTTTTTTGAATATACGATACGTGTACAAACCGTTTTGTACAAACAAAGCCGTTTTTAATTTATGTTGCAGACAGACAGACACCGAAGATTCGGTATATCAGGATTTAATTTTTTTAATAGAAATAGTCCGTATTTTTTTAAAAGTGACCATGTTAGAAATCTTGCTTTAGGATCAAAAGCTCGGGATCAAACGTACTCGCACAAAAATCCCGTAAGTGGCAGTTAGGGCTCCGATAAGTGACAGCACGCCTCCTGTCAATAGACCGATGAACTCTGGAAGAATGCTCATTGTCTCAATTGGATCTTTTGAGATTTGCGTCTCTCAAACTATGAGCTTTTTTGGGCCAAGTTTCAAAGTGTTTTTTTTTTTGAAGATGTATTTTCATGATTTATGCCTTTTGGGTATGGCAGAATGGCCTTCCTAGTGTTTTAGGTTCTATGAGTCATTAGTGAATCATCAAAAAATCTATGAGGAACGTGATAAACAAAAAAATACAGATAAAATTTAATATTTTATATTAAATAACCTAATTTTTTTAATAAAACCTTTTATGCTTTTGATAGTTATGACGAGGTTTAAAAATGTATTTTTAAACTCAGCAAAGGTAGATTTTTTACCACACAATTGACTTATTTTACTGTTGCCACAACAAAAACTTGGCATAGAATAGTTTGCTACTTTTTTGACCGATCCGAAACTTTGAGTACCGCTGACCATGTAGACGAGAGACACTCGAGCTTTGACTGTGATTGGCTGGAATTGACGAAAACTGTCACTGGTCTATAACGAGTCATGCACAGAGATATTGTCAGCCTTTTATTTTGTTCAGCCTTCAAATAGACCTACAAATAGTGGTACAGTGAAATCTTTTTTTATTTTTAGGTTTCCGTGCCCCAAAAAGAAAAAAACACGGAATTATAGGATCACTTTGTTGTCCGTCTGTCCGTGCGTCCGCCTATCTGTCAATACCTTTTAGCTCGGGGACGCGTGGAGGTATCGAGTTGAAATTTAAATTATATACTCACTCAGGTCTACAGTTCCTTGAAGCTGTGAACAAATCAAACTTCTAAGTTTAGACTTCGGCCGTTTATGCCGCAAAAACCGTATATTTCGACACTCTCAAGGGAATCAAAATTTATAGTGTATTTTCCGTTGACCTAGAACAATGAAATTTGGCAAGATAAACCATCTTATACTACAAGTTCTTCCCCAACCAACAGCGAAACCTGAAACATTTCAACAATAAATTACTTGTTTCCTTTAATAAACAAGCATGGCGGGCGTGCGTGACAGACCAACAGAACATAAACCTAACCGCGTTATTAATCACCTCTTGTAACGACATGTAATTAAATGTACATTAAAAATTATAATTTATTTACATAAAAGCTTACTAGATGATGTATGTGGGCGGAGCCAGGTACTAAGTTGCGTGGCAACGTTCTAAACTCAATCTCTATGACAATAAGGTTGATATTTGAATGCGTATCCATAAATGTGTGTCGGTGACAGGCCCAACTGGTTTGTTAAGTTCGAAATTGATTTAAATGGTTCTGTTTTTAAATTCCATTTCTAAAAACTTTGCTAGCGGCCGTTTATTTCTGGCCAGGTTTTAAAAACTATAAAGAACAATATCATCACCACTATTGCCCCGTACGGCTGTCAGAGGTATTTTGGGTGTCAAGTAAACAGTCCAATAATTTTCTCGCCGTACTTCTGACACCAGGTGGTAGGCAAAAATTTAACCGCAAAAATTAAAATGACATTTCGACAGCACATTGGCCAATCACAGCCGTTGACAATTCTAAGATGGCAGTCATATATAAGTGACTTTAATTTATGCAGCCAAACTCATACTGGAGGCTTGGTAAGTGATCAGTAGCACGGATCAATAACACTTTTTGCTAATTTCGAAAAATGAAATCTTGACGTCCCGTAGTAATTGACTCGGGGCTGGGCTTGCGTTTGTAAGGAACACGAAAAGAATAATTTACGAATTTCACAATTTGTTTAATGCACTTTTAATTTCTTGAACATGTCGTTAAATCGAGAAAATTGTGGGCCGCTATTTATTGAAACTGATAATATGCTGAAGCAAAAGCATATATAACTCTACATAAAATATCAAATAAATATTAACACAAATTTGAATTGTAAATCCAGCAGATATGTTTCAATTTAGAATAGAATAGAATAGAATAGAATATCCATTTATTTATCTACCACAACACAATAAATTATAAAAACAAATTATAAAGTCAAACACAAGGAAATAACATAAAAGAATAAAACAATGTGACTAAAGCTAAATGAAATCATGTGTCGAAGCAGACAAAAAGGCTAGAACTCAGCATATGCTGTAGTCTTACAGAGTAAGACCGACAGCGCTGATTTTCAGTCCGAGCCCGCGTAGGTAACGCACGAACAAACAAAACAGCGCGAGTATTCTTGCACATTTTGAAAATAATAATTATGAATGGCAGAATAAATATGATATACATATACGAGTACATAATGTAGGTGCTAATATTTGTAAATAAATAAATTCAATTAATAGGTAAGCTCTAAATAAATGTCAGAAACTCGTTGGTCAAAAATTATTAAAATGGCGATGAAGCGTCTAGTTTTAGGCAGGCGAAGACATTTGTAAGTCAAGGAGATACTTTTTTAGTTTAATTTTAAAAGTATACTTACACTTAAGGTCACGTAGCGGTGGTGGAATGTTATTCCAACATTTTGACGCCATGTACCTAAAACTACCCCTAAATGCAGTGGTTTTGTGCTTTGGAAACAATATACGATTCATCCTGGTGCTGTATCTGCTAACAGTAGATGACCACGTAAATTTGTCATGTAAATATTTGGGAGAACCAGTTTTTACTACACCAAACAGTAAAGCAGCGAGATGCAGCTCACGACGACCCTCTACCCTTAAAATATTCGCGGCATTGATATAAGGTGTGACGTGTGATCGCCAGGGGATACGGAAGCAATAGCGAGCACACGCATTTTGCACGCGCTGAATGAGTCGCATGGTCTTCGCGTAGAGGCAAGGGCCGTAAACAGCTATACAATAATTTAGTTTAGAGAGAACAAGAGACTCACAGAGCTTAATGCGTAGTTCTTCACTAAGAAAGTCACGAATGCGGTATAAGACTTTTAGTCGATAAAAGCAGTTACGTGTTAACTCTGCCACATGACTTTCAAAGCGTAGCTCACCATCAATTAAAATCCCCAGATTCCTAGCCTCACGTACACACTCCATCGGTTGGTTCATAGTACAAACCGGAGGATTAGCAGAAGTTTACACGAAGGCTTTGTTCGCTGAAGCCGAAACGGTGTCCATTTGTCTTCACAAACAACCTCCTAGTTCACTTACCCTACATAATGTGTCGGTAACATAAATATATACCAATGGACGCGCCATTTATAAGTTTTTGATACTTCAATAACGTGGATTAAAAATGTTGTTGTAAATACAATAAAAAGTGAGTTTGTGAAATATACCGAAAGTTTTACATCGAAAACTTCGCACACTTCCCTTTTTTAAATACTTCTTCATATCACACTAATATTATAAATGCGAAAGGGTGTGTGTGTGTGAGTGTATGTTTGTTACACTTTCACGCTGAAACGGCTGGACGGATTTGGATGAAATTTAGAATGGATATAGCTTATACCCTAACTTAACACATAGGCTACTTTTTATCCGGGAAAAAAAGTATGTCGTTAAAGCGAATAACAATTTGTGATCATATCGATAACGATGATTCGGTTAGTTATTTTTACTTTTTTTTTACTGTCACTAACACACTCACACCACCCACTCTTACATACTCACACATACACATACCAGTGGCGAAGGGTCCATATAACACGATTCCCATCGGCGTGTTTACGAAATGGCATCCATACTAAATTTCTTTATTCCATGCTCTTCGCTTTGTCAAACATTTCTATAAATCTCAATACGACAAATACACTTAACTGACAGCGAGTTGCAAAGTAAAAAAAAAATATTTTCTTGGTTACTTTTCTGAATAAGGCGTTTTTTTTGTCCGGCTTCCTTTATCAAAATGTTCACCTTCGCCATTGACACAGTACATATTTTTAATCACTATAACGTCTCTATCATGTAACGCAATCTCTCTTATTTTAAATACAACGTGACTTTGATTCATATAGCCAAATGGATACTGATGAGTAATAATGTTCTATGACCCTGTTAATAAACGCAAAATAAAATGAAGGTTCCCTATACACAAATATTATTTTTCGTATCTTTCGAAAACGATCACTGAACTTTGGTTCTGACGACTTACTGAGTCTCGAGTATGAATTTGGCTTTATCAATCAAAGTCACTTTACATACAGTTTTTACCTAGATGAAGACGAAAGCAGGGTACATCACAAGTCCATTTGCTTAGAGGTTCATGGCTGTATAATATTACCCTGTTTCACTAAATATGGTCACAGATTCTGAGCTACGTTTAATTGAAATCTCTTGAATGTCTTCCTTTCTTGTAAATAAAAAACAACACGACATCCTTAAGACATGAAAGTGTTTACTAAATTGCAAGTCCACACTTGATACGCCCGCTTTTCACCGACGAATATTACGTCCTAACGCAGTGGGCGATATCGCCGTACTTTGGGCACAATAAACCAACATCCTAATCGATCACAATGCAACGCGGGGATTGAACCCACGACCAAACGGAACCCTGTTACAAAGTTTCCGCTGTCTGTCTGTCTGTCAGTCTGTCACAGGGGTCTACAGCTTTAACCGTAATAGGTACAAAGTTGAAATTTTCACAGAATGCGTGTTACTGTAGCCAGAGCCGTCTTTAGCCCATGTAGCGCCTGTGTGCAATCATAACCCTGGCGCCCTCTAGTAGGCGCGCGGTCAAAATGGAATACTTACAGTTACATTTTCACCAATGAACGGAAATTCAAGTGCAAATGTTGCAATTTTAAGTGCACAACTAAAAAGCATTTTTAGGAAGGAAGGGGTTACAAAAATATTAAGGCACAACTTTTTTGTTTCCACGTTGAAACAAAAGTTATTGTGTAGTGTCAAAGTGTAAAAATCATACAGTGATCTAACGCTTCGATGTCCGCGAAAATGCAGACAGCATCTAGCTAAACAGTAGCCTTAATGCTAGGATAATAGAGACTGGGCCCTGGCTATGGTTCGACTATAACACCGGCTTCGGCCATAACACGGGCCCGGGCGCAGGGTCTTTGAGAGCACTGGGTCGCCGCGAGTGACCATGCTCTTTCTTTGCAAGTATCGCGAGCGGCGTTCGGCGCCCCCTTAGACCCTGCGCCCGTGTGCGCTGCACACCCTGCACTATAGGTAAAGACGGCTCTGACTGTAGCCGCTATCACGACAAATAATAAAATATTCATGAAATTAAAACCTCGAATACTGTATTATTTTAACGTTATTTGTTTTGGCTCTTAAGTTTTCAATTTAATAGATTTTAGATAATATACTCTTAAGTAAAACAACAAATAATAAAAATCAGGGTTCCGTACGCAGAGGGTGCCATTTTTTTAGCGGCTTGTATTTTGTGGCCTTTATGTTGCTTTGGCATGTATATTATTGTCATTTATCATATTTTGAGGGTTAAGTACTATTGTGTGATTCGCGCGTTTCCAACTTGAACTTGGCCAAATCATTTGTAAATAAATATCTGATGGCATTTCAAGCAAATGACGAAAAAAAAAAAAATAAAACACGACTGCTGGAATAGAGATTTAATTCGGATTTCATTGCATTTGGGATACATACAAAACAACACGTATCCAATGTAATAGTCCCCCGACTGCACCGAAATCAGAATAAATCTCTATTCCGGCAGTCGTGTTTTTTTCTTTTTATATAATATTCAATACTTTTTTGTTTATATTTATAACCTATTCCACTCAGGATGCTATAAGGATTCTAACGATACCACACACTTCGAAATCGGTTCAGGCATTAAGAAGTTATGGAGTAATTAAGAAAAATACCCACATAAACCCTGAAAACAATACACTCCTTTTTTGGAGTCAGTCGTGTAAAAAGTAAAATCATAGACTCATCTTAAAGTAAACAGTTGAACGGTTCCGAAGAATATTACTCATCATTCGACAAAATACCTCGCATTGTAAAACAAGGTTTCGCATAAAAAGAGATGAATTTACAAAACTGAGTCATCAGATTCGAATTATCAATCATTCTTTTTGCATTTATCAATCAAGATTCCTTTGTGGTCTGGCAACGGGAGGGTCTTTATAACAGTTTTTGTTTTAATAAATATCCTTGGATCTACATCAGTCATGATTTCTGGGGAAAATTGACTTGTAGATGACTAAGCAAGTTAATCTGTTGCCTTATTGCAAAAAAATGTATGGTAAATTTTTGGCTCGATAGTAGCTCCATCTAGCTAGGCAATAGGTTAATAATGACAACTCGCGACCTTAAACGGAAGATCAGCGTTATATACTGCTGACTGTGAATTGCAAGTCACAGATCACGCTTGGTACAACCGCTTTTTACCGACGAATGGCACGTTGATTAACGACGCAGGGCACGTTAATTTGTGTTCAGTCTGCGTGCTTCGGCAGGTACACTAAGCTGTTGATCCATTTGTGTCCGAAATGAGGCGATAGGGCTAACCACCCATTATATTTTTTACCGACGAATATTACGTCCCAAACGTACAAGTGTCGCAACGGTTTATGAGCGGTGACCTTGACTGCACAAGTCATTTTTTCTCTATCGCACGTAGTAATTTGCGCTTGCACTACTTTCGCCGAGCGCTCATAAACCGTTGCGACACTTATACGTTTGGGACGTAATCTTCGTCGGTAAAAAATGTAATGGGTGGTGAGCCCTATTGCCTCATTTCGGACACAAATGGATCAACAGCTTAGTGTACCTTCTGAAGCACGCATACTGAACACAAATTAACGTGCCCGCTGGGGATTGAACCCACGACCACTCGGCCACAGAAGCGGTCCTTTATATTTAAGTCTTTTTCAGGGTGCCGTACCCAAAGGGCTCTGCTGTCCATCTGTTTATCATGGGTTTCTAGATCGTGGACGGAATGAGTTACAGATCTGAAAATTGGTTATTATTTACACGACTGACCCCAAAAAAGGAGTGTATTGTTTTCAGGGTTCATGTGGGTATTTCTCTTAATTCCACCATTACTTCTTAATGCCTGAACCGATTAAGAAGTGTGTGGTATCGTTAGAATCCTTACAGCATCCTGAGTGAAATAGGCTATACTTAAATACAAATAAGTATCAAATAATGATAAATAATAAAATATATTTGACGGCACGTCGGTGACACTCGCCTTGAAGTGACGGCGGCATACTGGATTCTGGGGTAGTTGATGCGACTGTTTCGGAACGCACTCTGACGTGAGGCGGTAGGACTTGCCAAACGGTGTATTATTATCTGTGATGGGGTTGAAAAAGGTGGTCGAGCCGCCATTAGACATTATCCGTTTACATCGAGCCCTGGCACCATGTGTTTTGTAAAACGTCAGTGTAAATTAGTTCAGTAATGTTAATTGGTTAATGTGGTAGTTGTATTTACGTAATTGGATATCAGAAAAGGAGAAGGTTGGGGGTTATGGCGGACACGTGGTGAAGTGAGAGAGGCTGAATGGCGAGATATATGAGCTGGTGATCAGGAGAAGAGCTGCTGGAGGGCGGAGCTAGCCAGGATCGTAGCGAGGAGACTGCACCGAGTTTCCACTGCGTTCCTTGGTGGATACGAGAGATAGGAAGATAAAAGACCACGGGAATGTGGAGTAACCATCGAGGTATGTTTTCTTGTATTCACTGTGGATATTATGCCAACCTCTGTAACCTATAACTTGTATTCTTATCATGAGTACAATATGTATTCAAGTATCTATTGGCGTGGTATGGTCCAAGGCTAGTGGGGTGCAAGGAGGCTTCGAGGGGATCCTTCGGGGTCCTCTTACATGTTGGCAAGATGTCTATATCAATACAGCGAAGCACAATATATCAAAACCATGACGAGTGAATGTGTACTTACTATCTCGTCGGGACGCCACTCCGCTCCCAGGCGGAGAACGTTATTCGTGCTATACGTCCCGACACCTGTAAGTTAGAATGGCGAAACCCAAAAGACCCCGGCCTTTTGCTCCTGAGCCAATATATTAAAAACACGACTGCCGGAGTAGAGATTTAATTCTGATTTCAGTGCAGTCGGGGGAATATTACATTGGATACGTGTTGTTTTGTATGTTATTTGTCATTATTTATTTTTTGTGTACAACGTTGATCTAAAAACAAATATTGATTTAAAAAATCAAATATTAAATTAACAATTACAATAAAAAATTCAATAAATGATTTTTCTTACCGTAGCATAATAATTAAGCTCATTGACTAGAATAGAAATATACATATATTTTTATTCGATAATAAAGAAGTGGGGGTCGCCAAAGTTGACAGTTTTCGTAAATTTTTGTTACGGGGTCTATTTTAAGGAACTAGATCAGTTAGGAATTTGAAATTTCTATATATTATGTGCCATATACTGTTAACTGTAAAAAATTGTAAACAACTACTGAAATTTAATTATAGAAGGAGAATTAGTAATCAACTTAATTTTACAGTTTTGTTTAAGGGGGCAAACTTTTTAACTCTGTACAAAATGAACATCATAATATTGTTTTCCTTACTTTTGAATAAAAAGTACGCAATATTTAAATGTGTTTTAAAGCAACTTGCGGAAACAGTTTGTTAGTAATAAAGTCTTCACAAAAAAATTACGTACTTTAATGTATTACATTTTGTTTGCATTACATTAACAAACTTAAAAGCGTGTTTACAATTGTAATGTAATGTAGCTAAAATGTAACGCATAAAATTGAATAATTTTCATGTGATCACCCAACTATTAACAAACAGTTTGCGTGAATTGCTATAAAACGCATTTATTGCAAACTTTTTATTCATAAGTAAGAAAACAATATTATGATGTGCATTTTGCACCGAGATCCTCTGTTACCACCATAATACGTTTCCTTGGCAATGTATTAAGTTCTTAACCTTTGTTTGATTTCATACAGGCCTACTAACTTATTAGAATGCTGCGGACTATGACGAAATAACTCGTTGGCTATGGAACCCTCAGTGGCGCGAAATATACATGCACTTCACCGTTTTGTGTTATATTTGTCGTATCAACAAAGATTATTTGTCAGATAATCTGCTTCAGATATTGACAAATCGCAAAAGTTCTAAAAGTTATGTGTTATGTTCTCCACAAAATCGGGAATAAAGATCCGATTGTGACGCTGAAAGAAAAAACGTGCACAATCGTAAAAAGGAATCAACCGTACAAAAGAAAAATACAAAATACCCAAATAAATGGAAATCTTTCAAAAGCACCCTTTCTGTTACAGACGGACAAAACTTGAGACTGCTTCGAAGTTTCACAGAACGAATTTATCATTTCATTATTTATGAATATTAACCTGTTTAAAAATTGTGCGTGTTTGTTTGTCTTAGTTTAGTGATTATGAGTTTTATCACGCAGGGGCGTCACAAGGCGACGACGCCTAACTAAGTAACTCCTAATTTAGGTCCATGCTTACCATAAAGTTCTATTTCACCAAACTATTTTTAAGAGTAGCCTATGTTTTTGATACTTGTCTTTGGTTTTGTTTGTCAAGTTGTCTGTTTGCAGTTTTTTGGACGTTTGACAGTACTACAATATGCTTAAATCTCAAAATCGCGACTGTCACATGCATGTGTCAGTTTAGTGGCGCCTAAGCATTACGCACCCCCGAATCGGTGTCGTAACTTTAGGTGATTCCTAACGTCGTTAGTCAAGACTTAAGAGTTAGTGAAACGTGTTTTTACTCTAGGCAACTCCTAAATACATAGGCATCTGCTCATCGACCTCTCCTATGGTTAGTGAAAACGGGCGTAGGGTCACAAAATGGTAATATAGACAAAAATAAAACTACAACAAAATTTTAAGGTCCATCCATTCACCAGCCTGTTTCGTCGACTGCTGGACATAGGCCTTTCCAGGATTTCGCCACTCTTGGCGGTCCTCACGCGCTGGGCAGGCGGGTTGGTGAGCGCGGTGCCGAAACCCTTGCACCAGTGACGCCGCTGCCCGTCACTAGTCTGTTTAATATAAGGCCCGGCAATTGGGGATGGATATACCGCCATCCATCGGTCCCAGGCAATGTTGGGCCGCCTGGTTTTGCCTGAGAGCTGTTCTCTTACTCTCCCCCGAATAACTTCGGGAGGATTTGCGAGTAAGGTAAGTAGTATTTTTTAGGGTTCCTTACCCGAAGAGTGCCAAAAGGGACCCCATTACTAAGCCTCCGCTGTCTGTCTGTACGTCTGCCGCAGGAGTGAACAGCCTCAACATGCCGTGACAGTAGAAACCAGGTTATCATAAAGCTAAGGCAGTAAATAAAAATATGCAAGCGACGCACAGTGGCAGGTAATTTACGTTTCATATACATAGAATACAAATTACGGTTTTGGAACAAAAAAAAAATGCAAGGTTGTTACAACCAACTTGTTGTTCAAAAAACATGGGGAACTTTTTCTCCTTACGCACAGTGATTCGGAATTAAAAATTAAATAGTTTTTTTTTGTATGGAACAAATCACGTTATGCCATTTTTTTCACGATTAGTTCAAACTGTCAAACTTCCATTGATTTCTAGGTATAGCAGGACCCAAGGTGAGCAAGATGAACTACAGCACGCGCGCATCGACTTGCACGTTTGGCCGCTACATATATTTAAACTTTCCAAATTTGCACTGCATTTTTAACTGAAAATGTATATATTTCTAGATGAATTGGGGTGGAGTTGCAACAAGTAAGTGTTAACTTGTAACTTTATGATAAAACCATCCTTGCCAAGCACTTTGATTCGAAATTACGAAAAAAAAAGTTTTTGTTTTTAAAGAACAATCACGTTATCTCATTTTTTTTACGACTCGTTCAAGCTGTCAAGCTTCCATTGATTTCTATGTATAGTGGGACCCAAGGTGAGCAATATGAACTATAGCACGCGCGCATCGACTTGCACGTTTGGCCGCTACATATATTTAAACTTTCGAAATTTGAACTGCAATATGTTACTGGAAATGTATATGTATATTTCCAGGTAAATTAGGGTGGAGTTGCATAAAATAAGTGTTAACTTGTAACTTTATGATGAAACCGTCCTTCCCAAACACTGTGGTTCGAAATTACGAAAAAAAAATGGTTTCGTTTTCAAAGAACAAATCACGTTATGTCATTTTTTTCACGACCAGTTCAAACTGGTAAAGCAATTTTCATACAAACTTGTGGGAACCAATAACGATGACACAGAAGTATTATAATTACGTTTTGTTACTATTTTATACAAGTTTCATTAAATTTAAACCGCGTATAATCAGTTTTTCTACAAACAAAACGTTTTACAATCTAATTTTGCCATTTCAAAATTTTGTTATCCAATGTATGAGAGTTTTAGTATAAATTTTAATGTATATCTATATCATTTCCAGAAGCCTTGTGCTCGGTGCCTGGATAACTTTGGGGTTCCTAATATTCCATATTGTGATAGTTCCTCTGATCTTCAAGTATTCCAAGACATACCAAAGAATGATGATCTTCGGCAATTTTGGTATGAAACATTTTTATTTACCTAACATTATGCCGTTACACATACCGTTTTATACTCACGCCAGTGGGGTAGGCAGCGATCATAGACCTGCATCTGCTACGACCCTGACACACCTTTTCGCTTTTATATTCATCGGTTGAGTCATACAAGGTCTGCTGCTCTTGGCCCTTCTTTAGTATGTCACCAATTTGGTTGGCATTGGTGTCGATTCAGTGTAACATGACTTAACTCTTTTGAAAGGGCATTCTGTCTTTTTCCTTCTGTATTGAAATGACAAGGATAGGGCCTTTAAAATAAGGTAAGTCCTGTGAAATAAGTCATGTTACACCAAATAGACACTATTATGTCTTTCAAGGGAGGCCCGGTCGAGCTTTACCTTCCATTACCATATTATTTTAGCCAGGGTTTGAAATTATCAAGATAAATATGCCCCTTGATAGTTGTTGCGATAATTATCATGATATCCATCAGCCTGTTTCGTCCACTGCTGGACATAGGCCTTTCCAGGATTTCTCCACTCTTGGCAGTCCTCCTGGAAGAAATGCCCATACTCACACACGCTGGGCAGGCGGGTTGGTGAGCGCGGTGCCGAAACCCTTGCACCAGTGACGCCGCTGCCCATCACCAGTCTGATTTATATAAGTCCCGACAATTGGGGATGGATATACCGCCATCCATCGGTCCCAGGCAATGGTGGGCCGCCTGGCCTTTTGCCTGAGAGCTGTCCTCTTACTCTCCCCCGAATAACTTCGGGAGGATTTACGAGTAAGATGGTGGTACCTCCACAGTCGAGCCCGGCATTAGCTCTACCACCTATTATGTGATAATTATCACATAATTATCAAACAGATGTAAGCCTAGCAATATTTTTTTAACTGGTATTACATTGCTCGTTGGGTATTATATATCAACATATACGTTAGAAGCAAGTATTTTAGTAAATAAATTATACACATTTTACAATCAAGGTAATCTGCGATAAATTAAGCAGTGGCAAATATTTTCAATCAACCTATATTTATCTTGATAATTATCTTAATTATTATCATTCATTATCACTTCGAACCCTGATTTTAGCCCTATAAAATACAGTTTTAGCCAACCAAAGATGTTCCAAGAATGTGCAACTACAACATTGTCTGTAACTTGACCCACTCAAACTCTCATACATTGGATAAAAAAATTTTGAAATAGCAAAATTAGATTGTAAAACATTTTGTTTGTAGAAAAACTGATTATTTGCGGTTTAAATTTAATGAAACTTGTATAAAATAGTAACAAAACGTAATTATAATACTTCTGTGTCATCGTTATTGGTTCCCACAAGTTTGTATGAAAATTGCTTTGAACCATCCACTTTACCAGTTTGAACTGGTCGTGAAAAAAATTACATAACGTGATTTGTTCTTTGAAAACAAAAACTTTTTTTTTTTCGTAATTTCGAACCACAGTGTTTGGGAAGGACGGTTTCATCATAAAGTTACAAGTTAACACTTATTTTATGCAACCCCACCCTAATTTACCTAGAAATATACATATACATTTCCAGTAACTTATTGCAGTTCAAATTTCGAAAGTTTAAATATATGTAGCGGCCAAACGTGCAAGTCGATGCGCGCGTGCAATAGTTCATATTGCTCACCTTGGGTCCCACTATACATAGAAATCAATGGAAGCTTGACAGTTTGAACGAGTGGTAAAAAAAATGAGATAACGTGATTGTTCTTTAAAAACAAAAACCTTTTTTTTTTCGTAATTTCGAATCAAAGTGCTTGGGAAGGATGGTTTCATCATAAAGTTACAAGCTAACACTTACTTGTTGCAACTCCACCCCAATTCACCTAGAAATATATACATTTTCAGTTAAAAATGCAGTGCAAATTTGGAAAGTTTAAATATATGTAGCGGCCAAACGTGCAAGTCGATGCGCGCGTGCTGTAGCTCATCTTGCTCACCTTGGGTCCTGCTATACCTAGAAATCAATGGAAGTTTGACAGTTTGAACTAATCGTGAAAAAAATGGCATAACGTGATTTGTTCCATACAAAAAAAAACTATTTAATTTTTAATTTCGTATCACTGTGCGTGAGGAGAAAAAGTTTCCCATGTTTTTTGAACAACAAGTTGGTTGTAACAACCTTGCATTTTTTTTTTGTTCAAAAACCGTAATTTGTATTCTATGTATATGAAACGTAAATTACCTGCCACTGTGCGACGGCACGACTGTAACTAGTTTCAAAAATATAAAATTGCATTCAAAATTTCAGAGCGAAATAAAGTTTTGCAACTTTTTACTTGTGATAAATGAATTCGACTTTATTAATGATCAAGTTTTGTATCGTATTTTTCTTCAAGTTCTGAGGTGGTACAGATTATATTTTTTTATTAAAACAAACTTTACGGCAGAAGGACAAGCAAAAGAATAATATTCATTTTAAAAGTCTTTCAATTATTTTTAATCATGTGCTACACCGACAAGAGCTAGGCTCTTAAATAATTCACGGTGAATATTAAATATGTGACGTATTAAAGTTTATCATATTTCGAGGTACTGGTGTAAATTTCTATTTTTTGTGGCCTTAATATTTTTTATAGTTAATTCTAGGGTAGAATTGTGCGTCGTTAAAGTCGTTTGCAATAGAATCCAACAATCATGTAAACAAATATGGCGGACTGACATTGACAGCGTATTGTTTATGCCCATAGTGATGTCATAGTGTTCTAATTTAATTTTAATTAAATTTATTTTTCTAATTATTTTAATTTTAAGTCATAGACTATGGCCCATAGTAGGATAGGTACTAAAATAAAACTGACTAAATAGATTAAATATATAAGCCATAGACTATAAAATAAAACTGATTATATATAAAAAAAGTGTTTATTAAAACAAATTTAAATCTTCGTCTTCGTCATCATCACTATCAGAAGTGTCGCCGGTGACCGTAATTATAAATGGAACCACTGTGTCATCGCTTGCCGTGTCTAAAATGCCGTCGAGCTTTTTCATTTCTTCCTCTTCCTTTAGGACGTGACTTACGCATTTCGACCATTGTTCGGCTCCGATTCTCGCCAACCCTTCGTTCAATAAAGTTTTTATTTCCGCCATTTTACAAGATTTGTTATTTCTCCCAACATACGACTTAACCTGTGCCCAAATGAGCTCAATTGGGTTGAGTTCGCAGTGGTAGGGAGGAAGGCGAAGCACAGTTATTCCTTTCGATGCGGCGAGCTCGTCAACGTTTCGCTCATTATAACCTTAAAAACAAATATAATTTTACACACATACATTTCAGTAATTGTGATCTATTCAAATAATTAGTTACGAGGGCAATACAATATTAAAGTGCGTCTAATAGATTTCCGTTGTAGGTAATAGATCTAAATCATTCTTACCTCCTGATTACTCCTTGAGAAAAAATACCAATCGTATGCTATATCAAAGTCCGTGATGCCGTGCAAAGGTCGTCGTTCCAAGAAAAATATGCCCAGCCAAATCGTAAAGCAAAACAAAAGTCCAAAATGAGAATGCAAAGTCGTAGAAATCGGAAACAGAAAACGGAAACAGAAAACACTAATGCACAGCGAACCCACAGAACAGTGAATGACTGTGAATGACAATTCTAACAAAATGGCCACCTGTCAATTTTTAAAAACTAACCATTATTTTTATGGCTTAGGATACAATCCGTTTTGGTTAATTATATTAAGCTCTTGAAAAAAAATTTTTATTGTATTCAAATAATATTAAATTAAAATAATTTATTAAATTAAAAATAAAAGATAACTTCAGATTACGAACAACACTAACTTTTCAATGACGTATAGAGTTCGATGAGTAAAAAACTAAGATGACAGCTTGTCAAATACTTCGAAATTTTTACGTTGCAAATGTTTTAACAAATTTAACTTATAAATACAAGTTAAATCGTGTTGAAGATAATGTGAAAACAATGGTGCGTTCGTTGAAATCAGACTATGTTAATAATTGATCGTCAAATGTATGTGATTACGGAGTAATCGTGACAATTTGGTTTGTTTACATGATTGTTGGATTCTATTGCAAACGACTTTACGTTAACTGATGATCTCAAGAAGAGAAAATAAATTATTGGTCAATTTTGTGGTTCAATCGGCTGACTCAACTTCTATGGAAAAAAGAAAAAAATATCACGCAAAAAAATCTTAATCGGTCTATTAGCGATACTCAATCACCTCTTGAATTTTTTTCACTTTGAATTTCTTTGAATTTTATATAAAACGTATATGTTTATACATATTATTATTATAGCACACCGTGCGTAAAATGACCACTTTACGCACGCTGCGCTTGCGTAAAGTCGGCATTTTCCGCACTTGTGCTATAAAATATTATACGATACTCGTGCGAGAAACTTTTTCTCCACTCGTGTGATTGCAGCACTCACCTTCGGCTCGTGCCGCAAACTCACACTCGTCAGAAAACGTTTCATCGCTCTCATATCGTAATGTACTATTATGTTACTTTTTTGTGACCCTGTTAGTAATTCAGAGTAAGGGAATTTCCAAAGTATAATTTTTTAACGCTAAGTTTTAACATCAATTCCAAGTAGGTAGTTTAGTAGGTCACTGTGTGTCATATATATACATATTGTATATATTGTAATATGACATTATTGTGTCATATATATACACATGTGTCATATATATCATATATATACATATAGACATATTATTATGTCCATTGTATTAGAAAGGAGATATGGAGATAAAAATGCTTAAATTCTTGGGCCTCATCTAAAAAAAAACTTATTTTATATTGTTGCCTGCGGGCCTATTATGTAACTTAGTGTCGGTTGCCGTCTATGGTTGCTATTCACCACGAACAGATAAAACGTTAACTTCCAAAATAACCTTCAATGGTTATTGAACTATTTACGAATTGTGACGTCATTTCAAGTGCGAACGTATCCTTAGATAAGCGGATACGTATGTTTTCGACGATAGGCACTCGGTTTGGCAACTGATTTTACGATACAAAATCAGGGGGCTGGCTTTAATATTTTTAAAAAATTGCTGTGTTATCAATTAAAATATGTTATATTTATTTTCGAGTTAAATTGCCTAAAATAAGAAGTGATAATTAATAATATAATATATGAGATAGCACTAATTAATTATTATTTACCTATCTTGTGTAGATATTTAATTTATATAAGGTCCTAAATTTCAAAATGAAAAAAATTTAATAGATGATAGAGTATCCCTAATAGACCACCGAAAAGAAAAAAATCCGCCAACTTTTTTTCTACCTTTCCGTAGAAATTTAGTCAGCCGATTCAACCACTTTGTGTTGGGAATTGAAAAAATTATTTGAGCAAAAAAATTTTTTTTTCTGTAATGTGGTCAGTTAACGATACATGATGATAACGATCATACCTTAGAATTATTTTCACCTATTATTGAAGGACCTTATATACGTCTAGATTAAAATAAATAAATTAGACACAAAGGAATCCAAGTTAACAACAGAGACAAAAGACTTAATAAAAACGTATTGTTTGATACATAAAAAGAAGAAAACGAAGAAACGTATAACGAGGACGTTGCTAAAAGAATACATTCTAGATGTTTCCTTATCAACATTAATTGGTTTCATCCTGTCTTTCCTATTTACTTCAAAGACAATTAACTTTTTAGGATTCCCTTAAACCATAGAAACCCTAATCGTTTTGTTTCGTTGCCCATCAACCCATAACAACAGAAATATATTGGTCAAGTGTGCGTTGGACTCGCGCACGAAGGGTTCCCTACCACCACACAACACGGGTACGGAACCCTAAAACATACATATCAACAACGCAGATGCTATATCAACATTAAGGCGACAAAAAACAAGGTGCTAAAATGCTAAACTTTTTCGAGTTTCATTGTTTGGGGCCCCCTTGGGTATTGATTTTTAATTTTTATTATTTGTGGTGATAGAAGTCATAGTAACACGTATATTCTGTAAAATATTCAACTGTCTACCTATTACGGCCGAAGCTGTACAGTGCAAAAGGTGAGACTGTAGAATTGCGATTGTGTGCGTGCACACCATTTACATTGTGGAAAACAACTCTTATAGAAATGCAGGCAAGGTCTATTTTTGAAAAATCATGATACATGAAGTATACATCGTAACAAAAGAAGAATAAGATAAAAGTCAAACCATAATTTTTTGAAAACAGACCTTGCCTGCACTGCTATAAGAGTTGTTTTCCACAATGTCAATGGTCTGCACGCACACAATCGCAATTCTCCAGTCTCACCTTCTGCACTGTAGAAACCTGAGACAAACGGACGGACGGACACCGCAGGCTTAGTAATAGGATTACATTTGGCACCCTTCGGGTACCGAATCCTAAAAAGACAACAGTTTCAAAATTCATGCTCACGATTGCCAGCACTTCGTGAAACTGGAAATAAATACATCTAGAATTAAATTTACTTGTACTAATCTCACTATTTATTTGTACATAATTCTCTCCCTACCGGTTTCGGAAATTGCACTTTTTTCAAGGGCTTAAATGGATGTTACGGAATAGTAGTTTATGAAACTGGTACATAAATAGGTTATTAAAAACAGCACACAAGAAATAGAACACAAGTGTTTTAATACCTAGTTATGTATAGTTTCATACACTACTTTATCTAAACTCATGCCTAACAACCTGTTTTCATAATCTTGATAAAATTTGTCGTTAGCCATTTTTGATTTTCTTGTAAAAGCTCGTTCTAAAAGTGTTCGTAATTTCCGTCGTTATTTCCAGAATGTCAGGTGGAGTCAAATATCATAACCATCACGTTCCTGAAAAATATTTTTCATTATGCCAGTAGTTTTGAGTTTGTAATGAGGATTTTACGATATGAGGTTAGATAAATACATTTAGATTTTAGATACTGGCCATCACCGAAGTAAAAAATTATAAACAATAATTTACTCATATACCTATTTTATTAAGTTTTAACAAATAACAATTTTTATAGCTTTCAAACAGGAAACCTATTATTTACTTTGTATTGGTACAACTAACAACATAGGTACCTTAATAGATATGTGCTTTAAGTTTAAAGGAAACCTATGTAATAAATTATCTTTTTTCGCAAACAAATCTGTAATTACGGAACCCGTTCATAAAGTTTTTCAAATACATAATGCAGTCTCATTTCAAGCCTTGTACTGTTTGACGCTTCTTCTATTGCACATCCTTTATATTCAACTACGGGTGCGAGATGAAAGTCAGACGAAAATCAAACCTTATCTCTTGTAACTAAGACCATAATTCACCGTGTGCAAGTAAGTCCTTTATTTCAATATCCTTTTCAAGCGTCTAACACATATGTTCCCACGGGATCATAAAGTAAAGAAGTTTGTGCAATATAACGTATTTAATAATAATTTACAATAGAGCGTGGTGTCTATCTGATATCAAGTTTGCGTGTGTCGAACTGGTTCGCTGCTTCCCCCGTCCCCCCGCGCGCCGACGACCGGTTATGTGGCTTGTAGGCGCGAACATCCTCCGGGCCCTTGAAGGCTCAGCTTTCAAAGAAACTATGATGATGGGAGAGGACAAATCTTGCAGAGAGCCCGCCTTTTGGTTCCCTTAGTGGTGAGGATATCAGCAACTCTAGGTACTCCATCGTTGCCTGGATATAATTTGATCACGCGCCCCATGCGCCAGGAAAGAGGTGGTAGATTTTCTTCTTTCACCAGAACAAGTTCACCCAACTGTAAGTCTGTATATCGTGTACGCCATTTTGACCGTTGTTGCAACTCCGATATATATTCTTGTTGCCAGCGTTTCCAAAAATGCTGTCTGGCTTGCTCTATCCTCTGGAATCGGTCTAGTCGATTTGGGTTTGCGTCTTCTAGAGGTGGTGCTGGTAAACACATTAGTGGCCGGCCGATAAGGAAGTGTCCTGGTGTGAGTGGAGAAAAATCGTTGGGTGATGAGGAAAGGGGACATAGAGGTCGACTGTTTAGGATGGCTTCAACCTGAGCAAACAGCGAAGACAGCTCCTCGTATGTCAAATGCGTGTTTCCTAGGATTCTTTTGATATGGAATTTAGCCGACTTGATACCTGCCTCTACATAACCATTAAAGTTACAAGCGTAAGCCGGTGAAAAGTTAAATTGTATGTTTTGATCAGCTGCAAATTCTGTTATAGAGTTTTTATTGCGCTTAAGGAATTCATTTATGTCTTTAGCGGCCGCTACAAAGTTGCGTCCGTTGTCACAAAACAACTCATAAGGCTTACCTCTTCGAGATATGAATCTACGCAGCGACAAAAGGAATGAATCTTTTGACAGCTCACTCACAGCCTCTAAGTGAACACATTTAAATCTTAAACATATAAATAGACACAGGTAGCATTTGCTAATCTTACAGCCTCGTCCACGACGATCTGCGATCATGAAAGGCCCGGCAAAGTCAACAGAAGAGGCAGAAAATGGGAAATCTGGAGTCAAACGTTGAGCTGGTAAGTTACCCATTATATTATGAAGTGTTTGACCACTAGTTCGTCTACATGTGACACAATCTCGTGCCGTGCGTCGTGCCAAGTCTCTACCACCTATAGGCCAAATAGTGTCTCGGACCGATGCAAGCAGGAGCAGAGGCCCTGCATGTAAGAGGCGACGGTGTTCCTGTGTAAAGATGAGTTTTGTGAGTGGGTGTTTAGAGCTTAGTAATAAAGGATGCTTTTTATCGTAGTCGTAGTTGGACTGACTAAGCCTCCCCCCCACTCTCAGGAGCCCTTGAGAGTCAACAAACGGAGATAATGAAAGAAAATGACATTTTGGACTCAATTTGTTTTGTCCTTTGAGTAATTTTAGTTCTTTAGAGAACGTCTCTTCCTGAGAAATCTTTACCAAAGTGAGGAAAGCTTTATGAATGTCGTTGGCTGTCAGTGGGCCTGTCAACTTGTTGTGCTTATTTCGGCAGTTGTATAGGAAGCGATGAATGAAGGCAACTACTCGTTGTAGAGTATTAAGTTTAGAATATTTTTCGAATTGTATTAGAATACAAGAAGATTCTATGTTTTCGATTGTAGTGGAGTGTGCTCTTAATTCCGGTAAGTCCCTAGGTATGTCTTTATGAAGAGTAGGCCAATTTGATTCTGACTCTACAAGAAATTGCGGTCCGTGCCACCATAGTTGTGCTTTCTGAACGTGCTGAGGATCTACGCCTCGAGATGCAAGGTCTGCTGGGTTATGCGAAGTCGGAACATAACGCCAGGACCGAGAGTCCGTAATTTCTTTAATAGCAGCTATTCTGTTAGCTACAAAAACCTTTAATTTAGAATTATCGGATTTCAGCCATGCGAGAACAACGCTAGAGTCGGTCCAAAATACAGATCGAGTTATGTGCTTCCTCAAGGCAGCTCGGACTGCAAATTCTAACCGAGCTGCTAGAAGAGCGCCGCAAAGTTCTAAGCGCGGTATTGTTGTGGGCTTTGTTGGAGCGACTCTGGTTTTAGCACAGAGTAGGTGTATAGAGGGCACACCTGTTTCAGAAAAGGATTTTACATACACACAGGCACCGTAAGCAAGCTGAGACGCGTTGCTGAAGCAATGCAGCTCTATGTTAGATGGAGAGTCACAAGAAACTCTCCTCGGGATATTTAGAGAGCTTATGTTGTGTAAGTTGTTAACGAAGCGAGACCAAGAACGTTGAATCTCTACAGGTACTTGTTCATCCCAGCCTAACTCAGCCTGCCACAACCTTTGCATGAGGATTTTTGGTTTAATTGTACACAGACTGAGCAAACCAAGAGGATCAAAAATTTTGAATGTAGTTGAGAGGATTGAACGTTTAGTTGCCTTGTCAATGGAGTTTATGTTCACATCAATGGCGAAATGCAATAAGTCCACATTTGGATTCCAACCTAAGCCAAGTGTTTGAAAGGATTGACTCAAAACTAAATTATCTTGAGTGTTGGTATTCATAACTTGTGAATTGAGGAGTGCTTGTGAGTTAGACCTAAATTTACGCAAGTTAAAACATCCAGATTTGAGAGATTGTGATACAGATTGCTGTATGTATAAAAGTTCCGACTCCGTGTCAGCTCCTGTAAGGCAGTCATCACAATAAAAGTCGTTCTGTATTATTGTTTTGATACTTGGATCATTGCATTCTTCGCCAAGCTGCCACAAGCATCTAGCTGCTAAGAAACTAGCGCTGGCGAAACCGTAAGTTACAGTATGTAAAATTAGTGAACGCATAGGCAAGTTCTCATTTTCGCGCCATAGAATAACTTGTAGCTCGCGATCGAGCTCATTTAGATCAATTTGCCGGTATTGTTTTTCTATGTCGCCCGATAGCACGTATTTGTGATTCCGAAAACGTAGCAAAATGTTAAATAGGGAATATTGGATATTTGGGCCAACAATCTGCAAACTATTGACCGAAAAACCCGAAGAAGTGGGGGCAGAAGCGTCAAAAACTATACGACATTTTGAAGACTCACTGTTTTCTTTTAAAACAGCATGATGAGGAAGATAATTGGGCTTTTTTAGCGATTTAGCCTCGGACAGATGTCCTAGCTCTTCGTATTCGTTTATGAATTGGGAATATTGGTCTTTAAGTAAGGGTTGTCGTTCAAAGCGTTTTTCTAAGCTCAGAAAGCGTTTTTTTGCAATATGGAAGGAGTCTCCCAGACTATCAGGTGTACCCTTAAGTGGGAGCCTTACACAGAACCTACCATTTTCTAGACGTGTAGTATTTTGTATGAAATGTTGTTCACATGAATTTTGAGTGGAGCTTTCTGAGTCCTTACAGGATGGGAAGCTTTCGAGCTCCCAAAATTTTGTAAGTTGGTCATCTATTCTTTCAGTCATAGTTAAATTGCAACGAATAGATTTCAGACCGGCATTTGGTGTGAGATTGTTGGTGATAGGGCCTGCAAGTAGCCACCCCAACTTAGAATCTTGCAACATAGGTTGTTTTTTACCAAGCGAAAGCTGCTCTGGGCTTATAAGTTCCCAAAATATATCAGCTCCCAGCAACACGTCAATTTGAGACGGCTGATTAAATGTTGGATCGGCCAAGGTGAAAGATGAAGGCAGTTTAAGATGCTTTATATCAACATATCGCTTAGGAAGTTGATCTGTAATTTGTGGCAGTACTAAAAATTGAATATTTGCTGTAAATGGCGAATTTATTGACTTTATTTGAGCATGGCAACGCTCGGGAGTTACTTCAAGAGTGGCATTGCCTATGCCTAGGATGTTAGTAGTACTGAGTGGTTGAGAAGGCAGCTCCAAGCGACATTTTAAGCTGCCGCTCATGAAGGAGGACTGGCTAGCACAGTCTAAAAGGGCCTTAATAGTTTCCTTTTTATTATTGTTGGGATTGATGATCTCTATTAATGCAGTAGATAATAGCACCTCATTAGTAGAAATTACTGACATGGAAACAGAAGAGTTGGAGCCCTCACTATTAATGTTGTTGGTT
Organism: Ypsolopha scabrella; assembly: GCA_910592155.1. NCBI lineage: Eukaryota > Metazoa > Arthropoda > Insecta > Lepidoptera > Ypsolophidae > Ypsolopha > Ypsolopha scabrella. Next base: position 14,472,140 of record OU342987.1, read on the forward strand.
TCTTTATTGGATGTTAAAGGTGAAGATGGTGAATTAACTTGTTTGTGTAGTAGTGTGTTGTGTCGCCCCTTACATACACGACAACCTCCAAGCCTGCATCGGCGCGTATCATGGTCGGGTCGCAAGCAGTTGTGGCACAGCTTCAGCTTGTTGACTTGCGCCCATCTGTGCTCCTCGTCAAGAGCCTTGAGTACGTTGCATTCGTGCGCGCGATGTATGCCTTGGCAAAAGACGCACGGGCGAGGGTTGGACTGTTGAGCTGAAATCATGAACGATTTGGTATATTTAACTGGTTTAGGTCCACTTGCTTGTTTATACGTTTGCGCAACAGGCACAGACGGTTGTTTGTCCCTCTTGGACCGATAAACAGACTCTAAGACGTCAGCTCGATTGTTGAGAAACCTTTTGAAGTTCTCTAGGGTTGGTAACTCGTCCAGATCATTACGATACTCTTCCCATTTTATGCCCGTGACTTGATCAAGTTTTGTTGTCATTATATGTATGATAATTGTGTCCCAGTATTCGGTGGGCTGCCCAAGGTTCTTAAGTGCTCTTAGGTTTTTTGTTACGTGATCACTTAGAAACCTCAGAGCTTTATCAGACTCACGCTGGAGTGGCTCAGTGCTAAAAAGAGAATTTAGATGATTGTTCACAAGCTGACGCTTATTATCATATCTACTACACAATAGACTCCAGGCTTCAGAATAGTTGACTTCTGAGACCTCCAAATTTGAAATAACCCGCGCCGCTTCGCCCTCGAGGTACGAATTTAAGTAATGAAACTTATGAATTGATTTTATTTTCTCATTTTTATGAATTAAGGATTCGAATGTATCGCGGAACTCCATCCATTTGTAGTAAGCACCATCATACCTCGATATTTTAATTAACGGTAGCTGAAAGCCCATAGAACTGTCATGACGATCATGCTGACAAGTGTGCTGAATGATAGATTCATTTAAGCTAAGCCTAGACCTCGAAGCTTCATCAAGCTTATCTTGAGCAGCCGCTATATTTGAGTACAAAGAATGCTCAATGTAGTCCCGTTCTGCAAGCTCAGCATCCAAACAATGCGAATTAAGAACCTCTATCTCAGATTGCAGCTCATCAAACCTTTGGTATAAATCTTTCATTTTATTTAATTTTAGAGATAACTCGTTAAATGTTATTGACGAAAGTGATTCATCCCCTTCGAGTGTCCTTAAGTAATTAGAGAATTTAGTTATTTGACCTTTTATAGAACTACGCCTGGCCTTAAGATCGGCAAGGGTAGTATTAGCGAGATCTTGAGACAAAGAAGAGGTTTGTTTATTTGTTGCACTTGTTCCTTCAGTCATTTTTGCAAGAAACTTGCTATTAAAGGAACAATTACAAGAATGAATTCCTACAAAATAGTAAGGTCAATAAACAACACGACAAAAGATGAATCACGCAAAAAATAACGGTCGCAAACAACAACCAAGTGATAATAAATCCGGCTTACGCTTGTTTGGTTCGTCGCGAAGACTCAACAGGTTGTAGGTAAACAAAGAATCAGCTGCGCCTGCGGCATAGCTCAGGCGAAAACCGGTTCAATACGAGCTAGCTCGACTCGAAGCCGTCTTCACACCAAACTGTCGAATGTGAGCGCTGGAATGCACAGAAAGTATTTTGCTAAATATTTTTGCGAATTAGCTTTTTATTTATGGATGGATTGAATTCCCGTTGTATTGTTCTACCTATACGGTTTTATAAAGTGATGATGCGTAGGCATGTACAAAAAGATAGATTGATAGGAAAGTTTAGTAAGCTGGCTATAGGTACGCAGCGGCTAGGGCATGTATGTAGATAATTATGCGGCGGCAAAAATATATAGGCAAGTTGGTATTTACGTTTACCCAACTACATAGATTGAACTGTCAAAGAGAAAAAGCGTGCAAGTGCGCTTTAATTATGCAGGTACTACAAATAAATTGATAGGTTGGTAATAAGTAAATAGATAAATTGATGTAGTACCTATATAGATGAAGATGGGCCAGAGGAAGCACTGTGCTCAGGCATGCAGTGGCTGGCTAAAAGAAAGATAATTAGGACACGCAATTGACACAAGAAAAGACGCCCCACTATCAGCACAAATTGAAAGGAAATTAAATAAAGGACTGGGCTCACGGCACGTTCCTTGGTAAGATGAGAAGCGAAGCGTCGGCAAATGAAGAGATAACACCTTCACACCACTAACAAACCGTCAATATGATCACCGTATATTCTTTGTGACGTAGTTGACTCCATCATTCGTCGTCTTTGCACGAAGAAAGTCCTCCAAAAGTCGATTTCGACAATCCGAAAATATCTTGTGATCAATCTTCGTGTTCTTTCGATGCTTGTTGTGAGAATCAATCAGGGATGTTTCTTGAAATAACTGGAAGCTTCTAGCTGTGGCGTTGTGGCTATCCAAAATGGCGATGAACAACGATGCGCCCACGCCGACAATTTGATGCGTAGTTTCTTCAATCTTATTTGAATCTTCTGGAGCGAGAGGTGAGCGACCCGGTCCTGTCACGGTCGCCAATTTATGTTCCCACGGGATCATAAAGTAAAGAAGTTTGTGCAATATAACGTATTTAATAATAATTTACAATAGAGCGTGGTGTCTATCTGATATCAAGTTTGCGTGTGTCGAACTGGTTCGCTGCTTCCCCCGTCCCCCCGCGCGCCGACGACCGGTTATGTGGCTTGTAGGCGCGAACACATATATGGGCAACCACCGGCCCGCGGGCCGCAACCGGCCCGTTCAGGTTTTTAAAACGGCCCGCGGCGGGGAACAATTTAAAATTACACTAACATTTTACCGGAAAGTCGCGATTTGTTGTTTTCATGCAACTTCTTTGCCGATCTGAGTAAAGGAGCGAGTGAGTGAAAGGTGAAAACTAACAAATAAGCAGGGATGAAAATAAATAAATTCAAGTCACTAACCAGGGTAACCTAGAAGAAATTGCAAAAGTCTTTGTGTCTAGTTATTAGTGGAATTGATTTAGATGTTAGTAGTCTACTAGTATCTATTATAAATGATGAAAATATTACATTGTAAGTTTTCTAGTTGAACCTGGGTTCACCGATTGCGTCAATATTTTAGTATACTATACACATCAATCTACAGCCCGCGAGTTCATGAGCATATGATTGTTTGGCCCGCGACTTACCAAAGGTTGCCCATGCCTGGTCTAACAAGCAATGAAACTTTTTACGAAGTCTAGTACTCGCATAAATGCGATTGTAAGATTTTCACTAGTAAATATTGAAACGGATGTTTGTTTTACACAATTGGGTGACAGGTCAAGGAATTTTTTTACAACGTGTAATACAAGATTTTAGGTGGTAGAGCTGATGCCGGGCTCGACTGTGGAGGTACCACCATCTTACTCGCAAATCCTCCCGAAGTTATTCGGGGGAGAGTAAGAGAACAGCTCTCAGGCAAAACCAGGCAGCCCACCTTTGCCTGGGACCGATGGATGGCGGTATATCCATCAGACTGGTGACGGGGCAGCGGCGTCACTGGTGCAAGGGTTTCGGCACCGCGCTCACCAACCCGCCTGTCCAGCGTGTGTGAGTATGGGCATTTCTTCCAGGAGGAACGCCAAGAGTGGCGAAATCCTGGAAAGGCCTATGTCCAGCAGTGGACGAAACAGGCAGATGGATGGATGGATGGTGTAATACAAAAGCAAGTATAAATTATGTATTGGTTGTGTTGTATGTCTATAGAATATATATCTTTGCCCAGAGCTCCGCCCACATTGTTAACACCCCCTATAGCATGTGTGTTGACCAGGGTCACCACGTACCATGAGAATAAAAAAAACCGCATCCAAATCCGTTGTGTGGTTCTCGAGTTAAAACGGAACATGCATGCGTATAGACAGGACAGCCAGACAGACAGACAAAAAATCAAAAAATTGTGTTTTTGACTTTTGTACAATACTCATCAACAACCCATGTTTTGAAAAAATAATAAAATCAGACACGACTTAATTTTACTACTTTTACTTTATTATTAGTATAGAAAAAGTGGCGGTAGCTCAGGAGTAGAGCGCTGGCCTCTCAATCTTGAGACCCAGGTTCGATGCCCGGCGGGCATGCACCAATGAATTATTCGGAATTTATGTGCATTGTATTTGTGTTCTTACCTAATGTAAGTATTACTTGCTGAACGGTGAAGGAAAACATCGTGAGGAAACCTGCATGCCCTAAAAGCGTGTATTTGTGCCCGAAGTACGGCGATGGGGCTCACCACCATCACGTTGGGACGTAATAATCGTCGCTGAAACGCGGGTGTACCGGGTGTGCACTGTGACACAGTTCACACTCGGGAACAACTCTGCCAACCCCTCGGGGATTCATGTCGTGATCACATCTCTAAAACATTTTATCCTGGAAAATCTGCTAGTTTTCTTTGAAGGACTAAACACATGGACGACAAGCAAGTCGTTATAAATCAAAATATCTCAAATCATAATATTACTGGTCCCATGTTCATGTCCCTTAGCCGAGCTCTATGCAAATGAACCGACCTATTTGCATTAGACAAATATCGAAACGTTCGATAATTGTTATAGTCGATTAATTTAAATTAGGAACGAGTGTTCCGGCTGTGTGGGGTCTTTGACCGACTCCGGCGCATTGCTGTGTTGCCAGCACTTCCAAAATACCTATAGGTATCTTAAATAAAAAAGTCGTGTCTGTACATTAAATAATTTTTGCGAAATTTTAAATGAAATGGGTTATTAGTATTGCACTGAAGCCAAACATACATTTTAATGAATTTTTGTCTGTCTGTCTGTATGTATGTTCAGTTTTTACTCGAGAATCAATCAACGGATTTGGATGCAGTTTTTTAATTATCACCCTAGTGACCCTCGTCAACACATAGGCTATAAGAAGTGTTCATAAAATAACGCCCAATCTGAAAACGGGGTAAAGATTTAATAAACGCTTTTAACTCGAGAACCACTCAACGAATTTGGATGCGGTTTTTTTATTATCACCGTAGTAACCCTGGTTAACACATCGGCTTTAAGGGGTGTTCATAAAATAACGCCCAAGCCGAAAATGGGGCAAAGATTGAGTAAAGCGAAGTTTTCATGTATTAAGTGCAGCAAGGAATTTTAATGACCATCACTACTGGGTTGAACTCAGCTTTTGCTGTTTTCTGTCGCTGCTATTGCGTGGTGTTAAGGCCCAAATTGGCCTGCAGCTTGGCAGTAATAAACCCATTTCATATAAAATTTCGCAAAAATATTCAATGTACAGAGACACGACTTTTTTTACTAGGGACTTTTTGTTAGTATAGATTTTAAATTCTAGCCTGGCAACACCAAGCTGTATGTTTTGGTTTAATTAAGGAGAGACATAAGCAAGTTGGTTTGTTTAAACCATTTAGCTTAATTATTTATTGTCACTTATTTTTAATGGTTTATTTTATAGATTGAATTCTATTATAACATTTTATTTTGTGTTTTCGTTTTGTGTCACCTGTCAATTTCTAAATTATAATAAATAATGATACGCGGCAAAAGTGAATAAATTGGCTTATTGACTTTAACGCATATTCCTATATTTACCTATATATAGCCAAATTCATACTGAAGGCCGGTAAGTGATCAAGACCAAGGTTCAATGACGCTTCAGTCAAGGATGTAGAGGCACAAAAAATACTATACGTATTTTGCAAAAAGGGTCGTTGAACCTTGGTCCTGACCACTTACCGAGTCGCCAGTATGAATTTGGCTATAAAAACGAAAATCAAAAAATATTAAATATTATTAACATTAACATAAAAATAGTATCATCTACTCCCATACTGAAATAAGGTAATTACAACATCCAAAACGGTTTTGTACCTACATTATTATTTATCCGATGTTAAAAGCCAATGTTTTAATAAATAGTATAACACCGCGATTCTTCGCTGCGAATTTATTATGACATCGCTTAGATAACCAATCAGCGAGCAACCAATATTTCGTACAAAGATAACAAACAGGAGACACCAGGGCTGCATGGCAGAAAAACCCTTCGCCTAGCCGCTAGGCCATAGACAATCGTCGTTGCGCTAGGCAAAGGTATCTCTGCCGTGCAGCCTCGAATGCTCACACAAATACAACTATTTACAAATATTTTTTTAATGTTTGATCAAATATTTAAAAAAACTTGTTTTTTTTAAAGAAATAATTGTTGAATAGATTATAAAAATGTCACGCGAAGACGATATTTTTGATGGTCGTAGATAAAATATTGTGTCCAACTGGACATAATTAGCCATAGAGTGCGACACACGTAGTAATAGTAATAGACGTTTTTTTAATAGTAATAGACGTTTAATTCCATGAGAATATAAATATTACACGAAATATAAAAACAATTCTGCCAAACAGCATTACAGTTCGTGGGCAGGAAAAACCCTCTGTTAAACTTAATTAAACTTATGAAATCTATGTACTATAATTTTACAGATTTAATATGATTTTACACAATGTATAATCTTACACTGTAACAGTTCTGGTTAGATTTAGATATCATATCTTTGTAAGAGAAGTGACTTCAACTTTTTTTTTTAATTGATCGAGTTACATTGCATTCTGAGAGATGCAGCCGAGCAAACGAGCACTCGTGTTCCAATGGTTCCGATTATGTCACAGATGCCAAAAATACTATTTTATTTTTCATACATAATAATCGTCGCTGAAAAGCGGGTGTACCAAGTGTGGATTGTGACTTGAATTTCACAGTCCTCACTTGGGAACACCTTAACACCCCCTCGGGGATTCAAATCATGACGATATGTATTTGTTTTATATAAATACCAGCTTTTGCCCGCGGCTCCGCCCGCGTCTTATTCGGTTTAACGACATGCTTTTTTCCGGGATAAAAGTAACTTATGTGTTAAGTTGGGGTATAAGCTATATCCATTCTAAATTCCATCCAAATCCGTCCAGCCGTTTCAGCGTGAAAGAGTAACAAAACATACACACAAACACACACAAACTTTCGGATTTACCTATATAATATTAGTGTGAAGTGTGAAGAATGAGATAATATAGCCTTGTCTTATATCAACACAAAAGATTAATAACCGCGCCAATTACACACCTGATGTATGAAATAACAAAGCCTTGTCTTATATAACCACAAACGATAAGGACCACGCTAATTAGACACCTGATTTTTCAATGTTATTGATCTATCCTACAGGAACCATGCATTTTTCCGGGATAAAAAGTAGCCTATGTGTTAAGTTAGGGTATAAGCTATATTCGTTCTAAATTTCATCCAAATCCGTTCAGCCGTTTCAGCGTGAAAGAGTAACAAACATACACACACACACACACGCACAAACTTTCGCATTTATAATATTAGTAGGAAAGTATGAAAAAATGATTGGGCTAATTTACTTAAAAATCAAATAAGGAATCTAAAAATCACACTAATATTATAAATAGGAAATTTTGTGTGGGTTTGTTACCCTTTCACGCTGAAACGGCTGGACGGATTTGGATGAAATTTAGAATGGATATAGCTAATACCTAAACTTAACACATAGGCTACTTTTTATCCCGGAAAAAAGCATGTCGTTAAACTGAACAACACGCGGGCGGAGCCGCGGGCAAAAGCTGGTAATATAATAATTTAATAAATTGTGTGTGAAATTTTGAATCAGCAAACAACGGCAGAGAAATAAATTAAAACAAATTAACTGGTACCAAGTGTGTCCTAAAATAATAGAACCAAAATAAGGTCGTCTAGCTATCTGAGTTTATTTACCCAGATGCTTGTTTTATGAGTACATGCACATACATCACAACAAGGGACGTTAGATCACACGCACATACGTAAGTACATACATATAAACATACACAACAATTTGCCCAATCGCATAAATTATAGAATTAATTAATAGTCAACAGTAGGACCAAAACAGAGACTAAATACATGGACGTAAGAAGGAATCTACAGACCATACTAGGTTCTGAAAGAAGATGTAGGTATATGTTGTGACTAGAAAAGAATAACGCTTTAAAGAAAAATAACCAGCCAAGTGCGAGTTGGACTCGCGCCCTGAGGGTGCCGTACCATTCTGATAAACGATTTAAATTAAAATTACCTACGAAGTTATAGAAACTGTATGAAACAAAACTGCAAAATTAAGTTGGTCGAGTATTCGGGTCCATCCATCCATCCATCAGCCTGTTGTGTCCACTGCTGGACATAGGCCTTTCCAGGATTTCGCCACTCTTGGCGGTACTCCTGGAAGAAATGCCCATACTCACACACGCTAGGCAGGCGGGTTGGTGAGCGCGGTGCCGAAACCCTTGCACCAGTGACGCCGCTGCCCGTCACCAGTCTGTTTTATATAAGGCCCGGCGATTGGGGATGGATATACCGCCATCCATCGGTCCCAGGCAATGGTGAGCCGCCTGGTTTTGCCTGAGAGCTGTCCTCTTACTCTCCCCCGAATAACTTCGGGAGTATTTGCGAGTAAGATGGTGGTACCTCCACAGTCAAGCTCGGCATCAGCTCTACCACCTGCTATTATTATTATACTACCTGTATTCGGGTATGTAACCCTAAACCTATATAAAAAAATTGGTGTTTTTAGTATTTGTTGTTTGAATAAAGAATATAGCACATAATATACAGAAAATTCCAAATTCCTTACTAGTTTAATTTTTGAGATAGACCCCGTAACAAACATGGTCTAAAACTGACAACTTGCGTGGCACCCAAGTTAGAAGTCCGATTTTTATATCAGCACTATGGGACGTCGTCGACCTCTGTTGGAGGTATTAGTTTCAATTTGATATTATAACGAGGTCCGACAGACAGACGGACAACAAAGTGATCGTATAAGGGTTCCGTTTTGTCATTTTGAACCCTAAAATTTTGAAACAAAAAAAACATATCGTTATGGAATTATTCCCGAGAGGGTGCCAGAGGCGTTACGTAGTGTGGGCTGTCAATAGAAACGGTTATAACTACTACCTCTTTTAACCGACGATTTTTACGTCCCAACATGATGGTTGAGCCTTATCGCCGCCGTACTTCGGGCACAAATACACGCTTTTAGGGCATACAGGCTTCCCTTCAGCGTAAATAGATACACAATAAGCATAAAAATTGTGAAAAAATGTTACTAGCTGGACCAGCAAGATTCGAACCTGGGTCAGTCCTTGAGTTCTAAGCTAAGCCGCTGCCTTTGTACATGGCTAAAGAAAGCATGTATATAAGAAAAAAAACTGCAATTGGAAGAATAGGTAAAATCATCATAGTTTTATTATTATATTTCAGGTTGCAAGTCGCAGGTTCGAATCCTTGTCTTCAAATTTGTTTCTAATAGATCTTTTGTAATTCGCAATGCACTCAAATAATAATATTTAGAGTATTCCAAAGCAATGGATCTCGCAATAAAAACATAATCTAGGCTTCGTCCTAGTTTTCTACATTTTACAAAACATTCGCTTGAAAACCGTACATATTAATATGCTCAGAACATATTATGAAATCTCTTTGTTATAATTTTCTCAGAAACCGTTTTCCTTGTTTACCCGAGTACGCAGAATTATGAAATAAATATTAGGAGCACGATTTCGCTAATGATCAGAATTTCCTATAAATCTACATTTCTAATACACTACAGAATTAGTAAACAGACATTGTATTGTAAAATTCTTGTAGCACATATTTATAAACAGTTTAATGATAAAACAAAACAAAAACAAAGTTTCTAGTTTTGGGGACAAAAAATCAAATTAAACTAATTAAAAGTCATATTATTGATATTAAAATTAGAAACATCCAGATAGAACAAGTTCCTGAAGTGCGAAATTTAGGAGTTATATTCGATGAGAGATTAAGGTTTGAGAAGCATGTCTTAGAGACAGTGAAAAATTGTTATTATAGGTTGAAAGTACTATACAAAGTACGTGAACATCTTAGCGTGGATACGAGAATTCACCTTTGTGAATCGCTGATTTTATCAAAGCTTAACTACGCTGATACAGTTATTGGCGGGTGCTTATTAGCTAGAACTCGGAAATTAATTCAAAGAGTGCAAAACTCCTGCGCAAGGTTCTGTTTTCCGGTTCCCCGCCGAGCACATATTACACCTTACCTAAATAGAAGTAATTTATTAAACATGGAATCACGACGCGCACTACACTTCGCAACGTTACTTTTTGGCGTAATTAAAACAAAAAGTCCGCTTTATTTGTACAATAAACTTAAATTCTCTCAACATCAGTTACGTATTCCCCAATTGTTACTTTGTCCATCCCATAGAACATCTTTATTTCGAGGAAGTTTTCGTTACTGCGCCACAAAATGTTGGAATAATATCCCTCCCCCTCTCAAGCTCTCTTCATCAGTAAATAGTTTCAGATGTAGGTATAAAAGATTTTTAATCAATGTCCAAAAAGAGAAGCAGCAATTTAATTGATATTTTTTCGTTACATATTGTATAAAATAAAGTATATTATATGTTTTCATTTATATTTATTTTTATTGTATTTTTATAGATAAATATAATATATATATATTTAGTTATTTATTCATTTTTGTTTTACAAAAGTTGTTCTGTTTTTTGTGTGTTATTTGTTATGTTATGGATGGTATAACTGGAACTGCTAACCCAACTTTAAAACATGGGCATCCGCTGAAAATCAGCGTCGTGGCCGTAGCTGCGATAGTATGCTGAGCGGAGACCTTTTTGGTATCATTTAGTTTTTAAGTAGTTAGAATATTTTATAAGATGTTTTGTTAATACAACTAGGTAAAAGTCTTGAGTAATTTCTGGTACCAAATAAACATTTTTTCTTTCTTTCTTTCTTTCTTTGATAAACTTTTAACAAAAAAATAATAACCGACTTCAAATATTAATTTTATTCACTAAAAAGTTTTAAATAATTACGATGGTACCAAAATAACACTTGCCGACTTCTTTCTTCCTGAAACATATGTTATCTAGAAATCGGCGCATTCTATATACATATGTAACACTAAAAGTTTCCGGAACTGGCCACTTACATAAACAATATTTAAAAATTTATTGCAACATTTGAAAATAGAACTCTTTGGCTGTAGAATGCAGTTTGTTTCATCTTTGTCTTTGTCTCTTTTTTTCATGTCTTTTGTTTTTACCTTGTGGCGCCATTTAAAAAATTGTGTGTCTGCATCAACATGGATTTAACTCGGGAAAATTTTCGTAGTATGATTTTCTACGATTTTAAGTGTAATTTGACAGCTCAACAGAGCATCGCTCGGCTTGAAACAGCTTTTGGCAATGAAGCACCATGCAAGACGACTGTTTATAGCTGGTTTGCAGAATTCAAGCGTGGTCGTATCAATCTCAGTGACGAATCTCGCGATGGTCGGCCGTCCACCGCTGTGACCAACAAAAACATCGATGCTGTGCGCCGTATGATTGAAACAGACAGGCATGTGACCTACCATGAAATTCGCGCATCCTTAGAAATAGGCATGAGTCAAATACAATCAATCCTACACAAACATTTGGGTGTGAGAAAGCTGTGCTCGCGGTGGATCCCACACAAATTGACCGAGGCTCAAAAAACGGACCGCGTCACTTGGTGCAGTGCCATGCTTACCAGATTCAACGAAGGTGCGTCAAATTTGGTGTGGGACATAGTAACAGGTGACGAAACATGGATTTATTGCTACGATCCCAAAACAAAGCAGCAATCGAGCGTATGGGTCTTTCAAGATGAGCCGAAACCAACCAAAGTGGCGCGCGTGAAAAGTGCATCTAAGCGGATGATTGCTTCTTTTTTTAATAAAACTGGACACGTGGCTACTGTTGCTTTAGAGAATCGTCGTACCGTGAATAGTGACTGGTACACGACCATTTGTTTGCCGGAAGTTATTGATGAACTCCGTAAAAATAACCGTAAATGCCGTATCATCCTGCACCACGACAATGCTAGTTCTCACACGGCCAGACAGACAAACGACTTTTTGAAGACGAAAAATGTAGAACTCATGAGTCATCCTGCATACAGTCCCGACCTGGCACCTTGTGACTTTTGTCTGTTCCCAAAAATTAAGAACCAATTACGCGGTCAACGATTTTCATCACCAGAAGAGGCTGTCGAGGAGTATGAAAAACACGTTTCAGAGGTCACCACAGGGGAGTGGCACAAAAGTTTTCAAAACTGGTTTGATCGAATGAAAAAGTGCATAGACGCCAAGGGAGATTATTTTGAAAAACAATAAATTAATTTTGTACCCTACATAGTATTTTTTCATATTCATTCCGGAAACTTATAGTGCGTCCCACGTAGTATACAAAACAAAAACCATTGTGGGAGCGCTAACTTCTAGAGAACATGTATTTCAGGAAGAAAGAAGTCGGCAAAAGTGTTGTTTTGGTATCATCGGTCATTATGTAATTATTTTAAACGTTTTAGTACATGTCTGCTATATAATTTGAAGTCGGTTATATATATTTTTTTATGTTTATTTATTTCACGCTTTTTAGTGTTGACGGGTTAAATTGTGAAAAATGGGTAGACTACAGTGAGCACTCTGATTGCTGTCCCGTGGCATAATGACAATTTTCAAGTTATATCCTACAATTGAGAGTTATGTGCTGTCATCCGTTAAGGAGTTCCATGGTGATGAAGCCAAGATCGAAGCTTGGTGGGCATATTGTCAATTTTCAAGTAATACCCTAGAATTAGCACACTCACACAAAGTGATAGCCGAAATCTCGTGTTATGTGCTGTCATTCGTTGAGAAGTTCAATGGTGATGAGGCCAGGATCGAAGGTCAGGTAGCATAATGATTAACACCTTGCAATCAGCATCATGGTAAAATGCTTTTGCCGCAATATCGAGTGATATACTGTCATCCATGGAGGAGTTATATGGTGATGAGACCAGGATCGAAGGTCAGGTGGATATGTCAATTTTCAAGGAACACCTTGCCATCAGCATCTTGGTACAAAGCGTATGCCGCACTATCGAGTGATATGCTGTCATCCATTGAGGAGTTCCACTGCCTATCTCTAAAGACCATCATCAGATCACAACCAAAATAAAATAAGACTTACCTGGAAGCAAACTCTTACAAACAATAAAAAAAAAATCAAAGAATGCCGGAGATATTTGCCTCAACATCTAGTGAATGCCGTCATCCGTTGAGGAGTTCTGCGGCCTATCTCTGAAGACCATCATCTGACCACGATAAAACTAAAATGGGACCTACCTGTGGCAGCAAACCCAACCAAACAAAAAAATAAATACAAATCGGTTAAGATTTGCGAAAGGTATGGAGTAACATACCCCAAAAAAAAACATACATTCGAATTGAGAACCTCCTCCTTTTTTTAAGTCGGTTAAAAATAGGGACAGGGTGATAACTTGTACAGCGAAATGTAGGTCTACAAATTGAAATAGATAAAGAAACGTCTTGCTAATTATATGGCACAAAACTACAAGAAGTTTGCCATCCATTTTAAATTAGATCTAATATATACCCTAATATATAAAACTAACGTATAAAACTTGAGGCTCCTTACTCTACTCGGAGATCTATGAGTCTGAATATCCCTTGCGCGCGCACTAATCATCGCCAAAATTCCTACTTTATTCGAGCATGTTCCCTTTTCAATTCAGTTAGTGATAGAATCGACTTATTCTACTCCAAGCGTAGTGAAATGGTAAAACTTTTTGTTGGTGATTTTTGTCATCACGTCAGTCAACCAAGTTAACTTCTTAGTTATAGACAAAATGTATAAAAAAAAACTTTAATAATTTAGAGCAATAAATGTAACCTATATTATATTTTATCTAAATAACTGTTCTCCTAAGATCAATGTAATCTACTTTAGTGCTACCTGTGAGACTATTTAAGCTTATTTGTGTTCATCTCTCCATATTATAAAAATAAAATTATAAAAATAATAACAAATAGGTAGTAAGGAAGTCGTGTCTGTATACTGAATATTTATGCCAGATTTTAATTTAAATGGGTTATTACTTTACTAGTATTTTACTGTAGCCAAAACTAAAAATTTTAGGATTTTTCTCCCTCTGTCTGTGCGCCTGTCTGTCTCTATGTATGCATGTAGATATTCCTTTTTAACTCGAGAACCACTAAACGGATTCGGATGCGGTTTTCTTATTATCATCGTAGTGGCCCCGGTCAACATACGGGATATATACAGACATACGAAAAATTTTAGTTTGTCCTTCAGTGCAACACTAATAAATAACCAATTCCAATCAAAATTGGGGAAAAAATTTACGGTACGGAATCCTTAGGGGTATTCTCACTCGCACTTGACCGATTTTATTTTTTATAGTTCTTTTCGGACTCCCCAAGCCGAGTTCGTCCATTGAGAACCATTCGTGGACATGTAGTAAATAAACACTAATTTTGCTCCTACCTCCATGTCAAGTAGAGCTTATGTACCCATTTGAATATGCATGCTTGTCGTAGACCCCAGTTAATTATATTTATAGCTTTTAACATAATTTTACCCAATGAAATACGATTTGCCAGGCGATGTCTGGGTAGGGCAAGAAACATTGGCGTGCATAGAACTTTTTGCTGGAAATATGAGAACATCAAGGTTTGACAATTTAAAAAAATATGAAATATTTAAATGTCATTTTAAAAATCATTATTTGTATGACGCCAGGCAGGGTAGGCACTGCCTACGCTAGAGTACATGATTTCATACAAAAAATCATTTTTTTCAAATTGGTTTTAAATTTAACGTCAAAAAAGTTCTATGCACACCTCTGCCGAGGAACGTGTTTCAGGTCTTAGTTTATCTAGGCTTACCTTCACGGGGCTGGTTTGATATGGGAGATAACTATTGTAAAAATAATATTTTTATAATAGTAGTTTATGATACAAGTGCGGTAAGGAGGCAAAATTTTACGAGGAAAGTTTACGTTTGAAACACGAACGAATCGAGTGTTTTAAACATTACGAATAAGTTACCGCCTTTATCCACGTGTATCATACTACGTTTTTCAATGCATAGTGCGAGTAAATACATGAAACATAAAGAAACAATAAATACTCCAAATTAATAACGATATTAAAACGGCTAATCACGATTTTTATATGGTCAGATTTCACCAGACTAGTTTCACTGTATTCCTATAGTATTCGGAGGCAAACATGCTTACGCGGCGATTCCCCGTTTGACGCTGACTTTTCAATATCGTTGTGAATCTAAACCACGAATCTTTTAGTAGTAAAATTCCAAATGAACTCTAGGCGGGTATTCTTTTTCTCTGCACGCAATTTGCCAACTTGACGAAAATAAACTGCATTCAGTTTGATGCATTCGTAGACTCCGTTCAGTTTAATCGTCGGGCGACACCCACCTCACGTGCTTTGATCCTGTCCTGCTGTCAGTGGTAGGCGGTGTCGTCCGACGATCGAACTGAACGCAGCCTACAAACGCATCAAACTGAACGCAGTTAATTTCCGTCAAGTCTATATAAGGTACACAAGGAAAGACTGCCAACATTACCTCCAAAAAGATTTGAAAGATTTCAAAAAGTTTTGATGCATATAAAATATGACTTTACGAGCACTAGCATCGAAAACAATTTTTTTATATGAGAGACTTTATTTAAGTAATATATTAGACTGAAATATAAATAAAATAATTGAAACACCGCCTCTGTGGTCTTGTGGTTCGAGTAGACGACTACTTAACGAGAGGTGCCGGGTTCTAACCCCGTGAACATTTTTGTGTTCGGCCTGCATGCTTCAGAATAGACGTTTGATTGCACAACGGCCCATATTTGTGCCCGAAGTACGGTGTGGCCCACTAAACACGCTGGGACATAAATCGTCGGTGAACATGGGAGAACGAGTGTGAAGACTTCAATTGTCTAGGTTCACATATGCACTTCACGAGCTTAAAAAAACTACAGACGTAAAGACAGCATTAAATGCATACTACTCCTACGCGAACAGCTTGCTACAATATGGCATAGTATTGTGGGGAAACTGTACAGATATCATTACTTTATTTAAAGAAATGTATTAGAATAATTTTAAATTTAGAAAGAACACAAAGCTGTAAACATCATTTCAAAGACTTAAAAGTCTTAACACTTACTGGTATATACCTATATATATTGGAAGTGTGTATTTTTGTAAAAAATAACTTTCACCTATATCTCCAGTACACCCGGCCTAAAAACTTAAAAGACCAATAAACAGACAAATTACAGATAAAACAGTCAGGTCCATTAGCCATGTCAGTAAAAATATTTAAAAAATCCCAGAAATAATAAAATGTATTGATAATCATCAAAAAATTTAAAATATATTCAAAAGCATCCTAGTTAAGAAATGCTATTATTCTCTGCAAGAGTTTTTACAGAATGAGTTTCTAGACGATAAGTAATAAATAAAGTAAATGCTAAAGGTAAAATTTAATATTGTATAAATACATAAATATATTACTTTAATTATTTTATGTTTAAGTAAATTTAACGCAAGTAAGAGCTATACAACAACATGAGCAATAAAGATTTGAGATTTCACAACCCACAACCTAAATTCGGAAACACCGACGCAATCTTCAGTGTCCAAAAATTAAATGTACATCTTCACACACTAAGATAACATAACAAATATTGAGCTAGAAATAACAAGCAAAGCAAAGGAAAGCAACTACTCACATGCAAGACAGAATGCAGTAACTGAAAGAGGTATTGCATTTTTATATGATCATCAATAGCGTAGCACTGACATTTAAATTAAATTCCCCTAACACACAAAAGGTCTGATTTCTTCGCACTTCCCCTTAACAGAAAATTTCTATGAAGAAAGCCGCTTTGTTGGATTTTACTCACTTTTAGATTAACTTTTCTTGGAAAAAGAAAATTGACTTTCTTAGTACAAGTATTTCTTCGTTTGAAAGTGTCATTAGGGCTTCTAAGGGCAATAGAGTTTGTTCATTTTAGACATGTTTTTTTAATAACAATAATATGTCATTATTATTTCAACTGATGCCGGGCCCAGTGGGGCCCGAAATAAATCCTGAATTTTTTTTTCTTTTCTTTACATATTAAAATGTTATACAAAACAAAAATAAAAAACAAGCTATAAAAGTTTATATAAATTTATTTTATTTTCATTTTAAAATACAACAATAGGTATTCAAAATAGGGTTTCGTGCACCTGTGACATAATGGACCAATTGGCACACTGCTACTTGTTTACGAAACGAAGCAAAGATAGCAGTCTGTTGAAACCGGTATACAAGGATAACGTTATTCACGTCTTACCGTCAAGAAGGCAACAACGATATTTTTGCGTTATGTTCTTCCATTGAGGTAGGTTAATAAAATACTTATCACCAAATAACATTTCTTTATTTATACTTGCGATTGTCGGCACTTGGTAAAACTTGGAAAGCATCATAATTAAATTCACTTGTACTTGTTTCACTGGTTTTTATTTTAAAATTTACTATTTAATCCCGACCGGTTTCGGTTAGATACCTAAACCATTCTCAAGGTATTAAGGAATTCAGGAAATTAAACTAACAATACGACGAGCCATTACAGAATACAATGACCAGTTAAAAAAATGAATTCATTGAGAATAGTGTATTAACCGAAACCGGTCGGGATTAAATTGTAAATTTTAAAATAAAAACCAGTGAAACAAGTACAAGTGAATTTAATTATGAACATTCCTTGAGGCTGTGATTATCTGTCTCGCCCTACCCCAGGGCAAAGTTTATAAGGCCAAAAACATAAAAATACAACCAAAAAAAAAAACAAATAACGATGTTTTGGACAGATTCTTTTAGTTCTTATTATCACAAGAATAACGTTATAAACCCCTTACCGCCAATAACCCGTTGACACTTTATTTATCGGCACCAAACTTGAAGGATTTTCCCCATATTTTGAGGACGCCATCATTAATAAAAGTTATCACACGGGGGCACCTGAGCTCAATAAATTGACATTGACAACACGGTACACTGTAGAGCAGTATTACAATTCAACTATTTCGTCTTTAAATTTGGACTTAGCATGCGACATCTAGCGTCATATTAAACTCCAAGCCGCGGCAAGCCGTTTAAAAAACCGGTCAAGAGTAAGCCGAAGCAACGCGTCGAGTTAAAAATATATACATCGTTGTACGTCACGTTTTAAAAGCTAGCAAAGTAGTTTTTTATTTGTCTCAGTATGTATAAACAAACCCTGTTTTTTTTTAAACGCATTTTTTTGTTTTTACGCAATTGTCTGTTATCTTTTTGATCAAATCAAATATATTTATTTCAGACCAAATTAGTCCATATTTAAACACAATAAAACAAAACATGGAAAAGAAAAACCAGGCAATAATAAAGATAAAAATGAAAATTAATAAATTAGAATTCAATGTAAAATATAAGATACAAAATACTTACTTTCAATTTTAATTTCAATTTAAAATAATTTTAATTTGGAGCGCCCAAACCTGCAGCTCCGGACATATGGCGGTATACCCAATGTCCCATCAATGGACAGTCCTCTCTATTCCTGAGAGTGCTCAGGATGCTGTTGAGACTGCAATTGACCCTATCTCTTAGTGAGGCTATGCGTTTACGAACGAGAGCATGAAAGTTATCAGTTCGAGCCTCCGCAAACATGCCTGACGCGCTACAAAATCTGGGCAGTCTCAACATCACCCTGAATGCATTATTATATTGCACACGGAGAGCATTGAAGGCCCTCTGCGTATAGCTGACCCACAGGCCTCCCGTGTAAAGTGACTGACAGTATGCTTTAAACAGCGTTATTTTGACTGGTTTCGTGCATCTTGCAAACCTGCGGGCCAGCATATTGCAGCGGACCGCCAATGCTCTGCGCTCTCGTTCTATATCAACGTCGTTGCTGAGATCTTCGGTGACCCAGTGACCCAGGTATTTAAACTGCGTTACCCTATGAAGAGGAGAATCATTAAGTGTGATGGTTGGCAAGGAGGTGTGTGTTTTCTTTCCTGCCTTGAATACAAGCAGCTCGCTTTTCTTAGCATTATACCTGAGCCAATGGGCACTCACATAAGATTCACAGATGCCTATAAGCTTTTTCAGTGCTACAATAGATGGCGCCAACAGGACCATATCGTCGGCATAACTTATATTGTTCATGATATGTCCGTCAATAGAGCATCCTACGTTGGCTTTACAGAGCTGTGCTATCAAGTCATCGACGTACAAATTGAAAAGCTTAGGCGAAGATAATCCACCCTGTCTGACTCCACACTTCAATTTGTACGACTCCGACATTGCGTCTCTCCATCTAACATTGTTAACTTGATTTCCGTACCAGAACCTAAGAAGATTGATAGTTGTGATGGGTACATTGGAGTCCTTTAACTTTCTCCATAACAGCGGATAAGAGACAAGATCAAAAGCTTTACTAAGATCTAGAAAGCACGCATAAACTGGTGTTTTTCTGTCTGTATAATAGCGGACAGTTTGTTTAAGACACATAATAGCAGTTTCCGTCGATAAATTAGGTCTAAAACCGAACTGGCCACCTTGAAAATGGAGATGCTTCACTAAGTGTCTATCGAGCAAACTGTCTAACACTTTAGCTATTATAGTGGCCAATGAAATCGGTCTGTAGTTGTTGACATCCGCATTATCGCCAGTTTTGTTTTTAACAATAGGCACAATAATCGTCCTCATCAGCTCTGTGGGCAGATAGGCGTGACTAACACAAAGATTAATAAACATAGATAGAACACGAGGAAGGTGCACGCCCGCATGCTGAAGATGCTCGATGCTGAGGCTATCGTGTCCAGGAGACTTGCCTCTCGTCATATTCTTTATTACGCTAGAAACTTCTTTAGCACTAAATCTAACCGGAGGTTTCAGACCAGACTCCTCAGCATCGACCATCGACTGTGGCTCGTTTTAATGTTTTGTCTATTATTTACAACGTAAATGGAGGAACATGTATAATATCTGCAGTGTTTTAAATATTTTTTATAATATTTCTAATTAAATATAACATAACTATATTTTTAGAAACAACTTGCTTACTCAACGAAATGAAATAAAATAAAATGAAGACCTTATTTTTGCGATGTAGTTTAATTGTCTCAGTATGTAGAAACCAATCCTGATATATTTTTTTAAAACGCAATTTTTTGTGTTTACGCAATTGTCTCTTTTTTATGTTTTGTCTATTAATTACACCGTAAATGGAAGAACATATATTATATATTTTTCTGCAGTGTCTTAAATATTGTTTGAAATAATTCTACCTATAATTAAATATAACATAACTATGTTTTTAGAAACAACTTGTTTATGCTTACTCAATGAAAAGAAATAAAATAAAATTAAGACCTTATTTTTGCGATGTAGGTACATAAATATACTTGTCGCACGTTAAGATTCCCATTAATTTGAATTGGAAAATCGCTATCATAAATGGTACTAAAATTCAAGCAATTCTCAGTATTTTCTTTTTATTTTTTCTGTCTTTTGTTTGTACAAATATTTTGTAAGACAATATGCATAAGTACTGCATTGGAAAAAAATCATAGCATCCAAACAAGTTTTATACTAGCTCTCACATAAATTACTAATAATCTAATACACTTATAAATAACTAAATCGCAATATTACGATTTCTCCCAATACTCATTAAATTTTATAGGCCGAACCAAGTTACTGCTCAGCAAATTGTACTTAACCGACAATTTTCGCTTTATGAAAACACGGAAAGTGTGAAGCGGACCATATTTCAGAATGCTTATATTTCAGGAAGATAATTTTTCATTATGCTTATTTGACGCCACTGAGGTATGTTATTAATAACTTTACACCAAAAAACAATTGGGTATACATTTTAGACGCAATTTTTTCGTTTTAAATTTTTTTAAATACATTTGCTCAAAAATTGTACTTTCAGTGGCAGTAAATGTAGTAAATTTTACCGTACTTTTGCGATTTACTTTCATTTTAATTTTATTTCTACAAGTCTAATTTAAAACTTGACTAGCAAGGAGTTTTATATAATGATGTCAACTTTTTTAATAGAAAAATTAATTAATAAAACAAAGTGCTATGTATTTGCAAATGCGACTAAAATTATTATAACTGTATTTAATTTTCTCAGTTTTGAATAGTTTTATTTTGTGACTAATGAGTTTTATTTCATCTAGAAAAATTTTAAAGGCTGAACGTTAAAGTAATTTTGGTATATATATGCATAGGCAGGCATGCGTATAATGCAACTAATCCGTAGAATGAAAACGGCGAAACTAGCGTATCTGATTGGATAATATGAAATATTAGCCAATGACAGGCCCGGAAAGAGCCACAGATCATTCACTATAAGAAGTCCCGTGGCGTAGGAAATGGTAGCACTGCATATAATGTTGCCAATGGCTCACGTAGCATTCACCCTACTACACATTCATAATATTTACTTAACTGCGTTTTTTATATATTAATTAGACTACTCTTTAATGGAAATAAAATCTACAGAATGAAAAAATCAAAATTTATCAATTATTTTTTGATTCGTATTTCGCAAACAATACGTATGATCTAATGGTATGAATATCTATACATGTATCTCTGTACTAAAACGGTATTTATTTTTTCTTGTTCTAGCTCGACGACGTTTGTTCTAAATCGTCGAGCTCCCGTGTTTTACGTTTTTGACGATTTTTTCCAGGCGACTTAATGTGAACGTTTTTTTCCGATATGCTTGCAAAAGTGAATAGCTAATTATTATTTGCCCATGAAATTGGCTTTAATTTTAAAGCTGGTAACCCTTTTTTACCAACCCATCATGGCACTGACACGAGATCGAACCTGATCAAGAGGAATCACGTGCATTGTTTGCATTTTCTCTTTCACAAAAGGCGTACCTTCAACACCACCTCTCGGTGGAATTCGTGCACTCCTCTGCAGGCGACGGCAGAATAACAGCGTCGCGGATTTCGGTTTGCGACATATGCTGAGTCGAAGCCTTTTCTCTTTGCCGCGACACACATACCACCAGAATGAATTAACTTTATAATATATGTATTCTGTGTTTAGTTATATGTTTAAGCCTAGTTAGTTTAACCCAAGTTAGTTTGTTAAGTTCATTCGTTTGTATGTTTGTGTTGTGTTTTGAGAATAAATGTTTTATCTATCTATCTAACACAATCTCTTTTGCATTATTGTTCAACCGCTTTGGCAATAATAATACATAATTTTATCAAATAATAAATAATCTGACTGACTACTATAATGACAACAAGAGCTTGACAAGCGGTGATGCCAACATGACGGCAAGGGACAAGTTATGATGAATGGTCTGAAGTCCGCCAATTTTTAATTCTTCAGATAAGTTGGCGGCACTAATACGCATGCCTGTGCGTGAGATTTGCTTTTAATCGTAACAAAATTATCAGGCAAGGATACTCAAACGTTCAGCCTACAAACGCGCGCAATCTTCATTACTACTTTTGTTGTGTGTAAATATGAGTTCATCTGTTTTCTTTCAAATGTATTAAAAAACGTAATGTGGTCAAATAATATTACACTAATTACAAACTTCGATTCGATTATAATAAGTTTACTTATCGCCCTGATATCCCAATGTACAAATAAAATACATGGTTTTTATTACTACTCTTTCCAATTTCAATGTTTTTGTGGAGGTTAAACGTATGGTAAAACAGCGCACCGTTTCAACAAGATTGGGTTACAAACTGGTCTCTCTTTACCCTGTATTTAGTTCAACCGGTGAGCGGTGACAAATTTCCCGGGTTTTTGAGAGCGGAATATGAAACGTAACACAAAAAAACTATGTCAATGCATTTTTTTTAATATCAAACTAGCCTTTTGCCCGCGGCTCTGCCCGCGTTTATTCAAAATCAATCCAATCTCTGCCCCGATTTCGGCTTAGACATTATTTTATCAACACCATTTATCTTCTTCTCTGAATATATAAAAGGCAAACCTGACTGACTCATCTATCAACGCACAGCCGAAACTACTGAACGGATTTCGCTAAAATTTGGCATACAGATAGTTGTAATGACGTAGGCATCTTCTAAGAAAGGATTTTTGAAAATTCGCCCCCTAATTTGGTGAACCGAAATCCACGCGGACGAAGTCGCGGACAAAAGCTAGTATCCTATATGGGTCACTCTACGATGTGTGTGTACAGAAATTGTAGAAAAATATAAATAAAATATGCTAAGAATCATCAAACTTCGCACGCACCGTTTATTAGGGTTCCATACCCAAACGGGACCCTATTACTAAGCCTCTGCTGTCTGTCTGTCCGGCCGTCTGTCACAGGGGTTTACAGTTTCAGCTGTAATAGGAAGAAAGTTGAAATTTTCACGGAACACGTGTTACTATGGCCTCTACCACCGGCGATGCAATGTTCATCGTAACGTAACAGCCACACTGCAATGCGCGTGCGCGCTGATCTGAACTTTATTTCAAAGTAATTCCCGTCGATATTTGTACCAACACACATGATGGAGCTATCAATTTAGATCTAATAAGCGCCTTAAGAATTGCTCAATAAGACAATCAAATAAATATCAAAAAATAAAGCGCCTCAGGATTAGTCAAGCAAATTAAAAGATTCAAACCCACTGGCTACCCCCCATATATATAATTAATCCTACATCCACAAGCCCGTATAAAATTATAAAAGACCGTATCAAAACTTGATTTATGCCTCTAATAAATCACACTTTGGAAGCAATCAAATTCGTATAACAAATAACCAACAATAAGTCGTATTAAAATACCATTAGATACGAAAGTGTACGTGGCATTGGTATCTCAGTCAGTAGGAAGCTGGACTCTCAATCTCGAGAATCTAGGTTCATATCTTGCCAGTTGAACGTGCACTGGAGACTTCGGGAATTTGAATGCCATTTATACAGGTTGTTTACATACGCGTTTTTCCTTAAAACTGAGTATTCTTTTCATTAATATGGTCAACTTTTACTATGGCACTAATAATAAAATCAAGACAAAAAAACAGCTGTTTCGATTATTTTGGTTGAGTAGGTGATTGGCCTCTTCTTTTTTTCACTAATTAACGGTTCGTAAACCACTTCGAGGAGCTAGCTTCCCTTAACTGTTTTTAATTGACAGATTTAAAAATAAGCGTGCATAAACTTAAATGAAATGAAAAAAAGCGATGTCTTTCATTTGACCTTCAGTGACGTCATTATCACACATTTCCATATTTATTTTTCTTGAACGCATCACTAATTTGACAAGGATCCGAACATTCAATATACTTCCTGTAAATACTAAAATACTTAGAAAATCGGTTTAAAAGCACGAAAAAGTTTATAATTGAAATGACATTCCTAAATTCATCAAAAAACAACCGAATTATCTTTCAACTGGAACAGCCGATATTTTTTCGCGATATGAGGTTTTTCAAAACTAAAAGTTTTCCATATTCATAGGTACTCGTATAACACCCTGTTTGAAGGAAGAAGGTTTACAAATAAGGCTGTATCACTTCGCTTCACGTGATCCTGTTTTATACCAACAAATACCTCAACAATCACTCTGAAATTAATATATGATAAAGTTGAGGACTAATGCTATGTCAATGCTGTAGTGAAAACTTGATTCCATAAAATTTTCTCGATAGAAAAAAATTACAAAGTTACCTCCTAACCGTACAATAAACCGATAGCATTCAATGAATACTTGAAATTAGATCTGAAACTTTGCATAATATAACTGATATTAATATAAAGCAGCTGCAGACTGTAACATAAAAATGAAAAAACCATCAGTGTAGCCGCGATTTCAAAATGACTGATGTTTTTGCGTGCGCGGCATCTGATTAGAGTAGGATAGACAGTTAAAAAGTAGAAGCGTTAGAGTAGGACTGCGAATTGAGGTATTATAGGCCCTTAACAGCCTGTATACGACTCGCTGACGGTGTAAGAAACCAGCACGTGTTAACTGGTTGGGGCGTAAGAAATCGTCAGTGAAAAGATGGTGCAAAAGTGTTGACTGATCCGGTCATAGTCCACACTCTGAGACATCTCAGACTCCAGGATAAGTCATGAGTCATGAGGATATGACATGTTATGTAATGTCATGATATGACATGTTAGTAATGCTTTCGATGATGTTACAAAATAACCGTTCACATTATGGCCACCTATCAAATAATTTTCTCCAGCTTTTGTGCAAATATTTTTCCGACTCTTCTTAGGTTTAAGGATCAATTTCCTCTGGCTTTTTGCACAATGGGGGCGTCCCGCGTTATTTATATGGACCGGAATTTTATTTAATATATCGTCAGAGATTTATTGGATTCGACGTGCGTGTGTTCCATATTACAGCTACATTTTGTTAGTCTTGTCGGGATTTTCTTGTTATTTTGTGGGAGATGCTGTTATAATACCTATGTGTCCTAGCTATACTGGCAAGAGACAGTACAACAGTTTCTTAAGGCGAGGTGCTACCACAATTAGCGTAAAATGATAAATTTCTTCGAAGCACTTTTTCATCCGCCTTCTGTAAATTTTACGAAAGTTGTAAAATCTATGCTAATAATAAAGTAGTAAAAAAGTCGTTTCTGCACATACAATTGAATTTTGTTTGCGTAAATTTGATTAAAATCTGTTTTTAGTATTGTACTGAGGCCAAAGCCACAATTTTTATTATTTTTGATTGTCTGTATGTAAGTTCCGTTTTTACTCGAGAACCACTCAACGGATTTGGATGCGGTTTTTTTATTATCATCATAGTGATCCTGGTCAACATATAGGCTATAAGAGGTGTTCATAAAATAACGTGCAAGCCGAAATCGGCGCAGAGATTCGTTTATACGCTTGCGATGCCGCGGGCGGAATTAGTAAAATTATAAGTATCAGGTCTGTACGTGCATAATAATAACCGAACGTGATAAATAAGACTTTTTCAACATTACTATTAGAAAAGGGGTTATTGGTTCACCAAAAACAGTGAATAAAACGCTCTTTTCCTCACTGAGTGAGAACAAGTAACTTTTTAAACTTTTTGGATAGGCAAAGGCATGGCAAAGGTATCTGTGACCATACAGCCATCTTAAAACATAATCACCCGAGAAGCTATAACCTATAAATCTTGCAATCACTATATTTTATGTTCCACAAAAATGCCCGAATAAAGCATTTTAAATTTGGAACAAGCGTCAATGCACAATATAAAAAAATATCTTACCAAACGTACTGGCTGGCCGCTTGGAAAAAAGACCAAAAAAAAAGAACCACCATTTTTATGTTTTGTTCTCTTATTAATTTACTATGTACCGATTGGTTGTAAGTATAATAAAATTTGATTCAAATAGTTAATATGGTACTGTTTATTTTCTCATAGTCAATGGTGAAAAGTAGAGTACATAACTCGTGAAAAAAAATTCCATCTCGGCTCTTGGATCGCTCGCTCCGCTCAGGATTCTACTCTAGAATCCCTCGCTTCGCTCGGGATTCAACTTTAGAATCCTTCGCTCCTCTCGGGATCCACCTTTGAGCCTCGAAAGAAATTCCCTTTTTTTTCACTTGTTGTGTAATCTACTATTTTGAGGTCTCCAGGATTTTTTTACACTATGTGAAAGTTTCAAACTATGTTTATTAAATAGTCCAAAGATTTCAGGTAACAATTTTTTTTAAAGTTCTCTACT
Source organism: Ypsolopha scabrella (assembly GCA_910592155.1). Taxonomy (NCBI): domain Eukaryota; kingdom Metazoa; phylum Arthropoda; class Insecta; order Lepidoptera; family Ypsolophidae; genus Ypsolopha; species Ypsolopha scabrella. The sequence continues at coordinate 14,498,842 of OU342987.1, forward strand.
AACATCTGGTTTTGAAAAACTTGTATTAAGTTGGATTTCCCACCACCCACTCGACCTTAAGGCGTAGTAGGTCGATCGCACAACGAAAGAGATAAGCATATCTGAGAAAGTGCGCGTCCGAGCAGTGCGGTAAATCAAAACGAGAGTGGATAATGCTGTTTTTCAATGAATAAAATTCAATATAAATACACACAAATGCGTTTAAAAAAAATGGCTGTGCTATCGTTTAGGTAATGGGTTTATATTTTTAAAACAGTAATCATTGTTATTTTTACTTAATTGGTTTCGTCAGACTGCTTGTTTAAAATGAAAAAATAGCCTTCACAGTTCATTTTTTTTCGATCGAGCCAATTTTTCTCTATCGCGTTTTGAGCTGTTACGTCGCCTTGGAAAAGGCTATGTTTATAACATGTATTTATTTCAGAACCATATCTATTGGAGTTAGTAAGTAGTACTTACTTGTTCGAAAACTCCGTTTTTACTACCTACGTCGTCTTCAAATACGTGTTTTTTAAGAGTATTATGGCGAACGAAGCCACAGGCGGAGCTAATTTTGTAGATTTAATCTCGACGAGAGTTTATTAATATCTAAGAAAAATATAGTCTAATTAGATTCCGGTTCTGGATTTTTTATTAATAGTTCAGAAATTTATTGCGAAGGACAATATCTCGCTGTTTTTTTTATTCATTAACATTACTTACTTTGATGGCGTGTTTGTGCTGGTACAGATATTGTATATCACGAAGTCCGTTTGTCTATGGTTGTAGTAGTGACGTGTAAAGATAAGCGGGTTGTGTGTGTGTGGCGCGTTGTGTAGCGCTCCCCAGGTTACGCACACTAGAATAAAGTGCGTGTAAACGCACTACTACAACCATAGCCAAACGAACGTTTTTAAGATTTGACGGCGTGTTTGTGCTGGCTGATATCGTTGTCTTACATACCTGAAACAAAAACAATTCAATTTAGTCAATAGAAAAGATTTGAGTTGGACTCTCCCACCGAGAGTTCCGTACAAATTTTTTAGCACAAATTATAAATATTTTATGTAGGTACTTTTTTATTTTTTTTTAATGATTTAATATTAGAGTTTTCACATTTTTCCATATACTTTATAAGACGGCATTACTTGCTAAATTACTAGTGGCGTGCATTGCACTTTTTGCTGGAAATACAATTAGAAGGTCAAGTTTGATAATTTAAAAAATATGAAAAAATTCAAATGTCACTTTCAAAAATCGTTATTTGTATGACGCCAGAGTAGGCACTGCCTACCCTAGAGAATATAAATCCATATATTACATTATTTTACATTTTTTTCATGTTATTTTTATCGTCAAATTTGACCTTTTTATTGTTACGCCACTGCAAATTACATAGTTCTAGGTCAATGGGAAATACCCTATAAATTTTGATTCTCTTGAGAGTGTCGAAATATACGTTTTTGGGTCATAAACGGCAGTATCTTTTTTATGTTTACTTAGAATTGATTAATTGTGTGATTTTTTCACAGCTTCAAGGAACTGTAGACCTGGTATATGGTTTTAATTTCAACTCGATACCTCCACGCGTTCCTGAGATAAAGGGTCTTGACAGACAGACAGACGGACGGACGGACGGACGGACGGACGGATGGACGGATGGACGGACAACGAAGTGATCCTATAAGGGTTCCGTTTTTTCCTTTTGAGGTACGAAAATGTACATAATAAACAATTAATAAAGATATATTTTAATGAAAAATACATCGTCACGATATAAAGCCCCAAGGGGGCACCAAACATGTTTCCGAGTATGGACTGTGAAGCACAAGTCACAGTCCACGTGTACACCCACATTTTACCGACGATTATTACGTCCCAAATGCCCTACTTCAGGCATAAATACGACGGCCCACGCTCACACTAAAATGTACTCTATTGGATTCGAACCAGCTCTTGATTGCTACATAGACAAAACGTTTGAACTACAGATCACAGAGGCGACCATTAAAAAGACAATGTCACAAACTACATATGAACGCAAGTTACTTCCCAATAGTACCTAGATAAATGGGTATTTAAATACAAAACATTATTTAAACCCTCTTAGTTTTCATCATCGCTAAAACAACAGTAAAACGCTAGAACGTACTCTAGCTATTTCGTGGCTCGAAGCCATCTCAAATATTTAAAAATAAAAACCGGTTAAGTGCGAGAAGCACTGGCGCCTCAGGATTCCGTAGCATTCAAATAAGTTATTAGACTTAAATAACTCGAATAAAAATTACAAACTTAAATATATTAAGATGTATGAAACAAAACTTGTAAAGCTTTCTTACTCGTAGCTGTGAAATTTTCCCTTTTAACTTCGTTATATATGCTACGGGTAATGCTAGAAGATAGGGTAAACCTAGATTTAAAACCTTCGGAGGTCGCCTCGCTCCACTCCGCTTCGCACGGCGCTCAATGTTTATAAACATGTCAACCTAACACGCTACTCCTCGCTTCGCTCGTCGTCGCTCCTATTTTTGCCTTTTTTAGGGCTTTACCCGTAACATTATACTAAAGCCGCAATTTTTTTCACATATCCAAAGGCAACCGTTTAGCTGGCAGAGACGCACTTGACTCTAACCATTGCACTTTAAAGCTTTATATTTCGCAAACGGATCCCTGACTCTAAAAATGGTTTTGACACACCGACAATATTTTTGAAAGATCTATCCCACGACACACAAAAAAAGGGGTAGACGCAAAAAAAAATTAATGTGGGGACTTTACGTGTAAGGCAGGTGGTACACTTAAAAAAAGTTTTTAATGTTATATTTTACAACTTGGTCGGCGTTATTAGTATGCAAACTCATGCCAAATTACAGCTTTCTATTACTTAGAGTCTCTGCGCTAAACCGTGGATAGACAAATACAATACAAATACAAAATTTATTTATTGATACAAATAAAACTTAACCTAGAATAACAATATTGTTTTAAGGCTAAGTATATAAACAGTACAACAGACAGACAGAAGGACGGACATAGCAAAACTATAAGGGTTCCTTGTTGACTACGGGACCCTAATTTTACCGCAATTTCAAATTTTTATTGTTATCTTATATACTAAGCTACTGCATTTATTAAAATATTTATGAACAATGTACAGTGGGGTTAATATATTTTCACATTCAAGAAGAAAAAGTTATTAAAAAAAAACTATTATTGGGTAATTAGTATAGGCAGTATAGGGTTGGCAATAGATAGAGTAATTTTTATTTTTATTCCATTTTATGCATTAGCCTACAAATGAGACAAAAGATCTTTTCCTAAGCCCAAAATATCACACAAACTCTGCATTTACTTCGGAGAGTTGACTAGTTTTCATTTCATGACGTAAAATGAAAAAGTAATTTCGCACCAGAGACGAAATAGCAAATCTATTCCCGACTTCATATCACTCGGATTTGAATCGACATCCGATAGTTACCATTGCTCATATTAGCAATGTTATTCCATTTCCCTAGCCAGTGCAATTTGAGCCGAATGCCAAGGCAGTAGGGTCGTTTCGAAACCTCGTATTTTTGAAAATCGATGAAAGGAAAGATCTTTGAATATCACCGTCTATGAATGGCTAAGTGCCACACGCTATCTATAATGTACTATCTATACGACAGATAAGTGTGCGTTCAATTTGCTTTCTGCTGAAATATTGTACAAACTTTATAGAGGCAATGTTATTTGGCGTGTCGTTTTATCTGATCTTGGAAAGCACTGTCATGCTCCATCGAGACAGATGCATTTTATTATTTGCATTTTATATGTATAGAACTTGATTGAATTAAATAAAATTTGAATTTGTTGACGCCAAGTGTTGACAAGTACAGTTCATTTGTGAAAACTTTGTTTACTCTACCGCAATGTTGGCAGCAATGCAATGCAGTTGAGATCATCCAATCCATGAACGTAAAATTTCGTTTTATCCAATCATCTCCTTTAGACGTCGTTGACAGATAGGGAAGCCAACAATACGGCAAGGGTAGGGCTGTCATCCGTCCCGATATATCGGGACTGTCACCATTGTTAGAGCGGATAAGTTCGCGGATAAACACATAAACTATGAATTCTGCAGAGATTTATAGGAATTCGGCATTGATGAAAAAAGTAAAGTCCTTAGATAAGTATAATAATAATATAATAATAATAAAGTTCTTCTTCCACTACACCTACGGAAATGTATTTTTATAAGAAATACATTTCTCATCATTGACCAAAAGACACAAAGTCTCTAAAGTTCGTCAGAAAACGTCCGAACATGCGACGTGCATAATAGCAAAAATGCTTCAACCAAATTAAGACGTTATGTCGTTAACATAAGATGCAATGTCAGTTGTACGCAATCGTCATTCGAATTTGTCATGCCACAGTGGTGACAAAATGCATCGCGGACACTTTTGAGCGAGATTGTGAGTCTCGTTGTTTATGAGACGTCAGTGCTTCTCATCAAAAAAATCGAAACACTTCTCAAGTTTGTGTTTTTAATGGATTATTAGAAAAATATTGTACTAAACGGAAAAATTTTAAATGTCGTAGGTAGTAGGTAGTACAAGGTTTCGAATTCCCTATACTAACGTTCCAAATTCATTTTTTTTTAAAGAATTAATCTACTTTTTTGGTTATTTGTCGCCAGAAATAAAGTCTTGGTAGAGTTTCGATTTTTTTGATGAGAACTGTATTTATATTGTGTTAAAATTGCGTATTTTAACCTCTCATTCCAGAGAGCGAGCCTGCCGATTAGACTCTAGCAAAATGTGGCAGACCTAGGCAAGGGGAATTTTTGGTTGAAACCAACTATACTAGGTGAAAATAAATAAACCGACCAAATTCATACTGGAGACTCGGTTAGTCATCAGGAACAAGGTTTAATGACCCTCCAGGTGAAATAAAAAAAAAAATGTACTTAAACTAGTCCAACCAGCAGGAGAGCAAAAATAGTACATTACGTTACGAGAGCGATGAAACGTTTTCTGACGAGTGAGTGAAGGTGAGTGCTGCAATCACACGAGTCGAGAAAAAGTTTCTCGCACGAGTTTCGTATAATATTTTATAGCAAAAGTGCGGAAAATGCCGACTTTACGCAAGAGCAGCGTGCGTAAAGTGGTCATTTTACGCACGGTGTGCTATAAAAACTATTTCGGAATTGTTCAAAAGGATTACTGAACCTAGTTCTTGATCACTAACGGAGTCTCCAGTATGAATTTGGTCGGTTGATTTAATTTCCCCCTATATATATAGTATGGTACATGTTTTGAATGCAAAACTGTCACTTTTTCCTTCATGTATTCCATAAAAGTACGAATAAACTGCATAATAATGTAATTTTTCTAGATTCTTCATTTGAAACCTCCTAGATTACTATTCATCGATATTCATCGTTGCATCTCATCTTTAGGTGTTTAAAAGTAAATGGGATGTCGTGCCCAACGAAATTAATTCTGTTTAAAAAAAAATTTTGTTAAACCATCTTTCAGAATTAAACATTTTTATGATTTCGTCAAAAAAAAAATAACTTCGCAACGAAGTTTAGGGGTCCCTTTCGTCTGTCTCTTGGCCCGAACTCAAAAACTATAGACGCCGCCGTGCCGTTTATTTATTTATTTATATATTCCCATTTATTCACGACGAGAAAGGTTCCAAAAAAACAAAATTGCACATTATTTTAGAGAACACATCACACAAATTACTTTCGACACCTTTACCTCACCCTATTCACAACACTACACTTTTCTCAACATAGTAAACCAGCGCTTCCTTAACATTTTTACCTTACGACCAGAAAGACCGACATGAAACCCATCGCCCGGGTAGCGTTAAATATTTTTTATTACAAAACAGAGAAATCATATGAAACAAAAGGGTGCATCAAGAAAAAAATACTAGGGCTGGGCAGATCTAACACGTATGGAATCACACAAAAAATATATTTTATTCTGTCCAACTTAGAACCTTGGTTCAAATTACTTACCAAGTCCCCAGTAATGGTTTTTTATCAATCAAAAGGCGATATGCTCTACTTATGGACCAAACATGTAGCTTTAATGCGGATATCTTATCTGTTATTGGCTTTGTGTATGGATGGATGCGTATTTTGCTATAGATGTCCTTATGATCATACTAGCTTTTGCCCGCGGCTTCGCCCGCGGTGGATCAGATTCTGTGACATCCCATTGCCATCCTGTGGGAACTGATTTATGGAATAAAAAGTAGCATAATAATATGTCCTATTCCAGGTCTAGAACTACATTTATGCAAAATTTCAGTCGAATCGGTTCGGTAGATACGGCGTGAAAGAGTAACAAACATCCATTCATCCAAACTTTCGCATTTATAATATTAGTGGGATAAAATAAAAGTTCAAGAAACGCTGCTCTACAGTATATTCAAATTATTGAATGGGGTACAAGTATCCGTTCCCGAAGCGTCTCCAATATTCGCAATTCGCGCCAAATCTAGGGTTTTTATACGAATACAGAATGAGGAAACGAACGTTGACTCCTTTCTGTCGTGTGTTTTTACGTATTTTTCTAGGCGCACTTGAGATGAGAAGGTGTAACTGAGAATATTTATTTGTGGGGTAAGTGTACTGAATGTAAAGAGGGGTAACATGACACGAGAATGAGAATGAATTCTAGTTATCTGTCCATTTACACCGGTATAAAGTATTAGCCTTTTCTTCGGCTCGTGAATTTTGTTCTGTGTAAGTAAAATGAAAAATAAATCGTCACGACATGAAGCCTCGAGGGGTTGTCAGAGATGTTTCCGAGTATGAACTGTGGAAATAGGAGTCACAGTCCACGTTCGTACACCCACGTTTCACTGACGATGATAATAGGCAAGATGACAAAAAAAAAATAGTCCGTCAGTTAGATTATCAGAAAATATTGGACACATATTTTTTCTTTTTTCAATTAAACAAACAATGATGAAGATATAGCCCGCTGAAGTTCCGCGTGACGTCACATCTAGGTACAATTTTACTTAGAAGTGACGTCATTTTCCCCCACTCCCAAACTTTGACGCGCTTTATCTCTGTCATTTTTTGTTTGATTGACAAAAGAGAAAATACGTGTCCAATATTTTTTGATAATCTAAATGACGGACTAAATAGAATAATATTTTGTTTACCCTGTGTACAAGCCTATTACGCCCCAGCGTGATTAGTGATTTTTTTTCTAATATAAACATTGACGTAATCAATGACTATAAGTGTATTTCGTATTAAAAAAAGTATTTCGTGGGCCGAAATATATCGAGTTCAAATATATTTTATTGTTTTTAATATTAGTAGATAATAGATATCCTATATTATTAACATAGATTATACATGCGTGTGTCCAAACAATTTTTATATTGCGTATACGTGCTGGAACTGGTGGCAGTAGTCTACATAAACAACTTTTTCTCAAGCATGCTCGTCAATAGGCACTTTACTTTGTCAAACTTTTAGAAATAGAGACCAAAGAAAACATGTCATACAGCCAAGCCAACCGTTCGTTTTTCAACACAATTTTATTTCAATATATTTTATCCCATTCTGTGACAGGCAAAGATATCTAAGGCGAGCGAAGCGGAGCGGAGCAAAACGATCCGCATAGTTTTAACAGAATTCATGATATACGCAAATATCTTGCGCCTATTTCATTAATTCGCTATCTGTAGTGCCGGCGCCGGCACCCGATTTTGGAGCCGGCGCCGACACCTGAAGCATTAGTCTTTCTTTTTTAGGGTTCCGTACCCAAAGGGTAACCAACGGAACCCTATTACTAAGACTCTGCTGTCCGTCTATCACCAGGCTGTATCTCATGAACCGTGGTAGTTAGACTGTTGAAATTTTCACAGATGATATATTTCTGTTGTCGCTATAACAACAAATACTAAAACCAGCCAAATGCGAGTCGGACCCGCGCACTCCCATACAACAGACATGACTTTTTTGCCGTTTTTATAAATAATGGTACGGAACCCTTCGTGCGCGAGTCCGACTCGCACTTGGTCAGTTTTTTATTTTTCTTCATAAAATGTCTATGGTCAAAAACGTAAACTTTTAAAAGTTTTGAAAAGATGGCAAATTGAGTTCATTGTGGAACGGAAAAGTATTTTTATGTTTTACAATACAAATACTTTTAAAAATGAGCTGGAGTGAAGAAAGAGCGTTAGTGATAGCGTAAGGAGATAGACTAATTGAAAGATGACAATTCTGTCATAGAAAACTTGCTTCCAGCTAAAGCGAAGAAAAGTTTTGTAGAACAGAGTTCGTCTTGTTCTCGGCAAGCCTCGGTCTGGCTTGACACACCTCTTCAGGCAATACCGTTCTTTCCATCCTTCGGCTTCGGGTACAATGTACTATTAAGCCAACCCCGAAATTTAAATCTCTAGTTTATATGAACGTGATATTATTTACCTGTTTTTTGGCTTAGCAGTTTGCAGCATAAAAAGAAACTCGGTCAAAACTAGAGGTAACTTCTTGCTTTTTTGGGGTACCATAATTTCGTCGTAGGGTACCATGGCTCAAAATGAAAAAACCGGAACCCTTTATAAGATTACTTTGTTGTCCGTCTGTCTGTCTAATAAGACCCTGTTTCTAGGGCACCGTTAGAGATATCAAGTTGAAACTAATACTTGTTAGAACAGTGTTTGGCCCCATAGTGCTGTTACAAAATCAAAATTCTAAGTCAACGCCAAAAAAATGTTTAACCCTTTACGTAATAAATTTCATAGACATGAACTCACCATGAAAACTTAAGGGTACTTCCAGTTGACTTAGAAACTTGATACTCTGTTGATAGTTAGGTCTTATAGCTTAATTTAGGGAGAAACATTTGAAAATTACTTATATTTAATTATACAGGAAGAATAAAGACGAACTTAATTAGACCTTTTGGATATGTGGGCACCATCTCGTTAAATCAGCTTACTAATTGGATGCCTAGGATACTAACCAAATGGCGGCGTTCAACTAAATTCCTAAAGGTTGCTCAGCCAAATGGTTCAACGCATCGTTTAACGAGAGGGCTGAACGATGTTTAGCCTTTTGGCTAGGGATAGGTTGCGAAGACGAGCGAAACGAGAAGGAGCGGTTAGGTTGACACGTAAGTACATAATTAGGAACCGAGCAAAGCAGAGCGGAGCGAGGCGACTTCCGTAGTTTTAACAGAATTCACGATATGCAGAAAAAATCAAACAAAGCGCTCAGTTCGGTTAAACCAAAATCCCCAAACACTTTATCAGCTGTTGACGCCATAAATGTTATGGGACTACTAGCGCTATAGTGGCAAAAACATGAACTAAATTTAAATGAAGTGGCGGCTTTTGATTCAGCCGTGTCCAAAGGGCTAACTTACGACAAGACATCACGTTAAACGTTGAGGTATCTTAACTTAAATAACGAAAAGCCTAGGCATTTAGTTGGATGCCGCCATTTAGTAAGTATCTTAGGCATCCAATCAGATGGCGGCGTCAGATACATAGAGTTTAATAGATCGTAAGTGTCAAGTTAAGTTGGTTATTGCTAACTACGGGTGGAAAAAAAATGTGTTTTGAACAGTATATACGGAACCCTCAACGCACGAGTCCTATTCTCAATTGACCAGTTATTTTTCTATCGAGACAATTTTATTCCTTAATTAATTTTATATGGATCATCATCCATACATATTTAGTTTTTAAATTTAGAACTTATCTGAAATAAAAATTTAGAATTGTAATTTTTCTTTATGCACCCTCTTAAGGCTGTACCTGAGCCTAGAACACGAGCAAAGCCAGATTTTCAAGGGTTCTTTTGAAGAAATTAGGACTCTCCTTGTATTGAAAAAAATAAATATTTGATTTATTGATGTTTTATCTAGGTGATCCACTGATAAACAGTCCATCCATCCATCAGCCTGTTTCGTCCACTGCTGGACATAGGCCTTTCCAGGATTTCACCACTCTTGGCGATCCTCCTGGAAGAAATGCCCATACTCACACACGCTGGGCAGGCGGGTTGGCGAGCGCGGTGCCGAAACCCTTGCACCAGTGACACCGTTGCCCGTCACCAGTCTATTTTATATAAGGCCCGCCATCCATCGGTCCCAGGCTATGATGGGCCGCCTGGTTTTGCCTGAGAGCTGTTCTCTTACTCTCCCCCGAATAACTTCGGGAGGATTTGCGAGTAAGATGGTGGTACCTCCACAGTCGAGCCCGGCATCAGCTCTACCACCTATTACTGATAAAAAATGTACTAATATTTATACTTTTGTCAAAGAAAATGTTTTCCACCCTCTTTTTTTTCGTTCTCAAACGTTCGTTTCAAGAACGCGACTAAGAGATCAACTTGATTTTGTTCTTAATAAAATAGGTAATAGAAATATAGGTAGAATGGTTTTCTACTTAAATCCAATATTTTTTTACCTACAAATTATTTCAGTATTAGCTAAAAACCTCCCAATCTTCTGTTTCGCGCGTATTTATTAGTATTACGCGTCCAAGACAAATAGGTCAATTAGCTAACCAATATTCGCCTCTATCAAAAGCTAATAAAGTTTTTAACTTTGTCCTTTTTGTGTTGGACGGGTAGTAGCATTTTTTCCTAGCCTATGCCATACACTTAAACACAAATATCTTCGTAACTCTAAGCTAAAAAGGTTAGACTTAGCCCTTGTCCACATGCAGCGTTTTACACGCGCGCGTAGTCGATGTACTAGGCTCCAATACGTTGCGTCCACATGCTACGCGCGAACCAGCCCGCGAGTTACAAACGCAGTATGATGTGGACGGAATGTATTGGAGCCTAGTACTTACGCGCGAGCTCTCGTGTATAAAACGCTGTATCTGGGCAAGGCCTTACGGTAGGCAAATACGAGGTTTTCGTTTCACGAATTTACATTTGTTTATGTTTATTTAGGGCGTTCACAGTAAAAATGTTTACTCGTTCCGTTTATTCAGTTACATTTAAGTAACAGGCTGCTTATTCTGTTAGAAGTTACTTAAATTATATATGTACGCAGTAAAGCCGATTCTGAAGGCTTTAATTTTAGTTTTAGTGCTGTCAAAACTAAATTTTCTTAATTCCAAAGTAGTTCTTTAGTGTTAACAACAGAAGCTATATTTACTTTGGGAAAATTCAAGTTTTGGCAGCACTAAAACTAAAGCCTTCAGAGTGGACTTTATGCTGTTTGTAACTTTTAAGTAGTGTAAATATTTTTTATATAATGAAGAATTCTTATTAGTTTATTATGTTTATTGGCATGGATTATAATATATTTCACTGAGTATTTAAGTAATATGCCCGAGTACCTATTTACATTTAAAGTACTATCCTAACAACTTCCCCATTGCCAAAGGTTAGCTGGTGAAAATACTAAATAGTATTAAGCTCGCCTGTGTACGGATAATTACCTTTTGCAATCAATAATTTTATTATTATTGACGTTATTAAATACTCGAATTTTATATTGAGTAAGTTTTAAATAGCTATTACATACTGTAGAAGCGCTAAGTCAAAATCTTACGAATGTGTAAGAGCCAAAAGAGGTGGGTCAGGATCGTAATAGATGGAAATCTGCGGTCTCTGCCTACTCTCCTGGGAGACAGGCGTGAGTATATACACATGTACGTATGTATACTGTGCGAAGTACAATTTAAATAATGCGCATTGGAATCTGTCACACAGTATGGACAGTCAAAACTCGTACACCCTCTTATTACTGACGATTTTTACAGGCAGCGGCGTCACTGGTGCGAGGTTTTCGGCACCGCGCTCACCAACCCACCTACCCAGCGTGTGTGAGTATGGGCTGGGCATCCCTTCCAGGAGGACCGCCGAGAGTGGTGAAATTTTGGAAAGGCCTATGTCCATCAGTGGACGAAACAGGCTGTTGGATGGATGGGTGGAGTCGTTAATATATACAAATACTGTGCACAAATTCCGAAAAACTTATTTGTTAATGCGTAACCATTGGATTGGAACCTGGGTCTTATAATTTCCGAAATTAAGAAGCAGGATAGAAAAGCGTAAAATGAAAGCGTTGGAGCAGGACAGACTTCTCTGGATAACCTCGTCTTATGACTATAGTGTAATAACTATCACAGTTCCTTTGTTTTTGTTTTGGACTGTTCGAATCCCAAGAGAAGTTTCTTCCGGATCATATCTAATATTGAGCCCAAACTTTGGTAAAGCTCTAGAGCTTTGGTTAAATAAAATGGCTTTCTTACCTTCCCATATTGTTTTTCTTTTGGATATAATGAAGTTTGTTGTATGCTTAATATTTGTTCTGTGTAAGCTATTTGGGGGATTGTTCGACTTGAAATATTAGATAAAATTAGTTTACTGACTAAATATAGCAGACAAAATCGACTGCGTAGCTTACCCTACCTCCCTGTATATCGGCTGCCAAGATATACTAACGTCTACGGCATGAGGAAGTGGGAATACCTTCTACCGGAGATTCTAAACGGCTTGCCGGCCGAGTTGTGCGCAGAATTATTGTCTGGACTATCCAGAAGAAAAACCTTATCTCTAGTGAAAAATACTACCGTGGGTGTTAGCATATAACTAATCAATTGTATTACCTACTTCGTAGCGAGCTGGTAGCGTGTCACTCGCATAAACCCGTACGGGTTTCAGAGAGACGGCTTAATCATTTGAGACTATTTCTTACTGTAATTTGGTTAAATAAATAAATAAAAATAAAAAAAATAAAAACAATTAGTAAAAACAAAAAATTAGAATAAATAGGTCATGTCGCTTATTTATAATGAAATACTTCTGTATTATATTATCATAGGGTATTTAAAAAATACAAAACGTCGCACAGGTCCTATGGTTTTTGGGAAGGTCCTGATAACTTCAAAGTTACTATTATGAACTAAAGGGCTACGCTTCGCTCCGCTCCCCAAGTTTATTTTCATGCACACATAACACGCTTCTTTTCGTTCCGCCTCGCTTCGCTCGACATCGCACTTATTTTCGACTTTTTGTGGAAAAGCAAACAAATCATGCTATCATTCTAGGATATTCGCGTTTATCTGTATAATACAATATTGCATTGAACATTTGGGCACTCTCCCGCAGGGCAGTGATCTGGAGGCAATCTTTTTTTTGTGATTGTTGTGTGTGTACAGGTTTGTGTTTTTTTTTTTAGGATTATTTAGTTTCGGTTATTAAATCTTCTGTTTTATTTATATTTTATTGCATTCCATAATGTATATACACAGGTGAAAAACATTAATATTATTAGATCATTATGGACCTTGTCCAGGCACAGCAATATAAGAGAGGACGGCATTTTATTATTATAGATTTATTATTTGTGAAGATCCCACTATAAGCAACTTATTATGCTACATAAAAATATTTAAAATTGTTGTTTAAAAATGTAAATTTTGCGCAATAAAGAAATTTATTTGTATCATAATTATTATTATGATTTATTAATTAATTATTATTATTTTCATTATCATTGTCAGATTATATTGTGTTATATAGTTAGTTTATTTAAGTTTTTGCTATAAGCAGTGTACATTGAACATTAATGATCTACCTACTTTATACATTATTAACTAAACTGCATGTATATATGAGCAGTAATGAGCACATATTTATTATTTATTTTTCAACACACTTGCTTATAAAGTGGCACTTATTGCAGCGTTCTTAGGGTCATAATGCTGCATATTAATCACGCGTGCTTTTTACTTTACGTTATCGCACTAGTGTTTTTTTATATTACATTTTTTTTAAAATCTTAACAGAGAGTTTTGATGTCTTGAGAAATAATAAAGTTTTTACGAATAAATAGACTGCCTCAGTTAAAATATAATAAATAATCATTTAATTTCATCAAATTATTTATTTTTATCAACAAATTAACTCAATAATTTTTTTTGTAGATATAAAAATATTCAGTTTGTTAATATTTAATATTTGGCTGTTTGGCATTTTGCGTCAGTGCCTGTCTTTCCATCTGCGCAAAAAACAAAATCTCCGCCGCCATTTTTCGAAGAAAATTGTTAGTTCATAGGTTTCGATTATGTGGAAAAAAAAGACAGTGAAATTGTATTATTTTTCCTCGCAAGTGTGTTGAAAAACGTCATATGAAACGCGTGAGCATTAGATATTACACTCTCGGTTCCATTACGGCCTCGACTGTAATGTCCAACGCAGCTCACTCGTATCATAATGTACTATTCAATGTTTTGTTACATTGATTATGGTACCCTCCCATGTTATATTAACAGAAGTAGTATGTATTATACTGTAACTAGTTGTATTTATGTCGGAAGTATGCGACAAACCAATGGTTCTGGCATAATGACAGCGTTGTAGTCTACCAGCTGCAACACATGCTGAGTCAGGATCTCTTTGCTCAGCACTTCAAGTCTTATAATATATGTATAGCGTCCATGTATTATTCTGCTGACTGTGCTTAGTGAATAAAGGTTATATCGATCTATGTATGTCTATGTATGTGTGTCAAGTTTCAAAGCTCATTCTTGTATGAAAGTCGTGTATCGAGTTACGTCCCAGTTAGGGTTACGAAAAAAGTATCGATACTTTTATTACGATACCGAGTATTTTCGTACTCGACATTTTGTTCCGATATTTTACTAAGCATCGATACTTTTCACTTTACCCGATACTTCCACTCGGGAATCAATACGCCTCTAATTCAAAGACTTCCCGATAAGTTAAAATAACTTTAGGATAAAGTATGCACAAAGTTTCGACGATGAAGTGAAGGGGCAATTTCGTCATTATTCTAATGAAATAGGTACATTTCTAACAAGTGATATTTGTGATAACTGTAGCATCGACATCGACATACTCACACACGCTGAGCAGGTGGGTTGGTGAGCGCGGTGCAAATAATCAGGAAATATTCAAAATTTGCGAGAAAATATTAAAAAGAAAATTTATTCACGCAGTTATGTTTCTTCAAGAGAGTTGTCCTGTATGATTGGTGGATTGTTTGGCTTCATTTAGTGTTACTTATTCATTTATATCCGGTCAAACCCATAAGATACTGAGCATTGAATACAGGAACCAAAATATTCCAAATAGTACTCGATAGCCGTTGGTATCGATACTTTTTGGTCGATACTGATACCGCTATCGATACTTTTCACACGATACCAGTAGCGAGTACAGTATCGATACTTTTGTATCGATACTACAACCCTAGTCCCAGTCAGAGCATGACTCGGTTAGATGTTATGAGAACGGAAACTGGTTAGATATTGAAAATGATCTGAAACATCCTTAAAGTTATATTGCCATAGTTCTATACCATCCAAGTGTATGCAATTCGAATGGTCCAGAATACCATAACAGCACCTAATTGTCGTTTTTTTTAAGGGAATAGACTTTTTTAAGTTCATATAAAATTATACATTTTTTTCTCCTTGAAATACAAAAGATATACATGAAAATATTCAGGAACTGAATAAATAGTATGATGACGTAATAGTCATGTCGTTTAGGCATTACAGGAAATAGGCCAATGCCCACAAGAAAAAAAAAGTAATGTCAAAACTGACGTATGTTTTTTTTTATTTTCAGTAATCCCATCTTCAGGTTCTTTACGTCAAGGAACTCTCCCTATTGACATTCCCATTTCTCCAAACCGATTTTCAAAAAATTATTTCGTTCTTATTCTTATTCTTATTCTTTATTGTACACAAAAAAAGGAGATTACAAATATTTGATACAATAATTTGAGTACAGCGGCGAGCTTATCTCTCAAAGAGATTTTTTATAGCAAACCGAATGAGTATAGGAGTGCTTTAAAAAATAAATAGGTAACCATATGTGTACGTACTACATACTAAAATACTTACATAGGTGTATAAAATATATATAAATATATCTAACATACATACTAATATAAATAACTCTAATATAAACTGACTAGATATAAACATGACATAACGATACATGATAATTGATAATACAGCAATAAATAATTAAACATATTTAGGATAGCTTAAGGATTTGCTGAATAGTATTCCTTTAGTTTCTTTTTAAAAGAGGAGATAGTGCGACAATCTCGGATTGTGTACGGAAGAGAATTCCACAGCCTGATGGCTCTAACAGTGAACGAATTTGCGAAAGCTCCGTTATAATAAATACTAACTGAAAGTTAAAGAACAGTATGTATCGTCATGATTTAGCCTAAATTTTCAGAAAAAATATACAAAAGGGCCTGTTACAATTTATGGTTTGTTCGAATTTACAAGTATAAATACCCATAGATCCATAAGGTGACTCTGCAAGGGGATGTTCCCAAAGGTCCATGATTCTATTGTTTTCAAAAAATGTAAGCTCATACTTTGATTCCCAAAGGGTCCATGACATTTTAAAATAAAAATAGATATAGCCAAAATACTGGAGACTCAGTACGTGTTCAAGATCAAGTTTCAAAGATTCTTTCTGTAAAAAACGCAATACTTTTCTTAAAGGCTTCCTAAACTAATTGACTCAGGATCGTTCTTAAACTAGTATCGGGGCACATTTTAAATATTTCGTATTCTGCAAAAAGCTTCATTGAACCTTGGTCCTGAGTCTTGACCACTTACCAAGACTCTAGTATGAATTTGGCTATTTAGAAGAAATTCACATAAGGCCCGGCTATTGGGGATTAACCCTTAAATGCATGGGGTTTCATATTTGCATGAAATTGAAAATAGTGATAGAAAAATACCTAAAAAATATGAAATAAATAATAATAAAAAAATTGTTTGGTATAAATGGGGTACATACTCATGAAAACAAGAAAAAACACAAATAAAATTTTGCTTTAAAATTTTCATTTTTCTTTTTTTGTTACTTATTCTTTTTGACTTTAATTTCAAAAAACCACAAAAATATATGCAAGCAGAATATTTATTAGATCTTTTTCAAAAACTCTCTTTAATAATATTCCCGCTAAAATGCAAGCAAAAACAAAAAAAATAAATACGAGAATTTTAAAGTAAAAAAAAATTGAAATCTGTTGCCAAACATATTTTTAGCTCATACAATCATAAAATTATATATTTTTAAATAAAATTATGCATACCGGATGTAAAAGCAAAGGCAAGAATCCTTTAAGGGTATGTTAGTATGATCGGTAAAAATACTATTTTCAGTACTGGGATCTCTAAATAAAGTGCCAGTACCTCATAAAAAGACGATTTTCTTTACTCAAAATACACTAATCGCGTGGACACCCTCACTGGTCGCTGGCCACTCGGATGAGGGCTGCGGGTTGCGGGTTACGGGGTGCAATTAGGTGTGTGGGCAGACCGTTGAGCTGCGTAGCCATAGCTTAGAAAAAATATGTTATTTTTAGTGAAAATTCAAGGTATTTTTTTTTCTCGTAATGACATCAGAATCATGTATACTTTCATACCCTAAAGGGATTCTTGACTTTGCATTCACAACCTGTATAATAAATAAAAAACCTTTGTATTATTTTCGATACAAGATGCATTTAACCTCTGCGGTGTTTTACGCCATATTATGGCAAAAATTTTGCAGCCGCAACATGTTACTTGCCATATTATGGCTTTTTTATTGTTTTTTTTTGTCATTTTTTGGTGTGTGCCCTCGTTTTAGAATCGGTCTGTGGTTTGTTTGAAATGGCCCCAAAAAACAGACAAAGCAGTCGTCGTCCTGCAGCACCCCCCCCCCCCCCATAGAGAATATTTTATAGCAAAAGTGCGGAAAATGCCGACTTTACGCAAGCACAGCATTTTCGCAACTTGACAGTAGCCATTTAAAGGTTTATTATTACGTAACAAAAATCATAATTATGTAACTGTTGTTTTTCTAAACGCAAGTTTAATCTAAGAAATGTTTAGATTAAGCTTGCGTTGGAATTTTTTTCAATATTTTATTTTACCACTTTGTTGGCGTTATTAATATGTGTACGTATACTCATGCCAAATTTCTGTCTCTGAGCTAAGCTGCATACAGACAGACAACCAGACGGACATGGCGAAACTATAAGGTTCCTTGTTGACTATGGAACCCTAAAACGACCGATTTATTTTAAAAGTTGGACCATCTATAATCCAAAGAAAGCAAGTCCCATCTTTTTTTAATATTTGTGCCTTAACTTTTAACCCATAAAAGCAGCATTCCATTCAGTGAGGTCATCCTGACCGGATAATAAACAGCAACAAAATCCAACGAGAAACAATCGCCCTATCGAAAATGTAGTCACATCGTACAAAAGCAAAACTGCATTAAATGCGATACATTGCTTAACCTCACATCGATTTAATGGGGGGATCTACGGGCCGGCGTGGTGGCCGTTGTCGGGTTGCCACCTTTTTTTTTTTTTTTTTTTTTCCTTTATTAGTTGTTCTGTTCTGTTGTAATGTTATGTCTTGTTACTCTTGCATGTGTTAGTATCTGTAAGCGTGTCTGTTGCATCAATAAATGACTTTCTTTCTATGTGCCTTTATTTATTTAACTCTTTAGTACTAGGAACTAAGAGAGACGGACTTGGAATCTCAACCTTGGATTGGAATCCTAACTAAAACATGCATCACTCAGTTTTTTAGGAATTTAGGAATTTATGTGAATAGTATTTTAATGTTTAGAACTTGCTGAACGATGAAGAAAACACTGCAAGGTGAACGTGTATGCCCTAAAATGCATCTATTTGTCGAAGTACGATGATCTTCTGCCTAAATAAATCCTGGTTTACGTAGTGTACTCTACAGGTTTTCGCTACAGTAGTGGAGCGAATTTGTGAGTGACATTTAAGTCTGCAATTAGGGTCAATTACATTGAAATTAATACAAATGAGTCTGCAAACGGCTCGATCCTTCCTTACGGCTTGTACCATAAATTTATGCTTCATAAAAACCGTACACTTTTCTTTTACTACCAAGCTTCCGATTGTATGTACAGTCATAATTTCAGTCTACTATCCTATTCACAGGGCAACATAGTTTTTGTTGTTTGAATATTTTTTTGTAATTCCTATACGAAATTGGGTCCTGAATCCGAACCTGAACTCAGATTTTTTCTATTAGAAATCAACTTTAAATGTGGAAATTGTACGTTTTTTTTTTAATTTCTGAAGAGGTTTTGATCTTATTACCATTTATTTTACAGATTTATTTTTCATCATTACAAGCTCTCTATCAATATTATATCATGGCGAAAATAACAGAATTCGTGATTGATCCTTATTTTTCCAAATAAACAATAATTCCGTAGGAGCTTACTTTGTCTGTACATTTCATCTAAGTTTTTTCTATGAAAAATCGTGTGTGATTGTTTTGTGCTCTTAAATTAAAAACTACGCTTGGTTTTATGAATATTTTCATCTTTCTATTAAAAAGAACCATTAAGAAGAATTATTATTAAAATTTAAAGCCAGAAAACTAATTGTTCCAAGTGTGAACACCTACCAAAAGTAGTAAAAACACACGATTTTTCAAAATTGAACCTGTCTTAGATAAATGTTACGAGCTGATAGAGAAAATGTGAGTTCAGATTCGGATTCAGCACACATATTACTCTGAGAAAACAAAAAATAATTCGTACAGCAACAATAAGTTCGTTTTTGTTACCTTGTGTTATTTATTAAATTTGTTCATCTCGTAATATTATTACATTTTCTATCCATCCATCCATCAGCCTGTTTCGTCCACTGCTGGACATAGGCCTTTCCAGGATTTCGCCACTCTTGGCGGTCCTCATGGAAGAAATGCCCATACTCACACGCACTGGGCAGGCGGGTTGGTTAGCGCGGTGCCGAAAACCTTGCACCAATGACGCTGCTGCCCGTCACCAGTCTGTTTGATATAAGTCTCGGCAATTGGGGATGGATAAACTGCCATGCATCATCGGTCCCAGGCAATGGTGGGCCGCCTGGTTTTGCCTAAGAGCTGTTCTCTTACTCTCCCCCGAATAACTTCGGGAGGATTTGCGAGTAAAATCGTGGTACCTCCACAGTCAAGCCCGGCATCAGCTCTACCACCTATAACAGTCGAGCCCGGCATCAGCTCTACCACCTATATCATTTTCTATAATAAATAATATTACGAGATCAACCATAGTAAAAACAAACCGAACCCAACCTCGCGAACATATTGTTCAGTGGGTCACCCATTATAACCTCCCATCGATTTAACCCGTTATCAGACAATGCAATCGACAATTGCCCGGGGCAATTCATGCAGGTGTATTCGCAATAATGATTTAGAGCTAATTTCCTGCTGGCACTATGAAAAAATAACACGATGTTTCAATTTTGACCTGGAAATTAAGTGCTTTTAATGGTGCGGAAAATATTGTGTATCTCATTTCGAAATGTAAATTGTCATATCTCTTCATTTCGTACGCGTCTTTTTATTTTTTTGGGTTCCGTTTCTAAGATAAGTCTTTTTTTATATAATGTAAGTAATTATATTAAAAAACTTAATTTAATTAATATTTGATGCAGGTTGTCGTCACTTCAGCCATTGTACTGTCCTAGAAAACTTTAATATAACGAACAACAAGAAATGTTCTGTCTAGGTCAATGAAAACTGCATAATTTACTGTGGAATCAATAGCAATGTCCACATTTTTTGTATTAAGCAATGTATGAAATCCTCCACATGACCTCTCATCTATTGATGTAACAGCTACAAAGAAAGTCCTTCCGAAATTCCTACCTACTGAACCAAGACGCTCAAACAATAGCTGTCTAGGGCTACAATAGCAATTTTTCGAGCCATTTGCCACTGGATCGTTTATTATGACGTAATTGCGAAGGGACCAAGATGGCGGCCGATGATCGAACATTAATAATTATTTATTGTTAAGGCGTGGACGTAATTTTGGCCCATTGTGTCGGAGTTAAGAGGTTAAATTGGTGTAATTCGATACGTTATTTTACTTACGGACTCAAGATACATACATTTCGGTAATTTATTTAAAACTGTCTCGTTTTTTTACGGTTTCGTCAAAACTGGAAATACTTATGGGGAAGCTTTGGTGTCGGTGTATGGCACAATCATGGCTGGGTCAATTGAGCTCAAATTTGACATCATCATCATCATCAATCAGCGTAAGGGGTTTAGATAAACCTCTCTCAGCCGCACCACTCTCTTCGGGCCCTCCTCAGCCTCATCAATTACCCTTCAGCAACCTTGATAACCTAGACCTGGACCTAGGGTTACCAGACGACAGGAACTTCCCGGACATGTCCAGAATTTCAGCCGGGGAAACAGGGAAAATATAAAAGCGACGGGAATTTTTAAATAGAAAGAAAAATAATTATTTAATAGTCAACAGTTAAATTATTATTCATTTCATTTCATTTCATTTTCATTAGTATTAAGTTGGTGGTAGAGCTGATGCCGGGCTCTGTGGAGGAACCACCATCTTACTCGCAAATCCTCCCGAAGTTATTGGGGGGAGCGTAAGAGAACAGCTCTCAGGCAAAACCAGGCGGCCCACCATTGCCTGGGACCGATGGATGGCGGTATATCCATACCCAATTACCGGGCCTTATATAAAACAGACTAGTGACGGGCAGCGGCGTCACTAGTGCAAAGGTTTTGGCACCGCGCTCACAAACCCACCCGCCCAGCGTGTGTGAGTATGGGCATTTCTTTTAGGAAGACCGCCAAGAGTGGCGAAATCCTGGAAAGGCCTATGGCCAGCAGTGGACGAAACAGGCTGATGGATGATAGATGGATGGAGAATTCATCTGATCATTGACCCCACACGCCTTGCCTCGTCCCGCACCACACCGCACCTCGCACACGCATATGTCAAGCAAACGCGAGAGTTTTTACAATTAGACATTTTTGCTGCCTCCGGGCTCCGGGTCATCCATCCATCCATTCATCCATCAGCCTGTTTCGTCCACTGCTTGGCATAGGCCTTTCCAGGATTTCGCCATTCTTGGCGGTCCTCCTGGAAGAAATGCCCATACTCACACACGCTGGGCAGGCGGGTTGGTGAGCGCGGTGCCGAAACCCTTGCACCAGTGACGTCGCTGCCCATCACCAGTCTGATTTATATAAGGCCCGGCAATTGGGGATGGATATACCGCCATCCATCGGTCCCAGGCAATGGTGGGCCGCCTGGTTTTGCCAGAGAGCTGTTCTCTTACTCTCCCCCGAATAACTTCGGGAGGATTTGCGAGTAAGATGGTGGTACCTCCACAGTCGAGCCCGGCATCAGCTCTACCACCTATGAGAGGATAATATTTTTACCACCTGCTCCGGGTCAAAATGTCAGGAAATTCATTGAAAAGACAGGGATTTTCGAAAACTCATTTTCGGGTCTCGTAATCCTACCTGGACCAGAATCACCGCAAATATATCATATTGGAGAGCAAATCAAGAGGCATACGTCAACTGTCAATAAAATTCGGAAAAGAAGAAAAAAAAAAGCTCTGGCGATACAATCGCGCCGCCATTGATCTGCCAATCGAACATTTTCCTCGCCTTGGCTGTTACTGACACAATTATTAATACATTTTTTGCATTTTGAGATAATAAGCGACACTATCGGATGATAATCATAATCATTTTATTCATAATTTTCATTACATGTCAACTGAATGAAATAATTACAATATATGTGAAACCGTATATATAGCATCATTATAATTACAACATATTGATATGTAGCTAACTACCGTAATACAAAATATATTAGTTCAATTAAATTATACATTCGATGGCTTATCGAGGTTAGTTATTGTTTAAAAAATCTAATGATGTAGTTTTGGTTTGTATCAGAATCGGCCCCGAGACTACTTTGAGCGTTTTTCGGTATTCCCTATAGTTTTGGATACGCCCACTTGAAAAACTAACCCTTCATAGTAAGGGGAAATAAATATTTATTTTTGAAATTTTTATTTGGGAAACCTTGAAATTTAACTAGGGAGCTCGAAAAATTTACTTTACGAACTTTTATCGTATTTTATCGCCCTTGAATTTTATACCGTTTTGCAAAATCTGTGACAAGACACCGCGGCGCAGTAGTTGAGTCAAGAAAACATCCGTTGTTGGATTGGAAACTTGATAATTTTGTGTAAGGGCAACAAGATGGGAATCGCGAAAAATTACGCTACTATTTAAAAAGCCACAGTTTTGTAGATTGTCTTCAAACAATAAATCAAAAATATGCGCCAAATTTAACAGATGATTGTAAATGTTAAAAATTAAACCGTATCATTGCGAATGAAACATAATACGGTCCAATGGTTTCTTTAATATGTCACAATTAAATCGTAATCGCAGTTTTACGAGGCAATTTATCGTAATTAATCGATGATAAATCGTATTTTGTATGTGCCATTGTTTCTAATGAACATCGTATTGTCTGCAAGGATGTAGTTTTTTTATTAAGGCTTCTAACCGACATAGGGGATCGTTGCAGCCTGAGAGAAGATGTAGGGCCTAGAGAAAAAGGAATGCTTCGGTGGCTTGGGCATATAGAGAAGATAAATGAAAGTAGAGTGAAGAAAGAAATTTATGATGCGCAAGTTAAAGATAAAGTTCGACCGGGGCGCCCTAGAAGGACGTATGCCGATGAAATTGGAAACCTACTGAAGGACAATGTCAAAAATACCCGGAATGGAAGAGAATGTCGAGATTCGACGAAAATATAGTCGATGACGTAAAATATAAATATATTTTATTCCAACTTTGCTTTAATTTGGGCATTACTAGCAAAATAGTGTGCACAAAGCAGCACTTTTCTGCTCCAGAGCAATGTAATACAGAAAAGTATATATGAAAATCCATGATTGCCCTGAAAACAATGCAATAATGGATTTACATACACACTTTACTGCCGCGCCACCACTGAAGTCCCGCGTCAGTATTTATTGCCTCTGGAATATGAACCAAAATGCCTTAATCCAGAGGACTTCAGTGCTGGTGCTGACTCTAAAGCTGCAAATCCCAAGTGACCCATACATAGAAAACTAGTTTTAAATTACCTTATCAGCGGGCCGATGATAAAGCCATAAGCCAATCAGCGCTATTTTTATTTTCGCAAACAACTTAAAATAAAGAAAACTGGCGAATGAAAACGTAAACCATAAACAAACAAAAAACTAGAGCTAGCGTGCCAGTATTTTTCATAATCGAGTACTAACTTCTCGAGTGGTTTTATAAACAAACGATTTGGTTGATAGTCTTGATAGGTATAGAAAAATAGAAAATACCTATAGTTTTGAACTGCAATCAGCGCTATTTTTATTGCAGCAAACAATTTAAAATAAAGAAAACTGGCTAAACAGACGTAAAACCATAATTATATGAAAAAAAAAATCTTGATCAATAGGCGCAAATTTACGCAATAAATATTTTGTGAGGATTGATTGTGTTTCTAGAAAATGGATTTTAACAGCGAAAATGACGACATATAAAAATATAAAAAATGTGGCAAATAAAGTAATAGATAATCTTTTGCCTCCAAAATCCAATGATAAATATTTGAAAATCTATGAGTATTCCATCACTTAGAAAACCGAAAAACGGGTGAAAACATTTTCCGACAGCGTATTTTTGGCTGTCTTAGTGAGCTATCGAATAAGGTTTAATAACTGTACGAACGTAACTATTCATTTGTCTAAATAAACATTTTTGGGATAATTTTGACTTCAGTTCTTTATTTGGAAGTTGAAAGAAAAGCAGATTATGAACCTCGCAAAAGTGACGTCTGGCAACAATCTACTATTGTAGTTTATAAAGTTTAGATAAAATACCAAAGATTTATGCTGCACGGAAAACTGTCAAAAGCAACGAACGGCGCGCGTGAAAATTTTGACAAAACACCAAATATTCCCACTGAAAAAAAAACTGTCATAAGCCCCTATTGGCTTTTCATCAAGACGCCAAAGCTCATTTCAAAAAAGTTCTCATTTCAAAAATATTCTAATTTGACTCATTGAAACAAAATAAATCGAGCGACAATTTTTCACGAGTATCCTAATCAGGATTTATTAACATCTCCCTCCAAACTATTCTCACTTCACACCCTAGACATTAAGGTCTAATTTCCCCTGCGCAGTAAAGGATGAAACTTACAACTACCCACCATAAGTAATGCCTTAACGGGATGAGATATGGGGTCAATCTTTATTCATAAGGCTGGAGCCTTAAGCTATTTGTTTTGAATTGCCCATAAGGCCTGTCAATTTAGAGTTATAGGTCTATAGAGGCTGTATACATGTTCATTTAATGACCATATGTCAAAGTGTGGCATAATTTTATTAGATGGGTTAATTGAATAGAGTTGTTAAGAGGTTAAAAGTTCATATCATAATTCTTAACCTACATTTTGAAATTTGACGACAATTTTTTGGGTTCCGTACCTCAAAAGGAAAAAACGGGGCCCTTATAGGATCACTTTGTTGTCCGCCTGTCTGTTGACTCAAGACCCTTTATGTCGGGAACGCGTGGAGGTATCGAGTTGAAATTAAAACCATATACTCAGGTCTACAGTCCCTTGAAGCTGTGAAAAAATTAAACTTCTAAGTTAACGTAAAAAAAGATATGGCCGTTTATGCCGCAAAAAACGTAAGATTTGACACTCTCAAGGGAATCAAATTTTATAGCGTATTTTCCGTTGAGGTTAGGGAAAAGTCTGAAAACATTAATTTCTAATTATATCATAAAAAACATTTTGATAATTATCAACCCTATTTTTATAATTTGTTTTTTAACTTTAGAGTACCTACCTATGTAATAAATGAATAATAGATCCACCGATTTAAGGTCGCTTAGCGAGCTATGGAGCGGGCTGTGCTTGGGGTATCTCTGAGGGATAGAATCCGAAATGAGGAGATCCGTCGGAGATCGAAAGTAACCGACCTAGCCTGCAGAATCAGTATGTTGAAGTGACATATTTGTCGCCGACATGATGGCCGTTGGGGCCGAAAGGCTTTAGAATAGAGACCACGTACAGCAAAGCGTAGTGTAGGCCGACCTCGTGCCCGCTGGACCGACGACCTGAAGGACGTTGCGGGGGGCGGCTGGGCTGGATGGGGAGGACGGAGGACCGACATGAGTGGCGAAATTTGGGAAAGGCCTATGTCTAGCAGTGGACGAACACGGGCTGATGGATGGATGGATGGATGGACCTATGTAATACAAGTTGATCTTTGAAACAAAGGTTTTTAAGATAGAGCTGAAATAAATAACGGTGAAACATGCAATTTTTCTATTTGCAGGGGATTACTTATTATTATCTGCAGTGATAGAGGCTATAGTAACACGTATTCTGTGAAAATTTCATCCGGCACCTGTACCGTCTGCGCTGCGACAGACTGAAAGATGGACGGACGTACAGACAGCGCGGCAGCGGTGGCGTAGTACTATGATCCCGTTTGACACCCTTCGGATACGGAACTCTAAAACCTTCAAAGCCGATTGAGCTGATTTAGCATGAATCTACAATCAGTGAAAATTACACAGACCCACTTTACGAAAAGCGGATCTTTCACCGATGGTATCTGTAGAATAACACGGGGACCGCAGAAAAAATAATATAAAAACATTGACCTCTCATAGGTGGTAGAGCTGATGCCGGGCTCGACTGTGGAGGTACCACCATCTTACTCGCAAATCCTCCCGAAGTTATTCGGGGGAGAGTAAGAGAACAGCTCTCAGGCAAAATCAGGCGGCCCACCATTGCCTGGGACCGATGGATGGCGGTATATCCATCCCCAATTGCCGGGCCTTATATAAAACAGACTAGTGACGGGCAGCGGCGTCACTGGTGCAAGGGTTTCGGCACCGCGCTCACCAACCCGCCTGCCCAGCGTGTATGAGTATGGGCATTTCTTCGAGGAGGACCGCCAAGAGTGGCGAAATCCTGGAAAGGCCTATGTCCAGCAGTGGACGAAACAGGTTGATAGATGGATGGATGGACCTTTTATAAACAACGTGCATAAATACGTAGCAAAAATCTTCAACGAAATTAAGACGTTATGTCGTTAACATAAGATGCAATGTCAGTTGTACGAAATCGTCATTCGACTTTGTCACGCCATAGCGGTGACAAGATGCATCGCGGACACTTTTTGAACGAGATTGTTAGTCTAGTTGTTTATGAGGTTAATGTATAAAACGTCACATTTAGACATTAAGAACCCGCTCCATATCTTTCGTCTGTTTGATGCGAAGCTTTATTTTAATTATTTTTCTTGTCATTGCCGCGATGTTTTTGTAAAAATCAGGGACATACACCAGTCCATATTGCGCATCTAAATGAAGACCTAAAATTTATTTAATTCAATTGTTTCTCCTTTGCGCGTTATTTTGATACTTAAATATTATGAATAACGATTCGGAGCGGGCTCGTAAGTAATAAAATAACTCGCAAAAGAGAAGCAATTCAATGAAATAAATTGTAGGCTTTTATTTAGAAGGCCAATATAAAGTGGTGTATATCCCCAGTTTTTACAAAAACATCGCGATAAAGGCCAGCAAAATGTTTAACATATTGTTTTCCATCAAAGTTGTCGTCGTCGCGGACCGGGCTCTTAAGCTAAATACCATAATTATGTAATTCAGGTACAAAAATGTCGGACCTGTTATAAAAGAATCTGTTATCTGTTATCAACCCCATAAACTGTAATTCTTGTAGAATCTGTTGATTAAATCTTTTTCCATGATCCTCACGGCGGGGTGCGACATAAAGGGTCATTAATTCCAATCCCTAATTAGCGAAGACTGACATAAAGCAGTGTTATGACGAATTTTACGACTCTAAAGAATTTATGTACGAACGCACTTTGCGCCGGCTCGTTCCGAGATAGACCCACGCGGTGTACCCGAGGCAATTTTAAATTGGACTCGAAATCTGGATTTGAGAGTTTAGCTTTTTTGCATACACGAGAACGAATTGTTTGTTACCAATGTTGTACACTTTTTTTAAAAGTGTGTTTTATTGCTAAATATTATAAGGATCTCTAACGGCGATCAAAAACCGTACTAGAAGTCCCGGAGAAACCTAACCTTTGTAGCTGTTATATGAGATAATTCAAAATCAAAACGAAATTTACGTATTAATACACGTATTAGCAATATTATAGTAATACCAGTAGTAATCAATCTACATCAAAATAATGAGTATACACGTAATCAAAGAAAGCGCGGGTGCGGGTGCGCTAAAATAAATATTTCGATTTTTTGTCTCTATCTGCCCAAAGCACACTCAATAGTACCGATTTCTACGAAAAATCTTCGATGGTGTAACATTTAAATAATATGTTGGTTTGTCATGATGAAGCGTTCTTATTCTAGGATCGTTATTCATTATTGGAACCATAGGCAAGGACTTTTTTTTCAGGGCGGTTCAGTTCAGAGACAAATATTTTTTTACTAATAAATATTTTATGATAAACGATGTTTTTGTCTTTTATTTTTATGTTTAAGCCCCCAAAACACCTCCTCTCGCTACGCCCGGGATTGAATCACGGCATACTTAATAGATTAAAGTATATATGTACACAAATGAATAAAAAATATATAATTTCAAGATATATTTCGGACCCTACTGGGCCCGTCATCAGTTTATATAATAATGACATTTACAATAAAATGATGGCACATAAAATGACATGGTGACAATTAGTATTAAAAAGAGATTGAAAAAAAGGAAATCAATGGTGGGTGGAATGATTGAAATGAATGAATCATTCCACCCACCATTGACTGATATTCAGCTCAGGACATGGGAGTCGTCTTACATCTGGTCGCTTGGTGCCCATTACGGACCTGGACTAAATAAACAGCACTAACTTACAGACAGACCAACCTCATCGAAATTTTTCTGATATTTACACTCATACTAACATCCCCTCTCAAACACACACACACTCACAAACACCCTCTCTCCCTACCCCTCTCACATACTCATCTATCAAAAAAAAGGTAGGTAGATAGATAGATCTCTTTTTAATACTAATTGTCACCATGTCATTTTATATCATTTCATTGTAAATGTCATTATTATATCAACTGATGCCGGGCCCAGTAGGGTCCGAAATATATGTTGAAATTATTATTTTGTGTACTTTAATATAATAAAAAACAAAAATAAAAGAACAACCTAGTAAAGTTTATATAAATTTATTTTATGGCATACTTAATAGACTAGGTATACCAAGTGGTCGAAATCCAAGGTCCAGAGTAAGACAAGCATCGTAATACCATTCCAGTCTGGTGTTATATCATCCCGGCGTTGGAGTTGGTTTTGTTCTGGAACCTTTTACGTTATAAAATGTTGACATCGTCTGTCATTTGGACTCGGTTCTCTTTTCACCGAGGGACGTTTATCACTTCGGGAAATGGGCGAAAACAGACACCATGAGAAAAGTCTGCTGTGCACAGCGTAGGTTCTTTTAATAGGATTTTTACTGGAATCCTTACACCATCTAACAACGTACCAAAAAAGGAAATTTTTGCTAAAAAAAACGTAGTGAGTTTTCTCACGATCTAGAAACCAGTGTTAGCAATAGTCCAGTGACATCATGCAAAAGGTACGGCGTTTGATGCCCGCTGTATGAATATTTAAAGGAGGACAAAATTCACAATATACGAGTAACTCTTTCTTAAGAACCGTGGTCTGCCTGCAAAATTCAAGACTGTATGTAAATATACGGGCAAGGGGGAATGAATCAGTTGAGACATGGTTCTGTAGGTTTTAGTAAACATATCGAAACGACATACATCCCCGGGAGTTTGTCAGACGTGTTCCGAGTGTAGAACATTCATTATTCGTACTGATGACTTTTCATGCGTGTTTTTCTTTATCGGTCAGCAAGTGGTAAGTATACAGGCTGAAATTAAATCAACCGACCAAATTCATACTGGAGACTCGGTTGGTGATCAGGAACTAGGTTCAATAATCCTTTAGGCCAAATTCGAAAAATATTTTTTTTTGCTTCCTTACTGGTTGGACTTACAATTCCAAGTCTAGGTAGTAAAGAAGCAAAAAAAAAATATTTATTGGGTAAAAAGGGTAATTGATTCTTGTTTCTGATCACTAACCGGTTTTACAGTATCAATTTGGTTGGTTAATTTAATTTCACCCTGTACAACACATACTATGATAAAGAAAACATAATCCCTGTATGGGATCCAACATAATTATCACCTTCATTATATTGTGTTAACTGTTAGGTTAAGTGTTTAGTAGATATGAATTGACCTGAGAGAGGTTGCGGGTGGCGGCTAGGTGAGGAGGACGGAGGACCGCCAAGAGTGACGAACACAGGTTGATGGATGGAAAATATGCGTCATTGAACTGCCGAACGATTTCATCCGGTTACTTTTGAACTACGTTTGGCTTATGACATTTTCTTTGAAAATAGATAACGCGAGCCGCTACTATCGGGGAAAACTGTACAGGCCCACTTTCTGCAGTTTATAATTATAAGTTTAAAAATACTACATTTTGTAGTAGTCAGTTTAAACTTAATGAAAAACCGCTATAGACATTTTAGTAACAGAACCCTAATAGCTAGATATCTAATATTGATAGTTACGCCTTATTTGCTTGTAAACATGTTTTATATGCAAGTTTATGCTAAACTAGACACAATTCATTCTTGTGTGACCAGTATGCCATTGTGTGATGACATTATTTCATTATTCTAATTTAATCGTTACAATCATGAGTAAAGAGTTCCGTAGCAAAAACTTAAGGAACAAAATATATCCAAGAACAATAGTTTGTACAAGGGCGAGCTTATTTCTAAAGAAATTTCTTCCAGCCAACCTTTAATGTGGTGAAAAAGTAGTGAGAATGGTGAGCAAATAAATGTGCACAACTTTAAATACAGAAAACTAAATAGAAAAATAAAACTGAATTTATAGATACATACTTATGTATAGCAATAATACATCCAAATATACATATATTTTTACACACATAGTTATATCCAATAAATAAACAGTACGTTTAAATACTCAAAATGAACATACTTAGAATAAACTATCATATTTAAAACAAAAGACACTAAATAAATAAAAGAAAGTAGTAAAAGTATTAATGTTTATGTCGAAAATAATCATCCTCGGTACTTACTAAAACTAACATTACATACAATTATGTTACAAAATGGTGAACCATAATGCACATACAGCTATAATACTCGTAATTTGTAAAGAGCTCTCAAACGAGGCCCTAAAGACGGTTTAAAAAAAAGAAAAAAAAAAAAGAACATGTTCATAAATATTTAAAAACGGATAGGACTTACTTTTTTAATTGTGTGAGGAGGCACAGGTCGAACTTTCGATGAGATTATGACTCATCATCAAATGTAGTTTACTTTGCATTTTTTTCTGCCATTATTTATTTATTTAGGTTTTTCAACAGACACACTTTACATTTACAAAAACAAGATATACAGAGCAAGCCACAGTGAGCATACAATAACAGAGAAACACAACTTATACATCACAACATCTAGTGAGACTTATTAATCTTCAACTAATTTCTAATTATAGTTTTATTGTCAGGCCCAATTACAGCACTTTAGGTCAATTAAATTCTGTTATTTAAAATTGTGACATACAGTATGATGAAATTGATTTAATAAGGGTTGCTTACCTTCACTAAGAAACCCTAAAACGCAGCATCCAGATTAAATGTTTTTGGTAATACAATACCTAGATAATAATATGTTAATATCCAGTCATAATACAAACATTTATTGCCTTTTAATATCTTTTGGCACACTTTAAAATGACTAAAATTAGCATATAGATATTTCACTCTTTTTATAACAAGGTAGTTATTAAGAGTTTGATTGTGTAACTTAATACTTTCGCAACATAAATGTAGTTTAGACTTAAAAATGTTTTGCTTTGTGTCCATCTGTGTACAAAAATAAAATGCTACTGACGGTCCATTTCACATTTTCATGCGAGTAATCTACAATTTCAAGCGCCTAATTTACGGAACCCTTAAACATGCATATCAATAACATACTTTGTTGCTATTCAAAAGTATAAAGTACAGAGACCCAAAATAACGTAAGATACTTTATTTTAAAGTAGGATTGGCAACCCTAGCCGTGTCGGGCCGGGGCGAGCCGTTGTCGTGTCGTCTAATGAATAATGTAGCTATCGGTGTCGTTGACGGTTGTCGTGGCCGTGTCGTGTCGTGGCCGTGTCGTGCAATGAAGAAGCGGCCAAAAAAGGTGCTATATAAAATTAAGGCGACAAAAACTTTAAATGGTAGCGCCTGACAAACAATTCAGCATCCTCTGAGTACAACTGAACCACAATTTTAATATTTATTTTATTTTATTTAGAGTATGTACAACAATGTGACCAAATTTGAAACTTTGTATTACCGATTTTAAGGTAGATCTAAAACAAATAACGTTAAAAAAATTGTTTAGTTTTTGAGATAGTAACAGAAGTAAGTTTTGAGTAACAAAAAAGGTCTTAAGCTGACCACATATTTCTGTAGTTTTCGAGATTGGAAAAATAATACAAAATTGTATCACTCTACTCAACAAGTTCTAGACAATAAAAAGAAAAAAAATCGCTAATTTTTTTTATGTATTCCCCCTAAATAAGATTTTATTTCATTTTTAATTCAATATTCAGTTTTGGGTCAACATTCCACATAACATATCACATTTCAATTCCGTCTGCAAGCTAGAGACCCGTGGCACGGACAGACAGCAGAAGGGGGGGTTATCCTGATGTCGTTACTTTTCAAATTAATTATAAACCGATAAATAGCGAAGATAGGTCTGAACTATGATCTAAATATCATTTCATTTGAGCTATGTTAAGTTTTGAACAGTAAAACTTATACATAGGTAACACTAAAAGTTTCCGGAACTGGCCACTTACATAAACAATATTTAAAAATTTATTGCAACATTTGAAAATAGAACTCTTTGGCTGTAGAATGCAGTTTGTTTCATCTGACTGTCTTTTGTTTTTACCTTGTGGCGCCATTTAAAAATTGTGTGTCTGCATCAACATGGATTTAACTCCAGAAAATTTTCGTAGTATGATTTTCTACGATTTTAAGTGTAATTTGACAGCTCAACAGAGCATCGCTCGGCTTGAAACAGCTTTTGGCAATGAAGCACCATGCAAGACGACTGTTTATAGCTGGTTTGCAGAATTAAAGCGTGGTCGTATCAATCTCAGTGACGAATCTCGCGATGGTCAGCCGTCCACCGCTGTGACCAACAAAAACATCGATGCTGTGCGCCGTATGATTGAAACAGACAGGCATGTGACCTACCATGAAATTCGCGCATCCTTAGAAATAGGCATGAGTCAAATACAATCAATCCTACACAAACATTTGGGTGTGAGAAAGCTGTGCTCGCGGTGGATCCCACACAACTTGACCGAGGCTCAAAAAACGGACCGCGTCACTTGGTGCAGTGCCATGCTTACCAGATTCAACGAAGGTGCGTCAAATTTGATGTGGGACATAGTAACAGGTGACGAAACATGGATTTATTGCTACGATCCCAAAACAAAGCAGCAATCGAGCGTATGGGTCTTTCAAGATGAGCCGAAACCAACCAAAGTGGCGCGCGTGAAAAGTGCATCTAAGCGGATGATTGCTTCTTTTTTTAATAAAACTGGACACGTGGCTACTGTTGCTTTAGAGAATCGTCGTACCGTGAATAGTGACTGGTACACGACCATTTGTTTGCCGGAAGTTATTGACGAACTCCGTAAAAATAACCGTAAACGCCGTATCATCCTGCACCACGACAATGCTAGTTCTCACACGGCCAGACAGACAAACGACTTTTTGAAGACGAAAAATGTAGAACCCATGAGTCATCCTGCATACAGTCCCGACCTGGCACCTTGTGACTTTTTTCTGTTCCCAAAAATTAAGAACCAATTACGCGGTCAACGATTTTCATCACCAGAAGAGGCTGTCGAGGAGTATGAAAAACACGTTTCAGAGGTCACCACAGGGGAGTGGCACAAAAGTTTTCAAAACTGGTTTGATCGAATGAAAAAGTGCATAGACGAAAAGGGAGATTATTTTGAAAAACAATAAATTAATTTTGTACCTTTAATAGTATTTTTTCATATTCATTCCGGAAACTTATAGTGCGTCCCACGTACTAAAATAAACGTCTTAAAAATGTAATATAAAACGGCCGCCATATGAAAAACACATCCCTCTAATTCCAAAATAATAAATAAAAACACCTCGAAACCGCGAACTTTCAAAGCGGCGCGCTTCCGCTGAGCAAGATGACCCGTGTGTAAAACGAAAGCGTTGGAACAGGACAGTGTTGTCCATCGGGTACGGAACCCTGAAATTCGCCGCTAAAATAGTGTACAAGAGTTGAATTTTTGCGTCGCAACACTGTCTACCTCAGCATACGCGTCGTTAACATATAAATCGAACAAAAACAACTGCATCCTGACCATTCCATTCTAAAACAAAAACTAAAAAAAACAAATCGTGATTTCCTTTTCACTATGAAACTAATAGCTATCAATAACATGCATATATCATCACTATGCTATTGCGCAACATTTTCAACAAACTTTAGACCTTAGTCCTGTATGGTAGAGTCGTTTTTAGATTGGCGGCAAGCTTCACAAGTGAAAGGGATCGGACGGGCCTCGAACCTATGACCCTTATGCGCTTTGAGCATTATATCAGTAATTCTACATGTGCAGTGATATATGTTGTAGTTACGTGTAATAATGCGGTGAAGTTAAGATGGTCATTACGTTCCTTTCTTCTTATTTTGTTTCTTATATAGGGTGACTTTCGTTTGTGTAAACGAATTCATACTGGAAACTCGGTGAGTGGTCAGGACCTAGGTTCAAATATTGGATGGATTCGATTGATGGTTCTTGCTGGAATATCATCTTCAATAAATTAATTATACACAAATTCTTGTATTCCACATATATTTATATTTATTCTTACTTA
This sequence comes from Ypsolopha scabrella, assembly GCA_910592155.1. NCBI lineage: Eukaryota > Metazoa > Arthropoda > Insecta > Lepidoptera > Ypsolophidae > Ypsolopha > Ypsolopha scabrella. The sequence goes on from OU342987.1 coordinate 14,533,763, forward strand.
GGCTACCGGTTTCGTATTAAACATCATCGGGCCAACAAATTATTAATTTAATAACTATGTAAAACTACATAAAGAAAACATTTTATTTAATACTAGCTTTTGACCGCGGCTCCGCCCGCGTGTTATTCGGTATAACGACATGCTTTTTCCGGGATATAAAGTATCCTACGTGTTAAGTTAGGATATAAGCTATATCTGTTCTAAATTTCATCCAAATCCGTTCAGCCGTTTCAGCGTGAAAGAGTAACAAACATACACACACACACACACACAAACTTTCGCATTTTTAATATTAGTGTGATTGAACCAAGGTTCAGACCAGACAACGTCGCGGACGCCCTCTAGTTAAGACGACGTAGGTAGTAAAAAAATGGGTTTTGAAACAGTGTTATTCCCTAACCACAAAAAGATAGGTCTCTGAAAAAAAAAAAACACAGTATTATGCGGCCACTTCCAAGATAATGAGAAAGTCCAGAAAAATGCAAAGTGAATGCTTTTTTATGTATTCAAAACAGTAGGCCGTCCAAACTAATAAAGAAAAATAACACAAATTACCGTTTTGAACAAAGAAACTGTTATACGGATGGTCATAAAATAACGCTCTAGCCGAAAACGGGGTAAATATTGAATGAAAGCTTTTAACTCTAGAATCACTAAGCTGATTTGGTTGCGTTTTTTTTAATTATCATTGTAGTGGTCGTAGTCAACACATAGGCTATAAGGGGTGTTCATAAAATGCGCCCAAGCCGAAAATTGGGCAAAGACGCGGGCGGAGCCCCGGGCAAAGGCTAGTAATGTTAATATGAGTGTAATTGCTCGAAATAAATGATATATTATTACTGATTATAAATTCGAAAGTTTGTGTGTGTGTGTATGTTTGTTACTCTTTCACGCTGAAACGGTTGAACGGATTTGGATGAAATTTAGAATGGATATAGCTTATACCCTAACTTAACACATAGGCTACTTTTTATCCCATAAACGCATGTCGTTAAACCGAATAACACGCGGGCGGAGCCGCGAGCAAAAGCTAGTTACTTTATACGTAGAAGTAATCAACTACCCTCGACAATGGAATTATTGTCACGCTAAAACCCTTCTGCGGACGGTACTGTAATACCGGGATATGGATTTAAAAAGTTTCTTCAATCTTTTACTAATTATTAGATATCCTTGACTTTTACAGATCACAACACATAGGTCAAGTTTGACGATAAAAATAAAATTGAAAAAATAAAAATGAATTTGAAAAAAAAAACTATGAAATCATGTACTCTCCCAAGCAGCACGCAAGCGTTGCCGACATCAAATATACAGCACTTTTAGAACTTAGAGTTCTACTGGTGACCTATAAAGGTGTCAAGAAAAGATTACTTTCTTATAAAAGTGATTAAACCGTTATTATACAGCTAAAGCTGTACAATTTTTTTATAAAATACTCCGTGTAAACCTAAGGCTTTTAAACAGAATATTTGAACTCCACTTTAAAACCCTAAGCATTTTTTGACACTTCAATCTAATGTTATCCTTGAAGCTGCATAGAGGCTGTATTTTGCATGTGATCACTTACTTACTACAGCTATAAGTTTTAAAATGGTATCACTTTATACTTGTTTCTGTATAATGGTATATTAAAACTCCTTTCTAAAGCTTATTATTAATGCGTAATTGTATACTCTTGTCAGTGTAATAGTTTCATAACTTCTGTCAAATAAGATTTTATAGAACTATAATAATAAATGAATTCTGTAATACAGCTTTAATCTGTATTACTGACTGTCCTTGATTTGTAAAAACGTTGTGTGGTGAATAGAAATATGTGGAAAAAAAGAAAAACATTTGGTGGAGTAAAAAGGAAAATTAATAGAGAATATCAAAATATAACTAATTATCAACCAAACAAAACCAGTGATACTGAGCCGTCATGTGAAGACATTGAAAATAACAAATTCATTGATCGAACAATCGATAGTCAAGAGCGAGTTCAGTCAACGTCTAATGAAGGTTCCGTAGCAAAAACGGCATACGATAATAAAAGTGAGGATTTAAAAAAGCCTGCGGAACGTGATAGTGATTTAGTTTCATGCAGCAGTGCAAGTTCAAATAATGATGAAGATGATTATTCAAAAAATTTAACATTCCGTCGTCAAATTAAGGAATGGGCTATTGAAAGAAATATATCTCAAATAGCTCTTAGCGACTTAGCTACAATTTTAAATTGCAGATTTCCGGGAATTTTACCAAAGGACGCCAGGAGAATTTTAGGTTCTGTCAAACAAATACATATAAAGACTATAGAAAAAATAGAGAAATAGAGAATATTGGCATAATGGTGTAACTAAATGTCTACGTAAAACATTGGAAAACTGGGTTGATGTTCCAAACAAAGTAAAGTTAAATTTTAATTTCGACGGTCTTCCAATATTTAAAAGTTCCAATAAAGAATTTGGCCAATTTTATGCAATATCTATGAAAGACCTGACATAGATCCATTTGTGATTGGTATCTATTTTGGTGTTGGAAAACCAAAAGATATTGATCAATATTTAGATGATTTTGTAAAAGAAATAGCAAATTTAATAAAAGAAGGAATTCATATCGAAAAACCAAATAAAATAGTATCCATTGAAATCAGATGTTTTATATGTGATTCTCCAGCGAGAGCTTACATTAAAGGTACCTAAAGTATATAATCTAATTACAAATTACAGATTAAGCTAGCTACTAGATATTATATTGTTTATAAAGTATCCAAAACGTAGTTATGTAAAATTATATACGCAGCTTAATTCGTAGTTTTGTTCAATTAAAATTTCGACTGTTGTGATTATTTCTATCTCATTATCAATTTGGGTGTCGCTATTTTGTAACATGAGATTTAGTTCTTGTGTTGCTTCTTCGTATGATGGTAGTATTTGTCTTTTTAGACAGCAACGTGAGGTAGACCAATTTTCTAGAGGCTGCAAATTTTCGTCCTTGACTAATTTGTTGACATCTAGTCGCTTTCTTGGCCATCTTAAAATACCATTAGACTCCCAAAAACTTGGTACAATGCATAGTCGTTTTTGGCCTTTTTCAATAGATTAAATTATTTTGAAAGTCATTTTCCTGAAAAAAAAAGTGAAACACATTTGAGAAATACGCACAAAACACAAAACACTTGTTTTTATCTGTCTTTCTTACCCTACTGCACATAGGTATTAAATTATTTAATAGGTATCTAACTGCTTTTGTTTCGTTTTGACTATACCTACGAGTTCAGTGATGCGGTGAAAGAGCGAAAAGGACAAATAAATGCGTGCTCGCGTCCCTGGAACTTTCTCTCAACTAAACTAATCACGTTGCGTTCGTTGCGATGCGGACGCTGCTTGCTGTCTTTATCTAACACACTCGGTATAAGTGCTTTATCTCACGAGCACGAGTGCGTATAGGCCATGATTGTGTATGCACATACAATCATGATGGCCCAGACGCACTCGTGGGATAAAACATCTATACAAGTCGAAGAAATAAAGAAATTTATATTTATATAAGTTTAACGGAAAATTTAAGTTGAGAATAGTTCAAATAAGCGTCACTTGTTTGCAAAACTTATTGATAAGAAATATGATAAAGGGTTTTTCATTTTAAACACACAACCCTAAAGAGCTGTATAATTTATGTGCTGAAACCTGATGTACAGCCTATATAATAAAAATATTCTATTATAACGACTAATAAAGGGTAAAAGCTGTATAATGGAATCCAGAAAGTGCGTACTAAAACTACGGGATCTATAATACTCTCCAGATATCTTTTAGGCTGTATAAAATCTGCCGCCATTTTCGAACAAATAACAACAAAAGAAAATATGACCTCTTACATTATTTTGAGTATTGCTGAAGTTATAATTATGATTTTCAGATAAATAAATTATAAGTGGTACCTATTGTACAGTATTATTTAACAATGTTATGATTCTAACCTCAAAACCATAAACTTACGTACTTGTTTTGGTAATATTTCTCGTGAATTTTTCAGTATTTCGCGGGCGCGTGAATATTTTCCCATAAAACTATGTACTATTTCACAGTAAAAATGAATCAGCACGTTGAATCTACAATTATCACTACCTAAAGCCAAGTCCAACATTTATTCTTGACTTATAACTTCACAGTAAATCGGCGGCCCACTATGCATATCATAACTAAAAAGAATATTGCGGTTGTTTCATAAATTTCACATTGTAATTCTCTTATAAAACTAATGAAGACCTAATATCTTTTTAAGAAACTTAAAAGAGAATAACTTGACGCCTATGGTTTCCTTAAACAGCATACTACAGCTATTCTACAGCTATAGTACAGCTATTTTTTAGCTATACAGCTACTATACAGCTATAATAACGCATTAGGCTGTATAACAATGGGCCCAATTTTTACTTATAGAGGTTGTATAAGCGCTTATACAGCCCTTGTACAGCCTCACTATACAGCCTGTGGCGTACAAATAAACTAAAATACAGCTTCTATACAGCCTGTCGTGCCGCTTGGGGGGTAGGCAGTGCTTACCCTGGCGTCATACAAATGAGCAAAATTTAATTTTTTTTACATTTTTTTTATTGTCAAGCTTGATCTTCTTATCGCATTTCCAGCAAAAAGTTTTATGCACGACACTGATTGAAGGGGACGCTCAGAGTGGGAATCTGTAGCCTTAGCGTGAAAACATTACGGTTACGTTTAGTTTAACGATAAGTTCCGCTAGGGGCGGTTATCAGATTCCATACAAAACCGCGTTACGTTCAAACTAAACGTAACCGTAATGTTTTCATGCTAAGGCTACTGGACTAAAACCCCGCTCGTTCTTTGTCTTTTTTGGATTTAATTTTTATAATATCTCGATAAATCTATCAATACGACGTACGAATATTCATAAAGATTACCGATTGCTTACTAATAACGAGCCCAAAAAGTTATATAATTTAATTATATGACCTAAGTCTGCCTACATACCTTACAGTACACTTACCAGAGCATTTTTCATCTACCCCAATAGAATTTTCGCCGGCAAGGTTGTCTATGCACTATGCTGCAATAACCCTGCCTTTTATACAACCTGCTCATGCTCAAAGCCATATTAAAACCGATACAATGTTGCCAGCAATTTCATTTCGCTTGGCCTTTAGGGGATGACGAGAGATAATCTGACCTATGACGTGTTACTAGGTAACAATGGTAGTATATTCGGTATGTTATGAAAATGTTGATCAGCGAGATAAAATTAATGGAAATTAATGAACAAGGTGTTTCATTTTGCGTTTGAGGCAAATATCAGGCCTTCCATGAAACCTTTCAATTCAATTAATTAATTGAAATAATTTGGCCAAGTGCGAGTCGGACTCGCGCAAAAAGGGTTCCGTACCACCATTACGGGTAATCCCAAATCGGGTCTATCATCTTACGAATGAACCTCGGTGCAAAAAGGTTGACAAGCACTCTTAGCGCCATCTATCGTCTGATCAATGAATCTCGATGAAAGCTGTCAAACAAGTCATCTCAGATTGCGCTGTAATTAAGACGAGGTTTATTGTATGTTTATTGTAATTTTTTTTTTGTTATTTGTCGTGATTACTTGTGATAGAGGCCACAGTAATACGTATTCTCTGGAAGTTTAAATTTTCTACCTGTTACGGTTGAAGCTGTAGACCCCTGTGACAGACGGACAGACGGACAAACGGACGAGCGGACGGAGGGCCGGACAGACAGCGGAGGCTTAATAATAGGGTTCCGTTTTGCACCTTTTGGGTACGGAATCCTAATAACGTGGATTATTTTTTTTTTATTAAAAAAAGGTGTAGATTATAAGAAAATAATAACATAATTTATAACAGTCAACCGGTAAATAAAAAATAGAAGAGTTTTATAGTGACATAAACTGAAAAAAATAGAATTTAAGGAAAACCTTGTCGTAAAATCGTATTTCTCTGATACATTCGAATTAAAACAGTCTGTCATTCAAATTACACTCAAAAAACATGGCGAAATATTATTTTTTCTAATAATTTCAATTTTTTCTAATTTTGACGTATGTTTTTTGACCAATTAGAGAATGTTTTCTTTGACGCGACCTTATTTCTGTTGACATCTATCGAAAGTTGACATTAAAACTATGTTTGCTAATTTTTTACGGGATTAAAAGGAATTTCTTTTATTACTCGCTGAGCAGATACAATTTTGAGTAGAAAAGACAAATATTTTGTAAAAAAAGATACTCGGTATCTCAGTTGGGAGACAACTTGCCTAGTAAGCAAGAGGTGGCTGGTTAAAATCCTGTCCAGAGAAATGAAACTTTTCTACAGTGCTCTCAAAGTTATAATGCGCATAGAAATCTATAGCCGAGCGACTGGACGTACCACGTGACCTTATTGCTCGTATAGAAAGTGTAGGGAAATACGAACTTTGCCGAGCAGTGGCGAAGATTCGTATGCGCATTATAAGTTTGAGAGTACTTATCTTAGTTTTTCTTCCAATATCTTCTGTTAACTTTATAAAGAAACTTTTCTTATTCATAGCGTGGTTCGTTTTATACGACACTGAACAACTCACAGCAGTTACTTGCCACGTACATTAAATATTTATTATACCTTGCAGCCAGTTCGTAGTTCAAGTTTTACATACCTGCAACAAGCGTAAAATATCGATTAATCCACAAGTCTACTAAATTTTGCAACAGAAATTTTAATGGGTGAATAAACACTCCCACTCGATTACGTTTTTCATCCTAGAGCACGTGCTAAGGCTCTTCTTACATCGCGAAGATGCAAAGAGAAATAAAAGAAAATTAAAGTTGATACAAATTTGAAAAAAATTTGATGTTTTGTTTCTATTTTTTTTTTCTTCTTTCAAATACGATGACAATCCAGAAAAAATACATGAAATGGTTGACGTCCATCCATCCATCAGCCTGTTTCGTCCATTGCTAGACATGGGCCTTTCCAAGATTTCGCAACTCTTGACGGTCCTCCACGAAGAAATGCCCCTACTCAGGGTGGACATGACATTTTTGAATTATGAACATAATAACATAATTGAAAAATAATGGAACATAATCACGGATGTCTCCTATATGGTTAGGCATATGCAGATCAATCTACTACGATCCTGACACATTGCATTGTCGAAACTATAATTAATAATAATTTTATTAAAACATAGTTTCTGGCGATAAATTTAATTACTAAGTATGCTGACTGACACCCACATACTTGTATTTCGCATTTGAATAAAAATCAAATATAACGAAATCATTGGTGTATCGCGAATATCAAGTGCAGGCAACTGTCAAAAACCCATGTCAACACATTAAACATTTAATCGGCTCTATTCATCTCTTGTTATTTACGGGCCATTCTCGGCCCGAATTTCGAAATCGAGTTCTCGAGTTCAACAGGTCATCGGTTTTGTAATATTTAATGCTTTGCGATTTGTTTCGATTCGCAATCGATTCTCAGGCTGCTCGATTATTGATTAGGGATCCGTAAAAAAACTATTACTGAAATAATATTTATTTATAATATCTCTCGGGCTCCATTTTCGTAACCTACTTGAATTTACGAAGTGAAATGCAAGTGATTGTACTGACAGTAGGTGTCAGTAATATATTTTGTTGAATTTGCTTGGAAAGTCGCTGCATTTTTTTACTTAGAATCTAAACTACTTAATTCCAAATGCCAGTCGCATTAGTTCCAGATCTAGTAGTTTTTTTGACGGACAATAACATAACAGCACTCCCATAGTTTCCTTTTTCATCGGAATCTTCTAGGAGTACACAAAAGATTTTAGTACGTAATTACTCTTAATAAATGTTTTTCATACGTTGTATTCAATTTAAATTTGCATACAGCATTGCCGGAAATTACGGAACCCTCAGACTATTGAGGTAAAGTACTACGTACATTAAAGGTGATTGAATAGATTCGTTCTGTGATCATTAAACGTTGCCATCGTGAAAAGGTTATCATGATTTTATGATAATGGCCATTTTAAAATTGTTCTTAATCGATCCGTTGACTCGTTTATTCGATTCGTGATCGAAAACAGATTACGGACAGAAGTTAATGTGATACTTTATTGAAACTATCATTAATATTCAAAAGAAGTGGTCTAAAAATAAATTTGAGGGTTTTAATTTATTTATTTTAATGTTTTTATTTATTTATTATTTTAAAAAGCCTTAGTTTTGGAAATGTTCGATGGTAATTAATTTTTTCTTAGTTCTGCATTCAATGTCGTCCGTAATAGCAATTAATTTGTAATTTACTTACTTAAATATGAGCTCGACGCTTTGTCGCATAACACTCAAAAAATATCTCGATAAAATTTCGTCACTTTCATGCTTTTAAGCAATAAATACTGCCATGGTTCAATTCATGGTTCAAAATTCATTGCTAAAAAAAGTTATCAAAGTTTGTTAAAACAATTGATGAAATAGAGCCAACAGCTTGTTACAATTTACTCAAGTTATGTTATTGGATAACAGTACTTTATCACAATTTATATGTCTTGGTTGTTATTAACACTTGGTGTCAGCAATTTTTGTAAAATTATTTTTAAACCTTGCAACAGCAACGGGTATTTTAGAGTTAGCGGTTGCTTGTGGTTTAATTATTACTACCTTTTTTAACCGAGCTTAATTCGGGCTCTGTTAGTTGTTCGTTCTTTGACTGTAGTTATTATTTCATGATCTAAATGTATTTTGCTTATTACGAGACATTAATAAATTTATACACAAAATCTTGTAATTTTTATTCCACATACATTATTTTTATTTTAAGTTATGCTACCGGTTTCGTATTACACATTATCGGGCCAACAAATTATTAATTTAAACAGTGATTTAAAATAAATATCTAAGACAAATATAATATTATAATTAAAATTAATAATTTCTTGAACAGTTTGTGTAATACGAAACTAGTAGCGTGATAAAAAGTACAACAATCCGTGTATAATTTATTGAAGATGATATTCCACCAAGAACCATCAATCGAATCCATCCAATATCTTTATTTTTATATATTTCTACATACTCGTACCTCTATAGACTGAAAGTTGTTTTGGTTTTTACTTTCTAAGCTTGTTAAATAAAATCAATTAGTCCATTTTGCAGAGTGTTACAGAACGTTTATCTCACGATCGCGTGCAAATCAAGCAATTACAGGTCTTAAGACCTTGCAATAAGGGTTTTGTCGTGAGTTGAACGACCATTGAGCCTAGATTCCTTTTTGTCCCAGTCGATAAGACCGTCCTCTAGAGATAACAAAACATAATACCCGCATGAAAAAGTTTTTCGTCCATAAAAGTGATAGTTTACAAAAGGAACGCAAAGCCGTAGTTACCAAAACACACAAAGAGGATTTTGAAACGCGGCCCCTCCTAACCTCACGCCATAAATCCGAAATAAAAAAAAAGTTGTAGCTTTAAACACACAATTCTGAATCTACCCACGTTACTACTTCAAGGAGCCTGTCACGCATATAAAATGATGTAAAATCTGCAGATGGTGTGGTCCAGGTGAAGAAAGAAGAACGGTAAGGTTCCCGAATTCCGCCACCCTTTTTGTGGCAAGTATTTTGCTGCCAGAGTGCCAGTCCATATTGGTTGCAGATTAAAGATAAAATTTGCTTTTATGAAAAAGCTGTTATATTAAAAACTATGATAGAAATAAATTTCTATATTTTAAACACTTTGCGATTTAACCATCGCAGGTTATACAAATTAACATAAAGAAAGTTAAATAATTTACGCGAAAAGCGTTTGATACATAAGTAAAATTTTGGTACGGATATCAAAATATCGATATTTCACAAACCTTTTTTTATTTATTTTGTTCTATGAATAGAGCGCAGGCTCGAAATTCTGGGGGATAACAAACTTTTTGAGCATGTTCATTTTAGAGACATTGTATATCGAAAACGACAAGTTCTAATTCATAACTTTTTTCAATATGAATTTAATTATCTAAATTAGTAAGTGGAAAGTTTTTTTGAATTAAACATCGCATTTGGATAAAAAACCTCAAAGATCTTTAACAATAAAATAACACGTGTACGCGTTTTAAATAATTTTATTAGGTTTTTCGTTCTACACAAGAAAATAATCGAGCGTCGACTAAAATTTTTCACATGATAATCGCGGAAAGTTTAACCCTTAGCCCAACCCCTGTATCCCTCTATAAAACCGTCTCACGCCATTCGGCACGTTTTCCCAGTTATGTTAGATATGACACTTTAACACTGTCTCAGAGTTATCGGGATGGCATATTTACACGAGCATACAACGACAAAACACTGCTATGGTACTTTCTATCGAGAGGAAACTGTTGTTTTGCTCCACAAAAAATTCGAGGTAAATTTTTTCTTTTTCGGAAAAATACAGTTTTCCCGTTGAATAGACCTGGAAAAAATATCGTCATGTTGGTAGTATTGTTGGTGGTAGAGCTGATGCCGGGCTCGACTGTGGAGGTACCACCATCTTACTCGCAAATCCTCCCGAAGTTATTTGGGGGAGAGTAAGAGAACAGCTCTCAGGCACAACCAGGCGGCCCACCATTGCCTGGGACCGATGGATGGCGGTACCTTATAACAGATTGGTGACGGGCAGCGGCGTCACTGGTGCAAGGGTTTCGGCACCGCGCTCACCAACCCGCCTGCCCAGCGTGTGTGAGTATGGGCATTTCTTCCAGGAAGAGTGGTGAAATCCTGGAAAGGCCTATGTCCAGCAGTGGACGAAACAGGCTGATGGATGGATGGATGGATGGTAGTATTAGCACACAGTTAACGATTCAGTGTATGCACTGATACAAGCACTGGAATTCTTGTAGAAAGATTTCAGGGCCCGCACCAAGCTACTCATTCCATACACGGGCAGTGCCCGATGCCCGAGGAATGTTTTCAAATTCTTGTCTTTGCATTTGTTTCTAATTGATCATTTCTAGTTTGTGATGCACTCTAATAATAATATTTACGGACAGTGTTGTCCATAAGTCATCTCTCACCACTCTATCGTGAGTCTTTTCTAAATCCACAAACACTTTCTGGTGTTTCACTAATTAAGGCGAGGTTATCCTGAGAAATTGGTCCTGCTCCAAGCTCCAACTACACTTTTCTACCCTGCTCAGTAGGAGCGGGCCGCTCAGAAAACTCGCGATTTCAAGGTGTTTTTATTTTGGAATTATTTAGTTTAGTATAAGTTTTGTGTAAAACCTAATATAACTCCAATAAAGTGATATTTATATGCTTTTCTTTTAGATTTTATTCGATGCAGTAAACGGCAGGTAATCTTATGTCAAACGGCCAATATATTAAGTTCGAATAGTGAAATACAACATATATTTTTTATTCAAATGTAATTATTACAGTTTTACGGTTTAAAATTAATTTGCAAAGACACAATGAATGGTGTCGATTCGGTGTAGCACGACTTAACTTATTTGACACGACTAAACTTAATTTAGGCATTCCGTCTTTTTCTTTGTGTATTGAAAAGAGAAGGACAGGATGCTTAAAATAAAGTTAGTCCTGTCAAATAGGTTACACCGAATCGACACCATTTTTGGCATAACCCTCCCTTAACTACCGAAATACAAAGGTTATTCAGGCAAACTAAGATTTCAGTCATTGTATTGACCTATATAAAGTTTTTTTCGGATTAAAGCGTTCACCACTACAGACGTGAAAATAATTACGTTGACAAAAACGCTGGGTCTCTTGTGAACCGAGTTCTGTCATTATTGAAAAAAATTATAACAGATTAATTTAAATATTCAGTAAAGGTTCTTGTGTATATGATATAATAATATTTACAATATTTATGTGGAAAAACACGAAAAAATATATTTAATTACAATTTTCGATATATTTCGGCCATGGGGCCGTCATCAGTCGAATGATTATAAAAATATAAAAAAGTAAAAAAATAACTTATTTATAACAGTTGTCACTTTCACTTTTTCATTTTTCAACAACTTTCTTGATTAACCAAAACCTCAAACCAATTTACAAGGACTAAGATGGCAGCCTACCCGCATACCATTTTAATTAACCAGGTACCTAATTGTGACAAGTACGAAGAATTCCATGACATGAGTCACAAGTTGTTTCGAAACCATCCTAGGCCTACGGTTAGCCAAAACCACGGAGTTCAGCCATCCTGAAGCTGTCAACTTGATTTATAACCTTGTCTAAGTAAGTGCTTATACAGTCCAGTGTTTCTCACAAGTGTTAAATAATAATAAATTGTGTTCAACTATGCAGATTGTGATTCAACTCGACTGGTTGATGGGTGTAGCAATACGGCCTTGCTATGCAGTATGCTATACAGGTTGTTTAATTGAGATGGGGCAGTATGGGAAAAACTCTATAAGACTCATAAGCCACATAGCGGTGACAAAATGCATCGCGGACACTTTTTGAGCGAGATTGTGAGTCTAGTTGTTTATGAGAGGTCAATGAAGACCATAGAGAAATTTGGTGAAAGTAGAAAACAAAAACTGCAGAGTGCCAAACGGGACCCTATTATTAAGCCCTGTCTGTCGCAGGGCTCTACAGTTTAAAACGTTATAGCTAGACAGTTGTAATTTTTACAGAATATGAGTTAGTATGGCCTCTACTACGACAAATAATAAAAATTAAAAACAAGTTACATGAGGGGATACAGAAATCTCGAAAAAGTTGCATTATTTTAACGTTTTAAGATTATATTTAAAGACGGGAATATACGTATCAAGTTCCAAATTTAATCAGATTCTTGTACATATTCTAAAGTAAAACAACAAATAATAAAATATAGGGTACTCAGTCTATAAGTACTCAGCCGGAGCCGAATTGTTTGTTTTTTTCAGTAGGGCCTGAAATATATCTTGAGCTAATTTCTCTTTTTTTCAAAATCTATGACGAGAGTCCTTGAATCAAATTTCTTTATCCCTTATTGTATAAATTATGAATTATATATATTACCCCTTTACATCAAGGAAACAACCTGTATAACATGCTAGTTTAGTAGAGTCTGTTCACTTGTGGATAGATAGCCCAATCATCTGTATTGTTCTTTAGAACAAGTTGCGGGGTGGAGCACGATAACTATAGAGTTGACTTTTATAAAAATAAAAATGATGCACTGCATACCGTGTATAATATAAAGGTAATAATAAAATAGGCATTATATATATTACATGAGTATAAAGGACTTTCCATCCATCCATTCATCCATCAGCCTGTTTCGTCCACTGCTGGACATAGGCCTTTCCAGGATTTCGCCACTCTTGGCGGTCCTCCTGGAAGAAATGCCCATACTCACACACGCTGGGCAGGCGGGTTGGTGACCAGTCTGTTTTATATAAGGGCCGGCATTGGGGATGAATAAACCGCCATCCATCGGTCCCAGGCAATGGTGGGCCGCCTGGTTTTGCCTGAGAGAGGTGGCACCTCCACAGTCGAGCCCGGCATCAGCTCTACCACCTAATACTTTTATATTCAATTTTCTTAAAGGAATGTATCGCGTACATTATTTTATTCTTTTACTGCGGATTTTGTATGGGAAGTCCAATTTTCGTTCAGTTGAGCGAGTTTCTTTGGGACGTTGTTTTGTGTGACACTATCTTAATAAACAATTTAATATCACCCGTCTACTCACACGGGGCATACTGTTTTACTACATAGTTATTTTATGAGTATTTTATTTATTACTAGCTTTTCCCCGCGTTTTTTATGTTTTCGTACCTCAAGAGGAAAAAACGGAGCTCTTATAAGATTACTTTGTTGTCCGTCTGTCTATCAAGACCCTTTATCTCTGGAACGCGTGGAGGGTATCGAGTTGAAATTAAAACCATATACTCAGGTCTACAGTCCCTTGAAGATGTAGGAAAAAAAAATTTTTTAATTTAACGGAAAAAAAATACTGCCGTTTATGCCCCAAAAAACGTTTATTTCGACACTCTAAAAGAAATCAAATTTTATAGGGTACTTTCCATTGACCTAGAACTTTGAAATTTGGTAAGTAATACCGACTTATACTACAAGTATAAGGAAAAATCGGAAAACTATACATTTGTGATTAAATCATGAACAATATAGACTTTAACGGAACCCTCTGTGAGCGAGTGAGACTCGCTCTTGTCAGTTTTTTTATCTCTGCCCCGTTTACGGCTTGCCAGTTATTTTAAGAACACTCCTTATAACATATAATGTTGACCAGGGTCACTACGATGATAATGAAAAAAACCGCATCCAAATGCGATGAGTGGTTCTCGAGTTAAAACGGAACGTATTCATACAGACAGACAGACATTCAAAAAATTGTAGTTTAGGCAAAAATATTCAATGTTCAGACACGACTTTTTTACTACTTAATTATTAGTTTAGATTTTAACAGATATACAAACTTAAAAAAAAAACAACCTAAGTTCAAACTTATAGCACTAACTCTTAATGTATTTGACCTTTTCTATAGAAATTTGGTGCCAACTTGGTATTTAGCCACGCGTTATATACCTTGTTGCACGATTGTCAACTTTAAGCGAACGTAATAAGAACTGTTATGGTATTCGGAGCTTTGTTGGCGACTGTACCAAGCTTCGGAACCCCGAGGTCACTCAAAGATATCGATCATCGAATAAAAACAATGCTGTCATTGTGTTTATCATTTAAGTTATGCTTAAGTAATGCTTAAAATGTTTTTACTTTCAACTGACCTTAAAAGATTAAGTTGACACGAGTAGGGTTGCCAGGCCGTAAAATACAAAAGCCGGACTCGGCATTATGAAAGGCCGGAGATTTTGCCCTAAAAGCCGGACATCATGTTTTTTAATAGCCAAACATACTTTTCTTAAGGACCCGTTCTCCCTGACAATGAGCACCTCATGTTGCGTCAGGCAGAACTGAACTCTATGACGTTTCATAATTGTTTAAAATAGCGCGCTATGAGCCGTGCCTGTTACGACTGTTTACGACAACCGAAACATCGCGCGCTCTAAAGAATCACGTTTCGATGCCGCCCTCCATAGTAATTTGTATGGGGAAATCGGACGCAAAAGTTGGTGATGTTTAATGGATAAATACACCAAGTAACAATTTTGTTTGGCAAAAATAAATTAATCTCACCATTCTGTACACTTTTAACTTACGGGAGCCTGAATTTCAGTTTCCAAAATTATCTGAGAAATCGCCAATGAGAAATACGCGAAGAACAGTTTTACGTGATTTTCAGCAACTTTAGATTTTTTTTCTAGCTTGCTATGAATTCTATGCAAAAATCAAATTAATTAGGTTGTAATATAACTTGTGTGATTATTTATTTCTCATTAAACAAATATTTTCTGTCATGAATCAGCAATACGATGGGGCACGTTTAGGTGGCATGGACCCTTAAAGCCGAACATTACTTTTATAATTAAAAAACTCAATAATAATGTATTTTTATTGTGTAAACTATGAATCGCTCTTTTATTACAAAACGAAGGAAGCAGATAAAAATAAAAACAATCAATAATTTGGTAATTATGATATTAACAAATAAAATGTCATTATAATGATATTAACAATGTCCAGTCTTAATAGATAACTTCAAACTGTCGAATGTGTTACGCTGACAAAAAGTCTAACAAAATCCGGACAGGCCGGACAGGTAAATATTTGGCCGGACACGACCGTAAAAAGCCAAACATTAGCCGGACACCTGGCAACCCTAGACACGAGCTTTATAGACATAATTGACCTGTAAGTTAAAATGTCAAGTGTAGTCGTATAATGGACGCGCGGTTCCGGCAATGACATTTAAAATGTGTCAAAATGTTAAGTCACTCGACGTGTTTATATGAATGTCGACGAAAACGACGTGAAAATAACGTTCATATCAAAAGTAGCTGTTACTACGATCGCTGCGTCCCCGGAGAACGCAAAATAGGAAACAATAATAATACTTTTTACATAGACGCGATGGACGGGAAAAATATTTCCATAAGCTATACTTAATTTTTTGAAATACATAGCAACAGATGTGGAGAATAATCTGCACTTTACCATATTGGCTGATAAAGAGCCTGCTGAAGATCACCTTCACATGAATAAGAAGCAAGTAAAGAAGCTAAAGGAATTAAATTTTCATCAGCTCTCATGCTATTTGTTTTATTCCATGTCACCGAAATATTCCGTTTTGATAGACTTTTGACGTTCTCCATACGATGTGAATTTTAAATCATCTCGGCCTTTGTGCAGTCAGTTATATTTAAACTGAATTTGACTACAAAGCCACAACCAAATTGAAAACACGATTCCAGTTTTAAAATATTAGTCCAGAACTTAATTATTTATATGCAACAGCTCACACGACCGGCGACATTATAAATGTATGATTCGAAAACGCCAAAAATAGCACTCGCAATGAAGTAAACGAAAAATATTGAATATATAAATTGTAAATATGCATGATATTTAAAATAAGAATGCCGAAAAGAGGTGTAAATATTTCCATTTTCAGACAGCACTGAGCGTGTGCATGAGTTATTCAATATTTCACGTTATTTTTGTAAAGTAAGTGCTAGTTTCATTTATGTAAAAACCTCATGTACACTAGTTTTTCCGACTACTTAGTACATTAAGGGCTTGGGGGATCCGAGATTGAGCACCTCATTTTACATCAAGTAGAATTTAACTCTAAGACGTTTGATTATTGTTTAAAATAGCGCGCTCTGAAAATCAATAAGAAGTCTAAAGCAGAGTAAAATACAAATTACGGTAAATAAATAAATCCATTGACCCAATTTGACAAAAACGGACAAAAACCTGAAGTATACACTACAAACTAATTTCATAAAACACATTGGTACACGGCCCGACGATAGGGATCAAATTCAGGCCCTCTGAGCATTACATCCCAGCCTACTTCCTATCTATATTATAAAAAACAATTATGCTTTATATGTTCAAGATACTATTTTGAAGTAAACTTTTATATTTTTCAACACACTTGCTTATAAAGTGGCCATTATTGCAGCGTTCTTAGGGTCATAATGCAGCATATTAAACACGCGTGCTTTTTTACTTTACATTATCGCACTAGTGTTTTCTACATTATAGTTTTTTTTTTAAACTTTGTAAAGAGTTTTGATGTCTTGAGAAAGTCGTATGAAACGCGTGAGCATTAGACATTACACTCTCGGCTCCATTACGCCCTCACCATTTGGCTCGGGCTGCAATCCCCCCTCGACTGTTATGTCCAACGCAGCTCACTTGTATCATAATGTTATTACTATTATTACACGATTAAGGATTTTCACGCCCTTTTTACCGCCTTTTTACTTGATTTAAACGAAAAAAACCTAACTATTAACTCCTTTCGATGTCTTAAAGGTTTCTAAAAGTGGAATATCTCTAATCTAGACAGAAGTTTGATGGCTCGAAATGGCATGGGATCTAATTGTCTACTCTGTGATGCCAACAACACATTGACTTTACTCTATTTTCGGAAATCTTACCCTTGTAAAGGAACCTTGGAAATTTGTAAAGGAAACCTCGCGAGTTCCCTTATAAGACAAAAAGAAAAGCCATCTCGCTAGAAATTTAATAAACAAAGAATATCAAAAATCCCTTGGGACGGAAACGAATAACAATAAACTAAAAGACCACTCCTCTATATTACAAGACCTCATTCCTATTCTTACGAAAACGAAATAAATTTGGAGAAAAAACTTAATAAATTTGACCGAAAAAACGTTCAAGACGGCTACACAATTCTTACAGTTATTTCATTTTGAGAAGACCTGTTTTATTGCGTTCACTAGTTAATATTGGGTAATGATTTTTCTGATCCATTTGATATAGATTCCTTTATTGTACCTAATATTGTAGAATTATACTATGAAAACTTGAAAGTTTCATTATAATTAGAGTGACGTGTTTTAAAAGTAAGTATACCTGTTTTTGAAATAGGTAGGTATTTACTTAAAAGTTAGTTTGTTAGATTATATCTCCGCAACTAATAAACGGATCGTGACGAAACCCTTGCAGCGGTATAGATAATTATCGGGACCAACACATAGGCTACTTTTATCCCAGAAAAACAGCATGCAAAACATTGAAAAGTCCTTGTAACTAAAAAACTACTCTTCCAATTGAGATTCTGGGAAATAACTTACTAAAACTTATCTAAGTGAAATAATAACTAATAGTGTTTGTTTAAGGACTTGAAACGCTTTTTCTAACCAACACATTCGTATACAAAATGTAGGGTAACCATGTAGCCGGGCTGAGGGCGGACCGTCACATGTGAGATCGGAGATAGGGCACGCCAAGTTTGCGCTAAGTTGAGGTTGAGCCTGCGTCCGAACAGATCTTAATGGACTTAGATTTATAACTGTTTGTTCATTTAACCCTACTTTGTGGGGTGTTATGGGGACAGAAGGACGACGGACAGGGGAAGATTAGCGGCTAAGGTGGAAATTGAATGACTCTGCAAAATTCTAGTTCACCTGAAAGGCTTTTTAGAGGTTCCTTAAAAGTAGTAGTTGTTATTAAAAAAAAACATATTTTTTTCGCAATAATTCTGCCATAACTTATTTTTATTTTTGTTAATGCTCTGTTTATATGATGCAAAAAAACTTTTTTCTTAATTCCTTTAAAATCAAGACAAACATATGTACTTAGTTGTGATCTAGGTTTCTTATTTCAAGTCCCCACGGCAAAAAGTAACTGGTTCTTTTGGGGCACAAACTATTTAACCGACAAATTGTCGCGAATTTAAGTAATTAAGACCTCGCCTGTTATTCTTTCACTTTCATCCTACGACTCGTCGACCCTTTCAGGCATGATAGTGGTCAAGAGTAAAAAAATCTTTCAGGTTAGGTCAGTAAATTATAAGAGAGATTCATAATGAGAGAATTCATGGTCACATTTTAGGGACACTTATTTCCCATCCGTTAACAAAAGCACTTAAGACCTTATCACTTATCAGTTGGGAATTTACCAACCAAGTTTTAGGCGTCTAAACTCAAGTTAAGGGTTAGCCAAAGTATTATGATAAGTGCCTTTATCAGCATTTGTTGACAACTGCTGTGTAACCATAGAGATGCAGTGTTAGTACTAGAGCTACATAGCCGAACAAAGATTATACGCACGAATTACTGCAAATATGTCCGACGTATCCTGGACAGTAAGACACAGTAAGACCAAGTTGGACACAACCAACTGACAAATCCTTTTACCTTCCACTGGTGGTAGGCTTCGGCCGTGGCTTGTCACCACCCTCAAGACGAAACCACACAGCCAGCGATGACGTCATAAAAAGCTTTACCGGGAGAACAGTGACAGGAAGTTGTGTATTAATCAGCCATTGGTCGGTTACCGGCTTCCGTTGATTGTGCAAAAGTCCCTAGACTAGGCGAACCAATGGCACCCGTGCCATTGATGGCGCGCGACAAAATATTTCAGGCACGCTACCAATCGAAACGGTTTGTTTTTTGGTAAAAAACACAGAGTCAATAACTTCCCAATAAACACAGAGTCAAAGTTATTCGAGGGCACGTATAATAATAATGGCCTCATTAAATACTTCTTTGGAAAAAATGGCACGTCGATCCATAAAGGTTCGCCATCCCTGCCCCAGACAGACCGATAAAGCATGCTTTCACTCTACCCGTTTCTGGGCGAGTGCATTGCAAATCCTACCTACGGATAACGCGCGAGTGGACTGCAGTCGGGAGCAAAGGCGAAGAAGGGCGGGAGTACGTCCCACCGCCGTCCGCGTACTCCTGGGAGCACGCCTGTGGTGTAGTGCTGTTGCATCAGCAGCGGTAGTGGCAAATTTCAGTTTGTAAGCCACACGAATATGGCGTTATCCCTCTAGCACTCAACTTACCTCTATGTGTGTTACAAACATTCGGAGGAAGGTTTGATTTGATGGTATCGCCATAGACGCCATTTTGGAATGAACATTGTAAATGTGGAGGCGTATTTCCGGTCCGTCGTATCCGGAAAGCTGTTTCCCGGAATGAGATTTTGAATTCAGAACCGAATTTAAACTTGTTGGAGTGTACCTACAAATATGGCGGTTTGTTTAACCTACAAAATGAACACCGAATTCTAGCTTCACTGTTTTCCGTAACTAAAACTACGTCATTAACCAACCAGTAGAATTATTGATTCTCGATAACAAATAATTTACAATAGACTTCCTGCTCTAGTTTTTTTTTTTTTTTTTTTAGTTTATTTATTTATCATTTTCTTAGTTAACATTTTGTGCTATATAGCCGCTGTCGGAAACCTAATCGGTTTATCTGCCAGCGGCGATCGTTCTTAAATTATTTTATTTTATGTAATGGAGGTAAGCGACACGATTGTGCTCACTGATCGTCGTTGGCCGGCGGGCTCTCCGGGTACAATCGTGGGCCGGCTAAAGAAATTATT
The DNA here is from genome assembly GCA_910592155.1 of Ypsolopha scabrella. Classification (NCBI taxonomy): domain Eukaryota; kingdom Metazoa; phylum Arthropoda; class Insecta; order Lepidoptera; family Ypsolophidae; genus Ypsolopha; species Ypsolopha scabrella. Next base: position 14,554,197 of record OU342987.1, read on the forward strand.
TTTAAATTTTAATAAATTATTTAATTCATTTATTATAATTTATTTATTTCTTATAAATTATTACTTAATTAAAATTCCATGAAAAATAATTTGTTAGACATTGAGTAAGATACACAATTTTATTATCACAATTAATATAATTATTATACAAAAATTAATAAATCTGCCAAGACATTCGATCAACGTACAAATTGTATGCCTATTTTATTTAATACTTTACAGAAAAAACACCCGTTTTAATTACTTTGTCTTTTCTTAGATAAAAAACATAGTAAAATTTTGAATTCATTAGAGCAAGAAATTGTATTCCTTTCAATTTGCCTACAAATTCTTTAAATTAGTTGATTTACAGATTTAAGAAAGATGTTTTGTAGTGTCTTCGATCTCTCAACCGTCACGTCAGTCTGTCCTCAAACTTAACTGGTCAGCCCCTTTTAATAGCAGTGCGATGATTTATACTCACACGAAAAAAATCCGCATATACGAGTATTCATAACAAGCTTATCATTGACGGACACACAAAGCGTCCATCCGTCCGTCAGTCCGTCTATAATTCGAAACCGGCTGGCCCGATAACGATAATTCATAACGGCAGAATGTTTAATGAGTTTACATTTTGAAAATATGTATATAAATCGTCGAATAAAGCATATTTGTCGCCGACATGATGGCCGTTAGGGCCTAAAGGCGTTAGAATGGAGATCACATAAAGCAAAGGACTGAAGGACGTTGTGGATGGCGGCTGGATGAGAAGGACGAAGGACCGCCAAGAGTGACGAAACTTGGGAAAGGCTTATGTGGAGCAGTGAACGAACACAGGCTGATGGATGGAAACAGATTCAATGCATTGTATACATCGTCGTACACTTTAAAGACTTTTTCACACTACAGTACTCACTTTTTAAATTCATTTTAAACCGTGAAATTGTGATAATTTGTTTTTATATATAAGTCATACGTTACTCTTTGATCTTAATATTTCCGCCGTTCGATAAACAATTACTTGCATTTTCCTGCATCCAATAAAATCACAAAGATAGGCCTAAACTATGATCTAAATATAATTTCATTTGAGTTATATTAAGTTTTGGATAACAAAGCTGAAACCAAAACAAATAATGTGATATAAAACGGGTATTATTTGAAAGACTCAGCCCTCTAATTCTAAAATCCTCTCCTATCTTATCCTACTTCCTACTAATATTATAAATGCGAAAGAAAGTTGTCTGTGTGTATGTTTGTTCCTCTTTCACGCTGAAACGGCTGAATGGATTTGGATGAAATTTAGAATGGATATAGCTTATACCCTAACTTAACACATAGGTTACTTTTTATCCCGAAAAATAGTATGTCGTTAAACCATATAACACGCGGACAAGCTTCTGGAAATAGCGAGTTTTCTGAGCAGCCGCTTCCACTGAGCGGGATACACAAGTTGTAAAATGAAAGCGTTGGGGCAGGACAGATTTCTTTGAATATCTCGCCTTAATAGTATTGGATCATATTTTATGTAGTGACGGACACATTCTCAAAAGCATAGTTGAACAAGTAAATCCAGCATCAAAATGTACAAAATGCAGGTATCGCAGTCCGCGAACTCATGCAAAAGTTACAGAATGCAAATTTAAACCGGGGCTCGAAACTTGGGAACTTGGCCCCTACGAGACGTGCTAAACTCGATCCTAACTCGAATATTGCCGTCAAATGATGTCAGGTTAACAGGAACTCATCAATAAAAAGTTGCTTCTAAAACACGTCTCTACTTTAAGAAGCCTCGGTTTGGTGTTTGTGATTGAGCAGTGATTTGATTAGAATTAGGGGAAAATACCAGTTGACAAGTTACTAAGTTCTACAACACTGCACATGAAAAACGTTTCCATAAATCCATCAGCTAGTTTTGTCCACTGCTGGACATAGGATTTCCAGGATTTCGCCACTCTTGGCGGTCCTCCTGGAAGAAATGCCCATAGTCACACACGCTGGGCAGGCGGGTTGGTGAGCGCGGTGCCGTAACCCTTGCACCAGTGACGTCACTAGTCCGTTTTATATAAAGCCCGGCAATTGGGGATGGATATACCGCCATCCATCGGTCCCAGGCAATGGTGGGCCACCTGGTTTTGCCTGAGAGCTGTCCTCTTACTCTCCCCCGAATAAGTTCGGGAGGATTTGCGAGTATGATGGTGGTACCTCCACAGTCGAGCCCGGCATCAGCTCTACCACCTACCATGAAAAACGTTTAGCCTTAGTAAATTTTCGGCCATATATTATATTATATACTTGGGTCCTTTATTTGACCCATCAGACAAATTATTCATAAATACAGATAAAACTTTTCCATGGTAAAGGAAAGGCTAAAAGGTGGATGTAAGATTTCAGGTGAAGAACCAGTTGCGTCTACGAATTCCGCTGACATTCCGCCTTGCTTCACAAACTACTAACAAAGCTTCTGTTCCCTATTTGACCCATTAGAGACGCTCTTTAAAAATACATAAAACAGGAAAGTTTCTGTAGTAAGGGACAGGATGCACAACCAGGAGCATTTAGAGACCTAGCCAGAACTATTCCAGGTTAAGAACTATTCCAAACCCCGTTGAAGAGACTCGCTGACATCTCACGGCGGTGACGACGCTTGACAAACATCAAGCGTAGTTTGTGGATGCTTCTGTTCCATATTTGACCCATAAGTAAAGGTCTTTGTGGATGTTTTCTTGCATATTAAAGAGTAAATATTCTCATTTAATTTAAGTTTAGTAAAATTGTTAGCTATCAACCTACTATATGATGATGACAATGTAATTTAATCCTTGTCTCAAGGATGGCGGATAGATAGATCCATCTGCTAAGATCTTGGGCCACCTCTTTAGCTTCTGCCACATTTATAATTTAAGTTCAAACTCAAACTCACTTTATTAATAAATAATATTATTTACAGGTCATTCACATTACACATTATTACAATAAATTATATTTTTACATTTTACACAATTAAAATATATTAAATATATTAAGATTGTAATTAATTGTTTGTATAATTCTTATTTATTTAACAATATTATTTTTTGAAATGTAATATTCCTTGACATTATAAAATGCTTTTTGTAGTAGCCTTGTTTGAATGTTGTGTTTTCTTCAGAAGACTTAATCTCATCAGGAAGTGCATCGTATATTTTGGATCCTGCTATATACACGGATTTGGTAGATTTTGTTAATTTATGTTTAGGTATGTAGGGTTTAGTTTAGTTTAGTAGGTGGTAGAGCTGATGCCGGGCTTGACTGTGGAGGTACCACCATCTTACTCGCAAATCCTCCCGAAGTTATTCGGGGGAGAGTAAGAGAACAGCTCTCAGGCAAAACCAGGCGGCCCACCATTGCCTGGGACCGATGGATGGCGGTATATCCATCCCCAATTGCCGGGCCTTATATAAAACAGACTAGTGACGGGCAGCGGCGTCACTGGTGCAAGGGTTTCGGCACCGCGCTCACCAACCCGCCTGCCCAGCGTGTGTGAGTATGGGCATTTCTTCCAGGAGGAACGCCAAGAGTGGCGAAATACTGGAAAGGCCTAGGTCCAACAGTGGACGAAACAGGCTGATGGATGGATGGATGTAGAGTTTATTAGAATGGCGGGTAAGGTAGGATTGGTAAGTTGCTTTTGTTTGAAAAATATCTGGGTGTTCTCTTACGAACTTCGAAATGTTGATGTATTGTGAAGTAACGGTTAAAACTTTCAACTTTATAAAACGAGGTTTAGCGTGTTCGTCTAGGGGTACATGAGAACGTATTCTAATAGCCCTTTTTTACAATACGAAAGGACTTTCACACAAGTCTTCATTCTCAGTGCCTTTAATTCGGCCTTTCTTCAGTATGTCTCCTATTTGGTTGACATACATCCTTCTAGGGTGTGGGCGGTTCGGTCAAGCTTTACCTTCCACTTATCTTTACCTTCCACTTTCACCACCTTACATTTTTTTTGTCACTCTACTTTCATCCATTCATCATCCGAAACACCAAAGCGTTTCTTGTACTATTCGAATCATTATCTTGAGACAACTTAATATAATTTAGAGGGATCATTTACAAGGGTACAAGCTGAATAAAAGATTATGTTCAGAAGCGCCGTTTAGCCTCAACTCTCCAGTTCAGTTAAAGTTTGTCAAATGGACGATGAAATTCCGAGATGCGACGTTTTGGAATGAATTTTTGGCATAAAACTTTAAAAAATGCACAAAACGGTCGTTGTTCTAAGAAAATTAGTTTGTTTGGAGGATAGACAACCGAAATGAGACCTCTCCTTTTATTCCGGCTGTTATGTAGACTTAGTCGTAGGTTTAGTATTTCTGTTTTTATTGTTAATCTTGTATGTCAAATATAAAAATATTTCCATTTTATACTTTTAATTTATTGTAGCGTAAGTTGGTGTTGTGTATTTTACTAAAATAATGAGAAATGTACAAAATATAGAGGTTATTTTTGTCATATTTGCGGTCACTTCTATTTGCATGTCGAATATAGCTTTTAGAACGCTAGTTTTTGCAATCTTCGACAACTATACAGGTAAACCACAAAAATAAGTTACATCGGCATTATTCGTCGACGCAGAAGGGTGGCAACGAATGCCGATCAAAACCGATTGTAAGCACCAATTCAATAAAGATCTTGTTACACTAATATACGTATGAAAATCCAACAGCAGGTGAACTCATGCTATCTCGCCTATGATATCTGTATACTGCGTGGCAATGAAAAAGATTCACTATAATGATTACAAAGCATTAAATTATTACAAATGAAATAAAATTGTAATTGGTCAATAAAAATTCGCGCCTTTCAAAAAATTGCCTACTGCGCAGGTACATCGATGTAACTTATTTTTGTGGTACTATTGTACTAGAGTTTTGGCCTGAATTCTATTAAATTGGTCTCTATCGCTTGTCATTAAAGGTCAGGGCTAGGTTTTCATGGCTCATCAAAATGCTCTTATAGGCTGGCACGCACACCAGCATAACGTGCATATACAAGACTTCCAAAACCAATTTCATGTAGGGCGTCCATCAAAAAGTACCTAAAAAAATTAATAATAAAATGTATAAGAAAACACGACTGCCAGAATAGAGATTTAATTCGGATTTTAGTGCAGTCGGGGGACATACAATGTAATAGTCCCCCGACTGCACTGAAATCCGAATAAATCTCTATTCCGGGAGTCGTGTTTTTTTTTAAATATTTTTTTGTATAGCTATATTTATAGCCTATACCACTCAGGATGCTATAAGGATTCTAACGATACCACACACTTCGGTTCAGGCATTAAGAAGTTATGGTGGAATTAAGAAAAATACCCACATGAACCCTGAAAACAATACACTCCTTTTTTGGGGTCAGTCGTGTAAAAACTAGTGAACACCGGCACGAATTTTGATGACGTCACGCCGAAACACGACTTTACCAGATAAAGCTACTTATGCGCCATGGTGGAAACTCCATCAGGGCCCTGTTTACCATCCCCCCCCCCCCCATAAGCCACCCCTAGCCATGTAAACCCGTGTTCACACATCCGGCGACGCCGCGCCGATAAGGCACGGTTCGGCCCTCCAAAAGTTTAATTACCAACCGTCCTATGGGAAGTGCTTATTGCTACTATGAAAAGTTATAACAATAAGAGGTGTTAAAGATACAGGAAAAAACGCTTGGTATATTACACACCGTCGTATGTACCATCAAAGATATTGATTAGTTTGCAATTATGTGTCCTACAAAATGAATACTAAATTAAATTTGTAACAAAAAGGTTGTCTATTTCTTTAGTAAGTCAACAATCTAAACTTTAATTTTCAAGTACATGGAATTGTGACAATTCAATGAAAGGGATGGAGCTCTATAAGTAAAGGAGAAACGATACAGTCCATCTCGCTTTCTTGGACAACTCCGTCCCTTTCCTTGAACTGTCACAATTCCATGTAATTAAAAATTAAAGTTTAGAAGCCATGGGGGAAATAAATAAATTAGTCGCGTAATTGTCTAGTCACTACTAAGAAAAACTAACAATGTTTGTATGGAGTAAGTTTAATTTAATAAATTAAATGGACACTGGGTGAAAACTGAAACATAACTGAAAAATTTTACTTCAAAAGAATCTCTGATACATATTCAATAAAAAGAACAAGTTTAATTATGCCATGGCTATGAACAATATTGGTGAGTTCAGCGGTCTTATTATTTTTGAGAACTATTTAAACAAATATGCATTTCTGGGGCTGTGATTGTAATAACATGTCAATCCTTCCATCCATCAGCCTGTTTCGTCCACTGCTGCACATAGGCCATTCCAGGATTTCGCCACTGTTGGCAGTCCTCCTGGAAGAAATGCCCATACTCACCCACGCTGAGCAGGCGGGTTGCTGAGCGCGGTGACGAAACCCTTGCACCAGTGACGCCGCTGACCGTCACCAGTCTTTTTTATATAAGGACCGGCAATAGGGGATGGATATACCGCCATCCATCGATCCTAGGGGGCCGCCTGGTTTTGCCTGAGAGCTGTTCTCTTACTCTCCCCCGAATAACTTCGGGAGGATTTGCTAGTAAGATGGTGGTACCTCCACAGTCGAGCCCGGCATCAGCTCTACCACCAAACCATTTTACTAGTTTATCTTTAAACCATTCTCAAATCTTTTACTAGCGTGATTATATTGTTGTCTTAGTGTTCAATTATGGATCACCATAGAAAAAATGTCTCTATGTGGATTAAATAACAAATTTTAAAAAGCAAAGGCCTTACACTCAACCAGATAAGTGATTATTAAGTTTATGTCAAATCCTTTTAAACAGAAATCGATTTTGGACTCCATAAAAATATCAGTTACCGTAAAAATCACACCTTTCTCTTTGTACCAGTAAGTACACTCAACACAAAAAGTCTCTCACAACTATAGCGACTACTTTCGCATGTTCCCGCTAAAATACCAGCTAAATACTTAGCAGTTATATTTAGCACAACGTTTTGTTACATTTTGAATGAATATACTAATAAAGACTGTTTTTATGGTGATCATTATTCTAGAAAGGTCAGACGAGATGTGCTAAAAAGGCTATACGCGAAATGGTTTTCAGGTCATTTATTATTTTTGTTGGATCGTTCTGTAAAATGTATGCTCTTTTATCTTTAAAGCTCATTTTGGATGAATCATTGTTAATTTCTTCAAAACCATAAAATTTGTATTCATTAGAGTGCAAGTCTTTTCAAGTTCAACTAAGTTGTGAATAAGTAAAACTTCTTTAATATTCTTACGACATTGTAAAGTTTAGATTACGAAACGTGTAGATATTACATTATAACACAAAACTTGAGTCACTACAAACCGCAGGCAGAAAATGTTTTTACATTCCACTTTATTTACCGAATGACAAATCTATTCTGAGTATTTCTGAGTCATACGGCACAAGAATGATCGACAGCATTTTCCTCAAAAAACTTCGCTTCCTCATAAATTTTAAACGATTTAATAACCCTGACTTTCGATTTTCAAAATGGCGGGCGCAATATCAAATCAACCTTTTTTCGCAGCCGGCATCACACATCGCACGCCCGCGTAATAAATCAATGACCGTCAAGAATCGCAAAGTTCAAAATTCGAATTTAGAAAAAAAGAACGCTCTCGGCGCGTTCCAAATACGACGGGCAGAGATTTGAGTCGTACGTGCAGTGAATGCGAGTGCGTTCCAATATTTCCAATAAAAACCCGGTCAGAGCTCGCGTCCAGATTGGAAGCTTGGCCCGGATTTAAAAATCGAACATTTTATTAGTGGTCCAGTTTTGATTTAAACTGGGCTTGAGTTATTGTTTTTTTTTTATAGTGGCCGTATGAGAGGAATTTCAAAAAGCAGATTTTTAAATAGCGTACGAAAATAATAAATTAAAACGGAATAATTCACCATATCTTCTTTAAATGAATTACTTATTGTGGAAAATGCTGAATTTTGTATGGCATATCATAATACCATACAATTACGAGATAAACATGTAATTTTAACTTTACATGTGCCAGATACATCAATCCACTCCAGATTTCGAAAGGCCAAAACCAGGCACTTTGCACGTACATTTGCATTACGGCATAATTGGCCTCGAAACCGCGGGCCATTCCGAGTGAAATGCCTTGTATGTGCTGCGGTAATTCATCACGTTACGCAGGGCTATTCTGTGATTCTGTGACCAATTTAGAGTGTTTGAGTTTTATGTTCAAAAGAGGAAGATAAATAAGTGCTATATGTGAGAATTACATTAAAAAAGTTGATAACCTACGCATAAGTTACAAAATTATTTTTAACTACTCTTTAACTTATTTATCCTCAGAGTAGTTGAAAGAAAACTTAATATTTTTACTTCTGAACTTTAAAAGCTCTAAAACGAATGATTGCTGAAATTCCAATGCACAAGCGCACACGCTTATTTCCATTAAGTTAGAGTGGTGTGAAGAGTATGGGAAGATTTTCTGGGCTGTGTTGTTTATCAAAATAGACATAATAATTTATTAAAACTCTATAAGTAATCATTTTTACGTGGAAAATGACAAGAAAGTTCACTTTAAACCAGACCTTTAGAACCCTTTAAGAGAAGAAAAACATACACATAAACCCATTGATATAACAAAAGGTAAATAGATACGGTACGTTCTTATAATTGTCAACTGAAAAATTGACCTCTTTTTTAAACGAGCGCCACCGAATGACAGAGATAGAGAGACGAGCTTCGACAACAAACTATACAAAACAAGCCCATTGGGCCCACATTTGCAGTGCCGCGCGCGAGACGCGAGGTACCGCATCTGTTTTGTTTTATCTACGCATAAACCATACATAAACATATTGTTTAAAGACGCAGGAACGCCAAGAGTGGCGAAATATTGGAAAGGCCTATTTTTGGCAGTGGACGATGACAGGTTGATGAATGGATGGATGGAACCATATTGTTATGGCATGGATTGCCGAGAGGGTGTCCAGAAGTGTTCCCAAGTGTAAATTGTGAAATTTAAGTTACAGTTCACATTTGTGAACCTTCGCGATTTTCAGACAGTATGGTCTAATAAGGTATGTTGTTATTCAACGCGATTAAGACCCCAGTACAAGGTTTATAGTCCACACTTGGTACACCCGCTTTTTGTAAATACCAGTATAAAGTGTTTAATACCATTTTGATTGATTCTTTGCGTTAATGGTATGATGTATCACAACGAGATACTACCAATAATAATGGCAATATTATGTTATTTCATGATCAATTTCTGCTTCCATAAACTGAAGATAACAAAACTGCGAATAGCCCGTCTGGAGCAGTAACAAATGCGCATGCGCGACAACGCTGTCGTGATACAAGCAGACAGACGGACAGACGACACGGCTGATTAACGACACGACAAACGAAAGATTTTTGAGTCCAGATTGAGGAGATAAAGTCAGGTGTTAGATTTAGAACGACATGACTTTAGCCGACTTTGTGTCAACGAGGATTTCTGTAGCTCCGGTAAATAACGATTTAACTCGACTTAGGTCCAAAATGAGATTTTTTTTACCACTTTGATTCGTTTTCAGGGCTCCGTACCTCAATATAAAAAAAGGAGCCCTTATAGTCTGTCTGTCTGTCAAGACCCTTTATCTCGGGAACGCATGGAGGTGTCTAGATAAAATTAAAACCATATACTCAAGTCTACAGTCCTTTGAAGCTGTGAAAGTATAAAACTTCTTAGTTAACGTGAAAAAAAGATACGGCTGTTTATGCCACAAAAACGTACATTTCGACACTCTCAAGGGAATCAAAATTCATTGGGTATTTTCCGTTGACCTAGAACTATGAAATTTGACAAGAAATACCGTCTTATACTACAAGTATAGGTAAAAATCTGAAAACTATACATTTGTAATTAAATCATAAAAAATATTGTCTTTAACGGAGCCCTCGGTAGGCGAGTCCGACTCGCACTTGTCCGGTTTTTTTTCTCTCGTCTAAATTAAATAAAATGGTCTAACTGGAATTTCGTTATCTTTTACGACACCGGAGATAAACGAATGACTAAAAGTTATTTTTTTGCGGTACACATTGGTTTAAAAGGAGTTAGTCGCGTATTATAACATCACATCTTGTAAAATTAGATGCGACTTTAATTAGATTTTCTTTATTTGTTCTTTTTACACGTTTACTACATATAGTAAAAGGCAGAAACTCAACTTAAATCATAGTGCATTTCCATCCATCCATCAGCCTGTTTCGTCCACAGCTGGACATAGGCCTTTCCAGGATTTCGCCACTCTTGGCGGTACTCCTGGAAGAAATGCCCATACTCACACACGCTGGGCAGGCGGGTTGGTGAGCGCGGTGCCGAAACCATTGCACTAGTGACGCCGCTGCCCGTCATCAGTCTGTTTTATATAAGGCTCGGCAATTGGGGATGGATATACCGCCATCCGTCGGGCCCAGGCAATGGTGGGTTGCCTGGTTTTGCCTGAGAGCTGTTCTCTTACTCTCCCCCGAATAACTTCGGGAGGATTTGCAAGTAAGATGGTGGTACCTCCACAGTCGAGCCCGGCATCAGCTCTACCACCTATAAAACCTGTAACGTGCGTAGTAGCAAAAATCTTCAACGAAATTAAGACGTTATGTCGTTAACATAAGATGCAATGTCAGTTGTACGAATTCATCATTCGAATTTGTCACCCCATAGCGGTGACAAAATGCATCGCGGACACTTTTTGAGCGAGATTGTGAGTCTAGTTGTTTATGAGAGGTTATGTTATATAGAGTTATGTTTTCGGCTCTCCTGTAAAGTAGTATTTACGCATAATTTGTACTCTACGCAATGAGTTATAGCTAGACAATGACCTCCCACATAAAGAAGTAAGAAAAAAATACTTAGACCCGCGACATATCTGGACGGACAGACCTTTGGCTACGGAACCCTAAAAACTGATAATCCACAAAACATTTAAGAAAATCAGGAAATTTATTAAATTATCAGGGATTTTGTCAGGAACTCACGCTACTGAATCTGGTAACCCTAGGTACGTGTCTTTTGTATAGTTGTTCAGTATGATTTGTAGGATTCCGTTCACACTCGGTATTAATTACTACAGTCGGTATGGTGAGACACCGGACTCTCAATCTTGAGACTCGGGTTCGATTCCTGCTGGTCGAATGTCAGCCTCTCGAGGATACGTGTCGTGACAATGTCTTTTTATTCGTTTATGTTATTTATACAGGTTCCAAATTTTAGAAAATTACAACTAGCGCCATCTACGACAAAGCTTAGATGACATATAAACATCCTCATCATGAAAAACTCACGGAATTCAAGCTGAAATTTAATTCAATTCAAACACACTCGAAGTTTCAGGTGGATCCACCAGGTGACTCCTCTGCAGGCGACGGCAGAATATATGATTTTGTCTATCTATATGATTTTCCCATCAAAATTTAATTTCCAACAAGATTACCCAAATATAACGAGGCCAATTGAACTGACATTTACATCAACTGAATAAAGAACTCAAGCTATTTGACTGATCACAAAACAGCCACCAAATCACCGACTCCTACGCACCTCAAAAGTAATGACTAATAAAAATCACAAACTCCATTGTTTTTGTTACAGCATTATCGCATTAGGTAAGTTATTGTGAGGCGGGCTTATGAACATTAATCTCCATCTCGACCGGACTTGGGGCGTGGTGCAAGGGAAAGGAGATGGCGGGTCGATTAGTTACGGGGTTTTAAATGACCTGTTTAGTGTCGTGAATGTAAGAACCAAACCAAATCACATGTCAATCGTCTCATGTACATTTAATACGACTTTAACTTTAATTATCTACTTTCATTTCATGTTTGTATTTGTGTGGTAGACTTAAATAACACCGCACACAAACCTCTAAGGGTTTAGGCGGTGTATACTATTGTAATATTTGTACAACTATCAGTGTGTGAAATAAAATAAATTAGAAAAATTAAAAAAAAAATCAAAATATTTATTTTGTAAAATAGATAGTATACTTTCTACAAGTCAAAGTTAATCTTTACAATATATCTCTGCAGAATATAAAAAAATATATACTAATAAGGGACAGACATACAAAGAATATTTAGGTTGGGCTACTAAAATGTAAAGAAATTGTATGTCTAGAAGAAGAGAAGGAGATTTCAAGACCGTTCTAATTTTTCCATCCACCTCGATAGGAATTTTTCAAGAATTGGCCTTTTCCATTTTAAGTCTGACCCACTTGGTGGCAAATTTTGTTAAGTTTAACTGAGAAAGTTAGCTTAAACAAAAGTTTAACCCTAACCTATTAAGTTCGTAACATAAAATGAAAATTTTGAAAAAAAATTGTGTGTAATGTAGGTGATGATTACGTTGATGCACTTATTTAATTAAAGTTTCTATTTCAATATTTCGATAATTCCTTTTTTACTTGTCGAATGAATGAGGACACAATGGAGCGAATTATTGCCGTTTTATTAACTTTAGCAAAATAAAAGGCAGAGACTATTTTTCTAGATCCTATTCCTCTATTACAGTATCAAACACCCGCTATTCCTTGTCACTTTGACCAAACCCAGCTCATACACGAAATCGCGGACAAATGATGACGTGAAATATAGAAAACAGAGCAGACCGTTAAAAATATATTGCTCTGTGTAACAAACGACCACAGAGCACAGTTAGGAATGCCGGGAAATATTGTGTGGTGAGTCTGGGGTGCGTTCCGATTTGATTACTCGTAATAATATTCTATAGCATTCGGCTCCATCAATAATGGTCCCTATTATTTTGGAATAAGGGCTTAGAGTTTTTGTATATAAAGTGCTAGAATTGAACACGACTGCAAATCATGAACGTAATTTTGATTACGCCATGTTTGTTACGATGATTGAATCGATTCTGGGCAAGGAACTTTATTCTGCTTACGATATCGAAAACCAAGTTGGTTCTGAAATAAAAGATAATTATTTATTAATATTTTAATTATTTTTATTGTGCTGAGTATTGTTGCCAGATCAAATAATGTGAATTGTTGACAAAATCCCTGATAACTCAGTCGGTTGCCTATTATTTTTTGGAAATGTTTTGTGCGGAGGCAGCGCTATATATAACAGTTTTTATTACAAAAACAATGTAACTTAATAAAATTGATTTTAGGCATTTATCCATTCTCTAGCAAAAACACCCTGTTGCATTACATTTTTCATGACTTCCTGATGTCCGAAAAATTCTCGTCACCTGGTAACCCTAGCTTTGAGAACTCCGAAGTGATAGGTAAAATAAGCTGGGTTCTGTTCTTTTTACCACAATCACGCCTTACCACGCCTGCAGGGACTCGAGGTAATCGCCTACTGGCTGCTGACAGTCGTCCCCTCTTAGTTAAGTGCTTACCCCTGGTGCACGATAATCTTACTGAGCGATTTTGAACTTCACTATGTTGTCAGAAAGTCTACATTAGAATGCTCGCTTCGCGCGCTGGCGGCACGCAAAATCAGTGAATTTTAGAGGTTTTTCTGGATTTTACGAAAAAGTATTTGATGTAAGAGTTTTTCCACCTGACATCGGAAAATAAACCATGTTTTCTTGTTATAGCAGTAATTTCAGACATAAAACTCAAGCCGTTTAGACATAAAACGAAATAATAGCTTAAAAAGGTACCATTTTCAAAAATAAACTCTATCGAGCGAAATGTGTCCAATTAGGTAACCGACCTGATAACGGCTAGACAAAGGACTGAAAAACACGTGTCCAAGTTTTACATTGATCAGATAAGTAGTTGACTCAGCATATTAAAATAAAAACCGTTGAAAGACCCAATACAAGCCCTTAACGACTACAAATTAGCCGAGACCAACGGCTCAACGTACCTTTCGAGGCATGCGGATCGGACCGCACATATTGTGCCCCTGCGCACGGAATGTGTACCCACGACCTACATATTAAAGGCGCTCTATTCGCCCCAACTCCCATACTAGCGCAGTTCGCTGATAATATCCTTATTGATAGGTACTTGCTTAATATTTTTTCTTTTTCAACATATCCCATTAATTTCCATGACTTGAACCTAAAACATTTATCAAAATCAAATACATATACAAAAGTTACAAGCGTATAAAGTCCCGGATTTTACACATATTTTCATGAATGTTTATGTACCGTAATGTCTTAGAAGCGATACAACAAATCAAATAATTTTAGGTTCACAGCATAGTATATTTTATACTATTCAAAAACATTTTTGTTTTATTTCGATGTCTGGGATATTTCTCCTGAAATCATAGGAAGACCCAAAACCATCCTCGAGTTTTTTCAAGACATGAAAATTGTCTCGCGTTAGCTGTTCGGTTACTTCCGTAAGAGCTCGGGAAATGAACGTTCGGGCCAACCAATAACAGTCAGTCAGTGCTCTATAATCCGAAGTTAATGTAGAATGAAATAACAAACATAGGGACCCTGTGCGCGACTGACTTCAAGCCGCCGGCTACAGGCCTCTTAATAAAAAAAATGTCTTTACTTTTTGCAAAAAAAAAAAAAAACGAAAGTTAAGTAAAGTTTCCTACAATTTACACAAGAATTTTCTTGCTCCTTTCGAATGCTTAAAGCGATTTTAATGATTCTTCCACCATACTAAAGAGAAATTATAGATATACAAAACTATTGTTCAAATTTTTTTTTCCGTCCATCGCATCTACGTGAAAAGTATTATTTTCTCCTATTTTGCGCTACCTGAGACGCAGCGATCGTCATAACAGCCACTTTTCAAGACGCGCTGATATGAATGTTATTTCAATATCGTTTCCGTCGATTTTCGTACAGACACACATCGAGTTGCTAATTGAAGATGGGCATGCGTAAGAGTCGTTCATAAAAGCAAATGTAAGTAACGTATTAGTAAGTCCAAATTGCGTCACAAAGGACGTAAAACGTGAAAAGGCGGATTTAAGTTTTTTTTTTGTTTCCATCCTAATTCCAGAGTTATCCTACCTTATACCGATTTTATAGTTAACCGGTTCAGTTGTTTTCAAATTACACTATAGACAAATAGGTTTAGTACCCAAAAATAATAGAGATTTTGTATCAGAGAAGAATAACCCGAATTTGCTCTATTGCTTTATATCTCTTTGTGATAAATATCTTGGCAGATATAAAGATACGGTTATTATGATCATAGATTTTTCCGGCTCAAAAAAGACGAAGTGCTTCATTGCTAATGATTATTTTCTTTGTTCTATTAGCTTTTCTGGGTCCCATAAAAATGAAAACCTTTTAAGTTCTTTTGTCTATTCGTAATATAATGATGTCGAATTATAGTTCATTATAATTTGCGGAATCCAATTATTAAAAACCGGTCTTTTATTTTATCCAAAAAAATTTTGGTACAATGTTTCTATAATCTCCGTCGTCTAGAAATGAGATTAAAGTATTAGATCAAGATATATTTTCGAGACAGTTGTTGTGCGAGTTAGGAATTGAGTTGAGTATTTTTAAGACCTAAAAAACTTTACAAATCCCTTTTTAGGGTTCCGTAGTCCGACAAGGAACCCTTATAGTTTCGCCCTGTCTGTCTGTCCGCGGCTTAGTACAGAGACTATTAGTACTAGAAAGCTGTAATTGGCATGGATATAAATATTAATCACGCCGACAAAATGGTAAAACAAAATCGTGAAAAAAATTTTTTTTTGTTGGTACCTCTCATACACGTAAACTGGGGATGAATTTTTTTTCTAGTGTGGGGTATCGTTGGATAGGCCGTTTAAAAAGATTGTGGGTGTGTGAAAACCATTTTTCGATTTAGAGATCCGTTGGCGAAATATTAAGCTTTAAAGTGAACATTTTTGTTAGAGTGGAGCGTCCCCCCCCCTGCCGGTTAAAGGGTTGTTTATAGAAATGTGAAAAAATTCACAGAAGTAGTATATATAATGAATTTAAAAGGAAAACTATCACAGCTAAGTAGGCTTTACAGGTTTACGAGTACAGGTCGCGCCAAACTTTTGGTCCCCTATAATGAATGGGACTAGAAGTTTGGCGCGGTCTGTATTAGTAGACCAACTTATATGTACGGGCAACTACGGAACCCTACATTGCGCGTGGCCCGACACGCACTTGGCCGGTTTTTATAAATTTGAAACACAACGATTATTATTATATTGATCGCCCACCATTGCCTGGGACCGATGGATGGCGGTATATCCATCCCCAATTGCCGGGCCTTATATAAAACAGACTGGTGACGGGCAGCAGCGTCACTGGTGCAAGGGTTTCGGCACCGCGCTCTCCAACCCGCCTGTCCAGCGTGTGTGAGTATCCTGAAAAAGCCTATATCCAACAGTCGATGAACCAGGCTGATGGATGGATGGACAGACAAAGGATCCTTTGTCCCTCGCGAAGTGATAGAAAACAGTAGGCATCCTAATTTTAACAAAGCGTCAGCGTGGAAAGCAGTACTTGATGCTTCCTTTGACAAAAAAGTAACAAATATTGTTTATTTTAATAGTATTTTGAATGTGTGCCCCTGTGCCCGAGAAGTAGAGCGCTCGCCTGCTAACCCAGATGTCGCGGTGCACATTAATATAGGGCTGTACCACCCATCACATTTGGGACGTAATATTCGTCGGTTAAGAGCGGGTGTACCAAGCGTAGACTGTGACTTGCATTTCACTGTTCACACTTGGGAACGACCTTTGACACCCCCACGGGGATTCATGTCGCAACGATATGTGTATTTTTGATTTTAAACGTTTCCTTTTGTAAATATTATTGTGGTAAGGACTCAAAGAAATGCCCATTCCTATATGAACAGATCTGTTATCACTTTCAATCCTACTAGTTAGTCCAACTAATCCTACTAATATTATAAATGCGAAAGTTTGCGTGTGTGTGTGTGTATGTTTGTTACTCTTTCACGCTGAAACGGCTGGACGGATTTGGATGAAATTTGGAATTGATATAGCTTATACCCTAACTTAACACAGGCTACTTTTTATCCCGAAAAAAAGTATGTTGTTAAACCGTATAACACGCGGGCGGAGCCGCGGGCAAAAGCTAGTTAATAATAAATACTTGTTATATTCATCAAACCAAACACGAACTTTCAATAAAAAGATCTCATCCCACTGTCAACTCTATTATTTATTCATATTCACAACAAACATCCTAAACAATCTTATTGTCTACTCACTGCAACTTTTTACGCCTTTAGAACTCATAAAGCAGCGGTTCCTAACCTGGTGGTATTTACCACCATGGGGGTAAAAAGAAAAAAAGAGCTATTAATATTAAGTCTTCCAGATAGGTCCTCACGAGTTATGGAAAATTCAAATAATATTAACCGTCCATTAAAAATTAACACGCCATGTTTTCTGATAAGAATATAAATTTTGGAGCTAGTACTCATGATAAAAATTAATATTGTTATAAAGTGGTACGTTTGATGATAATCACAATAGTGTATAAAATTGACAGTTCAGTTCAGTCAGCTGCGGTTTCGATTATGTAAAAAAAAAGACAGTGAAATTTTATTATTTTTCCTTGCAAGTGTGTTGACTTTTATTTTAAGCAGTGAGTAAAGTGGGGTAAAGACACATTCCTTTTTGGGTGATAGGGGTAACAAGATGGAAAAGGTTAGGAAACGCTGTCGTAAAGCAATAGTAATATGTGAATACATTAATGTGTCTGCGACTGTACATTCCGAAGGAGTACAATCAACAATAGAAAAGACTGGTCTGAGTCATTGAGAAAGAGGGCGTGAATCACTGCACTTCGGCATTCACAGACGTTCGATACGATAGTTCGATTCGATTTCGATTATGTTCCTTCCTGTGAATAGGCTGTAGACTCGTATATTTTTTCAGGATTGTAACTGTTAAATTAATTTTCTTTAAAAGGTTTCTCGTGGGTAATTTTAGAATCATCAACATTTACTAGTTAATTATATAGATAACATAATTAAAAATAATCAGGGAAGTGTAGGTAATATTTAAATTTTGAGAATTTTTAAATTATGCTTGCTCAAATTCGTTTTGGTATTGAATCTGAGCTTGTAACAAATATAATTTAAGTTCTGTTTGAAAAGTTGACTACGTTTTGGATATATTATTCCAACATTTACCAGATAGCTACGAGTAATACTGCCATTTAAAGCTACTCTTTTATGTTTAGGTGTTAGAAGCTTAAATGCATTGGCACGGGTATTATAGTGAGTACTTTGACGCAACCATGTAAGTTGGCACAAAGGGTGTCAAACGGGATCCTAATACTATGCCTCCGTTGTCTGTCTGTCTGTCCGTCTGTCACAGAGGTATACACCTTCAACCGTAATAGGTAGAAAGTTAAAAAAAAAAACTGGATAGCTCAGTTGGTAGAGCAACCGCCCGGTAAGCGAGAGGTCCCGGGTTCGAATCCCGGTTCAGAGCTCCTCACGTCCAGATTTACTTTTCTGATTTTCTATACCGCAGTGATATAAATTTAATTAGAAAGTTAAAATTTTACAGAATAAATTTTACTATGGACTTCGTGATAAAAAAAAAGTTTGGGTCCCCATACAAGATACCTCGAAAAAATTGCATTATTTAAACGTTATTGGTTTTGCCTCTTACTTCAAGACGGTAACACATACAAGTTTTAAATTTTGTCAGATTGTAGGACTTACTCTAAAGTAAAACAAAAAATAATAAAAAGTAGGGTTCCGCAGCAGACGGTTCAAATTTTTTTTAAGGCTCTACCGTTTTAGCGGCTTGTCTTTTGTAGCCTTGATGTTGCTTAGGCATGTATATTTATTTACCATAATGTTTTAAAAGGGTTCCACGCCCGTATTCTGTGGTAGTACGGAAAACTTTGCGACTCGCCCTTGGCCAAATTATTCATATCATTTTAAAATGTTTTTTGCACAAAGCCACTATTGCGATTTGGGATTTCTACATATTTAATTGTAATGTTATTATTTATTATTATTATCATGAACTTTTAAGCTTTTACCCATTGATAATGTCAATCTGAATAAACCGGCATTAAATTTTGAAGTATCAACATAAAGACGATTGCTCGCAACGACAAACTTTAATGGATATTAAGAGTAGTTTTATAAAAGTTTATGGCACATTAAGTTTTCGAATCACCAACGCCATAAAATTAATAATATTTCAATTAAATATAATATCGAATCGATTACGGACGGTGAATTGAATAAGGAAGATTACTTACAATCTAGGTTTCGTAGTAATTTATACCAATGACAAGGTCAATTTGTACTTTTTAGGGTTGCGTAACCGAAGGTTGCCAAACGGGACCCTATTACTATGACGCCGCTGTCTGTCTGTCTGTCCGTTTGTCACAGCTGAAATTTTCACACTAAGAGCATTAAAAATTTAAAATGTTGATGTTTGTGATTGTCGGCACTTGGTGGAACTTATTATACATAAAACATTTATCGCACGTATTAAACATGTAAATATTATTTAAGTTATTTTTATGTTATAAAGCCCTAGATAATGCTTATATGCGAAACCTGTCGGGTGTATCGAAGTTAAATTATAATCCTGTGGACAAGTACAAGTGTCTTATTTACCAAGATTAAAAATTTAATTTATTTTATTTAAAAAACTCGAATAAATAAACAAATTCAACGGTATTTGTTTTAGCTCTACTTAAAAACGGTAATAAAAACGAATACGAGCATAAATGAGTTTCAAATTTGTTGCATATTCTAAAGTAAAACCACAAGAAATTTAAAATTTGTTTCCAAACTCAGAGGGTGCTAAATTGTTTGTCAGGTGATATCATTCTAGCGCTTAGTTTTTTGTCGCCTTAGTCAGAGAATACAGGAAGGTCCAAATAGTGACGTCAAAGAATTTTTTATAGATTCCTTACACCTAGGTGTATCCGAAAATACGCCATGTATGTTCCGCGATTTTTGGTAGTTTAGAAGTTATGATTTTTTATGTTTATTTGCGAATTTTCTACCGCAGCGGCTTAAAAAAATCATAACTTTTTTTGTGGTAAGAATTTTGTGCATTTTTTTTTGTAACATAACTATCTTGATTCACTCTTCCTTACGTAAAATAATCAGCTACAAAAAATGCATACGAGTTACCAAAAAAAAGTTTCAAGTGAAATTTTTTGGATCGAGTTGGACATATAGTAGTTAAATTTTCAACATTCTTTTAAAATTACAAAGTGGATGTTTCATAGGTTCAAACTAATTTTAAAAACTTCAGCGGTTCATCAGCTTACCAAGAAATAATTATATTATTTAATTAACCATTTTACGATGATATCGGCCTCCAAAGTTAGGTGAAAAATTAGCATCTATATAAGGTGACTTTAATTTATGCAGCCAAAATCATACTGGAGGCTTGGTAACTGATCAGTAACACGGATCGATACCACGTTTTGCTAATTATTAACTTTGTATTGGGGTCTTACTCGCGATAACTAACAACATACCTTAATAGATATGTGCTTGATGTTTCGACGCCTCTGTAGGCTGTCGTGGTCACAAGCTAACTGACGAGAGTAGCAGCAAAAATGTCCTTGGCGAGCCGGCGGTAGGTAGCACACTATTTTTCTTTTTCCTACCCGCACTTTGTCTTTTGTTAATTAATTTTTTCTTTCGTCACACACGACACACAACACTAACAGTATCGAGGCAAATATTCGAAGATAAATCGCGAGGTTTAAATTTCTGTATGACTGAACTCCATGCCGAAGATAACTTAAACCCATCATCCCGATTGAAAATTTTTGGGTGTTTTTTAATTTCAATTGCTTCTCGCACAATTCTCGGGTAGTAGTGGCGGTCAGTAGAAAGGGTTTTTGGGTCATGAAGTTCTATCCAGTGGTTTGAACCAGCCGTAAGCAGGTGTTCTGCAATCGCTGATTTATTTATTTGCCTGTTTTTTACAGCTGTAATGTGTTCCTTGACCCTTTCGGCTATGGTTCCCCAATAAAAAGTTAATAATGTGTGAAAATCGCGAAAGTTTAAAGTTAACTTTTTGCTAATTTCGCAAAATAAAATCTTGACGTCCCATAGTAATTGACTCGGGGCTGGGCTTGCGTTTGTAAGGAACACGAAAAGAATAATTTACGAATTTCACAAAAAGGTCATCGAGCCTTGTTACCGAGCACTTACCGAGTCTTCAGTAAGAATTTGGCTGCATAAATTAAAGTCACCTTATACTTTCATAATTATCATAATATTTTTAGGGTTCGGTACCCGTATTGTATGGTCGTAAGGAACCGTTGGTGTGCAAGTTTATTTGAGGATAAATTATTTATTTGAGGGCTGGACGGATTTGGATGAAATTTAGAATGGATATAGCTTATACCCTAACATAACACGTAGGCTATATTTTATCCCGGAAAAAGCCATGTCGTTAAACCGAATAACACGCGGGCGGAGCCACGGGCAAAAGCTAGTACAGTATAATCATTAAATGTGGATTTTTATACCCGATACTTAAAGATTTTGTTATGTAAATTGATAGTTCTAACTTACTAAATGAAGAATTCGACGACTTATTGAAACACGATACAGCGTCTATCAATTCTACTTGCTCTCTTACGCATACCGCGTTTGTCTATGTGCGAGAGAGCAAGAATGATGCAAAGACCCTGTATCGACGGCGCGTGCTAGCTTGATGACTACTTAAAAACCAGTTGACGTACCTGAAAATAAAAAAAACAACATAAGTAAAACTGATACAAACTGAAAAGCTCGAGTTACGACAGTAAATAGCTGCCGCTTTTCGACCAATAAAACTACCATTTTATTTGTAACAATCGGCAATAATTTCATTTCGGTTGACACGATGATTATTTTTAACTACCTCATAATTATATATGGCAACATTTACGATGCAATTGCCGAGTTAATGTCTGATTTATTGCCATCAATTCTGACCATTTACGACAAAATATTGCAGCGTGATGTTTGCATGGAAATCTGTTAAAAAATAAATGGCGACAATCTCGAAAAACGAAGCCTTTGTACTGTGTTTTTGTGGTGCTTTTAGGATAAAAAAGGAACCATTATGGTGAGACTCCGTTTTCCATCCGTATGTCAGAGTTTTAAAACTTTTGAACCGTTAAGAGTTGTTGACGCAAGAAAAAAAAGTTTCATGTTTTTCGATTGTAGTTTTCTGAAGCTTTGAAACAAATATATGACGTTGCGTGATCTTTTGTAAAGTGCAGCTTACCTAATTGTAATTAAATTAATCAAATATTCAATCCAGAACAAATTCATTTCTCCTGTATTATTCAACAGATTCGCTTGGTTTTTATATAGTAAAATAGGTATTATTGATACCTATTGCAGTTACCTAAAATTGCAGTTCTTACGGCAAACATAGATAAAGAAATCTAAATAATATGTTTTTTTCACGAACGCGAGGCATTTCTGTCGTCGTAACTGCCAGGACAAAGAGCGTGCGATTGTAGACTAAAACACACCGTATTAAATGTTGTTTTCGCCTGAGGTAAAATAAATTAAAGTAACGATATGACCCAACATTGTAGATCGTTGTACCTTTCTTATTATATTACAGTCTTGTTTCTTTGTAAAAAATAATTAAATGGTGTTATGTTTTCAAATTAGAGGCCTATGTCCAGCAGTGGACTGATATAAAGTAGGCTGATGATGACGTTTTCAAATTAACATAATATATAAAAACGTTATGGTTAATGTTTTCAAATATTCTTACGAAGGATATTTAATGAAAATTTGATTGTTTTAAAGTTACGAAAAATGCGGAATAATGGGACATTTTCCCTTAAAATAATCGTTGAAAAGCGCTACTCATTGACCTCTCTTAAACAACTAGACACACAGTCTAAGAAAAGTTCGTCAGAAAACGTCCGAACGTGCGACGTGCATAATAGCAAAAATGCTTCAACCAAATTAAGACGTTATGTCGTTAAGGGCTTGTATTGGGTCTTTCAACGGTTTTTGTTTTAATATGCTGAGTCAACTACTTATCGGATCAATGTAAAACTTAGACACGTGTTTTTTCAGACCTTTATATTTCCGTTGTCAAGTCGGTTACCTGATTGGACACATTTCGCTCGATAGATTTTATTTTTGAAAATGACGCCTTTTTAAGTTATTATTTCGTTTTAACGGCTTGAGTTTTATGTCTGAAATTACTGCTATAACAAGAAAACATGGTTTATTTTCCGACGTCAGGTGGAAGAACTCCTACATCAAATACTTTTACGTAAAATCCAGAAAAACCTCTAAAATTCACTGATTTTGCGTGCCGGCAGCGCGCGAAGCGAGCATTCTAATGAAGACTTTCTGACAACATACTGAAGTTCAAAATCGCTCAGTAAGATTATCGTGCACCAGGGGTAAGGCCTTAACATAAGATGCAATGTCAGTTGTACGCAATCGTCATTGGAATTTGTCACACCATAGCGGTGACAAGATGCATCGCGGACACTTTTTGAGCGAGATTGTGAGTCTTGCTGTTTATAAGACGTCAATGGCGCTACTTCTAAATATTAACCTGCTACTTCTAAATATTAACCTGTATTGTCATCCAGAGACAAACAGACAAATAAACTTGGAACTCAAAACCTCAGGGTGAGATTAACCTGTCCCCTCCATTGTTGTTATTTCGTGAGCGAACTTGCGATTGAAAATGCAATATTTAAGAGGTTTTCAGCTTAGCTCGACTGTTGTGAGCGCCTCGGGTAAGTTGGGTAACTTTGGGTAAAATCTAGGTCAAAGGGTATTGTAGCGGGTATATTGACACTGGAAGTTATTCATTCTGTTCTTCTATAGGGGTAGTATCTTAAGACAAATATCTTTTTTGAACTTAGAACATGCTGTGTGTTTGTGTTACAGCTTATAATTGAAGAAGTATAGGATAACCATCATAAAAACGATCCAAATACAATAGATTATAAAAAGGTCATCTGAAGATTGCCGATTCAAATATAAATATTTTAATATCTGTTATTACTTTTTCCGGCTATTTGCAGCATGCATAGTTCAAAAAGCTGTCGGAACGAAAGGATAAAATAATTTTAACAACATTAATCAACATACATAATAATATCAAATTAATAATATTGAAAATAAAGATAAATAATTAAAAACAAAAAATCAAAAACGGTATTTTTCCAACAGTCCCGTAAAATTAATCACATGTGAATAATAATCTTACTCGCAAATCCTCCCGAAGTTATTCGGGGGAGAGTAAGAGAACAGCTCTCAGGCAAAACCAGGCGGCCCACCATGGCCTGGGACCGATGGATGGCGGTATATCCATCCCCAATTGCCGGGCCTTATATAAAACAGACTAGTGACGGGCAGCGGCGTCACTGGTGCTAGGGTTTCGGCACCGCGCTCACCAACCCGCCTGCCCAGCGTGTGTGAGTATGGGCATTTCTTCCAGGAGGACTGCCAAGAGTGGCGAAATCCTGGAAAGGCCTATGTCCAGCAGTGGACGAAACAGGCTGATGGATGGATGGATGGAATAATAAAACCCGGCTATGAGACATCCTAATGGGCGTGATGTGTACAGTATATGTATAAAAAGTAAACAGGACAACTGGCTGGTGATTCTGGGGTACGACATCGAAAACGAAATACGGTATTTTTAGTAGGTAGAACCTAGTTTTGCTCAGAAAATTTGAACTGAGTTGTTTCTCAACCAGGGCACCACTAGTTGTTATTTTTTTATCAAGTCGCTTGTCCTTAATATTTCCCAATATCTGAAAGTCACAAATTAAATATCACATGCGATACCTGGCAACACTGAGTGCCACAACATCGACGATCAAAAGCCACAAGGTCCGTAACTTCACCACGTCTCACACAGAGGGTTGCCAGAATTGAAATTGTAATATTTAAGCGGGCCGCCTGCCTTCGAGGGCAAAATGACGCTTTTAAATTTTAGTGGTTTGCTCTGGCTGGGTTCCGTCACTCCGGACTCTTCAAACGACGTCCATTGTGTTGAAATATTTTAATCTACTTTTGGAAAGTACGCAATTAGAATGGTTTCCTTTGGTGATGAATTTCAAATATTAATAATAGTAATAATAACAGCCTTATATTTTGTTTTGAACTTTAATAAATTACCTACAAATTCTCTTTATTTTGCGTTCATGCGATTGAAAATTATAGGTTTTTACAAAAGACACAGATCAGCGCTATATAACGAACATCTTGAATATCCATTATTATATGAATAATAACTCCAGCACATATAAATAATAAATAATTTTAGCAGGAATTATATTAAAATTAGGCGGATATGGATTATTGCGAGTTTTAATTTTTTTACAGGAAGCGATTTTTGTACTGCGAACGCGTACAGCGCTGATTTTCAGACGACCCTGATTATAATAAAAATTTAACTTCAGTTAACTTACTACTAACTATTAAAAATACTATTAATTCCCAGGTAGACATAGCGCACAAAAAAAGCTCAAAAAGGCATTTTAAATTATTATTGTTTTGCCATTTTGGATAAACCCGTCCACACAATATGAAATATTAAGACTGGTATGTGGTAAGAAAGCTGGCTTTGTAATTGGTAATAAAAGCTTTGAACAGCATTTTTAAAGGAACTTTTTGCGCTTAACGAAACCGCATCGAATTAACAATACCTAGATGGGTATAAATATGTGCAGTAAGTCGAAAATTGGTTTTCAAGAAACGCCATTTTGATGGTCTAAGTTTAAATAGTTTTTCTTGAATTATGGATCCCATGACCCCGGCACATGGAATTTTGCCGAAAATTCAGGAAAATGTTAAAATGAAACACGGGGATTCCTTATTCCTAATAATGTTTGCATACGTATGTGACCGTGTAAACCTAAACTCCTAACTGAACTTATCAATTTCGTGAAGATCTAATGTACGACTATGTACAGTCAGCAAGGTTCCCACTTTAAGGGCTAGTTTAGTGTACAGTGGCTCGCTGCAAATTCCGCTAGGTCCCACCCTGCTAGTGTTTGTCTACCAATAGTCGGACTAAAGTTTGACTAAACTTTAGTCACCAAAGTGACCGATGGACTCTGATGGCAGAGGCGTGCATGGGACTTTTTTTCTGGAAATGCAATGAGTAGGCCAAGTTTGTCAATAAAAAAAAATTAAAAAATTTAATGTCACTTTGAAAAATAATTACTTGTATAACGCCAGGGTAGACACTGCCTACCCTAGAGTACATGATTTCAAACAATTTTTTTTTTGATATTGGTTTTTAATTTTTTTCATGTGGTTTTTATCGTCAAACTTAACCTTCTCATTGCTTTTCCAGCAAAAAGTTATATGCACGCCACTGTCTCATGGACCCAAAAACGCCATAAAAGGTGTTTCTCATAAACTCTAATTGTTAAATAAAATAACAGGCAGGGCTAGCTGAGATCGCCACATGCAAGCAATAAGGTTTTGAAACTGGATAGACGGGAGCCTTGGTGATGGTACCTAAATATTTACGAATATGGATCAACATGTACTTTAAAATACAACGAAAACAAAAAAGTCAGTAAAAGAGAGACCTAACGATTGGAAAAAAAGCTATATTTTACGATCGCGCCACTCGGCAAATCGTAAAAGTCGTAGCGTAAACAAGAGGGTACTCACCGAACATAAATGTAACACACAAGAACCTATACAATATGAAAAGTTTCAAATTGTTAGTTTTTTTTGTACTGTAAAAACTATTTGATTCTTCATATCTGGGGGCCCGGCACGCACTAAATAATCTAATTTAATATATTAAATTTACTTTTGAGATACGTTGTGTTTTTATGCGATGGCCGAGTCAATGTATTTATTTAAAACATAAAATATTTTTAATATTGATATGGTCACTATAAGATGTTGTTAGGTTAGCTAATTATGTAATAACTTAAGACAGAAGGTCCCTTAAGTAGGGACTGAATAAATTAACCGACTTGGATTTACATGGATCTCACAACTTTTTACGACAAATTTAAAACCTAACGAAATATTTTTATGTAAGTGCGAAAAGGTTGATATTTAGAGACGCAGTCGAGGCAAAAAACAGTTGAGACGAGAAATATCAACACTTTCGCACGTGTATCAAACGAAAGCGAAAAATTACATGAAATAATAAAATAAAGGCAATTTTGTTGCAAATCAAAACAGATACAATTCGACAGAAGAAACGCAGTCTGGTTGGCGCCAATCTGTACTACAAATAAATTATACACAAATTCTTGTACTTTTATTCCACATATATTTATATATACACAACATATTTATTGCCGTTATTTATTGATTTAACCTTGGCGTAGACCCATTTTGAAACACAAGCTGTGGTGATTCACCTCTGTTTATTTTATATTTGCTTGTTAAAAATGTTTTCTTTTGTTTTCTTTCTGTCATGTTAAATAATTAATAATTTGTTGGCCCGATGATGTGTAATACGAAACCGGTAGCCTAAGTTAGAATAAAA
This sequence comes from Ypsolopha scabrella, assembly GCA_910592155.1. NCBI lineage: Eukaryota > Metazoa > Arthropoda > Insecta > Lepidoptera > Ypsolophidae > Ypsolopha > Ypsolopha scabrella. Next base: position 14,581,645 of record OU342987.1, read on the forward strand.
ATAAATATATGTGGAATAAAAGTACAAGAATTTGTGTATAATTTATTCAAGATGATATTCCACCAAGAACCATCAATCGAATCCATCCAATATCTGTACTACAAAGACCAATGTCTCTTTCCAAAATCTTTTTAATAATAATTTAAATTATGACGTCTAAAATCGTTTTGAATTTTTAAAACATCTTTTACAATTTAACATATACAATATATTTAATAATAAAATATAAAAGTTTCAAAATACTCATCTTAAACAGTTTTAGAGTACCTATCCGGTAAAACAAAGGCTTACATGCTTACTAAATGATGTGGCCGGTTTCCTCTAGATGGCGTCAGCAGTAAAAACAAAAAGCACGAGTGCGAAATATGTCATTTTACGCACGCTAAACAGGCACGTAATCTATCATATTTTGAGCAGGTGTACTGAAAATATATTTTTTTGTCAGGCGCTACTTTATTGCGGTTTGCTTGATGATGCTATGATGATGCCATGTCATCTATATTGTTGGTATTTACCATAATGTTTTTAGGATTCGGTACCCGTTTTGTGTGGTAGTACGCAACCCTTTGTGCGCAATTCCAATTCACACATGGCCAATTTTTTTTATATAGGCGAGTAAATTACAGAACCATTCTAAAAAACCCAAATCAACTATTTGTAAGATGAATCTGACCTACAAATAGGGATTGCGATCTTTGTCACACTATTGTTTCAGCAATCATGAGAATTAAAAGCGTTAATCTCAAACCCACTTACGATTATTTAGAACATCAAAGGTTCTTTAATTAATACACTCAGTGTTACATAATGCAGGGGTGCTAAACCATCGGGCCGGCGCGACCGGGCGCTACAGTTTATAAACGACGAAATCCACAACTAGTTCCAAATCCTAAGGATTACTGTTAAACATTAGAGAAGCACCCGCTGATACACAGAGTGCTTTGTCTGCCTAGAAACTTGGATTTGCTGGAGCAAGACGTAAAACAAGGAGTACGGTATTGTCCTTAGCTAAGATTTAAGAGGAACTAAATACCGTGAAGCGATTTATTCGGGTATTTTGCAGTGATTTAGGTACTTATGTTACCTTTGTTTAGTGGTGGTAATGTAACTGGGATGGGAGAAATAGAGGGAGGGGGGTAAATGGTTGCATCCGCCTTGCACGTGTCTTTATGATGGTGTACCACAAAACCCGACTTTCTGTACCTCGATAGATTGACAGATATTAAAAACATTCATTTTATAAATATATAATGTGTTTTGTACATATATATATACAAGCGTGAATGGTAAATTTAAGTTTTGCTTGTATGTAGATTTTTTTATGTTTCTTGTTTTGTTCGGTATATTTATACTAGTTTCTAAGTTAGAAAATGTAAGTGTAAACTCACCTACCTAATTTATACAGTGAAATGGGTCTCTTATGCAAATAAATAAATAAATAAATATGAGGTGACATTCATATTGATAACTTGGTAAGTAAACAGTGTCAAGGTTCAATAACCCTATCTGGGAAATTCGAAAATGATTTTCTTCCTGTCCCCTACAAATGAAAAAGTCAACTTTTAATTTAAATTTCGAAATAAATGTTATTGATCCGTAATACTGATTACTTACCAAGATTTCAGTATGAATTCATAAATTCATTTCATTGTGTCACCTTGTATGTATTCTATATAAGCAGTCATTATTTACGCCCACCCGGGAACAGTCTCTTTTCTATTTAAATTCAAAAAGTCCTCATTTTTATTTATAAAGGAAAACTTACTCATAAATTATTCTGATGTCGAACGGATAAATAATTCCACGTCAAAATCCATTTGTATATTATTAAATAAACTGAAATTATCCATTCGAATCCCAAAAATTTCCTCCAATAATTTAAATGTAAAATAAACATCGTTATTCAAAATAGGTCCCTGGAGAAAAAGGTTCGCAAAACCTGATCTAAATTAATAAATCCTTATCAGTCGGCTGCCGAGTGCGAGACTCGAGCCAACCTTTGTGAAATTGTAACCAGTTCAATTCCCGCCTAGGCCGGCGTTATCTCTTATTTAGATTGGTTTATTGAGTGTTTTAATTTAACTTTTGGCCGTTTTGATTTTTCACGTGTAAAATTTAAATTTGCATTTCTTTATAAAAACCGACGAACAAAAAAGCTATTAAATTTAGGCATATCAAAGCGCTTTATCAACCCAACTGGTCTTTTGGGTTTCGTCAAAAATGAAAACCCTGATTAATCCATAGCGTACGTCGTATACAAGATAAAGACAGAGATAAAAAGCATTTATTTACCAAAAAACATATTATGACACAATGATTAATTTGTGGTCCCTAAACTAAGTTAGACCTGTCCTGTGGGGACCTTACAACGATTTTATACAAAAACGATTTAGTGACGATGTAACATGTTATTAAAATAAAAAATAAAATTATTATTATTATTATTATTATAACTTAAAAGTGAGTGGAAAATTAGACAAAATTAATTAAAAATAACATAACATAGCCACATTTCCTCAAATTGGTTCTAAATTATACAATGATTCTAAATTAATACAGAAATAATTACAATGCAATGGAAGAGTAAATAAGAAAATGTGTTTGGATTCCGCAAAGTAGATGACGTAATATGTTAGGAAATAGCTTCATTAGACACAACATTTCTTGAATATTTTCAGTTCGCATCATCTTTTCATGATTTATCGTATTTTTTTCCGGGATCATAAATTGATTTACCGTCTACACGCCTTTTATCTCGATCGGTTTAGTATTCCTCTAGTTATTCTATGCCTTGTCCAGGCAAATTTTATATAGAGGGACAGATTCGTTTTAAGAGTTTCCGTTTTTAGACGGAATCTTAAAAACTAGGAGGATTTTGGGATCCCGCAAATATAACGGAAAATTTACAATAAAATACGTGTTGAGATTAGAACTCCGGTAGGTTACAACTGAATCCAGCATCCTTAAATGGAAATCGTAATTGTACACGAAAATAAAAAAATAAACAAAGTAGTAATATTGAAAAAAAAACCGGAGTCGGACTCACCCACCACGGGTTCCGTTAAAGACTATATTTTCATGATTTAATTAAAAATGTATAGTTTTCCAGATTTTTCCAATACTTGTAGTATAAGACGGTATTACTTGCCAAATTTCATAGTTCCAGGTCAACGGAAAAAATCCTATAATTTTTGATTCCCCGAGAGTGTCCAAATATACGGTTTTTGCAGCATAAACGGCCGTATCTTTCTTTACTTTAATACACATAGAAGTTTAATTTTTTTTTACAACTTTATGGGACTGTAGACCTGACTACATGGTTTTAATTTCAACTCTATACCTCCACGCGTTCCCGATATAAAGAGTCTTGGCAGACAAACGGAAAAAGTAATCCTATAAGGGCTCCGTTTTTTCCTCTTGAGGTACGGAACCTTACAAGAACGCCTAAACCATAGAAATAACGATAAAACAGAAAGTAAAGAAATAACTTTTAAACTTAAAAGTAAGGACTTAGCAAAGTTTCTGCATCACCATTAAGATACGGGAAAGTCCCGTCTTAGAAACTATGTCGTTAGACACTAATAGGCACTGGAGAAAATTAAATAATCCGCCTCAAGTCTAGGATGAAACGTTAATGACGTCATAGCGCGATACGACTGTTTTAAAGCGGAAACATTTGTAGAGTTGACCAAATGTTTTGATCCCCTGCCTTTGGACCTATGTATAGAACACTGGTTGATATTTAACAAGCACTAAACTGTGTTGGGTTTCGGAATGTATCCTGCATGATATCCATAGTTAGCATAAATGTTTTAATTTAGATTTTCTTCGGATCGTGCGGCCATTAATTGATTTTTAGCGGAAGTCGATGAGAGGATAGGAAAATGGCCGGTGCTTGCATCTACCAATTAAGCTTGCTCTAGGCGGAAGTTGCTTTGGGGTGCAGGTTTGACAGTCATTTTGCTTTTTAGGAATCCGTACCTCAAGAGAAAAAAACGAAGCCCTTATAGGATCACTTTGTTGTCCGTCTGTCTGTCCGTCCGTCCGTCCGTCTGTCTGTCTGACTGTCAAGACCCTTTATCTCGAGAACGCGTAGAGGTATCGAATTGAAATTAAAACCATATACTCAAGTCTACAGTCCCTTGAAGCTGTGAAAAAATCAAACTTCTAAGTTAACTTAAAAAAAAGATACGGCAGTTTATGCCGCAAAAAACGTATATTTCGACACACTCAAGGGAATCAAAATTGATAGATCTAGTAGAGCTATGAAATTTGGCAAAAACTACCGCTTATATTATGCTACAAACAAGTATAGGGAATAATCTGAAAACTATACATGTGTAGTTAAATCATAAATAAAGTAGAAATATTAAAATAATATTAAGTAATAAATAATTTCCCAATAAAGAAAATGAAAATGAAAAATATAGTGGGCGAGTCCGACACGCACTTGTCCGGTTTTTCAGTGGTAATCAGACTTTTATGTTTTTTTTTGTCGTTCGCTGGTATCAGTATTATTTTGAAAGAAACAGTCTTACACCTACGGCGGTGCCAGTAACCTTGAACGCCTCGTCATCCTCCTAAAGCACGAAACGCCTTGAAAATGCCAAACTTTTATCGGCGAAACAGTTGGGATATAGTCAAAAGCAATTTCCTTTCAAAATAATTTTGCATGCCTGCTCACGCGAGTTTTGATAGTATTATTATGTATAAATAATTTGTCTTCTCGTCTGTCCGTCAAAAGCCATTTACAAACGAAAATCAGTCGTTTTAAACCAATGACTAACGAACACAAATATTTGGTCTCTAGTCCACTTTTTAAGCACTTCATTTCAAATTGAACATGGAAGCTTTTAAATTAAAGCTAAAAGTACGAAAAATTTAATTTAGAGTTCAGACATACCAGTACGTGACATCAAACATTAAAGCTAGTTAAATATGTAAAAAATATCTGAAAGTTCTTTAGTAGGGATCCGTATTTAGAGTTTTTAAAAGGGGAATGCTGTTTATGGAGACCGAATACGGTATTAGTAGTTTATGTACAAGTGCGGTAAGAAGGCAATAGCTTACGAGGACGATTTGAAACACCAAGCGATAAGCGAGTGCTTTAAACGTTACGAGTAAGTTATTACTCGTGTATCATACTACATTTTTCAATGCATAGTGTGAGTAAATAAATGAAACATAAATGATAGAAACAAATCACAAACGAACGCATCAAACTTAAATCAGTTTACTTCCGTCAAGTTGGTAACTTTCGTGCAAAGACAAAGAAAAATAATGCCCGCCTAAAATTCATTTGGAGTATTAAATAACTTATTTTTAATACAAATTTAAAGGCTGTATAATTAAGGAAGGTCCTTTACACTCGAAAAACTTGAAATTTAGAGATAACTTTGTGATTTTTTTCTATCGAGCGAACGTAAGATTTTGCGTTTTTTTTTTCAAGATGATTCTATCAGCCCTATAGTCTTCTGTCTATATTATTTTTTACCGATTAACCAAGTTAAACACTTTGATATGCTTATTTGAAGTTGTCCATCTAGCGTTATGCGGATTCTTCAGTCAATCCATTTATCGACGGAATCCCAAAAACATCCATATTGAAAATTCACGATAAGAAAAGAGGGTATCTTCTTACACCAATAACTCCCGGATAAAAGGCTATGTAACACGGTTGCATCTGCAAGGGTTCCCTATTCGGGCCCACGGAACTCTAAAAATGAGAGAAAATTCCTAAAGCGTCGAAGGGACGCGCGCTGGTGCGTGAAGACCCGGGGTTCGGTAAATCATAGCCGGGTCCCGTAGACTGAGGATTTGGTAGACCGCGCTGGATTTAAGGAAGTTTTTTCGAGTTTCTGTGTTGCTAATTTTGGTAAGGAATCTTAGTTAAAATTTAGACATAAATATTATACAATAACGTCCTTCATCCCCTTTAGAAATGATGAAAAATGTAATATTTTCCTTTTGGAAGCTTTATTTATTTATGTTAGTATTATAACGAAAACCGGTCAAGTGCGAGCAGGACTCGTGCCCTGAGGGTTCCGTACATGCCTTTTAAAACGCAAACGTATTCCACGAGCAGGTATAATGGCCCAAAACTGACTTGACCTTTTGCCGAGGAGTAGAATGTTCGCTTGCTAGCCCAGAGGTCGTCGGTTCAATCCCCGCAATAGACATTAATTTGTGTCCGGTCTGCGTATTTCAGAAGGCACGTGGGTAGTTAAAAATGAGAATTTAAAACAGTAGTACTCCCATACATACCACACATAGATAAGGTTATGAAAAAAAAAACGTTATAATGGAGGCCTTTCCAAGACGATAGCATAGCCCAAAACTTGATAGAAAAATATTCGGTGCATCGAAAAAAATTGCAAAGTGAAGGCTGTTTTTCCAGTTCAAAACAGTAGTCCGTCCAAACTAATAAAGTAAAAACACCTTGAAAATTACGTTTTTTTAACGCTCTTGTGTGAATTTATATTAAACTAGCTTTTGCCCGCTGTTTCACCCGCGTTGAATTAGTTTTTGTGTACTCCTATAAAATCAGTCAATATTTTTCGGACTGTTACCTACAGTAAACAAAGCTGGTGAAACGTGTGTGTTATGCGCCTCTGTGTTTCCCATTTTGTATGTCTCTTTTATAGCTTTTCCATCGGAACTGATTTATGGGATAAAAACTAGTTAAAAAGTTTCAGCCTAATCGGTTCAATAGATACAGCGTTAAAGGGTGACACATCACTTTTTTGAAACTTGAAACCACATTTTCACCCCATGGGAACTGATTTATGGGATACAAAGTAGCCTATGTCCTATTCCCGGTCTAGAACTACATTTATGCAAAATTTCAGCCCAATCGGTTCAGTAGTTACGGCGTGAAAGAGTAACAAACATCCATCCATCCATACATCCAAACTTTCGCATTTATAATATCCAACCTTTCCTTGATTCAACGCACTAGTCGGACGCGCACATTTTCAGATATGTTTATCTCTTTCGTTGTGCGATGGAACTATTGCGCCTTGAAGCTATTGGTTTATATTTGCCCGAAGAACGGCGAGCCTTATCACCACCCATCACGTTTGGGACGTGATAATCGTCGGTGAAAAGTTTACAATTGGGAACACCTCTGACAAAGAGTCACTGATGTACATCAAGAGTGTGAGTATGGATGGATATGCTCCCTCTATCCAGTTACAACATCTATGTCGTCTTCGGTCGACCGCTAAATTAGATTCCGTATCGAGAGAGGGAAAGCAATGGATTATTTTACTTATAACCAATACAAACAGACCATGGCGCAACCTTTATCTCCATCTCATAAGGACGATTTTTGATTTACACGTGAATTTGAAAGTAATGGATTATTTTTCTATACTACCACAACTATTAGACCAAAGCTTATAAGTTGTAACTCTTGTTTTATGGTAATAAAGGCGATAATTGATGGGCGCTGGGCCCTAAGGCAATCGGATTATTTTTATGTGTTGCGACCCTTCAAGGTTACTTATTACAGCCACTTTGGTTCCGTAGTTACAGTCTATTATGACCTTGACATCTTTTGGGAGGGAGGGATTTGGGTTATGACACTGCAGACATAAACAATAGGGCCGGTTTGTCATTGTGTGCCTAGATCAGATTATTTACCCGGATGTGTTGTGATTTTATAAATGGAAAAACGTACCTAAATGTAGCAATTACATTGAAATGCGACGTAAAGAGCTAAAAATGAAATTATCTACATGGACACGATTCGGTCTGCAAACAACATACACAAAAAGAAACTTTTTTGGGTTATGACACTGCAGACATAAACAATAGGGCCGGTTTGTCATTGTGTGCCTAGATCAGATTATTTACCCGGATGTATTGTGATTTTATAAATGGAAAAACGTACCTAAATGTAGCAATTACATTGAAATGCGACGTAAAGAGCTAAAAATGAAATTATCTACATGGACACGATTCGGTCTGCAAACAACATACACAAAAAGAAACTTTTTTGGGTTATGACACTGCAGACATAAACAATAGGGCCGGTTTGTCATTGTGTGCCTAGATCAGATTATTTACCCGGATGTATTGTGATTTTATAAATGGAAAAACGTACCTAAATGTAGCAATTACATTGAAATGCGACGTAAAGAGCTAAAAATGAAATTATCTACATGGACACGATTCGGTCTGCAAACATAGTTCTTTAAATATAAGTATGGCAACATACACAAAAAGAAACTATCAGAGCGGGAGATTTGATGTTCGAAAATGCTATGAAAGTCGTAAAAAGTAAAATGAGTTCCAAGATCTCTGTAACGTGAGAGACCAGAAATTAACTAGATATGCAAAAAAAATAAAAACTCCATGGAGGGCAAGAAAATGATAATTAATAAACTTGTTAGGCATTAATAAAACCGTATTTAATTAAGTCATTTTTTTTCTTCAACCCGAACAGAGTTTTGCTTCAATTCATTCTAGTCTCAAAAGCTATGTCGCCGAATGTAACGTGAGTTACCAAAAGTTTTATCAAAATAGAACCCAAGAAAATGTATCAAGTTTGAAGAAAATAGCTCTAACACATTTATTGTTTATTCAAGAGTTAATATTTACATTAGGAGGAAAAGTTATATAAGGTCCTGCAACAATAAGTGAAAATAATTTTAGGGTAGATTGTGTATCGTTAACTGAGCACAATCAAGAAGAAAAAAATTTTTTTTGGTGAAATAGTTTTTTCACTTCCCAGTACAAAGTGGTTTAATCAGCTGACAAAATTTATATGAAAAGTAAAAAAAAGTTCGCGCAAAAAATTTTCTTTCTCGTGGAAAGTGGTCTACGAGGGATACCCTATCACGTCTTGATTTTTTTTCACTTCGAATTGTAGGACCTTATATAATCAAATTATTGACATATTATTAAAAGTATATCGTAAACTGGAGTAAAATGTAACATGAGTTACCGTGGAATTGCCCTATTGTCTGTGATGTGTATTTCTCTGATTTTAGAATTCCGTATCCAAAGGGTACCAAACGGAACCCTATTACTAAGCATCCGCTGTCTGTCCTTGCGTCCGTCCGTCTGTCACAGGGGTCTACAACTTCAGCCGTAACAGGTAGACAGTTGAAGTTTTATCGAAATACAAGTTACAGTGTCAGGTAAAATTGTAAAAATAAAATATTATATTCAAATCCCATACAAAAAAACCTCGAAAAAGTCGAATATTTTCAATGTTATTTGTTTCAGATTGTACAGTTTGTATAATATTAGAATGCCGTACTGACGGTGACGAATTGTTCGCGCCTTTTTTGTCGCCTCGATGTTGCCTCGACAAAGTGAGAACTGCAAAGATAAAATACTTCAGTAGCCTTAGCATGAAAACATTACGGTTACGTTTAGTTTGAACGTAACGCGGTTTTGTAGGAAATCTGATAACCGCCCCTAGCGGTCAGTAGCGGAACTTATCAGAATTCCATACAAAACCGCGTTACGTTCAAACTAAACGTAACCGTAATGTTTTCATGCTAAGGCTACAGGACTCTAATAACTAAAGTTTTAATGTACTGCGTCTCATTGTTAAAAATTGTTAGAGTTAAGTCCTTTTATTTTGTCATGTCATGTGTTTTGTGTCGTGGTGATTAATAAATGATTATCTTATCTTATCTTATCTTATCTAAAAGAACTCTGTAACATATACGTAGAGGAAACAAATCAATTAATTAAATTTCATGATCCGTATTATAGATATAATGAGAACAAACATTTTCAAAAATTCGACATATTTCTGCCTCTTCGATAGCCCGGACTCAACAGACAACATTGAAAGGATTGACTAATTAACTGAACGAATTAGTAGTAGAGATCGCAGGAGTTAAAAGATAACCATAGATAACAGCAAATATCTGGTACATACATATAAAAACTTAAAAATAAGGTAAATTTAATATACTGAAGTATCGAAAGTATGTTATCCATATGGATATGGATTTTAAATAAAAGGCAAAAATATAGCTTTCTCCTTACCGTCTGTTCATTTTAATCATAAGTAATTGAAAACAAGGCTTTTTGCGATTTGATATAATACTCGCTTTTCAGTTAAATCGGACGAATACCTTCTCAGAAACGAACCTTTACCTTCAAAGTAAATTCAAATACGAAGTTGTTCAATAATTTACCATTTCCAGTTATTAATTTGTTAACAAAGGATGTAGGTTTCCCCTGTATCCATAACACGCGCCTTAGATACAGTGTATTTCTATGATACACTATACTGAGTTTTCTATTATTCGACTTCATAGAAGGAGTCTAAGTATATCGCATTTATTAGAGAAAATAACAAAAACAAATTTTATTAATAGAAATCCATCCATCCATCCATCAGCCTGTCATCGTCCACTGCAGAGCACGAGGTCGGCCTACGCTGAGTTTTCTTGTACGTGGTCTCCATTCTAACGCCTTTCGGCCCCAAAAGCCATCACGTCGGCGACAATAAAACATATATCTATTTATTTGCATTTGCATCAAAAATTCCCAAACGCGGTATACGTGACTATACAAGTAGAATAGGATTGCTAGTGAAAGTTTTTTTAGTTTCAGTAATACCATCAAAATCTCTAAATATGCGATACATCGTGGCGATATGAATTTTCCAAGGTGTTTCAAGTTTCAATGAAAAAGGATGGACAATTTTTCAGCGACGATTATCCTGTCCTTTTTCAGTTAAAATCCCTGGTTCATTAACGGCTGGCCTTGATTTTAAATAACTTCTACTCATCACATGTATCGCAAAGCGCAAGCACTCTTGATCGTGACTAGTTGTACTGGCATTCAACTGAATCCTACCGACGACATCGTCGTATGCACACGTCTATGTGTGCGTGCGCCCGAAATCACTGTTTGTAGGGAGCTGGCTTTCTGTATGTACTTATTTTGTGCCCTAACGCAATGTTAACCGCGTTTTTGGCAACTTCAGCCCATATCAATTAACCGCCTCACAAACCTGGCTTGCGGCCAACTTCGGTCCGTTTAAAATATTGACGGAACCCCAACCGTCCCGGAAATCGGTACGGTTTGTAAACGAGAAGTAACGGGACAGTAATTCGTTCGCTCGCTTTACTTACATTTGTTTTGTTGTTTATGAAGGATCCGAGTTGGGACGTTTTCAATTTTTGGAACGAAATTCCTTATCGCCTGTTACACTTCGGACACTCGGAGTATGAGAGCTAGGTCGAAAATAGTGTGAGACTTTGACCGTCACGACACTTTTGCTATAGTATGTGTGTGTGTGTTTACTAGCGTATCTCTATGTATTACTGCAGGACAGCGTTGCCAGATCGTCCTAAAAGGTACGATTTTCATCGTTTTTGACTATGAAACGTCCTTTTTTAGGGTTTTTCGTATTACTAAGCCTTCGCTGTCTGTCTGTCTGTCACAATCACAGGTGTCTACAGCTTCAAACGTAAGAGGTGGAAATTTTAAATTTTCACAAGATACATTAATAAATTTTTGCCAGGCGCTACCATTTTAGCGCCTTGTTTTTTGTAGCCTTGATTTTGATTTGGCATGTATATTGATTGTTGTTATGGAACCCTTCGTGCGCGCGTCCGACAGATTATTTTTTCATGATAAAATGATTTAGCCCTCTTTTAATATTAAGAAAATATGCATTTGAAAGCCAAACCACCATTGTTCTAGAAAATGTTCTAAACATATATTTTTTTGACAAGAATATTAATGATTAGTTTCGGAGACACTATAGAAAACCCATATCCGAAACGTGACGGACGGACGGTGTAGACCGTCACTGGATAGCAGTAAACACTTGTACACCCTCTTTAATTAAAATACTTTCGTCCTAACAAGTTACGGGGTAAGCCGTATCGCCATACTTCGGGTACAAATACCTTCACTCTTTTTATGGCATACACATTTGCCACACTGATTCCCTCCACCGTTCAGTGAGAGTGTCAGTTCGTTGCAGTGTTAAGGGTCCGCTAGATGCCCAGCTTCAAATGAGCATATTGTGTAACTTGGTTAATCGGTACAGTACAAATAATATACACAGTAGACTATAGGGCTGATAGGCTGATCTAAAAAAAAACGCAAAATCTTTAAGTTCGCTCGATAGAAAAAAATTACGAAGTCACCTCTAAATTTCATGTTTTTTGAGTGTTAAAGGGCCTTCCTTAAATCATACAGCCTCGGAATTTTTATTAAAAATAAGTAACCATTGGCATCGTCGGCTCTTCTTAGAATATTTTAAAAATTGCATCTAGAAGCAGAGTTATTAAATAAAAACGCATATTTTTGTGAGCGCGTGTTTCTTGGTGGTCGTAACAGCCACGGCTGAGAGTGCACTATTTTGTACTAAAAGGGAACGTCGTAGAGTTCAGTTCTGATTGATGCAAAATGAGATGCTCAATCTGACCTTATATGCATCCTTAAGGGCCCATAATACCTTAATTCGCAGTCCTGCTCTAACGCTTTTTCTTTGCTTCTACTTCCTACTCTAATCAGATGCCGCGCACGCAAAAACATCAGTTATTTTGAAATCGCGGCTACACTGGTGGTTTTTTCATTTTTATGTTAAGTCATGCTTTATACTAATATCAGTTATATTATGAAAAGTTTTAGATCGAATTTTAAGTATTCATTGAATATCGGTTTATTGTACGGTTTGGAGGTAACTTTGTACTTTTTTTCTATCGAGAAAATTTCATGGTATCAAGTTTTCACAACAGCACGGACATAGCATTAGTCCTCAACTTTATCATATATTAATTATAGAGTGATTGTTGCAGTATTTGTTGGTATAAAACAGGATCATGCGAAGCGAAGTGAGGTATTATACACCCTTAAGTATACAAATATGTACATACATACATTTACTCACGCCTGTCTCCAGAGGGGAGGCAGAGACCACAAATTTCCATCTGCTACGATCCTAACACACCTCTTTTGCTTCCTTTACATCCATCAATCTAGTTATACAAGCTCTTCTATTTCGGGTACTTTTTACTTTGCCCTTCTTTAGTATGTCGCCTATTTGGTCAGCATACGTCCAATGCTATGCGGAATAACATCTAAAACCTTAACTGTAAGTTGTGCCGGTGGGAATCGAACCCGGATGCCAAGATTGATCAAAATAACAGATTGAGTAACAGTAACAGCCACTCTTCTAAATAGTATTTTCAGCGGTGGGTAAAAAACAATGGTCGCAAAATTATGAATTAAACCTGAAAGCTCCCGAACGGGGAATTTTCCTGAAATTTCTCTGGACAATTAAGGTGGAAAATTGCATTTCATAATCTAAAATGCGATGTTGTTACACAGATGTGATGTTTGGAGATGCGTTATATTTTAATCTTAGCCTATTCAACTTCCACAACAGAATTAATGAACTACATAATGAGCGATTTGTTTAATTATAATTCTCAGCTCATTATCACATTTCAAATAAAAGTAAAATATATGTTATAATGGAGGATTTATTGCAGACATTTGCTCATCTGAAAACGTAATTGAGTTAATTCCGCTTAAGACTTTATGTAAATAAAATATGAATGCTTTGTTTCTGTGTATTTCATGAAATACAATGAAAATTTTAATAAATTTCTGGTATATGCATTTCGACTATATAATCTAGGGTTTTGTTTTTGGAAAACACGTTTGGATAAATTTTCCTCGATGGTAATAATTATTGAAACGAAGTCTTGAAACGCACTTTTTCTCCTCGTTTGACGAATAGGAATCATGTACAGAACTCAAACATATTCTATTAGATGGGTTTTAACAATATCTATATTTTTGATTTTGGAAATTTTAAAAACACACTTTTTTCGCTTTTGCGCTGAATTCGCCCCTCTCGCACTACGCGATTTTTCGCTTGGAGTGAGAGTGACAAAAATAAAAATTTCAATAGCCTCTTAATAGAAAAAATCGCAAAGTAAACTCCTCAAATTGCGAATAATTGTGTTTATAACAAAGTTGTTCAGCTGAGAGAATTTAAACTTCTCCTGAATTTTCTTTACACATAACCAAAGACATTTGTAGAACATTTTTATTTTTTTCTAAACACTTTTTTTAGAAATTCCAGATAATCTCGAAAATTCACTAATTTATGAATGCCCGCAGGAAAGGAAGTCTTTATATGTTTGCTTGCAACAAGAAAATCGTTACGAATATGCGCAAATTATATTATTTGCAATTAATATCCAGCGAAAGAAAACGAAAAACTGCCCAGCGTGTGTGAGTATGGGCATTTCTTCCAGGAGGACCGCCAAGAGTGGCGTAATCTTGAAAAGGCCTATATCCAGCAGTGGACGAAACAGGCAGATGGATGGATGGAACGAAAACGGGCGCACGCTGTCTAGCAAAGGTTTTATGAATCACTCAAGCCAAGATCTACCTATATAATAAACTGTAATAGTTATTACGAAACATATTGATGTTTATTTGACGATTTACCAAAATTACAAAAAAAGGAATGCTTTTTATTTTAATTTAAAGCGGAAAATTGTGGGGGACACAATGAAGGAATTCGTACCCTGACAGAATTTTAACTCTATTTGAAAGTACATTATTTTCATATTAGGACGAAGTGGACGTTGGGAAATCGAAAAATATAGAATTTTTCAAAAAACCAGATTTAGATACACAGCTGAAAAGAAAAACCTCAAGAGACCTCTGAAAATTTCACTTGTAACGTTTTATGTCAGTTACGTAGATCGTATCATTAAAAAACTTAATATGAATTGTTTTTTGTATAATTAATTCTCCATCAGACAGCAGTATTGTGTAAGATATTTTTTCATTCCGTTTCAATAAAATTACCGCTTATATTGAATTTACTGTCTTGCTCACTCGCGTTCGACTCTAGATGTGTTTTTTTTTGTTATTATTAAAAAGAGGCTCTAGCAACGTCAATCCCATAACAAGCCCCATGTGTTCGCCGCTTCACGGTAAATACTTTAATATTTTCAGCTTTGACTTCATTATGAAACTGTGGAGCGATACTCGATTAAAGCATCGGCGGAGATAGTGTTATTAGCTATTACAGTGGGCTCTCAACCGGTCAGATAGAGGATAATGTAGTGGTAATCTTTATTAGGAATCCGCCGAATTATGACAATAGCACTTCGTTTTACCGTTTGCTTTAATTAGCGGGAAATCTGAAGAGTAGGGTAATCTTATGATTAGCCGGGTAACTTAAGTTTATCATCAAACCTATGTTAGCCGAAACAAATAAAATAGTAAATAATGAGAACGAATATAAAGAATCTATATTAAGAATCAGCGTTTTCAGTAATAGGGTCAGATTGAACAGCTCAATTTGCATCAATCAATGTTTAAAATAGTGCGCTCTCAGCCGTGGCTGTTACGACCACCAAGAAACACGCGCCCACAAAAACCTGCGTTTTCATTTAATAACTCTGATTCTAGATGAAATTTCCAAAATATTCTAAGATGAGCTGACAAGGTCATTTGTTAACTTATTTTCAATACAAATTTCAAGGCTGTATGATTTAAGGAAGGCCCTTTACACTCGAAAAACCTGAAATTTAGAGGTAACTTTGTATTTTTTTTCTATCGAGCGAACTTAGAGATTTTGCGTTTTTTATAAAATAAATCTATCAGCCCTATAGTCTACTGTCTATATTATTTTTACTATACCGATTAACCAAGTTACACAATGTAATATGCTCATTTGAAGTTGAGCATGTAGCCTTATGCGGACCCTTAAATACAGTACATGGCACATAATACACAGAAAATTCCAAATACCTAACTAGTTAAGTTTTTCAGGTAAACCCCGTAACAAAAATGCTCTAAAACTGATGATTTGATGGCCCCCTTTTACTTTCTTTTTAGATAAAAAAAAATATTTCTCTACCCAATGAACCATAGACACACCACATGCGATCAGAAAAAAAAACATCTTCAGAGTGCTATAACTCCGATACGCTTCCTTCTTCGCATCTTAGACTTATATATGCGACATCTCCTCCAAAATGCGAACCTCACCATATAGGTCTAAAGAATCATCTTGGTCACTTTTCAATACCCTGAGACCGCGTTCTAAAGCGATAATGATCTGCTCATTACTCCATTCATCCATCCATCCATCAGCTTTCTTCATCCACTGCTGGACATAGGCCTTTCCAAGATTTCGCCACTGCCGGCGGTCCTCGGTTTTGTATGGAATCTGATAAGTTCCGCTACTGACCGCTAGGGGCGGTTATCAGATTTCATACAAAACCGCGTTACGTTCAAACTAGTAATGTTTTCATGCTAAGGCCACTGGAGCATGTGCCTATACTCACGCACGCTGGCCAGGCGTGTTTACTCCACTATAATCCTAATAGCTCTACAATCTATTCGGGCTTGTTTATATTGTTCATTCAATCGATAAACGCATTACCTTCCGGAACATGGTGTTCAGCAAACTTCGAATACGTCCATTAGAATTTGTTCAGATCGGTTTTGTATGAACAATAGTTACAGGTGTTTACAAAGTTTAGACAGCTTTTCCGTTAAAATATGAAACTCCTAGAACTCCCTTGTTGGTGGATTGACTAAAGAACGGCTAGGCCAATTTGGGCCAGGAAATATACTTGAAATTAGGTATAGGTATAAATTGCAACAATATGTGAAGTCTGTGGGTGGTAGAGCTGATGCCGGGCTCGACTGTGTACCACCATCTTACTCGCGAACCTCGCCGAAGTTATTCGGGGAAGAAAAAGAGGACACTCTTAAACAGGCACAACCATGTGGACCAACTGATGGCGGTATATCCATCCCCAATTGCCAGCCATTACAAAACAGACTGGTGACGGGCAGCGGCGTCACTGGCGCGAAGGTTTTGGAACCGCGATCACCAACCCGCGTGTCCAGCGTGAGAGAGTATGAGCATTTCTTCCAGGAGGACCGCCAAGAGAAGCGAAATCTTGGAAAGGCCAAAGTCGAACCAGGCTGATGGATGGATGGATGAATTATAATGAAGCTTATTTTTTAACTAATTACGAGTACATTCCCGTTCCCGCACATTGTGTACAGTTTATTACATTTTTTTTAGGAATCTCAATGAAATAGGTGCATTTACGTGATTGGCCCAGTAGTTTTGAATGTTGCAGCAAGTGGACATATTCAATAGGTACCATCTTTTTAACTCTTGTCTGATAGGAATCCGTTTGCATTTGCTGGTGGCCAACCGGTTTTATTATTTCTTTATTATTTTTTTACTTTTTTATTTATGGTGACCTCCTATCGAAATATATATCTATATACTAATAATAAAGAAGTAAAAAAGTCGTGTCTGTACATTTAGTATTTTCCCGAATTTGTACTGTACTGAGGCCGAAACAACAATTTTTTGTCTGTCTGTATGTTCAGTTGTAACTCGAGAATCACTTTCGTGTTCCTTACAAACGCAAGCCCAGCCCCGAGTCAAGATTTCATTTTGCGAAATTAGCAAAAATGTTATCGATCCGTGTTACTGTTCACTTACCAAGCCTCCAGCATGAGTTTGGCTGGATAAATAAAATTCACCTTATATTTAATGATCAAATTGGTATTTTTATCCGTAAAAATGTGAAGCGATAAAGAAAACTAGGTTTGTCCCTCATTACTTACAATTTCCTCATACGGTTACGCTCACACTGGTGTAAAATTGAAAAAAGGACGGCTGCACTAGGATGGCTATCATTCTGGTTTTATGTGGGAAACTATGTGGTTTTATCTACTGACCAGAATACGTCGTTTTTAATGTACCGTACCGTATTTAAGATCTAAATCAGAAAATTCCTTTGAAGAAGAGTTTTTGTATTTTTCATCCATGAACTTGTTTCGCTCACCGCTTTACTGGACATAGGCCTTTCCAAGACTTTACCATACTTGACGGTCCTCAAGAACTCTCTAGACTCAAAGAGTCCCTAGAAGAAATGGCCATACTCACACGCGCTGGACAGGCGGGTTGGTGAGCGCGGTGCCGAAACCTTTGCACCAGTGACGCCGCTGCCCGTCACCAGTAAGTGACGGTTAAAAGGTGCAAAGGTTATAATTGGTATTAATTGGCCCCCGGCAATTGGGGATGGATATACCGCCATCCATCGGTCCCAGGCAGCGGTGGGCCGCCTGGTTTTGCCTGAGAGCTGTTCTCTTACTCTCCCCCGAATAACTTCGGGAGGATTTGCGAGTAAGATGGTGGTACCTCCACAGTCGAGCCCGGCAATGACTCTACCACCTTACGATTATATTATTGTACACCGCCTTCGCGTTTTTCTCGTACAATAATTCCACCCAAAGATTGTCTGGAAGAAATCGCTTTAAGCGATAAGACCGCCAAATGTGTCTTTAACATTTGTTAACTTTTCTATTGTTATGTATGTTTTTTCGGTGCACAATAAAGAGTATTTGTTTGTCAGTTTAGACAATCTATAAGAAAGCAATAACTTAATACTTAGGGCCAGTTACTGATCGGAGAAAATCTCGCTAAGTTATTAATATGTTTTGAAAGTATCGTACAAAATGTAGTCTAAAAATTAATATCGTCAAGTAAACAATATTTCCAAGACATACATCGGCGTAACTTCTTCATTAGAATTTCCCAACAAATGACAGAATCGTCGTCACCGCACGCCCGCAAGTAGGTAATGTATTTCGTTATGTGTAAACGAAAATTGATATCGTTCTCGCGTGACATCCGAGCCTTCTAGGAAGAGGGGCCTCAGCTTGATCCTGAGGGTTGGATCCCGTAGATCCTACATTCTCGCTCCAATAGATCCTATGGACGTACGCGGTCAACCAATAGGATTAAATCATTAGTTTTTAGATCGTATAGTTTTACGATTATAAAAATTACTCTGACGTTACAAACGAGTTTGTTTTTCCTTTTGTGCCTATTTAGTAAAAACAAAAAAATGTAATGTCCTGGGATTAAGTTCATTTTACTTGTAATTAAGTGTACCTACTCCAAACTTATAATGCGCATACGAATCTTCGCCACTGCTCGGCAAAGTTCGTATTTCCCTACATTTTCTATACAAGCAGTAAGGTCACGTGGTACGTCCGGCCGCTCGGCTGTAGATTTCTATGCGCATTATAACTTTGAGGGCACTGTCAAGTTTTTCGCCGTGTAATCACCAGTTATACATTTCCATTCAAGGTAATGCATAGTCAGGACAATTCAATCCCTTAAAGAGTGTCAAAGGTGTTTTCCGAGAGAGAGAGAGAGAGAGAGAGAGAGATTTATTTATTCAGCAAAAAGACATACAGGTTTTCGTTTACAAAATATTGAAGCCAAACTGCGTAGCAGTTTATCGGCTATACTCTCGGTACATGTCTGTATTCATTATACACTATTATATATTTATTTGCGTACAGGTAAGTAGTAGTAAGACATCGTTTTTAAATTGAATACATAAGAATAATAAACTGAGACGAAGTACGGGCGCCTGCTTAATAGGTTACCATTGGCAGTATATCAGTATCATAAGTATAGACTTAGCCCTATCGCCGTATATCGGGTACAAATACCGCCACACAATGTACACTCGGCAAGGCTTCCGCCTATCTAGTTTCAAAACCTTGTTGGTTGCGTGTGGCGATCTCAGCTAGCCCCACCCTTTATTTTATTTACCAATCAAAGTATATGAGAGACACTTTTTATCGCGTTTTAGACATAGACATAGACATCAGTTATTGGCCACATTATAACAGCTTACGTTATACAAGGTAGGTCATATTAAACATTCTTTAACAAATAGAATTTCCGTAGATTAAAAAATAAAAATGTGCATTCGATTGTGAATGGTCACTTCATTCATCACTTGTCACTTAAACTTATAATAATCTAAAACATAAACATATCGTATGATAAGCATTAGTCATAATTGAATACAATAATAAAAATTAAAAAAAAGATATTAGGGAATGTAGAAATAACCTAAATTGAAAATGAACATTCTGAAAAACGTTTAGCCATAAATTCTTTAACAGAGTAGAATGGGTTATTTTCAAAATATTTCTTTATTTCAGCTTTGAATTTTACGACTGGCAATCGGGTTACTTGACATGGGAGCTTATTATACATTTTTATTTTTAGTTGGGTGCCTTGCTTTTGAGTCTTACTCAGCCTGGATTTCGGATTTTTTGGGTCCATCAGAGTCCATCGGTCACTTTAGTCAGACTATTGGTAGACAAAAATCAACAGGGTGGGACCTAGCGGAAGTTGCCGCTAGCTACTGCACCGCTTGTGGTGAGGCGGGAACCTTGCTGACTGTACATTATGTTCTAGTATATTAGGTACTCCTTCAGCGCGGGCGGAACCGGGGCATAAAGCTAGTGTAGAAATATATATCCATCCAGCTCGATACAGCTTCAGCTTTAAGTTTAAGCAAGGATCAAAGTTCCAATAGGATCAAGAGGGATCAATAACCAGGATCAAAGATCAAAGGACCGTTTAAATGGATTTCGGGGAAGCCCCGATGGGCTGCTTATTGGGAATCCGGGAAATGATAAGGAATCGCTTTCCGTTACGATATCATGTAGATTGAAATTATCTGTTTAATATATTTCTGATTGCGGTTGAAGATTAAGATTTGATTTCAATCTGATTGAGATTGCAATTTTACATATGGTGAGTGTCGTTTATCTAGCCAAATTCATACTGGAGACTCGGTAAGTGGTCATGACCAAGGTTCAAGATGTAACACGCAAAATAAAATTTAGATTTTCTAAATGAGTCGAGGTTGTTTCTGACGAAGAAAAGAGGCATAAAAAATATTTTTCGTATTTCGCAAACAGGGTCTTTGAACCTTGGTCCTGACCACTTTGACTGAATTTGGCTATATAAACGAAGGTCACCTAATATTTATGAGAGGAATATTTATAAAAGGGTTTGAAGATTTTAGTATGGAGCCTGGCCCACCTACTGTCAGGCGAAATTTTTTTTTTAAATGGTGGCCTTGGATATATCTTGTTAAACCGATAATTGACATTAATACAAACGTAAATATTCTTTGACAAAAGCTCGTTAAATGATAAATTTTGAAGATATTAGCAACCGAAATATTAGTGGAAGCAAGAGGTCGTGCTCCGTTGGCTCCGTGGCCAGTACCAAGCATGCCTTTTAAGTTCTGTCGTTTACATATTTGCCGCCAATTTTGAATTTAGTACTGCTCAATATTCAAATTTGGTGAATTTAGAATTTCAAAACAATTGAAAGAATTAGGATTAAAGCAATTGTTTAGTCACAGCGTTGTTTTGAATCTGTCAGGTCACGTACGAAAACATACGAAAATGAATCTTACTAAGGAAAATGTCCGTGCAATCTTTTTCTATAACTTCCGAAGAGGCCTAACACGGATTCAGTGTTCCGAAGAGCTAACATCTGTATTCCATGATGAAGCCCCATGTCTGCGGACTGTCGAACGCTGGTATTTAGAATTCCAACGTGAATATACCAGTCTTAGTGGCAAATCTCATGAAGGACGTCCAAAATCTGCCTTCACTGAAGATAACATTGTCGCTTTGAGAGATCTAACCCTTGAAGATCGTCATGTGACATATCAGGAGATAGAAGCGTTATTAGGCATCTCAGGGACAACCATTCAGAAGATCTTGCATGAGGCGCTTGGTGTGAGAAAGCTAGTTTCCCGTTAGATCCCGCATTTGCTTTCCGACGATTATAAGAAGGCCCGCGTCAGATGGTGTAAGAAAACTCTTCAAAGATTCAACTGAGGAGAGTCAAATCACGTCTACGACATCATCAGTGGTGACGAATCTTGGATCTATGCCTACGGTCCTGACCTAAGCCCTAAGGATTTCTTTACATTTCCTAAAATTAAGAAAACTCTTCGTGGTCAAAGGTTCCAGTCCGGTGAAGAAGCAGTCGACGCTTTCAAATCAGCCATATTGAACACCCCCACTTTGGAGTGGAATAAATGTTTTAATAACTGGTTCGAACGAACGGAAAAGTGTTGTAAACTACGTGGAGAATACTTTGAAAAACAATAAAAAGTACTATTAGGTTGTTGTTTTTGTTTCTTCAAACGACAAAACTTAAAAGGCATGCCTCGTACAGACAGACGCGTCAAGCTCTAACGTGCTGCTTTGTTTACTCATATCGAACCTGACACTTATCGAGGCGTTATCGAACTGTTTTCTGTTTGTGTTGATGTCAGCAATCGATTTTTTAAGAATTAAGTATCCAAAGTTAATATAGGCCAAAATCTTCAAACCCATGAGCAAATTGATTTTATTGCGATATTTGTCAACTTTTTCTCATTTATCTATTACGTACCTGAAAGGCCTCCAAATAACCGGACGGACAGACAGACGAAAACGCTAAGGGTTTCCGTTTTTAAAGGAACCCTAAGAATCTCTCACGATACAATGCACGCAGACAAGACATACATGTATAATAACATATACATAAGAAGTACATAGAGGGGCCAAAACAGGAAAATAATCAAAATTTTCAAGCACCCCTTCTGCGCGAACTTGAATACGTGCTAACAATTGTCAGTCTGTACGTCTGTTTCTAACAGACAAGGGGATGTCACAGACTCATCTCTTTGATACATCAACATCACAGAGTAGATAAACATAACCATAGATTGATCTGTGTTAAGTTTTAGGGGTTTGAGTCTTTAATTTTTGGGGAGATAAAGTGGGATCAAAACTGTGGTTGGGAAGGTGTTTTTGTCATTTCAAATAAATCTCGAAAATGTTCTCTGAGTGTACGGACGCCAGCATGACAAGCTATCTATTGGCAGTTCTTATAGTGACGTCATAGCGATTAAAATCGTTTTCATCACTAATGCTCTGAAAGTAAGTCGTATTTAACTTGAAATGCTGGAGGTAAATTCGATTTACAAACCTAGGGAGGTAAGTAAAATTGAAAATAGAACGAGTCCTTGCAGTCACTAAATATTAAGACACTCGTCTCGCTAAATGATGGAAAATATATTTTCTCCCTATTTCCTTTTTATTTTGTTATTCTGTATTTTATTTATATTCCATCCATCCATCCATCAGCCTGTTTCGTCCACTGCTGGACATAGGCCTTTCCAGGATTTCGCCACTCTTGGTGGTCCTCCTGGAAGAAATGCCCATACTCACACACGCTGGGCAGGTTGGTGAGCGCGGTGCGGAAACCCTTGCACCAGTGACGCCGCTGCCCGTCAGTATTTATTTTAGAAAAATGTGACTTGCATAAAATAGGTAAATATGCTGAATAAAATGTTAGAAATATGTTTAAGAGTTTACACAACAACTAACTTTATTTTTAAAACAATCACACTGGCCAGTGAGACACGATTGCACAAAAAAAAGAAAGTCACACGAAAAAACAATGGCGGCAGTAAAGTTATCTTGTTGAAAACGTTGTTTCAAAGATAATTTAGTTAGTTTTTTATTCCCTCACATTAGCGATGAAAAGTAGAGTGTTACACACGGGTGTAAGTGATCCATTGCACCCTTCCTCGCTTCGCTCACTCGTGTGAGTCGTGTGCCTAAATATCTCTGGTGCAATTGATTACTTCTCTTGTATAACAATCTACTATTACAAATAGGTAGTTTGATTTGAACCGTTAACGACTGTACATGTTCTGTATCTATATACGTCTTGGTATATAATATATTTATGTATGTACTCGTAGATGCAACCTGCTTGCAAATTCATCACTTTTTTAACCTTAATGTATTTTAAAATATAAATATTTCTTTATTCTCAGCATATTTATAGGCAGTATAATACATACACATCTAAGAGACGTTTTATATCAGTTTATATTATTTACTTTATAAATTAATTTTTAGTTTTTATTTTTATTAATAAACACAGAAATAATTAAAAGTAAAATGTGTTATATTTAGACCCCTCAGAGGGGTCGTCATCAGGCAAATGGAAAATAAAATTATGATATAAAACAACGTGAAAAATACTGACATCTATTGAAGAATTGATTATAAACTTTTAAAATAAATAAATTAAAGCATAATTATTTATCTTTTTTTATTCTCGAGACTCATTCCTGCAGACAAACTGTTTATACAGTTTATACAGCAGGGCACTGTTTAAATGTATGAGAGTGAAATTGTTAATTAATTTAAATATAAATGTAAATGGTAGATATAGGACGGTCCAAAAAACAATATATAATAGAAAAAATATTATATTTGATATTTTAAATAGCTTGTCAAAGCCCTTCTTTCTGCATATTAAAAATTATAAAAATGTCGAATGTTTTACACTTTTGCACAGGACTTAAAATCGTATTAATTCTATTAATCGTATTTAATTCTGCTAATCGTATTTGATTCTGCTAATCGTATTGGATTCTGCTAATCGTATTAATTTCACTAATCGTACTTAGTTAGACGGACATCTATTGACTGCCAGATATCTTGCCAAAATTGTAAATTGTATACACTACTAACCTAACGGAAAACAACAAGCACCAACCTAACGCAAAACAAGAAGCACCAACCTAACGCAACACAAAAGGTATCAACCAAACTAGAAACCGGAAGTTCGTTTAAATCCCTTTCACACCCTCCGAGCCCAAATTTGAACCCCTTGCTAATGAAACCCAAGTGGACAAAACAGACCAAACGGATCGTCTAGACGGGAAATAGAACCTGCGCCCTCGGCTTTGTGAGCTAGATAGCTTTTTAGCCATAGAGATGGCAGTGTTAGTACAGTGCTACAAAGCTATACGAAGACGGTGATACCAAAGTTTCATACAAAGAAAAAAGAAAGAAAAGAGTTTTATTTCATAAAACCACAGTAGTAATAACAAAAAAAGCTAAATGCCAAAGCCAAAGCCATAGCGCTGATTTTCTGCTGGATCCTATATAAATAAAACTAATAACTAATCTAAATATAACTAAAATCTAAATTTAATTTAATTTAAATTTAAAAAAGCGTATAGTGTAAAATACATATAAATAATGAAAAAATAAATAGTAATATGAAATAAATATACAAATAGTGTTATACTAAACGAGATGCATAATTTATAAAAATACTATACGCATACGTATTAAATAAGTTTACGCATTGATTTTCCTGAACATCAAGGCATCGTTATTTGTTTTTCAATTAGACGGCTCTTGAGTTTAATATAATACGAAAATTAGCTTTCATCTTGCATTCTCATATAGGTGGAGGCAGGTCGTTCCATACTTTTGAAGCCCTATAACTGAAACTTCCCCTAAATCCAGCTGTTTGGTGTTTAGGAACAAATTAAAAGATATGCAGATGCCCTAGTAGAATACATATATATTAACATCGGAAGACCATTGTAGTTTATCAAATAGATATTTTGGGTGTTTATGTTTAACAACACAAAACAACAGAACAGCAAAATGTAGTTTCATACAAACCCGGTTCAGGTTCCCGTAGTTCATAAGTGTGTGATGAATGAATCATATATAATAATCTAAGTATGGATCTTAAAATATAAACTTATTCATTCAGGATTATTTATAAAATTTACAAGCAGCAGTAAGTAGCTCATTGGACCAGGGTTCGAATCCTGATGTGCATACCATTTGTATAAATTATACATAAATTCTTGTACTTTTATTCCACATATATTTATTTGTATACTAATTAAACACCTGCTAATGGTACCGTACGTGTATTCCCTAAAAAGCGTGTATTTATACCCGAGGTACGGTGATAAGACTGATAAAGCTCACGTTCGGACGTAAAAATCGGCAGTGAATATCGTACATCTGAAAACGTTACTAGTAACAGTCCACATTCGAGAACACCTCTGATACTTGTTCGACACCTGACGAAATGTACGTTTTTTTATTTATACCTTCCTTGGCATTTAAAAATTATCAAAATTGGATTTTATTGGTTCCCTGAAATGTACAAAAATGGCGGCCTATATCTCTCTAGGTACTATATGCTACCTCCATGTTCCCTACGGAGTGGAGCCCACACGTAGATTTGTTACAATCGACGTTTGAACCCTAGTGAGGACGGTGTTTTATTTGAAATATCGTTTTTTTAGCAGTAGTTGAAATTCCATTTGGTTTTCAGAATTCCGTAAATGAAAAAAACCCTATTAGCGTGGGCTATAAGGAGAAGGTCAAGTGAGGTAGGGCAGGATTTAAAATGACGAAAAAATGCGACTCGGACTTGCGCACAAAGGTTACCGTACCACTACACAATAAGTAAGGAACCCTAAAAACATTATGTTAAGTAACAACAATATTGATACTATGAGTTGGAACAATACATTTACATAAGGTTTTAATTTCGGGAATATTTTATTTGTCTTGATGGAGGCCAGAGAAACATGTATTCTGTGAAAATTTAAACTGTCTACCTATTACGGGTGAAGCTTTAAGCCCGTGTGGGAGAAGGACGGACGGACAGACAGACATACAGACAGACAGTGGAGGCTTAGTAATAGGGTAACGTTTGTCACACTTTGATTACGGTACCTCACGGTAGGTAACTAGATTGTATTATTTTAAATCCGTACGATCTTGCTTGTTATCTATTGTTTCAGACATAATAATAACACCACTTACTGCGTATCTATACCGTTATACTAATTTGTATCTCTTGTATATAGGTAACACTAAAAGTTTCCGGAACTGGCCACTTACATAAACAATATTTAAAAATTTATTGCAACATTTGAAAATAGAACTCTTTGGCTGTAGAATGCAGTTTGTTTCATCTGACTGTCCTTTGTTTTTACCTTGTGGCGCCATTTAAAAAATTGTGTGTCTGCATCAACATGGATTTAACTCGGGAAAATTTTCGTAGTATGATTTTCTACGATTTTAAGTGTAATTTGACAGCTCAACAGAGCATCGCTCGGCTTGAAACAGCTTTTGGCAATGAAGCACCATGCAAGACGACTGTTTATAGCTGGTTTGCAGAATTCAAGCGTGGTCGTATCAATCTCGGTGATGAATCTCGCGGTGGTCGGCCGTCCACCGCTGTGACCAACAAAAACATCGATGCTGTGCGCCGTATGATTGAAACAGACAGGCATGTGACCTACCATGAAATTCGCGCATCCTTAGAAATAGGCATGAGTCAAATACAATCAATCCTACACAAACATTTGGGTGTGAGAAAGCTGTGCTCGCGGTGGATCCCACACAACTTGACCGAGGCTCAAAAAACGGACCGCGTCACTTGGTGCAGTGCCATGCTTACCAGATTCAACGAAGGTGCGTCAAATTTGGTGTGGGACATAGTAACAGGTGACGAAACATGGCTTTATTGCTACGATCCCAAAACAAAGCAGCAATCGAGCGTATGGGTCTTTCAAGATGAGACGAAACCAACCAAAGTGGCGCGCGTGAAAAGTGCATCTAAGCGGATGATTGCTTCTTTTTTTAATAAAACTGGACACGTGGCTACTGTTGCTTTAGAGAATCGTCGTACCGTGAATAGTGACTGGTACACGACCATTTGTTTGCCGGAAGTTATTGACGAACTCCGTAAAAATAACCGTAAACGCCGTATCATCCTGCACCACGACAATGCTAGTTCTCACACGGCCAGACAGACAAACGACTTTTTGAAGACGAAAAATGTAGAACTCATGAGTCATCCTGCATACAGTCCCGACCTGGCACCTTGTGACTTTTTTCTGTTCCCAAAAATTAAGAACCAATTACGCGGTCAACGATTTTCATCACCAGAAGAGGCTGTCGAGGAGTATGAAAAACACGTTTCAGAGGTCACCACAGGGGAGTGGCACAAAAGTTTTCAAAACTGGTTTGATCGAATGAAAAAGTGCATAGACTCCAAGGGAGATTATTTTGAAAAACAATAAATTAATTTTGTACCTTTAATAGTATTTTTTCATATTCATTCCGGAAACTTATAGTGCGTCCCACGTATATCTGTATTCTATTACATTGGATACGTGTTGTTTTGTAAGTTTATTTATTTATTTTTATTTAATACTATTTTGTATATATTTATAGCCTGCCCAGTAAATTCTACCCAGGATGCTTTAAGGATGCTAACGATAACACACACTTCTTAATCGGTTCAGGCATTAAGAAGTTATGGAGTAATTAAGAAAAATACCCACATGAACTCTGAAAACAATACACTACTTTTTTTGGGGTCACCCATGCTCGGGTAAAATACAGAGCTTCATTTCTGTCATAGTGATAAACTTATTTTTTGTGGGATTCCAGTTCAAAATCAAATAAAGAAAAATCACATCGCATCCCGCTTTAAAATGCCTGCCAGCTCATGGCAAGAAAAATCACGTCAAAACCGGAAGCAAATCACATCCTTTTCTCAGTACGAGTCAATCGGAAACTGGTCTATAGAGATCCCCATCCATATAAAGTAGCAGGTCTGTCTGGCCGTACAATGGGGTCCTCAGTCGCTTGCAGGTGGGGGGCTGGATACTTTGTAAGGGCACTTGTTCCTGGGTTGTTAGAGTCCAGGTCATAGGACTTGGCGAATTTTATTTTAAAAAATAACTTACTTTCTTTACTAATTTTAATCACTTCTTTAACCGAGCAAAGAAGGACTCCAGTCATAGGTCGGGCTTTCGATGAGATTATGACTCATTCATCATCATCAGGACTCTTCGGCGTTTCATCCATCCATCAGCCTGACATCGTCTACTGCTGGACACAGGCATTTCTAATATTTCACCACTCTTGGCGGCCTACGCTACGCTTTGCTGTACGTGGTCTCCATTCTAACGTCTTTCGGCCCAAACGGACATCACGTCGGCGACAAACCAACAACAGACTATGTCGGTAACCATCAATGTCTAACGGATCTCCTCGTTTCGGATTCTATCTATCAGAGATACCCCAAGCATAGCCTGCTCCATAGCTCGCTGAGCGACCTTAAATCGGTGGGCCCTTTGTAAGAGACCACGTCTCAGCGCCATACGTCATCACAGGAAGGACGCACTAGTTATACATCTTGGCCTTTAAGAGTATTGCATACCCTAGGAAAAAATGTTATTACCCGTCCGACACAAAAAGGCCAAATCCTTTATTAGCTTTAAATACTTTATTAGCTTTTTATAGAGGCGATTACTGGTTAGCTAATCGACCTATTTGTCTAGGACGCGTAATACTAATAATTACGCGCGAAACAGCAGATCGACGGGTTTTTAGCTAATACTGAAATATTTTGTAGGGAAAAAATATTGGATTTTAGTAGATTACCTATTTTATGAAAAAAAAAATCAAGTCGATCTCTTAACCACGTTCATGAAACGAACGTTTGAAAACCAAAAAAAAGAGGGTAGAACACATTTTTTTAGACAAAAGTATAAATCTTAGTACCTACATTGTTTATAAGTAGATCACGTAGATAAAAGATCAATAAATCAAATATATTTTTTCCAATATTAAGATTACGTAACTTTCCGAATGCTGTTAATTACGGAAAGGCTTTCGCTTGTAGCTTGTGCCACAATCATTCACCCTTGCACACTACTCAAGGAGCTGCAGACTGACGGAGGCTGAAAGATTAATCTTCCATGGAAATTGTTTCTTGACTTTTTCCGCTTTCAGGATTCCGTGGTCTGAGGACCCTTGGTAAGCTTGTTTGTCTATTTGTTAGGTTATGTTTTATGAGCAACCTTGTGAACGCCCGGAATGTTGCTCGTTTAGATCTTGTTTCTATCGATTACACTACATTCCAAATTTCGTGTTCTTAAGTCTAGCTAGGCGTTGATACAACAGTCTAGTCAAGTAGCTTTGAATTTTTGTTTCTGAAAAAAAAAATGTCATTTGTTTTCTGTAGGCCACGCGGGCGAAGCCGCCTTTCAGAAGCTAGTTTTTGATAAGCAAGTTGATATTAATTTATGCAGCCAAATTCATGGTGGAGGTTTGGTAAGATCAGTATTACGGGTCCATAAAATTCTGTGAAAAATTTTAAATATAAAATGTTGACTTTCACTCGTACGGCTCGTTCCTGGAGACGGAACACTTGCACCCAGTCCGCAGTGTAATATACCCTATACTATAGGTTTTCTCTATGTGCTCTTAACGACCTTTTTACTTGTTTTTTAATTTGAAGCTCAAAATAACTTTTAAAATTAGTTTTCAATTTTCATTAAAAAACATAACGAACTGAAAGCAACCCGACTAGAATAAAACATCCGCTGTCATTCTTTAATTTGTGAAAAAGTCAAGCCTGAATTCAATTGAATGCAGACAAAGTGAAGGCGCGCAAAACCGATACGAGTTTTGGGACAAAAATAAAGAAAAACTGGAAAATATACCAATCGATTGGACAATCAAAGCTTTGGAACCAAAACGATCGACGAATCGTTAAGCGACAAAAATAACGGCGTTTTCTGTTATTTCTCTCTTCTGCTTCGTTAAAAATGTTATGCTTTGACGGTCTAAAAATATGATACTGTAGTGGACATAATAATTTTAGATATTTATGTGTGTGCAAGAGGTTGAAGGTTGTAATCCTGGCCCGAGGAATATTTTCAAAATACATATTTGTCTTGAGATTTTTTTCCAATTGTTCATTTCCAGTTTATAATGCACTCTAAATAATGTTAAAAGTATCCAAAAATCTTATAAATAGATTAATATAGCGTATCGCGTGATAAATTACATAACATATAGGTATAATACCTACTAATAATAAGTAGTAAAAAAGTTTTTTTAAATTATTGTCTGTCTGTATGTTCCGTTTTAACTCGAGAACCACTCAGCGGATTTGGATGCGGTTTTTTTATTATCATCGTAATGACACTGGTCAACACATAGTCACATAGGCTCTAGGGGTGTTCATGAAATAACGACCAAGCTGAAAACGGGGCAAAGTATGAATAAACGCTTTTAACTCGAAAACCACTCAACGGTCAACACAGGTGGTTGCTCTAGGATTCGTTACCAAACGAAAAACCTATGATTATTTTATTAAAGTTTGTTTAAGGTTGTGCAGGGTCATTTACAAAGTAATGGATAAAACGACACAACTTTGCTAGAAAAGCCTAAAAAGACTAATAAAAAAAAGGAAAAACAGTCATAACATAAGTTTCATGTTTGGAAGCGGATCCTGGAGTAACCACATTAATTCATAACATAAAATTAGACCACACAGTCAGCCTGTTTCGTCCACTGCTGGACATAGGCCTTTCCAGAATTTCGCCAGGCTTGGCAGTCCCCCTGGAAGAAATGCCCATACTCACACACGCTGGGCAGGCGGGTTGGTGAGCGCGGTGCCGAAACCCTTGCACCAGTGACGCCGCTGCCCGTCACCAGTCTGTTTTATATAAAACCCGGCAATTGGGGATGGATAAACCGCCATCCATCGGTCCCAGGCAATGGTGGGCCGCCTGGTTTTGCCCGAGAGCTGTTCTCTTACTCTCCCCCGAATAACTTCGGGAGGATTTGCGAGTAAGATGGTGGTACCTCCACAGTTTTTTTTTTTGTTATGCTCAGTTAACCCGTCTTTCCACGCTCGGTATATTTCTGATCAAACTCAAGAGAATTTGATAACAAATCGATCAGGATTTAGTCAAAATGGAAACTTTTCCCCCCTAAAATAAGAAACTGGGGGCGCCAAAACATCGAATAAATTGCCAACATATAAAAGTTTTCTTCCCAATTCCTAATAACCAAGAGTTCTAGATAAAGTTCGAGAACTCATATTTACTAGAACATCGAGACAACACTTAGACTTGATTAGAAGAGCTTGTTTATGAAATTAAAAAGTTTCATGGTATTCGGGCCAGTAGTTAGTTACTACGAAACTTTACGTTAAACATTCGTATAAATTACTTACCGTACCGTACCCAAAGGGTAACCAATGGGACCCTATTACTAAGACTCCGCTGTCCGTCTGTCACCAGGCTGTATCTCATGAACCGTGATAGTTAGACTGTTGAAATTTTCACAGATGATGTATTTCTGTTGCCGATATAACAACAAATACTAAAACTTGAATAAAATAAATATTGAAGGGGGCTCTCATACAACAAACGTGATTTTTTTGCTCGATATTGATAACGGCAACAGGTAGACGCTTGAAATTTTCACAGAATATTTAGTTATATATTCACTTTAAAAATAAAAAAATATAATTTCAAGATATATTTGGGACCCTACTGGGCCCGGCATCAGTTGATATAATAATGACATTTACAATGAAATGATGGCACATAAAATGACATGGTGACAATTAGTATTAAAAAGAGATCTATCTATCTACCTGCCTTTTTTTTGAGAGATGAGTATGTGAGTGTGGTAGGGAGAGAGGGTGTTTGTGAGTGTGTGTGTGTTTGAGAGGGGATGTTAGTATGAGTGTAAATATCAGAAAAATTTCGATGAGGTTGGTCTGTCTGTAAGTTAGTGCTGTTTATTTAGTCCAGGTCCGTAATGGGCACCAAGCGACCAGATGTAAGACGACTCCCATGTCCTGAGCTGAATATCAGTCAATGGTGGGTGGAATGATTTTATAATGCGGACGGTGAAGCAGTCGTCGAATGATTCGTTGTGTAGGCGGGCATGAGTTGGGATGGGTAGTGTATTGTTTTGTATTTTTGTTGTGAATCTGTGATGATTGATGCGGATGTGAAGTGGGGTTTTTGTTTCACCTACATAGAATGCCGAGCAGAGTCGACATTCTAGTAGGTAAATACAAATTTTTGTTGTGCATGATGTGTTTGGGTGAGTTTTGTGTTGGTGCGTTGTGTGGTGTGTATTGATGTGTGTAGATGTGTTGATGAGTGCGCATGTTTTGCACCGTGGTCGTTGGCATGGAGTTGTGCCAGGAGATGTGATGGTAAGAATATTTGTGTTTTCCGTTTTTGTTTTGGTGAGTGTAGATTTTAGGTTTTTGTTTTGTCGATAACAGACTGGTGGATTAGTGGGGAGTAGGGATTTTGTCTCATCGTTTTGTCTGAGTATAGGCATAAAGTCATTTATAAGTTTTTCTAGTTTATAGCTGCCTTCAAAGTATGTTGTTATGAGTCTGAGTAG
The DNA here is from genome assembly GCA_910592155.1 of Ypsolopha scabrella. Classification (NCBI taxonomy): domain Eukaryota; kingdom Metazoa; phylum Arthropoda; class Insecta; order Lepidoptera; family Ypsolophidae; genus Ypsolopha; species Ypsolopha scabrella. Next base: position 14,614,609 of record OU342987.1, read on the forward strand.
GTTGGATGGTTGGGTGTGTTTGTTTTGTGCATTATGGAATCTAGGTCGGTTGTAGAGATGTTTTTGAATGAATCGGTCTGGTTAGTTTCGGTTTCGTAAGCCTTCATGAATAATTTTGTGGTAGTTTTTAAGTGTCGTTTCGTTGCTGCATATCCGACGGCCACGGAGTGACATGGAATATGGGATGGACTTTTTTATGTGTGTGGGATGGCAGCTATTAAAATGCAAGTAATTTGTTTGATGGTTTTAAATGAACAGATGTGCTGATTTGGTTGTTATGGTCTATTGTGATGTTGGCCTGAATTCACTTCGTACCTACCTAGACACGCGTCCTTCACCAAATCAACCATCAACGGACTTCATCATTGATCTTTCGGAAATTATTCTCAAAAATAACTTCTTTTCATTCGAAAACTCATTCTACCATAAAATAAAAGGTACTGCTATGGGAACTCGGATGGCCCCCAGCTTTGCTTACGGACCTGGACTAAATAAACAGCACTAACTTACAGACAGACCAACCTCATCGAAATTTTTCTGATATTTACACTCATACTAACATCCCCTCTCAAACACACACACACCCACAAACACCCTCTCTCCCAACCCCACTCACATACTCATCTCTCAAAAAAAAAGGTAGGTAGATAGATAGATCTCTTTTTAATACTAATTGTCACCATGTCATTTTATGTGCCATCATTTCATTGTAAATGTCATTATTATATCAACTGATGCCGGGCCCAGTAGGGTCCGAAATATATCTTGAAATTATAATTTTTTATTCTTTTGTGTACATATAAAAAATAAAAAAACAAGCTGGTAAAGTTTATATACATTTATTTTATTTCACTTTAAAAATAAATAATTAAATTAAAATAAAATAAATATTTTTTATACATAATGGTACGGAACCCTTCCTGCGCGAAGGCCGGTTTTTTTAGAACACAATATTACGCTCGGCTTGATGGAAAGCGCCGTTGAGGCCTAAGATGAAGAGTGCTTGCCCAAAAAATGGGAGACTACAGGAAAATCTTTGCTATCGACCGTTTTCCTTCAAACTTTTTCCGCGCACCGCTCAGCTCCCATTTGTCACAGAGTAATGATACATACGCTTAAGGGGGTAACTTTTTACCTCGGTACAAAATGCACATCATAATATTGTTTTCCTTACTTTTGAATAGAAAGTATGCAATAAATGTGTTTTAAAGCAACTAGCGAAAATAGTTTATTAATAATAAAGTCTTCTCAAAAACACACGTATTTTAATGTATTACATTTTGTTTGCATTACATTAACAAACTTAAAAGCGTGTTTACAGTTGTAACAAAATGCAGCTAAAATGTAACGCATAAAATGGAATAATTTTCATGTGATCACCTAACTATTAACAAGCAGTTTCTGCCAATTGCTATAAAACGCATTTATTGCAAACTTTTTATTCAAAAGTAAGGAAAACAATATTATGATGTGCATTTTGCACCGAGATCCTCCGTTACCACCATAACCGTGTTCTTGAAGCCCTCTGGATAACGTAAAAACAGCATAAAACATATTCAGTGGTTTTATAGCCAAAAACGACTTTATAACCACAGACATTTCATTCATGCTAACATTTTAGAAGATTTCATTTTTGAACGAGTCACCACTCTAATTGTATTATGAAAATTAACAATAAATCGTTCCATTAGAGAGGTTAAATAACAAACATAATGGTAAGTTACAGCTTTTCTCCTAAAGATTGCTGCATAAACAACCTAAAAGATTTTCCAGTCCCACCCTACATAAAAGCTATTTCTCCTCCAAAAGTACAGATAAATAAGTAAATAGTTATCTGGTGCTAATGGATCTTTTTATTTGTTTTCCGGTATTGTACTGGGTGGTGATTTAACCAGAAACTTTGTGTTGCCGTCTGTACACAGTCGCCATCTTAGCTTTACAATTAGGCTGTTCAGTGGACTTTAGACTCTATCTATAAAGTTTCAAAGTTTAAATTCGATTCTACTTGGTAGTGGAACAAAATGGCCGATATGCATAGTTCGAAATGGCGGTATTGTACTGATCGGGAGCCATTTGAAAGAAATTATTGCCCAGTTTCAAAATAAAACTATTTATTGTTTGCTGAGCTGTTAAAGCGTTTTGTGGGTATTTCCTTTCTGCTAGTTTTCGTTGAAAATAGTGCAAAGGAGCGCAAATACGATTTAAACAGTCATATTTCGCAATCTGCAGTTTTATTCGCTAAATAAAAATAAACAATTTTATTAATGAAACTAGCGTTTCCCGCGGCTTCGTTCGTTCGATAGTTTTCGGCTTGGTGGTTATTTTACCAACACCCCTCATAGCCTATGTGTTGACCAGGGTAACTACGATGATAAAGAAAACTCAATCCGTATCAGTTGCGTGGTTCTTGAGTTAAAACGGAACATACATACAGACAGAAAACAAAATATTGTGGTTTTAGCCTCAGTACAATTCTAATCTAAAGGGTGTTTATAAAATAACGCCGAAGCTGAATACGGAGCAAAGATAGAATAAACGCGGGCAGAGCCGCGAGTAAAGGCTAGTTAATGACAAAAGTAATATCAGTCTCGGCTTAGAAGAGAACACAGCTCAGGCATTCACCTCTCCTAGCGCACTAAGCTGCATCGCCGGCTTCGAACCTGGAACTTCAGGTCGTAAATCTAACACTTCCACGTCGCTGACAGCTCTAATTGAACGCTGCTGAGAGTCCCAACTTCGATTCCCGGGCAAAGGAAGTGGGGTGACTCGATACCGTGTAACTTACTTTTTGATAACCCTTTAGATCTAAAAGAGTACTCCTCGTTACCTTTAAGGTTGCATAATACCTCAATCGACATCATTTCATTTCAGGTAACCATTTGTTTTCAATATTAATATTGAAAGTCTGCGCAAAAATAAAGCTTACGTATTTTTTATTTTGTTTTATTGTGTGTTTTTAATGCTTATTTGAATTGTTTCTTATTTACTCATACTAAAAGAACGTAAGTCGCAACTGAGGATTTCAAACTCGATGTTCATTGCCAAGGGATTATTTAAAAAAAACTTGGCATGTTTATGTTTGCTGTCACAATGACATGCATGACAGTTGATTTTTTTTAATACGGAACGAACTTGAAAGCAAAGATAATAGTTTTTAAAATCTTGTGTTTACCAACTTTTGTTTTTTTTTTTAAATCTCTTTATTTGATAATGATTTAATTGTGAAAAAAATATATGATGCTCAGAAGGCCAATATCTCGAAATGGTTTTTAGTTTTGTACCAATTATTATTAATTTGTAATGTTGTCGATTCACAGTCCTGCTCTAACGCTTCTGCTTTTTAACTGTCTATCCTACTCTAATCAGATGCCGCGCACGCTAAACATCTGTTATTTTGAAATCGCGGTTCACACTGATGGTTTTTTCATTTTTATGGAACAGTCTGCAGCTGCTTTATACTAATATCAGTTATACTATGCAAAGTTTCAGATCTAATTTCAAGTATTCATTGAATGCTATCGGTTTAAGGTACGGTTTGGAGGTAAATTGTAATTTTTTGCTATCGAGAAAGTTTAATGGAATCAAGTTTTCACAACAGCATGGACATAGCATTAGTCCTCAACTTTATCATGTATTAATTTCAGAGTGATTGTTGCAGTATTTGTTGGTATAAAACAGGATCATGCGAAGCGAAGTGAGGTATTATACACCCTTAAGATTGGGTATTTTTAAGTACCTATGATTGTTGTTATTTGTTAAAAAATTGTTAGTATAATAAAGTTATTTTTTAAAATTTAATGTACGAGTACTAGTTTATTTGTGAAATATGTATTATATCATAGCTTTTGTAACACTACTTGTATGATTATTTACTTTAATACAGTTTCTCTTTCCCACTAAGGTTTGCTGGAAGAAATCTCTTTTTAGAGATAAGTTTGTCTATGTACATACTTATTAATTAATCATGCATAATTAATAAACTCTGTGTTTTGAAATCGTTTTCTCTTACATCTATATTATAACTAGCTTTTGCCCGCGGCTCCGCCCGCGTGTTATTCGGTTTAACGACATGCTTTTTCCGGGATAAAAAGTAGCCTATGTGTTAAGTTAGGGTACAAGCTATATCCATTTTAAATTTCATCCAAATCCGTCTAGCCGTTTCAGCGTGAATATATATAGGTATAGTATAATAATTTTGTAATGAGGCAAAAACTAAATTTTTTTGCATTTTTGTCTGTCCGTCTAAGGTACTCAAATACGAGTATTTATGTTACACCTTGTATAATATCTCACAAACTTATTTTTACAAAGTAGAGTGAATTAAAAACTGAAATTGTAACAAGTGACACAGATGTAAACATAAAACACAACTTTTAATATTCCTTCTGCCTCGTAACTGCAATGTAAAGGGCATTTCGTGAAAAATTCGTATGAAATACTTTTCAAAAGGACAGAGATTTATTGTTAACACTGATGTAGACTTTCTCAAGTAAATAGTACGGTGTACAAAAAAAATACAGCGTGCGGAGTCCGTCGGTCTATTTAGTTAAAATCTGGTAGAAGAACACACACTTCGTTTGATAGGTACTCTATGTCAAAAGAAGACGTTTTTACCGACAACTGCGCTAGCATGAGAACACGCGACTTCGTTTATTGTGGACTCTTAAAATAAGCGATATAACTCCCACCGCACTCGTCAAAACAAAGAGATGTGCCCTCTACGGGCGCTGATGTTCACAAGATTAATTAAACGACAAACGGAATTATTAAATTTTTAAACGCACAATGGAGTAAGGAAAATACAGTTTTCAAGTGACGTCACAAAATCCATTCACGACTTAACTTTTTTAATATTTTAGAATTGCATGCAAAATTTGATATCAAGCGGCCTAACACTTTTGAGGGTTGCCAGGCCCTATACTTAAATACAAAAGCCGGACTCTGCCATTTTTCTCAAAAACTTATGTTTTTTAATATCCAAGCATACCTCTTTTTGAGCCGGACATAACCTTTATGATAAAAAAAATAACTTACGTATTGTAATTGTTTATTACTATTGAAACTATGGTAGAAAGACATTTCTATATTTTAAACTCTTAGCAATTTATCCATCGCAAGGACATAATAAATTAAATTTTATATCATTGCGGTATAAAAAATCAGAAAAGTAAATTTGGACGTGAGGAGCTCTGAACCGGGACCTCTCGCAACCACCCGGTTCAGTGCTCCTCACGTCCAGATTTACTTTTCTGATTTTCTATACCGCAATGATATAAAATTTAATTAATTACTATTGATTCACACTTTTTTTCAAAAGTAGTAACCAACAACAATAAATAAATCAGTCCAATCATCATTAAGTGAAAAAATTTTAGTCTGATGTAGACTGTAAGCACATAAATTCAAACCGACGACTGCGTTACACTGACAAAAAGCCTTACAAAAGCTGAACAGATCGGGCACGTAAATATTTGACCGGAACGACCGTAAAAAACATGACGCCTGGCAACCCTAGCCGTGGACAGACAGAGAGAAACGCGCACATAAATGACGCAACCCTAAAATTGTTATAGATAGATAAAAACGTTTATTCATTTACACAGTACACACAAATAGTTACAATAACAATAAAAACAATGCAGATAATTTAATAAAAGCAAAATAACAAAATTACAAAAATTAAAAAAAACAATAGAGATTAAAATAAATTATCACGCCATGCTTCAAAGGGAGTGTCAGAGTTGTAGTGACAATTACAACCCCCGCGGTCCGTTACCGAAGAAAAGTCTTACGTTTCCTAAATACTGCATCTTCCTGCAAAAAACTTGTGTCAAAAGAGCTTCCGAACAATACAGTTTTCTGAGAGCTGTGACACCTTCCATTGCTGGTCTCCTCGTTGAACACTAGACCTTAAAGCAAGGGAGTAAAGTTGTAACTCGTCTTTAGTTTGAGAAAGTGGACTAGTAATGAACACTCGGCTTTGTCAAACGCGTGTCGTTTTTGTTTATAGGTCGTTTTAAGTTTCTGTCCAAAATGGAACAACGAGATAGTGGATATTTTTGGACTCACATCGGCATTGACTATTTTTGGGGTTCTGTACCCGAAGGGTGCCAAACGGGACCCTATTACTAAGCCTCCGCTGTCTGTCCGTCTATCACAGAGGTCTACAGCTTCAATAATAGATAGAAAGTTGAAATTTTACAGAATACGTGTTACTTGGCCTATATTACGAAGAACAATAAAAAATAAAAATTATGGGTGTCCCCAGAAAAGAAACCTCGAAAGAGTTGCATTATTTAAATGTTATTGGTTTTGGCTCTAACTTAAAGACGGTAAAACATACAAGCTTTAAATTTAGTTATATTGTAGGACATGCTCTAAAGTAAAACCAAAAATAATAAAAAGTAGGGTTCTGTTCGCCGACAGTGACAAATTTTTTGTCAGACGCTACCATTTTTACAGCCCGTTTTTTGTAGTCTTGATGTTGCTTTGGCATGTTTATTGTTGTCATCCACCATAATGTTTTTTGGGTTCCGCACCAGTATTGTGGGATGGTACAGAACCCTTTGTGCGCGAGTCCAACTCGCACTTGGCCACATCATTTAGTTTGCCAAATGGCAAAAAATCATTCATAAGAGCCTGGCAAAATTACACATTTTGTATGGCGGGCGCGCCTTTATGGATATTAATTTTCTTTGAATTTGGTTTTGGTTACGGAACCCTAAAAAGACGGAAGTTTGATAAATGATGAGTATTTTGTTACATTATATGTTTAGGTGGTAGAGCTGATGCCGGGCTCGACTGTGGAGGTACCACCATCTTACTCGCAAATCCTCCCGAAGTTATTCGGGGGAGAGTAAGAGGACAGCTCTCAGGCAAAACCAGGCGGCCCACCATTGCCTGGGACCGATGGATGGCGGTATATCCATCCCTAATTGCCAGGCCTTAAAACAGACTGGTGACGGGCAGCGGCGTCACTGGTGCAAGGGTTTCTGCCCAGCGTGTGTGAGTATGGGCATTTCTTCCAGGAGGACCGCCAAGAGAGGCGAAATCCTGGAAAGGCCTATGTCCAGCAGTGGACGAAACAGGCTGATGGATGGATGGATGGATTTAAACTAAAACTCCTTTGTTCTGTATTCGAGTATTCCAAATAATCTGTTAAGTTTTCACTACCGCTAAAACAATAGGTAAACAACAAAAAGTACGCAAGATCGTGGTTCGAAACCGTTTGGTTAGTGTGACTATATATTCATTTTGAAGTATTACAATTCAAAACATTTATTTTCTTTAAATATAAGGTGAGTTTCGCTTATATAGACAAATTCATACTGAAGATTCGGTAAGTGGTCAGGACCAAGTTTCAATGACCCTTCCCCTGAAATACGTAAAATAAAATTTTGACTTCCTGAGTCCAGATTGTTCTTGAACAAGTATAGAGACACAAAAAAATATTTTTCGTACTTCGCAAACGGGGTCATTGAACCTTGGTTGTGAATTTGGCTACATAAACGAAAGTCACCTTACGCACTCGTAATATAATAATAATAATTAACATGTATAAATAAATAAAGCTTACAAATGGAAAATATGATTTTATTCATATTAAGATTATAAGTAAAAAGAAGGCAATTTTTCCTCCATATTTTCAGGTTTGAAGAGCCGTCTTGATTAAGTCTGTCTTCACGAAATAGCCCCGACTTCCATACTTAGTGGTTTTCAGAAGAACTAAGTAAATTGGATGTCATTCAGGGTTGCCCCGTCATGCTTGGCCGATCCACGTCAATAGGGGCTCAAGATGCCCCCGTTTTTGTGAAATTAGATTGGGTCCTTTTTGTAAAAACCCTTTGCTCTTATTCCCCAAGGGATTTAGGGTTCTTTATACGGGATAGTGCAGAGGACAGGTCTATTGTACTTTTAATTAAGTTCTAGTTTATAATGGATCGGTTTGAGGAGGACATTTTAGGGTTTAACGCGCAACGGCTGTTATTTAGCGTGGGTCAATAAATTAATAAACTAAGAGAAGATTATTAATAAAAAAAACAGGTAAGATTCACGTTTTATTTTGTTGACTTCATGCCAACTGTTAACCGATACAATTTCGGTATTTTCAAGGCGAGTGTAAGGACAACGATGCGGCGTTTACCGGTGTTGTCAAATCGCTGTTGGCTTGTAGTCAACATCAATAAGACGTGAGTGTAAACCATTTCTTTCATAATCATTTACAGCTCATTTAGGCAAGTTTTAATAGCACTAAGAAAGAAGGTTGAAAAAGGGTGTAATTTTTTTGGATACAGAATTTATAATTGCCGCGATCGCCGGCTCTGTACGAAATGGGCGAAAATAAGCGAAGGCGGGATAAAGAGGCTATGTAAATTTTATTTTTGTCACTCTCACACCAAGCGAAAAACGCGTAGTGCGAGAGGGGCGGATTCAGCGCAAAAGAGAAAAAGGTAAGATTTTTAATGTTATAAAAAAAACTAAAATACCCAGCAAAATTTCCAAAATCAAATATCTAGATATTGTTAAACCCCATCTAATAAAATATGTTTGAGTTCTATAAATGATCCCTATCCGTCAAAAGAGGAGAAAAAGTGTGTTTGAAGACCTCATTTCATTAATTATTTCTATCGAGGAAAATTTATCCAAACGTGTTTTTCTAAATCAAAACCCTAGATTACATAGTCAAAATGCATATACCAAAAATTCATTACAATTTTTCGTTTACTTCATGAAATACACAGAAACAAAGCATCCGTATATAAGTGTGAAACACGAAATGAGGGGTAAAGTCAAACCAGACCGCACCAGAAAGACGTATCACCCAATAGGAGACATACTGATGACGGTCGGAGTAAAAGCAACCAGAATAGGAGGTTGTATGACATCCTACTCATTGACCTCTCATAAACAACTAGACTCACAATCTCGCTCAAAAAGCGTCCGCGATGCATCTTGTCACCGCGACGACGCGTGACTAGATCGAATGACGATTGCGTACAACTGACAATGTGACCTATTCTCGTGCAGCAAACCCTAAATGTAGAGTTGAAAAACCTAAAATAATACAAGCTCATTTAACTTTTATCCATCTGCGTTAAAGCCTATTTTGCAATGAAAAGTTTTAGGTTATGGCATCATGTAATTTCATCAATAGGTGTCATTATATTTTTATTTTAACGATATAACGTCTCAATTTGGTTAAATGCATTTTGCTAGTATGCACGCCGCCGTTCGGACGCTTTCTGACGAACTTTTCTTAGAGACTGTGTGTCTGTTGTTTATGAGAGGTCAATGTTCCTACAACATGTGGCAGAAGCGAAAGAGGTGTGTTCGTATCGTAGCAGATGGACATCTGTAGCCTTTGTCAACCCGTCTGAGACTGGTATACAGGCGTGATTATACATATAAATGGATGGGTGAATAATGTCAAAAATTTTACAGTTTTAATTAAACTCATGTTGAATTAATGATTTTATAGTGATCAATCCAATAGAGATCAAATTAATTGCAACAAAAAATAATACCGATTGGTAAACAATATTAATCATAGCTTATTTGTCATTTTATTCTCTCTACAAGCGCAACAAATTATATTCCCGTGCAGTTTGACAACCAATTTATTTATTCTCACAAAACAAAATTTATAATAACACAATTATATGGACAGTCTCAATTTCTCAAATTTCATAATTGCAAACGCTCCAGCGCGCAATGCAATTGCACCAACAATGCGATCCAGACTCGGATACGTTTTGTCATAATAAATAACATTCATACACTAACTAGTTACTCAATAGAGTTGTCTACGCGTGCTGTATATCATCGCGGCAGGGGTCCTCAAATAGTTTCACCTTTGATGCCACGGTACTGTCTTAATTATATTATACCTGTGACCTTCAAATAGCATTATTTTGAAACGTTATCAAAAATGACTTCTCGATCATTATAAAATCCTAAACAGTTATTGTAGTCAGATGTTATTTACATAAAATAACGCAATATATGGCTACCTTTTTTGTTTCGGTATATCATAGCGTTATTATTATTAAAGAAACTAATCAAACAATATACTTCATATCGGTATTGTTTTATGAGGTTTATAGAGGTTTTATCTAGGAGGTGTTTTGGCATGAGCCGAAAAATTGCAAAGGCAGATTTCGGGTTATTTTCAAAATTTTGATAGAAAAGTGTTCTTATAGGGATATGTATTGATTTTTCGATTACAAATCCATAGTAAACTTTGCTTATATATTGGTACTTTTCATTTTACGAGGTTAAGTCAGCATACGACGTTACTTAGAATGGTTTTTATCACAAGTCGACTTCCTGATATTGCGAGTAAAAAATAAAGCCACAATAAACGCCATGGAGAATTCTGGCATTAATTCGTTTCATTACAATTTCATTATAAATACCAAAAATCCAAGTGTCTAAAGCCCGTCAAAAGTAAGGAATACGAACAATGGATTTTAAATCGAAAAAAAGTAATACATTTCCGCACATAAACTATTTAAAAACAGCCCGAAATCTTTAACCTTTTCGTAAGTTTTTGTCATTAATACCTTTGCAACGAATAAATGGATCTGATTTTTCAAAATCCAGTGGGCCTATATAAAAGGCCTACTTTCAATTCCGATGAAGAAAACTCCCCTTCCAAAAATTACAAAAAAAAAGCATTAAAACGCGGGCAAAAACTTAGTACGAGTATACCTTATTAAAATAAAATTAACTCCCAAGAGTTTTTTTTAACAGATTTTAGTACCGAGTTAGTTGACGAGTACGAATTTCCTAAAGGGCTATGGGTCAGATTTCAAAGGCCCTCTGAAAAATTAACAAATTAGCTAAGTATAAACTAAGTGGGCACTTAAGGTATCTGACCCACAATCTAGCGCTGACCCGCGTTCCATGGGTTTGCCACCTCTGCCCTAGACTGAATTATCTAGGAAATAATTTAGTTCGTAGCTCGGAAGCGTATTACTGCCTTCTGGATTAATGTTCCTAGGAACCAGGGTTTGGAGCCGGATTCTGGTGGAAGCAGCGGATGTGACGAAGAGGAATCGGTGACGTCACGAAGAAGTGTTGCAAACGTTACATGACTAAAATTAATAAATTATCTTTTTGGTGTGATATTGCAAGCTCATTTTGTGAATGTGCGAGATTAGTTTATGGCTTGCGTTTGATCATAACTCAATAATTCACAGTCCAGATTCGGTAACCCGTCTGATAGCCCCAGGGAAATTTATGTCGTGAAGAATTGACAATGTACTTTGTAGAGATTATAATTTTATTTTTCATTTTCTCGAGGCCTGTAGCCTTAGCATGAAAACATCACAGTTACTGTATAGCTGCGTTCACGTCAGATTTCGTATGGAATGATAACCGCCCCTAGCGAACAGTAGCAGAACTTTTCAGATTCCACACTAAATCTAACGTGAACGCAACTATAACGTAACTTTGATGGTTTCATGCTAAGGGTACAGTTTGCAAATACGCTTCGACAAATTAAATGACTTGAAGATGAATTTTCCTTTATTCTTCCGGGGTCCTGGTGTAAAGTTTCCAGTAAAGTGTTTGAGCTAAATACTGCAACTGATACGGACAAGCACCGAGTCTTCGCTATAACGGTTTCCTAAAACCCTAAAAACTGCAAATAGCAAAAATTACAAAATATAGAAGACAGCAGAAATTACAAAATATTGGGGATAGCATAATTCACAAAATATCCCAGCGTTAATTGACTGGCCTGCCTATCTGTCCATATATCACATCCACTTTTCTCCGAAACTGATAACTAGTTGTATGGGTTGTTCGGTGCAAGCAATACAGAAGCGGCGGCGGCGCGGCACGCATCGGGCGTATATTTTGGTCACTACAAAATTGCACATGTTTAAGGATTTTTTTAATTATTATTATTTTAATTGCTTGAGAGTATTTTTTTTATTTCAGAAATAGTCCTTTTATTTAAAACGAAGGAGACTTAAAAGCTGTAAGTACTTACATCTGTGTTATGTAATATTTATTTTTAAGAGAATTGTTTTATGAAATAAAAGGCCCGAATAAAGAACAGTCTCATTTCATTAAAAGGAAACAATAAAGAAAATTACACTTTTTGATCTTGAATCTAATTAATTTACTTTCTAAATAAGCTTCACACGAAGAAGTTTTAATTAAATAGTAATTCATTTGTCGTAGACTTTCTGAAACATAGAAGGTAAACACTTCAATGTTAATAAGAATTAATTGCAAAATAAAAGTATATTATCTAACTGTAAGTAGCCAGGAGGCTTTCAGAGTTTCTGATATTGTCCCGCCCCTAGATTGTGTATTTTTGAGTCGGTTGCCAACTGGTTGCCAAACATCGAAAACATAGACATATTAGCGAATTCCGATTATCTAAGGATACGTTCTTGCTTAAAGTAACGTCACAGTTTGTAAACATTTCAGTACATCACACTAATATTATAAATGCGAAAGTTTGTGTGTGTATGTTTGTTACTCTTTCACACTGAAACGGCTGGACGGATTTGGATGAAATTTAGAATGGATATAGCTTATACCCTAACTTAACACATAGGCTATTTTTTATCCCGCATGTTGTTAAACCGAATTACACGCGGGCGGAGGCGCGGGCAAAAGCTAGTACTGAAATGAATTTTGAAAATTCAATTTTTATCTACATTTTTAGTGTTTGGCAACCAGTTGGCAACCGATATTATTTTTTATTTTATTTAGGACACAAACAGTCATTTGCAATATTTAGTTAAAAAACAAATTTTAAATTACACACAGACAAGGAGGTCCCTTAAATATAAGTAAAATATTATAAGTTAAGCATTGTTGTTCGACAATAATTTTGTTTAAACATTACGAATGTGGTATGAGCACTATTACAAATAAATAATTTCAATTTGAACTATAATAATCTAATAAAATTGAGCTTGCTTTATTTTTAAAGGAGTTTAGAGAGGTTGCAAAACAATCCACATCTTTAAGTTTATTATTAAATACTTTGCAGCTGCGCCTGAGGAAGGTGTTTTTGGTGTAGTTTGTTGAACTAAAATTAATATGAAACAATGTACCAGAACGTGAGGTTACATAATAGGCTCGCTGGTCTCATTATGTGCTGTTGAATACAATACATATTATTTATGACTACCTACGAAATGTATGAAGTTAACACGAATACATAAATTTAGCACACCTAGAATTTTCGAAAAATTCCCTTAGAATCTGATTTTTCTGGAAATAATGATACAATAGTTTTTTCTGTTACATTTTGCAGCGCAAATGCTTTACTTTCTTCGCGTATTTCACAAATTCTAACCTCACATTATTTTCATTTCACAACGTTTATTTTCATTTCGTCAACGTATTAGACAAATGAAGCGGACAGATTTTTCATTTTTTATTTTAGTCAATAATAAGTGTTCCATGAAGTATGGCGAAGAACGTTTTATTTTCGTTGCATTTATTTGTTACTTATGTAATAATTTTATTTATTACTAAAAGCAATTGAACTGTATTTATTCAGTTTCACAAACTGCACTAACATCTTCCCAGAATAAGGCGACGTGCACACTTCGCTAGTTCAGCACCAAAGCCGAACAAACGTGTTTACGAATAAATTAACATGTTCACATACATGGAGCTGTATTGTTCAACTTCGGATCCTGAGGAGTACATCCAGGGTGAAGGAAACAGATGTGTTCATGCGAAGAAGGTTTTCGGGGAGATCAGCTTCTACCGGGCTCCACCCAAGTGTCAAGGAACACATATCGTCAGGACTAAATATACCCGAGTGGTTGTCAGAGAGTGTTTGTTTATTTTTTCGATGCAGCGAATTTTTCTCTGTAACGTTTTGGGCTCTGTTATCGTCTTGGAAAAGGCGTTATATTTGTTTTTTTTTTCAGAACCCTATATATTGTAGTATGGGAGTTCTACTGTTTTAAAATCTAATTTTTAGGGTTCCGTGGTCCGACAAGGAATCCCTATAGTTTCGCCATGTCCGGCTGTCCGTCCGTCTGTCCGCGGCTTAGCTCAGAGACTATGAGTACTAGAAAGCTGTAATTTGGCATGAGTATACATATTAATTACGCCGACAAAACGGTAAAATAAAATCATGAAAAAAAAATGGTTTTAAACTACCTCCCTTAATTGGGGATGAATTTTTTTTTTCTCGTCTATCGCATATTGTGGGATATCGTTAGATAAGTCGTTCAAAAACATTGTGGGTGTGTCAAAACCATTTTTCGATTTAGGGATCCGTAGACGAAATATTAAGCTTTTGTTGTGTGCGAGAGAGTGCTAATTTCTATCAGAATAATATTAATTGAAATCCAGAATTTCCAATGCAATCTCAATAAACATTTCAATTTCAACTAACTTGATAAATAATCCTAATCTTTACTCCGCGGAACTTTAAAACAATGTTCGAATTTTAAACTAAAAGTGACGTTTGTCATAGCGGGAACCCTTCAGAGATCCTTCGGCTAATCTCGTAATAAATAAAGGGTTCGAACAAAACAAATCCCCTAAACGAGGGCTTAATTCATTTGAATTAAGGCTTCTCCTCCACTCGAAGCTGAATTTACTCAGAGTTCAAGTATTTTATGTTAAGGCTTAATTTATTTAACATCACGAAGAAAATGTTACTTGAAGGTCGCGGATATAAAAAAATATCAAGTGATATACAGAAAGAAAGAGACATAAAATTACGTGTGCATTCGTTTTTCAATAATACTTTTACATTATTTTACATATTTATTATAAAAACACGACTATCACTATCCATCCATCCATCAGCCTATTTCGTCCACTGCTGGACATAGGCCTTTCCAGGATTTCGCCACCCTTGGCTGCCCTCCTGGAAGAAATGCCCATACTCACACACGCTGGGCAGGCGGGTTGGTGAGCGCGGTGCCGAAACCTATGCACTAGTGACGCCGCTGCCCTTCACTAGTCTGTTTTATTTAAGGCCCGGCAATTGGGGATGGATATACCGCCATCCATCGGTCCCAGGCAATGGTGGGCCGCCTGGTTTTGCCTGAGAGCTGTCCTCTTACTCTCCCCCGAATAACTTCGGGAGGATTTGCAGATTTTTAAGATGGTGGTACCTCCACAGTCACGCCCGGCATTAGCTCTAACACCTACCATCACTAAATAAAACGTAAATAAATTAACTTAAAAACTAAATTATTCTAAAAAGAAGGAGAAAAATACAAATATAAACCTATATTAAAAAAAAACACAAATAAAAAGCCTCATCCAAATCGGTGCCCAGTATCCCCATTAATCTTTTTTTAATTTTATTTCGATAACCCATGGAACTTTTCTATTGCATTTTTTTCTGGTAAGTACTATGATACTTTTCTACTATTTCGGAGAAAAGTCACCTTAAGAGAAGCAAAATAACAGACTCACTAAATCTTCAATGTGGAAGTAGTGAGTTGCAATAGATTTAGGGCGCCATCGCTGTTCAATTAGACGGGTTAAATTTTTAAGTTATTCCTAACTATAATATTAAAACCGTTCACTTTTAAAATTCAAATTCAAGCTTAAAATGGAGAGATAATCCAAAAATATTTCTTTATTTTATTCATAAGTATACTTACAATGTCTACCAAAGTCCGATCATGTAACTGCTACGCCGTAGGCCGAAACGCGTAGCAGCATAAAAGTATACATACCTGAAAAAAAAAACACTGGTTATTCTGTGTTAAAAATAATTTGATTGGTGGTGAAAAACTTAAGGTCCCATTAAAAAAAATGTAGTTGTCAAACAGCCTCATGTAACGCTGCCACCTTGCAAAATGGGCAGGCTGAAGATTCTGAGAAAATTCGCTATTTTAATTAAATAAATCATATTTACTTAAATAAATTATTAATTACAGTATATACAAAACAATTTTTATACAGAGCTGCTCGGACAGACTTGATTTTTGTGTTTTCTTTGAGCACTTTTTCAACAAATTTCCAATATTTTTTAATTTTCAGCAATCCTTTGACAAATTATCCCTTACAATTAAATATAACGTGACGGACTGTTTGTGACGACCGCTCTCACAATGACCGGTTTGACCCGGAGATATTCGGCGTTAGCCCTTAGACCCCAGTTCAAATCCGGATGAGTGACAGCCCTAATCACGTGTAGTGTTGTTTTACAATTAAATATATATAACGTGACGGACTGTTTGTGACGACCGCTTTCACAATGACCGGTTTGACCCGGAGATATTCGGCGTTAGCCCTTAGACCCCAGTTCAAATCCGGATGAGTGACAGCCCTAATCACGTGTAGTGTTGTTTTACAATTAAATATATATAACGTGACGGACTGTTTGTGACGACCGCTCTCACAATGACCGGTTTGACCCGGAGATATTCGGCGTTAGCCCTTAGACCCCAGTTCAAATCCGGATGAGTGACAGCCCTAATCACGTGTAGTGTTGTTTTACAATTAAATATATATAACGTGACGGACTGTTTGTGACGACCGCTCTCACAATGACCGGTTTGACCCGGAGATATTCGGCGTAAGCCCTTAGACCCCAGTTCAAATCCGGATGAGTGACAGCCCTAATCACGTGTAGTGTTGTTTTACAATTAAATATATATAACGTGACGGACTGTTTGTGACGACCGCTCTCACAATGACCGGTTTGACCCGGAGATATTCGGCGTTAGCCCTTAGACCCCAGTTCAAATCCGGATGAGTGACAGCCCTAATCACGTGTAGTGTTGTTTTACAATTAAATACATATAACGTGACGGACTGTTTGTGACGACCGCTCTCACAATGACCGGTTTGACCCGGAGATATTCGGCGTTAGCCCTTAGACCCCAGTTCAAATCCGGATGAGTGACAGCCCTAATCACGTGTAGTGTTGTTTTACAATTAAATATATATAACGTGACGGACTGTTTGTGACGACCGCTCCCACAATGACCGGTTTGACCCGGAGATATTCGGCGTTAGCCCTTAGACCCCAGTTCAAATCCGGATGAGTGACAGCCCTAGTCACGTGTAGTGTTGTTTTACAATTAAATATAACGTGACGGACTGTTTGTGACGACCGCTCTCACAATGACCGGTTTGACCCGGAGATATTCGGCGTTAGCCCTTAGACCCCAGTTCAAATCCGGATGAGTGACAGCCCTAATCACGTGTAGTGTTGTTTTACAATTAAATATATATAACGTGACGGACTGTTTGTGACGACCGCTCCCACAATGACCGGTTTGACCCGGAGATATTCGGCGTTAGCCCTTAGACCCCAGTTCAAATCCGGATGAGTGACAGCCCTAGTCACGTGTAGTGTTGTTTTACAATTAAATATAACGTGACGGACTGTTTGTGACAACCGCTCTCACAATGACCGGTTTGACCCGGAGATATTCGGCGTCAGCCCTTAGACCCCAGTTCAAATCCGGATGAGTGACAGCCCTAGTCACGTGTAGTGTTGTTTTACAATTAAATATAACGTGACGGACTGTTTTTGACGACCGCTCTCACAATGACCGGTTTGACCCGGAGATATTCGGCGTTAGCCCTTAGACCCCAGTTCAAATCCGGATGAGTGACAGCCCTAATCACGTGTAGTGTTGTTTTACAATTAAATATATATAACGTGACGGACTGTTTGTGACGACCGCTCCCACAATGACCGGTTTGACCCGGAGATATTCGGCGTTAGCCCTTAGACCCCAGTTCAAATCCGGATGAGTGACAGCCCTAGTCACGTGTAGTGTTGTTTTACAATTAAATATAACGTGACGGACTGTTTGTGACGACCGCTCTCACAATGACCGGTTTGACCCGGAGATATTCGGCGTTAGCCCTTAGACCCCAGTTCAAATCCGGATGAGTGACAGCCCTAATCACGTGTAGTGTTGTTTTACAATTAAATATATATAACGTGACGGACTGTTTGTGACGACCGCTCTCACAATGACCGGTTTGACCCGGAGATATTCGGCGTTAGCCCTTAGACCCCAGTTCAAATCCGGATGAGTGACAGCCCTAGTCACGTGTAGTGTTGTTTTACAATTAAATATATATAACGTGACGGACTGTTTGTGACGACCGCTCCCACAATGACCGGTTTGACCCGGAGATATTCGGCGTTAGCCCTTAGACCCCAGTTCAAATCCGGATGAGTGACAGCCCTAGTCACGTGTAGTGTTGTTTTACAATTAAATATAACGTGACGGACTGTTTGTGACGACCGCTCTCACAATGACCGGTTTGACCCGGAGATATTCGGCGTTAGCCCTTAGACCCCAGTTCAAATCCGGAAGAGTGACAGCCCTAATCACGTGTAGTGTTGTTTTACAATTAAATATATATAACGTGACGGACTGTTTGTGACGACCGCTCCCACAATGACCGGTTTGACCCGGAGATATTCGGCGTTAGCCCTTAGACCCCAGTTCAAATCCGGATGAGTGACAGCCCCAGTCACGTGTAGTGTTGTTTTACAATTAAATATAACGTGACGGACTGTTTGTGACGACCGCTCTCACAATGACCGGTTTGACCCGGAGATATTCGGCGTCAACCCTTAGACCCCAGTTCAAATCCGGATGAGTGACAGCCCTAGTCACGTGTAGTGTTGTTTTACAATTAAATATAACGTGACGGACTGTTTGTGACGACCGCTCTCACAATGACCGGTTTGACCCGGAGATATTCGGCGTCAGCCCTTAGACCCCAGTTCAAATCCGGATGAGTGACAGCCCTAGTCACGTGTAGTGTTGTTTTACAATTAAATATAACGTGACGGACTGTTTGTGACGACCGCTCTCACAATGACCGGTTTGACCCGGAGATATTCGGCGTCAGCCCTTAGACCCCAGTTCAAATCCGGATGAGTGACAGCCCTAGTCACGTGTAGTGTTGTTTTACAATTAAATATAACGTGACGGACTGTTTGTGACGACCGCTCTCACAATGACCGGTTTGACCCGGAGATATTCGGCGTCAGCCCTTAGACCCCAGTTCAAATCCGGATGAGTGACAGCCCTAGTCACGTGTAGTGTTGTTTTACAATTAAATATAACGTGACGGACTGTTTGTGACGACCGCTCTCACAATGACCGGTTTGACCCGGAGATATTCGGCGTCAGCCCTTAGACCCCAGTTCAAATCCGGATGAGTGACAGCCCTAGTCACGTGTAGTGTTGTTTTACAATTAAATATAACGTGACGGACTGTTTGTGACGACCGCTCTCACAATGACCGGTTTGACCCGGAGATATTCGGCGTCAGCCCTTAGACCCCAGTTCAAATCCGGATGAGTGACAGCCCTAGTCACGTGTAGTGTTGTTTTACAATTAAATATAACGTGACGGACTGTTTGTGACGACCGCTCTCACAATGACCGGTTTGACCCGGAGATATTCGGCGTTAGCCCTTAGACCCCAGTTCAAATCCGGATGAGTGACAGCCCTAGTCACGTGTAGTGTTGTTTTACAATTAAATATAACGTGATGGACTGTTTGTGACGATTGCTCTCACAATGACCGGTTTGACCCGGAGATATTCGGCGTCAGCCCTTAGACCCCAGTTCAAATCCGGATGAGTGACAGCCCTAGTCACGTGTAGTGTTGTTTTACAATTAAATATAACGTGACGGACTGTTTGTGACGACCGCTCTCACAATGACCGGTTTGACCCGGAGATATTCGGCGTTAGCCCTTAGACCCCAGTTCAAATCCGGATGAGTGACAGCCCTAATCACGTGTAGTGTTGTTTTACAATTAAATATATATAACGTGACGGACTGTTTGTGACGACCGCTCTCACAATGACCGGTTTGACCCGGAGATATTCGGCGTTAGCCCTTAGACCCCAGTTCAAATCCGGATGAGTGACAGCCCTAATCACGTGTAGTCTTGTTTTACAATTAAATATAACGTGACGGACTGTTTGTGACGACCGCTCTCACAATGACCGGTTTGACCCGGAGATATTCGGCGTTAGCCCTTAGACCCCAGTTCAAATCCGGATGAGTGACAGCCCTAATCACGTGTAGTCTTGTTTTACAATTAAATATATATAACGTGACGGACTGTTTGTGACGACCGCTCTCACAATGACCGGTTTGACCCGGAGATATTCGGCGTAAGCCCTTAGACCCCAGTTCAAATCCGGATGAGTGACAGCCCTAATCACGTGTAGTGTTGTTTTACAATTAAATATATATAACGTGACGGACTGTTTGTAAGAAAGAAAGAAAAGAAAGAAAAGAAAGAAAATGGAATTTATTGCCAAACAAAACACATGAAACAAAATTAAAACAATAAAAAGGATTAGACTAACTTAAATACACATTTTGTTCGACAAAAGGTGGCACGCTCAGCATTTGCTGTCGGAGATTTTTGAAGGATCCCTACAGCGCTGATTTCCAGCGAGCCCCTAAATACTTTGTCATAATAAAATAAATTTAGAACTTAAAAATTTACAGCGGGCGCTCTAGTAAAACTATTTAATTACATCATTATTAAACTATTAAATTAACAGGACTAATCTATAACAATCTCATTATATTATATTTATATATAAATATATATATGCAAGGTTTATACATAACAGTAAAGTATAGTATGGACGTTTTTCACACTATTTGATATGAATACATATATAAAAAAGAATAATAATAATGTACATGAAGTATTTCTATGAGAAATAATTTTAATTACATAAAAATCTTTTTATGTTTATTTGTTAATTTGTGGGTCCACCTTTGCCAGCATCAAAGGATCAACAATCACTTTTTTTTTCTATGATACCTATATTCAGTCAGTGAGATTTGTTTTTTCAGTAGAAATGATTTGAATTTAAATTTAAAGGAACAGGTAGTCATGTATTTATGCAATGGTGGTGGTAAGTCATTCCATATCTTTGATGCTGCAAATTTAAACCCTCCCCTAAAGTTTCCAGTCTTGTGTTTCGGAATAGTCATCTTATTTAACTCCTTACTTCTGGTATATTTATCGTGTGTGTCACTAAGCCATTTAAATTTGTCGAACAAGTAAGTAGGTCGTCCAGTATGCACAACTTTATGTACTAGGCCGGCGAAGTGTAACACTCTGCGACCCTCAATTTTCAGAATTTTTTTTAGTTAAGGTAAGGTGTTATATGTGCTCGTTTTGGTATTTTGTAGCAGAATCTTACGCAGGCATTTTGGACCCGTTGTATAGCACGACTTGTTTTTTCAAATAACCTTGGACCATAGATAATATCACAATAATTAAAAACAGAAAGGACGAGTGATTCGGTTAGAAGCATTCTGACTTCTTCTTTCAAGAAATCTCGAATGCCATACAAAACCTTTAGCCTATAAAATGCAGTTCTAATTTTTTGGTTAACATGCTGTTCAAAACGAAGCGTTGGATCCATCACCAACCCCAAGTTTCTCGCGGTCAAGGCTCTCTCTACACTATTATTGTTTATGGTAATTTGTGGTGAGTGCTCCATGATCTGTTCACATTGACGCTTTGTTCCCAGCGTCATGAATTTTGACTTGCCTGGATTCAAGAGCAAAGCGTTCTGTTTGGTCCATTTGAAAATTACATCAAGATCTTCATTTATATTTTGCACCGCTTCTGTAGTAGTTTGATGTCTGAAAGAGTGATACAGTTTGTGACGACCGCTCTCACAATGACCGGTTTGACCCGGAGATATTCGGCGTTAGCCCTTAGACCCCAGTTCAAATCCGGATGAGTGACAGCCCTAATCACGTGTAGTGTTGTTTTACAATTAAATACATATAACGTGACGGACTGTTTGTGACGACCGCTCTCACAATGACCGGTTTGACCCGGAGATATTCGGCGTTAGCCCTTAGACCCCAGTTCAAATCCGGATGAGTGACAGCCCTAATCACGTGTAGTGTTGTTTTACAATTAAATATATATAACGTGACGGACTGTTTGTGACGACCGCTCCCACAATGACCGGTTTGACCCGGAGATATTCGGCGTTAGCCCTTAGACCCCAGTTCAAATCCGGATGAGTGACAGCCCTAGTCACGTGTAGTGTTGTTTTACAATTAAATATAACGTGACGGACTGTTTGTGACGACCGCTCTCACAATGACCGGTTTGACCCGGAGATATTCGGCGTTAGCCCTTAGACCCCAGTTCAAATCCGGATGAGTGACAGCCCTAATCACGTGTAGTCTTGTTTTACAATTAAATATAACGTGACGGACTGTTTGTGACGACCGCTCTCACAATGACCGGTTTGACCCGGAGATATTCGGCGTTAGCCCTTAGACCCCAGTTCAAATCCGGATGAGTGACAGCCCTAATCACGTGTAGTGTTGTTTTACTATTAAATATATATAACGTGACGGACTGTTTGTGACGACCGCTCTCACAATGACCGGTTTGACCCGGAGATATTCGGCGTTAGCCCTTAGACCCCAGTTCAAATCCGGATGAGTGACAGCCCTAATCACGTGTAGTGTTGTTTTACAATTAAATATATATAACGTGACGGACTGTTTGTGACGACCGCTCTCACAATGACCGGTTTGACCCGGAGATATTCGGCGTTAGCCCTTAGACCCCAGTTCAAATCCGGATGAGTGACAGCCCTAATCACGTGTAGTGTTGTTTTACAATTAAATACATATAACGTGACGGACTGTTTGTGACGACCGCTCTCACAATGACCGGTTTGACCCGGAGATATTCGGCGTTAGCCCTTAGACCCCAGTTCAAATCCGGATGAGTGACAGCCCTAATCACGTGTAGTGTTGTTTTACAATTAAATATATATAACGTGACGGACTGTTTGTGACGACCGCTCCCACAATGACCGGTTTGACCCGGAGATATTCGGCGTTAGCCCTTAGACCCCAGTTCAAATCCGGATGAGTGACAGCCCTAGTCACGTGTAGTGTTGTTTTACAATTAAATATAACGTGACGGACTGTTTGTGACGACCGCTCTCACAATGACCGGTTTGACCCGGAGATATTCGGCGTTAGCCCTTAGACCCCAGTTCAAATCCGGATGAGTGACAGCCCTAATCACGTGTAGTGTTGTTTTACAATTAAATATATATAACGTGACGGACTGTTTGTGACGACCGCTCCCACAATGACCGGTTTGACCCGGAGATATTCGGCGTTAGCCCTTAGACCCCAGTTCAAATCCGGATGAGTGACAGCCCTAGTCACGTGTAGTGTTGTTTTACAATTAAATATAACGTGACGGACTGTTTGTGACGACCGCTCTCACAATGACCGGTTTGACCCGGAGATATTCGGCGTCAGCCCTTAGACCCCAGTTCAAATCCGGATGAGTGACAGCCCTAGTCACGTGTAGTGTTGTTTTACAATTAAATATAACGTGACGGACTGTTTGTGACGACCGCTCTCACAATGACCGGTTTGACCCGGAGATATTCGGCGTTAGCCCTTAGACCCCAGTTCAAATCCGGATGAGTGACAGCCCTAATCACGTGTAGTGTTGTTTTACAATTAAATATATATAACGTGACGGACTGTTTGTGACGACCGCTCCCACAATGACCGGTTTGACCCGGAGATATTCGGCGTTAGCCCTTAGACCCCAGTTCAAATCCGGATGAGTGACAGCCCTAGTCACGTGTAGTGTTGTTTTACAATTAAATATAACGTGACGGACTGTTTGTGACGACCGCTCTCACAATGACCGGTTTGACCCGGAGATATTCGGCGTTAGCCCTTAGACCCCAGTTCAAATCCGGATGAGTGACAGCCCTAATCACGTGTAGTGTTGTTTTACAATTAAATATATATAACGTGACGGACTGTTTGTGACGACCGCTCTCACAATGACCGGTTTGACCCGGAGATATTCGGCGTTAGCCAAGACCCCAGTTCAAATCCGGATGAGTGACAGCCCTAATCACGTGTAGTGTTGTTTTACAATTAAATATATATAACGTGACGGACTGTTTGTGACGACCGCTCCCACAATGACCGGTTTGACCCGGAGGTATTCGGCGTTAGCCCTTAGACCCCAGTTCAAATCCGGATGAGTGACAGCCCTAGTCACGTGTAGTGTTGTTTTACAATTAAATATAACGTGACGGACTGTTTGTGACGACCGCTCTCACAATGACCGGTTTGACCCGGAGATATTCGGCGTTAGCCCTTAGACCCCAGTTCAAATCCGGAAGAGTGACAGCCCTAATCACGTGTAGTGTTGTTTTACAATTAAATATATATAACGTGACGGACTGTTTGTGACGACCGCTCCCACAATGACCGGTTTGACCCGGAGATATTCGGCGTTAGCCCTTAGACCCCAGTTCAAATCCGGATGAGTGACAGCCCTAGTCACGTGTAGTGTTGTTTTACAATTAAATATAACGTGACGGACTGTTTGTGACGACCGCTCTCACAATGACCGGTTTGACCCGGAGATATTCGGCGTCAGCCCTTAGACCCCAGTTCAAATCCGGATGAGTGACAGCCCTAGTCACGTGTAGTGTTGTTTTACAATTAAATATAACGTGACGGACTGTTTGTGACGACCGCTCTCACAATGACCGGTTTGACCCGGAGATATTCGGCGTCAGCCCTTAGACCCCAGTTCAAATCCGGATGAGTGACAGCCCTAGTCACGTGTAGTGTTGTTTTACAATTAAATATAACGTGACGGACTGTTTGTGACGACCGCTCTCACAATGACCGGTTTGACCCGGAGATATTCGGCGTCAGCCCTTAGACCCCAGTTCAAATCCGGATGAGTGACAGCCCTAGTCACGTGTAGTGTTGTTTTACAATTAAATATAACGTGACGGACTGTTTGTGACGACCGCTCTCACAATGACCGGTTTGACCCGGAGATATTCGGCGTCAGCCCTTAGACCCCAGTTCAAATCCGGATGAGTGACAGCCCTAGTCACGTGTAGTGTTGTTTTACAATTAAATATAACGTGACGGACTGTTTGTGACGACCGCTCTCACAATGACCGGTTTGACCCGGAGATATTCGGCGTCAGCCCTTAGACCCCAGTTCAAATCCGGATGAGTGACAGCCCTAGTCACGTGTAGTGTTGTTTTACAATTAAATATAACGTGACGGACTGTTTGTGACGACCGCTCTCACAATGACCGGTTTGACCCGGAGATATTCGGCGTTAGCCCTTAGACCCCAGTTCAAATCCGGATGAGTGACAGCCCTAGTCACGTGTAGTGTTGTTTTACAATTAAATATAACGTGATGGACTGTTTGTGACGACCGCTCTCACAATGACCGGTTTGACCCGGAGATATTCGGCGTCAGCCCTTAGACCCCAGTTCAAATCCGGATGAGTGACAGCCCTAGTCACGTGTAGTGTTGTTTTACAATTAAATATAACGTGACGGACTGTTTGTGACGACCGCTCTCACAATGACCGGTTTGACCCGGAGATATTCGGCGTTAGCCCTTAGACCCCAGTTCAAATCCGGATGAGTGACAGCCCTAATCACGTGTAGTGTTGTTTTACAATTAAATATATATAACGTGACGGACTGTTTGTGACGACCGCTCTCACAATGACCGGTTTGACCCGGAGATATTCGGCGTTAGCCCTTAGACCCCAGTTCAAATCCGGATGAGTGACAGCCCTAATCACGTGTAGTCTTGTTTTACAATTAAATATAACGTGACGGACTGTTTGTGACGACCGCTCTCACAATGACCGGTTTGACCCGGAGATATTCGGCGTTAGCCCTTAGACCCCAGTTCAAATCCGGATGAGTGAAAGCCCTAATCACGTGTAGTCTTGTTTTACAATTAAATATAACGTGACGGACTGTTTGTGACGACCACTCTCACAATGACCGGTTTGACCCGAAGATATTCGGCGTTAGCCCTTAGACCCCAGTTCAAATCCGGATGAGTGACAGCCCTAATCACGTGTAGTCTTGTTTTACAATTAAATATATATAACGTGACGGACTGTTTGTGACACCGCTCTCACAATGACCGGTTTGACCCGGAGATATTCGGCGTTAGCCCTTAGACCACAGTTAAAATCCGGATGAGTGACAGCCCTAATCACGTGTAGTCTTGTTTTACAATTAAATATAACGTGACGGACTGTTTTTGACGACCGCTCTCACAATGACCGGTTTGACCCGGAGATATTCGGCGTTAGCCCTTAGACCCCAGTTCAAATCCGGATGAGTGACAGCCCTAGTCACGTGTAGTGTTGTTTTACAATTAAATATAACGTGACGGACTGTTTGTGACGACCGCTCTCACAATGACCGGTTTGACCCGGAGATATTCGGCGTTAGCCCTTAGACCCCAGTTCAAATCCGGATGAGTGACAGCCCTAGTCACGTGTAGTGTTGTTTTACAATTAAATATAACGTGACGGACTGTTTGTGACGACCGCTCTCACAATGACCGGTTTGACCCGGAGATATTCGGCGTTAGCCCTTAGACCCCAGTTCAAATCCGGATGAGTGACAGCCCTAATCACGTGTAGTCTTGTTTTACAATTAAATATAACGTGACGGACTGTTTGTGACGACCACTCTCACAATGACCGGTTTGACCCGGAGATATTCGGCGTTAGCCCTTAGACCCCAGTTCAAATCCGGATGAGTGACAGCCCTAATCACGTGTAGTCTTGTTTTACAATTAAATATATATAACGTGACGGACTGTTTGTGACACCGCTCTCACAATGACCGGTTTGACCCGGAGATATTCGGCGTTAGCCCTTAGACCACAGTTCAAATCCGGATGAGTGACAGCCCTAATCACGTGTAGTCTTGTTTTACAATTAAATATAACGTGACGGACTGTTTTTGACGACCGCTCTCACAATGACCGGTTTGACCCGGAGATATTCGGCGTTAGCCCTTAGACCCCAGTTCAAATCCGGATGAGTGACAGCCCTAGTCACGTGTAGTGTTGTTTTACAATTAAATATAACGTGACGGACTGTTTGTGACGACCGCTCTCACAATGACCGGTTTGACCCGGAGATATTCGGCGTTAGCCCTTAGACCCCAGTTCAAATCCGGATGAGTGACAGCCCTAGTCACGTGTAGTGTTGTTTTACAATTAAATATAACGTGACGGACTGTTTGTGACGACCGCTCTCACAATGACCGGTTTGACCCGGAGATATTCGGCGTTAGCCCTTAGACCCCAGTTCAAATCCGGATGAGTGACAGCCCTAATCACGTGTAGTCTTGTTTTACAATTAAATATAACGTGACGGACTGTTTGTGACGACCACTCTCACAATGACCGGTTTGACCCGGAGATATTCGGCGTTAGCCCTTAGACCCCAGTTCAAATCCGGATGAGTGACAGCCCTAATCACGTGTAGTCTTGTTTTACAATTAAATATATATAACGTGACGGACTGTTTGTGACACCGCTCTCACAATGACCGGTTTGACCCGGAGATATTCGGCGTTAGCCCTTAGACCACAGTTCAAATCCGGATGAGTGACAGCCCTAATCACGTGTAGTCTTGTTTTACAATTAAATATAACGTGACGGACTGTTTGTGACGACCGCTCTCACAATGACCGGTTTGACCCGGAGATATTCGGCGTTAGCCCTTAGACCCCAGTTCAAATCCGGATGAGTGACAGCCCTAATCACGTGTAGTCTTGTTTTACAATTAAATATAACGTGACGGACTGTTTGTGACGACCGCTCTCACAATGACCGGTTTGACCCGGAGATATTCGGCGTTAGCCCTTAGACCCCAGTTCAAATCCGGATGAGTGACAGCCCTAGTCACGTGTAGTGTTGTTTTACAATTAAATATAACGTGACGGACTGTTTGTGACGACCACTCTCACAATGACCGGTTTGACCCGGAGATATTCGGCGTTAGCCCTTAGACCCCAGTTCAAATCCGGATGAGTGACAGCCCTAATCACGTGTAGTGTTTGTTTTACAATTAAATATAACGTGACGGACTGTTTGTGACGACCGCTCTCACAATGACCGGTTTGACCCAGAGATATTCGGCGTTAGCCCTTAGACCCCAGTTCAAATCCGGATGAGTGACAGCCCTAGTCACGTGTAGTGTTGTTTTACAATTAAATATAACGTGACGGACTGTTTGTGACGACCACTCTCACAATGACCGGTTTGACCCGGAGATATTCGGCGTTAGCCCTTAGACCCCAGTTCAAATCCGGATGAGTGACAGCCCTAATCACGTGTTGTGTTGTTTTACAATTAAATACATATAACGTGACGGACTGTTTGTGACGACCGCTCTCACAATGACCGGTTTGACCCGGAGATATTCGGCGTTAGCTCTTAGACCCCAGTTCAAATCCGGATGAGTGACAGCCCTAGTCACGTGTAGTGTTGTTTTACAATTAAATATAACGTGACGGACTGTTTGTGACGACCGCTCTCACAATGACCGGTTTGACCCGGAGATATTCGGCGTTAGCCCTTAGACCCCAGTTCAAATCCGGATGAGTGACAGCCCTAGTCACGTGTAGTGTTGTTTTACAATTAAATATAACGTGACGGACTGTTTGTGACGACCGCTCTCACAATGACCGGTTTGACCCGGAGATATTCGGCGTTAGCCCTTAGACCCCAGTTCAAATCCGGATGAGTGACAGCCCTAATCACGTGTAGTGTTGTTTTACAATTAAATATAACGTGACGGACTGTTTGTGACGACCGCTCTCACAATGACCGGTTTGACCCGGAGATATTCGGCGTTAGCCCTTAGACCCCAGTTCAAATCCGGATGAGTGACAGCCCTAGTCACGTGTAGTGTTGTTTTACAATTAAATATAACGTGACGGACTGTTTGTGACGACCGCTCTCACAATGACCGGTTTGACCCGGAGATTTTCGGCGTTAGCCCTTAGACCCCAGTTCAAAGCCCTAGTCACGTGTAGTGTTGTTTTACAATTAAATATAACGTGACGGACTGTTTGTGACGACCGCTCTCACAATGACCGGTTTGACCCGGAGATATTCGGCGTTAGCCCTTAGACCCCAGTTCAAATCCGGATGAGTGACAGCCCTAGTCACGTGTAGTGTTGTTTTACGATTATCGTCTTTATGCGTGCGTAATAATATCGGATATCGTATGCAACAGACAAACTTGTACAAAAGAAACCCTAAAGCTCTGTTTCACTCGCTGCCAACCCCCATTAGAGACACAACTTGAAGATTTCTTCACGTAACCATCCAATTAGAAGTTTACAGTTAACAAGAACCGAAGAAATTTGGAGTCGTCTTTTATTAAATAAGAGTATTGTTTCTCGGACAAACAAAAGGTTAAAGGGTAGTCAAGTTACTAACGGTTAACATATCTTTTTTAGGGTTCCGTACCCAACGGATGGAATCATTATGGTGAGACTTCGTAGTTCTTCCGTCCGTATCAATGTAACAACCTCACAACCCTAAACTTGAAATTTGGTACAAAATTGCATCCACAAGCCCACACATCAAGCACGTATCGAGGAGGGGGGATAGGTGGGATTTATCACCCCCCCGAAATTTGACGTGACATACACGGGACCGGGAATGTTTATTCATAAGCACTGTAAAGTACTTTAAAGTGCGGTACTTTTGATACTTAATAATATACTTCTGGACACATCTACTGGCCCACCTTGCATTTTCAGTTTCGTTTGGTCCTGGCTAAAAATTTATATTAGGTCGAGCAAAAAGTTTAGAACAATACGATCGAAAAAGATGGTAAAATGTATCAGGTTTAAAACTGGATCAATAGTTTTCGTTCAATCTAGCAATCATATTTAGGTAGGGGCCATCGAAACCTAAACTCTAAGGTGGGCCAATAGATGTGTCCAGAAGTATATTATAGTACAGTGAATCACTGTACTGTCAGTGATTGATTACTGATTACAAAGGTTTTTTCACAATTCACATTGTTGTTTCAATGAATGTCCCCCCCCCCCCAAAACAAAAGTCTGGATACGTGCCTGCCTCACATTACAGTAAAATATACTGTTATTTATCTACATTTGATTACTTGGTGCGCTACGGAGCTGGACTGAACAGATAACACTGACTGACAAACACTCTCTCTCTCACACACTTGCCTTACACCTAGTGTTGCCATCCCTCCGGATAAAACCGAACACTGTTAGGCTTTTAGACCTCTTGTCCGGCCAAATTTAACTGCGTCCAGCCCGTCCAGCTTTTGTTAGGCTTTTTCATTTTCTATTTTCACGCAACATGGCCGTGATTCTCACCAACTCCGCACTAATACAAAGACAAAAGACATCTAACATTTTGGCTGGATGACTTTAAAAAATCTTCCAAAGTAGAGTGAAGTTTCTGAAACAATAAATATTCGTCAAATAACATTGATGACAGCAATTTTTTCGATCATTTGCAAAATATGAGAAAGTTTTTGGAAGAGAAACAAGAGGATCTTAAATAAGTCGCATATTTAAATTAATTTAACGTGTAAAAACTTGGTAAAAACTTTATAACGAAATAATTAAAGAAACTGAGCAGGTTTCTGGCAAAGAAAAATATGTGAATGATAAGATTGATTAAAACTTGCGTCTTATTAGATTTTTTTTGGCATCCGGCCTTGGGACTCAAAAGTCCGGCTTTTTTGCGGCAAAGTCCGGCTTTCTGATCTTTAGAGATGGCAACGCTGTTACACCCAGTGTAGCCATAAACTTGATATCACTGGTGTGATGATGAGACACAAGATATTTGATTCATAATTGTCACTATACGATGTCAGTCGGGACACACTTTAAATGACAATGACAGCAGAAAGTGAACTAGATTTAAGTGTAATTCCAACACTATATTCTTTTTTATTCAACACTTATAACTTTAGTAGCCCAACTTAAATATAGTTTTTTTTTAATATATATTTCCCGTAAGTATCATATTTGTTTCATTATTAAATATTATTTTTATACAGATTAGATTTGACATGTACGAGGGGTGGCTGAAAAGTAATCTACCTGACTATGAAAGAAAATACATGGATTAATAATTTATTTTTTATTTTTCAATATAGTCCCCTGCAACTGAAATGCACTTACGACATTTGTCAATAAGTGACAGCATACCATTAAAATAATAATTATTATTTTGATTGTCAAAATAGTCATTCACAGCGTCCTTCATCTCTTCGTCTGTTGAAAATCTGCGCCCTCTCAAATTTTTCTTTAAATTTTTAAATAAGAAGTAGTCAGAGGGAGCCAGGTCTGGACTATAGGGTGGGTGGTTGATCTCTGTAAGGCCGTTTTTTGTCAGAGATGACCGCGCCTTAAAGGCCGTGTGCGCGGGTGCATTATCATGCAAAATCAAAACGCCTTTGCTAAGTTTGCCCCTCCTGTCTTCTTTTATTTTTTTGCGTAGCTGGTCAAGTAAGTTCGCATAGTATTCAGCATTCATCGTGGTGTTTTTTGGCAGGTAATCTATCATAAGAATCCCCTCAACATCCCAAAAAATGGTTGCCATTAGTTTGCCCGCTGACAGCCGGACCTTAAACTTCCTTCGCAAGATAGTTTCTTCCTCTTTATCCTTTACCAAGTCTAAGAATGACTGACAACATTCCACACGCCTTTGCTTATCAAACGGGGTCAACATTTTAGGCACCCAACGTGCGCTCACCTTGGACATTCCCAAATGTTCATGAATTATTTCATGAACTCGTTCCTTGCTAATGCCAACATCTCTAGCTATTTCCCACTGCTTAATTCGCCGATCGGCAAGGATCAGTTTCTTCACTTTTTCCACATTATCTGCGGTAACTGCAGAAATGGGCCTTCCACTACGGGGATCGTCTTCTAAGCTCACACGGCCTTGTTTAAACTGCTTTGACCAAAACTTTATTACAAATTCGGAAGGACATGAATCTCCGAACACCTTAAACATGCGCTCTCGGATCTGCGTCGGCGTATTCCCTTCTTTACCGAGGAATTTAATCACAGCGCGATACTCAATTTTATCCATTTTTAATTTTATTGCAACTTGATAAAAACGAAGACGCGCCAAAAAAAAATTGAACTCATAGAAACAAATAAGTGTCATAATTTAAAAAAAAGGAATAAACAAAGAATACGAGAATATAGTGGCCAGTAACATTTTTTAAACTTTCTTTAACAAAGGGGATTTTATATCAGCCACCCCTCGTAAAACGTATACTTTATGTATCTATTTTACAAATAAACATTTTGAATCTTTGAATCTTGTAGAACAATGTAGAATTGTAGGTGTGGAAGATGTGATTGGAAAAATATACGTTATATTATATTTACTAGAACACATTTTGCGAAACTACAAAAAAATATATGTATCTCAGCAATGCTGTCTGTCATTCAACAAATTCAATCCAAAATAATATTCGCCTCTGAGGCAATTGATCAAATTAAGGGTTAGACATCAAAAGATAATTTTTTTAATAGTTTCAAAATTTATAAATAATACGAAACAATAAAATTATAGCGAAATTATTATTATTTGCCTTTTTAAAGTGTATCGCCAGCCCTAAGGGCGTTATTCTGAAGTTTATATATTTTACGCAAATTAGGGTATTTAATTTCAATTAATTTTAGATTATAAAACCATCCATTTGCCTCACCATGATGATTCAACCAATTCAATACTTTGAATCACGCAAATAACAAAGTTTACAACTCCGAACACCCATAATTCAATATACAAAGTCAACGGAGGATTATTAAACCTATAATAGCCTATTTGTTTCTTGACAGGACACTTTATATAAGTTATGAAACGCTTACAGTTTTCATTGTTGACCAGATAGTTCAGTTTCTCGGAGATATTGCGAATATCTTGCTGTAACACTTCCAAATACACTTAAAACTTTCCTAACGTTGGACCATAAGGGGCCCCTCCACGGAAGCCAATAAAAGTTTCGGTTTTTCACAAGAAACTGGCCACCCTGATTCAGGAACTCTAAACAATTGAAGGAAAAGTACGGGAATATTTCCGTTCTCTTCCAACTGAATCTGTCAATCGTTACGTTACGCAACTTTTCGTACCTATATAAAAACGCTACATGTGACAAAGGTAATTTAAAAGTTATGTTGTGGTTGTGACATCGATTTCGCTATTTTTTTCAGTATTGTCTTCTTTCTTGTCATATTTTAGCTCAAGTTTCCTTGTCGTTTTCGAGTTAATTCGCGGACTTTTTTGAAATATTTTTTTTCTTGTCTAAAGTGCTACAGCTGGCAAGAAGGCCGCTTCCCTTTTGTTGACATAACTCTCAAGACAGCAAAATGTGATCCTTCAATGTTAGTTGTATTCTGCCAGCATATTACAAGGTGAAATTTATTGTTGTAGTCAAATCCGTACTAAAGATTCTGTAAGTCCTCAGTATCAAGGCTCGATGACCCTTCTTGTGGAATGCGTAAATTATTTTGTTTTTGCTCAGCCCTTGTCAATTATTGTTACATTTTATTTTGCGAAATTAGCAAAAAGTGTTATCGATACGTGATAATTATCACTTACCGAGCCTCCAGTATGAATTAGGCTGTTTAAATAAATGTTACATTATACAATTTTATACCCCACACGCATTTTCAACAATGTCAAGTTCTATGGGTAGCCAATAAAAACCTGAAAACATGATGCAGATTTCATACAGAAACAAAGCTCTGATAGCATTCCGCAAAAAGCGCCATCTTTTGGGAGCTGAATTTTATCCGTATCTATTTTATTTACAACTTAAGAACCACTGAGCAGATGTTGATACAGTTTTAACCATTCGCCAGAGAAATCTATGAGAAATGTATGAAGATACATGAAATTTATTGCACCATGTCCAAAAGGTACTGAGCGGTACTTGAGTTAAAAAAGTCTAAGATTAAACGTTCATACACCGCAGGAAAGTCTTAAACGCATCAGTCAAGTTATCGAAAGCAACAGAATCAGGACTCCGCAAGCAACATCAGTATAGACAACAGTTCAAACTTGTATCTGCACCAGCTGCTTTACCAACCAGTCTAACATATTAGCTAATCCAAAACCGTCTCTATTACGAGTCAATAGAGTTCAGCTGTGCGTCTGTTTGTCCCAGTGAGACTGGACTAAGTTGGACCAGTGCTGCTATTGTCACGTACCCAATACGTGTTGTACGATGTTAGGACCGGACTTGGGTAACTGTTGTAATGCCTCGAATTGTACTAATGTACTAAGTATTATACTAATAAATACACACAGCAAATTTCAGACGAACGCTCTTAATTTTTCGCATTTTTTCAATTCGTCATGTAATAAATTTGTGAAGGTGGAAACTTCATGTAAAATTGTAAGTAGGTTGAAAACATATTTATGTAAAACCTGTCAAGTGCGAGTCAGGCTCGTATACCTAGGGTCCGTAATTCGACAGTTTTGGGAACAGTCAGAACTGTTTATGATGACTGAAAAAAGAATTGATTGTACCACATTTCAATTTTAAATTAACATTAGAAAATAGATTGTCTATGAAAGTGTCATCACTTCACGAGTTAACAACTCATAAATAAGATAAGATAGGCAGTTAAACAAAATATTATGAAACAATTTCTGTGTGAAATCAACCAATATATATTTATTTTCACATATAGCAACCAAAAAAGAAAAATATTTTTTTACCGTACTCGAAATAAAGCTCGTGAATGAAAAATTTAATTTTGTCGATTTACTATCGTGAATTTCTCAACCGCTATATTTTTGCTGTAATTTTTACGTAATTCCATGATTTTTTTCTTTTTTTTCGGTCCACCCGTTTTGGAAATAAGGGAGGGGACATGCATTTTTTGTGGTTTTTCAAAGATTTCTCAAAACCAGTAAACCAGTAAATATAGCAAAATTATATATTTTTACAATCAGCTCTTTAATATCTACAATTTCATACCCATATTGTATCTGTAGGATATATTTCTTTCTTTTTTCTTTCTTTTGTATTGGAAATATTTTGAACAATTTCAAA
The DNA here is from genome assembly GCA_910592155.1 of Ypsolopha scabrella. Classification (NCBI taxonomy): domain Eukaryota; kingdom Metazoa; phylum Arthropoda; class Insecta; order Lepidoptera; family Ypsolophidae; genus Ypsolopha; species Ypsolopha scabrella. The sequence goes on from OU342987.1 coordinate 14,649,541, forward strand.
TATTTTTTTTATACCATATTATGTGTGCAAGTGAATGCTATTTTTGTGGCAAATTTCAAGTCTCTATCTATAACGTTGCTAAGGTTATGAGGCTGTGACATACGGACGGACGGACGGACAACGCAGTCTCACCATAAAGGTTCCTTTTACCTTTCTGATACTACGGAACCCTAATAATATTTAAAACTAATAATTTCATAAATAACATAAATTCCGTGAAACTCATTCTTCCATGCTCGTCCGAGGAGGATTTGAATTACGGTCTGAAGATTGAGAGTCCGGCAAACAACCGACTGAATTACCACTGCTCATTAATCCAATGAAAATTCAGGGTTTCCTTATTTGTGTCCAGAAATCGAGCAAAGCCTTTCGGGAACAAAGACAAATATCTAGATCTACGAAAATAATCCAATAAACAAACTAGGACGTCGGCGAAAAGTCCAGAATTTCGTGTCTAGAATACAAAATAGTATGAACCGAGCTTTAAAGTCTTCGGGGAGTCCAAACATGGCCGCCTAGTTTTAAATTAAATAATGCGAAATTCTTGTGACCATTTTACACTAATAAATCCTATAAAAAGGCTTAGATTCAAACGAAAAGCATTTTTTTTTTGCCTTTGTCTATCAAAGAAACAAAATTAAAGCCTGAACCGGAAAATAAAAACCGGCCAAGTTCGTGTCGGGGCACGCGCAATGTAGGGTTGCCTGATATATTTTATACGAAGATTTTTTTAGAAGAACGGCCCATACATTGTTGTGTTTAAAGGGGACTAAAAGTTTGGCCCCACCTGCACTCGTAAACCTGTAAAGCCTTCTTAGGTGTGATAGTTTTCCCTTTAACTTCATGATATATACTACTTCTGTAAATTTTTCTACATATATATGAACAACCGTTTAACCAGCGGGGGGGGGCACTTGACACGAACAAAAATTAAAATTAAATAAAGCTTAATATTTCGCCAACGGATCCCTAAATTGAAAAATGGTTTTTACACACCCATAATGTTTTTGAATGACCTATCCAACGATACCCCACACTAATGGATAAACGAGAAAAACAAATCATCACCAATTTATGTATATGGGAAAAAAAAATCACATGTTTTTTTTTACCACTTTGCTGGCGTAATATCCCATACCCATATCAAATTACAGCTTTCTAGTACTAATAGTCTCTGCACTAAGCCGCGGACAGACAGACGGACAGGACATGTCAAAACTGTAAGGGTTCCTTGTCAGACTACGGAACCCTAACAATAACTTACATATAACATAAAGAAGACAAGTTGATTAGCTAAATGTAAAATTACTAGTATGTGAAAACTAGACAATTCAAATGTTGAGTTTCAATAGATTATAAGTTATTTCTCTCTCTTCAGTCCCTTTACTCCTCCGCGGTGTCTGGGGCTGACACTAGGCTCTTCCATGCCTGTCTGTCCATGGCCAGCGAGGTGAGCTCTGACCATGTCATCTTTTTCTCTTCGGCCTCGTTCAAAACGGACCTCTTCCACGTCTGAGTTGGTCGTCTTGTTCGTCGAGAACCTCCAAACGGCTTCCAATTTAGGGCTACTTTAGGGATATGGTCTGCAGGTCTTCGTAGTGTATGTCCTATATTATCCCATGACATTTCTCTCTCTGTCTCTCTTCAGTCCCTTTACTCCTCCGCGGAGTCTGGGGCTGACACTAGGCTCTTCCATGCCTGTCTGTCCATGGCCAGCGAGGTGAGCTCTGACCATGTCATCTTTTTCTCTTCGGCCTCGTTCAAAACGGACCTCTTCCACGTCTGAGTTGGTCGTCTTGTTCGTCGAGAACCTCCAAACGGCTTCCAATTTAGGGCTACTTTAGGGATATGGTCTGCAGGTCTTCGTAGTGTATGTCCTATATTATCCCATGACATTTCTCTCTCTGTCTCTCTTCAGTCCCTTTACTCCTCCGCGGAGTCTGGGGCTGACACTAGGCTCTTCCATGCCTGTCTGTCCATGGCCAGCGAGGTGAGCTCTGACCATGTCATCTTTTTCTCTTCGGCCTCGTTCAAAACGGACCTCTTCCACGTCTGAGTTGGTCGTCCTGGTCGTCGAGAACCTCCAAACGGCTTCCAATTTAAGGCTACTTTAGGGATATGGTCTGCAGGTCTTCGTAGTGTATGTCCTATATTATCCCATGACATTTCTCTCTCTGTCTCTCTTCAGTCCCTTTACTCCTCCGCGGAGTCTGGGGCTGACACTAGGCTCTTCCATGCCTGTCTGTCCATGGCCAGCGAGGTGAGCTCTGACCATGTCATCTTTTTCTCTTCGGCCTCGTTCAAAACGGACCTCTTCCACGTCTGAGTTGGTCGTCCTGGTCGTCGAGAACCTCCAAACGGCTTCCAATTTAAGGCTACTTTAGGGATATGGTCTGCAGGTCTTCGTAGTGTATGTCCTATATTATCCCATGACATTTCTCTCTCTGTCTCTCTTCAGTCCCTTTACTCCTCCGCGGAGTCTGGGGCTGACACTAGGCTCTTCCATGCCTGTCTGTCCATGGCCAGCGAGGTGAGCTCTGACCATGTCATCTTTTTCTCTTCGGCCTCGTTCAAAACGGACCTCTTCCACGTCTGAGTTGGTCGTCCTGGTCGTCGAGAACCTCCAAACGGCTTCCAATTTAAGGCTACTTTAGGGATATGGTCTGCAGGTCTTCGTAGTGTATGTCCTATATTATCCCATGACATTTCTCTCTCTGTCTCTCTTCAGTCCCTTTACTCCTCCGCGGTGTCTGGGGCTGACACTAGGCTCTTCTATGCCTGTCTGTCCATGGCCAGCGAGGTGAGCTCTGACCATGTCATCTTTTTCTCTTCGGCCTCGTTCAAAACGGACCTCTTCCACGTCTGAGTTGGTCGTCCTGGTCGTCGAGAACCTCCAAACGGCTTCCAATTTAAGGCTACTTTAGGGATATGGTCTGCAGGTCTTCGTAGTGTATGTCCTATATTATCCCATGACATTTCTCTCTCTGTCTCTCTTCAGTCCCTTTACTCCTCCGCGGAGTCTGGGGCTGACACTAGGCTCTTCCATGCCTGTCTGTCCATGGCCAGCGAGGTGAGCTCTGACCATGTCATCTTTTTCTCTTCGGCCTCGTTCAAAACGGACCTCTTCCACGTCTGAGTTGGTCGTCCTGGTCGTCGAGAACCTCCAAACGGCTTCCAATTTAAGGCTACTTTAGGGATATGGTCTGCAGGTCTTCGTAGTGTATGTGCTAACCATCGCCACATTCGTTCCTTGATTTCGTGGGCAACGGGTTTCTGATTTGTAATCCTCCACAACTCAACATTGGTGATGGTGTTGGGCCAATGTCTCTTCAGGATGCTTCTTAGACAGTTAATAACAAAGACCTGCAGTTTTCCAGATATTTTACTGATAACTTGGTAATAACCAAGTCTGTCTTCGTTGCTTCTTAAATGAAAGATTATACAATACCACAATTCGACAGAGTCCGACATAATGACTTTTGAAAGTTAGTGTTACCAGTAGAAGAAATTAGTTACTGCTTTTCCGCAATATGGCGACTTTTTTCATTTTCCTGGTTAGGCTTCCGAAAATCTTTTCTTTAATAAAATGCCAATTATCATATAATTTAATGAGAATTTTTGTCCAAAATAGAATGTTCTCTTTGAAGCGACATTGATTCTTTAGTTTACAATTAACAAAATTAAAATGAAAGCGGAACCACGAAAAAATAACCCCAAGGCTCTGTAAAAACTAGACGACCCCCAAGTTGTCTGGAAGACATTTCTATTCTATCAAACACGTTAGTAACTCCCCTTTTATCTATTAGGCAGTAAAACCTAAATGACCACGTCAAGTTTAAAAGATAAGGTAAAAACAAACTTCTATTTGCCGTCGGAATGGACAACAATGTTCTTATGGCAACGGCATAGAGACTAAAATCGGTTGCATTAGCCGGTTTGACCGTAGTTCCAGTATGAATGTGAGAAAGTGCCGTAAATGCAACAAAGTTATTTAAAAGTTACGAGCATGTCTATGGAACACTAACAATTAAACGCAACGGTCTTGTTACGTTTTCAGTGCAAATAAAGCTAAGTGCTTAAAACAACGTAGGTATTCTGAATAATTAAAAACCGGCCAAGTGCGAGTCGGACTCGCCCACCGAGGGCTCCGTTTAAGACTACAATTTTTATGATTTAATTACAAATGTATACTTTTCAGATTTTTCCCTATACTTGTAGTATTAGACGGTATTAGTTGCCAAATTTCATAGTTCTAGGTCAATGGGAAATACCCTATGAATTTTGGTTCCCTTGAGAATGTCGAAATGTACGTTTTTTGCGGCATAAACGGCCGTATCTTTTTTTCACGTTAACTTAGAAGTTTGATATTTTCACAGCTTCAAGAAACTGTAGACCTGAGTTTATAGTTTTCATTTCAACTCGATACCTCCATGCGTTCTTGAGATAAAGGGTCTTGACAGACAGATGGACAACAAAGTGATCCTATCCGTTTTTTTCTATTTTATTTTATTTTTATTTTATTTTATTTCAAGGTATATACAACGTAGGGAGCCCTGAAAACCGGCCAAGTGCGAGTCGGGCCACACGCAGTGAGGGTTCCGTAGTTGCCCGTTACAGTTAAGTTAGTCTACTAATACAGATCGCGCCAAACTTCTAGTCCCATACATTTAGAAGAACGGCCCATACATTGTCGTGTTTAGAAGGTATTAAAAGTTTGGCGCGACCTGTACTCATAAACCTGTAAAGCCTACTTAGCTGTGATAGTTTTCCTTTTAACTTCATTGTATGACTACTTCTGTGAATTTTTCTACATATTCATAAGCAACCGTTTGCCCGGCAGGGGCGAGACCCTCCACTCTAAGAAAAATTAGCACTTTAAAGCTTAATATTTCGCCAACGGATTCCTAAATCGAAAAATGGTTTTCACACACCCATATTGTTTTTGAAATACCTATCCAACGATACCCCCCACTATGGAATACACGGTTTTGTCGGGGTGATTAATATATATATCCGCACCAAATTACAGCTTTCTATAGTACCAATAGTCTCTGAGCTAAGCCGCGGACAGACGGAAATGGCGAAACTATAAGGGTTCCTTGTCGGACTATGGAACCCTAAAAAATACGCATAAATCTATCTGTAAGAGAACGTATTACTGTAAAAGGAATTGAATCAACCTATAAAAATATTAGGTATGTATCAAATCATATATCAAACATGGTATATACCAACATTTCATTATTTTAATTTATTTCATATATATCTTAATAACCCATGAACAGTGTTTAAAAAACTCCTGGGGATCGGACATTTTTGTCTGATTCTGTTGATCGATGGGGATTGGTATTTAAAATGATTGAATCAAATTCCTGTGTTTTAGTTGATAATCTATCAAACGTTGATATTTGAATGTACTCGTAAGCTACTTTTTACCCGTGTTTGCCGAAGTTAAAAGGAGAGCTATGCTTTTCATGCGACTGTGTGTATGTGTGTTCGTTAGTTTAGAGCTAGAGCTTAAACGGCTAAACCGATTTTGACAAAAATTTGACGTTCGATTCCTGTTATTACTGCCGGTGACATAGGATAAGTAACATCACAATAAAACAACATGGCGGATACTTTTATTATTACTTACTTGAACTTATAACGTACATTGAATGTCGTATTTTTTGACAATGATGTTTTGTGAACAATTTTAATTACAGTAAAAACGAAAGTAGCGCAGAGCGACAATTATGGCTGTTTGGTTAATTTAAAGACAAAACAACAACTGTAGTTACAAACGCAAATTACCTAAAACTCAAATTCGTGCCAACTTTATGGAGCGGAGACTTCATAATAATTTGTCGGAATCCGACACTCGAAAGGTTCCAAAAGTTAAAAACCCTCATTTCCCGAGACCTGAAAAGGTCACCTGTAATTACGAGACTTTGTTAATTAATAAGGACCAAGTTTTGACTTAAAATCACGGACGAAATTCGTCAAGTTGAAAACTTTTGACGGCTCCTTTCTTAGTCCGCTGTCGTGATTTAAAAAATATCCTTAACCCATTCGGCCTTCAGGTTTCATCCCTCGAAATTATGTATTTGTGAATGTGTGTGTACTACCCACATAAGAATGGAACCGCGACCGCAGACAACTTTACTCGTCAGCTATATCTCTTTCTCGCTCTGTTTAGCAATGGCGCGAGAGAAGGCTACAGAAAAATGGCGTCTTGACAGTCTTATTCATATGTGGGATGCATAGTACCTAATTACGATGTTCCGGCAGGGCATTTTTTTTCTTAATGTACTTCCGCTTGGCCACAACCGCTCCTTGTGGAAACCGTAGAATGGCCCATTTATAGACACAGTGAACGCTATTGGTGGAGGCATCGCCATACTAAACTCAATTATGTTGAATACAGTTTGCCTTGGGGAGTCATTCATATATTGAAGTAAACCCAGCAAGTCAACTACCTTGCGTGCCCTAACTCCGATTTTTTGTCGGAGTTGAGTCCGTCTAAAACCTACAACTTTGAGTCTTATGTATTATGTCTTAAGACTTACAATTCCTTCTAAGATTCAAACAGGTGTCAAACGTTTTCTTTGCAAAAATATGACACGCTTGGTTTTCATAGAGTTTGATGCACTTGCGTCATCTACTTCAATATAATGTTCAGCGCTAATTCGACTTCCATGTTTTTTTTTTTTTTGCTTTACCAAACCCATATACCGGGTGTAAATAGAGTGCCTCAAACAGCTGCAGGTTTCACGGACGACGCTCTCTCTGAACTCGCCCGTATGTCGGTGCGTTAGGGTTCACGCATTTTTGTTTGGAACTCAATTATTTCCTAAACTAAGGATGTCCCCGGGTATGACTCTTGGGAGAAGTGGTTCAGTAGGGTCGCTAGAATATGTGGTTTCATTTAATGGTCGCACTCTATTTACACCCCGTATAACAGACTTAAAACTTTTTTTTAAAACTTTTCGGCCAGCCGTTTATGAGACCTGAAGGTCCAAACTGGAAGATCGTACTGATCCTAAACCAGAAAAAATTGCGAGTAATATAACACTGTCCTACTGAAAGGACAGATGTTTGAAGATTTTTTATGTTATTAAAAGTTTAAAAGACGAGGCTGGTGGGTTAATGACGACATTTTGTTAAGAAAGTATTTTTTTGTGCTTAGGTTTATCTAAGTATCTATTCACAAAGTTTTTTCAGGGACTTGGACGTTTCTTTATAAAAATTTATGGGTACTTACATTAATAATTTGCAATATTCCGCTAAATACTTATCATGCTATTCAAAATGCAGACACAAGCAATACGAGAACAAATAGAAAGTAACTTAAATAAATAATATAAATGATAACATTATTGATAAAAAAATTACTAAAAAGAAAGTCACTGAGTTTTCACATTTAAAATAGCGAGCAAAATAACTTAGCGACACGGTTTTTTTGCTGCAATTATAGCCTTAGGAGTCGAGCTAGCAACATGATGTCTCGTTTAGAGGCCAAAGACTAAATACTAACATTACTCTAATTAAGGGACCCTTAAAGGCACTTGACCGATTTTGTAAGTAGCAGGAAAATAAATCTATGAATTCGTGTTTTTAAGTCTTAAGATAAGCATCAACATAAAGTTTGAACACCCGCGTTACAACATAACCAGAGTTTCCCAACTTTCGGAAACCGACGTAGCCTTAAATTTTCGCCATGCTTCCCCTTAACTTGCTCAGGTGCTGCACTGTCAGGATAGAAACGAGACTCTCGGAGTATTTCGGAATAGTTAGCGTTCTGAATTTGAATAACTTGCAAATTATGCAATACAGTCCTGTCCTGTCAGCTGTATTTGTTGAAAACGTGCTTTTAAGGTGAAATGAGAATTTGTCAAGTCACTGTTACCACAAGCGAAATAAAACCGGCCAAGTGCGAGTCGGACTCGCGCACGTAGGGTTCCGTACCATTACCTATGAAGACGGCAAAAAAATCATGTCTGTTGTATGGGAGTGCGCAGGTCCAACTCGCACTTGGCCGGTTTTAGTATTTGTTGTTATAGCGGCAACAGAAATACATCATCTGTTTAAATTTCAACTGTCTAACTATCACGGTTCGTGCATTAACTATAAAAACGGCAACAAAATCATGTCTGTTGTATTAGAGTGCGCAGGTCCAACTCGCATTTGGCCGGTTTTAGTATTTATTGTTATAGCGGCAACAGAAATACATCATCTGTGAAAATTTCAACTGTCTGACTATCACGGTTCATGAGATACAGCCTGGAACCCTAAAAAACAAGGATAGCTACTCATTTTTCTATTCTTCAAATAAAGAAAAAATGTTTGTTTGAAGAAGTTTGAAGACCTCATTTCCAATAATTTTCTATCGAGTTAGTCAATCGCGTTTCTGTTCAGCAGGAATCTGGAAAAATGTTCCCAAAATGTTATACTAATCTATCAAAGTAATAGCTTCTTCTTTCAAAAATCACAAATCACATAAAAATTGTAGCTTAAAGCTCAAATTTTTAACAGCAACAAAGCTGTCGAACGTAATTTTTGCGTTTTAATATTTATAACTTTTAATGAGAATTAGAACAAAAAACATCTAATAAAAATAAATCTCTAATTTAAATTGTTTTGTGGGAACTAGGCTCGATTCGACTCAATAAAGAAAAAAATTTTTTTTCGTATATTCAAGAATTTATCAAACAACGCCTTTCAGAGAATAATGCCGCACAACTCTATTATAACGTAGTAACTATATCAATGGCGATAACTACTCAACGATTTTTCAAGAGACTTTCACTGATACCGCAGAAGAAATAGAAATACTATTGGTACCTACCTAGAGAGGTTTTTAAAGAAGGCAAAAATATCAAGAAAAAAGATAATACAAATCATTTTGCTGTGACCAAACGGAACTGAGTAATAACTTATAACCACATATGTAAAACAAGTCAGTTCTTTAATCTGGTTCTCATAAAACTCAAAATATTTTTATTAGGCCATCAAATCCTGCATCCTTTAAGCTTAAAACTGCATTTATATGAAGAAACACTTCCTTCAGCGAAGGAACGTGTAAGTTTTCGTTTTAAATTAGATTCGTAAACGTTGCTCCGTGAGCTCAGCACAAGTGAGCTACAATGATGGAACAGTCAGGAGACACCTTATCAATTAAACAGGTCGTTGAATTGGTTCGCAAAATCCGTCACATACAGAGCTTTTCTATGTCCTGCCCTCTTATTGTCTAATTGTAATTACAACATCCATCGCTCGCTACAGCCTCCAATAGCGTCGTGATTGGCCAAAAATGGCATGTACCTACTGTCTAGGTTTCTAATTTTCTGATTCACAGTGCATGGGTAATTAAACAAAGCACTGTACATTGGTGTGCTCTTTATTGGTAACTCAAAGTATACTCATTGTATCGACGAACAAACGAAACCGCGATGCAGGATCGTGCAGCGCCATCTATTGGTACAATTCCGAATCTAATATTTTAACTTAAACAGTGCGTTTGAAGGCGATTGCGATGATGTTGAAATTAGACAATAAGGCCCCTGGGCGGATCGTAATGAATGAAATCGAAAATCTTTCACCAAAAAGTCCAAAATAGGTACGTCGACAACAGGACAGAGGAGCGTTTTAGGTTAACATGTGAATACATTTGGGGAGCCGAGCAAAGGGGAGAGGTGAGCGAAGCAGAGCGGACCGAGACGACCCCCTTAGTTTCAACAGAAATACGATTTGCTTCAGCCTCGAAAGATCATGATATGCCCAATTATACTACTTGGCGTGGCAATATCGTTATCTTCGCTTCGCTCAGCGTCGCATTTTTTTTGGCTTTTTGTTAGAAGTCTATCGTGAATTTCTTATTTCATACTAAACGACACTGTCGATCAGGGGCCTTATTGTGTAACTTCGAAATCCATCGCAAACGCCTTCAAACGCACCGTGATTGGCTAGAAATGACATCACACATTTTTGGCCAATCACGACGCTTTTGAAGGCTACAGCGATGGATATTAAAGTTAGACGATAAGAGGGTAGGTTAAATAATATAAGTTGGCGAAACTCTGATCGTTGTGCGTGAAGTCGCCAGATTTACTACCCCGAAGGACGCGGAGGTAAAAAAAAATAAAATGTATTATTACTGAAGTATTCACGATTGTCGGCACTTAGTGAAACATCTTCATGGCTGAATACAAGTATTTATTCGGCTACTCAGTCATAGAATCACCTATTTGAAAAAAAAACACCCAAACCCTGCTTAGCATCTTTTTCTGCAGAGCTCTGTGTGGGCTTAAAATTGTTCTATGTGCCGCATAATCCATTGCATGCGGAACTTCCACAAATGCGGATGCGGAGCTCCGTAACATCCCTGAAGCCACGGTCCTACGAAGTCGGCCCACTGCCCCGCCACTGCACTGCGGCGCAAGTTGACAGCTCAAATCACGGTCTCAGATCTCGAGTTATGCTGATTCCTAGGAAATATCATGGAAATGAAATCGTCTACCTCCATTAGGTTCCGTACGTAACTGGCGTTTGTTCCGGATCGCTGGAGCTGACAGACGGAGGTGGAAATATTGCCGATTCCGGGAATTCATTTGGATTGGATAATTAAACGCTACATTAGAAGTTCCTTCGGATAGGTAATCCGAATGTACTATCGAAGCAGGCCCCACTGATCACCCGTATTGTAATAGTAATAAGTGCGATGAGTTGGTCAGCAGCATTGGAGTAGCAAGGTAGGGGTTGGGGTAGGCACCCCCCCCCCCCCCCAAATGCGCTCGCCCCCCCCCCACCCCCCCCAGAAATACTTATTTCAGGTGGTTGTGGAGGTACCACCATCTTACTGGCAAATCCTCCCGAAGTTATTCGGGGGAGAGTAAGAGAACAGCTCTCAGGCAAAACCAGGCGGCCCACCATTGCCTGGGACCAAAGGATGGTGGTTTATCCATCCCCAATTGCCGGGCCTTATATAAAACAGACTGGTGACGGGCAGCGGCGTCACTGGTGCAAGGGTTTCGGCACCGCGCTCACCAACCCGCCTGCCCAGCGTGTGTGAGTATGGACATTTCTTCCAGGAGGACCGCCAAGAGTGTGAAGAAACAGGCTGATGGATAGATACTTATTTAAGAATTTTTGCGTTCTTTGTAATTAATTATCTCAGAACATGGCATTGTATAGGTAGATTAACTCTCTTCAACACTGCGGCGATATCGTAAAGTGATAACGTTATAATCGTCGATGAAACGCGGGTGTATCGGGTGTGGACAGTGACTTGCATTTCACGGTTCTCACTCGGGAAACAACTCTGGCACCCCCTCGGGGATACATGTGTAAGGTTATGTTTATGTTTGTTCTAATATTAACTCAAGTTATTGTATTAGGGTATTGTGTGATATTAATATTGTTTCCTATCAACAGAACATAATATGTACAGTATATGTACAGAGCTTCGTCTAATATACCAAAACAAACAACACCGTATGAAGTCAATCTGTGACGTCATATTCTCTCAGGAACAAAAGCATGGAAAATAGGTCATACATACCAATTCAACGCCAAACCTCATCTACAAATAGTTAAGTCGTATTTCCGCTCCTAATTTATTATACCTATATATAAAGCTACAATAATAAATAATAATAATAAAATTCCTTTATTCCAGCCAGATTTACATAAAGACAATAAAAAACAGGCCATATTACACACAAAAAAAAAACAATAAAAAACCAAACAAACATAAATCCAAACAACACAATAAAAAAAAAAAAAGAAAACTAAAAATAATAAACTCTATGGTACACCAAAGCTTGCGTGATATTGTCGCCACTTTTTATGCACGGGGCTCTGAGTCCACTCGGTGCAGCTACTCAAGATGGTGTTATTAGTGGCTTGGAGACGCACGCGCATTGATGCTGACCGCGCACGCAGCAGCGCGGGGAATGTTGGCATGCGGCCCGCGGCGTGCTCGCGCTGCAACGCCAAGATGGAATATTGCGCGGTAGGCGTTATTATACTGAACGCGCATCGCACTCAGTGCAGCTTTGGTGAAATTCGTCCAGAGTTCTACCGTGTATACATTGGCGCAGTAAGTCATAAATAGCAGGCGTTTGACCTCTGCGCTACATCTGTAGAACCTCCGGGCGATCATATTAGCAAAGCAAATTACATATAATAAATAGTAAAGAGATAAAGAGCCCTGGCTCTAAAGATGATACGTATCGAAGAAAAAAAATACTAGCCGTCAAAAAGTCAGTGTCAAAGTTGTAATTCGATAGTTTCCAAAATTATGGAACCTCATACTGGAGACTGGATGAGTGCTGTAATTTTTTTTGTTAATCCTCTTGTCCACCGATAAGAAAGCTTAAGAGCCGTGTCGCAGGCGGATTGTAAAAAACCCGCTTTCTTTGTAATTCATCAAAACTTAACACTTAAATATAAAATTTGCTATATTTACAACAACTATGTATTGTATATATTGTCATAGCAAAGTTTCCATTGCTCTCTGAATAAAGTGCCCGTGTAAAAGAACTTTATGACTATATAAATATGGAAGAGGCAAAAGGGGTAAGTCAGAATCGTAGAAGATGGAAATTTGTAGTCTCTGCCTACCCCTCCGAAAGACAGGCGTGTATATGTATGTATATATTCTAAATGTACGTTCAGTTTTATTTTTTTACAAAAAGGCGGATTTTTAAAATCCCCCCGCAAAACGACTCCTAAAAACTATATGATTCTTGAACTCCAGGGAACTGCGTTCTGTAGGAACAAGAATGGCCCCCCTCGACAGAGCTCTCGATTTTCGCAAAGTAATTGGCAATGGCACTGGAAAAGCTAATCGAAACTTCGGCAAACATATTAGAATTTAATACGACAAACTTGGAACGGGCCGGCGACTGAAATCGTACACTATACACATTCCGATTGTCTGAGGCCATGGACTTAGCGGGTTTCTGATACATTTTTTTAACAGTATTGCGTCAGTTCACTTCGGACATTCACGCGAACTTTGATCCGTAAATGACGCATTTTTTTAAACGATGTTTCCAGTCGCGGGGGAGAGATCGGGGGCAGGCTGCTGGATCTGCGATCATCACCTGTTGGTTATTATAAGTTCGAAACAAGATCAAACGAAAAACGCATTTTTTTAATGTTATATGTACCTATTTTGTGTTAAATAACTGTAAATTTTGCATTTGGCACCAAGACTGTAACCTTAAGAGTTTTTAGCACATGCGCCTGACCTAATTTTGCATAAAGTCGAACTCTATGACGTTACATTGTTGATTAAAATAGCGTGCTCTTAGCCGTGGCTGTTACGACAACCGAAGCATCGTGTGCTCTCAAAAAGCTCGTGTTCTAATCAAAAAACCTTTTTTACGAAGAAAATTATTGTTATTTTTTAAATTTAAGACAATCAGGGCATGCTTTATGTTGAGATCAGTTACTATTTAAAGTTTTATGATATAATTTAAAAATTATATTATATACTGATTGACATGGTAGTTTAGTTGGTTGGGGGGTCTGGCGTTAAAATTATGTAGGGGGGCGACTTTTATTCGACCCCCAAAAAATCGGACATTTGACATTTTTTGACATTTCATTTGGTTAAAATGGGTTTTGTCGTTTGTATGGGATTTCTGAATGTTTTTTTATATAATTTGAAATATTAATTGAACTCTAGTGGTTTATTACACGGTGTGAGGTAAATTTGCAATTTTTTACTATAGAGAAAATTTCATGTTATTCTGGGCTTAGCATCAGTCTTCAACTTTAGCATATATTTATTTCAGAGTGATTGTCGCAGTATTGTAGATAACAGAGCACCATGCGCACGGTCAAATCAAGGGTTTTACCAAAAGGCTCACATTAATACCGGCGGAATTTCTTCTAAGACAACCTTGACTAACCGCTGCGTCCGTGGCACTCCAACGTTTTTAGGGCGAGCGCACACGGAAACTTCCCGGATAAATCACAGGGAAGCTCTACGTGCCCCCGGCCTACTGGGATATCATCTGCAGGACGCTCGTGATTTGTCTGAAGATGATGTATGACCTTTGACCTTCAATGGGGACATTTGGGGTTGAAAAGTGAGTCTATTGCGTAAAACAGTCAAATTTTCTTTAAAAAACAAACTTTTGTTAAAGTGGTTGCGACGGGTCTAGTTAACAAACGCAATAAATTATGATTGTTTTTCTTATATTTGAATAAAAAGTTTTAACAGACTTTTAACAAAAAATTTGTAACCGACTTCAAAATGGTACAGCAGTATTCACTTAAACGTTTAAAACAATTACATACCGACCGATGGTACCGAAATAACACTTTTGCCGACTTCTTTCTATCTAAAACATATGTTTTTTAGAAGTCAGCGCGTTCATATTGGTTGTTGTGTTGCTATATCATACAAAATTTTAAACTCGTATGTATGTATTACCGTCTTTAAGATTAAGCTGAAATAATTTAAAAAGAACGCGGTTTTAATTTTTTAGTATTTTCTGTGATATATGCCATAGTAATACGTATTCTCTAAAAAGAATAAAGACTAATATAAATATATCACACTTCACACTAATATTATAAATGCAAAAGCTTGTGTGTGTGTGTGTGTGTGTGTTTGTTACTCTTTCACGCTGAAACGGCTGGACGGATTTGGATGAAATTTAGAATGGATATAGCTTATACCCAACCTTAACACATAGGCTACTTTTTATCCCGGAAAAAAGCATGTAGTTAAACCGAATAACACGCGGGCGGAGCCGCGGGCTAAAGCTAGTACTGATATAAAAATAATACTGTTAGGATATCTATGTGTAGATGTGTAGACCCCTGTGACAATTTGACAGACAGACAGAAGAGGCTTAGTTAGTAATAGGGTCCCGTTTGGCACCTTTCGGGTGTGTAACCCTAAAAAGCGTGTAAGGCTTATAGGGGATCATAATCGTCAGTAAAAAGAGGGTGAACGAGTAAAAACTGTTTTATTGACAGTCAACACCCGAAGACACCTCTAATACCCCCTCGGCGGGTTCCATGTCGTAAATGTATCGTAGGTACATATGTGTCGTTTGGAATATCTCTTTTCACAGTAGATTCAACTCTGTATGTCAAACTACCCACAGGTTTTGATAAAAACTTTACCTCTCCTCTCTGTTTTATTCTGAATCCATTCAAATCTATAACTGGCACTAAAAAAAGAAATCCGGCATTCTGGACCAACAATTCACGTATACACTGTAGAACTTTTAATAATGGCGTCGCACGCTTCCCGCGCTTTTGTGGCGGCCATTTTATCGGTCCTTCGAGCCAGATTTATTGCGCGACAATGGCGGTCCTGTAATAAACACTTGCACGCAATGCGATCTTAATTAGTTTTTTTAAATGCCATTTTGAGTGTGAAACGGTTCTGATTCCAGACTCAACAAGTGGTTTTTCCATTTATTCCGCAACCCAAATGTGGAGTTAAATTTTAATTAATGTGAGTGTAAGGATTTTGATAAAAACTAGTAACTGACTAACTTCTTGCAAGGTTTTAGTGAGTAGAGTACACATTCTGTACCTCAGAGGTAGACAATAGTAAGACCACTTTTTTGAGAATTTCTTTTTTGTACATTAATGAGATCACAAGAACGAGCTCTACAAGATGGTATAAAGCATTGAGTCCAATAGTCATTTGATTAAAAGATAGCCAATTTGAAACGAACTTATCTATCAACTTATCTTATAACACTTTCTGACTATTTTTACCTCTCCTGTAAAATGAAGCCATGTTTTAATCTAGTTAGGAATGTTGTGTTTTCTTCACAAGACTTAACCTCATCAGGAAGTGCATTGTATATTTTGGATCCCGCTATATACTGCTTCTGATTGATCCTGCTTCATTAATATTTTGTGACCAGATAAAATTTTCATTTTTTTTTAACTTCCCTAAATGGTAAAATATTATACATGTTGTACTAAATTAAAATAACAACATAATGGTAAAGGAGGGTTATATATAATAAATAAGCCAAGAAAATTTACCCAAATATGACAAAAAATGATTTGTTAGGATCCTTGCTACTGAATAATAGAACTTGGCAAGTTTTCATCGTCAATTATTTGTATGTATGACGTAATTTTAAAACGTTTAAACTCCAGCTGTGAAAACTTGCCAAGTTGTACATATTAGTAGCAAGGACCCTAACAAGTGAAGTAAGTTGTGAAGAAAGTTGTACTTATTGCAGCTATTACTGAAAGAGCCTCCTTAAGCCTTGGCACCCAATTTGATCCCAATTCTTTTTTTGGCGAAGCCGACAACCTTCACTGCCTTTATAGTGAACTCGGCCCCCTTTTCACATTTATGTTTCTGGTGGGATTGTTTCTACTGAAATTGCGTATACTACAAACCAAACAAATCCATCAGGAAATCAAATATCAATCGTCTAAAGAACCTGTTAATAAAGAAACCTCATAAATGATTCAATTTTAATTAAATCAAATTGTTTCTATCCATCTGCCACTTCAAAGATAATTTTATCTTTACCAGAGCTATGAAATTTTCCTTTCCATTTGGTTTCTCCTGCTCGACGGCTTTCTTTACCAAATATTTCTTAATTTCATCAAAAGGGTACTTGAAGAAGTTTGGAAATGTTGAACGAGTTCCGTCAATACAGTCGTAATTAGTCATTTATGTAACCGAATCATTAAAAATAACATGAAACGCCCAAAACCTAGCTCCTAGCTAAAAACAATGGGCCTTTTAGACGATGATAAATACCGGACACTGAATCAATCAGAGCAATCACGCTAACTACGGTGATTGCGAGCTTGTTAGCCATTAGACTATGATTTAATCATTTGCTACACTGAATCTTATAATCGTCTAAAGCTCAAATGTTCGCGAAATATAAAAAAAACTCTCTTTTTTATTGGTAAAAACTGAAAAAATAAAAATAACATTACTTAAATAAAATTAAACCTAACTAAACAATCTCAAATCTTAAAATTACCTAAAACGTACAAAAAAAAAGAAAAAAACTAAATGAAATATTTTCTTTAAATCACCGCGGTCGGTCGGCAGGGTCCCCAAAAGGCTGGAAGCATTCCCCCGTTGAATGGCGAGGCTGATACGCTGCCCGAGGTATGCCCCAGCCCTTGGGTCTCCCGAAACGTCGACCAGCCGCGAAGATATTTCTTTGAAATTAATCTTCGCGGCTGGACCCCACGGCCCTAAGGTTTCTACTCCAAAAGGCGCAAATATATAGTCCGAGCTTAGATCTGCATACTTGCGCCTCTTGGAGCTTTCGGCCGTGGCTGCCGCAGCGCCAGCCTTAGCAGCGGTCGCTTGAATATGGGACGCCGCCAATGTGGCGACACAAGTGGCATCCCACACCAGCGACCTGCCATTTTTCCAAGAAATTAGCGTCATTCCATCGGGCCTCTTGCCGTCGCTGCGCGCAATGCCGTTCGGCTCCAGTATAGCTGGGACTCCAGCGGTGGCAAGGGCCCGACGGATGACATCATTCAGACTTTCAAAAGAAAAATAACTTAAACCTTGGTAATTTTAAAAATTAAAAAATTCTTATTCTCTCATTCATCATTCTAGAAATAAAAACATCTAACAAAAAAGTAAACATGCATTCTCTTAGGTTTGGTAACAAAATTAAAACTTCTAAAAATAAACCAAACAAAATACTAGGCTTTTCTCATTTAAAGAAAAAATTTACCCGGTCAGTATGCAAAACCACTCTCGGACCCTCCAAACTAGGACAAACTCAGGGAAACCCGAAAGGATGGCAACCCTATTTAGGTTTTTAAGAACTAAGATACTGAGTCTGCAATTTTAAACTAATTCACTGCTTATATAGGGGTGAGGTAAATAAGTCACTCACCGCACACACTTCTGCGGGGATGAGGTAAGTCAGCGCATACACTTCAGACTTAGCCCCGAAACGACCAATCCTGTGACAACGCATTTTACGCGTCAAAAGCAGAAAGATAACGATCAGTGAGAGTGTAGCGCTACTCCGTGCTTCTTTTCCCCTAATTATCAGGGAAATATTCCAAAGCTCAAATTACATGATATATTATCTCTATCATCGTAGCCTTATCGTAAAATTGACAATATTATGATCAGAGGTGCAATTGTGTAAGCCAATCGTATTCAAATTCGATTGTCATATTAGCCATATTGTCATTTGGCCAAGCAAATAAGCCCGTTTGACAATTGAAATCGTACATTTTTGGTTGTCAACAACAAAACAAGACAGTTGTAATCATTGACAGCCAAAATGTACGATTTCAATTTTATTGTCAAACGATATGACAATCAATTTTAATACCATTGGCTTAGACAATTAATTGCACCTCTGATTGGCCATATCATGAAATCTGTTATAATATAACTATTACAGAGAGGTCGCCTCGCATTGCTCCGCTTCGCTCGGCTCCCGAATTTATAATCATTAGCAAAGCACGCTTCTCCTCGCTTCGCGCGTTGTAATCGTTTCACTTTTTGTTGAAAGACTTTCAATTCATGATATGGCCAATTTTGCTACATGGCCACGAAATCTCTATTGGTTTCTTGCTCCAAGTTTAGACGGAACCCTTGTTCGAAACGTTGGCAAGTGGACTGCGCTCTTCGCGTTAATACCCTCCCAGATGTTTTAATCCCATAACAATCGCGTTCCGCCATTGTTCATTGTTGTTGATAAAATTGGTTATTAAAGAAATTGCTGGTGAGTTAGAGCGGCCCTGTGTTTGGGTTAACTCAGCTTTCCATACAGATGAAGTTTTGGAAACTATGCAGCGAAGTCTTATGTTTATTATTTCTAAGGCGTTTTTTTGTGAATTTTTAACTGTGAGAGGCTGTAGTTTGATTATAATGACTTCCAACAAATAGTCAAAAATAGGTGTAACGACGAACGAATAAATTCAGGAGCCAAGCGGAGCGAGGCGACCCTTTTAGTTTTTACAGATTTAGTTATATTGCCGATCATCGGGCCTATTATGTTACTTATTTTAACTATGTCCAGAAATCACAACGCAGGTTGGTATATTTTCAACGTTTATTGTTTTACAAACATTTTGACAATACGTTATCGCTTTGACAGTTCTACCGATAGTGCCGGCGCGCCCGTGCTAACCGCTTTTTATATCACCCGACTTTTAACGCTGTCAAGCGGATAGCACGTGGGCGTCGGAACCATCACAACTTTACTTTTAAATGTACAAGCTTAATACTAAAATAAGTGAGCACACACTGATTATAGTAAAATGCCTAGAAATATAATGTTAATTATTTAAGATATCTAACAGTCGGCCTTTTCTGACAAAATTCACGTCCCGTGAAGAAGTAATCATAATAATTAAGTTAGTACATAATTGCAATCACATTTAATTGAAATAACAGTGAAATAATAATCCTAAAACATTAAACATTTACATTACGAAATAATGCCTATTAAGCTGCGTAATTACTTTTAACAAATCAAAACAATTATCTCATATTGTACTGAAGCCCCATTCACGTCTTCAATACAGATTACAATTCAAAATAGTCTTAACTTACACGCTGTACTGAAGCCCCATTCACGTCTTCAATACAGATTACAATTCAAAATAGTCTTAACTTACACGCTGTACTGAAGCCCCATTCACGTCTTCAATACAGATTACAATTCAAAATAGTCTTAACTTACACGCTGTACTGAAGCCCCATTCACGTCTTCAATACAGATTACAATTCAAAATAGTCCTAACTTACACGCTGTACTGAAGCCCCATTCACGTCTTCAATACAGATTATAATTCAAAACAGTCCTAAGTTACACGCTGTACTGAAGCCCCATTCACGTCTTCAATACAGATTATAATTCTACTTTAAATTTACAAATAAAAAATATTTCAACTCGCACATTGTACGTACAATACCTATAATAACCGACCAAGACCCCATGCATGTTCTTGGAACGGTTCTTACTTTTAAACTCTAACAAGACCCCATTCACGTTCTTGTCAGCGTTTTATTGGTTACCTTTATCAAGACCCCATACACGTTCTTGATAAAGTTTTTCCATCTAATGCTCATGTCGTGACTGATAGAGCAGCTCCATCAAGACCCCATTCTTATTCTTAATGAAACCTTTATGCCAGATTGACCAATTTATTTACAGTGCATATATACATGTACGACACATTTTGTTTTTATTTATTCCATTATCATAATCAACTTTTCATTAATTCATTAATATCAATAATACCTGACATATTCTGTTTTAGATGAAAGTATCTTAAGTTTATAAGATGCTCTCATAAATTTTATCATAATTTTATTTTACATTACACAAACTTTAAATTGTATATAAAAATTTTACTATATTTTAATACAATCCTATCAAAATATCTGTAATTACTCGTCACTTTTATCATCAGAATCCGAATAATTTCTCTGAAATACAAGCCATGGGTGTATTTTATCAACGGAAAAAACTCCTTTGAATGGTCTGTTACCTTTTCGTGACAACGGGGTATCCTCTACTACGTATCTATCATTGTCTAATACTTCTACAATACGATAGGGCCCTCTCAATTTGGGTACTAACTTTCGGCTTTTTCCGATGGAAGGAATATCCCTTTCTATTCTCACCAGATCCCCAACTTGGAAATTTGCACGCTTTCTATGTTTGTCATATTGTTCTTTTTGTTTTGACTGAGACTTCCCTATATACTCTGAAACTTCAGCTCTGGTTTTTTTCAAATTATCAGCATAATCGCTTGTGTCATTAGTAATATTTAGATTAATCAATGAATCGTTTGTGCCTATCAACTTGAGACCAAAGAGTGTTTCAGCTGGAGATTTTCCCGTTCCCTTGTTAAGTGTATTATTCAATCCCCATTGCACTTCCGAAACCCTTTCGTCCCATGTGTTTTCAGTTTTTCCATAATTAATGGCGGTAAGACTAGCCAGGACTGTTCTGTTATATCGTTCTACTTGGCCATTTGCCCTAGGTGTAGCTACTGCATTTAAAACGTGTTTTATGCCCAATGAATTCGTATACTCTTCAAACTTCTTTGACGTAAAAGATGTTCCCCTATCTGAAATTAACCTTTTGGGTGTACCGAAAGTATGAAAATAATTTTTTAACGCTCTAATTGAATGTACTGTTTTAGTGCTTTTTACCGGGACGAGTATAATAAATTTAGTAAACGCGTCTATAATTATGAGCAAATATGAGTTTTTCTTTTTGCTGCGTACAAAAGGGCCCAAGTGATCGATGTGAATGGTATGGAACGGACAATCTACCTTTGGGATTGGGTGCAATACACCAGCCCTTTTACCGGCTGGTACTTTGGCGTGTGCACACTCTAAGCATGATTGGACATATTTCGTTACAAATTTTCTCATTTTAGCAAACCAATATGTACTTTTAATTTTGTAAAGTGTCTTTTCCAAACTAAAGTGTCCAATGTCGTCATGATTAGCCTTCACAACTTGCCATCTGACCCCCTTTGGTACTACCCAACGATCACCATCATCAGTTTTTCTGTATAATAAACCACGCTTTACTAAAAAGTTTTTCTTGATTTCTACTACGTTGTCACTATTTTTATCTTTAAGTATATCTAAAATTATTTGTAACTCTGTATCACCCTGCTGCACCGTAGCCAACCAATCCACGTCAATATTTCTAATAACAAAATCATGTGGACTGACAAAAACTGGGTTGCGGCTCAGTGCATCAACGTGAGACATAGCTGTACCGGGCTTGTAAATTATATTGAAATCGTATTCTTGCATTATATTCCACCAACGGGCTACTCTATGTAACATATCTCTTTTTTCAAATGTCGCACGAAGAGAATTGCAATCGGTAACAATGGTAAATGGTATTCCTAGTAAATATACTCTGAAACGTTGCAAAGATGTTACTACTGCTAAGGTTTCCAAGTCATACGACGTGAATCGAGACTCTTCGGGTGACGTTTGCCTACTATAATACGCTACAGCATTAAATGGGGCATCTTTGTTAGGTCTTTGTAAAAGTATACCAGCGATTCCTAATTTTGAAGCATCTGTATGCAATTGAGTCTCATAGTGCGGATTATAGAATGCCAAAGTGGGGCGTTTTATTAATTCCTTCTTTAACGTTTCAAAAGCACTCTTTTCTTCGGTACCCCACATCCAAGTGCAATCTTTCTTCAGCAGATTCGTCAGAGGCTTAGCAATAACAGAAAATCCTCTAACAAATCTTCTAAAGAAACTGGCTAAACCCAAAAATTGTCTAACCTTGTGCTGATCAGTAGGAGTAGGAAAATTTTCTACAGCATCTGTCTTTTTTCTGCCAGGCCTTATGCCTCCTTTATTCACCTCAAATCCTAAATACTCTATGGACTCCATTAGAAAATTGCACTTTGTTAGATTCAGTGTTATTCCAGATGCCCGGAATAATTCTAACACGTCGCGTAATTTTTGTAGCCCTTCGTCCAATGATTTTGATGGAATTATAATGTCGTCCATGTATGCAAAGGCATCTTTGAATCGAGCATTACCTAGTATCGTGTTAATTGCTTTCTGGAAGGTTGATGGCGCATTGACTAGACCGAATGGCATCCGGTTAAATTCATAATGCCCATCGGGTGTGACAAAGGCAGTGAGATGTTTAGACGATTCAGCCATGGGTATCTGATAATAGCCGGATGCCAGATCCAATGAAGTATAGTATTTGTACCCCGACAAACTATCTAATTGATCATCTATGCGAGGCAAGGGGTAATGTTCTTTGCAAGTTTTCTTGTTAAGCCCTCTGAAATCTATACATAGACGGTAGTCGCCAGTTTTTTTTCGGACTAAAATTATTGGTGATGCATATTCCGACGTAGAGTTCCTAATAATACCAGAATCTTCAAGTTCTTTTACCATGCCTCTAACGACTTCGCGTTCTGTATAAGGAAGACGGTAAGGTCGATATACTACAGGGGTTGTATCACTAAGTTTGATGTTCATTTCGGTTGAGGAAATGCAACCTAACTCGTTGGTCGAAAAAGCAAAGCAGTTCCGGTATTCATTCAAAAGATGTGTTAGTTTGCTTGCATAGTTTTCTGCTATGTTTTCATTGGTTTTAATCATAGATTTTTCGATCATCGAGTCAGGGCTTAAAGCTGAATTCTCGATTCTATTCACATGTAATAACTGTGCGCTGATCAAAGGGTGTGCACGAATTATTGGTGTATTTTGTTCTAATATGCATCCTGAGTGATATATTCCTTTCACCAAAATTTGCCCACAGCCATCAATCAATTTTATGACACTTTGTATGACTTCATATTCTCGCTGTGAAAATTGACATAAACTAGGTTCGATAAATAAATCTCCTGTGTACTGAACGTCAGAATGTACTCTTATCTCACGGTACCCAATTACTTCTACCGTCTCATCAGCATATAGCATAATAGGTTTATCTGAATTCGAAGATTTAGTTGTTATTTTTAATATGTTACCCGTTTTGTAGACTACAATATGTTCCAGTTCCGTGAGAGTCTGGCCAATCAATAAAGGGACTTGAAGCAAGTCATCAGGAACAACCAGAGCTTCTATACATGCATTTGCGCTGTCTATTATGATGTCAATGTTACATTTTCCTAGACACGTTACTTTTGAATCCCCAAATCCCCTTAAAACTGGTAAATCCGTCAAATTCCATGTCGATGCTAGATTCCTAGCTACTGATGCCCTAATAAGAGTACACTGACTTCCAAAATCAATGAAACACTCAATATTTTGGCCGTTCACCTTAGCTATCTTGTAATACTTAGTGTCATTGTTTGTTTTTTGAGTGCTATCTAGTCAGCTAATATTCTTAATATTTCCTGTGTCTGTTGCTGTTATTGGACATTGTTCAACCCTGTGGCCTACTTTGTGACACTTATCGCATCTTTTAATCGGTTGTTTACATCTGTAAAATGGGTGTCCTTCATCACCACAGTTGTAACATTTTACCTGAGATTTATTTTCTCTAGTGCTGTGGTTTGGTTTGGCCAGTTTATTGTGCTGTTTACTGTCGGAAGTGCTTGATTGAGGCTGCGTATTAATTTTATCGGATCGCTTAGTAACCTTAGTATTTCGTAAATAAACTAGTAATTGGTCAGGCTCAGTGAACTGAACGGCTTCAGCACTCGTCCTCACTGTCCTATCCTCTATTCCAAATAAAATGCAATCAATTGCGCTTTTACCGGTTATTTTGCATCTGTTTATCAAGACAATTTTTTCGTAGAAATATTCTTCCAATAAATCACCAAATCGCGCCTTGCATGCAAGCATTTCCGTCAGCAATTGAGCGTAATTCTCGTCACTAGGGAACGCTAATCTTAGCTTTTGTTGCCATTCGGACCATGAAAACAAAAGGCTGGGCAAACCCTGGTACTATCGTTGAGCTAGTCCCACTAATTTTGGCAGAGCATAATGGATCGTTTGTCGTTCTGACCAGCCATAAATTTGAGCACATTCGTTTACTTTAGAAATCCACACGTGAACAGTCTGATTACGTTTAGACGGATCGAATTCTGGTATAACATTTAAATTTGGGAATCGTTCATTTCCGGAATCTGTTTTCATGTTGTTCATGAGTTCTCTAAATGCTAATAATAAAGATCTCGTACCTGAATCTCCATTGACACCTTGATTAGACGACTGAGGCTGCTCGTGTTGAATGCCGCTATCACCATTGACATCTTGATTAGACGACTGAGGCTGCTCGTGTTGAATGCCGCTATGAGACGGGCGCTGCTGACGCTCCGAATCATTCCATGCATGACTTGGCGCGTTGCCAGAACCACGCTGTGACTGGTGGCTCAAGCGCTGCGACTCGATGTGTGACCGGCGTTGCAAGGGCCGTAAGCAGCTGCGTGTAGGGTGTCTAGTGCGCCGTGTGACGCTCCGCGATCGGCGTGGTGCGTGCTCAGAACCACTTCGCGACCGTCGATGCGCGCTCCGTGAACTGCTGCGTGTACGGCGTCTAGTGCGCCGTGTGACGCTCCGTGATCGGCGTGGCACGTGCTCGAAACCACTTCGCGCCCGGCGATGCGCGCTGCGTGAGCAGCGGCGTGTAGGGCGTCTAGTGCGCCGTGTGACGCTCCGCGATCGGTGTGGCGCGTGCTCGGAACCACTTCGCGACCGGCGGTGCGCGCTCCGTGAGCTGCTGCGTGAAGGCGTGCGCCGCCGGGTCTTCTTTTTCTTTCGATACGATTTCTTGCAATTACGTGGCGGCGGTGTTGCTGCCTCTGAACTGCTGGTCTCGTCTCGTTTTCTCTTGCACGAATTGCGACCCATGTTGTGTAGGCGCTTCAGGTCCTTTTATTAAGTGTTGATGCCACCCAATAATATCCCGGCTTCTGAACTTTTAACTATGTCCAGAAATCACAACGCAGGTTGGTATATTTTCAACGTTTATTGTTTTACAAACATTTTGACAATACGTTATCGCTTTGACAGTTCTACCGATAGTGCCGGCGCGCCCGTGCTAACCGCTTTTTATATCACCCGACTTTTAACGCTGTCAAGCGGATAGCACGTGGGCGTCGGAACCATCACAACTTTACTTTTAAATGTACAAGCTTAATACTAAAATAAGTGAGCACACACTGATTATAGTAAAATGCCTAGAAATATAATGTTAATTATTTAAGATATCTAACACTTATGTCCGTTTTCACTAACCGTAGGAGACGCCTGAATCAGATGCCTATGTATTTAGGAGTTGCCTAGAGTAAAAACACGTTTCACTAACTCTTAAGTCATGACTAACGACGTTAGGAATCACCTAAAGTTACGACACCGATTCGGGGGTGCGTAATGCTTAGGCGCCCCTAAACTGACACATGCATGTGACAGTCGCGATTTTGAGATTTAAGCTTATTGTAGTACTGTGAAACGTCAAAAAACCGCAAACAGACAACTTGACAAACAAAACCAAAGACAAGTATCAAAAACATAGGCTACTCTTAAAAATAGTTTGGTGAAATAGAACTTTATGGTAAGCATGGACCTAAATTAGGAGTTAGTTAGTTAGGCGTCGCCTTGCTCGTCGTTAGTGAAAACGAGCATAAGTATCACTTGCCATCTGGTTGCTACACACCAAAACATAGATAAAAACTGACCTTTCAAAATTGCCTTCAGTGTACCTATTATTGAACTGTTCACGAAGTGTGACGTCACTTTAAGCACGAACGTATCCTTAGATAATCGGAATTCGATAGTATATCTATGTTTTCGACGTTTGGCAACCAGTCGAAACATTACGGGCAGATCATGAAAATTATCAATCCTACAATATGACCACGATATGTATAAATGCCACGAAACCCCTAAACTCATGCGTGTAAGACTATCGGTAATCAAATCATAATAAATAATGCAATATAATATTTTTATACCATTATTCTCATTCACGGTATTTCGCCGAAATTACAGTCGCCGAAAACGCAGGTACAATCTATCTAGACCTTTCGTCACCCTAAATTTCTAATTATGTTTCATGAAAATCAACCGAACGGTTTTCTAAATCAAAACTACATTTGTATAAACGACATTTTTTTTGTAACAGACACCAGAGCCTACTCTTTCAAAGATTGCTATTGAAAGCCAATAACTTTATTTCTCTAGAGTTCTGAAGGAAAAACTCATGGAATTTTGTGTTATTGCGAGTTGGGACTTGAGGAATGGTGGATAGAATATGCTTTGTTGTTTGTTTCATCGTCTGAGGGTTTTATAATGAAAAGAAATCCCTTTAAATGCCTCTCCTTTGTTTAATTCGCCCGTCACCAGTCTGTTTTATATAAGGCCCGGCAATTGGGGATGGATATAAGCAATGGTGGGCCGCCTGGTTTTGCCTGAGAGCTGTTCTCTTACTCTCCCCCGAATAACTTCGGGAGGATTTGCGAGTAAGATGGTGGTACCTCCACAGTCGATCCCGGCATCGGCTCTACCACCTATTCACGAATCACGAATCCTATGTAGGTAGTTAATTATTAATATATATATATTTTTTGATTGAAAAACACTTGTACTTGTCCACTTATTTGTTTTATTTCCCTTACCGGTTTCGCTGTTATAGCATTATCAAAGGTTTTTTGGTTGTTTACGTACCATAATTATTAATGTTTATTTTTTCGTATGCATATATTTCATATATATATATTGTATATTTCATATGCTTGGCAATTACAGCGTCTGAAGGAAATGTCGATAAGGCCTAGGATGGAGCGCGCTCGCAACTGCATGTAACCACTCCACGGTACGGCTACTCTATGACGTCATGCCGGAACACGGCGAGTCCCTTGGCGGCATGGTGACGTCATGAGGGCGGTGACATTGACAAGCCACGGCCGAAGACTGCCACCAGTAAATGGGTGCCTAAGTCGTATCTGCAGACGGGGCTATGATCCATTGACCTTATGGCCCTCAGTACAGAGACATTGGTATACAATCGCATCGCAAAATTGATACAGTTTTATATGTTATGTCATCTTAATGTTAAGCCGATAACCCGTCCCTTTATAATGTTTTTACCCCATTCTGTTTTCCAAGGAAACGGGACTGTTATTCCTTTCTACAGGCGTAGAACCCTATTTAGGATAACAGCGAACATTTGTTATTTATACTACATGTATATCTTAGATTTTAAGCACTGTGTTTTTTTAATCTCTTGTATCCTCTTTTTACTTCTTTTTTCTCCTTTTTGTTGTGGGTTTTAGACTCATGTTAGTAGAATCTATTGTAAAGCCCAGATAGTCAATAACCTTTCTTTTATCTTTTCCCTATTTATGATAAAACCTAAGTACTCCAAAAGATTAATTATTTTACTTACACTATCTAAACATTCTGAATAAGAAGGTGCTATGCATGCAATGTCGTCTAAATAAATTATTTCTATTTTATTCTACATTATATGAAGAAAGTCGTGAAGAAATGAAGTGTCATTTTTCTTTTTTAGATGACGTTGCCACAGATGACGTCGAAATACGCCATAATGTGGTTCCTAATGTGATCTAGTTGACCGCCTCTGTAGTCTAGTAGTTCGATTACTCGACTACAAATTCGTAGGTCGCGGGTTCAAATCAAAATTAACACATTTTTGTTTGAAATTTGTATTTAGGCTCTGAATCCATTTTTGGAAGTAATAAAATATCCGTCGGTCGGTGAAACGGGCGTTTACGAATGTGGACTGTGACTTGCAATTGAGTCTATATTTGGAACACCTCTGACACCTTAGCGAATCATGCCGTGACGATATGTCATTTTTATACAGCAAATAAAAGACAATCCACAAGTTTTCATTTCTGTTAAGGTAAAAAAATAAAAAATCTATGGAGATACCTTTTTATTTTAATTCCGAAAAGCGTTTTAATATTATTTTTTTATTCCTTAGTTCTAGAGATATGTTGAAAAAAAAACAAATTTTAAGGATATGGGCTGAACAGCTAGAATACATTTGCCTAGCAATAAATAAAAATACTAGCTGTCAAAATGACATTTGATATATTAAGCTCTATGGTAATGTCATTTCGTTTTTTTTTATACAATCAAAGTAGTTACTGGCATTGGTACGAAAGTTATTATGCATACAAGGTGGGGATTCAAAATTTTGGAAAAGGGATTTACTTTAAAAGTCCCTTACCTACTTTCTAAATAGGTAATGAAATTAGCGGGTTAGTATTTTGAAATGTTATTGCCCTATAGAAATATAACGTACATTTTGTTATTCTGACAAATACTGTCTTACAAGACCATTTTTTTAACACTGAGAAATAAATACACACTAACGGACAAATAAATAAAATTGCCGAGAAATAAATAAGTAACCCCAAAGAGCCCTTACTGCCGAATAATTGATTACTGCGAGCCGAAATTTGGCGCAGAAATTGAGGGTCCAATCCTAATGTATCAATACGTCTATGTCATCGATTGGACCTTTTTGCCCCTTATGAGTGGACACGAGGTATTTCTTTCTGTACAATGGATTTGTTTGGCGCTAATTCTGGTTTAGTCGTAATTTGAAGCGAAGACATCTTTTGTGTCTAGTAAAGTAAGAAAATATAGGTGGTAGAGCTGATGCCGGGCTCGACTGTGGAGGTACCACCATCTTACTCGCAAATCCTCCCGAAGTTATTCGGGGGAGAGTAAGAGAACAGCTCTCAGGCAAAACCAGGCGGCCCACCATCGCCTGGGACCGATGGATGGCGGTATATCCATCCCCAATTGCCGGGTCTTGTATAAAACAGACCGGTGACGGGCAGCGGCGTCACTGGTGCAAGGGGTTCGGCACCGCGCTCACCAACCCGCCTGCCCAGCGTGTGTGAGTATGGGCATTTCTTCCAGGAGGACCGCCAAGAGTGGCGAAATCCTGGAAAGGCCTATGTCCAGCAGTGGACGAAACAGGCTGATGGATGGATGGAAGAAAATATTGCTTGTTATTTTATCTTTTGTGGTGTTTTCTAAATCTATGCTCCACAGAGCAGTTATTGATTTCTTTGATTCAATGAAACGAAATTAATAATTTTGGCTGAATAAAATAATTGTACTGTTTCTTTGGTTACCAGAAGGGTGCCAAACGGGACCCTATTACTAAGCCTCCGCTATCTATCTGTTCGTCCGTCTATCGCAGGGGTCTACAGCTTTAGCCGTAATAGGTGGACAGTTGAAATCTTCACAGGATATGTATTACTAAGGCCTCAAAATAATATATAATCAGAAAAGAAATTATTGTTTTTTCGGGAAGTGACGTGCAAATTCCGAACATGCACCCCTGGGGTGCGAACAAAGAAGTATCCACTTCAAAACCGCCCATTTGAGAACAAACCGAACCGAACCAAACCTGAATACCTCCCTGCTTGCCCCTGCCCCCCCCCCCCCCACTGTGCACGTGACGTGACACATGGCCGCGATTAATACTTGCCTCGGAACACTTAAATCTATCGGCATAAGGTCGTAAATACCCTGGCTTAATATAGAAGGGTGAATTGGTGTAGGAGAGATGTTTTCGATACGTCACGTCACTTTTTCATAGTCCTGTAGTTACAGGAACTTTGTGTTATAAATTGACGGTTGAGGACCGCCATGAGTGGCGAAATTTGGGAATCAGTGGACGAACACGGGCTGATGGATAGATGAATGAGTGTGTTATACAACGAATTAGTTTAATTTTTATTTTATTTATTGGACTTTTTTTAATACTTTTTATACACACATATTTAACAAGTCATTGTGTACAAAGGCGGCACTTATTGCTTATAGCAATATCTCACAGGCAACCTTTGGGTGGAAATAAAAATATACTAACAACAATTTTATATAAAAAGGTGTAATGTAAATGCTAAGAAAAATTAGAGTGCTATTTAAAACTTAGTGTTAACATAATAAAAAAATATAAATACATATTGTATGTTGTTAAATTTGAAGCCAATAATGGCTACTACCTATTTACTCGGTAAAAGTGATGTGTTAATAACTCATATATGTAGAAATTTTAAAAGCCATTTTTATTTCAATTTCTCTGTTTCAGCAGCAAACTGAAAAAAAAAACGCCAAAAATGGAATTCCCTTTGAGAGCTTCGTTGTCTGTCTGTCTGCTTGCGACAATGTTTTTGTTATTACATAGTACTAAACCTAAACATAACTAATTTATTCTTCCTGATTTACAGAATTCACCAAAACCACTTTTAAAAAAATAGTACTTCTGCCAAGAATATAATGCAGAAACTTTTGAAGTCGTTAAAATATTGAAAAAAAAAACACAAAAGGCTCCAAAAATTTTTCATGTTGCGGTTTAAGGTTATTTGAGGACAAAACCAATGCATAAAGAAATTCTTCTATTTGTGGTCCGTGAAAACTTTATGGCCTTAAAACAGCGATAAGCGTGTCGAGATGTTATTTTCAAGAAGATTATATCTAATAGGCGCAACCCGATAGAAGATACGCATGACGGTAAAAGCCCTTTTCTTACTAGTCTCTACAACTAAACCAAGACTGAAGCATCAACAGTATTGTATTCAACTAGACAACCTCATGTAGCGACGACCTACTTGGAACAATCTCTACCTTTGTAAATAGACGACTACAACTACCTTATTTCTTGAGCAATAGATTTGAATTTGTCCGAGCTTAATAATGGTTTGTTGGTGCTAAAGTTTATTTTCTTTGAACGCAGTCTCTTTGTACGTTCAGTCCAGCTGTTATGATACGTTCTAGGGTTCCGTTATAAACGGAAACCCTTGTGTGTAGCAGTCCATCCACATCAAAATTGACGATGATTTTAAAAGGGCGTATAAAAAACAACTCCAAATGTCCACCAGTCCCTCGCACCAGCGGGCCTATTATGTAACTCAGTGTCGGTTGCCATCTATGGTTGCTATTCACCAAAGACAGATAAAAATGAACTTCCAAGATAACCTTCAATGGGTATTGAACTATTTACGAATTGTGACGTCATCTCAAATGCGAACGTATCCTTAGATAAGCGGATATGTATTTTTTTGACGATAGACACTTTGTTTGGCAACTAATTTTACGATACAGAAACAGGGGGCAGGACGGCGATTCTCGCACATGCGAGAATTTGCGAAGGCCGAAACCGGGTGATATTTACAAGCTCTTTATGAAGAAACGTATCAAACTTTTAAAATATACACCTATTGTACGTATTCATAACATGCTTTACGTGTCATTTAAGGAGTTATAGTTACTAGAAATATCATCACACAGCATTTATGACGCGATAAACAGAGGCGTATAAAAAGCAAAGCGTGTGAAAAATTTTGCGAGAATAGCCGTCCTGGGCGAAAATTTCTTGACATCTGTAAAAACCAAAGGGTTCGCTTCGCTCCGCTCCGCTTCACTCGCTCGGCTCCTGAATTACCTAACTAATTAATTAACCTAACACGCTCCTCCTAGCTTCGCTCATCATCGCACCTATTTTAAGTCTATCGTAAATTTCTTATTTCATACTTAACGAAATTGTCGATCATTTTTATGAAATGATGAATTCCACGATATGGCCACCACAGCTATACCTAGGGTTGTCAGATGGGAGAACCAAAATTCGGGATTTTGGGATGATGGTCGGGACAAATAAATATTACGAAAAAAAAAATATTTTTTATTATTATAAATAAAGTAATTAGGTACAACAAAATACTTTTTTTGGCAAATTATGAGATAATATAGTTGAAAATGTTGTTATTTATTAGGGTTTCGTACCTCAAGAGAAAAAAACGGAGCCCTTATACCTTAGACTTTGTTGTCCGTCTGTTCGTCCCTCCGTCTGTCTGTCTGTTAAGACCCTTTATCTAGGGAACACGTGGAGATACCAAGTTAAAATTAAAACCATATACTCAGGTCTACAGTCCCTTGAAGCTGTAAAAATATCAAACTTCCAAGTTAACATAACAAAAGATACGGCCGTTTATGCCGCAAAAAACGTAGGTATATTTCGACACTCTCAACAGAATCAAAATTTATAGGGTATTTTCCGCTGACCTAGAACTAAAAAAATTGGCAAGTAATACCGTCTTATACTACAAATATAGGGAAAAATCTGAAAACTATACAGTCGTAATTAAATCATAAAAATTATGGCCTTTGTCGGGACAATTTGTATTTTGTCGGGACTCTGGACATCATATGAAATGTCGGGACAATCCAGACGAATCCCGACCATCTGGCAACCCTAGCTATACCGCCATCAATTGGTCCCAGGCAATAGTGGGCCACCTGATTGTGTCTGTTTGAGAGCTGTCCTCTTACTGACTCCCGAATAACTCCGGGGGGTTTGCGACAAGATATGTTATGTATACAGGCTGTAAATGCAAAGTCAAGAATCTCTTAAGGGTAAGAAAGTATACACGATTCTGATGTCATTACGAGAAAAATATATATACCTTGAATTTTCACCAAAAATTCCATCATTTTTCTAAGCTATGGCTACGCAGCTCACCGGCCTCCCCGCACACCTAATTGCACCCCGCAACCCGCACCCCTCATCCGAGTGGCCAGCGACCAGTGAGGGTGTCCGCGCGATTAGTGTATTTTGAGTAAAGAAAATCGTCTTATTATGAGGTACTGGTACTTTATTTAGAGATCCCAGTATTTAAAATAATATCTTCACCGATCATACTAACACATCCTTAAAGGATTCTTGCCTTTGCTTTTACACCCGGTATAAGATATGACGTTATGTTTACCTTTGACGGAACCAGCACATTATATACGGCATACGCTTAGCAGTATTTTTATCTCTATTTGTGTGAGTGAATAGACTTGAGAGTATGAAACAGTTATGAGAAGTGCAGTTGCTAATATACTTCTTCAAGTTACTTTGCTCGAGTTAAGGAGAGTCTTATTTAAGAGTATTAACTACCTCCGTGGTCTAGTGGTGAGAGCCTTAGGTTCTCAACCCGGAGGTCGTCGGTTCAATTCCCGCGGGGAACACACATAGTGGAAAGTCACTTAGTAAATTGTTCTCAGTTTGGTTAGGATATTGCAGGCTTAAATCACCTGACTGTCCGAAAAGTAAGATGATTCCGTGCTTCGGAAGGCACGTTAAGGGGTAACGTTTCGAGCTCAGTGCAAAGTGCATAACATAAGTTTGTTTACCTTATTTTAATATAAAGTGTATGAAATAAAATAGTTTCATCTTATTTTGCGACTATTGTGGAATAATTATCAGGGGTTTCTATCAAAATTGCGTCATTTTATGCATTACGTTGTAAATGAATAGGTATACAAACTTAAAAGCGTGTTTAAGTTTGTATGCCCATTCATTTACAACGTAATTCATAAAATTACAAAATTTTGGTAGAAAAGCCTAATTGACATTAAACAATGGTCGCCAAATGCCATATATCACATTTATTTAGTACTTTTTATGCAATAGTAAGAAAAACAATCATAAGTTGTGCATTTTGCACCGAGCTCGAAACGTTCCTTCCCCTTTAAGCCGTTGGTCCCGGCCAGTTTCTAGTAGAGTGGTCGTTACATAAACCACGTCAGAGGCCGTAAGGCGGTTTAAGAACTCTGACACCAGGGCTCGTCGGGCCGAAAGATCTTGCAGCCCACACGATAAGAAGAAGAGTCTTGGGGTAATTCTACAGTTGGATAGACGGATGGACGGAGGGGAAGGTAAAGCTTGACCGGGCCACCGGTCAAAATGCTCGTATTGTGATCAAATTGGCGACATATTGGAAAAGGACCAAGTCAAGAGCATTCTGAATAAAAGAGCTTGCTTTACTGGATCAAATAGGCACGCCACCGTTTTAGTACAAAATTTGATAACCTGTTCCTCAATTGTTTTTCATTATAGACTAAAGTTTAAGACCTGTATAGTTTAATACAGGCATTTAGAAAGTCACTATTTGGGTGAAATGTAAAATTTTGGTAATAGGTACAATTTTAGGCAAGAAAAAAAACTTTGTATGTAAATCTGTCCAGCTCGATATCTTTAAAACAAAGTCAATATTAAAATTTTTGGAAAAATGGTGCCTATTAAAATATCAGTTTATGTTATTTATACTATTTTTCAGGTTTTGTACTTTGGCCTATAAAGAAAAACAACAGAAAAACGGGTTATCAAATTTTGTACTAAAACGGTGGCATCCTTAAGCGCCTTAATGGATGTGAAAGAAACGAAAAAAGGTGTATCAGGGTCGTAGCAGATCGAATATTGTTGTCACTGCTTACCCCTCTGGGATACAAGCGTGAATATACCTATCTACGTGCACAAACAGTAACAGATAACAGATAAGTAAATATAATAGATAAGTAAAAAATAATATATATAACACAGAGTATTACATTCGCCTAAAGAAGTTGTTGCTGAAGCTACATCCTTTTTCCTACTTTATTATATTTTTTAATTATCTATGTATTTTGATACGTCCTGTTGACTTTTGATTGATATTATATTGTTTCTCTTTTTACCAGCGATCAGACTTTTATTTTATTATTTAAAGCTATCGAAGTCACTAAAAGAAGTAATATCTAACAAAAACAACTCCTTGGACTTCTCAAAGAGAACACAAGAGAATTGTTAGAAATGTAAACGGAACGCAATCATCTGCTGTCTCGTTCACTTATGTGTCATCTCCTTCTTGCACTGTCAACCGCCGCCATGTTAACTTGTGTGTCACCTCTCAATAATAAAATCCCTTCTAAATAAATCAATCTTGTCTCATTATAACCAATTCATCAGGTTATGGGCCCAGCTTGCTTCCCTGTGATTAAATTAAATATATTTTTTGAATTCAGACAGATTGTCATAGTTTTCCCCCAAGTTCGTAATTCCAAGCATCATGGCCGACCCCAAGACGACCATCGAAAAACTACGTGGTGTCGACAATTACGGCACTTGGAAGTTTGTAACAAAGATGTTACTGATACATGAAGAACTCTGGGACGCTGTGGAAGAAAAGAAGGAAAAAGATGACAAAACACAGAAGAAGGCATTAGCTCGTATTTGTCTTCTTGTTCAACCATGTGTATATCCGCACATAAGAAACGCGAAGACGGCACACGAGGCCTGGAGCAACCTTGAAAATGTTTATGAAGGTAAAGGCCTGAGCAGGCGCTTGTCATTGTTACGCACGTTGTTCGGGATGAAGCTCGATTCTTTCTCAAACATAGAGTCATATCTCACGAAGGTGGCCGAGATAGGCCAACAGCTTGACGATATAGGCGCTGGCGTGGAAGACAATTTTCTAGCTATCGTAATGCTGAGCGGGCTCTCATCAGACTACGACCCACTCATCATGACTTTAGAAAATTCGACTTTGAAACTCACAACTGAGTTTGTGAGGTCAAGATTAACTCAAGAATATCAGCGGAGACAAGAAAGAGACGATGCAAGCACAGCGCTGATAGTAAGGAAACAGGCAAAGGTGTTTCGCTGCTTCAGATGTAAGAAACCGGGCCACAGCATCAAGGATTGTCCTCGCAGAGCCAAGGATGATGGTCATTCAAAGGGAAAGAGTTCAGATAAGGCCTTGTTATCTGCGTTATCTGTTGAATTATCCAGGGATGTTTGGTATGTGGACTCGGGTGCTACCAGTCACATGTGTAATGACAAAGACATGTTACACGATTTCGTGTTTGACACTCCAGTATCGGTGAGTGTTGCGAATGGTGAAAAACTGATGTCATCGGGAAGAGGAAATGTGAAAATTCCTTTACAGAACACTTTAAGAACTGTAAGTGATGTGTTATATGTACCTAAGCTAGCGACTAACTTACTTTCAGTCAGTGCAATGGCACGTAAAGGTTTTAGTGTAACATTTCAGGGAAAATTGTGTAAAGTTTGTGATGGCCATGAGGTAGTTGCAACGGCTAGATCTCAAAATGGTATTTATGTACTCAATACCAAAGGTGAAGCTTCTTTTGTTACTAAAGAGAAGTCATGTGCTGCGTCTGTGTGTGGAAGGGGGACAGATTTTGTTTTACCAACAGACCCAGTTGCAGAGGTGGCCGTGCCAGGATCTCAGGCTGCATCCAGGGAGTCGCAGGAGGTTTGGCATAGAAGGCTTGGACATCTCAATGTGCGAAGTATGCAGCTTTTAAAAGGTATGGCTACTGGCATGGATTTTGATAACTCAACTTTCAAATCATGTGTTGCTTGTATTCAAGGTAAACAAACAAAGTTACCTTTTCCAAAGAAGTCCAAGAGTAGGGCAAAAGTCTCGTTAGGGCTTGTGCACAGTGATCTTTGTGGGCCTTTTTCAAAGAATTCATTTAGTGGATCGAAATACTTTCTAACATTTATTGACGATTTCACTAGGAAAACCTATGTGTATTTTCTGAAGTCCAAAAATCAAGTTTTTGATAAATTTAAAGAGTTTAAGGCTATGGTAGAAAATCAAACAGGGAATAAGATAAAGGTATTGCGCACTGACAATGGTGGTGAATATGTAAATAAATGTTTACAGGATTTCCTAAAGAGCTGCGGGATCCGTCACCAGACCACAGTACCGCACTCACCGCAGCAAAATGGAATTGCTGAACGAGCCAACCGCACCATAGTGGAGAAGGCCAGGTGCATGCTTCTCG
The DNA here is from genome assembly GCA_910592155.1 of Ypsolopha scabrella. NCBI lineage: Eukaryota > Metazoa > Arthropoda > Insecta > Lepidoptera > Ypsolophidae > Ypsolopha > Ypsolopha scabrella. Next base: position 14,686,601 of record OU342987.1, read on the forward strand.
ATGCAGGCCTTGATCAGCGGTTCTGGGCAGAGGCAGTTAATACTGCTGTTTACCTGAAGAATAGGACACCAACCAAAGCTGTTCTGGGCACTACTCCTGAGGAAAAATGGTCAAATAAAAGGGTAAATATTACTCACCTTAGAACTTTTGGCTGTTTAGCTTATGCAATGATAGAAAAACGTAAAAAATTCGATTCAAAATGTAACAAATACATTTTTGTGGGTTACTGTGAAGAGACAAAAGGGTATAGATTACTAAACCCTTCACGTCCGTCAGAATGCATTAAAGCAAGAAATGTAACTTTCTTAGAAAATGAATTTTATTTACCAAAAGGTAAAAGTGATGAATTCACTGAGCTAATTCTAACATATTCTCACAATCAAAACTCTTCAACTTCTCATGAGATTGAAGATAATATGGGCAATGAAACTGTTCCAGAGTCACTAGACCAGTCCATGTCAGATCAGTCACAAGAACAGTCCATATCAGATCAGTCACCAGAGCAGTCAAGACTAGATCAGTCCTTATCAGATTTAAATGATGTAACAGGGATACCCAGTAATGCGGGATCTGATAAATCTACTATAATTCCCCGGGATAGTATTATATCAGTGAGTAGCCTTGAATCAGATGATTCGCGCGATGAAACTTACGTTCCAGGTGACACATCGATGGACAGTTCAGAAGAGTACACTGAAGTTGTGAACTTAGCATCGCAGTCTCCACACTTGTCCGAGATAAGCCGCTTTGATGACGAACCAGAGACAGTGGTACAAGCTTTGCAAGGAATAGAATCCAAGAAATGGAGAGATGCTATGTCAGATGAGTATAAATCATTTTTGGATAACAAATGCTGGACCATGACTGACTTGCCAGATGGGCAGAGACCTGTAAAGTGCAAGTGGGTTTATAAAAGGAAGAGAGGATTGAATGGAGAAGTATTGAAATATAAAGCTCGATTAGTAGCAAAAGGTTATACACAAAAATATGGCGTAAATTACAATGAAACTTTTTCACCAGTGGTGAGGTACTCAACTATTAGAATCTTGCTTGCTTTGGCCGCTGAGATGAATATGGAGATAGATCACCTTGATGTGAAGACTGCATTTTTGAATGGAGACCTCAAGGAGACCGTCTACATGGAACAGCCGGAGGGCTTTGAGGATAAAGAGAACCCGAACAAAGTCTATCGCCTGAATAAAGCGATTTATGGGCTCAAACAGGCTTCTAAGAGTTGGTATGAGAAGATAAATACAGTTTTAATAGAAAAACTTAACTTTAGAAAGTTTTCTTCAGAGCCATGTGTTTTTATGAAGAATCATGTTGGAACTGTGACTATTATAGCACTTTATGTCGATGACATAATCTTATTTTCGAATAACAAACAAGAGAAACTGAAAATTAAAGAGAAGCTTATGACTCAATTTGAAATGAAGGATCTAGGGCCAGCATATCACGTCCTTGGCATGAAACTATGCAGAAGGGATGGAAAGTGGACTTTAGATCAGTCTAGTTATATTCAAAGAGTGTTGGAGCGTTTTAAAATGTCTGATTGCAAGCCAGCATGCACTCCTATGGAATCTGGGCTGAAGCTTGTAAAAGCAGATTGTAATGAAAATAATTTTCCGTATAGAGAATTAGTAGGATGTATAATGTACATTTCAGTTTGCACGAGGCCAGACATTGCTCATGCAGTCAGCATACTCAGTCAGTTCAACGATAGTTATGCTGAAATACACTGGAAGGCAGCAAAACGGGTGCTTAGATATCTGAAAGGTACGGTTAATCATTGTCTTACTTATGAAAAGAGTAGTATGGATGTCAGCGCCTACGTTGATGCAGATTGGGCCGCCAATGAGATAGATCGGAGGTCATTCACTGGGTTTGTCTTTAAAATAGGTAAGTCTACAGTATCATGGGAAAGCAGAAAACAAAAGACGGTCGCTCTTTCTAGCACGGAGGCGGAGTACATGGCACTCTCTGACGCATGTAAAGAGGCTTTGTTTATCAGAACTTTCTTGTATGAATGTTTAGGTACAAGTTGTAAAATTACTATGTTTAATGATAGTCAATCAGCACAAAAACTTTGTGTTAATCCAATGTATCACTCTAGAACTAAGCATATTGATGTCAGACATCATTTCATTCGAGGAATTGTAAACAAAGGTATTATTGATTTAAATTATTTGTCTACCGATCAAATGACGGCTGATGTTTTAACTAAACCTTTAACTAAAGAGAAAACTGAAAAATTTGTCAGTCAACTTGGCTTAGCGGAGACAATTTAAATATTGTAAAATCAATTAATAATGTTACCTGTTCATTTTAAGTTGCATAAAAACTTTATAGCTTTTGTTTTAAGGGCCAGTTTGATAAATGATTGCATTGTTTAAGGGCCAGTGTTAGAAATGTAAACGGAACGCAATCATCTGCTGTCTCGTTCACTTATGTGTCATCTCCTTCTTGCACTGTCAACCGCCGCCATGTTAACTTGTGTGTCACCTCTCAATAATAAAATCCCTTCTAAATAAATCAATCTTGTCTCATTATAACCAATTCATCAAGAATATCTCTACCGAGATATAACAAATCAGTATGAAAACAAATGTCAAATCTCTCCAATATACGTCATGTGCAAAGCCCCGAAGTCCTGCCATTCGTCTCATTCAAATACGAATTTTGTTTTACCAGGGATGGGGTGGTGAATGTTTTATCGATATCGTTACTTGAGTACTGAATTTAGTTTTAGGGTTTATTTCTATGTTTCATGGAAGTCGATGGCTATAAAAAAAAAAAATGACCGGGTATATCGCGTTAAGTGTAACTACAGAAATATTAAGATAACTGGCCTATCTCTGCCCCGTTTCCGGCTAGGGCGTATTACATGAAAAAGGGGTGTTCTATATGTTGACTAGAGTCGCTATGACGAGAATAAAAATTTAAAAAAAACGCTTCCAGATTCGATAAGTGATCTTTGAGTTAAAACGGAACATACATACATACAGACAGACAGACAGACAAAAATTCAAAAAATTGTAGTTTTGGCTTCAGCACAATACTAAAAACCCACTAATAACGCGAAAATACTCAATGTACAGACACAATCTTTTAACTACTTTGTTATTTGTATAGATAGATTACTGTAGGTCTACCATGAGTTAAGGCGTCGATACTCGCTAGTGACTGCGTAAAATATTTTTATGAGAAATTGTGCAGCGCCCCTTGCGGCTTACGAGAGGAACCAGAATTTCTCATAAAAATATTTTATGCAGTCAGTAATGAGTATCAAAACTTACGATAGGCCTACAGGTATAAAATTTCGTTATTGAAATCCACATGTCAGAGAAAAAATACATATAAATAAAGTATATTACTGAATTATTAAAAGTTTTACTTTTTATGATGTTTTTATGTAAATTCCAGGTGTAATAATTTCGATGTAGATAATCACGTGAGGTTCGAACAGGGGGAGGGGATGTTGTGTCAATCACGTGTATATTTTCGTGCCACCACGGGAAATTCCGAGGGAGCGAATTTGTATCTAAAAAGCAACAAAACAAAAACAACAACAATACTTAGCTCTTAGCTAACCCGCACGCTGTAAGATGGTTTTCAGAATCTGATGTTATGATGATATATTTTTTAGAATAACTTTATTAATAAGAAAATATACGTGATGTTTGTAACCTCGCTACATGTATCTAAGGGGGAGGGGGTAAAAAAGTGGTCTAAAAACCTCACGTTATTAAATTTTATTTTAATTTTCAATTAATTTTTACGTTGGTCATCCCTTTCATCTGGCTAACATCTATAAAACCAGTTATAAAAAAAAAGTCCACATTTTTACGAATTTCACAGGTAAAAGGTTGCTCAGTATGATCAGCATTTTGTTCATTCATTCATTCATCAGCTTACTCTAAAATTAAACTTATTTTTCATCACCTTTAAAAGTCACCTTGTGTATCGAAACTGGATACATAGCACATCACTAATCGACTAATGCAGTCCTTCGAGTCGGACATTTCTCAACTCTATTCCGGGTTTTACTGACAACTTTTTAGTATGAAAATGGATATTTGTTGAAGTAATAAGCGTTTTGTCTTCTTGGACTGATGGTACTTTGTCTCCTGAGACTAGCAGATGAAATCTTCTTAAACATTTGAACTCTATTTGTTTGTCTGTGCTTTTAGAATTTCGATGCAGTTTTTAGTAGAAGCCAGGAGATGAGGTCGTTAATATTCATTGCGGTATGCTTAAAGGGGACTGACTGAGCAGTTAGGCCTTGGTAAAATAAGATAAAGGTAGAGACGATTTGAAGGTGGTAGAGCTGATGCCGGGCTCGACTGTGGAGGTACCATCATCTTACTCGGAAATCCTCCCGAAGTTATTCGGGGGAGAGTAAGAGAACAGCTCTCAGGCAAAACCAGGCGGCCCACCATTGCCTGGGACCGATGGATGGCGGTATAACCATCCCCAATTGCCGGGCTTTAAAACAGACCGGTGACGGGCAGCGGCGTCACTGGTGCGAGGGTTCCGGCACCGCGCTTGCCAACCCACCTGCCCAGCGTGTGTGAGTATGGGCATTTCTTCTAGGAGGACCGCCAACTGGCGAAATCTTGGAAAGGCCTATGTCCAGCAGTGGACGAAACGGGCTGATGGATGGATGGATGTAGAGATAATATTCTGCACATGCAGAGTAGCGGGCAAAATTATAGTAAAAAAAGAATGGAAAATATAGGATTTTCGATAAATACGATAATTTCTATCTACGTGCATGTATAATAAATTATACAACTTTCTAGGTAGATACTTTAATAATTGTTCTTTTATTACATGAATATTACATGTTCTTTTATTACAATTTTCGATATATTTCGGCCCACGGTATAGGGCCGTCATCAGTCGATTGATTGATGATTGATTGATTGATTGATGATTGATTGATTGGTCAGATCGTTCTTTAATTACAAATATTATAGGAAATTGTAATTAACAAGAAAGTTAAAAGACATTAATTATTCTAAATAATATTTTATTCTCTTTAAATATTTTTTCAAACAGACGCGATAAAAATATAAACAAGGTCTGTCTTATTTCATACAAGACAGAACTTATTGACAGACAATAAACGTCTAAACACTTATTCTACTAACCTAAACTGAAAAATAAACCACGCGTTCACAAATAGTTTATTTTATTTTAATGGCCGCCGGAAAGCGTCGTTAAAATCAGTGGTTTTGTAATGTGGTGATTCACTATCTCAAAAAGACTGTTAATATCTGTGGACCAGTGGTCTGATTTTATACTACCCACTCAGAGGTGCGGGTTCGCAGCCCGCGGGGACGGCTTACCTACCAGCGGGTCTATTATGTAACTCAGTGCCGGTTGCTAACTACGGTTGTTATACACCAAAAACAGATAAAAAATTAACTTCCAAAATAACCTTCAATACAACAGACAGTCGGTCTACATTTATAATAAGGTCAATAAACAACTTAGTAACTACCCGAAAATTCTCACAGAATGTAAAATACTAGTTATCAACTGGATCAAAGAAACTGAAGAATTTATGGCGATTCCCGAGTAATAACCATGCATTATTATTATATATATACATAGGTATGTATTCTAAATGATTAACATAAGCTACCGCATGCACACTCTCTCTCACACACCCACACACACTACATGCACACACCCTCACTCTTTCTCTCTCCCACACAAATATCTTACATACGTCCACACACACGCGTAATCCCACACTAAACATCTTAAATTATGTTAGTTTTCTTTTAAGTAATTTAATTAATTCTTTTTAACTATAATTTTAAATACTGTAACCAAACCACTGGCGGAAGAGCGTGGTAACCCTGTTACAGGTTTGTATATACTTACTAGGGTTACCCCAGCGCATTATGTAAAATCAATGTTACAGAAATAAATTATTTTCAGTTTTCAATGGGTATTGAACTATTTACGAATTGTGACGTCATTTCAAGTGCGAACCTATCCTTAGATAAGCGGATATGTATGTATTAGACGATAGGCACTCGGTTTGGCAACTGATTTTACGATACAAAATCGGGCAAAACTTTAATTAAATAGAACTCACTTGTTTAACTATGCACGGAGGCACGCACAGGGCGGCTATTCCGGCATAATTGCGCATTCGCAATATCAGTCATTAGATATTTGTTTAAAGTTCCATAAACGCCATGCGATAGAAATTATAGTCACTAAACCACATCAAATAGAAGCTATAGGATATAAGGGATGCTCACTATAAGTTTTCAATCAAAATAATCAACACATATCTGTACAAAATCCCTTTTAAAGTCACCCGCAATCTGCCTTAGCAATTTTTACGCACGTGCCAGAATACCCGCCCTGGAGTGAATTTCCAAAGACCTAAAAAACCTGATGATGATAAGTGGTAATCGCATGGAAAGCTCGACATAGGCCTCCTTGGAGTTGAACAAGTGAGTCCTATCCGTTAGCGTTAGGGTGACTTTCGTTTATACAGCCAAATTCATACTGGTGACTCGGTAAGTGGTCAGGACCAAGGTTCTTGACCCTTTTTGTGAAAACGCAAAATAAATTTCCATCCATCCATCCATTAGCCCGTGTTCGTCCAGTGCTGGACATATCCTTTCCCAAATTCCGCCGCTCATGTCGGTTCTCCGTCCTCCTCATCCAGCCGCACCCCGCAACGTCCTTCAGGCCGTCGTTGGTCCAGCGGGCACGAAGTCGGCCTACACTACGCTTTGCTATACGTGGTCTCCATTCTAGAGCCTTTCGGCCCCAACGGCCATCATGTCGGCGACAAATATGGCCTGCCCACTGCCACTTCAACTTACTGATTCTGCAGGCTATGTGGGTTACTTTCGATCTCCGACGGATCTCCTCGTTTCGGATTCTATCCATCAGATGAGCGACCTTAAACCGGTGGATCAGGCCCTTTCTAAGAGACCACGTCTCAGCGCCAACGTCATCACAGGAAGGACGCACTGGTTGTACATCTTAGCCTCTAAGCACTGCGGTATTGACGACGTAAATATGTGACGCAACTTTCCGAATGCTGCCAATATTCTTCTGTCAGCCTCGCCGTCGAAGTTGTTTTTATCCAGCTGTATGAGTTGACCCAGATAAACATATTTTTGAACAACTTCTGACATTGTCGACGGTTAGTGGCCCTTGGATGACGTGACAGTTGGACATGACCTTAGTCTTATCCAAATTCATCCGCAGGCCCACTCGTCTCGAAGAATCGCTAAGGCCGCGCACCATTACCTCTAGTTCCTGCAGCGATTCTGCCATGATCACGATGTCATCGGCAAAGCGAAGATGTGAAATGTACTCTCCGTTTACGTTTATGCCTCGTCCATTCCAGTCTAGTGTTTTAAAGACGTCCTCCAGCGCGGCGGTAAACAGTTTTGGAGAAATAACATCTCCCTGTCTCACGCCGCGCTGAAGATGTATCGGTCTTGTTTGTACACCCTGTACTTGGAAGGACATCGTAGCGGAGTCATACAGACATTTCAACATCTCCACGTAACGCCAGTCAACTTGGCATCGCTGCAAGAACTGCAGAACAGACCAAGTTTAATAATTTAATTTAATTAGTTTAATTAAAATAAAATTTTTACTTCCTATACTAATTAAGTCGAGGTTGTTCTTGAACAAGTACCTATAGGGAGGCAATTTTTTTTTTCGTATTTCACAAAAAGGTTCTTTGAGCCTTGGTCATACTCCTGACTCATTACCGAGTCTCCAGCATGAATTTGGCTTTGTAACCGAAAGTCACCTGTATACCTACATTATTTATCTATATCTAGTCATTCTTTTTTACCGACTTCAAAAAAGGAGGAGGTTTTCAAATCGACTGTATTTTTTCAAATGAAATGGGTTATTAGTTGTAATGTCCATATTTGTGCCCTGAGTAAGGCGACAATGGTCACATCACAACCCAACACATTGGGACGTAATATTCATCGGTGAAACGTTTTTGTACGAGTATGAACTGTCACTTGTATTTCATAGCCATACACGGAAACACCTCTGACGCCCCCTCAGGTGTTCATGTCGTGATGATATATTTGTTTTATTTTACGAAATAACTAAAGGTGATTTCAAATTTGACATTTCCATTCGAGAATAGACGTATGCGGGGTGCGGGCGGGTAGTGGGGTTACCCAGCATCGTGACAAAAGAAAGTTCAGAACAAAAAAGGAAACCTAATAAAAATAACAAAATGTTTTGTAAATCATAACTGTGTTAACCCGAATGCTTTTCGCGAAAACTATCTTTATTACACTGAGATAAGCATCACAAAACAATAACACGTTGCGGCGAATTCGGCTGTTCCCACGGTACATTTTGAATGAAACCAACCATTTTGTCCGGTAAACGATTCGCAATGGCCCTGTGGCAAATTGAAATTATCCCGTTACTGTATAAGTAGGTATGTAATTGTATCTTTTGAAGTTGAATGGGAAATAGTGGTTCTGTATTATTTATCAACATTAGCCAGGGTTCTGTCAAAAAACGTCCGTCTGTCTGTATACATAATAACTATTTAGTCGATGATGATGAGCTGTAACTTGTCACGCAGGAATCATGCTAATATTGCAATACCAGTGATTAGTAGGTGTAAAAATGCACATTAAATATATACATTACTTATTTATTGCTGCTGGACGTTCAACATCCCTGAAGAAGGCTTGTTTAGAAGAGAAACGTGTGTCGAAGATATTAATTTGTTGTTCAAGAATATATACATTTTACGCGTATGTAAATCTTTAGGTGGACGATACTTGAGCCTGCATTTTGAATTGCTAGTGCAATGATTGTGCATAATTTATTTTATGACACGACTAAGTTAACTTGAGACCTCGATTAGCTTTACATCATACTACATGTTATATTTGCCTCTCGCTCACCAATCTCAATTATTTCGGTACATAAAAACACAAACCTCCATCCTCAGGAATATTCAGCAGCTTCTTCGCACCAGGACTCGGCCCCCTGACCGCTGACAGCGCCCTCTGTAGCGTCTCACTCATCTGCTTCCCACTAACACTACCACTCATCACTAACACTAGGACACAGCACCACCACAATGACACTCTTGGCCAACAACTCGGCCAGCACTTCGGAACTTTCCGCCGGCACTCGGCTGCTCTTCGTCGGGCGCCATCTTGTTTTGCAATGGTAGGCGCCATTTTGTATTGATGCGAAGATGACTTGTAGTGACGTCTACATCTTGTCAGCTGCAGACAGGCATCTGAAATGGAGAAGCAAAAAGTTTGGTTATTTATTTGATTCCATACAGCTTGCAAAACTTATTGATACCGTGTTATTTCTACAATTTTACCGCACATGGGAACCAATTTAATCAACGAATTAATGGTAATAGACCGCGAGCCCACCCTAAGGCTCTAGCCAGCAAGGATGAAACCCGTGCTGGTCAAAGTTAAAGCCTCAGGTACAATGGACAGGTTCAGGGACTTCAAGGTCATGAAAACCAACACCACCATCTTCCTTTCCTAATCGGATTGTAGTGGAAAATAAGGAACGCTGTATTATTATAGTTATGTGCCTTAGTTCAGTTTAAATTCCTGAAATAATGTTATAATTTTAAAAACTCGTGCTGTTTGTTACGAATAAATTAATTTTCGTTTCATTTCATTTTCATATAAGGGGTTGTCCTTCAATCACGTGAAGTTTTTAAGCCACTTTTTTACACCCTTCGCGCTCTTCGTGATACGTGGTTAGGTTTTAGGCTACAAAGATCAAGTAGATACAATTTCTTTTTAAATATCTGGTGTAATTTGAAATATATTTTTCAGAATCTATGTATTCCAATGAAATTCTTTCTTATAATCAGATTCTAAAACTATATTAGAAATAAAATTGAAGCTATGTTAAAGTTTATGACATATTCTCATGTTCATTGGACGGGTTCACAAAGAACAGTCTGTGTGTATTGTGTGTGTGTAATTTGTAAATATATTTTGTCTTTTCTTTTGTGTTTAAATTTTCATTTGTGTGTTTACTGCTCCGTCGCATTAGGCTTAAGTCCCTGTAATGATAGTGGTATTTTTTTATCACAATACAATAATAATATTATAAATGCGAAAGGGTGTGTGTGTGTGTGTGTGTGTGTGTGTGTGTGTGTTTGATACTCTTTCACGCTGAAACGGCTGAACGGATTTGGATGAAAATTTAGAATGGATATAGCTTATACCCTAACTTAACACATAGGCTAATTTTATCCCGGATACACGCGGGCAAAATAACGGAATAACACGCGGGCGGAGCCGCGGGCAAAAGCTAGTAATAAATAATAACATTTTTATTTAAAAAAAAACGAAATATACGCCACGAAAATACACACGAGATTGTCACAACATCCCCCCCCCCTCGTCCAAGTTTATTTAAAGGTCAACCCCTAACCGGATGTTGACAGAAAAATTTATGTGGAATTTTATGGAAAACAAATCTTACTAAAATTTCGATGTAGATCTGTCGTAACAATTTTATAGCACAACCAGCCTTTGCCCGCTCCGCCCGCGTTTATTACATCCTTGCCCCGTTTCCAGCTTGGGCGTTATTTTAAGAACACCCCTTATAACCTATATGTTGACCAGGTTCACTGCGATGATAATAAAGATAACCCCATCTAAATACGTTGAGTGGCTCTCGAGCTAATACGAAACATACATAATTACAGACAGACAAAATTCTAAAATGGCAGTTTCGACTTCAGTAGAAAAATCAACTCACTTCATTTAAAATTTGGACTATGTACAGACACGGTTATTTTACTACTTTATTATTAATGGATGGATTATCAGAAATAATAATATGTAAAAGACGACGCAGCAGCGCTAGCTCCCGGAGTATATTTGGCCGCGCCGTTGTAGCGTGGTTTGACCTTTATTGTCCCAAAAGAAACCCTCCATTACAATCACCATAAATAGTTAATGCTCCATTATGATTTTCTAGACTGAAATTTCAGAAAAAGCGTTCTTATTTCAGCCTTATTTCTACCTTAATTAACTCTTCCAAGGATACTACCCAGCTAATATGCTAGTAACGACACACCAGAATTAATATAAGCACTGCCAAATGAATTTATTCAGACCTCCTTTTACCGGGGTGGCCATGTTTAAGGAATTTCCCGAAAAACTGAGGAACGGAACTAACGGATTTTAGGGAATAGTTTAGGAGTCAACTTTATTTACGAGTATGAATAATAAAAACTTTTTTCATTGAGGCAACGATTAGCCAATTAGAGCGCTTGTAACTTAGTTAATTGTAAATTATACTTAAGTCTATTGATTTATAATTACATACTCGATGTTAGTGTGTGTATCTAAAAATAAATGAAAATATTTGATTCAAAAACTTTAATAAGCACTTTTGTGCGTAGAGCTAGAAAACACAAATTACCTAATCAATGTTATTTCCTTTTAAGATTTCTAAAACTAAGTGGATTGTAGAAAGCTTGATCTGGCAACCCAGCTCCTCTCGTTTCGTTTTCCTTCGCAAAACGTTTGCCCTGTTTAATATTAAACTGCCGTCTTTGATGATGTTATCTACATTTAATTACGTCTTTAATTTACTCGAAAAAAAAGGCAAAAAGGCAGAGGATCGTTGTTGACATGAAAGAGATAGTAAAGATAATTTCGCTGAGGAAGCGTGCACTTGGAGCGGAACGTTTTATAATGCGTCCGCCATTTTGGAATTGCTGTCAGATTTGACGTCTGTGCGTAGCCGTCTGTTTTGGACATCAGTAAAAAAGTACAAGAGATTTATATGGGAATATAAATAAAAACACCAGATAAAAAAACATTTTATTAGGTAAATTTTCAATTCAATATTCGCTACATAACATAATCTTTCAGGTCTGTACTATACTCAGACGGACAGGCGAACAGACAGACAGACAGCAGAGCGACATTAATAGGGATCCGTGTTGCCCTTCGTGTACGAAACCCTAAAAACAACACAAATTAAATTAAAATAAAGTCGTTAAATGTAACTTGACCGTAATTCATCCGGCACTGAAAGCAAAAAGGCCAAACGTACTTAAATATCTAAGATGGAGGAATGTTAAATATTCATTACGCTTAAACATTTGCGGTACGAATGAAATGGAGTAGAAGAATTCCTTTGACTTTCAACCTTAACAAGGAAGCTTGTCAGGGTTCCCTCAAATAATTATACCATTAAAGTTTTCTATGTCCATATATCAAGCAGAGGTTTGCGGTTTCTAACAATAAAGATCTCTATCCATCTAACAGCGTGGTTCGTTCACTACTAGAAAAAGACCTCTCCATGATTTTGCCACTCTTGGCGGTCCTCCTGGAAGAAACGCCCATACTCACACACGCTGGGCACGCGGGTTGGTGAGCGCGGTGCCGAAACCCTTGCACCAGTGACGCCGCTGCCCGTCACTAGTCTGTTTTAAGGCCTGGCAATTAGGGATGGATATACCGCCATCCATCGATCCCAGGCAATGGTGGGCCGCCTGGTTTTGCCTGAGAGCTGTTCTCTTACTCTCCCCCAAATAATTCGGGAGTATTTGCGAGTAAGATGGTGGTACCTCCACAGTCGAGCCCGGCATCAGCTCTACCACCTACCATTGTTATATGACATACATATATTTATTATAATGACTTCTTTTTAATATATATTGTTCATTTTCAATTTCGGACTTGAACTAAAATTACCTAACAATATAAATTACACTCTTAAACTTGAAAATAATTACAAAAAATATACCTCTTCTAAAATTGACCCCTGCGGCATGGTTCCCAGAACGCTGGCCACATTTCCTCTTTGAATGACCAAACTTATACGTTGGCCGAGGAATGCGCCAGCCCTGTGGTCCCCCGATGTTTCCACTAAAAGTGTAGTGACTAAAAGAACTGATAGATTTTTTACTAGTTTTTTGGCGCTGGGACCCCACGGGCCGAAAGTTTCAACCCCAAACGGCTCAAACATATAAAAGCTTCCTAAGGACGCATATTTGCGCCGTTTGGAGTTTTCAGCAGTTTCGGCGGCCCCGATGGATTGGGAGACGTGGAAGGGCGCCAGCGTATCGACGCAGGTCGCATCCCACACTAGCGGCCTCCCCTGTCTCCAAGGTATTAAAGTCATACCGTCGGGTCTCCTGCCATCGTCACGTGCAATGCCTGTTGGTTCCAGAATAGCAGGCACGTTGACGGTAGCAAGACCCCTTCGGATGATCATTTAGGGCCGCATGGCGAGAGCGCCGACCCGCACTCAATCGACAAGACAGCCCGTGGTGTCCCAGGTTGTCAACATCGTGGCCGCAGGGGCAACAAGACGCAGTGCAACGGCCACCCTGAACGAGTTGTCATCCAACAGGGTTCCGATGTTGGACTACGGCAGAGCCTGTCTAAATAATAAAATCTAAATAAATGTTTTTTCTCACGAACGCGAGGCATTTCTGTCGTTGTAACTAATGTCCAACAGCTACATGCCGAAACTCAAGCCTTTAGGTCTTCAAATAATTAATCGATTCTATATTAAAAAAAATTGTTTAATTTTAAATTCTGTCACTACTTTGTAAAGTTGTTTTTTGTTTATTTTGACTGAAGACAAATAAACATCTTTTTATTTTATTTTCTAAACCGAACCCGATATTCTGTTGGATGATGCACACTTGACAAGCAAATTCATTGTAATATGAACTAAGGAATTTGCTTACTTCTGCCATTTTGCTCTTTTCCGAGATTTTGGGGCTCGACGGGTTCTGGTATTTATTATAAACACATCGTCACGACATGAATCCCCGAGGGGGTGTCAGAGTTGTTCCAGAGTGTGGACTCCGGGCACAAATACGGACCGAAGCACGCGTACCGAACACAAATGTGACTCTACGGGATTTGAACCAGTGACCTCCGGATTACGGTAGAGTTCTCGAACTACTGGACTACAGAGGTGGCCAATTTTCATCTTACACTAGCCTTTGCTCGCGCGTTTATTCAATCTTTGCCCCATTTGAGGCTTGGGAGTTATTTTATTAACACCACTTATATGTTGCTATTATATAACACCCAGTAAATGCCTATACGATGACCAGGGTCAGTAAAATGATAATAAAAAAACGCATTCAAATCCGTTGAGTGGTTCTCGAGTTAAAACAAAACACAAAGGCAGACAAAAATTCAAAAAATGGTAGTTTTGGCTTCAGTACAATACTTATACAAATTTCTAACCCATTTCGATAAAAAATTTAAACATACACCTATATTTTATTAGTAAATTAGCTATTAAGAATTTTATATCTTTTTCCTAGTTTAATTTCAATTTATTTTCAAGTGGTAGATAGATAGCCAAATTTAAGTAGACCTTTTGGTAGAAAAAATTACTCCCAAATGTATAGAAACTATCTAGTGCTATTTCGTTAAAATTATAGGTATTAAACTGAAAGAACCCTTTTAAGGGATTACATTCACAAAGGGTCTTTTGTTTTACGGTTTCGCTCTAGTTTAGGGGCAAATTAATAAAACATTCAATAGAAATATCGACTCAAAAGAAGAAAAATAAAATTGGAAGGTTACAATGGTTTAAAATTTTAGTAGACAGTAGGTAGGTACCATGGCGTTCACCTATTAACAATTACATTTTTGATTGGAATGAATTTGCTAAGGTAAAATTCCAAAACATTTTTTTATTTTTATTTTTCTTTTACACAGCAACTGCTTTCTAATTTATCATTATCATACAATAATGTTATAGAGAACCCTAAGACGCCTTCCAGCGGCTTTGTGGCTTTAAGTATTTACAATTTTACACCAATATCTCTAATAGGTACCGAACTTAGAACTTTATGACCAGAGTGAGCCAATAGTATTCAAATTCGATTGTCATATGGCTATTCGGCTAAGCAAATAAGACGTACTTTTTTGGTTGTCAACAACAAAACAAGACAATTGTATTAAATTGACAAAGGTGCTATTGTGTAAGCCAATGGTATTCAAATTGATTGTCATGTGGCTATTCGGCTAAGCAAATTAGCCCGTAGGACAATAGAAATCGTACATTTTTGGCTGTCAATTTGTTGTTGACAACCAAAAACGTACGATTAGTTATAGTAGGTATTGTAAATAAACCAATAAATGTGAAAAAATATTTAAAGTTTGTAAAACATGATATTTATTTACTTCAGAAAACATTTATTTTAGTTATCTATAGAACTCGGGTGGAATTAAATTCCATAATTGCTATGAAGCAAAAAGTTTACCCATTTACACTGTACACTGCAAACTGCCAACAATTTCGTTTGATGTATTAAACAAATAATCCACTATTCAAATACTTGTGGAATATGATAAAACGCCACTCAAAATGCATCTGCTGCATCGCCTATCTCTAACTTTCGAAAAAAACACATTGGAGGGCCTCTCTATCGATCACTTACTATGCAGAGATCAACAAACTATAGTATATCATGTCCAAATCTGATCACATAGCTCTTAAAATAGGTACCATACCTTGCGCCTTATGCAACAATCCAGAAAACACACAAAAACAATCACTTTTCACTTAAAAATCCACTAAAACTTACAAAAATAAACGCGGACAACTCAGACGCATCGTACACGGACGCCATCAAACGAAAACTAACCTAAAAACTGCTGCACATTGCGTTCCGTTACCACATCCCGGCTATAAACTTTAGGGGAATCATAAAAATTTACGCTCCCAAATTCAACAAGTCCGAATGGGACTTTGTTCGACCCTGCTATTGAAAGTGGCGCTGCTATCGATTGGAGAAGAGAATAATAGACTCTATTTGCGGACACTAAAAGCGATACTTCGTTTCCTGTTTATTTGTATGGGAAGTTTCGATAGCGCGGGTTTTACTTTCACAGTATCGGTTAGAACGGAACGCATCCTTTTGTGCCGGGATTTCTACCTGCGCTCAGGCTTTTTTCTTTCTTTTTTTTGTGTTCGAAGTTTGAAAGATGGTTTAAATTTCGACCATGTGTATTTATCGTGAGGGCTTGTTATTTTTCTAACGGTTTGGTTACTTGGGAAGTGATTGGGAGGTAAAGTGATTGCCCTGAATGTTAGGCAGTTTCTGCGAATTTCTGGAATGTTAGAAGTAGATTATGTACCTTGCTCTTCCAATTTTCATTGATCTAGTATTTGATTGGATTTTAATTCGCTGAACAAATTAGATCAGCTGTTCCATACAATTTGGTAAGTATTTCTTCCGGGGTTTTTTAGTGTTGGCTCCATAGTAAAAGTTGTTTGTATAGATGTGTAATAACTCCAGTTTTCGTCTTTTATACCTAGGTACATATGACTAAAAATTTATTTTAAGAAATCATTTTTAATTTTTATATACTATATGATCTAAAACTAAATTTCAAAACAAAGGTGCAGAATTAGAGGAGAATTCAGGTAAAATTTCCGGAGTTCTGTTTGGTTATCGTACCAATCAGGTTAAACCGCCAGAAAATTATAAATTTTATGCACCAAATCAGGATTAACCTGGTTACCTATGCCTAGCTAACGAAATCTAGAACAAAAATAATAAGGTAAAATACTACTCGGTGTAAGTAAAAAAATCGGTTGAATAGTAGCATAATGTTTTAAGTAATTGCCATAAAGTTATTCGGAGTTCTCAAATATTTAATTCTTTGAGCGAGAAAATTATTTTTACATAAAGAATTTTTTTCTTAAATCTGAATGAAGAATCAATTTATTAAATGAAGACATAAAATTTTTGAAAAGAGTGTAGTACATTTTTTTTATTACATTCGCATTCTCAAAGTGACGAAAAGACCGCGATAAGTGGTCGACTACCGTAACCTTAAAACAAACTTAATTCCGTACCTACAAGATAATATTCTCGGGATACAGAAAACAAACTTACCGTAGGTTGTTTAAGCAACTTAGAATTTTCTTTTACCCTAGACATGAAGTGCAGTGTTTTCTATATCGGGTATTTTTATTTTTATCAAAGTAGGTATTTCAGTTATTGAAATATTTCTGCTGAAACTCACCCTGTTTTCGCTTTTCTGTTCTCACAGAAGGACCCACCTGTATAAAAACAGTTTTCTTCGGAAAAGAAGAGATGGGATCAAAATATTGCCGGAAAATCGACTGAAAATGTGCAGAATAATTCTACATTTTGACCCTTACTTAAAATGTGTCTTTAATAGCAGATTTTTCTTACAGGTCTAGTTAATTAAGAATTCAAGTGTCTTAAATGAAAATTATCATCTTATTTTCGTAGAAAGTCACAAATTAGTTTCATTAAAGAAACTATCTTCTTATATCAACTCCTGATTTTCATTTGATAAAAGGTTGAAAGATGACGAAATTTAAAACAATAAATTTCCAAATCTTTTTTCCGTGGACTATCGTAAAATTTTAAATAGATTTTTTGTTTCCATACCATGACAATTTATTTCCCATTTTGTGTTATTATCTTTTTTTAACAAGCTTCAACCAATCACGATTGGTCATTCACATCAGCAATTCCAAATGTTGTTACGTCATCGTCATCACATTGTCTATGAATCATGTGACACAGATTTTTTATTTGTGGTAATTTAGCTCTGATTCAGAATTAAACTTCTGTTTCAATTAAACCACTGATTGGAAGCGACTGGAGTTTGCCATGCTAGTCATACTGGTCCATTAATTAAAAACTGTTTGCATTTAATTTTATTTGTAGCATAAGTAAATAAATGCTTTGTCTATTATCTTCAGTCGTTGAACTATAGGATAGGTGACCTTGCTTGATATACTGGAGACTCGGTAAGTGTACCCTTTCTGTGGAATAAGCAAAATAGAATGTACACTTCTTATACTAATTGAGTCGAGGTAGTTCTTGAACAAGTAAAGGTACAAAAAAATATTTTTCGTCGTCACAAACTGGGTCATTCATTGAACCTTAGTCCCGACCCCTTACCGAGTCTCCAGTATGAATTTGGCTATATCAACCAAAGTCACTAATATAGAAAGCTCCAAGTTCCATATTTTTTATGTAAACCCAACCTGGCTTAAAATTAATTTGAAAAGAGACAAAATCGGGATAACCTCCCCTTGAAATTTAAATGTAGATATCCGAAAACAAATTCCGAAACAACGACATACCCGCGACAATGTCAAGGAGTGTACAAGGGTAGATAAAGGTCGATCCACACTGGAGCAACTTTAATCGAGTCGAGTCGGATTACCTCGTGTAGTGTGACCGCGGTCTTACAGGTCATTCTGATCTAGTCCTCGAATTTAAAGCGATATACATCGTAATAACCAAATCTTCTGAATATATAAAAGGCAAACCTGACTGACTCATCTATCAAAGCACAGCCGAAACTACTGAACGGATTTCGCTGAAATTTGGCATACAGATAGTTGTAATGACGTAGGCATCCGCTAAGAAAGGATTTTTGAAAATTCGCCCCCTAAGGGGGTGAACCGAACTCCACGCGGACAAAAGTTAGTATAGGATAAGATTAAAATGCCGTCTGTGTCTCTGTCTGCAGCATAACGCAAAAATGGCTGGGTCGATTGAGTTAAAATTTGGTATGCATGTGGGATAACAATTAATTTGGGACCCCAGAAAAAATCGGAAATCATGTAATACATCACATTTAAAAAATATAAAAAAAATTCGTGTGGGGTGTGTCAAAAGGTATTTTTGTAAAAGCAATCTACTTTGACGGGTTTGATGGAATTCGTACATTCTGTAAATAACATTGGGGCGCATGAAAGGAGGTACAACCGCTCATTACTCCAAATATACCCCACCCTGGACAGTTAGACCAAGTACCAACTAACTGACAAGGTGGAAGGCTGCAGCCTTGGGTTGTCATCCTCCTAATGAAGCCATGCCGCCAAGGGTTCGTCGTATTTTCGTATGACATCATAAGAAACCGTACCGGGACACTGATTACTCTATTTTCTTAGGTACGTTCTGGGCAAGCACGCGTCATCCTAGGTATATTTTCTTTGTTAATTAAGCCAAAATTATTTCTCTTTGATATTCTCGAGGCTCATTCCTGCAGACAAACTTTTTATACAGTTTTGCAGGGCACTGCTTAAATGGATGAGATTGTTTCGTGGTTAATAATTAAAATAAATAAATAAAAATAATAGACGCTTTAGACGCGGTACTGACCATACACAAGAAAAATGTGAATTAAAAAAAGTGTGCAAATGCAGTGAACCTAAATTAAATTGCATTGTTTTAGAATGAACTGCCGCGCCGTCACAATGCCGATATGGTAATTTTGTTAGGGCAATGTTGCAGAAAACTAGGCTTTACCCGACGCATACATGTTGCAGGCAAAGTTAGCCGTTTGCGAGATGACGCCTGTCTGTTTTGAAGTTGCCTAGTTGATTTTGATAACTTTTAAATGCGTTACTGATGTTGTTTGGTGATTGTTTTAAGTTGTATCCTGCTTTTTAATGCATGTTTGTAATTTGCAACTTAAGAGGATAGTCCCCGAAAAACCATAATTTATTCTGACTTGTTTGAAGAATCTAGTAACGCTACATACAGAATAAAGTACTTCTGCCAAGAATATAATGCACACTGTTATAGAAACAGAATCTTCAGAAGTCATTCAAATATTGACAATACTTGTAAAAAACCAAAGATGGCACTTAAGAAAGTTTTCATGTCGAGACTTAAGATAATTTGAGCGAAATCCCATATACATAAAATTTATGGATTTAAACCTGTAAAAATTTTACTAAACCCTGAAACGAACATATATATACTTCACACAACCTTTAAATAATTTTTATAATTATATATTTTTATATATTTACAACAACACGTTATAATAACCAGATATATTTCGACAATTGTCGGCATCAGTGGAATAAAAATAAAAATAAATTATAATATTATGTGACAAAATGTTCAAATGATGTAGATGATTGACAGACAGAAAAATACCGGCCAAGTGCGTGTCGGGCCACGCGCAATGTAGGGTTCCGTAGTTGCCCGGTACATATAAGTTGGTCTACTAATACAAACCACGCCAAACTTCTGGTCCCATACATTGTAGGGGACCAAAAGTTTGGCGCGACCTGTACTCGTAAACCTGTAAATCCTACTTAGCTGTGATAGTTTTCCTTTTAAATTCTTTATATATAGTACTTCTGTGAATTCTTTCACATTTCTATAAACAACCGTTTAGCCGGCAGGGGGGGGGGGGGACGACGCTCCACTCAAACTAAAATTTTCACTTTAAAGCTTAATATTTATATATATAAAAATGGTTTTCACACACCCATAACGTTTTTGAACGACCTATCCAACGATGCCCCACACTATGGGATAGACGAGAACAAAAAAATCATCCCCAGTATACCGTGAGAGGTACCCCTAAAAAAAAATTTTTTCAAGATATTATTTTACCATTTTGTCGGCGTGATAAATATTTATATCCATGCCAAATTACAGCTTTCTAGTACTAATAGTCTCTGCGCTAAGCCGCGGACAGACGGACAGACGGACATGGCGAAACTATAAGGGTTCCTTGTCGAAATAATGATGTGTATGGTCTTTTTGCTGTGGAGATAGAAATTAAATTTATCTTTGTCTATTTCTGTTCTTATTATGATAATGGGCACCAAGCGACCAAATATAGGACCCTTCCCATGTTCTGAGTTGAACGTCTATGAGTGATGCTGAGAATGATTTTATGATGCGTGCGGTGAAGCAATTTAATTTAATCACCTTTAAATAATAAAATTAGCGATAAATGACGACATTTTGATTATTTTCCAAAATACATCCCTCTCGCATTGAAGGTCTTTCCACATGGGGTAACAGAGACAGTTGCAAGCGCGATCTATCTTCTTAAAATGGAAAATTAACGGGGAGGAAAACTGATTTGGGGCCGTCCATATATTACGTCATTTGGAATTAGGGGAGGGAGGGGGGGTAATATCATGAACACACGAGTCGATGGCAATAATGAGGGGGTCTGGTCAAAAGAAGAAAACTATTGCTTAAACAATATTATTGATTTTGTAATACAGGTAAAATTACATCAGTTTTGTGAGAGGGCGGGGGGGGGGGGGTCATTAGATAATGATGATAGGATGGTTGTAGAGGGGGGGGGGGGGGTCAAAAATCGGCGAAAATCCATGACGTAATTATTGGTCAGCCCTTTTGTGACCTGCTATGAAAATTTGTGTTTGGTAGCGCAGTAGAAGGCTGAGGATGCCTCCAATAAGCACGGAGTGGCAAACTATCTCTTGTAAGTTAGCAACTCGTCTCATCATTCTAAGACTACTTATAACTAATGTACATAAAAGATTTAAAAATATACTTATATCAGAATATCAAAAAAATGGCCAAGTGCGATTCAGTTTCACGTACAAAGGGTTCAGTTGAACCGAACACAAGTTAATGTGCACCGCGGGCATAGTAAAAACAGACTAGTAAGCTATCTTCACAGAGATGTCGCCTGCGCGGCTTATATGTGTGCGAGCCTGCACGTACGAACCACAGCACGCACAGAACGACAATATCTCAGGCGGTTTCTGGCGGTGTGACTAGGGTCGGCTGTGCTCCGCAGTCGCGCTTACGTACGCCGCGCTACAGAACAGATAGGTATTTTGTGGCCGCGCGCCGATCGTCGCATCGCCGCTAAATAAATTGACAGCCCAGCAGCAGTGGGCATTGTTCGCGGGAGTTGTTCTACTATTATGTTTTTACTATGCCGCGGGCCTTGAAGCCACGCCCTCTGGGTTAGCAGGCGAGCGCTCTACCACCCGGGCCACAAAAGCGGTACAAGTTTATAAAATTCTTTATTTACGGCACAAACAGGTGCATCTGCGGTAGTTGTAACAAAAAAACCAAAAACTCATTAAAAAAGAAACACCCCACAAAACTCTCGCCAATACCTAATTGACTATATTCAAAACAGTTCCGGCACGGAACCGAACGGAACAGAAACTATGAGAAAATGCAATTTACAATTTACCAGCCAGTCTTTCTGTTGGATTAAGAAGTTGCTTTTTGGAGTCCTTTGCAAACAGCAGCCTCGGATGCAAATGTACGAGTAATCCGAGTGCCTAAATAGTGAACAGGTTCTGTTCCTGGCTGATAACGGGAACGGTTTTAACTTACACAGAAGAATAGGGAATCTTGATGTCGAGGGATCGGGGGACTCGTACCAGGCATCTCTCACATACTGGGAGATTGATAGAAATACCGATATAAACATAGTTAAATAGCGCTGTGATTTTTTCGTTATTAACGTTATCTAGTTTTTAAGCGAAACGGAAAACGAAATAAATATCGATAAATAACGGTATTTAATGCGCGTTAGAACAAAGAACGTTATGTTTCGGTTGTTAATATAAATAATCGTGCCTACAATTACGAGTTAATTGTATTTTATTATTTTTGCAATGTTATTTTACGGTTGTGAATTTTAAGATATAAGTAGTGATCAACTATGAAATTATTCACAGCGCTATGATTGGCTGATTAGTCGCTTAAGTATCGATTAGCGAGATTTCTTTAATTTTGAACTGACCAATAGACGTTATCTTCAATAACGATATTTTATAACACTATTTTAAGGTGTGCTTTCAACCTGTTTTGGCTCTTACACTATTCTCAACGATCCTCACAGGGATAGATAAATTATCTATGTTAAAAGAGAGTAAGTAAAAAGATTTGAAGTGAAGACAATATTTATTTTTATACGTTCCGTTTATCTTTCGTCCTGCTGGCAAAAACCAATTATCTCGATTTTGGTCGAAAATGAGTTAAATATAGAGATCTCATTTTTTCCCTCCTTACCTACTGGTAAAACCAGTTATTTGCGAAAACACTTAGTTTCTGAGATATCCAGTGCTAAAACCAAGCAAATGACAAGATTTGCAATTTCACTCTACGTAAAAACTAGTAGGTATACCTATAGATTGGAGTAAATCATTGAAAGAACAACTCGAGGTAATCGACAAGATTTAATTTTAGTTAACCATTTGTTTTTAGTATTTATATTGAAAGTCTGCGTAAAAAAGAAGCTTTTTTTTCATTTTGTTTTATTTTATGCTTTTCCTGCATAATTTAATGTTTTCTTATTCACTCATTCTAAAACGACGGAAGTCGCATCTAAGGATTTCAAAAGTCAATGTTCATTGCCAATAGATTATTTTTTTTAAAAACTTGGCAATGCTATGTCTGCTGTCACATGGCATGACAGTTGATTTTTTTTAAAACAAAATGAACTTAAAAGCAAAGGAAATTGTTTTTAAAATCCTGTGTTTACCATATTTTTAGTTTTTTGAAAATATATCTTTATTTAATCACGATTTAAATCTGAAAAAAAATATGATGCTGAGAAAGCCCATATCTCGAAATGGTTTTTACTTTTGCTTCAATTATTAATTTGTAATGTTCCATGTTGTCGATTGGTTTTTGTAGCAGGACGGCGTATTATCAGACGGGAATTCCAGAACTTTTCGTATAAATGAATAGTTAAATTGTGAATGTTGTGTTTGGATGCTAATGGTTCTAATGCAGAAATTCGTATACAAATGTTGCACTGAGAAGATCTTTAATATTTCGAGGCGCTTTTATAAGCACGGGGGATTAAAACTGCGAAGGTATTGCACGCCTTAAGACTGGAGGCGAATAAATTTACATTAAGTGTTTGTTTACCTTAAACCAGTGGTTCTTCAACTGTGGTGCTCTCTCTGGAACGCAGACTTACCACCGCTCTCGGGCCAACCTAGAGGGCGTGCGGAAAGCTGACTTACTACCGCTCGGGCCAACCTAGAGGGCGTGCGGAAAGCTGACTTACTACCGCTCGGGCCAACCTAGAGGGCGTGCGGAATACAGACTTACTACCGCTCGGGCCAACCTAGAGGGCGTGCGGAATGCTGACTTACTACCGCTCGGGCCAACCTAGAGGGCGTGCGGAAAGCTGACTTACTACCGCTCGGGCCAACCTAGAGGGCGTGCGGAAAGCTGACTTACTACCGCTCGGGCCAACCTAGAGGGCGTGCGGAATACAGACTTACTACCGCTCTCGGGCCAACCTAGAGGGCGTGCGGAAAGCTGACTTACTACCGCTCGGGCCAACCTAGAGGGCGTGCGGAAAGCTGACTTACTACCGCTCGGGCCAACCTAGAGGGCGTGCGGAAAGCTGACTTACTACCGCTCTCGGGCCAACCTAGAGGGCGTGCGGAAAGCTGACTTACTACCGCTCTCGGGCCAACCTAGAGGGCGTGCGGAATGCTGACTTACTACCGCTCTCGGGCCAACCTAGAGGGCGTGCGGAAAGCTGACTTACTACCGCTCGGGCCAACCTAGAGGGCGTGCGGAATACAGACTTACTACCGCTCGGGCCAACCTAGAGGGCGTGCGGAATGCTGACTTACTACCGCTCGGGCCAGTCTAGAGGGCGTGCGGAAAGCTGACTTACTACCGCTCGGGCCAACCTAGAGGGCGTGCGGAAAGCTGACTTACTACCGCTCGGGCCAACCTAGAGGGCGTGCGGAAAGCTGACTTACTACCGCTCGGGCCAACCTAGAGGGCGTGCGGAATACAGACTTACTACCGCTCGGGACAACCTAGAGACGTCATCGTCACAATTGCACGTTCTCGACTCGTATAAGGAGAGGGGGCGCGCGGGGGGATACTGCGGATCTGACAGATAACTTCATGCCTGTCTTCTTGGTTGTCTAGAACTAGAACTATAGGTGATCGACTGGCGTACAAAATCTGGCATGGGATGTATATAAAAAGTAAGAAAATATAACCTTTGCCGAAGGGCGGCGAAGATTCCTATGCGCATTATTTAATTTGTACTACTGTACGTACAAATAACGCGCGAGCTGAATGCAGGCGGGGGTTGAGGCGAAGGGCGGGAGTAAGTACCCCAGCCATCCGCACACCTCCTTCGCACGTCTGCTGTGTAGTGTTGTGTGCGTAGAGAGAACGGTTGTATGTATATAGCGCATTCCTTAGCTCTGCATTCAACTCACGCGCTATCTGTAGGCTGAGATATCAACATGAAGGTTTTTTATCGCATGACTTTTAAATCATGAGTATATGTTTTGAGCGAAGCCCACGGCCTTAAAAAGCATAAAAAAATCAAAATCTAAAGTTTTTTTTTCAAAAATCAATTTGTTTGTATTACACTCGAACCCTCGCCTATTACTTCGGCTGACGAGTAACATCAACTTCTTAACTGACCAGGAATATTTTAGTGCGAATTTGATCACTGTTTGAGTCATTACCAAATTTAATTACGTTCGGAGGAGGTACGTGTCTTTCAAGCCTTTAGTTAGAACAGAGATGGCGCTGCAATCACTACAATTGCAAATGGTGTCGGAAAATTAAGGGAGATAATCCCTTTTTTCTAAAATGTAATTACACGTTCAGAGTAAAATCCACTATAGAAATAAATTTCTATATTTTAAACACTTAGGGATTTATCCATCGCAGGGAGATACAAATTAACATAATATCATTGCGGTATAGAAACGCAGAAGAAAAGTAAACTGGATGTGAGGAGCTCTGAGCCGGGATTCGAACCCGGGACCTCTCGGCACGTGACGATGAAAGGTATGCAAAAAAGTTTGGGAGCCGCTGCAATAAAAGTGTCGATAAACGAGAACAGTTTGCAGTGAAAATGTTGAGAATAAAGCTGGAAATGCGATTTAGATACTTTTTGGAGAATTCATAGCAGTTGTAAGTAAGTAGAGACGTAACAATAAACTAAACTACAGACACTAGTGATCCTACTGAAAAAAAATTTGTGAAGAGACTTGAGCAAAAAAAAAAAAAACGTTTTTTGTAGCCTTTATATACTTGTTCCAGAACAACCTCCACTCTATAGGAAGTGAAAATTTCATTTTGCGTATTTCACAAAAAGGGTCAATGAACCTTGGTCCTGACAACTTACCGAAACTCCAGTATGAATTTGGCTATATAAACGAAAGTCACCTTATATAGGGTGAAATTCAGTCAACCGCCTAAATTCATACCGGAGCATCACATCAGGAACCAAGGTTTAATGACACCCCAGGTTAAATTCGAAAAATATTTTTTTTTGCCCCATTTTGCCTGCAACAGGAATTTTACTTGAACTAGTCTAGTAGTAATGGGAACAAAAATTTATTTTTTATGTTTTCGCCAAATTTCACTTTGTCCAAGTGAACAATCCAACAGTGAAAGAATTTTCAAAATCGGTTCAGTAGTTTCAGAGATTACTCCGTACATAATTAATTTTACCTCTTTATAATGTGTAGGCACATAGTGTTTTTTTGAGGTTCTGTTATTTATTACAATAGTATTCTATAGGTATATAGTATATACCTAATATACTATACCGGGTGTAAATAGACTGCTATTCTACCACATATTCTACTGACCCTACTGAACCACTTTTCCCAAGAATCATACCCGCGGACAACCTTAGTTTAGGAAATAATTGAGTTCCAAACGAAATGCGTGAACCTGAACCCTAACGCACCGACATACGGGCGAGTTTCGAGAGAGCGTCGTCCGTCAAACAGCTGTTACGTTGCAGCGTTCTAAAATAGACCTTCCTCCTACGAGATGATAAAGTCTTTGAGTTACAGTTAAATATCCTTTTCTCTGAAGATTTTCGCGGGTTTTTTTTTCGAATAGTTGTTCAGTATGATCAGTTTTATTTAATGGTCGCACTCTATTTACACCGTGTATACGATACTGTTAAACATACTCACTAATAATAATAATATAATATAATTTTAATTTCGCTCTGCTGTCGTTCGGTCAATTCGTCCTTATGTCACGGGTCCCTACCCTAGCTTGGAGATCTGAAATTATGTTGTGTAAAATATTGACCAAAATCCGAATATTGAATTAAACATTTAATTAAATTAATTTTCAGGAGGGTCCCATGCATGAAAAAGTAGCCGATTTCTTTTTCATGTCATTGTCTAGAACTCATTAAGGCTTGGCCCATGGTGCACGATAGTCTTATTGATTGAATTTGAACTTCAGTATGTTGCCAGAAAGTCTTCATTAGAACGCTCGCTTCGCGCGCTGCGGCACGCACAACAGTGAATTTTCGAGGTTTTTCTGGATTTTACGAAAAAATATTTGTTGCAGGTATTTTCTAGCTTTACATATGAAAATAAACTACGTTTTCTTGCTATAGCAGTAATTTCAGACATAAAACTTAAGCTGCTTAGATAAAAAACGTATTTATTACTTTAAAAAAAACGTCATTTTCAATAATAAATTTTATCAAGTGAAATGTGTCCAATTAGGTAACTGTCTTTAGAAAAGAAAGATAAAGGTCTGAAAGGACATGATGTGTGAGTTTTATATTGATCAGGTAAGTAGTTGACTAAGCATATTTAGGCAAAAAAAATTGAAATGTAGATGAACAAGCCTTAGGCAGAGTACCAAAATGTTTTTTATATTTTCTGTCTCCAACAAAAAGAAATCGGGGGCCATTAAAATTGTCAGTTTTAGGCCATTTTTGTTACGGGGTATATCTCAAAAACTAAACTAGTTAAGAATTTGGAATTTTCTGTATATTATGTGCCATATACTGTGTTTATAAATACTGACAGCGCTGATTTTTAACACAGGTTTAGGATTACGTACCCGAATACTCAACCAACTTAATTTTGCACCTTTGTTTCTCACATTTTGTAGGTCCCCATAAGTTTGTAATTTTTATTAAACACATTTAAGACTTTTTAAAAATTAAATTGGCACAGAGGCCTCAGGGCGTGAGTCCTAAGCGCACTTGACCGGTTTTATTATCATTAAATACTTACTAGGAAAACTCTTCCTGGAAATCTTTTGGCGAAAACGATTTTAATACTAGTCGCTTGAATAAATTCATAAATTTCATAGTCAAACACAGCATTTTCAGGTAATAAATACTGCGCCTTTCACAGCGAAATTTTCAGGGAATAACGAGAAATGCATAGACTGAAACAATATTGTCTCATCTTGTATTCGTATGTGACAGAAATTACTACATACGTGCATAGCATGTACATGAAATAACGCTCTCTTTGAGTATAGTTTTTGTGAATTTTCCATCTATTTGTCGATAAATTCAGAATATATTTTTCCTTAACCCTTAAATGCATGAGGTTTCATTTTTGCATGAAATTGAAAACAGAGATAGAAAAATACCTAAAATATACGAAAAAAAATAAAAAATTTATATAGTGCGTGTTTTTGCACCTGAAAACAATATCAAATACTCTCTTTAACAATTTTTCCCGCCACAGTGCGAGAAAATACAAAAAAAAAAACGAAGAAAAATAAATAACATAATTTTAGAGTAAAAAAAATAAAAGCTGTTGCCAAACATATTTTTAGCTCATATACTCGTATTTAGATTATAAAATAAAATTATGTAAGTATAAAATAAATAAAAAACCTTAGTATAATTTTCGATACAAGATGCATTTAAGGGTTAAAGTGTACTGCATGAAACCCGCAAGTCACTGAACTCCAAAGGTGATTGTCACACAACTCCATCGCACGCACACATTTATACGTGTACTTAATTAAAACTGAACCCATGTTCTTTCACCTACGTAGGTGGTGAAACACACTTTAGAGTGTTTTATTTCTTTAATTTACATGCAACAGCTTTGGCTGTTTGTTAGGAGCCTTCTGGAGTGGCATTTACCGAGATAAAACCACCGATTACTTCAAATACGCCTGGATTACCCAAAACCATGCCACCAAGAGACTCGCCGTATACTGACGTGACGTCATGAAAAATCGTACCGAAAGAGCTATCAGCTTTCCGTCAGTTATCGACTTCAGCAGATGATACGAAAGACATATACAAATTGATTAACGTCTGTTTTCACTCTCCCATAAATTGGGCCAGCAAGCTTCATCCTCATCGAAGCTTCCATCGGGCACCTTTTTCAACGAAACCATAAAAAACTACTAGGAGTGCATAAACTCCTAACAAGCGTTATCTATTTACCTTAGTACAGAACAGACTGCATCGGGCTAAACGAATTAGATGATGAGTCCAGCGACCAACTTCTAAGCTTTATTAGTGTTGCTTGTATAAGTCACACACACATGTGTAGGAGGAATAAGGTTGCCAGCTTAACTTAAGCTACTTATATACAAGTCGTTTGTTTGACTATCGTTTTGCTGAGGGTTGACTTGTGATGGAATAATTAATATTGGTATGATTATTTATTGCAGTTTGTAATGGTTTTACGGGTTTGACGGTTTTTCATCAAAAATTGAATTTACTGTGTCCGTGTCGCCGCAAGCATAACTCGAAATTTATTTATGGCTCATTAAATACAATTGTTTTGTACAAACAAATCTTATAATTAAGATTATGTTTTTATATGCGAAATCCATCGCTTTGGAATACTCTAAATATTATTATTAGAGTGCATTACAAGCTAGTTACAAAAATATTCGGTGGACAACTATGGTGGAAAAATTCAACGTTCTAGGTAAATACCTCGGTGGCGCAATTGGTAGCGCGCTTGTCTTGGAAACAAGAGGTCGCAGGTTCGAATCCTGACCCGAGGAATTTTTTCAAATTCTTCTCTTTACATTTGTTTCTCATTTATCTTTTCTGGTTTGTAATGCACTCTAATAATAATATTTAAATCATATTATTTCTTACATAGGGGTCAAAAAAAGGCCAAAACTGTTTTATGTAATAAATGAACAGCCCCCAAGGGTTTTTTGGCGTGCCAGCAGTAGAACAGGAGGTTCTTCGCGTTTCCGATTGTAAGTCGTTCTGCGGGTCGAACACATTTATTTGTCCTACTTGCTCTTTCCCGCATATCGAATTTTTAATCGTGCGAGCGAGCAAGTATGATTCCGCATGTTAGACCTGACCTGACGTGGTAATAAAATAAACCAAGGTGGCAACCCTCACAGACTTAGCTACCTGCACTGAATTTAGTATGTCAAATCAAATCAAATCAAATTTCTTTATTGAACAATTAGTTTACAAAAAAATATTGCTAAGACTCTGAACCCCAAACTAATATAATTGTCCTTTGGGGAACAGTGTGAATGTAGTTTTGCACGACTAAGCTTAGTTCATCTGGTTTAGAAAAAAGTGCGTGAGAGATTAGGGAAGGTAATGGACTTATCTATTACCTTGTTTGAAATTAATGAAAGTAATAAAATTTGTACAGTGTGGATGAAATAAAATTAAAGAAAGACATAAATTACCTAACTTCATCATCTAAAGCTAAGTAGGTTTACCAGCTAAAGCAATAGCGTTAGATGTTGAAGTTAGACAATAAGGACTCTGAGCGCGTAAAAGAAGACCTTAATAAAACTACTTTAGTGCCACCTTTACCTATAAAGGTACCTATCACTTAATGAGGTGTAGGACACAAGAGAGTCTCTACTTTATATTCAAAAGATACACCACTCCTCCCACCCCTCGGACAAACAAACAGAACTTCGCAATTAACTTAGATGGCTATCGGTAAGTGTTGCCATAATTGTGCTTTAGAAACACCGTAGGGAATTGAAAAGCCAGTTTAAGAGGCCTGTAGTCAGTGGCTTGAAGTCAGTGGCGCACGCGGTCGCTATGCTTGCTATTTCATTCTACTTTCAACTTCGGATTATAGAGCACTGACTGACTGTTATTGGTTGGCGCGAACGTTCATTTCCCGAACTCGTACGGAACTAACCGAACACGGTGTGAGAGGCAAGACAACATTCATGTTTTGAAAAAACTCGAGAGTGGTTTTGGTTTTTCCCATGATTTCAGGAGAAATATCCCAAAAATTGAAATGAAAAAAAAAATTACCTGCGTAGAGAAAAGAAAAATAAAACTTAGTGATACGGTAAAATAAATAAAAGGTACAAAGTAAAATAATACAATGTGTTTTAAAAATAAAAGATAAGTGTGCCGTGTCAAAGGAAATAATGTAGGTTACAATTTTATTAACAGGCATTAATAATGTAATTAGCTTTAAGGCGCTACCTCAATAAAATCGGAAATTTTTGAAGTTATTTACCTGATTTTCAGAGGAAGCTACTAATTTGATAAATTAAGTAGTATATAAATATGGGTACCTTTTTCTAGTTTTCTAGTTTTCTTGAATACAGAAACGCGATTGCAGAACTTTCGCTCGATAGAAATAATTATTGAAATGAGGTCTCCTTCTACACTTTTTTTCATAGTATGCGAAATAGGAATGACATATAGACCTGGACGATATTTTATTAGATAGATTTTAACAATATCTAAATTTTGTGAATGTGAATTTAAGATAACTATTTTAGTTCATTTTATATTCATTTAAAACCGACAATTTGCAGTTTCTTCCGGAATCCGTCCCTCTCGCACTGCGGGTCGTTCCGCATGGAGTAACAGTGACCGATGAAAAATTCACATATCACCTTTAGAGTAATTTAAAGTCACTAAAACAAATAACAATATTTTGCAAGTTTAATTTGTTTTTTCGACAAAAGAAATCTTCGTCACTACATAATACATTTCCAAACGGCTGTTAGCAGTGTTTTTGTGTTGTCAGAACTGTCACAGAATAATCAACAGTCGTACACTCACTTTGTTTTGTACCTCCATCCACCCATCCACTTTTTAACTACGAATTTTATATCCGAACGTGATAATTGATTCGGTTTATGACTTGGGCCGATAGGCTATGGCGGGAGAGCAATAAATATGTAGTGGTAAAACGGCAAAAAATAAGAAAAATTCAATATACGAGTACTAGTATATATATGTACGGTGTAAAATAAAGCATATTTTCCATATATCACTATATTCACAATGTGAAACTGGCAACACGTTTTTACGTCTATTGGGGTCATTGACGTCAAAAAGGAGACTACCGAGTGACGTAATGACTGATTACTACAATTATCCTCGCGTACCCAAGCGTAGTTAGACTCACTAACCGACAAATCCTTTACTTCAACCGGGGTAGTAGGCTTCTGCGGCGGCTTGTCACCCCACATGACGTCACAATGACGCCAAGCGACTCGTCAGATCAGATCAGAATCAGTCGTTCGTCAGGTATCAACTTACGTAGATTTTGCGGGTGTCCCTGGACCCTCACCTGCTTTCACTCTTATACTTTCTGAGTGAGCGTCTTCATCTTAATTCTCATCGACGGTTTCTATCAGGGTCGGTAGAAACCAGGCATAAGAACATTGTGTATCAAAAAACCGGCCAAGTGCGAGTAAGACCTGCGCCGTAAAGGTTCCGTACGAAACAAAACTGCAAAATTCTGTTGATCGAGTATTCGGGTACGTAACTCTAAACCTATATTAAAAATCGGTGCTGTCACTTGTCAGTATTCGTTCTTTAAATGCACAGAGGAATGTTTAAATGGCACATACATACTATACAGAAAATTTCAAATTTCTGACGAGTATAGTTTTTGAGATACACCCGTAACAAATATTATCTAGAACTGACTTGAAGGCACGCATTTCTTAATTTTTGGAGATAAAAAAAAAACAAAAAATATTTTCTGCTCTACTTAATAAGTTCTAGACCTAGACCTCTCACAAGATAAGAAAAAAACATTTTTTCGGCTCTTTTGTCATGTATGGGATACCGCCAAAAATTGATTTAATTCAATTTTAAATTCAATATTCGGTTTTGGCTTAATATTTTACGCAACATATTCAAATTTCAGATCTATAACTCATTCCGTTTTCAAACCCGTGAAATACTGACGGACAGACGAACAGACAGCAGAGCGACATTAATAGGGCTCCACCTTTCCTTTTGGGCGCGGAATCCAAAAAAAGAAAAAGTAATTTCGTCCCAATAAATGGCAACACTTATCGGAATGATTGAACTACCCTCTAATTGAAACTCTATGTTCAATGCAAAGTAATATGTACTTAAGTGCCAAATAAGGAAGGGTTCCGTAATAGCGTGCAACGGACCTTAAGGGCATAAATATTCAGATGGAACCCTTATAATGAGTCATTGTCATTAGAGTGTCTAGGTGTGATTGTAGAAACAGTATTCCAATGTATTCTTAGCGTATCATCGGCCATAAATAGTCACTGATTATTTCTTGGTCCATCTTTCTTGGCCATCCATCCATCCATCAGTCTGTGTTCGTCCACTGCTGGGCATAAGCCTTTCCCAAATTTCGCCACTCTTGTCGGTCCTCCGTCCTCCTCATCCAGCCGCCACCCGCAACCTCCTTCAGGTCGTCGGTGCAGCGGGCACGAGGTCAGCCTACACTACGCTTTACTGTGTACGTGGTCTCCATTCTAACGCCTTTCAGCCCGTCAGCGATGAATATGGCCTGCCACTTCAATTTACTGATTCGACAGGCCTTCCTTGGCTGATCTGGCTGAATTTTTAGTACAGCGAAGATGTTACATGGAGATGCCGGGAAATAGGGTGCTATTTCGATAAAAAGGCACTTTTTGAAGTTGTATACCTGTTTTTCAGATGAAGCCACTAATTTGATAAATCAGTATATAAATTTCGGAACCTTTTTCTAGTTTTGTTCAGTACAGAAACGCGATTGCGTAACTTTCGCTCGATAGAAATAATTATTGAAATGAGGTCTTCTTCCACACTTTTTTTACAGACCTGAACGATATTTTATTAGATAGATTTTAACGATATCTAAATTTTCTCAGTTGGAAATTTTGATAGCTATTTTAGTTCATTTTATATTAATTTAAAACCGACATTTTGCTATTTTTCCGGAATCCGTCCCTCTCGCACTGCGGGGCGTTCCGCATGGAGTAACAGTGACCTTTGCAAGCGTGACATATCCTCTTACATATATTAATTCTATCTCGCACTGCGGGGCGTTCCGCATGGAGTAACAGTGACCTTTGCAAGCGCGACATATCCTCTTACATATATTAATTCTATCTCGCACTGCGGGTCGTTCCGCATGGAGTAACAGTGACCTTTGCAAGCGCGACATATCCTCTTACATATATTAATTCTATCTCGCACTGCGGGGCGTTCCGCATGGAGTAACAGTGACCTTTGCAAGCGCGACATATCCTCTTACATATATTAATTCTATCTCGCACTGCGGGGCGTTCCGCATGGAGTAACAGTGACCTTTGCAAGCGCGGCATATCCTCTTACATATATTAATTCTATCTCGCACTGCGGGGCGTTCCGCATGGAGTAACAGTGACCTTTGCAAGCGCGACATATCCTCTTACATATATTAATTCTATCTCGCACTGCGGGGCGTTCCGCATGGAGTAACAGTGACCTTTGCAAGCGCGACATATCCTCTTACATATATTAATTCTATCTCGCACTGCGGGGCGTTCCGCATGGAGTAACAGTGACCTTTGCAAGCGCGACATATCCTCTTACATATATTAATTCTATCTCGCACTGCGGGGCGTTCCGCATGGAGTAACAGTGACCTTTGCAAGCGCGACATATCCTCTTACATATATTAATTCTATCTCGCACTGCGGGGCGTTCCGCATGGAGTAACAGTGACCTTTGCAAGCGCGACATATCCTCTTACATATATTAATTCTATCTCGGACTGCGGGGCGTTCCGCATGGAGTAACAGTGACCTTTGCAAGCGCGACATATCCTCTTACATATATTAATTCTATCTCGGACTGCGGGGCGTTCCGCATGGAGTAACAGTGACCTTTGCAAGCGCGACATATCCTCTTACATATATTAATTCTATCTCGCACTGCGGGGCGTTCCGCATGGAGTAACAGTGACCTTTGCAAGCGCGACATATCCTCTTACATATATTAATTCTATCTCGCACTGCGGGGCGTTCCGCATGGAGTAACAGTGACCTTTGCAAGCGCGACATATCCTCTTACATATATTAATTCTATCTCGCACTGCGGGGCGTTCCGCATGGAGTAACAGTGACCTTTGCAAGCGCGACATATCCTCTTACATATATTAATTCTATCTCGCACTGCGGGGCGTTCCGCATGGAGTAACAGTGACCTTTGCAAGCGCGACATATCCTCTTACATATATTAATTCTATCTCGGACTGCGGGGCGTTCCGCATGGAGTAACAGTGACCTTTGCAAGCGCGACATATCCTCTTACATATATTAATTCTATCTCGCACTGCGGGGCGTTCCGCATGGAGTAACAGTGACCTTTGCAAGCGAGACATATCCTCTTACATATATTAATTCTATCTCGCACTGCGGGGCGTTCCGCATGGAGTAACAGTGACCTCTGCAAGCGCGACATATCCTCTTACATATATTAATTCTATCTCGCACTGCGGGGCGTTCCGCATGGAGTAACAGTGACCTTTGCAAGCGCGGCATATCCTCTTACATATATTAATTCTATCTCGCACTGCGGGGCGTTCCGCATGGAGTAACAGTGACCTTTGCAAGCGCGACATATCCTCTTACATATATTAATTCTATCTCGCACTGCGGGGCGTTCCGCATGGAGTAACAGTGACCTTTGCAAGCGCGACATATCCTCTTACATATATTAATTCTATATCGCACTGGGGGCGTTCCGCATGGAGTAACAGTGACCTTTGCAAGCGCGACATATCCTCTTACATATATTAATTCTATCTCGCACTGCGGGGCGTTCCGCATGGAGTAACAGTGACCTTTGCAAGCGCGACATATCCTCTTACATATATTAATTCTATCTCGCACTGCGGGGCGTTCCGCATGGAGTAACAGTGACCTTTGCAAGCGCGACATATCCTCTTACATATATTAATTCTATCTCGCACTGCGGGGCGTTCCGCATGGAGTAACAGTGACCTTTGCAAGCGCGACATATCCTCTTACATATATTAATTCTATCTCGGACTGCGGGGCGTTCCGCATGGAGTAACAGTGACCTTTGCAAGCGCGACATATCCTCTTACATATATTAATTCTATCTCGCACTGCGGGGCGTTCCGCATGGAGTAACAGTGACCTTTGCAAGCGCGACATATCCTCTTACATATATTAATTCTATCTCGCACTGCGGGGCGTTCCGCATGGAGTAACAGTGACCTTTGCAAGCGCGACATATCCTCTTACATATATTAATTCTATCTCGCACTGCGGGGCGTTCCGCATGGAGTAACAGTGACCTTTGCAAGCGCGACATATCCTCTTACATATATTAATTCTATCTCGCACTGCGGGGCGTTCCGCATGGAGTAACAGTGACCTTTGCAAGCGCGACATATCCTCTTACATATATTAATTCTATCTCGCACTGCGGGGCGTTCCGCATGGAGTAACAGTGACCTTTGCAAGCGCGACATATCCTCTTACATATATTAATTCTATCTCGCACTGCGGGGCGTTCCGCATGGAGTAACAGTGACCTTTGCAAGCGCGACATATCCTCTTACATAAATTAATTCTATCTCGCACTGCGGGGCGTTCCGCATGGAGTAACAGTGACCTTTGCAAGCGCGACATATCCTCTTACATATATTAATTCTATCTCGCACTGCGGGGCGTTCCGCATGGAGTAACAGTGACCTTTGCAAGCGCGACATATCCTCTTACATATATTAATTCTATCTCGCACTGCGGGGCGTTCCGCATGGAGTAACAGTGACCTTTGCAAGCGCGACATATCCTCTTACATATATTAATTCTATCTCGCACTGCGGGGCGTTCCGCATGGAGTAACAGTGACCTTTGCAAGCGCGACATATCCTCTTACATATATTAATTCTATCTCGCACCGCGGGGCGTTCCGCATGGAGTAACAGTGACCTTTGCAAGCGCGACATATCCTCTTACATATATTAATTCTATCTCGCACTGCGGGGCGTTCCGCATGGAGTAACAGTGACCTTTGCAAGCGCGACATATCCTCTTACATATATTAATTCTATCTCGCACTGCGGGGCGTTCCGCATGGAGTAACAGTGACCTTTGCAAGCGCGACATATCCTCTTACATATATTAATTCTATCTCGCACTGCGGGGCGTTCCGCATGGAGTAACAGTGACCTTTGCAAGCGCGACATATCCTCTTACATATATTAATTCTATCTCGCACTGCGGGGCGTTCCGCATGGAGTAACAGTGACCTTTGCAAGCGCGACATATCCTCTTACATATATTAATTCTATCTCGCACTGCGGGGCGTTCCGCATGGAGTAACAGTGACCTTTGCAAGCGCGACATATCCTCTTACATATATTAATTCTATCTCGCACTGCGGGGCGTTCCGCATGGAGTAACAGTGACCTTTGCAAGCGCGACATATCCTCTTACATATATTAATTCTATCTCGCACTGCGGGGCGTTCCGCATGGAGTAACAGTGACCTTTGCAAGCGCGACATATCCTCTTACATATATTAATTCTATCTCGCACTGCGGGGCGTTCCGCATGGAGTAACAGTGACCTTTGCAAGCGCGACATATCCTCTTACATATATTAATTCTATCTCGCACTGCGGGGCGTTCCGCATGGAGTAACAGTGACCTTTGCAAGCGCGACATATCCTCTTACATATATTAATTCTATCTCGCACTGCGGGGCGTTCCGCATGGAGTAACAGTGACCTTTGCAAGCGCGACATATCCTCTTACATATATTAATTCTATCTCGCACTGCGGGGCGTTCCGCATGGAGTAACAGTGACCTTTGCAAGCGCGACATATCCTCTTACAAATATTAATTCTATCTCGCACTGCGGGGCGTTCCGCATGGAGTAACAGTGACCTTTGCAAGCGCGACATATCCTCTTACATATATTAATTCTATCTCGCACTGCGGGGCGTTCCGCATGGAGTAACAGTGACCTTTGCAAGCGCGACATATCCTCTTACATATATTAATTCTATCTCGCACTGCGGGGCGTTCCGCATGGAGTAACAGTGACCTTTGCAAGCGCGACATATCCTCTTACATATATTAATTCTATCTCGCACTGCGGGGCGTTCCGCATGGAGTAACAGTGACCTTTGCAAGCGCGACATATCCTCTTACATATATTAATTCTATCTCGCACTGCGGGGCGTTCCGCATGGAGTAACAGTGACCTTTGCAAGCGCGACATATCCTCTTACATATATTAATTCTATCTCGCACTGCGGGGCGTTCCGCATGGAGTAACAGTGACCTTTGCAAGCGCGACATATCCTCTTACATATATTAATTCTATCTCGCACTGCGGGGCGTTCCGCATGGAGTAACAGTGACCTTTGCAAGCGCGACATATCCTCTTACATATATTAATTCTATCTCGCACTGCGGGGCGTTCCGCATGGAGTAACAGTGACCTTTGCAAGCGCGACATATCCTCTTACATATATTAATTCTATCTCGCACTGCGGGGCGTTCCGCATGGAGTAACAGTGACCTTTGCAAGCGCGACATATCCTCTTACATATATTAATTCTATCTCGCACTGCGGGGCGTTCCGCATGGAGTAACAGTGACCTTTGCAAGCGCGACATATCCTCTTACATATATTAATTCTATCTCGCACTGCGGGGCGTTCCGCATGGAGTAACAGTGACCTTTGCAAGCGCGACATATCCTCTTACATATATTAATTCTATCTCGCACTGCGGGGCGTTCCACATGGAGTAACAGTGACCTTTGCAAGCGCGACATATCCTCTTACATATATTAATTCTATCTCGCACTGCGGGGCGTTCCGCATGGAGTAACAGTGACCTTTGCAAGCGCGACATATCCTCTTACATATATTAATTCTATCTCGCACTGCGGGGCGTTCCGCATGGAGTAACAGTGACCTTTGCAAGCGCGACATATCCTCTTACATATATTAATTCTATCTCGCACTGCGGGGCGTTCCGCATGGAGTTTATTTATTTATTTATTTATTTATTTATTTATTTATCGCAAAATTTAATGGCAAAAGTACATGCAGAGCGCTGATCAATAGGTATGGAAACTGGGTTTGACTGATGCATTGCTTTACTTATGTATAAATTGTGGCAGTAGCAGCCCAAAATAGACCGAGGTCCGTGCTAGGGCTGGCTACATCAATTTGATCAGTTGAATTAGCAGTCAATCCGTCACGAACACATGAAGCTACTTTTTGCATTTATTTGATATTTTGGGGGAACATGCAAATCATAATACTTATGCATATAGAATACTACCATTTATCAAATACAAACATATTTATATATTATAATTTATATATTATATAATATTTAAAATTATTATATATACATATATATTATAGGTTTAATTGTGTGACCTAGAAATATCTATTTTTTTCCATAACGCATCAAAAGTGTTGCAGTCCATTTTCAGCAGATGAACTTTTAAAGCCCTTTTTAGTTTGGGTCTATCTTTAGGAGCGTCCACCAGGACACTTATTTCTTCCGGGAGATAGCGATATAGTCGAGGTGCCATTACACTGCAGTGTTTACTACTGAATCCTGACGACCTAAGAGGAATGACATATTTTTTTAATGTAGTGTCTCTTTTACATCGGGTATTAGTGCTCAGAGGAAAGTTATTCAGATGTCTCGACATGTAAATCATTGTTTGCCAAACAAACATCTTGCGAGGAGTCAAAACTTTGCAAAGTTGGAACAAATGTACTGTGGGAAATCTTCGTGGCTTCCTTAAAATTATTTTTAAATTAAATTTTTGTGCAATTTCAAGTTTCTTGATTATATTAGAGCCACATAAACCCCAGGCCAGAATACCGTAAAGAAACAGCGACTGCGATAGTGCATAGTATAAACTGAACAGAAGACGCTTTGACAATATATTTCTTAAGTCGCAATATAAATAACCAATGCTTCTGATTTTGGAAGCTAGCTTATTTATGTGCTTCTCCCATTGCAGGTGCTCGTCTATTACAGCACCGAGATATGTAGTGCTGCTAACACGTTGAAGTTTTTCACAAAAGCATGTAGTAGTGCAGTTATGGATTCTGATGATGGGTTCTGTTTTTGGCAGACCAGCTTTTGTAGGGGCGAAGCACATAAATAGCGTCTTGTGTTCATTCAACGTCAGAAGGTTAGAATCATACCACTTTTTAGCCCGAGCCACCCCCTCAACAGCCTTTTGGGTCACCTTTTCCCAAGTAGATTCTGAGAATAACAAGACTGTGTCGTCCGCAAAACAAATAGTGTGACAATCGGGTATTAGGTGACAAAAGTCGTTGAGGTAAATGCTGAATAATAAAGGTCCGAGGACACTACCCTGCGGAACACCGAATTCTACAGTATTTGCTTTGTCATCACTAATTGTGTTTCCGATACGCGTTTCGTGGCTGCGCCCCTCTAGGTAGGACCTGAACCAGTTAAATGCATTGT
The DNA here is from genome assembly GCA_910592155.1 of Ypsolopha scabrella. Taxonomy (NCBI): domain Eukaryota; kingdom Metazoa; phylum Arthropoda; class Insecta; order Lepidoptera; family Ypsolophidae; genus Ypsolopha; species Ypsolopha scabrella. The sequence continues at coordinate 14,726,876 of OU342987.1, forward strand.
TAGTGACACCAAGCAGCGATAGTTTTTTTAGCAAGATTTTATGTGATATAGTATCAAACGCCTTAAGTAACAGTGACCTTTGCAAGCGCGACATATCCTCTTACATATATTAATTCTATCTCGCACTGCGGGGCGTTCCGCATGGAGTAACAGTGACCTTTGCAAGCGCGACATATCCTCTTACATATATTAATTCTATCTCGCACTGCGGGGCGTTCCGCATGGAGTAACAGTGACCTTTGCAAGCGCGACATATCCTCTTACATATATTAATTCTATCTCGCACTGCGGGGCGTTCCGCATGGAGTAACAGTGACCTTTGCAAGCGCGACATATCCTCTTACATATATTAATTCTATCTCGCACTGCGCGGCGTTCCGCATGGAGTAACAGTGACCTTTGCAAGCGTGACATATCCTCTTACATATATTAATTCTATCTCGCACTGCGGGGCGTTCCGCATGGAGTAACAGTGACCTTTGCAAGCGCGACATATCCTCTTACATATATTAATTCTATCTCGCACTGCGGGGCGTTCCGCATGGAGTAACAGTGACCTTTGCAAGCGCGACATATCCTCTTACATATATTAATTCTATCTCGCACTGCGGGGCGTTCCGCATGGAGTAACAGTGACCTTTGCAAGCGCGACATATCCTCTTACATATATTAATTCTATCTCGCACTGCGGGGCGTTCCGCATGGAGTAACAGTGACCTTTGCAAGCGCGACATATCCTCTTACATATATTAATTCTATCTCGCACTGCGGGGCGTTCCGCATGGAGTAACAGTGACCTTTGCAAGCGCGACATATCCTCTTACATATATTAATTCTATCTCGCACTGCGGGGCGTTCCGCATGGAGTAACAGTGACCTTTGCAAGCGCGACATATCCTCTTACATATATTAATTCTATCTCGCACTGCGGGGCGTTCCGCATGGAGTAACAGTGACCTTTGCAAGCGCGACATATCCTCTTACATATATTAATTCTATCTCGCACTGCGGGGCGTTCCGCATGGAGTAACAGTGACCTTTGCAAGCGCGACATATCCTCTTACATATATTAATTCTATCTCGCACTGCGGGGCGTTCCGCATGGAGTAACAGTGACCTTTGCAAGCGCGACATATCCTCTTACATATATTAATTCTATCTCGCACTGCGGGGCGTTCCGCATGGAGTAACAGTGACCTTTGCAAGCGCGACATATCCTCTTACATATATTAATTCTATCTCGCACTGCGGGGCGTTCCGCATGGAGTAACAGTGACCTTTGCAAGCGCGACATATCCTCTTACATATATTAATTCTATCTCGCACTGCGGGGCGTTCCGCATGGAGTAACAGTGACCTTTGCAAGCGCGACATATCCTCTTACATATATTAATTCTATCTCGCACTGCGGGGCGTTCCGCATGGAGTAACAGTGACCTTTGCAAGCGCGACATATCCTCTTACATATATTAATTCTATCTCGCACTGCGGGGCGTTCCGCATGGAGTAACAGTGACCTTTGCAAGCGCGACATATCCTCTTACATATATTAATTCTATCTCGCACTGCGGGGCGTTCCGCATGGAGTAACAGTGACCTTTGCAAGCGCGACATATCCTCTTACATATATTAATTCTATCTCGCACTGCGGGGCGTTCCGCATGGAGTAACAGTGACCTTTGCAAGCGCGACATATCCTCTTACATATATTAATTCTATCTCGCACTGCGGGGCGTTCCGCATGGAGTAACAGTGACCTTTGCAAGCGCGACATATCCTCTTACATATATTAATTCTATCTCGCACTGCGGGGCGTTCCGCATGGAGTAACAGTGACCTTTGCAAGCGCGACATATCCTCTTACATATATTAATTCTATCTCGCACTGCGGGGCGTTCCACATGGAGTAACAGTGACCTTTGCAAGCGCGACATATCCTCTTACATATATTAATTCTATCTCGCACTGCGGGGCGTTCCGCATGGAGTAACAGTGACCTTTGCAAGCGCGACATATCCTCGTACATATATTAATTCTATCTCGCACTGCGGGGCGTTCCGCATGGAGTAACAGTGACCTTTGCAAGCGCGACATATCCTCTTACATATATTAATTCTATCTCGCACTGCGGGGCGTTCCGCATGGAGTAACAGTGACCTTTGCAAGCGCGACATATCCTCTTACATATATTAATTCTATCTCGCACTGCGGGGCGTTCCGCATGGAGTAACAGTGACCTTTGCAAGCGCGACATATCCTCTTACATATATTAATTCTATCTCGCACTGCGGGGCGTTCCGCATGGAGTAACAGTGACCTTTGCAAGCGCGACATATCCTCTTACATATATTAATTCTATCTCGCACTGCGGGGCGTTCCGCATGGAGTAACAGTGACCTTTGCAAGCGCGACATATCCTCTTACATATATTAATTCTATCTCGCACTGCGCGGCGTTCCGCATGGAGTAACAGTGACCTTTGCAAGCGTGACATATCCTCTTACATATATTAATTCTATCTCGCACTGCGGGGCGTTCCGCATGGAGTAACAGTGACCTTTGCAAGCGCGACATATCCTCTTACATATATTAATTCTATCTCGCACTGCGGGGCGTTCCGCATGGAGTAACAGTGACCTTTGCAAGCGCGACATATCCTCTTACATATATTAATTCTATCTCGCACTGCGGGGCGTTCCGCATGGAGTAACAGTGACCTTTGCAAGCGCGACATATCCTCTTACATATATTAATTCTATCTCGCACTGCGGGGCGTTCCGCATGGAGTAACAGTGACCTTTGCAAGCGCGACATATCCTCTTACATATATTAATTCTATCTCGCACTGCGGGGCGTTCCGCATGGAGTAACAGTGACCTTTGCAAGCGCGACATATCCTCTTACATATATTAATTCTATCTCGCACTGCGGGGCGTTCCGCATGGAGTAACAGTGACCTTTGCAAGCGCGGCATATCCTCTTACATATATTAATTCTATCTCGCACTGCGGGGCGTTCCGCATGGAGTAACAGTGACCTTTGCAAGCGCGACATATCCTCTTACATATATTAATTCTATCTCGCACTGCGGGGCGTTCCGCATGGAGTAACAGTGACCTTTGCAAGCGCGACATATCCTCTTACATATATTAATTCTATCTCGCACTGCGGGGCGTTCCGCATGGAGTAACAGTGACCTTTGCAAGCGAGACATATCCTCTTCACGTTTGGAGTTTATAAACATCGTATTTGTATATGAAAACACTGCAAACTCAAACTGCATAAACAGCATTTGTGCCCGAAGTACGGCGATACGATAAAGAAATATTATGCCCAAAAAACAACTCTCTCCTGAATGCAATGTATACGAAAGCGATTGACCATAGGCCCTTTCGAAATGCACCCTCATCATATAAAATAACTATCAAGCCGAAAAGTGTTAACAATAGTTTTTTGGGTTCCGTACCCAAAGGGTAACCAATGGGACCCTATTACTAAGACTCCGCTGTCTGTCTGTCACCAGGCTGTATCTCATTTTCCGTGATAGTTAGAGAGTTGAAATTTTCACAGATGATGTATTTCTGTTGCCGCTATAACAGCAAATACTAAAACCGGCCAAGTGCGAGTCGGACCTGCGCACTCCCATACAACAGACATGATTTTTTTGCTGTTTTTATAGATAACTAGCTTTTGCCCGCGGCTCCGCCCGCGTGTTGTTCGGTTTAACGACATGTTTTTTTCCGGGATAAAAAGTAGTCTATGTGTTAAGTTAGGGCATAAGAGCGGAGTCGCAAGCAAAAGTTAGTATTACACAAAGATAACAAACTTCTTACGGCAAAAATAAAAAAATAAAAAACTGGTAAAGTGCGAGTACGACTCGCGCCTTAGGGTTCCGTACTATTCAAATATGTTAAAAGACTTAAAGGATTTTAATAACAAAAATTACAAACTTATGAAATGTATGAAAATGTATCAAACAAAACTGCAAAATTAGGTTGGTCGACAATTACTCGTTAACTAGTAAAGCCTACTTAGCTGTGATAGTTTTCCTTTTAATTTCGTTAGATACATAGGTAACACTAAAAGTTTCCGGAACTGGCCACTTACATAAACAATATTTAAAAATTTATTGCAACATTTGAAAATAGAACTCTTTGGCTGTAGAATGCAGTTTGTTTCATCTGACTGTCTTTTGTTTTTACCTTGTGGCGCCATTTAAAAAATTGTGTGTCTGCATCAACATGGATTTAACTCGGGAAAATTTTCGTAGTATGATTTTCTACGATTTTAAGTGTAATTTGACAGCTCAACAGAGCATCGCTCGGCTTGAAACAGCTTTTGGCAATGAAGCACCATGCAAGACGACTGTTTATAGCTGGTTTGCAGAATTCAAGCGTGGTCGTATCAATCTCAGTGACGAATCTCGCGATGGTCGGCCGTCCACCGCTGTAACCAACAAAAACATCGATGCTGTGCGCCGTATGATTGAAACAGACAGGCATGTGACCTACCATGAAATTCGCGCATCCTTAGAAATAGGCATGAGTCAAATACAATCAATCCTACACAAACATTTGGGTGTGAGAAAGCTGTGCTCGCGGTGGATCCCACACAACTTGACCGAGGCTCAAAAAACGGACCGCGTCACTTGGTGCAGTGCCATGCTTACCAGATTCAACGAAGGTGCGTCAAATTTGATGTGGGACATAGTAACAGGTGACGAAACATGGATTTATTGCTACGATCCCAAAACAAAGCAGCAATCGAGCGTATGGGTCTTTCAAGATGAGCCGAAACCAACCAAAGTGGCGCGCGTGAAAAGTGCATCTAAGCGGATGATTGCTTCTTTTTTTAATAAAACTGGACACGTGGCTACTGTTGCTTTAGAGAATCGTCGTACCGTGAATAGTGACTGGTACACGACCATTTGTTTGCCGGAAGTTATTGACGAACTCCGTAAAAATAACCGTAAACGCCGTATCATCCTGCACCACGACAATGCTAGTTCCCACACGGCCAGACAGACAAACGACTTTTTGAAGACGAAAAATGTAGAACTCATGAGTCATCCTGCATACAGTCCCGACCTGGCACCTTGTGACTTTTTTCTGTTCCCATAAATTAAGAACCAATTACGCGGTCAACGATTTTCATCACCAGAAGAGGCTGTCGAGGAGTATGAAAAACACGTTTCAGAGGTCACCACAGGGGAGTGGCACAAAAGTTTTCAAAACTGGTTTGATCGAATGAAAAAGTGCATAGACGCCAAGGGAGATTATTTTGAAAAACAATAAATTAATTTTGTACCTTTAATAGTATTTTTTCATATTCATTCCGGAAACTTATAGTGCGTCCCACGTATAAGTACTACAGTCGTGAAATTTTTCACAATTCCAAAAAACAACCGTTTCTCTAGCTGGGGGGACACTTGACTGTAACAAACATTTGAACATTAAAGGTTAAAAAAAAATATCATAAAAAAATACACTTGTACTGTTTCACTTAATTCACTTTTTTAATTATTTACCATCTTCAATGAAAACTGTTACTATAATACAATCTGCATAGTTTCTAGTTATTAAGATATTATAACCTGATGATGATTTATAATACTATATACATGTTTGTATATGTATTATGTATTTAACACAAAATTAGTACACCACCATGACAGTAATTCTTTTGAACAGTTTAAGTGATAAGGCCGCCTGTTTGTGCTTACTTAAAAAGTTAGTAATTTAATTGTTTATATTTCTTTAATTCCTAAGCTAGATATTTAAATGTTTTTGCTTTTTTCTTTTTGTTTCCTTGTACGGGCAATATGTCTGCACCGCACATTTCACATACATCATCATTTTACCGCGTAAGTTTTTACAATAAATCAGTGTTTCAACAACTCTCAACTCGGACGGTTTCCTTTATCACTCTCACGAGTAAACCCCGATCGTATCAATATCAATAAATATAGGGACAACCCCTACATTTTTTTTGGTTCTTCGAGCAGTTTTTGATCAGTAGTGCGGTTTGATCGAATGCGGGACCCGTGTTAATCGTGCAAATCGTGCGTATCGAAGACTTATCATTTAAATTTTTATCAATCACGGAACAGTGATTCAATGTTCGAAACCTTTGTGAATTGACAGTGCTACACTAGGACAAGTGCAGTTCTTTTTTATCATTATTAGTGTGTGGACCTGAAGGTTCACATCGGCAGCATCCTTTGGGTCAAGCAGGCTCAACTAATACCATCAGAAACCTGTGGGCCAAGGGGCTCATGGGATCACCAAATCACGAGTTAAGCAGGCTCGTCTATCAGCTATTGTGGGCCAGCGAGCTCATATTAGCAGCACGTCATCCTCGGCCTCTCGTGGCTTGAGCTTCGCTGCCAGTGACTTCGTGAGTCGCAGGGTTCGCAGCAGCAGCGGCAGCAGTAGAGGAGGCAGATCGCAGCGTACTTCCGCGGTCGCAAGCTATCAGCAGCAAGATCTTCGAGTTGCAAGTAAGATTGTTCCATAATTATCACCATGGATGTCTTGATCAAGGATCAAACAGAGCTTCGGGAGAAAATCAAAACGTTGAAGACGAATTTTGGTAAGGACTCTGCGAGCAGGAAAACTCCTGAATACATAAAAACGAAGCTTCAGCAACTTGATGACCTTATTAGTATATATCAATCAAATAATGACCTTTTGCAAGTGTATAAAAGTACAAATCACGAATACTTTACGGAAAATATATATGAGAATGTATTAACATCTTATAAAATGTTACGCCTGTCGATTACAAAGTCTGGGCAAGAAAATGAATCAGTGAAGGAGGATAAGGCAACGGAACCCAGTGGTTTGGTGTTCGAATATCTTTCACAACAAAGAACGAATTTTCGTGCTTTTAGCAGACTGGTTAGGAGCATAAGGTTAGATGAGATCTCGGATAAATGGGAATTAGAAGACGAACTTAAGAGCATTCAGCTCAGATGGAAGGGGATCGATGAGTTACATTTGAAGATTGACAACATTCTTCAAGGAGATGATGACTCATATGAAGATGAATTTGAAATTTATGAACAAACGTACCGAGATATCAAAAGAAAATTAAATCAAAAAATCAGCTCCACTGTGCATAAAGAGCAATCAACCCCAAAATTGGAGGTTCCTAAATTTTATGGGGAATACACAGAATGGCCAACTTTTCACGATCTATTCGATGAAGCCATTCACAGCAATAACACTCTTACCAAGGCACAAAAAATGCAGCATTTAAAGGGTAAGGTGAAGGGACAAGCGGGACGTCTTATCAAACATCTGCATACATCAGCAGATAACTATGACTCAGCGTGGGAGATCTTAAAGCAGAGATATTCCAATCGCCAAGTTCTTTTCACGAACAACATTGAAACATTTATCAATCAACCGAGCATCCAAAAACAATCAGCGTTCGAGCTTAAAAATCTTCATGATACAACGATGGAATGTATTCATGCAATACATAATTTAGGAGTGGACACTAGCACATGGGACCCACTTCTAGTCCATTTGTTAACCAAGAAGTTGGATACTAAAACATACAGCGAGTACAAGGAAGCGCGTGAGAAACCGCGTGATCTGCAATCATTCAGCGAGTTTATGAGCTTCCTTGAACTGAAGTTTACAGCTCTGGAACCTGTTCATCAAGCTGTCCAGGAGAAGGAAAGAGCATCTTCATCATCTACATTGCCTAAAAAGCAACCTTATCATATCAACCCTAATAACGCAAACAAGGGGTTTTCAAATTATCATAACAAATCTAAGCCTTTTATCAAGCAAATATAGGTAACACGCGCAAATGTCCATTTTGCAATCATGAACATGAGCTCTATAGGTGCAAACAATTTTTAGCATTGACACCGGAGAACAAATTGAAGGCGATTACGAAACGCAATGTTTGCGGAAACTGTCTTTATAAGCATTTTGACAACGCATGCACTTCTGCGAAACGTTGCAAAGAGTGCCAAGGCGCACACAATACAATTTTGCACGAGGCTTGCATTAAAAACCTATCAATTTCAAAGACAAATTTGATACTGCCGCCGCTACCTTTGGAAAACACAAAGTATCAAGAAAAACGACACAATGTAAATCACGTTTCAGGTGATGGCGAAGAAATTTTATTGACAACTTTGATGCTAAAAGTGCGGGCCGCGGATGGCACTTACGTCACTTTAAATGCTCTTTGCGACCAAGGGAGTCAAATTTCGATTATCACTCAGGCCGCCGCTCAGATGTTAGGTTTAAAGCGACGTCCTTATCACGCATCAGTATCGGGCATAGGTACGGGAGCCAGACCAAGCAAGGGTTTGGTAAACATGGAATGTCGATCAATTTACGAAGATTATCATTTTACTACGCAGGCTCTGGTACTATCGAAAGTTATCAGTAACAATTTACCCACAATGAGCATTAGTAAACAAACATGACCTCACCTTCAGAATATCAGATTAGCAGATCCACAGTACAATGTCTCGAAGCCAATTGACATACTGTTGGATGCGAGCGTATACTCGGATATTATTATGAGTGGACTTATTAAGGGTCCAGCATATGCTCCTATAGCACAGCAAACTAAACTTGGATGGATTTTATCCGGAAACGTGAAAAATTTCAACTGCCATGTTGTTATTAATGATTTAGCAGAGATATCAAGATTCTGGGAGATAGAGGATGTCGAGAGCACCTCATCTGTGATGAATGAGCAGGAAAAATACTGTGAAGATTTTTATCAAGCAACCACAAGACGATTGGAGAGTGGTAGATATGAAATCGGGTTACCAATGAAGCCTGGTTTTGAAAAGTATCTAGGGTCATCAAAACCGAAAGCAATTGCGCAACTCAAGCAATTAGAGCATAAAATGACCAAAAATCAAGCATTTGCCGAGTCATACAAGGCATTTTTAGACGAATATGAAAAATTGGGCCATATGCGTCGAGTCAGCACAAGTAGCAAAGATCCTACTTGTTATCTTCCTCATCATGGGGTTTGGAAAATGGACTCCAACACCACCAAATTAAGGGTAGTTTTTAATGGGAGTTCAAGGACATCTACAGGTTGGACCCTTAACCAGCTTATGGAAGGCGGACCGAACTTACAGGGAGATTTGCAAAAACTTATTTTGACTTGGAGGATGTCGAGAGCACCTCATCTGTGATGAATGAGCAGGAAAAATACTGTGAAGATTTTTATCAAGCAACCACAAGACGATTGGAGAGTGGTAGATATGAAATCGGGTTACCAATGAAGCCTGGTTTTGAAAAGTATCTAGGGTCATCAAAACCGAAAGCAATTGCGCAACTCAAGCAATTAGAGCATAAAATGACATGAAATTCAGACAGTCACTCTGTGATGTATCATCCTGTACATCGGAGTTGTTACCTACATGCAAAGTGAGATGGGTCAAGTTGCACTATCATAATCAATGGCTGTACTCATGCTGTGAGCAATGCAGCGTCCGCATTTTTTGCCCATCTGTTGTGAATGTTATCACTTTAAAGGGCAATGGCATTATAACAATAGGTCAAGGTTGCACAATCAAAACAAATACATTCGCAATATATGCACAGAACAATTTTCTGAGTAATCTTTATGTACAACAGAATATCAAGATCCCAGAGATATCAATTTTGAACAAAATTATCAATTCAAGTATTGGTACAGAGAACAACAGCTCACTGCAAGATAGCAAAGAAGATATTTGGGAGCAGTTAAAGTTAAAAATAGACTACCTCAAGGAACAGTCTAATCAGGAATTATCAATTCACGATAAGCATCACTACACGCTTATCTATGTGGTCATTTTTACCATACTAGCTGCAGGGTCAGTTGGGATTTGCTGGAAGATCAAGAAGGGCGCTAAGTCCCCGCCACAGCACCGCTCAACGGCACAGTCGGAGATCAACGACGCACCAGACGAAATTAACAGTGTTAACAGTGTCAATAGTGAATTGAACCCAAAATTACATGTGTTGAGTGAAAATAAGGCTACCTCGCCTATAGTGAGTCGTGCTAAGATTTTTGAACTCTGACTTTTTTATTTAGTTTTATCATTGTTTTAATAACTTTCCAATGCTATCACCTTGTATCATTCATCAATTTAGTGTAGTTACTTTTCAGTTAAGGCGAATGTTAAACATGCGTTGTAGATTGCATTTCGTCTTTTTGGAGAGGGCAGGATGTACGGGCAATATGTCTGCACCGCACATTTCACATACATCATCATTTTACCGCGTAAGTTTTTACAATAAATCAGTGTTTCAACAACTCTCAACTCGGACGGTTTCCTTTATCACTCTCACGAGTAAACCCCGATCGTATCAATATCAATAAATATAGGGACAATCCCTACATTCCTTTTTAAGGTGTACAAATAAAGTTGTAATGTTGTTGTTGTTGATGCCGTAAGGCGAAACCGGTAGTTTAATAAAGTGAATTAAGTGAAACAGTACAAGTGTATTTTTTTAGATGTTGACGATGTTTCACCAAGTGGCGACAATCGCAAATATTAATCACTAGCTTTTGCGCGCGGTTCCACCCGCGTGTTATTCGGTTTAACCACGTGCTTTTTTTCCGGGATAAAACGTAGCCTATGTGTTAAGTTAGGGTATAAGCTATATCCATTCTAAATTTCATCCGAATCCGTTCAGCCGTTTCAGCGTGAAAGAGTAACAAACATACTTACACACGCACAAACTTTCGCATTTATAATATTAGTAGGAAGTAGGATAATAAATTTCATGGTTTTATTTTACTGCTTAGTCGGCGTAATCAATATGTATATCCATGCTTAATGAAGGCTAAATTACAGCTTTCTAGTACTAAGAGTCTCTGAGCTAAGCCGCGGACAGACGGACATGGCGAAACTATAAGGGTTCTTGTTGAACCGTAAGAAGCCTTCGTATCCCAAAGAATCTCCACATCTCGTAGATATTATCACCACCTACGCCTTATTGTCTATTTTACATCATCTTCCACTCTGAGGTTGTCTGAAAGAAATCGCTTAAGCAATAAGACTGGAGCCCATTGTGCCCTTTCTGTTAAAATATTTTGTAATTTGTTTTGTTATGGTGCACAATAAAAGAGTATTAATGTTATGTTAATTAAAATAATTATTCAAACAGTAACATCAAATAATATAACAAAATGTCATGCAATAGGTATATAATTATTTAAGGGCATTTTTCATCTAAACTTAAACACTTGAACATTTTCTTTTACCGCGGGTACTCCTTCAAATGAGTGTAAATATTTGATACATAGACAAAGATGTGTTTTAAATTACGAGGCGCTTTCGATTTTTAGACACTAAATCCGCAACTAAAGAACTACCCCTCCAGCCATTTTGAAGAAGCGCCACTTTTTGCCAATATCCCGTTACTTCTGCAGAGACTCGACCAGCCCCATTTGTAACTGATCACTTACACCCGCAGGTCTTACAGGTGTAAAGTGTTAGAACATTTTGCCTGGGTTTAGCTAACTGAGATGTATGGAGGCACTAAATTTCAGCCTGAAAATAGACGGCGTTCGGAAAAGGTTTCGACGGTTCGAAATTACGCTCGCGTTCCGTTTCTTGCATTAAATAAAGGGGGTATCGAGCTTTTAGCGAAATAATTGGTTTGTTTGATCCCTTGCTGTATCATTATTACTTAAGTTTTAGTTTTAGTTATGCAATTAATATACAAGATATTTAAGGATTCGCTCCATAAATCATACACTTTAGAAACACGATTACTTATAGTTCCCTCTAAAGTTTGTGTGTGTGTGTGTGTGTGTGTGTGTGTGTGTGTGTGTGTGTATGTTTGCTACTCTTTCACGCTGAAACGGCTGAACGGATTTGGATGAAATTTATAGCTTATACCTTAACTTAACACATAGCTATAGAAAATAAATCCAAAATTATCTCTAAAACACAAAATGAACCCTTACTACGATGTAAATACTCTTCGAAATAGCCGCGGACAAAATCTATAGAAAATAAATCCAAAATTATCTCTAAAACACAAATTAAACCCTTATTACGATGTGAATACTCTTCGGAATGTCATAAGTTTTTGAATAATAACAAAATCACATGTTTTATAGAATGTATACACTTCACATTTTCAAAATATGTATTTGTTTTAACAATACGAACGAAATACCTAAATTCTCGCGCGTTCCTACGAGCCTAACCTAAGCCGCCTCGCTTCCCCCCTGTTCACAGTGCTGCTTCGGCCATCGGACAGAGAGTCTGTATTGCTTAGAGCCAAACCACACGGGCGGCGCGGCTGCGGCGCGGCGCCTGAGCGGCGCCGCTGCGGTTTTCTACATACAAAAATGCATTGTAGCCACATGGCGCCGTGCGGTGTGCTCCGGCGCCGCACCGCGCGCGCATCGGAATCGAGACGAGGCGGGGAGGGGTGTAAGCAGAGCGGAGCCGGAGCGGCGCCGCTCGCAGTTGTTTGTTTGCGCAGCATAGGGAAGGACGCATGCTGGATTAAGTACGATCCCGTAACCTGTACCTATTAAAATGAGTACCAGTGAGGAAAATATTGACATGGACTACCTCATTTCTTTAGTTCAAGAACGGGAAGTACTGTGGGATAAGTTTCATGTGGATTTTAAAAACAATAATTTAAAAGCGAAGGCATGGGCAGAAGTTACAAAAAATTTATTTCCAGAATATGATAGCTACGCTCCCGATCGAAAGAACAAAATTGGTGAGTCCTATTTTTCTTTATACTAGTAACATGACTAAATTTTCTTTAATTGCCACTTCAAAGATCCTGTGCTGCTCATAAAATAGTTTGCAAATTCATCTCTAATACCATTAGCTGCTGTCAATTCTTCATTTTGTGGTTGGAGAGAGTGAAACTCATCACAAATTATCGCCAATTTATCTTTTTGACGAACACCTTCCCGATCGGCCACAAAATTGTGTAGGACACAACATGCTTTTACAATGGCAGTAGCAAAATCATAGGATACGTTTATCGGTCTGTGAAAAATGCGCCATTTGTTTGCCATGATTCCAAAAGCACATTCGACATATCTTCTTGCCCTACTAAGTCGATAATTGAATACCTTTTGTTTTACATCGAGATTTTTACCACCATAAGGACGCATAACATGTTTGCTTAATCCAAAAGCTTCGTCACCCACTAACACATATGGGATTGGTCTATTAAAACCACATAGTGGCTGGGGATCAGGCAATGGCAGCTTCTCGCAAATCATTAACTCGTACAGTTTTGAGTTTTGAAAAACAGTTGAATCGCACTCTTTTCCGTATGCGCCAATGTCGAGTAAATTTATAGTTAGAGTCCACAACAGCTAGCAACACCATAGAAAAAAAAGATTTGTAATTAAAAAAGAGGGAGCCACTATTAGCAGGATTACACATGCGTATATGCTTTCCGTCGATGGCCCCGATGCAATGAGGAAAATTTGTTCTGACATCAAAATCAGATGCTATTTTTTGGAATCGGGCTGTTGTCAGTTCAGGGATGTTGTCACGAAGAAGATGTTTCCATATAGCTTCGCATACTCTCAATATCATACATGCAATCGTAGATTTCCCCCGTTTAAATTTGAATTCTAAATCTTGAATCGTATTTCCGCTTCCTAGGTACCTGTAACAAAAACATTTTAAGATTATTAAATAAAAGATATATAAAACAGTACTCACTCAGGGGTAGATGCTTTAAAAAATATATATATGTTTTTGAATCACCCCTTGAAAGTGACCACATACTGGTAGTTAGTTTGTAGTCACTTTTTAGAGGTGATTCAAAAACATTTTATTTTTCCCAAAAAAATATGATTCGAAATAAGAAAAAAATATTTTGCCTTCTCATGCATAATCCGCAATCAGTCTGGGAGTGCTAATTTTTTTTTCCTATTTGACCGACGACCCATGTTTATTCGGCAATGAAGTATTCGATTTAAGGCTCTAGTTACGCATCTATAGGACTTTAAAAAAAAATACGCGATGAACCTACAAATATACATTTAATATTTGATTTTCATTTCAGGTAATACTGTTGTGAAAAAGTGGAAAAATGTCAAGGACACCTTTTTCAAACATTTAAAAAAAATTAAAGAAGCCTCGAGATCCGGCTCAGCCGCTAAAAAGCTTGCAAAATATCATTATTACAATCAGCTATTATTTTTAACCAAAATAGCACAGAATGCCACGGACGATAGTTTAAACTTAGCTGATGAATCGACCATGAGTTCTACAGATGATGTGCCTGTACCTGGGCCGTCCCGCTATGTTCCTGTCACCCGGAAGAGAACATTACAATTGGATGATTTTGAAAAAGATACATTAGATGCATTAAAAGCTCCTAAGGAGAAGGAGAATCGCCACTTGTCCTTTTTTAAAGGCATACTGCCATCTATAGAAGATTTTACCGAACTTCAGACCCTCACTTTCCAAACTAAAGTTTTACAACTAATCACGGAAATGCGCTATGGACAAACGACTCCACATTCGTCCTTTGCGTTTGAAGAGCAATTATCACACGGGTATCAAACCCGAAATTACCAAAGTACGGGTACGTACAGTTCAATAAACTCAAATTCTGATGTATTTCAATCTCCAAATCAAGGTTCTGAAGTGTCTCAAAATAGCGAAGAGATTGAATATGATTTTGCAAGCTTGTAAGTGATAATATTGCCCTGAAGTTGATTTGAAAATCTGTTATAATATACATATAAAACAAAGTCGTGTGTGTTACACCATTTGTACTTAACTCGAGAATAAAGCAAGTGGAAAAAATAAAAGATTTTCATTACTTACCTCAAAGTGATTCCCATCATTTCTATTGGCTCCACTGGATTCCTCATATTAGTATACTGTTTCCGTATATGTGGCTCTAAGGATTGCAATAAACCTTCAAAAGTGGATACACTCATTCGAAAAAAATTGTAAAACCTCTTTTCGTCTAAAACCAACTCTTGATATTCTTTAAAGAAAAAAAGTCCGTCACTATTCCTCAAGGCTATAAATGGACTGATCCAGTGTTTTCGTATGATTCTACGTCGCTTTCTTCGGTGGCGAAGTAATAAGAGCAGCAGCACACGTCTTTCCCGATCCATTGTTATTACAGACTGTCGTACCCCTCATTTTGGCGCCGCTGCGGCGCCGCCGCGGCTCCGTAGAACGTTGCGTCGCCGCTGCGACGCCGCTCTGCCCGTGTGGTCGCCAGCGCGGCGAAATGGCTTGCGGTGCGGCGCCGCACCGCCCGTGTGGTTTGGCTCTTACGCTTTAAAAACAGTTTTAACTTGCCGGTGTGCCTCATGCACACATACACGGAGCCTCGGCACCCCCTTAAGCAAAATATACATGTCACGGCGGATCACGACGAATTGGTTGGTTGGCGGCATGGTTTAGTCATTGGGGTAGTGATGAGTCACGGCTAGAGATGGGCGGCGGAAAGATTCCGTGGGAAATCTTTCCGGGTTGCAACCCAAAATGCGTAGAAAGCCGGGTTGCAACCCGAAATGGGTATTTATGTGGGTGAAATCATAATTATTGTAACTAATAGTTCTTGATACGTAATAGACTCTAAATATTTAATACCTAAAGTTGAAAAAATGACAGAAATACGGGTACGGAACCCTAAAAATGAAACATACTTTATGGTATCCGAGATAATAACTAAAGAAGACCCATTCTCCGTCAAAGCAGCGTCCGAAACCGACCAGCTACACCCACTTTGTCAACATCCTTTAACTATTTCCATACGAAATGAGCTGCGAAACAAACGCAAAGCCTTATGACGAAACAAGGCCCTTTGATGTGGCCTACGGTATACCACATTCACTCGTACGGCGACACGCAAAAGGGAAAACTGTGTCACATTTCAATAATTTTATCACAGCCTGTATATGTACAATTTACATTTGTAGCATACATGTCTGTTATTATGTATGTTCTTCGTATTTATAAAAGATTTACATGAGATTTTCACTGGTGCCAGTAGAGAATTAAGTTCTTATCATGTGTACCGGGCGTAAAAGCAAGAGTCCTTTAAAGGTGTGTTAGTATGATCGGTGAAGATATTATTTTAAATACTGGGATCTCTAAATAAAGTACCAGTACCTCATAATAAGAAGATTTTCTTTACTCAAAATACACTAATCGCGTGGACACCCTCACGGTCGCTGGCCACTCGGATGAGGGGTGCGGGTTGCGGGGTGCAATTAGGTGTGTGGGGAGGCTGGTGAGCTGCGTAGCCATAGCTTAGAAAAATGATGGAATCTTTGGTGAAAATTCAAGGTATATTTTTTTTTCTCGTAATGTCATCAGTATCGTGTATACTTTCATATCCTAAAGGGATTCTTGACTTTGCATATACAGCCTGTATGTCGTCGGCACATCGTAGAATTGGACATATCATGATCTGCCTAGGCGTATCGTATTTCTGTTAAAACTACGGGGCGCCTCGTTCCACTCCGCTTCGCTTGGCTCCCTAAATTTATGATCAAAAGCAATCTAACACGCTCCTCCTCGCTTCGCTGGTCGTCGCACCTATTTTTTACTTTTTGTGAAGATTTTCGGTTTAATACTTTACGATCTGATAAATTCTACTATCTGCCGACGACATTATGTAAGGTGACTTTTTTTACAGCCAAATTCATACTCGAGACTCGATAAGTGGTCAGGACCAAGGCTCAATGACCCTTACTGTGAAATACGCAAAAGGTAACCTTCCAATACCAATTGAGTCGAGGTTGTTCTTGCACTAGTATGAGGCACAAAATATAATTTTCTGATATCGCAAACACGGTCATTGAACCTTAGTCCTGACCACTTACCGAGTTTCCAGTATGAATTTGGCTATACAAACGGAAGTCACAAACAGTGGTAAACTCTAGGATTTACCGGTAAAACCTAAGATTTAACGAGTGATGAATGATGTTAAATGTCCGAATAAATTGTTCTTCAATAATCGTTAATTTCGGTTTACCGGTCACCTGGTTAATCTGGTAGTTATGAGGTGAGCGATTTTGTCAAAGAACAGCAAAATAAAAATAACAAATATATCGTCACGACATGAATCCCCGAGGGGGTATCGGAGGTGTTCCCAAGTGTGAACTGTGAAATGCAAGTCACAATGGTACACCCACTTTTCACCGATGATTATTACGTCCCAAAAGTGATGGGTGGTGAGCCCTATCGCCGTACTTCGAGCACAAATGAGCTAACAGCTTAACGTGCCTTCCGAAGCACGCAGTCCAAACACAACTTTAGTAGGCGAGCGCACTACCACTTCTCTTGAAATCCTCAACCGATTTTAGTGTAGTTTAGCTCTATAAGAAGATAAATTATTAAGCTAGATTATAGCAAAATATCCTCACTTCAAGTAATAAACCCGCTGAGTAATCAAATACACATTGACGCAGGGAAATCCGCGAACGAATGGGGTATAAAGTTACATAAATATTCATAAAATGAACATGTTAGAAGTCCCGTCCTACGAAGGGACGAATTTATAATTATTCCGACCGAAACAAACATGATACCCGGGTTCCGCAGGGTTTCGTTGGAAATAAAGCATGTAAGATATTAAATAAAACCCCTTGAAATGTTTTAGGTTAAAGTTTTTGGTTTCCAACTAAGTCTAATATGAAAGAATGTTTTACAAAAGAAATGGATTATAGCTAGTTGTTTTTTAACACAACAGAGAGGGCGGGGGACTTATTTACATTATTCCATCCATCCATCCATCCAACAGCCTGTTTCTAAGGTTAACAACATAGGCAGTAAAAAAATATATTTTAAAACGGTAGAACTCACACACTAAAATGGATAGGGTTCTGAAAAAAGCAGGTTATAAATGAAGCCTTTTCCAAGACGATAACAGAGCCCAAAACCTGTTATAGAAAATATCACTGCATCGAAAAAAATTACAAAGTGAAGGCTGTTTTTTCAGTTCAAAACAGCAGTTCGTCCAAACTAATGAACAAGTAAAAATAACAATATTGACTGTTGTAAACATATCAACCTATCTTTTATCTAAACCATAACAACGTGTTTTTTTTTAAACGCTCTCTTGCGAATTTATATCAAAAATTAACAAACATGACATGAATCCCCGAGGGGGTGTCAGAGGTGTTCTCGAGTGTGAACTGTGAAATGCAAGTCACAGTCCACACAGGTACACCCGCGTTTCACCGACTATTATTAAATCCTAACGTGATGGGTGGTGAGCCCTATGGCTGTAATTCGGGCACAATCGACAACATTACAAATTACTAATTGGTACAAAACTAAAAACCACGAGATATTGGCCTTCTGAGCATCATATATTTTTTTCAGAATTAAATCATTATCAAAAAAGAGATTTAAAAAAAAAATTAAAATTTGGTAAACAATTACATTTGCTTTCAAGATCATTCCGTATTAAAAAAAAAACTTTCATTTCATTGTGACTGTTGACATTGACAGCGAACATAAACATGCAATGGTTTTTTTTAAATAATACCTTAGCAATGAACATCGAGTTTGAAATCCTCAGTTGCGACTTACGTTCTTTTAGAATGAGTAAATAAGAAAAAAATAAAATAAGCATGAAAACACACAATAAAACAAAATAAAAAATACGTAAGCTTTATTTTTACGTAGACTTTCAATATAAATACTGAAAATAAATGGTTACCAGAAATGAAATGATGTCGATTACACGCTTTTTAGCAAGTATTAGAAACAGAAATATTTTATTCGTTTAAAAGCCCTTAAAAACTAGAAAGGTGGTGATTGGAGTCTTCTTTTAAGCTGAGAACAGCCCGTGCCAGAAGACCCCACTCTTCCACGTATATCTAGACATATACTCTAATAGCAACTTTTAATACAAGGATATGAATCTTAATACTAATTAGTATTAGGTAAGAACAAATAAAAATTGTTCACTAAATACAGCAATATCCAACCTTTTCTTGATTCGCCACACTACTCGGACGCGCACATTTTCAGATATGTTTATCTCTTTCGTTGTGCGATGGACATATTGCGCTTAAAGCCGCGATTACACCATCCGATTTATCGGCATCCTAACTAGGAAAGGATTGGACTTAGGACAGTGTAATAGCGTTTAGGACGGTATGTTTCTTCGTACATCCCGATAAATCTGATGGTGTAATCGCGCCTTTAAAAGTCCGCGCTCTACTGACGGACTGAATTGTCCCCGCTTATTCTCCGTCATTATTTAACTTCAAAAACGCCCGACAAAACTTATCCATCAGATAGTTAAAATAAAACTCTGATAGCCTTCTCCCGATAATCTACAAGCCACCGCAAGCGCCTCCGAAGTTAGCGCAAATAATTCATGCAACCTTTTTCGTCAAAGAACCTCTCTCAAGACCAAGGTGCAACCATAAACAAAGCTAGACTGAACTGCACGAGAAACTTTCTAAATCAATTACGCAATTATAAGTTGCAGCTAGGGATGGGCCAAGGGTGTATATCAGGTGGCTTTCGTTTATAAAGCCAAATTCATACTGGAGACTCGGTAAGTGGTCAGGACCAAGGTTCAATTACCTTTTCTGTGAAATACGCAAAATAAAACTACTAATACTGGACCTTTAGGACGTTGCGGGTGGCGGCTGGATGAGGAGGACGGAGGACCGCCAAGAGTGGCGATACATTGGAAAGGACTATGTCCAGCAGTGGACGATGACAGGCTGATGGATGGATGGATGGATACTAATAGAGTCGAGGTTGTTCTTGAAGTATAGGCACAAAAAATTTAACCTTGCCCCTGACCACATACCGAGTCTGCAGTATGAATTTGGCTATATAAGGTGACATTTATTTATGCAGCCATATTCATCCTGAAGACTCGGTTAGTAGTCGGTATCAAGGTTCGATGATACTTTTTGGGAAATTCGAAATTTATAAATTTCTCTTTACCTTCAAACACAAGCCCAGTCCAGAGTTAACTTGCATGGGAGATCAATATTGTATTTTGCGAAATTAGCAAAAAGTGTTATTAATCCGTCATATTGATCACTTACTAAGCCTACAGTATGAATTTGGTTGCATAAATAAAAGTCACCTTATATAAACGAAAGTCATCTTGTATATTTATTTTATTTAAACTGACATAAGACGGCTGCATAGCCAACGTAGGTGTCAGGATATATATTTTTCTTTGCAATTTTTTTTACTTTAGCTGTATTATTAATTTGTGCCATTATTATGTTTTTGTATGCTTATATTTCAGATCAATAAATGTATTTTTATTTTATTATTATTATTCGATGGATTCGATTGATAGTTGTTGGTGGAATATAATTTTGAGCAAATTATACACAAATTATTATTATTAATGGAAAATTATTTCATGTCCGCTCCTTACCCCACCACTAGAACAGAGTTACTTAACTGGCAACTTACTAACTTGCGGGTTAACCTGTTTTAACTTCACCCCCAACTTGTTGAAACTGCCCCCCACACTTGCTTGTTCTGTTGTGGTGTTGTGAGTTTATAACCTAGGTTCTCAGTGAAATGGTCATTTGTGTTTTAGATTTATCGGACGGATGGTTCAACTCGTTGATAGGGTTGTTCATTTGACAAACTACTAAATTTAGTTGAATATCTAGTATCCTTTTTAGGGAGATAAAATATTGATAACTTTCTTGTAGCTCAGGCGATAGACGCTGGCCTCTCAATCTTGAGACCCAGGTTCGATCCCCGGTCGGGCATGCGCCAATGACTTTTTCAGAATTTATGTGCATGGTATTTGTGTTCTTACCTAATACTTACCACTTCCTGGTGAAGGAAAACATCGTGAGGAAACCTGCATACCCCAAAAGCATGTAATTGTGCCCGAACTACGGCGACAGCTAGGGCTCACCACCAGTGGCAAAGGGTCCATATAACACGATTCCCATCGGCTTGTTTAGGAAATGGCATCCATACTACATTTCTTTATTTCGTGCTCTTCGCTTTGTCAAACATTTCCATAAATCTCAATACGACAAATCACTTGGCTGACAGGGAGTTGCAATGTTATGTTTTCCTTGGTTGCTTTTCTGAGTAAGGCCATTTTTTTGTCCAGCTTCCCTTTTAAACTGTTCACCCTTCGCCACTGCTCACCAATCATCACTTTGGGACGTCATAATCGTAGGTGAAACGCGGGTGTTCCGGGTGCGTACTTGCATTTCACAGTTCACATTCGGCAACACCTCTGACACCCCTTCGGGGATTCATGTCGTGACGATATGTATGTATGTTTTGTGTTCTCGTAGGTTTTCGGACGGACAGACAACATATTTGTCATTGGGTTGCCATTTTTTATGGTTACCTGGATACCTACTCCGAAAATGATTACGATATTTCGATAAACGACCGACACACGACCGAATCTATTTTGCCTTGTCTACCACGAAACACTATCGTTTTCGATATTCAACTAACGTATCGTACTAAGTTCGATCGTGACCGAATGATTTAACGAAATCATTGTCGATGGCTTTTTTTTTCTTTTTTTGCTCTAACAATAACCGGATGTGTAAAAAAAAACGTTCCGACAACTTGACATTTCGTCATTGATATCATGCCATCCTTTTCACACTTGATTGATTGTGGTATGCTATCTCCGCTGTCATATTTTTTATTATCATATGAGTGTTTGGGAATGTTGCCAAATGTCAACTGAAGTCGGTACCTATAACAAGTACCAAAACAACGCAGCGTGATAAAAGTTTTTCCTGCCAATTCAACGAAAATAATAAGTAAGTGCTTTTATAATCTTTCCAATGAAATGAACTTCCTTTAATGGGTCACATGATAAACAATTTACTGGAACGAAGACCATCCACATCACACTGCACCAAGTAATACTTTATAATCTCTGACACTGCTTCCTCTTGCGATCCAATTAGATATCTACTGTATCAACAGAATTTCATAGCCCCCAACACTAACCCAAGCATTAACATTGATGTAAGTAAGTTTCCACTGCTTATATCTGTCATAATCTATAATTGGTTTTAGAACGACTGCTGCACAGTTGGACCTGATGTTCAGCTTCCTTGAGCAGCAACCTCAGTTGGCCAAGGAGTGCCTGCGGGACTTGGATGGTCGGGTCAAGGCTAGCCGCCTATGGCAAGAGTTAGCGAATAGCTAAAAAGAAGATATTATAATAATGCTATAGAAAAGCAACAAATTGAAGACTTGGCCATGTGGCCTTCAAGAAATAAAAAACAATTCTTCAGATTGTATCATTTATGAAGACAAGTACACAGAAAAGAACACAAAAGACAAGGCGGTATGGCTTTTATAACCACTATAGCCTTTCCCTGAAGGGGTAAATTAAAACCGAAAAAAAACACCACCAAAAAGGTGGTGTCTGAAGGCCGCCGACATGCTGGTGGGAGGGGTGGTGGTTGGACCACCAATGAGAAGCGGGTACTAGATATAATGGGACCAGCCTTTGGCAAGGCGGTCTCAAATGCCAGAGTGCCTGCTTTCCCTGAGGTAAGGATTGTTTTAAAAAATATAGTAATGTTCAAGACTTTCATACCTATAATGATATTGAAACTAAATGGTGCTTGCAATTTAATCACATTGTTTAATTTATTATTTCAGTCTGGAACTAACATCCATTCGTGAAATAAGAAACTTAGGTCCACTTGCACCAAGCAAACTTAACTCGGGTTAACAAACTTTTTGTTTTGTCCTTTTCACATCAAATTATACTGATAAGGACAAAGCATAAAAAGTTAGTTAGCCCGAGTTAAGTTTGCTTGGTGCAAGTGGATCTTAGACTTGTTATGCAAGACCTACTGACTCATTTAGAATTGGTTTTTAAGAAACCTAGAGCATTGATGAATGTAGCTTAACAAGTTTTAAAATAAAGCTCCAAGTGATATTGCTGTTTTATGTTCAACAGATGCACGGGGCAGAGGCCGTCAGTGGCGTCCACCACGCACGCTCCTTGCTCGCAACTGCTTCCTCGAGCATCATCAGTAGTTGGCTGTTCAGGCTGGAGAAGTGTGTGCGAGCTGAGACCGAGCGGGCTAAGGAGATGCGCGAGGCTGTAGTCACTCTTAATGAGATGAGGGATTTTCTGCACGCTTTCGTGGAGTCAACGGCCAGCAGAGCCAATGAATAATCCATCTATCCATCAGCCCGTGTTCGTCCACTGCTGGACATAGGCCTTTTCCAAATTTCGCCACTCATGTCGGTCCTCCTCATCCAGCCGAACCCACGTCCTTCAGGTCGTCGGTCCAGCAGGCACGAGGTCAGCCTACACTACGCTTAGCTGTACGTGGACTGCATTCTAAAGCCTTTCGGCCCCAACGGCCATCATGTCAGCAACAAATATGTAATGATTAATGAATAATAAATAAATTAAAAACACTTTCGAGATATTTTTTTTTATTTGTTAGCAAAATAAATTAAGAGACTTATGTAAAATTATATGGATGTTTTTTTCTGTGTATTTCATGAAGCACATGGAAAATTGTAATAAATTTTCGGTATACTTAAGCATATTTCTCGATAGAAATAATTATTAGAATGAAGTCTTCAAACGCACTTTTTCTCGTTTGACAAAGGGATCATTTACAGAACTCAAACATATATATATGTATATCTAGATATATTTTTTTTATAAAATTAAAAAACATCCTTTTTTCTCTTTTGCGCTGAATCCACCCCTCTCACATCGCGCTTGGAGTGAGTGACAAAAATAAAATTTACATAGCCTCTTAATAAGATTATAGATATTTTCACAATTTCTAAACAGAAGAATGTCACGTATGTAATGTTGTATGTCTCTTCCTTCTCTTTGACACAAAAATTACACACATCCTTAATTTACTTTTATATAAACATTGAAATAAATGTCAAATAAATTATTTATTTTTCATACCAATTCAAAGGGTATCTTGGTGATTATAAACATGTGACTTCACTTGTTTCGTAACTTTAAAAATATATAAAAAATTATTGACTGCATAACATTAAAATTGGTTTAAATTATACTTTACGAAAAAAAAAACAAGTTTAATTTTCCTGCTGAATGGCGAATTCCCACATTTTACCTATCAAGGTGGATCTATTGTGCTAATCTGAAACAAAAATAATATATAATAAGTAATATCATAGGGTGTGATCTGTAAATAGAAGGGTAGGATTTAGTGATAGCACAAGGTTAACTGGACATACAATTATTTCTATCTGTACCAATAATAAAGTAGCATAAAATTCTTTGCTGTACATTGATTATTTTTGCAAAATTTCTTATGAAATGGGTTCCCATTGTCGTACTGAGGCCAAAAGTACAGTTTTTTCTGTCTGTATTTCTAGTTTGAACACGAGAACCACTCAACGGATTTACAGTTTTTTCTGTCTGTATTTCTAGTTTGAACTCGAGAACCACTCAACGGATTTTCATGCCGTTTACTTTAGTATCATTGTATTGACACTGGTTGACATATAGGCTATAAGGGGTGTTATTCAAATAACCGCCAACTCAAAAACTAAAAGACACTTCCAGGCAAGCCAAGCCACAAGCAAAAACAAGTGTAATATAAAACTAGTTGGTATACGATAAGCATCACCACATAAGTTTGATCAGTAAAGCCCCTGTGCAGTTACAGTTAAGGCTAAAGCAGTTCAATTACAAATGGTATACACACCTTGCTCTGTTTGCATCGAGGGCTTGTACCAAAGCAGCTCTAGCCCCTGCACAGCTGCATGGTGGTTGGGATCACAGGGATGTGGAACAATGGGAGGCTGCAAGAGCTGCTCCTGTTGCATTTCCTCCACTTCCAGCTCCACAGGGTTCAGTCCGGCACACATGCACTTATTGTGCAGCACACTGCAGGCAATTGTAATTTTGCCAGCGAACTCAGGAGTGTAATGCAACTTTGAAGCTGCCAGTAGGGACCTCCAGCATCCTTTCAATATGCCAAAAGTGCACTCCACGGTCTGCATCCAACTGCTCTAGATGGTCCTTTATCTCACAATCGCGCCAGATGAAAGCATTGTGGTTGGCACCATTGTGGGAGGCATCAATTGCAACAATTATGCAATCACCGTCACATAACTGAAATACATGTGAAGTAGTATTTATTTATGTTTGTTTCTAAGGAAACAAATATATAAGTGAAAGGTAAAACTTAAGCCAACAAAGTTTCCATACATAATAGGATGCAGAAATAGTCATAGATAGGTTAAGAGACAATATAAATATCTTTTTGAATCAAGAATGCAAAAAGGTAACTTATGTAGTACCTATATGATTTACAAGGACTACAAATTAGTTTTCACTCTTTGCTAGTACTTATTTATTTTTGTATGAGTAACTGAAGCTATGAGTATATACATTTATCACAAATATTTGAAAGTTATTAAAAGATTTTGTATAATACTTACCACTTGAGTGTTTAGTGAATGATAATGCTTCTGATTGAAGCATTTTACTTCATCTTCTGAGGGACGAATGATGGCTATGTGGGTGCAGTCGATACACTCAATGACCCCTGGCACTGCATACTTATTAAAGAACCTACAATAGTAATATCCTTTATAGTAAAATATGGTGAGGAAAGACATTGAGGTGAGTGAGGATAAAGCATTATACCTTCTCTTCAGAACTCCCCTTTGCTCCCTGTTCTGTGGGAAGTATATGTGCCTTTGCACTATCTGGAGAGCACTGAGTGCACTCGTCACCTCACTGTCTGCTGTGCCATGGGAGCATCTATGGTCAATCCCGCACACGTTTCCGCGGGGAGGGAACTGCGGAACAATCTCCTGGCACAACTCTTCGAATAAAGGCCTCGTAAGTCTATAGTGCCTTTCAAATTCTATATCTGGCATTCTATTGACAGTAAGGCTCTCTCGGTGGCTTCTTCGCCACCTTGTACGGTCAGCCTGCTGCTCATCAAAAATGCGCAGCAAAAATGTAGTAAAGTCTTGCCATTACAGCTAAAACATGGAAAAACGTATTATTTATAAATTATGCCACCAATAAATATTATTAAAACAGCCAAAAACATAATAATAATTAGTAAATTTCAAGCTTACGATATTACAACGACACCTCTTGAGCTCACGTAAGAAATCACGATAGAACTTCTGTCAAAATCGATTTATCGGCCGATGTTCGGAAACTTCAGAGTAAGCATTTCGATCTAACTGCTGTCAAAATGAATTTTCGTTCGAAAATCGATTATCAGAGTACCACTTGCGTCGACTGAACGACATTCGACCGAATATTGCACGATCGATTACGATGGGAGTAAGACCCCTGGACAGAACCATTAATCGACGCAGACCGACAGATGGGCGGACAGCAGAGTGTGGTCTTCAGACGATAAGTTAATAAGTTAATTTAACTTAAATTTGCAATGCCCTAACTGGGTCGTGTTTGAATCTCTGTGATTAAGTAAGATCTATAAAACAACATGAGCAATAAAGATTTGTGTGACATATAGGGCTCTATTTGGCCCCTAAGTACGGAAAAAAAAAATATATTTTACAAAAAAGAAATTTTATTATTATTATTTCCAATGACAAATTCTTAGAAAAACGTCTTCAATATTTTTTTTGTTCGTCGCTTCTACACCGAATAGCGGAGAGTGGACGTTGCATCTCTGCACAGTAAATTAATTTTGCAATTTAACTTATAATTCACTTGGGATAGATAAGACTCTGAACTGTCTTCATGGGCTGTGAGTTTCCAAAGGCCATCTTAACTAGCCCAGTTATCATGCGAAAATCAACTCTATTGGACTAAAATAAGGTTTATGTGTGTATATCAGTTGTTTTGGTTTTTGAAGTATTTAAGTTTACGATCTAAGAGACGGTTATTACGGGGTTTAAGTTAGGTTGTTTTGCTTTTATGCACAAGCGTTTGATGGGAAGCGTTGCTTTAAAATATATCTCTTTTATAAGAGCAAAGTTTTATTAATTTAAGTTTTAAGTGTTCCGTACCCGAAGGGTTTCAAGCGGCAACCTCTTACTAAGCCTGCGCTGTCTGTCCGTCCATCCGTCCGTCTGTCACAGGGGTCTACAGCTTCAACCGTGATAGGTAGCAAATTTCACAGAATACATTTTACTGTGGGTCTTAACATGGCAAATGATAAAAAATAATAAAATCCATATCGGGTCCCGATACAAAAAACCTGTTTTTTTACTTTGTTTGAAAATGGTAATACATACATACAATTTTCAAATTTGGTAAGATTGTAGTTTATAATTTTTGGTAAAAAAACAAATAACAAAAACTAGGGCTTCGTATTCGGACGGTGTCGAATTATTTGTCAGGCGCTACCATTTTAGCGCCTTGTTTTTTGTAGCCTTGCATCTATATTGTTTTTGTACCATAATGTTTTTTGTGTTTCGAATCCATATTGTACCAAAACTGTGTGATGGCCTAGGCCAGGGATAGCGAACCTTCATGGATCGACGTGCCATTTTTTCTAAAGAAGTGTTTAATGACGTTATAAACGTTCCTTCAAATAACTTTACTTTGCGATTATTGGGAAGATAATAAAACTAAATAATATCAACTCAAAACTATTCATATACAAGCAAAAAAAAAAAAAAATTTTTACACTCTTGTATTAAATGTTCCAGTGGATGCGTGTGATTTCTGTTGTTGCAGAATAAATGACAAATAACTTAGATAAAGATTGTAAATTTTTACTTTAAGCAGAATGCATGCTGAACTGGAGTCATCTGTGAAACGGTTTCTAAGCTTTCATAATGAACTTTGTTACTTTGGACTAAAATTCAAACTGTTTCGATTGGTGGCGTGCCTGAAATATATTGTCGCTTGCCATCAATGGCACGGGTGCCATTGGTTCGCCTTCCCTGGCCTAGGCCTAAGTCCAGCAGTGGACGAAACAGGCCGATGGGTGGATGGGTTTATTAATTTAATTTATTCCTGTGTTTTTTTGGTTTGTTTTTCTTGTTTGTTTTTATTCTGGGCAAAAATATCTGACACAGTGATAATTAGCAACGGAAATGACGGACAATCTTTTACCAGCTAAATCAATAATAGATAATGACAAATGTTACCAAGATTTTATGGATTAGAAAATAGAATATGAAACTGGTACAGAAAGGGGTAATTAAAACACGAGTGTGATATTAAAAAACGAGATATGAATTGTGCATTAATATAGGCTGAAATTCAATTAACTGACCAAATTCATACTGGCGACTCGGTTAGTGATCAAGAACTAGGTGCAGTAATCCGTTATCGTTTTTTTGCTCTCAAACTGGTTGGATTAGTTTAAGTACAATTCCTAGCCCAGTCAGTAAGAAAGCAAAAAAATATATTGATCGAATTTAACAAAAAGGGTAATTGAACCTTGTTTCTGATCACTAACCGAGTCTCCAGTATAAATTTAGTCGGTAGATATATTACATTGATACATTAGCATTTTTTGGAGTATTTTACAATTTTGTAATCCTTGGTCATTGTTTTGAACGATTGATCACGTCGTAAATCGGCCAAATACAGCTGGCCGAGTCTCGCATGATATACATCCATCCATCCACCAGCCCGTGTTCATCCACTGCTGGACATAGGCCTACAGATATACAGTACGAAACGAACCAACCACGCCTTTCGCCCTTTGAAGTGTCTTAAACCACTTTCGAACAACAATGTGTTACCAGCTCACCTTCTTTATTTGTTCGTTCGCTGCCTGTACGCAGTATACATGATTTGATTGATCAAATTCCGGTCTAGACTAGACGTTGATGGATCGACTTCACAGATAACCCGTGGAGTTGAAACACAGAACAGGTTGAACCAACAAATAACGGTTTTATTAATTTATGATATTTTAGTGTTACAGTCAACACAGATTGACCTATTACATTCAACTCACATACGACTAAATCTAGACTTCGAAAAAATTTGAATAAAAAGGTCTTGTTATGGGTAGTTGAAAATATGCATACTCGGCGAAATACTTTTGGAGTTACAAATAGTCAAACTGAGATTAAATTGTATGAAATACACAATATTTGCGCTACTAAAATAGTAAAGAAAGCAGAATCTCGGTGCAAAATGCACATCGTAATATTGTTTTCCTTACTTTTGAATAAAAAGTATGCAAAAATTGGGTTTTAAACAAATTTGCGGAAATTTATTTCTAATAAAAAAAAAAAATAAAAAAATAAAAATGCTTTATTTCTTTAACGTGCTTAAACAATTAATACATTAAGTTCGAGTTCTCCAATTGGGTATGAAAATACCTGTAGTAGGAGTCCCCGCTCTCCTATAGCTAAAAATACGAAATTAAGTAAAGAAACAAAACATATACTTTTACTTACAAAAGTGCCTAACAAATTAATATATTTTAATATTTATTACTACTAGGGTGTGTGAGGGTGTGTGTGAATTGTGTATGTAGGGTTCTAATAATAGGGTTCTCGCATTCAAATTATATTATTTTATGCCTTACATTTTGATTACATTCGATTACAACGATAAGTACGCTTTTAAGTTTGTTAATCGAATGCAATCAAAATGTAAATCATAAAATGATATAATGTAAATATGAAAACTTAATTATTACTAACTTATTTCCGCTAATTACTTTAAAATGCAAGTTTTGCATACTTTTTATTCAAAAGTAAAGAAAACAATATTATAAAGTGCATTTTGCACCGAGATTCGGTTTTACCACCTTTATTTATTTTCGTAATTATTATTACTTGTCATTTAATAAATATTACATAATAGATAAATCATTCCAATCAAAAATGAGGATCAAGTACAAAATTAAAATCATTATCAAAATTTTAGTAATTTTAACTATAATTTAAATCGAAATCAAAAGAAATTGTCAAAGTTTCATCTCCAGTAGCCTTATGTTATATTTGCGTTCACGTCAGATTTCGTATGGAATCTGATAACCACCCCTAGCGGACAGTAGCGGAACTTTCCAGATTCCATTCCATTCGAACTATAACGTAACCGTGTACAGTATTTTTTTGACCTTAGATTCTAAGCGTCACGGATCAAGTT
This sequence comes from Ypsolopha scabrella, assembly GCA_910592155.1. NCBI lineage: Eukaryota > Metazoa > Arthropoda > Insecta > Lepidoptera > Ypsolophidae > Ypsolopha > Ypsolopha scabrella. The sequence goes on from OU342987.1 coordinate 14,756,893, forward strand.
ATAGGTCCTTTAGATTTCACGTATCTTCGGTTATCCATGATTTTTTAATGTGACATAATTTGGGTTTTTTTTTCTTTCTGAAGTTGTTATGAGTATTTTAGAATTGTAATTTTAATAATATATGTTTATTCTGTTAGACTTTAAGTGAATACCTAGTATATAAGGATAATTTCAAATGCAATTTTATTGTTAATGAATTAAATAAATGAAAATGAAAATTTTAATGTGGATCTATGCGTATTAAATTTATTAGAGATTGTTCGAATTACTGACATCGTTAATTTCTCTATGGAGATAGCGTCCTTCTTTATTGTACACAGGCAAATTAATTACAATATGGATATATTCAGTAGCGAAGTTATCTGAAAAGTGAAAATAAATTCCAGAAACCAAACACAAAAGTGAAAGTTGTTTTAAAAATTTGGGTGTACATTGTATGCACAAAATAAATGACATAATCTTATCCAGTAAAACCTCATGCATATTCCAACAGTACAACTTAAAACAGAAAGGCTTGTTTCAAATTAATTCCTATCAATACTTATATAAAACAGTAAAAACCGCTGTCTGTACATTGAAGAAAAATATAAAGGGGGTGACTAAAGAAGAGTAACAGAACACAAATCAACGATTTTTAGAATACTTTTGTCTGTCTGTCCGTTTGTTCACGCATATCTCTTAAACTACTGAACGGATTTTCACGTAGTTTCCACAGCTGTACAGAACTTAATTTGGAAAAGAATATAGGCTTTATTTCATTAAAATTCCGATATCGGAAAAAAGTTATCGTCATTTAAAAATTTATGGAATTTACTTTTCCACTGGTAGTAATTAGAAGTTATGGTACGGGATCTCCTCAACTGATACAGAGTTCGAGTTTGGGTTTATTTGATAGGTCTTTATTAGCACTTTAGTAAAACATGGAGACCAGGGTCTGATGATGGGACTGGAAGGTGGGTACGGGATATCCTCAACGGACAACAGCAGATCCTTCGAGTTTAGGCTTTTTTGATTGGTATTTATTAGCACTTTGGTAAAACATAGTGACCAGGGTCTGCTGATGGGACTGGAAGGTGGGTAGATCTCCTCAACGGACAACGGCAGACCCCATCGAGTTTGGCCTTATTTGATTGGTATTTATTAGTACTTTGATAAAACATGGTGACCAGGGTCTGATGATGGGACTGGAATATGGGTAGGGGATCTCCTCGACAGACAACAGCAGACCCTTCGAGTTTGGGCTTATTTGGTTGGTATTTATTAGCACTTTGATGAAACATGATGACCAGGGTCTGTTGATGGGACTGGAAGGTGGGTACGGGATTTTAGGCTTATTTGATTGGTATTGATTAGCACTTTCGTAAAAAAAACATGGTGACCGTTGCATATTGTCGTTCAAAAAATCATATTCTTTTGTTTTCCTTATTTCCACGAAAATCCATTCGACGCGGGCGGAACCGCGGGCAAAAGCTAGTATTATATATTTTTCAACATTCTTCCATCTCAAAAATCTCTCAAAGGGTTTATCTTTTTCCGCATTGATACCAATATCCCGGATAAATATACGAAAAATCCGATTTACCGAAAATATCCGTTCATTTTCGATACATCAGACGTCAAACACCTAATGCGGTTTCGCTCTTAAAAAGCTTAACCCCATCTTGGCGGCCATCTTTCCTACTAATACAGGGACGTACTCGGTACAGTGGGCTTCTGTCGGGGCGTGAAGTTAGCTGTCAATGAGCTGCGCTGTGTGACGCCCCGAAATGCGCACCTGGGGCATCATCTGTAACTACATATATATTTATGCAACCAAATTCATACTGAAGACTCGGTAAGTGCTCAGTATCAAGGATCAATGGCCCTTTTTTTAAATTCGTAAATTAACTTTATTACCTATCCTATAGTATAGAAGTTGGCTTAATAAATAAATTTCACCTTGTACATATGTATTCAGTTGACACGATAAATTGCACAATAGATAAGTTTGCCGGTCCCCAAAAAAACAAGTTTGATTCCCATATACAGTTAGTTAGACCTTTTTCTTAAAAACGGGGTATTGTACCAATTAATAAAAGCAAGTTTTAATATGGGGCAACCCTGAAATTTCGGAAAAATAAATCTGTTGTTTCAAACATGTTGGTAGAGTAGGTTTTTAACTTTTCCATGGAACAGCAGTTTTTTTTTTGCGATGAGATGTAGAAACTGAATTTTTGACAGACTGTAGACATATCTAGCAAATAAATAAGCACCTTCTGTTTTAAATTCGTTACTAAAAAACAGCGATGTTCTAGAATTTTATGTTTTCGCCTCAACTCTCGTTGAGCTACCTACCTATTTAAATATCATAAGTATTTAGATACATTTTGGCAAAAAATTACGTTTTACCCAGGGCTTTGCATTTTTAGATTTTTAGTTATCACTGGGTAATTTACCGATGTTCCGTGTTAAAAGGTAACTTTTATGTTACTCGGGAAAGTACCTAATCCGCTGCAAAAGTTCAAATGTTTTGGTTTATTAAAAGTAAGCTTCATAAAATTTAACCACGCCAGTGTAATGCTGAATGGCTGATCTTGCTTTGTATTTGTATCATAAAGCGGTACACTGGTCTATGAATGTGTTGAAAGGGCTTGCCCTCTTGCTCCCTCAGTCCATACCTGCCTTATTGGAAGGAAGCCAAATACATTTGGCTAGGATCGTGTACGCAAATGCCTGTTTACTTAGTGCTGCATGTACGCGTCGCGCCACAGATTTTGTCACTCTAAATATGCGATTTCAATTTTAACTCAAAGCAGCAAGGACTCTAAGAGGGAACTTTTTTAATGGCGTCATCTTTAGTATGAATGGGTAAGGTCTGTAATGAATTCTGCTTCCCGCTTTCATAGATAGGACGGATTTATTATCTGGGGATTGTTGCAAAATTTGTTATTTGGATTATTTTAGCCTTCCAGCTATCTCAGGACTAAATAAAAAATAGGAATCGTTTTGACAAAGCTAAGTATATATTTTTTATATTTAGAGTTCCGTACCCGAAGGGTGCCAAATGGGACCCTATACTAAGCCTCCGCTGTCTGTCTGTCCGGTCTGTCAAGGGTCTACAGCTTCAGCTTTGATAGGCAGAAAGTTGAAATTTTCACAGAATAGAATGTGTTATAATGGCGAATAATAAAATATTCAAGAAATTTAAATCCAATGGGGTTCTCATCAAGAAACCTCGATAAAGTTGCATTTTTGAACGTTATGTGTTTCGGCTCTCACTTAAGGCAACTTTAATACAAATTTCAAGGCTGTATGATTTAAGGAAGGCGCTTTAACACTCGAAAAACATTAGATTAAGAGGTAACTTCGTAATTTTTTTCTATCGAGCGAACCTAAAGATTTAGCGTTTTTTCTAAGATCAGCCTATCAGCCATATAGTCTACTGCCTATATTATGTTTACTTTACCGATTAAGACGACGTAGGTAGTAAACACGGAGTTTTTGAACAAGTAGTACTTCCAAATTACAATAGATATGGTTCCGAAATAAATACATGTTATAAACAAAGCCTTTTCCAAGGCGATGTAACAGCCCAAAACGCTATGGAGAAAAATTGGCTCGATCGAAAAAAATTGCAAAGTGATTTTTTTCATTTCAAACAAGCAGTCTGTCGAAACTAATAAAGTAAAAATAACAATGATTACTGTTTAAAACATATAAACCTATTATCTAAACGATAAAACAGCAAAAAAAAACGCACTTGTTTGAAGTTATATTAAATTTTATTCATTGACAAACAGCATTAACCACTTTCTTCTTGATTTACCGCACTGCTCAGACGCGCGCTTTATCAGATATGCTTATCTCTTTCGTTGTGCGATCGACCTACTACGCCTTAACCAAGTTACACAATGTGATATGCTCATTTGAAGTTGTCCATCTAGCCTTATACGGACCCTTAAAGACGGTAATTTAAACAAGTTTCAAATTTAATCAGATTGTAGTACATAACATAGGTACTCTAAAGTAAAATAACAAATATAAAATTATAAGGTTCCGTACGCAAAGGGAAAAAAGTTTTTTCTCAGGCGCTATTTTAGCGCCTTGTTTTTTGTAGCCTTGATGTTGCTTTGGTAACCATATTGTTGTTATTTACCATTAAGTTTTTAGGGTAGGTTTAGGCATGGACGAATAAATGTTTAGGGTAAAAAATTACCAACAAACGAAAGCCCAGCCCCGAGTCAATTACTAAGTCATAAAATTGTAAAAATTTGTTATCAAGCCTCCAGTATGAATTTGGCTGCATAAATAAATGTCACCGCTTATAAGAGTTAAACATAGGGAATTCCTTTAATCCTTAAAATAATCAATGCTGAAAGACAACATCTGTCCAGAAAACCCATGTCCTTATAATCCTCGATAACAGCTCCTCCCCAAACCCTTCCAAGATAATATGCAAAGACCGAAACCCAGTGAGGCCAGCTCAAGATTTATGGGTCACCCAGCCATCAACAACCACCTTTTATCTTAACACTCTATTAAGTTTAAATAACAGTGGTCCTTACTCTGAAACATGATACAGTTTGAGAAACAGTGGACAGACTCGATAGCTTGGTTTGATATTGGACACTCACACATATAAGTTGGCTTTCGTTTATATAGGATGAAATTAAATCAACCGACCAAATTCATAACGGAGACTCGGTTAGTGATCAGGAACTAGGTTCATTAATCCTTGGCCAAATTCTAAAAATACATTTTTTTGCTCCCTTACTGGTTGGACTTACTGAATTCCTAGTCTAGGCAGTAAGGAAACAAAAAAAAAATATTTTTCGAATTTTACTATAAGGGTAAATGAAGTTTGTTTCTTATCACTAACCGAGTCTCCAGTATGAATTTGGTCGGTTAATTAAATTTCACCTTGTATAGCCAAATTTTTATTGGAGACTCAATGAGAAGGTTCAATGACCGTTTCTGCGAAATATGCAAAATACAATTTAGACTTCATATGCAAATTGAGTCGAGGGTCCTTGATCCTGACCACTTACCGAGTCTCCAGTATGAGTTTGGCTGTATAAACGATAGTCACCTTATACATAGGTAACACTAAAAGTTTCCGGAACTGGCCACTTACATAAACAATATTTAAAAATTTATTGCAACATTTGAAAATAGAACTCTTTGGCTGTAGAATGCAGTTTGTTTCATCTGACTTTCTTTTGTTTTTACCTTGTGGCGCCATTTAAAAAATTGTGTGTCTGCATCAACATGGATTTAACTCGGGAAAATTTTCGTAGTATGATTTTCTACGATTTTAAGTGTAATTTGACAGCTCAACAGAGCATCGCTCGGCTTGAAACAGCTTTTGGCAATGAAGCACCATGCAAGACGACTGTTTATAGCTGGTTTGCAGAATTCAAGCGTGGTCGTATCAATCTCAGTGACGAATCTCGCGATGGTCGGCCGTCCACCGCTGTGACCAACAAAAACATCGATGCTGTGCGCCGTATGATTGAAACAGACAGGCATGTGACCTACCATGAAATTCGCGCATCCTTAGAAATAGGCATGAGTCAAATACAATCAATCCTACACAAACATTTGGGTGTGAGAAAGCTGTGCTCGCGGTGGATGCCACACAACTTGACCGAGGCTCAAAAAACGGACCGCGTCACTTGGTGCAGTGCCATGCTTACCAGATTCAACGAAGGTGCGTCAAATTTGGTGTGGGACATAGTAACAGGTGACGAAACATGGATTTATTGCTACGATCCCAAAACAAAGCAGCAATCGAGCGTATGGGTCTTTCAAGATGAGCCGAAACCAACCAAAGTGGCGCGCGTGAAAAGTGCATCTAAGCGGATGATTGCTTCTTTTTTTAATAAAACTGGACACGTGGCTACTGTTGCTTTAGAGAATCGTCATACCGTGAATAGTGACTGGTACACGACCATTTGTTTGCCGGAAGTTATTGACGAACTCCGTAAAAATAACCGTAAACGCCGTATCATCCTGCACCACGACAATGCTAGTTCTCACACGGCCAGACAGACAAACGACTTTTTGAAGACGAAAAATGTAGAACTCATGAGTCATCCTGCATACAGTCCCGACCTGGCACCTTGTGACTTTTTTCTGTTCCCAAAAATTAAGAACCAATTACGCGGTCAACGATTTTCATCACCAGAAGAGGCTGTCGAGGAGTATGAAAAACACGTTTCAGAGGTCACCACAGGGGAGTGGCACAAAAGTTTTCAAAACTGGTTTGATCGAATGAAAAAGTGCATAGACGCCAAGGGAGATTATTTTGAAAAACAATAAATTAATTTTGTATCTTTAATGGTATTTTTTCATATTCATTCCGGAAACTTATAGTGCGTCCCACGTTTCGTTTTTTTGAGGATTCTTCGGCGTGTGAAAAATGGCCTGCCCATAAGGGCATAACCTCAGGCAGGATAACCTCATTTCCTCTGCATCATGATCACCATGACTTTATAATTCCGCCGGTGAATAACTCTACTTCCAAAATACGATTTTTTTACGACTTAACTTGGTTTTTTCTGTCTACAAAATTGTCTAACTGGAATTGAGATATCTTTAATAACACCGGAGATAGACAAACAAAAAAAAACTACCAGAATAGAGATTTTACTCGGATTTCAGTGCAGTCGGGGGACATACAAAACAACACGTATCGAATATAGACTTAGAATAGTCTGTGATCCCGGCAGTGGTGTTTTTAATATTTTTCATTATTTATTTTTATTTAATACTTTTTTGTATCCATCCATCCATCAGCCTGTTTCGTCCACTGCTGGACATAGGCCTTTCCAGGATTACGCCACTCTTGGCGGTCCCCCTGGAAGAAATGCCCATACTCACACACGCTGGGCAGGCGGGTTGGTGATCGCGGTGCCGAAACCCTTGCACCAGTGACGCCGCTGCCCGTCACCAGTCTGTTTTATATAAGGCCCGGCAATTGGGGATGGATATACCGCCATCCATCGGTCCCAGGCAATGGTGGGCCGCCTGGTTTTGCCTGAGAGCTGTTCTCTTACTCTCCCCCGAATAACTTCGGGGGGATTTGCAAGTAAGATGGTGGTACCACCACAGTCGAGCTCGGCATCAGCTCTACCACCTACAGCACCTTTTTTGTATATAATATATTTATAGGCTATTCCACTCGGGATGCTATAAGGATTCTAAAAATACCACACACTTCGAAATCGATTCAGGCATTAAGAAGTTATGGTGGATTTAAGAAAAATACCCACATAAACCCTGAAAACAATACACTCCTTTTTTGGGATCAGTTTTGTAAAAAAGGGTTAAAGGTTTAAATTGAATCAGATCAGATCATTTTGTGAAATTTGATGGATTTTCACGTTTCTACACATGGTTTTATTGCATAATATCCTATACGTTTGGTAAAAAGCAAATATCAACTGAAATAATAATACATATTTATCAATCATAGGTATATATTGAACTATCAATGTCTAATTTTTGTGCCAAATGGTTTAGTTATGTTTCTGACCGATACATAGCAATAAAACTTAACGCTATCTTCCTAAACATGATACTTTGATTTGCAATACAAAATGTGGACGGGTTTGTAAAGAAAAAATTCGTTGCAAGAAATTTAGTTTTTTGGCTCTCCTGTAAAGTTGCCTCTTTTAAGTTAAATCGTTTGTCACCAGAAGCACAGAATTATAGACTAAAATATAGTATGATTGTTATGAAAATTTTCGCCAAGATGCCCTCAACAGAATTTCTTCCCTGCCATCACTGTCCTCTCAATAGACCATATCCAGAAACCCAGAGTTGCTTCTGTCTCGAACTGATAAAATCTAAATTGTTTCCCTACCCGAGATAGTTTACTGACGCGGCTTGGCTTGCCGCCAGCCCATTTACCCGGCAATCATGGCTGAGCTTTATAAATTAATGGCTAAGTTCGTCTCTGCTGTTGTTTGCCGCGGGTTGTCATATTCCGCGATGTTTATGGCAGTATTAATTACTGTTTAGGAAGAAAATGGCAAGATGAAAGTAAAGCTGGCAACCCTCGTTGGAAATATGTTAGGTTATTTGGAGAAGCATGTCAAATTTATACGTTTTCCGTTAAGGTTTATGTAATCTGCTATAAATCATACAATTTTCACTGACCCCAATTCAATTTCACTCTTATAAGCTCCTCGTAGTATTTAGGGTTCCGTACCCGAAGGGTGCCAAACGGGACCTATTACTAAGCCTCCGCTGTCTGTTTATCCGTCTGTCACACACAGACATCTACAGCTTCAACCGTAAAAGTTAGAAACTTGAAATTTTCTCAGAATATGGGTTACTATAGCCTCCATTACAGGAAAAAAAAGAAAAAAATATTGGCCCAAGAGGGTTCCCTTACACAACCTTAAAAAAGTGGCGTTTTTTTCGTCATTTATTTCAGCTCTTTCTAGAAGAAGGTATACGTACAAGTTTCAAAAGTGGTCAGATTGTTGTACTTGTACATTCTCTAAGGTATGTACAAAAACAAATAATAAAAATTAGGTTTCCGCACTCCGCTTGGGCCGAATTGTTTGTCAGGCGCTACACTTTAGCGGCTGGTTTTATGTCGCTTTGATGTTGCTATGACATCTATATTGTTGTTATTTACCATGTTTTTGTGCACGAGTCGAATTTTACTTATTATTTATTTCACCATCATAAAATCATACTAGTGATTATAGTCATTACATCTTCAGTTCGTTAAAAATAAAAGATTCACATTACGAGCAAAAAGGGTGACCATTTAAAATAATAAGTTAAAACATAAATATTAAAAGCATGGAATAATTAATCACAATACACGAAACACTCAATCATCTCTGTACATACGTAATGTGCCTTAAAACGGCCAAGTTAATATCAGTTTTGAAACAATGATTCCGTATAAATTTAAAAAAGGAAAAGAACATTATTTTATTTTTATTTTTAAGTAGTGTAATTTATTTTAGAAAAATATAAATAATGTTATAACAAGTAGCCTTCTGGTGAAAATTTAATAAACTTTAGTATAGTTTAAGTATTGTTTATCCTACTTGGATAGATTTTTTTAAAGACAGGCCGACAAAATCTCAAATTCAAATTTTTTTGTTTAATTCAACCTTTTTATTTCAGCACTTTATTAACATTCGATAGAAGTTGACCTAAATATTTAATTGAAATGTCTTCGGCTTTTCGTGTCACTATCTTTAAACTTATAATATTATAACGAAAGTTTGAAAATATACCCAAATTCAAAAATTCCTTTATATCTGGAAAATTTGAGAGAACACTTGTTCAAAGGTTTCCAATTTCTCTGTGGATCTCCGAAACACTCTATAATAACATTCAGTGTTCAGCATGTTGCAGTCGCTACCGGACTTGTTCTTTTTAACGAATGTCCGGACGAGCGCGATAACTCAGCTGCGATGTTGCAGTGTAAAACAGTGTAAGTTTAAACTTACAAAAAAATCTGGGGGTGGCGTAAAAAACACTTCATGCACTGTCCGTGGGTTTTTTTTTGTTAATCTTGCTAGTCTTTACCTATATTACAACCCCGAAAAGATAGGTATAGGTATAGCAAAAAAATACAACTTTTTATTCCAAAAAAAAATGGTTTTTTTTTGGGACATATAAAATAAATTATGGCAATTTTTAAAACATTGTCCTAAGAAATAATATCAAAGCTTCTACTACTATATAGAAGGTTAGGTTTCAAGCTATTTTGCATTCACGAGTACGTTATCATGTTATGTCACTAGCGTCTATAGTTAAACTCTAGCTCAATTTTTGCAGGAAAAAATAATTTGGCCTTGTACGAGCCGGACTCGCGCACAAAGGGTTCCGTACCACCACACAAAACGGATTAGGAACCCCAAAAAACATGATAAAAAACTACAATCTATTCCATAGCAGCATATGGCGCGCCTGTCAAATAATTCGGCATCCTTTGAGAACGGAACCATAATAATAATTATTAATTCTTTTACTGTAGAGTATGTATTTATTTGGCTTTAATGTACAAATAAATAATATGATTATGATTATGATTATGATTATTATAACAATCTGACCAAATTTGAAACTTGTATGTGATCAAGTAACCTTGAAAAAATTGCATTTGTGGCCCTTTGTTTTTCATTTTTTTATTAGTTGTAGTGGTAGAGGCCGTAGTAGTACATATTTTGTGAAAATTTCAACTGTCTACCTATTAGAGCTGAAGCTGTAGACTCCTGTGACAGACGGATTGATAGACAGACAGCGGAGGCTTAGTAAGGTCCCGTATGGCACCTTTCGGGTACGGAAAACTCAAAAACTTAAAATCTCTACAAATACAATTACACCCTTTTGCCTCAGCACAGTACATGCACCGCTTGGTTCCGCTGACTTGCACCTGAGCGCGATACGATAATTTATTTAATTCGCTTTGTTACTTCTGTAATTGAATTAGGTTTCTATTTTTTATGACTAGGAGCGTGAGTTAATTGCAGCGTTGCGCAAAAAGTATGGGAATTGAAGAGTTATTGGTTTCATAGTAAGACAAATGATAATAAAACATATTTCTTTTAATATATGTAAGACTGTTGTTAAGCCGTTAGACCATGAAACTGCGGCGCATATACCTACTAGTACCTCGATTCATTTTTACCAGTTTTTAATACGATATTCTCCTGCTTCTTGCTTGACGACTCTAATGCTGTTTTCTATTATTATTATTCTACGTAGATATTTTAAGAATTCATCCAGTTTCGGTTCGTTCAGAGAAGCCAAGTGTTCATTATGGCTTTATGAGTCTAAACTTTGAGACAAGATAGGTCCCAGTCAGGGATTCACCGAAATGACGTCATACCGAAAAACAATGTACACAGAAATTTAACCGCTTATAACCGGTTGGGAATTTGGGTATACTTTGTGTTGTCGCCTTACAAAAAAGTAACGGCTACAGAAAATTAACCGCTTATAATTGATTGATTGATTTGATTTGAAGCGAAAGGCGCGCGGCTGCGAACGGGTGTGATACGCAGCGTACTCCTGTCTCACCCCCTCACTTACCCCCCTCTTATACCCATCACGTATGTAATCGTCTTTATGTCGGTACCGAAATGGGGAAACGGTGAAATAACGGTATAGAATTTAAAAGGGGGCCATAAGGGCTATCGCTATTTACTCGTATTTCGGTTAATTTATCGGTTATCGGTACTGTTTTCAATCCCTGGTCCCAGCAATGGATCTCAAGTGCTGGTATCAGCACCAAATTTTTGATAGCATTCAGGCCTTCTGACGCCCCGTGTCGTGAAGGCGTTTGATGCTGTTTACTGATAACCTAATAATATTGTGTTTTAATAAGTACTGATAGGGCTCAACAACCATCTATGAACGTAATAATAATAGTAGGTGAAAAGCGGGTGTACCAAGGGTGAAATTCTCTCTCGGAGAATCATGTCGTTATGATATCTACGTTTTTATATTATGTGTAACTAATCTGTACTAATAATAGAAGAAGTAAAAATCGTGTCATTACATTGAATATTTCTGCGGAATTTTAAACGAAATTGGTTATTGGTGCTGTACTAAGGTCAAAACTATATAAATTTTTTCATTTGCACGTTTTGTTTTAGCTCGCGAACTACTCAATGGATTTGGATGCGGTTTCTTGTATTTTATAAAAAATAACCGCCAAGCCGAAAACTACATATTTTATGTTACGCGCGAATAAAATATATATTTAATGAAAGACACTTTCTCGCGATCGAAACTGCGGTAAATAATATAAAACTGTGAGAAAACGAAAAAATAATGTCAATTAAGATCAATACAAGAAATAATGTTGTTCACGTGATTTATAAATTTTACTTAACTCCACATTCCAAATAATCCATTGCTCCTAGATCATCTCAACGGTCCGAGAAGATTTAAAGTTCGAAGCCGAACGAACCGTTAAACAAATAAACACTCGTGCACGCATCAACCGCACAGACAGACAGACGGGCAGCCGGCCTTGTCAATTAGTTATACGCACACTGCGCTGAGTTAAGAGGACGCTACGCAGACGTGGTGAAAGTTGAGGCATTTTGGGATGGATGTTAGAAATTATAATACCTCAATTCGCAGTCCTGCTCTAACGCTTCTGCTTTTTAACTGTCTATCCTACTCTAATCAGATGCCGCGCACGCAAAAACATCAGTCATTTTGAAATCGCAGCTACATCGTTGGTTTTTTCATTTTTATGTTACAGTCTGCAGCTGCTTTAAACTAATATCAGTTATATTATGCAAAGTTTCAGATCTAATTTCAAGTATTCATTGAATGCTATCGGTTTATTGTACGGTTTGGAGGTAACTTTGTAATTATTTTCTACCGAGAAAATTTAATGGAATCAAGTTTTACAACAGCATGGACATAGCATTAGTCCTCAACTTTATCATATATTAATTTCAGAGTGATTGTTGCAGTATTTGTTGGTATAAAACAGGATCATGCGAAGCGAAGTGAGCAAATTCCAATGACCTTGAACTAAGTAACCTTGTATCCAGTTTGTACGGAACCTATTTTTTTTATATAGAAGATAAATAAGTAGTAAGTAGTATATAGTACAGTCGCCGTCAATAGAAACTGTGGACTATGTAAACAAAGCGCCACGTTGTCTTTGTCTATGAATAGGTGAACTATCTAGAGATGGGTAAGTATGTGATTTAAATATGTTAGGTGCTTAATTAATTTTCTTTATTTGATTCATCGCTAAAATATTCTGATGAATCGCTAGTCAAATCGCCCACGTTAATTACAAATGGTTCCGTCACAGCGTCGGTGGCCGTATCTATTATCCCATCCAGTTCTTTAATTTTTTCTTCTACTTTTAGGACATGAGCTACACATTTCGCCCACTGTTCTGGCCCGATCCGCGCCAAACCTTGGAGCAACAAAATCTTCACATCGTCCATTTTGAATGTTTTGTTGTTCCTTCCAACGTAACCTTCTAACACTCAACTCTATCGGGTTAAGCTCGCAATGATATGGTGGAAGGCGCAAAACTGTCACATTTTTCGATGCCGCCAACTCATCTACATACATTTTTTTATATTTTTGCTTGTCTACTTTAGCTATGAGATTCGCTTTGATTTCGGTTTTTTGAAATTTCATTTCTTTTTCGCGCAACCAGCTTTGGATAGCCTCCTTCCGCCAACTCATGTTGGGCGCCTTTTCGATTTGACGCGAATGATATGGGGCATTGTCCATTACTATGACGGAACCAATTGTCGTTGTTTCAAGGTAAAACACTATCCAAATCACAAAGAAAGATCAGTAAGAGAAGCCTACAGAGGCGTCGAAACGTCAAGCACATATCTATTAAGGTATGTTATTAGTTATCGCGAGTAAGACCCCAATACAAAGTTAATAAAGGGAAGCCAAGTCGTTAGAATACCGAAAACACAAAAGATTTTAGAGCAACGCTGGAAGATAACACAGCTCTCGATAGACTCACACACACGTTATGTCAAAGATTATGAAGTAACGCTATCAAAAAAAAGACGGAATAAAATTGCATCACGAATAAAATAGGTTTATATTCAAATAGATTCGTACATCACTAATTTTCAAAGACAATACAGATTCGATGAGAAAAAAATATGACAGCAATCTCGTCGCAGTACAGATTTGACTATTGATTCTATAATTTTGCGTAATTAACTGGTGATTATTGAATATTTCATGATGAAATACAGTGAATGGCAGGTAAGACTTGATGCTTCATGATTTGGAATAATGTTTAGTGAGACTCCGTGACAGAACCTTGAGAAAAATTGAGAAAACGGTTTGTTTACATAGTCCACAATTTCTATTGACGGCGACTATAGTGTGATTGATCGATTTTTCCTGATTTTTATTTTAATATTGTATGAAAAAAAGAAATTCTAAATTCACGGATATTTCTCAGTTTTTAGCGATTGAACTGCCGCAGGTTTGATCGAAACGGTACAAAATGTATACTCTGCCAGACAAATCAATAATTTGATATGGTTTCCTCACTTTTTGGAAATTCTTTTTATTTTATTTAAAATAAAAAAGCACACTATTTTCGAACTTGTCAGCCTAACGTAACAGCCATGTTTGAGTGCGAGCTGATAAGAACTTTATTTTATTAGGGTTTTGTTCGAAATTTCAGCCACAACGAATAGAGTTGCTATTTTTCCGACTCGAGTGTAAAGGGAGTGTATCATCGAATGAAGCCGCATTTCTACTGTTTATACCAAGAAACCTTTCCAAAGAAACATACCTACGTAAATAAAAAAGGTTGTGTGTGATTTTTTTTATCCGTACCCAAATGGTTCTAAACGGGATCCTATTACTAAGCCTCCATTATCTGTCTGTCTGTACGTCTGTCGGTCACTGAGGTCTATAGCTTCAGCCGTAATAGGTAGCCAGTTGAAATTTTCACAGAATACGTGTTACTATGATCTCTACAATGACAAATAATAAGAATAAAAAATAATAAAACAAGAAACTTTGAAAAAACGCTATTTTGCTTGTATCCTTTGACGGTCTAAAATATGTAGCCAAGTTAAACCGCTAAAAGATGCATAATCTTTTTTATCTGTTATTCCACAAGCACAAACCCTCTTAAGGCACCATGCCATCGATTCCAAGTTAGGTACAGCATGTAGATTATGCAAATCATCCGTATATGTACGGATTATTTAAATAACACGAGCTTATTCGAAGCTCATTTGTGTTGAAACGCAGTTCTTGTTAAATCGAGAGAATTCGTTGCATTTTGTATTAAACTACGAGTAGCTAACAGCTTGGATTTTTCACTGGATTATTAGCAACTTCAAAGCAGTACGAAATATGCAGTATAATAATGAAGTAGTAAAAAAGTCGTTTCTGTTTCTGTATTTCTGGCAAAATTTTAAATGACTTATTGAAATACAAAGTATTATTAATTTATGCAGCCAAATTCATACTGGAGGCTTGTTAAGTGATTAGCATCACAGGTAATAACAAATTTTGCTAATTTGGCAAAATAAAATATTGACCGCCCCATAGTAACTCGGGGCTGGGCTTGCGTTTGTAGGGAACACGAAAAAAAAATTTATTTAGTTCACTAAGTGTCACCGAACCTTGATACTGAGCGCTTACCGAGGTTTCAGTATGAATTTGGCTACATAAATTAATGTCTGACACAAACGTAATACGCATCGGTTATCTTCGTTTATCTTCGTTTATCTTCGGAGACACGATTTATGAAACTGTAACCTTATAAGATATACTATATCTTCTTCTTCACCAGCCAGATTATGGATCTTTGGTCGGTTGCCAACTGGTTGCCAAACATCGAAAACATTGATGTAATTCATGCGTCTGTCCGTCTGTCTGTCTCATCGATCTACAGCTTCAACCGTTATTGATAGCCTGTTGAAATTTTCACAGAAAAATTGAAACTTAGGGGGGACCCCCACACAAAAAAGCTTGAATAAAAGCATTTATTTTTCAATGTAATTTGTTTCAGCTCTATATTAAAGCCGATAATAGATACAAGATTTAAATTCGGTCAGATTATTTTATATACTCTATAGTAAAACAAAAAATAATCAAAATTAGGGTTCCGTAATCAGAGGGTGCGGAATTGTTTGCCAGGCGTTACCACTTTAGCGCCCAAATGTTACTTTAGTTAGCATCTATATTGTTGTTATTTACCTTTGCGAGAGAGTCCGATCCGCACTTGGCCAAATTATTTAAACATTCGTACAGACAAACCTTTTAATAACAATATATGAACAGTACTAATGGAGCACGTTGAATTTCGAACAAGTTCTGTAAATGCAAATTAGTGCGACTTCTTAAATTAAATTAAAAAGAGAATTATTTACATTACCAAGTTTTTTAGAAAAAAATAAAATTTCATTTTAATAAATCTATTCTTTATTTACATACATAAGGTGACTTTAATTTATACAGCCAAATTCTTAATGATGACTCGGCAAGTGCTTAGTAGCAAGGTTCGATGACCCTTTTTGGGAAATTCGTAAATTATCTTTTCGTGTTCCTTACAAACGCAAACCCAGCCCCGAGTCAATTACTATGGGATTTACCAAGATTTTATTTTGCGAAATTAGCAAAAAGTGTTATCAGTCCGTGTTACTGATCACTTACCAAGCCTCCAGTATGAGTTTGGGCGTATAAATCAAAGTCACCTTATATACATATACTCACGCCTGTCTCCCAGTGGGGTAGGCAGAAACTACAGATTTCCATCTCCTACGATCTTGACACACCTATTTTGCTTCTTCTACATCCATCAATCTAGTCATACAAGCTCTTCTATCCCGGTTACATTTTGCTTTGCCCTTCTTGTCTACATTTCGTCTATTTGGTCGGCATACGTCCTTCTAGAGCGGCCCGGTCGAGCTTTACCTTCCACTTGTGCAGCATACATTTATTTCATTATAATGCCCAAAATTTTAAATAAATAAAGTCACAGGCATTATTCCAAAGCGATGGATTTCGCAATAAAAACATAGTCTTATGTAGTTAATGAGAACTGTGAATTTCTTAACTGTCTGAAGCAACACATATTGTAGCGACGACAGCGCCATCTGTTTCTTAAGAACAAGGCGTGAAATCACATAACGCCGTCGTGAGCGTTCAGTATGTGCATTACAAGCTGGTTAGATCAAACAGTTACAAAATATTCAGTGGACAAGTATGGTGGAAAAATTCAAAGGTCCAGGTCAGTACCTCGGTTGCGCAATTGGTACTGCGCTTGTCTTAATAACAAGCGGTCGCAGGTTCGAATCCTTGCCCCAGGAATATTTTCAAATTCTTGTCTTAACAATTTGTTTTTAGTTTGTAATGCACTCTAATAATAATAATCACAGGGATTCTTCAATAAATCTAAGCTCTTACCGTACTACCCTCTGAATTTGTTGCTGAAATTTTCTCATCCCAATTATCACCATCACAAAAAACTACAAATTATTATTTGTAGTCCTATGACGTCATATTACTCGTGCCGAATTACGCGACTCACTTTCAATGTTTGATCCCATAATGACGCCGTTCCTTGAGCAAACTATCGCACCTTAAATGGAACAGTAAACGTAATTCCGACTTTATCCCAAGCGTGACAGAGTGGCATTTAGATTGACAAGAGTTTGGGGACGGGTCGTTCTTAACCGACCGCTTTTACGATAACATCATAAACATCGTTTAGTTTAGTAGTGCAAAGTGAATGAAATTTAGATACAATTGATCAATACAAAATCAAATTAAATAGGAAATCAAAAATTCTTTATTTCCTTACATTTGTATATAAGGTGACTTTCGTTTATAAAGCATACTAGACACTCGGTAAGTGGTCAGGACCAAGGTTCAATGACCCTGTTTATGAAATACGAAATAGTAGATTGTTATATAAGAGAGGTAAGTTAAAGGGAATTTCCTTCAGTATGTATTGAATTGTTCACAAACTGTGACGTCACTTTAAGCACGAACGCATTTTTAGACAAACGGAATTCGATGATTTCGAATAATATGTTTTCGATGTTTGGCAACCAGTTGGCAACCGACTCGATAAATAATCTAGGGGCAGGTCTGTTGTTCCAAGCTACAAGTACCTATACATCGGTGACCCGCCCGGCTCGGTAATTCAGTGGGTTAATAAGGGATAGAAATACGCGAGAGAAAGAGAGGTGCATCGTAGATGAATAAAATTTTAGCAACGCAGCGCAGCGCTGTGCGAGCTGAATTGCACTTTATTGCCGCGTAATGAGAGTAGCTTTTTATTCACTTGTTTTTGAAGAGTGTATCTTCTGTAGTAGGCACTATTATTTCTTCTGTGGTAAAACTGGGGGTTTCAATTTCCTAAAGAAACCTTAAATAACCCAAATACACCTGCTATCATCGTTTACATCGTAAAACTAATTGGACACGACATGTGACGTCACGGGGCAATTTGTAAATGTATTGTATCATATCGAGTTACAAAGGCTCGTTAAGGACTTCGAGTCAAACAATGAATACTACGTTTGTGGAGATTTGGTGGGAATAAATAATTTTTCCGCATTACATGGGATTTAAATTTTGCAAATTAACTAAAAAATCCGACAAGTGCGAATCGGACTCGCGCACGAAGTTTTTCTGTACTATATAAGGTGACTTTAATTTATGCAGCCAAACTCTTACTGAAGACTCGGTAAGTGCTCAGTAACAAGGCTCGATGACCCTTTTTGTGAAATTCGTAAATTATTCTTTTCGTGTTCCTTACAAACGCAAGCCCAGCCCCGAGTCAATTACTATGGGACGTCAACATTTTATTTTGCGAAATTAGCAAAAAGTGTTATCGATTCATGTTACTGATCTCTTACCAAGCCTCCTTAAGTTTGGCTGAATAGATTAAAGTCGCCTTATACTAGGTAAAATTAAATCAACCGACCGAATTCAAACTGGAGACTCGGTTAGTTATCAGGAACAAGGTTTAATGACCCTAGAAAAAAACAATTTTTTTGCCCCTTTGTGCCTGCACTAGGAATTGTACTCTTAACTAGTCCAATCAGTAAGGAAGCAAAAAAAAAATTTTTTTCGAAATTGGCGAAAAGGACTACTGAACTTAGTTCTTGATCACTAACCGAGTCTCCAGTATGAATTTGGTCGGTTGATTTAATTTCAGCCTATATATGGGTACGGAATCCTAATAAAATTATGATTTACCATACATATCATACAACATCAATTCGACAAAAAACAAGGTGCTAAAATGGTTGCGCCTGACGAACTATTCGGCGCCCTCCGAGGACGAAACACCAATTTTTATTATTTGTTGTTATTATTTACAATCAGACAAAATTTGTAACTCGTATATTATCGTTTTTAAGATAGAGCTGATTAGAGCTGACTTTGAAAAAACGCTACTTCTTCGAAGTTTTTGTTATGGAGTTGGTGGCTCTACACGTATTCTGTGAAAATTTCAACTGGCTACCTATTACGGCTGAAGCTGTACACACAAACAGCAGAGGCTTAGTTATGGTTCCGTTTGGCACCCTTTGGGTACGAAACCCAAAAAACAAAAATGTCCCCCATGCAGATGATGTGACAATTCTAAATGTTTTGAAAGCTTTTGCGCATCATAGAAGATCTATGTAGGAAACGTCGGGCAAACAATTAGTTGGTTGTGGGAATTTTTCCTTTTGATACGGTAACGGAATTTATGTATTGTGGATGTATACGAGTATTTCACAGTTTTTTATATTACAGCAACCGTGGTTATAGACTCGCGCTCCTACTTGTAAACCACTGGAACATAGGGCTCATAATACCTCAATTCGCAGTCCTGCTCTAACGCTTCTGCTTTTTAACTGTCTATTCTACTCTAATCAGATGCCGCGCACGCAAAAACATCAGTTATTTTGAAATCGCGGCTACACTGATGGTTTTATCATTTTTATGGAACAGTCTGCAGCTGCTTTATACTAATATCAGTTATATTATGCAAAGTTTCAGATCTAATTTCAAGTATTCATTGAATGCTATCGGTTTATTGTACGGTTTGGAGGTAACTTTTTATTTTTTTTTCCATTGAGAAAATTTAATGGAATCAAGTTTTCACAACAGCATGGACATAGCATTAGTCCTAAACTTTATCATATATTAATTTCAGAGTGATTGTTGCAGTATTTGTTGGTATAAAACAGGATCATGCGAAGCGAAGTGAGGTATTATACACCCTTAAGGGTCAGGGAGCACGGCCCCCAGAGCACCATCCGGCGCCCCCCGCCCATAAATAGGGGTGTCACTTATGGAAAAAGATGTTTTATCCATTTTAAGGCGTTATTTGTTTTGTATGTGATCTCGTTGTATGAAGGGTTGTCTCCATTTATCTTATTACGATGACATGACCACAGACACGAGGTGGTAGTGCTGATGCCGGGCTCGACTGTGGAGGTACCACCATCTTACTCGCAAATCCTCCCGAAGTTATTCGGGGGAGAGTAAGAGAACAGCTATCAGGCAAAACCAGGCGGCCCACCATTGCCTGGGACCGATGGGTGGCGGTATATCCATCCCCAATTGCCGGGCCTTGTATAAAACAGACTGGTGACGGGCAGCGGCGTCACTGGTGCAAGGGTTTCGGCACCGCGCTCACCAACCCGCCTGCCCAGCGTGTGTGAGTATGGGCATTTCTTCCAGGAGGACCGCCAAGAGTGGCGAAATCCTAGAAAGGCGTATGTCCAGCAGTGGACGAAACAGGCTGATGGATATTTATCTTATTACGACCACATGGTCACAGACACACGTTGATTGCTTCACGAGTTGGAGCCGGGGGGCCTGACCCCCAAAAACAAATCCTAGTTACGCCAATACACCGGAACTGCCCCCTAATTCTGTATCGTAAAATCATTTGCCAACCGAGTGCCTATCATCGAAAACATACATATCCGCTTATCTAAGGATACGTCCGCACTTGAAATGACGTCACCATTAGTAAATAGTTCAATACCTCCATCCATCCATCCATCAGCTTGTTTCGTCCACTGCTGGACATAGGCCTTTCCAGGATTTCGCCACTCTTAGCGGTCCTCCTGGAAGAAATGCCCATACTCACACACGCTGGGCAGGCGGGTTGGTGAGCGCGGTGCCGAAACCCTTGCACCAGTGACGCCGCTGCCCGTCACCACACCAGTCTGTTTTATATAATTGAGGGTGGATATACCGCCATCCGTCGGTCCCAGGCAATGGTGGGCCGCCTGGTTTTGCCTGAGAGCTGTTCTCTTACTCTCCCCCGAATAACTTCGGGCGGGTTAGCGAGTAATATATGGTGGTACCTCCACAGTTAAGCCCGGCATCAACTCTACCACCTAAAATACCTATTGAAGATTATTTTGGAAGTTCATTTTTTATCTGTTTTTGGTCAATAGCAACTATAGATGGCAACTGACACTGAGTTATGTCGTGATTTTGACGATTTCGATAAATTTTTATTAATACCGTACGGATTTTTAAATGCTTGCTACATTCAGTAGTAAATGCTACTTGATTCTTAAGATATTTACGATTTAAAAGTATTTTTTCGTTGTCTGTCCGGCGGCGAATTAGGCATTCTGTTTCTTAAACTTGCGAAAGGCGTTACTCTGCCCGAATTTCGGTAGAATACGGGGTTAATCTTCCCGTTTGGTTTATAATAAATGATTAGTTTGTGATAAGTGACTTAAACTATTGCGAAACCGTGAAAATTAAAAATAAATAGTCATTTAACCTATCAATTGTTAGTACTTCCTTACAGTTACATAATAGGCTCGCTGCTCTTAATAACTTCGTAACGAATCAGAATCAAAACATGAGAAAACGAAACAAGCAAACTAAATCGAGCTTGGTCCATTAACCCAAGCACACGCGTGCGGGCTCGGAAACCATCCGTCATAACCGTACGCTACGTCTGCAAAGTCACCGACCGTCGCAGAACTGATAGATTTACCGTCACATGACGTTTATGAAGGCGCGAGAAGCTAATTAAGTTATTTTATGTCACGAGATTGTTTTGACGTTTCCTTCGACGCGATTTCTTGTGGAGAAGTTTATAGGTAAAGTCCCTTTCAATAGAATCCGGCAATAATGTAAACAAACCATTTATTTGACAGTTGTCTATGATGATACTGTTGTACCTATCTTAGATTTACCGTCACATGACGTTTATGAAGGCGCGAGAAGCTAATTAAGTTATTTTATGTCACGAGATTGTTTTGACGTTTCCTTCGACGCGATTTCTTGTGGAGAAGTTTATAGGTAAAGTCCCTTTCAATAGAATCCGGCAATAATGTAAACAAACCATTTATTTGACAGTTGTCTATGATGATACTGTTGTACCTATCTTAGATTTACCGTCACATGACGTTTATGAAGGCGCGAGAAGCTAATTAAGTTATTTTATGTCACGAGATTGTTTTGACGTTTCCTTCGACGCAATTTCTTGTGGAGAAGTTTATAGGTAAAGTCCCTTTCAATAGAATCCGGCAATAATGTAAACAAACCATTTATTTGACAGTTGTCTATGATGATACTGTTGTACCTATCTTAGATTTACCGTCACATGACGTTTATGAAGGCGCGAGAAGCTAATTAAGTTATTTTATGTCACGAGATTGTTTTGACGTTTCCTTCGACGCGATTTCTTGTGGAGAAGTTTATAGGTAAAGTCCCTTTCAATAGAATCCGGCAATAATGTAAACAAACCAATTATTTGACAGTTGTCAATGATGATACTGTTGTACCTATCTTAGATTTACCGTCACATGACGTTTATGAAGGCGCGAGAAGCTAATTAAGTTATTTTATGTCACGAGATTGTTTTGACGTTTCCTTCGACGCGATTTCTTGTGGAGAAGTTTATAGGTAAAGTCCCTTTCAATAGAATCCGGCAATAATGTAAACAAACCAATTATTTGACAGTTGTCTATGATGATACTGTTGTACCTATCTTAGATTTACCGTCACATGACGTTTATGAAGGCGCGAGAAGCTAATTAAGTTATTTTATGTCACGAGATTGTTTTGACGTTTCCTTCGACGCGATTTCTTGTGGAGAAGTTTATAGGTAAAGTCCCTTTCAATAGAATCCGGCAATAATGTAAACAAACCAATTATTTGACAGTTGTCTATGATGATACTGTTGTACCTATCTTAGATTTACCGTCACATGACGTTTATGAAGGCGCGAGAAGCTAATTAAGTTATTTTATGTCACGAGATTGTTTTGACGTTTCCTTCGACGCGATTTCTTGTGGAGAAGTTTATAGGTAAAGTCCCTTTCAATAGAATCCGGCAATAATGTAAACAAACCAATTATTTGACAGTTGTCTATGATGATACTGTTGTACCTATCTTTGATTCAAATGTTTAAATCTTTTTAAAATCAATTCAAAACAATGAAAAACACAAACTTTCCAAAGACAAATAGGACTTTGATGATTAAAAAACTGACATGAAATTTGACAAAACTATTGGAATTTTCTTCGTCCGAGTATTTTTTATTAAAATAACTATCATAAAGAAGTTATTTGGTGTCGAAATGATTGTAAGAACAATGTATGGTTCCTTGAAATGTGAATATGATCAGGATTGATATTCAGTAAGTAATTACGGAGTAATAGTGTTTAAATTGGTTTGTTTACATTATTGCCGGATTCTATTGAAAGGGACTTTACCTATTTGATAGGGTAGAGAATGGAATAGAATAGTTTATTTGCTATAAATGTGGTATGAAGATGTTACAATAATACTTCCATCCATCCATCAGCTTGTTTTGTCTACTGCTGGACAAAGGCCTTTTCAAGATTTCGCCACTCTCTCCTGGAAGAAATACCCATACTCACACACGCTGGGCAGGCGGCATGGTGAGCGCGGTGCCGAAATCCTTGCAAAAATCAAATGAGTTTTATGTACAGCAAACTTAACCAATGAAGCAGGATCAATCAGAAGCAGTATATAGCAGGATCCAAAATATACAATGCACTTCCCGATGAGATTAAGTCTTGTGAAGAAAACACAACATTCCTAATTATGTAGATTAAAACATGGCTACTACAAAAAGCATTTCTGTACCTCAGAGGTAAACGCCAAAATGGTAATTTTACAGGAGAGGTAAAGATAGACAGAAAGTGTGATATGATAAGTTAATAGATAAGTTCGTTTCAAATTGGCTATCTATTAAACTAATGAATGACTATTGGACTAAATGCTTTATACTCGTACCTTCTTATAGAGATCGTTCTTGCAATCTCATTGTGGTAAAAAAAACTCAAAAAAGTGGACTTACTAGTGTCTACCTCTGAGGTACAGATTTTATAATGTCAAGGAATATTACATTTCAAAAAATAATATTGTTAAATAAATAAAAATTGTACTAACATTTTATATTTTAATATTGTGTAAAATGTAGATAATAATATAATTTATTGTAATTCTTAATAATGTGAGTGTGACCTGTAAATAATATTATTTATTAGTAAAGTGAGTTTGAGTTTGAAGGCGCACGCCTTCAAAATTTTACATCGGTATTTTGTAGTTAGTTTTATACTTAAGTTTTTCAGCTCTGATCATAATAATTAAATGAGATTTCACTTGAGGCTCATGAATTGTTTTAATAAGTAAAAATACCTACCTACAACTCTATAAACATTTCTTTCATAAATATGTGGGAGTTTATGGAGTTAGTTTCTGCTTTCTGGTTTTGTGACCGACATCCTGGGTTCAGTACCGCGGTACAAAAATTAATTTGTGTTTTTTTCTGTGTGCTTCTATAGGTATATTATACCATAGATAATATATTTATACTTATTCTAAAGGCTTACAATCCATCAGATTTGGCACGTCAAACAATCGTCGGTGAAAAGTGGGTGTATCAAGTGTGCACTGTGACTCGAGAACACCTCTGACATCCCCTCGGGGATTTATGTCGTGACAATATGTTTATGGAGTTACGAATCGCTGAAAAAATTCACTAAATATATTTACAAGCGCATCGATAGGCCAGTACATAGAAGGCTTGTTCCCATCCACTCACACATCTTACCACTCTCGTCATCCGAAGCGGCCAATTCCGTGAACACTAATATTTATGTTAACGCGTCACGCAATTACGTGTGTAATCCAGTTTTTTATATAAGAAATACTGACGACGTAAGTACTGAAGACTCGGTAAGTGCTCAGTAACAAGGTTCGATGACCCTTTTTGTGAAATTCGTAAATTATTCTTTTCGTGTTCCTTACAAGCGCAAGCCCAGCCCCGAGTCAATTACTATGGGACGTCAACATTTGATTTTGCGAAATTAGCAAAATGTGTTATCGATCCGTGTTACTGATGATCACTTACCAAGCCTCCAGTATGAGTTTCGCTGAATAAATAAAAGTCACCTTATACAACGTGAAATTTAAGTAATTTTTTTAACGAAAACTGGTGATGTACTCGTCCATATGAACAACTTTTACTATGGAGCCAACCCTGAAATCGTGAAAAAAATAGCTGTTCCATAGAAAAGTTAAATACCTACTCGACCCAAATGTTTGAAACAGCTGATTTTTTTTCACGATTTCAGGGTTGGCTTCGTAGTAAAAGTTGTTTTTATGGACGAGTACTATCACCAGTTTCCGGTATCAAAATACTTAAATTTCACGTTGTATAAAAGATTTTTTTTTTATATGTTAGAAACTCACGTAACATATTATTTTGTGTCACGAGTATTTTTTAACAGTGACAAATGAACATGACACCAGCTAGGTAAACAGTGCGCTCCCATCCGGTCCCCCATCTCGGCACTCCCGTGACCCGAAGCGGCCCATTCCGTAAAGACCAATATTTACGTTGACACGGCTCGCAGACAAACATTTGGGTTAATCGCCGCCAGGACCCAGCGTCTGCCAAAATTTACATACGTGCTTCACTGGAGGTAGAGTAGTTCAACTGGAATCACCTATTGATAGTGGTGCACCCTGCAGATAACATGTTGTATAATTCGCAAACTTACAAGTTTTCTAGGGAACTTGTAAGCGTCCGGGCTGACAAGAGCATGTTTACCATGATATATATATAAAAAATTCAAGACAACTAAACTGTACTAAGGCCAAATTTTCAGTATTTTTATGCGTGCGTACTAAAGTGTGCGTGAGTTAGGACTCCTTCCGTCAAACAAATTTTAGGCGCTTGCAACTTTCCAAGAAAACTTTTAAGTTTACGGATATTACAACATTACAGCAAAATGTAGCTGGTTTTAATTCCCCAGACCGTCGATGTTCAGCAGCATTTTCATCATAGATCTTATCGTCTAACATCCATCCATCCATCGCTCCGGCCTTCAAAAGCGTCGTGATTGGCCAAAAATTATGGGTGTTGTCATTTCTAGCCAATCACGGGTGCGTTTGAAGGCGATTGCAATGGATGTCGAAGTTAGACAATAAGGCCCGTTTCCATCAAACATTTTTAAAGTGAAAATATGTCGGTGTCGGGTGGAGAATAGCAGTAGCTTCTCTATACTGAGCTACGATTGTGTAACGGCGCAGTTTCGTGGCGGTTTTCTTGATGGCAAATAAATGACTGTGCCTTTTTATTTTATTTTTATTGGCGATGTTAATTACGCGACATAAAAGTTTATTTTCCCTGTTTTTTCATTGGCGGATTTGAATGCAGTGCGCTGCTTTTATTTAGTTCTTTTAAAAATGTGGGTTTATATAGATTTTTAATGTTTCATAAAATAAACGAGTTCATGATTAACGTATTTATTATTATTACATTCCGCATACAGTTCAGAATGATGCTGGAGAAAATAACAAGAAAAATATACATCTGCTCCCATACATGGCGGTCAAGTGGGTATGTCTGTATCTTTTCGCGGAGTAGCCGATTTTTAAAGAGTATATATTTTATTTTCGCATCTCTCCAAATCCGTTGAATGGTTCTCGAGTTAAAACGGATCATACAAGAAGCATAGACAGACAAAAATTCAAAAAATAGTAGAATTAGCTCCATTGAAATGTAAATGATTCAATTCAATCAAAATAAAAATTCAGTGTATAGTGACTTTCTTGCTACTTTATTATTTTACGAGCCTTTGCCCGCGGCTCCGCCCGTGTTTATTCAATCTCTACCCCGTTTTCGGCTAGGGCGTTATTTAATGAACACCCTCATATCCTAAATGTTGACCGAGGGCACTACAATGATACTAAAAAATCGCATCCAAATCCATTAAGTGGTTCTTGAGTTAAAACGGAACATACCTACAGACAAAATTCTAAAAAATAGTAGTAATAGTAAATATACTAATAATCCATTTCATTTAAAATTTGGCAAAAATATTTAATGTACAGACACGACTTTCTTACTACTTTATTATTAGCAGACATGTATGAATTTACAATTATTTTAATTGGTAAAAAGTGTCTGCAAATAATGTTCGGCAAATGCTACATCGACAAGAACATCCTTTTAAAATCGAAGATGATAAATATTATAAGAATTCTTCGACTTTCGAGCCTTCGACTCCATCGAAACTTGGTCTGCTCTGCAAGTTGGCGTTACGTGGAGTTGTTGAAGTGTCTGTATGACTCCGCTACGATGTCCGTCCAAGTACAGGGTGTACAAACAAGACCGATACATCTTCAGCGCGGCGTGAGACAGGGAGATGTTATTTCCCCAAAACTGTTTACCGCCGCGCTGGAGGACGTCTTTAAAACACTAGACTGGAATGGACGAGGCATAAACGTAAACGGAGAGTACATTTCACATCTTCGCTTTGCCGATGACATCGTCATAATGGCGGAATCGCTGGAGGAACTAGAGGAAATGATGCGCGGCCTTGGCGATTCTTCGAGACGAGTGGGCCTGCGGATGAATTTGGATAAGACTAAGGTCATGTCCAACTGTCACGTCATCCAAGGGCCACTAACCGTCGACAATGTCAGAAGTTGTTCAAAAATATGTTTATCTGGGTCAACTCATACAGCTGGATAAAAACAACTTCGACGGCGAGGCTGACAGAAGAATATGCTTGGGCTGGGCAGCATTCGGAAAGTTGCGTCACATATTTACGTCGTCAATACCGCAGTGCTTAAAGGCTAAGATGTACAACCAGTGCGTCCTTACTGTGATGACGTATGGCGCTAAGACATGGAGATCGAAAGTAGCCGACATAGAGGCAGTGGGTAGTCCCTATTTGTCACCGACATGATGGCCATTGGGGCCAAAAGGCTTTAGAATGGAGACCATAATACAGCAAAGCGTAGCGTAGGCCGACCTCGTGCCCGCTGGAGCGACGACCTGAAGGACGTTGCAGGTGGATGAGGAAGACGGAGGACCGCTATAAGTGGCGAAATCTGGGAAAGGCTTATGTACAGCAGTTAAAGAACATGGGCTAATGGATGGGTGGATGTATGAAAGAAGCCAAAAACAACCTAAACAACCAAAAAGCATACTCGCTAAAGTTTGGTAATTCTATCTCCAAATAATAAACGCCATAAAGATTTCATAAAATCGTCTTTTATACTGACCACACATGCGGTCATCAAGTCTCGACCACTGGTTTGTTGCCCGTTAGACATGGTAGTTGGACCCCTCAGATTCATACTTATTTTGAGAAAGGTACCTATTTAAGTATACGTACTTGCTCCCTTCTCCCAGAGGGGTTGAGGCTAGAGATCTCTATCTGCTCACTGAACCACTTTTTCTTCTTGCTTCTTCTACATTCATCAATTGAGTTATACAAGGTCTTCTATGCCTTTGACTTGACCCTCATAACTATTTAATATTAAATTATAAATGTTTGCAATTTTCGTTTGGTATTTTGGTACGCTGCTACCATTAATTTTTACGGATTTTTATAACTGCCTCTAGAAACGGAAGGACTCCTGTTTTATAATACCATTATGATACAATAAAAATAACAGTTGCAGTTATCATAACAGTGAATTTACTATTTAAAGAGACGAGATTTTCCTATGGTTTTTATTTAGTATTAGTTCCTATGTCAAGTGATATCACGAAAAGAGCTACCTGACGAAATTTATGCTTTTTCAAATGAAATTAGTAACGATTTCTTGCAGTGACACTTGTAAACGAGGATTACCTGAAACAAAAAAAAATGAGGCTCATGTTATTTTTTGTAAACAATAGTACATTACGATACGAGAGCGATGAAACGATGTTTCGTATAATATTTTATAGCACAAGTGCGGAAAATGCCGACTTTACGCAAGCGCAGCGTGCGTAAAGCGGTCATTTTACGCACGGTGTGCTATAAAGAATATTATAATAATATACGAGTACATAGTTTACATTGGCTTTACTAATTTGGGTTGTCTTCATTCTACCCGAAAATATAATGATTACAATTAACTATACTGCATGTTATGCCAAAATACTCTTTACTGAGTTTCGAATTTACTAATTTCGTTAGGTACAAAACGGGTCCAAACAAGAACAAAGCCACGTCAAGACCGCACGCTGATCAGTAAAGTTTATGACTTCAGCTCATAATTTACATCATAAAACATAAAATTATACATTTAATGTTCATAAAAGTTGATATCATTTCGGTTTTGTAAATTGATATTTTTGAAATTGTAATTTACGTGTCATTAAGTTCTGTTTGAAACTGTGATCCGAAATTACAGCGGTCTGTTTTTGCACACCCGCGTCGCTTGAGGATTAAATTTAATATTTCATTGCAAATTGGTAAAATTATTACGTTTTGAGCTTGGTTTAGTTGGATAATTTATAGCAGCTACAGATGAGTCGATAAGGCTCTCAATCTTGAGACCCGAGTTCGAATCATGCCGGTCGAAGCAATCAGTTATACCTCACTTCGCTTCGCATGATCCTGCTTTATACCAACAAATACTGCAACAATCACTCTGAAATTAATATATGATAAAGTTGAGGACTAATGCTATGTCAACGCTGTGGTGAAAACTTGATTCAATTAAATTTTCTCAATAGAAAAAAATTACAAAGTTACCTCCAAACCGTACAATAAACCGATAGCATTCAATGAACACTTGAAATTAGATCTGAAACTTTGCATAATATAACTGATATTAGTATAAAGCAGCTGCAGACTGTAACATAAAAATGAAAAAACCATCAGTGTAGCCGCGATTTTAAAATAACTGATGTTTTTGCGTGCGCGGCATCTGATTAGAGTAGGATAGACAGTTAAAAAGCAGAAGCGTTAGAGCAGGACTGCGAATTGAGGTATTATGGGCCCTTAAGAGCTTGTCTTGGGTCTTTCAACGGTTTTGTCAACTACTCGTACTTATCTGATCAATGTAAAAATTGGAAAAGTGTTTTTTCACGACATGTCGCTTGGCGGCATGGTTTCGTCATGATGATGGTGACAACCAAGGCCGAAGCCTACCACCAGTCCATGTGAAAGGATCTGTCAATTAGGTCAGGCGTATTTCATCCATCCATCCATCCATCAACCCATGTTTGTCCACTGCTGGACATAGACCTTTCCCAAATTTCGCCACTCATGTCGGTCCTCCGTTCTCCTCATCCAGCCGCCCCCCGCAACGTCCTTTAGGTCGTCGGTCCAGCGGGCACGAGATCGGCCTACACTACGCTTTGCTGTACGTGGTCTCCATTCTAAAGCGTTTCGGCCTCAACGGCCATCATGTCGGCGACTTAAACTTCCTGATTCTGCAGGCTATGTCGGTTACTTTCGACCTCCGACGGATCTCTTCATTTCGGATTCTATCCATCAGATATACCCCAAGCATAGCCCGCTCCATAGCTCGCTGAGCGACCTTAAACCGGTGGATCAGACCCTTTGTAAGAGACCACATCTCAGCGCCATACGTCATCACAGGAAGGACGCACTGGTTGTACATCTTACAGGCGTATTTGGTTTGGAGTAATCAGTAGTTGTATCTATTTACAACATTCGGGGAGGCTTCGTTGATAAAGGCACCACTTTTTTCACTTTTGATATTGGTTTTTGCCCCTATACAGTTCCAAACTTTCGAAGTCTAAAACCAAATCCCCCAGTAAGGAAAGCCGAAATTCCACCTTAAACATTTCAGAAACCAAATCACTGGAGCTTGTTCATACTGAGTCTTCACTGTGTATTTGGACAGTTACCCAGGTATATAGACAACCATCCAAAATCAGGTCAATATCCGGAACGATAGGCGAGTGACGCCTGTACAAACATGGACAGTTCAACCCAGAGTGTATTTAATAGCGGACATCAAATCTGCTGACCTATTCTGTTCAAAAAACCGGCGGAATGTATGTTAGACTCACAATCAAATCATAGGTTAGGTCTTTTTTTTGCCAAAAATTGGGATAATGATTTGAAAGAAGAACAAAATAATTAATTGAAATAGGCGTTAACTTGCCGAAGTCCATCACTAAAATATGGATACATATTCATATATCCATATTTTAAGAAGAATAAAGGCAATGTGGGTAATTGCCTGACCCAAGTACAGTTTAGACAGTATCATACTTTTGTTTTTTTTTTATTTCACATTTTTCACTTCACTAGACATTCTTAACTAGACATTAGACATTCTTTATAGGTTATTTTCGTATTACCTGATTTAACCCTATTATTGACTCGTTTTCTCATCCCATGTGAAATTATAAATTCTTTTTTTAAATTTCTGTCTCCATCTGTTACTAATAAAAAAGAAACTATGGACCAACCCCTGCAAGTATGACCCAAAAAGTTTTCGCAAAAAATTTTCTCCCGGAAAATAGCGACAAACATGCTACGCCGCTCGGAAAACTGGTCTTTTTTTTTTGTTTTTTTGTGATTGACTTTTATTGCTGTTGGCCTTTTTACCTTTACGGCTTTACCTTAATAGTGAGGGGGACAGAGAGTACCCAACCTCAAAACTCGTCTTAAAATACTACACGTTGCAAGTGTAGGATGCTTCGGAATGACCAAGAAACCTTTAGATGACACACGGGGCTGGAAAAGTGTGGTCTAGTTATAGCTGGAGCTCTAAAATTTGGATTGTACTGAACCATGTGAGTCTCCCTTTTCTTCCCGTCATTTTAACAAATTGGGAATTATTTAATATTTTTCTGCAGGGGTTTGTCAGATCAATCCAAAAAACTAAAATTGTCGATTCTCGAAATTCATTCCATAAATCATAAATCTCAAAATATCTAAAACTAGCTTTTGCCCGCGGTTTCACCCGCGTTAAATTAGTTTTTGGTACTCCTATAAAATCAGTTGATATTATTCGGACCGTTACTTACAGTAAACACAGCTGGTGAAATGTGTGTGTTATGTGTCTCTGTTTCCCATTTTGTGTGTCTCTTTTATAGTTTTTCCATGGGAACAAAGGGAAAAAGTAGTTTTCGTCCTATTCAAAGTCTAGAACTACATTTATTCAAAATTTCAGCCTAATCGGTTTCGTCAGCATGGCGTGAAAGGGTGACACACCACTTTTCTATAGAAATTTGAAAGCTCATTTTCATCCCATGGGAACTGATTTATGGGATAAAAAGTAGCCTATGACCTATTCCAGGTCTAGAACTACATTCATGCAAAATTTCAGCCCAATCGGTTCGGTAGTTACGGCGTGAAAGAGTAACAAACATCCATCCATCTAAACTTTCACATTTATAATATTAGTGGGATTAATTGTCCACGGCTTAAACTTAAATATGAGTTTACTGACACTAATGATTAATATAAAATTATGTAAAATAAAAAAAAAACGAAAAACTAACCTATGCAATGAACAATATCGTATAGTACGATTCGTACTAATGTACACAAATAATGCATTTACAATTTATTAAATTACGTGAGTGCAATAACATCAAATAATATAAAATATATTATTTAATATCGAATAATATTTCGCTAGAAGAAATCTGTTTTATTGATAAGTCCGCATTTGTACCATATACTTAGATTTTCTTATTGTACTAAAACCTGCCTTTTGATTCATATAGGTACATAAGTATTTAGGCCGACTAGACAAAGACCAGGCTACATAAAAAAATAAAAAAGTTGTCACAATGTAATCCGTATCATCAGAATCAGGCCAAAATATCGTTTTCAGGTTAATCGGCCGTCTGTAGACGACTGTACTTGTAACAGATGTGATCCAGACATGTATGTGTATTTTTCGCATTTGTTTTCAGTTGTCATGCGGCTTTTAAACGGTGTTTTTATATTCCTGGATTGTATTTACAGCTGTAAATAACATTTTTTATTATTATCAAAATAGGTCAGAGATGTTACGAGGATTATCTGTTATGGCAAACAGGCAACTTCCCAATGGCATTTTGTTTGTACTGTTGCAGAAAGGTGGTAGAGCTGATGCCGGGCTCGGCTGTGGAGATACCACCATCTTACTCGCAAATCCTCCCGAAGTTATTCGGGGGAGAGTAAGAGAACAGCTCTCAGGCAAAACCAGGCGGCCCACCATTGCCTATATCCATCCCCAATTGCCGGGCCTTATATAAAATAGACTGGTGACGGGCAGCGGCGTCACTGGTGCAAGGGTTTCGGCACCGCGCTCACCAACCCGCCTGCCCAGCGTGTGTGAGTATGGGCATTTCTTCCAGGAGGACCGCCAAGGGTGGTGAAATCCTGGAAAGGCCTATGTCCAGCAGTGGACGAAACAGGCTGATGGATGGATGGATTTTATTCTTTGAACTCAACCCACTTCGGTTTTACAACATTATCAAATGAAGACATTAGGGTGACCCGAGGGCTGGGGTCACTTCAGACAAAGAACCGGCCTCGCTATTCAGCGAGGTAATGCCGCCAGTGCTTTGGGCACCCTGCCTCGTGGCAGTGAAGACCTAGCGAGACAGAATATTTGATTTAGTGTTTTTAAGGCGACGCCACGAAATTTTGGCGACATGGATCTCCATTTTTCTCAGCAATAAAAAAACATATGTAAGTACCTATTTATATACTAGATCGAGCATTTCTTGACATAATTTTGCCCGAAGATTTAGTTGATTGATTAATGTTCATAGCAGAGAAAAAAAAATTTAGAAAACCTCTTTTAAAACAGAGATTTCTATTTTACTGACAAACAGGAGCGAATGAAACCTCTAAGCTTTTTATTTAAATTAGTCGACAAATACACTTCAATATGGCCGATTGGATTTATTAAATTACTAATAGTTGTCATTTTAAATGAAAAATACAGTTTTGCCGCATACGACCTTACGGCATAAGCTAGTTCGTGAGCGCATATTTGTATGGAGTAAGTCCCCCTCACTCCACTCCTCTAAGGCGCCGATTTGAAATTAAAAGTTTCTTTCTAACGTCTCGCCAACTCGATACCTCCACGCGTTCCCGAGATAAAGGGTCTTGACAGATAGACGGATAACAAAGTGTTCCTATAAGGGTTCAGTTTTTTCCTTTTGAGGTACGGAACCCTAAAAAATACTTAGGCATTATTACATGTAATTGCATAAAATTTTATTTAAACACCCTTACAGGCCTTAAATAACAACTGTAAAACCTTTGATTGACTTGTTATGTTATTGATAAAGAAGATATAATCTAGTATATTGATAATAAAGTAGTAAAAAAACTGGCCAAGTGCGTGTCTGGTATTGCATGGTATTGTATATGGGTTACTGGTATTGCAGCACTGAGACCAAAACAACATTTTTTAGATTTTTTTCTGTCTGTATGTATTTTAACTCGTGAACTACTGAACGGATTTGGATGCGGTTTTTTTCATTACACAGGCTTTAAGGGGTGTTCATAAAATAACGCCCAAGCCGAAAACGTGGCAAAGATTGCATAAAAGCTGGTGGAGCCGCGGGCAAAGGCTAGTAATAAATTTAAGGGCAAACCGTGACATGACCATAATCACAATAATTTTATACATCATTTTCATTACAATAAATGAATCTAAGATAAAATAAAATAACTATGTTCTTTTTACAGTGTAATATAAACTGCTAACAAGTAAACTCTGTTGTAATTACAATATTAGTGTAAATTAAACACGTTCTATAATGTTGCCGGCGGCACGACGCCGACGCCGACACCCGCCATTGCTCAAAGTTTCACGAAAATGCCGTCATCAAAGTGCTTCGAATTAGTTTACTCCGACACAACACTCTATTTCCCGAATACGTTACATGTTGCAGGTAAACTCAGGTGGGCAATGTTGGTTTTGACCGGGCGAATTCGGCTTCGTAGCACGGTAATATTTGGCCGCTCCGTCCCACCTGATTTTCAATATGTCTATTGCTCGTACCACAAAATGTTTTTCATCCTTTAATGCGGCTGAAATCTGCACGAAAATTCGCTTCATTAGAAGCGTATGATGTTTGAGTAACTTCAAATGAGTAAATTATGGATATATTAATAATTTGCAATATTCCGCTATACATGTTTAAAGTTAGTGATGGACTTCCGCAAAGTAACACCTATTTCAATCAATTACACCAAGTGAGCTTAAAAATATTTTGAAAATCTGACGTTTCAAGTATTTGCTCAAAATGCATACTATTCACTGTAAAAAAACCGACCAAGTGCGAGTCCATACCATTATCTGTAAAAATGGCAAGCAAATCATGTCAGTTGTATGGGAGTGCGCGGGTCCGACTCGCACTTGGCCAGTTTTAGTATTTGTTGTTATAGGCAGCAGAAATACATCATCTGTGAAAATTTCAACTGTCTAACTATCACGGTTCATGAGATACAGCCTGGTGACAGACGGACGGACAGCAGCGGAGTCTTAGTAATAAGGTCCCGTTGGTTACCTTTTGGGTACGGAACCCTAAAAACTGCTATTCAAATGTTTTTACTTAAACAGAGGCAAAAAATAAATGGGTCAAACTAGGTACAAGAATTTTGCCCTAGCCATTTGCCCGCCTAGCCTTTACCCGTAACACAGATACACATCCATAGAGTAAGTATAGTTATAGACACAGACACACAGGTATGGTAGCAAACTAATTACATAGCTAAACAATAAAGCACGCAGTCTTTAGAAACTCCATCAGTCCTGTCGTGTGCACGCTCGCACGATGCACCTCCGAGTGGTGGGAAAGTAGCTTATCGATAATAATATCGATTTCAAAATTTTAATAAAATTTATCAGTGAAACGTGGGTGTACGAGTGTGACTTACATTTCATAGTCCATACCCGGAAATACTCCGACTCCCCCTCGGGGATTCAAGTTGTGACGATGTAGTAAAATAATTTCAACAACTTAGCTTAAATGCAGAAATACTACCTACACATTCATAAAAAATAAAAATATTAAGTAATATAAATAACACAAGCAATACCAAATTTATTGTATTACTTGTCAAAACTTAACGATAAATTGTATTCAACATTTACCTGGGCACAATCTTCTATTCTATACTTAACTTACTAATAATAAAGTAGTAAAAAAGTCGTGTGTATACATTGAATTTATTGGTATCGTACTAAAGGCCGTAACAACAATCTTTTTAATTTTGTTCGGTCTGTCTGTTCCGTTTTAACTCGAGAACCCTCAACGGATTTGAATGCGGTTTTTAGGGTTCCGGCGTCCGACAAGGAACCCTTATAGTTTCACCATGTCCGTCTGTCCGTCTGTCCGCGGCTTAGCGCAAAGACTATTAGTACTAGAAATCTGTAATTTGGCATGGATATAAATATTACTCATACCGACAAAATGGTAAGATAAAATCTTGAAAAAAAATTTTTTTAGGTGTACCTCTCATGCACGTAAACTGAAGATGATTTTTTTTCTCTTCTATCCCATAATGTGGGGTATCGTTGGATAGGCCGTTTAAAAACATTGTGGGTGTGTGAAAACCATTTTTCGATTTAGGGATCCGTTGGCGAAATATTAAGCTTAAAGTGAAAATTTTAGTTAGCGTGGAGCGTCCCCCCCCCCCTGCCGGCTAAACGGTTGTTTATATAAATGTGACAAAAATTCAGAGAAGTAGTATATATAATGAATTTAAAAGGAAAACTATCACAGCTCAGTAGGCTTTACAGGTTTACGAGTACAGGACGCGCCAAACTTTTGGTCCCCTATAATGTATGGGACCAGAAGTTTGGCGCGGTCTGTATTAGTAGACCAACTTATATGTACCGGGCAACTACGTAACCTTACATTGCGCGTGGCCTGACACGCACTTGGCCGGTTTTATTTATAATTACCATTTAGATCTAGACAGAATCTATTTGAGCCAGCCACGGAGCCAGTTTCCATATTTGATGTTCATGACTTCCGAATGGTTTCAGTTCAGCCCCGCTCAGTCGAGTTTGATGCTCCTCACAATAGCGAGACTCAATTCAATAATGGTTTCAGAGCTAGCCAGTTCGACAGTTGATATACGTTTAATAATAAGGTGAAATAGTACCGCCGCCTCTGTGCCCAAGTTGTACAGCGCTCGCTTGTTAACTTGTGTTAATTCGTGTGTGTTGTATAGTTAATTCCTGCCGTACACGTGCACATTAACATGTCTTTGGTTTGCGTGCTTCGGAAGGTACGTTAAGCTGTTGGTCCATTTGTGCCCGAAGTACGGCAATAGGGCTCACCACAAATCACGTTAGCGTTACAATCGTCAGTGAAAAGCATTTCGAGTTTTCCATGGACTAAAACAAATACTAATTTCAAATTTACTAATTTCTTTGATAAACCGCAAAAAGTTCAACATAATTCATATAATTTAAGCTTAAAGTCAATAGGTGGTAGAGCTGATGCCGGGCTCGACTGTGGAGGTACCACCATCTTACTCGCAAATCCTTCCGAAGTTATTCGGGTCAGAGTAAGAGGACAGCTCGCGGACGGGCACGCAACATCATCTTATTAAGTAAGTCCCAGTATATAACAGACCCTAACATCTAAAGACTGTCCCGCTGAGTCAAAATAATCGAAAGAGTCCGTTTATATGCCTTAAATGCAAAAATCGAGTCCCTGAATGGTTACAATGTCTGTCCTACGATGAGACGGAAAACCTACTCTCAGTAGTAAATTAAATGTATTAATTCTGCTTTAGTTTAAACAAATTATTTTAAGTGAATATTTAATTAATATTAAGGCTTTGTACTCTACTTATATGACTCCTACTTTTTCAAACGTTTATTTAATTTTTAATCTTATAAATTGTTATTTTAGTTTTCATTACGTTCAGTTCATTTTATGCCTAAAATACAGGCTACTTTTCGTAGTTTAGTTTAGGCAAAGTATGTTTACTAGCCGTATGATCATAATTTGAATGTATTATTTTTAAGTTCTTTTAGCCAAAATAAATAAATATTATATTATATTATTATATATTTAAATCAATAGCACTCATGGTGTCGATGAAATTATGACCTAAAAGTATCGACATCGATAAAATCTATAAACCTCATCCTTCCCCTACTCATCGGCCGTCAGGACAAGACAAAATAAGAATAACATCGCCGCAACAGGCGGTCCCGGTTTTTTTTTTACCAGTCTCTGAGCACGACCGTTCCTTAATCTGTATCAAAGCACAAACTTAAGTTTACCAAAAACGTAGTCATTATTGCTTTGAGATAAAGTCTTAAATGCAGTGTCGAAGTGCACGGAAGGTTTCGCAGGTTTTGCTCTAAGCTTAGATTATATAATGCAGATGGGTTGAAGCCTTTAACATTGTTCCAGAATTAAAGGTTTTTCTGTTGTCTATTAGAGAGTTATGTAGTCGGATGTTTAGCAGTTTTGAGAGGAAATAGCGCATTGCAGTTTTCTATTGTTGGAAAATGGCGCTTATTTTAAAGTACGTGTTTCCAGTTTATTCCTGTGACGACAGAGTATTTGGACTTTCGCGCGACATGTTTTTGCCTTTGTGGTCTCATTTCGGCTAATTAATCTGTTTTTGCTGAGACACAATTAGTGGCTGGTTTGTTTAAAAAGGGGCATGAAGCCGTTAGTTCCAGTAACTATAATTACAAAGGTTCCATCCATCAGCCTGTTTCGTCCAATGCTGGACATAGGCCTTTGCAGGATTTCACCACTCTTGGTGAAATGCCCATACTCACACACGCTGGGCAGATGGGTTGGTGAGCGCGGTGCCGAAACCCCTGCACCAGTGACGCCGCTGCCCGTAACCAGTCTGTTTTATATAAGGCCCGGCGATTGGGGATGGATATACCGCCATCCATCGGTCCCAGGCAATGGTGGGCCGCCTGGTTTTGCCTGAGAGCTGTTCTGTTACTCTCCCCCGAATAACTTCGGGAGGATCTGCGAGTAAGAT
Source organism: Ypsolopha scabrella (assembly GCA_910592155.1). Taxonomy (NCBI): domain Eukaryota; kingdom Metazoa; phylum Arthropoda; class Insecta; order Lepidoptera; family Ypsolophidae; genus Ypsolopha; species Ypsolopha scabrella. The sequence goes on from OU342987.1 coordinate 14,795,598, forward strand.
AGTGGTACCTCCACAGTCGAGCCCGGCATCAGCTCTACCACAAAGATAAAAAGGTTAATAAAAGTTACATTAATAAAGAGGGAACGGCTGCTGTTTACCTGTACAGATGATGACACTTGACTAGCACAAGCTATTAATTCGACAGACGTACTATTTTCACATAATACGTGTTACTGACCTCTAACATGGCAAATAACAAAAAATAAAAAAAATTAGCTCCAAGGGGGGGACCCCCAATAAACAATAAACCTTACAAAACATACAAAACCATATACAATAAACCTTGACAAAATTTCATTTTTGACGGTATTTGTTTCAGTTGTATCTTAAAGGCAAGTTTCAAATTTGGACACGTTATTGTAGAAATTAGGGTTCAGTGCTTCATTGTTTGTTAGGCGTTAACATTTTGGCACCTTGTTTTTTGTCGCCTTAATTTTGTTATAGAATCCAATAGAAACTATATTATTGATGTGTATGTATTAAAGGTTCTGATCCCTTTGTGCACGGGTCCGACTCGCGCTTGGCCAAAATATTGTATTCCTAAAAGCACAACAAATTTAATACGTAATAAAAAGCTTGTTGAACCTTAAGTAAAGAATTTAACGATCCAAAAAATGGCCGACAATATTAAAGCAATATGTTTGTGGTCATTACCAATAATGTCTGAAATTGTGATCATAACTTCGAAAGGGCATTACAGTAATTTAATTAACATACATACCAATTTACATTCTTAATTAAACTACACGCAGAAATGCAATTATATTCAAAACAAGTTGCGTATGATCGCAGCCGAGCGGCCAGTTTGTTGGTCCGTGTTAAATGCAATTCCTCCAAAAATATAAATGTGAAAAAGGGGCCTAGTTCAGTACAAAGGCAGTGCAGGTTTGTCGGCTTCGCCGAAAAAAGAATTGATATCAAATTGGGTGCCGAGGCTTAAGGCTCTTTCAGTCATGACTGCAATAATGTAAAACTTTCTTCACTTGTTTTAAAAGAAAGGTTGTTAGGGTTCTTGCTACTGAAGTTTCAACGTTTTAAAATACGTCATACATACAAATAATTGACAGTAAAACGTTAAGATTACTGTGAATTTTTTTTCCATTTTTCGGTTCGCCAAATTCGGAGATAACACACCTTTTCTTGCAGTTTTTGGAAATATATCTTTAATCTGTACAATTATGTATTTTTACAAACTGCCTATTTAAACTGCAAATTTGATGATAATATTGTATATTCAAGGGAAAAAAAATCTCTCTTTTATACTAACAATATTTTGAGCAAAATTTTTATTGCGCCATTTCATGAGGGATAATTAAGGCGCATGCCTACCCTTAATTAGCAACTCGATGTGTATAGTATAGACGGAAACGTCATTGAGATAACATTCATACTAGCTATTACGACGATCGCTGCGTCTCCGGATAGCGAAAAATGCTTTTTACGTGGACGGTATGGTGAAAGAATAATTAAAGTCCCTTCAAGTATTCGGAAAGAGTAGAAAAATTTAATAAATAAATAAATAACTTTCGGTTTATTTTTCGCTATATAGGTTTCCATATTTTACGAAACCCTAAGAACGCTTCGTCTAAAAACACCCTCATATCAAGGATATATAGAGGATGTCCAAAAACCAAACAGAGGGCGTCACCAAACTTTCTGACAGGCGAGCTGAATAAAACACATGAACGTCTCCTAGCTTCAGGGTTGGCAGGAAAACGTTAGTGTCTAATTTAATTATGCACTCATTAGGGCAGAGGCAAAAAAACCGTTTGAGGATCTTTTTAGGATTCCGTACCACAAAATGAAAAAACGGATTAATAGGATCACTTTCGTGTCCGTCTGTCTGTCCGTTTGTCAAGACCATTTTTCTGAGGCCCCGTTAGAGGTATCAAGTTGAAACTAATACCTCCTACAGAAGTCTAAGACCTTGTAGTGATTGTTAAGAAATCAGGTTACAAGCCCAACGCGAAAAAAAAATAACCCATGTAGTAGGACATACACACGCAGGAAGTCCAAAGCTAGTTATTTAATATATTTTGTGTTGATAACCCTAGTGAGAGGCAACAGGACAAAAGTTCACAAACAAGCTATATATCACGAAAAGTTATTTTCAGTTAACGTTAATTTCAGACGGGTTTTTGTCACCTATCGCGATAAAGTTCCGTTTCATCATGGCTTGTTAAAACTTCCACTTTTTGGGGTTTCATACAACAAATGCGGGTAGGCTGTCTATGACCAATATGACCATATGCTCTACTGATCATCCCGAACCACTACAATAGCAAAACATTTGTAATAACGCGAAAAAAAAATAATTTCCCCATACAACTTTTCATTTTTTTTCGCGTTTGATCAAAAGTTTTTCTATGGAATGGTTCATAAGTAGAGCATTTGATTTAATTTAATGAGCACGTCATGATTACACCCTGTATACAACTTTGGGAAGCATCGATTAATAAATAAGAAAAGAAAGATCGCCCAAATTGGCATATAAGACGTTATTCAATTCGCGTCAGAAAGGAATATCCATTTGCTAAGTGTGCACATATTTTACCATATATATATTATAATATTGGCAAATACATACATCTGAGTGACTCAGCAAACGAGTATAATACTTAAAAAGTATTAATAAGCCGGTTTCTTCGAAAGTTACAATCATTTTTCGCTAGACATACAAAAGTTTTGTTACAATTTTTCTCGGAATTTCGTTTTAATTCTGCACCTTCGCACCAAAATTCAGTTTTTTAGGGTTCCACCCACATACAGGAAAACTTCGGTTTTGTCTGTCTGTTCATCCGCAAAATAAGAACATATTATGAACGTATTATGAAATTTGGCAAGGTGTAAAATAAATAACACATGATATGGCATTAACATTGAACATACCATTAATTTATGCAGCCAAGTTCATACTGGAGGCTTGGTAAGTGATCAGTATCACGAACCGATAACACTTTCTGCTTATTTCGCAAAATAAAATGTTTGCCTCCCAAAGTAAATTGAATCGGGGCTGCATCTGAAGGTAACAAGAAAAAAAAATTACAAACACAACAGCGGTCATCGAACTTTGAGACTGAGCACTTACCGAGTCTTCAGTATGAATTTGGCTGGATAAATTAATGTCACTTGTTTATTACAACCATTGAAAATTATGATAGAATAAAATACAATTGGGAATCACGAGACGTTATGCAGCGTACTACTTTGAAGGCGATCTCACGCGCACAGCCGTCACTAATAGCCCGGGCGGTAGCGTTGCATTTTAGGTAGTGATTTTACGCCGATTGATTTCCATCTTTTTCAATAGATCTGGAATGGCTAATAACAGAACCAAGGGTCAGCTGACGCACCCGCGGTGGGTGTGGGAGGCAGAGGAAGTGGTAAAAAAAAGTAATAGTACGCCGGCTGAAACTTTTCTCACAGATAGCTGAGGCCATAATAAGCTAAAAAAAATCGTCGCTGCATAGTGGGGGGGGGGGGAAGATGCGTCAGTTGCTCGCATGAATTTTTTTGCATTTTAGGAAGTGATTTTACGCCGATTGATTCCCATCTTTTTCAATAGATCTGGAATGGCTAATAACAGAACCAAGCGTCAGCTGACGCACCCGCGGTGGGTGTGGGAGGCAGAGGAAGTGGTAAAAAAAAGTAATAGTACGCCGGCTGAAACTTTTCTCACAGATAGCTGAGGCCATAATAAGCTAAAAAAAATCGTCGCTGCATAGTGGGGGGGGGGGGAAGATGCGTCAGTTGCTCGCATGAATTTTTTTGCATTTTAGGAAGTGATTTTACGCCGATTGATTCCCATCTTTTTCAATAGATCTGGAATGGCTAATAACAGAACCAAGCGTCAGCTGACGCACCCGCGGTGGGTGTGGGAGGCAGAGGAAGTGGTAAAAAAAAGTAATAGTACGCCGGCTGAAACTTTTCTCACAGATAGCTGAGGCCATAATAAGCTAAAAAAAATCGTCGCTGCATAGTGGGGGGGGGGGGGGGGGAAGATGCGTCAGTTGCTCGCATGAATTTTTTTGCATTTTAGGAAGTGATTTTACGCCGATTGATTCCCATCTTTTTCAATAGATCTGGAATGGCTAATAACAGAACCAAGCGTCAGCTGGCACACCCGCGGTGGGTGTGGGTGTGGGAGGAAGAAGTGGTAAAAAAAAGTAATAGTACGCCGGCTGAAACTTTTCTCACTGATAGTTGACATCATACTGGTACTGAGCTGAAAAAAATTCGTGGGTGTGGATGTGAGAGGTTGCGAAAGTGGTACATCACATCACAAACAAGACCGATACATCTTCAGCGCGGCGTGAGACAAGGAGATGTTATTTCTCCAAAACTGTTTACCGCCGCGCTGGAGGACGTCTTTAAAACACTAGACTGGAATGGACGAGGCATAAACGTAAACGGAGAGTACATTTCACATCTTCGCTTTGCCGATGACATCGTCATAATGGCGGAATCGCTGCAGGAACTAGAGGAAATGATGCGCGGCCTTGGCGATTCTTCGAGACGAGTGGGCCTGCGGATGAATTTGGATAAGACTAAGGTCATGTCCAACTGTCACGTCATCCAAGGGCCAATAACCGTCGACAATGTTAGCATCGAAGTTGTTCAATAATATGTTTATCTGGGTCAAGTCATACAGCTGGATAAAAACAACTTCGACGCCGAGGCTGACAGAAGAATATGCTTGGGTTGGGCAGCATTCGGAAAGTTGCGTCACATATTTACGTCGTCAATACCGCAGTGCTTAAAGGCTAAGATGTTCAACTAGTGCGTCCTTCCTGTGATGACGTATGGCGCTGAGACGTGGTCTCTTACAAAGGGTCAGATCCACCGGTTTAAGGTCGCTCAGCGAGCTATGGAGCGGGCTATGCTTGGGGTATCTCTGATGGATAGAATCCGAAATGAGGAGATCCGTCGGAGATCTAAAGTAACTGACATACAGAATCAGTAAGTTGAAGTGGCAGTGGGCAGGCCATATTTGTCGCCGACATGATGACCGTTGGGGCCGAAAGGCTTTAGAATGGAGACCACGTATAGCAAAGCGTAGTGTATGACGACCTCGTGCCCGCTGGACCGACGACCTGAAGGACGTTGCGGGGGGCGGCTGGATGAGGAGGACGGAGGACCGACATGAGTGGCGAAATTTGGGAAAGGCCTATGTCCAGCAGTGGACGAACACGGGCTGATGGATGGATGGACCCAAACCCACCGCTACTTGAGCAGCTGGCGGTCGATTCACATATCAGTCATGTGAGATCTACGATCGATGTCAATATCAGCTGGCTTACTATGAATTTTGTATTTGCAACGGTACCTTCCGGGCTATAATACGAGGGACATGCCAAAAGAAGTTAGATACTCTTTACTCATTGGTTTGTCACTGGCACGTTAGAACTTTACGTATAGGCCGGTTATCAGCTAATAATTTTGAATATATAACATTCGTTAATTCAAATTAAAAGGAAAGAGGTTTGAAAGCAAAGAAGATGAACTCGCTTCATATAATTTTGAGATTTCAGAGGTGTCTAGAGAAGAGCGGGCAGAGGTATTTTCTAAATGGTTTAGACGTATGGAAAAGTGTAAACGTGCTCAGGGTGAATACTTTGAGAAGTCTGATATCTACAATAAATAATAAATAATATCGTTTTTGAATATATAGTTTCATTTGGCATGACCCTCATAGTATAGGAGGCACTGAACAACAAAAAGCACATGGTTTTGGTATGAAATTGACCCGCTCTAAGTAAGAGTAACATCTGTAGCAAGCCAGACTTAAGTAACTGAACGTGCTCTTTTTATACAGTTCCTCCAAGACGTTAAGAATAGTACATTATGATACAAGTGAGCTGTGTTGGACATTACGGTCGGGGCGGGATTGCAGGCCGAGCCGAAGGCGAGGGCGTAATGGAGCCGAGAGTGTAATATAATGTCTAATGCTCACGCGTTTCATGCGACGTTTTTCAAAACACTCGCGAGGAAAAATAATAAAATTTCACTGTTTTTTTTCCACATAATCGAAAACACAGCTATGAACTGACAATTTTCTTTGAAAAATGGCGGCGGAGATTTTGTTTTTTGCGCAGATGGAAATAGAGGCACTGACGCAAAAAGCCAAATATTGCCAAACAGCCAAATATGAAAAATTAACAAACTGAATATTTTTGTATTTACAACAAAAGTTTGAATTAATTTGTTGATAAAAATAAATAATTTGATGAAATTAAGTGATTGCTTATATTTCCACTGAGACAGTCTATTTATTCGCAAAAACTTTACTATTTCTCAAGACATCAAAACTCTTCGCTAAGATTTAAAAAAAAACTGTGATGTAAAAAACACTAGTGCGTTAAAGTAAAAAGCACGCGTGTTTAATATTCTGCATTATATACCCTAAGAACGCTGCAATAAGGGCCACTATATAAGCAAGTGTGTTGAAAAGGAATTTTTCCTGGTCGGTCGGTATTAAATAAAAATTGTGACCTGAAAAAATGCTAACGTAGGTCGAGTGTACTTGACACATGTCCAAGAGTGCCCAAAAAGGGTCAAGTTCAGATTAAGTAGGAAGGTAAAGGTCAAAATAAGGATTAAAGTCACGAGAGTAATAAATAAATCTAAAGAGGTTTTAGTAATAGAGCTACAAAGTCATACAGAGACATAGTGATATCAAAATTTCAGACGAACCCAGGTTTATGTTATAAATAACGTAAGACGTTTTTGTGTGATAAATAAAGCCTTAGTATGCATATTAAAATGGGCACAATCATAGCTTTTTACACTCGTGATTATAACCCGTCATAAATACCCTGAAATGGTCAGATATTTGATACAAACTTTTTTTTTAATAATAAAATTCGTGGTAAAAGTCGTCATTTTGATTTTTTCCAGAATTCGTCCCTCTCGAACTGCGGGTCTTTCCGCATGGAGTAACTCTTTTATTAACACGTTTAAGAAATACAACACTAGCACTAGTAGATAAGAAATCTAGTACTGGTAAGAAATCTTGTGTTCTATGCTACAAAATGACCTTTTCACATAGATTTTTCATAAATAGAAACTTTTTCTTCTTGAATTTGTTAACATTATCTCCATTGTAGTTCAAAAATATTTAAAAATGTATGCAGTGATTTGGTGTGTAGAGTACATAGGATAGCAATAAAAAAATTACTGTCTAGCCTTAAGGTGACTCCGTCGGAAAAAAAAGCAACTCTAAAACCCCTATTAAAATAGTTTTTATCAGCTCGCACTCAAAAATGGCTGTTATGACAAAATGCGAAAATAGTGTGTTTTTTATTTATTTTAAATTATATAAAATAAATTTCCAAAAAGTGAAAAAACCAAAACATTTTATACCATTTTGTCCGGAAGTTTATAGTTTATACTGTTTCGATGAAAACTGCGGCAGTTAAGTTGTCACAACTAGACGAAAAACTGAGAATTAAGGTTGAATAGATATATTTTCTACACTCCTGTATATTAAAAAAAAATCAGGAAAAACCACATCACTATTCGTATCATGTAGATTACTATGCATTTTTTTCCCATTGTAAAATGCTATTGTTTCAATATAAACTTGTTGCAAAGTTACTCAGTTCAAGAACGTTGGCGTTGGGAGAAGCCTTAAGGAATTTTATTATTGTCATTTCGAATAATGAGATCAACTTTAAGAGTGCACTTTGCATAAAACATTGTATACATTTTTAAACACAATTTTCTGAGCAGTCTTTTATATGAATATTGTCTTCGTAACAAGCCAAGTTTCGAAGTTTATTAAAAAGTTGTTAACATAATAAAGCTCAATCGATAGGTTTAAGGTTCTGCAAACAAAGAAAACCTTATACAAGGCGACTTTAGTTTATGCAGCCAAATTCATACCGGAGACCCGGTAAGTTGTCAGGACCATGATTCAACGACCCTGCTAAATACGAAAAATATTTTTAGTGCCTATACGTTGTTCAAGAACAACCTCGACTCAATTAGTATAGGAAGTCTAAATATTAATTTGTATTTTCACAGAAGGGGTCATTGACATTGTTTGCAGAGAGGACTTTTAAAAAATCCGACTTTGGGCCGTTTCTTTGTTACCACAAAAATGCAAATTAATGAAACATTAAAATTTATACCAAAAATTGATAACACACTTCTTGTAATTTTATTTCAAATATATTTATTTCGTAAAAAAATATTTTTAGGGTTCCGTACCTTAAAATGGAGGAACCCTTATAGGGTCACTTTGTCGTCCGTCTGTCAAGACACTTTTTCTTAGGCCCTGTTAGAGATATCAAGTTGAAGTCAACGGCCCTATGACACTGTTAAAAAAACAGACATCTAACTCAACGAAAAAAAAGTTATTGTCCTTTACGTAATTAAACTACAAATTATCTCACCATGAAAACTTAAAGAGGACTACCAGTAGACTTAATTAACTTAGTCTTAAAAACACCTACGGGAAAAAGTCTGAAAATTACCTAAATTAAAATATTCTACAAGATATAATGGTCCAACTTAGTAAGACACTTGGAATACTAAGACTTTCATAGATCACAAGTTTATTAATAACTTCACGTTGAGTAAATTTACATCTTAAACGGTTTGTACGGAACCCTCAGGGCCTCCTCGCACTTGACCGGTTTTTTTATTAATAATTTTTAAGCCGATAATGGTTTTAACGAAATATTAGCCTCAACTACTCAATAGTCTTAATACATATTTAATAAAATGTACTACAAAAAATATATCCATCCATCCATCCATCAGCCTGTTTCGTCCACTGCTGGACATAGGCCTTTCCAGAATTTCGTCACTCTTGGCGATCCTCCTGGAAGAAATGCCCATACTCACACACGCTGGGCAGGCGGGTTGGTGAGCGCGGTGCCGAAACCTTTGCACCAGTGACGCCGCTGCCCGTCACCGGTCTGTTTTATATAAGGCCCGGCAATTGGGGATGGATGTACCGCCATCCATCGGTACCAGGCAATAGTAGGCCGCCTGGTTTTTTTGCCTGAGAGCTGTTCTCTTACTCTCCTCCGAATAACTTCGGGAGGATTTGCGAGTAAGATGGTGGTACCTCCACAGTCGAGCCCGGCATTAGCTCTACCACCTACTACAAAAAAAAAAATATATATAAGGTGACTTTAATTTATCCAGCCAAATTCTTATTGATGACTCACTAAGTGCTCAGTAACAAGGTTCGATGGTTCGATGACCATTTTTGTGAAATTCGTAAATTATACTTTTCGTGTTCCTTACAAACGCAAGCCCAAACGTCAAGATTTTGTGAAATCAGCAAAAAGTGTTATCGATCCTCGTTATTAATCACTTACCAAGCCTCCAGTATGAGTTTGGCTGCATAAATTATAGTCACCTTATATAAGTTTACTGTAAAGTCCACTAAAATAAGCAGTAACATTTACCAAAGAAACTTCTCAAAACAGAAGAGACAATACAACAAAGAGAAATGACAACGGAAAATGACGAAAACAATTAAAAACTAAATTGTTTCCATCAACTCGTAGTCTCTATTACTCGGTCATAGAGGCTATAATTGCATTATTCGGGTCATCTGACACTGTTCGGGTCCTTTGATCAAATTCGTTCTGCAGCTCCTTTTGATATAAAATTGAAATAGGAAAAATGTACTAAAACATTGGAAATAAAGCGATTGGTTTTTTCAGCTTCAATACAGAACCAACGAAGCGAATTATTTTAAAGCACACATATCAAAGGTCAAAGGCGGGTAGGTATCGCGCCCTGAGGGTCCCGTTCTATTCTATCTAATTCAGTTATTATTCTAGTCATTGAACCTCGGTCCTGACCACATACCGAGTCTCCAGTATGAACTTGGATATATAAGGTACTACAATAATAAGTTAAAATAATTCTAGAGTAGATCGTGTATCGTTCACTGATCAAATTCCACGTGAAGAAAAAATTTTTTGCTCAAATAATTTTTTCACTTCCCTGTACAAAGTGGTTCAATTAGCTGACTAAACTACTATGGAAAAGTAAAAAAAGTACGCGAAAAGAAAAATGTTTTCGGTGGAATGTGGTCTATTAGGAATACTCTATCGTCTGCTGAATTTCTTTCACTTTGAATTGTAGGACCTTATATAAGGTGACTTTAATTTGTGCAGCCAAATTCTTACTGCAGATTTGGTAAGTGCTCAGTAACAAGGTTCGATGACCCTTTTTGTGAAATTCGTAAATTATTCTTTTCGTGTTCCTTACAAATACAAACGCAAGCCCAGCCCCGAGTCAATTACGATGAGACGTCAAGATTTTATTTTGCGAGATTAGCAAAAGGTGTTATCGATCCGTGTTACTGATCACTTACCGAGCCTCCAGTATGAGTTTGGCTGCATAAATTAAAGTCACCTTATACAGGTTGAAAATAAAGTCACTAGCTTTATTGAACTATACCTATATGGTTTAGAATCACTATATAGTAGAACACAAAACCGTAAATACCGTTATTTTTTACCAAATTTCGAAAAAATGGCGTACCTACGCGATGCAACATGTGACTGACAATAGACCGTACATATTCCCGGCGGTAAATAATGCACATAGGTTTTATCTCTGTTACCGCAGTATTAGTGCTTTTTTGGCGGTCGATATCTTTTTTTTAAATATGAATCATGACAAAAGTAACAAAACATGTATTTTTTATTTCGAACATATAACAGTTTCCCTTGTTATAGCTAGAAGTTTAATATAGCCATACAGAGGTATAATACTCAGTGTTTAATGGTTTACTCTCGGATCACTGAATTAGTGTCATAGTTCATAACGATGTAACTCTAAAACAGCCACAAACAAAGAACAGAATAGCCCACCACCCGTAACTTTAACCAAATACGTATTTCAAAACTAACAGTTTCAGTTATTTAGATAAAGGGTCTTTTATTTACCATTGGCTCGGTTCACTCAATTAAATCAACCAGCGGTAAAGAGTAAAACTAAAGCAAAACAAAAGGAATGAAGTTTTATTAAACAATTAAAAAACCCGACTACGGTATGCTAGGCGTGTTCTAAATATTTTTTCGCACAATTATACAATTATTAAAAGTATATATTTTAAAATGAAAACACATATTCTACTGATCGTACTGAACAAATTTCTCGAGGAAAGATTTTTGAAATGGTATTTGATTTTACTTAAAACAATATTTTACATACAAGGACTAGGTCGAGGCAGAAAACTAAGTGGTTTATAAATGAAATAAATATTTTGTGACAACGAATCTGGATCAGTCTATCGGGAGTCGTCGGGCTCTTTGTTGAAAATTCAGCAAGTTTAAAATTCAAATTATTATAAATAGTTTAGTTTCGATATAATTTATGTTAGTTTTATATTATTACTAGCTTTTGCCCGCTTGATATTCGGTTGAACGACATGCTTTTTTCCGGGATAAAAAGTAGCCTATGTATTAAGTCAGGGTATAAGCTATATTCATTCTAAATTTCATCCAAATCCGTCCAGCCGATTCAGCGTGAAAGAGTAACAAATATACATACACACACACACACACACACACACACACCCCTCTCTCACACACACTCACACCTCTCTCTCACACACACTCACACCTCTCTCTCACACACACACACAAAGTTTGTGATGTGATTAAGTTATGTTGTATATAGTTTTAGGTGAGTTTTTTTCATGTTAGAGTTAAACTGTTGTAAAGTAAGTAAGCTATGTTTGAATAAATAATAAATTTCAAAGTAATTTAAAATCAAAATCAAAATATTTATTTTGTAAAATAGATACATACAGTATACTTTCTACAAGTCAAAGTTAATCTTTACAATAAATATCTTTAGAATAGAAAAAAAATGAAAAACTATGTGTATACTAATAAGGGAAATACATACAAAAAATATTAAGGTTGGGCTACTTAAGTAAAAGTAGTAGTACTTAAAGTAAAAGGTATCAAATAATGGAACGGAACCGAACGACTTTATTTCATTCGTTCAGGCTAAACAGAAAAGTTTAAAGAAAATACATATGCATAAGGTGTCTTTCGTTTATGCAGCCAAATTCATACTGGCGACTCGGTAAGTGGTCAGGACCAAGGTTCAATGACCCATTCTGTGAAATACGCAAAACAAAATTGAGTTTTTGTTATACTAATTAATTATCTACAACCTCTTCCTCTACAACCCATAAGAGGCCTCAACCCGCAAAAATCTCCGTACAAAAGGTATGTTTTATCTAGCGACATTTAACTACGTACCCATGAAGCCCAAAAAGCTAAATCTGATGATGATATATCATCATATGTTAATGTTCTGTCTTCAGTGAAGTATGGGGGCAAAAACGCGCAACAGAAGCGTTTATATGTCTTTTATATGACCATTAGGTGGTAGAGCTGTACAGCTAATGCCGGGCTTGACTGTGGAGGTACCACCATCTTACTAGCAAATCCTCCCGAAGTTATTCGGGGGAGAGTAAGAGAACAGCTCTCAGGCAAAACCAGGCGGCCCACCATTGCCTGGGACCGATGGATGGCGGTATATCCATCCCCAATTGTCGGGCCTTATATAAATCAGACTGGTGACGGGCAGCGGCGTCACTGGTGCAGGGGTTTCGGCACCGCGCTCACCAACCCGCCTGCCCAGCGTGTGTGAGTATGGGCATTTCTTCCAGGAGGACCGCCAAGAGTGGCGAAATCCTGGAAAAGCCTATGTCCAGCAGTGGACGAAATAGGCTGATGGATGGATGGATATGACCACTGCCACTGCCAGGAAACAATTCGCAGAATAAGTTACGTTCTCTCGACCATCATATGACCAATTTTTGCTAGTTGGTATGTTATTATATTATGGTTATTATAGTATGTATGTAACAACAGCCTTTTTCATCTAGAGTTCGAGAAGAGAAAGTTTACCAGGCCATTAATAGTTCTCTCGACATTTTATATAATTAACTCTTTGTCGTATTTCGCTACGAAATGTGCTGATGTTGGATGCATATTGCAGAAGGTTATGCTTTACTGTGACAAGGGTCTAAGTGTGATTGGATACGAGTATTTGTTGCTTCGTTTTTTTTATGGAGACTAATGAAGTGTGGTTCGTCACGTAGATGAAATATAATTAAAAGAGCGATAATTGGAAAGGTCACATGTGGTTTTGCAGGGTAATATTTATCTACTTCCTTAATACAATAAGGTAATTACAATTACAACACCAAAACGGGTTCGTGTTTTTATACTTGAACCACCAAAACCAGGCTCAAGATACAAAGGCTCTTCAAAATCACCTCTATTGCTAGACCGTTAAGAGTTTAATTAAGTGTGTCAGATACCTAAGCCAAACCAGTGCTAAAGACATACGATACCTATACATTGTTGTTGAGACAATAGGTCCTAGCGACTGGTAATTTTGGGTCAAGTATAAAAACACGTACTATACGCTGCTGATTGTGAAGGTGGTAAAATCAATAATACTGCTACAGTTAAAACATGAAATCAGAATCCGTTAATAGTTTGTGCTATACAAAGATAAAACAAAAATAGAAGCGACGACGAGCGAAGCGGGGAGTAGCGGTTAGGTTGACATGTTAAGGCGGGTCCCCCAGCAAAATGCTGTGCGAAGCTCTTTCTTGCTTCCTTTTAACTCTTTTTTATATAGAAATAAAAATAAATAAAAAATACAGCACTTATCTCCAATAAATTGCCGTGCAGTTTCAATTATTGTCTAACTTTTGAATACCTTAGGAATTTTCTTTCGAATTACTGAAGTTAGAAATATTTACTGATTTCATGCATCTACACCTCAAATTGACATTATTTATTTTCGATCAATACACGAATGGTTAGAGAATTTGGTAAGTAAAACATTACACAAATAAAATTTTCGAATTAATAATTGCGTCCATGTGAAAATTACAATTTTCGCCTATTTTGTGCTATTTGGAGACTCAGCGATCGTCGTAACAGCCACTTTGCCGTGCGCGCTGATATAAACGTTATTTCAATGCCTTTTCCGTCGATATTTGTACCGACATAAATCGAGTTGTTAATTTAGGTCGGGGACCCCCTTAATACGTTTAGGAGCCGAGCGGAGCGAGGCGAATCTAAGTTTTGTATTGCACTAACTAGTTACAACGGGCTCTGACTGATTTCTAATTTTAACTGTAGCATTACAATTACAAACTTATTTTTACACCGTTTAGATAACCAATCAGCTTCGAATATTTCGTATTTTGGTTTGGTCTAGGCAGAGAGAATCTCTGCCATGCAGCCTCAGCCAATAGTCCTTATTACGTGACAGTTGCACAAAACACTAATTATGTAATAGATAGAAATATTAAAACATCTGCTGAATCATGAGACTATTTTTTACGATTGTCTCCAAGTTGAAGGAACCCTAAAAACTCAAGTAAACGTAAATTTCATTTGTGTACACATAAAAGATAAAAAATGGTTTTTCTATTTATTAATTACAATACAAATAGGCTTTAAAAACACCGACAAAAAAATCCTTTCTAAATTATACCGTCTCAAATTTCACCCAAATTACATTGAAAACAAAGGCACAAACATAGACATTTATTTAGCATTTAATTAACGGGAATAAAGGGGAAAATCCTTTGATTCGATGGTAAATAGAAATTGGTTTTAAACGCTTTTGAAATAATCCGAACAATGATTAATCAAAGCCACATTTCATAAAAATATGACGGTAGTAATACAAAACGACCTGTCAATCAAAATTGTGCTGTAATTCCTTATTTTTAAGGTTCAAAATAAGTTAATAGTGTGAGAACGCCCCCGCGGTTCTGTTTTTGAGGTTTGTATTTCAATGTATTGATTTTATAGTGCCGGTAGCTCAGTCGTTCGAATGCAGGACTCCCAATCTTTAGACCCGGATTCAATTCCTGCCTGCCAAGCACCAGTAAGTTTTTACTTTTTAAAGCTAAAGAAAAATTAAATTTAATAATTATTATTTGTTTCACATGTCTATTTTAAATCACTATTAATTTTTTGGTCCGATGATGTGTAATACGAAACCGGTAGCCCAAGTTAAAATAAAAATAAATATTTGTGGAATAAAAAGTATAAGACTTCGTGTATAAATTTATTGAAGATGATATTCCACCAAGAACCAGCAATAAGGGTTATCTTAAAAACAGTAAACTTTATTGGTGTAACTAGCGCCCGAGTCTCGTTACTTAAACTTTAAAGTTTAACTTACAATCATAAAATAAAAGCATCATAAAATACTGATCGATACATTTATACTGAACCATTACAGACGTGGAATCTTTTACACATATTCCGACTGATCTGGACCAATTTACGGGTGCGGAATCCTAAAAACGTTATGGTAAATAAAACAGTAGGTATACCTACCTAAAGATATCATATCAAAATCAAGGCTACAAAAACAAGGCGCTAAAATGGTAACGCCTGACAAAAAATTTGGCACCGTCTGCGTGCAGAACCCTACTTTTTAGGGTTCCGTAGTCTGACAAGAAACCCTTACAGTTTCCCCATGTCCGTCTGTCCGCGGCTTAGCGCAGAGACTATTAGTACTAGAAAGCTGTAATTTGGCATGGATATAAATATTAATCACGCCGACAAAATGGTACAATAAAATCTTGAAAAAAAATTTTTTTAAGCGTTCCTCTCTTACTAGTAAACTGGGGATGAATTTTTTTTCTCGTCTACCCCTTAGTGTGGGGTAGGCCGTTCAAAAACATTGTGGGTGTGTGGTGTGTGTAAGCCATTTTTCGATTTAGGGATCCGTTGGTAAAATATTAAGCTTTGAAGTGAAAATTTTAGAGTGGGGCGTCCCCCCCCCTGCCGGCTAAACGGTTGTTTATAGAAATGTGAAAAAATTCACAGATGTAGTTTGTATAATGAATTTAAAAGGAAAACTATCACAGCTAAGTAGGCTTTACAGGTTTACGAGTACAGGTCGCGCCAAACTTTTGGCCTCCCATAATGTATTGGACCAGAAGTTTGGCGCGGTCTGTATTAGTAGACCAACCTATATGTAGTACTCTCCACCAGCCTCTATACAAAGTTTCATGCGTCTAAACCAGTTTTCAAAACACTTTTTCCAGTCCGCCGCAGACACCTCGTTTACAGCCTGCCTGCAGCTTTGAGCTGATTTTTCATTTTTGGAAATAAAAGAAGTCACACGGTGCTAGATCAGAGCTGTTAGGAGGGTGACCCAGGAGTTTGAGTGGCGTGCTGTCCAGAAAGTCCATCGTTTTAAATGCGGTGTGCGCAGGTGCATTGTCGTGGTGGAGCAGTAGCCCGCGGAGCCCTGTGTTTGGTCGCTTGTTGCTAACAACAGAGAAAACTTCTGGCAAACATTTTGTAGTATACCATTCGGCATTGATGCTTCTTTGATCCCGTAAGGGAATTGATACCAAGTGGCCAGTCAAATTAAAAAAGCTAGCGATCAAAATCTTCCCCCTGCTTCTAGATTGCTTTACTTTGGTAGGTTATGGTTCATTTTGAAATACCCAAACAGTCGACTGGCGCTTGGTTTCTGGGTCGTATTGATAAAAACACGCCGAGACGAGCCTGCTTCAAATTTGTTTAGTATATCACGGCACCATTCCACCCGGGCCTGCTTCTGAGCATCGGTGAGGTTGTGCGGCACCCATTGTGATACTATCCTCCTCACGCGAAGATGGCTGTGTAGAATCTCGTGAACGCTTCCCGATCCAACCTTCAATATGTGTTGAATCTCCTGATATGTAATTCGCCTATTGTCTTGGATTAAATTTTTCACTGCCAGCACGTTTTCTTCGATAACAGCCGTCAAAGGGCGACCGCTTCTTTCTTCATCCCCCAAAGTTGATCGACCGCGCTTGAATTCGTTATACCAACGATACACGGTTGCTTTGGTAGGGCCTTCATCCATGAATGCCATTTGAAGTCTATCGTACGATTCATCCGGTTTCAGGCGACACATGAAATCGTAAATAATCATAGCTCTAAAATGTTCCCGGCGCAGATCCATTTTCCAGCGAGACACAATACTTTGAAGTAGCTCGCAAAAAATGTGGAGGGAAATTTTGAAATTAGAACATACCTATTTTTACTTATAAATAATCATATTTTCGAAAAACATTATAACTGGAAAGTCTCCCATATATAAAAACTTTTTTTCGCATTACTTTCTGAGGGGCCTGGTATAGTTTATGCTAGTGTTTGAGTATTTTGTAGTGTGCGTGCATCGCGACGCTGCCTCGTCCCCCACCGTAAATGAGACTTTTTTGTATACAAATTAGTGTGCGGCTCCACTCCAGTTGAGTTTTCTTCTCCAAGGATCATGGCGAAACTATAAGGGTTCCTTGTCGGACTACGGAACCCTAAAAACATGATTTCTATCAACCCTGACAAAAACATGGAAACTAATACAGCAAAGCCTTTTAATTTCGCCATCTTCTCTCTCTCTCTTCACAAGTATTTTTTCTTGTCTCTCTCTATGTGTTCTTTATTAAACATTATTCCTTCAGGGCACCATATTTGATTAGTGAGCACATTATTTACTTTACGACGGTCATCTACGCACAAGCGCTCGGGTAGCCGTGTCGTGTTACCGTAAAAGTTACACTAAAGTACACAATAAATAACGACCGGGAACTTTAGTGCTTGAGTTTTAAACGGAATATCGTTAAACTGATCGCCATTATTTGTTGGGTTCAATGAAAACTGGGGATCGATGAAATTAATATTTTATGGATACACCTTTTTTTTGTAGTTTCAAGTTCATCAAAACCAAGAATCTCTATCTCTCAGTATTAAAAGCTTGGGTAACAGTGTAAGCCGCATGAAAATCGGTGAAGTAGTTCTCGAGCTACTAATCTGGTGGACTAGCTTTATAAGGTAGATCGCAGGCTGTAGAAGTATAAATGGCCATAAATGGTTAAGTCAGAACATTAGATATAGCGAGTCGCGCCACTACACAAAAAACATATCGTCACGACATGAATCCCCGAGAGGGTTGTCATAGGTGGTTCCGAAATTCAAGTCACAGTCCACACTCGGTACACCCACGTTTCACCGACGATTATTACGTCCCAATGTGATGGGTGGTATCGCTTCGGGCACAATTACACGCTTTTAAGGGCATGCAGGTTTCCTCACGATGTTTACTTCACCGTTCAGCAATCGACCACATTACAAATTAATAATTGGTGCAAAACTAAAAACCATTTCGAGATATGGGCCTTCTGAGCATCTTATTTTATTTTTCAGAATTTATATAAAAAAAACTAAAAATATGGTAAACACAGGATTTTAAAAAGAATTTCCTTTGCTTTGAACTTCATTTTGTTTAAAAAAAAATCAACTGTCATATCATGTGACAGTGGACATAAACATGCCAAGCTTTTTTTTTAATAATCGTTTGGCAATGAACATCGTCTTTTAAAATCCTCAGATGCGACTTACGTCCTCTTAGAATGAGTGAATAAGAAAACATTAAATTATGCAGGAAAAACGAAAAATAAAACAAAATAAAAAAATACATACGCTTCTTTTTGACGCAGCCTTTCAATATATAGGTAGATATTAAAAACAAATGGATAACTAAAATTAAATGTTGTCGATTGGTAAGTATTATGTAAGAACACAAATACTATGCACATAAATTCCAAAAAACTCATTGGTGCATGCCCGAACGGGGATCGAACCTGGGTCTCAATACTGAGAGGGCAGTGTCCTACCGCCACTTCTTATGACAACTCAAAACTACTTACACCTAGGCCAAACTAGTTTGTCCTAAAATCAGGTTTAAACATTAACATTTTTTTTTTCGTATATCACTGCCATTTAACATTCTGAAAGGTAAACGAAATTATCCTAAAAGCTTTTTAATTACGAGCTTTAAATGTTAATTGACGCATGATTAAAAATAACCGAGGATTAATTTGTGTTTTGTACACGTTTCGGAATAAACCATACTGCATTAATGTCGGCATGCTCTAAAATCTGTAGACTAGGGTCCTGCTGCAAAACAGTGATATCACCAGATTCATGAACTGGTCTATCATATAGTAAAAGTAAGTACTTAGTAATAATAAATCACATATGCCATCAAAAACAAAACTTGTAAAAAAAAAACAAGTCTCGCAAATTAGTTCTTCTACCGTAAAAAGTTGTGAGATCCATGTAAATCCAAGTCGGTTAATTTATTCAGTCCCTACTTAAGGGACCTTCTATCTTAAGTTATTACATAGTTAGCTAACCTAACAACATCTTATAGTGACCATATCAATATTAAAAATATTTTATGTTTTAAATAAATAAATTGACTTGACAATCGCACTAAATAAGTTACAAGTTTTATTTTTGATGGCATTTCATTTCTTTTTGTAGATCATCTACTTTTTTTCCTTTCCGGTACCTTCTACTTACAACTAAAAATGTAACTTTGTAATCCTATATATTTATATGGGATTACAAAGTTATTTATGCAGTTAGTGTATCTGGAGCACTGGACCGAAATTGCAAAATATTTTTGTTTTTCCTTAAATTAATACACTAAACTCTAATTGTATTTCAAATTTGAAGCTTCTATGTCTGCTAGAAGTGCCTTAGACTTTTGATAATCGGACAGCCAGTCAGTGAGTGAGTGACAAAATTGAGAAACTTTGACTAGTTATAATTCTTAAAGTACTAGTTCAAATTGAATGAAATTTAAAATATACCGTGTTTATAGAATGCCCGCTTGGTTACCGAAAATTCAGGCTTCTAGTTTTATCCAGAACGAAGTTATAGGGGGTCGAAAATGGCCTGAACTGTTTCGAGAAAAGTATGGTACGGCGTGCCGCTTTTTAGCTCGACTTGGCGGGGGCAATGCCGTGCCCCCAGATGGTTGCCATTCCTTAACCTGGAAGAACCATGAAAAAATTTGCAATGTTGACCTCAATTTTGACCCCAAAAATACCTCATAAGATAAATGATTGATACTTCGATTTAGTAAAAGAGACCCCTATGGAGTCCACATCCCGCTATAGTTGCCATATCCTACCCAGACACGTTCCTCATTCCAATAACAGTCAGTCAGTGCTCTATAACCCGAAGTTGAATGTAGAATGAAATAGAAAGCATAGCGACCCCGTGCGCGACTGACTTCAAACCACCGACTACAGGGCTCATAAAAGAGGTTTACGAGTGAAGATTTCACATATTGTCAAAATTCTTACGAGTGTCAACACTTTTGTACGCGGACCAATAATAATACTAATAATATTACGCGTTTTAGTTAAAATATCAAGTTTCATTTTTCAATAACTTATCAAATTTCATACCCCCATGCAATTGAGTTTATGAATTTGTAAGGTATGTTTATTAGGATTCCCCAGACACGGAAAACCTGTCTTCGGTGTTCAATGGAAATATGTCAAGTGTCGGTCGTATACAAAGAAAGAGTTCTGTCAAAGTAGATTTGTTTGCTTGACGATTGATTTGATAGCACAAATGTTATTTTTTTTCGAATATGGGCTTTGTGATAAACGACTACAAACTGTCTTATTTATTTTAGGAAAAATAAATATAGTAAGTTTTTATGACTCATCTCTTTAAAGTGTGTTTATTTATTATTAAAAACAAATGCAATGAAAAGTAATCTTAGTACAAAAAGGGGCGTTAGGGCGCTGTTCTGCCCGGAGACCTGTCAGTGTAGGGGCACAATCATAGATTAAAGAGAGACAGACGCAATACAATATTATTTTATTTCTTTATTATATATTTTTCAATATTTCTATGGTAACAACCATTGACAGGTCTCCAAAGACGTAGACGAGAGAAATGGCTAATATTTTTCTCATTGCCGACACTCAATGACTACGGACGGAACCCACGTATTAACTGTAAGATACACTTGACAGACTTTATATAAAAAATATATATAGGTATGTTTATGTTTCTTGACAAATACCTTGTTTTAATTCGATCATCTTTTTTGGTTTTATATCGGGTATCGAATAAGGTCGTTATGCAAATTGCTATTACGAGGCGAGCAAGGAGTTTATGACTTTTGAAAGGTTTTATATTTCTCTGCTTACCTGAACCACCTCTATAATGTAGAAGCATTATTTGTTTTCCAATTCTTACCTGCAAAAAATAAAAATAAAATTATAAAATGGTATTATAATATTTATAAGTATCTGCGTACAGTACACAGCTTTGTGTTTTGTCGGCTAAGTTCGTTTTATCCTTACCGTTTTAACGTAAACTAATAAAGTCCATAAAATTTAGTATTAAGTTGTCATAAGACGTCACTAAATAAATACGATTACTCATAGATTTCGCGAATGCCGAAGTCGCAATATACTCACTAGACCTGTACGATGCATCAAGATTTTTTTGGCATTTGAATTAAAGTTTCTTTTGCTCACGTTTTGCACATTATACAATCTACAAATTTAAAAGACAGGTAGGTTCCTTATGCCATACATCAGGATTTGGCACCTGCTATGAAAGGATTTTTCTTTTAAAATCTGTCTGTACGGTTTCGCAACCGCACATTGTTTTGCTGACGTTGCAACCTACTTTATTTACTTAGCGAAAATTTATACATTTTTACTGATTTTAACTTAGTACGAATCCAACTGTCGATACCGACACATATAGAGAAAGAGACGTCAAACTGAACTCTGTACTTACGTCAATATAGTACCTTAACTGAGGTTTCTTCTATTCTTTCTCTTCGTGCTCCACAACTAAATAACTACAACTTCATTCAAATGTACGGAACCTTAACTATTAGCTCCTACACTGTCTGATGTTCATAAATATAATATAATCAGAAATCATCCATCCATCCATCAGCCTGTTTCGTCCACTGCTGGACATAGGCCTTTCCAGGATTTCACCACTCTTGGCGGTCCTCCTGGAAGAAATGCCCATACTCACACACGCTGGGCAAGCGGGTTGGTGAGCGCGGTGCCGAAACCCTTGCACCAGTGACGCCGTTGCGTTGCGTTGTTTTAAGGCCTGGCAATTAGGGATGGATATACCGCCATCCATCGGTCCCAGGCAATGGTGAGCCGCCTGGTTTTGCCTGAGAGCTGTTCTCTTACTCTCCCCCGAATAACTTCGGGAGGATTTGCGAGTAAGATGGTGGTACCTCCACAGTCGAGCTCGGCATCAGCTCTACCACCATCAGAAATCAACTTAATCAAAATAAACCTAAATGATTTTAATGATTATAGTATAAATATTGGAATGAATTGACAATATCTAACATTTGCGTGCGTCTATAACTTTGCTGGTACAATCAGTGTCTTCTATTTATTAAATTTCTAAAATCTTGGACTGATCCACTTGAAAATATGTAGTGTCATAATTTTTCAGGTTATATATGGGCCCATAACAAAATAATTTAATTGTATACAAAGAATATGCTCTTTTAGAATAATTTAAACAGTAAACAGCGTACTTTATGAGAAACAAAACCACACACTTAACAAAACAAAACATATCTTTCGTAAATCCCCCAACACCGCCAAAAAAAAATAATCAGCTAAAGTAAATATACACGAGAAACACCCGTATGAAAGGTTTATTAAGGAGAAAACCGGGATATAAAGGAATCATACACGGAGCAAGTTCTGAGCTGGGATAAGACCCGTTGTGCGATACACTGTCCGGGATAAAACTGGTTTTGGTCCCGTCTGTACCTTGACTTTGCCTTAAGCGTGTTTATTTTTATGTAGCCTTCTTTGTGTCTTACTGATGGGCAAAGGTCTCCTCGTACTTGAACCATACAACGCGGTCATGCAATATCTCTGACCATCCTGCCCGGGTAGCACGGATGAAACTAATAGACCAATGGAAACGCAGGAAAGCTATATCACGTGACCCTCGCCTACACAAACGACTCATCCTGCGTTTCCATTGGTCAAACGCTTTATCGAGAGACAAAATTTCTCCATTCGTTTCGTTCATACTACTCGTGCTGGTATAGTTTGCTTGTTCAAATAGTACCTATACATCCGCACGAAATTTTGTTAAATATGTGAAAAAAAATTTTTTTTTTTAATTTATTTATTTATTGTGTCAACCAATATACATTGTACAAAAAAACAGGGAAAATATTTGAGTACATAGATCTTAAACAAATTATTTGTATATTGGGATAAATATTAACATGAAAAATGTGCCGTTGGTAACTGTGGTAATATAAATTGTTATACAATCACCAACGCCTTCCTATAGGAGAGCGATAACTATAAAATTTACGTGTTACATGGAAGAATAACAGAAAAAGAAAAATAATGAAAAATGAAAAATTTGCATGCAATATACTCTAAAGGTGTGTGGGGGGTGTGTGCGTGTGTGTGAGGGAGAAGGTGTGTGTGTGTGTGTGAGGGAGAAGGTGTGTGTGTGTGTGAGGGTGTGTTTGCATGTGTGTAGCTGAGTCCGAATAAATATAATAAATACAATAAATGAAATTATGGATGCTGGAGAATTGGTTTTATCACCTACATTTATATACACAATATATATTTAATATATATATATGGAAATTACTATTACTGTTAATACCTCTTACGCAATCACTTTCAGAAGTGCCTCTGAATCCTTGTAATTAAGTGAGAGCAGCCAGTTCAAGACCACAACCTTGCATTTGCCTAAGAGAAGAGGATAAATATTGACCGTTCTGTTTACCTTATTATACAGACGAGAACTCAGAACTTTGTAGTGTCGAGCGGCTAACTGAGTCCTGGGCCTGCAGTCTCGACAAAGTTAGCAATCCGATCGTAAAATAACGATCGTAAAAAAATACCGAAAAAATTCGCTTGCCGTAACAATGTTTACACCGATTGCAAGTCTCTACTGTCATAAAACCGTGCAAAATCGTTACCAAGGACGTCGCTAAGTTAACGAAAAACTGTATTCATAGACCGGCTATTTCAAGTGAAAAATGATTCCTATTGAAAATTCTCCCCGAATTTGAGGAAAATAGCTGTAGGTGATTTGATTAAATCGCGTATTTATATTGAATATTACGTCTGAACTATGTAAAACTATAACTTAGACACCGTTTCACATTGGAATTGTCTTCTTTATCGTTTGAAATACAAAATAATTAGTTATTATGTAATTACGTTAAGGAATATGAACATTTATTCATCGACAACACTATGGATTGCTTTGAAAAATAAAACTGTCAGTTGTCTTGTCATTGTTCCGATCGTTCGTTCGTTTGCTTGTTGTTTTCTGAGTGATTTTCTCGACTTTTTTCGTGTCTGATAGTTCATATTGCAAATGATGGGAGATAGTAACCCCGAAACGCAGCAGTCTTTAAGATGCTCTCAAGCCACGCCCAGTGTAACCAAGTAAGTTTACTGCACCATTTATCTATTGCTTTTGTCGAATTATAAGTAATTAGGTATGTTGTTCACCTTATTACATTTCAATGTTTAAGACGTAAACGTAGTTCAAAAGCCAGCAGCAACCAGATAGAAGCGTTCTTGGCTCTATTAGAAGCCCGACCTTTTTTGGTCACAAGGCGATTTACCGGCCTTCAAGGAAAGGAAAATTTTGAGTCAGCGTGGAGAGAAATTGCTGATGAGCTCAATAACCATCCAAGTGGCTCAGTGAAAACTCCAGAACAATGGATGACGGTAAAGTTTATATTTAACTAGCTTTTGCCCGCGGCTCCGCCCGCATGTTATTCGGTTTAACGACATGCTTTTTTTGGGATAAAAAGTAGCCTATGTGTTAAACTAGGGTATCCATTCTAAATTTCATCCAAATCCGTCCAGCCGTTTCAGCGTGAAAGAGTAACAAACACACACACACACACACACTAACTTTCGCATTCATAATATTAGTGTGATTATTTTCGAAATAAGTTTTGGCTGCAAGTGCATAGAGCTAAATCCTACCTCAGCTCTATTCTTCTCATACTTGACTAAGTTATCTGGATTTCAGGTTTGGCGAGACTATAAAAGTCGGGCATGCAGCAAGGCTGCAAAATTGAAGAAGGAAAGGTTGGAAACTGGAAACAAACTAGTAAAAACTCCTCCTCTGACTGCAGTGGAGGAAAGAATAGTGTGTCTAGTTGGTGTAGACTACACAGTTGGCACTAACTGCCCCGACTCAATGCCAGAGGAATGTGTGAGTCGTCACAATTACTATGACGAGAGCTGGAACCAAATGTCACATACTGGTCACTTTATTATTAATTGAAATTAATCCAAAACATGCTTAATAGCTGTTTATTAATTTCCAGGTATTACAATGCCAGTTGGAGGCTGGTGGTATGGCAGATAATATAATTATTTTACCAGAAGGTGAGTTCAAAACAATTCAATTATAAGATTACATGTTGTGATTTTAGAAAGTAAAAATTCCAATGAAATTACAGATACTAATGTTGAGATGGATGATCTCCCAGACGTAGAGATAGCAGCACAAATACCACAAATACGTATGTATAATGGTTTTATTGATCTTGTTACAAATAACTACCTTTATAGCACACTGTGCGTAAAATGACCGCTTTACGCACGCTGCGCTTGCGTAAAGTCGGCATTTTCCGCATTTGTGCTATAAAATATTATACGAAACTCGTGCGAGAAACTTTTTCTCGACTCGTGTGATTGCAGCATTCGCCTTCGGCTCGTGTCGCAAACTCACACTCGTCAGAAAACGTTTCATCGCTCTCGTATCGTAATGTACTATTATTTCACCAATATATTTAACCATTTCCATAGACATCGGCAGTATGGAACCTACTGCACATCAGCTCCCCCCCGTAATGCCAGTCAGCGAGATAACAGGGGCATTATCTCAAACACTACAAAGAAGTAAGTTGCGTTTTATTGATCTTCATTATTATATTTAACTATATTAAGTACTTTTATGGTTCACAAATATTTTTAATAATTTCAGCACCTCGGGCAACAGAACCAACTCAAAAGCGTCCTAAGAGGAATAAGAGTAAGTTCAAACTATAATTACTCGGTAGTTATTGCAAATAATATACATACATACATATACTCACGCCTGTCTCCCAGAGGGGTAGGCAGAGACTACAGATTTCCATCTGCTATGATGCAGTCACACCTATTTCGCCTCTTTCACATCCATCAATCTGGTTATACAAGCGCTTCTATAAAATATATGCAATAATAAGCATTTAATAATAGACAAAATCCAACATTAGCCTCTCTGTAGCATGCTAAGCAACTCTGCACTTGTGATGATGATGCTGACAGATGATTTGCGGAAGATTGGGAAACCGCTGGATGCACATGGTAGAAAACCGTTCAGCTCTAGGAGAGCCCTATGTCCCGCACTGGACTACACTGAAGCTGATGTAAAAACGTTTTACATCATACAAACTATACTTTTATTTTAATTTTAGGTCATGTTTTGTTTAAGGTAAGTATACTATAATTAATTTTTGGCTGTTCTCAGATCTCAATCCTCGACAAAGTGTTGCTGAGCAACACCATTCAGCTAGAAGCGATTTTCTGGCAGTTGCAGAATCAAATGCGGAATCAACTAGGGTATGTATAGATTGTATAGTTAAAACATTAAATTCTCCAGTACATTTACTCGTATTTATTTCATGGGTAGTATAAGGTCATTTGTTCCTAGGTCATGAATAACCTAGTATTATATTAACTTATGTGTATAAGAGCTTATAATTAAAGGTCATGAAAAATCAATATTTTTCGTTACAGATGCTGGCAGCAGCTATGAAAGTGCAAGCAGATGCAACTAAAGTGCATGCAGATGCAGCCAAAGTCCAGGCTGAGGCATCTGTTTTATTTGCGCAGGCGGTCAACAAAATAGCAGATGCTTTGATGATTATTGCTAATAAAAATAATTAATTTTGTCTGTCTTATCTTTTATTATTATTAAACATGCACAGTGTAATTATGAAAAATGAATTCTTATTAATCTTCTCCTTATGCGCTCTGCAACTGCTCGCCCAGTTAGTCCTGTAATGAAAAAAAAAACATCTTAAGATCTTGAAAGTGTGCTTAGTCTGTTCTTTTAATATGACTTATACAATATACCTGCATCTAGATCTCTGTCACCAACATCATTATCCTCTCTAAGTACCTCTGGTGACTGGGATTCATTCAGTTTATATTTGATACGCATATTATGCAGCACTGCACACGCGTTCACAATTTGGCCAGCAATGTAAGGTTCGTACATCAACTGTCGTTGTCTGGACAGACATCTGAATGTACTTTTAAGTACACCAAAACATCTCTCCACAACGTTTCTGGCTGAACAGTGTGCATCAGTGTATCTGCGCTCTGCTGTTCCAGGGGGTTGATTTTTAATTGGAGTCATTAGCCATGGCTCCAGAGGGTACCCATCATCACCTTAAAATAATATTAATTTATTGTAATCAATACCAATCTATAGTATCTTACACACAACCTTAGCTTATTTATTAACTTACCGAGTAACCATCCATGGCGGTCACCATTATCAAAATGTCTCTTCATAGAAGACTGAACAGGTGAATTTGCCCATATATGAGCATCATGCCTAGCTCCTGGCCATCTAGCATTTATATTTAAAATCAATAAATCTGCATCACACACCTAAAATTAAAAGAATATGAAATATATTATTATACATTATTTATTATTAAATGAACAAGTAGGTATAGAATAAAAAAGTTAATAGTTAAACTTACTGCTTGCACATTTATTGAATGACCCTCATGGTGACCACTCACATAGGCTTCTTCATGCACCCTTGGTGCTAAAATCTTGATATGAGTGCAGTCTATGGCTCCAATTGTGTCTGGGAATGGATGAGGAGCATTTCTGAATTTTTCCTTTGCACTATGCCGCTCTCTTTGGGTCATTGGAAATTTCACAAATTTTCTGAGCAAATTTCTATTTATTGCAAAGGTCACTTGGTGAATTACACGACTGACAGATTTCTGACTCATGTTGCAACCCCACTGCAGGCCAACAGGTAGCTGGTAGCATCCAGAGGCATAAAAACGGAGTGCTGTCAGTATCTACAAGAAATATATATTTAAGTAAGACTTTATATTTCGTAAATAAAGATAGTCACAACGTTCAACGGTCACAACTCAAAATGTACAAATATTACTCACTTGGTTTTCCGTGGAAAGCCCGTAAGGCCGTCTTCTTTGAAGAGATGGCCGTAGTTCATCTACAAGCTCGTAAAACATATCTTTTGAGACTCTATATAGCCTAAGAAACTCGGCATCGTCCAAAAGAAGCGGGTTTTGCGTATTTCGCCTGTTCCTCGCGTTTAGCCGTCGCCTCATCATTTCGTGTCGATGTTCGAGCACAGCCAAGTCCCACGCTAAATAAGCTTCCGCCATTACCGTTTATTTCGTACCTTTTCTTTGAATGCGTACCTATTTTAATATAAATCTTTGAAATTAAGTAATTAAATGTAGGTTAGCGACCATAACGATTCACTTATCGGGCTGTCAAATTCAGTCGCAAAGACATTCGCAAAAATCGTAGAGTTGACAGTTGAATTCGTTATGCTAACGATTTTAGTCGCTAGTTTTGACGGTCGAGACTACCAAAAATCGTAAAAATAATATCGTTATCACTTTACAACCGATATCGGTCGTAAAGCGATCGCTATCTATGTCGAGACTGCAGCCCCTGTGCTTCACAACCCTGCAGACTAGGTCCGATCGTCTTATCGAACTAATGGTAGACGGGTCATAAGGAAGTGTAGAGTGTTTACGCAGGATAACGTTAAAAATAAAAAGCCTTCTAACGGAAAGCACCTGACATTCTTTGTACAGCTGGTCTGTGTTATGAAGGATTGGCCTTTTAGTCATGACCTTAAGGACGGCCCTTTGGGCTCGCTCTAGGCGGATGAAGTGCGATGAACATGCACCACCCCAGGATGTAATACAGTATGTAAGTACTGATTGCGCCAGCGCATAATACACAGTTTTTAGGGTATGATTATCAGCTGAATATCTAAGTTTACGAAATATATACATTATTTTTCTAACCCGGGATATTAAGGATTCAAGATGATCTTTCCATGAAAGGGTACTATCTATTATAACGCCCAAGTATTTAATATTAGAGGCTCGAACAATAGGAGTGCAGCCGCATTTGCGGACTTGGGCCCCACAAGTATGAGCTAAAATATTGTAGGAGTCATGGTCAGGCTGATGGCTAGCATAGTGAGAAAATGTTATGTATTTCGTCTTATTAATATTTAAAGTTAAGAGGTTTGACGAAAGCCAACTCATCACAGTTCTAAGAGAGTTTTCAGCGTGGCGACAACACTCTTCCCAATTTTTGCCCCGTATAAGTAAAACAGTATCATCTGCGTAAGTAATTATTTTGCAGTTAAGAATATGCATCGAGCAAAGATTGTTAATATACATAAGGAAGAGAGTTGGACCTAACACGCTACCTTGAGGAACGCCATATGTCAGAGATTGATTACTGCTAGTGAAACTATCAATTCTCACACTCTGGGTTCTTTCCGATAGGTAGCTGCGAAAGATGTCCAAAGGGACGCCTCTTATACCTAAGCTTTCCATTTTGTTTAGTAGAATGGGAACAGAAACAGTGTCGAAAGCCTTTGAAAGATCAAGAAAAATACCTATTGTCTTAAGTTTCCCATCCAACTGTTCAACAATGGTATTTGTGAGTTCTAGTACTGCATCTTCGGTAGATTTGCCTTTTCTAAATCCAAATTGGTTCTCTGAAATTATCTTTTGTTGTTCGAGATAATTTATTAGCCTATAATTCAAGACTTTCTCCAGTATTTTCGAAAGGGTGGTTAGCACAGAGATAGGCCGGTAGTTCGTGACACTGCTTCTGTCCCCACTCTTATAAATAGGGTGTACAATGGCCTTTTTAAACGCTTGGGGGAAGATACCCTGCGTCAGGCAAAGGTTGCACACATGTGTAATAGGAGTAGTAAGTGAGGACCGCGCGGCTTTTAGAACTTTAGTTGAAATGTGATCCCAGCCTACGGTGCAGTCACTTCGCAAACCTAAAATCAGTTTGTCAATTTCGGCTTCGTCAGTCGGTAATACGGCCATAGAGTTCCCCTTTTTGTTTCCAGTAAGAGTATTTGAGAAAGCATTATCATCGTTGAGGTTAGCATGTTGAGCAAGGATTTGTGAGGCAAGGGTTTCCCCTATACTTGAGAAGTATTGGTTTATAACATTTACTGAGGCTTTTGGATCTTGGGATAAATTCAATAACTCAGTTGGTGGAGTAGGTGGTTGTTTCAAATAAGTTATATTTTTTATTACATTCCACATTGCTTTAGGATTTTTATTCGCCATTTGCAGTTCGTTAGATTCATAGGTTCTCTTAATCTTTTTGAGTAAATTATTACAGTAATTTCGATATCTTGTGAAAGTTACTTGTAGAATTCGATTATCAGGGGAAAGTTTTGCCTTTTTGTGGAGTTTATCGCGATGGCGAATGCACCTAAGAAGACCGGGTGTTATCCAAGGCTTTATATTTCTTCTGCTTCGTGGTATTTTGCCAACTTGGCTTTGAGTTTTTATAGATTGAGCTATTATATTTACCAAGGATTCTGCAGCTTTATTGGCGTCTGTGGTGTTCAAAATTTCGGAGAAGTCAGTTTCTGACAGATCTTTGGCAACTGCAGTAAAGTCTACTCGGACTGCACTTGTTTTGGCTCTATATAGTTTAGGTGCAAAATCAGAACAGAAAAGGATGGGGTTATGATCCGTTATGAGGGAATCTAGAACAAAGGTTGTAGAATTATTATTAGATTTAAACATAACGTGATCAAGACATGTCTTAAGGTGCGTCGGAAAAATATGAGTGGGAAGCAGGCCATGGGATCCTGTTACTTCCAGGTAAGTATCAGCATGGGCGTCGACACTACTTGGAGAAATATCAATGTTCATATCTCCAATCACGGCAACATGTTTAAAAGAAGCCAATGATTTTAAAACGTTGTCAAGGCTTGAAATAAACATATTGGCATCCTTAGTAGAAGGCGATCGATAAATACATGCGATAGCCATATCTTTGTCACATTTTAATATAAGACAGTTTCCTTCGCGGAAAGACGGTTCCATTACATCGTGTTTAAGATCAGATCGAACGTAGACAATGACTCCAGCGTTTTGGTTTTCATATTTAGAATTATATGAAAGGTAGCCATCAATAACTGGGTTAAATTTAACTTTGGAAAGCCAACATTCCGTAAGTATAATTATGTCAGCAGGTACATCAATTCTAGCTATAAGGGCACTAAGTTTATCAAAATTAGCATTTACGCTGCGAACGTTAACATGTAATATTTTAAACGATTTGGTAGACATACTTTCGTGACTTTGACAGTCTTCAGCAGAGCACTGAAATGATTTTGAAGACGAGAGGGATTCTATCTCGTTAACTATGTTTAAAATGTCACACATTATTAAATAATATTTTTATCGGGGCACTGTTTAGTTGAAGGTTTGTCTTTTCACGTGTAAAGAACACAACATCTTTAGTGTTAAGACCAAATATGAACAAAAAGTAATAACAATAAGGGGTAATAGTAACATAGAGAAGAGCAACATACTCGTTGTTGTGGGGACAATAGGAAAAATAGTAGATTATTGTGTAAGTGACGATGTGTAAGATTGCTGTTTGAGCAATGTTTAGTGTTTTACATGTGTAAATATATTGTGTGAGTTTGTTGTACTGAATGAATATAGTATTTGTGTGACTTAAACATAAACAATAAGGACTAAAATGCAAGCATGCTAGTTCAAAGGAATTAACTGGCAACACATGAATGTAGAGACCCTGTAACACAGCACTAGTAACTAGTCACTTCGATACAAGAGCCTTCAGTTTCGCGAGATCAGCTTCACAGTCAATGCGAGACGGCGGCATACCTTCTTTTTTCCGTAGAAAGACGTTACCATTGCTGGTCCAGCAAAAGTTGTAGTCTGACGATTTCATGAAATCTCTTGCCAAGTAAAATAATCTCTTCGATTTTTGTGTCAGTGCTTCGGAAATGTATATGGGCTTTGACTCTGGGTCGAGCTGAATATTCCTACGTTCCTTTCTAAGTTTTTTGGCTTTGTTTAGAACGGCATCTTTGGCAAAAACAGTTGTAAATTCAACAACTATCGGTTTCATTTCAGTCTTAGATGGGGTTCTGTAGATGTCTTTGACTTCGCTGTTCTTAATATCGATGTTTAGAGTATTTCCAACTTTTTTAGCTATTTGTAGAAGTGTCTCCTTTGATTCTGATTCTGATTTGGGGATATTTCTTATTTCAATACAAGTCGACCGATACTTGCGCTCAGAAAGCTCAATCTTGTATTCGAGGCTTTCGATGTACTTCCGGTCTTCATATACTTCGTTTTTTAGGATGTTGAGTTCATCTTTGATGTCTTTATACATACATGAAATGTATTCAAGAGACTTTGCCAATTCAATATTTTGTTCCGATATTTTCTTATTTTGAACTGTCAGAGAGTCAATAGAAGTTTTTAAGTCTCCAATTGTTTTTTCATATTTTAAAGCAAACGAATCTAACATCCTCTGAATCTCCGTCATTGCGTAGCTCATTTGGTTCTCTTCGTTATCATCATCACACTTGCGTTTTGAACGCCTATGCGTTAGTGAAGAACGCAGGTTGTCCTCTACTCCCGATCTCGAGAATAATAGCAGGTCTGAGTCATAACGTTCGAGCCTCGGTGCTGGCGGCAATACTTTCTCTGTATTCTGCTGTGAGTCGGAGGCGTTGGTGACAATGGGTGCGGTTGGCGGGGGGGGCGGTGTTCTCTTGAGCGGCATGGCAAGTACCAGGGTATAAGCTGCGGTAAGGCGATCGAGCGTAGTAGTAAGCAGGTACAGAGCTGCGAGTGGTTCATTCGACAGCACACAAAGCGTCAATGAATCACGCACACAGGCGACGGGAACGCTTCACTGTTCACTGTCGCGCTTGCACGCATGTGGCACGCTGCGCAAGGTGTGAGACGTATTGTAAGTAAGTAATGAATGACTTACAAAACACGTCGCGCGGTGAAGGTGACACATCGAAGCAAGCACAATGCGCGCGCTGTTGATCCAAATAAACAGCTCCTAAGATGTTTTGCACTCCTAATTTTTATGTTGGGAATTTTATAAAGTTTTTTGTAATTTAATTTAAAACAAATAATGTAATGAATCTTCCACCATAAACACGTCAATCTACGACAGAGGTCCGGGGGGAAGGGGATAAACAAGTATATCATTTAATTTGAATGAAATCTGTCTGATACTATATATCTGATACATCTATGAGTGCACTGTCGCGTATAATTGTCAACGTTTTTGACGCTTTTTGGAAACTAAATATTTTTTAGCACATTATAAGATAGAAAAGATCATTTAAGGTGACTTTCTTTAAATTGCTAAATTCATACTGAAGACTCGGTAAGTGGTCAGAGGACCAAGGTTCAATGACCCTGTTTTCGAAATAATAAAATCAGTTTTAGTGCCTCTAAACTTGGTCTACATCAACCTCGGCCCAATTAGTATTGGAAGCCTGAATTTTATTTTGCGTATTTCGCAGAAAAAATAATTTAGCCTTGGTCTGACCATTTACCGAGACTCCAGTATGAATTTGGCTATATAAACGAAAGTTACCTCATATGGATATGAAAAAAATAATGTAATTTTAAATTTTTATTTTTAAAAAACTTACTGTAAGTAACAAAAAGAAACTTATTCAAAGAGGGACCACTTCTAAGATACAAGTTGGAACAAATGGAAGCAACTCAGCGGCTTGAGCCTGTAATTTCAGGATATTCAGCCTTCAGTATGTTGTGATAGAGTATTCTGTTAATTATGAATGTTTTTGTTCTCCGGAAGAACATATATTTTGTTTTCTTTCACCATATACATATAGGTTAACATGTATAACATACATAACATAGGTTATTGTTTATGGATTAGTAGATTATTGATATCTAAACTACTAATAAAGTTGTCAAATAGTCTTACAGGGATTTTTTTTTTAAATTTCAACTAAATTGTTTATTAGTATTGTAGGTACTGAAGCAAAACTAAAAATTTTAGAGTTTTTGTTTCTCTTAGAACGTTGAGTGCTTCTCGAGTTAAAACGGAAGATACAGACAGACAGGCAAAAATTCTATAAATTGTGGTTTTGGTCATAGTACAATACTAATAAACCATTTCGTTTGAAATTTCACAAAAATAATCATTGTACAGACACGACTTTTTAAAAACTTTATTATTAGTATACCTAAGGTAGATGAATCTAAACTACGAATCGTTTAGTAAGAAAGCAAAAAAAACTTTTAAAATCGAACAAGTAGTTTGACGAGTGTCTGATAAATTATTGAAAAACACGCCTGACAGCAAAACTATGAGCAACAAAAGGACACCATCGAAGTTTTTAAAACTACTCAACAGTTCAGTAAGTTTATAACAGAACAAAGTTACGTTATGGTATTTGAGTTCAAACTTGGAAGCTTTTAACTTAAATATGCAACAGTTACTTCACTCAACCCCGAGTACGGTCAAAAAGTTAAGTTAAAGTATGTACAATCTCGATGAAAAGGGTTAGTTTTAAAGCAATTATGCAAGAAAACCGAACCGACGAACAGAACGAAGTATTTTAAAAAATTTGTAGTGATAATTCTTGAAATTATTGTAACATCACTTTAATATTGTCCATCTAAGTTATTGAAATAAAATAATTTATTCAACAAAAAAAAATTCAATAGCAATTTTATTCGAAACTTGATTAATTCTGAGTTAAAATTATCAATATAAATATTATATTACTTATATAACCTAAAAATAAAGTTATTTTTATTTTTGGGTGGTTATGGTTTTTTGTTCTTTTCAATCGATTGTATGAATTATTTATTAGTTGATGCTTGTGATTGTTGGCACTTGGTGGAAATTAATACACATTATGTTTATTTATAACTCTTAAATTGTTATTTTATTGCACGTAGATTGTGAAAATGTAATTAAATAAGTATTGTAGTAAAGCCCTTGAGAATGTTGAATAGCGAAACCGGTTGGGTATAATATTTAATATAAGTATATTGTGGATAAGTACATGTAAAATGTTTCTCATTTTATTTGATAATATATTTGCTGTTTCCTATCAAAACACTGAATGTAATACGATGTTTTAGAAAGAAATTCAAAGAAAAAACAAAGTCTTTAAAAAAATAAGATCCCCTTCACAGAGCAGAATGTTTCTGATTGATTTTCAAACTTGTTGCGTAACTAAGCTAAATTATGTACGAGTTAATAAACTATTTATTTCTTTTATTTATTAGTGAATGACTCTAAAAATATTATTAAGCGCCGGCTTTAACACAATATAGTATGACATATAATCAACAATAGTAATCCGTGAGTGTTAAAGCCGGTATTTAATATTAATTTTGTACTCGAATGTCAGCTCACGTGAGTTTTAATAATATTACACACTAAAATATTTATTCTACAATACTTATGCATTTCAATTTAAATAACTAATCATATCGCACTTTTCCCCCCGACAGTACAGCTAGCTAAAGCCGCGGTCTCACTAGCTCAGCAGGGTATGTCCCGGCTCACACTAAAATATATGCCCATAAATATGAGCACGCGGCTTTACATTTTTGTTTTAACGGTTTAAAACTGGCTTTGGCCGGAAAAGTTAGGGTCACAGGCTTACTTCGTTGAGAATAAAGGTTTATACTGTGTGCATTAGCAGGCTTGGGTTCTTCAGATGTAGATATTTTGTGATGGAAAAAATAAAATACGGTACCTGGATAGAACTTTGTACAATAAAATGCTTTATTTTAGGTATAGTTCGCGCCAAACTTATAGTCGGCTGAGTGAAGTTAGCTCAAGCGAGACGGTTAGAGAGAAATTAATCATAGAGATAGTTGAAAAAGAGAGATAGACAGACATAGACGAACTTCAGAGCCGACTTTTTATCCAGAGAAATATGTCCTGCTCCAACGCTTTCATTTTACACATGTTTATCCTGCTCAGCGGCAGCGGGCCGCTCAGAAAACTCGCAGTTTTGAGGTGTTTTTATTTATTATTTCGGAATTAGAGGGATGGGTTTTTAATATGATGGCCGTTTTATATCAAATTTTTTACAACGCTTTTTTAGTATAAGTTTTACTGTTCAAAACCTAATACAACGTAAAGGAAATGATATTTAGATCATAGTTTAGACCTATTTTTGCGATTTTATTGGACCGAGGAAAGTACAAGCAATCGTGTATCGAACAGCCGAAATATTAAGATTAAAGAGTGAATTATAATATATGTTTTTCACAAAATTTAAACATCGCTATTTATTGGTTTAAATTTAATTTGAAAAGAGACAAAATCGGGATAGCCCCCATAAGTTTGGCGCGAACTCTACATGGCGTCAAAATGTTGAAACAACATTCCACCGCCGCTACTTGACCTTCGGTCTAGATTATCCAGTATCCGTCCTTTGGTTTCCGTACCCGAAGGGTGCCAAACGGAACTCCATTATCCTGCTCAGCGGCAGCGGGCCGCTCAGAAAACTCGCAGTTTTGAGGTGTTTTTATTTATTATTTCGGAATTAGAGGGATGGGTTTTTAATATGATGGCCGTTTTATATCAAATTTTTTACAACGCTTTTTTAGTATAAGTTTTACTGTTCAAAACCTAATACAACGTAAAGGAAATGATATTTAGATCATAGTTTAGACCTATTTTTGCGATTTTATTGGACCGAGGAAAGTACAAGCAATCGTGTATCGAACAGCCGAAATATTAAGATTAAAGAGTGAATTATAATATATGTTTTTCACAAAATTTAAACATCGCTATTTATTGGTTTAAATTTAATTTGAAAAGAGACAAAATCGGGATAGCCCCCATAAGTTTGGCGCGAACTCTACATGGCGTCAAAATGTTGAAACAACATTCCACCGCCGCTACTTGACCTTCGGTCTAGATTATCCAGTATCCGTCCTTTGGTTTCCGTACCCGAAGGGTGCCAAACGGAACTCCATTACTGTTAGGTCACAAAATCACGATTCAATTACAGAACCAACTCAATCAGAGCTCGGATTAAAAAACACCCTGTAGTATGCACCAATTTACTCATAAAATTTAATTGCTTTACAACAAAATGATGCTCCATACGAGTAGTTATTACCTGATAGGGTAAGAGTACCAATCAAGCAGATGATGACAACTGATTTGCACCTTTACCCTGAGGGCTTTCTGAAGGCAGTTCATCAGGAGTTAATCAAAACGGAGCCATCTTGGTTGAGGGTTCCTTAAATGTATTGTTTTCCTTTATTTAAAAACGAAAACCCGGAAAAGATTTAGTAGAATTGCTCCCTAGAAATACGATATGCATAGCAAGTTATAGACATTAAAGAGCTTATTATAATTATAACGATATAAAGTTTTACCTGGTTTTACAAAATTAAGTAATACAGATTTCGAGAAACAGATCTGACTCTTATCTCCGAAACGAATACATCAAAATAATAGTTTGAAGATTCAGTTTCGGTGGTGCAGACTAATTTGTGTTTGGTCTACGGCTTCGTAAGCTGTTGGTCCATTTGTGTTAGAAGTACGACGATTTTTGATATTCCATTCCATCACGTTTGGAACGTAATAATTAACCGTCGGTTAAATTTGATTTTTTTATTTCCATAAACTGTGGAGGTACCACCATCTTACTCGCAAATCCTCCCGAAGTTATTTGGAGGAGAGTAAGAGAACAGCTCTCAGGCAAAACCAGGCGGCCCACCATTGCCTGGGACCGATGGATGGCGGTATATCCATCCGAAATTGCCGGACCTTAAATTAAAAAAGACTAGTGACGGGCAGCGGCGACACTTGTGCGAGGGTTTCGGCACCGCGCTCACCAACCCGCCTGCCCAGCGTGTGTGAGTACAAGCATTTCTTCCAGGAGGACCGCCAAGAGTGGCGAAATCTTGGAAAGGCCTATGTCCAGCAGTGGATGTAACAGGCTGATGGATGGATGGATGGATTTTATTCCTAATTTTTTGAGTGTGTGGTTTCCAGTTTATGTGTGTATCTATTTCTAAGCCAAGTAAGGTAAAATTATCTACTGTTTCCAATTTAATGGAGTTAAATGAAAAATCCATTTTACGGGGGGATTTTTGGTGCGGGTGAAAAGTTATTATTTTTATTTTATTAAAATTTATCTCTAGATTATGTTTATTCATCCAATCGTTTATATTATAGAATAATGAGTTCAGGTTTTGATCTATGTTGATAATGTTATCACATGCCATTAACACCGACATATCATCTGCAAACAGAACACACGTTTTGTTGATAGTTTTTGGCAAATCATTAATATATAGTATAAATAGCAAGCATCCAATAACACTTCCTTGGGGAATAGAGGCATTTATTGTTTCATATTCTGATCGTACGTTTGTTATTTCATTGGTAGTATTGTTATAAGATTCTATTTGCTGTCTATTTTCTAAGTATGAACTGAACCACGGTCTATTGAGTTTTAAACTAACTACAGAAGGGTAAATATTAATCGATATTTGGCACAGGGTTTCCTTATCCGATGGAACTCTAAAAACTGCACGATTAAAATCATCCGGCATGCTTAATTTCAATGATCCGATCGAAACGTTTTCGTGTGAAATACGTATTGCGATATTCGATACGAAATTTTTCGTTCGTCTCAGAATATTCGAATTCTCGTTCTTAATCGATTCTGGGATGCCGGCCGAGAGATTAAAGAATCGAGGTATCGATTTCAGGTTTATTTTTGATGCCGAGAGAATTTCAGTTTTGTTTTTGATAACAATTTTGCCCCTTGCGGACAGCGGTAAAACCGAAAATGTAAAAAACATTTCTTTCAAAAAAAGGAGGTGTCCTATTTGACACGCGTGGAGTATGTATAGGTGGATAATTAATAAGCCTTTTAAAAACATTTTATTATTACAAGAATGTACAGAATCGTATATATAACAATATTTTATTATATAACGTTTCATTTCATGTAATATGTAATTTAGCAATACAAAATAATCCGTCATGAATCTCAACATAGTCATAAAAAACTCAATTTTACAGGATCACAGCGTTCGCTTGTTTGAAACGAACGAAGGAACGAAATTAATAGATTATACTTTTTATTAATACATTTTATTTTTAAGTTTATTACAAAAAGCACAGCTTCAAGTATAAATTATTTTCACTTACAAATAACATAAATAAATAACGATTTTACAATTTAAAAGATAACACACATATAATACTTCAAAGCCCAAGATAAAAACATACTTTAATAAACTTTAATACATTTAATTACTTTAATAATTCTATAAAATGGTAGTAATTACAGTTACTTTTTTATTTGTACAAAATTATGAATACGAAGCTTGGAAAATCTATAATGGAATACGCTGATTAATTCTTTCTTCCCAAGGTTCCACGTACTGCCAAACAGGACCTTATTTCTAACCCTCCGCTGTCTGTCTGTCTGTCGCAGGGTTCTACAGCTCTAGCCGTAATAGGTAGCCAGTTGACATTTTCACAGAGTACGTATGACCCTCACTTCGTACAACCTTTTGTCAAACATTCGGTAAAGTTTACCTGTAAGATGACTTCATTTTATTAATTTTGTCAAACATACATAAATACACATACGTTTGTCTGCCAGAGGGGGAAGCAGAGACTTCAGATTTCCATCTGCTACGATCCCGACGCACCTCTTTTACATCCATTAATCTAGTCATACAAGTTCTTCTATACTGTGGTGGGTGATAAACTACATATATACCACTGTCTGTCCCTCTTTAGGTAGATCAACAGAGTGAGACAGAGCACTGTATCAAGCGCTATCGAGCTCGATATGGTCCTTCAAGAGAGGTGCTGCTCTGTTGATCTACCTAAAGAGGGACAGACAAGGTATATCGCGCTGCCAAAGCTCGATATGGTCTACCATGCTAGATAAATAGTGATAGATAAGTGAGGTTAGTTCCGGCGAGACAGGGAAGAGAGAGATACAATTAAGTTTGATGCCGTTTGTAATTATGAAATTCCTTTTGTATCTACGCGTTGATTTCGAATTTAAACAGGAAACAAATTTTTACTTCACAACGATCGTCTTAAGGGGCTTCATTGTGCTTATGTGTCTGAACAAATAATAATTTATATAAGTGCACATTGCAATCGTCGCCGGATAGGGAAAAATAGGAGTAAATATATTTCCATCCATCCATTCATCCATCAGCCCGTGTTCGTCCACTGCTGGACATAGGCCTTTCCCAAATTTCGCCACTCATGTCGGTCCTCCGTCCTCCTCATCCAGCTCCCCCCAACGTCCTTCAGGTCGTCGGTCCAGCGGGCACGAGGTCGGCCTACACTACGCTTTGCTGTTCGTGGTCTCCATTCTAGAGCCTTTCGGCCCCAACGGCCATCATCTCGGCTTGCCCACTGTTTAAAAATCATCATGATAATTATTTTTATTGCTCATGTGTGTTTAGGTTTAAACGTGGTCCCTTTTGGATTAAAAAAGTTAAGTAATTTTATCAGTTTTTTATAGCATTTGAAAGATATTTATTTATTGTAGGTTTAAGTTTTAAGGTTTTTAATTTTCATAATTACGGGACTCAAGTCAACACTGAAACAAATAGGTTCCTATCAAGAGGCTTGTTTGTCCATTTTGGCTATATCAACTAACTTCTTGGTTGTTTCCAAAATTTTCAACAGGTTGAGCTAGTACAGGACACTGACATCTTGTTGCGCTCATATGGAGTTAAGATGTTGTTTACGACAAGATCTTGTTCAATTTACTTTTTTTTTTCATTCTATAAATATCATATAATTATTTCAAATAAATGTAATTGATTGACTTTTTTATTTATATATGAATAAAACTTAAAGAACACATTAAAATTAATTATTGTGAGATATATTTCGGGCCATTCACTGATGCCGGGCCCGAATGGCCCGAAATATATCTCGCAATAATTAATTATAATGTGTTTTTTTTTTGTTTTATTCATATATGTATATATCATAATATAATTATTTCGAAATATTTATGATATTCATAAAGTTTAGAGCGTCTCCTAAGCCCCTTAAGAATTTACGAGTAAACCGCCGGGCGCGGTCAAAAACGAAGTTTCCTCAACTTGCAATTTTCTCACTTCGCGTAAACTTCACAAAACTAGTCGCTGAAAGCGTTACGACTGAAAGAACTGGAACGTTTCGTATTTCATGGAATTCGCAACTAATAAGTAGTTGCGAAGTTTCCAGTACATTTTACTTTACATAGAAATTATTCGGAGCTGCGGAAACTGGATGGTGGGTGGTTTTAGCATGGCTGGTTTATTTTTAGTTGATGAATAGTAGCTAGTTGGGTTGGTTTGTCTTTGAGGTGACACCCTCTCAGCTACCATAGAAAAAGTCTTAGGTGGTTGAGACTTGTTAACAAGTTTGTTCTCAATGGAATTTTACACACATCTTTAGATAGGATAGATAGATGTATGTAAATCTACAAACCCGAATATAAGAACAAAGTCAAAATTGGTCTTTCTATGATTACCAAATTTATCAAACAAGGCTTAAAATAAATATTTCAGTTTGTGTAGTCTTTTCACAAAAAGTGCTTGTAAATATGGGTATTTTTAAAGAGCAACCATCCCTAGGGAAATAAAAACCTTACTTAGATCAGAAGCAAGGAGGTTGATTCGAAAGAGTATCAATGTGAGCTTTTGTTTAGAAGCGCCATAAAGAATATCCGATAACAAAACCATTTCTATGTTCTAAACATTTTGAACCGAGTTTATTGTAGTAAAATCTACACAAGACCCCCTGCCCGCCCCGCCTCGCCGCCCGCCCATGTATCGAAGGCTTTGAGGGTGAATGATGCTAAAAAGATTGCACGGGTATACTAAAGTGTAACTGGCGTGAAAAATGTTGAGGGGTTTTGCCGTGAAATTGAAGTGGAATTGGTTTTAAAACGAACTTTACATCGAGAATGTCTTGTATGATACAAGTTTGAGTGAAAAAACAATCACAGATGGCGTTGCAGTTGCAAATATCGCGCAGCAAACTTCATACCCGTCTTCTTATAGGACGCAAGGTTTACATAGTAACATTTTGTACCATTTAATTGCCTAGATCCCGCAAACACGTAGTTTGAAAGTAGACTAAAAACAAATCTCTGATACTCAATACGGATGAACAGATTTAGTTCCCTATGCACGCTGTGCACAGCCAGCAACCAAGCAGTGTGTGCTTCCAATCGTACTTCTGATTTCCTGGTAACGTAATACTGGCGCAAGAGGTGAGTGTAGGCTTACCATATAAAAATCCGGAGAAAATTCCGGACTATTGCAGAAAATTCTGGACATTTTCTGTAATATTTAGAATTTTGCGGCATGTCGATTGCATGAAGTAAAGATGTGACGGACGAAAAGTTATATAAAATTATTATAAAAGAAACAGAAATGCTGCATTGTATATCTGGGAGTCTTAAATATAAAAATGATTCATTGCAAAAAATGTCGCTTAATATGAGAATTATAATTGTGTTGCATAGATAGTACTCGTAGGTACTGTTGATGTTGATTTAATTTAAAACATTTATTTAATTTCATTTATAATTGCTGTTTCTTAATTCGTGTGAAAATTTCCTAAAAATTCCGGACAGATGGATATAAGATTAGAATTCCCTCGCATTCTGGACAAATAATGAAATTTCCGGACATATCCGGAAAATTCAGAACTTATGGCAACCCTAGGTGAGTGTCAATTCTTAACGTAGTAATAGTTTATTTTCTTTGCCAAAGGGGAGGTTTTGGGTACTTCCTCTTCGTAGTACCGTTCTCATTTTATTTACGTAAGACCTAAGAATAAAATAATGTTCTAATAGTAACGCTCGATAAATGTTCTAATTAGGAATTAAGGTCTGACAAGGTGACAAGGGTTTGAAAAAAACAGAATGGATAATTTCTTGTATGATGATATATCCCTCCCTATGTATTTGTAAATCGATATTTTAATGGCAAGGTTGATTTTATTATGTTTTTTAAAATTACGGTGGCCAAATATTCAATATTTTTTTGGTATAAACGTTTTTTATTATAAAATACTAGCCTTTGCCCGCGGCTCCGCCCACGTGTTATTCGGTTTAACGACATGCTTTTTTCCGGGATAAAAAGTAGCCTATGTGTTAAGTTAGGGTATAAGCTATATTCATTCTAAATTTCATCCGAATCCGTCCAGCCGTTTCATTTTGAAAGAGTAACAAACATACACACACACAAACTTTCGAATTTATAATATTAGGGTGAAAACGACACTTTACCCTAATCATCTCCTTAACACTGATCGGTCACTACCCTCTGATGCATTAACATCTCATATTACCAACAGATATGACGTCACTCTTTGAGTCATTTCCTTTAACATGATCTTATTTAAATAACAACACGACGTTTATTACCGAGTGGGTTTCAGATATGTCAAAGGAAGAGGCTCGTGTTTGGTTATGTTCCCTATGCTGGTGTTCAAAGCGAAGTAACTAATATGCCACCAAGCGACAAGTCGTGTTCCTGCATAATTGGCGAATAGTTTGTAACTATATTAGTATAAATGACTATATACACAATAGCTTCCGGCCAACCACACAATATATTACAGTGTATATATATTATGACTAGCTTATTCCCGCGATTTCACCCGCGTTTATTTAGTTTTTGTGTACTCCTATACAATCTGCCAATATTTTTCGAACTGTTACCTACAGTAAATATAACTGGTGAAATGTTCGTGTTATGTACCTCTGTGTTCTTCATTTTGTATGTCTCTTTTATACTTTTCCATGGGAAATGTAGTTATTGTCCTATTCTAGATCTAGAACTTTTTTTGTCCAAAGTTTCAGCCCAATCGGTTCAATAGGTACGGCGTGTACGGCGTGCACTATAAAAACTTAGTTATATCTATAGAAACTTGAAACCACATTTTCATCCCATGGGAACTGATTTATGGGATAAAAAGTTACCTATATTCTATTCAAGGTCTAGGACTACATTCCTGCAAAATCAGCCCAATCGGTTTCGTAAGCATGGCGTGAAAGGGTATAGGGACTTGAAAACTTATTTTCATCCCATGGGAACTGATTTATGGGATAAAAAGTAGCCTATGTCCTATTCCAGGTCTAGAACTACATTCATGTAAAATTTCAGCCCAATCGGTTCAGTAGTTACGGCGTGAAAGAGTAACAAACATCCATCCATCCATCCATACATCCAAACTTTCGCATTTATAATATTAGGCGGGATGGGATTTTGCACGAAGGAGGAAACTGACAGTTCGTGCTAGTGGAAAATGCGCTTTTAACTCGTATGATGCATGAGCTATTTCACATTGAAACATTCAAAAGTTCGCGACAGTGTGAAATGGCTCATGCACCATAGGAATTAAAAGCGCATTTCCCACTATCACCAACTGTCAGTTTCCTCCATTGTGCAAAAAAATATACTTTAGACCTTTTCACTTCAACAGATTTGTTTCTTTGGCAAACAGATGCCACTCGTACACCTCCATTTCACCGACAACTTTTATATACGTCCAAACGACGATGGAATGAAATAAGAAGTGAACGTATTACCTGTATTGTATCTCGGCCATATGCCGGGTGTAAAATCAAACCAAATAATCTACAGGATGTTTTTTTTTAATCTTTTAATTATAGTCAGTAGATTAATTCTACATAAAGATGCCTATTCATTGATACCAGTAGTTATAGATATACACGCTTTTTAGCAGCAATTCCGGCACTATTTTTCACTGTAAATATGAATAATTCGACTTTCGTTTAGAGAGTGATATAAATTCGATTGACAATAACCCGTCAAATGGTGATTACGAAATATGAGGAATACTCACCATCGGTTCTCTACAAAACATTCAATGCACAACACATTAATTTAAAAAACATTTTTATATCACCAGTTATGCCTTCGAGATT
The DNA here is from genome assembly GCA_910592155.1 of Ypsolopha scabrella. NCBI lineage: Eukaryota > Metazoa > Arthropoda > Insecta > Lepidoptera > Ypsolophidae > Ypsolopha > Ypsolopha scabrella. The sequence goes on from OU342987.1 coordinate 14,840,570, forward strand.
TTTCCGCTCGTGCGAGAATAGCCACCCAGGTCTTATTTCACTATTTTTCAAATAGCTCTTTCGTTTTAAGAGCCCTGGAAAAATAAAGCAATTTCATACTATAGTGGCCGGAAATTAATAAAGAAGACGTGCACAGAATCGAGTGGGTAAGGATTATTTCGCTTAGAGATTGCTCGAAAACTAAAAAAAAACGGTAAAGTCCAAGTTGAACTCGCCCATGGAGGGTTATGTTAAAGGCTATATTTTTTATGATTTAATTACAAATGTATAGTTTTCAGATTTTCCCCTATATTTGTAGTATAAGACGGTATTACTTGACAAATTTCATAATTCTAGCTAGGTCAACGTAAAATAACCTATAAGTTTTGATTCCCTTGAGATTATCGACAATTTGCGACATAAAATTACGTTTTTTGCGACATAAACGGCCGTATCTTTTTTTTACGTTTTAAACTTAGAAGTTTGATTTTTTCACAACTTCAAGGTACTGGTAGACCAGGGTATATGGTTTTAATTTCAACTTGATACCTGCACGCCTTCTCCACTCTTGACAGACGGATAGACGGACAGACGGACAGACGGACGGACGGACAGACAGACGGACAACAAAGTGATCCTTTAAGGGCTCCGTTTTTTCCTCTTGAGGTACGGAACCCTAAAAAGGCCTTACGGTAAAGTCCGAGTTGGACTCGGACCCCAAGGGTTCCGTACATACTATTTAAGACATAAACTTATTCAACGTGCTGCTATAAGTGACCAGCGTAACTTGATACATGTGATCTATGAAACTATGTATTTCAGGGTTCTAACTAAGTTACAAATTTATATCTTCCGATAACTATATAAAGGTAGTTCCAGATCTTTTCCTATACGTGTGCTATAAGACCTATTTGTTATAGGATTACCAGTTTCTAAGTCAACTGGAAGTGCCTCATAAGTTTTCATTGTGAGCCAATATGTATGAAATTGATTACGCGAAGGGCAGTACCTTTTTTTCTCGTTGAGTTAGAAGTCTGATTTTTCAACAGCACCAAAATTCACAAAAATTCAATTCAAAATTAATTCAATTAAAAGTTTATTTGTAAAATAAAGTATACTTTTTAGTAAAATGTTTTTACAGGTCAGAATTTAATCTTTATAAAACAAGAGAACATAACTTGAAAAAAAAATAGGGGCCCTTACCCATTACCAAGGGGCCCTTGCCTTCTGTAGGAGGTATTAGTTTTAACTTGCTATCTCTAACGAGGCCCGAGAAAAAGTGTCTTCACAGACGAACAGACGGACAACAAAGTGATCCTATAAGGGTTACGTTTTTAAAAAAAGGTCTATGAACCCTGTATGATAAGAACTCCACGGGTTATAGAATGTCATGTAAATGAAAATTTGAAATCTACAAAAAAATAAAGATGTAAATTTATAGCATCATTTACCTAGCATACCTAACCTACGCCTGTCTCGTAGAGGGATAGGCAGAGAGCAAAGATTTCCATCTCCTCTTTCTCTTCTTCCACACACCTCTTTCTTTCCTTCCACATCCATCAATCTAGCCATACAAGGTCTTCTACGGGTGTGTTAACTTTGCCCTTCCATACAGTTACAATGATTGAGTAGGGTGGTCCGGTTGAGATCTATCTACCACTCCCGCACCGTATCTTCTTCATTCATGCTGTGTACAATACATATATAGGATGACTTTTATTTAAGCAGCCAAATTCAAACTGGTGGCTTGGTAAGTGATCAGTAACACAGATCGATGACACTTTTTGCTAATTTTGTAAAATTTAATCTTGACATCCTATAGTAATTGACTCGGGGCTGGGCATGCGTTTGTAAGTAACATGAAAAGAATAATTTACGAACTTCACAAAAAGGGTCATCGAACCTTTCGTATTCCGTAAGAATTTGGCTGCATAAATTAAAGTCACCATGCACCATTTAAATCTTCAGAAATAACTATTATATTTTGAAAAAGAACACTTTTTTATTTACTGAAATTTTCAGAACTACTGAGTTTTAAGACGTTTCTACATAGCTTTCATTTTTTCTTTATGAATATTACAAAATTTTTAAATAAATATATGATATTTATTCACCTAGGTCCTGTAACTGTGAAAATTAAAACCTTAAAAGCTTTGACTTTTAAATATCTTTAAAATGCGTTTAAATGCTTCAAAAAAAGAAAAAGACTCCTCAACTTTCGTAAATGAAAAGAGACAACGTTACAACTTATATACAAATACGAGCAATAAAAAATCTAACATACATATTAAACATCTATAAATACCTACATGATTTATCTCTCAAGAAAATTATTATTTTCTTCATTTTATGCTATCCGGCGTCGTACGTAACAGCCACGTTGCATTCCAAAGACAGTCCCTCCCATACACTGCCGAACTGACTAACTTTGCCTGAGTTATTTTCATCTCAAAGGGTAGGCTCACCTAACACTGTTTTTCTTCACTGTTCACGTTTTCATGTGTTTCTCAAACAGTTATTTTCTTCAAACAAACGAGTTTTTCTACTTGTTCATACAGACCACATATGGGGCCCAAGGATTCATTTTATAAACTCCCCGAGGTAATATCGTTGAAAATCAAAACAGGTTTTTTCTCTCATCTCATAGATCACATTATTATATACTAACTGATCATCAAAGGTTTTTTAATCACCAGCCCCCTGATTCTGTATCGTAAAATCAGTTGCCAAGCCGAGTGCCTATCGTCGAAAACGTACATATCCGCTTATCTAAGGATACGTTCGCACTTGAAATGAGGTCACAATTCGTAAATAGTTCAATACTCTTGAAGGTTATTTTGGAAGTTAATTTTTTATCTGTTTTTAGTCAATAGCAACCATAGTTGGCAACCGATTCAAAGTTACATAATAGGCACACTACACTGCACCGTAAGATCCTGCCCATGGGATACAATAATTGTAATATTGTAATAAGTTGTTTTAAGGCTGCTCTATCATCTAAACTGCGCTTGAAGACGTTTTGAATCGTTTTAAACTTTTATTATGATTATCAGTCGACCGGCTTTTGTACGGGGAACCTTTTTCGCTGGTCGTCTTACGCGCACATATTTTGCGAAATTATTATTTCACTTTGACGGTGCCTTAGTGCTTGTAGCAAAAGGAAAATGCATAATGAATATTAGAAAAATGCTATGCTATGCCAAATGCAAACACATTTGTGTTTAGTCGTAAAATAACCGCTGCAAATCACATTACCTATGTGAGTACGCCGCGAGACTGCCTGCGTGCAACAAAATACCTAACACTGGCTGGAGTGCGACATTTTGCTTGTGCTCTTTATTATAAAGCACGCATGTCGAGTGAATTTTCGAGTTTTATCTGGATTTTCTTAAATGTAATTTGAAAAATGTGTTGTAACAATCCACACTTCTGATCGGCTCCTGATCTGACGGTATGTTTTATATAAAACAATATCAGTTGGGAATAAACGAGCGAGGCAAACTGAATCAGGATCAACATCGCCTGGGGACGTTATCACTGCTTTATTTATTTATCATTTTATTTTGACGAGTTATTCCGTGGCCTTTGTTTAGAGGGAAATTGCGGAAACTTCAGGTTTGATGGCAAAGTTTAAATGACATAACCAAATCGACAGAATTATTTTTGCTGGCAAAAGTTAGGGTTTCTGAGATTAAATTTCGACATCAAGATATGAAATTCTGGTGAACTGATTTGATTGATTTTTTCAACATTGATTGAAACCTGTTGAAACTAATTTAGTTCAATAATTCATTTGCATGCATAATGCGTGCCTTTCGGAGTTTTATGAGAATATGTCACGCTTGCAAAAGTCACTGTCACTCCATGCGGAACGACCCGCAGTGCGAGAGGGACGGATTCCGGAAAAAATAGCAAAATGTCGGTTTTAAATTAATATAAAATTAACTAAAATGGGTCGCAAAATTTTAAACTGGCCAAATTTAGATAGTGTTAAAATCTGTCTAATAAAATATCGTTGAGGTCTGTCTGTCATTCCTATTTGACTAACTATGAAAAAAAATGTCGAAGACCTCATTTCAATAATTATTTCTATCGAGCGAAAGTTCTGCAATCGCGTTTCTGAACTGAATAAAACTAGAAAAAGGTACCTTCTCGTATATTTATATACTAATTTATCAAATTAGTGGCTACTTCTGAAAAGCAGGTAAACGACTTCAAAAAGTGCCGATTTTAGCAAAATAGCCCCTTAATACAGTTCTTCATCTAATACGATCCTGACAAGACTTGCTATGTTGCTTCAGGCACAAAGAAACATCACACACGAAGCTTCTTTGCAGAGTATGGAACCCTTTGGCACGCAAATCAGTGCACACTTAGCCCAGTTTTTATCTCCCGTGTCTTGTTCTCGCCCTACAAAGCCAAGACTCATGAATTTTAAACGTTCGAGCAGCGCTTATCGTTTCAGCTTGTTACTGGGGTTGCCAGCCGGGGATTTTACCCTGGATTTTAGGAATGTCACATTTACCATAATTAGTCTAGGAAGGTTCCGCAAATCCCCAAATCACCGTAATTTGCAATCTTCAAAGGGGCGAAACGACCAAAAGACCTTCTCATACCAAGTTCACAGTATGAGTTGGCATTCACTCAAACTATGTACGCAAGTGATTGTAAATGATGTCTATAAATATAATATAAAATGGGTTCTCGAGGTATTCTCGTAAGTAAAATAATTTAAAATGTCTAAAATGCGCATCATATTTGCATTGAGAGGAGCAAAATTTATAGGCAACTGCGTTTGGAATTAAACTTTTCTGATAAATGTTTCTAATATAAAATATACTTAAGTTTCAGGCGTGATTTCTCCAAATAAAAGTTTTTATAATTATTTAAATTTGTTTTCTGGATGCAGTCAAAAATGCAAATTTGTAAAAAACCATGAGGCTGTGACTTTTTGATCAGTAAAGTCCCAAATATTACGAGAACTTACTTTTCAAAGGATGTCAATCATAGTAAGGTGATGTAAAAGACAACGATCACTTTTTTTTTGGTGTCGCCAGCATAAAAAATCTAACTATACAAACGCTATCTAACGTTGAGCACCCGTAATAATATTGATATGTTTTATGTTCACTTTATCTCTCGCAATCATTACAAAATGTATAGCCATCTGAACTAAATTAACCTTTTTGGGAATACGAAAACTTTGAGCTGTCACATAAAATTAAAGGATTTCCACCTATTTAAATTTTACTCTGTGTCTAGAAATAATCGAGGTCGCTGTTTCTTTTAAAAATAACATCTTATGAAATAATTTGCAAAAATATCCAATTACTTTTTTTGGAATAATAACAACTGCATCTGGCAACACTTCCTTGTAAGACAGAGCTTTTTACAACGAGAAAAACGGTAAATTATCTCCTTTTTCATAACTTAGTAATCGGGGTTATGGAATTTTCGAGGACTCGAGTAAACAATCGTATTTTATGTTACGTTACGTAAATCGTTCAGAAATTGTGAAGGTATTTTTCAGGGAAATAAAACATTTCCAAAGGTTTGTATTCCACGTTTGAAGTGAATAAACTGTTACATAGTATTTTACAGCTCTCTTTATAGAAATACAAGGACTGACCACTGTTGTATTTCTTGACACACTCTGAACTTTAAAGTATCGGATAAGTTTTACGAATATCTTTGTTATTTTGTACGTACTATCAAAAAAAAAACCGGACATGTGCGAGTCGGACTCACCTAACGAGGGTTCCCTTAAAAACTTTATTTTTTATGATTTTATTACAAATGTATAGTTTTCAGATTTTTCCCTATACTTGTAGTATAAGACGGTATTACTTGCCAAATTTCATAGATCCAGGTCAACGGAAAATCACACTAATATTATAAATGCGAAAATTTCGTGTGTGTGTATGTTTGTTACTCTTTCACGCTAAAACGGCTGGACGGATTTGCATGAAATTTAGAATGGATATAGCTTATACCCTAACTTAACACATAGGCTACTTTTTATCCCAAAAAAATCATGTCGTTAAACCGAATAAAATGTGGGCGGGGTCGCGGGCAAAAGCTAGTACCCTATAAATTTTGATTCCCTTGAGAGTGTCGAAATATACGTTTTTTTGCGACGTAAACGGCTGTATAATTTTTTTACGTAAACTTTTTAATTAATAAATATTTAGCTCTTTGAAGCTTTTTATTGTTTTTTATTTATTGTAGATGTACAGGGTGGCCAACTTAGAGGTATACAACTTTTTTTGCCGCCATTTTGTTTGGGCGCCATATTTGACAGTTATTTGATAACAATTATTTTATGTAGATACGGCAAATTCGATATGGGGCGTTTTTAGATTGAACAACGTGTTTTAATTATCAAAACGTTCTACTCAAACCAATCTTCTATTGCGAAAACGCTGAGAAAATTACGAACAATTTTCGGTAGAAATCACCTTCCTTCGCGGCTAGCAATAACTCGTTTGGTGAATAAATTTGAGCAGCATGGCACTGTAACAGATAAACCAGTTCTTCAACAGCCCTTGTTGATCCACGAGCGACCACTGTATCCACGTCGAGTAACAGTATGGTGTGGAATTTGGTCAGGAGGAGTAATTGGACCCTACTTCTTTGAAGATGCTACGGGCGCTGCCGTAACAGTGAATGGAGATCGTTACCGTGAGATAATCAACAATTTTTGTTACATCAAATTAATCAGTTGGGCTTGGAAAGCATGTGGTTGCAACAAGACGGGGCCACATGGCATACGGCCTGAGACACAATCGAAATATTGAGAAGAGTGTTTTCAGGTCAATTAATTTCAAGAAATGGTGACATTGATTGGCCCCCAAGATCACCGGATTTGACAGCTCCTGACTTTTTTCTGTGGGGCTATCTAAAGGGACGTGTCTATGCTAACAAGCTGAGAAACATTCAATATTTAAAACAGGATATCCGAGACGCAGTCATTTGGATAGCGCCGGAAATGTGCGAAAATGTGATGAGAAACGCGATAAAAGAGCTCACATTTGTCGCGCTTCTAGAGGTGGACATTTGGCAGATGTTATTTTCCAATATTTTCCATACGTAATTGCCAAGCCTAAATATAATATTTTTGAAACAATATCTAGGAATTTCCATTTTATGTAAAAGAAAATTTATAAAATAAGTTGTATACCTCTTAACTGGCCAACCTATATACAGATATATATAAAAAACACAGAAAAAATCAATTCAAGATATATTTACGCTAACTTAGAAGTTTGATTTTTTCACAGTTTTAAGGGACTGTAGACTTGAGTACCTATATGATTTTAACTTGATACCTTTACGCGTTCCCGAGATAGAGGCTCTTGACAGACAGACGGACGGACGGACAGATGGACAACAAAGTGAGTCAGCGACAATTTCTTTGATGATACATCGTTCTTCAAATGTAGTTGAACGAGCGAGCGAAGCGAGCGAGTTCGCCGAGTCTACTAGAACAATACAGCGTTTGTACGTGTAAGTATGTACCTAGTCCTGCCATAAGTTTTGTCCCTGTTTTTATGGATAATTCTTAGGTTCCAAGAAAACCCTAAAAGTCAAATCTATATCCACAGGAACGAGTAGGTTTCAAACTACAATATACAAGTGATTGTAATATAATATTATAAAATATGCATTTTTAACGAGTCTCCAAGTAGCAGATCTATATTGTAAAAACACGGTTTGATTTTGGGTCTACAAAATTCCATTGGGATGGGTGAAAACGAGTTAAAGGTTGAATTTTTATGCCAATGATAGATAGACAATAACAATATTTTTTTTTTATAAGCTATATATCCTCAAAATAATTATTAAAATAGCTAGGCAAAATTTTTTTTGTCTTAGACATCCAATTGACGTGATTTGTTCATAACGCTGGTGCTGTAAAATGGCTCCCAAAATATTTCAAACTCCTTTCTTTTCCAATGTTTATTGACTTATCTCCAAAAGAAAATAGTCAGCTTTAAGCCTTACCACAAATTCTAATTGTAAGGGCTATGATAAAGTTATTAAAAAGTTATGAGGCGAAAAGCTCAAATTGTGTCGCGTGTTTTAAGATGTCTGCTTCGGACGCTTCAATGATAGTTTTTTTTTAATGGTCACTGCTTTGAGCAGCTATAATATTTTTAAAGTGTTTGATTAGCTAGCCAACAAATTCCATTCATTAATTTTACTAGATTCAGTCAGGGATGAAAAATATCCAACTTAATGTGAGGGACAGAACTTTTGGCATCGTTGTATCGAGTATCGTTGATTGGAATGTCATGAAAATAAGGTAAAAAGAATGTTTAAGTTTAAACATAGCCAAAGCGGTCAAGCGCGAATCGGGCGAGCGCGAGTTCACAGTTCGGGGCGAACTACTAGTTTATTATCATCGTATTGACCCTGGTCAACATATAGGCTATAAGGGATGTTCATTGCGTGGCTCTAGCTTCGATATATTTTATATTTTTGCGGCTTGGCTCTAGAGGTATTTTGTATTTTAACGGCTGGGCTCTAGCTGCAAGATATTGAATATTTTGGGGCGTTGCTCTAACTATGAGGTACTGTGTATATATGTGGCGTGACTCTCTACATAGTATTGTGTTTTTTGCGGCGTGGCTATAGCAACGAGATATTGTATATTTTTGCGGCGTAGCTCTTATTATGAGGTATTCTGTATTTTTGCGGCGTTGCTCTAGCTACCAGATATTGTAAATTTTTGCGGCGTTGCTCAATTTGTGAGGTGTTTTGTATTTTTTCGGCGTGGCTCTAATTATGAGGAATTGTGTATTTATGCGTCGTGTTTCTTTACGACTTATTGCGTATTTTTGCGGCGTGGCTCTAGCAACAAGATATTGTATATTTTTGCGACGTGGCTCTTACAATGAGGTATTGTTTATTTTTGCTGCGTGGCTCTAATTATGAAATATTATATATTTTTGCGGCTTGGCTCTGACTATGAGATTTTGTGTATTTTTGCGGCGTGGCTCTAGCTATGAGTTATTGTAAATTTTTGCGGCGTTGCTCAATTTGTGAGGTATTTTGTATTTTTGCGGCGTGGCTGTAATTATGAAGAATTGTGTATTTATGCGTCGTGATTCTCTACAAGCTATTGCGTATTTTCGCGGCGTGGCTCTCGCAACGAGATATTGTATATTTTCTCGACGTGGCTCTAGCTAAGAGAAATTGTATATTTTTGCGGCTTGGCTCTAATTAAGAGGTATTGTGTATTTTTACGGCGTGGCTCTAGCTTCGATATATTTTACATTTTTACGGCTTGGCTCTAGCAACGAGTTATTGTATTTTTTCGCGGCGTGGCTTTAACTATGAGGTATTTTGTATTTATGCGGTGTGACTCTCTACGGTGTATTATGTATTTTTGCAGCGTGACTCTAGCTACGAGTTATTGTATTTTTTCGCGGCATGGCTCTAACTATGAGGTAATTTGTATTATGCGGTGTGACTCTCTACGGTGTTTTATGTATTTTTGCAGCGTGACTCTAGCTACGAGTTATTGTATTTTTTCGCGGCATGGCTCTAACTATGAGGTAATTTGTATTATGCGGTGTGACTCTCTACGGTGTTTTATGTATTTTTGCAGCGTGACTCTAGCTACGAGTTATTGTATTTTTTCGCGGCATGGCTCTAACTATGAGGTAATTTGTATTATGCGGTGTGACTCTCTACGGTGTTTTATGTATTTTTGCAGCGTGACTAGGAGGTATTGTGCATTTTTGCGGCGTTGTCCTATCTACCAGAAATTGTATTTTTTTGCGGCATAGCTCTAATTATGAGGTATTCTGTATTTTTGCGGCGTTGGTCTAGCTACCAGATATTTGTATATCGAAATCCGTTGAGTGGGACTCGAGTTAAAACGGAACTTACATACATACATACAGACAAAAATTCTTAAAATGGTACAAGTTTTGACTTCAGTACAATACCACAGATATAACTATAGTATTAATAAACAATTCCATTAAAATTTTTGAAAAATGTTTAAGTGTACAGACACGATTTCTAAACAAAACCTTCCATGAGTTTAATATATTTTCTGAAATAATTTTAAGTTTGTGCCCGTAGCACGGCCTTAGGGCTCACATTCCATCACGCGGGTCATACATAACAGTCCGATCTAAGAGTATGGACTAACTTGCATTTCACAATCCATACTTGGAAACACCTCTGACACCCCCTTGGAGTATAATGTCGTGGCTATACATATTTTTATCAAATTCAAATAGTTTATATTGTCAATTAGATAAATAAAATATTCGTTTTACTGGTCAATATTAATCTTGAAAAAAACAATAGAATACGATTTAAAAATATAATATAATACGAGGAATACATAAAAAATTATACACCTGCATAAAACAAAGAAGTATAGGAATAAAAATATTATATATATATCTACATAATTAGGCCTTAGAATGGAGACCACGTACAGCAAAGCGTAGTGTAGGCCGACCTCGTGCGCGCTGGACCGACGACCTGAAGGACGTTGCGCGGGGCGGCTGGATGAGGAGGACGGAGGACCGACATGAGTGGCGAAATTTGGGAAAGGCCTATGTCCAGTAGTGGACGATGACAGGCTGATGGATGGATGGATAGATATACATAACGCAATGAATAAGTTAGTTGATAAATAAACTAAAAAAAAACATAAATAAATGTAATGCCTAACCAATCCGCCAATTCGATTCTTCCTAAGAAGGGCAAGAAACTTAGCAAGATCATCATGTAACAAACGCAAAGTCACATCTAGAAAGTAACTAGTCTGCATTTAATAGTGGCAAAGGTGCGCCTGGCTACGTTTTAGTGCTCCAATAAAACTTTTACTCACAAAAGGTGAGACTGCGCAGTAAATATAAAATATATCTGAGAGATTCCCGAAAGGTATAAAGTTTCGTGAAATGAATATTGTTCCTCCATACTTTTTAGTGTTTTTCATTCATTACAATGAACGGCTTTTCGCGATATTATTCAGATTTCTCTGAATCGGTTTCGTTATTTTTGGCAGATTCATTGTTATGCATAAGCTTCATTTAGATACTGATTTTATTGTACAATCAAACTGCAACTGGAGACTCGGTAAGTGATCAAAACTGGGGTTTAAAGACCCATATTCAACCAATATTTTATTGAAACTATTGTTTTTATTTGTAGTATATGTATATAGATAATTTAAAAAACACAGAAAAAAATAATTCAATATATATTTCGGGCCCTACTGGGCCCGACGTCAGTTGAAAAAAAAAATGAAACTATCATAGAAATAAATTTCAATATTTGAAGCATTTGGCGATTTATCTATCGCAAGGAGATAACAAAATAAATTTATATACTTAAGTAATTGCGGTATAGAAAATAAGAAAAGTAAATTTGGACGTGAGGAGCTCTGAAACAGGATTCGAACCCGGGACCTTTCGCTTACCAGGCGATTGCTCTTACACATTATCATACATTATACACTAGTTCGCCCTTAACTGTAAACTCGTGCTCGCCCGATTCGCGCTTGACCGATTTGGCTCATGTTCGAACTCCAAAGTTTTATTTGCCTTATTAACTCGCCTGCCAAATTTCATGACATTCCGATCAACGATACTCGAGTTATCGTCGAACAAACATTCATATATACATACATACAAACGCCGGATTGTTCTAGTAGACTCGGAGACCTTGCTCGCTTGTTCAGTTATAGGCCCACCTACTCAAGAAACTGTCGATAAAGACACTTACATGCGAGCGAACCCGCGGGCAAAGGCTAGTGTTCAATATATGCATCAATCGAAGTTGTAAACCATACCTATTTAAATATCCGTAAATTCCTAATTCACCTTTGATATTTTGAAGTACCCTTTAAGAAAAACGTTTTTGTTTCAGTCAGTATTTATGATACTACTGTATATTTAACCGCAGCTTTGCCTGCGGTGCGTGTTCTCAAACGCTTCTTCATGTCAACACTTACATGGCGCTGTACTAAAGGAGCCTTTGGGCAGAACAATTGTATATACGAGCTACGTATACTTCCTTAAGGCGCTTACATAGCCCTGAAAGCCCAAAATAGGAGAAATTTATACTTTTTACATAGAAGCGATGGGCGGAAGAAAAATTTTGAACTTGAGCTCTAAAAAATTGTCTGTAAGTTAGTGAAAGAATCATTAAAATTGCGTCAGGCATTCGGAAGGAGTAAGAGATTTCTTGCGTAAATCATACGAAACTTTCAATAACTTCGATTTTTTTTGTCTAAAATATCAACTAAAAAGAATTTATTAAATACTACATTTATTTCTGACTATATTATGCCTGTCATTTGTATTTTTTTAAAGTTTTTGGGCCACTCTTGCAGGAGGAGTAGGTCTTCAAATACAAGCCCAAATGGCAGTTGGGTGATATAATCACCTTAACACAAAACATGAGACCATGTTGAGACTAAGAAGGGAATGCATTCTGTTCGTACGTTACTGGTTTCCAAATGCTTCTATTGGCTAACGGCACGCACCACCGCGCCCGTGCTCCCTCGCCCTGTCTCTCTCTGCCCTGGCCGGAAGGGTTCGCGCCGCATCGGTTTTCCGGAATGTTGTACTTACTGAATAGTTAATTATTTGTAAATTCGCAGTAAACAAGTTGGTTTTGCTACCAATCAATATAACTCTCACTGAACATTATTGACAGTAATTAAAATAAACTAAAACAACAGAATCAGGCAGCTGCGAATTTAGAAAACGTTTTTCAAAACTCTGTCGATCTGCCCATCTCCAACTCCAACAACTACAAAAGCTGCATTACAATTTTCATGGTTCCGTACCTCAAGAGGAAAAAACGGAGCCCTAATAGGATCCCTTTGTTGCCCGTTTGTCTGTCGAGACCCTTTGTCTCGGGAACGCGTGGAGGAATCGAGTTGAAATGAAAACCATGTACTCAAATCTATAGTCCCTTGAAGCTGTGAAAAAATTAAACTTCTAAGTTAATGTAAAAAAAGATACGGCCGTTTATGCTGCAAAAAAACGTATATTTCGACACTCAACGGAATCAAAATTTATAGGGTATTTTCCGTTGACCTAGAACTAAGAAATTTGGCAAATAATACCGTCTTAAACTACAAGTATAAGGATAAATCTAAAAACTATACATTTGTAATTAAATCATTTAAAATATAGTCTTTAACGGAACCCTCGGTGGGCAAGTCCGACTCGCACTTGTTCGGTTTTTTTATTCTATATTATGTAAAAAACAGACACATGCTGACTGCACATACACCGCAACTTCACGATTTGATTGACCCTCTGCAATTACACCTTTCTATAAATACCACACAAAGAAGGGTTCGGAAACCTATTGTACCAACAGAACCCATTGTCTTCTTAGCCTCAAAATAGCTTATGTGTTTTGACATAGAAGTATACGTAGCTCAAATATACAATTTGTGTGCCCAAAAGCTTCTTTAGCACAACTCTATACAATTGTTAATATGAAGAAGCATTTGAAAACACGCGCCCGCAGCGAGACAGGTAAGAAAACCCGCTTTAAGCTGAAATAATGTCGGCAGAAATTCATGAATTTTGTATGTTTTACAAAGAGGTCTTTACCTCTGTTCTGAGGGACAGATCTATTTGCACTCTGGAAGCTTGTTACAATAACATAACCTTGTGAAAAATTTAAAAGTTCTCATGTTATTTGTTGTCGTTTATTTACACGTAACAGACAGCATTTGCCAAGCATGCAGTCATTTGACAAAATTTTACAAAGCATAGTACTCGAAGGGCAACACGGGGCCTTATTAAGGGGGTAACTTTTTACCTCGGTACAAAATGCACATCATAATATTGTTTTCCTTACTTTTTAATAAAAAGTATGCAATAAATGTGTTTTAAGGCAACTTGCGGAATTTTTTTATTAATAATAAAGTCTTCACTAAAATTTACGTACTTTAACGTATTACACTTTGTTTGCATTACAATAACAAACTTAAAAGCGTGTTTACAGTGGTAATGTAATGCAGCTAAAATGTAACGCATAAAATTGAATAATTTTCATGTGATCACCTAACTATTAACAAGCAGTTTACGCGAATTGCTATAAAACGCATTTATTGCATACTTTTTATTCAGAAGTAAGGAAAACAATATTATGACATACATTTTGCACCGAGATCCTCCATTACCACCTTAATGTCTGTCCGTCCGTATGTTTTTTTTATAATTCACTTTTGTAGCCATTTGGCTGTATTGTAAAAGTAAAAATTGAGTTTTTATGTTATTTTAAGTTTTGCATGTTGTGTATTTGTCGTGCTTTAATTTTATTTATTTTTAAAATTGTTAAATTGGAACTGTTTTTGGTTAAATTACTTGCTACAATTTTCTTACTATGTATGTTAAAATGATATGGAACGAAATTCCTGTCCATTCTCTCCCGTTAAATCCTTGAGAGGATATCAGAGTTGTTTACGAGTAAAATAAAAGATATCCCAAAGTTCAAGCATATACACCCACGTCTCCAAACGCAAATATGCGTCCTGACTACGACGTAGAGCGGGTTTGTAGCGTTAGCTACGCCACTATAGCAAAAAGGAAACAAAAGTGGAACCTTCTTTCTCAAAAAACAAGCGCCGTAAGTTAAAGTTACAGCCTCAACTTAGAACTTTTACAACGTTACCGATAAAATAAGAAAGGAGCAGGTCTGTCAAGTAAAACCGTACACTAAGTAAGCGTTTCGTCAATGTCAATTTACTCGTAATCTACTTAAAGAGCGCTTTATTTAACACAAAACTTCAAAATTTCACGATGCCACGTCATATTTTTTTATTCTAGAATCTATACTACTTATATTATGATATAACATTTCATGTTTTTTAAACGGTTCGGTTTTATTTATGTTTCCGGGATTTGGTCTTTTCAGATTTGACAGTCGCAAAATCTTCCAGCTACCCGCAATCATGGCGAGTACCGTTGCGACAAATTATCCGTAACTCGGAAAAAATACCGACTCCGCTACTAAACTTCGATGCTCAAAATTCCGATGTACGTATGTTAGTTTTTAACGCCAATCAGAAAGTATAAGAGTTCGATGTACGTTAGTTCGAAAGCACTGTAATAAAGCGCAGGCACAATCAAAGAAAGAGGTATGCCCTTTTTATTTGTTGGTGGAAGTTGCTGAGCAAATCAACAACCTGTATAATAAGTTAATAACATCTCTGGTACAAAAGGAAATATTACCAACTTTGTGTCAATAAATTATGCAAAAATAAAATAAAGCACTAGTGTGGTAAAAAATACTTTACCAAACGTTTTGATGTTTATAAAATGGGCCCTTACGAGCACTTGCATTGAAAAATAAATTAAATATGTTATAATTTTTATAAGGGTCTCATAACAAATTGCCCCAAAACGCCCTTGACGGTTTTAATTTACTTACGGAACTGGGAACCCGAATGATACCAAGAACATAAAACTTTTAATTCCTTCGTACCGCATCCCATTTCACGAGTAAAACGCAAACAGTGGATGCACAAAAATCACGAAGAAACTTTTAATCATATTCTTAAATCGGACTGCGCAGAAAGCAAGTCGTCAACATAGAGAGAAATGAATTTTAATATCGGTTTCAGTGGCCATTTTGTTAAGGGGCATCAGAATATATTTTCGAAATAAGGCTTTTTTATAATAAACAAAAATCACAGTAGACTGACGGGGGAGCGGATATAGTAAAGCTGGCGCCGGGCTCGACTATGGAGGTACCACCATTCTACTTGCAAATCCTTCCGAAGTTATTGGGGGGAGAGTACTTGTAAGAGGACAGCTCTCAAACAGGCACAACCAGATCGCCCTCCATTGCCTGGTACCGACTGATGGCGGTATATCCATCCGCAATTGCCAGCCTTATATTATATTAAACAGACTGGTGACGGGCTGCGGCGTAAGTGACAAAATCTTGGAAAGGCCTATGTCCAGCAGTGGACGAAAGAAGCTGATGGATGGATGGTTACCTTCGTTCGTTACCGGCTTCCGTAGATTTTAGTGATCTCCCAGTTTCTGGGCGAGTGCCCTTCATCCTAGGTATTATGGTTCAAGAGTAGTGAAACAAGTACAAGCCACAGAAGTGAGTTTAATTATGATGTTTTCCAAGTTTTACCAAGTGCCGACAATCGCAAGTATAAATTATGAAAAAAACATTTTTCTGCAGGTAATTATTGAGGTAATAATTAGGTGGTAGAGCTGATGCCGGGCTCGACTGTGGAGGTACCGCCATCTTACTCGGAAATCCTCCCGAAGTTATTCGGGGGAGAGTAAGAGAACAGCTCTCAGGCAAAACCAGGCGGCCCACCATTGCCTGGGACCGATGGATGGCGGTATATCCATCCACAATTGCCGGACCTTATATTAATCAGACCTGTGACGGGCAGCGGCGTCACTGGTGCAAGGGTTTCGGCACCGCGCTCACCAACCCGCCTGCCCAGCGTGTGTGAGTATGGGCATTTCTTCCAGGAGGGCCACCAAGAGTGGCAAAATCCTGGAAAGGCCTATGTCCAGCAGTAGACGAAACAGGCTGATGGATGGATGGATGGATTATTGAGTTTTCATTTTGATCTAGATACATTCTCTTTTATACACAGTCGCGATATGACCATCTATACTAATAAAAGAAGTAAAAAAGTATTATTGCGAATGAAATTTTCAATTAATTAATGGAATACCAAAACTACCAATGGGAACTACAAAAACCACAATTTTTAGAATTTTTGTCTGTATGTTCCGTTTTAACTCGAGAAGCACTCAACGGATTTGGATGCGTTTTTTTTATTATCATCGATTTTTTAGACTATTATTTAATTAGGGTTCCGTACCCGAAGGGCACTATGGAGTCCTATTAATGTCGCCCGCCCGTCCGTCCGTAAGTCACGGGTCTCTAGCTTGAAGACGGAATGAGACCTAAAATTTGGATATGTTATGTAGAATATTGACCAAAAATTAAATTCATTTATTTTTAGGGGGGTTCCATACATAAAAAGGAGCGGAATTTTTTTTTCTTACCCTTTGTATCATTGTCTGGAACTCACTGAGTAGAGTACAAATTGTTTTTCCATTTTTTTTTCTCCAAAATTAAAAAAATGGGGGCCATCAAAGTTGTCAGTTTTAGACCATTATTGTTACTGGGTCTATGACAAAAACTAAACTAGATACAATTTGGAATTTACTTTATATGTGTATTTAAACAGCAAATATTGAAAACGCCGATTTTTATTATAGATTTAGGGTTACGTACCTGAATACTCGATCAACTCAATTTTGCAGTTTTGTTTCATAAAGTTTTAGGTGTTTCTAGTTTTAAAATTTTTATTCAAATAATTTAAGGCAAATCATTTCTTCAATTAAGTCATTGAACCCTGGTCCTGAACAGTTACCGAGTCTCTAGTATGAATTAATAAATATATAACTTTTAAACCATTATCGTTTGTTCGACTTTTTTAATTTAAAAGAAACTTACGGGTATTCGTTTGGCTGTAGCTGTAGTAGTGCGCACGCGCTTTATTCTAGGGAGCGCTACAAAACGCGGCACACACACAAAACGCGCTTATCTGTACACGTCACTACTACAACCATAGACAAACGGACTTCGTGATATAGAATATGGTGTAGTGTGCGTAACCTCGGGAGCGCTACACAACGCGCCTCACACACACAAAACGCGCTTATCTGGACACGTCACTACTACAACCATAGACAAACGGACTTCGTGATATAGAATATGGTGTAGTGTGCGTAACCTCGGGAGCGCTACACAACGCGCGACACACACACAACGCGCTTATCTGTACACGTCACTACTACAACCATAGACAAACGGACTTCGTGATATAGAATATGGTGTAGTGTGCGTAACCTCGGGAGCGCTACACAACGCGCGACACACACACAACGCGCTTATCTGTACACGTCACTACTACAACCATAGACAAACGGACTTCGTGATATAGAATATGGTGTAGTGTGCGTAACCTCGGGAGCGCTACACAACGCGCGACACACACACAACGCGCTTATCTGTACACGTCACTACTACAACCATAGACAAACGGACTTCGTGATATAGAATATGGTGCAGTGTGCGTAACCTCGGGAGCGCTACACAACGCGCGACACACACACAACGCGCTTATCTGTACACGTCACTACTACAACCATATACAAACGGACTTCGTGATATAGAATATGGTGTAGTGTGCGTAACCTCGGGAGCGCTACACAACGCGCGACACACACACAACGCGCTTATCTGTACACGTCACTACTACAACCATATACAAACGGACTTCGTGATATAGAATATGGTGTAGTGTGCGTAACCTCGGGAGCGCTACACAACGCGCGACACACACACAACGCGCTTATCTGTACACGTCACTACTACAACCATAGACAAACGGACTTCGTGATATAGAATATGGTGTAGTGTGCGTAACCTCGGGAGCGCTACACAACGCGCGACACACACACAACGCGCTTATCTGTACACGTCACTACTACAACCATAGACAAACGGACTTCGTGATATAGAATATGGTGTAGTGTGCGTAACCTCGGGAGCGCTACACAACGCGCGACACACACACAACGCGCTTATCTGTACACGTCACTACTACAACCATATACAAACGGACTTCGTGATATAGAATATGGTGTAGTGTGCGTAACCTCGGGAGCGCTACACAACGCGCGACACACACACAACGCGCTTATCTGTACACGTCACTACTACAACCATAGACAAACGGACTTCGTGATATAGAATATGGTGTAGTGTGCGTAACCTCGGGAGCGCTACACAACGCGCGACACACACACAACGCGCTTATCTGTACACGTCACT
Source organism: Ypsolopha scabrella (assembly GCA_910592155.1). NCBI lineage: Eukaryota > Metazoa > Arthropoda > Insecta > Lepidoptera > Ypsolophidae > Ypsolopha > Ypsolopha scabrella. Next base: position 14,859,431 of record OU342987.1, read on the forward strand.
ACTACAACCATAGACAAACGGACTTCGTGATATAGAATATGGTGTAGTGTGCGTAACCTCGGGAGCGCTACACAACGCGCGACACACACACAACGCGCTTATCTGTACACGTCACTACTACAACCATAGACAAACGGACTTCGTGATATAGAATATGGTGTAGTGTGCGTAACCTCGGGAGCGCTACACAACGCGCCTCACACACACAACACGCGCTTTTCTGTACACGTCACTACTACAACCATAGACAAACGGACTTCGTGATATAGAATATGGTGTAGTGTGCGTAACCTCGGGAGCGCTACACAACGCGCCTCACACACACAACACGCGCTTATCTGTACACGTCACTACTACACCATAGACAAACGGACTTCGTGATATAGAATATGGTGTAGTGTGCGTAACCTCGGGAGCGCTACACAACGCGCCTCACACACACAACACGCGCTTATCTGTACACGTCACTACTACAACCATAGACAAACGGACTTCGTGATATAGAATATGGTGTAGTGTGCGTAACCTCGGGAGCGCTACACAACGCGCCTCACACACACAACACGCGCTTATCTGTACACGTCACTACTACAACTATAGACAAACGGACTTCGTGATATAGAATATGGTGTAGTGTGCGTAACCTCAGGAGCGCTACACAACGCGCCTCACAAACACAACACGCGCTTATCTGTACACGTCACTACTACAACCATAGACAAACGGACTTTGTGAGATACAATATCTGTATCTAAAAGTGCACTGCAGCAGATTCTTATCTTAAAATCATTGTTTATTCCACAAACGCGCAGCAAGAAGCAAAAAGTTAAACACTCTTCTGCTTCCGAAGTAATAACTCCCCCTTAAGGCGCAGTGCAACGCAACTTTAAAAGTTAGAAATGATAGCCGCCCCGTTGTTTATACCGCAATCTCGACTCAGTTTCAAACTCGGTCCAGTTGGATACCGGGTTTCAAACTCGGTCTAGCTCTTTGTTAAAACTTAGATAAAGGGAATAAATAAAGAAGCCATTACGGTGGGTTCGTTCCTGAACGGACCTATTTTCACGATAGGAAGGATATGGAAAATTAATCACTGACAAAAGTAACAAGAATATGGGGCTACAAACTAAAAAAATAGGGCCATACTTAAGGCCTTACCTTTGGTGCACAATAATCTTACCGAGTGATTTTGAACTTCAGTATGTTGTCAGAAAGTCTGCATTAGAACGCTCGCTTCGCGCGCTGCCGACACGCAAAGTCAGTGAATTTTCGAGGTTTTTCTGGATTTTACAAAAAGTGATGTAGCAGTTTTTTCACCTGACATCGGAAAATAAACCATATTTTCTTGTTATTGACTAAGCATATTAAAACAATAACCGTTGAAAGACCAAAGACAAGCCCTTAAAGGCTAACAAGTTTTACTTTATAAGATTATCAGATTTATTAGTTATGCTAGATTCTGATTGCGTCTTAAGGAGAGACATTACACATCCATACAAATACAAACACATAATTGTGAGGTGTCTATGAAATATTTTACAAATATTTTAGGCATTGTCAATTGGAATTTGTCAATTTATGGCAAATTAGAACAAAAAATCGCGAAATTTGAATCATGAACAAAAAACCCGTAAATTTAGCAGTATTTTTCTAAATCGAATGTGTTATTATAGTTTTATATAAAATCAAAAAATTGTACAAATTTGGCATCTAAAATGTAATCTAGAATAATTTTAACCAATAAATATGTTTGAAAACCTATTTACATTATTGCCAATTGTGTTTGTCCTGACACCTATCAATGTTGTTCCCAAGACGAAATCGGTGCGATTGTATTGTCTGTGCAAGGTAATAGCGAAATGAAATAGCATTAGATTTGGTCGCACCCACAACTGAGTTGCTGCGCTCATGACAACCGTCCTTGACGCGTTTAAGTCTACTATGCGTCTGAATTAAGGACTGTCAGTGAAGTTACTTAATAAGTAAGACGCTCTTGTAAATTTCAACGCGTTAAGACACAGAATCATAAATATACTTGAACATTTATATATAGATGCTATACAGCCTATGCTCTACATAAATTTAACCCTCCGTTTACAACCCAACAAAGAGATACGAATTACTATAATTGAGAGTCGATCCGTCACTTGAGTTCTCCTAAGATCCCTTGGATTAACATTTGCCGTGTGTTCCGATTGATTTTATATAAATAATAAACGTCGACTTGTATGATTTAAAGATTTAGTACAATACTCTATCTATAGAATATAAATTGCGCGTGCTTTTCTGTAAGCCTACCATGAGTTTTGGTCATGATACAAGTTACCATCTGCGTAAAACATTTGTATGAGAAATTGTGCAGCGCCCCTAGCGGCTTACGAGAGGAACCACAATTTCCCATACAAAATATTTTAGGGTGTGCGTAGCCTCGGTGCTACAAAGCGCGCCAAACATACAAAACGCGCTTATCTGTTCACGTCACTACACTGAGAAAACTGGTCATCATGAAATAAAGTGAATTCAGCTGAGATTATGATGATTCACGTAAAGTAGGGAGCATACGACATCACAACAAAATACGATAAAACTACTGTTGCTGCTGCTAGCGTTATAATATGACGCACTGTCACTATGACTTTGTAGGAAGCAGATAGAATTATGCGCTCCGTCACATCTTTTATGGTGACAGTAAGCATACCGTAGTGTGACGGACCTCTTTTATGGGGAAGGCATGATGTAATACGAAAATGATAATCTTATTTTCTGTGACCAATTTTACGGTGATCTATCATCATAATATTGCGTTACTTACCTTAAAAACTCGATTATTCCCTCAAACGTTTTAATCACAGCATAATATTTTCCAATTATCACCAAATTTAAAAACAATTCACCGTATTTTATGTAATGCTATTTTATAATGAAGCCAAAACGACATTTTTCTCTGTGAATTAAATTAAAACCGTAGCCAAACGGACTCTTATCTGTAACATTCTACATAACAAACTGTCAGCACTCTAAGAACTGCCAAATCGCTCCAAACTAATTTCGAAGCTAATGACATAAACATTAGTTAAATTGGGAATATCGGAAATTAAATGAGAGTTCATTTTCAAAAGTAAGAGTTACACGTAAACATCCACGCATACCGACATTTAGACATTTACTTTCACTAAAAATATGTATTTTGAGATAGAAATGCTCAGAAAATCGTCCAGCCTTAACGCAAAGTAGAGGACTTACCGCTGAAATTTTCAAAATAATTGAAGGAACGTACCTGAAACAATAAAAGAGGTTATAAGGAAAGAGAGTCAGATTTTGTAACCATACAAAATGATTCGTCGTCTAAAAATGACCATATCTATCGCCCAACCTATATTTGATATCCGTCTCATAAGTTCGGGTAATTAACTTGTTTAAAAAATAGAACAGTGCTTGGAATTCTTGTACTTTAAGCCCCAAAACGTCTCAAATCAAATCAAAATATTTATTTTTGCAAAATAGATACATAAAGTATACTTTCTACAAGTCAAAGTTAATTTTAACAATATAATATATCTTAAGAATGTAAAAAAATATATAATAATACGGGAAATAAAATATACACCTGCATAAAATAGAGGAATCTAGGAATAAAAATATTATATATACATAATGCAATAAAGAAATAAGTTCATAAATAAAAACGGGAAATACATATAAAAAATATTAAGGTCTCATTATCACAAAGATTTTTCTTAATTACCAATTTTTTTTTCTTCTTTTTTTATTTAAGGCCTTAAATATGTTGTCAGAAAGTCAACTTTAGAACGCTCGCTTCGGGAGCTGACGGCACGCAAAATCAGTGAATTTTCGAGGTTTTTCTGGATTTTACGAAAAAATATCAGATGTAGGAGTTTTTTCACCTGACATTGGAAAATAAACTATGTTTTCTTATTATAGCAGTAATTTCACACATAAAACTCAAGCCGTTTGTAGACATAAAACGAATTCACAACTTAAAAGGCATCAATTTCCAAAATAAAATCTATCGAGTGGAATGTGTACAATTAGGTAACCGACCTGACAACGGAAAGACAAAGGTCTGAAAAAACATTGATCAGTTAAGTAGTTGACTCAGCATATTAAAACAATAACCGTTGAAAGACCAAAGACAGGCCCTTAATAAATTTACAAAGTAAATCTACAGCTCATTCAGAATAAAATATTACAAAAAATGCTACTTAAACTTAGGCCTATCACGGATTTTTACTTTATTTTCGAAACATATTGTGTTTGATAAAACCAGACGAAAAAATTTCTCTAAAATTTAGTCTTGAAATAATTTGCAACCAAAAACTAAAGCTATATTTAAGGCAATAAGAGAAAAACAAAACTTACAAGTACAGCATGCAAATAGTTGATTAAATATAGGAAATAAATATACTTAACATTAATTTTAGTGAGTTCTGTATGTGAGATTGTGAGTATGATAGTGTTTGTGTTTGTTTGAGTGCTAAAAATGTTAAAATTAATAGTAGGTAGTTTTGGATTCTGGAATATGATACAAGAGACTAATCCGTGTGTTCATGAAGCAAACGAAGAACGTGATTTTTAAATTTGAAAAAATAATAACCCCGTGGTAGATCATAAATATTTGAAAAATGCAATAGTTTGGTACATAGATTGAAATAAATCATTATGAGCAAGGATTCAAAACCTCGTTAAAAAGTTACTGGCTGTTCAATCATCCAAAACCGCGCGCGCGGCCCAGACGCCCGCCCGTCGGCCTTCGCATGGGGAACCTGTGTCGCACGCGCACATATTCCGCGAAACTATTATTTCAATTTGACCGCGCCTTAGTGCTTGTAGCGAAAGGAAAATGCATAAAGAATATTAGGAAAATGCTATGCTATGCTAAATGCAAACACATTTGTGTTTAGTCGTAACATAAACGCTGCGAATCACATTACCTATGTGAGTACGCCGCGAGACTGCCTGCGTGCAAGAAAATACCTAACACTGGAGTGCGAGATTTCGCGTGAGCACCCTTAAAGCGAGGTTATCCAGAGAAATCTGTCCTGCTCCAACGCTTTCACTTTTCACATGTTTATCCTGCTCAGTGGAAGCAGGCCGCTCAGAAAAGTCGCGGTTTTGAGGTGTTTTTATTTATTATTTTGAAATTAGGGGGATGGTTTTTCAATATGATGGCCGTTTTATATCACATTTTTCACGACGTTTATTTTAGTATGAGTTTTATTGGCCAAAACTTAAGATAGCTCAAATGAAACGATATTTAGATCGTCGTTTAGACCTATCTTTGCGATTTAATCGGATCGAGGAAAGTGTAAGCAAATGTGTATCGAACAGCCGAAATATTAAGATCAAAGAGTGAAATATGACACATATTTTTTGCAAAATTAACCGTCACTTTTTCTTGGTTTAAAATTAATTTGAAAAGAGACAAAGTCGGGATAAACCCCCCTTAATAGGGTAAACAGAAGAACATCATTACGGAACCACCTGCTAGAAGAAGCGGTTCTGTCTATGCTCGTGAAATAATTATTATCTCACACCAGCCTGCTTTGCTCAGTGCTCAGGGAAGATTGTGAGTTCTTTATTAAACTTTTGCAAGTTATATGTAGAACTTTACTGGATAAAGTTTCACGAGTAACAGGATCATACCGTGTGTAAATGGATAGCTATCTTGAATCTACATGATTTACTGACCATACTGAATAAATTTCTCAAAGAAAGATACATGCGCATTTAAAAAAATCGTTTAAGTTCAAGTTGGACTCGCGCTCCGAAGGTTCCACACCATTTAATTAAGTTAATACGCTTAAATGTTTTGAATAAACATTACTAACTTATCAGTACCTAGGAAATGTATGAAACAAAGCTGCAAAATTATGTTGGTGGAATATTCAGGTAGGTAACCCTCTAAACCAGGCATGGGCGACCTTTAGGAAGTCGCGGGGCAAACTATCATATGCTCGTGAGTTTGCGGGCCGTAGGTTGATGTGTATTAGTATACGAAAATAACGATGCAATCGGTGAACCGCAGGTTCAACTAGAAAAGTTACAATGTAATATTTTTGTAACTTCCAATAGTTGGAAATCTTGTGTCTTTTCAGATCAAAGACTACCAACATCTGAATCTAATTCCATTAATAACTAGACACAAAGAATTTTTCTAGGTTACTCTGGTTCGTGTCTTGGATTTATTTATTTTCATCCCTGCTTATTTGTTAGTTTTCACCTTTTACTCACTTGCTCCTTTACTCAGATCGGCTAAGATGTTGCATGAAAACAACAAATCGCGACTTTCCGGTAAAATGTTAGTCTAATTTCAAATTGTTCCTCGCCGCGGGCCGTTTTAAAAACCTCAACGGGCCGGTTGCGGCCCGCGGGCCAGTGGTTGCCCATTTATGCTCTAAACCTACATTAAAAATCGGCAATTTATCATTTGAAGCGCCTTTAAAAGGGTATTTATAGATATATGTATTTAAAGAAAGATATAGTATAAGATAATAATCTTCAAAACAAAGGAAAAGAAAACGAAAAAAAAAACCTTTACTTCTTACGTAAATCTATAATTGCTCACAAAAGCATCAACCAATTTTAGTCCCATCAAAATGACATCAAAGACACAAAAGTAGGATTTAAGGTGCGTAATCACCATATTACCTGTGTCTCCATGCGATGTCGTTAAAGAATAATACACGCCGGAAGGCTTTCAAGGAGTCGAATTACGTACATGCTTAGCCGTGCTGTGTTGCTTACAGCTCACTGGATTTCACAAAAGGCAGGATTATATATAGTTATAATATTTCTTGCTCTCAATGCCTTAATTTTAAATCATAATAAGTATATTAACACAGCCTGTTTGAAATATACTGCGGATGGATGGATGAAGCAGTCACCGAGCCTTCGCTAGTGATTTGAGGGTTCCGTATCTCATTTTAAAAAAACGGAACCCTTATAGGCCCTTTTTCTCAGAAACCATAGAAGGGATAATAGAAGTACATACAGAAGATGCACTCTTTAAAGACACCTCATTAAAAAGCTACTCTATGGAGTGAAACAGGCCTGGTTGAACCTAATTTCGACTACTAAGGTTGATAACCTCATACCGCTGCACTGTAAATAAATCAAGTTGTTAGTTAGACACATTAGAAAGACAAAACCTTTAAAAAAATTATCTTAGTAAATGTCCCACTTATTGGCTGATCATCAAAACCTACAGGGTACTGCCCTCTTTAACGAAGGAATAAATCCATTAATTTGACACACCCACATAGTTCCGTACCCGTATTGTGTGGTGGTACGGAACCCTAAAAGATATTATGATAAATACTAACAACATGGATGTCATATCAACAAAAAACAAGCCGCTAAAATAGTCAGCTGACAAAAAATTTGGCGCCGGCTGCGTACGGACCCCCAATTTTTTTTTTTCCCTTAAGAATATGTTCTACAATATGAATAAATTTAAAACTTGTACAAGGTGAAATTCAATCAACCGACCAAATTTACAGTGGAGACTCGGTTAGTGATCAAGAACAAGGTTCAATGACCCGTCAGGTGAAATTCGAAAAAAAAAATTTTGTCCCGTAGTGCCTGCACTAGGAATTGTACTTAAACTAGTCCAACCAGTACGGGAGCAAAAAAATGTATTTTTAGAATTTGGCCAAAAGGATTACTGAACCGTGTTCCTGATCACTAACCGAGTCTCCAGTATGAATTTGGTCGGTTGATTGAATTTCACCCTATATAAATTACAGTCTTTCTGGGCTATTTCGATAAAAATTGCACTTTTTGAAGTTGTATACCTGCTTTTCAAATGAAGCTACTAATTTGATAAATAAGTATATAAATTTCGGAACCTTTTTCTAGCTTTGTTCAGTATAGAAACGCGATTGCGTAACTTTCACTCGATATAAATAATTATTGAAATGAGGTCGTCTTCTACACTTTTTTTTATAGTATGACAAACAGGAATGACAAACAGACCTGAAAGATATTTTATTAGATCAAAATTTCATCAAAATTTTCTTAGTTGGAAATTTTGATAGCTATTTTAGTTCGTTTTATATTAATTTAAAACCGACAATTTGCTATTTTTTCCGGAATCCGTCCCTCTCGCACTGCGGGGCGTTCCGCATGGAGTAACAGTGACCTTTGCAAGCGCGACATATCCTCTTACATATATTAATTCTATCTCGCACTGCGGGGCGTTCCGCATGGAGTAACAGTGACCTCTGCAAGCGCGACATATCCTCTTACATATATTAATTCTATCTCGCACTGCGGGGCGTTCCGCATGGAGTAACAGTGACCTCTGCAAGCGCGACATATCCTCTTACATATATTAATTCTATCTCGCACTGCGGGGCGTTCCGCATGGAGTAACAGTGACCTTTGCAAGCGCGACATATCCTCTTACATATATTAATTCTATCTCGCACTGCGGGGCGTTCCGCATGGAGTAACAGTGACCTCTGCAAGCGCGACATATCCTCTTACATATATTAATTCTATCTCGCACTGCGGGGCGTTCCGCATGGAGTAACAGTGACCTTTGCAAGCGCGACATATCCTCTTACATATATTAATTCTATCTCGCACTGCGGGGCGTTCCGCATGGAGTAACAGTGACCTTTGCAAGCGCGACATATCCTCTTACATATATTAATTCTATCTCGCACTGCGGGGCGTTCCGCATGGAGTAACAGTGACCTTTGCAAGCGCGACATATCCTCTTACATATATTAATTCTATCTCGCACTGCGGGGCGTTCCGCATGGAGTAACAGTGACCTTTGCAAGCGCGACATATCCTCTTACATATATTAATTCTATCTCGCACTGCGGGGCGTTCCGCATGGAGTAACAGTGACCTTTGCAAGCGCGACATATCCTCTTACATATATTAATTCTATCTCGCACTGCGGGGCGTTCCGCATGGAGTAACAGTGACCTTTGCAAGCGCGACATATCCTCTTACATATATTAATTCTATCTCGCACTGCGGGGCGTTCCGCATGGAGTAACAGTGACCTTTGCAAGCGCGACATATCCTCTTACATATATTAATTCTATCTCGCACTGCGGGGCGTTCCGCATGGAGTAACAGTGACCTTTGCAAGCGCGACATATCCTCTTACATATATTAATTCTATCTCGCACTGCGGGGCGTTCCGCATGGAGTAACAGTGACCTTTGCAAGCGCGACATATCCTCTTACATATATTAATTCTATCTCGCACTGCGGGGCGTTCCGCATGGAGTAACAGTGACCTTTGCAAGTGCGACATATCCTCTTACATATATTAATTCTATCTCGCACTGCGGGGCGTTCCGCATGGAGTAACAGTGACCTTTGCAAGCGCGACATATCCTCTTACATATATTAATTCTATCTCGCACTGCGGGGCGTTCCGCATGGAGTAACAGTGACCTTTGCAAGCGCGACATATCCTCTTACATATATTAATTCTATCTCGCACTGCGGGGCGTTCCGCATGGAGTAACAGTGACCTTTGCAAGTGCGACATATCCTCTTACATATATTAATTCTATCTCGCACTGCGGGGCGTTCCGCATGGAGTAACAGTGACCTTTGCAAGCGCGACATATCCTCTTACATATATTAATTCTATCTCGCACTGCGGGTCGTTCCGCATGGAGTAACAGTGACCTTTGCAAGTGCGACATATCCTCTTACATATATTAATTCTATCTCGCACTGCGGGGCGTTCCGCATGAAGTAACAGTGACCTTTGCAAGGGCGACATATCCTCTTACATATATTAATTCTATCTCGCACTGCGGGTCGTTCCGCATGGAGTAACAGTGACCTTTGCAAGGGCGACATATCCTCTTACATATATTAATTCTATCTCGCACTGCGGGGCGTTCCGCATGGAGTAACAGTGACCTTTGCAAGGGCGACATATCCTCTTACATATATTAATTCTATCTCGCACTGCGGGGCGTTCCGCATGGAGTAACAGTGACCTTTGCAAGCGCGACATATCCTCTTACATATATTAATTCTATCTCGCACTGCGGGGCGTTCCGCATGGAGTGACAGTGACCTTTGCAAGCGCGACATATCCTCTTACATATATTAATTCTATCTCGCACTGCGGGGCGTTCCGCATGGAGTAACAGTGACCTTTGCAAGCGCGACATATCCTCTTACATATATTAATTCTATCTCGCACTGCGGGGCGTTCCGCATGGAGTAACAGTGACCTTTGCAAGCGCGACATATCCTCTTACATATATTAATTCTATCTCGCACTGCGGGGCGTTCCGCATGGAGTAACAGTGACCTTTGCAAGCGCGACATATCCTCTTACATATATTAATTCTATCTCGCACTGCGGGGCGTTCCGCATGGAGTAACAGTGACCTTTGCAAGCGCGACATATCCTCTTACATATATTAATTCTATCTCGCACTGCGGGGCGTTCCGCATGGAGTAACAGTGACCTTTGCAAGCGCGACATATCCTCTTACATATATTAATTCTATCTCGCACTGCGGGGCGTTCCGCATGGAGTAACAGTGACCTTTGCAAGCGCGACATATCCTCTTACATATATTAATTCTATCTCGCACTGCGGGGCGTTCCGCATGGAGTAACAGTGACCTTTGCAAGCGCGACATATCCTCTTACATATATTAATTCTATCTCGCACTGCGGGGCGTTCCGCATGGAGTAACAGTGACCTTTGCAAGCGCGACATATCCTCTTACATATATTAATTCTATCTCGCACTGCGGGGCGTTCCGCATGGAGTAACAGTGACCTTTGCAAGCGCGACATATCCTCTTACATATATTAATTCTATCTCGCACTGCGGGGCGTTCCGCATGGAGTAACAGTGACCTTTGCAAGCGCGACATATCCTCTTACATATATTAATTCTATCTCGCACTGCGGGGCGTTCCGCATGGAGTAACAGTGACCTTTGCAAGTGCGACATATCCTCTTACATATATTAATTCTATCTCGCACTGCGGGGCGTTCCGCATGGAGTAACAGTGACCTTTGCAAGCGCGACATATCCTCTTACATATATTAATTCTATCTCGCACTGCGGGGCGTTCCGCATGGAGTAACAGTGACCTTTGCAAGCGCGACATATCCTCTTACATATATTAATTCTATCTCGCACTGCGGGGCGTTCCGCATGGAGTAACAGTGACCTTTGCAAGTGCGACATATCCTCTTACATATATTAATTCTATCTCGCACTGCGGGGCGTTCCGCATGGAGTAACAGTGACCTTTGCAAGCGCGACATATCCTCTTACATATATTAATTCTATCTCGCACTGCGGGTCGTTCCGCATGGAGTAACAGTGACCTTTGCAAGTGCGACATATCCTCTTACATATATTAATTCTATCTCGCACTGCGGGGCGTTCCGCATGGAGTAACAGTGACCTTTGCAAGGGCGACATATCCTCTTACATATATTAATTCTATCTCGCACTGCGGGTCGTTCCGCATGGAGTAACAGTGACCTTTGCAAGGGCGACATATCCTCTTACATATATTAATTCTATCTCGCACTGCGGGGCGTTCCGCATGGAGTAACAGTGACCTTTGCAAGGGCGACATATCCTCTTACATATATTAATTCTATCTCGCACTGCGGGGCGTTCCGCATAGAGTAACAGTGACCTTTGCAAGCGCGACATATCCTCTTACATATATTAATTCTATCTCGCACTGCGGGGCGTTCCGCATGGAGTGACAGTGACCTTTGCAAGCGCGACATATCCTCTTACATATATTAATTCTATCTCGCACTGCGGGGCGTTCCGCATGGAGTAACAGTGACCTTTGCAAGCGCGACATATCCTCTTACATATATTAATTCTATCTCGCACTGCGGGGCGTTCCGCATGGAGTAACAGTGACCTTTGCAAGCGCGACATATCCTCTTACATATATTAATTCTATCTCGCACTGCGGGGCGTTCCGCATGGAGTAACAGTGACCTTTGCAAGCGCGACATATCCTCTTACATATATTAATTCTATCTCGCACTGCGGGGCGTTCCGCATGGAGTAACAGTGACCTTTGCAAGCGCGACATATCCTCTTACATATATTAATTCTATCTCGCACTGCGGGGCGTTCCGCATGGAGTAACAGTGACCTTTGCAAGCGCGACATATCCTCTTACATATATTAATTCTATCTCGCACTGCGGGGCGTTCCGCATGGAGTAACAGTGACCTTTGCAAGCGCGACATATCCTCTTACATATATTAATTCTATCTCGCACTGCGGGGCGTTCCGCATGGAGTAACAGTGACCTTTGCAAGCGCGACATATCCTCTTACATATATTAATTCTATCTCGCACTGTGGGGCGTTCCGCGTGGAGTAACAGTGACCTTTGCAAGCGCGACATATCCTCTTACATATATTAATTCTATCTCGCACTGCGGGGCGTTCCGCATGGAGTAACAGTGACCTTTGCAAGCGCGACATATCCTCTTACATATATTAATTCTATCTCGCACTGCGGGGCGTTCCGCATGGAGTAACAGTGACCTTTGCAAGCGCGACATATCCTCTTACATATATTAATTCTATCTCGCACTGCGGGGCGTTCCGCGTGGAGTAACAGTGACCTTTGCAAGCGCGACATATCCTCTTACATATATTAATTCTATCTCGCACTGCGGGGCGTTCCGCATGGAGTAACAGTGACCTTTGCAAGCGCGACATATCCTCTTACATATATTAATTCTATCTCGCACTGCGGGGCGTTCCGCATGGAGTAACAGTGACCTTTGCAAGCGCGACATATCCTCTTACATATATTAATTCTATCTCGCACTGCGGGGCGTTCCGCATGGAGTAACAGTGACCTTTGCAAGCGCGACATATCCTCTTACATATATTAATTCTATCTCGCACTGCGGGGCGTTCCGCATGGAGTAACAGTGACCTTTGCAAGCGCGACATATCCTCTTACATATATTAATTCTATCTCGCACTGCGGGGCGTTCCGCATGGAGTAACAGTGACCTTTGCAAGCGCGACATATCCTCTCGCACTGCGGGGCGTTCCGCATGGAGTAACAGTGACCTTTGCAAGCGCGACATATCCTCTTACATATATTAATTCTATCTCGCACTGCGGGGCGTTCCGCATGGAGTAACAGTGACCTTTGCAAGCGCGACATATGCTCTTACATATATTAATTCTATCTCGCACTGCGGGGCGTTCCGCATGGAGTAACAGTGACCTTTGCAAGCGCGACATATCCTCTTACATATATTAATTCTATCTCGCACTGCGGGGCGTTCCGCATGGAGTAACAGTGACCTTTGCAAGCGCGACATATCCTCTTACATATATTAATTCTATCTCGCACTGCGGGGCGTTCCGCATGGAGTAACAGTGACCTTTGCAAGCGCCACATATCCTCTTACATATATTAATTCTATCTCGCACTGCGGGGCGTTCCGCATGGAGTAACAGTGACCTTTGCAAGCGCGACATATCCTCTTACATATATTAATTCTATCTCGCACTGCGGGGCGTTCCGCATGGAGTAACAGTGACCTTTGCAAGCGCGACATATCCTCTTACATATATTAATTCTATCTCGCACTGCGGGGCGTTCCGCATGGAGTAACAGTGACCTTTGCAAGCGCGACATATCCTCTTACATATATTAATTCTATCTCGCACTGCGGGGCGTTCCGCATGGAGTAACAGTGACCTTTGCAAGCGCGACATATCCTCTCGCACTGCGGGGCGTTCCGCATGGAGTAACAGTGACCTTTGCAAGCGCGACATATCCTCTTACATATATTAATTCTATCTCGCACTGCGGGGCGTTCCGCATGGAGTAACAGTGACCTTTGCAAGCGCGACATATCCTCTTACATATATTAATTCTATCTCGCACTGCGGGGCGTTCCGCATGGAGTAACAGTGACCTTTGCAAGCGCGACATATCCTCTTACATATATTAATTCTATCTCGCACTGCGGGGCGTTCCGCATGGAGTAACAGTGACCTTTGCAAGCGCGACATATCCTCTTACATATATTAATTCTATCTCGCACTGCGGGGCGTTCCGCATGGAGTAACAGTGACCTTTGCAAGCGCGACATATCCTCTTACATATATTAATTCTATCTCGCACTGCGGGGCGTTCCGCATGGAGTAACAGTGACCTTTGCAAGCGCGACATATCCTCTTACATATATTAATTCTATCTCGCACTGCGGGGCGTTCCGCATGGAGTAACAGTGACCTTTGTAAGCGTGACATATCCTCTTAAGTTAGACCCAAGACAAAAAAGTTAAAATAATGCTTTTTCGACGTTTTTTGTATGGGGACCCCCACTTAATAATGTTTTTCTAATATTTTTGAATTTGTAGTGGTAGAGGCCGTAGTGATACGTATTCTCTGAAAATTTAAACTTTCTACCTATTACGGTTTAAGCTGTAGACAGGGATCAGATGATAGACGGACAGACAGACAGACAGCGGAGGCTTGGTAATAGCGTACCGTTTGGCACCATTCGGGTACAGAACCCTAAAAATCATTAAGGCGCCACTATACAAATATTGTTACTTTTTGGAATCCTGTATACACTTCCAAGAACAAGCTACTTGTTTTATTAGTTAGTATAACATTTTTGAAACCTTTTTCTAGATTCCTGTTGAAAAGAAACGCGATTGAAAAGCTTTCACTAGGTAGAAATAATTATTGAAATGGGGTCTTCAAACACACTTGTTCTCCTCTTTTAACAAATAGGAATTATGTACAGAATTTAAATATATTTTATTAGATGGGCTATAAGTATTATAGATTATTATATCTAGATATTGACTGAAGGGAATTTTGCTAGGTATTTTGGTTTTTAATATAAATAAAGAAGCTAGCTTTTTCTCTTTTGCCCTAAGTCCTTCCCTCTCGCGCTGCGCGTTTTTCCACTTGGAGTGACAGTGACCTTTGAAAAATTCACATATCACCTTAATTTACAATGTGGAATAATACTTTACTTGGAGAAGCCAGCACATGAATGAACGCCGTGCGCGCCTGTACTCCCGCAGAGCTCTGATGATGTAGAGTCATTATCTCATCGAAAGCGCGACCTTTGCCTCCTTGCACGTTTTAACAAGCGAGTTCTATACATAATGACGACATTTATAATACTTGACGAACTTAATTTTGCAATTACTTCCTAAAAAAATTGTAAGTTTGTATTTTTTGCTCAAATTATCCAAGTGTACTAACTTATTTGATGTAATGGCACGGAAACTCGAGGCCACGAGTCTTACTAGCAATTAACCGGATTTTAGGGTTCCGTACCTAAAAAGGAAAACGGAACCCTAATAATGTCACTGCTGTCTGTCCGTATGTCCATCCCTATGGCACGGGTTTTTGATCTTCAACAATAAAGAAACGGGGGGCTGTCAAACTTGGGTTGTTTTAGAACAATTTTGTTACTATTTAAAAAGCCATTACAATTTTTGTATATTTTGTATTTAAGAGGCCTGTAGCCGGCGGCTTGAAGTCATTCGCCCACGGGGTCGCTATGCTTGCTATTTCATTCTACATTCAACTTCGGATTATAGAGCACTGACTGACTGTTATTGGTTGGCCCGAACGTTCATTTCCCGAGCTCGTACGGAACTAACCGAACACTAAGCTAACGCGAGACAAAATTCATGTCTCGAAAAAACTCGAGAATGGTTTTGGGTCTTCCTATGATTTCAGGAGAAATATCCCATAAATCTAAATGAAACAAAAATATTTAAGAAAAGTATAAAATATACTATGCTGTGAACCTAAAATAATTTGATTTGTTGTATCGCTTCTAGGACATTACGGTACATAAACATTCATGAAAATATGTGTAAAATCCAGGACTTTATACGCTTGTAACTTTTGTATGTATTTGATTTTTATAAATGTTTTAGTTTCAAGTCATGGATATTGTATGGGATATGTTGAAAAAGAAAAAATAATAAGCAAGTACCGATCAATAAGGATATTATCAGCGAACAGCGCTAGTATGGGAGTTAACGCGAATAGAATCGCCTTAAACAACGAATGCTGATAACTGATAACTGGGTTAGGCTTACGTATCCGAATACTTTACCAACATTATGCAGTTTTGTTTCATATATTTTGAAGGTAACAAATAAGTTTGTATTTTTTTTTCAAATTTTACTTATTTGAATGTTACGGAAACCTCAAGGCGCGAGTCTAACTCACACTTGACGGATTTTTCTTCATTCCACGAATATAAAACGTTTGTAACCGAATATTCTCAACAAAATCCTGCGAATCTTTGGCCAGATCAGCAAAGTTGGCAACTCCACCCTTATTCTAAAGAAGGCAACAGAAACTGTGACCGAGCCTGCTCGGGCAACATAAATTTTATAAGGAATCCCTTTTGTTTTGTCTTAACCTTATTTATATCGTCCGATACATTGGCTTGACTTCCTTTAAATATATCTTTTTTGCCCTCCCTTGTTTATTCGACTTTGTTTGAGATGTTTATTGAGTATTTTGTCCAGATATCCAAGATTTCAATGCAACTTTATATCTTTTCCGAAGTCTTCGTTTCGTTTTAAAGCGGTTACTCAGTCGATTGGACTGTCGATCTTGAGTTTTAATTATGTGTCGCCGTGTGATAGCGAAAACAGTTTTTATTGGGAAAATGCCGCTTTACATGAAAACCCGAATTATGGCGTAAAAGTCGACCCGACCCATTACGCTATCATAAATTAATATTTTACGAAAAAGTGAGACAAAAGCCTTTATGATCGGAGCGTGACGATCCCATACTTTTAGGGCGAGGCATTGATAAACTTTTAATTTCAAATTTGCGCCTTAGGGGAGTGGAGTGAGGGGGACTTACTCCATACAAATATGCGCTTACGAACTAGCTTATGCCGTAAGGTCCTATGCGAGAAAGCGCGCTTTTCTACGACGAAGCAGTTATATTTAAGGTGATGTAGCCCAATTCATACTGGAAGCTTTGCAAGTGATTTTACGTTTCCTACATTAATTGTTGTTTTTAAATTATGCAAAATTTTGCAAAAAAGGTAATTAAACTTTGGCCCTGTCCACTTATCAACCAAAGTCATCTTATATGAACAAAAACGACATATCTTCTCGGGTGTCATGAGTTTCAGGGTGTGTACAGTATATATCATGACGCCGTTTTTATGTATATTCATTCACGTGATCAAGTTTTCATCATGTGAAAGCACTTTTGTGACACAAAAGTGACCACCGCCAAGGGGCTGTCCGTACAAAACGTCATCGATTTTTGCCGATTTTCTACCCCCTCTCCTGCAATCATCCTACCGTCATTATCCAATGACCCTACCCTGTCACAAAACTGATGTAATTTTTGTTATCAGTATTACACAATCAGTAATGTTGTTTAAGCAATAGTTTTCTTCTTTTGGCAAGACCCCCCCCCATTATTTCCATCTATGCTCATCATATTACCGTCATCCGTAGACCAGACCCCCCCCTAATTTCAAATGACGTAATATATGGACGGCCCCACGGCCCCAAGTAAATTTAAAGGGATATTGTGGTACTTATTTGTTTACTCGCTGTTTCACGAAATTAAATAAATAACAAATGGAAAATGTGAAGACATAAGGGAAGATGGTCAGATTTTGATGCCGTACAAAAGGATTTTTTTTTTGTTTTATTTGTACGCCAATGCATGAAAACGAATAAAAATAACTTTATCTATCGCCCAACCTATACTTCCTATCCGTCTTAAAATTTTGGGTAATTATCATATTAAAAAAACCCGGTCAAGTGAGAGTCGGACTCGCCCACCGAGGGTTCCGTACAAATTTGTAGGTACATATTATAAATATTTGATGAATTTCTTAAAATAATAAATGTATAGTTTTCAGATTTTCCCCTATACTTGTACTAGAAGACGGTATTACTTGCCAAGTTTCATAGTTCTAGGTCAACGGAAAATACCCTATAAATTTTTATTCCCTTGAGAGTATCGAAATAAACGTTTTTTGCGGCATAAACGGCCGTATCTTTTTTTACGATAACATAGAAGTTTGATTTTTTTACAGCTTCAAAGGGACGTAGACTTGAGTATATGGTTTTAATTTCAACTCGATACCACGATACAAGTTGAAAAAATCTGAAAACTATACATTTGTAATAAAATCATTAAAAAAATTATTGATTAAATTTCATCAAATATTTATAATATGTACCTACAAATTTACAACCACGCGTTCCCGAGATAAAGGGTCTTGACAGACAGACGGACGATCCTATAAGGGTTCCGTTTTTTTCTTTTGAGGTACGGAACCCTAAAAATACAATAAATTATTGAGAAATCTTGTATTTTATGTAACTCGCAAAAATGGTCACCGATTCAAGCACAAAACTTATCTGCCCTTAACAATGTGGCAAATACCACTCCATAAACGGAGTCCAACAAAAATGCAGCAACGATTTACAAATACCCTCGAATTTGTAACTGAATCCACCAGAAAATTCTTTACTCAGCAGAAGATGCATTTCCTAAATGGTCTGCCGTTTGTTCCGATGCAGCTACTGTGCTACTTGTTACAATTCTAGAACAATTTGTAAGGAAATCGAAGGTAATACCTGGGCTTCTGGTCGGGAAGCAGGGCTGTTTGAGACTCTAGACTTACAACGCCATTCTTGGGTGTACTTCATGTTCCAAAATATTACTTGTAGGCGTCAATCATTGTATTTTATTTAACACTTTTGCTTTTGCTTGGGACTTTTCTCGTGTGGAAGTGTCTTTCAATCAATATATTTTTTATTTGCGCCTAAGTTAAAATTTAGGTCGAATCTTTAAGGCCCTTGTTGCACCAATAACCTTGAGATATTTTAAACAAAGTCAAAATGAACGTTAAAACTTTGCATTTGATTTTGTAATCGACTGCTCCGAAGCTTGCCGTTTACGGCAACGTTGACGCCACGCGCTCTCAAAATATCTAGTTTTATTTATTAACTGTGCTGTAAATCAACATTTTTAAATTTCCTGCAACGAGTTTTATAAGCTATACTTTTTTTTGTATTTTAGTGCAAGAACCATACAAATAACATTAGCGGTTTCCAAGAAATAGCCAATTTTATTCCAAAAACAGCTTGACTTTGGGAAATATTTTCAAGGTGTTTCTTATAGGCGAGAATAATTTCCTGCAATGAGATTGTTTCTCATAATTTAAATAATGACATATATATTTTTAATATTTTTTAAGTAAGCCGTTTAAAAGAAATAACTTCATCAATTGGAGGGAGTAATTTTCGGATGACGCGGGAACACGCGCCTTAAGTATCTACTGTCGAGTCGACAGTACTTAAAGACCCGACCTAAATTTTAATTCACACTGTTAAAAATTATGTAATTTTACAGGCAAATACACAAAATTTGCATTAAATTTACAGAAAATATTTATGAAATATAGTTATGAAATATTCCAATGTTTTTGTTAATTTTGCATTTTTTGCTTAGTTAACCTCAATTTTAACAGTGTCGTCAGTTTCCGGCATGCAGTTATTTTATCAACAACTCTCATAGCTTATATGTTAACCAGGTAACAATAAAAAAAAACCGCATTCAAATCTGTTAAGTGGTTCTCGAGTTAAAACAGAACATACGTACATATAGACGGAAAGACAGACGAAAATTCTAAAATTTTTAGTTTTGGCCTCAGTACAATACTATCAACCCATTTCATTTAAAATTTCGCAAGGGTATTTTATTTACATACAACATTTTTTAACTACTTAATTGTTAGTATATATTATTTAAACTGATGCCAGCTTCAAATAGCTTAAAGGAGCCGAAATATATTTAGAAGACAATTTTTTAGGGTTCCGTACCTCAAAATAAAAAACGGAACGCTTATAGAATTACTTTATTGTCCGTCTGTAAAGACCCATTATCTCGGGCTCCGTTAGAAATATCAAGTTGAAACTAATACCTACCACAAAAGACTATGGCACAATAGTGCTGTTAAAAGATCAGGTTTCTAACTCAACGTGAAAAAAAGTTATTGCTCTTTGCGTAATCAATTTCATACACACTGGCTCACTGAAAACTCAGTAGGGTACTTCCAGTTGACTTCAAAACTTAAAATTCCGTACACAATTAAGTCTTACACACGCCCAAAGAAGAATCTGAAGAATGCACATAATAGAAATAGAATACACATATTTAATTATTCAAGAACGAATGATTAAATATATTTCATAAAGGATAATAATAAAGCCCCCGAAAAACAAATTAAATCTCAGCGAACTGCAGCACACTGTAATACTATCTAAGCAGCGGTAAAATTAGTTACCGAAAAATATACTAATTTAACATCTACCGACAAAATAAATAAAATATAGCAAACTAACGCTCCTTACGACCACCTGGTTTAAATAATGAACCTCCGAATAAATTACTGAACTTCCGAAAGAAATACTAAGTTAACGAAAAAAATGTTCTGCTGAGTCAATTGACATGTATAGGTAAATACATAAGTTTTAACAGAATTCATTATATGGTCAGGCAACTTTGAATTTTTATTCGAAATCTATGACAAAAAACCTGCCAATAGTTTTCGCTGAAATGTATTTTCAGTCGGTGAAGAAGTATTATGTCAGCTTTTTGATGTATTAATTTTTCGGAATTTTCAGTATTTCATTCGGTAGTTGGTATAAGTATGTTCGATTTATCATGATATGGGTGGCAGTTCAAAGTTGGCGGTTATAGTTATGTGCTCTAACGAAATAGAATCGATTTTTTTAAGTATCGAGAACGTTAACAAGGGCTGTCAAATCGATTTTTTATTTGATTGCTGTTTGATTATCCAAACTACTTTTTCTTAATTTCTAAATTAATTAAATTAAACGAACCAATAACTCCCGAGCTTGAGAGATCAAAGATTTTTTTTTGTTTTTCTTGGCTTTTTACCAAAAACAAACAACAATAACAAAACAAAAATCAACAAAAACTGTAACAAACGTCAAAACAAATAGCACGTAAACCAACCGCAACGAAAACACAAACCGCATACAAGATGCAGTCATACCGACGCGATCCTATATGATGGCCGCACCGATTAATCGATGTATTTTCGATTATGTAGTGTCCGTACCTATGGGTTAGCGTTCCGATCCACGCATCATGTAGCAAAAAGACATTATTCTTTTCTGAATCTTTTTTTGTTAAATTTAACGAATACATTGTGGTTATTGTTTCGATTTATAGATAAATAATTTATTGTATTTTTGCAATGATGATATACATTATTTCTAAAACCTAATATTTTCTTTTGCACCTGAGTGTATGTAGTATGGTGTGAGTAGTATAGGTGAAACAGAAAATTAAGATCGGTCACCCATATCATGATAAATCGAACATTCTATAGTTTATTTATTAGCACAGAAGTTTTCGGTAACTTAGTATTTAAAGCAGTAACATTCATAAATCGAACAACCTCATTTTAAATTTAGTTTTCGGACCTTCTATTACTAGCCTTTCATAAATACAGTACAAAATATAAACACTCACAATGTTTGTAACAACTTATAAAAACAGAATTTAAAATATATCATACAAAACAGAAACAAACAAAAATCATATAATATATCACTTACCCAAGTACAATATCTAGCACTGCAAAAATGAAATGGCCCTAGCTCAGCAAATGCTGTAGATAAAATCTACCACGCTGGTTTTCTACGTAACAATACCCTTTGGATACCTAGAATTTAATAGATCGTAAGTATCAAGTTGGTCGTTTACTGGTCGTGGAATAAGTTCGTGTTTTGAACAATACGGAACCTTAGAGCACGAGTCCTACAACTTGACAAGTTTTTTCATGTATTTTATTGCCCTAAACATACTTTAGTTAATAAGGAATACGACGGTAGTGGATACATTTTTGTTTGTGGTTTATTCTCAGAAAGCGGTCGGAGGAATTTGGTCGAAATCCTTTACAAGAGAAATAAGGCGAAACACCGACATCAGTATTGTACCGGCCCGTGCTCCCCAATACCGATGGAGAAAAGAAAAATACAATTTGTGGAAGAAAGCTACAAATATTTTGAATGGGCGAATATATCGTTGTTCGAACGATATAAACTTGTTGATCATCTGTAAGGTTTTAAGTTATGGAGCTTTTGAAAAACAGTGTATATTTATTCTTTTTATCTATACACTAATAATATTCAATATAAATAATAGGTTGGGGAAAAACTCTTTTCGCAAATAGTATGTATGAACATATAATAAAATCTCTTTGGCATTTGTATCTGGCTGGTTTTGGTACTATTAAAAAGTTTAAATTTTAAAAAAGATAATTCCAGACTCAAATTAGGTAAAATGATTGATTTTCATTTGCTTTTCTTACTGTTAAGATGAGTGAATCTAATGGAGAAATTCAATACATTTTAAAATTTTACCACAAAAAAGGTAAAAAAGAAATGCAAGCCGCGAAAAAAATTTGTGATGTTTATGTACCTAGTGCAGTGTCTGTGAGAGTAGCACAAATTTGGTTTAAGCGTTTTCAATCCGGAAATTTTGATGTCAAAGATGCGAGCGAGGTGCTCTGAGGGTCCTGTTACGGATAAAATGGATGCCATTTTTGAAAAAGTGGAGCAAGATCGGCATATCAGTAGTTACGATGTAGCTGAAGAACTGGGGATTGACCACAAAACAGTTTTGGCGCATTTGAAAAAAGCTGGGTACAAAGAAAAGCTCGATATTTGGGTGCCTCATGAGCTCACTGAAAGAAACTTAATGAACCGTGTACTCATTTGTGATTCTTTATTACGACGTAATGAAACCGAACCATGTTTGAAAAACCTGATAACTGGTGATGAAAAGTGGATCACGTACGACAAGAAAGTGCGAAAAAGGTCGTGGTCAAAGGCTGGTCAGGCTTCACAGACTCTGGCGAAACCCGGGTTATCTCGCAACAAGGTAATGCTGTGTGTATGGTGGGATTGGAAGGGCATTATTCATTATGAGCTGTTACCGCCAGGCAGGACCATCGATTCTAAACTCTACTGCTAACAACTGATGAGATTAAAGCAAGAAGTTGAGAGAAAGCGGCCTGAATTAGTCAACAGAAGGGGTGTGGTTTTTCATCATGATAACACTAGACCTCACATATCTTTAGCCACTCAGCAAAAATGAATAGAGTTTGGCTTGGACGTATTAATGCATCCGCCGTATAGACCTTCAGATTTCCACTTGTTTTGGTCTCTTCAGAATTCTTTAGGCAGTGTCAGGTTAAAATCACGAGAGAGAATCATTTTTGATCAGAAGCCCCAGAATTTCTATAGCAATGGGATCATGTCCCTACCTACAAGATGGCAGAAAGTTATCGAACAAAATGGCACCTACATACTTTAGTTAAATGTAAATAAACATTATTAAAAAATGTTTTGAATTTTCATATAAAATGTGAAGAAACTTTTTCCCCAACCTAAATATGTATATACAAGATAAAATAATAATAGTCAGCGAAACTCAAACCATAGGTAGTACTGGTCTATATTTTTCTATCGGGGCTAAGCGAAATTCGCAACTTTTTTTCACTTCGAAATTGACCATATCAGCCGCCTGGTTTACTATGAGAAGGCTAAAAATATTATTTGAGAATTTTTCATAGTCCCCACAGAAAAAGTTGTTCATATAATATAGGATAAACCTATGTTTTGAGTTTCGCCAACTATTATTATCTAACCTTATATATCGTCACGACATCAATCCCCGAGGGGGTGTCAGAGGTGTTCCAGGTGTGAACTGTGAAATGCAAGTCACCGATGATTATTACGTCCCAACGTGAAACGCTTTGTAGGGCATGCAGGTTTCCTCACGATGTTTTCCTTTACCGTTCAGCAAGTGGTAAGTATTAAATACTCTGCACATAATTTCAGAAAAACTCATTGGTGCATGCCCCGGCCGGGGATCGAACCTGGATCTCAAAGATTGAGAAGCCAGCGTTCTACCCCTGAGCTACCGCCGCCACTTTTTAGGGTCCCTTACCCAAAGGGTGACCAACGGGACCCTATTACTAAGACTCCGCTGTCCGTCTGTCTCATGAACCGTGATAGTTAGAGAGTTTAAATTTTCACAGGTGATGTATTTCTGTTGCCGCTGCAACAAATACTAAAACCGGCCAAGTGCGAGTCGGAACCACGCACTCCCATACAACATACATTATTTTTTTGCCGTTTTTATATATAATGGTACGGAACCCTTCGTGCTCGAGTCCAACTCGGACTTGGCCGGTTTTTTTAATAATATTAAGTAGTACATTTTACTTGTTTGTTTATATACAGGGGGTAATCTCCGAAAATACTGAACCGATTTTAAAAATTATTTCACTGTCGTAAAGCAAAGGCTATTTCTTGGACATAGGCTATACAGTTTGTTCCCTGGGGTCGGCCAGTTCCCTGGGGACACTCATTCATTAATTACATTCGCGCGGTTGAAGCCGCGGGTAAAAGGCTGTAAAATTATATATATATATTTTTTACTTCTTGTCATTGACCTCTGATAAACAACAAGACTCGTAATCTCGCTCAAAAAGTATCCGCGATGCATTTTGTCGCCGCTATGTAGTGACAAGATCGAATGACGATTTCGTACAACTGACATTGCATCTTATGTTAACGCCATAACGTCTTAATTTGGTTGAAGGATTTTGCTACTATGCACGTCGCACGTTCGGACGTTTACTGACGAACTTTTCTTAGAGACTGTGTGTCTTGTTGTTTATGAGAGGTCAATTGGTCTTGTATATTTTTTTACCAGGGCTTGCCTTTTCGGATTTCAATAAGGCATGGAAAACATTTTGGGGGTATAAGGGGCTTGATTTTGATAAGACTTTGATTTTGACACTTCGTACAAAAATTTATTGTTAGCTGTTCCATTGAAATTCCAATTCTTTTAAATCACGAGAAGTACAATAGGCATATTTTATTTTTTCCAACTTTATTGATTTATAAGAGTCTAAGGTTGAAGCAAGATCTTTGTTGTGAAATTTCTAAGCTTCTGCAACAATTGTCAAGGAAAAATCCTCGAGATCTCTTTATGCTATCCGTTTGTAGACAGTGGAATTGCCTTCTTCTGAATGACCGTCCGACCCCCGTTCGGGTCGGGGTACATACGTCCTCTTGAAATTCGTACCGCGTAAATTTGTCCCTAAAAGTATTTATTTTTGGTGTAAATTCGTCCCTTTTCAAAAAATATATTCATTATGTAAAAATTCGTCCTCTTTTTGCGTGTAGATTTGTCCCCTTCGTCTTGACAATGGATTTTACACCTAGGTTTCTATTTATTTTATAGGAGTACTATCGGTCACAAATGTAGCTGGTAGAGCTGATGCCGGGCTCGACTGTGGAGGTACCACCATCTTACTCGCAAATCCGCCCGAAGTTATTCGGGGGAGAGTAAGAGAACAGCTCTCAGGCAAAACCAGGCGGCCCACCATTGCCTGGGACCGATGGAGGGCGGTATATCTTATATAAAACAAACAGACTAGTGACGGGCAGCGGCGTCACTGGTGCAAGGGTTTCGGTACCGCGCTCACCAACCCAGCGTGTGTGAGTATGGGCATTTCTTCCAGGAGAACCACCAAGAGTGGCGAAATCCCGGAAAGGCCTATGTCCAGCAGTGGACGAAACAGGCTGATGGATGGATGGATGGACTATCGGTCAGAAAAGCTAAAAGGAATATATTCACCTTAAAAAAACACATTTTACTACTCTTTGGTTTAAACATTTTTTGTTGATTATAAATTGTAAGAATTTTTATATTATTATTTTTAGTTTAGACTTTGTAATTCGAACATTTCCTTTTTTTTATTTGTAAAATGAATATTGTAGCATTTTTATTTTTATAATATATTTGTGAGTATTTTAAAGTATCTATACTTTAGTTGAAGTTATATAAATCATTGATTTTTAATAAACAGAATGTTAATTGCAAATTTACTTTTATTTTGTTCTGATTTCACTTTTCACTCCCATTGTACTATGGAAGATGTATGTTATGAATTGAGGGGCGAATATTCTCCAACCCGTTTGTTCTACAGTAAGATTAATTATGGAATGTCAACATACAAACCGACATATGTTCACGCCTGTCTACCAAAGGGGTAGGTAAAGGCCACAGATTTCAATCTGCTACGATCCTGACACAACTCTCTCGCCTCTTCCACATCCAGTTCCATATTTTCCAAAAAGTCACATGGGGTACGTACCCAGGGCCCCTGATTTGATAGAGGCCTCAAAATGCCTTTAGATGATGTTTTCTCCATTTTTACACCAAATAAGGCAAATAATTTTTAACGATTTTCTAAAACCAATTGATTTTAATTGTGACAAGAAAAGGATTCACTCTGGTTCTGGCAGCCTCAATTAAGGGTGCTCTATCATCTAAACTGCATTTGAAGACGTTTTTGAATCGGTTTTAACATTGATTATAATTAACATAATTTCGAAATAAATATTTGACATTTATTGAATGATGCTAAACTAAAATAACGAAAAACCTTAACGCTTTAATCTACATTATGTAAATAAATAATTGCAAATGCGTAGATAAAACTAATAATGTGTTTAAACGTTTCATATTCAATAAAGGACTACGTTAAAAGTTATACACAAATACGAGCTATTAAAAAATCTTAAATAATAAAGTCTTGAAAAAGATAAGTGTCAGTTTTTCTTTCATGAAAACCACGGTTTTGCTTGGCACTGGCAAGGGGGTCCTTGGTTCATTGGCCCATTTGTCTTATAGTTGGGTTTGCGTCATGGACAACGCTATCTAGTGGAAAGCTGAGGACTAACAGTCATATACCAAAGTAATAGTTGCTATCATGTTCTGATGCATAAGAATTGAATTTTTATCTTAATAATAATAATAATAATAAAATTCTTTATTGCACACTATAAAATTTTTGTACACAGGCGAGCTTAATACTATTTAGTATTTTCTACCAGCTAACCTTTGGCAATGGGGAAGTTGTTGGGGGTAGTGCCATGATGTCAGAATAGTATAGATACAATTTTAAATAGATATATTATTTGTCACTAAAATACTCAATAAATTATAATATTACACTACATCCTAATAAACATATACAATATTAAGAACTAACAACATAATGTAATGTTTTATGTTATCTTAATCAAGACAAAGACCCGAAACCAGCTTAAAACACCCACTATAAATGGTGTGTTATTGGCCAAGCAGTGCATTCGCAGAAAGCCATACGAAATTGTACAAACTTGAACTTTCATAATTTAAAAAATTCAAAAGCCCCCAGTTGAATAAGAAAGTGATGATTTGCATAATATGGAAAATATGAACGGAAATTAATGATTATGTTAAAAATTGTTTTTTTTTTAAATAAATGTATATGTGCGGCAATTTTTGTTTAAATACGTCTTTGTTTTGTTTTCTTGTTCAAGAGAGTTGGCTGTGGTTGGGTTCAGTATAGTTTTTGTTTATTGTATTGTAAAATGTCCACCGAAGTAATTTCTGGAATGCTGCATACCAAAAATAAAAAATAAAAAACAAATTGCTATGATTTTAATAAAGGTAAGCACTGAAATGTTGAAAAAGCATAACAGTAAAAAGTATAACTAATATAATAAAATTTTATGTTATTTTAGTGCTCAACAAAGTCGCATCCTCTGATTTTTTAAAAATGGACTGGCAGCACTGGTCGCCTACCGGCTTTCGTACGGGGAATCTTTGTCGCTGGTCGTCTCAAGCGAACATATTTAGCAATATTATTATTTCACTTTGACCGTGCCTTCTTTAGTGCGTGTAGCGAAAGGAAAATGCTTAAACAATATTAGGAAAATGCTATGCTATGAGTAAATGCAAACACATTTGTGTTTAGTCGTAACATAAACGCTGCGAATCACATTACCTATGTGAGTACGCCGCGAGACTGCCTGCGTGCAACAAAATACCTAACACTGGAGTGCGAGATTTCGCGTGAGCACCCTTAATACTAATAAATAAAATTGCAACGACCGTTTATCCTCATATTTGCACAATTTAACTTTATAATGTTTACAGTATGTAGTTTGAATTTACGCAAAGTTTAGCTTATATTTTAATAAAAATAACCAACGAACGCATTTTCCACAGTATACGGTATACTGACATTCAAAGGACTCCAATCTCTGTGTGCACAGGGGCACCTGCATCTGCGTAGCCTAAGACGGCCCTGACCACAACCATACATCAAGTCATAGACGGACAAACCTTCACTAATGGTTTCCATTCAGAGACGGTCAAAAATCTCCACTTCTATCGAAGCCATCAGATCAAAGCCTCAATAAACCGTCACGTGAAACAATTTTATTTAAGCAAACACAAGCGGGGTCTAAGAGGCCCCGCGGGGATCAATCAGGACGGGTCTGGGAGACCCCTAACGCAATTGTTCGGAAGCTCCTGGTTACGGCCTATTTTGGCTAGTACCCGGAGGTTGGACCTTTGAAAGTGAAATATAAATAAACGTTATGAGTTATTGTGCAGGCAGGCGTGCTGGGTTTGCCTTAATCACTACATTGTTGAAGTTAGCGCTGAACTTTTTTGCACTAACTTGCTAGGGTTGCCACCTCCTATCCCTTTGGTTCCTTGAGACGGACTATCTCAAAATAAAAACAAGAAATATTTATCATAATTTTATTAAAAACATTCAATTTTAAAATTTACATGTATCTGTAATTCTTCTGTGGCCTGTTCTTCATTGTAAAGAATTCTTTCCTTCAAAAACTTTACATTTAAAAAAAAAAAAAAAAAAAAAAAAAAACATACGTTTACATACGTAAAATGTACGTAATATTTTATATACCCGGCATTCAAACAATTTCCTATTTGACCCCGACGTATTCGCGCGCCAGTTTGAAATTCCGAAAAATTTAAATATTTCCGAGAGCCGGGAGATTTTTATTTTCAGGGTCCTATTTCGGGTGACTCCCGGAAATCTGGGAAAAGTGGCAGCCCTAGACGGCCTGTTGGCCGTCGTCGAATGTTTGCAGTTGTATAGCTATATGTATGACCAATATTCGGCAGGGCGCCTCACAAGTGAGTGAAGGTACTATTTGGACATTACCTCTGAATATATAAATGTAGAGTTTCTTTCTCTAGCTAGAGGAACCTTACCTACTCGTATATTCCACTCTTTTTATTTCAAGGTATATACGGATTGATATTAATAAAGTTACTCGTACTAAGACCATCCATCAGCCTGACATCATCCACTGCTGGACATAGGCCTTTCCAAGATTTCACTACTTTTGCCACTCTTGGCGTTCCTCCGTCCTGCTCAACCGGCAACCGCACCCGCAAAAAGACATTTACTGGTTTGGTAGATTTATTTTAAACTAGCTTTTGGCCGCGGCTCTACCCGCGTGTTATTCGGTTTAACGACATGCTTTTTTCCGGGATAAAAAGTAGTCTATGTGTTCAGTTCGGGTATAAGCTATATCCATTCTAAATTTCATCCAAATCCGTCCAGCCGTTTCAGCGTGAAAGAGTAACAAACATACATACACACACAAACTTTCGCATTTATAATATTAGTGTGATAGTGTGATTACGTCAAAAGTTGGGTTTTAGGATCATGATTTCAAAATTGTGTTCGAAACTATAAATTTTTATTTATCTTGGTACATAAAAATACACTTAGTTTTTTGAAAAGATCTATCCATCCATCCATCAGCCTGTTTCGTCCATTGCTGGACATAGGCCTTTCCAGGTGGTTACGCGCTTTCGTTGTTCACATGAAATGTGTGTTGACGCCATCTAGGGTGAAATGTGTGAACCTTTTAGCTCGCCAAAATGGCGCACGCAGCGTCGTAGATGCTCCGACAATCCCCAAAGACTTCCGAACGCACACGATTGTTCGGATTGTAACGGACGAAAAAACAGACGCTTCCCAAACGCCTACAAGCCTACAACCGCATTATATTTTCCAAATAATTATATTTCTTGGGGGCCCTCACGCGCTCGCTGCTATCAGCTGCTGTTCTTGAACTATTCTCGTGCTGTGCTGTGCTGTGCTATATGTGCAACAACAATGTATATTACCAAGGAGGTTTGCTGCTGCGTTTGCACCAGAAGAAGGATCCAGGCCAATTATCGGTGAGTGCATTTTTACCCTTGGCTAGTCTCCATTCTTTTGTGTGAACACGGTTGTCCAATTTATAGGATATCTCATCATCACCCTGATTAAATTTATATTAACAGCTCCGCTACCGCATCACCACCAGGATTTCGCCACTCTTGGCGGTCCTCCTGGAAGAAATGCCCATACTCACACACGCTGGGCAGGCGGGTTGGTGAGCGCGGTGCCGAAACCCTTGCACCAGTGACGCCGCTGCCCGTCACCAGTCTGTTTTATATAAGGCCCGACAATTGGGGATGGATATACCGCCATCCATCGGTCCCAGGCAATGGTGGGCCGCCAGGTTTTGCCTGAGAGCTGTTCTCTTACTCTCCCCCAAATAATTTCTGGAGGATTTGCGAGTAAGATACAGTCGAGTCTCCGGCATCAGCTCTATCACCTATAATCGTTTAAAAAGATATTTTTTTTTTTTTCAAAATTGTCTTCTTTCGTGGTCCAACCCCAGGTACCAGTGTGTCTCCCCAACTCACAGTTCGGCACGGACCTGAATTTCATCGTAATTTTGTCTCCACAAACATTGTTAGGAGCCGAATATCTGAAAGCCGGCTTTTCATTCCGCCTGAAAAAACAACGTTGACATTTGTGTTTTTACCAATTTTTTCCCTTTAATTTATTGAAAGGATCCTCTCGGCTTCATAAATGGCAAAATAAAATGTACGGCTTACACATTGGACCTACAAACTAGTTAATATGCGGGAAAAAAAATTGGGGTACATGAAACGAGTCTCCCAAGTGACGTAAACTGAGATAATTGTACAACCTACTGATCACTCCGTATATCCCGACGCACCCCGGTCCAGACCGTTAGACCAAGGCACAACCACAGAAGATATATGAATCAGTACGTAAACTTCAAGGAAACCCCCTAAATCGATACACACACACAGACGCGCGCTTTTACAAGCCGCCGTCTCGGCTATTGTCGCGGAACGTTAGCGTCGGATGGCAGTCGCGAGCGCTGCACCGTGTCATGAGGCTGCTTTTGGATTTCGCCCGATGCCAGCCCTAACGCGCCGATCAATCGGACGTAGGTAATATCTCGTATATACCGACGTACCCTGGACCGTTAGACCAAGGCACAACCACAGAAGATGTAAGAATCAGTACGTAAACTTCAAGGAAATGCCCTGAATCGGTACACACACACAGACGCGCGCTTTTACACGCCGCGCGCCGTCTCGGCCATTGTCGCGGAACGTTAGCGTCGGATGGCAGTCGCGAGCGCTGCACCGTGTTATAAGGCTGCTTTTGGATTTCGCCCGATGCCAGCTCTAACGCGCCGATCGATCGGACGTAGGTAATATCTCGTATATACCGACGTACCCTGGACCGTTAGACCAAGGCACAACCACAGAAGATATAAGAATCAGTACGTAAACTTCAAGGAAATGCCCTGAATCGGTACACACACACAGACGCGCGCTTTTACACGCCGCGCGCCGTCTCGGCCATTGTCGCGGAACGTTAGCGTCGGATGGCAGTCGCGAGCGCTGCACCGTGCCAGAAGGTTGCTTTTGGATTCCGCCCGATGCCATCCCTAACGCGCCAATCGATCGGACGTAGATCTCGAGAATATTGTGGAGTTTCCCTACTGTTTATATATCTACTGACAAATCCGTTGATTTCAACAGGTGGTAGACTTCAGCTAGACTACCACTCATAACGAAACCACTGTATAATTAAACTAAGCAGTATTTTGTCTCGGCAGTGTCCTTGAAATAATTACCTACGGCCGCTCGGTACGTAAACATGCACTAGGGCTGACTGACTGTCTTTCTTGGGTTATTTCTGGTTTCGATATTAATTAATTTCAACATCCATACCCTGAACAATCTGAGCAATTCATATGATCGTAAATTAGTGCCATAATTTACGTAAATAAATCCGCGGGGGCGTCTCGCACTGTCCGTGTCCGTACGTAGCTGCAGCGCACCGGTTATGACTGTCACGTACCATAGTTCACCGAGATTTGGAAGCGCGTCGTTTCGGCCGTTTATATGAAGACGAAATACTGCTCTTTAATTGTACTGTGACGAAACCATGCCTCCAAAAGACTCGTCAAGTTCCGATATGACGTCACGAAAGCCGTGCCGGGAGAGTGGTTACTTTATTTACGAGTAGGTACTCTCTGGGCGAGCGCCCTTCGTCCTAAGTGTTATCGAGGTTTACAGTCAGGCGCGGTGTAGGCACAAATACTTTATCCTAGAAATAAAAAAATGAATGAGAAAGAAAATAAATGAGAATGAGCATGAATAGTTTATTTCTGTAATGTAGGTACATAACATACACGTATTACAATTTACAAGTCAAATAAATTTAAAACAAATAGAACAATTTAAATTAAGTTTGAGCTTCCTTATATCTAATACCTTTAAGATATTCAACGTTAGTTTTCCAAGTGGGCGTCGTTGGCCAAATCCTAAACTATAGCGAATAGCGAAAAATGTTTGGATTTCGCTATAGTTCATATAATCATACTCATACATATAATATTATAATATACCTATATGTGCTGTAAATATTTTTTATAATAACCAATATAAATAATAGTCATGTATCATTTTCGTTTTTTTAAGATATGGCCTATGTGTTTTATGTCAATGAAATATTTGGCTGGAATAAAAATATTTTTTTTATTTTTATTTATAATAAATTAAGCGTATTCATGTAAAACCTATGAGTGCATAAATCAAATAACAAATATATATATTTTTTGTGTATATATAAAATAAAATGACTATGAGTGTATAAATGATAATAATGTTAATGTAATGTAAATTAAATATGTAATAATTACCAAAAAATCAGTATTTCATTAATAATGAAAATCTTTTCCGAGGAAATGTACGCGCAAATGCTTTTATTTTCTTCTAACTTTTAAATACCTATTGTAAATTTTCAAGTCAAATATGTTAAATAAATTATACACAAATTCTTGTACTTTTATTCCACATATATTTATTTTTATTCTAACTTAGGCTACCGGTTTCGTATTACACATCATCGGGCCAATCATCATATTACAATCATCGTTGGCCCGATGATGTGTAATACGAAACCGGTAGCCTAAGTTAGAATAAAAATAAATATATGTGGAATAAAAGTACAAGAATTTGTGTATAATTTATTCAAGATGATATTCCACCAAAAACCATCAATCGAATCCATCCAATAATTCAAATATGTTATTTGAGCGGGAAATGTTTCTTTGGAAAAGTTAAATAACTTTTTGTTCAACAAGTTTGTCCAAATGTGGTTTCGTGTAACAATATACGAGTGTACACTCGTAAAAGTAAGACCATAATATTAGAAAACAAAAATTAAGAATTTCACATTTTGGTATTTGTTCCAAGCTAGGTCATTTAAAAAGAAACTGTTCATCTTGAAGTCCTAGAGAACCTGCTCAAACACCTTCGCGATGAAAGGAGCGAGATAGCAGATAAAACACTTGGGAACTACCCTCATTAGGCAAAATTTACTCTGGACAACGATACCTTACTATTGAAGAGGGCGTAAATGTGCAAAGTCTGTCTGGTAGAGTGAAAGAACTTTTGGTATATTTTTAAGACGGTAAATGTTGTAAGACAATCATTGTGCGGGCCCGAATTATTATGGGCAGTATAACGTGTATTTAACGTAATAATAAGCAAGATTACATCATAAAAAGTATGTTATTCCGATCAGTTTTAATACATTATTGTTTTCTGTCAACTCTTTAAATGCGGCGGAAATGGCAAATCACGTCAGACGAGGGAATAATTTGGTTTTCTTACAACAACACTTAGAAGAAATAAAATTACTGTCTATTGCGTTTAAAAAGTTGCGAGGAAAATGTAAAGTTAAAAAATTTGACTATCGATTTCGAATGTGTGCATGGGATGTGTTTTTACCAGCCAGTACCTTTTATGCTCTGTAGAAAATATCTATTGATAGAAGTATGTAAAACTTTTTTCTACTTTTTGGTCAACTGAAGGAGCTTAGAACCAGACTAAGACTATATGTCTGTGATATTATGTAACTTGGTGTCCGTTGCCATCTGGTTGCTAAACAATAAAAACATAGATAAAACTGAACTTTTAAAATTACCTTCAGTGTATATTAAACTGTTCACGAACTGTGACGTCACTTTAATCACAAACGTATCCTTAGCTTAATCGGAATTCCATAGTATATCTATGTTTTTGACGTTTGGCAACCAGTTGCCAACCGATTCAACGATACATAATCTAGGGGCAGGGCCTGCATTCGCGTCCAAGATAGCGATCAAAAGCGGTCGTTATTGATAAAAATATTTTTTTAGTTTCTCTTTCTACCGTTAAAACTATCGAAATTAAAATCGTTAAAATTAGATTAAATTAGACAGAAAAAAAAGGAAATCGAATCGGGAAGCAATGGATTCGTATTGTCGTTTTGTCAGATTAATAAAATGTGGTAGTTGGAAGAAACGTTTTATATCTTGTCAGTAGACACTATTTTTCGTCCGGACTACAGCCTCATTCTTCACTACAACAGAACTGAATACCGTCCGACTCTGAAACGGTCGGCTTCATTGTCTTCAGCGCTATAACTATTTCATTCCAGCGTTTCAGTACTGTTTGCATAATTTTTATTGGATTTCCTTGAAGGAACAATTTTAATTGAGTTTGTTAGCGTCCAGTTTCGTTCGGTGTTTCCGCTTTTAAATATAGAATTGTATTTGAGAGTTTGGATTTTGTGCATAATTGTTTGTTTTGTTAAAATTTTCACATTGTGTTTATTATGACTGTGTGTTGTTTAAGGATTTGTTTGAGTTTCCACTTAGCCAAGAAGAGAGTACTCAGATTATTGGGCGGAGGCACTATTAATACAGATGTCCAACGAAGTTGTTCGGACGGAGCGGTTGTGCGGGGCGGGACTCCGAACTGCTTGTTCGAAAATTGTATGCAGCTCGGTTAACCTGCAGTAATTGTTGTCAAAATATGTTTTATTTGGCGCGTCTTTATGGATCGTATTTTGTTCGATTTTAGAGCGACGTTAATTATTTTTTTCGGTCCAATTAAATGGACTGGATTAAAATGAATTAAATGAAAGGATTGTCAATAAAATTCCAGAATTCGATTAGTAATAGATCAAGGTTATAATGACATGAACTTTTAATTGTAAGCAGGGTTGTAAAAAAAACAGTTATTTTTAAAAAGATCAAAACATCCTGTTTAAAATAAAATTTTAAAAAAACATGTTTGAAACAAATATTTACTGATGTTTTTTTTGCGGCTGTTTTAAACATGTTTAAAACATTTTTTGGGTATCGTATCGGTAACTTATGTATATGTAAATTTAATTGAAAAGGTTTTTTGAATGTTATCATATCAATTATCATAATCTAATCGATGTATTGAGTGAAAAATAATAAGTGCTTTCCCAATAAACACGAAACTTAGAAATACTTGAAAATACAAGTACAGCGCCACGAGCTTGTCTGACCCTATAAGCTAAACTAAAATGACCTCTATATTCAAGAAGCGACAGTCCTCGTCACCGGGTCAGATAAGTTTGCTGCACTATACTCACCGACACCGTTCGTACTCGTCTTTATGTTTGGGGAAACCCCCGCCAGTGAAGGAATTTTAACCGCTCCGAATAATAGAAAAGGATTCCTTCAAGAAAAAAGTAATAATGACGACACATTGGAGATGTAAGGAAAAAATAATAATTAATATGCTAAAAAACAGTGTTTTATATATGAGTGTTTTAAACAAGGGTGTTTTATTCTCTGTGTTGTAAACATTTGTCTTAAACAATGCCAACCCTGATTGTAAGTAATTATGTTTTACTCTGTACCCAAAACCGTAAAACTAATCGGGAAAATTGACAAGGTTTTTTTTTTTTACAGTTAATGTGAGAAATAAATTAAAAGATTGTCAATGAAATTTCAGAATTCGATTGGTTTAAAGATCAAGGTTATTTGATTTTTGTATTTTTTGTATTCTGACATGAAGTTTTAATTGTAATTATGTTTTATTCTGTACCAAAAACCGTCAAATTAATCGGGAAAATTGACACGGAAATCTATTTTTTTTACAGTTAATGTGAGTAATAATTGAAAAGATTGTCAATAAAATTGCAGAATTCGATTGGTTAAAGATCATATAGGTTATTGTGACATGAGATTTTAATTGTAATTATTATTAATTATTATTATGCTTTACTCTCTACAAAAAATAGTTACAAAGTGGCGATATTGGTCTGATAAATTCACGATAGTTAATGTGATGAATAATAAATATTCTGGTACATTATGTGTCGACAAATTTATAGTAATTTGAACCAGCAAAATCATTGCACTTTATTGAAATATCACTCTCTGAGGTGATTATTTTTCCATATTTTCCAGGTGTGGAAGGTTTCAAATCAAACAAAAAAACAAAGTAGTATATGAAAAAGTGTTAAATTAACTGTCGATACGAAAGATTCGTCTATGTTTAACATGTATTCGACAACAGAAAAATCTTTGCTTAAGATGGTAAATTATGTTCTGTAAATTTTAGATTACTCGCATGAAACTGTGACGTGGCTCTTAAATCGAGCTCGGTTACTCGTCCATAATCACATCATAATTAAACTGCACACAAGTTGGCTTCGATTCCTGAGCCGAATAAGTTGATCCCGTCGCATTGTTTTTTATGTATCGGAAATATACCCAGACTCACCTTATAACTAACTCTTCTCTACAGATAAACCCGTTTTTCAAGATGTCTTTCCTTAGGGTTGTCACAGGTGTTCAGAGT
Organism: Ypsolopha scabrella; assembly: GCA_910592155.1. NCBI lineage: Eukaryota > Metazoa > Arthropoda > Insecta > Lepidoptera > Ypsolophidae > Ypsolopha > Ypsolopha scabrella. Next base: position 14,896,431 of record OU342987.1, read on the forward strand.
TCTAAATAGTCAGACACTAAAGCGTACTCCAAACATTAAGTTCGTTGGAGTCACAATAGATGATATCCTCAATTGGAGTGCCCATATTTCAGTCTTCTAGAATAAGAAGGCTAATATATATTTTTAAAGCTTCGTCACTGATAACAAACATCTCATCCAAACATACAAAGCACTTTGTCAGTGCTACTGTATCTGTACTTAGGGAAGCGCAGTAAAAACATCATTGATTGATGCACAACGTTCTCTATTGAAGATTCTTTTGTTTCGACCTTTTCGATATCCCACCTCGCTCGTTTATGAGGAAGCAAAAGTTCTTTCAGTTCGTAAATTTTATATTTACCAGACCCTCCGAAGATACCATAAATTTTTTTACCCTATATACCTGATAGTAACAAACGCATTGAACGCTGTCCTGTCCCAACTTTTAAAACTGTATTTGCGCGTAGAAATTTCTATAATATGGCACCAAGACTATGCAATAGATTTTTCAAAAATAATATTAAAATTAAACATTTTTATTAAATACTTTTAATGGAATGGTTTACACAATTAGAATACAACGACACTGAAACACTACTTACCTAACTTTCAATATCCCTATTTGAAATCAATCTAAGAACATTATATGCATACATAAAACATTACTTATTCACCCCCCCCCACACACACACACACATATACACACTCATCCTCACACACAACTTGTAGCAACGTTACCATTAATTCATAATTACCTTTTTTATATAATTTTGCTCTTGATTCTGTACTTTTTGTAAATTTTTCATTTAATTTTAAGTTTGAGCCTAGTTCTGGCCGTACAAGGAAACTTAGTTTGGGAACTAGTGCCTAAAATTGTAATGTCATGTATACTTGTGTGAATAATTTACTATTACTATTACTCGCACAAACCGACTTTCTACGGACGACTTTAACGTCTCAAGCCCAACATGATAAATTTGTGTATTAGAATAGGTTAAGATTGTATTGCAATTGTATTATATCGTATTTAGGTGGTAGAACTGATGCCGGGCTTGACTGTGGAGGTACCACCATCTTACTCACAAATCCTCCCGAAGTTATTCGGGGGAGAGTAAGAGAACAGCTGTCAGGCTAAACCAGGCGGCCACCATCGCCTGGGACCGATGGATGGCGATTTATCCATCCCCAATTGCCAAGCCTGGTGACGGGCAGCGGCGTCACTGGTGCAAGGGTTTCGGCACCGCGCTCACCAACCCGCCTGCCCAGCGTGTGAGTATGGGCATTCCTTCCAGGAGGACCGCTTAGAGTGACGAAATCCTGGAAAGGCCTATGTCCAGCAGTGGACGAAACAGGCTGATGGATGGATGGATGGATATCGTACTTGTTTTGTTAGTTTGAATTTTAGTTTGTTTGACATTGTGTTTTGAAATTTAGTTTTGCATAATTTGATTTGCTCATTAGTGTATCATGTCTGCAAATCAAAATTGCATGCCAGCTCTTTGATTGAAGTTCCTTTTTTATCTCTCTTTATATTATAATTTTTATTGCTCGTGTCAAATATTTGTACGCCCTTCAGGGCAGAGCTAAGAGGAGATCATTGTTATTTACACCTACTATACCCTTGGTTAAACAAATAAAGTATCTTGAATCTTGAAAACTTTTTTTAATTCTCGGAGCTCATATCAACACGAAAAATAAATAAATTTAAATGTCTCATATATTGAGATTTCCAATCCTCCGTCCCTTAACACGTCTGCAGTGCATTTCGCCGGCGATAATGCTATCTCTAGGGACTTGACCCCGCTCTCTTGATGTGTTCCCGGGTGCGACGAGGGGTTGGCAGCGAACGATTTAAATAGATATGTCTTGAACGTGTTTAGTGATAAACGATTTCGGAACGCTCGCGCGTCTCGATATTTTGTGATTGGTTTATACACTCGTATATTTTCTTGAACTTTTACTGCAATAATAATATCTGGAATTTTTAAGGACCCATAATACCTCAATTCGCAGTCCTGCTTTAACGCTTCTGCTTTTTAACTGTCTATCCTACTCTAATCAGATGCCGCGCACGCAAAAACATCAGTTATTTTGAAACCGCGGCTACACTGATGGTTTTTTCATTTTTATGTTACAGTCTGCAGCTGCTTTATACTAATATCAGTTACTTTATGCAAAGTTTCAGATCTAATTTCAAGTATTCATTAAATGTTTTTGGTTTATTGTACGGTTTGAAGGTAAGTTTGTAATTTTTTTCTATAGAGAAAATTTAATGGAATCAAGCTTTCAGCATCGTGTTGACATAGCATTAGTCCTCAACTTTATTATATATTAATTTCAGAGTGCTTTTTGCAGTATTTGTTGGTATAAAGCAGGATCATGAGAAGCGAAGTGAGGTATTATACACCCTTAATAAATTAAAATACAGGGTGACTTTCGTTTATGCAGCCAATTTCATATTGGAGACTCAATAAGTGGTCGGGACCAAGGTTCAATGACCCTGTTGTTGTTTTTTGTGCCTCTACACTTGTTCAAGAACAATCTCGCTCGACTCAACTAGTAGGTATAAGTCTAAAAGGGTCATTGAACCTTGGTCCTGACCACTTACCGAGTCTCCAGTATGAATTTGGCTACATAAACGAAAGTCACCTAATATACTAATACTAAAGTACTAAAAAAGTCGTATCTTAACACTGAATGTTTGTGAATTTTTAAATGAAATGGGTTATCGTCATTACTTATACCAAAACTATTTATTTTTTACTGTCTGTATGTTCCATTTTAACTCGAGAACCACTCAACGGATTTGGAGACGGTTTTCTTTATTATCGTTGTAGTGAACCGTTACAAATACTACTACGCTACTATAAGGACATATAGATACTATATCTCACGAAGTCCGTTTGGCTATGGTTGTGTAGTGCGTGCGTAGTGCGTGCGCACACACTTTATTCTAGTGTGCGTAACCTCGGGAGCGCTGCAACACTCGCCTAGCGTTGCCATCCGTCCGGATAAAGCCAGACAGTGTTAGGCTTTTTGACCTCTTGTCCGGCCAAAATTGCCTGCGTCCGGCCTTACGGCTTTTGTAGAATTATGCTTTTAACCAGGTTTTTCTGCATTTTTTTTTTTTCGTAAAGTGTTTCACTATGTTTATAATTTTCTTACTTTTCACGCAACACGACCGTGAGTGGTATCGCCTCCGCAAAAATGAGTCACATATTTTAAATCGCTGAGTAACATACATTGTTACTCAGAGTTTCTTGCTTTTTGCGACTATTATTTTGGTATACCAGGCTTGTTCTCTTTAATAGGACAACAATGGATAAAACAAAGAAACAGGTTGAATCTTGAACCTATTGCAAAAACGTTATTTGTGGAATTCAATTTAAAACATTGGTGTAATAACTTTTTTTACGAAAGTATTAAAGAAACTGAGCTTTTAAAGCAGGTTTCTGGCAAAGAAAATATGGTAACAGCACAAATTAAAACTTTTTAATTTCTTATACTTGGGTTTTATTAGATTTTTAAGCGTCCGGCCTTGCGACTCAAAAGTCCGGCTTTTTTTGCGGCTAAGTCCGGCTTTCTGATTTTTAGAGATGGCAACGCTACACGCGCCACACACACACACACACACACAAACGCGCTTATCTGTACACGTCACTATTGCAACCATAGACAAACGGACTTCGTGACATACGATAGGTAAGTATATATGTATGTACATATACATAAGTAGACAATTTTCAATTTATTAAATAAGTAAAAGCACATCATACATGTGTATCAATCACAATCAAAAACAGTGATATGTTAGGTGTTGTTTAACTTTATTTATTGTTCATTTATCCCTTTAACAATGAGGTATGTATATCTATATTCAGAGTTTTTTTTTTCGTGTTATTTATTTCTTTTTGTGTTTAATGTAGGGGAGAGTGGGGCAAGACGGGGTGGGGGGCAAGACGGGGCAACCGGTCTTGAGTGCAAACGAATTAGCCAATCAGGATCGCTTTAGCACCTGAGGTCGCGCGGCCATTACGGCAATCAGTCATCGAAGTGAGCGGACAATGACACCACGCGTTTTATTTGTTTTCTGAAAAAAACTGTTTTTTGCCAAATAGCTAGTGATTTTTATATACTATATAGGGCGTGTATTTTCCGTAAATAATAACACCTCGGAATTGATTTAAATGTTATCAAATGTGACAATAACTACACTAACAGGTAAGAACTTGTTTTTCTCTGTGCTGCGTATGGGTTTTATTCAGTTATTTTTTAAATTTGATTCGGCATACGGGGGCAAGATGGGGTAGGTCTTAAGGGGCAAGATGGGGTAGGTCTTAAAGGGCAAGATGGGGTAGGAATGCAAGCGGCATACAGATGTTTAATTTTACTGTTTATTTTGTTCTAGAATGGTGAGAAATTATAAAAAAAAAACAAGTAGAGGGGATTGGTCAGAAGAAAGTATGAAACATGCTGTGAAAAATGTGGTTGAAGGAAAAATGGGCTAAAGGTTAGCAGCAAAATCATTTTCTATCCCACAGACAACTTTGGAAAGAAAAGTGAAGCTTGCTCGAGAAAGTTTAGATAAGAATGATCCAATGACTGTTAAATTTAAGGTACCGTTAGGCCCAAAAGAGCATGTTTTTACTGATAATGAAGAAGAAGAGTTATGCAAATACATAATAGATATGGAGAGCAGGCTTTATGGACTGACAATGAAAGACTTAAGAAGTTTAGTCTATAGACTAGCGGTAAAAAATAAGAAAAGTCATCCTTTTAACAATGAAAAAGAAGAAGCCGGGAAAGACTGGGCATTAGGATTTTTAAAAAGGCACCCAAAACTGTCTATTAGACAGCCTGAAAGTACCTCAGCTGCACGTGCTGCTGGTTTTAATAAACAGGTGGTAGACCAGTTTTTCAATTTTTTGGGCAATGTTTACGATGCACATCATTTAACACCTGATCGTATATACAACTGCGATGAAACTGGTATTTCAGTTGTGCCCAAAACCAAATCAAAAATTATCGCAAGAAAGGGCAGAAAGCAAGTGGGAGCCATAACATCCGCTGAACGAGGTACGACCATTACAGTAGAAATCTGTTTTAGTGCTAGTGGTCATTTTATGCCACCCATGATGGTATATCCTAGAAAAAGAATGGATCCGCAACTTATGATTAATGCTGCCCCCGGAGCTTGGGGAGTTTGCAGTGATTCGGGCTGGATGACTACACAACTTTTCCTAGAATGGTTTAAAAAGTTCGTCGAATTCAGCGGAGCAACACCTGAGCGTCCTGTTTTGTTATTATTGGATGGACATAGTACTCATACGAAGAACATTGATCTCATAAATGAAGCACGCACTCACGGCGTTATAATTTTATGTTTCCCACCACATACTACTCACCGTCTTCAAGTTGCAGACGTTGCTTACATGAGACCTTTAAGCACCTACTACGATCATCAAATCACGGCGTGGCTTCGCAGCAACCCAGGAATGACTGTCACTATCCGACAAGTAGCTGAAATTTTTGGAAAGGCGTTCATACAAGCGTCTACGATGTCAACAGCTGTCAATGGTTTTAAGAAATGTGGGATTTGGCCATATGATCCATCAGTATTCTCTGAGAGCGACTTCGCTCCGTCTTTGATGACAGATATTCAGCTTAATGTATCCGACGCACCTGCAAGCGATAATAGTTCGTTGATAATGGAATCTTCATCCACAGAACCAGCAACAAATAATCAGAATGCGCCAATTATATCTGAAGCCATTTCTGTTGTGGCAACTTTGACGGGTGCATCAGTGACGCCAGTAACAGTAGGAACAGAAACATTGTCGAGACTTGATACTGCCGCTAGTATTTCTGCGAGTACGTCACCATCCACTAATCTAGCTACTGCACCTACTGTGTTACTTAATACAATGTCAAACCTAGAACCAGGATGTTCTTACTGGCTCGAAAACCCCGATCTACACGAAAGACCACGAACTCCGCAGCAATCAATATTTGGTGTTGTAAGTCCGCAGCAAATATTGCCCTTTCCAGCAACTAGAAAAACATCTCGCGTTACTAGAAAACGAGGAAAAACCGCGGTGATTACATCTTCGCCGTATAAGAATGAATTAGAAGAAACGATTAAGAAAAAGAAACAAGCGGAAGAGGATAAACAGCGAAATAAAGAGTTGAGGGAACTTAAAAAATCTCAAAAAAAACCTGCATTTAAGAAGAAAAGAGTAACAAAGAAGAAAAATGGGGCTAAGAATAGATCATTAAACGAGAATAGTGATACTGATACTGACAGCGATACGGAAAATACACCTTGTTTGTATTGTAAAGGGCTATATTTGGACTCAAATGAAAGCTGGGCTGCTTGTTCAGCATGCGGCAAATGGGCTCACTGCAGCTGTGCCGGTTTGGATGACGAAGATGCAGATACCGTGTATACTTGTGAACATTGTGAACAGTAAATGGTCGTTTACGGCGTGCCCCATCTTGCCCCCCCTATTGGTACCCCATCTTACCCACGGGGGTACCCCATCTTACCCTAGGGGTGGGGCATGATGGGGTGTATTTCTACTTTTTGTTTTTTATTTATTTTATTATGTTGATTAGACTGCCAAATACACGTTAACAACGAGGACTGATTATCAAAGAAGATTAAAAGAATAAAACAAATTAATAAAACTCATAACGGTCAATTTTATTCACCATCAAACCTTAAGGACCCCGTCTTACCCCACTCTCCCCTAACTGTTTCTTTTGTAGACGCACCCTCTGCATTTGTATCAAAAAATTATTTAATTTTACAGGGATGCAGTGAAAAACAGCGCTGTTCGAATCATTGCTTATGATCCGACAGCATTGCTGAACGCATGACCTTTTGTCAAATTAGCTTAAGATTTTATCTATTATTATAATTATGTTATTTTTTTTTTTTTTCTTGTTTGGCAATAAATGATATTTTTCTTTTTCTTTTTCTTTCTTTCTTATGACCAAGTGTGTATTTGGGACACATTTTCTACAAATCGGTATTACTCAGCGTTACTCTTGGTCGCCAAAACAAGCTGAGCGCGATAAACTACCTAGGGTTAAACTTTAAACCTGTCTTGGCAACTTAGCCCTTTTCGGGCTAGACCTAGCACTTTTTGCTGTAGTTGAACTCGTGTTTTAACGATTTAGCCCGAAAAGAGCAATCTAGCTCTTTTCTAGACCCAATCATGATCACTCATTCGGTAATTTTTTGTTTTATTATGGTAGCCCTACTTCTTCTTTACTGGGGAATTTAACAGAATCTTAGTATAAACCGAGTACTTTAGGATTTACTACCTAATTTCAAATTGTTCATCGTAATATTATATTATATGTATCTGTATTCATTTCAATATTATAATATTGACAATGTAATGTGAGAGAGAATAAGGGAACATCGATTTTTAACAATTTAATTATATACTTAATTTGAGACTGTTGCATTTTCTGAAGTTACTTACCTACTACAGTTCAAATAGACAATTTGAAAACGTTGTTCTATTTTAATTTGCTATGGCCCGAAATATATGCAAATTCAACTGCGATCACAAAATAATAAGCGAGTTTCGGCAGAGGCATCTAAAAGTATTTATTTGTTTAGCTCTTTTTTAGCACCTCTTTTGATGTCTAAATTTTCTGAATCTAGCTCTTCTAGCTTGTCCAATTGCTCTTTTTCAAAAGGTGGCAACACTGCTTTAAACCTAGGTTCAAACTAGAGAGCTAATAAGTCTAGATCAGCCCCGCACGTGTCGTATCGCAGTATTGGTCGCTTCAGTTCTGGGGTTTAGAACCCTAAATAGAGTTGTGGATGCTCAGTCGTGATTTTATGTGTGAACTTTGAAGATTCATCTCGTTCAAGACGACAGTTCTAATCTCGAGAAGCGGAGTCATATAATTGAGTACTATAAGGAATATATACTAATACCCGATTTCACAGTTGAGAATTTTAAGTTAAATAGTGCTGAACTTTGAAATACAGCGCTGTGATTGGGCGAGATTTTCTTAATTCAGAAACTGACTCTCGAGTATACCTATATGTAATACGGCGTAAGCTAGGCTGCTTATTTATATTAACGTCAAAGCGCGCTTTTTCGTGAAAAACCGAATGAAAGAATGAATAAATAAACACTTTATTCCACACAAAACAAGATATTTACAAACATACAAAGAAGGTGAGGGCAAACTCATTCCTATAAGGAATTTCTTCCAATCAACCTTGGAAAAACTGAAACATTTTTATTACAGAAAAAAAAACGCATCAGTGCATAGTAATAAAAATAAACTTACTTTAAACCTACAATCTAAATATAAATATACTGCATACATACGTCCAAATAAACAAGTAGCTTTGTCAGTAAGTCGTTCAGAGAGAGGAGAGGTAATTTTTTTAAAAGTTGTATTTAAAAGAAAACTTGAAATATCCTATACATACGTGTACGTATTTTTAAGCTGATATTGTTGGTGTCTGTAATTATAATTACCTTACTTATAAATAGTGAGACACATAATAATTACCTACACTTTTTTTTTTGTCGTTGATTGGTCTGAAAATTGTGTTTTTGTTACGACTTGATATGTTAACTTATTAAAAATTGCTGATTATAGATGAGCGCTATCTCCGTGTACAATCGACATCATTTCATTTCAGGTAACCATTTATTTTCAATATTTATATTAAAAGTCTGCGCAAAAATAAAGCTTTCGTATTTTTAATTTTGTTTTATTGTGTGTTTTAATGCTTATTTTAATTTATTATTATTCACTCATTCTAAAAGAACGTAAGTCGCAACTGAGGATTTCAAACTCGATGTTCACTGCCAAGGGATTATTTAAAAAAAACTTGGCATGTTTATGTTCGCTGTCAATGTCAATGACAGTTGATTTTTTTTAAATACGGAATGAACTTGAAAGCAAAGGTAATTGTTTTTGAAATCCTGTGTTTACCAACTTTTGATTTTTTTTTTAAATCTCTTTATTTGATAATGATTTAATTCTGAAAAAAATATATGATGCTCAGAAGGCCAATATCTCGAAATGATTTTTAGTTTTGTACCAATTATTAATTTGTAATGTTGTCGATTGTTTATAAATTATGTATGACACAAAAAACACAAAAAATATAAAGAACTATAAGTAGCATGGGAATAGCTGAAAATCAGCGTCATCTGAAAACTGTTTCAGATGGCACATCGCAGAGTCTATTTCCATTTTTGGGATAATCGTGAATTTGTATTGGTAATTATTTGCTAAAATAGTATAGTATATTTTTTACTTAAAAAAAAACCTTTTTCTTTCTTTCGAAGGAAAATCTTTAAGGGTTTGCAGAAGTTCATTCCAGAGCCGAACAGCATTAAACGAATTATGGCGTAAACACAACCCCATTGTGCGATCATAACCACTTAGTAAAGTTGATAGATATCACCCTGCGCTTGCAATTGACATAACTTGGAAATCAGTTTCTAAGTCTATGAAAAATAATCCTAAAGTTGATAAACTAAACTATCACAAAAGTAATTATAAACTTATAAAGCGTGACTTAAGGACGATTGACTGGCACAAGTTGCTTGCCGGTCTTGAAACAGACTCTGCTGTTAGTGAATTTTATAACAAAATAACCAATATTATTAAATTATACACACCAACTCATAAATCAGGATCTCAAAATTATCCTTATTGGTTTAGTTACTCCCTTAGACGCTGTTTAGAAGAAAAGAGAAAATATCATAAGTTATATAAAAAGTTTGGAAACCCCAGAGATTATGATACATTTGACACATTGCGGTCTCGTTGTAAAATAATGATTGATGAGTGCTATAGATCCTTTTTGGTTTCAGTCGAGGAAGGACTAGAAGATAACGTTAAAGTGTTCTGGCGTTACGTTAACAGTAAAAAATCCAGTAACTCAATACCACAGACAATGACTTATCATGGTCAGCCTGCATCGGATAACAAAGCAGTATGTGAATTATTTTCCGAATATTTTAAATCTGTTTTTGAAATACCTACTAATTCGTCAGTACCTGATAATACTGAAGCAGTTAACTTTCCTGTTTTGTCGAAAATTTGGATATCTAAGCTTGAAATACTTAAAAAGTTGAAGAGGCTTGATGCAAATAAAGCTGCTGGTCCAGACGGGATACCAGCAATGTTTCTTAAAAAGTGCGCCGATGAAATTTGTATTCCCCTAGAAATTATCTTTAATAAATCTATTACTTCGGGTATTTTTCCTAGTATTTGGAAAACTGCTTTTATAATTCCTATATTTAAATCTGGTGACAAAACTAAATGTGAAAATTACCGTCCCATTAGTATCCTTTCTTGTATGGCTAAATTGTTCGAATCCTTAGTATACACCCACATCTACAGTCATGTTAAACCTTTTATTACTGAACAGCAGCACGGCTTTGTCAAGGGTAGATCCACAGCCACTAACTTGCTAGTTTTTAAAAGTTTTATTAATGAATCTTTTTGTAAACGACAGCAAGTAGATGCCATATACACAGACTTTTCGAAAGCCTTCGACAAGGTTAATCACAGCATACTATGTTCAAAGCTATCTCACTATGGTATTCATGGTAGTCTACTTCGTTGGTTAGAATCTTACTTAACACATCGTAACCAATTGGTAGCTGTTAAAGGTTATCAGTCTTCTCCCGCTTTTGTTACATCAGGTGTTCCCCAAGGGTCACATTTAGGTCCGCTGCTTTTTATAATCTTTATAAATGATCTTGTACAGTGCATTGGGGGCGATTGCCTATTATATGCGGACGATCTCAAGATTTTCCGAGCCATTCATGATGCTTCTGATTGCTTGGCCCTACAACAAGATATTCAAGCTGTTTATGAATGGTGCTCTATAAATAAAATGTATTTAAATATTAGTAAGTGTTTTGCAATTTCTTTTGCTACCAAGTCGCCGAAATATGTTTATAATTATAAAATTAATAATACTTGCTTAGAACGAAAATCATTAGCGAAGGATCTAGGCATATTGTTCGATGGAAAACTATCTTTTAAACAGCACTATGATTACTTAACTGCGAAATGTTTCAAGTTAATAGGGTTTCTTACACGAATTACCAAAAACTTTAAAAGCCCCAAAAGTCTTTTAAGTTTGTATCTTTCAATTATAAGACCCCTTGCCGAGTATTGTTCTATCGTTTGGACACCATTTTATAAAGTTCATATTCATAATATAGAAGCCATACAAAGGCGTTGTATGAGTATTATATGTCGTCGATACGGTTTAAAACGTCAGCTACCAACATATGAATCAAGAACTAAATATTTCGAATTACAGCACCTATCGACTAGGAGGAACATCAGTGAATTGATTTACCTTTTCAAGATCATCAACTCTCACATAGATTGTCCTAAACTCTTAAACATGATAAATTTTAACGCAAAAATTAGAGAGCGTGCCCCGCGCATTTTTGGGCTTCACACTTTTAAGAGCAACATTACTTATAATACACCATTAGCAAGAATGTGCAGATCGTATGACGCGCTAAAAAGACATAGCGATAACTTTGATATTTTTTCAAACAACTATAGTTTATTTAAAAAAACATTGTGCTCACTTTATGAAAAAGGTTATTAAAATTTTATTTTTCGTTCAATTTAAATTTTGTAATTTTATATTTTGTTTGTATAATAGTTAAGTACTTAATGAATGTTTAATTTTAGTTTTTAATTGTGCATGTTGTGTGTATACGTTTTGGAAAGCAGCCTTGTTCAAACAGTTACTACGTTATTATAAGCAATTTTCGGCTGTAATCTGTTGTATATACCTTGAAATAAAATAAAATAAAATAAAATACGAAATTGTATTCTGTTGAAACTAGGGAGGTTATCTCGCTTCGCTCGGCTCCCTAAATTTATTTACATGTAAACCTAACATGCTCCTTCTCGCTTCGCTCCTCGTCACTTCTACATTTTAAATTTTTGTAAAAACCGGCTAAGTGCGAGTCGGACTCGCGCACGAAGGGTTCCGTACCATTATCTATAAAAACGGCAAAAAATCATGTCTGCTGTATGGGAGTGCGCCTGTCCGACTCGCACTTGGCAGATTTTAGTACTTGTTGTTATAGCGGCAACAGAAATACATCATCTGTGAAAATTTCAACTGTTTAACTATCATGGTTCATGAGATACAGCCTGGTGACAGACGGATGGACGGACAGCGAAGTCTTAGTAATTTATAGGGTCCCGTTGTTTATCCTTTGTGTACGGAACCCTAAAAATGTCAATCAGACAAACAGATTTCGTTGCTCGCAATTATTTTCAGTTTTTTAAAAAACCTAGCGCAGTTAAATGGGGCAAATATGGGGAAGCCATAGCTTACAGGGAAAAGAAAACGGGTCCATGCATGAAGAATATTCTAAAATCCCTTTTGTAAACGTTTAATTAAGAAAGTTACGGTTTAAAAACTTTTTCATTACCCCTTTGCAAGCGAAGTCGGGTAAAGTCGTAATATTTATCGTCATTCAGTGTGTTGCCAGCCGTAAGTACGAGCCTAGGCATCAATCTTTACAACCGATGTTGATTTTTAAGAGCTTTCTGTCACAAGAGCCTATAATGTTGTACGATGAAAAAAAGAAAATCACATCCCAATCCGTTGGAGTGCTTCTCCAGTTAAAACAGAGCCCTGGCCTTGATCAACATAATAGGCTATGACGGACGGGTGTAGATAAAATGACGCCCAAGCCGAAAACATGCACATATAAAATAATCGCGGGCGGAGCTGCACTCGAAAGGCTAGTTTGGCTATAAAGCTGACTCACCGACGCCGCTACATCTAGCTTAACCCTGCGCTACAGCGCTATAAATCAACCACTTTAAGACCAATAGATAAATCGTTATTACCTAGTAATAAAGGTTATGTTTCTTTACCACATAGTCTAGTGATGAAGGTTGTATAGTGAACTGACGCACTGGTTTCTGTCGCCGAAAATATGGGATTATTGCTTCGAACATTGATCTCTAAATGCAGCTATTTTATGGTCCAAGACATAAGAATAATGGGTGATTCTAAATGGTGTGAAACTGTTATTCAAAATTGTAAAAAATTGGTTTTATATATAAAAATTAAATATCTGTAGAATCATTGAACTGTAAGAACTTGCACCGGACAATTGAACAATGGTACATTAAGATATCAGGGTGGTAAGTATGTTATTACAAACGAGTTGACGTTTGTAAGACCAGTAAGACCATCGTAACGAGTTTGTTTTTACCTTAACGCCCGTGAATTAATGTTTTTCAATACGTTTGAGAGAAAACAGACATTAAAAAAACACACGTTGGTAATTTCATTTGTTTTTCTTCAACCAGTACCACGAAAATTGCGCTTGTTTGTAGGTTTGTGTTTTGTAAGTACGTATCCGTGAGATTTGCTTTTAATTGCAACAAAATTAATAAGCAAAGATGCTCGAACGTTCAGCCTTTATTAAATTTTTTCATTGACAACTCGTTTCCGCTCCTGCTGGCTATAAGGCGATTTTACAATTTGTTTTTGATGAAATAAACATTTCAAATTGAGAAAATTTAATTAAATTATAATTAATAAATTTTAATTTTAATCGCTTTTGCAAGTTCATTACCATTTTTTCTGTTTTATACGCATAAATTTTTTCATTGACAACTCGTTTCCGCTCCTGCTGGCTATAAGGCGATTTTACAATTTGTTTTTGATGAAATAAACATTTCAAATTGAGAAAATTTAATTAAATTATAATTAATAAATTTTAATTTTAATCGCTTTTGCAAGTTCATTACCATTTTTTCTGTTTTATACGCATAAAGGAGACATCATTTATAATATAGTATATATTATGAAACTCTTTGCTTGTAAAGTCTTAAATTGAACTCGTAGAAATGACTTTCAAGACATGTTTTTTACTGCCATTGAAGACACAACTTTCAAAAAAATTATTTAATACATTAATTGAAATTTGTGGCTTGAGAAAAGTAATATGTGAAGGAATTGCCACCTTAGTCTCCTAGACAACTTTTTGCTAATTGCAATTTCGAATATTATCCGCAACGCAAACAATACTCAAGCGTATTGTACGTGTCGTTTGTCAAGGCCGGATAAAATCACAGATTGTGTCTTGGTTGACCAATCTCGTAACAAGTAACGAAGGCGGTAAATAACTTTGCGTCCGGTTTCTGAATTGTTGGAAACAGTTTTGTTATAAGTTCTAAAGTATTCATTTTTCATAACACTGGAAAGAATTTTAAGGCTTAAAAAGTTAGGCAAAAAAATAGCTTCCATATAAACTCAAATAAAAGTAATTTAGAGAAATCTGAGCTTTAAGACATTTTTTTTCACAAAACGTTTGTTTCCCGCTTCGGCCTTGTTTTTGGGCCACCCTTACTAATCGCGATCAATCTTTTCGGGGATTTTCGGCCAACGTTCGGGTGTTTTCGGCCGAAATTTCGCAGATGTTTGTAGGTTATTAACCAGGGTGATTTACGTGTACCTTTAATTTGTTACGGTCCAATCGACTAATTGAATATGTCAGATTAAGTAGGATTATATGGGATTTCGTAAGGGTTGCTGTGTGGGGTAACTTGAGACATGGACCATAGACTCGTACGATCTCCTTTATTACCTGAACGGTTCAGGCTGAACCTGATATTCAAAACATTATAGTTCCGTCACAAAACGGAAATACTTAAGGCGCAATATGTATATCGCACAATAAAAGAGATAATCATATTTATCTGAAAAAGTGCGCGTACGAGTAGTGCGGTGAATCAAGAAAAGGTTGGATGATTCTGTTTTTTAGTTAATAAAATTTCATATAAATTCATACGAGTGCGTTTTAAGAAGCCTGTAGTCGGCGGCTTGAAGTCAGTCGCGCACGGGGTCGCTATGCTTGCTATTTCATTCTACATTCAACTTCGGATTATGAGCACTGACTGACAGTTATTCATTTTTCGTTCATTTCCCGAGCTCGTACGGAACTAACCGAATACGGCGTGCGAGGCAAGCTAACGCGAGACTACATTCATGTTTTGAAAAATCTCGAGAATGATTTTGGTAACCACTAATCCTACGATTTCGGGAGAAATATCCCAAAAATCGAGATAAAACAAAAATATTTTTAAATAGTATAAAATATACTATGCTGTGAGACTAAAATTATTTGATTTGTTGTATCGCTTCTAGGACATTACGGTACATAAACATTCATCAAAATATGTGTAAAATCCGGGACTTTATACGCTTGTAACTTTTGTATGTATTTGATTTTGATAAATGTTTTAGTTTCACGTCATGGATATTGTATGGGATATGTTGAAAAAGAAAAAATAATAAGCAAGTACCTATAAACAAGGATATGATCAGCGAACTGCGCTAGTATGGGAGTTCGGGCGAATAGAGTCGCCTTATGAAAAGGTTTTGTTTTAGACAATAGGTTTATATGTTTAGGACAGTAATTATTGTTATTTTTACTTTATTAGTTTGGACGGACTACTGTTTTGAACTGAAAAACGGCCTTCACTTTGCAATTTTTTTGAATCAGTGAAATTTTTGTCTATTACTTTTTAGGCTACGCTATCGTCATGAAAAGGCCTCGTTTATAAAATATATATGTATATTTTTTTTTTCAGAACCCTATCTGTTGTAGTAAGGAAGTTCTACTGTTTTAAATTCTCATATTTTTCTACCTATGTCACCTTAAAGCGAAGTTAGTAAACACCTCTGACACCCTATCGGGGATATTAAGACGTCTTGCTTGACCATATATATTTTAATTGGGACCTCCCACTCATGTCTCCTAT
Source organism: Ypsolopha scabrella (assembly GCA_910592155.1). Lineage (NCBI taxonomy): Eukaryota > Metazoa > Arthropoda > Insecta > Lepidoptera > Ypsolophidae > Ypsolopha > Ypsolopha scabrella. The sequence continues at coordinate 14,912,235 of OU342987.1, forward strand.
CAACAGCTCTGTTGAGGAGTTTTTTTTTGTCTATTTGGCCATTGGCTTGCTTTCTGCCACCATTTTCTGCCAATACAGGTATTCTGCAGGTATACCTAGTGCCACCAATTTAACTGTTCAGTAAAATCATACGCCGTCTCTTTCTAATTATACTCTTTTCTACCGCACTAGAAAGAGATGGGTGGATAATCCAACTAAACAGATAAGTTGGTGGCACTGTAGTTAGCAACACGACCACGGAAAAAAGAAAGAATAACCTGAATATACCTGAAACAAACACAATACAGATAAGACAACACACTTATAAAAAAAAATATTCACTCATTCTAAAAGAACGTAAGTCGCAACTGAGGATTTCATACTCGATGTTCATTGCCAAAGGATAATTTAAAAAAAATTATGTTCGCTGTCATTGTCAACAGTCACAATGACATGACAGTTGTTATTTTAAAATATGGAATGAACTTGAAAGCAAAGGTAATTGTTTTTAAAATCCTGTGTTTACCAACTTTTGCATTTTTTTTAAATCTCTTTATTTGATAATGATTTAATTCTGAAAAAATATATGATGCTCAGAAGGTCAATAGTTCGAAATAGTTTTTAGTTTTGAACCAATTATTAATTTGTAATGTTGTCGATTGCCTTCTATACTGAACTATTCACGAACTCTGACGTCACTTTAAGCGCGAACATATCCTCAGATAATCGGAATTCGATAGCATGACGTTTGGCAATCGACTCAACGATACATAATCTAGGGGCTGATCTTCCACTTGAAGCCGCCATGCGCATCACTGATGGCAGTTCCACTTCATCTGACTTTGAACCTTTGATCCTTCAGCTTATCTAGCTAGACTAGGGAGTGCAATCTTGCAGCAAAATCTTTAATCTCGGTATTTGCAAGATTTAAGAGGTCTAATCTTGCAAGATCTCGGTATTTTGCAAGATCTTGCATACCTAAGAATTATTCTTAATAATTATAAATATTCAATTGAAACTTGGTAAAGTTATTGCTCTATGGGCGATATAATGAAATAATAATACATTATACAAAAACAATGAATCATTTATTTTAAAAAATTACGGATTATTCTGAAAAAAACTCCTTAGAAAACACAACATATCTAGTGTGTCGTCTGCTAACTGGCTTCGGATGTTTCATGCTAAATACCCAGCAGCAGAAAAGGCCCGTTCTGACTGTACGCTTGTTGGCACTACTGATGATAGGCATTGATACGCTGACTGCAGGTGCTGCCCTTTTGCCCCGCCTGATTCAAACAGACTAATTTCTTGTCTAAAAAATTTATCGAATAATGAACCAGTTGCACGTGAAGGGCGTTCTTGTGGACGGGATTTCAAAATCATTTGTAATTCTTCACCAAGAGACAGAGGTATTTTTTCGGATACGCCGGCTACTAAAGATAACGGCGAGTTATCATCATCATCGTCTACTGGTTCTTCTGTAACAATTTCATCTGAAGATGTAGAGGAAGAAGCAAGTTCGTATAGTCGTTCGATCAGCTTCTTTATTTCTCTTTTGACCGAAGTTTTTGGTGGCAAATTAAAGGTGTTATCGTTAATCAGCGAATCAAAATCTTCATCGTATTGGGCAGGATCTCTCAAATAGAACAACGCTGCAGTCATAATTGTTCGGCGCTCACGGATTCGAGTCCTCATAGCATCTGCCAGCTTCTGTGCTATAGGTGTTGTTAGGTTTTCTAACTTTCTTACCATGAACCGCAAAGTGGTTTCAGCAGTGATGAGATCTGAATCTCTTCGACATAATACTTCAACGGCTAATTTAACCGGCTGAAACACGTGGTCTAAGTCAGACAAAGCGGCATATTCTTGTTCTGAGAAAGCATAGTCCGGATTTGTCCCAAGGCTGCAATCGATCAAAGCTTTGCTTACACACGTCATCACTTTGTTGAATCTGGAGATCATGTCTGCAAGACTCGACCATCTTGTTTTACAGTCGAGCACTAGGTGCATGTTTTTGCCGAACTCGTCATTTACATACTTCTGAAGAATGTCGTTCTTTGTTGGCGATTTTCGGAAAAGCTTTACAGTTTTTCTTACTTTACTTATGATTGTATCAAGCTCTGGTACTAATTCAACTTCAACTGTAGATAATATGCAATCAAACCCTTCAGAATCATTTTCTTCGGTTTCTTCGTCGATATCGAGAAACTTGTTTTCCTCGTCGTTTTTTTGACGCGTGTCTAAGTTGTCTTTTTCTTTCTTGTAGATAACGTCTATGATGCCTAGCTGAAGGCCGTGAGCATAGCATAGTTGCTGGAGAGGGTTTATAAGTTGTCCTACTTAAACCATTATACTAGCCCCATCAGTTGTTATAGCCGCTATATCATCATCCAAGGATAAAGCATATTCTGACAACTTTTTCTTTAAAAGATCTATACAACTCTCTGCGGGCATACTTCCGACTACCCGCACAAGCCCCAAATTCCAAAACAAAGCTTCTCCCTTCGAAAACGTGTGAATGTTTATATTCATAAAGCGTCTGTTTCTACAAGAAGTCCACTCATCAAAAGTAAGAGCAAATCTGTGATTATCTTTCTTTAGTTCCTTAAGATCTTGAGACACTTTCATCTTCAGAGTCATGCCATAATTCATGACTATTAATTTTATAGCGTTGGGCGATGTTGGAAGCTTGTAGCCTTTTGCTTCAAATAATTCTCTTAAATCTTTTGACGTACAAAACGATCTAAATGTCAGGCCATCTTTGGAAACCATTCTTGCAATTCTTTTATCCCTAGGAACTTCTTGCGAATGAAAGTAATCATTGATTTTTTGCTTTTTTGCACGGTTCTCACCTGCGGAACAAGATACAGCCGACGAACTGGTTGATGGCAGCGATGGTGCCGATGAAGACGTTGATGGAACCGGAGTCTTATTTTGTAATCCTTTTTTCTGCGTCGTATCAATTTTATGCTTGGCATTCATATGTACATGTAAACCTTTAGGAGAACGTGCCGATGTTTTCAGAATAGACTTACATAATTTGCATTGAGCAGTACAGCCATCCTCTGCCTTTAAAAAGTACCTCCATACTTCCAGCGGACTATTAAACTCCTTATAAATTACATTTGATGACATGATGGCACTATAAAACCAATATTTGACACTAAACTGCCTTTTATACAAATACAAACAATCGGCACACTTTGAGTAAATAAATTAACATGTCACAGTCATGAAAACAATTGCAAATGGCGAAAAAATAGACCACTGCCGCACGCGACACTACCTCACCCCGCGCAGGCACACCCCCTTTCACTCCAGCGCCGAGAAGAACCGGGAGGGAATTCAGTCTGCGCGCGTCCGCGCTCTCGCATGGTCATAGAATGTGTTGCTGTGCAATCTTGCAAATCTTGCGAGATCGCGCACGATTTGGGGTGCAAGATTGGTCTTGCAAAATTCGTGCAAGATCTCGGTATTTCGCGATCTCGGAATACCGAGATTGCACTCCCTAAGCTAGACAACACGCCCGGCCTACCTACACCAGACCGTGTCCAATGCAAATAAACAAAGGTTGTATCTAACTAGCTAAATCAAATGTTGAGGTTCAATAGATCATAAGTTATTTGCTTTCTGTAAATAATTCGACTATACCAATTAAAAAAAAAACGGTCAAGTGCGAGTCAGACTCGCATACCTAGGGTTCCGTAATTCGACAGTTTTGGGAACAGTCAGGGAGAAGGTATTTAAGATCTTGCCCATAACTGTATATGATAACTAAAAAAAAATTGATTGTACCACAAGAGAGAGACTCAAATATTTTTATACCGTACTTGAAATAAAACTCGTCGATGAAAAATTTAATTTTGTCATTTTGGTATCGTAAATTTCTCACCCGCTATGTATTTCCTGTAATCTTTACGAAATCTCAAATTACCATGTTTTTTTTCATATTTTTCGGTTCATTAGTTTCGGAAATAAGGGGGGAACATCCATTTTTTTGTGGTTTTTCAAAAATTTCTCGAAATCGGTGCCAGTCAAAATAGTAAAAGTATATATTTTTATACTCAGCTTTTTAATATCTAGAATTTGATACCCATATTGTATTTTTAGTATTTTTTATTTATTTTCTCTCTTTTGTATTAGAAATATTTTGAACAATGTTTTTTATACCGTATTATGTAGGCAAGTGAATGCTATTTTTGTGGCAAATTTCAAGTCTTTATCTTTAACGGTGCTAAAGTTATGAGGCTGTGACATACGGAGTCGTCAGAGTCTCACCATAAACCCTAAAAGTCATATTTTCAAATAGGAAACACTGTTGTAAAATAAAAATAAAAAAGCAAAAAATTATATTTTAAATTTACTTAAAAATGTTATACGTTTTTAACTTGGCACCCATTTAGACTTCAAGTCTTTTGACGGTGAAATCGATAACCGCACTATAATTATCATAATATTGAACTTGGCTCCCATTTTCGCATTTATATTTTTGGTGAGATATAGTTTTCTAAAACAAGCTCGGCAATAACAGGTTTTCTTTTGAAAAACGAACACTGGAAGAGCATTTTATTTGCCCAAGGGGAAAAATAAATGTAAGATAATCACTTACTCACCTCGTCAGAAAATCCCTACTTTCCAGCCCTCCAGTACTATTTTGGTTTCAATAAAATATAATAAATGGCTGAGAACTTAAATTTAACATGTAGGTGGAGAATCATATTGTGCTTCCGGGAAAACACATAAAAATCTATTAGAAATTCTCATTTTCTATCATCAAAAAGTTAAATTTTACTCACTTGCCCAGTTCGTTACAGTTAATCTTAAATATTACAAATATTGCCTAGAACCCAAGGGCGGACCCAGAGGGTCACGTGCCCCCCCTCCCCCCCAGACGGTCCAAATCATGTAAGGAGCTGGGAGAGTATTTGAGTATTTTGCTAGCATATATTTCAGTTTCAGGCAAAAAGAAAAAATCATGTATTCAAGGGTTAACACTATACCGCTTTAATAATATAAGTTTCATTCTGTGTTCTTAACTTCATTATCAGCACTTTTGGCCTACCGGTAGAACTAAAAGGTAAAGTCCAATGCTATGCGGGACACTATACTATCTGGCCTTTGTGCCCCACCCAAAAATAAATCCTGTATCCGCCCTTGCTGAGATTTTGTTGCGGAACTCTAAACAAGGGACCCTCTAACTTTTCCCAATATCTTGGCCCCTCGATGAAACTTGGCAAGGACATGAGAGGCCTACAAACATTATATTCCTGTTATAATAAATATGAACATGAATATCTTTACATCTCCAAGGAGGTGTTAGAGGCGTTTTCCTCAAACACCTTCTTGTTAACAAACCGTTAACTCTTATACACTCTCGTCTGACCTAAACGTATGAAATCAATTAGCTAGGCCGAAAGCCGAGCAACTACCCGGCTGCAGACCGAGCTCTGCGTCAGCGTTGCCAGAATTGGGTATTTTTTCGCAATTTTAGGTAAAAATTTGGCTGCTGGAGAAATTTTTGGAGAAAAAAATAATATCATGGAGTATTTTAAGTACGTCGTCACTGGTGCAAGGGTTTCGGCACCGCGCTCACCAACCCGCCTGCCCAGCGTGTGTGAGTATGGGCATTTCTTCCAGGAGGACCGCCAAGAGTGGCGAAATCCTGGAAAGGCCTATGTCCAGCAGTGGACGAAACAGGCTGATGGATGGATGGAGGTCCTAAAATCTGACAAAATTTAAAGCTTGTATGTATTACTGTCTTTAAGTAAGAGCCAAAACCAATAACGTTTTAATAATGCGACTTTTTCGAGGTTTCTTGTATGGGGATCCCGGTTAAATTTCATATTTTATTATTTGTCGTGATAAAGGCCAAAATATAACTTATCTGTGAAAATTTATAGGGTCCCGTTTGGCACCCGACAGTACGGAACCCTAAAAAGCGGGCGAGCTGTTAGTAATACTCTAGAACTGTAGTCCATTCAAAGTCATAAATATGTCTGTGGGATCCGTCAATCTAAAATTATGAATGTATGGAGACTTTGAAGAAACTGGTAACGAAAAAAATAATTGGCGTAACATTTTGAAAATACTAATCAAAATTATGTACATTTATACTGACTGAACGGCGTAAAACTTAAAACTTAAAATCAGTATTGTATTCGTATGCGAATCATGCGGATTCGTATGCGAATTGAAATTCGAATGATTCAAAAATACACTCCCAGTATCTTCACTGTTTCACTACAAGTAAGATTCACAATGAATAAAGAATCTTCCACAATGTGAACCGGTTTCGCAACGCAGAGGATTCAATTATTTTAAATGGTTATCGTGAATTATGTGTAATGCGTTGTAATTGCACGGTTTGAATTAATGCTGACTGCATTTTAAATAGAAGAGAAGTGTTAAAAATGAAAAAAAATATTTTTAGACAGTGTTTAACTAAACATATTTTTATATAAGTGTAAATATAAGGTGAAATTTATTTATGCAGCCAAATTCATACTGGAGACTTAGTAAGTGATAATAGGCGTGATGACTAAAAAAATTTGATTAGTCCGTCAGTTAGATTATCAGAAAATATTGGACACGTATTTTTTCTTTTTTCAATTAAACAAACAATGATAAAGATATAGCCCGCTGAAGTTCCGCGTGACGTCACATCTAGGTACAATTTTACTTAGAAGTGACGTCATTTTCCCCCACTCCCAAACTTTGACGCGCTTTATCTCTGTCATTTTTTGTTTGATTGACAAATACGTGTCCAATATTTTTTGATAATCTAAATGACGGACTAAATAGAATAATATTTTGTTTACCCTGTCTACAAGCCTACTATATCATGGACTGATGACACTTTTTGCTAATTTCACAAAATAAAATGTTGTCCTCCCATAGCATAGTAATTGACTCGGGACTAGTCGGGACTAGGCTTGCGTTAGTAGTAAACAAGAAAACAAAAATATTCGAATTTCCCAAAAAGGGTAATTGAACCATGATACCGACTACTTGCCAAGTGTTTAATATGAATTTGGCTGCATAAATAAATGTCACCCGATAAACAGGGTTAGTTCCATAAGTGGGCGTTGACGGCCAAATCCGAAACTATAGAGAATAGTGAAATATGCTCAAAAGAGAACTCCGATTTTGATGAAAATAAAAAACCGAATCAATAAATTTTTGAAAAAAGAATCCAATAACCCTTGCTTTACAATAAAAACATAAATAATATAGTGCATTCAGTATTAACTGGCGCGTTTCCACTTGAACATAAACAAAAGGGGTAATAAACCAAACACTCATAGAGCCCATTCATTTTTAAAGGAGCCGTTTTGTTGCAAACCAACCAGAGTTTATACTTTTCAATATTCATAAAATAATTTTAAAAAGATTAGGCGTATATTATTAAAGGAAAGAAAACATTAAGGAAAGTATCAAAAACGATTGAAACAGCGCCTGTCGCACGTGTTTTACAGGTGTTTATGTTTCATTCAGGCGAATTCACTCGCCACGACTTAAGGGGGTAACTTTTTACCTCGGTACAAAATGCACATGATAATAATGTTTTCGTTACTTTTGAAAAAAAGTATGCAATAAATGTGTTTTAAAGCAACTTGCGGAAATAGTTTGTTAATAATAAAGTCTCTACAAAAATTTCGTACTTTAATGTATTACATTTTGTTTGCAAACTTAAAAGCGTATTTACAGTTGTAATGTAATGCAGCTAAAATGTAACGCATAAAATTGAATAATTTTCATGTGGTCACCTAACTATTAACAAGCAGTTTTCGCGAATTGCTATAAAACGCAATTATTGCAAACATTATTAAAAAATATTCAAAATTAAGGAAAACAATATAATGATGTGTATTTTGCACCGAGATCCTCCGTTACCACCTTAATCTTATTGTTATTGCTAATGACGGTCTCAAGTGGAAACACGCCAGTTAATATTAATTGGATACCAAATAGTGTCGCTTATAGTATAAGGATCAAATTCTGGAAAGTATAATAGGTGTTATTTTGATGTGGGGTATTGACAAAATTATCACAAAGTCGAAAGCTGTAGATAATAGTTTGTATAGCACACCGTGCGTAAAATGACCACTTTACGCACGCTGCGCTTGCGTAAAGTCGGCATTTTCCGCACTTTTGCTATAAAATATTATACGATACTCGTGCGAGAAACTTTTTCTCAACTCGTGTGATTGCAGCACTCACCTTCGACTCGTGCCGCAAACTCACACTCGTCAGAAAACGTTTCATCGCTCTCGTATCGTAATGTACTATTATCGTAAAGACACTTCCACGCAAGCGAAGACGGGCTTAGTTATAAATATAGGACAATTTGATTGATACAGACAGCAAAGTACACACACTAAGAAACGAAAACAAAGTAAATCTTCTACCGCTCAAACTAATGCGGAATTTGTATTGAACAAAGGGCACAAAAATAAATCAAGTTCACTTCTTTTAGAACCTCCAGTATGAATTTGGCAATATTAATCAAAAGCACCTAAAACAAAAACTTAAGCTGAGCCACACAGGAAAGCCAATACCATCCATCATTGTCTCGTATCAGAACAAAGCAACATCCACCGGCACTCCATAGACTATAGACCATCTGCCCCAGTTACCAAGTCCCGTTACTCCAACACACGTGGACTCCTGTGCTAATGGACTATGACCTCTAAGGCTTCGCCATAAGATTCAAGTGAGCCGTGGTGGTTAGGCAGATAATCGCACCCCTTGGGGTATGCAGTATCGAGGAATGTAAGATCAATGGTGGTATAGAAACTGGTGGGGTAGGTATGTACCTCCGGGCTATGGACGAGTGTGTGGCTCTATCTAATGCTATTTTCAAGGAAGAAATAGACATACGAGTATGTTTATTTATATTCAAGCCATATAAAAAACTGGTCAAGCGTTCCGCGCCATTTAAATAAGTTAATAAGTCTTAATTGAATAAAAATTACAAACTTGGATATTTAAAAACGGATAGGACTCACTTTTTAAGTGTGCAAAGAGGCAGACGAGAGAGGGGGGGGAAGCTTAGTACTCGACTGACCGCCGTGCGCGAAAGTACTCCCGAAGAGTCCTGATGATGAGTCATGATCTCATCGAAAGCTCGACCTGTGCCTCCTTGCACAGTTAAAGTGAGTCCTATCCGTTTTTTAAATATTCATGATGTCAACTCACTCTAATTTTAATGAATTACAAACTTATAATTATCTAGAAAACGTATAAAACAAAACTGCAAAATTATGTTGGTTGAGTATTCGGGTACGTAAACGTTTTCAGTGTTTGTTGTTTTAACACAATATATGGCACATAATATACAGAAAATTTCAAATTCTTAACTAGTTTAGTTTTTGCGATATACCCCGTAACAAAATTGGTCTAAAACTAACAACTTTGATGGCCGCCATTTCTTTATTTTGTTATATAAAAAAAAATTGTACTGTACAGTTCCAGACAAAGCCATTCCTTTATTATTTTTATTATGTAGTATATACAGGTAGTAAAAAATATTTTTTTCGGTTCGTTATTCATGTAAAATAAAAATAATGAAAATAATGTAATACGAAACCGGTAGCCTAAGTTGAAATAAAAATAAATATATGTGGAATAAAAGTACAAGAATTTGTGTATAATTTATTTAATTTAATTTTATATTAATTCAATTTTTGGTTTAGATAAGGTAAGATAAGATAAGATATTTAGGTTCAACATTCTACATAGCATTTCGAGCGATGGTAGGAGTATCATAATCATGAAAAAATAATAGTATTTCTGAAACAAATTCTCAAATTAAGACTGAAATGATTTTGATATTTTTTTCGGTATCTCTATGGTTCTCCACCTACACGCCAAATTTCAGCTTTATCGGCCCAGCCGTTCTTGACACCGTACTTACTTTTATTTTTCCACGGAACCCACGAATTAGAAAGCCTGTCCTCTTTTCCCGTATCCTCCATCTAGAGATACCGGGCCGGTAGCGTTCGGTCCAGGAATGCGCCGATTCGGTAGATTATCGCGTCACGACGGACTGCGGGCTTGTTACCGTTGGTTCCGACAAAAGCGCTTTGAACGAAAGAAATATAAGCCGACTTTCGTTTATGCAACCAAATTCATACTGGAGACTTGGTAAGTGGTCAGGAGTCAGGTTTAATTACCCTTTCTGTGAAATACCTACGCAAAATAAAATTTTGACTTCCTATTCTATTTGAGTCGAGGTTGTTCTTGAACAAGTATAGCGGCACAAACATAATTTTTCGTATTTCACAAAAGGGTCATTGAACCTCGTCGTGATCACTTACCGAGTCTCTAGTATTACTTTACGTATATAAACGAAAGTCACCTAATGCACGGTGCTCAAGTGGAAGGTAACGCTTAATAGGATCACTGTAGAAGGACGTAAGCTGACGACATTCTGAAGAAGGTACATGTCAGAAGCACCTAGAACATGTGGTTTTATGCCTTGATTGATGTTAATGGACAAGAAGGCGAAAGAAGTGTGTGGGGATCGTAAAAGATGAAAATCTGTAGTTTCTGCCTACCCATCTGGGAGTCAGGCGTGATTATGGAAACCCTTAGAGTCAAGCTATGGCTATGGTTATAAGGTGGTAGAGCTGATGCCGGGCTCGACTGTTGAGGTACCACCATCTTACTCGCAAACACTCCCGAAGTTATTCGGAGCAGAGTAAGAGAACAGCTCTCAGGCAAAACCAGGCGGCCCACCACTGACTGAGACCATTGGATGGCGGTATATCTATCCCCAATTGCCGGGCCCTGTATAAAACAGACTGGTGATGCGAGGGTTTTGGCACCGCGCTCACTAACCCACCTGCCCAGCGTGCATGGTATGAGCATTTCTTCCAGGGGGACCGCCCAGAGTGGCGAAATCTTAGAAAGGTCTAAGTCCAGCAGTGGACGAAACAGGCTGATGGATAGATGATTGGATGTGATTGGATCTGTCTGTCCGCGGTATAAGTCAAAATATTTTGGACATTCGTATGGGATCTCCAATGAAGCGTATTTTCAAACACGTGTACTGTGTACGGACACTTTTTAGCATTTTTGACAGTCGCTAAAACTTGATTTGTACAACGCAGTCTGTCAGTTGCAAAATGCTGTACTTCATTCAAGATAGGATTAGAAAGAAAATTAGAGATTTAATGAAAATGAGCATACTGGATGAGGAGGACGGAGGACCGCCAAGAGTGGCGTAATATTGGGAAGGCCTATGTCCAGCAGTGGACGATGACAGGCTGATGGATGAAGCATTCTGAGTAGCTTAATTCCCATTTTAGTTCTAATGTTATTTTATTTGTAACGGAGTATAGTATTACGTCGTCGGGGCAATTCGGAACTTGTCGGAAGTATGTCGGCAACAACGGACAAGTGACTCGGTAACTGAGTTACGGTGCTTCCCGCTCGTGTCGGTTTATCTACGTGGACCTCTCGTGTGGCTCAAGTCAGATGAAACTGGCCTAAATGATTGACAATACTTCTAGCGTAGCTTCGGTCTCTTTTCGTCCGTCCAAATCAAGCAAATACATTATAGACAGTTAAGCCATGGGCAAGGGCTGATCCAGGATTTATTTTGGGGGGGGCACAAAGGCCAAATAGGTATAGATATATATAGTGTGTCCCGCATAGAATTGGACTATATCTTTTAGTCCTGCCGCTAGGCCAAAAATGTTGCAAATGTAGTTAAAAGCATGACACAAAAATAAACTAATATAATCAAAGCGGTATAGTGTTAATCTCCTAGCTCCTAGCTTTATTTGAACCATCTGGGGGGGGGGGGGGGTACGTGCCCCTGTGCCCCCCCCCCCCTTTGTCCGCCCTTGGCCATGGGCTGCGTGCGTTCATGCAAAATATAAAATAATGGAATCAATCGTTTCAATCCTTGGCTAAATAGACGAGCGGTTAAGAGCGGCCTGTACGCGCCACTTGTAGCGTTTCATGTGCAGGCTGATCCTTATATTATACTAGCCTCTGCCCGTGGCTCCGCCCGCGTTTATTCAATCTCTGCCCGTTTTTCAGCTGAGGCGTTATTTTGTAAACAACCCTTATAGGCTATATGTTGACCAGGGACGTAAATGTAAAAAACCCTATCCAAATCCGTTAAGTGGTTCTCGAGTAAAAACGAAACATACATACAGACAGACAGACAAAAATTCTAAAACTGGTAGTTATTTATGGCTTCAGGAAATACTAATAACACATTTTTATTAAAATATTGAATGTACAGACACGATTTTTTTACTACTTTATTACTAGCATAGATATAAGTAGTATATATTATTTGTTATCATGTTCGATAATTGGCTATGTTCATACGTCCATAAGATCTTATCTACTAAATTACAAGGGAAAAAAAATATTTTTAGTTTTGTCTTGGAATCATAGTTATATTTTTTATTTTGTTGTAATATTGTAAAATTATGGTTCCTATCTAAGGTGTGCAAAGTTTAATTGAGATCGAACCTACGAAGACTTCACATACACCTGAAGCTTTTTCTATCACAACTAAGCAGGATTAACTACCAATGTGGGCTACATTAAAAAAATAAGCATATATTAATCGCTACATCTTTCACCTTGTACCATACAACAATAAACTTCAAACAACGCCAGCATTCTCAAAACCGACACCTCACGTCGGACTACATATAACCAGACTTTAAGACACTTGCATCAAGCAAGAACCATCTCTATTGCTAAGGTAAAAGAGTTCAAACATGAGCCTTGATTGGTTGAATTTAAAGCCTTAGAGTGCCGTTGTACTTTGCGATTGATTCTTTAATTCTATTGCGTTGGATTTTTAAGGTGGTAACGGAGGATCTCGGTGCAAAATGCACATCATAATATCGTTTTCCTTACTTTTGAATAAAAAGTTTGCAATAAATGCGTTTTATAGCAATTCACGCAAACTGCTTGTTAATAGTTAGGTGATCACATGAAAATTATTCAATTTTATGCGTTACATTTTAGCTGCATTACATTACAACTGTAAATACGCTTCTAAGTTTGTAATGTAATGCAAACAAAATGTGATACATTAAAGTACGAATTTTTTGTAGAGACTTTATTATTAACAAACTATTTCCGCAAGTTGCTTTAAAACACATTTATTGCATACTTTTTATTCAAAAGTAAGGAAAACAATATTATGATGTGATGTGCATTTTGTACCGAGATAAAAAGTTACCCCCTTAAGGTTCAGCAGAAGCAAAACTTATTTTTGTAGTTTCTGGTTGTGTCTGAATGGTTCCTCGATTATTTTTGCAGATATTACCTGTAACAAACAATTTTTCTTTTTAGTTTTGTTGTCAAATTCTTATTCTTTAAGCCATTGCCCGGTTTTGTCTTGTCATTGTCTTAAAAGAGGCCTTCTTTATAACATGTATTGTCTCCCGAACCCTATCTGTTTTAGTTTGGGAATAACATTGTTCCTTTAGCTCAAGGGTAGAACGCTGGACTCTCAATCTTTGAGATCCAGGTTCGATCCTCGGCCGGGCATGCACCAATGAGTTTTTCGGAATTTATGTGCAGAGTATTTAATACTGCTGAACGGTGAAGGAAAACATCGTGAGGAAACCCGCATGCCCTAAAAAGCGTGTATTTGTGCCCGAAGAACGGCGATAGGGCTCACCACCCATCACGTTGGGACGTAATAATCGTCGGTGTAACGCGGGTGTGCCGAGTGTGGACTGTGACTTGCATTTCACAGTTCACACCCAGAACACCACTGACACCCCCTCGGGGGATTCATGTCGTGACGATATATTGATATTTATTTATATCTTCATAAAGCGTAAATCATTTATTTGCAAAGAAAAGGTTAATACATAGGATGGGCAGAGTAATATGCAGGAAGCGCCTAATTCATCTAATAGTTAGTTAGCATGCGAATATTTCAAAAATAGCAATAAAAATTAAAATGTCACATAGGTACTTATTTAGTTAGTTAGAATTTTATTTACATCATTTACAAAAACACACAAAGTCACCTAAAAAGAGTATACACGCAAAATCACAAACACTAACCAAAACCAACGAATCCAAGAATTCTTTGAGAGAATAAAAAGTATTTTCGATTAGCCATTTTCGTAGTCTTCTTTTAAACATATTTAATGATGTGAGATCGATTATATTTGTAGCAATTTGTTATAAATAGTAATACACATGACGTAACAATTATTTTTATTAAGTTGAGTATTAGGTTTCTGGTCGATGACACAAAATGATGACTAACCTATTTGGGTTTCGGGTACTTCTTAGATAAATGTCTTTTGCCTTTTTAAATAAGTTGGTATTCTGTTTGACAAAAGTAGCAATTTCAAACATAGACCCGATGTCACCATACCCTGTTAGTTATTTCATAAATCAGACATTACCTAACGAGGTATTAAAATTAACAAGGACACTAACATCTCTGTTAATTTTGTATGTCCCATGTCGAAAATGTAACAAGCCATTAGTAAATCAAACATTAAGCGAATGACTCGAAAATCATTCACTCACATTCTAAGCTAACCAAAACAAAATGTCATTATTTGTTTTGTTATTGTTGCGCATTGGGCACTTTTTTCACTAGTCGTATTATAAGTTTCGTGTTTGGTAAGGCGACTGATTTGAAATACCGTTTATTCCGTTGAATTCAAAAGACATCGGTTTATATTTAGTTTTGCTGGTTTTGAGTCTTCGAGATAGCCATAAACGTCACAGTTGCCGGTTGCCATGACAAAAATGTAAATAATGTGTGACAGTAAGCTAATCGTCTGTTACCAATCTAACGAACCCCTAAAGCGGTCATTAAGTTTAACAACTGATTAAGGAAATAAAACATTCGTTATAGCATGGTGGGACACTCACTAACTTTAACAGTCCGTTAACTTTATAACAGGGGTGTCAACTAACTAAAATGGTGAAATCGGGTCTAAGCTGACGAAACTATAAATATTTATTATTAGTAGAATAATTTGTGTTATGACCGCATTTGTGGCAGAGTGGTAGAGCGCTCGCCCGCTAACCCAGAGATTAAAGGTTCAATCCCCGCGGTGCACAAAAATTAGTGTTAGGTCTGCGTGCTTCGGAAGACAAGTTTGGGACGTAAAACTCGTCTGTGAAAAGCGGTGTACCAAATGTGGACTGTGACTTGCATTTCAGTTTACACTTGGGAACACCTCTGACACACCTCCGCCTTGAATATTCAAGTCGTGACGATAAGTTATGTTGTTGTAAGACTTGTAAGTTCAAATTTGTATAGTTTGTGTAATAAAGGGTTAACGATTGGTTAACGAGTCAACCGGCGAGAGCCATCATTTTACTGAACATAGCTCAGGGCTGAGGACCGACTGACCCTAGGTTAAGACTTTCTCTTTGCAATTCTGGGATGGTTCTCATAACAAGCGGCAGCTTAGGTATCACGTAGGGGTGCCTATCTGAGCATAGTTTTTATTAATAGTAAAAAGTTTTTGCTTATAATACGAAATAAATTTTAAATAATGTACAGTCAGCAATAAAAAAGTTTCACGTTTTCTTTTTGGTGTGATTCAAACTTCTCTACACTATGATATTATGGAAGTGAAATTTAATTATTATATTAAGGGCCAAAATAACAAATACATATATGTAGTGTTTTCGGTAAAATTAGTTGTTTTAAGCTTTAATAGTTTGTTACATAATGACTGACACCGGATTTGTGCGAAGACAAACTGATAATCTTTTAAAAATTGTCATTTTCATGAAGTCGAAATTATTCTGCTCCACTCTGACTCCAGTTAAGATTAAACTTCTGAATAAATTGAAGGATTAAAAGCTTCAAGGTAAATTTAATGGTAGTTTTGTCCATTTTGGTATTAGATAACCTCAAAACCTATAAAAGTTTAATAATAATTTTCAGGTCCGAACGTGAGTCGTTTGATGACAATGTCATTGGATAAGTGCAATGAAAGAGGGAAGGCGATATTTGCATTGTAAATGCAAGAATAACCCAAAAACACAAATAAATCTTAGTCTGTCAATGCTATACATTGATGAAGCTCAGGAGAAAATTCTGTTAAGTGTGTTAGTGTGTAGTATATACATAGGTAACACTAAAAGTTTCCGGAACTGGCCACTTACATAAACAATATTTAAAAATTTATTGCAACATTTGAAAATAGAACTCTTTGGCTGTAGAATGCAGTTTGTTTCATCTGACTGTCTTTTGTTTTTACCTTGTGGCGCCATTTAAAAAATTGTGTGTCTGCATCAACATGGATTTAACTCGGGAAAATTTTCGTAGTATGATTTTCTACGATTTTAAGTGTAATTTGACAGCTCAACAGAGCATCGCTCGGCTTGAAACAGCTTTTGGCAATGAAGCACCATGCAAGACGACTGTTTATAGCTGGTTTGCAGAATTCAAGCGTGGTCGTATCAGTCTCAGTGACGAATCTCGCGATGGTCGGCCGTCCACCGCTGTGACCAACAAAAACATCGATGCTGTGCGCCGTATGATTGAAACAGACAGGCATGTGACCTACCATGAAATTCGCGCATCCTTAAAAATAGGCATGAGTCAAATACAACCAATCCTACACAAACATTTGGGTGTGAGAAAGCTGTGCTCGCGGTGGATCCCACACAACTTGACCGAGGCTCAAAAAACGGACCGCGTCACTCGGTACAGTGCCATGCTTACCAGATTCAACGAAGGTGCGTCAAATTTGGTGTGGGACATAGTAACAGGTGACGAAACATGGATTTATTGCTACGATCCCAAAACAAAGCAGCAATCGAGCGTATGGGTCTTTCAAGATGAGCCGAAACCAACCAAAGTGGCGCGCGTGAAAAGTGCATCTAAGCGGATGATTGCTTCTTTTTTTAATAAAACTGGACACGTGGCTACTGTTGCTTTAGAGAATCGTCGTACCGTGAATAGTGACTGGTACACGACCATTTGTTTGCCGGAAGTTATTGACGAACTCCGTAAAAATAACCGTAAACGCCGTATCATCCTGCACCACGACAATGCTAGTTCTCACACGGCCAGACAGACAAACGACTTTTTGAAGACGAAAAATGTAGAACTCATGAGTCATCCTGCATACAGTCCCGACCTGGCACCTTGTGACTTTTTTCTGTTCCCAAAAATTAAGAACCAATTACGCGGTCAACGATTTTCATCACCAGAAGAGGCTGTCGAGGAGTATGAAAAACACGTTTCAGAGGTCACCACATGGGAGTGGCACAAAAGTTTTCAAAACTGGTTTGATCGAATGAAAAAGTGCATAGACGCCAAGGGAGATTATTTTGAAAAACAATAAATTAATTTTGTACCTTTAATAGTATTTTTTCATATTCATTCCGGAAACTTATAGTGCGTCCCGTATACAATATAAATAGAAGAATATGCATGTAATTTATACTATAGTCTGCTGTTGAAACATATCCTTTACTTTTATAAACTAGTCACTGGAACCAATAGTTAGAATGTTATATATATATATATATTATAAAAGTAAAGGATATGTTTCAACAGCAGACTATAGTATAAATTACATGCATATTCTTTATTGAGGATGGATATACCGCCATCAGTCGGTCCCAGGCAAACGCCATCTGGTTGTGCCTGTATATATATATATATATATATATATATATATATATATATATATATATATATATATATATATATATATATATATATATATAACATTCTAACTATTGGTTCCAGTGACTAGTTTATAAAAGTAAAGGATATGTTTCAACAGCAGACTATAGTATAAATTACATGCATATTCTTTATTGAGGATGGATATACCGCCATCAGTCGGTCCCAGGCAAACGCCATCTGGTTGTGCCTGTTTGAGAGCTGTTCTCAGTAAGATGGTGGTACCTCCACAGTCGAGCCCGGCATCAGCTCTACCACCTACTATTCCTATTAGGGGATTCTTTTTCTAGCTCACCATCCCAATTCCTCGCGTAGCTCCAGTGGAAAGCAGCCTTAATCCGAACACATGAAATTAAGTTCCAAAATGGCCGCGTCGAAAGCTTAATAAATTTAACAAATTTTCCGAGGCAGCAACCCTACCCGCGATCACCTTCTAAACATTACATAATTATGGAAAGTCAATGCGGTCATTAAACGCTCTCAGTTTAAACATGGTGGCTCTTTGAGGACTTGGTTACAGGAGCAGCGGAAGCGGGATTCGACGCACAGCAATGGCATAGATAGGCAATGGTATCGCAGGTAGACAGAAAGCGGTACTGACTGAATACAAGATTGAGTGCAGAGGCATAGTAAAAACAGACTAGTAAGCTATCTTCACAGAGATGTCGCCTGCGCGGCTTATATGTGTGCGAGCCTGCACGTACGAACCACAGCACGAACACAACGACAATATCTCAGGAGGTTTCTGGCGGTGTGACTAGGGTCGGCTGTGCTCCGCAGTCGCGCTTACGTACGCCGCCGCCGCGCTACAAAACAGATAGGTATTTTGTGGCCGCGCGCTGTTCGTCGCTTCGCCGCTAAATAAATTGACAGCCCAGCAGCAGTAGGCATTTAAGTCTCGCCCGGTGTATCAAAGAAAGGTGGCTGAAACTGGGTTCACATAAAGGGCACCTCCTTGATTCCCTGATTCCAAATATGTCAGTCTGGCTGCGCGAAGTGGTTACGTTATCTATTTGTGGCATCTAGAAAACTAGTTATGGTGACTAGAAAACTAGTTATTTATTTCAGGGACTCGCTAATATCGGCACTTTTATAGATGTTTACCTGATTTTCAGAAGATGCCACTTATTTGGTAAATTAGTATATAAATGTAGTGTAGGCACCATTTTCTAGTTTTCTTTAGTACAGGAACGCGATCGCAGAACTTTCGCTCGATAGAAATGCTACGAAATCGTTTTAATTATTGAAATGAGGTCTTCTTCGACACTTTTTTTCATAGTTTGTCAAATGGGAATGACAGACACACCACAACGATATTTTATTAGACAGATTTTATCAATATCTAATTTTTTTATTTTGTTTATAACACTTGCAAATTTACAAAAACTATATGGGAGACAGATAAACGAAACAAACAAATATGGTGTACAAAGGCGGCACTAATTGCTAATAGCAATATCTTCCAGGCAACCTTGCGCCGCCTGCCCAGCGTGTGTGAGTATGGGCATTTCTTCCAGGAGGACCGCCAAGAGTGGACGAAACAGGCTGATGGATGGATGGATGGAACATTTGGAAGCATACAGAGAGATAGATTGATGAAATAACATGGAAGGTGTAAATGCTAATTAAAAAAAGGAGATTAAGAAGAAAATACATAACAAAAAATAACTTATCTAGGGCATAAACTTACATATAAGTACTTACAATTCATAAACCACAAACTTACAATGAATTTTGTCAGTTTGAAATTTTGATAACTATTTTAGTTAATTTTATATTAATTTAAAACCGACATTTGGTATTAGTCTCAGTTTCACAGCACGAAAACAACTCAAAACAGATGAATGAATCACCAAAATCTTACTTATCCAGTTTCTCTTTACACGGTCTCGCTTGATATAATATATTCAAGTGGTTAGCTATTATTGTATCTTCCATACCTTAGACCGCACCCCAAAACCTCTTTCCACGTGCTGGCCATAAATAATGCCCACGGAGGCCATTAGACACTGGTGTACATCCAGCCGATAATTTATATCACTAGATATTAGGTAATATTGGCCAGTGGATCTTGGGCTCTGCTGTTGCCTTTGGGAGAGTGGATCCAAACCTGTTTTATAGTGGATTTTGTACTAATAAGGAACACTGGTGCTAAACGCAGGGGTGGTAAAGGCGCAGTTTATTCTGAAAAGTGTCCCCAGTTTTATTGAGTCCTCAAAGGAACAAATTTCAAGGTTTCGTATGTTTTACTTGTTTACGAATAACAGTGAAAATTGAAATAGAAGTTTATTTATTGGCCACAAAACAAAAATTTAAATTAATAACTTAATCATCCTGATTATCATTCTGTTTGCAAAATAGATCAATCTCAGCGTTTGCTGTAAGTTAAGAACGTTACAGCGCTGATTTTCAGATTGACCCGAACATTCAATTGCAGGTAGACACAAGACTAAAAGATATAATTAAAATTTGGAATAATGGACAACACAAAGGATTCATTAACAAAACACACATATGAAACATATAGTGGCTTTGGTTTTATATTTATATACTTACAGACTCCACAGATTAAAAACAAACTTACTTACGTTTTCCAGAATACATTGGGCCTCTCGAAAAGTGTATCCCAATGACCATAGTTACCTCCTTGGATTTGAAGTGTTCATGGCATTTCCATGTTAGTGGTCGTTCACTAATCACGCCATGTTTTTTAGCAACTTTTTAACCCTCTCTCCCCCTCGTGATACGTGGTGAGGTTTTAGACTACCCCCCTATCCACAATCACGTGTATTGTTTTGGAGAAAAGGATCTGAAAAAATCAAGTCTAGTTACGGACCATATATCGGCCAGTGTGCGCCGCTTCTCGGTTTAGAAATCGCGCAAAAAAACCTCCCCCATCCCCCTTGTGATATTTCGTGCTTTTTTCCGAACCCCCCCTCCTTTTGAGCCTCCCGTGATTAATGGACGATCCCTTATTGCTTAATAAGGGTGCATAATACCTCACTTCGCTCCGCATGATCCTGCTTTATACCAGCAAATACTGCAACAAGCAGTCTGAAATTAATATAATATGGTAAAGTTGAGGACTAATGCTATGTCAACACGATGCTGAAAGCTTGATTCCATTAAACTTTCTCTATAGAAAAAAATTACAAACTTACCTCCAAAAAGTACAATAAACCGATAGCATTCAATGAATACTTGAAATTAGATCTGAAACTTTGCATAATATAACTGATATTAGTATAAAGCAGCTGCAGACTGTAACATAAAAATGAAAAAACCATCAGTGTAGCCGCGATTTCAAAATAACTGATGTTTTTACGTGCGAGGCATCTGATTAGAGTAGGATAGACAGTTAAAAAGCAGAAGCGTTAGAGCAGGACTGCGAATTGAGGTATTATGCGCCCTTGAAGCTCACTCGCCGAGAAACAACGAGGCATTAATCAGTCTTTCCAGGGAAAAATCTACGGAAGCCAGTAACGGACGAATACCTGATACTGCGCAAACGCCTAATTACAATGTATGATAATTTTCACCAAGTGCCGAGAAAAACAACAATTAACTCCTAAGTATCCTGAATTTTTGCTCAGAACACATTTTGGACATTAGTCGTTACCTTGGTCTCATAAAATATCCTTTAGCTACTAATTTGGCCGAGTACCACCACCGTACCACCACAAAATACGGGTACGGAACCCTAAAAATATAAATATCAACAATATATAATAGATGCTAAAGCAACATTAAGGTGACAAAAAACAAGGCGCTAAACTGGTACCGCCTGACAAATAATTTAGCACCTTCTGAGTACGGAACCCTAAAAATGACTTATTTTTGGGTTGACCCTTATGGGTTAGCTTCTGTAAGACACCAAAACGTTTACCTGCACAACCTGATACCACAGAAGAAATATGAATCAGTACTTAAACTTCAAGGAAACGCCCTAAATCGATACACACACACAGACGCGTGCTTTTACACCCCGTCTCGGCTATTGTCGCGGAACGTTAGCGTCAGATGGCAGTCGCGAGCACTGCACCGTCGTGTGTGTCATAAGGTTGCTTTTAGATTTCGCCCGATGCCAGCCATGATGCGCCTATCGGGCATAGGCTTAGAACATATAACACGGGACTAGGCAAGCGCACTTATCCCCCTCTGCTGTTCATGTAAGTTTGCTTGTGTGCGCGTTTTGTGTTTGTGTTGCAGCTTTTGATTTTGTGTGACATATCACTGTTTCGCAGGAGTGTGCGTGAATGAGTAAATGTGTGCTGTGCGTGTTTACCTCCCCTCCCGGGGAAAACGGCAGAATAATTTCAGTACTAAGAGTCGCGCTTTGCCAGGTCCCGTGTTAGATGGTCTAAGGGCGTAGGTAATTATCTCGAGAATACCGCGGAGTTTCCCTACTGTTTATATATCTACTGTGCTAATACCCTTCAAAAATGACACATCAGCCGTCCTTGCCTTCGGAAGTAACTTTATGGGCACTAAAAAGGATCTCATTTGCCTAATGGCGTCCACGTTTGCTGGTTTTAAGATCAAATGTGGTAAAGCAGATTTTCGATGAGCGAGCGGTAAAAGCCGTTTAGCGTTTGATTTTTACAGTATTCAATCAAATCATTTCTTCTGTAATGTATGTACATTATAAATATTATAATACATGTTCATTCTAATCATAGACAAACTCGTAATAGTTTGTCTACTCAGATAAAGAGACTAAATAACTACTCGTTCTATGTCTATGTTTGTCTACTATTCTATTTTCTTTTTTAATAGGCATGATGACAAAAAAAAATTATTAGTCCGTCAGTTAGATTATCAGAAAATATTGGACACGTATTTTTTCTTTTTTCAATTAAGCAAACAATGATGAAGATATAGCCCGCTGATGTTCTGCGTGACGTCACTTCTAGGTACAATTTTACTTAGAAGTGACGTCATTTTCCCCCACTCCCAAACTTTGACGCGCTTTATCTCTGTCATTGTTTGTTTGATTGACAAAAGACAAAATACGTGTCCAATGTTTTTTGGTAATCTAAATGACGGACTAAATAGAATAATATTTTGTTTGCCCTGTGTACAAGCCAATTGGACTCGCGCACAAAGGCTTACGCTTAGCGCTATCTATCATTACGTTATATTACTATGAATTAACCTAGGTTCGAAAAGGTTGACAAGCTGCTCTTAGCGTCATCTATCATCTCGATAAAAGCTGTCAAACAAGTCTCAGGTGGCGCTTTATTGTGTGGGATGGGGACCTTGGGTTTAACTGTTTTTTTTTAATGTTTATTATTCATCGTGAATATTCGTGATAGAGACCACAATACTCGTAATCCGTATTCTGTGAAAATTCCAATCTTCTAAGTACAATAGTATGTAGTACGGTTGAATTATCAAAATGATGTCAATTCATGAGATGTCTTCAAATTGTTATGGATCTCCCGATTATTGTACAATATAAGTTTTTAGACATTTATCTGCAGATTTAATACGGTAAGTGTTACTTGCTGAACGGTGAAGGAAAACATCGAGAGGAAACCTGCATGCCCTAATTTCTGCCCGAAGAACGGCGATAGGGCTCGTTGGGACGTAATAATCGTCGGTGAAACGCGGGTGTGCCGAGTACGGACTGTGACTTGCAATTCACGGTTCACACACGGAACACCTCTGACACCCCCTCGGGGATTCATGTCGTGACGATATGTATTAAGAATCGTTGATGCAGTATTTTAACGTTATTTAAAGCGAATGTACAAAAATAATTCAAAAATATTTTTGTGGATCACAGAGTTCGTTCCTGTAATTCAATACAAACTAAAAGTTCCATGCTTAGGGTTGCCAATTTATTTTTTTATGAAAGGGTTAAATAAAACTATCGAATGACATTATTCTCATAATATAACTTGATCACGTAGGGTTTTCGACGGACCGCTCTCAGTAGAAATAATAAAAATACATATTCTATAAACATCACATATCCAAGTTCTAAAGTATTTACCCTAACAGTTCTAGAACATTATTTAAATTGTCTACAGTAAAAGGCTTAAGCCATAGACAATCTAGAGTCCAAACTCAGCAGACTTTCTCTTTGTTCACAACTACTTCAACAATGTTTAGAACATATTTAACAACAAGCAGGTGCTTCTGAAATCGTAAAACTTTTAAACTATTTCGTTCATGTTGAGTTTAGTTTACGATTTTGTGTTAAGGTTTATAGTTTTCCAAAAAGTATGAGGTGTATAAAATGTCAACAACGTAAACAGAAACCAATCCGTAGATAATTTTAATGTAGAAATTTATATCCGAGTATTTACAGAAGTTAGTAAGTAAGTAAGTAAATCATTTATTTGTCTCAGAATTTGTGTACATAAAAGATAAATCCCATCAAATTCAACCAGAAATTGGCGTACAAATATTAAAATTAAAATAATTTTTTTTACAAACACAAGTTCAAAAAGAAAAATATATCTATTAGAATTTCTCAAGCTTAATATTTCCAAAATTAAATCCTTAAATAACTAGTAATTAATACCTAGTCCCCATTTTGTACTATACTCAGATTTGCGAGCAAATGTAAAATGCTCTTAATCTGTTGAGCTCTAATTATTATTTCTAAAATAGATGGCAGGAAAGATCGTGGTTCGAACCGATTTTACGGGTTATCATTCCGTAATTGATCGTTAAATTACGACATATTTACGATTTATTTATTAAAGAGCACAATGTTTCGGTGCAAGCCTACTACGTGAAAGTTAAGAATAAGTAGTAAAAGATAGAGTTCGAATTTCGTAAATAATATTGAGTTACTACTCGTTAAGTGAATATTACAAAAGAAAGAATTTTCATGATTAAAACTATAATTACCTTGTAACGTACCGTAAATGAAATATTTTCATGTTACCTTAATTTAAACAAAAGAAATTTTATTCAACTTTTATCACGCAGCATTTTCGATTTTACTTCTCCATCATCATCATTTATATTATCACCATCATTATGAATGTTCTGTTTTCCAACATCAACAAATTTTCCAACATTAAAGCAATCTTCAATCTCTTGTAACGTTCTATTTCTAGTCTCAGGCAGTAGAAAATACAAATACAATAGCGAAACTACCATACATAGACCAAATACAGTGAACATACCGTACACTTTCAAACTTTCCAACATAAACGGTGCTGCTTTTAGGAAAATCAACAAAGTAGAACTTGATAAAACTTCAGCAACTGTCAAAATCGCTCCTTTACGGTTTAATGGAAATACTTCACCTAATAAAATTAATGGGATTGAACAACAACCAAGATTTGCAAGAAAATAATATACTACTAACATTGTTAAAGGTATCCATGGTGTTGAAGAAGAAATTGTTTCTATAGAAACCAAAAACAAATAAAAGCAAAAACTGAACAAAAACAATAAACATGAGCATCCACTAAAAAACAGTACTGATCTTCGTCTTAAATATTTAACAAGGAATGTAGAAATAATTGAACTAACTATAGTCAATACATCAATTGTCAAAGTAAGCATGAATTTATTAGTTTTTGCTTCACTATTAATTTTAGGAATAATATCCGCCGCATACGCAGGAAATACATGTCTACCAGTTGCTTCTGACAAAAAACGAGCAAAAAACATTATAGACATTGGTTTCAAAACTTTCTTTGTTTTGAAAAGTTTCAAGAAGCACAATACTCTTTCTTTAAAACTTGTCGTGTTTTCCGACCCTGCTTGTATTAACTTTTGTGATTGGATCATCGCTTCAAATTCTTTAACTGATTCGTCATTCGAGCCTCTCAACCAGTAGAATGCTTTTTCGGATTTTCTAAATTTACGATTAGTTACTAACCAAACCGGACTTTCTGGCCAAATATACGTACTACAAATAATAAGAATTGGTGGAATAACGTTCAGTAAAGCAATAGTTCTCCAAGTACAATATTGGCTTAAAATATGTAACAACAAATTGCCCATGCAAAAGGATGTAGTTTTCAATGCTAAGAATATGCCTCTATATCTTGGACTGGTGTACTCTCCAAGGATTGTACATCCAAGGGAGTGGGTTGATCCCAACCATATTCCTCCCACTATTCTTCCTATCATCAAGGTAGTCACAGTTTTGGCGAAGTAGATGATAATCCATCCTACAATGTTTGGTAGCAACATTAAAATGAATGTTCGTTTCCTTCCGATCCAATCGATGAGTATGCTCGATGAAACGATGCCAACCAGAACTATTAACATTACAGTCGAAGCTGAAACCAACACAAAACAATGTTAAAAAACAAAAGTATCTGAATAAAGCTAGCAGTAAGCATTTGTATAAACTCTTCATCAATCGCTTCCTATCTGCAGCCGTTTTGTCAAGAATTTTCTTCACCTGCCATCACATCCCAGGTGAAACGCCTTAGATTATCAACAACGATAACTTTATCATTATCTGACAATGTGATGCCTAGCATGTGTTGGAAATGTTATCACGGTACGGACATAATGATTGTAGCGTTTACATGTATTGCGATGATTTGCGTTATCTTTCTTTAGATACTGGATGACATTCCTTAAACTGTACTATTTTATATCAGCTTACATGTTTATAAAATTTATAGCACTGCGTGATCTAACCCCGCACTTACGTAACGCTTATCCTTGACTTAAGGCGCAATGTGTCCATAGCTTAATGAAAGAGATAACATATCTAAAAAGGTGCGTTTCCAAGTAGTGCGTGCAGTGAATCAAGAAGAATTGGATAGAGCTGTTTTTATACATAAAATTTAATACAAATTTACAAAAGTACGTTTCTGGAAAATATAACTCCTAATGTTTTAGATAACGGGTATATAGTCTAAAACACTAAAACAGTCATTAAGGTGGATGGTCCAAAGCCGCTCTCCATACAAACTTGTTGGAACCAACATCCAAGACAAAAGCATTATAATTTCGTTGTGTTACTTTTTTCTACACGTTCCATCAATTCTACATCCGCGAATAATCAGTTTTTTTACAAATAAAAATGTCTTTATTATCAAATTTTGCTGTTTAAAAAATGTATGGAAAGTACTAAATAGCAAAATTAGATTGTTGAAACTTTTTTCTGTGAAAATATTGATTATTCGCGGATGTAGAATCGATGGAACGTGTAGAAAATAGTAACACAATAAAATTATAATAGTTTTGTCGTGGTTGTTGGTTCATTTGGCAATATTTTTCAATGCAGCGACCTTTTCTCTGTCACGTTTTAGGCTTCCTTATTGTCCTGGAAAAGCTGAGCTATTTTAGAACCCAAATACATAATAACCTAGATGAGAGACTTTCGGCTCTTTTTTAATCCAGTTTATCGTTTTTGGATTACCATATTTTTGTAGATTTTCGAGTGTTTGACCTACGGCGTGTATTGTAACCATCATTTATAATTGACTATGTTCGATTTAGCGCCGTTTTTGCCAATCGGTCAAGAAAAGATTTTAATAGATCTTTATTAATTAAATAAGAAGATGGCGGGTTAAGATCCCAAGAACTATAATTTGTATACGATACTAAGAGAATAGGTCGTGCTTGCATCAATCACTGTTACGCCATGCGAAAAGAACCGCAGTGCGAGAGGGACGGAATCAGGAAAAAAATGCAAAATGTAATTTTTTGCACCATTCCTACTATAAAAAAAACCAAGGCTCCATGAAATATCTGTTCGTTTCCGAATTGAATAAAGTTTATACAAGTTCTAATCCATTAATAATATGTAAAGGTTTTTCGACAGGAAAACTATTTTTAGTGCCATCTTTGTTTTTTTTTTCTCAATATTGGATTGGCTGCATAAGATTCTGTTACGATAAGAGTGTGCATTATATTCTTGGAAAAAGTACATCTTTTTGTATCACGAAGTATTGCTAGATTCTTCAAATTAGGAAGCATAAATAACGGTTTTGCGGGTCCTGTCCCTTTATGTAAGTCTATTGAAGTATTCATCTGCACGCACTTTAGCGCACTGAAGTTACATTTTGCTTACCTAACGAAGATGCAGTATGGAGATCCACCTTTATGGGTGAGTCGGATGCCCTTAGTCCTGGCAGCAACGAATAAGGGTACGAGAGCATCACTCCTGCCAACAGCATATTTAGAAACACGCCTGATGCTATGTAACACTGAAACCAATCATATGGGGTGTAAATAGACAGCTGTCTTTAAAGCCCGCTTTAGGCGATGAAAAGTGTAAAGCCTGTCACTAATAGGTAGGCGTAACTGAGTACCGTGCATCTAGCCCCTCCAGAAATAACGACTAACATGCCAAATTTTTATGACTTGTCAGAATAACTGGTTTAATAACCCTTCCTGATACCAACCAACCTGTGACCGAGGTTATTGTTTAAAAATTACTCATTCTGTTTAAGTAGCTAGGTTTGTCTTGTCACGCAGTGCTTGGAGAGGTCGCCAAATGGTATCGGAAGAATTCACTTGGCACATATGTACACTGGGTCTCTACGCTGATGTAGCCCGGTAGACCCCCGCCACCTTGTGGCACAGGGGGGGTGCTGCTCTCGCAGTTTCACGCCGCCGCGCTTCAGTGAAAAATTCATATCGGCTTTAATTTACCTAACATCTCAAACGTGGTATCATTTTGTTATAAATAAAGAATGAGGAATTCATTTTGAAACAATATATGCACAGTTTCATGCAAAACTTATAAAATATTGAAGAAAATATGTAAATTGGACAAATATTCAATACATTCAACATTCAGTATCCTTAAAAATACTATGTTTTGTGAGTAAATAAAAATACTGTTGTAAAGAATATTTATCGAGCTTAAAAATATATATAGGTATACCTTGTACGTACATCCCAAAGAAATTCTACCTAAAAAAAAATCTAACATTTTACGCGACGGTGGCGAAATATCTTCTAAATCCGTCACGCAAGCTAAGTTGAACGTATATTTTTTATCAATGGTAACAAATAATAAATTAAATTATGTCTATACAGCATTAATAATTTATAATAAAACATTAACACTAAAAACAAAAAACATAACACTGCAAATATAAAAAAAATAGTTTCAAAGATAAGTTTGTTTGTAAACACAATATATAAGATGACTTTTATTTATGCAGCCAAACTCAAACTGGAGCCTTGGTAAGTGATCACAGAGAGACAGCTTTAGCTTTCACGGACGACGCTCTCTCTAAACTCGCCCTTATGCCGGTGCGTTAGGATTCACGCATTTTTGTTTGGAACTCAGTTATTTCCTAAACTAAGGCTGTCCGCGGGTATGACTCAAACGCACTTTTTCTCCTGGTTTGACGAATAGGCATAATTTACAGAACTTAAACATATTTTATTAGATTGGTTTTAACAATATCTAGATATTATGTGATTTTGGAAATTTTGCTAGTTATTTTAGTTTTTTTTTATTTAATTAAAAGACATGCTTTTTTTCCGCCCCCCTCGCACTGCGCGTTTTCTCGTTTGGAGTGAGAGTGACAAAAATAAAATTTACCTATATAGCCTCTTAAGCACACTTACTTGTTTTATTTGTGGTGACGTCATTTCCGTATAACCTTTGACAATCCAAATTGCACTCAAAACTCTAGCACTTTTTTAACTTGGAATATGTAAAAAAATATATCGTCACGACATGAATCCCCGAGGGGTTGTCAGAGGTGTTCCGGGTGTGAACTGTAAAATGCAAGTTGATTTTTATAATTTATTATAAAATACGACCTTGTCTGTCAGTCTGCCTGTAAGATTTAAAGTAGTTTAGAACGATACTTCGACGATCTTTGTTCAATAACACCGGATTATAAGCAAGTATGCTAATGCGAATTTTTAGGGTACCGTGAAGAAAAGCTCAGTTTTAGTATCTGACCTGCTGAAGAGTTGCTTAAGAATGGCTTAAAGGGGGTTATTCCGATTTCGTCTAGTTTCAAATTAATTTTAAGCCATTAAATAGCGAAGACAAAATTTTGTAAAAAATATATGTTATATTTCACTTTTTGTTCTTGATATTTCGGCCGTTTGATACACGATTTCTTACATTTTCCTCGATCCATTTAAATCGTAAAGATAGATCTGAACTATGATCTAAATATGATTTCATTTCAGCTATGTTAAGTTTTGAACAGTAAAACTTATACTAAAATAAACGTTTTAAGAAAAGTAATATAAAACGGCCGCCATATGAAAACTCCATCCCTCTAATTCCAAAATAATAAATAAAAACACCTCGATACCGCGAATTTTCTAAGCGGCGCGCTTCCGCTGAGCAGGATGAGCATGTGTAAAACGAAAGCGTTGGAACAGGACAGATTTCGCTTGATAACCTCGCCTTAACCGATTGGCCTGTAACTGGAAATTATATCTGGAACACTCGAAAAAATCGTAAAAATGTTTTTTTTTTTTCAAGTTTTTTCAAATATTTTGTGTTGTTTTCAGATAAAATACACCTAATTTTAAGGAACCCAATACACGACGAACACTTTACATTTATTTTTATTTTCAACTAAAGTGGTTGTCCCAACTAAAACACGTTTTGTTGATTTCAATTTACCTTTAATTGGTTTTTAATAGGCTTCTCAACTTTAAACCTAATTTATCACAAAAGTATCAAAATTTAAAAGGGACAAACACCTTATTCACAAATATTTTATATAAAAATACCGGCCAAGTGCGAGCTGGATTCGCGCACAAACTTGTACCGCGACACTACTCGGGGTCGGAACTCATTATGGTAAAAATCAAAAATATATATGCCATTAATACTACAAACAATTTGCCAGTATTTCTGTGCACGAAATTTTTCCATGATAGAGGCCATAGTAACACGTATTCTGTGAAGATTTAAACTGGCTACCTATTACGGTTAAAACTATAGAGTACCTATATTTACGCGTGCTAAAAAGAGAAGGACGTATGGGTTAACTATAGCAGAAATGAAGGAGACAGATGCTTAGTATGGAAGCTTTTTGTATTAAATAAACCGGAGTTAAACAGCAGGAATCGGTTTCAATAAGCGTTTTTAGTGGAGAATGCTTTCGTTTTTTTTTCTTGTACTGCTGTTTTATTTTGTTTGTATCGTAAATTACTTAAGATAAATAAATAAATACTACATTTATATCAATTCCAAAGGGAAGCCGATGGGAATCGTGTTATATGGACCCTTCGCCAGTGCTATAGACCAATGGTCGAATGAAATTGTATATCCCTGTGACAGTGACAGACGGACGGAAGGACAGCGGAGGCTTATAATAGGATCCCGTTTGGCACCCTTTGGGTAAGGAACCCTAAAAAAACAGTTTTGCCATTAGACAACTTCTTCGAAGGAGTTGTTCCCAGAGGTCCACGATTCTATTGTTCTCCATTTCCTACCGGGTCCATGAAAAAAAAAATATATTTTTTGATGTCCATGAATTCCCAACGGGTCCACGATATTTATTCAGAGTAATGTGCATCGCAGGGTACCAAGAATGTTCGGAGCTGACGCGTTACTCGTAGTAAAATAGAGCTGGGGTTTTGAAAATGTTTAATGGACTTGTCTGTCTTTATTATAATGTTTATACATGTACTGAGAATGAAATAAACCCATCTGGACCCATCTGCCAATAGATAAGTAAACAAGGACAAATAACACTTTGGAGGCCAAAGTCCTGTAGATGCATAAGTTGGTTGGCCTAACGTGTTTTGTAATTTGAAAGGCATGTTATTAGCCTCAGTGGCGTCATATAATAGAACGCGGCTATGAAGTCAATCCTGACACATGCCTCTAGGGTTGTTATACGTTCGATCACTGTATCGATAAAATTCGTCAAGTGTGAGTAAAGTCGAATGCAGTTATCAGATGTAAGTATATGAAGAAAGTGAAAAAAAAAACATCTAGGTAGAGATCATAGAAGTAGTTTAATTACTTAATACTTCTATGGTAGAGATAATATTTATATTCTTTACTTTATTATGTATCACTTTCCGAAGCACCATCACCATTATCACTACTGGAATCGTTTGTATTAATAACTAACTCAAAGTCATTATCTAAAATATTATCCACTTTAATGTCTCTGTTGCAATCGTCCCATATTTTGGCTTTAGTTTTATTCACTACCATTTTCCAATTATTTTTGGTTACGTGATTGCACGCTTCTTCTAACAATTTCATCATTTTCGCTGTGGAAAATGGAGGTTCAGTATTATGGCGTGCCGCATGTCCTTTGATCTGTGCCCATATCAATTCGATGGCGTTATACTCGCAATGATACGGCGGTAAACGAAGTACTCGGTGCCCATGTTGCAGTGCTAGTTCATCAATGACGTATCGTTTTACTCTCGATCTGTGAATATTCATCAATCTAATCAAATCTCCTTTCAACATAGACATACTTGCGTCTACACCTTTTTTTTGAAGCCATGCAACCAGATGGGCTTTTTTCTCAGAGTTTGAAGGTGGCTTATCAACTAACATGGAGTGATAAGGTGCATTATCCATAATAATAACTGATGGCTCAGAAAGGCTAGTCAGCATATTAGTGAACCATTGGGTAAACTTCTCACCATCCATTTCTTCATGGTAATCACCTGTGGTTTTAGACGCAAAGGCCAATAAACAGTTGTCTATAAAACCACAGGCGTTGCCAGCATGACAAATAATTAGTCTGGCTCCTTTTCCGGAGGGGACTTTGGATGCCGATGCCGCCGTATCGTCCGTCCACGAGCGACCAACTGTGTGATTCGCATTTAGCCACGTTTCGTCCAAAAAAACTACATTATCCCAATCATCTATAGCTTTCGCCTCGCGTAAAAAATCAGTCCTTTTCATGGCAATATCCGATCTTTCCATTAGCACCTTTCGTTTGTTGCATTGTTTATATCGGAATCCAATGTTTTTCAAAACCTTTGACAATGACTTTTTTGATCCGGAAAATAATCCAGTTTCCTTTAATGTCTGCACTAAATTCGACAACGTTGGGTACTCTTTACGTAAATAATAATTGTAAATATGCCTGCGGATGGCGTCAACGTCAAAATTATCTACATCGGTAAGCTTCGCTCTTTTTCTCTTGTTGGGAGAATATAGAACATTATCTTCGATGCCAGTCTCACCCAATTTTTCTTTCGTGATTTTTATAATAGTTTTTTTGCTGATATCGAGAGCATCTGCAACTCGATCCAACACCGATGTCACGGGCAATATCGGTCCGCCGTTTTGAGCTTCTCGTTCAAAAAAGTCACGAACACGTATGATAAGCTCACGAGACTGACTGTTAAGAACGAATTTCTTCGATCGTTTTGGCATTTTAACAATTCCAAGTAGTAAGCATTTCAAATTCCAAGTTCAAGCCCTTGCTTCAATCTGCCCCTTGGTCAATGGGTGAGATGGGGGATGGCACTAGGTATTAATAGCCAAAAACATGCACAAGTTTAGCACAATCAAAAGTATCAACCTTTGGAAAAGCGATCAAGGCAATACTTAAAATTGTTTTATCATACCTATTGACGTGTCATTGAATTAATTGACAGGAAATATTGTACTTTACATTCAAATTCAAAAAGTTTTCTCTAGGTAAAAAGAGTTCAATTCCCAGAGGTTAGTAATAAAGAAACAAACTCATTTATTCATTAATATTTATAATTAACTGAAGGAGAATATTACTAATATATCTAATTTTACGTTTTATTTACAATAATGCACATCATCATAAAACATAACAATATTTTTAGCTATACGAACTTTTTAACGTGTATCGATATATTGTCTGTGATATTATTGCCACTCACTATTCTGTCACACGCAATAAGTAATTATGTAATTTTTTCCTATGTGGTTGACATTGTCATTATTCAGAAACTTCATAGTTGCGCAATGTGTCAGGATTAACTTCATAGCCGCGTTCTATTATAGTAAATACAGAATAGTAGAACAACTCCCGCGCCGTGCGAGGCTTAAATGCCTACTGTTGCAGGGTTGTCAATTTATTTAGCGGCGATGTGAACGAACGGCGGCGCGCGGTGTACTGCGGAGCGCTGCCGACCCTAGTCACACCGCCAGAAACCGCCTGAGATATTGTCGTTGTGTGCGTGCTGTGGTTCGTACGTGCAGGCTCGCAGTGGCTCGCACACATATAAGCCGCGCGGGCGACATCTCTGTGAAGATAGCTTACTAGTGTGGCGTGCACTCCACATAGAAACAAAAACTGCTCAAGTGCGAGTCGGATTTGCGCCCTGAAGGTTCCGTGCCATTTAAAAGACTTAAATGGTTTGAATAAAAATTACAAACTTATCAGTACCTTGAAAATGCATAAAACGAAACTGCAAAATTAAGTTGGTCGAGTATTCTGGTACGCAACTCAGTTGTTAAAATACAGTATACTAGCTTTTGCCCGCGGCTCCGCCCGCGTCGAACATCTTTTCCGTGGGAATAAGGAAAACAAAATAATATGATTTTTTGAACGACAATATGCAACGGTCACCATGTTTTACCAAAGTGCTAAAAATACCAATCAAATAAGCCCGAACTCGAAGGGTCTGCTGCTGTCCGTTGAGGAGATCCCGAGGTCTCCTAAACATTTACCAGTGGATGATTTTAACGTTCGGGAATTATTATTTGCTACATAACTTCTAATTAGTAAATTCCAAAAATCGTTGAACGATGATAACTTTTCTTTCCGAGATCCGATTCTAATGAAATAAAGCCTATATTCTATTCCAAATTAAGTTCTGTACCGCTGCGGAAACTACATGAAAATCCGTTCAGTAGTTTTAGAGATCTGCGTGAACAAACAGACAGACGGAAAAGAATTCTAAAAATCGTTGTTTTCTGTTCTATTACTCTTCTTTAGTCACCCCCTTTCTATTTCTATTACTTTTTTTAAATGTACCAAGACAGCGGTTTCTACTGTTTTATTATATATAGAATGGAAGAGAATAGAATAGAAAAAGTTTATTTGTCTAAAAAACACATAAAAGTAACACAACATAATTAAACACAGAAATACATTAAACAAAAAGGAGACAGCTCAGCTTATGCTGCGAGTATGGTAAAACATATCTGCACAGCACTGATTTTCAGCTGATCCTGTATCATCTACGATTAAACATAAAGTTCGGTAGGTGATGCACAGTATGAACTACAACACAGCAATCAAAATATATATAAAAATACACACCAAATTACACTTTCAAGAAACAAAAATAAACCACTATTGAAAAATAACATATTTGAGCACAAAAAAAAATATATATTTGATTTTAACGGCTTTCTTGCTTTTGTTTGTCAAAAAGATGTTTTTTTAACTTTGACTTGAACGTGTGAGCTGTCACAGACTTGTGCAAAGGGGGAGGCAGATATATTGGTATAAAATTAATTTATCCCGAACCCCAGCTCGTAACAATATGTTTATTGTATGGGACATAGCTAAAGAAAACTCTAAATTTATAAGTAAAAACGTCACGTCGCTTGGTGGTTGCTTTAGTCATAGTTGTTACCATTACTATGCTTTAGTTTTATCTGACTACTAGCGAAAAATACGAAACTAATTATGATGCGACAGTTTTAAACATTCGCGTTGGTTTTTGATTTCATGCTATTTATATTACCATATCCTTGTGCGAATAGATTTTACTAATATTGGAGTTCCGTACCCGAAGTGGCAAACGGGTCCCTGTTACTTAGCCTCCGCTGTCTGTCTGTCCGTTAGACAGTTGAAATACGAAACTAATTATGATGCGACAGTTTTAAACATTCGCGTTGGTTTTTGATTTCATGCTATTTATATTACCATATCCTTGTGCGAATAGATTTTACTAATATTGGAGTTCCGTACCCGAAGTGGCAAACGGGTCCCTGTTACTTAGCCTCCGCTGTCTGTCTGTCCGTTAGACAGTTGAAATACGAAACTAATTATGATGCGACAGTTTTAAACATTCGCGTTGGTTTTTGATTTCATGCTATTTATATTACCATATCCTTGTGCGAATAGATTTTACTAATATTGGAGTTCCGTACCCGAAGTGGCAAACGGTTCCCTGTTACTTATCCTCCGCTGTCTGTCTGTCCGTTAGACAGTTGAAATACGAAACTAATTATGATGCGACAGTTTTAAACATTCGCGTTGGTTTTTGATTTCATGCTATTTATATTACCATATCCTTGTGCGAATAGATTTTACTAATATTGGAGTTCCGTACCCGAAGTGGCAAACGGTTCCCTGTTACTTAGCCTCCGCTGTCTGTCTGTCCGTTAGACAGTTGAAATACGAAACTAATTATGATGCGACAGTTTTAAACATTCGCGTTGGTTTTTGATTTCATGCTATTTATATTACCATATCCTTGTGCGAATAGATTTTACTAATATTGGAGTTCCGTACCCGAAGTGGCAAACGGTTCCCTGTTACTTAGCCACCGCTGTCTGTCTGTCCGTTAGACAGTTGAAATACGAAACTAATTATGATGCGACAGTTTTAAACATGCGCGTTGGTTTTTGATTACATGCTATTTATATTACCATATCCTTGTGCGAATAGATTTTACTAATATTGGAGTTCCGTACCCGAAGTGGCAAACGGTTCCCTGTTACTTAGCCTCCGCTGTCTGTCTGTCCGTTAGACAGTTGAAATACGAAACTAATTATGATGCGACAGTTTTAAACATTCGCGTTGGTTTTTGATTTCATGCTATTTATATTACCATATCCTTGTGCGAATAGATTTTACTAATATTGGAGTTCCGTACCCGAAGTGGCAAACGGTTCCCTGTTACTTAGCCTCCGCTGTCTGTCTGTCCGTTAGACAGTTGAAATACGAAACTAATTATGATGCGACAGTTTTAAACATTCGCGTTGGTTTTTGATTTCATGCTATTTATATTACCATATCCTTGTGCGAATAGATTTTACTAATATTAGAGTTCCGTACCCGAAGTGGCAAACGGGTCCCTGTTACTTAGCCTCCGCTGTCTGTCTGTCCGTTAGACAGTTGAAATACGAAACTAATTATGATGCGACAGTTTTAAACATTCGCGTTGGTTTTTGATTTCATGCTATTTATATTACCATATCCTTGTGCGAATAGATTTTACTAATATTGGAGTTCCGTACCCGAAGTGGCAAACGGTTCCCTGTTACTTAGCCTCCGCTGTCTGTCTGTCCGTTAGACAGTTGAAATACGAAACTAATTATGATGCGACAGTTTTAAACATTCGCGTTGGTTTTTGATTACATGCTATTTATATTACCATATCCTTGTGCGAATAGATTTTACTAATATTGGAGTTCCGTACCCGAAGTGGCAAACGGTTCCCTGTTACTTAGCCTCCGCTGTCTGTCTGTCCGTTAGACAGTTGAAATACGAAACTAATTATGATGCGACAGTTTTAAACATTCGCGTTGGTTTTTGATTTCATGCTATTTATATTACCATATCCTTGTGCGAATAGATTTTACTAATATTGGAGTTCCGTACCCGAAGTGGCAAACGGTTCCCTGTTACTTAGCCTCCGCTGTCTGTCTGTCCGTTAGACAGTTGAAATACGAAACTAATTATGATGCGACAGTTTTAAACATTCGCGTTGGTTTTTGATTTCATGCTATTTATATTACCATATCCTTGTGCGAATAGATTTTACTAATATTAGAGTTCCGTACCCGAAGTGGCAAACGGGTCCCTGTTACTTAGCCTCCGCTGTCTGTCTGTCCGTTAGACAGTTGAAATACGAAACTAATTATGATGCGACAGTTTTAAACATTCGCGTTGGTTTTTGATTTCATGCTATTTATATTACCATATCCTTGTGCGAATAGATTTTACTAATATTAGAGTTCCGTACCCGAAGTGGCAAACGGTTCCCTGTTACTTAGCCTCCGCTGTCTGTCCGTCCGTTAGACAGTTGAAATTTTCACAGAATACGTGTTGCTATGGTTTCTGATAGAATTAGACATATGTCATATGTCATGATCATTATGAAAATAAATTATGTTTTACAAGCACGACAAATAATAATAAAAAAAAGTAAACCCAAGGGGATATTGAGGTTTCTTGTATCCACAATTCTGGGGTGGGCACGGCCACAACCGCCCTTATATGCATTTAGTTTGTTATCTCCTTGCGATGGATAAATCGCCAAGTGTCCAAAAAAATATATAGAAATTTATTTCTATCATACTTTCGGAAAAAGTATGTTGAACAATAGTTTTCTAAATCTATAAATTGTCTTCAGTATGGCGAAAAAATCATTAAAATCGCTTCAAACATTCGGAAGGAGTAAGAAAATTCTAGCCAAAATCATACGAAACTTTCGATAACTTTCAATTTGTTTTTTCAAAAGTAAAGACAGTTTTTTTATTAAACATAGAATTTATTTTTGATGATGTATTTTATGTATTTTTAGGGTTCCGTACCTCAAGAGGAAAAAATGGATCCCTTATAGGATCACTTTGTTGTCGGTCTGTCTGTCCGTCCGTCCATCCGTTCGTCCGTCCGTCTGTCTGTTAAGACCCTTTATCTCGGGAACGCGAGGAGGTATCTAATTGAAATTAAAACTATTATACTCAGATCTGCAGTCCCTTGAAGCTGTGAAAAAATCAAATTTCTAAGTTAACGTAGAAAAAGATACGGCCGTTTATATCCCAAAAAACGTGTATTTTCGACTAGTCCGTGAAACCTGAAGCTGTTCGAAGCCTGACGCTCTCTCTAAACTCGCCCGTATGTCGGTGCGTTAGGGTTCACGCGTTTTTGTTTCGAACTCAATTATTTCCTAAACTAAGAGTGTCCGCGGGTATGATTCTTGGGAAAAGTGGTTCAGTTCAGTAGGGTCGGTAGAATATGTAGTTTCATTAAATGGTAGCAGTCTATTTACACCAGGTATAAACGTAACAATTACGTATTATACAATCGCGTATTTCCCTAATGAAAATCAGGAAAATAGCCAATAAACCGTTGTTTAACCCCGTATCGATAAACCTTAACCCTAAAATGCATGCCCGGGGTCAATCCAGCCGCACCGTAGCATCAGACCAGCGTACACTGCCGGCCAATAAAACCGATGTGCCTTTTATGCAAATTGAAAGTGTATACGAGCCGCGGAATATAGGCTCTGTTTATTTCGCTGATAGTGTAATGGAATTTGTGTTGTGATTTTGATATCTATGGAAACATTTGTTGTAAAATTGTTGCACCCTCCATACAAGGGTGTCAGTTTACAAAAATACGAATATGTCTGAAAATACGCAACCGGGACGTTTATAATTATTCTTTAATGTAACGTCAGAATATTGATAATTTACGTATCATAGAGTAAAATTTATGGACCGGGCCACGTCTTTCCGTTTCCGTGTTCAATATGAGGCACCATTGCCTTGAACTCCGCACTTTGTATTGGGGTCTTACTCGCGATAACTATTAACATACCTTAATAGATATGTGCTTGACGTTTCGACGCCTCTGTAGGCTGTCGTGGTCACAAGCTAACAGTCTACAGAGGCGTCGAAACGTCAAGCTCATATCTATTATGATATGTTGTTAGTAATCGCGATTAAGACTCCAATACAAAGTTAATAAAGTATCATAAGTTTTCATTTTTTTTTCCACTTTTTATAAAACTTTATTGAAACTTTAGTTTAGACGCAATGCTTTTACGAGTTGACTAAATATTCTTTTATTCAGAACTTTAATAACATCAACTTTGCAGACTTTTTCAACTTCGTACAAAGTAATTTGTATTGACTGCGACATGTATTATGCTGAAGACAATCATACGTTATGCTTTTATTATTTTCATCATTATTTATACTATAGAAGGTTCTTTTTAGGGTTCCGCAACCTAAGGTTGCGAAACGTAACCCTATTACTAAAGCCTCCACTCTCCGTCTGTCCGTCGGTGTCACAAGCGTCTACAGCTTCAACCGTAATAGGTAAAACGTTGAAATGTTTACAGCATACGTGTTAATATGGCATCTATCACGACAAATAATACAATATTTAAAAACGTTGAATCGAAAAAGTTGCATTATTAAACGTTATTTGTTTTGGATCTTACTTAAAAACGGTAATACATACAAATTTCAAGGGTGTATAATACCACACTTCGCTTCGCATGATTCTGTTTTATACCAACAAATACTGCAACAATCACTCTATAATTAATAATATGATAAAGTTGAGGATTAATGCTATGTCCATGCTGTGGTGAAAACTTGATTCCATTAAATTTTCTCTATAGAAAATAATTACAAACTCCAAACGTTACAATAAACCGATAGCATTCAATGAACACTTGAAATTAGATCTGAACCTTTGCATAATATAACTGATATTAGTATAAAGCAGCTGTAGACTGTAACATAAAAATGAAAAAAGCATCAGTGTAGCCGCGATTTCAAAATAACTGATGTTTTTGCGTGCGCGGCATCTGATTAGAGTAGGATAGACAGTTAAAAAGCAGAAGCGTTAGAGCAGGACTGCGAATTGAGGTATTATGGGCCCTTAATTTAGTCAGATTGTAGGGCATACTATAAAGTAAAATAAAAACCGGCCAAGTGCGTGTCGGTCCACACGCATAGTAGGGTTCCGTAGTTGCCCGGTACATATAAGTTGGTCTACTAATACAGACCGCGCCAAACTTCTGGTCCCATACATTATATGGGGACCAAAAGTTTGGCGCGACCTGTACTCGTAAACCTGTAAAGCCTACTTAGCTGTGATAGTTTTCCTTTTAACTTCATTATATATATGTCGAATTGAGATGTGTGGCGCCACCAGTTGACAGCGAATATTTTAGAACGAGCTAAGAATCGGTTTGATCGAATGAGTAACCGAACGAAAACATTATCTATGGTCGGTTCTCTCTTCTTTTGATTTACAATCGTTGCCGACAGATGGCGCTATACGCCAATAGAAATTAAGTGGGTCTGTGGTGATTTATTTCTTTATTCTGTTCTAAATATTTTGATTTGTAATGTTGGATGAACTGATTAAATTGCCCAACCACATTTGAAAGAATTGTTGTGTTAAGTTGGTAGATTGTCTGTACCATAGACCTAGGAGTCTGTACGATGTTCTGTTTGATTGTAAGGTTGGCAGGACTGATTATGTTATCCAATCAGATCTGAAGTATTTGTTTTCTTTGGTACCTAATTTTATTTTATTGGTGGAAACGCAAGCGCCTAGTTTTACCGCGCTTGGACATGGCTCTTGGCGGGGGTTACGTACGACTTCCGAGGAAAAAGATAATTTTCTGGGTACTTATTTTCGGAAAGGGGTCGAGGTAACTCATGTGCCAAGAGACTTGTCCGTTCCCGCCACGTAGTTTTGTTCCTTGTAATTAAAAGTGCTGTAAGACTGTTTTTGATCACAATAAAAGTTGTATTGTTCGTCTACGCGAGTTCATCATGTCCAATACCCACGGTAGCCCTCCTATTGCCGTTCCTGACGTTCCTGTTTTGACATCAGAAGTGGGATGCGAACAGACTTCGAACGATGGACCACGTGTGGATGAAAATCTTCTGCGCACGCTGCTGGAATCACAAAATCAGAACATGATGGCTCTAATCAACGCCATGCGTCCCGTGAGTACCCGAAAGGTTATTCTACCAGATTTTGATCCCGATAAGCCCGACGTAGACGCAAGGGCATGGTGTGCTACTTCAGACTTATGTCTGTCTAAGCAACAACAAGAAGGCAGCGCACTTATCATTGCGCTTAGTGGAGCTCTCAAGGGAAATGCTTCGCAATGGCTATCCCAGATATCATTTGCTGGCATGACGTGGTGCCATTTTAAGGATCTTTTCCTGACTCGTTATGGCATGATCGAAACACCTGCTGCTACATTAATTAACATGCATAATAGCAAACCAAAAGACAACGAGAGTATGGCATCTTTCGCTGCGCGACTTTCAACGACATTGATGGCTCGGTTCAAGGACATGACGGTGGATGAGATAACTTCAGCCATGGTTCTAGCCCACGTGTCTCAGTTTGATGGGAGGTTACAACACATCGCTTTCACCACTAATATCAAGACTCGTGAGCAAATGCAACGTGAACTTCAAGCATGTTCCTACCCCAAGAGGAAGAATGACGCCCCTTCAAGCGATGGATCGTCAAACTTCAAGCGCCCTAGGCCTGCTGGATCTCCAAGCCCTCTACGATGCTTCACGTGTGGGAAATTGGGACATCGCAGTGCCGACTGCCGCTCCAAGGATTCTAAAAGGTCATGTGATCGTTCCAATCCTTCTAGCCTTACTCGTGTAGCCAAGCAACGACCAAATGCGCCTGTCGTTACTTGTTACAGGTGTGGTAGTGTTGGCCACTATGCTAACAAATGCACTCGTGCTCCTTCCTCCACTTCGTGGAAGAATGGTTCCAGCAACGGCTCTGCAAGTGGTTTCGGCAGCAACAACACCAGCGTGGCAGCAAGCAACGGCAACCAGCGTCGAATGGACCTGTGTAGCATCAGCAACCCTACTGGACAACTAACCATTTCTGGTGAGCGTTTTGTATTTCACTATGACTCGGGCGCCGAGTGTTCTCTCATGAAAGAATCTATTGCATTAAAATTTCCTGGACAGCGACTTAATAAAACTGTGACTTTAACTGGTATTGGTCAATCATGCGTGTACAGTACTGAACAAATTTTGTGTGAGATTAGGATAGATGAATTGACTTTGGAAATTTTATTTCACGTGGTGCCTGACCAATTCCTAAAAAGTGACGTCATGATTGGACGTGAAATTTTAACCCAAGGCCTTAATGTGAACATGACTTCAGATAAATTGACTATCACTCGTTGCGTTAGTGTTAATGCGTGTGAGTTAGGTGACTGGGAAGTAGATAAAATTGATTTTTGTGACATCGTTACTGACGTTACTGTTGAGTATAGGCAGCAATTAGTTTGCGTTCTGCAAGAATTTAGGAATTCATTTTCAACTGGGGTGGCTATTTCACGTGTCACTACAGGACAACTGGATATTCATCTTGTTAATCCTAGTCGCACAGTTCAGAGACGTCCCTACAGGTTAGGTGTAGAAGAGAAGGCGGTTGTTCGCGAGAAAGTGAAGGAGCTATTGGATGCAGGAGTTATTCGTCCAAGTTGTTCACCATTTTCGAGACCGGTGTTGTTAGTCAAAAAAAAAAGACAAATCCGACCGAATGTGTGTGGACTACCGCGAGCTCAACGACAACACAGTGGCCGATAGGTGATCTTGCTTATTCGTTCGTAGTCGTCTACATCGATGATGTGCTGATTTTATCCTCCACAGTAGAAGAAGGAATTGAACATCTCCATCTCGTGCTTGAAGTGTTGAATAAAGCAGGGTTTTCCTTAAATTTGACCAAATGCTCCTTTTTAAAGAAGCGTATTGAGTATTTGGGT
Organism: Ypsolopha scabrella; assembly: GCA_910592155.1. NCBI lineage: Eukaryota > Metazoa > Arthropoda > Insecta > Lepidoptera > Ypsolophidae > Ypsolopha > Ypsolopha scabrella. The sequence continues at coordinate 14,955,238 of OU342987.1, forward strand.
TTCGTTATTGAAGATGGTCATGTACAGCCAAATCCTGGTAAAATTGAGGCATTAACGAAGCTTCCGCCCTCCTCTAGTGTCTCCCAGCTTCGCCAATTTATTGGCCTAGCCTCATATTTTCGCCAGTTTGTGCGTGATTTTTCCCAGATCATGGCTCCGTTATTCAGACTGACGAGTTCAAAAAAAAAAATCTTTTGATTGGCAATCATCACACGAAGAAATTCGTCTGAAAATCATCACTAAGTTGACCAATGAGCCAGTTTTTATCATCTTCAATCCCGATCTTCCGATTGAACTTCACACTGATGCGAGTGCCGACGGCTATGGTGCGATAATCCTTCAAAAGGTTGAAGACAAACAGCATGTTGTTTCCTATTACAGTCGTCGTACATCTCCAGCGGAATCCAGATTTTACTCACATGAACTAGAAACCTTGGCTGTCGTCAATGCGGTCAAGTATTTTCGCCAATATTTACAAGGTCGAAAATTCAAAGTCGTTACTGACTGCAATGCGGTAAAGGCGTCAAAAACCAAGGTTGACTTGTCTCCTCGTGTACACCGTTGGTGGGCTTACCTCCAATCTTTTGACTTCGACATTGAGCATCGTGAAGGTACAAGGATGTCCCACGTTGACTGTCTTTCACGCAATCCCGTCACTCTTAAATCTCCGGCTGATTGCGTTGAACAAAAGCGGGTTGATGTGGCCGCTCTTTCAGATACTTGGTTGCAAACAGAACAGGAAAAAGACGAAGAGATCAGCAAAATTAAGTCTGACTTACAGAACGAGATCCTGCCTGAGGATGTCAGGAAGACTTATGAGATTCGTTCTAATATTCTCCATCGTAAAGTGCAGAGAAATGGTCGTACTAGGTGTCTTCCTATGGTTCCTCGTGTCTTCAAGTGGGCCGTCATCAACAACGTCCATGAGGCGATCATGCACCTTGGATGGAAAAAAAAACGCTCGAGAAGGTCTATGATCATTATTGGTTTCCAGGTATGGTGAAGTACGTTAAGAAGTTTGTTGACAGCTGCATAACCTGTAAAGTTTCCAAAACCCATTCTGGTCGTGTCCAAGCGGAACTTCATCCAATCCCAAAAACTGCGATTCCATGGCATACAGTTCACATCGATGCTTCGGGTAAACTAAGTGAAAAAAATGACGTCAAAGAGTATGTTTTCATACTGATCGATGCTTTTACAAAGTTCGTTCTTTTGGTCCACTCTAAGCACATAGACAGCTCCAGCAGTATTAGGGCCCTCAAGACTAGTATGTCTCTGTTTGGCGCACCTCAAAGAGTCATAGCAGACCAAGGTCGTTGTTTTTCCAGCAAAGATTTCTCCAACTTTTGTGATGGTCACAACATCCAGCTGCACCTCATCGCGACCGGTGCCAGTCGCGCGAACGGCCAGGTTGAAAGGGTAATGAGTACCTTGAAGGGTATGTTGACGGCTGTAGAGTCTGCTAAAGAACATTCTTGGCAGGATGCGCTAGGTGACATTCAATTGGCCATGAATTCGACTATTAACCGAGTCACAAAAGCAAGTCCTCTGGAGTTGTTAGTAGGTAAGGTTGCTCGACCACTTAACCTCATGACCGTAGATGACAATGACGAAATATTGACCTCGATTTCATGAGGGAGCAAGCGTCCCGTGGTATAGTTGAAAGCGCTAACTACGATAAACAGCGATTCGATACGACTAAGGCTAAAATCCAGAAATGCGTAGTTGGCGACTTTGTTCTAATTGAAAACGAGGAACGGAATCAAGTCAAATTAGATACTAAATTTAAAGGACCTTTTAAGGTCATCAAAGTGTTAGATGGTGATAGATATTTGCTAAAATCGTTAACCTCAAAAAGGACATACAAGTACCCTCATGATAGAGTCAGGAAGGTACCCGACCAACAGGTTCCCCTCGAATTGGACGTGTACAATAATAATGATGAGAATGATGATGCTATCAGTGATTGTCAGTAAGTAAGGGGGTTCACTTTATTCAAACTTAATGTACACTCCATGAGCTGGTGTGTGTCTTGTGAGCGTTCCAGTTGCGCCGGAGCATGTAAGAGGTGCGCGTGGCCTGCTTTTTATGTGCAGGATATCCTTTGCGAGGGGTAGCACTTACGCGGCTGAGATGGTTAGCTTCTGCGGACGATCACAGTGCCTATGGATTGGCAAATCGTGACAAGCCGACGGACTGGCTACCTGCCGATGAACTGGCAAATAATGACAAACCGATGTGGTGGCCACCTGCCGAAGGACTGGCAAAATTGTGACAAGCCGACGGACTGGCTACCTGCCGATAGACTGGCAAATCATAACAAGCCGACGGACTGGCTATATGCCGACGCACTGGTAAAGCATTGTGATAACGTTTGTTTAAAGTAATCCCACCCATGTTTTATGTTTCTAGGATTGAAACGCTACTGAGATTGTAAAACTTGAACCTGTTGTTCGTTTGGTCCTGACCTGACTTAATATTAGATTGACTTATAGAGTAACTTTTTCCTTGTGTATTGTTTGTTGTATGAGCATGCTAAACATTCTGTCTGTAAGCTCTAAATTACCTGTTAGCTTTGAGATTTTATTGAGACTGTTTTCATTATAGTCATAGCTGTTAAGATCGTACGGCAGGATAGCCGAGCATATTACTTTTCGGTTGTTTTGTCCACAGATCAGACACACGAGGGCGTGTAAATGTCAAGATGGCCGTGTCGAATTGAGATGTGTGGCGCCACCAGTTGACAGCGAATATTTTAGAACGAGCTAAGAATCGGTTTGATCGAATGAGTAACCGAACGAAAACATTATCTATGGTCGGTTCTCTCTTCTTTTGATTTACAATCGTTGCCGACAGATGGCGCTATACGCCAATAGAAATTAAGTGGGTCTGTGGTGATTTATTTCTTTATTCTGTTCTAAATATTTTGATTTGTAATGTTGGATGAACTGATTAAATTGCCCAACCACATTTGAAAGAATTGTTGTGTTAAGTTGGTAGATTGTCTGTACCATAGACCTAGGAGTCTGTACGATGTTCTGTTTGATTGTAAGGTTGGCAGGACTGATTATGTTATCCAATCAGATCTGAAGTATTTGTTTTCTTTGGTACCTAATTTTATTTTATTGGTGGAAACGCAAGCGCCTAGTTTTACCGCGCTTGGACATGGCTCTTGGCGGGGGTTACGTACGACTTCCGAGGAAAAAGATAATTTTCTGGGTACTTATTTTCGGAAAGGGGTCGAGGTAACTCATGTGCCAAGAGACTTGTCCGTTCCCGCCACGTAGTTTTGTTCCTTGTAATTAAAAGTGCTGTAAGACTGTTTTTGATCACAATAAAAGTTGTATTGTTCGTCTACGCGAGTTCATCATGTCCAATACCCACGGTAGCCCTCCTATTGCCGTTCCTGACGTTCCTGTTTTGACATATACTACTTCTGTGAATTTTGTCACATTTCTATAAACAACCGTTTAGCCAGCAGGGAGAGGGGGACGCTCCAATCTACCTAAAATTTTTACTTTAAAGCTTAATATTTCGCCAACGGATCCCTAAACCGAAAAATGGTTTTCACACACCCAGAATGTTTTTAAACGGCCTATCATAGAAAAAATAATTACCCCCAGTTAATTGTATGAGAGGTAACCTCAAAAAAAAATTTTTTAAGATTTTATTTTACCATTTTGTCGGCGTGATTAATATTTATATCCATGCCAAATTACAGCTTTCTAGTACTAATAGTCTCTGCGCTAAGCCGCGGACAGACGGACATGGCGAAACTATAAGGGTTCCTTGTCGGACTACGGAACCCTAAAAAGGATAAAAAGCAATAAACTATTTGAAATTGTACGGAACCGTAATTTTTGTTACTTGTTATTTTACTTTAGAGTATGCACAACAATTAAAATATGTATGTGTTACTTTTACAGGATAAATCTGAAACAAATAACGTTAAAAATATGTATTTTTTCAAGGTTTCTTGTATGGGCCCACCTTTGGATTATTTTTTTTTTAGTTGTCGTTGTGGTGGCCGTAGTAACACGTATTTTGTGAAAATTTCAACTTTCCACATATTACGGTTGAAGCTGTAGACCCCTGTGACAGACAGACAACGGAGGTTTAGTAATAGGGTCCCGTTTGGCACCCTTCGGTTACGGAACCCTAAAAATGGTCGCATTTTTATTTTTATTGGTATTAATTTTATAGGTTAGTTAGTCGTAAATTTAAATTATCAGATTATGGCTGCTTAGGATAATAATAAAGGTTATTTACATGAATTATATTATGTATGGAGTAAACAGCGACAGATCTGACTTGATCTTTACGTCACAATATCAGAACTAATCTACATTAAGCTTGCAAATGTATTTCCAGTACATGTTACGGGTAAAGTTATCTAATTAACACTACTAGTTTTGCCCGGACAAAAAATTATTTAATCTGCACTGCAGTTTTAGTGTTCAAATCACCATTAATGAATTTTTTTGTTCGTCTGCAGAATATCTTTAAAACTATTCGTAATTTTCCAACAGTTCCTTACTATGATTTTAGAATTATCTTATACTTACCAATAGTTTGAAAGCATACGACCAGACTCATAACAGTTAATCCTTGACGTTGACTTTATTATTATATTTATGCAGTGGTGGTTTACAATTCAAAAATTATTAAGTTCAAGTTTTTTTTTTATATACCTATATGGTGACTTTTATTTATGCAGCCAAATTCTTACTGAAGACTCGGTAAGTGCTCAGTAACAAGGTTCGATGACACCTTTTGTGAAATTCGAAAATTATTATTTTTGTGTTCCTTACAAATGCAAGCCCTGGTCCCTTAAAAGGCCTCTTTGGATAAATCATATTATGATTCTGTTCTATTGCCGTCTCTTTTGCATGGGTGAATAAATTCTATCTCTGTCCTACTTTCAAATCATTTTATGATTCACCCAAGTCGGCCTTTTTGAGCCAGCAGCTCCGAGTTAATTACTCTCAGAATTCTGAGCCTATAATCATTTGTACTGATTATTGTAAGACCTTATATATTTATTTGTTCAACACATTTTGTTGTTTTTCTCTGATTAATTAATTTAATGTATTTTTTTGATTTCCTTGTATTATCAAATTGTGTTATCTGTGTGTACATATTATGTAAGTTTTGTTATCGAATCCTTTGTGTTGTCCATTATTCTAAATTTTCAATTGTATCTTTTATTTTTGTGTATATTTCTACCTGCAATTTCATGTAAGGTATAGTGTGAAACGGGTCACTCTGAAAATCAGCGCTGTAACGTTCATAACTTACAGAAAATGGTGAGATTGATCCATTTTGCAAACAAAATGATTAAAGGTAATAATTTTAATTAGATTAAATTTTTGTTTTGTGGCAAATAAATAACTTTCTATTTCTATATGATAGAAAGCATACATTAAATTGTAAATGTCTCTTTTATTAATAACTGAGTATGAGTTGAGTATGAGACCAGTTTACAGTAATTCTCAATTCACCCAGGCACAACCAAAATTGCCCCTCACTCAGTATACTACATGCAACATACACATAATAATGTACGTTAGTTTATAGTTAACTCGGCTTTAAGACATTTGTATTCCTCTGTTAGCAAGTCTGAACGCTCAGGTTGTTGGAAAACCGTCCCTTACACAAGGCAATAAGGGTTGAGACGTGGTTTTCTAAGCCTTGGTGTGATAGACTATCACTGATAGTACAGGAGACAACTAGTATTAGCCGTCGAGTGATTGTACTAATCAATGAGAGTTTGTATCATTAGACGATTGATTTTGAAATTGTGGGACCTTCCATATATAAGGTGAGTTTTGTTTATAAAGCCAAATTCATACTGGAGACTCGGTAAGTGGACAGGACCAAGGTTCAATTGATCTGTTTGGGAAATACGAGAAATATTTTGTGTGTCTCTGTATACCTGTTCAAGAACAACCTAGACAACCTTAGTAGAGGAAGTCTAAATTTAATTTTGCGTATTTTACATAAACGGCCATTGAATCTTGGTCCTGACACTGACCGCGTATCCAGTATGAATTTGGCTATATAAACGCAAGTTACCAGTGCAGAGGGTGAACATTTCAGCAAAGTGTATTTGTCGTATTGAGATTTATGGAAATGTTTGACAAAGTGAAGAGCACGGAATAAAGAAATGTAGAATGGATGCCATTTCCTAAACAAGCCGATGGGAATCGTGTTATGTGGAACCTTCGCCACTGTAAGTTACCTTACCACGCCAAAGCAACAAAAAACAAAGCGCTAAAAGGGTAGTACTGACGAATAATTCGGCACCCGCTCAGTATGGAACCCAAATTTGTTGTTTAACTTTATAGTATTTACTACAAATATTATTAGAGTAATTTTTCCACCATACTTGTCCACTGAATATTTTTTGCAACTATTTGATCTAACAAGCTTGTAATGCACATACTGAACGCTCACGAGGGCATTATGTGATATCACGCCTTGTTCTTAGGAACAGATGGCGGTCGTCGCTACAATATGTATTGCTTCAGACAGTTAAGAAATTCACAGTTCTCATTAACTAAGATTATGGTGCAAAATATTCAACGGTCTAGTACCTCGGTGGCGCAATTGGTAGCGCGCTTGTCTTGATAACAAGAGGTCGCAGGTTTGAATCCTGGCCCGAGGAATTTTTCCAACATTTGTTTCTAATTTATCTTTTGTTTGTAATGCACTCTAATAATATTTAGAGTATTCCAAAACGATGGATTTCGCAATAAAAAACATAATCTTATTTAATACAACTTGATCAAATTTGAAACTTGTATGAGTAACATATTAAAAATAATAACGTTAAAAAAAACCGGCCAAGTGCGAGTCGGACTCGCGCACGAATGGTTCCGTATCATTATCTATAAATACGGTAAAAAATCATGTGTTGTATGGAAGTGCGCAGGTCCGACTCGCACTTGGTCGGTTTTAGTATTTGATGTTAAAGCGGAAACAGAAATACATCTGTGAAAATTTAAACTGTCTAACTATCACGGTTTATTAGATACAGCCTGGTGACAGACGGACGGACGGACGGACAGCAGAGTCTTAGTAATAGGGTCCTGTTGGTTACCCTTTGGGAATGGAACCCTAAAAATATGATGTATCGCTAAGTCGGTTGCCAACTGGTTGCCAACTGGTTGCCAAACGTCAAAAACATATTATATTCTATCAAACTCCGATTATCTAACAAACTTCTAAGTTAACATAAAAAGCCGGCCAAGTGCGTGTCGGGCCACGCGCAATGTAGGGTTCCGTGGTTGCCCGATACATATAAGTTGGTCTACTAATACAGACCGCGCCAAACTTCTGGTCCCACCATACATTATAGGGGGCTAAAAGTTTGGCGCGACCTGTACTCGTAAACCTGTAAAGCCTACTTAGTTGTGATAGTCTTCCTTTTAACTTCATTATATATACTACTTCTGTGATTTTTTTCACATTTCTACAAACAACCGTTTAGCCAGCAGAGGACGCTCCATTCTAACAAAAATTTTCACTTTAAGGCTTAATGTTTCGCCAACGGATCCCTAAATAAAAAATGGTTTTCACACACCCACAATATTTTTGAACGACCTATCCAATGATACCCCGCACTATGGGATAGACGAGAAAAAAAAATCATCCCCAGCTTACGTGTATAAGAGGTACACTTAAAAAAAAAATTCAACATTTTATTTTACTATTTTGTCGGCGTGATTAATATATATATTCATGCAAAATTACAGTTTTCTAGTACTAATAGTCTCTGAGCTAAGCCGCGGACAGACAGACATGGCGAAACTATACGGAACCCTTAAAACGGATACGGCTGTTGCTGCCGCAAAAAACCTATATTTCGACACTCTTAAGGAAATCAAAATTTATAGGCTAGTTTCCGTTGACCTAGAACCTTAGACCATATAACGCGGGACTAGGCAAGCGCACGCATCCCCCTCTGCCGAAGTACATGAACAATTTGTTCATGTAAGTTTGCTTGTGCGCGCCTTTTGTGTTTGTGTTGCAGCTTCTGATTTAGTGTGACATATCAATTTTTCGCAGGAGTGTGCGTGAATGAGTAAATGTGTGCTGTGCGTGTTTACCTCCCCTCCCGTGGAAAACGGCAGAATAATTTCAGTACTAAAGAGTCGCGCTTTGCCAGGTCCCGTATTAAATTGTCTAAGCCTAGAAGTATGAAATTTGCCAAGTAATACCGTCTTACACTACAAGTATGGGGAAAAATCTGAAAACTATACATTTGTAATTAAATCATAAAAAATATAGTCTTTAACGGAACCTTCGGTGGGCGAGTCCGAGTCGCACTTGTCCGGTTTTGTTTAACTGTCATGACCGCTTGGCAACACCAAATTTTAACTGTTGAATGTGTTTAATATGACAAAGTTCCAACCGTAAATCAGTTACCTCTAACTAACGTTCTCATATTGACTCTATTTCGCATTACATCAGCTAAATTAACTCTGCAATGACCCTCAGATACTGTGTGCTTTATGTCTCAAGACATAAGGTCCATTTTGTCGTCGCTCGGTTATTCTGCTAGATAATATACGTTATCTCGTACGAGAGATAATTGTCTCTGACAAATAATTAGCAATTTGTGGTGTTGATTTATGGTATGGCGAAATTGCGGGGCCTTGCTTAAACAGGATGAAAATATACAGGGTGTCTTTAAATTAAACAGCCTCATCTACTGATTAATTTATCCATCCATCCATCAGCCTGTTTCGTCCACTGCTGGACATAGGCCTTTCCAGGATTTCACCACTCTTGGCGGTCCTCCTGGAAGAAATGACCATACTCACACACGCTGGGCAGGCGGGTTGGTGAGCGCGGTGCCGAAACCCTTGCACCAGTGACGCCGCTGCCCGTCACCAGTCTGATTTATATACGGCCCGGCAATTGGGGATGGATATACCGCCATCCATCGGTCCCAGGCGATGGTGGGCCGCCTGGTTTTACCTGAGAGCTGTTCTCTTACTCTCCCCCGAATAACTTCGGGAGGATTTCCGAGTAAGATGGTGGTACCTCCACAGTCGAGCCCGGCATTAGCTCTACCACCTAACCTATATTAATAATATAACCATAAATTAATAATATAACCATAAATTAATAATATAACCATATATTAATTTATAGTAACATGTAATTTGTGAAAATTTCTACTTTCTATCTATTACGGCTGAAGCAGTTGTCCACTTTATCATAAAAATTGTTCACATATGTGCATAAAAATCTACAATGGCATTCCTGAAGACCTTAAGTCACTACCAATAAATAAATTTAAAAGTAAACTTTTCAAATGGTTGCAGGGACATTGTTTCTATTCAGTAAAAGAATTTATGGATCTTACATACATGAGGCATTAGAAACCATACCATTGTAATTGTATTTAATTGTAAAATTGTAAATAATATATGACAAACATAATTTTTAAATATTTGCATGCTATAATAGATTAAGGCGTTTATCTTCTGTATTATAATAACTTCTTGTACCCCTATCACAGCAAATAAATATTTTCTTTCTTTCTTTCCTGTGATAGACGGACGGACATACACACAGCGTAGTCTTGGTAATAGGGTCCCGTTTGTATTTCTAATAACTGCATCTAAATCCGTTCTCGAGTTAAAATAGACAGACAGAAAGACAGACAAAAGTTCCGAAAATTGTGGTTAGGCCTTAGTACAATACCAATCTGGGGGCACGGCAGTACCCCCCGCCAAGACGAGCCAAAAGCGGCCTCCGGACCACTAGTACGGGCGGGGCACTACGTACCTTTTATCGAAGCGTTTCGTCGTATTTTCGAACTCACATAGCTTCGGCCGTTTCATGGAACTATTGTATGACATAATATTATAAGTCCATGGGAGTGTCTGTCTGATGGCCGCGAAACAGCCAAGCCATACTTTTTGACCAAGATGTAGGTTTGTAGAGTTAGACCTTGTAGAGTTAAGGGCTTGGCTCTACTTGAGATCTGATAACTTTTAAACCGTGAAAGCGTTATGGGCTTCTGAGTCTTGGCGACCTTTACATGATATGTTTTTGATGGGATAACCTATTTCGGAAGAGATCGCTTTTAGTGATAAGACCGCCAATTGTACCCTGCTAACTGATATTTTAAAATTTATTGTTTTTTATTTGTCTTTTGGTGTGCAATAAAGAATATTGTATTGTATTGTATTCGGACGAGTTATCCGCGTAGCCTATTACATTTAAAACTTCGCAAAATATTACCTCTAAAACGTACATCTTCTAAACCTCACAATAATGAGGGAAAGTTTTTTTAGACTACGTGGCTTCATTTAATAATAACTATTTTTTTCTTTCAATTTTTAGGGTTTCGTACCTCAAAAGGAACAAAAAACGAATCCCTTATAGGGTCACTTTGTTTTCCGTCTCTCTGTCAAGACCCTTTATCTCGAGAACGCGTAGAGGTATCGAGTTGAAATTGAAACCATGTACTCAAGTCTAGTCCCTTGAAGCTGTGAAAAAATAAAACTTCTAAGTTAACATGAAAAAAAGATACGGCTGTTTATGCCGCAAAAAACTTACATTCCGACACTCTCAAGGGAATCGAAATTTATAGGGTATTTCCCGTTGACCTAGAACTATGACATTGGTAAGTACATAGGTAACACTAAAAGTTTCCGGAACTGGCCACTTACATAAACAATATTTAAACATTTATTGCAACACTTGAAAATAGAACTCTTTGGCTGTAGAATGCAGTTTGTTTCATCTGACTGTCTTTTGTTTTTACCTTGTGGCGCCATTTAAAAAATTGTGTGTCTGCATCAACATGGATTTAACTCGGGAAAATTTTCGTAGTATGATTTTCTACGATTTTAAGTGTAATTTGACAGCTCAACAGAGCATCGCTCGGCTTGAAACAGCTTTTGGCAATGAAGCACCATGCAAGACGACTGTTTATAGCTGGTTTGCAGAATTCAAGCGTGGTCGTATCAATCTCAGTGACGAATCTCGCGATGGTCGGCCGTCCACCGCTGTGACCAACAAAAACATCGATGCTGTGCGCCGTATGATTGAAACAGACAGGCATGTGACCTACCATGAAATTCGCGCATCCTTAGAAATAGGCATGAGTCAAATACAATCAATCCTACACAAACATTTGGGTGTGAGAAAGCTGTGCTCGCGGTGGATCCCACACAACTTGACCGAGGCTCAAAAAACGGACCGCGTCACTTGGTGCAGTGCCATGCTTACCAGATTCAACGAAGGTGCGTCAAATTTGGTGTGGGACATAGTAACAGGTGACGAAACATGGATTTATTGCTACGATCCCAAAACAAAGCAGCAATCGAGCGTATGGGTCTTTCAAGGTGAGCCGAAACCAACCAAAGTGGCGCGCGTGAAAAGTGCATCTAAGCGGATGATTGCTTCTTTTTTTAATAAAACTGGACACGTGGCTACTGTTGCTTTAGAGAATCGTCGTACAGTGAATAGTGACTGGTACACGACCATTTGTTTGCCGGAAGTTATTGACGAACTCCGTAAAAATAACCGTAAACGCCGTATCATCCTGCACCACGACAATGCTAGTTCTCACACGGCCAGACAGACAAACGACTTTTTGAAGACGAAAAATGTAGTACTCATGAGTCATCCTGCATACAGTCCCGACCTGGCACCTTGTGACTTTTTTCTGTTCCCAAAAATTAAGAACCAATTACGCGGTCAACGATTTTCATCACCAGAAGAGGCTGTCGAGGAGTATGAAAAACACGTTTCAGAGGTCACCACAGGGGAGTGGCACAAAAGTTTTCAAAACTGGTTTGATCGAATGAAAAAGTGCATAGACGCCAAGGGAGATTATTTTGAAAAACAATAAATTAATTTTGTACCTTTAATAGTATTTTTTCATATTCATTCCGGAAACTTATAGTGCGTCCCACGTAATACCGTCTAATACTACAAGTATAGGCAAAAATCTTAAAACTATACATTTGTGATTAAATCATGAAAAAATCATCGGTATGCGCGGTCATAATTGTGCGGGTGAGCAAATCTTTTTGTAGATTTTTTTAAACTTTTACTAATTTGTACGGAACCCTCGGTGGGCGAGTCCGACTCGCACTTGTCCGGTTTTTATTTTTATATGGTTTCGAGGATACATATTGCCATTCTTTAACACGCCAATTTTGTTTTATTACAATTGTGATCTAGGTCTAAGGGATACCGTCAGTTATTAAAACGACCATCTCATTCGATCATAAAAAATCCCTAAGTAATCCTTTCATCGAGATTTTAATCATATCTTTTCAGGCATTATATTTACGACTCGGAGCATAAATTTTATGCTACGATGTTAGGCGTAGAATATCGTATATCGTCATAAAACTTTATACACAGCTTTATCCCTGTAAACTGCAAAAAATAGAACAATAGTAAAACAATAGAAAATGGGACATATATCTCATCAGTCCTGTAAGAGTTAAATATACACTGAAAAATTTATAAAACTCGAATTTTCGAAAAAGCGGCTCGCCACCAATGAGCAGGATAGACAAAGTGCAAAATCACACTAATATTATAAATGCGAAAGTTTGTGTGTGTATGTTTGTTACTCTTTCACGCTGAAACGGCTGAACGGATTTGGATGAAATTTAGAATGGATATAGCTTATACCCTAACTTAACACATAGGCTACTTTTTATCCCGGAAAAAAGCATGTCGTTAAACCGAATAACACGCGGGCGGAACCGCGGGCAAAAGCTAGTTATTCATAATTACTTGCGATATTCATGATTCTTTTGATGAAACATAGAACAGCATCTTGATTATTCTTATAAGTGAAACAAGTGTACAAGTGTTTCTGTGAATAATCGAGATGGTAAAATGAAACCCTTTGATCAGGATAGATTTCTCTGTACATTGTCTATCGTGTTCCATCGCTTTCTTTTTACACTTTTCTATCGTGCTCAGCGGAAGCGGGCCGCTCAGAATTTCGATGTGTTTTTATTAATTGTTTTGGAATTAAATGAAATATGACGGCCGTTTTATATCACATTTCTTACGACGTTTATTTTGGTATAAAAATAATATTTAATTGGATACAGTAACATGCAAGTAATCGTATATCGAACGGGAGTGGAATATGATGTCTATTGTTATAATCTAATTATTGAGATTTTTTGATTTAAAATTAATTTGCAAGGAGACAATATCGGGATTAAGTTATTAAGAACCCGCTCCGTATTTTAGTCTATTTGATGTGGAGCATTATTTTAATTATTTTTTATTTTTAAGTGTGGAGGCCCCTGGGCATGAACGAAGTTAGTGTTAGTGTTTGAAAACAATTGAAAGCCGAAACAAATGGAAAAAAAAACATCGTTAGCCCTAACATCTTTATGCAATTTGTACTTACTGTATTTTTATGTATGGTTAGTTAAAAATATGTATACGGCGAGTTATTAATTCGAAAAAACAATTAGTGTACAACATTAAAAACTTGTGGGGGCCCCTGTTCTGTGAAGGCCTCTGGGCTTCAGCCCCGGTTGCCCTCCCCGAAATCCGGCCCTGTGTAAAAGTCCATATTAGACATCTAAATGAAGACCTAAAATTGATTTGATTCAATTGTTTCTCCTTTGTTCGTTATTTTGATACTTAGATATTATAGGATCGTAAGTATTAAAATTACTCGCAAAAGAGAAACAATCCAATCAAACAAATTCTAGGCCTTTATTTAGAAGGCCAATATGAAATGGTGTATGTCCCTAGTTTTTCCAAAAACATCGCGATAAAGACAAGAAAAATATTTAACATATTGTTTTTAATCAAAGTTGTCGTCCTTGCGGACCGGGCTCTTAAGGCTGTCGAGCCAAATCTCGGTGCAAAATGCACATCATAATATTGTTTTCCTTACTTTTGAATAAAAAGTATGCAAAAAATTAGTTTTAAAGCAATTGACGGAAATTTATTAGTAATAAGAAAGTTTTCACATTTAAATTCTATCATTTTATGATTTACATTTTGATTGCATTCGATTAACAAACTTAAAGGCGTATTTATCGTTGTAATCGAATGTAATCAAAATGTAAGGCATAAAATAAAATAATTTTAATGCGAGAACCCTATTATTAGTAATAAATTTCCGCCAATTGCTTTAAAACGCAATTTTTGCATACTTTTTATTCAAAAGTATGGAAAACAATGTTATGATGTGCATCTTGCACCAAGATTTGGTTCAACCACCTTAACCACGAAGGGGTTTTTCTTGTAGGTCTATTACTTGTTGAAAAATCATTTAGCGGCTTACTTCATCGAAAAAAAAAACGGAATGATGAGAAAACATATCAGTTCATTCAGTCAATCATGTAAATAAATTGATTAAAATTCCACGTAACCACCATTCACAATCATTTCCGTAACAAAGTGATGACTGAGTGGTACGGTATACCACACTTATCTTTTCGCACAATTAACCCTCTGACGCGGTCTGTTGGGTCCGACAGTTAATTTGTGCAATTTTTAATTAATCAATATCCATGACAGGTTGAAACTTCATGTTGGTGCGAACTAATCATGATTTGACTCGTGATCGGTTGGGAAAATATCAGCAAAAACATAAATTAATAAGTACCGACGTGTAAAGTAATATCTTTATTGATACTTGGCAATTTTCTAATATCGAAATAAGAATTTTATATGAGTAGCAAAAAAAGATGATTCATAGTCTCATAATCATTAACTTTTTTGTTTCGTTTCCTTATAAACTTATGTACTTAACATATTCAAAGAAAATTAATTTCTAATTGTCAGTAATCACACCTGTTGCTTTTACATTTTCTTAATGTTACTTTTAGGTGTTTTTGCACTTTAAGGAATATGAAGTTGCAAAACGATTGATTTCGTAAACAAGTTTGCCGCCGTTTTTTTTTGATACAATGGTGACCAATAGCAGAAAAAAATCACCATGTTTGTAATGAAAAAAAAAACACCGTTTCGGCTTAATTACCTAGGGCTTTAATAAAAAAACTTTCATATAATGAAAATATTTGTATTTATTTATAGAACATCTTTGTTTTTTTTTCTTGTCTTTATCTTTTTTGAAGCAGCTTTAACATAAGTAGGTACATGTGTAGATCAGTAATATGACCAGTTAGGATCTCTGGCCATTTGTGGTGAAATTTTAATTTCGCAAATAATATTCTGAATTCTCCGTCGAGAGGGTGGATCGAGATGATGCGTGATTTCCACATAATTAGCCACCCCCTGGCTTTTTAATAATTTATATCATCCTTAGCCTTTTTCAAATTCTACCAACAAGCGGTATTATTTTTTATAAAGGTGCTTTGGAATTCACCGGATCCCAAAAAAAGTTGCCTATACGGTGGCAGGGTCTTTAAACTATTCCGCTGCAAAAGTCTTAAAGCGATCCATTGACTAATTACGAAGTTCTGTGGTAACAAAGAAATAAATTTTGAGATTTATATTAGAAATTTATGAAGATAATTCGCTATTGCAATTTTATGTGCGGGTTCCGTAGATGTTCGTGTGCCTGACCATCAGAACATTTCATAGACTTTTCAAGGTTCCGTCTTTATATTACAGGTCGAAAATGAACCATCTAGCTTTATTGAACTCTATGAATCAGAATCACCAACAGAACACAAAAGCGTAAAAAAAAATATATTTTTATATTTGAAAAAATGGTCAACCTATGCGACACGACATGTGACTGCCAATAGCCCGCACATATTTCCGGCGGTAAATAATGCACATAGTCTATGTACACATAGGGTTTGTAGAGCGTCGTCTCTGTCACCGGAGTATTAGTGCTTTTTGACGGTCGATAATTATGAATTATGAATCATGACAAAGGTAACAAAACATGTATTTTTTATTTCGAACATAGAACAGTTTCCTTTGTTATAGCTAGAGAGTTCATTTTCAACCGGTGTATTTTTTTGTGTTAAGAATAAGTTTTAGAATAAGCCCCCTGTTGCATTGCAGCCAGACGAATAAAGCACATCAAAAATTAATAATGAACAAAGGTAAATAAATTATAATGTTTTACGGTCCCTAGACTCCGTTCCTTTGATAGTAATTCGAAATTGAATTAAAATAATGATTTTTACTCTGGATACTTTTAAGAATTTCCTACCCAAGGGGTGCCAAGCGGGGACGATGCTTCCCCTGTCCGTCTGTCCATCTGCCACAGGGTCTACCGCTTCAGCCGTAACTCGAGGGCCACCACGGGCAACGACGCTCCAAGCGAATTCGCTCTGCGCTGCAAACGTCTCGGGGCGTCAAGCTCATACAAAATTGTGTTTTTGCAGTGTTCAAAAGTGCAGAGCGAATTATACCATTTTCTATGAGCTTGACGCCGACGCTTGCAGCGCAGAGCGAATTCGTCTGGAGCGTCGTTGCGCGTGGCCCTCGCATAATAGGTAGCCTGATGAAATTTAGCTAAGTTTCATGTTGCTAAGTTTCTAGCCCTTCTTCTTAGCAATACTAATCGAATGGTGCAGATGGTTAGGCATTATGTATATATAATATTTTTATTCCTATATTTCTCTATTTTATGCAGGTGTATAACTTTATTACATTTTAGTAGCCCAACCTTAATATTTTTTGTATGTATTTCCCGTATTTATTTATCAACTTATTTGTTCATTGCATCATTTATATATAATATTTTTATTCCTAGATTACTCTATTTTATGCAGGTGTATAATTACATTTTAGTAGCCCAACCTAAATATTTTTTGTATGTATTTCCCTTATTATTATATTTTTTTTTATATTCTAAAGATATATATTGTAAAGATTAACTTTGACTTGCAGAAAGTATACTTTATGTATCTATTTTACAAAATAAATATTTTGATTTGATTTTCACAGAATACATGTTACTATGGCTTTTTTGCGGCAAATAATATAGAAAATATACTAATTATTAATTATGGGTAAGCAAGGTACAAAAAATTTGGCCAAGGGCGAGTCGGACTCGCTCACAAAAGGTTCGGTACCGTACCGCCCCATAATACGGGTGCGGAACCCTAAAAACACGGTAAATAACACCAATATAAATGCCAAAGCGACCTTAAGGCTACAAAAACCACGCCGCTAAAATGGTAGCGCCTGACAAAAAATTCGGCACCGTCTGCGTACGGAACCCTAACTTTTTTTTTGTATCTCTTACAATCTGACTTAATTTAAAACTTGTATGTCTTTAAGTGAAAGCTAAAAAACGTTTAAATAATAATAATAAAAGCTAGTCGAACTAAACAGGACAGTATAGGTAACAACAGTAGTTTAACTAGGCGGTGTCCTTGAAGTCAATACCTACGGCCGCTCGGCGCCTAAACACGCGCTAGAGCTGCCAACTGACTGTTTACGTATTTGATAATGCTATATTATTATTATAAAAGTAGTATTTAAGCAACCATACAATGCACAACATACTCTCTAATTTCATGCCATAATTTACGAAAATGCGCGGGAACGTCACAGAGACAACCGCGCGACTGTCGTAAACCGAGTTGAACCATGTTTTGGTGGTGGTTCGTTTTGGCCCGCTTGTATGGAGATAGAATACTATTTGTTACTTACACTATGTAAACAGTTCAAGAGTGAAATTCAATCCAATTAAGACCATCGTTCCTATAGATAAAGTCTATAATCAAACATCAACAGTACCTGAGTGTGCCCCCGACTAAAGGGCAAAGAAAAATAGCATAAAATCGGATTGGAACACATAAAGGCTTTCAAGGAACTCTGTCTGGGTTGTTCTGTTCTCTACACAAGAGCCTATTGGTACATTAATAGATTAAAGTGCTTGTTTGATAGGGTTCCGCAAGAATTATCGTGCTAAGTTCCTTGCCCTTCTCCTTAGCAAAATTAATCGAATGGATGGAGTTAGAGATGTATCACTGAATGCTCAGAAAATTAGACCATATGTTCTACTGATCATACAAGGTGACTTATCAACCAATCAAATCAATCAAAATATTTATTTTGCAAAATAGATACATAAAGTATACTTTCTACAAGTCAAAGTTAATTTTAACAATATATATCTTTAGAAAATAAAAATATATAATAATACGGGAAATAAAATATACACCTGCATAAAATAGAGGAATCTAGGAATAAAAATATTATTTATACATAATGCCGAACCATCCGCACCATTCGATTAGTATTGCTAAGAAGAAGGGCAAGAAACTTAGCAAACATTCCTTTTTAATTTAATTATTACTGGAGACTCGGTAAGTGATCAGGACCAAGGTTCAATTACCCTTTCTGTAAAATAAGCAAAATAAAATTTAGACTTCCTATACTAAATGAGTCGAGGTTGTTCTTGAACAAGTATAGAGGCAGAAATAGTAGATTACACAACAAGTGAAAAAAAAGGGAATTTCTTTCGAGGCTCAAAGGTGGATCCCGAGAGGAGCGAAGGATTCTAGAGTAGAATCCTGAGCGGAGCGAGGGATCCAAGAGCCGAGATGGAATTTTTTTTTCACGAGTTATGTACTCTACTTTTCACCATTGACTATGAGAAAATAAACAGTACCATATTAACTATTTGAATCAAATTTTATTATACTTACAACCAATCGGTACATAGTAAATTAATAAGAGAACAAAACATAAGAATGATGGTTCTTTTTTTATTTCTTCTCTTTTTTCCAAGCGGCCAGCCAGTACGTTTGGTACGATATTTTTTTATATTGTGCATTGACGCTTGTTCCAAATTTAAAATGCTTTATTCGGGCATTTTTGCGGAACATAAATGTAGTGATTGCAAGAAGTTTATAGTTTATAGCTTTTCGGGTGATTATGTTTTAAGATGGCTGTATGGTCACAGATACCTTTGCCATGCCTTTGCCTATCCAAAAAGTTTAAAAAATTACTTGTTCTCACTCAGTGAGGAAAAGAGCGTTTTATTCACTGTTTTTGGTGAACCAATAACCCCTTTTCGAATAGTAATGGTGAAAATAATATTTTTCGTATTTCGCAAACAGGGTTATTGAACCTTTGTCCTGACCACATACCGAGTCTCGAGTACGAATTTGGCTGCCTTAACGAAAGACATATAGATATGTGTCTCGTATATTCCCTCCACCCTCTTCCCCTAACATTTTATGAATTTCCAGCAATGGCAATAAAGTACCTTCTTTCAAGCAAAGTTCTAAGGCATTAGTCGAAAAATGTAGTTAGAATAAAAGAAAAACATTTTCCCTTCCCGGAAAATAAGTTATGTGACAATTGGTAGGGGAGTGACGAAGAATTTATGATTATTGCGTTGAAAGTTAGTTAAGGGTGCGCTTTCTACAGTGCGGGTTCCGTATGAGGTTTTTTATTGATCCGTTGAGGAAACTCTTATCAAAGCATGGCTGATAGTTGGTCCATCGGAAACTAGAGGACCGTTTCTGCTGAGATATTTTGATGCAGAATTATCACAAAGGCATAATATTTGTCGCCACCCGCTACGTCCTTCAGGTCGTCGGTCCAGCGGCGGCTACGCTTTGCTGTATGTGGTCTCCATTCTAACGCCTTTAGGCCCACACGGCCATCACGTCGGAGACAGATATGCGGCAGGCTATGTCGGTCACTTTCGATCTCCAACGGATCCCCTCGTTTCGGATTTTTTATATTTAATTTAAATTTTTATTTGTAATACACGAAGACAATAAATAAGGACTGTTCTTGATTCTTGAATACGAGTAATGGTAAAGATGTAGATTTAGTAGTCGCTCGTGGATTATTACTGGTATTTTCCCGTTATTAGCATACTAAAACTCGAAAAACAAGTGGTCGCGGGTGTTAATATTAATCCCCGCGGTGCACATTCATTTGTGTCTGGGCTGTATGCTCCGTAAGGCCCGGTAAGCTGTTAGTCCTTTTGTGCCCGCAGTACGGCGATAGGGCTCATCAGGTCACCACCCATCACACTAGGACGTCATAATCGTTGGTGTAAGAGGGTGTACCAAGTCTGGATTGTAACTTGCAATTAACAGTTCACACTTGTGAATTTGACACCTCCTCGGGGATTCATGTCGTGAAGATATGCACAATTATAATAACTCAGCCACTGATTTATCAAGAAGTCACAGTCACGCTGCAAGTTACGGCCGTGTCCATTTCTTCACGGAATCCTAAAACAGGGAAGGGCGTTCCTAGTTAGAACTTGGAAATGGCGACTTAACACTTGCTTTATCTCGTGAAGTTTGTATTTCGGAAACTACCCTCACCTGAGTGATGTAAAATATATCTTTCAGTATGGCCAACATTAATATTTCTTATACTGTCTACAATCTATAATATTATAATATTTTCGCGAAATTTTAAATGAAGTGGGTTATTGGTACTGTACTGAGGCCGAAAAAACAATTTTTAGAATTTTTGTCTGTCTGTATGTCTGTATGTTCCGTTTAACTCGAGAACCACTAAACTGATTTGGATGCAGTTTTTTTTATTATCATCGTAGTGACCCTGGTCAACACATAGGCTATAGGGGGTGTTCATAAAATAACGCCCAAGCCGTAAACGGGGCAAAGATTGAATAAATGCTTTTATAACTCAAGAACCAATCAACAGATTTGAATGCAGTTTTCTTTATTAGCATTGTGGTTACCCTGGTCAACATATGGACAACAAGGGTTGTTCATAAAATAACGCCCAAGCCGAAAACGGAGCAAAGATTATATAGCAAAGGCTATCATATAAATCTATGGGAAGTCTGATTCGAATTCATATCCGAAACTCACGCGAACGAAGTCGCGGGCAAAAGCTAGTCTATACTATAACAAATTTGTTAGTTATTAAAAATCATTTTGTCGACTTGTGGAATTAAGAGTATGGCACAGGTTATGATAAAATGTTTCTACTCGTCCAACACAAAAAGGTCAATCAGCTTTTGATAGAGGCGATTATTGGTTTACTCTTTGACCTATTTGTCTTGGAAGGATAATACCAATAATCAACCGTGAAACGGCAGATTGGAGGGATTTTCGCTAATACTGAAATATTTTACAGGCAAGTGATTTTTGGATTTTAGTAAAACTTAACATTTCAAATTTGTATTACCTATTTAATGAAAAGAAAACAAGTTAATTCCGTTACCGCGTTCTTGTTTGGAAATTATAAGATTGAAATATGTATGTTACCGGCGAAACCCGATTTTAGGACACACTAGTCTTTCCTAGGCCACCTCGCTCCGCCCCGCTTCGCTCGGCTCCTGAATATTCACAAGCAACCTAACACGCTCGTCGTCGCATCTACTTTGGCCTAGGATAAACTACTTTGTCCTAAAATCGGGCTTGATCGCTAACATTATATATTTTGTATACATATAGGTAATGTTTTTTTTATAGTACGCTCGCTTAAGACCTTAAGACATGCACCACTTCATATAGGTCGTCTAAATAAAGACCTAAAATTTATTTGATTGAATTGTTTCTCCTTTGCACGTTATTTCGATACTTGGATATTATGAATAACGATTCGAGCTGGCTCGTATAAGTAATAAAATAACTCGCGAAAGAGAAACAATTTATCAAATAAATTCTAGGCCTTTATTTAGACGGCAAATATGAAGTGGTGTGTGTCCCTAGTTTTTCCAAAAACATCGCGATAAAGGCCAGAAGAATATAATAATAGAACATATTGTTATTCATCAAAGTTGTCGTCGTCGCGGACTGGGCTCTTAAGACAAAATCAAATTATTTTGTGACTCGTAATTTCTCAAAACGAATCCTCTAAAATCGGGCGTTGTTCGTGTTCTAGGCTCCGGTACAGCCTTAAACACGTACCGATCGTAAAAACTATGAATTATCATTTTTTTATCTTTTACTAAGACATTTGTCTATTTAACGAAACTCAACACACCCACCCTTAGCCAGGACCAAGCCTTAAAAGGGGCAGTAAAAAAAAACAACAACCAAAACGCAAACTTTGCGAGTTTACATCGTTAATTAAGAGTCCCCCAGTCGGGAATCCCCGTTGAATTATTGCCATAAATTCCTCCCCGGACAATTTGAATAATATTGTCATTAAGTAATAAATAACCACTTTCTTTGTTGTTTGGAATTAGGGTAGTTTCGTACTTTACAATAATTATGTGCGTGCAATTTTTCAAATCTCCCCTTTTTTAAGATTTCCTTAAAAAGCGAAGCTACGATGGGTTTTTGGGTTACGTACCCGAAGGGTGCCGAACGGGATCCTATTACTAAGCCTCCTCTGTCTGTCTGTCTGTCCGTCTGTCATAGGGGTATACAGCTTCAGCAGTAATAGGTAGCCAGGTGATTTTTTCAGAGATTACGTATTACTATGGCTACTACCACGACAAATAATAAAACTTAAAAAAATATGAAAAACTAAGGAGGTTCCCATACAAGAAACCTTGAAAAATTACATATTTTTCAAGGTTATTTGTTTCAGCTCTTACATACAAGTTTCAAATGTGCTTACATAGTTATAAAGTAAAAGAACAAATAATAAAAATTAGGGTTCCGTACTCAAAGGATGCCAAATTATCATTTTAGCTCCTTTTTACCGAGACGCCTTGATGTGGCTATGGTGCAGTGGCGAAGGGTCCATATAACACGATTCCCATCGGCTTGTTTAGGAAATGGCATCCATACTACATTTCTTTATTCCGTGATCTTCCCTTTGTCAAACATTTCCATAAAATACGCCAAATACACTTGGCTGGCAGAGAGTTGCAAAGTACAAACAATTTTTTTTCTTTGGTTTATTTTCCTGAGTAAGGCGATATTTTTTTGTCCGGCTTCCCTTTTTAAAATGTTCGCCCTTCGCCACTGCTATGGTGTCTATATTGTTGTTATATATCATGTTTTAGGGTTCCTTATCCGTTTTGTGTGGTGTGCGGAACCCTTTGTCGAGTCCGACACGCACTTGGCCAAATTATTGTCTGTTCTCAGAACTTTGAACTCATCCAAAATATCCGTAGACTTTTTTATATCCTTACTAGGCTTTTGCCCGCGGTTTCACACGCGCCAATGTAATTGATAACAGGTAACTGCTCATTCCTAATTCTAATGTTTTTTTTTTAACTGTCTCGTTTCATGTACTGTATATATTAATAAACGTTTTTCTTCTTCTTCTTCCTAGGGAAGAAATATAGCCTATTTACAAGTGAAAAAAAGCGGCGGTAATTCAGGGGTAGAATCTTTGAGATCCAGGTTCGATCCCCGGCCGGGCATGCACCAATCAGTTTTTCGGAATTTATGTGCAGAGTATTTAATACTTGCTGAACGGTGAAGGAAAACATCGTGAGGAAACCTAACGAAACGGCCTAAAAAGCGTGTATTTGTGCCCGAAGTACAGCGATAGGGCTCACCACCCATCACGTTGGGACGTAAAAATCATCAAAATCATCGGTGAAACGCGGGTGTGCCGAGTGTAGACTGTGACTTTCACAGTTCACAAACGTTACACCTCTGACACCCCCTCGGGGAATGATGTCGTGACTGTGTATTTATTTTATTTTTTCAAGTGAAGACTCATAACCATTAAAACAGTAAAAGAATTTTCATAATCAGTTTAGTAGTTTCAGAGATTACCCCCTACGAACAAACTAAATTTTACTTCCTTATAATATTAGTGGGTTTTTAAAGTTGGTAGAGCTGATGCCGGGCTCGACTGTGGAGGTACCACCATCTTACTCGCAAATCCTCCTGAAGTTATTCAAGGGAGAGTAAGAGAACAGCTCTCAGGCAAAACCAGGCGGCCCACCATTGCCTGGGACCGATGGATGCCGGGCCTTATATAAAACAGACTGGTGACGGGCAGTGGCGTCACTGGTGCAAGGGTTTCGGCACTGCGCTCACCAACCTGCCTTCCCAGCGTGTGTGAGTATGGGCATTTCTTCCAGGAGGACCGCCAAGGGTGGCGAAATCCTTGAAAAGGCCTATGTCCAGCAGTGGACGAAACAGGCTGATGGATGGATGGATAATATTAGTGTAGATTAAATGTCCGTATTTTGCAAAAATTACTGAAACCTTAATCGATATTTTGATATAACCCGTGCGGATAAAGAAACAATCTATAAATGGCGGACGGTCTCATGCTATCTCGCTCACATCGTCGCTCTGTCTATACTCGCACAGCATGGTACTAAGTACAAAAAAATAATCAGTTTGGATTAGCATTCACACTGTCTATGCCTGTACGCAAAACGCCGAGATATATTTTAAATTCCTTATTGCATACAGAAAAACAAGTACAGAATAATGTAAAATAAATAAATGTTCTCGGGATAATGTTAACTATTTAAAAGTTTATTTGATAAAATGAACAGTTGCTAGCAGCACTCTATAGACTTCCTAAAATATACTCAAAATTAATAAATGAAATACTGTTTGGCTGCCGCTTGACTTCTTTTGCTGACGCCTCTCTAAGTACCAGCCGCCATTTACAGATTGTTTCTTTAACCGCACGGGTTATACTACTGTATCAATGCAAAGACCACAGTAGATATAAAAACAGTAGGGAAATTCCACAGTATTCGGGTGCATTGGGGCTGGCACCGGGCGAAATCTAAACGCAACCTTATGGGTGTGCCGACTAAAATAAGCTAAATCGGCAGTCATGGTTAAGTTGATTTAATGACTAATATTTCATTAATAAAAATAAGAAAAACATTCTGTGATAAACAGAAAATGTATGTACACTTTATCCGAAGCAAAAATTAAAAATAATTTCTATTTCATAAAACAGAACTATTTAAACTAAGCCCAAAATGTAAAAAGGTGTATTGGCGTTTAAGTCATTTTTACGACTTAACTGTGGAATTTTATCTTAAACTTAATTAAGTTTTCTATTTAAAGTATAAACTACAATTTGTCCGACTTACATTTTAGAAATATTGCCTGGCAATTTAAACACGATTTATTGCGTTACATTTTTAGTATGGTCGGGCAGCATTTACCACGATAAAAACGACCACGAGAGTACAGAGCGAGGTGTCTAATCGTCGTACGCTCGGCGCAGCCTTATCGCGACTGCCATCCGACGCTAACGTTCCGCGACAATGGCCGAGACGGCATGTAAAAGCACGCGTCTGTGTGAGTGTATCGATTCAGGGCGTTTCCTTGAAGTTTACGTACTGATTCATATATGTATCTTCTGTGCCAATACTATTTACTATACCAGGCAAAGCAGTTTTAGGTTTCAATTTAAGAAGAAAACAAATCAAAATATTTAAAAAATTTAGAAATAGAAAGAAAATATTGGGTTTTATAGAATTTGACGTAATTTAAAGAGTTTAAACTCCTCTAAATTATAAGAAAAGGCAAAAATATTTTTGCACGGTTTTTGGTAGCTAGCTTTGCGAAATCTTCAATGGAAAATAATAAATGTAATTTTATATGGAAAACTGCACATCAAATAGGAATGTAAAGATGCAGTTTTTGATACCCTATCACGGCTGTTCAACCTAAAGAAAACATTCAAAATGTATGAAACAATTTTCTCAACAAAGAACGTATTGTTTGCAGAATAAACACCCTGCAGGCTGGAGATATTAAAAGAACACAATAGTTTGATATCTTTATTAGGACTGCTTACATTTAATAACCCAGATAAAAGCTTAGAAATAATATTGTATTACTATTACTGTTTTGTTAGTTTACGTTGATTAATCTGTGCGATGGATCCGAGATACGATCAGGGAGTGTATTTTTGAATCATTCGAATTTCAATTCGCATATGAATCCGCATGATTCGCATACGAAAACTTAAAATTAGTATTGTGTATGCGAATCATGCGGATTCGTATGCGAATTGAAATTCGAATGATTCGAAAATACACTCCCAGGGCGACGATTCTCGCACATGCGACAATTTTCAAAGGCCAAAAGCGATTCATTTTTACACACTCTTACTCTACAAGAAACGTTTAATACGTTTTAAAATATAAACCTGTTGTCCGTATTCATAACATGCTTCACGTGTCTTATGGAGTTATAGAAAATAGAATTATCATCACACGACATTTATGACGCGACAAACACAGGTGTATAAAAAGCAAAGCGAGTGAATTGTTTTGCGACAATCTCCGTATTGGGCGGCTATTCTGGCATTATTTTTCACACGCAATATCATTCGTTCGACTTTTGTTTATTCAAAATGTTTATTTCATAACTTAAATCTACTTAGTATAATAAAGGCTGTTTTTTTTAGAGGTATAGAACTTTAAATTGGCAACACATTTTTAACTGGCGGCCATTTTGTCAGCTGTAAAGTGATTTATGTTTAGTTTGGTTTGGCATTTCAACATGAATAGACTGACGCCTGAACAATGCTTCCAAATTGTGCAAATTTATTTTGAAAATCATGGTTCTGTTCGAAAGACGTATCGCGCATTACGTCCAATTTACGGTTAACATAATCGTCCATCAGAGCAATTAATTCAATTAACTATGAAACGTTTTTGCACTACGTTTACTCTAAATGATAATACGCATCCACAGAGTTGTCGTACAGTGCGCACAGAAGAAGTCATTGCTGCTATAGAGCGTAGCGTAGAGGAAGACCCGAATCAGTCTACCCGCCACCGTGCACAGGAATTGGATATGTGTCCATCCCCTTTATGGAAGATTTTGCGATTTAACGCCACTTGACTATTTTCTGTGGGGATATGTGAAGTCGCAAGTCTACGCCGATAAGCCCGAAACGATTGACCATTTGGAGGACAACATTCGGGGAGTTATTGCCGATATACGGCCACAAATGTTGGAAAAAGTCATCGAAAATTGGACCTCCAGATTAGACTACGTCCGAGCCAGCCGTGGCGGACATATGCCAGAAGTCATATTTAAATTATAATGCCAGAAGGTTGTCTTTCGAATAAAATAAATTTCATCTCAATAAAAAAAATCATCTTTGTTTTATTCCATTTCAAATTTCTATACCTCTAAAAAAAACACACTTTACAAGGTTGAGGCCTCCTATTAACTATAGAAATACCTATACCAGGAGGTCCCGCTCTCCATAGCAAAAATGTTCATTAAATACGATAATAGTATGATAAATGGCATGCGGTGCAAAGTGAAGTGACTAAACCACATGAAATTAAAGTTATGGAATATATGGAATGGTCACGACATGTTTTTAATTAAAAAAAAACTATACATATACTTACGTAGAAAATCCTTTTTAAAATCCCCCAAAATCTGCCTTAGCAGTTTTTCCGCATGTGTCATTATTTTTCACTGGCGTTCGACTTTTATTTACAGTATGTTATTCTGGCACGTGTGCAAATTGCTAAGGCGAATTACAGGCGATTTATTTTATTTGATGAGATCAAGTAATTTACATCGCAAAGCATTTATCATACTGTAAACAAAATTTCGAACGATGGATATTGCGAGTGAAAAATAATGCCAGAATAGCCGTCCTGGACTGCGATCGTGTTACTATTGTTTTAACTATAATATATAAAATGATAATTAAGAATAAGAATAAGATATTTATTCACCATATAACAATGTCCGTTATAAAAGGTTTGTCAATACATAAGAAATTTACACGAAATACAAAATATGTACAATGTACATACACAATGTAATTTATAAAAATTTACATAAAATAATGGCTTAAATTAAAAATAAATTAAAAATGTCATAATTAAAAATAAATTTATATTTTAACTGTATAATCAGAAAATGAACATGTCTTTAGCTTTAAATTCAAGAACTCATTAATTGAGTAAAATGGTTTATTTTCCAAAAAACGTTTCACCCTCGTTTTAAACTAATTAAGAGGATGAATACTAATAAGTAACATTTATGGAAGGATGTTGTGTGACGTCATGGTTTAAGATGATGGTTGATGTAAGCTTACCACGAGAAACATACTAAATCTATAAACAGATTTGACATGGAGCCACTTATATAATGTACAGTATTCACTTACTAAAATAAAATAAAACATTTTCATTCCATACAAATATTTCACATTTACAAAAACTTATCATATCTTAAAAAAGCAGAGAAAATTATAAACAACAAAAAATACATGATATTATAAAGTTTATGATTATTATTATATAATGATGCGGAAAAATTTAAAATTTACCATTTTTTTCACAGTTTTTTTAAGAATATGTAGATTAATAGGAAATTATATGGAATGGATAGGAATTCTTTATTTTCTAGAGAATTAGTATCGATCAAATCACGTCACGCGAGTTTAATATCTGATTTTCTTTCAACTACTAAAAATAAATAAACGAGTGTCTTGTAAAGTAGCATAATTTTATTGTGAATTTACCGATTTCAGTGTATATGAGTTCTAATCTATCCTGCCAGTATTTTTTACACTCTTTGGAAAATGTAAACTCGATTATATGAAACTTTTTCTAAAACTGGTCGAGAAAAAAATAAACGGAAGCGAGAAATAATCGATTTTTTTGTAACTTTGTTTTCCGAGGACAATAAAATGACGTTTTGTACATGCTTTTTAGGGTAGTTTATGCTTTATGCGCGGTAAGGATCGACTCGCTCATCGCTCGTGTTTAAAATTGTCCTCTTAAATTATTGCCTTTACCCACGTGTATCATACTACGTTTTTCAATGCATAGTGTGAGTAAATAAATGAAACAAATACTCGAAATGAACTTTAGGCGGGCATTCTTTTTCAAATAAGCTGCCTGCTTTCAGTTTGATGCGTTCGTAGCTCATTTCTGTCAAGTCTATCTATGGTACACAAGAAAGACTGGCAACTTTTTTTCAATAAATTAAAAAGGAAAGAAAGAAACACTAGTGTGGTAAAGTTGAATTTGACAACAGTTCTGAAAAGCATATAAAATATGTCTTTACGAGCATTTTTATTGAAAAAATGTAATTTCCCACCCCTCATATGATTTTCTAAGACTCTCATTTTACCAACGAGATTTTGATAGGTATCACAAAAATGTACAACATGAAAACACACTAAAGAACAAAAAAAACTCCAAGGGACACTTTTATAAATTCAAATCCTAACCCTTAAGTGCCTCGTTAAAAGTTTCTCATGAAATTATCAGTGTTTCTTACCGAAAATCTTCACAAGTATTTTCAGAAAGTTAGTTAAGAAATTCCCGCTACGGCTGACCTCGTTTTCGGTTTTCATTCATTACGGATCTCTGATAAGTACCTGAAATGAAAGAAAAAGTTCAAATTAGTATATGTTGTTAATGAAATACGGTATAGTCTCGCCGAAAGTGTAGTTATTAGGGTTCCGTACCCAGAGAGTGCCAAACGGGACCCTGTTACAAAGCCTCCGCTGCCTGTCTGTCCGTCTGTCTGTCACGGGGTTTACAGCTTCATAAACGTGTTACCTTGGCCTCTAACACGGCAAATAATAAAACTATAAAAAATATTGAAACCTACGTAACCCATACCTAGATTTTTTTTTTTTAGTTTTTTTTTTCAGCTCTATCTTAAAGACGTTAATCCATACAAGTTTAAATTGTACTTACTCTAAAATAAAACAACAAATAATAAAATTAGGGTTCCGTACTCAGAGGGTGCTAAATTGTTTGTCAGGCGCTACCATTTTTGTTTTTTGTCGCCTGAATGTTGCTATAGCATCTATAATGTTGCTATAGGATCTATAATGTAAATGTTTATTTGCCATGATAGAGGCCATAGTAACACGTATTCTGTGGAACATTACGGGTAGAGCTGCAGAACCCTGTGACAGATGGACGGACAGAAAGTAATAGAGTCCCGTTTGGTACACTTCGGGACCCTAAGCTAAATGTCACGTTGTCATTCAACTAGGCCTATAACCACCTAAGTCCCCCCCACAAATTGTGCAGTGACTTGTAACAAACTCGAGGACGTTTCAAATCTGCGGGCGTCCTTATCTAGATAGCCTTCTACTGTTTTAGGAGATGGGGCCTAAAACGACTGCTGTTTAAGATCTGCCTGATTAACCAAATCGTCTGCCTCTCATATCACGACTGCCGAGTGTAAGTCGTAGACAATGCGTGGGTTCCGTCAATAAAGCTTGAAAACATGGTAACTTCAAATCCTCACCACTTTTCTGATTTAATTCTTTAATTCTTGGACGGATAGATAACAATCTATTCTGCTTTAGTAAAAAAATATACAACATTATTGGTTAAAACCCGGATATTGAGACTGGAAACCCGGTGTCTGTCCCGGTGTCCCGGTGGTTAGGCATTATTTTTATTTATGGTTCCATCCATCCATCAGCCTGCTTCGTCCACTGCTGGACATAAGCCTTTCCAGGATTTCGCCACTCTTGGCGGTCTTCCTGGAAGAAATGCCCATACTCACACACGCTGGGCAGGCGGGTTGGTGAGCGCGGTGCCGAAATCCTTGCACCAGTGACGCCGCTGCACGTCACTAGTCTGTTTTATGTAAGGCCCGGCAATTGGGGATGGATATACCGCTATCCATCGGTCCCAGGCAATGGTGGGCCGCTTGGTTTTGCCTGAGAGCTGTCCTTTTACTCTCCCCCGAATATCTTCGGGAGGATTTGCGAGTAAGATGGTGGTACCTCCACAGTCGAGCCCGGCATCAGCTCTACCACCTTATAGTTAATAAAGTTTATTTATCAACTTATTGGTTCATTGCATTATGTATATTATGTAGAATATTTTTATTCTTATATTTCTTTATTTTATGCAGGTGCATAATTTTATTACATTTTAGTAGCCCAACCTAAATATTTTTTGGTATGTATTTCCCATATTATTATTTTTTTCATATTCTATTGTTTTTGTAAAGATTAACTTTGACCTGTAAAAAGTATACATTATATTTCTATTTTACAATATAAATATTTAGATTTTGATTTGATTTTGAGCTTCAAACTGCAAATATATTGCATGTTTGCAAAAAGTATCCTTAGATTAGACACGGCTGTAGTCGGCGGCTTGAAGTCAGTCACACATGGGGTATGCTTGCTATTTCATTCTACATTCAAGTTCGGATTATAGAGCACTGACTGATTGTTATTGGTTGGCCCGAACGTTCATTTCCCGAGCTCGTACGGAACTAACCGAACACTAAGCTAACGCGAGACAAAATTTATGTCTTGAAAAAACTCGAGAATGGTTTTGGGTCTTCCTATGATTTCAGGAGAAATATCGCAAAAATCGAAATAAAACAAAAAAATTTTTGAATACTATAAAATATACTATGCTGTGAACCTAAAATTATTTGATTTGTTGTATCGCTTCTAGGACATTACGGTACATAAACATTCATGAAAATATGTGTAAAATCCAGGACTTTTATACGCTTGTAACTTTTGTATGTATTTGATTTTAATAAATGTTTTAGTTTCACGTCATGGATATTGTATGGGATATGTTGAAAAGGAAAAAATAATAAGCAAGTACCTATCAATAAAGATATAATCAGCGAACAGCGCTAGTATGGGAGTTAAGGCGAATAGAGTCGGTCAAGTGCGACTCGCATACCTAGGGTTCCGTAATTCAACAGTTTTGGGAACAGTCAGGAAGAAGGTATTTAACATCTTGCCCATAACTGTTTCTGATCATTATAAAAAGAATTGATTGTACCACAAAAGAGAGACTCAAATATTTTTCTACCGTACTAGGAATTTTAATTTTGTCATTTTGCTATCGTGGATTTGTCACTCGCTATAATTTTTCTGTAATCTTTACGTCATCTTAAATTACCATGATTTTTTTCATATTTTTCGGTCCATCAGTTTCGGAAATAATGCATTTTTTTGTGGTTTTTCAAAGATTTCTCGAAACCGGTGCCAGTAAATATAGTAAAAGTGTATTATTTTTATAATCAGCTCTATAATATCTACAATTTGATGCCCATATTGAACTTTTAAGATATTTTTTTCTTTTTCTCCCTTTAGTATTGGAAATATTTTGTACAAAGGCAAGTGGCAAGTGAATGCTATTTTTGTGCCAAATTTAAAGTCGTTATCTTTAACGGCGCTAAAGTTATGAGGCTGTGACATACGGACGGACGGACGGACAACGGAGTCTCACCATAAAGGTTCCTTTTGTACCTTTTAGTTACTACGGAACCGTAAAAACTTAAAACTACGTTTAAAAATATGGAGCACAAGAAAATGATCAAAGTATCCGTGAAATGGAACAAGCTGTTGAATATGTTCTGATTACGTCATCATTCAACTACTTATTTCACAGGCGTATCAGCGATACTGGAAATAGGTCAAACAAGTTATGAAAGTAGACGCTCAAAGAACACACATCAAAGAGTTTGAATATCGTAAGTTCTCGTTACTGAAGTGCAGTTTACATAAACCAATGCTATAAAACATTATGATAAAATATTAACTACAAATCAGAGTGTATTGAATAGTTTCTTCGTATTTTAAAGTCCCATAAAATTTTGTTTGTATCACATACATTAGTTTATTAAAAAAAAAAAACTTAAAATGTGACGTAACCAATCATGTTGGGTGACACATTCTGCACTAAAATACATTGACAGAACTGTACGGTAAATTTTATTGTCCAGCCACACAGAACAAGTATGCTTGTTTGTCTTTTGACGTTATAATTTAACACTTGTAGCACAAAACGTAGTTACAGTTTAGCCCATTTCCAACATTCTCCTTTGTTACATTGCCCATTGTCCACATGAAATGACAGTTTTAGCGTCCCCACACCCGAATCGAAGAGTTGGCAAGTTGAGCGATTACCAAAGTCTACGGGACTCTCTTAATCGCTTTACTGCAAGCTAAGATTAAATTTTATGTCAACTACCACCGTAACTTTTATAATCTTCCTTCACAATCTTTTTGGTACTTCGTACTGAGGAAGTAACTTCAGATTTTTTTTTATTACTATTATATTATAATATATGTTTTAATTGATTAATTGGTAGGTTTACAAAACAAAACTTAAATTGAGGAGAAAAAGACTATCCATGAATCTGCCCCTAAATTGTATCGTTGTTTCGGTTGCCAACCGGTTGCTAAATGTCAAAGACATAGGTATATTATTGAATTCCGATGATCTACGATCATGCTTAAAGTGACGTCACAGTTTGTGAACAGTTCAATACACATTATTAACTTTGTATTGGGGTCTTACTCGCGATAACTAACAACATACCTTAATAGATTATAATATATAATAATATCTATTAAAATATGTTGTTAGTGTAAAGTGAAAATCGCGAAAGTTTAAAGTTTACTAGTTCAATACACACTGAAGACAATTTTAAAAGTTCAGTTTTTATCCATGTTTATAGTGTTTGGCACAGCGCAAAGCGAATCCTATGTCTATGGTTTGGCATTGACAACCAGATAGCAACCGACACTAACTTACATAATAGGCCCGCAGGACTAATCCAAGAGCTATAGCCAATCGGATAAAGGACTATCCACTGAAAAATATGTCATACTAGCTTTTGCCCGCGGCTCCGCCTGCGTGTTATTCGGTTTAACGACATGCTTTTTTCCGGGATAAAAAGTAGCCTATGTGTTAAGTTAGGGTATAAGCTATATCCATTCCAAATTTCATCCAAATCCGGCCAGCCGTTTCTGCGTGAAAGAGTAACAAACATACAAACACACACACACACACACACACACACAAACTTTCGCATTTATAATATTAGTGTGATAACTTTACGTAATCATCTACCCGGCCCCGTGTAAGAAAATATATGATTTCTTGTGACCTACCCTAAAACGATTAAATTAACAGACTCTTAGCAGAATTGTATTCATCAATCTGCATAGTCCAGATTTGTTATATGACCATGTTTGTTACTTTAGATCTCCTCGTTTCGGATTCTATCCATCAGAGATACCCCAAGCATAGCCCGCTCCATAGCTCGCTGAGCGACCTTAAACCGGTGGATCAGACCCTTTGTAAGAGACCACGTCTCAGCGCCATACGTCATCACAGGAAGGACGCACTGGTTGTACATCTTAGCCTTAAGGCGAGGCATTGATAAACTTTTAATTTCAAATCGGCGCCTTAGGGAAGTGGAGCGAGGGGGACTTACTCCATACAAATATGCGCTCATGAACTAGCTTATGCCGTAAGGTCGTATGCGGCAACAGTATTTTTCATTTAAAATGACAACTATAAGTAATTTAACAAATCCAATCGGCCATATTGAAGTGTGTTTGTAAACTAATTTAAATAAAAAACTTAAGAGGCTTCATTCGCTCCCGTTTGTCAGTAAAATAGAAATCTCTGTTTTAAGAGGTTTTCTAAATATTTTTTTCTCTGGTATGAAAATTAATCAATCAACTAAATCTTCGGGCAAAATGATGTCAATGAAATGCTTAGTATATAAATTGGTAGTCACATATGTTTTTTTTATTGCTGAAAAAAATGGAGATCCATGTCGCCAAAATTTCGTGGTTTCGCCTTAAGCATTTTTAGCAGATGCTAGTATAAAACTGTTTGACGGTCGGGTAGCACGCAGCCCAACAATTTTTAAAATTTATTTAGGTAATACTTTTCATTGAAGAATAATAAAAACAATCCTAAGTTGTGCATTAAGCACAAAGACCGTAACGGAAGCCCTAGCTTGGCCTAGTTTCATAATGAGGCACCTCTACAAATACTTGTGAAGTGTAAACTAAGTTGAGTCAAGATTTACTCAAGTCTTTACTTAAGTTTTCACGTTGGTTTCTACGTAGGTCTTTGAGATAGTTTGAACGTTTTGAGTCCAAGTGAAAGTAAGTTTTTCATATTGAAAATATTGATTTCGCGATGCAATTGAAGGTTTTTAGCGTTCCGTACTCGAAGGGTGCCAAACGGGACCTTATTACTAAGCCGCCGCTGTCTGTCTGGCCGTCCGTCTATCACAGGGTCTACAGCAGTGGTGCCCAACTGGTATTGCTCTGAGGGCTGTTTTGAAAGTCTTGACATGCTTCGCGGGCACCGCTGAGTTTAAAGAAACCTAAGTTTGATAATGGAAACTACTTTCTTTCCTTATATCCCTGTTAATTTATTATTATTACGAATATTAAAGCATTTCCTTGTCATGA
The DNA here is from genome assembly GCA_910592155.1 of Ypsolopha scabrella. Taxonomy (NCBI): domain Eukaryota; kingdom Metazoa; phylum Arthropoda; class Insecta; order Lepidoptera; family Ypsolophidae; genus Ypsolopha; species Ypsolopha scabrella. Next base: position 14,990,242 of record OU342987.1, read on the forward strand.
TACCTTGAGGGATAATAAGACGCTTAATTGTTTTGTTTGTAACTCAGCCGAGTACAATACTGTTTAGTTATTGAGCGTAGTATTTGTCTTGCTCGTTTATTTATTACTTGTTAATTTATTAATTCAATATCATGTAAATAGTCATAGTTTGATCTATGGTATTATGTAGGTAAGGGATATTAATACCAGATGTATAAAAGGAGTGGTGTTACGAATGTTGAGGCATTCGAGTATTGCTTTCTGACTATGTTGTGACGCTGCCGTGTGTTAAGCAATAAAGTGATCCATTTGTGTAACAGTTCAAGTTATTTCAATAAATAGTGTTTGGAAAACATATATTTAGAAGTGTTTTAAATATTCGTGAATCCCTGTTGGCTGGAGAACCCGAGCGTATCATTATGACATACTACAAAAACGATAGACCGGAACAGCACAAACTTAATGTGGTACTTGGCTGTTCACATTTTCAGAAAGCTTCTAAGAGCCTAGTTGGTAATTTTTTGTGCATTTCAAAATCATAAAATTTTTGATGGGCTTGTTTTATAACATACATAAGTGCTTGTTGTTTAACACTTTTAGTTGAGATAAAAAAAGCCGCAGCACAGCACTGATATGCGCGAGTGTACCTTCAACTGTCAGCGTTATTTAGATTTTTCGAGTTTAGTTAGTGTTTATTTAATTTTATTAATTTAGTGTGTGCATGAATTTTTATCTCAATTTGTTCGCGGGCGCCTAGAAAACAGGCCGCGGGCTACCGGTTGGGCACCACTGGTCTACAGCTTCAGCCGTTATCATTGTCACAAGATATGTAATACAAATTATGGTTCCGTACTCTAAGGATGCCGAATTACTTGACAGGCAGTATCATTTTAGCGGCAATTTTGACGCCTAAAGGCTTCATAATACCTCAATTCGCAGTCCTGCTCTAACGCTTCTGCTTTTAACTGTCTATCCTACTTTAATCAAATGCCGCGCAAGCAAAAACAGTTATTTTGAAATCGCGGCTACACTGATGGTTTTTTCATTTTTATGTTACAGTCTGCAGCTGCTTTAAACTAATATCAGTTATATTATGCAAAGTTTCAGATCTAATTTCAAGTATTCATTGAATGCTATCGGTTTATTGTACGGTTAGAAGGTAACTTTGTAATTATTTTCTATCGAGAAAATTAAATGGAATCAAGTTTTCACCATTGCGTTGACATAGCATTAGTCCTCAACTTTACTATATATTAATTTGAGAGTGATTGTTGCAGTATTTGTTGGTATAAAACAGGATCATGCGAAGCGAAGTGAGGTATTATACATCCTTAAGGTGGTAAAACCGACTCTCGGTGCAAAATACACATCATAATATTAATTTCCTTACTTTTGAATAAAAAGTATGCAAAAATTGCGTTTTAAAGCAATTAGCGGCAATTGATTACTAATAATTGGGTTCTCGCATTAAAATTATGTTATTTTATGCCTTACATTTTGATTACATTCGATTACAACAATAAATACGCTTATAAGTTTGTTAATCGAATGCAATCAAAATGTAAATCATAAAATTATATAATTTGAATGTGAAAACTTAGTTATTACTAATAAATTACCGCTATTTGCTTTAAAACGCAATTTTGCATACTTTCAAAGTAAAAGTAAGGAAAACAATCTAATAATGTGCATTTTACCACCATAATGTTGCTATCTATATTGTTGTTTTTATCATGTTTGGTTCCTTACCCGTTTTAATTGTGTGGTGTTTTTGCGCATGATGACTTTCCTTCTAACTTCTATACACAAAGCATACATTCGAACCATTCAATAATAAAACCGGTCAAGTGCGAATAGGACCCAAGCTCTGAGGGTTCCGTACAACCGTTTAACTTATTCCACGTACAGTTATATTCCATTCCAGACATAGGCCTTTCCAGGATTTCGCCACTCTTGGCGGTCCTTCTGGAAGAAATCCCCATACTCACACACGCTGGGCAGGCGGGTTGGTGAGCGCGGTGCCGAAACACTTGCACCAGTGACGCCTCAGTGTGTCCTCTTACTCTCCCCCGAATAACTTCGGGAGGACTCGCAAGACATCCACAGTCGAGCCCGGCACCGGCATCAGCTCTACCACCTAATATTTATATACAGTTATATTATACCAATTTAACTTGACACTCGCGTTCTATCAAACTCTATGTATCCTAAGGATCTAATTAAGTTGGACCTAATTACTTCTTGAATAATTAAATACAGGGAATGTTAAGATTTTTTCCTATGAACTATAAAATCTACTTGTGAACGGCTCTATAGGTTTTCATGGTGACACAATTTGTATGTTTCATACGGAAACGGAAATAACTTTTTCCGCGTTGAGTTAGAAGCTATGGGGCAGATGAGGTCATCGACTTCTACATAGGTTCAACTTGATATTTCTCACGATGACTAAAAATATGGGTCTTAACAAACGGGCAGCAAAGTGATCCTATAAGGGTTCAAATTTCTCATTTTGACGTACGGAACCCTAAAAATAGTAATAATAATTCAAAACAAAGATAAATAATAACTTCCGCTGTAAATAGGTAATCCTTTGACAAATAAACTGTTTCCTTTTTCATACACAGATGTTTACGTAAATAACCTTTCCTTTATTCAAATTGTTTATTTTGTAAAATACGAATAAATACATATTTTGCTTTCTTCAATCTTTTTTTGCTATACGGGATGGCTATTAATATTAAAAACAATCAAAATATATTTGCACTCGATATATTTCATCAAATAGAAAAAAAAATCTTTCATTCGACTGATGACGGCCCCATTCCGTGGGCCGAAATATATCTAGTGCAAATATATTTATATTGTTTTTTAATATTAAAAGCCATCCTATATAATAAAAAGAAAATGAGTACATATTTGGTGTAGGTTTCTCTAGCTTTATATTCGAAAATAAACTATGTTTTCTTGCTATAGCAGTAATTTCAGACAGGAAACTCAAGCCGCTTAGATAAAAAACGTATTCATCACTTAAAAGGGCATTATTTTCAAAAATAAAATCTATCTTACGAAATGTGCCCACCAGGGGCGAAGGGTGAACATTTTAAAAAGGGAAGCCGGACAAAAATATCGCCTTACTCAGGAAAATAAACCAAAGGAAAACTTTTTTTTTGTTCTTTGCAACTCCCTGTCAGCCAAGTGTATTTGTCGTATTGAGATTTATGGAAACGTTTGACAAAGCAAAGAGCATGGAATAAAGAAATGTAGTATTTATGCCATAAACAAGCCGTTGGGAATCGTGTTGTATGGACCCTTCGCTACTGATGCCCACTTAGCTAACTGTCTTTAGAAAAGAATGATGAAGGTCTGAAAAAACATGCCTGTGAGTTTTACATTGATCAGGTAAGTAGTTGACTCAGTATATTTAAGCCTTGAAATATAGAAGACCAAGCATTACGCGAGACAGATATCATAAAGAAAGAATATCAGAAAGTTGGATAAGCACTTGCCTTGTAAGCAAGAGGTCAACGGTTCAAATCCTGACCAGAATTTCTTTTTGACAAATTGTTTGTCTTTTACACCAAAACTCCAAGCAAAATATTGTTTGTTTGTTATGGACTGACATTAAAATAACTTAAGTTGGGAACATTTTTTTCTAATCTTATTATCATATTATCACTGTACCCACAAAGGCTTTATTCTATCCCGGGAAATTCTGCATCTAGAAACTTCACCAAACACGATCCAATAAGCTAGTATACAATAAAAGCAATCGTATTCCAATTTCGCAATAACATCCTGCATGAGAAACAATATCGAATAATATATTCACAAAATGGCGTCATTTGCGACGGAAGAAATATGTATAAGGAGGAAAATGGGCCAATAAGGGTAGGGAGTAGGGTCTTTCGACATTGATTCCATTTTAAGACCCTACCTATACCAAAACAGTTACGGAGAAACAAAAAGTTGATTTCCAAGGTCGAAGAAAACACTTTTAATACTCTATTACTCGATAATGTTTATAAACCCTTGAGAATGCCGTTAAGGCGAAACGCGAAACTAGTCGAAAATACATAAATTTTGTGAAACAGTACAAGTGTTTTCTTCAACAATGATGATGTTTCACCAAGAACCGACAATCGCATAGAACTTTTTTTCTATGGCGTGCATAGAACTTTTTGCTGGAAAAGCAATGAGAATGTCAAATTTGATGATAAAAACAACATGAAAAAAAGTAAAAGACCAATTTGTTTTTTTTATTAAGAAGCATGTTCTCTATGGTAGGCAGTGCCTACCCTGGCGTCATACAAATAATGATTTTTTAAAGTTAATTTTTTTTATTGTCAATCTTGACATTTCATTGCATTTCCAGCAAAAAGTCCTATGCACGCCACTGAATCGCAAGTATTAACTTTGTTGATTTCCAAAATAATATAATATACGCGTACAGCCAGTCTGATAGCAGTGCGCATGTTTTTAAGTTATCGAAAAATTCAACCTTATGTAAATTCGTGTTGTGAAGCCTGCATGAAAAATCCTATACAAAATATACGAGTAGATCACAATCTCAGAAAGCTGCAAAACGCAAGAGCTTGAAAAAATCAAGCTGGATCCTATTTCTCAAGATCAAACATTACAATGCAACAATAAAGAATATGGAACTGCTGTAAACAAATCATTAAAAACATCAAGGAACAGGGAAACTTTCAATGGTGTATTTGCGAGGGAAGTTGCGAGAAAAGTATCTTTTTCGTTGTAGAAATACGGGCGTAGGTGTTGTCGAATTTAGTAGTTGGTTCGTGTGAGCGTAGTCAAAGATTGTATGAAGTTGAAAGCAAGGTCCGCCGGGTGTATTTCGCCACTAACAGCTAACTTATAATTCGCTCGTATTATCTAAGCGGCTATTATACCCGCTCACTGTAAGGAATAGATAGACCTTTTTTGTCCCACGCCATTTTTTTCTATCCCTTGCCAGTCATTTTAATTGTAATTTCTTGCAATTACGTCAGTCCATTGAGCTAGTAGTCTCTTTACGGACCCTCGTCTTCTTATTCATATTTCAAAATTACATTTTATTTAAACAAGAATAAAAATTATATACGAGTTATTTTTATAACAAAAATATTTGTTGATCCAAGGCAGTTGTATAACTTGATAACACATGCAAACCTCAGTACAGATATTCTATTCCACGGAGTCTGTTTGTCTATGGTTGTAGTAGTGACGTATGCGGATAAGAACGTTTTGTGTGTGTCACGTGTTTTATAGCGCTCCCGAGGTTACGCACACTAGAAAAAAGTTCGTGTGCACGCACTACTACAACCATAGTCAAACGGACTTCGTCAGATAGAATATCTATAATGAAATAATGAAATTCCCACAATTATTTACAAATCATTTCATCAATCTCCTTCACCAGCTCGACTCTGGTCAGTTCTTCACACAATTCAAAGCACAATTTATTTATTTTATTTTTATTTATTTATTTGTTCCACCAACAGAATTACATACATTACATACTTGGCTTGCATTTACAAAGTTTTTGTTCTCATATGTATCCCAATTATAGGTAGAAACATCATTTTCAATTTGCAGGACTGAAAATAGTGACTAATTTCGAAGCAAAGGAAACTCAGCTTATCTGTCTACGGAGTGACTGAACTAGAAAGAAACTGAAGTACCTTACACTTATACGAGACGAGACTATCATGATGGATGTCAATAACTGTATTATTTTCAAGTAAATTTCCATGAATACTGTTGTATTCCGACAACATTCTGTACACAGGTGTGTTTCTTGAAGTGTTAGTTCTGAGCACCGGTATGTGAAAAGTTTTAGTATGAGGTAGGCGACGATTCGACCGAGGTACAGACAGAGCGACTCTATCGAGTGCTTCCGGGCAATATACTTGTCCATTGACAAGCTTCCAGAGGAAAGTTAAGTCTATGAGCCGACGGCGATTGACTAAAGGCAAGACCTTGAAGTATTCCAGACGAGCTTCATAAGCATTCCTATGGATAAAACCCTTTGCATGGTACCCAAGATGTCTTGTAAACGCTCTTTGGATACGTTCAATCCGGTTAAAGCACAATTTACTAAGTCTCTACTTAGCTATCACTGTTAGAAAACCTAAGAAAAATTAAACACACAGTGGCAGTAAAAAACTGGAGTTTACCGTGTCCGACTGACAGCAATCTGCAAAGCCCACTAATTCGACAATTCAAGCTCCCATATGTCTTCAACATTACTAGAAGACATTCAAGTAAGTTTTCCCACCTTTTGGGGCATTCGAGACCTTTTTACAATGTAACAAAGACTATGTCAGAGGATTTTTAAGGCACCATCTTTGGATGCAAAACGAGCCGTAACATGCGATAATGACGTCACAGCGTCGCTTATGGGCTAAGTTTCTTTATGAAAACAAATCGTCGTTCCAGTTTCATTTTACGCGGAACTCTAAAGCTCAGAAAATTTCATTTTGCTGTTCTTGCTCAGTAAAAGCGGTATTTGCTAGATCAGGGGTCGACAACCTTTTGGCAGAAAAGGGCCGCATATTGCAAAATATAATTAGGCCGGGCCGCACCTGTTTATACCGCCATTGATTTTGATGACGGACGAATATAATTATCATATATTAGATGTCTTATCTTATCTTAGCACTTACTGAGCTAAGCTAAGCTTCATTAATTTCCTTAAGTGCGACGTTTTTTTAAAGAATCACTGCCAAATGTACTTTTACGCCTGGATAGACTGACTCATTCGTTCTACATTCGGAAGCATCCGAATCCAGACTTATGTCTATGGTTTGCACTGTCCGTCCTGCGGGCCTTTTATATGATGTAACTTTGTACCGGTTATCAACGGGTTGCCAAAAACTAAAAACATAGATAAAAACGGAACTTTCAAAATTGCCTTCAGTATGTATTGAACGGTTCACAAACTGTAATGTAACTTTAAGTACGAACGTATACTTATTCAATAGATCTATGTCGAAACTATGATAGAAATAAATTTCAATATTTTTTAACACTTGGCGATTTATCTATCGCAAGGAGATAACAAATTAAATTTATATCATTGCGGTATAGAAAATCAGAAAAGTAAATCTGGACGTGAGGAACTCTGAACCGGGATTCTAACCGTTGCTAGAGCAACCGCCCGATAAGCGAGAGGTCCCGGGTTCGAACCCCGGTTCAGAGCTTCTCACATCCAGACTTACTTTTCTGATTTTCTATACCGCAATGACATACATTTAATTTAATATATCTATGTTTTCGATGTTTGGCAACCAGTTGGCAACCGACTCCAATATGCATAATCTTGGAGCAGGACGGATCACAGCACTGAAAACCATAGACATCATAAGTCTGGAATCTGCGAATAGGTGTTATTCAGCTGTGTCAGCTGCGTTGACGTATTTACTAAAGCACGAGCGACGAGCTACAGCTACCGTTATGGCACTTACCTATAATGAATGAAAGACGTTTAGCCGAGGCTACGGGCGCCGTCTGAAGCCCGCGGGCCGCGGGTTGTCAACCTCTGTACTAGATTCTATGCAACGTCACGACATGAATTCCCGAGGGGGTGTCTAGTTGTTTCCAAGGATGGATTGTGAAATCCAAAGCACAGTCCAGACTCTTACACCAACGTTTCATTGACAATTGTCAGGTGAGTCTGACGGGTAACATTATAGTATATGCCATAGCAACAACAAGGCGGCAAAGAACGAGGTGTTAAAATGAGAGCGCCTGACAAACAATTAGGCACCCTCTGACTACGGAACCCAAATTTGTATTATTTGTTGTTTTACTAATGAGAATGTACAACAATTTGACCACATTTGAAACTTGTCACCGTCTTTAAGAAAGAGCTGCAAACAAAAAAAACGTAAAAAACTGGTAATTTTTCGATGTTTTTGTATATACCCTCCCGGCCTTAATTTTTTTAGTTTTTATTATTAACTGTGATAAAGGTCACAGTTACACTTATTCTATTACGGCTGAAGCTGTAGACCCCAGTGACAGACGGACACACAGTCAGACAGACAGCGGAGGCTTAGTAACGGGGTCCCGTTTGGCACGGAACCCTAAAATAAAAACAAAAGCGTTAAGCGTTTTCTGTTGTACTTTATAGTGTTTGTCAAAGAGTTAAGCAAATAACAAAACTAAGCTACTAAAAACACTATCTATCATAATTCATAACTATATAACACACAAAACCAAGAGCAACTTAGACGAACCTTGGAAACACCGAACTCATCAAAAGCAAACCAAAAACAAACTCAAACACAATCAATGGCTCTAACTAATAACCAAGTAGCGCTCGCTTGAACCGCTGAAAACGCAATAACGTCAAAAATAAACTATCCGCTGAAAGCTACTGAAAAGGTGAAACTTTCTACAGTGTAAACAAGCAGTCGATAGACCAAAGACACCGGCACAATTTGAACACTCAGCTAAACTAAAGTCAACTTTATTTTCAGGTACAAAGAGTCTATTTCGATTGTCTTATTGCCTTTAAACTCTCGTGTTAGCGGCCAATAAAGAGTTTGGTACTAAATTACGTCACGACCGCCAGAGGGCGTTGTTTGTCAAACAGCGGCATCTACCGGGATAAATGGGTTTTAGCGAGTTATGGATTACGTTACGTTAGGAATGGCTACCTCTATCTCTATTTTTCTGTGTGCCTGAATTTTATTTAGTGAAAGCTTTCGCATTCTAGTTGGTGCGACAAGGATAACACGGAAAATAGTCACATGTTTTTTGTGTCGTTTTTCTCGCACCCAGCCAATTTCAAAAGCTTTGAAAAGCAAAAACATTCCTGCCGATGTTTTCAATAATTTAAAAACGCTATTGAACTGAAGTTTAATAGTATTATAGCTTAGTTCAGAATATTTCGCTGTTTAGGGTTCTTCAAGACACAAAAGGAATAAAAATCATGTAAACGTAAAGTACGGGTTCCATCGATAAGCATGAAAATACGCTTTATTAATACAACATGAATTGTTAAAATATGTTCAAACTGCGACGACATCATTTTTTTTTTCATCTTAATTTAGAGGGTTTGGTCACACAGTGACTATATCACCCTAATAGTACACGTACAAAAAAAAATATGATTGTCCCTTCCTAATCTAAGGGCAACTTTTACAAGATTAAGAGTACTTTTAGCCTCTGTTGACATCGGAGCGGACAAAGCACTGTTGCAGCCACCTACTACAAATAGATGTCTACAACACGGCCGCCGCCGTCTCTGAGGCTCGTTCCGTACACACTCCATCAATATATGTTATACATCTTCAGGTACGCCACATTCGCTGCAGTTTGGTGAGTCTACTTTTTTCATCAAGTGTCCAAATTTGTTCAATGGAGTATGGCCAGAACGTAGTCTAAACATCAATACTATATCATTTCTGTTTAAGTACATCATGAAGCAGTCGATAACTTCTAGGAACACCCAATACATTTCATCAAACATCAATTCATTTATTCCATTGTACTTACAGTCTCATTAAAATTACAACCACCTTCGTAACTAGAGCGGAAGGCCAATATAGGAATAGAGGACTTCCGAGACAAATACTGTTTATTTTAATGATACTGTGGTATAATGTCAGTATCCCTAAGTGCGGTGTATCATTTAAGGCGTAGTAGGTCGATCGCACAACGAAAGAGATAAGCATATCTGAAAAAGCGCGCGTCTGAGCAGAGCGGTAAATTAAGAAGAGAGTGGATTATGCTGTTTTAAAAAAAAATCGCTTTGCTATCGTTTAGATAATAGGTTCACATGTTTAAAACAGTAATCATTGTTATTTTTACTTTATTAGTTTCGATAGACTGCGTGTTTGAAATGAAAAAATAGCTTTCACTTTGCATTTTTTTTCGATCGAGCAAATTTTTCTTTATCGCCATTTGGGCTATTACATCGCCTTGGAAAAGGCTTTGTTTATAACATGTATTTATTTCAGAACCATATCTTTTGTAGTTTGTTTTACTACTTGTTATAAAACTCCGTCTTTACTACCTACGTTGTCTTAACAGATTGTATTTACTTCTGTTTTTCAATATCAAACTTCTAAAGAATGATTTTGTTTTAGTATCTACGAATCCCCTCCACAAAACATGTCCATTTGAACCTTTGCCCGACCTCTTCTAAACGTTGATTCACATTTCACCAGCCTACACTAACCTGTCAACCATAAATCCCACCAACTCCCAACAAAATAAAGGTGCCAGAAAACTTAATCCACTAGGGTGCGTTTCCTTTAATTTATTGCTTTGGTATTACAAACAAACGTACTTAATGTTTTGCCTTCGTCGGAGGTATTTGTGTTGTGAGTCTGTGAATGATTGGTTCGCACTGAACTTTACAACTTGATTGGTTCGATACAATTGTAAATCATTGTTGGAATTAGAAATGGCGAGTTTGAAGCCGGATTTGAGGTTATGTTGACAGATTTATGACGTTACTTCATCATTGGCAGTTCGTTCCCGCCAACGGAACTACGTATCGTTCAGTGGCGTGCAGAGAACTTTTTGCTGGAAAAGCAATGAGAAGATCAGGTTTGACGATAAATACAACATGAAAAAAATTAAAAGCAAATTTAAAAAAAAAAAAATTTATGAGCTCATTGTACTCTAGGGTAGGCAGTGCTTACCCTGGCGTCACACAAATAATGATTTTTCAAAGTGACATTGAAATTTTTTCATATTTTTTTTTATTGTCAAACTTGACTTTCTCATTGCATTTCCAGCAAAAAGTCCTATGCACGCCACTGGTATCGTTAAGACTTATACAGGGTTACTTGTTCAAATTGGCGTGGATGGCCCCTTTTCCACTTACCGGCAATCCACACATTTCATAGATTTTTACCACCTTAGCCGTGCCGCCGCTGTTGCCGGTGCCGGTGCCGGTGGATTATAAGTGGAAAAGGGGCCATTGGCCAAATCCGAAACTATAAGGAATAGCGAAAAACGCTCAAAGGAGTTTCGGGGCCAATTTTGATAAAAACCAAATCTGCATCATTAAAATTTTGAAAAAAATAATTTGCCTAGCAAGGAAACGAAAGGGCTGGTTAAAAAAGAACAGTATATTATTGCACCATGCGATAGTGTCGCTTATAAGGTTCCAATTCTGGGAAGTGATGCCTTTAAAGAAAATGCATTTCATACAATTCAATCATTCATTCCTTAGGGGTGGACAAAGGGGAGAAAAAAATATATAATTTTTGATATCCGCCAAGAATTCTTAACAGATTTTATTCACATTTTTTGTTGTGTATATTTTGTACATTTGTGGGAATTTACGTATAGCCGTCTTTACTCCGCTTTCTGAAAGTATGCGATTTTTTTTTATTAAATTCGGACTTGCCCCATTTTTCGATTGGCCTGCTACATAATGTATAGGTAACACGTTTCGCTTTTTTACAGAACCCTGAAACAGCAGATGCCTAAAAACCCCACCTTAATCGAGTATCCTCTAGTTATTAAAGGCATTTAATTTCACCCGACTCTCCCCAATTCGAACGGTCCTTAATAAATTATTAATTTACCTATTTGTAGATATTAATTGTTTTATTCGGCAATAATACTACTGCACCGTTATTAATGCGTCACCCGATGAGGCGTAACTTTTTATGGCAGAAATTATGGAGCAAGTAGGGGTGTTTTTGTTAGGGATCGACAAATTTCTTGTATATTTAGACATTTATTAGAGTCATATTTTAGGAGAGTTAAATTTATGGGTTCGTAAAATTTTAATGGCTGCATGAGGTATGAAAAAATTAATTTGTAAACACTCGTCTAGCAGTTTATTAAACTTGCTGGATTTTTATTACTGAATAGCCTAAATCTAGGGATATTATTATTCTTATTCTTATTCTGATATTTCTTGTCTATAGGAACATTAAATACGTAGTTACATTCATATCTTACTCAAAGTGTAAAAACATTTTTAAACTATGTCTCAGTCCTGTTTTCCAGAAGAGTAGATGGTAGAACTGATGCCGGGCTCGACTGTGGAGGTACCACCATCTTACTCGCAAATCCTCCCGAAGTTATTCGGGGGAGAGTAAGAGAACAGCTCTCAGGCAAAACCAGGCGGCCCACCATTGCCTGGGACCGATGGATGGCGGTATATTCATCCCCAATTGCCGGGCCTTATATAAAACAGACGGGCAGCGGCGTCACTGGTGCAAGGGTTTTGGCACCGCGCTCGCCAACCCGCCTGCCCAGTGTGTGTGTGAGTATGGTCATTTCTTCCAGGAGGACCGCCAAGCGTGGCGAAATCTTGGAAAGGCCTATGTCTAGCAGTGGACGAAACAGGCTGATGGATGGATGGAGGTAGAGAGAAAGAGACTACAGATTTCCATTTGTTAGGATCCCGCCCGAGACACCTCTTTCTAGACATAACAAGCTCTTCTATTCCGCATACCAAAGCAACTGAGCTCCCACTATCTACAGCAATAAGGATTCATTTAGGAAGCTGTGTCGAACCGATTTCATCTAGCGATCATAATTGTAACTGTCCAACAATAAATAGAGTTCGAAGTCTTAAATATTTGGGTCTTGTTTTGGACGAAAATCTGACATTTTCACCACACCTTTCCGCACTATCCGGGCGTGTGCGTAAGACTGCTCATATTATGAGACTTTTAAGAAACTCCGTTTCCAAACAACTACTCATAAGTACTTATCAGGCTTTGACTCAATCGTTACTGACTTACTGTATTGCTATATGGGGCAGTGCTGCCAAAACACATCTTATCGATGTTGAAAGGGCACAACGGTCAGTGCTAAAAGTCATGTTCAGGAAGCCATTTAGATATTCCACTGACAAAATATATGCGGAAACTGGCGTCTTACGTGTCCGACAGATTTTTGTTTTAAAAGCTGTTTTGACAGCCCACAAATCATTTACCTTAAATCAAGCTTTAGCATGCAAACGAATTCCTAAATTGCCAACTCGCTTTTGCAAAACAAAATTCGCCCAACGTTTTCCCCATTTTATCTTCCCTTTTCTTTATAATGTAATAAAAACCTCCTGTAATATCCTAAACCTCACACAATATCAGGTCAAGCAATCAGTCACTAAATATCTTTTATCCCTGAACTACGACGAAACTGAAAAACTCCTTCATACTTCTGTGTAGTTATATCATTTATTTAAAATTGTATGTATAAAATGAAATTATATAAAATTATAACCATATTTATTTATCTAATATATGTATATGTTAATAGTAACTATCTTATTCCGTTGTATTGTTTGCAAGAAAATAAAATATTTATCTCAAATTAATCATAAACCACTTGAAAAATAATTAAACTTCTAAATTATTTTTATTTTTATAGTTTCCTAAGAGTGAAGTTTACTTGGTTAGGATTGTATGTTTGTTTCAGCATATTTTTTTCAAATATTGTATAATGCGGAAAAAAGGGACACAAAAACCAACATCAATATGTAATTGTCGGCGCAACTCATTATAATAGTTAACAAATGTGCACACTAATAAAGGTCCTCACGAATCAAGCTCGTCTTAGTTTGAGGACCGCCAGATAATCGTATAGATTAAATAAGTTCTCAATGTACCCACCTATTTTGTAACCATTTTATGTTTGTGATTTATTTAATGTTTGTTGTTTTTGAATAAAGTCACTTTTATCTTTTTTATCTTTTATACTGTTTACATTGTCCGTCTTCAAGATGTCGCCAATTTGGTCGGCATACGGCCATCTAAGACCATCCGGTCGAGCTTTACTTTGCACTAGCTTTTGCCCGCGGTTTCACCCGCGTTGAATTAGTTTTTGTATACTCCTATAAAATCAGTCAATATTATTCGGACTGTTACCTACAGTAAACACAGCTGGTGAAATGTGTGTGTTATGTGCCTCTGTTTCCCATTTTGTGTGTCTCTTTTATAGCTTTTCCATGGGAGCAAAGGGAAAAAGTAGTTTTTGTCCCATTCGAAGTCTAGAACTACATTCATGTAAAATTTCAGCCCAATCGGTTCAGTAGTTACGGCGTGAAAGAGTAACAAACATCCATCCATCCAAACTTTCGCATTTATAATATTAGTGGGATTACTGGGATGGGATAGCACCACTAATTTCATTAATTCCTCTCCATTATGTCCAAAAAGTTTTCCGTGCTGAACAGTTTAATTAATGCAAAAACAAATTTAAAAGCAGCTCCCCTAATCCCTGTTTACACGCAACACCTGCACCTGCAGTTTACAACAGCAATTGTTATTTTAAAATTGTAACAACACAATTTTCAGGGCGCATGGATCACCCATTGTTTACCCGAGGGTGAGAAATTCGCGGAGTTTTAAATGGTCTCTCTTTAAAAGTTCGTTGTGGAAATGAAAAACTGAATCCGCACGGGGCCACGTGCAAAACTGATTTTTGCACCTCTTTATTTCTATGATTTTCCGTCCTGTTGCCTGTGGCTTCGCCCGCTTTAATTCTCCGACTAATTTCACTCACAAAACATGAGATTTCACTTGAATGTTCACTGCTCAGATCCCTTTAACTTTGACGAGTGAAGGTGGTAGAGCTGATGCCGTGCTCGACTGTTAAGGTACCACCATCTTGCACGCAAACCCCCCGAAGTCATTGGCCCCTTTTCCACTTACCGGCAATCCACCGGCACTGGCAACGGCGACGGCGACGGCACGGCGAAGGTGGTAAACATGTATGAATATAATTATGAAAGAAATAGAGGGCCATCAAAGTTGTCAGTTTTAGACCATTTTTGTTGGGGGCACTATCTCAAAAACTAAACTAGTTAGGGATTTGGAATTGTATAATGAATACTGTATTTAAACAACAAATACTGAAAGTGCCGATTTTTTATATACTTAGGTTTAGGTTACGTACCCGAATACTCGACTAACTTAATTTGGTAGTTTTGTTTCATATATTTTCTAGGTAACTTCAGAGGTATTCGATTGAAGTATTCACCGCAGAAGTTCGTTTATGTCTCTGTCCATCTCTCTCTTTCATCTGGCTCTGTTATCTTTCTCTCTGTCTCACCGGAATTAACTTCACTCTTCCTTCACTCTTTAAGTTTGGCGCGAATTGTAAGTGACTAATCCTTTCACCATATAATGTCAGATTGAGCACCTCATTTTGCATCAATCAGAACTGAACTCTACGACGTTTCCTTTTAGTTTAAAATAGTGCGCTCTCAGGCGTGGCTGTTACGATTACAAAGAAACACGCTCCCACAAAAATCTACGTTTTTATTTAATAACTCTGCTTCTAGATGAAATTTTTAAAATATGCTAAGACGAGCTGACGATGTCATTTGTTAACTTATTTTTAATACAAATTTCAAGTCTATATATGATTTAAGGAAGGCCCTTTAACACTCGAAAAACATGAAATTTAGAGATAACTTCGTAATTTTTTTCTATCGAGCGAACGTAAGGATTTTGCTTTTTTTCCAAGATGAATCTATAAGCCCCATAGTCTACTGTCTATATTATTTTTACTATACCGATTAACCAAGTTACACAATGTGATATGCTCATTTGAAGTTGTGCATCTTATACGACACGAAAAGAAGAGCAATATAAATAGAAGTCTTATGTTAGAAGAGATGTTAATGATCGACATCCGATCACCGACACTTAACATCAGGCGGAATCTTGAAAGTAGTCTAGTTTAAGCATTGTTTTGTGTGTATAAGTAACCTAGACGATAGTTTGAACTGCTACGGCGGTTTCAGACACAACAAAGCTGCAAGTTTGCCTGCAACTTTAACGCAGTTTCAGTTTACGATTCTGAACATCGAGTCACTATTATTCACAATAAAACGTAAATGGCTACTTCTATTGTTATTATTTCCATATTGAGGCGCAATAAGTCTATTGCACAACGAAAGAGATAAACATATCTGATAAAGTGTGCGCCCGAGTAGTAAGGTAAACCAAGAGAACATAAAAACCAACGTGGGAGCGCCTACTTCTAGATAATATGTGTCAGGCAGGCAGGAAGAAGAAAACTAGCGAAAGTGTTATTTTGGTACCATCGGTCAGTATGTAATTATTTTAAACTTTTTAGTAAAGGTCTGCTATAAAATTTGAAGTCGGTTATAATTTTTTCCTCAAAAGTTTATTTATTACTTTATTACTTTGGACGGACTACTGTTTTGAACTGAAAAAAGAACAACCTTCACTTTGCAATTTGTTCGATGCAGTGAATTTTTCTCCATTACGTTTTGGGCTTTGTTATCGTCTTGGAAAAGGCCTCATTTATAACATGTTTTTTTTTCAGTACCCTATCTATTGTAGTATGGGAGTTCTATTATTTAAAATCTCATTTTCACCATGTAGTCTTAATTTGTTTGTTATTTATAAACAGCGTTTTGCCCAAGTTAGTTATAATAAATTATTTCTCGTAGCATCGGTACAAAAATGGAAATTCAATCCATAAGAAGAACATTATTGAAGAAAGCTGTGTTGTCGGTTTTTCCATATCCCGCTGCGTCGTTATAACACTAGACTAGCTTCTGCCAGCGGCTTCTCCGCGTTGCTTAGTTTTTGAGTAGTCATAACGAATGTGTTAATACATAGGTAACACTAAAAGTTTCCGGAACTGGCCACTTACATAAACAAAATTTAAAAATTTATTGCAATATTTGAAAATAGAACTCTTTTGCTGTAGAATGCAGTTTGTTTCATCTGACTGTCTTTTGTTTTTACCTTGTGGTGCCATTTAAAAAATTGTGTGTCTGCATCAACATGGATTTAACTCGGGAAAATTTTCGTAGTATGATTTTCTACGATTTTAAGTGTAATTTGACAGCTCAACAGAGCATCGCTCGGCTTGAAACAGCTTTTGGCAATGAAGCACCATGCAAGACGACTGTTTATAGCTGGTTTGCAGAATTCAAGCGTGGTCGTATCATTCTCAGTGACGAATCTCGCGATGGTCGGCCGTCCACCGCTGTGACCAACAAAAACATCGATGCTGTGCGCCGTATGATTGAAACAGACAGGCATGTGACCTACCATGAAATTCGCGCATCCTTAGAAATAGGCATGAGTCAAATACAATCAATCCTACACAAACATTTGGGTGTGAGAAAGCTGTGCTCGCGGTGGATCCCACACAACTTGACCGAGGCTCAAAAAACGGACCGCGTCACTTGGTGCAGTGCCATGCTTACCAGATTCAACAAAGGTGCGTCAAATTTGGTGTGGGACATAGTAACAGGTGACGAAACATGGATTTATTGCTACGATCCCAAAACAAAGCAGCAATCGAGCGTATGGGTCTTTCAAGATGAGCCGAAACCAACCAAAGTGGCGCGCGTGAAAAGTGCATCTAAGCGGATGATTGCTTCTTTTTTTAATAAAACTGGACACGTGGCTACTGTTGCTTTAGAGAATCGTCGTACCGTGAATAGTGACTGGTACACGACCATTTGTTTGCCGGAAGTTATTGACGAACTCCGTAAAAATAACCGTAAACGCCGTATCATCCTGCACCACGACAATGCTAGTTCTCACACGGCCAGACAGACAAACGACTTTTTGAAGACGAAAAATGTAGAACTCATGAGTCATCCTGCATACAGTCCCGACCTGGCACCTTGTGACTTTTTTCTGTTCCCAAAAATTAAGAACCAATTACGCGGTCAACGATTTTCATCACCAGAAGAGGCTGTCGAGGAGTATGAAAAACACGTTTCAGAGGTCACCACAGGGGAGTGGCACAAAAGTTTTCAAAACTGGTTTGATCGAATGAAAAAGTGCATAGACGCCAAGGGAGATTATTTTGAAAAACAATAAATTAATTTTGTACCTTTAATAGTATTTTTTCATATTCATTCCGGAAACTTATAGTGCGTCCCACGTATTTTTAGGACCAATAATTTTATAGTACGTATTTCACTTTGACTTTTGGTTTCATTAAAAATAATTTTATATGTCTGACCCTATGTATGTATATGTTCCTAGGAAACAGTGGCGAAGGGTGAACATTTTAGAAAGGGAAACCGGACAAAAAAATCGCCTTACTCAGAAAAGCGTCCAAGGAAAATATAACATTGCAACTCCCTGTCAGCCAAGTGTATCTGTTGTATTAAGATTTATGGAAATGTTTGACAAAGCGTAGAGCACGGAATAAAGAAATGTAGTATGGATGCCATTTCCCAAACAAGCCGATGGGAATCATGTTATATGGACCCTTCGCCACTGCTAGGGCACTCTTCGTGTCCAGGGAAAAAATTATAGCCTTTGTTTAAGAGAAGGGTCTAACAAAAACAAATTTAGTTTGGTAGCTCCAGAGATTACCGCGCGTATGTACCTATATAATCACTATGTCCATAGGGAATTGCCGTCCCCAGGAAACAAACTACAGCCTATAGCTGCCAACGACGTGCCAACTTTTGTGGCCAAGGAGCTGAAAAAGCTTCCTCCGGTCACCTTTGACCACGTCGATGTTACCAGCCTTCTTAAGGACATCGTCAGTCTGAAGGCGAGTCTCGCGGATGTGCTGGTAAGGCTCGAGGCCTCGGAAACCATCGTTTCGGAGCTGCGCAAGGAAGTCGTAAGTTTGTGTAGTTCATTGAGGTCATCTGATGACGTGCATATCAACATGCGGCGCGGAGCTTGCCTCGACATATCGGAGTCAAGTATCGAGTCAGCCGTGTTGACACCGCCGCCGCCGCCGCCACCGCCGCCACCGTCGTCCGCCGTGTCAGCGAAACGTGGATCGTGCGTGCCTCGTGACACCGTCCCCGCTGCCCCTGTAGCCGCCCCCCGCACCCCGCGACCGCTAGCAGCGCTGCACGTGCCAGCGGGACCTGCCAAAAAGGCGAACTTCTCTCAGAAAAATTACGCCTCCATCGTCAAGAGCCGACCGGTTGCTTCGACTTTACGGCCTACGTCTGACAGACCACCAACCGTCGTTACATTAGACGCCTCCACTGATTACCGTGATGAAGATGGCTTCGTCAAGGTCGAGAAGAGGAGGCGCCTTAAGCGAGTAAACCAAAACCGTTGCGGCACCGGATCAACGGGGCCCAACTTCCTGTTGCGGGCTGCGACGCCGACCACGGCGATGTACCTGTCCCGCCTACACTACACCACTAAGGCGCAGGACATCGTCGACTACATCCAGAACAAGACCAACTTCTTGTTGAGAGTGGAGCCGCTGGAATCGCGCCACAACGCAAGTTTCAAAGCGTTTGTGGCACGAATACCGACAAGCAGGCTGCCCACCTTCACGAAGGAGGACTTCTGGCCGAAGGGCGTGGTATACCGTCGTTTTCGCGGTAGACTTCCATCTACACCACCGGACCAGCACAGTGACGTTGTGCCAAAATGATATTTTAGTTTGTTAGTCTTAGTTTTTAGTATAAAAACATATGTATTAGTAGTATAAGGTATTTATTGTTATGGGCCTTGTTGCCTGAAATAAAGCAATTTATTTATTTATTATTTATTATAGCTCTCAGGGATAATAATAATAATAATATCCATTTATTTCAGATAACATTGATCCATAAGTGTTAGTAACAATGATCTTATAAACTATATTAGTAAATTAAATTAGTATTAAAATTAAATTAAATAATAATTTGACCACAGGCCACTTGTATGCAGTGCCAGAGCACAGGACAGTCGCAGCTGTCCGCCACCGCCTGCAGAATGCCGTTGTCACTGGCCCGTACTCTGCGTATAAGCGACGCAGCCCGCTTGCGCATTATGGCCGGGAATCCGTCCACGCGTGCTTCCGCAAACATTCCCGACGCACTGCAGAAACGGGGCAGCCTCAACAGCACTCTGAAAGCGTTATTGTACTGGACGCGCAAGGCGCTCAGCGATTTTTGAGAGTATTTACACCAGAGGCTGCTCGAGTAAAATGATTGACAGTAAGCTCGGAAGAGCGTGATCTTGACGTCTTGTGTAGATCGAGCAAACCTCCGGGCAATCATGTTACTTCTCACCGCCAACGCCCTACGCTCCCTCTCTATATCCTCGTCATCCTTGAGGTCGTCTGTCATAATATGGCCCAGATATTTAAACTTTGTGACCCTGTCGAGCATCGTACCGTTGAGAGTCAGAGGCGGAATCACACTAGGGCATTTATTACCTGCCTTAAAAAGCATAAATTGACTTTTTTTTGCGTTATATATTAGGCCGTGTGACCCCGCATATGCCTCACAGACTGCCAGGAGTTTGCAGATTCCTATCAGTGAAAGAATTTTCAGATTCGGATCAGTAGTTCCGGAGATTACCTCGTACATACAAACTAACAAACACCTCCTCTTTATAATATTAGTGCAGATGTAGATAATGCAGCTGTGGACACGCAGTGAGAACTGAACCCCTGACCTGCCGCCCCACGGCCCATTGCCCACTCGGTCATTAGTAAAAGATTAACGGCGTCACTTTTAATGGGTTTTGGACTTTTGGTGCCCGGTGACGCTCCAGCACGTTTAACTTTATACCGAAGCAAAATTATTATTATTATTATTTATTTCAATAAATTGCACAGGAAAAGTCCTAGACCGGTCCGCTATACAATTAAATCTTAATTTTTACTATATCGTAACAAATGTTACATACACATACAAATAAACAGAACATGTCAATATCATAAAAGTCAATCCAAAGTCATACAATATTAGACATTTATTGATAACTAGGTTTTGCCCACGACTTCGCTCGCGCGTGGTTCAAGAGTTAAAATTTAAGAAAATTTGGACTTTGCACAATTACTAACCTATTTAATGCACAATCAACAACATAACAAATTAATAATTGGTACAAAACTAAAAACCATTTCGAGATATTGGCTTTCTGAGCATCATATATTTTTTCAATGAAATCATTATAAAATAAAGAGATTTCAAAAAAAAAAAATTGGTAAATACAGGATTTTAAAAACAATAACCTTTGCTTTAAAGTTCATTCCGTATTCAAAAAAATCAACTGTCATGTCACTGTGACTGTTGACATTGACAGCGAACATAAACATGCCAAGTTTTTTTTAAATAATCCCTTGGCAATGAACATCGAGTTTGAAATCCTCAGTTGCGACTTACGTTCTTTTAGAATGAGTGAATAAGAAAAAAATAAAATAAGCAGTAAAAACGCACAATGAAACAAAATAAAAAATACGTAAGCTTTATTTTTACGCAGACTTTCAATATAAATATTGAAAACAAATGGTTACCTGAAATTAAATGATGTCGATTCGCAAAATATTAAATGTAGGACTACACGGATAGGTACTAATTGAACACGGACAAAGCTACTGGCAGAAACTAGTAAAAAATAAGAATAAAAAAACACAATTCATATTATATTAATTCTGTTGCCGCCCTTAATATTAAAGTTACCTTCTTTGCATTTCCCTACCTCACTAAAACCATCTCTACCGATTTCAAAACAATAGGCATTTCGAAAAAGGGATTAAGTGAAGGGTGCACGAGGGGAAGAACAGGGAATGTCTATCTGAGTACATTTCGAGTAAAACGCATTTATACCTTTGAAAGTGCATACATCTTTTTAATGATACTATAAATACAATTAAAAGTTTACATAATTAAATAAATTCATAATCAATATGAAATATATTTTCACTAATTTATTACTGTATAAAAACAAATAATTAAAATAAAATTTGCGATTCTTAAAATAATGATCAATCGTCTTCCCGGTTGTTTCAAATTCAGGCCAATCGAAAAACGTACTTTTTGTTGCCATCCCTTATTGTATTTCAGTTTTTTGTGATTGAAAACAAGACTTTTAAATAGAAAAATAATGTTTTGACATTAAAAATACAAAGTTGAAAAAATGTGACATTCCTTGCTCTTCCCCTGCACCCTTCAAGTAGTCTTCACCCCTTACAAAGCCACTGTGCGTCTGACATTAGAAAACGATTGTACTCCGTAGGATATCAAAGAAAGGGATTAAATATGGTAATTATGATTTAAGTTAAGGGGAATACCCCAAGGAACAAGGGGAAATTAAATTTTAATTTGGTTTTTCAATTACAGGAAGTGACTTCGTATCTGACTAAAACCGAAATTCATGTCTAAGGGATGTGATTTCTTTTTATAAAACCGAAATTCATGTTTAGGAGTGTGAAAAAATTTCGTTATGGAAAGAAAGTTTTATGAATAAGTTCACCTTTTCCGCTGAATTTCTTACCTCATTAATATCATAGACAAATGGAACCCTTATACGATCACTTTGTTGTTCAGTTGTCTGTCCGTCAATCTGCTGTTTTTTTTTACAGTAGTAAAGGTAACCTTCAAATGAGAATTTCAAATTGATAGCTTAAATTAATCACTGTTACTCTATGGGGAATGACTCGCAGTGGGAGAGGGACGAATTCTGCAAAAATAACAAAGTGACGATTTTCTTCACACATTTTAGTGTAAAAAAATAAAACTAAATGTTATATGAAATATCTGCTCTTTTCAGAGTTTAATAAAGTTTATACAGGTTTTAATCCATAAATAATATGCATGGGTTTTTGTTCAAATAATCATAAACGATGTAAACTTTTTCTAGAGCCATTTTTGGTTTTCTTTTTCTCAATACTGGAATAATATCTGAAGATTCTGTAAAGATAAGACTGTGCCTTATAATTCTTGGCAGAAGTACTTTTATGCAAGATTCTTCAAACAAGAAAGAATAAATTATGGTTGAACGGGGACTATCCTTCTAAGCCGTTTTTGAAAACACGCACGGTTTACAAATTGATCTCATAAGGTTATGTTTTTATTGAGAAATCCATCGCTTTGGAATACTCTAAATATTATTATTAGAGTGCATTACAAAGTAGAAAAGATAAATTAGAAACAAATGTGAAGACAAGAATTTTAAAAAATTCCTCGGGCTAGGATTCGAACCTGCGACCTCTTGTTTCCCAGACAAGCGCGCTACCAATTGCGCCACCAAGGTACGTTACCTAGACCGTTGCAATTTTCCACCATACTTGTTCACCTAATATTTTTGCTAACTAGCTTGTAATGCACATACTGAACGCTCACGAGGGCGTTATATTTAGAGTATTACAAAGCGATGAATTTCGCAATAAAAACATAATCTTGGTTAATGAGAACTGTGAATTTCTTAACTGTCTGAAGCAACACATATTGTAGCAACAACAGTGCCATGTGTTGTCATAAGGGTTCCGTTTTTTTCAATAACAATGTTATGATTTCGAAAGTTGTTCATTGCAACAACGAGGACAATTTGATCAACCTATCATACGGACATATCACGGACATAATATCAGGTTCAGAATTTACACCGCCATCATCGTCCCTCAATTGTTAAGCGCGTAATGAATAATGTATCAAAAGCGTAACATAATCGGACCAGGGCGGTAATCTAGATAGGAGTAAATTGTTTTTGCCCCCCCCCCTGCCTTCCTGTATGCGTTTTAATCCTTTACAAATTAACATCGTAACATCGGGGCCGTCAGTCACATCAGCACATCGGTTCTTAAACTGTAGATTTGACCCCTCAAAGATTAATGTTGAGAATGGGTTAGCACAATCAATTTATAATGAACAACGCGCTTGTAAACTTGCTTATTTATCAGATGATATACAGGATTCGTTAGGTTTCATATTTGCATGAAATTGAGAACAGTGATAGAAATATACCCAAAAAATATGAAAAAAATTGTTTGATAGAAGATTTACACATGAAATCAAGAAAAAAAATTAAAGTTAAAAAATATTTGAAAGCTGTTGCCAAACATATTTTTAGCTAATATAATCACATAATTTTAATTTTTAAAATAAAATTATGTATATAATAAATAAAAAACCTTTCTATCGTTGAAATTGTAAGGATCAAATTAAAGGGTTGTTAAAAAACCAAAACTGCATCATTTAATTTTTTACACAGTAAATTCCCTTAGCCAAGAATAGAACGCGCTAATGAAAAAAACACATTTGACAGTATTGCGCCATCCGAGATTGTGAAGTAATTTTAAATGACAAAGTAAAAGAAAAGGCTTTTTTTTAAATACGATCAAATTTAACTTACATTCAAACAAACCTTAATCAATTGTTCGAAATTATGCCTATTACTCCAATGCATGGTAAGTAATTGAAAATCAGCGGGGTCGGTTTTCATCAAAATCGGGCCCAAAGCTTCTTTTCGTTTTTCGTTTCGGATTAGGCCATCCACGACCACTTGAAAAACTAATCCTGTATACTAATCAAGATTTACAGTTACGTAATTACAATTATTATTTTTTCAAATACCGCGCCCCTCCTCTCGTTGCTGTTCGTTAAGATTTCACATTAGTAGGAGTCGAACGAACTACAATAAAACCGATTTTTCTCTCGCTCTCCGGCATTATATAACAGAATGTTGGGTGACATCGACATCTTCCTTGAAAGTAAAAACTGTTTTAAAGCCAAAGCAAATAAAATACCGTGTAAGTGACTTTTAATTATTTCTCGTGTAATATGCATCTGAAACTTTGTATGTAATGTATTTGTTAACAAACCATGTAATTTCCAGTGTTTATTCTAAAGATGTGTGTTATTTTATAAGGGTTCTTTAGGTCTGTTTATATTAATGTTTTCTCTATTGTTTTCTTTTTAATATGTAATGACCGTTTGTAACCTAAATAAATAAATAAAAAATAATTCTGACTGACTGATCTGATCATATAGGAACATGAAAATTCCATGATAGACATCCGCTACGTATTATTATGAAATTTCTACGGAATCGAGAGAATCGGGATCGACGCCCCGCAGCATTGCTCGCGTCACTCGCGTCTGATAGTATTATGTTAAGGCAAAATACCACTTATTCACTCCGAAACTATAAAGCCTATAACTTGAAATTTGGCAGTTAGGTTGCTAATATGACGCAAATACCCACTTGGAAAATATTTTTAAAATGTATATAATAAAGGTGGCTTGTTCAAGTTTGTGACTTGTGCAGCACAGGCAGAGGCGTGGGGAAAAGAGTAGTGAAAATATAAATATCTAAGCACTTAGACTTCCAAGTTTTAAATAAATATGGTTGTTAAGACAACGGAAACATGGGGTCCAGAGGCGCGACAACTTATCAAAGACCTCTCTGTCAAGCTAATAGATACCAGCGGCGACCGGCGGGCTGGCTCTTATCTGGGCCAGCGTATAAGTCTTGCTATACAGAGAGGTAACGCGGCCATTATATATTTATATATTTTGGGCACTCTCCCGCAGGACAGTGATCTGGAGGCAATCTTTTTTTATGATTATTGTGTCTATAAATGCTCGTTTCGTGTTTTTTTAGGATTATTTAATTATAATATTATTATATAATATATATTTATAATATTATAATTTTTAGTTACTAACTTATTACATAATATTTACACAAATTATAGAATACAGTTTTAAACGATGTTCCACAAAATAAAATAAATTGTGGTTAAGAATAATAAAGTTTGAGAATAGTTGTTTAGGCTGAGTGTTAGTGTAGTTTTAGTAGGTACACAGTACTTACGTATTTCGTATGCAAAATCAATTTGGCTGCAGTCGGCTTACGTTTCACCCTTTTACTGTCTGTACAATCACATAACTATGCTTAGATATGTACATTTCACTAGGTTAGGTTAGTTTATTTATAAATAACCTAACAAAAACCTACCGTGAAATTATAAACTATCGGATTTAACAATCCTTACAGTGACATAAGGGGGAAGTTAAATAATATTTTCGTTTTTTTTTTTCAAAATAAATAAAGAAAACAAAAAAAATCGGAAAAGATGCTTTGAGAATACTGGAAGTATAGTTTTCAAGAAACATTTTATTTTGTTCACTTCAAAGTATTTGAATTTTTCCCGGAATCCGCAAAATATTTAAAAATATTGACGGATTTAAGGCGTAGTAGGTCGATCGCACAACGAAAGAGATAAGCATATCTGAAAAAGCGCACGTCTGAGCAAAGCGGTAAATCAAGAAGAGAGTGGATAATGCTGTTTTTCAACAAATAAAATTAAACATAAATTCACACATGTGCGTTTTAAAAACAATCGCTGTGCTATTGTTTAGATAATGGGTTTATGTTTCAAACAGTAATTGTTAATTTTACTGAATTAGTTTCGACAGAACACTTGTTTGGAATTAAAAAATAGCGTTCACTTTGAATTTTTTTCGATCGAGCCAATTTTTCTCTATCGCGTTTTGGGCTGCTACATCGCCCTGAAAAAGCGTTTGTTGATAACATGTATTTATTTCAGAACCATATCTATTGTAGTTTGGGAGTACTACTAGTTCAAAAACTCAATTTTTACAATGATTCCTTCCAAAATTTTACCATTGTAATTAATTATACAAACCTCGTAAAAAACGCTACAAATATCCGCCTCATAGTGGGCAGCTGTGCAAGAAACCCCAATAACGCCGAAAACATGAAAAGAAAACAATTTCCCCCAATCAGGATGCAGCAATCGCTATTGTAAAGGCATTCCTATTACTGACGATTGATTTGGCTCAAATCGAAAGAGAAAACTTTTTTCTTTGATTCGCAATCCAATGATTCTTGTGCAAACAGCCGAAAAACCATCAAATGAATTCGACAAGTATTTTATGAGGGGCGAATAAGATCGTTGCATTTGATAAGGCTGTCGTCAGCTGTAATCGTAACATTTTCACGTTTCTTATAAAAGTTGTGTTTGTTTCTTTTTATAAGAAGACTAGCTTTTGCCCGCGGCTCCGCCCGCGTGTTATTCGGTTTGACGACATGCTTGTTTTCCGGGATAAAAAGTAACCTATGTGTTAAGTTGGGGTATAAGCTATATCCATTCTAAATTTAATCCATATCCGTCCAGCCGTTTCAGCGTGAAAGAGTAACAAACATACACACACACGCACAAACTTTCGCATTTATAATATTAGTAGGATTGTTTGACAAAGCGGAGCAAGTATGTTTTAACTATTTTTATTATTTTTCAACTATTTCTTATTTAGGTTACATTATATTTTCACAAACTGTCGTCGTGTGACGTGTGAGAAAATCTTTTAGGATAACAAAAATCTACGTTGGTAAATTGTGACCAGCTTGAAAAATTAAGAGTGTTGTTTTTTCAATGAAATTCACCGGTAAAACCTAAATTTGTGCAGAAAATCCTAAGATTTACGGCTTTTTTAGCAATATCTGAAGAGACTGCGCAACAATGCTATTTAACACAATGGTTAATTAACTAAATTTAGTACAAAAACAAAAGATCCCGGAACGGTAGCGCCCTCTAGATTGAGGGTGATTTCCAAAGGGGCGCGACCAAATGAGCAAGCGGGGGTAAGTAAGTCATTAATAGAAAATAACCCCGTATCGTGCGCGGGATCGCTACATGATGACTACCGATAACCTCCCTCCCCCGGAACAAAGCACTTTGTAGTTCCACCCTAACTGATGAAGTACTCTATGTTACCGTTATATTGAAATAGTTTGATTCTTACTTGTAACGGTGTATTTAATCTACCTATAAGTACAATGTTTCTGATGCTTTCTTTTAAAAGTATAGGCACCACAATTTACGAAAGACAAAACAAATATGAGATCTTATGAGCGTAAAAGCATGATGCTTAGCATTCACATAGGCTTATTAAAAATGGTTTGGGCCATGTACGAGGCATGCCTTTTAAGTTTTGTCGTTTGAAGAAACAAAAACAACTGGAACCTAATAGTACTTTTTATTGTTTTTCAAAGTATTCTCCACGTAGTTTTCAACACTTTTCCATTCGCTTGAACCAGTTATTAAAACATTTATTTCACTCCAAAGTGGGGGGGTTCAATATGGCTGATTTCAAAGCGTCGACTGCTTCTTCACCGGACTGGAACCTTTGACCACGAAGAGTTTTCTTAATTTTAGGAAATGTAAAGAAATTGTTAGGGCTTAGGTCAGGACTGTATGGAGGATGGTCAAGAATTTCTACGTTTTCCTGCTTCAAATACTCAATCGTTTGATGAGCGCTGTGTGAGCTTGCGTTGTCATGATGTAGGATGATGCGTCGTTTTGGGTTAGATTTCCAAAGTTCAGCGATGACTTGTGGTATACAAACTGTGGTATACCACGCTGCATTAACCGTTCTACGATATTCAAGTGCAACTGTCACAACATGCCCGGTTTTCGCCACGAACGTAGCCACCATCTTCTTTGAAGTGCTTCGAGAGCGAACAACTTTAGTTGGCTTTGGTTCGTCTTTGAAGACCCAGATTGTGGATTGTTGCTTGGAATCAGGATCGTAGGCGTAGATCCAAGATTCGTTCACTGATGATGTCGTAGACGTGATTTGACTCTCCTCGGTTGAACCTTTGATGAGTTTTCTTACGCCATCTGACGCGGGCCTTCTTATGATCGTCGGAAAGCAAATGCGGGATCCAACGGGAAACTAGCTTTCTCACACCAAGCGCCTCATGCAAGATCTTTTGAATGGTAGTCCCTGAGATGCCTAATAACGCCTCTATCTCCCGATATGTCACATGACGATCTTCGAGGATTAGATCTCTTACAGCGACAATATTATCTTCAGTGAAGGCGGATTTTGGACGTCCTTCACGAGATTTGTCACTAAGACTGGTATAACAACGTTGGAATTCTAAATACCAGCGTTCGACAGTCCGCAGACATGGGGCTTCATCATGGAATACAGATGTTAGCTCTTCGGAACACTGAATCCGTGTTAGGCCTCTTCGGAAGTTATAGAAAATGATTGCACGGACATTTTCCTTAGTAAGATTCATTTTCGTACGTGACCTGACCTGACAGATTCAAAACAACGCAGTGACTAAACAATTGCATTAATCCTAATTCTTTCAATTGTTTTGAAATTCTAAATTCACCAAATTTGAATATTGAGCAGTTCTAAATTCAAAATTGGTGGCAAATATGTAAACGACAGAACTTAAAAGGCATGCCTGGTAGAAAGGTTGAATACAAGAAGAGTGACGAAAGAAATAGGGCGCAAGTTGCGCGGAGCGCCCTGGAAGGACGTATGTCGGGCGACATATCGAAGAACGGCAAAGTCAAAAGCACCCGGAAGCGAAAGAGGTGTGTTAGGATCGTAGCATATGTGGTGTCTACCTACCTCTGTGGGAGAGAAGCGTGAGTATGTGTATCAAAAGGATATATTAGAACTATACGCCTTGCCGTGAAAAAATCTAGGAGGTTAGAATAGGACTCACTTGTTTGAATGTGTAAGGAGGCACACCTCCAGCTTTCGATGAGATTTTGTATGACTCATCAAAAGTGTATGCTTCGATGTAAAAACAAAAGTTAATGGTCGGATAAGACGAATACAAAGACAAATATGTGGTGGTAAAATGAAATGATCTAGGCAAGAACTTTAGTAGCTTAGTAACTGAGCCTTAACGTAATTATGTGCTCTATTCTTTTGTAGTTTAGATTGATAAGGGAGACAGACAAGTATAAAAATATTTAATGAAAATATAATATAACTGCATACAAGATAAGTGATCTCCCAACTGTTCGGAGAGCATCTGTCTTGTATGCAATCAAAACTACAAAAGAACAGAGTACATAATTAGGGCACTCTTTTCGCCCGAACTCCCATACTAGCGCAGTTCGCTGATAATATCCTTATTTATAGGTACTTGCTTATTATTTTTTCTTTTTCAACATATCCCATACAATATGCATGACGTGAACCTAAAACATTTATTAAAATCAAATACATACAAAAGTTACAAGCGTATAAAAGTCCTGAATTTTACACATACTTTGGTGAATGTTTATGAACCGTAATGTGATAGCGATACAACAAATCAAATAATTTTAGGTTCATAGCATAGTATATTTTATACTATTCAAAAATATTTTTGGTTCATTTCGATTTTCGGGATATTTCTCCTGAAATCATAGGAAGGCCCAAAACCATTCTCGAGTTTTTTCAAGACATTTTGTCTCGCGTTAGCTTGCCTCTCAAACCGTGTTCGGTAAGTTCCGTGCGAGCTCGGGAAATTAACGTTCGGGCCAACCAATAACGGTCAGTCAGTGCTCTATAATCCGAACTTGAATGCAGAATGAAATAGCCAACATAGCGACCACGTGCACGACTGACTTCAAGCCGCCGACTACAGGGCCGATCAGAAAATTAATTTAATGTAATATAAAAAGCTAAGAGGAGCAAATCACCAAATCAAAAACATTCACCGCAACAAACATAGAGATGGCAACATTTATAGGTAGAGTACGCGTTATTCCTTCCACAATAGCACAATCGAAAATGGGGAGTGCACTCCAATTATATTATATTAAATCTATCTGTAGGATCTCGATTTGATTGGTTGATAAAATAACAAATGAATTTCTGGGCAGGCGTTAATTTAATGGAAGATCATTATCCGGGACCGGGTTTTGTTAAAATAATATCTAACTATGAATAATAAATATTAATAACCAAACTGCTGTATTGTATTCATGTTTAAGTGCATCAGTTTTAACGCTCTGAAAGTAAAAGGGAATTTCTGTTTTATCCAAAAGTGCTTGTTTTTAAGTCAATTTCCGGCCCCCTGATTCTGTATCGTAAAATCAGTTGCCAACCGAGTGCCTATCTTCGAAAACATACATATCCGTTTATCTAAGGATACGGTCGCACTTGAAATGACGTCACAATTCGTAAATAGTTCAATACCCATTGATGGTTATTTTGGAAGTATTTTTTTTTAGTGTTTCGTACCCGAAGGGTAACCAACGTGAAACTAATATTTAGGGTCCTGTACCCAAAGGGTAACCAACGGGACCCTATTAGACTCCGCTGTCCGTCCGTCCGTCTGTCACCAGGCTGTATCTCATAAACCGTGATAGTTAGACAGTTGAAATTTCCACAGATGATGTATTTCTGTTGCCGCTATAACAACAAATACTAAAACCGCCCAGTGCAAGTCGGACCCACGCACTCCCATACAACAGGCATGGTTTTTTCCGTTTTTATAGATAATGGTACGGAACCCTTCGCGCGAGTCCGACTCGCACTTGGCCGGTTTTTATCTGTTTTTGAGGTGAGCCTTATCGCCGTACTTTTGGAATAATTATACGCTTTTTAGGGTTCACGATGTTTTCCTTCACCGTTCAGCAAGTGGTAAAGAAGTGGTAGGTAAGAACGCAAGTACTATGCACATAAATTCCGAAAAACTCATTGGTGCATGCCCGAACGGGGATCGAACCTGGTTCTCAAGATTTAGAGACCGGCGTTCTACCGCCTGAGCTAACGCCGCTTTTTTTTTTAAGTCACCTTACATTGTAAAAGCATAGTTTAAAAATCCATACAGTTGTCCAACGAAGACGTTCGGAAGGAGAGTGAGTTGTGCGGGGGGGGGGGGGGGGCGTGCAAGGCAAAGCAACGAACAGTAGGCCTACCATGAGTTTTGGTCACGCACAATACACGTAAGATATTTAAGTATATGAGAAATTGTGCAGCGCCCCTAGCGGCTGAAATTTTGCATGAATGTAGTTCTAGAGCTGGAATAGGACATAGGCTACTTTTTATCCCATAAATCAGTTCCCATGGAAAATCTATAAAAGAAAGAGACATACAAAATGGGAAACACAGAGGCGCATAACACACACATTTGACCAGCTGTGTTTAATATACGTAACAGTCAAAAAATATTGAGAGTTTTATAGGAGTACACAAAAACTAATGCAACGCGGGTGAAGCCGCGGGCAAAAGCTAGTACAAAATATTTTACGCAGACGGTAACGTGTATCGTGAACTCATGGTAGGCACTAACTGATTGTACGAACTTCGAAAATTGTATGTAGCTCGGTGGCTTACTTCCCCTCCCTCCGGGCGTCCCCGCAGGCCCCGGACGATTGCTCTGTCTGAGCGCCTTCATTGGACAACCGTATGGATTATAAAACATACTCTGGATATAAGTAAACAGTCATACACAAAGCAGTCAACTCATAATGGCTGACCTAGATCCAGAATCTGTTTTCCGATTTTATCGTCACCATCTTTCTCAATCTACCGTCATTTACGACCTATACATTACGACACCAATATACTAGAACAATTTTATTGCAATAATGGCCACATTTTGGCTTCTGAACGCATTTAAACTATATTCTGAACGCACCCTCAGGGACATGAGATTAAACTGTAAAACGCGTCACAAGCTACTGCACACAAAAACTCTTATTTCATCGGAATAGGAACAAAAATGGCATAATTTGTGGGGCAATTGACACGGCTCGTAGACTACGCTTGGCACAGTTTCGTACGTTCTGAAACTTAATGTTCAGCGTTAATTATGTTGAAAATCTCACGAGGTTCGCGTGAAATATGCTAAAGGAATACTTATTAGGTGGGGTAAGTAGGACCAGCATCTCTAATATACAGGATGTATACCATTTTCATGTTTCCTGATAATATTTGATAAATTCTGAACAATTTACCGAAACGTTTTTGATAAAGAGGGCAACATTTTGTATTTCAACAACTTTTTAAAGGCATTCAAATATTTTAAAAAATACTTTGGTTTAGCTAAATTCAAAATATAGAGTCAGTCGATAAACCTGAGCTCAAATTAGTCACTGGGACCCGAGTATTAATTTGAATGTTTTATTTTCGCAAGATGGGTCGATTCTCCGGATTTATAATAATTTGTTATAATTTTAAGGACTAATATAATAACGCACAAAAAACAACCTCAGCTAAAACAATGTATGTGTTCAAATAATGTTTAATATAGGTAAGGGAGCTTTCTGTGGTTTTGGACTAATTTATTTGAGCAGTTCATTTTTTTTTTTAAATTAGTTTACAGGGGCAGTGTTGATTATTTTTGGTACATTAATTAAATTATTACGATTACATTAAAGTTATATAGTAAAACATGTCCAGTAACATAATAGTTATTTATGCTACAAGAGCGGTAAGGAGGCAATAGCTGACGGGGACGATTTGTAAAAATGAAAAATTCGGTTGATTATGCGTTATTTATTACTTTCCCCAAAGCCGTAAGAGAATTATTAATAATCGCCGGTGAAAGTGAGTAATCTACCCAAATTTATCACATTCACCAATTATTAATACTCACCCATAATTATTAAAAATTACCTCATTTATCACACTCACCGTAACATGTATACCCATGCCAAATTACAGCTTTCGGCTACTTAGAGTCTCTGAGCTAAGCCGCGGACAGACAGACAGACGGACGGACATGGCGAAACTATAAGGGTTCCTTGTTGACTACGGAACCCTAAAAGAAGAGAATGCGGAATCTCATTTCCTAGTACTCACACACCATTTCGATTTTCGCATTGACCGAAACAGTAACTACAGCCTCGTTAAATCGTTGCCAAAATAATTGGACTACGGAAAATCCAATTATTTTGTAGCTACTATAATATCATATTCTCTATACTATCTATACAGGGTGTAAATGCAAGAATCCCTTTAGGATATGAAAGTTTATACGATTCTGATGTCAATACGAGAAAAAAAAACCTTGAATTTTCACCAAAAATTCCATCATTTTTCTAAGCGATGGCTACGCAGCTCACCGGCCTCCCCACATACCTAATTGCACCCCGCAACCCGCACCCCTCATCCGAGTGACCAGCGACCAGTGAGGGTGTCCACGCGATTAGTGTATTTTGAGTAAAGAAAATCGTCTTATTGTGAGGTATAGTTTATTTAGAGATCCCAGTATTTAAAATAGTATCTTTACCGATCGTACTAACACACCCTAAAAAGATTCTTGCCTTTGCTTTTACACCCTGTATAGGTACATATAATAACGTGTTAACGAAGTCAAATGTGTACATGGAATATTTTTTGAAAATAATAATTGCTGTGTAATTCACTAACGCCATAGAGGCTAAAACAGAACTTTTTGGATTTTTTGTCTGTATGTATGTATGAAAGAGCATCACGTCAAAACTACTGAACGGATTTTAATGAAACTTTCACTGTTTCATAGCATAGAGTCCCAGAAGTGCTATAAGCTTTAAATTATCACAATATCTAATCAAGAACAAAAGTTATCGCTTGGACTACAGTTTAATTAAAACTCTGACTGAGCAAGAGTCAAGTAAAATGGTTATTATAAAATAGTCTTCATGGTGCTTAGTCTCTTTGAAGAGAAGGCGCGACGGTCTATAGTATAGCGGAATAGAAAAATGACAAAAAGAAAACATGAAAGTTTGTTAAAGGTCTTCAGAGATAGGCCGTGGAACTCTTCAATGAAATAACATCATATAACTCGATATTGAGGCAACCGCATTGCACAAGGACGCTGATTACAGGATGTAACGTAAAATTAGTCATACCTACCTGATCTTCGATCCTGGCCTCAGCACCTAGAACTCCTCAATGAATGATAGAACATAACTTGAGATTTTGACAATCACTTTGTTTTATCGCGTTGATTGAAGGATATCACATGAAAATTTTTATTATGCTTACCTGACCTTCGACCTGAAAACTCCTCATTGGATGACAGAACATAACTTGACATTTTGGCAATCATCTTGTTTTATCGTGTTGATTGAAGGATATCACATGATAATTTTCATTATGCTTACCTGACCTTAGACCTGAAAACTCCTCATTGGATGACAGTGCACTACTCGCTATTGAGACAATCTCTTTTTGTCATGGTGCTTAATTTCACAATTTATCCAGATACTTAACTCTAAAAGATACAATTTAAATAAGATAAGATAAGATAAGATAAGATAAGATGCGTTTATTCATGAATGTAGGTAGTATTACATTTGATCTTATGATAATTTATGTGCTCTACACTCTGCCGAGAGGCGTATGAATATAGAATTACTGTGCATTCAACATTTAAGACAGCATGCAATTACATAATTATGCCTATATTAGTAGATAGAACAGGAAATTTTATTTACATAATATACATGCAAATTTCTCAGGTATCAGTCCCAGGCTCGATACAAAGGAAATAAAATACCTTAATTAAATTAATAAAATATGTCAAATATAAAAATAACAAATATCTTTGTTACAACATTAAATTAGATTGATTTATCATTAATAAAATCTTGCACTGTATAATAACATTTTTCTATTAGAAGATTGAATAATTTATTTTTTATTTAAATAAAATAAACTTATAAAACAAAAATAAAGTACCACTTCAAATGTACTAATAGCAGGCATTCACAACAAATAAAGTTTTTAATAACTTTATTAGCACTTTTCTTTAGTTTGCCGTATATCACTTTCCTGATCCTTAAAAGCGATACTATCGGATAGTGCTGATATAAGCAGCATCTTTTTTATCAATGCAGTGGGTCCGATTCTCTGCTAGGGTAATAATTTTCCCAACAATCTATTGATGCAGTTCTGGCTTTCATCAACATCTTCAAAGACTCCTTTGAGCATTTTTCGCAATTCCTCATAGTTTCGGATTTAGCCATCCACCCCCAGGAAAAACTAAACCTGTATAATTATTTTAAACTGTTTTAGGGAATTTCTGCTGTTACATTTGAATTCGGTTTTTGTTAAAAGTTTATTTTTGTCTGGTAAATTTATGAAGGCCAAATGACCCGAAGCATAAATAAGTCATTCAGTCAATAAAAAATTAAACGCTTTAGGTCTATGTTTGTTTAAATATTGTCGTTAATAAAGGGCAAAAATTTAATGAGTGTTTAAGGGCCCATAATACCTCAATTCGAAGTCCTGCTCTAACGCTTCTGCTTTTTAACTGTCTATCCTACTCTAATCAGATGCCGCGCACGCAAAACATCAGTTATTTTGAAATCGCGGCTACACTGATGGTTTTTTCATTTTTATGGAACAGTCTTCAGCTGTTTTATACTAATATCAGTTATATTATGCAAAGTTTCAGATCTAACTTCAAGTATTCATTAAATGCTATCGGTTTATTGTACGGTTTGGAGGTAACTTTGTAATTTTTTTCTATCGAGAAAATTTAATGGAATCAAGTTTTCACAACAGCATGGACAAAGCATAGAAAAATTCAATATCTACCAGACCCAAATGTATGAAACAGCTGTTTTTTTTCAAGATTTCAGGGTTGGCTGCATAGTAAAAGTTGTTCATATGGACGAGTACTATCATCAGTTTTCGTTAACAAAATGACTTCAATTTCACGCTGTATAATCTTTACTATTGAGCGTTATATTTATATTTGGTGATTTTGTTCTAAATTCGAAGAATCGATGTTTATAATGGTCGTTGCTGCGCTGTCTTTACATGAATTATATTCAGAATAAAAAAACAAATACCGTTGACAATCACATAAAATTTTACCACAATTTTACTATACATATACATTGCATTTTATACAGCCAGACAAGATGCAGACAGCATAAACGAAAATTAAAAAACCGGCCAAGTGCGAGTCGTACTAGCGCCATTATCTATAAAAACGGCAAAAAAATCATGCCTGTTGTATAGGAGTGCGCAGGTCCGACTCGCGCTTGACTGATTTTAGTATTTGTCGTTATAGCGGCAACAGAAATACATCATCAAATTTCAACTGTCTAACTATCACGGTTCATGAGATACAGCCTAGTGACAGACGGACGGACGGACAGCGGAGCCTAATAGGGTCCCGTTGGTTACCCTTTGGGTACGGAACCCTAAAAATGCGTTCAGCCATGATGCAGACAGCTATAATATACGAGAATTCATAATTGCGTTCAGTCTTTTTGTAGAGCTTAAAAAATACTTATGAAATTGCACGCGAGATGTGCAAACGCCCTTAAATGGCAGATTTTAATCTATTTTTTCACATCAACTCACCGAAACCGCAACCCAATTATTTCATTAAAAATCGATAATAATCGCAAAAATATACAATTTATTGCCGATAATTATAGAGGAGGAAACTGTCTTGCAAAACGAAATCTGAAGATATATGAAAACGAGTCCGATCTTAACTGAACACCCTGAAGCCAAAACAAGCATGACCCAAAGAGCGGGCTTTTCATCAAATAAAACAAAAGTAAGTAAAAAAGAAAATACATGAAAACAAAAGTTTACCTAAAGCGAACCGATCTGTAAAACCAAAAGCGAAAGTTCGAAACGACCTTCAAAACCCAACACGATTTCAACGCGCTCAAAAAGTTAAACATCTTACGTACGGGCTATAAAACTGCGCTGACTTCAAGTAGGTATTTTGGAGCTCCGTTCAGTTATAATATAACAGTTGAAAATCTACTTCCACTCACCTATCCAAGTAAACACTTAATAAAGACCTTAAAGGCTTGGAAGTAGGACCATTTTTGCTTGAGTTATAGGTCGAAATATCGTGGTTAAAGGGAGTATAAAACAGCAATTGAGAATGTACCGTATGCCGATACCGTCGCTGAATATTTCATATGCGGGGTGCGTGGTGTACTTGGGGACAATTTTATTGGGTACGTGTGGGATTATTAAGTTTATGTTTGGGACGGGGATAGGTTTAATTGGGGTTTGTCTTTATATCTCAATTGATTTTCTATTTTGTGCCCGGCTGTAATTAACTGGGGTTACTGTCGATTTATAAACTAAGAGATGGTTTGTATATAATCCCCTTTTACCCAGTATACAAAATTATGGGATAGAATTATAATTTCGCTTTATGCGGAAATGAAAACTGAACCTATATACATCAAGTAGGTAAGACCTTTTTATATACAACAATATTCGTGAGAACAGGTTTAGCGTGATAGTAAAAGTTTTTCGTATAGACGAGTACTCTTTCTAGTATGTTTTCTGGAAAAATTCGTTTGACGAAAGAATCACTTTTCAAAGTACCTATAGCATACTTGCATAGTAAAAACAGAATTGTCTATACCGTATATAAGGTGACTTTAATTTATCCAGCCAAACTCATACTGGAGGCTTGATAAGTGATCAGTAACACGGATCGATAACACTTTTGCTGATTTCGCAAAATAAAATCTTGACGTCCCGTAGTAATTGACTCGGGGCTGAGCTTGCGTTTGTAAGGAACACGAAAAGAATAATTTACGAATTTCACAAAAAGGGTCATCGAACCTTGTTACTGAGCACTTACCGACTCTTCAGTAAGAATTTATATATCTGATACCGGCAGAGCTATCTTTGTGAATAAATACAAATTGAAAAATGTTGTTTTTAAATTATCTCCGCGAACACCCATTTTCTCGGCCCTAACTGCAGAAGCTCGGCAGCCCGAGGCGAAACACACCGATAAGTCGACCCGATGACGTGAGAGCATTACACTAATCGATTAAAGTATCGATACTTTATATATTTTATCGACATTGCACACGTTCGACACATTCAACGCTCAACACTTTAAATTCGCGCTTCCTATCTGGGAGGAGGGTGGTTTGTTAATGCGCTTTTAGCGGTTTTATTTTATTACTGCATCGCATCGCCAAGCCGTATTTATGAAGGTATCGTATACGTTTTATGACGTATAACTTAGAAAATGTTTTGACACTGAAATGAATAACAAGTTTTTTTCGGAAAATACACAGAAATTACCATCCCATGTTTTCTGTATTTAACAGTGTTCAAACGTCTAAGTAGCTTTAGTTGTATCATGTCTTAACTAGATGGCGCTCAACGTAGTTGCATTGCGCAATCGTTTTGTCTCATCCTAAAATGTACAGGCCTCTGTGATTTTCTGAATAAATAAGACTTCCACAGTAATACAGTGCAGTGTTTTAGTTCAAGTGAATAATAGTTAGTGAACATTGGTCCTTCGTGCAATGGATAATCGTGAGTACAGTGACATTGGAAAAATGTGAAGTGCTAAAAACTTTGTAAAAAAAAAATTGTGTTAAAAAGAACTTAGAATCATTTACGTATTTAGGACATAGTGCAATTTTGGTTGCTAAAAGACTTAGAATAATTTGTAAAAAAAAACACTTAGAAAAATTTTGAAATAAATTTAACTTACACAAATTAGTTTGCAAAAAGTTAGCATAATAGTGTGCCTAAAAGACTTGGAAAATAAAAAAAAAATACTTGTAACATTTTTATAAGAAGAATATTGTTTAGTGTGTCACAATGTCGAATATTACGTCACAACAAGAACTTTTTGAACAAATTGAGCGACTTCACACAAACTTTAAGAAAACGTCTACAACTAGATACACTAATAGTTATTTAGAAACACGAAAAGACTTGTTAGAAGACTACTGGTCAAAATTTGCGACTGACCATAGAGAAGCTCTTAAGGATGAAACGGTTACAAAAGATGAAAAGAAAAAGTTAAAAGAGCTTCATGGACAGGCCGAGGACTTGTTTTTAGAATTCAAAACTACCCTAAAAGAACAAATTGCGGCTCAAACGAGTACTACAACTACAAATGTATCACCTACCTTCACAGTTCACAGTAAAACCAAATTACCACCGATCAATATTCCCACATTTTCTGGTAATTATCATGAATGGACGAATTTCAAAGATCTATTTATGTCTATGATACACAACGATAACGGACTCAGCGATATACATAAACATCACTATCTACGGTCGAGCCTCCAAGGAGAAGCAGAACAGCTGATTCGCCATTATGATGTCACGGCTGCTAATTATTCAATGGCTTGGAATGCTTTAGTAAATCGCTACAGTAACACTAGAGTAATAGCAAATACTATCTTGAATCGTCTGCTAAATCAAAAGGCACTTACAAATGAGTGCCCTAAAAGCATTAAAGAGCTTCTCGATACTACCAATCAATGCTTAAGCAGTCTTAAAAGTATAGACATAGACACAAATAATTGGGATCCAATTATAGTACATATTGTAGTCTCAAAGTTAGACTATGAAACGCACAAATGTTGGGAGCAATCACTTGGGTCTTCTATAGAATTACCTCCCTATGCGAAATTAACCTCATACTTGGAAGGACGGTTCCTAGCCATGGAAATGGTACAAGCAACACAGAAAAGAGAAAGAAAGGAACCTTCATATTACACACCTGTAATACCACAAAAACCCAAGCAAGTGAAAGCTTTCACCGCTGAAATTAATACGGAATGCTCCTATTGTAAAAAGAATCACTACATCTGCCACTGCACTGAATTCACACAATTAGACGTCGATCAGCGAAAAGAATTCGTCAAAAACAACAACCTTTGTTTCAATTGCCTGGTCAAAGGACACTTAATCAAGAACTGTAGACAGAAAACATCATGTAGAACTTGCAATCATAAGCATCATACACTCTTGCACAATAATAACATCATTGCTAAGCAAATTGTCACAGAAGCGGCACACACAGAAACTGATGAACCTGAAAATACACAAATAACAAGTATGAAAGTTGCCATGAATGACAATCAAGTTATACTGGCTACAGCCCAGATTGGTGTCAAGGACTTAAGTGGTTCTCTCGTCTACTTAAGAGCCCTTGTTGATCAAGGCTCACAGGCTACGTTTATAACTGAATCAGCAGTTCAACTGCTACGATTGAAAAGGTCAGCACAATCCGCGAATGTCACTGGCATAGGCAATCACACTCGACACTCACTTCACGTCGTGAGCTTAGACATTTATTCACAGATTGACACTGAGTACGTAACGCGAGTTAACGCGCACGTGCTCCCGAAACTGACACCATTGCTACCCGCCAAAGAATTTGATATCTCACAATGGCCAGCTCTATCTCAAGTAAAGTTAGCAGACCCTCACTTGCACCGACCGGGGCCAATTGATGTACTGCTAGGCGCAGACGTCTATGCTTGCATTTTACTTCAAGGACTTCACAAATATGATTCTCTTCTAGCACAAAACTCCAAACTTGGTTGGTTACTGTCAGGCACTACCAAATCGTCAGCTGATCTGCCCTCTCACAATATCACTGTTTCGACAACACTACTGGAGGTTGATCAACTACTACGAAGGTTTTGGGAGACGGAAGGGTACAAGACACATGAAAAACCCATGACGCTGCTGGATGAGAAATGTGAAGAGCACTATCAAAAAACACACACCAGACAAGAAGATGGACGCTATGTCGTACGACTTCCTTTTAAGGAATCACATGACGAGAATTTAGGCGATTCACGACAAATCGCATTACACAGACTAAGGCACATGGAAAAACGATTTGCCCACAAGCCTGACTTTAAAAGGGATTACATAAACTTCATAGACCAGTATGAAAAACTCAATCATATGGAAGAGATAGATCCACAAGAGAAACTAGACCACAAGGTTTATTATCTTCCACATCATGCGGTCTTACGAGAATCAAGCGCTACCACCAAGTTACGTGTGGTTTTCGATGGAACAGCACAACCTTCTGATGGCTCAGCTCTTAATAGTGAGTTACTAGTCGGGCCACCACTACAACAAGATTTACGCGATCTGATTATTCGCTGGCGCACTCATAAGATTTGTCTTCTTGCGGACGTGAAACAAATGTACCGCCAGATACTCGTCGCAAAGGAAGATACTGACTACCAGCGCATATTATGGCGTCCCTCTCCTGACGATCGTATCGTAGAGAAACGTTTGTTAACCGTAACTTATGGTACTTCGTGTGCTCCGTTTCTTGCCATTCGTACGCTAAAGCAACTTGCTCAAGATGAAAGATCAGAGTTCCCAGATTTAGTAGATATAATTAATAATGATTTTTATATGGATGACTTGCAAACGGGTGCGAATGGTGAGAGAGAAGCAGCGAGATTGCAACATCGAATCACACAAGTAATGGCTAAAGGTAAATTTGAAATGCACAAATGGGCATCCAATTGTCCTGAGGTTTTGAAAAGGGTCCCTAGCACGGACAAATCAATCAAAGAACACGTTGATATCACGATCGATGATACAATCAAAGCTTTAGGAATTAGATGGAACTCGCGTTACGATGTTTTCGAGTTTAAGTTGGAAATTTCGAAACCCACCGAAAGTTTTACCAAAACCTCAGTACTGTCGGACATCGCAAGAGCCTTCGACCCCTTGGGAATCTTAGGACCGGTTATAATTACAGCTAAGATATTTTTACAAAAACTCTGGCTTAGTGGCGTGAATTGGACTGATGAACTTCCTCTGGAACTTGCCTCAGAGTGGTCTAGTTATCGTGACCAGCTCTATCACATGCCAACACTATATCTGAACCGTTGGGTTCATACCCAATTAGACGGCATTGAGAAGGTGGAAATTCATGGGTTCAGCGATGCTTCGTGTTTAGCTTACGCTGCCGTGGTGTATTTGAGAGTTATCACAGCCCACGAAATTAATATTTCGATTGTAATAGCTAAAAGCAAGGTTGCACCTGTAATACAAGTATCGGTGCCACGTTTAGAGCTTTGTGGTGCAGTCTTGCTTTCTAAGCTCCTCAAGGATGTTCAATGTAGTCTTCAATTCTCGGAAGAATCTGTTTATGCATGGACAGATTCCATGATCGTGTTAGCTTGGCTTCGAAGAAGTCCAAACACTTGGAAGACTTATGTAGCTAATCGTGTCACTGAAATTGTAAACAATGTGAGCAGTGGCCGGTGGCACCACATCAAATCCGCAGAAAATCCAGCTAACGCTGCGTCGCGTGGCATTCGCCCTGATTTAATGCAAGACTGTGAATTGTGGTGGCATGGTCCAACTCTGCTGCATAAAAATAATGACTTTAATGAAAGTCGTTCATCCTCCCTCGACATACCAGCAACTGAACTAGAATGTAAAGAAAAAACACAAACCAAGGAGAATAACATATCTTCTTTCCCTGTTGGTGTATCTAACGAGGATGATTACGGACTTGTTTACCCCGCTAGGTACTCCTCTTTGAACAAACTAGTTCGCGTTACTGCCTACCTAATAAAATTTGTAAAGTTGTGCAAGGCTCGAATTGAAGCTAAAAAGAACCTCACTTTTCCTGAAATCATCCCTAAGCATTTAACTGTGGGCGAGTTAAGATATGCTTCGAACATTTGTATACGTCTTTCCCAAGGAATTTGGTTTCAGGAGGAATTACGAATGCTCAAGAAGGAGCAAAGAATTTCGAAATCCAGTGTGCTTGTTTCGCTTACACCCTTTCTTGATCAAAACGGAATTATACGTGTTACCGGGCGTCTACGCAATGCTCAAGTGAACTTTAATGCCATGTCTCCGATCGTACTCGCGTCTAAATGCCATTTCGCCAGGCTAATTGTCAATGATGCTCATGTTCACTGTTTGCATGGAGGCCCGCAACTGACTTTAAATGGTATTCGTTGTAAATATTGGATAATCGGCGCAAAGAGCTTAGTCAAACGGACTGTCAGTAAATGTATACCCTGTTTTAAACAATCCGCTACGCCAATTAATCAAATTATAGGTCAATTACCAGCCTGTCGGGTCACCCCAGATAAACCGTTTCGTAATAGTGGAGTGGACTTTGCAGGTCCTGTCCTTCTGAAACTGTATCCTGGTAGATGTAAACGCACCTGTAAAGCTTACATCTCTTTGTTTGTGTGCACTGTCACCAAGGCTATCCACTTGGAGCTTGTTAGTGACCTCTCTACAGCTGCCTTTATGGCGGCTTTCCGACGATTTGTTTCCAGGCGCGGTCACTGTCGCGACCTGTGGAGTGACTGTGGCACTAACTTCGTTGGTGCCTCCAAAGAGCTAGATCAAATGTTTAAAAACCGAAAATCTGAAGTGGTTGGAAAAATCGACGAAATCCTGGCTAATGAGCAAACCACTTGGCACTTTATTCCACCTGGTTCTCCCCACTTTGGAGGACTCTGAGAAGCAGGTGTCAGATCAGTTAAGACCCATCTCAAGCGCGTTATTGGACAGACCCTTCTTACATTCGAAGAGTACACAACGTTGTTGGCTCAGGTTGAATCGTGTGTAAATTCTCGACCGTTGTCCCCAATAAGTACTTCAATAGAAGATGTTTCTCCAATCACGCCTGGCCATTTCCTTATAGGAGAAGCCCCGATCACTGTTCCGGAAGAAAGTCTCACGGATGTCAATATCTCGCGTCTAAAACGTTGGCAAATGTTACAAAAAATGTTGCAATCACTTTGGGTCCGATGGAGCTCAGAGTACTTAACAACCCTTCAGAATCGATATAAATGGACAGTTCGCAATCCAGATCCTGAAATCGGAACAGTAGTTCTGGTGAAAAATGAAAGACTCCCTCCCGGAAAGTGGTTGCTAGGCCGCATCATAGATAAGCATCCTGGTAAAGACGGCTTAACTCGTGTTGTTACACTGAAGTTAAAAAACAGTACCTTCCTTAGACCGATAACCAAAATCTGCCCTTTACCGTTGGATCCTTAACTATGAACATAGTTTAAGTTAATATAGTCTTTAA
This sequence comes from Ypsolopha scabrella, assembly GCA_910592155.1. Taxonomy (NCBI): domain Eukaryota; kingdom Metazoa; phylum Arthropoda; class Insecta; order Lepidoptera; family Ypsolophidae; genus Ypsolopha; species Ypsolopha scabrella. The sequence continues at coordinate 15,034,464 of OU342987.1, forward strand.
GTTAATCTATTGCATGGTAATAGTTAAGTGATTTTGTATGTTAGTTGATATCAGTATTGGTGAATCCCTCTCGATTCACCTATTCTAATTTGAAATGGTTTGTTCCATTCCTTTGTTTAAATTATACATTAGATTATATTCTTACAAAGGACAATTCGTCCTTGGAGGCCGGCAATGTTCAAACGTCTAAGTAGCTTTAGTTGTATCATGTCTTAACTAGATGGCGCTCAACGTAGTTGCATTGCGCAATCGTTTTGTCTCATCCTAAAATGTACAGGCCTCTGTGATTTTCTGAATAAATAAGACTTCCACAGTAATACAGTGCAGTGTTTTAGTTCAAGTGAATAATAGTTAGTGAACAAACAGTATCTCTACTTTTCATACATATTCAGCTATTGGATACCCAACAAAAACTGAATGCTGAAAAGGGCTGAATTTTTAGTTTTGCACATCATTGAATTAACGAAACCTTTTTTTTGGTGAAATATGAACTGTTACTTATGCTTTCGGTTTCACTTAGATTTTTATGTACTACAGTAGTTTTAGTTTATCTTACTCGGAAATCCTCCCGAAGTTATTCGGGGGAGAGTAAGAGGACAGCTCTCAGGCAAAAAAACCAGGCGGCCCACCATTGCCTGGGACCGATGGATGGCGGTATATCCATCCCCAATTGCCGGGCCTTATATAAATCAGACTGTTGACGGGCAGCGGCGTCACTGGTGCAAGGGTTTCGGCACCGCGCTCACCAACCCGCCTGCCCAGCGTGTGTGAGTATGGGCATTTCTTCCAGGAGGACCGCCAAAAGTGGCGAAATCCTGGAAAGGCATATGTCCATCAGTGGACGAAACAGGCTGATGGATGGATGGATGGACAGTAGTTTAAATTTTATAAGTTCGAATATAATTTTTACTATTTTTAGTGTTTTGTACATTTTAAAACCTAAAACATATATTTATTAATTAGAATGACACACATTTATTATACATATTTATTTAAATACGACACTTGTATTTTGACTCCAAAATTAAAGTATGTTATTTCAAATGCGACAATCACAACCATCAACTTTTTACATTTATTATTATCACATCTATAGATTACACTTTTAAATTTAAATAAGTTTATTTAGTAATAAGAGCACGCATATTACACTGGTCAACAAGTTTTCTGCACAGAAACGATATTTTGAAATTCTTGCAGAAAACTGTGTGCTTAATCCAAATCTGAACTCAGATTTTTTCTATCAGGTCTCAGTTTTGTGAAATCAACTTCAAGTATTGAAATTTACCGTTTCTTTAATGCTTCTGAACATTTTTTTTACTTATTACAAATGTATTTTATATATTTATTTTTCATAATTACAAGTCCTTAATCAATACTTATTAAGGTGAAAATAACATAATTCGCGATTGAACCTTATTTTTCAAAATAAATAATATTTTGTGAGAGCTTGTTCGGTCCATACATTTCATACCAAGTTCTTACTATGAAACATTGGGTGTGATTGTTTTGAGACATTTAATCGAAAACTAGGCTTGGTTACGTGAATCTTTATATCATATTATTAAAAATAACCACTAAGAAGAAGTATTATTGAAAATTAAAGCCGAAAAACTAATTATGCTAAGCGTAAAGCCCCACCAGAAGTAGTAAAAACACGCGATTTTTCAAAATTTAGTCTGTCTTAGACAAATATTACGACGTGATAGAGAAAATCTGAGTTCATATTCGGATTCAGCATACAAATTTCTATAATAATTTCAATAAATCGTTTCTGTTACAGAAAATTTCTACAATTTTGTTGACCAGTATTATTATTATTCTTTTCAGTGACGTGTATTAAGTTAACATTCTATTAGTTTTTGTACTTACTGACATTTCAGAAAGAAATAAATTTGTTTTCGAACTATTATTAAACAATTCGGTGCCACTTTTAATAAAGATTACCGGGACGTGTTTTTTAAAGTATTTTAATAGTTTGCAAGCGTGGACTAGACGCTTTATAAGTTAACGATAATGAAGGTATCATCTGCTAGTTAAGATGCAGATCTATGCACAATGTGTCTCTTCGGTAGATTTATGCTCAATCCGTGCTTCCAGCATAATGACAGCATCTCGTTAGCAAGATCTAGCTAGTTATTTCAACGAAAGTACGTCTATAAAAGCGTTTGGTCGAAACACGTCTTTGAAAGACAGGGCCTATATTTTGTTAGGGTTCCGAGAGAAATAGAGGAAAACATTTTTATGACCATCTGTTTGGGTATCTTTCTGCTGTGTAACTTAAAAATGGCCATAAAGCACACGAAGTAACTTGGTTGAAACCGAAAAAACCGCTTCGTTGGACGGCATATGTAAGGTGACTTTAATTTATTCAGCCAAACTTGTAAGGGAGGCTTAGTAAGAGATCAGTAACTTGATCGATAACACTTTTTGCTAATTTCGCAAAATAAAATGTTGACGTCCCATAGTAATTGACTCGGGGCTTGATACAGGGCGTATTTTGATATGATGTTAGTAAATCCTCCTCGTTCCCTGAAACCATATTTCTCCAACCGAAAATGACAGAACTTTACACCTACACACATAAATTATTAACGAACCGTAAGTTCCGCCAAATTTAAGTATGTCTAAACAAAAGCCACACGTTAGGTTTTGAGGAATTCCTGAGCATTAAGGGTACATACTTTTGTGTTTTTTAGCAGCGCTTTCTGAGCATCTTGAAATAACTTGAACAAGTGTGAGTCGGACTTACGCACTTAAGGTTCCGTACCATCACACAATACTGGTACGGAACCTTAAAAACATACATATCAACAATATAGAGACTTCGGGGGCAGCCCAGCCCGCAGCGAACTGCTATAGCAACATAATAGCCCGGGCAGTAGCGTTGCATTTTAGGTAGTGATTTTACGCCGATTGATTTCCATCTTTTTCAATAGATCTGGAATGGCTAATAACAGAACCAAGGGTCAGCTGACGCACCCGCGGTGGGTGTGGGAGGCAGAGGAAGTGGTAAAAAAAAGTAATAGTACGCCGGCTGAAACTTTTCTCACAGATAGATGACATCATACTGAGCTGAAAAAAAATTTTTTACCACTTTCGCAAACTCTCACACCCAAACCCACCGCTACTTGAGCAGCTGACGGTCGATTCACATATCAGTCATGTGAGATCTACGATCTATGTCAATATCAGCCGGCTTACTATGACTTTTGTATTTGCAACGATACCTCCCGGGCTATTAGCAACATTACGGCGACACAATAATATAAGACGCTAAAAAGGTGGCGCCTGTCAAACAATGCCGAACCCTCTGAGTGCGAAACCTTAATTTTATCATTTGTTGTTTTACGAAAGTTGTTGGTCAGTATGGCGTGTTACACGACCAAAGAGTTTTTTACTGATGTCGCGTTGGACCAAGTAAAGAAAAATTAAATTATATACTATTTACTTAATTCTAATGACTTGTAAATTTTTATTTAATAATAAATGATTTGTATGTGTACTTTAGAGTATGTACAATATACACATGTGTGGAAATGTGAAACTTGTATGTCTTTAAGATAGAGCTAAAACAAATAACGTTAAAATAATGCAACTTTTTCGAGGTTTCTTTTATGGGGACCGCCCTTGAATTTTTTTATATATTTTACTAGCTTTTGCCCGCGGTTCCGCCCGTGTGTTATTCGGTTTAACGACATGCTTTTTTCCGGGATAAAAAGTAGCCTATGTGTTAAGTTAAATAAAGATATAATTGCCATGTTTAGCCTTTTATTTTCTTTAAATATTGCTAGTCACAAGACAAATAAAATAAAAACACAATTTTCAAAATATTTCGGCCTCTTCTATTAAACTGATGACGGCCTCATAGAAGAGGCCGAAATATTTTGAAAATTGTGTTTTTATTTTATTTGTCTTGTGACTAGCAATATTTAAAGAAGGTATAAGCTATATCCATTCTAAATTTCATACAAATCCGTCCAGCTGTTTCAGCGTGAAAGAGTAACAAACACACACACACACACACACAAACTTTCGCATTTATAACATTACGTGATGATAGAGGCCATAGTAATACGTATACTGTGAAAATTTCAACTGTCTACCTGTAACGGCTGAAGCTGTGGACGCCTTTGACAGACGGACGGACAGAAACAGCCGAGGCTTAGTAATAGGGTCCCAATTGGCACCCCAAAAACAAAAAGTGCAATAGATATCTCACAAATCTAAAGGTCATAATAATGAATACATTTACTTCGTACTTGCCTAAAGTACGGCGATAGGGCTGACACGATCGGTATCACGCTGAGACGTTATAAATCGTCGGTGAAACGTGGGTGTACGGGTGTGGACTGTGACTTGCATTGACCACACTCGGGAACACCTCCGACATCCCCTCGGAGATTCATGTCGTGACGATTTTTTTATTATTTTGATATTGGGATAAAAACTTCACTTGACATCTGAAATCAAATGTAAAACTAAAATTTCAAAGCAATTTCCCAAAGCTACGGCACGTAATAAGTAAAATAGCACTGAAAGCCACAGCTGACGAATCAATTCACAAAATCGTCAATTAGGTCGAAATTCATATGGCAACGCGTGTCCCGATTTATGTAACTACGACCAGTGTTATTTGACCCCTATCCCTTCCTGAATTATGACCACTTAGTGGTGACTGAGGGGAATATCAGGTGTATTTTAAGGGCCCAGTTTTATTGGTTTATTGAGTGGAAACTCGTTGGACTTTACGCTTTAAAATTAGTTGGACCCTGTATTGGTCTCAAATAGGTGCTTGAGTAGCATTTTATCAACACGTCTCGCACTCTGAGAGTTTCGCAGCATTTTAATAAATTAGTAAGTAGACTTGAATACAATTTTAACAAAAGTTACAAACCTAATTTTGCCTACAAAATGTATGCAATAAAACTGCAAAATTAAGTTGGTCATTAACCACTTCTCGAATAATTTAATATCTGTTTAAGTTTCAGTATGTGTGGTTTAAATACAGTTTATGGTACATAACAAACAGAAATTCCAAACTAATTTAGTTTTGAGATCGAGCCCGTGAGAAAAATGATCTAAAAGTGACAACTTTGACGGCCCGTCCCATTTCTTTATGATGGAAGAAAAATATGTATATTTATTTGTACTCTAAATAAGCTCTAGATAATGTAATGAAAGATGCCCAACATGCTGGGATAAGAAAAAAATAAAAAATATTTATTTTTTGTTGCGACGTAGGTGTTTACAATGTCAAGGATCAGTCAATTTGAAATGGCGTCAGTTAGACAGCCCGCGCTAGCTCAGCAAATCGTCTACCTAGAGAACAAATGGTCAGCCCCTCGCATTTATTTCTCACCTTACATATTCAAAAAACCAGATAAAATACTGCTATACTAAAAACTTTTTATGTCAAGATTTAATTTTAATTTTATTGTGTGTTTAAAATAGCACATGCGTATGTAAAATGGGTTCAAAGCTATAGTCCAAGCGAGACTACCAGCAGAATGTTGTCATTCAGTGGACGTAGGTGTTAAACTGTGAAGGAATTACTGCGGCGCGCTCACAGTGTTAATTTTAGCAAATAAATTCAGTTTAGCGAGGTATTTCGTTACCGTGCGTTTAGTGTTTGCATTGCTGATTGCGTGTGCGGCTGAATTAATGTTTGATTCGATGTATCTGAAGCGTTATCTTACATTTATACGTGATCAAGAAAAGCCTTGTACTATCTAAGAAAAGTCTGCAAGCCCACTTTTTACTTGGGAATTACGGTTCAGTTATACGGTTAATCGAACCTAACTGTTTTCGTATATTATAAGGTCCTACATATCAAAGTAAAAAAATTAAAAGGTGTCCCTAGTAGACCACTTACCAAAGAAAAAAAATTTTTGCGCGAGCGAGAGAATTTTCTTTTTTTTTTTTGATTGTAATGATTGAACGATACATGATCTAAGTACCCAAAATTATATTTCTATTTTTCACTTATTATTGGAGTGCCTTATAATAGTCGCAGGGTTATACAAAAAACTGAGATTTGACAAATTCCCGGGAGACGTTGAAATGGAAACTTGACTTTATAATTTCTCCAAAAAAATCTCTAACTCGCGGTCTTCCTGAAAGATATGCCTATAATCTTACAATATACGAGGTTCGATCAACTCTCGCAAAAGTGGTCAATTTTTCAATTGTAAGAACCGCATCATGCCAGCAAGCTTTTTCTACGAAGTTTTGACGAATGTGAGGCAGATCGCCATTTTTAGGGTTCCGTACCAAAAGGGTTCCAAACGGAACCCTATTACTAAGCCTCCGCTATCTGTCTGTCCGTCCGTTTGTCACAGGAGTCTGTTCAACCGTATAGGTACAAATATGAAATTTTCACAGAATACCCGTTACTATAGTCTCCATCACGACAAATAATAAATAATAAAAAAGTTAAACCCAAGGTTCCCATACAATAAACCTTGTGTTAACTTGGTTGACAACTTTTACTCAGGTAAGCTAAGAGTAGCTTGTCAACCTTTTTGCATCGAGGTTCATTGGTAAGATTATAGATGGCGCTAAGATCTTAAAGGCGGTCATTCGTTATGGACCATAATGTTTTTAGGGTTCCGTACCCGTAATATGTGGTGGTACGGAACCCTTTGTCCGTGAATCCGACTCGCACTTGGCAAAATTATTATTGATTTTCTAAGGAATTAAGAGGGTGCCATGTGGCGGTAAAACCGTGTGCTTTTTTATTCTGCCATCACGGTTTTTCCTACTAAAGTCAATATTTGCAAATCCGAGATAAAAGCTTTGGATGAATAAAAGTAATTTAGAAATGGAGAGTCAATTCTTCAAAGGGCTTAAGGAGGGACCTCCCCTCAACGAGCATTAGAACAGAGATTCTGATACGATTTCTGTTACGTAATTACATTTTTGTACCAATGAAATTTGTGTATTTGGCACATACTTGAAGATAAAGCATTAATTTGGGACCCGAAAAAACAAAAAATCTTCAATAACGTCACTTTTTCGGAAAATCTTTTTTGGGTTTCGTGTTTTAATATGAAGTGGGACCAAAAGTTGAAGTTTTGGCTGGTTTCGATCCCATGAAAAATGTTTTATAAAACGCTAAATTCAAAGAATGTACAAATAACCCAAGCTTTTTGAAAGAGGTTTCTTATACAGGTTGTAATCGTTAAGTGTGACCAGGCGATTATTCCGTAACTATTACAGATATCAATAAAAATTTAGCTGATATCGAAAGTATGTTATCTAATCAGTAAAATGACATCAATAAATTTTTGAAAATCAAACGAGAATTATCCAAAATTTTGACATGAAACACTCCCATACATTTAGTATGAGGTTAACAAGGACTTCATTTCGAACATCTGCTTTGAATGAAAAATTTTGTACTTACTAAGAAATAAATATTATTCAATTAGAAGATAGTTTTATTACTTTGTTAGGTTAATAAACAGTTTCTTTTAATATCAGTACTAAGCTAAAATAACCCTTTAAAATAAGTATTCTAAAACCTTTCTACTAATCTCATATTAAATGTATGGGAGTGTTTCATGTCAAAATTTTGGATACTTCTTGTTTGATTTTCAAAAAGTTATTGATGTCATTTTACTGATTAGGTAACGTACTTTCGATACCAGTTTAAAATTTTTTGATATCTGTAATAGTTACGGAATAATCGCCTGGTCACACTTAACGATTACAACCTGTATATTTTATTCTACCACTTTGTCGACTCATGCCAAATTATAGCTTTGTAGTATTATGTCTCTGAGCTAAGCCGCGGACAGACAGACGGTATGTGTGGTTGTTTTGGGTCTTACTTCACCTTACAGAACACATCTACGTTGACGGAACAACATGTGCATTCTGTACGCTTTACACTTGGACTTTTATATGTACGGAAGTAAGCTTCTCACTATTCTATCGAAGAAAGTAAGCTTTATCTTTTTGATGTTCCAAATAGTTCAAAATGATAAAGTAATTTTCCATGAGAATGTCCTAAATTCCTAATCCACGGAAACGACATCACAAAATTACGCAAGAACACTTCATCACCACAGGAATTTGATCTTAAAACAAATACGGAAATGTATTTTGTTAGATCACAAATAACTTCGACATTTTTGAATCGATTGTAACGCAGTTTTCACCGAAATGTGTAGAGATTTCTAGATTCAATAGAGAAGTATTATAATGATGACGTTGATATGTCAGGGGTGAGCAGTGAACGAGAATTTACGGTAACGGCGAAGTTGCGATAAAACCGCGCTTCATTTTCTATTTTCAAAAGCTCGTGATTCGTTGGACGTTCGGAAATACGAACATTAGCGTGTATTCCCGACAAGATTATCTATTTCATATCAGAAAGCCTTTATTTAAAAGGGGATAAGGATGATTTTTGCTGTCAATATGTAGAGGATGTGTTTGTCAATGTATTGGTCGTTGAGAGACAAATATGAGCGTCGTTTCGTCCGGATATTTACATTTTTATGACAGCACATCAGGTGTTTCCCAACTGATCTGTCTTATTGATGGCTTTACCAATGAGAATGGCTGGTTACTTTTGTATTCACAAACAAACAGGCTACTATTTTGTATTTCTAAACCTTTCGACAGGAAATCTTTTTCTGATTTTATGCTTAGGAATTTGTTTTTTGTAAGCTGTAAACTTTTTGTCTGCTTTTTACTTCCTTTCCGAACAGGAAAAAAACAGATTTTGCTTTATTTAACCCAAAATGCTTTATAGATGAGTGTCGTGTTTTCAAAAGAAAGGAAAAGCCCATATAATCGTGATTCTATACGACGCTGTTTTATTGAATCGTGCGCCGGTAGCTTCGTTATTTATGTAACTGCAGAGTTTTACTGCAACATGAATCAACATTTCTTCACACAATTTCTCCTATAAAGTTAAAACAAATTTATTATTTATTGCGATCATATAAAATTATGGGCAACAATTTAAAATTGTAGTGTTTTACCTTATTTTCGTAGTTGGTTTTTCTTAAAGTTAAACGTAGCTTCACATACCTGCAACAAAGTTAATAATTAAATTAGTTAAAAGTATACTAAGAAAAATAACATGAGTCATCATAATTTGCCACCCCAACATCAATAGCAAGCAATGATTCACGTACACTCAGAAAACGTCATGGTTCAACGTCTCGGTATTAGTTATTCGTTTTAATTGAAATGTAGTTTACAAACAGTACATCACGCATATAACCCTTGTCTTGATTGCATAGAGTACGCATAAGAAATAGAGCACATTGCTCGCTGTCCGTTGTGTGTGGCACTATCGTCAGCAGCGGCTCTGCCCCACGCACCTCCCGCAGACCCGCTTGAAACCTGAGATTAATGTGATTTTTTTTAGAATTTGCAATACGTTACTGCATATTTTACTATTTTCACAAAATACTAACGCAGTTTACAAGGGCGCACGAGTGACGCTTTGTGACTTATCTGACGTAACCTTGAAGAGTTGCACCGTTCATACCCGTGCTTACTGTACACAGACGGTCGTTCGCGGTCTATTTCTTATGTTTAGTCTAAGCTTGATTCTCATTACACTGATTTACTGTGTTATTTTTATCATTTTAAATAAGCCTTTTGGTGTCAGCAATAATTCAAATGCATGTTCAAATTTGTAGCGACAAAAGCTTTTTTTAACCGAGCTTAAATCGATCTTGGCTAGTCGTCCGTCCTCTGAGTGTAGAATTTTGCGCCATGATTCATTGAATAATTTTCGCTGCTTTAGGGAATTTAAAAACTGGTCAGTGCGAGTAAGACTCGTGCCGCGAGCAATTGTAAATAACCAAACTAACCTGACACTTATGATCTATTTAACTATTTGTATCCAAAGGATAGGATTGGGTGGTAGAGCTGAGGCCGGGCTCGACTGTGGAGGTACCACCATCTTACTCGCAAATCCTCCCGAAGTTATTCGGGGGAGAGTAAGAGGACAGCTCTCAGGCAAAACCAGGCGGCCCACCATTGCCTGGGACCGATGGATGGCGGTATATCCATCCCCAATTGCCGGGCCTTATATAAAACAGACTGGTGACGGGCAGCGGCGTCACTGGTGCAAGGGTTTTGGCACCGCCCTCACCAACCCGCCTACCCAGCGTGTGTGAGTATGGGCATTTCTTCCAGGAGGACCACCAAGAGTGGCGAAATCCTGGAAGGGCCTATGTCCAGCAGTGGACGAAACAGGCTGATGGATGGATGGATGGATCTAGTTAGGTTGGATTCCGATTTCTTTTCGAGTAACGTAAAATCGATAATTTTCGGATTTTTCCCCAGACGTGTGCTATAAGGCCCAATTGTGAACGAACTTTCAAGTTTCTAAGTCAACTGGAAGTACGCTATAGGTTTCACAAAGAGAAAAAAATTGGTATTGCGGCCCGGCGTAATTTCTGATTGCTAAAATTCGGCCGCTTCGGAAAAAATAGCAAAATGTCGGTTTTAAATTAATATAAAATGAACTGCAATAGCTATCAAAATTTCCAACTGAGAAAATTTAGATATCGTTAAAATCTATCTAATAAAATATCGTTCGGGTCTGTATGTTGTTCCTGTTTGTCATACTATGAAAAAAGTGCAGAAGACGACCTCATTTCAATAATTATTTCTATCGAGCGAAAGTTACGCAATCGCATTTCTGTACTGAACAAAACTAGAAAGGTTCCGAAATTTATATACTGATTTATTAAATTAGTGGCTTCATCTGAAAAGCAGGTAAACAACCTCAAAAAGTGCAATTTTTATCGAAATAGCCCGTTGAAAAGTTTAGCCATCCTTGGTCTAGCCTGAATGTATATCTGCTAGTCAACCTGAAAATATTTCTTTGCCAAGCACCTCACCGTTCACCCGCCTTTGGGTCCCGCATACAAATGAACTCCGAAACTCATAAACAACATCGTCAAGAAATGAAAACTCGATTTCCCGTATATATTAAAATCACGTTAGCACGACCCGGAATTTCCATCTTTAAAATGGGATTACCCAGGAATTACTGGCAACCCCTAATTCTGTATGCATAAAAGTCGGGTGGCGTTCAAACGACGCTAGTATCTCTACGTATGGCGTGGAATCAGCGTTCCGTTGCCATTTTGCCTACCTTTTTGTTTTTTGAATAATAGCAGAAGAAAAAACTTTTTCCTCGGCCCAATTTCCTCAGACTTGCTTCACCTGAATGGTAACAACACAGCTCTAGTCACCCTAAAAAAAATAATGCATTGTGTAATTTAAGTGATCTTTTAACGAAAAACTGGTGATAGTACGCATCTATTTGAACAACTTTTACAGTGGAGCCAACATTGAAATCGAGAAAAAAAAAATCAGCTGTTCCATAGAAAAGTTAAATACCTACTCGACCCAAATGTATGAAACAGCTGATATTTTTCTCACTATTTCAGGGTTGGCTTCATAGTAAAAGTTGTTCATATGGACGAGCACTATCACCAGCTTTAAATTTCACGTTGTACAAAATTCAACGTCTGTAGTTTTTCCACTCATAACGAATTTTGATGCGGTGTCTACTGTTACCTAGTTTCTTAAGGATTGTTCAAGGGTACCGAAGTACCAATACACTTTATTAAAGCACCCACACGAATTCCCAGAATGTGACGTCATCAATTAGATAGTGTTCCATCTTAAATTCTTTACTTGCATGTAGATTTACCGGACCCAGTAACAAAGTTCCTGACAAAATCCCTGGTAATTTAATGAATTTCCTGACATTTTTGGCGATTTCCAACAGTCATTGTTACAAACATAATATTAATCAGTAAATATAATAATTTTAAGCATTATATATTTTTCTTATTCCCGACAAATCCTATTTTGTCCTAATTTCCTGACCTAAAATTCCTTTTGTCTGGTAACCCTACTCGCATGGCAAATTTAGGCTCATCCTGAATTATCGCACAGACACAGAGACATACAGACAATGAAGCTTCACTATAAGGGTTTCCATTTTTTATGAAACCCCAAAAACAACAGCTTTAGGGTTAAAAACAAAAACATGTGCATTACCCTCGGCATGATTAATCGAATTTTACAAGAACTTTTCAACCGAACCCATCTGCAGAACCCTGGCGGCCATTTTTTCTTTCAAACCCGAAAGTAGCCAGCCTGTCAGAACGCGACAAGTCTAATTTAAAGTTTGAGGGTCCCACAGACCCATCCCTCTAGCTTCAAGAGCGATTATCCCGGGAACTTTCGGGGGTTATTTTAATAGTCGTTCCCGAGAACATCTCAATTTGAAGTTTTTAAAAGTATGCCAAGTGTGTCCTCGGATCCTGTTAAGTTATTTATTTATTTTACGTTTATTTCAAAAACAGTCTTATGATTATGAGGGTTCCGTAAGCTAAATGAAGTCAGTAATCTAAACTGGCTGTTACGACGGTCGGTCGTTGCGTCGCCGGATAGCGCAAAACAAAGAAGAAGACATAAGGCAATAAAGGTCATATTTTTTTTTGAAATGGCTAAGTATATAAAAAGTTTAAAGCGATTTAAAAACTTTTTTAAGCGCAGTTTAGCTTGGGAACTCCTTTAAATATAAATAACTTTATAATAAATAACATATTTGACTTTAGGTAAAATTAATTTGTTAAGAGCAGAAACTTATATTTAACTTAAATATACTTATATAAAACTTATATATTTTTCCCTTTAAAATATAAATTTATTATTTATGTAGGTATATACACTATATGTATTTATGTTTATATTTGGTGTATACTAAATTCTGGTTTTAAACATGTATTTATGTAGACTTTGGTTATGTAGGTTTATGCCCATTTTTATATTACAGTATTTAAGTATGTTTGTTCTTTTTATATTTAAGTAATTATTAATTCATTTATTATGTACCTATTTATTTAAAAGTTTGGTAGTTTTAAGTTCATATTATCTCCACATTTTTATTTTTTATAACATGTGTTTCTTTATGTGTGCACATTTGATCACGCACTTTTAGTTAATATTTCCTTAGCACCTGGGTTTTGCTGGTAGAAATCTCTTTCAGAGATAAGCTCGCCTATAGCACATTTAATTTAAGACTGCTTGTACGTATTACTCTGTGCAGTAAAGAATATGAGTATGAACTTAAGAAAGTTCGAAGTGTAGGGTGTCAGAGTCAATGTAAGAGTATGAGGGTGGGTGTACCTATACAAAAGTGTGTATGAGTACAGATATTGTTGGAAAGCAAGGTATTGTTGAAATTGTTTTATCGAATGGATCATCATCATAAATTTAAGAGCTGTGCTCTTGTCGGTGAAGTCTTCTACATTCACTTTTGCACTCTGCCGTCTCTTTAATGCGAGGTTATCCGGCGAAATCTGCCCTGCTTTCGTTTTACACATGGTTATCCTGGTCAGCGGAAGGGCGCCGCTCAGAAAATTCGCGGTTTCGAGGTGTTTTTATTTATTATTTTGGAATTAGAGGGATGGGTTTTTCACATGACGGCCGTTTTATATTACATTTTTCAAGACGTTTATTTTAGTATAAGTTTTACTGTTCAAGTACTGTTTAGATCATAGTTCAGACCTATCTTTACGATTTAAATGGATCGAAGAAAATGTAAGTAATCGTGTATCGAACGACCGAAATATCAAGATGAAAGAGTGAAATATAACATATATTTTTTTCGAAATTGTATCTTTGCTATTTATTGGCTTAAAATTAATTTGAAAAGAGACGAAATCGGAATAACCTCCCCTTAACTTCTTGATACGACACGACGACTTTCACTTGATCCATGAATGTTCTCCTGGGCCTTCCTCTCTTTCTTTTTCCTTCCACTTTTCCTTCAATTATGTTTTTGATATAATTGTCGTGTCGCATCAATTGTCCCAACATCTTTCCCCTTCTATTATCTATCCATCCATCAGCCTGTTTCGTCCACTACTGGACATAGGCCTTTCCAGGATTTCGCCACTCTTGGCGGTCCTCCTGGAAGAAATGCCCATACTCACACACGCTGGGCAGGCGGGTTGGAGAGCGCGGTGCCGAAACCCTTGCACCAGTGACGCCGCTGCCCATCACCAGTCTGATTTATATAAGGCACGGCAATTGGGGATGGATATACCGCCATCCATCGGTCCCAGGCAATGGTGGGCCGCCTGGTTTTTTGCCTGAGAGCTGTCCTCTTACTCTCCCCCGAATAACTTCGGGAGGATTTGCGAGTAAGATGGTGGTACCTCCACAGTCGAGCCCGGCATTAGCTCTACCACCTAAACCTATTATCTATAGTCTTCATCAAATCTCGTTTTCATTTACAATCTGCAGGACCTCTTCATTGCTCGTCTTTTCCAATAATAATGAATATAATGAATAATGATCTAAAATGTATTGCTTACATAACATTTATACCGAAAGGATTTGATCCTGAGTCTCGAGGTTGAGAGTCACATCTTACCAAGTCGGCTACCAACAAAACCAGCAAAAATTTGCCGCATTCGTTCCTTTTTTATACATTTTTATCAGCTTATGTATTACTGGCTGTACTAGTAGCTGCTATCTCACAAAACTACGAAGCTGATAAGATTTAAATTTAGTACCTGCAGAATGGGGAGAGGATTCCCGAAAAAAAATTATTAATGGAACACTTTACAGAACGAACCGAACGGATAAAGGTTTTCTGCACGATTGCGAACGTAACCCTAAAAACAGTTTGAGGGAGGGTGGTTGTCCCTCAATCTAAGATTAAAGAAAGCTTAAGGCGCCTAGGCACGGCACCGTTTTAGTACAAAATTTAATAATCCGTTTCTCAGTTGTTTTTCGTAATAGACCAAACTATATGACCTCCATCATCTGGTGCTGGTATTTTGAAAGGCACCATTTTGCCAAAATTTTGAATATTAATTTTGTTTTAAAGATATTAAGCTGGACAGATTTACATACAAAGTTGTTTTCTTGCCTCAGATTGTATCTATATCAAAATTTAACATTTCAGCCAAATAGCGACTTTGTAAATGCCTGTTTTAAACTACTTAGGTCTATACCTTTAGTCTATAAAGGAAAACAACAGAGAAACGGGTTATCAAATTTTGCACTAAGACAGTGGCGTGTCTATGCGCCTTAAAAGTTCTTACTGCGTAATGACGAAATAACGCCGACATCTGACTTTCGACACTGGCCTTGTAGGACTTTTGGAATTTATTAACTCTAGTTTCAAGCTAATAAGAGGCTATTTAGGGATGTACAAGTGGTAGAATAGTATTTATTGTAGACAAGCCTTTCGTCCGCGGTTATTCAATCTCTGCCCCATTTCCAGCTAGGCATTATTTTATCAACACCCCTTATAGCTTAAATGTTGATCAGTGACACTACGGTGACAATAAAGAATACCGCATCCAAATCTGTTGGTTGGTTTTTGAGTTAAAACAGAACATACAAACAGACAGACAGAAAAATTCTAAAAATGGTCACGACTTTTTTACTCAAGCCGAAAATAATCGAAGGCGGAGCCGCAGGCGAAAGGCTAGTAATAAATGAAAAGATTAAAAGAAAAACTTTTTAATTGTTACGGGCCCCTCAACAGAACAAATGGGCTCCTGAAATTGTGTTTGTAACACTGATTACGAGGTGTTGCCGAAATGAGAGGACATTTTGTTTTTACACCTGGCAACCCAGCTCGTGTACAATCCGCCTCAGCGAAAGTAACACAAATATAAATATAATAAACATAAATTGTAAGTTGTTGATAATGTTGGAACGGGCAGTTGCTGAGTCGTAAAGAAGCTAGACTTTCAATCTTGGGGATAGTGTGTGAGATATGTCGGTCTAGAACCAATTATTTTTTGAACTAAACGGTGAAGGAAAACACTGATAAAAACGATGTCTGATCTAATCTAAATATTATAAAGACGTAAAATTTGTTTGTTTGTTTGTATGTTTTGGGTAATCTCTGGAACTACTGAACCGATTCTAAACATTATTTCACTGATAGCAAGTTACACTATCGCTGAGTAACATAGGCTATAATTAGTTCTCCGAGGACGGGCAGTACCCTAGGGACATAGTCTATTAATTACGTTTGCGCAGGTAATCTCTGTAATTACTAAACGGATTTTGAAAATTCTTCCGCTGAATATTATTATTATTAGAGTGCATTACAAACTAGAAAAGATAAATTAGAAACAAATGTAAAACAAGAATTTGAAAAAATTCCTCGGTCCAGGATTCGAAACTGCGACCTCTTGTTATTAAATTCTTGTGTTTACATTTGTTTTTAATTATATAATACTTTTGTAACTGTTCCATCAAACCAGCTTGTAAGGCACATACTGAACGCTCACGAGGGCGTTATTTGATTTCACGCCTTGTTCTTAAGAAACAGATGGCGCTGTCGTTGCTACAATATGTATTGCTTCAGACAGTTAAGAAATTCACAGTTCTCATTAACTGAGATAATGTTTTTATTGCGAAATCCATTGCTGTTGCGGATGCATGCGATTATGGTCCCACATTGTTTGAGATGACCATATTTTATTGTAAAGAGAGTCCCTCCCTCCGCCGCGAGGCATATTTATTTGTATGAAGATTCCCTACTTCCACGCGAGTAAAACCAAACTACCAAATAAGGTCATGGAGAACGGAATTTCGCGGATTGAGCGGGGGTCGGGGGGAGGGACTCTAGTCCGTTGTGATTTGTTTTGCTTGCCGGCGTCAGTCTGTAAAAAGCCGCGTCTACATGTAGTCTGTGTATCGTTGAGCCGCGGTGTGCGCGCCATTCTGACAAAAACTTGCTTGTTTAATGCTAGATATGTCTATTCTTTTTGTATATACTGGTAGTGGTTGTATTACTGAATAAACGATTTTAAAGTTCCGTTTGCATTTCGTCTTCATCCCGAACATAATTGGACCTTCGGAGCCGGATAGAGAACGCGACGCGGCTTGTGTGTGTGTGTGTGTGTGTGTGGTCCTTCGATAAAGTGCTATATCGCGTCGCGGGTTGAATCAGTGCAAAAAAAAGGTGTTCAGTCGACAAAATGGTGAAGACGAGAAACCAAACGGGTCAGGAAGACGAGGATCAAACAGAATCGACAGCAGGCGTGAAATCAACAGGTCAGGTCGAGACAACCGACGCGCGTGACGTCACCATAAGCGGCGGCATCGTGACCGAACGTGTGGCGGGAAACGTTGAAACGGTTGGCGAAACTGACTCGGCGGATCCTTTGCTGTCGCAGCCATCACAAGACTCCACTATCAGTAATATGAAGAGAATCAAGAATAGAGCTCTAGCTCAAGCGAGGTTAGAATGGGCAGCGGCGCGCCTCGCGCTCTTAGAAGCGGAAAATGAAGACGACACGGTGGCCGGCGAGAGACCGCTGGCACCGTCACAAGAAGTAGCCCTCGACACCGTAGTGAGCGACAGACCGCAAGACCTACCACATGGGGTTACTCAGGCACAGGGCGGCTTCACAGCCCGCGATGACATATTGACAGTGCCACGACACCAAGCCACCCTCGAGACGATGACACTCGATCACAGAATGGAAGCGCCACATCAATCCGCCCTCGACACCGCGATGCCCGAAAACACAACGACAACATCGACATCGCAATTTTGGGCACCCTCCGGCAACCGAGAACTGATTGACAGCTCGCGAATGACAGCGCGCCAACCGATTACTTCGGGAGACATCGAGTCCCGCGAGCCATGGAAGGACATCGCGTCGGCGATTTTAGAGGTAACTCGCGGGGAGCACCGCCCCGCGAGTCACAGGTACCCAGATTTACCCTATTTTAATGGAAATGCTAGTGAATGGCTTTATTTTAAAACAGCCTTTACGCAATCTCAAACAGCTTTTTCTGAATACGAAAATATCGCGCGAATTAGAAAAAGTTTGAAAGGTGTGGCGTTTGAGGCTGTGAGAGGTTTGTTTATATGTGCGTCAAAACCGGATGACATTATCCGGAAACTGGAAGCACGCTTTGGGCGTCCACATGCACTCATTACAAGCGAATTAGAAAAACTACGTAGTCTGCCTAAACTCACTGACAATCCGAGGGATGTGTGTGTATTCGCATCAAAAGTAGACAATATTGTTAGTGTGGTCAAAGTGTTGGATAAGCCGGAATACTTGCACAACCCGGAAGCAGTAAATATCATTATAGAGAAAATGACTACAGTCTTACGAAATAGGTGGTATGACTATGAATTTGCAAACAACAGGAGTGAGCCTAGTCTAATTACATTAACACAGTTTTTAGATAGAGAAGCAGAGTTAAACGCAAGACATGCGAAAGCGGAAACTGTGGATGAGCGTAAACAGTCAGTCAGTAGACATCAAAGAGTCATGAAAGTAAACGACAATACACTTTGTATTGTGTGCAAAGGCACAAACCATTCCCTGACTACATGCTATAAGTTTAAAGCAAAGACTGTGTCGGACAGATGGGACATAGCTAGCAAATTAAAATTATGCTTCAGGTGTCTACGCAAGAGGACATGGGGACATCGTTGCAAGACACAGAAGTGTGAAGCCCCAGGCTGCGAGTACTACCACCACAAACTCCTGCACAGCGACAGCGAGGCAGAGCCTAGCAGACGACAGTTCAGTGGAAGCAGCCCGCAGACACAGCCAGATGAGACAACCGCTCATGCCCGTAGTAACGGGACGCCCCCACAACGTCAGCACCAGATGAACAGCGTGTCTTCAGATCAGGGGGCTACTGGGTGTCTGCTGAATGATCAACCATGGGCAGTGACATCTACGTGGACACCGAGAGCAGCATGCACCTTTCTGAAAGTATTGCCAGTTACTGTATCAGGACCCCGAGGTAATGTAGACACTTTTGCCTTATTAGATGATGGCTCGACTGTGACCTTATTGACTTCAGATATAGCTCATCAGATAGGATTGAAAGGCCCGTCCGCTCCCTTCTATATAGAAGGCGTGGGTGGAGCACGCATTGATGCTTTAAGTTCACATCGAGTAAAGTTTGATATCCGCGGTAAGTACAGTAATCAAAATGTGAATATTGAAGCAAGGACAATTGACAGACTAGATATATCGCCTCAATCTATCCCTTCTGATGTGCTTAAAGGTTGTGAACATCTACTTGAACTTACAGAGGAATTGGTATATGAAATAGGGGAACCAAAGATTTTAATAGGCCAAGATAACTGGGAGCTTCTCGTGTCGACAGAAGTGAGGCGAGGAGCGGCCGATCAGCCTGTGGCATCACATACACCCTTAGGCTGGGTATTACATGGTAAGAGACAACATATATACTCTCTCGGGAACCAGCGATGCACTCATATGAAACACAGCAGCTCTCTCGAACGACTGGTACAGGAGCATTTTGATGTGGAGTCGCTGGGTGTGGAACCACGCCGACCACGTTCGGATCCCGAACACTGTGCGCTACAGATACTTCGAAAAACAACCAAAGCCTTACCGGAAGGCGGGTATGAGACAGGACTACTGTGGCGAGAGGAAGGTAAACTATTCCCAGACAATTACAATGCGGCTTTAAAGCGGTTAGAAGGCGTAGAAAGGCGGTTACAGAAAGACTCTGTTCTTGAGAGGAGATATACGGACCAGATGGAACTCTTGATGGCAAATGGATATGCAGAAAGAGCACCGATGCCGGCGCCTAGCGGCCGTTCATGGTACTTACCGCACTTCCCTGTCTTACATCCTGCCAAACCCGATAAGGTTCGTATAGTTCACGATGCGGCCGCATGCACTAACGGGGTCTGTCTTAACGATTATTTGCTAACCGGTCCTGATTTGTTAAAATCGTTGCTTGGCGTTTTAATGCGGTTCCGACAAGGAAAGTTTGCTGTCACTGCTGACATAAAAGACATGTTCCTAAGAATAAAAGTTAGAGAATCTGACAGGGATGCACTGCGCTTTCTTTGGCGAAAGAAATCAGATGCTGCGCCCGATCAATACAGAATGACGTCAGTTCTGTTCGGAGCGACTTCATCGCCTACTACAGCCATATTTGTAAAAAATCACAACGCTCTTAAGTTCGAAAGCGAATATCCCGAAGCCACAAAATCTATATTACATAATCATTATATGGACGATTATTTACAGAGCTTCGACTCAGCAGAGGAGGCCAACCGCATCTCCAGAGCAGTGGATACAGTACATCGCCACGGCAACTTCGTGCTACAGAAGTGGGCATCCAACGACAGCGCAGCGATCGAAGGACTGGCAGAGGAAGCCACCGCCGCCGCGCAAGTCACCATACTTAAAGAGGAAAAAGTGCTAGGGCTCGTATGGCGCACTGCCGACGACACCCTAAGTTTTAATATAAATTTTCTACCATTCAAAGAGGAGAAGCCGACGAAACGTCAGCTATTAAAGGCAGCTATGTCACTATACGACCCGTTAGGACTAGTCACACCTATTACTGTTTATGCCAAACAGATAGTGCAAGCAACGTGGCGAAGCAAGCTTGAATGGGACGAACTTCTACCGCCTAATTTATTGCGAAAATGGCATTTTTGGCTAACATCTCTAAAAGACTTAAAAGAGCTGGCTCTACCACGTTGTTACCATATGTACAGTACGTCAAAACCATTAGAATTGCATGTGTTCGTCGACGCAAGCGAAGTTGCCTATGCAGCCGCGGCATATTGGAGATCAGTAGATAGCAAAGGCAAAGTAAGTGTTTCGCTTGCGGCGTCGAAAGGGCGCGTGGCGCCCCTTAAGCTCGTATCTATACCTAGGCTTGAATTGCAGGCGGCTGTTCTGGGAGGACGACTGGCGTGCACCGTCGAGAGAGAACACGAACGACTTCCCGACCGACGCGTGATGTGGACCGACTCGCGCACTGTTCTTTCCTGGCTGCGCGCAGGATCACAAACTTTTAAACCTTTCGTCGCACACCGGATTGCCGAGCTTGAAGACACGACCGCCACAGCTGAGTGGCGTTGGGTACCCACATCGTCTAACGTTGCCGACGACGCTACACGTGACATACCAAGCGACTTCACGGCATCACACCGTTGGTTTACTGGTCCCGACTTCCTTTACCATGACGAGTCTTCATGGCCACGTGAGAATAACCCGCTCACACTTCCGGAAACAGGCGAGGAACGCACTACGACAGCCAACTCAGCAATCGCTCACCTGACCGAAGCCTTACCTGACATACAACGATTTTCATCGTGGTTACGACTTATACGAAGCACAGCTCGCATACTACAGTTCATAGACCTCTGTAGAAGACGCTCAGCTACATCTACATCTACACGTAATCGTCACATCGAAGCGAACGACCCGGAGTGGACTATTACTCACCGTCGCCGTACCACTCAATCCAATAGAGGTGCTGGACCGCCTTCATCGTCAAACGAAATTAATGTCAAATATCTACCACTACCAGCACACTACACACGTCACGCCGAACTCCTGTGGATACGCGCATCACAAGAACAATGCTTTCCCACAGAACTTCGAGACGTCACCGGCGGGAAGAAACTGTCAAACCAAAGCCGCATACGTCAACTATCGGTACTTATAGACGAGTCCAGCATCCTGAGACTGCACTCACGCACTACCTCCGTGAACGAGATAAATGAACAGACACAATCCCCGATAGTATTAGATGGTAACCATGCATATAGCCAATTATACATCGACTGGACACATCGGCGATTACATCACAGCGGAGTAGAATGCGTCGCGAACGAAGTCCGACAACAATATTGGATGCTGCGCTTGCGACCCGCTGTGCGGACTGTTATCAAGCGGTGTCGTCCCTGCCGTATTCGTCGAGCGATACCTCCTGAGCCACCGACGGGAAACTTGCCACCCTGCCGACTCGCACATCATCAACGCCCCTTTACGCATCTCGGACTCGACTATTTTGGACCGCTGTCAGTCACAGTAGCGAGACACCACGAGAAGAGGTACGTTGCTCTTTTTACGTGCCTAACTACGAGAGCCGTTCATCTGGAAGTCGCTTCATCACTCTCCGCCGACGCTGCTGTGCTCGCACTGCGCCGCATGATAGCGCGCCGTGGCTGTCCGGACACTATTTGGAGTGACAATGGAACTAACTTCCACGGAGCAGACGCAGAACTTCGTAAAGCGGCGCTTAGCTCTCTACAACGAGAAGCAGACATAAGAAGCATCAATTGGAGGTACATCCCAGTGGGAGCCCCATTCATGGGGGGGGCGTGGGAAAGATTAGTGCGCTCTGTGAAGACCGCCCTGACTACAACATTGCACGAGCGCCACCCCCGCGAAGACGTATTACACACGCTGTTGGCAGAGGTCGAAAATACAGTTAACTCACGACCATTATCGCACGTGTCCGTATCACCGGAAGATGACGCAGCCCTTACCCCAAATCATTTCATATTGGGCGGACCTTCAAAAGTACCATTGCCGGGAACTTTCGTCAGAGAAGACGAACTCAGACGCTCACAATGGAAGGCGTCGCAGCGATTGGCAGATCTCTTTTGGCAGCGCTGGATACGTAAAGTTTTGCCACTACTTCAAAACCGGCGGGAGCCACGTGGACGAGGTGAAGCTATTAAGGTGGGCGATTTAGTCATCATCGTGGATAGTTCACTGCCGAGGAACGTCTGGCCGAAGGGCAGAGTGGAGCGGGTTTATCCAGGCGCAGACGGCGTCATACGAGTCGTAGACATAAGAACGAAGAGCGGTGTGATGCGTCGACCCACGAAACGTTTAATTATAATTCCTATTGACGTTGATTAGTCAAATAGAGTGTACTCTGTAGAACATCATTGTCTAAATGTTAGATATATTAACATGTATAATACGGTAGGATAAAATTTATGTTCGTATTTAGTAGAAATCGTTTCCTTAGAATTCAATTTTCTTTCTTCCTTTAGAATAAGTATAATGTTCTTTAAAATAAGTAGAATCCACTAATTGAACTGCACATTGGTTTGTATAGAGGTGAAAAAATTAGATAAGATTTGTTTATTGAGGATGTTTATTTTATAGTAGGCAGATGTGTTCTCTGTTGAATAGATAACACACATGCTATATAGATTACCAAGCGTTATCTTGTATGTATGATACTCGCATGCATCAGCAACTCGTAGATGATTATTATGCACATAGGTATGTGTGCACGGCGGGAGAAATGTTGCGGATGCATGCGATTATGGTCCCACATTGTTTGAGATGACCATATTTTATTGTAAAGAGAGTCCCTCCCTCCGCCGCGAGGCATATTTATTTGTATGAAGATTCCCTACTTCCACGCGAGTAAAACCAAACTACCAAATAAGGTCATGGAGAACGGAATTTCGCGGATTGAGCGGGGGTCGGGGGGAGGGACTCTAGTCCGTTGTGATTTGTTTTGCTTGCCGGCGTCAGTCTGTAAAAAGCCGCGTCTACATGTAGTCTGTGTATCGTTGAGCCGCGGTGTGCGCGCCATTCTGACAAAAACTTGCTTGTTTAATGCTAGATATGTCTATTCTTTTTGTATATACTGGTAGTGGTTGTATTACTGAATAAACGATTTTAAAGTTCCGTTTGCATTTCGTCTTCATCCCGAACAATTGCGTTGGAATACTCTAACTAAGTATTATTATTGGAGTGCATTACAAACTAGAAAAGATCAATTAAAAACAAATGTAAAGACAAGAATTTAATAACAAGAGGTCGCAGGTTCGAATCCTCGCCCGACTTTATTTTTTCAAATTCTTGTCTCTACATTTTGTTTCTTTTTTTTCTCGTATCAAATATACTTTATTAATTAAGTTAATTAAGTTATTTGTACCGCATCTTGAAAATACAAAAGTATTTATTTATCAAAGTAATCTCATACGAACCATGAAATATGATATTTTGAACTGTTATTGGGAATCGGCCTTTGATCTTGCGTATTGTTGAACTCCATTTGTTTATATGGATCTAAGCTTAAATAACATCACAAAACTTAAATAAAATTTTTAGGTTGTATTTGTTAGGTTTAATTTAAATAATTATAACAAATAAAAAATGCTGGCCAGATCGCTACCATCCTTGGGAAGGGTGCCCAAAAGGCTGGTAGCGTTACCACGTTGAATGGCCAAACTTATTTTTTGGGCAAAGTAGCTTCCAGCCCTTCGGTCACCTGAAGCGTCGACCAAACGCGATTAAAATTTCTTTATAAAGTTGTCGCGCTTCTTGACCCCACGGCCCAAGAGTTTCAACAGCAAAAGGTACAAATATGAAGCCCTCGCCAAGGGCTCCATACATGCGCCTTTTTACACCTTCTGCTTTTTCGGCTGCCGCGCTTGCCTTTGTTGCGGTCACTTGGACATGGGACTGTGCCAATGTGTCAACGCATGTTGCGTCCCATATCAGTGACCGCCCGTTTTTCCAAGGAATGAGCGTCATTCCGTCGGGCCGCCTGCCGTCGTCACGTGCTATGCCCTTTGGCTCTAATATAGCCGGCACACTCGCACTGGCAAGGGCCCGACGAATGACGTCATTCAAGGCTGCATGGCGCGGCAGACGTCCAGCACTATACTGACAAGATAGGCCGTGGTGGCCCAATTGGTCGACAATTGTTTCTTATTTATCATTTCTAGTTTGTAATGCACTCTAATAATAAATTATATTTAGAGTATTCCAATAATGGTACTATTTTATTTCATATTTATTTATTTGATAGGAGAAAAAACAGAAATAGATACATGTTTGACAATAACAATGGTGATAGCATTAGTTTAAGTATATCTATTCCCTTAACATTCTCACAAATTACATAAAGAGATAAAAATGAAGCAGATGAAGAAAGTAATAGATAAATGGTTTATGACAATATTGGCTATAATAATTTACATGATATACGTAGTGTATGAACATTCATGTAATAAATATATATCAGAGAAATGGTAGAAAACATAAATAAGTAAATAAAGTTCTGTCGTCTCGAGCGACGCAATACGCGGGCGCGGCGGGGGGACAGACAGCCGACCGACCTGCGCCTGCGCGGAGTGAATACGTGGTGCGTGCGTGTGCGAGCCGATATAAGTAATATGTAATATTATTGGGTGTTAAATAGTGAACATATAATAGTACATTACGATACGAGAGCGATGAAACGTTTTCTGACGAGTGTGAGTTTGCGGCACGAGCCGAAGGTGAGTGCTGCAATCACACGAGTCGAGAAAAAGTTTCTCGCACGAGTATCGTATAATATTTTATAGCACAAGTGGGGAAAATGCCGACTTTACGCAAGCGCAGCGTGCGTAAAGCGGTCATTTTACGCACGTTGTGCTATAAACACATTTAAATGATATAAAAGATATTTTGACTGATTTATTATACCCAGATAAAGCAATTTATGGTATGCTATTAGCTGTATTCTTTGTAGCCCACACTATACTAGTAGTTAGTATTAAACACCTTATTTCATCACTTTTATAATCTATCAGAACCATTCCACCATTCGCTCGGTTTCCCGACACAAAAACACGTAACAAACACGAAACAAGAAGTCTCGAAACTTCACAACACGCTTCAGCTGCACAGAAGTCGCCATGTTCAAGTCATGTGACAACTTCCATGTCACAGGTTTGCTGCTCAACTTGTGCAATCATTTCTATGCCTTCTGGCAACGAGATAAGGTTTAAAGTGACGGAGATAAGTTGGTATAAAAGTTAGAAGAACGACTCGACGCCTGAATGGAATTTATTTACGCGATATTGAGTCTTTTGTTGCTGTTTTTTCATTTGTTGGTAGTTTTGACACCTCTGCTCTAACCAAATAAAAAAACAAGGCAGTGTCATCTAAAGACAATACAGGATAAACAGAATAATCTACTTCAGCTATCGTTGTAATGTCGGTCACGAAAATAAACGAAATAAACCGAACAAATCCGTAAGGACTTCGTGACCGACCATAAACCACAACACATTCAACCAGCCCCCATAGTACTTAGCACTGTTGTTCGTTGTAGCCTGAAGTTAGCCGCACAACACATTTTCCCAACGATTTTTGACATTTAATGAGGCTCGTCACCGAATCGTTGGTGTTTATTGTAGTTTTTGTGGAGTCATAACCGCACCCATAATAGTGTCATCATCACACAGAGTGTTTGTACGTAGGTACACGCGACACGCACACACGCGTAATCAAACTACACCTGAATTAATTATTACAAATTTAACCAAGTCGATAAGGTTGCGAGTTGCGTACATTTCTTCTGTTGGTAGTAGACTAGACACACGTGTCATGTTATAGATACATGTCCGTGTTCAAAAAAATATAATTTATCTCTTACGTGCAAAAATAGAAAATAGAAACAATATTTCATTTTTGACATAAAAGAGAGACTCTTTTGAACATATTTCGCCTATAGTTTCGGACACCCACGCCCACTTAAAAAAATCAGCCAAGTGCGAGTCAGAGTCGCGCATGAAGAGTTCCGTACCATTATCTATAAAAACGGCAAAAAAATCATGTTTGTTGTATGCCCCCTTTAATATATTTTTTTCTGTTTTTTAGTATTTGTTGCGGCAACAGAAATACATGAGCTGTGAAAATTTCAACTGTCTAACTATCATGGTTCATGAGATACAGCCTGTAGGCCTACCATGAGTTTTGCTTACTATACACGTTAACGTCTGCGTAAAATATTTATATAAGAAATTGTGCAGCGCCCCTAGCGGCTTACGACAGGAACCAGCATTTCTCATACAAAATATTGTACGCGGACGGTAACGTGTATAGTAAGCAAAACTCATGGTAGGCCGTCACTCACGGTGACAGACAGACAGCGGAGTCTTAGTAATAGGGTCCCTTTGGGTACGGAACCCTAAAAACTAACCTGTATTCACTAGTATTGTAGTTTAAATTAACAGAAATTAACAAACTTGAGATCAAAAATAACTTTTTTTTGCTTAAATGTTTAACATTTTTTAGCAAAACTATATGAGCAGAATAAAAGTTTTTTGGAAACTTAAAACCAAGTTATTATATAGTAATTACATGTTAAAATAAAATAATATAAGCATGTACAAAATCTTTTCATTATTAATTTTTACTTAAATACCCTTGAGAATGCTTATTTAAGCAATACCGGTTCGGTCACTGAATAAATAGTTGTCAGAGATAATAAATAATAGTTTTGTAAACAAAAAAACATTAAATACAATTATATACGTTAATTATTAATTAGGTGGTAGAGCTAATGCCGGGCTCGACTGTGGAGGTACCACCATCTTACTCGCAAATCCTCCCGAAGTTATTCGGGGGAGAGTAAGAGAACAGCTCTCAGGCAAAACCAGGCGGCCCACCATTGCCTAGGACCGATGGATGGCGGTATATCCATCCCCAATTGCCGGGCCTTATATAAAACAGACAGGTGACGGGCAGCGGCGTCACTGGTGCAAGGGTTTCGGCACCGCGCTCACCAACCCGCCTGCCCAGCGTGTGTGAGTACGGGCATTTCTTCCAGGGGGACCGCCAAGAGTGGCGAAATCTTGGAAAGGCCTATATCCAGCAGTGGACGAAACAGGCTGATGGATGAATGGAAATACGTTAATTATAAAATTACATGTTCGATGACTAAAACAGAAAAAATAAAAAGAAAAGAAGGTAGGTAGAATGTCTAGTTAACGTTTCGTCTTTGCAAGCAAATTGAAAAAATTACTATGATGTCACTACTCAAATAAAATTATTCATAAAAAATAATGAAATAAAATAACAATTAAAAATTAGAAGAAATACAAAATGTCAGATGAGAAGATGTAAAGTCAAATGTTATAATATAACATTAATAATTATTTATGTCGCAGAATAATTCAATTTTTTTTTGTTTCGTTTAAAGTAATCAATTACTTAAAAAACAAATCCAGTAGTGGAGAGGAGGACAATGAAGCCTGGTCATTCAAGAGTAAATTTGGGTTCTGAAGTCGTACGTACAAGTCATTTCAATATTTTTCTATTATTGTAAAAATGTTCCATCAAGAAGTGACAACATACAGCATCAATCACAAACAGGATATTCTAGGCAGTTAACTTTAAATATGAAACTTCGGTTACAAAACTAACTGAAAAACAGCAATATCCGAGCTTCGGTTATGCGAAAAAAATTACAAGAAGCGACTTAACAACAGTTTGATATGGGACAAAAGTTGGTCAACACGGGTTAGTGTTACCAGTATCACATGACCGTTTACCCCAGTACGGACGGAAAACTGCTCTGTGACTTCACTTTTAAAAATATTAATAAGAATGAATAATTTATTTATGCAATAATGATAGGTTCACCATATTATGATTATAATATACACTTATTACACGTAATTCAATGTAACATAGCAATAGACCTGATGAAATAATATAACGGAAAAATATAACTAATCAGATGCAATTTTTAGCTTAATTATATTTATAAAAAAACGTGCATAATTAGGTTTAATGAATATTATGTTACAGTTAAAACCCGAAATCAGTTAGAACTAGTAATTAGTGCCATAGAAAACTTCGGGGGTCGCCTCGCTCCTCTCCGCTTTTCTCAGCCTAACCGCTCCTACGCGCTTTGCTCGTCGTCGCAATCTATTTTGTATTTTTTGTAGAGCAAACGGGTTCTAACTGATTTCAGGTTTTAACTGTGACAAATACAATAAAGTATACAAGATAAAGATGATAAATGTATTTAAACTAGCTTACGGTTTAACGAATTGCTTTTTTTGCGGATAAAAAGTAGCCTATGTGTTAAGTTAGGGTATAAGCTATATCCATTCTAAATTTCATCCAAATCCGTCCAGCCGTTTCAGCGTGAAAGACCAACAAACATACACACACACTACACTGCTTTCGATGAGATTATGACTCATTACATTATCATTAATAATACGAATCACAGTAAATCACTACATAATATAATTTTTGAACAGCACTTCTCCTAAATTCGCAAAGTCCTCAAAGTCAAAGTTGGCAACACTGAAACTCTAAGCCAAGTGGAACTCTCCAAGATGGCAGTTTGATGATGGTGGAGCAATGAGAGAAGGACATGGAGAATATAGCGCGACGAACTTTTGTGAAAAAGCTGTGTTTGATATGTTTCGGAACGGGAACTTCGTGAGAGAAATATGTCCTTTGCTTTTCACAATATTTCACGAGTTGCGACGGAAGGTGTACGCCGTACGCAACGGACGGGTTCCGTAGAAGGTATATACTTACTGTTATATACAGATTCTCTAAATATTTTTCTATAATTCTGATGAATGCTTGAAAAGATGCTTTGTTTGATCCCCTAAAGAAATAATAAAAAATATATAATAATATAAAAATAGGTATAATATAAAGGGACACACAGCTTTGTCCCAGTGTAAAATTTCGAGTCAACCCGTCCAAAATCATACTAATATTATAAATGCGAATGTTTGTGAGTGTGTGTGTATGTTTGTTACTCTTTCATGCTGAAACAGCTGAACGGATTAAGATGAAATTTAGAATGGATATAGCTTATACCCTAACTTAACACATATGCTACTTTTTATCCGGGAAAAAGCATGTCGTTAAATAAAATAACACGCGGGCGGAGCCGCGGGCAAAAGCTAGTGAATTAATAATTTATTTATGCAATGCAGAACATGTGTAGACAGACACACCGATGTTCCTAAAAACGGAAAAGAAATCTGGAAGTTTCCGGGATAAACATTAATGTACTTTAAAAACTACAGAGCCGTTTCGCCGCGGCAAGAACCACATAGAGGATCCCTGGAAATGATCTCGTTGATATTCACCAGTACTATAGATTTAACTGAGGATACTAGTGAAAACAACAAAAGAAGCCTTCAAAAATTTTCCTACAAATTATTTTTAGGCGGATCACGTGTACATCGATGGAACCCACCGACTTTTGACGTGTCCCTAAAAAGGCTCCCACGCGTAACTTTGTGTAGTAAGTTATTTAGTTTGTAAAGTGAGCTGAGTTAGTTTCGGTGAAAGGTCTTTGTAACATCTATCCAAATCGAATTATACTGAACCCAGCTACAGGGTACGACCCTCGTCCTTCCCTCTCATGGATGAAATGAGGAGGTAGTTTCGTTTAAAATAAAAATAAACTGTAAAGTTTGTACTATCAGGGAAAGATACTATGGCCCACTTTTCTCCCTTATTTCATGGTGATAAGAGCGAAAAAAGGTATGCCGCTATTTCCTCGAAGGTTCGGATTCCGTCAACGTACCAGCACAGTTAAAAAATCCGTACAGTTGTCCAACAGAGTCGTAAGGACGGAGTGGTTGTGCGGGGCGTGCGGGGCGAGGCCCCGAACTGCTTGTTCGAAAATTGTATGCAGCTCGGTAGCTTATCTCCCGCGTCTCGCCCCGCACAATTGCTCTGTCTGAGCGCTTTCGTTGGACAACTGTATGGATTTTTAAACTGTGGTAGTAGTGTACTGTACATAAATTTGTAAAAAAAATGTTAAATTAGATATCTACACTAATTTTTAAACTATATTAGAAATATGGCTCCCTAAGATTTTCCGAGATGTTTTCAAGGTCCTAGATTTATTCTCCACTAACATTTCAGCTCTATCGATCAAACCGTATAGAATAGAATGGAATATGTTTATTGCTACAGACATATAGATGGTTGTTAACATTAATATTGTCCCATATGCTTTGCCATTCGGCACACAAAATTATGTATTAAGAGTTATACAGCGGACAGGAACTGAATCATTGCTATAGCAAACTTATACCGGGTGTAAATAGACTGCTACCATTAAATGAAACCACATATTTACCGACCCTACTGAACCATTTTTCCCAAGAGTCATACCCGCGGACACCCTTAGTTTGGGAAATAATTGAGTTCCAAACAAAAATGCGTGAACCCTAACGCAGCGGCACACGGGCGAGTTTAGAGAGAGAGCCGTCCGTGAAACAGCTATTACGGTGCAGCGTTCTAAAATAGACCTTCCTCCTATGAGATAAAATCTTTGAGTTACAGTTGAATATCTTTTTCTCTGAAGTTTTTCTTGGGTTTTTTTTCGAATAGTTGTTCAGTATGATCAGTGGAGTATGTGGTTTTATTTAATGGTCGCGCTCTATTTACACCCGGTATAAGATACAATTATCTTCTATGGGGCTAAGGTTTTTGGAACATGGAATACAATACTCCTTTATGGTGTCCTGAGGTGTAAACTGGACATCATTGGAAATGTTTTGTGACAATCGGGAAAGCTTGAGGTTTCCTGTTCAAAGAGGCTTTGTGTCCAACATTGTAAATTTCCAAATTCTGGGAATACCAAATTATCAACAACAATCAAAAACCATTTCACAAAATTATGCTTTGTATGACGTGCCTTTATAGGTAGCAATTTTCTTAGAATTTGGAGTGACGTTAATTATGTTTTTTGGTATAATTAAATGGCAGGATTGTCAATAAAATTTGCTAAATTTTGATGGAATTATGCTTAATATGATACGTGATAAATTTATTTGCATGATGATTTGCCAATATTTTCAGCAAAGATAATGAACATGAATGAAAGATTTTGCTCTTTCAAGTTCAGAATGTGATTAATTTTCCGTAAAACTAGGTGTGGGAGTTTGAACACTGGAAAATAAAAGTAGAATTTGTAAATGTAATAAATTAATCTGTCAATATGAAAAATGGTTTAATGTGTTTTTAACAGTATAAAAATCTTTCTGGTGCTGGAAATTTTAGATTACTCGCATGAAAATGTAAACCAGACCTTAAAATTGTTTTATATTTTTCAGTATAGATTTTAATTCGTTTATCATTATCATATATATATTTTGAAAAATGTTTTAATAGTCACTCATTTCCGCCTTTTTGAGAGTGAGATACATATCAAGAATTGTTGCTCCAATTTGAAACAAATATACCGTAAGTAAGAAAAATAACATAAACCAAATATAATCAAACCAGTAAACCCAAGTTGCGCTCACGCACCAACACAATCCGACTGAAAAATTCAGCCAAAAATACAATTCCACGTCGTCCATCGGAACTATCTGGAGGGTATTCGTATATTTACAGGAGGCCGTTGTGTCTGAGAGAATGCCGCTCTTCACCGGGATAAACATTGACCGAGGATGGGCAGGGCCCAAGGTAGAAGCTGAAGCATGACGGTATTAGTATTAAAAGCGGAAGAATAAAGGACCGAGAAGTCATCCTTGCACAACATCCTTTATTTCGTATACTCAGATTGAAATTGTTTTGTCGTATTTGTATTTCAGCAGATACATTTTACGGTTCAGACCAGGCAGGTAGAACAACCAATTTTGTGTCTTTGGGTGTAATTTTTTCAGTAAGGTAAACAGCTTAGCTCCCTTCGTAAGTTCAAAATAGCGAAATATGGTTTTCACTGATGTTCATACTTTTCCGTATTTTAATTTAACCAACATCAAAAGATATAATCAAAGTAAAAAAAGTGGTTGTTTATTTTAAGAAAATCTGTTTTTTATTTATTTCGATTCCTTATTTCGGTTTCAAATTATATAAATTTACTGCATTGTGCCATTTTTGGAAATGAAACTCTGGTTGTCTTGTGTAAAAGTGAAGAATCGCCAATCACTTATAACTTAACCACCAAACGTATTAGGAAAAAGAAAGGAGGGTAGAAAGCAAAAAAAACGGAAGCACCCAGCGGTAAGGGGAATACCAATCGTGGGGATCGGATTTCGTTTTTGTTAAAAATATTTTCGACGAACAAAACTATGCTAAAATGCCACCGAGGGTACGAGCTTTATAAATATTAAGAGATACTCGTATTTAATGAAATATGTATCGTTTTATATGAGAAATTTTGTCTTCTAACCTCGCTTAAAAGGTCTTCCACTAGATTAAATAAGTTTAGTCAGTAATAAGACCAAGTATTTAAAACTAGCTTTTGCCCGCGGTTTCACCCGCGTTGAATTAGTTTTTGTATACTCCTATAAAATGAGTCAATATTATTCGGACTGTTACCTACAGTAAACACAGCTGGTGAAATGTGTGTGTTATGCGCCTCTGTTTCCCATTTTGCGTGTCTCTTTTATAGTTTTTCCATGGAAATAAAGGGAAAAAGTAGTTTTTGTCCTATTCAAAGTCTAGAACTACATTTATGCAAAATTTCAGCCTAATCGGTTTCGTAAGCATGGCGTGAAAGGGTGACACATCACTTTTCTATAGAAATTTGAAAGATCATTTCCATCCCACGGGAACTGATTTATGGGATAAAAAGTAGCCTATGTCCTATTCCAGGTCTAGAACTACATTCAAGTAAAATTTCAGCCCAATCGGTTCAGTAGTTACGGCGTGAAAGAGTAACAAACATCCATCCATCCATTCATCCAAACTTTCGCATTTATAATTTATAATATAAGTTCTCGAGTTGAAACGGAACATATATATAAGGTTAAATAATAATAGTTAGCGAAACTATAAACATAGGTAGTACTGGCCTATATGAATAACTTTTTCTATCGGGGCTAAGCGAAATTCGCAATTTTTTTTCACTTCCTCTCATACAAATTTACTATATCAGTCGCCTGGTTTACTATGAGAAGGCGAAAAAAAAATTGAGAATTTTGCATAGTCCCCATAGAAAAAGTTGTTCACAGAGACGAGTACTACCTATGTTTTGGGTTTCGCCAACTATTATTATTTAACCTTATATATATATAACAGACAGAGAGACAGACAGACAAAAATTCTAATAACTGTGGTTTTGACCTCAGTACAATACTAATAACCCATTTAATTTAAAATTCCGCGAAAATATTCAATGTACAGACACGATTTTTTTTCTACTTTACTATTAGTAAGTATGTATTGATTTTCATATTAGGTACTGTTATTTTGCATCAGAATTCAAAACCAGTAGGATAGCCAAAAGTTCAAGTACCAAGTACAAAATACTACTTTCGGTAAGCAAGCAGATACTAAAGCTCTCTATCAGCAACGATCCTGATACACCTTCTTCTCATAGAACGTTGATCTCGAATCCAGAACAAAGTTGTATCTTTCCAATAAACTGAAAGAAGTAACACGCCTCGTCGAGTGCTTATTCTCTCATTCTTCTATTTTCTATAGTGTGCTGGTAATTTAGCGCTTTCGACGCTGGATTTAGCGCTTTATAAAATTCTTTAATACTAATTTAAATTTTACTTCCTTACTACTAATTCTGAGGTCCCGAGTCCAGATGCCTTTTTTTAAATTCATTATTGCACAAAAAGCTTAATTTACACAATATACATACACGAACAATAGTTTGTACAAGGGGGAGCTTATTTATAAAGAAATTTCTTCCAGC
Organism: Ypsolopha scabrella; assembly: GCA_910592155.1. Taxonomy (NCBI): domain Eukaryota; kingdom Metazoa; phylum Arthropoda; class Insecta; order Lepidoptera; family Ypsolophidae; genus Ypsolopha; species Ypsolopha scabrella. The sequence continues at coordinate 15,068,700 of OU342987.1, forward strand.
CAACCGTTAATGTGGTGAAGAAGTAGTGAGAATGGTGGACAAATAAATGTGCACAACCTTAAATATAGAAAATCTAATAGAAAAAAGAAATTAAATTTATATATACATACTTATGTGTGGCAACAATACATAAAATATAAATAAACAGTAAGTATATTTACAAATACTGAAAATAAACATACTTAAATAAACATCATTATTTAAACAAAAGACAATACATACAAATATTCCAAGGATGAACCAAACGAATGCCCCTGAAGGGAAAGAACGTTAAATCTACACTTCTACATCTACATCTACATATTATATATAGAGGAAAGATTTGTTTGTTTGTTTGTGTGTTTGTTTGTTTGTATGTTTGAGGTAAACTTTGGAACTACTGAACCGATTCTAAAAATTCTTTATTTTGTAAAAAGCTACACAATTGCTGAGTAACATAGGCTATATTTTATTTAAATAAAAGTAAGTTTTCAGTTTGAAAATTCAGTATTTGTGAACCATGTCGGGAGAAAAAACGCTGCTTAGCTGCTTTATCGGCGTGCCCTGACCAAATGGTTAGTTATACGTGATATAACCGGTTGTTTTTTCATACGAGGAAACTGTATCAGTTTGATCTGACTAAATATTTCCATCTACAACGATCCTGACACACCTCTTGTATATATTAAGCTTGAAAATTTGACTACAACCAGGTTTAAGCATAGATACATCAAGTACTCTGGTTAAAGTAATGATTTTTTCCAATATGGCAAAACTAATCAGTTTAATCTGACTACAGATTTCCATCTACAATGATCCTGACACACCTCGTGCTAATAGTAAGCTTGAGAAAGTGACTACAGCCAGGTTTAAGCACAGATACATTAAATACTATGATTTAAGTAATGATTTTTCCCATACGGGAAAACTATGTCAGTTTAATCTGACTACAGATTTACATCTACAACGACCCGGACACACTTCTTGCTAATATTTAGCCTACAAAGTGAATAAAGCCAGGTTTATGTATTGTTTTTTTCCCATACGAGAAAACTGTATCAGTTTAATCTGACTACAGATTTCCATCTACAACGATCCTGACATACTTCTTGGCACTTTGCTAAAACATAGTAACCAGGGTCTGATGATTGGACTGGAATATGGGTACGGGATCTCCTCAACGGACAACAGCAGACCCTTCGAGTTTGGGCTTATTGATTGGTGTTTATTAGCACTTTGGTAAAACATGGTGACCAAGGTCTGCTGATGGGACTGGAAGGTGGGTACGGGATCTCTTCAACGGAAAACAGGAGACCCTTCGAGTTTAGGCTTACTGATTGGTATTTATTAGCACTTTGGTAAAACATGGTGACCAAGGTCTGCTGATGGGACTGGAAGGTGGGTACGGGATCTCTTCAACGGAAAACAGGAGACCCTTCGAGTTTAGGCTTACTGATTGGTATTTATTAGCACTTTGGTAAAACATAGTAACCAGGGTATGATGATGGGACTGGAAGATGGGTACGGGATCTCCTCAACGGACAACAGCAGACCCTTCGAGTTCGGGCTTATTTGATTGGTCTATTAGCACTTTGATAAAACATGGTGACCGCAGGGTCTGATGATGGAACTGGAAGATGGGTACGGGATCTCCTCAACGGACACCAGCAAACCCTTCGAGTTTGGGCTTATTTGATTTGTCTTGTAAAACTTGGTGACCAGGATCTGGTGATGGGACTAGAAGATGGGTACGGGATCTCCTCAACGGACAAAAGCAGACCCTTCGAGTTTGGACTTATTTGATTGGTCTTTATTAGCGCCTTGGTTAAACATGGTGTCCGTTGCATATAGTCGTTCAAAAAATCATATTCTTTTGTTTTCCTTATTTTCACGAAAATCTCTTCGACGCGGGCGGATCCGCGGGCAAAAGCTAGTATTAAATATAGCAAATTTAACTTTACTTATTTTATTTTTAAAGTTACGGAAAACTGCATTCAAAGAATTATTTTATTTTTGTTACTTCTAACAATATTGAACTTTGGGGTGTCTTTAAAAGTATTGTTATTAAAATGTTGAATTTTTTGATGGCCCATCAATAGGTCCATTATTACCTGAAGTACATCGATGTCGTAACGGTATGTAAAAATGTTCATATTTAATTTAATTGGTGTCCTGACTTTCGACTAACACTACCATTCGGATTAAGTCAAATTTAAATTTCAAGTTTTTCAAACATATTTACCAACTATAAAAAACATAATATCAAAAACATCACACTAGAGACAGATATTTTGTAAAATTTTATTTCTTCTTGCTTAACCTATCTGTTATCGATTTAAGATAACAATTAATATGCGATCGTTCCTTGTGAGCACAGACGTGAGATTCCAAAAAAAGGTCGTCTAGCGGAATCTAGCGCTTTTCGACCGATTGAACCTGGCAACACTGTTTCACTGTCAAGTTTGTTCTCCCACGCGCGGCAGATTGCTATTTCAGTTTAACAGGAATTTCGTTTAAAATGCATAATTTAAAGTAAGGAATGTTGATGTATGAGGTTTAAGGTTTGGGTGACAGACTGCATGCGTCTTTGTCAGACTTAAATGGATATACGTGTTTGAAATGTTCTATCTTTTTATTTTTGAATACTTTTTGATACAACATAAAGCTATACGGGATTTATAGGCGGTGAAAAACCGAAAACTGGTTATAGTAGGTTATGGTTATAGTATAGGCGTTTCTTCCAGGAAGACCGGCAATAGAATAGTAGCGCAATCTTTGAAAAGCCTATGTCCAAGAGCGGACGAACCAGGTAGATAATTGGTAGAAACTCGATTGGTGATTACGAAGAAGCAAAAGGGGCGATCGTATCAGACCAGTATTATCTGCCTACCTCACTGGGAGACAGGCTTGAGCATACGAATGTATAGGACACGGGTAAACTGCCTTATTTATAATCCATAACATTTCAAAATACTAACCTGCTAATTTCATTGGCTATTAAGAAAGTAGGTAAAAAGCTAAGGGACTTGTATAAATCCCTTTTCCAAAATTGTGAATTTTACATACTTAAATGATTTTTTTAAACTTTGACTTTTCAACAAAAGCCTTGTAGGCATAATGACTTTCGTACCAATGCCAGTAACTACTTTGATGGTATTAAAAAAAAGACGAAATGGCATGACCATAGAGCTTATTATATCAAATGTCATTGACACTTGACATTGACAGCTAGTATTTTTATTTATTGCTAGGCGAATGTATTCTAGCTGTTCAGCCCATATCCTTAAAATTTGTTTTTTTTTTTTCAACATATCTCTAGAGCTAAGGAATAAAAAAATATATTTAAACTCTTTTCGCCCTAGGAATAAAATGTTATCTCCATAGATTTATTATTTTTTTACCTTAACAGAAATGAAAACTTGTGGATTAAGCCAGCATTTACAACACTCCTCATAAGACTAAATAATGCTGTTTAGAGAAACTAGGCAAATGATAGTAATTATACAACCCGTTACGAAGATAACCTTTCCCATGGAATGACAGGAAACTGTTGCATGCATGCAACTATTGTTTCGGTAAAATTGTCACATGTCGATAGATTAATGACGTAGCCGACACGAATACTAGGACCACGCGAATTGTGCTCCACGGGATTCAAACTTGCGACCACGGAAAACAACAACCTACATTATCATCACGAATAGGGTTACCAGATTCAGTAATGTGAGTTCCTCACAAAATCCCTGATATTTCAATAAATTTCCTGTTCGTAAAAGTTTTATACTATACGGAGGCAGCACGATTTTCAATAGTTGTTTAAAATACAATGAGTTACATTATTATATAACAAATATAATAATTTTAACCATTTATCTCTTAAAATTCTCGAAAAATTCCAGACAAGTCCAATTCTTTCCTGATTCCCTGACAGAAGGACAAAATTCCAACGTGATAAAAGATGAGCGTTTTCGCCGTAATTCGGGCACAAATACACGCTTCTAGAAACCGGGTACTGTATGTACGACCATATGCCAAAATGTCCCCTGGGTTTGATTGTCCCAGTGTCAAAATGTACAAAATGCAATTAACAGAATGTCCTTCTGTCTAAATGATCCCAGGACAGAATACACTATGGTCAAAATTTAAAACTGATTTATGGTATTGAGTAATACCTGTTTACCAGGCGCAGGATATAATGTCAAAAGTGACATAAGTGAAAAGTAACATAACTCAAAATTTATGGATGTCAAAAGTGCAGATGTCAAAATAAACATAAGTCAAAAGTGACAGATGTCAAAAGATGTAATAACTGACGGATGTGAACTTTTGCTAAAGTCCCGAGAGGTCCCGGGTTCGAATCCCGATTCAGAGCTCCTCACGTCCATATTTACTTTTCTGATTTTCTATACCGCAATGACACATGTCAATTTGACAAAAGTGACATATGTCTAAAGTGACAGATAGGTACCAAAAGTTGCAGATTTCAAGTGACAGAGTGACGGATGTCAAAAGTGACAGATGTCAAATGAAAATTGTTTAATATCATGTTTAATTTATAATAATAATGTAATCTTTATTTCAGGCAGTGCCCATAGTGTTAGTAACAAGGTCTTAAAAACTATATTAGTATTACAATAATGGTGTAATTAATTTAACTTAATCTAACTGAATCTTGTGCCACTGCCTGTCGAAGTGGTATGCAATGACACCCAGTGACGCAAGATGGGACCGCTCGTCCTCTCGGCAAACACTTTCAGGAGGCTGTTAGAGCTATCCCTAACCCTGCACAACAGGGATGCCACCCTCTTACGAATAATCGCATGAAAGCCGTCTGTATAAGATTCAGTGAACATCCCCGAAGCACTGCAGAATCGAGGCAATCCCAACAGCATCCTGAATGCATTGTTATATTGGACACGCAGGGCGCTGTAAGATTTTTGTGTAAAGTTGATCCACAGGCTGCAGGTATAAAAAGATTGGCAAAATGCCTTAAATAAGGTTATCTTGACGTTTTTTGTGCATCGCGCAAACCTACGTACCAACATGTTACACCTCACCGCCAACGCCCTGCGTCCCCTCTCTATATCTACATCATCAGATAGTTCTTCGTTGACCCAGTGACCCAGGTACTTAAATTGCTTGACTCTGGCAAGGGGAGTGCCACAAAGAGAGACAGGAGGCGTGTCATATGTTTTGTTTCCCGCCTTGAAGACCAGAAGTTTGCTCTTTTCAGCATTGTACCTAAGCCCATGAGCCATCGCGTAAGATTCACACATCTTTATCATTTTACTAAGGCCGCTGATTGAGGGGCTCAGCAGCACCATATCATCTGCATAGCTTATATTGTTCACAGGACTACTGTCAATAGAACACCCAATCCCGGAGCTACTGAGCCCAATAATCAGCTGATTCATGTACAGATTGAAAAGCTTTGGTGAAGTCAAACCCCCCTGTCTCACCCCGCATTTATGGGCATAGATTTAGGATATGCAACCTGCTTAGTCTTGTTGTTATATTATACCTAGGTACCTACGTGGCTACTTGAATCATAAATTTTATGTTTTCATATATATCATTTGTACATTTTGTCACTAAAACAGTTTGACAATCATGCTTTTTGACATGTCAGTGTTTTCTCATTCGTTCATTTTAACACTTCTACTTTGATGTACTTTTTGACTTTTGTACATTTTTACACTGGAACAATTAAACCTAGTGGACATTTTGGCTCTTGATCTCAGTATTTTCCTTCACCGTTCAGCAAGTGGTAAGTATACAAATACAAAGTAAATTCCAAAACACTCATTGCTAAGATGCTACACCGGACGAGATTCGAACCCAGTCTCAGTATTGAAAGTTCGGGCGTCCGCGTCCTTCTTACTGAACTACCGCTGCTTTTCCTCCAGCTGAAACATTGACATTACAAACCATGGATACGAAATAATACTATATATTCTCTGCCATGGACCTCGGGTCTAGTATAAAATTTACCAAAGTGTCCTTAGTGAAGTGTCAAAATATTAAGAAACAAAACATTTTAAATTTGAATCGTATGTCATTGCTGCACGGCTTAATTTTGATTGACGTGTGATTGACACCCTTTTTAGGGTTCCGTAGTCCGACAAGGAACCCTTTGAGATTCGCCATGTCCGTCTGTACGCGGCTTAGCGCAGAGACTATTAATACTAGAAAGCTGTAATTTGGCATGGATATAAATATTAATCACGCCGACAAAATGGTAAAATAAAATCTCGAAAAGATTTTTTTTAATGGTACCTCTCATACACGTAAACTGGGGATGAATTTATTATTTCTCGTCTATCCCATAGTGTAGGGAATCGTTGGATAGGCCGTGGGTGGGTGAAAACCATTTTTCGATTTAGGGATCTGTTGGCAAAATATTAAGCTTTAAAGTGAAAATTTTAATTAGAGTGGAGCGTCCCCCCCTCCCCCCCCTGCTGCCTAAACGGTTGTTTATAGAAATGTGAAAAAAATCACAGAAGTAGTATATATAATGAATTTAAGAGGCAAACTATCACAGCTAAGTAGGCTTTACAGGTTTAAGAGTACAGGTCGCGCCAAACTTTTGATCCCCATATAATGTATGGGAGCAGAAGTTTGGCGCGGTCTGTATTAGTAGACCAACTTATATGTACCGGGCAACGACGGAACTCTACATTGCGCGTGGCCCGACACGCACTAGGCCGTTTTTTTTTTCAATGGTTTTGACTCTCTTTTGTTTCGGACACTTTTGGTAGTACGTCAATGAGCTGAAACATTAATTCAATAAAGTAAAATGAACGTGCGGAAAAAGGAGTAGTAAGCGAGACAGACTATATCGTTTCTCCTTTATTCGTACAACTTCGTCCCTATTCCGCACAGTCATTTTACTTATAGTACTTGCAATCTACAAGCGCACGGCGCCTTTAGTTGTGTGGGGGACCAATCTGTTTACGCGTCAATGTAGGCGTGACAGTGACCGTGCGTACGGTTAGCAAACAAAAATTAATTCATTGAAGTTGTGGATATTTCCAATTTTTTAATTTTAAGGTCTTCTTTATATTTATGAGGATTGGTCAAAATAAATAAAAGTCAACACCTTTAAAGTTATATATATATATATATTATATATAATTAAATTAATTTTTTTTTAAAGTTGATGCGCCAATGTTGAAGCTCATGTCTTTCTTGTAATGCTTCTCTGTTATTTCCAATTTTTTTCCATTTATAGCCTAATTTCTTTAGTATTGAACGTAATGTGTTTAAGCACCCATCAAACCCAATCTTTTCTCTCAAAGCTGATCGCAGTTTTGACAATGTTGGTAGTTGCCTTTCCACAATATGAAAATTTTGCACAGTAGTACGAATAATTTCAAGGTTCATGTTCTCTAAATCAAATTTATTATTTCTCTTACGTCGTTTTTTCATAGGTGAGGTAAAACCTGCAGAATTTGTAATTTTATTACACGATCGCCTTTCGGATAGAGAGGCGGTCAAACTACACAGAAAACTTCAATGTGCTTCACAAAATGGCCTCACGCGGCCGCACTTCATAATTCAGTAGCGTTGTTGATGGAAACAATTAGAGGGAGAGAGAGAGGAGATATGCGTAAAGAGATTACCTGATGTGCAAACTGCATTAATGATGGATTCCTAGTGATGGGGTAGTAGCTCGAATCCTGCCGATTAATACTTTTAAACTTTCAACGAGCAGGATTTTTTAAATTGCTTTTTATGATTCCGCGCCGAAAGGGCAAAGGAGCCCTATTAATGTCATTCTACCAGTAAGTCCGTATGTCACGGGTCTCTAGCTTGCAAACAGAATGAGTAACAGATCTGAAATTTGGAATTGTAGTGTAAAATGTTGACCCAAAACCGAACATTTAATTAAATATTTTTTTTGTCCCATCCCATGAAGGAGGAGCTGAAAAAAAAACTTCAACTTAAAAATCGGAGTTTTAGTATTTGCTGTTTAAATACAGTATTATAAGGGCCTAAAATACAAAGTGAAAAAAATTTAAGAGACGATAAGAGTATTCCTAATAAAGCACATTGGACAGAAAAAACAATTTTTTTCGCGATCTTTTATTTTCATCTGTCCATAGAAAAGTCAGCTGATTGAACCAACCACTGTACTGAGAAGTGAAAAAAATATTTGACCAAACAATTTTTATTTTCTTCTTGAAAGTGATTATTTTAATCAATCAATCAAATTTATTTATTGAACTTAATTGTTTTATAAAAAAGGTAGTTTATACTCTGAACCCCAAACTAATATAATTGTTAATTTTAACGATGCATGATATATCCTAGATTTATTTTCACTTATTATTGTACGATCTTTACAAATGACACATATTAGACCCCGTAATTTTTTTTTTATGAAGCTGATACCTTTGATGACCCCCATTTCTTCATTTTTGGCGATAAAAAAATTGTACTCTTCTCAATGACTTCTAGAAAATAATACCCTACATGCGCGTAGTAAAAAAAAAGTCTCCCTTTGCATATAATTCACCCTGAAAATTAATTTTATTAAATTTTTAGGGTTCCGTACCCAAAGGGTAACTACAAAATTTATTTTACAATACAAAATACACCCTATTACTAAGGCTCCGCTGTCCGTCTGTCACCAGGCAGTATCTCATGAACCGTGACAGTTAGACAGTTGAAATTTTCACAGATGATGTATTTCTGTTGCCGCTATAACAACAAATACTAAAACCGGCCAAGTGCGAGTCGGACCGCGCCGTCCCATACAACAGACATGATTTTTTTGCCGTTTTTATATATGTAGATAGTGGTACGGAACCCTTTGTGCGTGAGTCCGACTCACACTTGGCCGGTTTTATTAATTCAATATTAGTAGTTTTCACAAAGGTTTTGTCCATGAATTTCCAAATAGATTTATCGAAAAAGGTACATCACTATAGAAACAACTGAAATTAGTCATCCTGAGTGTCCATGTGGTGCTTGCTACGTCTGATGATGACGGACTAATCCGTTCTGTAGTGCTCGTGCCAATGGAGACACGACCCTATGTCTATAGACAGAAGGACCACTTTCAGATAAGTAGCAATGCAAAATTAGATTCTACTGTTAGAAATACAGGAATGAAAAGGATTCGAAAAAAGGTCTAGCGCGTTGGGCATCCGCACAAAAGGTTCCGTACCACCGCAAAAAACGGATCTGAAACTTTTTTTGAATTATTATTTTCCGTGATAGAGGCCATAGTAACATGACTTAACATGTATTATGTGAAAATTTGAAAAATTATGGCTGAAACTGTAGACACTTGTGACCTTGTGACAGACGGACGGACAGCGGGGGCTTGGTAATAGGTAGCCGTTTGGCACCCCTCGAGTACGGAACCCTAAAAAGCGGTGGTGGCTCAGTTGGTAGAAAGCCGGATTTTCAATTAGAATGTCAGGGTTCGATCGCCGCCGCGGCATTGGTCAGATTTTGTAAGATAATAATCCCACTTCTCTTCCCACTAATATTATAAATGCGAAAGTGTGGATGGATGGATGTTTGTTACTCTTTCACGCCGTAACTACTGAACCGATTGGGCTGAAATTTTACATGAATGTAGTTCTAGACCTGGAATAGGACATAGGCTACTTTTTATCCCATATAAATCAGTTCCCATGGAAAAAGAGACACACAAGATGGGAAACACAGAGCGCATAACACACACATTTCACCAGCTGTGTTTACTGTAGGTAACAGTCCGAATATTATTGACTGATTTTATAGGAATACACAAAAAGTAATTCAACGCGGGTGAAGCCGTTGGCAAACGCTAGTATTATAATTGAATTGAAGGCTAACATTGATTAACCTACATGCTACAACATTATATAGGCTGAAATTAAATCAACCGACCAAATTCATACTAGAGACTCGGTTAGTGATGAAGAACTGGGTTCAGTTATCCTTTTGGCCAATTTCGATAAACAATTGTTTTTGCTCCCTTACTGGTTGGACTAGTTTAAGTACAGTTCCTAGTTCAGGCATCACGGGGCAAAAAAAAATTTTTTTCGAATTTCTCCTGGAGGGTCATTAAATATTGTTCCTGATGACTAACCGAATCTCCAGTATGAATTTGGTTGGTTGATTTAATTTCACCTTGTATATTTTTGTCCTAAGAATGACAATCTCCGCTTTTTAATTGAAAAGCGAATGTTAAGAGGCTACGTAAATTTTATTTTTGTCACTCTCATAGTGCCAGAGGGGTGGTTTCAGCACAAAAAAGAAAAATTATGTTTTTTATTTTATAAGAAAAACTAAAATAGCTAGCAAAATATGTTTGAGTTCTGATCATAACTCCTATTCGTCAAACGAGGAGAAAAAGTATGTTTAAAGACCTCATTTCAATTATTTATTTTTATCGAGGAAAATTTATCCAAACGTGTTTTCCAAAAACACAACCTTAGATTATGTAGTCAAAATGCATACATCAGACTTCAGAATTCTGTGTACTTCATGAAATACACAGAAACAAAGCATCCATATTTTATTCACATACCCTTTTATGTTGACACTCGAAATTAAAGTGACAACTCAACGGGTTTCATATAGTTCAGTTAATTTAAATGTCCAATAGTCGCTGCAGACATTCGATAGCAAAAGAACATCTTCACTTGTCGAAATGCAACAAATACTTCTCTTTCAGATTTTCTCTGTGCTTTCAGACAATCTGCAGTATCTAGGTAAGGCGCAATATGTCCATCGCACAACGAAAGAGATAAACTTATCTGAAAATGTGCGCGTCCGAGTAGTGCGGTGAATCAAGAAAAGATTGGATAATTGCTGTTTTTAGTGAATCAAATAAAATATAAATTCACAGAAGAGCGTTTAAAAAAAACGCAATTCTATGTTTTAGGTGATGCCGGGCTCGACTGTGGAGGTACCACCATCTTACTCGCAAATCCTCCCGAAGTTATTCGGGGGAGAGTAAGAGAACAGCTCTCAGGCAAAACCAGGCGGCCCACCATTGCCTGGGACCGATGGATGGCGGTTTATCCATCAGACTCGTGACGGGGCAGCGGCGTCACTGGTGCAAGGGTTTCGGCACCGCGCTCACCAACCCGCCTGCCCAGCGTGTGTGAGTATGGGCATTTCTTCCAGGAGGACCGCCAAGAGTGGCGAAATCCTAGAAAGGCCTATGTCCAGCAGTGGACGAAACAGGCTGATGGATGGATGATGTTTTAGTTTACAACAGTCATATCATAATTGTTATTTTTACTTTATTAGTTTGAATGGACTATTGTTTTGAACTGAAAAAACAGCCTTGATTTTTCGATGCAGCGAATTGTTCTCTATCACGTTTTGGGCTCTGTTATCGTTTGCAACATGTTTTTATTTTTCAGAACCATATCTATTGTAGTATATGGGAGTTCTACAGTTTTAAAATCTAATGTTTTACCACCTACGTCGCCTTTAGATGATTCACATTATTATAATTCCGTAAACGAATCCTAAATCGCCATCAAAGTTAACGTGTTCAAAGAACCGTAAAATCTTTTATAGCTTTTTAAGTTATTTCAAGTTGGAGCATTGTGGAAATGCCTTTAACTTTTTATTTTCCACAGTGTTAGTCTATCGAATTGCAAAAGGCAGCTGCTCTTGAAAAAACAATGAATTTGAAGTAAATAAAACGAGAATTAGTAACAATAAAAATCTACCCTTACTATGATATTATGTAGATAAACTACAGCAATAAGTAAAATATAAATTCTTCATCGAGCTTTGGATGATTATAACAAAAAATCTTCAGACTTAGATGTCTTCTTTTTATCTCAGGGCGTATACAGAAAAAAAGTTACTGTTATTCTGAGAAAAGTCTAAAGTGTTTTAATTGGTTGTAATTTCGTAACTTCATATGTAACTACAAGATATATAATTATGTATTTCTTTGGGTTTCATGCATGTCTAATTGTATTTTTCATTCTTGTTATTATTATCTTGCATTTTGTGTTTTATTCGTTTGTCGTCTTGTCGTGATGTGTTATTATGTTCTATTAGTCTGTGAAAACTGTTTTGGTCTGTGTTTTATTTAATGTGTTCTTATCCTGTAATTTTTTATATAATAGACTGTATGTTGTCCTTATTAAAACTAAATAAATAAAGAAAGGCTCTAGAATGGAGACCACGTACAGCAAAGCGTAGTGTAGGCCGACCTCGTGCCCGCTGGACCGTCGACCTGAAGGACGTTGCGGGGGGCGGCTGGATGAGGAGGACGGAGCACCGACATGAGTGGCGAAATTTGGGAAAAGCCTATGTCCAGCAGTGGACGAACACGGGCTGATGGATGGATGGATGGATGGAATAAGTAAAATATGAAATCACGTCACGCTATGTTCAAGACGAGCCAAAAGCGGGCGGGGCACTACGTACCTTTTCTCGAAGCGTTTCGTCGTATTTTCGAACCCTCATAGCATCGGTCTGGATAATACTAGAGATACTAAATTCTCAAGATAAGATGCAGTAAGGAGTTCTGCTTTTCTGGTTACTATTGCGAAAATAAATATATGTTTTACTGTGTGCCTTACCCTTTCTTGTATCAAGTTACGAGTAGTTGTGTAATGTTCCATTATTTTACTGTAACAAAGAGTTTTTGTCGATTTGCAGTCGATAATTGTCCATTACTTTTTTACTCCTCTATTATTATTTTTTTGTCTATTAAAAACTAAATATGTAGTATAAAAACAGCTTTAAGCTTCAATTACAAAAAACAACATCGCCAATTCAAAATGACATCCCAATCACAATAACCCAAAACCGCCCAAGGAATCCGCCCTACGACCTTCACCCGCCCTCGGCCACAACTTCAAGGGTCACTCGTCAACAAGATTGGCCCACACTCAAAGAACACTCAAAAGCAATCAATGTCTACGGAAAGTAAGGCCCCGCCACTTAAGGGCCCGTAACGTTTTACTGACCTTAGCTACCGTTACTGGACCTTTAGGTTGTTCTTGCTCTGGACTGAGAGTTTTCCCCTCAAATTTCTTCCATTGACACACTATTTGCAAATTTCCAATAATAAATTATACGACTACCTACGCGTTATCTCGGCTCGCACCTGAATGGTGTTTCTACTTTTATTTGACGTTTATTGCAGTCCTTTATCGTTTACATGCTTGTTTAACTACTCAGCAGTCACGTAGACCCAAAAATGTTTATTCGTTTTCACGTGGATCACGAGTAGAAGCAGAAGTAAAATCTAAGGGCGGCTATTCCGGCATTATTGCGCATTCGCAATATCAGTCATTAGATATTTGTTTAAAGTTGGATAAATGCCATGAGATGGAAATTAACCACATCAAATAGAAGCTATACGATATAAGGAATGCTCATTAAAAAAACAATACATATCCCTACAATAAACCTTTTAAAGTCACCCGCAATCTGCTGTAGCAATTTTAGGGCCAGGACGCCTAATCCGGCAAGAGCAAAAAAATTGCTACGACAGATATCGGGTGATTTTACAAGGGACTTTGTACGGATATTTATTGATTTTTTTGATTAAAAACTTATGTTGAGGATTCCTTATATCCTATAGCTTCTATTTGATGTGGTTTAGTTACTATAATTTCCATCACAAGGCGTTTATCAAACTTCAAACAAATATCTAATGACTGATATTGCGAATGCGCAAAAATGCCGGAATAGCCGTCCAGGAGGGTGATTCCGGCATTATTTTTCACTCGTAATGTCAATCATTAGGTATTTGTTTAAACTTTGATAAATGCCATGCAATGAAAATTAGACTAAACCACATCAAATAAAAACTATAGGATATAAGGAATGCTCACTATAACTTTTCAATCAAAATAATCTATACATATCCTCACAAAATCCTTTTTACTATCACACGCAATCTGCCTTTGCAATTTTTGCGCACGTGTCAGAATACCCACCCAGCTAAGAAATCCTTCCATTTTGCAACCGCGCGCGATGATTGGGCCCAACCGCAAAGTACCAACGAAACTAATCCTTTTACGCAGGAATGGGGTAATATGGCCACTTGATGTATTATTAAAACCTATTTTCTTGTATTTTCAGTGCCACAAACATGGAGATGAATTATTCAGGAGCTGAGTGTTTGAGAGCCCCATCAGAATGTGGATCCCCATTGTATCTGAGTACTTACCGAGTTGTTGAATTTTGTATGGGCAAGTGTTTATACCTGGTGCGAGAGAACAGGGTTGTTATTAACATACATACTAGATTTACTGCGAAATATATAATGTGTAACTGTAAAAGCTCGAATAGTGGTAAATACTAGGATTTACCGGTAAAACTTGAGATTTACCAGGTAATTACGGTAAGAGTTCGAATTTTCTTTAATAATCGTTAATTTCGGACTTTTACCGGCAGTCACCTGTATTTAAAAACACAAACATACAATGAACTTACTTAAATAGAATAATCTTAAAAGTTAACATTACAATTTTAAAAAGATAACAGGGTAGGTACCTACCTATATTCTATACTTTGTTTTTATTTGTGCGTGCAGTTTCTTTAGCTAAGTATTTACTGACAGAGTGTTGAGCCCGGGAAAATATCAATATCTGCTTTGGCGTATTTGGAAATAGCATTGTACTGGCGGCAACATCTCATTAAGGGCCCATAATACCTTAATTCGCAGTCCTGCTCTGACACTTCTGCTTTTTAACTGTCTATCCTACTCTAATCAGATGCCGCGCACGCAAAAACATCAGTTATTTTGAAATCGCGGCTATACTGATATTTTTTTCATTTTTATGGAACAGTCTGCAGCTGCTTTATACTATATCCCACTAATATTATAAATGCGAAAGTTTGGATGTATGTATGGATGGATGTATGTATGGATGGATGTTTGTTACTCTTTCACGCCGTAACTACTGAACCGATTGGGCTGAAATTTTGCATGAATGTAGTTCCAGACCTGGAATAGGACATAAGCTACTTTTTATCCCATGAAGCAGTTCCCATGGAAAAGCTATATAAGAGACATACAAAATGGGAAACACAGAGCCAATAACACACACATTTCACCAGCTGTGTTTACTGTAGGTAACAGTCCGAAAAATATTGACTGATTTTATAGGAGTACACAAAAACTAATCCAACGCGGGCGAAGCCGCGGAGAAAAGCTAGTTAGTTATGTTATGCAAAGTTTCAGATCTAATTTCAAGTATTCATTGAATGCTATCGGTTTATTGTACGGTTTGGAGGTAACTTTGTAATTATTTTCTACCGAGAAAATTTAATGGAATCACGTTTTCGCCACATTTAGCGAATAGCAATAGCATAAGTCATCGACTATAAGATGACTTTAGTTTATGCAGTCAAATTCATACTGTACCATAAGTAGTAGTTTGCAAAATACGAAAAATATGTTTTTGTCCAGACAACTTCGACACAATTAGTATGGGAAGTCAAAATTTTATTTTACGTATTTCACAGAAAAGGAAAAGAACCTTGGCCCTTACTACTTACTGAGTATCCAGTATGAATTTGGCTATATAAACGGAAGTCACTTTATACAGGTTGAACTTGAACTCCCTTGTTTTATGAAAATCTATAATTTTCATACGTACGTAGTTATATGTCGCTAGATAATACTTATTGAAAAATATATAAAGAACGTAAGCTCTGTTGACTTCACAAACAGTTTTTACCTGTTGTATGGAGATTGATGAGGTCTCTTAAAACCTTTAAGCGACAGAGGCTTTAAACAATATGGAACGTTTGAAGACATTTCAATTTTACAACTTTACAAGCTATTAATAAATTCCTCGCTCTTTTGCCGACCATCCGTTTAAGAGGAAGCTTATAGAAATTATGTTTATCTCTTGAAATGATCTTCTGGTTAATAAGTCGAGCCTTAATCTATATATAATGGGTTCACATGTCCCGTTTGTAATTACTGGTCGAAAATTTTGACCATATTTTATGGTCTGGTAAGCAAGGGATCTTCCCAAATGATCACAAATATAATAAAATAAATATTATGAAAGTAAAGACAATCGGTACTCAAAAAATGTACAAGTTCTAATCAAAATATATGGTATAAATTTATTAAAGTTTTAGGGTTCCGTACCCGAAGGGTGCCTATTAGGAAGCCTCCGCTGTCTATCTGTCTGTCTGTCCGTCCGTTTGTCACATGGGTCTACGCTTCAGCCATAATAGGTAGAAAGTAGAAATTTTCACAGAATATGTTTTACTATGGCTTCTACCACAACAAATAAAATAAAATAAAAAATGGGTCCCCCCCACACCATACAACAAACCTCGAAAAAAAAATTCACGTAGATACATACAAGTTTCAAATTCACATATTATTGTACATACTCTGAACTAAAACAACAAATAATAAAATTTGGGTTCCGTACTCAGAGAGTGCTAAATTGTGTATCAAGTGGTACCCTTTTAGCGCCTTGTTTTTTGTCGCCCTAATGTTATGTATAGCGTCTATATTGTTGATCACTTGGCCACATTATTTATTATTATTATATGTGTATGATAAAAACCCCCCTCTCCAGGTGCAATTCAGATTTCGCGTGCTGGACCCATATTTATGTTGTACAAAAACTAAAACCTGCCAGAAAGGGGTTTTCCACACAAGGGGGCCTTAAATACTAAATCCCGTTACAAGGGTAAATGGTTAAAACACTCACATTAAAGTTCACTTTCTCGTCCTGGACGGGTCCTCCGCGTCACGACTCAGCCCTGGGTCCCCTGGGTGTGCGTTTCCTCTCTTCTGACGTTGACGGTCGTCGACCTCGGCATGGAGATTTCTGACAAACGACCAGCCCAGCCAGCAGTTTGCAGATGTAGATTCCTAAACGCAACCCTCTAACCCTGGGCCAGCCCAACCCGTTAAAGGTATCACGATTTCTGCAAAACGTGGTAATGAGAATCCTTTCTCATCACCTTCCACTATTATCGGATTTACGAAACCTTTCGCCTGACGTATACGCGATCACAGTTCTCACTGATCAAATGGTTTATTTCTCTATTTTAACTATTTATTACCTTTAAATACTAAACAAATAACCTTTGATATTTAAGATGCCGAAATGCAACTCGTGTGGACGATTCATCACACTGGCAGATGGCGCTAAGTGTCCGTGTCGACGATCCCCGGCGGACAGCGCGACTGCTGCCGCTAAAGCCGCTGTACTGGCCGCGGCCACGGCTCCGCCCGTGCTCGGGGTTCCCTCTGCGTCTTCTCATGCACTTCCTAAAGGAAATCCTCCTGTTATCGCGTCCATGAACACCTCGGATATTACCCAAGAAGTTGGCCTGCAGCAAGAAGTTAGGATTTATAGAGCCGAGATGAGAGCCGAGATTGATGCGCTTCGAGGTATAATGAATATAAACAATCAAAAGTTATCTGAAGATCTAGGAAAGGTACTATCGGCCATCAACTCTTTTAGCCAGAGGCTAGAAAAAATTGAAAGCCGAATCGAAACAGTTGAGAAGGACGTCTTACAGCAGTCTAATCAGTTCTCTGAGCTGGAGAAAAGAGTCTTAACCTTAGAGCTCGAACTTAACGACCGAGACCAGGCGGCGTTTATTAACGATGTAGAAATCTCGGGCATCCCAGAGCTGCCGGGTGAATCGGTCTCCCACCTCGTCACCGTAGCGGCCAGCAAGTTAGGGATGGTCCTGGATAAAGGTGACATCGTGTCTGCGAGCCGCGTCGGGATGCCGCGACGCACCATCGACGGTGGCGGCGGCGGCGGCGTGCGACCGCGCAACATCGCCGTGAGGCTGGCCACCCGCGCGCTCCGCGACGATATGCTACGTAATGCGCGAGTGCGCCGCGGCGCCACCACCGCCGACATCGGCCTGCCCCCGACTCTGCCCGATCGTCCATTCTATGTGAATGAGAGGCTGACCAAGATGAACCGTATCCTGTTCGCCAAGACTAGAGAAATTGGTAAAAAAAATGGCTTCAAATATTTTTGGACCAAGGAAGGTAGGATTCTAGTCAGAAAGCAAGAAAACGCAACAGCACATACAATCCGTACTGAATATGACCTGGACAGAGTTTTTGGTAAAATTGACGTTTGATACGAGTATAAGCGGTAACGATTATGGTAATAATATAAGACACTTTTTAGATGTAAAAAAAACCTTCTTAGCTTTTGTGTTATTGATTTTGTTGAACACTCTTTTTGAAATAAATGTAACTAATATCTCACGGCATCATATTTATTCTTCGTTATCAGTATTCTTTTGTTATAGTTACGAGACACATACAATACCACTAAATTGTTATGTTATGTTATCACCTCAATTTTGTCGGTTTAGAACCGATAGCTGTGTTAGTGTTGATTTTTGTAAAATTAAATATAATTTAGAGTTTAAGTACCTATATTTAATTTTGCTGCCACTGTTCGATCACTGCGTTACAATCAGTTGTTTGAATCACTTATCTATTTTATCAACGTTACAGTGCCAGTCTTTGGCTTTTACTTATTGTTTAACTTACAGAATTTATGTAAATGTTTGCATTGTCAAAATACATTCCTATGTATACAGTGTGATGCTGTCGTTGACTTGGTTGTTGCTTATGACAATGACAAATGGCATTTATAGCGGTGCTAGGACTTTGTGTCATTTTAACATAAAAATAAGCCGTTTCGTTTCTATGTTGGTCCCTAATATTCTGATGCATAACGTGTTTTTAATATGGCAAAATTTAATTCTGAAATATTCAACTAGCCCGGATTGTTATTCTGACAAAGGGTCAGTTGAATATTATCCAAAAACTATATCTTTAAAGTTTATTACTAAAAGAACAATTTTATTATTTTTGCCCTGCGAACTACCCATTCCGTATCTTGTTAATAAATACAACATTTTTGTTACTTGCAACCTTAACTCACTATATAGAGAAAAATGAAAAATACTTGTTGGTTTGTTCTTGGAATGCGGGTTCGCTTGGCACTGGTCACGATGAATTTATTGCTATCGTGGAACGTTATATGCCAGACATTCTAGCTATAAACGAAACCTGGCTTAATGAAGATGGTGAGGATGGTAAAGCACCTATGGTGCCGGGGTACAAACTGCGGCACATTCCGCGACCTAAGGGAAAACGCAAGAGGGGAGGCGGTGTAGGATTCTACATAAAAAACGGTGTAAATGCTAGGCTCTGTTCCCATCCTGATGCTAAGCCTGTCGAGCAAATGTGGATGAGTCTGAATATTAACTCAACCAAGGTCATAATTGGTACAGCTTATCGGCCGGATTGGGTTGGCGCGAATACTTTCTTTGACGCTATGACCGACTCCGTAACATATTTCTCTAGATATGAAAATGTAATTTTATTAGGCGATTTTAATATAAATCTCCTCGATCCTAATGGCCCTGACATGAAGTCTTATGACAATTTTATACAATCTATTAATTTAAATCAACTAGTTACAGAACCTACTCACTTTACAGACACAAGCGCAACCCTCATTGATTTGGTTTGCACGAATGCTGTGGCTCGTTCCATTACTGTAGATTTTGTTCCGACTCTGGGTAAGCATGCCTTTATTGCAACTGAGTTCAATATCAAAAAGCCAAAACCGACTCCTCAGTGGGTCACATACAGGCCTCTTAATGATATTATCCAAGAATTTTTTGAAAAAGACCTTAACTCGATTGACTGGGATTACATAAAAACTTTAGACAATGTCAATGACATGGTTGAAGTTTTCAATACCTACATAATAACCCTTTTTGATCTTCATGCCCCTGAAAAGACTATCCTGATTAAAGAGCGTAGTTATCCCTGGATTACTGATAATATCAAATTTATGATGCAGCTTCGAGATGAAGCACATAAGCGTTTCCACTCTACCAAGTCTGATATTCATAAAAAATATTATAAAGATTTGAAACATCTAGTTAACGTCACTTTTTACAATGAAAAACGAGCTTATTTTGAAAATAACATAAATGCTCACCACAAGGATGGTGCAAAGCTGTGGAAGAATCTGAAATCCTCGGTTTTACGAGGTAATGAAAGTAAAGACCTACTGTCACATTTTAACAACCCTGATGACATTAACCGACAATTTCTGGACGTTCCTGGTGAGGAACAGGTAGAAATGTCTTTATTGACATACTTTGAGCATAACAGGTTTGGTACCTCAACATTTAGTATTGAACCTGTTACGGAAGATTTAGTAAGAAAAATTACCGAAAAGCTTAAGTCTAATGCATTAGGAGTTGATCGCATAGCTCTCAAAATGATATTACTGACATTCCCTCGTACAATTAATATACTCACTGACATCGTAAACAAATCGATTCAAACTTCTACGTTTCCGGATCTCTGGAAGGTGGCATTGGTTCGACCTTTACCAAAAAAACCGAATCCAACTTTAATTAAGGATTTACGTCCCATAAGTTTACTTCCATGTGTCTCTAAAATATTAGAAAAGGCTGTCTGTCAACAGACCATAAACTATCTAGAAGGAAACAAGATACTACCCTCGCAACAATCTGGGTTCCGTAAAGGTCGTAGCACATCTACTGCACTTTTAGATGTTGTTGACAATATCTTAAAGGCTCAAGACGTAGGCGAGGGCACTATAATGGCCCTATTAGACTTCTCTCGTGCTTTCGATTCTATTAATCTAGCACTTCTTTTATCGAAACTTGCGTTTTATGGTTTTGACTCTGGCTCAATTAAATGGTTCAACAGTTACATCGATGGGCGTTCTCAAATTGTAGAACTCAGTAGCAGTGTCTCCGGTACAAATAAAAGATCAACACCGAGTCCTGTGACCAGGGGAGTCCCTCAGGGCTCTATTTTGGGTCCCATTCTATTTATTTTGTACAGCGCTGATATGATTAAAGGAATTAAACATTGCAAATACCATATGTACGCAGATGACCTCCAATTATACCTATCATTTCCTCCACGCGTGACTCAGGAATCTGTTGAAAAAATTGTTGAAGATCTTAATCACGTAGCTAGTTGGTCCCAAAAAAACACGCTAGTTCTGAATCCCACTAAATCAAAATTCATGATATTGGGTTCATTAAAACAAATCAAAAAAATCACAAATTTGGCTCCAGATGTCTCTATTGGTGGAGAAAGCATAGAGCGTGTTGAAGAAGGACGTAATTTGGGGTTACTGATGGACAGCAACCTGCGCTTTGAGAATCATGTATTGGCTATGGTTAAAAACTGTTTCTACAGATTAAAAGTAATCTACAAAATTCGTGAATTCCTTACTGTGGACTTACGTGTTCAATTGTGTGAGTCCCTTATTCTTTCAAGACTCAATTATGCAGATACAGTTTATGGTCCATGTCTGTTGGGTAGAACAATTAAACTTATTCAAAGGGTCCAAAATGCGTGCGCGAGATTTTGTTTTCCTATTCCACCTAAGACACACGTAACTCCCTTTTTAAATGCTTCCAACTTGCTAAAACTGGAAGCACGCAGGCATCTCCATTTGGCTACGTTGCTCTTTGGTGTCGTGAATACTGGGTCTCCTGACTATCTGATGAAAAAACTGACCTGGTCTCGTGATCAGTCTGCATACAATACACGTGCATCCTTGTACCTTTTGTCCATGCCTCGGCACCACACTGCTGCATTTCGCGGTAGCTTCAGATACGCTGCTACGAAATGCTGGAACAACCTGCCTCCACCGATACGCGACTTGAAACATGTCACTACCTTTAGAAAAAAATACAAAAAATTTTTGCTAAATGGACAAAAGGATCAAAATCTGTTTTATCTTTAATTACTTTAGAAATAACTTGCCCAATATTTGTTATCCAACCTTGTTTTTTAATTCCACCAACAAACTTTTGCCCTCGTGTTAAAGTAATCGGCTCCATAACATTTTCTTTCTTGTTTTATCTCTGATGATTCCACCCTCCTTAATTTATAGGTACTATTTCTTATTTCTAGTTGAATACGAGTACCTACATTTAACACTTATTTAGTCACCGTTCAACTGTTGTTGAATTATTATTATTTATTTATTTGTTTGTTTGTGTACACGTTTCCGCAACTGCGAGTCACTCACACACGCTCGGCTGCAACAGAATACCAGCGTTGTGTCGAGATGATTACCTACTTCGTAGGTATACCATGTCAACACAGCATCATGCTGAGTTGCGACCATTTTGGTAGCACCAAACACTTTTATTTAGATTTAGTTTTAGTAGTCATAAGTTTATTTTATGTAACTTTTCTTTTTTAATTTTTGTTTTTTTCATTTTGTGTGTTACCGAATAAATTTATTTTCTTTCTTTCTTCTTCTTCTTTCTTCTTTGCAACTCTTGTTGAATTAAAACCATTAAAACCAACCGGACCCGCGTCCATGACACGAATTTTGACAGCTCGTCTTGCCATATCAATAAAAATCAAATATCCTGACACATACAATGTGCGTTCCGATACGTTTTAAAGTGAACAATATGGAACCTTCGGCGCGTAAATGCGACTTATCCTAAAACGTTTTTAGGGTTCCGTACCTAAAAGGAAAACACGGACGCCTTATAGGATCACTTTGTTGTCCGTCTGTCTGTAAAGTCCTTTATCTCGGTAACGCATGGAGGTGTCGAGTTGAAATTATAACCATATACTCAAGTATACAGTCCCTTGAACCTGTGAAAAAATCAAACTTCTAAGTGAACGTAAAAAAAGATACGGCCGTTTATGCCGCAAAAAATGTATATTTTGACACTCTCAAGGGAATCAAAATTTATAGCGTATTTTCCGTTGACCTAGGACTATGAAATTTGGCAAGTATTATTCTACAAGTATATGGAAAAATCTGAAAATTGTACATTTGTAATTTGTAAATCATAAAAAAAATCAACAGGGTTAAGCAACGGTATGCGCGGTAATAATTGTACGGGTGACCAAATCTTTTTGTAGATCATTTTTAAACTTTTACTAATTTGTCCGATTTTTTTTTAATAGGCTTAATAGATAAATGTGAAAGAAGGGAAAGTGACGGTCGTAGTAGATTAATAGATAGCCTCTATCTACCCAATAGAAGTGAAGCGTAAGGTAGGTCATTTAGGAAGTCCCTCAGGTCGACCATTTTAGTGGGCGGCGAATTCCAAGATGGGGGCGTAGATCTAATGCCGGTTTTGATTACATTTTTATAGGATTACCCACCTTTTTGTACCATTCTTCTGACACGAGATTAAAGTTGTAGCTATCTGTTTTAGGAATTCTGTCAAAAAACGGAAGTCTTGTCGTGGCTTCGGTTTGTCCGTCAACATTGTAACTCAAAACCGGCTGTTACACAAACTTTGTGATGTGAATGCAGAACTAACATAAGCTGGCCATTTGTGCCCGAAGCACGGCGATAACGCTTGCCGTCCGTCACGCTTAGGACGTAATTATTGCCGGTGAATAAAATGAAAAAATACCTACATTTATTTGTCTTAATTATCTTTGTGGTAGAGCTGATGCCGGGCTCGACTGTGGAGGTACCACCATCTTACTCGCAAATCCTCCCGAAGTTATTCGGGGGAGAGTAAGAGAACAGCTCTCAGGCAAAACCAGGCGGCCCACCATTGTCTGGGACCGATGGATGGCGGTATATCTGTCGCAGTAAAGTAGTTAAATCAGAGAGTTAATTGAATCTCTAGAGAGTTAATTAAAGATCGACATTCAATCAAGTCGCTAGCATTTTGATTTAAATAAAGCAGCGTCGAAAACGTTTAACTATCTGTCTGACCGAAAGCCAGCGTGTTGATTGATTAATAATGTAAAACAAGATGATGGCTCTGAGTTGTTTCATAATGTTCAAACCTGACCTAACGTACTGTTTTTAAATACATTTCGACCTATCCATTATGCGACTATTTAGTATCCTACTCGGGGACGCCTCACAAAGGTCACCCTACCAAAGTTGAAATGCGCCTAGGAACGTTTAGGAAACTCGTTAAACGTTTCGTTCACTCACTTGTCTGACGGAACTTTAGCGACTTGATTGAATGTCGATCTTTAATTAACTGTCTAGAGATTCAACTAACTCTCTGATTTAACTACTTTACTGCGACATATCCATCCCCAATTGCCGGGCCTTAAAACAGACTGGTGACGGGCAGCGGCGTCACTGGTGCAAGGGTTTCGGCACCGCGCTCACCAACCCGCCTGCCCAGCGTGTGGGCATTTCTTCCAGGAGGACCGCCAAGAGTGGCTGAATCCTGGAAAGGCCTAACCTATCCTATGTCCAGCAGTGGACGAAACAAGCTGATGGATGGATGATTATCTTTTTATTCAAGACTAGTTTTTGCCCGCGGCTCCGCCCGCGTCTAAGAAATGGAAATAATACTACTATATGCAACGGTCACCATGTTTTACCAAAGCGCTAATAAATACCAATCAAATAAGCTTAAACTCGAAGGGTCTCCATTCTAACGAAATTTTACTAACGTTTGGGAATTATTATTTGCTACATTACTACTAACTACTACCAATAGAAGAGTAAATTCCAAAAATCTTTAAATGTCAATGATTTTTTTTTCCGGGTCCGATTTCAATGAAATAAAGCCTATATTCTATTCCAAATTACGCTCTGTACAGCTGTGGAAACTACATGAAAATCCGTTCAGTAGTTTTAGAGATGTACGTGAACAAACAGACAGACAGACAGAAAAGAATTCTAAAAATCGTTGTTTTATGTTCTATTACTCTTCTTTAGTCACCCCCTTTCTATTTCTATTACTTTTTTCAAATGTACAGACACAGCGGTTTCTACTGTTTTATTATATATATTGATGTATAAAGAATATTACTATGTGTGACCTAAATAAAAGTTACCACCTTAAAACAACGCCTTTTCAAATAAGTTATCCCATTTGTAAAGGACTTTTTTTTTCTCTTCCTCTTTGCCTATAGCTGTAAAAAGCCAAAAAATGTTCGGGGGAATGTCCCCCTCAACTATGTACGGTGAGCAAGCAACTAAGTTCTATAAAGACAGTAAGATAGGCAGACATACAGACAGACGGACACCCGAGTCTTACAATAAAGGCACGTTTGAGTCCATCCATCCATCCATCAGCCTGTTTCGTCCACTGCTGGACATAGGCCTTTCCAGGATTTCGCCACTCTTGGCGGTCCCTCTGGAAGAAATGCCCATACTCATACACGCTGGGCAGGTGGGTTGGTGAGCGCGGTGCCGAAACCCTTGCACCAGTGACGCCGCTGCCCGTCACCAGTCTGTTTTATATAAGGCCCGGCAATTGGGGATGGATATACCGCCATCCATCGGTCCCAGGCAATGGTGGGCCGCCTGGTTTTGCCTGAGAGCTGTTCTCTTACTCTCCCCCGAATAACTTCGGGAGGATTTGCGAGTAAGATGGTGGTACCTCCACAGTCGAGCCCGGCATCAGCTCTACCACCTTACGTTTACGTTACGTTTGAGTACGGAACGCTAAAAATAAAAAGTAATACGTATTACCAGGATAAACTTTGCATAAAACAACAAGTTTTTAAGTAAAATTAGTAGCAATAACCGCTATCGACTGATTTTATTTTTCGAAATCAAATTTTTACGAGCAATATTTTCATGTGCATTGTACCGGCCCAGTGTACCATTCAGGCAGCGATACACTGGCGTGCAATAAAATTGATAATTCCAGCCATAAACTGCCGAGTCAATGTTCCGATGGATTTCCAGAAATATTGGCTTACAGTGCACCTTGAAAATGTATGTTATTTGAAAGGAAATGCAGAGAGGAACAGATATTATTGACTATCTTTTATTTGCGCGTAAGATCACTATTATCGACAGTTTTCAGCTTGGTGGTTATTTTATCAACACCTTTATAGCCTATATGTTGACCAGGGTCATTACGAAGACAATAAAAAAGCGCATTCAAATCCGTTGAGCGGTTCTCGAGTTAAAACGGAACATAGAGACGGACACAAAAATAAAAAAATTAAATGTGTTGGCCTCAGTACAATACTAACAATAATAACAGATTTAATTAGAAGTTGCGCGAAAATATTCAATGTACAGACACGACTTTTTTACTACCTTATTATTTATTCGTATAGATAGGTTTTATCATTCTTTTGTTGGCTTTTTATAGCAATGCTTCGGTCTGCGATGTAACTCGATAACGGCTCAGCCGATTGGGTTATTTAGCATCTATAGTCTGCTTTTTGCATGAAGGAGTAAATATTGAAGAAGAAGAATAATAAGAAGAAAGAATTCGTGATAGTAGGAAAAGCGCTTTTGATTCCTACGGTGCATGGGCCATTTCACATTGTCGCGAACTTTAGAATGTTTCAATGTGAAATAGCTCATGCGTCATACGAGTTGAAAGCG
The DNA here is from genome assembly GCA_910592155.1 of Ypsolopha scabrella. Classification (NCBI taxonomy): domain Eukaryota; kingdom Metazoa; phylum Arthropoda; class Insecta; order Lepidoptera; family Ypsolophidae; genus Ypsolopha; species Ypsolopha scabrella. The sequence goes on from OU342987.1 coordinate 15,094,997, forward strand.
CATTTTCTACTAGCATAGCATCAGTTACGGGGCATGCCTTTTAAGTTTTGTCGTTTGAAGAAACAAAAACAACTAGAACCTAATAGTACTTTTTATTGTTTTTCAAAGTATTCTCCACGTAGTTTACAACACTTTTCCGTTCGCTCGAACCAGTTATTAAAACATTTATTCCACTTCAAAGTGGGGGTGTTCAATATGGCTGATTTGAAAGCGTCGACTGCTTCTTCACCGGACTGGAACCTTTGACCACGAAGAGTTTTCTTAATTTTAGAAAATGTAAAGAAATCGTTAGGGCTCAATCGTTTGATGAGCGCTGTGTGAACTTGCATTGTCATGATGTAGGATGATGCGTTGCTTTGGGTTATATTTCCGAAGTTCGGCGATGACTTGTAGTAAACAAACTGTGGTATACCACTCTGCATTAACCGTTCTACGATCTTCAAGTGCAACTGTCACAACATGCCCGGTTTTCGCCACGAACGTAGCCACCATCTTCTTTGAAGTGCTTCGAGAGCGAACAACTTTAGTCGGCTTTGGTTCGTCTTTGAAGACCCAGATTGTGGATTGTTGTATGCAATCAGGATCGTAGGCATAGATCCAAGATTCGTCACCACTGATGATGTCGTAGACGTGTTTGACTCTCCTCAGTTGAACCTTTGAAGAGTTTTCTTACACCATCTGACGCGGGCCCCCTTATGATCGTCGGAAAGCAAATGCGGGATCCAACGGGAAGCTAGCTTATCTCCCGATATGTCACATGACGATCTTCGAGGATTAGATCTCTCACAGCAACAATGTCATCTTCAGTGAAGGCGGATTTTGGACGTCCTTCACGAGATTTGTCACTAAGACTGATATATCCACATTGGAATTCTAAATACCAGCGTTCGACAGTCCGCAGACATAGGGCTTCATCATGGAATACAGATGTTAGCTCTTCGGAACACTAAATCCGTGTTAGGCGTCTTCGGAAGTTATAGAAAATATTGCACGGACATTTTCCTTAGTAAGATTCATTTTCGTACGTGACCTGACAGATTCAAAACAACGCTGTGACTAAACAATTGCATTAATCCTAATTCTTTCAATTGTTTTGAAATTCTAAATTCACCAAATTTGAATATTGAACAGTTCTAAATTTAAAATTGGCGGCAAATATGTAAACGACAGAACTTAAAAGGCATGCCTGGTACCTCTTTCGTGCAAAAAAATATACTTTAGATGCAGAATAAAAGAGGGACCTTGGAAACAATACACAACTTGTGATGTGATTATTTTTGAAAATGTGAGGTGTCAAATTACGCGTATTTTTTATTATTGCCGTCTACATCAAAAAACTTTATGGTGAGTCCGTCGATAAAATTAGCAACTCGATTCGTGGTGGCTGGATTTTCGAAGAAAACTGCATCAAAATAAAGTTCTAATTAGTTTGCACTGCAACCTGGCTGTTACGTCAGTCGCTGCGTCTGATAAGTGGAGAATAATGTTTTTTATACATTTTTATAAATACCTAATTAATCATATATGAAAAGTATTATTTTCTCTATTTTACGCTATCCGGCGCCGCCGCAGCGATTGTCGTGACAGCCACTTTGCAATGTACGCTGATATGAGCGTTATTTCAATGTCGCTTCTGTCGATATTCGTACCGCACACATCAAGCTGCTGATTTAGCTTACTGAAGCTATGGGCGTATTTTGAGAGTGCGTCTTCCGTGACACACCAGTTTACGCGCGGCGTTAAAAATAGACTTTCCTCTTGCAAAATAGAGTCCTTATCCAGAGAAATCAGTCCTGCTCCAACGCTTTTATATTACACATGGTTATCCCGGTCAGCGGAAGCGAGCCGCTTAGAAAATTCGCGGTTTCGAGGTGTTTTTATTTATTATTTTCAAATAAGAGGGATGGGTTTCTAATATGACGGCCGTTTATATCACATTTTTCACGACTTTTATTTTAGTGTAATTTTTATTGTCCAAAACATAATATAGCTCAAATTAAATTATATTTAGATCCTAGTTTTGACCTATCTTTGCGATTTAATTGGATCGAGCAAAATGTAAGAAATCGTTAATAATAACCGAAATATTAAGATCTGAGAGTGAAACATAACATATGCTTTTTACAAAATGTAGTCATCGCTAGTATTTATTGGTTTAAAATGAATTAAAAAGAAACAAAATGGGATAAACCCCCTCTTAAGTTAAAGTCGAATATCTTCTTCCCTGAAGATTTGCGCGGGAATGTTTCTCGGGGAAAAATGTTCAGTAATAATTAGTTGAACATTTACATTCAATATAGGATACCAAAAAATTTGATAACATAAAAAACAGGCAATTTGCATTTTTAGTTTAATCTATTGGGTTACTTAACTTATCCACTACCTACTCAGCTCCTTGATACCCTCAAACCTTCCCAAAAGAAGCCCCTCGCCATCTGTGAAAATTACATCATAGCATCGTTGCATTTCATCATGTTAAAAAAAACGAGTATAGGTATAGGAAACGCTAGGTAATTTGCATTTCTTTAAACGCAAAGATAAAGCTTGTTTCAAACGACCAAGGCTTCCGTTTCCACGGAACCCTACCGCAATTACAAACGAAAACTTAAAAAACCCATCAGGAGACTAATGACATCATTCGGCTTGGCTCGAATTTGTCTCGCATTTGCTTTATTAGTATTGCAATAGAAGAAACACATTAGCAGTGGATCGGTTTATGCTGTAATCAGCCACGACCTCATACAGACTGTTAGTGTTTTATACCAAGGGACCGGTCCAATTTGTGGTTATGAATAGGTCCCAAAACTGAAACCATGTACACCGGAAAATAGCATTTTCAGTGTCTATTGAAATTTGTCTTTTTTGGGCCGTTTGAGGTGCGAAATTGAACAGGGATTCCCAAAAATTGTCCGATGACGTCACATTTTTAAATTGCGAAAGCCAGCGAAGCAAAAAACCGTTTGTTGAGGACCCATATCGGGCGTCAAATAAATAAAATCTTTTAAGGCAGATTAGATTTCATAATTAAAACTGGCATGACTGGAAATATCGGTTTAGCTCCTATATTTAATTTTTTTTGACTCCATGCCAACTTTTTACTGCGATATATTTTCGGAATTAATATTTATTCTCAATACAAAGTGATGGGAACTGAATTGGCCTTTAAAGCCAACACGGAAAACTGAAAACCACATATTTAACCAGCTTCGAAGAGATGCATTGTGCACTTTACTTTCCAGATTTACGATTTTGCGACTACCCGCGCATTTGAATGGTATTTCAATAGGATTTCTATGTGTGGTTTATGACCATTTTCACGAGATTTACTTCCAAAATGGCGGACTTTATGACGTGCGTATGAATGTGAAGTGTGAATTTGAAGCTTGGATTGTCGCATCAAGACGATATAAAAGCGAGGTAATTCTATATTAACTTGCAAATATAAGAAGTGTTTCACAGTCGATAAAATTTTATGGAGCAAGTGTGGCTATATAACATAGCTTTTCGTATTTTATATTTTTCCTAGATTTGAGTCCGTATAGGCGTTTTTGAATAAAATAATTAAAAATAATTGTGTATTGAGATATTCCAATGCCCCGGGGACTGTTTTGATCACTTCAATCATTCCATCCATCCATCAGCCTGTTTCGTCCACTGCTAGACATAGGCCTTTCCAGGATTTCGCCACTCTTGGCGGTCCTCCGGGAAGAAATGCCCATACTCACACACGCTGGGCAGGCGGGTTGGTGAGCGCGGTGCCGAAACCCTTGCACCAGTGACGCCGCTGCCCGTCACCAGTCTGTTTTATATAAGGCCCGGCAATTGGGGATGGATATACCGCCATCCATCGGTCCCAGGCAATGGTGGGCCGCCTGGTTTTGCCTGAGAGCTGTTCTCTTACTCCCCCGAATAACTTCAGGAGGATTTGCGAGTAAGATGGTGGTACCTCCACAGTCGAGCCCGGCATCAGCTCTGCCACCTATCATCAATCATTAATAACAAAAATTTGTAATTAATATGTTTTATATTGCTATAACCAGCTTTTCCAGTCTGATTCCAGCCCTGAAATGAGCCGATACATATCTCGAAAATATTTATTTTATTATTTTGACTTTAAATTAATGAAATAATTATAAGGAAAATAAATTACCAACTTAAAAGTGGCTGTGACACAAGACGTAACATAAGAGATTTCTCATTTTTGAGTACGGGCCCTTAATATTTTGAAGTCTAGCTCCAAAATTTTAGATATTTAAATCACACCACAAGATCTTCTCTCTTTACTATAACATACTGCCGTCCAAGTACTTGTAGATGTATTTATGCATTTTTCACGGTAGCCCATTCAAAATAAGCAATTTAAAGCCATCAAACAAACAAAATCAAAAAACTATAAAAGCCTTTATTAACAAGTATCAGTGTTCATTTTTGAAAAGCACAATCGTCTGATATTATCTGTGGTTTAGTAGTTACTCGGGCACTCTATGTTTCTCACCATTTTCTGCTCGTTGACGGACAGTGACTGATTTGTTAACTCGTGGACGCGAGTGGTTTTGGGAATAACAAGTCAAACGTCACTGTTCTTCAAAAATGGGCTTTGTTACAACAGAATAACTGTGAAGACATGAGTCCAATGTTCTGGGGTGAAAGTAGTGGAGATTTGTTTAATTTTCTGCTTTGTGATAGCTGTAATATGTATGTTTCCTTCATCTACGCAAAGGTTGCTTTCTTAAATCACGTCTTTTCAAAAATACGTGATTTTTTTTAAGACTATTCGAATGGGCGGAGTTGGGCATGTATTTATATATGTAACGTATTGTATTTATATATGTAACGTATTAGTATATGGGTAGTTATTATTATCATATCGTATATACATAATTGTATACAAAGGTATACTTTATTTTAGTTAATGTAGATGTATTTACTTATTCAATATAAGCAAACCCAAAACCTATTTTATTGTATTTTTCCTCTTTTAAATGTAATTATTTTTATTATTTAATCAATCCTAACGTGCGATAAGTGTATTTATGTACCTATATTGCAGAAATAAAGTATTCATTTCATTTTATTCATAGATTGAGCCCTGTGACAACAGGACAAGACTATTAAACACAAATCTGTGTAGCGTTTGCTCTTAGACACGATAGTACCATTTGTCAACATTTGAGAGCTAGACAATTTTATGTATTATTTTAATATACCTATTTAATTTATTATTTTTATTTTATTAATAAATTAATGTTATAATAATATATTTCTCATTGTTTACGTTATCTTCATAAAATATACTAAGTAGTTGTAACCATATTGTGTAAATATGTTATAATATAAAAATATTCCATGTTTATATTGGTATATGTAAATAAAATCTAAGGACCGCCATGAGTGGTGAAATTTGGGAAAGGCCTGTATCCAGCAGTGGACGAACACGGGCTGATGGATGGATGAGATACTTGACAACTTCCCGTATTTTTTCCGGAATATGGCACGTAAATGCTACAGTCCAATCTGCCTAGTAGTTTTCGAGTTACTCAAACATACATAATGCACGAACTCCTATTAAAATCGCACCTTGCAGAATCCAGGTGAAAGCTATTCATTTAGCTGACCTCTCACAGTTGTCATACAGACTTCTGACTTAATAATGACCCCTAATGGGCGCTACGACTGACCCCCAACGCGTAGTCTCTCGTTCACTGCGCAATTCGTTCATAAAGTAATCTTGGTGCCTTGAAACGACGTCGGTACTAAAACCAAACTACAATAGATACAAACTTTTCTAAGGCGAACAGCCTAAAACGCGGTAGAGAAAAATTGTCTCGATCGAAGAAAATTGCAAAGTGAAGGCTATTTTTTCGTTTCAAACAAGCAGCCTGGTAAAACTAATAAAGTAAAAATAACAATGATTACTGTTTGAAACATATAAACCCATTATCTATACGCACTAATGTGAATTAATATGAAATTGAAATTATATTAATTGAAAAAGAACATTATATACTCTCTTATTGATTTACCGCACTGCTCAGACGCGCGCTTTCTCAGATATGCGTATCTTTTTCGTTATGTGATCGATCTATGTAATAATAGTGCTGCTTATGAAATATGTTTTTGCTCGCGGCAAGCGCCTTTGGCCCAACTTTATCCGACATGTTCTTCCATCCATCCATCTGTCCGGTTCGTCCACTGCTAGACATGGGCCTTTCCGAGATTCCGCCACTCTTGGCGGTCCTCCTGGAAGAAATGCCCATACTCACACACGCTGGGCAGGCGGGTTGGTGAACGCGGTGCCGAAACCCATTATCTGGTTTATTGTAGACCTCTCATAAACAACTAGACTCACAATGTCGCTCAAAAAGTGTCCGCGATGCATTTTGTCACCGCTATGGGGTGACAAATTCGAATGACGATTTCGTACAACTGACATTGCATCTTATGTTAACGACATAACGTCTTAATTTGGTTGAAGATTTTTGGTACGTTCGTACATTTTCTGACGAACTTTTCTTAGAGACCGTGTGTCTAGTTGTTAATGAGAGGTCAATGATTGTAAAGAATTAATTAATGTTTAATGTAATGTTACGTATTTGATAATGTTGTGTACGCCCATTATTATAAATGGCAACACCAGATCTAGGCCACATTCATTTGTACATTTTGTATACTTGTGTTGTTAAGTGTTGGTTAGCGTTCCTTTAATTTAAAAAAAAAACTAACTTTTGTGGACCCAGTTCCGGGTCTAACGTTACTTGATTAATCCCCAGTAAACACAATCAACAGCACACTAAAATAATTCATCCGCACGGCTAATGCCTGCCCTAATTAAGGCTGGCTTTAGGTGTAATTAGCTACGCGAAATTGTGTGAATTTATCTTGTCTTTGGAAATTAAAGATGGCGTCATGTTCGGTTGACAGACGCCTCCTTCTTGTTTAATTAGGAAAATTGCAATTAAATTTATATGCGAAACTGCTGGTTCAGCTAACTTTGTCATGTTTATACATATTTATTAATAAACTGAATACAGAGTAAGAAAATTAAATACTGTACAAAGGCGGGATTGACACTAAAAATTAATTTATATTTTAAAAGCAAGTTGTGTTGTTCAACACAAAATAAAATCAAATCAAAAATTTATAGCAGTATTTAACTATAAAAAGTTGCACTATGATTGGCTGATTCGTCGTTTAAATATTTGCTTAGCGAGATTTCCTTCATTCTGAAACTGACCATTAGTCTTTTACAGTTTTACAATACTATAAAAATAATTATATTGTCTAATAACAGATTAGACAATAAATGTTACTTGAGCAGAGATTTTTACTTATCTATTATGTTTTTGTTGTTTACTTCTATAACTTTTGTGGCTAAAGCTGGGTCCGGAAGGCTCGAAATGTAAATGTACCTATTTATCTCAAAATAATGTTTAATTTTTTGTGTTTCCTTAAATATCCATCCATCCATCCATCCATCAGCCCGTGTTCGTCCACTGCCTTTCCAGAATTTCGCCACTCATGTCGGTCCTCCGTCCTTCTCATCCAGCCGCCACCCTCAACGTCCTTCAGGTCGTCGATCCAGCGGGCACGAGGTCGGTCTACACTACGCTTTGCTGTACGTGGTCTTAAATATATTTATACAAAATTATAATTAAAAGACAAAAATGGCAATGTATTTATTTACCAGAAAAAGGAATATAATTTTATGAGTTACTGTATACTCATATAATTTAGACGATATTTCTAAAAGAATAAACGGTAAACAAGTGGTAATAGATATCTAGTTCAGAACAATGATTTTGAGTTGTAAATGTAGCTGTACAAAGATTCAGTGTTGGTACTACACAAAAGGGACCGTATGAGGCTAGATGCCCAACTTCAAATGAGCATATCACATTGTGTAACTTGGATAATCGGTATAGTAAAAATAATATAGACAGTAGACCATAGGGCTGATAGATTCATCTTAGAAAAAACGCAAAATCTTTACGTTCGCTTGATAGAAAAAAATTACAAGTTACCTCTTAATTTAATGTTTTTCGAGTGTAAAGGGCCTTTCCTAAATCATACAGCCTTGAAATTTATATTTAAAATAAGTTGACAAATACAACGTCAGCTCGTCTTAGAATATTTTAAAAATGTAATCTAGAACCAGTTATTAAATAAAAAACCAGCCAAGTGCGTGTCGGGCCACGCGCAATGTAGGGTTCCGTAGTTGCCCGGTACATATAAGTTGGTCTAGTAATACTGACCGCGGCAAACTTCTGGTCCCATACATTATAGGAGGCCAAAAGTTTGGCGCGTCCTGTACTCGTAAACCTGTAAAGCCTACTTAGCTGTGATAGTTTTCCTTTTAAATTCATTATATATACTACTTCTGTGAATTTTTTCAACATTTCTATAAACAACCGTTTGGCCGGCAGGGGGGGGGGATGGGGACGCTCCACTCTAACTAAAATTTTCACTTTAAAGATTAATATTTCGCCAACGGATCCCTAAATCTAAAAATGGTTTTCACACACCCACAATGTTTTTAAACGGCCTATCCAACGATACCCCACACTATGGGATAGACGAGAAAAATTTTCGAGATTTTATTTTACCGTTTTGTCGGCGTGATTAATATTTATATCCATGCCAAATTACAGATTTATAGTACTAATAGTCTCTGCGCTAAGCCGCGGACAGACAGACGGACATGGCGAAACTATAAGGGTTCCTTGTCGGACTACGGAACCCTAAAAACGCAGTTTTTTGTGGGCGCGTGTTTCTCGGTGGTCGTAACAGCCACGGCCGAGAGCGGGCTATTTTAAACTAAAAGGAAACGTCGTAGAGTTCAGTTCTGATTGATGCAAAATGAGGCGCTCAATCTAACCTTATATGCAGCCTTAAGGCGCAATATGTTCATCACACAACGAAAGAGATAAACATGCGCCCGCGATTAGTGCGGTGAATCAAGAAAAGGTTGGATAATGCTGTTTATAATTTAAGGAATAAAACTTAAAAATTTAAAAAAAATATGCAATTCTATGTTTAAGATAATATTTATCGTTATTTTTACTTTATTAGTTTGGACGAACTAATGTTTTAAACTGAAAAAACAGTCTTCACTTTGCAATTATTTTCGATGGAGCGAATGTTTTTCAATCACGTTTTGAACTATGCTATTAGAAAGGGCCTCCTTTATAACATGTTTTTTTTTCAGTACCCTATCTGTTATAGTATGGGAGTTCTACTGTTTTAAAACATATTTATTTCCTACCGATGTCGTATTAAATATTAAACTTATTAGGATATATGTCCTACTTGGACATAATGTGACATCTAAAATGTGTGACTAAAATAATGTATGTCTTAATTTTCCCACCAGTGTTTACCTTAAATAAATCCAAGCGATAATTTATGGGACCTTTGTTGTGTATACTGTTTTTTTATGATACAAATTATTAATACCCTCCACCAGTAAATCCAAAAAATCTTTAAATCCTTTTTATTTTGTTTTAAAAGCCCATTTCCTAAAAGAAAAACATCTAGAAAAAGCAAACCGGAAAATTAAATCAACGAAAAAGGTTTGAATCCTCTTTTATAAAGGGATAATGAGAAAAAACAGTTTATTGGGAACCCGATGGCTTATTTATTTTGCTGAACCCTTAATGACTTGGCCACATTTTAAAAATGAAAAATGTCCTTTGGCTGTTTTGTTTTACAGATTCGTTTTTAGGTCAGATTAAAGGATTTCGTTACATAAAGCGGGAAAGTCTATAGTCATATTTATACTAATAATGAAGTAGTAAAAACTCATAGTACTGCACAAATGCATAGTATTTGTGTTCTTACTTACCACTTGCTGAACGGTGAAGGAAAACATCTTCAGGAAACCTGCATGCCCTAAAAAGCGTGTATTTGTGCCTGAAGTACGGCCATAGGGCTCACCACCCATCACGTTGGGACGTAAGAATCGTCGGTGAAACGCGGGTGTACCGAGTATGGACTATGACTTGCATTTCACAGTTCATACTCGGAACACCTCTGACACCGCCTTGGGGATTCATGTCGTGACGATATAAAAAAGTCGTGTCTCTACATTGAATATTTTTGGGAGATTTTAAATGAAATGGGTTATTAATACTGTACAGAGACCAAAACTATATATTTTTTGTGTTTTTGTCTTTTGTATGTATGCACCGTTTCAACTTGAAAAACACAACGGATTTGATTGTGATTTTCTTTGTTATCATCTTAGTGAGCCTGGTCAACGTCCATATAGGCTATAATATTAGGGGTATTCGTAAAATAACCACCAAGCCGTAAACTGTCGATAATATTTTTTGTCTTACGCGCAAATAAAAAATAAAAAGAAACGCGGGTAAAAACTAGTAAATGATTAGATACGGTCTTAGACCATATAACACGGGATTAGGCAAGCGCACTTATCCCCCTCTGCCGAAGTACATTAACAATTTGTTCTTATAAGTTTGCTTGTGTGCAATGCAATAAATACAAATACGTTAAGTAAATAAATATTTCGATTAGTCATGCTCAGAAGAAGGGCTTATAAGATAAGACTAACAAAAAAATAGACGAAATATTTAGTCTATGGTTGAGCGAGTTACTACAATGTGAATGTGTATTCTGAGGGTACTCAGCAAAACGGCAGCAAATCTTCACGAGCTTTCGGGCGCGAAGAAGCGATGTCATGCTGAAGATGCGTCCCGTCATATTACTTCCAGTAAATTGATTGTTCATAAATATAAACAAAGAAATAAACAGTTTTATCAACTCCCGTACTACAATAAGGTAAGTAGAGCCTTACAAGTGGAGTTGCCGCGAATAGTAGTTAAGGCGAATAATCGAACAGCGAATATTCGTCTTAGCCTTTTGCGAATAGTCAAATTATTCGCCAAAATTATTCGACATCAAAAATGATTCTTACAATTTAAGTTAATAATATTAAATAATAATATCTCTAATGATATTAGAATTTAAAGTATAAATTATTATTTTTATATGTATTATATATAATAGCATTCTTTACAATTCTACATTGATTTTCGTAATAATGAATTATTTTCTATTTTACGAGAATCTAACAATTAACTATTTCATGATTTTTGAGAAGACAATAAATGTAACTTGAAAAAAAAATTTCTTTATTTAATATGTCATTTTTTATTTTATTTAAATTATCAATAATATAATACAATACTTGTGTGTTCATATTAATAAAAAATAATGTTTAATTTTTTCCAAGAAATCTGTAGTTTTTGTATCCAAATTAATGAGCTGTTAATTATTCGTCGAATATCGAATAATAGAAACAATTAATATTACATACAATTCAATAATTACAACATCAAAAATGGTACTAAAGTAATAAATACCTACAATCTACATGTTTTATTCGATTTTAAAAACCAATGTTATATCACGGATTCTTCAATTTTAAGGCCCGTGTGTTATGTAACACCGCGATTTTTAGGCCTAATTTATTAAACACCACTTAGTTAACCAATCAGCGACAAATATATTATGTCTTCTTTTGCTTTGGGCTAGGCAAAGGTATAACACCACTTAGTTAACCAATCAGCGACAAATATATTATGTCTTCTTTTGCTTTGGGCTAGGCAAAGGTATTTCTGCCATGCAGCCTTGAATTTCATTTCATCGTGGGAATGCTCCCACAGAACACCTCCAATGAGTAAATTACTGACAATTAAGCTGAATAAAGATCCTTGCCTATTACAGGATCAAATCAGCATCAAACAGTCATCTGCACACTTTCTCCACTTTTAGGGTCGAAAATGAAAGAACGTCCCGAAAAGAACGTCTGCCGACCAAACTGGCGTCATAATGGAGGAGGTGCAAAAGCACCCGCAATAGAAGTGTTGTACGACTAGATTGATGGATGTAGAAGAGGCGAGCAGGGTCATTGAATCTTGGTCCTGACCACTGATCGCGTCTGCACTATGAATTTGGCTACATAAACGAAAGTCACCCTATATTGCAAAAATAAAAAAAACCTTAAATAAACATTTTTGTATCTAAGGCACAGGTCGATCTTTATGTGAGTTATATCCGTTTTTATCATGTTAAATTGTCAACGCACTTTAATTTGAATGATATAATATGTTTATGTAGCTACGATTTTCGCTAGAATAGAATGGATAAGATAAGAAGCCAGTACGCACCCACACTAACATTCCCTCCACCCAGACAATACCTTTCGACAAATGTCATTAACATATCTCTCCAAAACATCTCTTAGTCCTTGTGGAATGCGACCGCGGATGTATGTGGCACGCACATCCACAACGTCCCATACACAACCCGGACACAACCGGGCACTACCGGGAACGAGGCACAAACGGAATACGCAAGGGAAATACACGTTAACACCGGGCGTCTGATAAAAGGGAAATCATCAACACCCTACGTTTGGGGCTTAGGATCTTTAGCAGAGCGGAAAACGCAAAACGTAAATAGGTCACGTTCTCTATGGGTTATTTGTATTATTTTTTTTGATCGGGTACTTGAATATCCAAGATGGCGCTCTATTTGAGAAGATGGCCGCTAATAAAGTGTCATTCATCAATCCATCAGCCTGTTTCGTCCAGTGCTGGACATAGGCTTTTCCAAAATTTCGCCGCTCTTGACGGTCCTCCTGGAAGCGATGTGAGTATGGACATTTTATACTAATAAAGTGTAATATTTATTAAATTAACCATAACCAATAACCTGTAAATCTTGTGAGACCAGTGACATACGGACGCATGGACAGACAGACGGATGGCCATACAGCAGAGTGACATTAATAAAGCTCCGTTTGCCCTTTGGTACGGAACAATAAAAATTACATATGATCAAGCATGTAGCAAACTTACAAATTGGCGGCCATACCGTTACCGGTTTAAATACCGTTACCACTGTCAAACGGCGTTAACGTTATTCCCGTTAAAGTTATCAAAGTGCCTTTACAATACAATCCGCCATCTTGGAATTACTAACAGCCAATTTCAGGATTTCGACAACTTATTATACCACACCAAAAATTTGTGTGTCGGTGGTAGTAGTTCTCAAGAAAAATTGCTTTCATCTCCAGCTACTTGTTTCGATCCTCACCTCAGGATGTTACGGGATAGGTATGGGTTTCCATTTGTGTTTGTTTGTAGGTATACTTTAATTTAAATTGTTCTATAAGATGGATCCAAGCCACGATCTGAACTGCGACACTTACATTGTTGTAATAATAGTGTTAATAGAAATTTAATAACCCACCACCCGTAATCTGTACGAGTCTAACTTTCCTTAGCTACATGTGTAGTAAAATATATTTGCTTACAATTGCTAGAATTAAAAGAACCTTAAGACTCTCTGAGTAATCCTGCAGACAGAACCCCAAAAAACCTTAACAACCAAACACGGTAAAATTAGTGTTTTTGAACGATTATCGGCTTTACGCAGGGGAAATAAGAGCTACCATGGTGACCCATGACAGCCGAGTCTATTTCACAAATGCGTGAAACGATTACCGGAGCTGCAGATAAAAACCTCGCGACACACTGAACTAACGTGGGGAATCACAACTTCACGGGGATATTAGGAAATCTCTGTTCTTGGGTTCTTTTAAAAAATGAAACCCTTATTTTTAGGGTTCCGTACCCAAAGGGCAAACCGAGACCTATTAATGTCGCTCTGCTGTCTGTCCGTCCGTAAGTGGGTCTCTAGCTTGCAGACGGAATGAGTAACAGATCTGAAATTGGGATATGTCGTGTAGAATGTTGACCCAACGTTAAAAATGTCATTGTTTTTTTTATTTTTTTTGGTCTTCATAAATAAAGAAATGGGGCGTCAAAGTTGTCAGTTTTAGACCATTTTTGTAACGGGGTCTATCTCAAAAACTAAACTAGTTAGGAATATAAGTTTTTTTTTAACATAATTTTTTGCATATGCATAATGCCTGTATGTACTTGGAAGATTATTTATAAACATTATTTTAGCTAGAAGCAATTTTTGGACGTTAACTTTAACTTTATTATGATTTGAAATTTAATCTGAAAAATTAATCACCCCACTTGAATCAACTGCAATTTCCTTAACTGCGAAAAAACTAAAAAAAGCTTCTAATTTTTTTTTTTAAATTATTGTTACAATTTAAAGACTGTAATGATTTTTGTTTGATTTAAAAATATAAAAAATTACCTGTTTAAAGCAATTTCATAAATTCAATTTCTAGAAGTTTGTTTCAACCATCAAAAACCACAACGACATCCATCTTCACTGTAAGATTTATCCTATAAATATAGTCTGAAACGCTTTCTATTAAACCCTTATAAAATTGACGACGCAATAAAAATATACGACAAACAAATTGCCGGCCGTTTCTCTTCGGGGGACATTGAAAAAACCGTAATAGGTCTTCACAATTTTTACAATCGAATCCCTAAAAAAGAAATAAATACGGTCACGGATAGAAAATTTACTTAACACTTCGGTCAACAATAAAGTGCCATAAAAAAGGCAATAAAAATGTCTCTGATTTTACGAGCGTCCTGGGACGTGCATCGCATTCGATGGTTGGATTGCGACTGAAAAATGTTTGCTTTTTTACGTTCCGTCCGGAAATGGCAGACTTTTTACGCATTTTACTTAACTTAGAAAAAATATATGATTATAAATGGTTTATGATTAGACAAAAAATTTAAAGATATTTGACGTACTGAACTGAATATTCAATGACGGTGGTGTGGTATTATAGGTGGTAGAGCTGATGCCGAGCTCGACTGTGGAGGTACCACCATCTTACTCGCAAATCCTCCCGAAGTTGTTCGGGGGAGAACAGCTCTCAGGCAAAACCAGGCGGCCCACCATTGCCTGGGACCGATGGATGGCGGTATATTCATCCCAAACTTATATTGCCTTATAAAAAAAAGACTAGTGACGGGCAGCGGCGTCAATAGCGTGAGGGTTTCGGCACTGCGCTCACCAACCCGCCTGTCCAGCTTGTGTAAATATGGGCATTTCTTACAGGAGGACCACCAAGAGTGGTGAAATCTCGGAAAGGTAGAAACAGGGTGAAACAGGCTGATGGATGGAATCAAACACGGGTACACATACTTTTCACTCGAGATTATTTCATGGGGTTGACCACGGGTTGACAAACAAAAATAAAACAATAGATGCTTTATTGCTATGACTACTACTGTGTCCATCAAAAACTAAAAACTAACTCGGAAGATACTTTTATCCAGCAAATGAAAACATGAGTAAAACTCAAAATTACTATGTCAAAGTTACAGTTTTTATTTCGTAAACTTGAAGTTTGTCCGTAATTTCGTGAGATCTGTCGTCGCCAGTGTTAAGGCAAGTTTCCGAGACACTAAGCTCTCAACTAAAGCCTGGGGTCCTTGGACAAGTTATTCTATGGACACGCTATTAAAGGTCGAGGAAACTGTGATCCAACAATTATTCCTAGCTGAAAATGTTGCATGTTATATTTATAAGGTACTTGAAAATTAATTTGGGGTTTGAAAAGGGACAGTCTGAAAACCAGCGTTGTGTTGCTGATCTACAGCTCACAGCAGATGCTGAGTCTGCCCCTTTTTATCACAATTATTATGTGCAAATTCAATTGAAATGGTTTATTAATAAGTATGATTATTATTTTTTGTATGCTGTATTGTATTTCTTTTACATGTTTTTCTTTTTGTATTTTTATATGAAAAATAAATATTTTTCAATTTAAATTTCACTGGAAAGTACAGTAAATATAAGTTCGAAAGGCGCGTGAAGTTAGCTGTCATCTGCACTCTGCATCGCACTCCCCTTTCTGGGGGCCTAGCACAGCAGATCATATCAAGCTTTAACCTCTCGATACAGAATGTCTATCCCTCTCGATGGAGATCAACAGAGTGAGAGAGAGCACTGTATCACGCGCTATCGAGCTTGATATGGTTTGCTATGCTAGACTAAATGGAGAGAATACGCAATTGTGATGCCATCTGTGACTAACTTCACGGCCGCCTTCTTTTTTGGCTCGAACTGTAACTGTGACAGGTAAATTATTTATTGTGACAGTATTTTACTTGGTTGGTTGACAATTTAGTTGTACTGTCGTACATTATTATGTATAGTCCAAATCAAATAACAATGGTTTTATTGAAACTGCTGCCAAGTTTCAAAATGGAAGACGTCATAAAAAATCATGGCTCATTTGTTTTTCTCTTAAAATATTATGAATGTTTCTGGTTTGCGGTTTGACACATTTCACAGCTCAAAAGCTCTTACAAATTGTATATAAGTCTGCAGAAAAAAAACAGTGATGACAAAAGGTAGTTTTTGTGTAAGTGATATAACATAACATACTTTAGAAGAACTGAACCCAATCCGTACTCATACTATCTAATCGACCTATATCCTGCCCTGCTTAACTGATGCCAGTGGCGTGCATCTCATATAGGCAAATACGCAATGCCTACCCTGGGCTTGGCTTAGCTAACTTGACCACTATCTTTTTAAGGTACACACAACTGTTTCAATATTATAATCAGGTAAGCTTCACCCCTTCTTTGAAATACCTACCTGCCTGCTCCGCAGCGCTCGCGCTACCGTAGGATACGCATAGCTAAAATTCGAAGGCAATTTTCTATGTGTGCATCTGTAACAATACTCCCATGACGTCAGTGGCTCGCTCTAAGCACGCACACATTCTCATTAAAATACGCAACGCCTGTGCGAAGCAACCACGTTGTCACGATTACTTGCACTACTTGCTACTAGATGGCGCCACACGTTTTTAAATAGTGGATTCGTGTGTGGGTAGCCGGAGATTCATTTTTGATAGTGGGGTAAGAGATTTTTTGCCAATGAGTTTGGACAAAAGAGAAAGGCAACAGTTATATCGTTATTTTATCGTAGTTCTCGCTGTAATACTTGCAAAGAACATAAGAACAGTTTTGTGCCTACCCTACTTAAAAATCCTATGCACGCCACTGACTGATGCAAAAATCAAATTCAAGTCGTTTGGGTGTAACCTGGCATATGGTTTTACCTATGGTTAAACCTATCATAATATATAAAAAAATATTTAAAACCAACAACACATTTGAGTTGATGGATAACCTAAACGAAGATAGCGGAATGATCTAGAAAAGTTACCACCTAGAATTTGTGGAAGCAGCGTACGGATAGGACTTGGGAAGGAAAGACGTTTTCCTAGCAGAGTGACACAGAACGATGAGAAATAAAAGTAATAGGCATGATGACTAAAAAAATGTATTAGTCCGTCAGTTAGATTATCAGAAAATATTGGACACGTATTTTTTCTTTTTTCAATTAAACAAACAATGATGAAGATGTAGCCCGCTGAAGTTCCGCGTGACGTCACATCTAGGTACAATTCTACTTAGAAGTGACGTCATTTTCCCCCACTCCCAAACTTTGACGCGCTTTATCTCTGTAATTTTTGTTTGATTGACAAAAGAAAAAATACGTGTCCAATATTTTTTGATAATCTAAATGACGGACTAAAAAGAATAATATTTTGTTTACCCTGTGTACAAGACTATTGTCAGCGAAAACGCGTCCATTGGACAACTCGCTCAAGCTTGAGTCTCAACAATAAAGGACAACAAGGACGCCATTGACCCAAAGTCGTAAACTGAAGTAGTAAACTTGGAAAATTCTACACATATGGGGGAATGGAAGACGTTTGCAGACAATACTTACTGAGGGAACAAAATAATCGTATTTGCTGTTTGAAAAAGTCGGTTGAAAGTCGAAATAAGCTTATAAAACTTTCTCAAAACCGTTTTATTTTTTTCAGTAAACGCAGTGAAACCAATGAAAGTACCTAGATTAGCCAAAATAAAACAGGTATATGTGTAGAATTTGAGACTTGTGAAGATATTAAATTCAGCTCTCCATCTACCTGAAACCAGAAGATTTGCTAGCTTGTTGCATGTTTTAAATGGGCGGGCGGGCGGTGCACGAGTCTGCATTTTAAATGACAAGAATTGTTTAGCGGAATAATGCAAATTATATTCATAATCCATAACTTAGTGATGGACTTCCGCAAGGTAACGCCTATTTTAATTAATTACCATCAAGATTTTTTCACGTAAATCTAAGCTTTGAGTAACCCATACAAAATTTGAAGATTAGCAACATGAAGTGGAAGAGGAAAGAGACCACGGGCCGACAGAAGCGATGTAGGACGCTCGCCAGATCGCAGGATTAACGATCTTATACAAATTACCGCTAGTGGCTGGATGAGAATGAAGATAGAAAAATAAGGCTTGCCCTTCTGTAGGCCTATGTCCAGCAATGGACGAATATTGGCTGACGGATTATACAGGATTCGTTTTTTAAGTGATCGTGGTTGGGCAAATCCGAAACTATAGGGAATAGTGAAAAGTGCTTAAAGGAGGTGTGGGGCCGATTTTGAATAAAACCAAGACTGAATAATTGGATTAAAAAAAAAATATTTCTAGCTGGGATCGAACCGGTTTATTTTTCCTTTAGTTCGCCGTTTGACATTACTTCCCAGAATTTGATCCGCAACACTATCGGATGGTACAATTATTTCTAGCTGGGAATCGAACCGGTTGATTTTTCCTTTAGTTCGCCGTTTGACATTACTTCCCAGAATTTGATCCTTATACGCGACACTATCGGATGGTACAAATATTTCTAGCCTGGAATCGAACCGATTGATTTTTCCTTTAGTTCGCCGTTTGACATTACTTCCCAGAATTTGATCCTTATACGCGACACTATCGGATGGTACAATTATTTCTAGCTTGGAATCGAACCGGTTTATTTTTCCTTTAGTTCGCCGTTTGACATGACTTCCCAGAATTTGATCCTTATACGCGACACTATCGGATGGTACAAATATTTCTAGCTGGGAATCGCACCGATTGATTTTTCCTTTAGTTCGCCGTTTGACATTACTTCCCAGAATTTGATCCTTATACGTGACACTATCGGATGGTACTATTATTTCTAGCCTAGAATCGAACCGGTTTATTTTTCCTTTAGTTCGCCGTTTGACATTACTTCCCAGAATTTGATCCTTATACGCGACCCTATCGGATGGTACAATTATTTCTAGCTGGGAATCGAACCGGTTGATTTTTCCTTTAGTTCGCCGTTTGACATTACTTCCCAGAATTTGATCCTTATACGTGACACTATCGGATGGTACTATTATTTCTAGCCTGGAATTGAACCGGTTTATTTTTCCTTTAGTTCGCCGTTTGACATTACTTCCCAGAATTTGATCCTTATACGCGACCCTATCGGATGGTACAATTATTTCTAGCTGGGAATCGAACCGGTTGATTTTTCCTTTAGTTCGCCGTTTGACATTACTTCCCAGAATTTGATTCTTATACGCGACACTATCGGATGGTAAAATTATTTCTAGCCTGGAATCGAACCGGTTTATTTTTCCTTTAGTTCACCGTTTGACATTACTTCCCAGAATTTGATCCTTATACGCGACACTATCGGATGGTACAATTATTTCTAGCTGGGAATCGAACCGGTTGATTTTTCCTTTAGTTCGCCGTTTGACATTACTTCCCAGAATTTGATCCTTATACGCGACACTATCGGATGGTACAATTATTTCTAGCCTGGAATCGAACCGGTTTATTTTTCCTTTAGTTCGCCGTTTGACATTACTTCCCAGAATTTGATCCTTATACGCGACACTATCGGATGGTATGTACAATTATTTCTAGCCTGGAATCGAACCGGTTTATTTTTCCTTTAGTTCGCCGTTTGACATTACTTCCCAGAATTTGATCCGCGACACTATCGGATGGTACAAATATTTCTAGCTGGGAATCGAACCGGTTTATTTTTCCTTTAGTTCGCCGTTTGACATTACTTCCCAGAATTTGATCCGCGACACTATCGGATGGTACAATTATTTCTAGCTTGGAATCGAACCGGTTGATTTTTCCTTTAGTTCGCCGTTTGACATTACTTCCCAGAATTTGATCCTTATACGCGACACTATCGGATGGTACAATTATTTTTAGCTTGGAATCGAACCGGTTTATTTTTCCTTTAGTTCGCCGTTTGACATTACTTCCCAGAATTTGATCCGCGACACTATCGGATGGTACAAATATTTCTAGCTGGGAATCGAACCGGTTTATTTTTCCTTTAGTTCGCCGTTTGACATTACTTCCCAGAATTTGATCCTTATACGCGACACTATCGGATGGTACAATTATTTCTAGCTTGGAATCGAACCGGTTGATTTTTCCTTTAGTTCGCCGTTTGACATTACTTCCCAGAATTTGATCCTTATACGCGACACTATCGGATGGTACAATTATTTCTAGCTTGGAATCGAACCGGTTGATTTTTCCTTTAGTTCGCCGTTTGACATTACTTCCCAGAATTTGATCCTTATACGCGACACTATCGGATGGTACAATTATTTCTAGCTTGGAATCGAACCGGTTGATTTTTCCTTTAGTTCGCCGTTTGACATTACTTCCCAGAATTTGATCCTTATACGCGACACTATCGGATGGTACAATTATTTCTAGCTTGGAATCGAACCGGTTGATTTTTCCTTTAGTTCGCCGTTTGACATTACTTCCCAGAATTTGATCCTTATACGCGACACTATCGGATGGTACAATTATTTCTAGCTTGGAATCGAACCGGTTGATTTTTCCTTTAGTTCGCCGTTTGACATTACTTCCCAGAATTTGATCCTTATACGCGACACTATCGGATGGTACAATTATTTCTAGCTTGGAATCGAACCGGTTGATTTTTCCTTTAGTTCGCCGTTTGACATTACTTCCCAGAATTTGATCCGCGACACTATCGGATGGTACAATTATTTTTGTGCAAACCACATTGACAGGATAGAAAAATTGCAAAGAAAATTCGTTAAGTCGCTTGAATATAGAACTGGCCACACTTATTCTGATTATTCACTATCAGCCAAAAGACACAAACTGGAATTACTAAAACATCGCCGTCATTATATAAGATGCTGTTTTTCTGTATAAAATAGTCAACTCTACACGTATCATCGATACCCCCCGCTTTATCACAAAACATTTCCTTCCATGTGCCTCGTAGACGTGAACGTATATGCTGTAAAAAACCTTTATTCTCTATAGCCAAGAGTAATGCTTGTTATGTAAGTAATAGTTTCATTAGATGTGCATGTAAATATTGTAATGATAAGCTTGTTGATGTTGATCTCTTTAGTACATCCTTAACAAAGTACAAAAAAGCAGTAGCTGATAAAATTTCTTCTAAGGGTGAGAGTTATTACATTTTAATTGTTCAATATTTTTATGTTTTTTTTTTTCTTTAGTTTTGTTTGTTGTAATAAGGTAACCTTTTGATGATTGTAACCTTAATTCAATTAGGGGGACTATAGGTCTATAAATTATGTTGTTTTTAGCATAATTTACCTTGTAAATTTTTCTTTTGAGTGACTGTTTGTCTCCGAACATTAAAAAAAAATATATGTACAGTGTGTTGTTATTTTTTGAAAATCAGTTGTTTCGATTCTCGATGAGGAAAATTATTTTTTCCAAAATCTAATGATGTAGTTTGGTTTTCATCAAAATCGGCCCCGAGACTTCTTTGAGCATTTTTCGCTATTCCTTACAGTTTCGGATTTGCGCCCATTTGAAAACTTACCTTAGATACAAAATTATCTCTTTAAAAAGTAGTTAAAAAACATAAACCAAAGCGGGTGGTAGGTAAACCAAGTTCACCATTGCAGCCCTAACTGTGGAAGTTCTAAATCATGAAACGTCCACCCACAAGATGAGTTACAGCCATTTTTCAGCATTATCATTTTTCATGTGACAACTTTCAAATTGATGGCTTATTTAGCTATAGTCAGCGCTTAATTGTCCAAAAACTTTACGGGAATATTGTACTGATGTATTTAATGATAGGCTAAAGAGATGTAGTGATATTTCCGGTTGTAAGCATCGGTTTAAGTCCAGATTCCTTTTAAATAACAGTAAAAAGGCACTTTCTGGGCCAGCGCACTTCATCCTAGGTCTCTTAGTGACGACGCTTTTCATTAGGTTCGGTAATAGGCAAGCGTAAGCATATTGTGTTGTATAAACAATATATATTTTTGATAGGTTTGCTCCCTGAGCACGCGATATGAGGGCAATGCTTTGTATCGCCATAGGTTTAATAGCGGGAAAATAAAAGGAATATTAAAAATGAAATTTCCCGTTAACAAACACAATATCAACACATTCCCTTCAACTAAGATCGCAATTCGTATGAACGAGAACACCTTCAGTTTGTTGAGTATTCTCGACTCGAGGACGCTTCGGACTCCTCCGCCATGCTGTTTTGGTTTGTTTTTGTTTGTTCTAGATTTTTAACAGACATACAAGATGCTCTTTCATTTTTTTAGGGGCCGTAGTCCAACAAGGAGCCCTTATAGTTTCGCCATGTCTGTCCGCGGCTTAGCGCAGAGACTATTAATAATAGAAAGCTGTAATTTGGCATGAATATAAATATTTATCACGCCGACAAAATGGTAAAATAAAATCTCGAAAAATTTTTTTTAAGGGTTCCTCTCATACACGTAAACTGGAGATGAATTTTTTTTTCTCGTCTATCCCATAGTGTGCGGTATCGTTGGATAGGCCGTTCAAAAACATTGTGGGTGTGTGAAAACTATTTTTCGATTTAGAGATTCGTTGGCGAAATATTAAGCTTTAAAGTGAAAATTTTAGTTAGAGTGGAGCGTCCCCCCCCCCCCTGCCGGCTAAACGGTTGTTTATAGAAATATGAAAACTTTCACAGAAGTAGTATATATAATGAATTTAAGAGGAAAACTATCACAACTAAGTAGGCTTTACAGGTTTACGAGTACAGGTCGCGCCAAACTTTTGGTCCCTATAAAGATGGGACCAGAAATTTGGGGCGGTAATTTGTATTAGTAGACCAACTTATATGTACCGGGCCACTACGGAACCCTACATTGCGCGTGGCCCGACACGCACTTGGCCGGTTTTTTACTTAGATTTAGTACTCGAAAATGAGTTACTAAAATTCAAAGAGTAATAGTTTTAGAATCCTTAATCAACGTCTTTTTAAATCATCCCACTTGCTAGATAATATAATAAATGAAATTAAATCAACCGACCAAATTTATACTGGAGAGTCGGTTAGTAATCAGAAACTAGGTACACTAATACTTTTGGCCAAATTCTAAAAATATATTTTTTTGTTCCCTTACTAGTTTAAGTACAATTCCTAGTCTAGGGAGTAAGGGAGCAAATTTTTTTTTAATCGAATGTCGCCAAATGGTTAATTGAAGTTTGTTTCTGATCACTTACCGAGTCCCCAGTATGAATTTGGTCGGTCAATTTAATTTCACCTTATACAACGTGAAATTTAAGTCATTTTTTAACGAAAACCGGTGATATTACTCGTCCAACTGAACAACTTTTACTATGGAGCCAACCCTGAAATCGTGAAAAAAACTACTCGACCCAAATGTATGAAACAGCTGATATTTTTTTCACGATTTCAGGGTTGACTTCATAGTAAAAGTTGTTCATATGGACGAGTACTATCACCGGTTTTCGTTAACAAAATTACTTAAATTTCACGTTGTATAATATCTCAATATGTGTGCGTAATTATTAAATTTTCCCAATTGCAAGTAGTAAGTACTTAGAGATTTTTTTTTGTGATTGACTTTATTGCTGTTGGCTTTTTGGCCTTTACGGCTTTACCTTAATAGTGAGGGGGACAGAGAGTACCCAACCTCAAAGTTGTACTTAGAGTATTTTGTATGCATTGTTTTTTATTAGAATCGTTCTTTTTGCTTTGATTATTCCGTGGTTTAAGTTAATTATTCCATGGTTTAAGTCTTAATGCATATTACCCCTAAAACAATAGATCGCAGTCCAGATCGTGGCTCGGATACATTTAACAGATTAATGGCAGTTAGAAGGATAAGCTTACAAACAAACAGGGTATATATTATGTTTTTAAGGTGACTTTTATTTAAATAGCCAAATTCATACTGGAGACTCGGCTAGTGGTCAGAACTAAGGTTCAATTACTAATTGAGTCGAGGTTGCTCTTGAACAAGTATCAAAGCACAAAAAAACGTATTTCGCAAACAGTGTTATTGAACCTTGGTTCTGGACGCTTACCGAGTCTCTAGTATGAATTTGGCTATATAAGCCAAAGTCACCTTATACAAAATGATAGTGGGCGGATGGAAGGATTATCTACTGCACGAGTGAACTATACCGGGTCTCATCACAGCATCATCTTCCGAGGAGCAGGATCGTCTCCCTTCACCGTGAGATATCTCTTTACCGGAATACATTTGCAACACTACCCCCGGTAATGGGATAGAGGAGGTAAAGCTGCGAGTGGCCATACAGGCAGGCAAACTCTCGCCACTCAATACAAGCGAGCAGATTTAATTTACTACTACTACATGGCATGAGCAGCAGCCGGTCCCAGTGTTGCCAAGTTCAGCCTTAAGTTTGTGGCTAAATTTAGATCAAAAAGTTGCTAGATTGGGAGTTTTTTTTTTCGCCAAAAGTGGCTAAGCTAAATAGCTATTTTTATGTACTTGTATGAAACTTCCAAACATTTTAGTAGCTGAACTGACCCGAAATGTTGTTAGATCTAGCCAGAAAGTGGCTAACGTGGCAACACTGGCCGGTCTACCACAGACATACAGACCAAACATTAATAATAAACGCATAGAGTAGACTTGAAGCAATTTTAGCTCAGTGAGTTACGAGCTCTTTTAGATATAAACATTGCTTGTTTCCAAACAAAATATTAGATTAGTTTATAGCATTTTATTTTTAACAAATATGTTTCAAGCATAAGCCAGCCAAAACTACCCATTTTTATATGTTTCTTCGTACAATGTAGCTTGAATGTCACTTGGTTTTTTATGGAAACTTGTCAACACTATTTAATCCTTAGTTTTAGTCTGTATGTCTGTGGTCTACACTCGTTTGTGTGCGTATAGTATATTCCAGGGCAATCAGCACAACGAGTGTGCGAGCACAGCCGATCAAGAGAGACAACATTATTCGCAACGATCGTTTGATACTATGATTTACATACGTAATAATACTTTCTATTCTTTGCTGCAGGTCTACAGGGCATATAAAAGTCGATTTTACTATAAGTTGTTAGGGTGTGAACATAGTCAAAGATGGCACGTGTCCAAAAGGGTCCAGATAACCCTATAATCCAGACTCATGATCTACATAAGAAAATGCTTGAGAAATAGTAAACATTCCTTGGAATGATCACCTGACAGAAGCTTGTATTTTTACGGGATAGTGAATTTTGTTAGATTCCCCTAAATCGAATCTTGGATACGTGCCTTCTCACAAACGTCATTTTCGTAATCACAGATTGTAATGAAGAAAGAAATGGACAGAAATCTACCAATAAACGAAAAAGACAGCGTTATTAATCGCTAATTCGCATAAATCTGTGCTTTTCTTACTTTCGTTTGCGTCTTTTTATTAGGTTAATTTGAAAATATGCGAAAGGGCTCACCACTCATCACGTTTGAGACATAATAATCGTCGCTGAAAAGCGGGTTCACCAAATGTGAACACCTCTGACACCCTTCGGGAGGGTAATGGTTTCTTTTCAGATTGTAATTTTACTTTTCTTCTGGATTTATGCATACTAATATGCTAGTTTGTCTTGTTTACCCCCGCGCCTCACCCCCACTCCCTCTTCACTGTTCCGTGTTTATGGAGTACAAGTCTTACGGTACTGTACCCGCCACATACGAACTGTGATCTTCTGAACGCACGCAGCTTGAGTTGAGGATCAATTGATGTGCGTTAATGAGCAATATCCGATGTGACGTGTCAAGTAGCTAGGGTTGCCACTTCACCATAAAGCTTGACATGAAACGTTTGCGATTTGCCCGCGGTCTACTCTAATCCACGAAGCAGTGATTGTTGTTAGTTTTACCTCTTGACCCCAACTTGACCAAGTTGTTTCATGTTTTACCTGAAACAGAAAAATACATAAAATTCAGTAAAAAATATATATCTTCGCGTACGTTATTATATATGTTTAAAGATTATGACAAACAAATAATTTTATTTGACAGAATATTTTATCCCTTAACCAATTTAATTATATTTAGGATTTTTTATAGAAACCGTTTAATTAATATTTTTTCTGATTGTCATCATCTAAAGTTTCTCATGGGGTCGCGCAAATAGCAATTATGGAATCAGTAATGAAATTTTATCCAACCCTTTACTTTGTTCTTGTCAAGAAAGATTTCCCAAAATTATTATCCATTATAAAAATGCTAGCGCTGCACACAGGAGAAATAGTAAAGAAATAAAGAAAACAATTTTTTGCCAAAAAAGGAAACATATAAATAAATACAAATGTATAAAATAAACGATAATATTACAAGCTAAACTTTAAGAAACAACAATTTAAAAAAACGCTTAATTATATTAATTTACAGCAAACATCGCCCTAAGGCAGAGAGGCGTCGGCGGGCGCACAAAAATTACAATTTTATTTAATTTCTGATGCAAACTGACGAGATTGCAATATTCACCGTACAAAAAGAGACTGCATTAAAACTAGTTAAGTTTTCAAAACGCGCAAGGATCCTTTGCACGGTTTTGTTTGTTAGTGCGTTACCTACGCGGGCTCGGACTGAAAATCAGAGCTGTCGATCTTACTTTGTAAGACTACAGCATATGCTGAGTCTGAACCTTTTGTCTGCCGCGACACATGAACAGGCATGATGACAATTTTTTTTTAAATTAGTCCTTCAGTTACATAATCAGAAAATATTGGACACGTATTTTTTCTTTTTTCAATTAAACAAACAATGATGATCATATAGCCCGCTGAAGTTCCGCGTGACGTCACATCTAGGTACAATTTTACTTGAAAGTGACGTCATTTTCCCCCACTCCCAAACTTTGACGCGCTTTATCTCTGTCATTTTTTGTTTGATTGACAAATACGTGTCCAATATTTTTTGATAATCTAAATGACGGACTAAATAGAATAATATTTTGTTTACCTTGTGTACAAGCCTATTCTTTTAGTTTCAGTCACATTATTTTATGTTATTTTCTTATGTTTAATTTTATAATTCGTTTTTAATTAATTTTAGTTAATTGTGTTGTGGCAGATAATATAATATAATCGTCACGACATGAATCCCCGAGGGGGTGTCAGAGGTGTTACGGTATGAATTGTGAAAATGTGGCAGATAAATAAATGGACATTCATCTTCATCACAACAATCATTGTTGTGTGATTATTTGAGTTATTTTTATTTTATAAATCCCTAGAAAATGCTTATAAGCGAAACCGGTCGGGTGTATTGAAGTATAATAATAATTCTGTGGACAAGTACAAGTGTCTTATCTAACAAGATGTATAATAACTTCCACCAAGCGCCGGCAATAACAACCATCAACAAATGGACATTCTATTTTATTATATTCTAGAGTCGTTTTACAAAGTTCACGAATGCAGTAAAGCGGCAGCCCTAGACCTCAACAATCTAGACAGACAGCACATATGCTAGCTTCTAACAAGATGTGTCTATTTATTCAACCGGAGATCCATTTTCAGGATCTTGAAAGTTCTCGACATTTGCTGACAACGAGTATTAATTGGTGTCTGAATTTAGAACGATAATACAAACATATTTCCATATGCTACGATCCTGACACACCTCTTCTATGACAAGCTCCTTAATTCCGGGTGTTTTTGAGTTTGCCCTTCTTCCGTAAGTATGTCGCCAATTTGGTTAGCATAGGATAGGATAGGAATTTGATTTTTCAAAAAATCGGTTATGTGCGAGTGGGACTCGCGCCCCGACGGTTCCGTACCATTTAATTAAAAGACTTAAATGATTTGAATAAAAACTGCAAACTTGTCAGTACCTAGAAAATGTACGAAACAAAACTGCAAAATTAAGTTGGTCGAATATTCGGGTACGTAACCCTAAATCTGTATTGAAAATCGGCGTTTTCAATATTTGTTGTTTAAATGCAGAATATGGCACATAATATACAGAAAATTACAAATTATTAACTAGTAGTTTTTAGGATAGACCCCGAAACAAAAAAAATGTCTAAAACTGTCAATTTTGATGGCAACCTATTTCTTCATTTTTAGAGATAAAAAAGTGTATTTTTACTTTTAGACAATGACATCCTACAAAAAAGACAAGAAAAAAAAATCGGCTACTTTTTCATGGAATTAATTTAATAGGAAATAAAAGATTTTTTCAAATAGTTGTTTATTTCTGCTCTATCTTTATAATTTCGCCATGTGCTAGTTGGGCTCACGCACAATAACCACCACACGACGCGGAACCCTAAAAACGGCAAAACACGGCGCTTTGTTTTTTTTTTCGCATTGATGTTATAATGTTTGAGGATTCCGCACCTATACTGTACCCGTATTATGTGGTGGTACGGAACCCTTCGTGAGCGAGTCCGACTCGCAATTGGTCGGTTTTTATATACCGGGTGTAAATAGAGTGCTACCATTAAATTAAACCACATATTCTACCGACCCTACTGAACCACTTTTCCCAAGAGTCATACCCGCGGACACCCTTAGTTTAGGAAATAATTGAGTTCCAAACAAAAATGCGTGAATCCTAACGCACCGAGATACGGGCGAGTTTAGAGAGAGCGTGACGGGTGTCCGCGGGTATGACTCTTGGGAAAAGTGGTTCAGTAGGGTCGGTAGAATATGTGGTTTCATTTAATGGTAGCACTTTATTTACACCCGGTATAAGGTCCAACAATTCAAAGTGAAAAAATTTAAGAGATGATAGGGTAACCCTAATAGACGACCTTCCATCGAAAAAATTTTTTTTGTTTTCACCTTTTCCTAGAAATTTTGTCAGCTGTTTGAACCGCTTTGTACTGGGAAACGAAAAAAATATTTGACCTAAAAGCTTTTTTCTTCTGGATTGTGATCACCGATACATAATTTACTCTAGAAATATTTTCACTTATTACTGGGGGACCTTAAAGATCGCTACAAATTTCAGGCCTAGCCCTCAATTCTGACACGTGCGCAAAAAATGCTAAGGCAGATTGCGGGTGACTTTAAAAGGGATACTGTAGGAATATGTATTGATTTTTTGTATTGAAATCTTATAGTGAGCATTCCTTATATCCTTTAGTTTTAATTTGATGTGGTTTAGTCACTCTAATTTTAATCACATGGAATAAATTAAACTTTAAATAAATATCTAACTAATGACTGATATTGCGAATGCGCAATAATGCCGGAATAGCCGCCCAGGATGGCGAGTCTCGCACATGCGACAATTTGCGAAGGCCGAAAGCGGGTGATTTTTAGAAGCTCTTTATGAAGAAACGTATCAAACTTTTAAAATATTAACCTGTTGTCCGTATTCATAACATGCTTTACGTGTCTTTTAAGGAGTTATAGTTAATAGAATTATCATCACACGGCATTTATGACGCGATAAACAAAGGCGTATGAAAAGCAAAGCGTGTGAAAATTTGGGCGAGAATCGCCGTTCTGGGCCAACAAATTCAGATAAATGCTTACTCAAAAACTGTTCGAGATAATTATAATATCTAGAGTAGCTCCTCAATTCTTACGAACATGATAATTTTCTTGATAAAATTTCTGGAAATCATCGAGCTCGAAATTTGACCCTGCAAAATCAGAATCAAGTGTTTCAAAGTAATGAATAATCTTCTATTAATTCCTTTACATTTCACCATTTCAGACACGTTATCCAATTAATCAAAAATCACCCTTATTTCAAGTCGATAAGAGTGGAGTAATGTGTGCGATTGTTTTGATTTATAACTTAATTAATTAGTGGAAGAGATCTTGTACTAATTGTTTACAAGTTCGTAGAGTGGCAAGATTAATTAGCTGAACACTCCAATCTTAAGGCTCAGCAGTACCCAAGTTCAATTTTAGTACGGAGACGCTTTGAAATCCAGGTACTATTTTAATTTTTGAACCTCCAAATGGGCGCAATAGTTTACTGGTTTTATTTTAATATAACTTTTGCACATATTTTATTTAAGAGCCATTCCACCAAATTACGATTTTTGTATGGGATGCCTTTATGGTCTAGCTAGCTTTTGGCCGCGGCTCCACCCGCGTTTATTTGGTTTAAAGACATGCTTTTTTCCGGAATAAAAAATAGCCTATGTGTTAAGTTACGGTATAAGCTATAACCATTCTACATTTCATCCAAATCCATTCTACCGTTTCAGCGTGAAAGAGTAACAAACATACACACACACACTCACACACACACACACACACACACACACACACACACACACACACACACACACACACAAACTATCGCATTTATAATATTAGTGTGATTAAATGAATGGATTGTCAATAAAATTGCAGAATTCGATTGGTCAAAAATCATGTAACATGAAAATTGTAATTATCAAATCAAATCAAATCAAATCAAAATAATTTATTTCGGATAAAAATCCATATTTTAAACATTAAAATTATAAGACAAACAATTATCCTTTATGCAATACAAAAAATCGAGGTAAACTGGAGATATTAATCGGAATAACTAAAAAAGTTTCTTTTTTCAATCTTTTCCCTAAGATCGTAAATTAGTCGCTGAAAACTTTAAATTTTCGCATAAAAATCTGAACCGCCCCACGAGCGTTCAGTTCACCGTTCAAAACTGTAGCGTGAACCTTAATTTTAGTATTCTGTTAATAAACGGAAACTCAACTAACGAAGTCTACTTTGTGAAAATTTATTAAGATACCGGAAAATATGATATGACTCACGTAAAGTATTAATAATACGTAATAAAGTAACAAGTGAGTACGCCGTACACTTGATACTATAAATACTAATTAAGTATATGTGTACTATGTGGCCTTAAAAGATAATTCGGTATTAAGCCTTATCATATAATTGATTTTAAGGCTTAACTTGCCGGCTGAGCCATGTAAATGATAAAACCAATTCAATCGCGTGGGTAGGATACCATATTAACTCCAGTCTAGACAAAAACAGTCTCCAGACATATTGAAAAATAATAAATTGACATGAAATATGAAATTCATATCTTCATTTCGAGAAACCTTTACGATATTCACGATAAACAATTGTTAGATAACATCTCTGAATGTTATAGGATAACGTACGTTTGAAGAGGAACCTTATGTCGTAAGGCGTAAGTTAGAATTTTGATTGACAATTTAGTGAAGATGTGCGAGTAATATATCAAAGGAATATGTTATCGTCAAATAACCCGGCTAATAACACTTGGTACTAAACAAGTGTTTTGTGGTAGTGTAACAATATTATGGATACGGCATTATTGAACATTTTAACACCTGGAATTGTCGGCACTCACATAATCAATATCTTGATATAAACACTTGTACTGTTTCACTGATATAAACTTTAATTACTCGAACCGGTTTCGCTTTACGGTATTTTGAAATAATCATAAAAACTGAACGAAATAACTATTAATAATACGCCTGACGCATCCTTAAGGGTCTATTCTCCGGATTCGTAATTATTTTCTAACCAAATCATAAGGAAGAATTATATTCTAAATATTATTATTAGAGTGCATTGCAAACCAGAAAAGATATTAGAAACAAATGTAAAGACAAGAATTTGAAAAAATTCCTCGGGCCAGGATTCGAACCTGCGACCTCTTGTTATCAAGACAAGCGCGCTACCGACTGCGCCACCGAGGTACTTACCTAGACTGTTGAATTTTTCCACCATACTTGTCCACTGAATATTTTGTAACTATTTGATCTAACCAGCTTGTAATGCACATACTGAACGCTCACGAGGGCGTTATGTGATTTCTCACCTTGTTCTTAGACAGTTAAGAAATTCACAGTTCTCATTAACTAAGATTATGTTTTTATTGCGAAATCCGTCGTTTTGGAATACTCTTAATATTATTATTAGAGTGAATTACAAGCGTAGCAACTCAGTTGTGGTCCTGACCAAATGTAATGCTATTTCATTTCGCTACTGTGCAAGCTCGATGAAACTTGCGAAGGCAATACAATCGCACTGATTTATTGCAGACACAAAATTGAAAACATGTATCAGGAGAAACAAGATTTTTACAATACTGTAAAGGTTTTCAAACATATTATTAGTTAAAATTATTCTAGATAACATTTTCTACTCGAAATTAGTGTAATTTTTTCGATTTTTTCTAATACAATAAAAACACATTCGGCAACACTTTCGGTTAATAAAACCTTGAATTCTCATTTTTTCTCCCTATTTGGCATAGATCTAAATAATGTCCACCGAATCTGTCTAAAATATTATAAAAAAATTCCACAGACACCTCACAATCGTGTAATAAGGTTTGCGCGTGATGGCCGTTCTTAAATATTTAAACAGTTAATGCGTTTTTTTTTGTTGTGCGAGAGTGTCTACAAATCGAGAGATGAATACTAAACAATAAATCCGTATACCAGCAAAAACCTGTTTTAGAGTGAAGCTAACCTCTGATTAAAATATAAATTGATACTGAAACATAAAGTGCCGCGTTGACTTGACGGCATATCTTTACTTACCTTTCCCTTAATAATATCCATACAGCCACATTATAATTAATTTCAGTTTTCGGCTTTGTAGTTGAGATCAATTTAATAAGTGTGGTTTCACGTGTAATGAGGCGCTAAATGGCGATCAAATTGATCAATCAGCTATTTGGCTGAGGTTTCCTCAAATAGGAGCGAATTATATTATCAAGGATGTTTGCTGTTTCATATTTCACAGAACCGAAGATTTATTTGCAACTAGCTTTTGCCCGCGGCTCCACCCGCGTATTATTCGGTTTAACGACAGGATTTTTCCCGGGATAAAAAGTAGCTTATGTGTTAAGTTAAGGTATAAGCTATATCCATTCTAAATTTCATCCAAATCCGTTCAGCCGTTTCAGCGTGAAAGAGTAACAAACATACACACAAACACACACAAACTCTCGCATTTATAATATTAGTGTGATATTCGAAGGGGTGCTCTGTGACTTAGTGGTTAGAACTTGACTTCTAATTTGGAGCTCCCGTGTTCAAATCCTGTACGGAATTTTCTGCGTCCTTTGATTTATTTGTGCCCGAAGTACGGCGATAGGGCTAAGATGCATCACGCGGAGACATAATAATCGTTGGTCAAATGTGTGTACCTACGAGTGTGTCCAATCGCTTTTTTCTTGTGTTATTTGTATATTAGCACTATTATAAAGTAGATTTAACTTGGTTATGCCCCAAAAAAGCGTAAAGTTGAGCCCTAAAGTTGAGCCCCAACTTGGATTTAATTCGCGGTGAAAATTTTGTCCGAATTTTCGTCGACTCCCGCGGGAAACAAGCCGTGAGGATATATAAAAAAAATACAAATTGAGATCTCTTATTCCAACAAGAAACCTAAATTTCACTTAAAGTATCTAATAAAAAATGATAAGACTTTTTCATAAAACAATAACAAAAGTAGCAAATATACCGTGAAAATTAAACCGCGCTGGAAATTCTAACGAGCAACTGGCAACCACGTTCAAATTTCGAAGTGGCGCGGCTAATTCAAATTTAGAATTAGAGAACTCGCGCTAATTTAGAATTTAAACATGGAACACCATTCTCAGAATCGTCGTTGTCACGTGACGAAAGACCGCATATTTCGCTATTATGCAAAATCAGCATAATCGTGTTAAGAGAAGCGACGCCATTAAGCGTTGAAAATGTGTTTGACGTGTAATTTCATTATTTTATTGCGGGTAACAATTGAATTATTTTATGGCACTCTCGGTCGAGTTTTGGCGGGAATTTGATTATTATGCTCATTTTTGCATCATTCCGCGACTGGATTGAGGATAATATAATTTGGCACTCGCTTTTGTGGATTCTCGTGTAAATTATCTTATAATTTACTGTTTTTAAGTTACTACCACTCTGTCCTTAGACGCGTTTTGTGAGACTTGGTTACAATTAAAAACGTCACTGTAGAGCTTTTTATAGTCAAAGTGCAATAATTTTCGTGCAAGTGAAAACCGCATTAAAAAACCGGTCAAGTGCGATTAGGACTCGTGCCCTGAGGGTTCCGTACCATTCTGATAAGTTAAATATTTTGAATAAAAATTACAAACTGATCATTACCTAGAAACTGTACTTGTGATATAAAACAAAACTGCAAAATTAAGTTGGTTGAGTATTCAGGTACTTAACCCTATATTAGAAATCGGCATTTTTACTATTTGTTGTTTAAATAGAGTATATATGCACATAATATATAGAAAATTCCAAATTCCTAACAAGTGTAGTTTGTGATAGGCCCAAACAAAAATAGCCTAAAACAGCCAACTTTGATGACCACCCATTTCTTTATTTATAGAGATTAAAAAATATATAATTTGTACTCTACTCAATAAGTTCTAGACAATGACACCCTAGGCAGTCGAATGGGCAACATAAAAAAAATTTTTTTTTAGCTCTTTTTTCGTGCCCCCCTAAAAATATATATATTTTTTTTATTAAAGATTCGGTCATGGGCCAACATCCTACATAACATATCCAAATTTCAGGTCTGTACCTTATTCCGTCTGCAAGCTAGAGACCCGTGACATACCCGGACGGACAGACAGCAGAGCGACATTATAGGGCTCCGGGGTAACTATTGTAACAATCTGTACTCCAGGTACGGAACCCTAAAAACGTGCACACCCACTGTATTTAATTTGTCCACCAGATTATTCATGTAGATAGAGACAGTTATTTACATAAAATGGCGTGTGTATCTTTTGAAACACGACAATGTAGCTGATTCTGAATTCATAACTAATCTGACAGTACTTACATTAAAGTCTTCACTGTAAAATAGTTTTTAAGCAAACGAAATAAAATCTATTTCACCAAGCAAATGCAAACAACATCCGGCCAAAATTCTTGTATTTTCCACTTTGGCCGGAAAATATGAAAACTACACACGGTGAGTCCCGTACCTACTCCTTTGTACCTAGCATAGTAGACTATATCGAGCTTTGACAGCTCGATATACACTGTATGTCCCTCTCTAAGACATAGACATAACTTTATTGGTAATATTCATTACAAGTCAACTAT
Organism: Ypsolopha scabrella; assembly: GCA_910592155.1. Classification (NCBI taxonomy): domain Eukaryota; kingdom Metazoa; phylum Arthropoda; class Insecta; order Lepidoptera; family Ypsolophidae; genus Ypsolopha; species Ypsolopha scabrella. Next base: position 15,130,171 of record OU342987.1, read on the forward strand.
TTTACAAATTACAAACTATTTAAATTGGAAAAATCAGAAACATAAAAACAAATCAGAATTATTAAATATTGACAGACAAAAAGACACAAAGAAAACATATTTAAAAACATAATAACAGAAAGAAAATAAATTACAAAATGGAAATTATATGTATTAATCAAAAAATTCATTATAGCTATATGATCTCTCGACTAGCAAAGATTTTAATTTAGCTTTAAAAATGGAGAAAGTCTGAGCACTTTTGATGTTTTCTTGTAAATTATTATATACTATTGGCCCCGTGACATTTATTGTTTTAGCCGTTTTTTCCAATCTACGTGTGATACCCGCTAGATTATTGCCATGTCTTGTGCTTGGTTTGTGTTCACCAACTTTACGACACAAGTCGAGATTTTCTCGAACATACAAAGATACATGTAAAATAAGTAGGGAGGGCATTGTGAGATCAACAGAGTGAGACAGAGCACTGTATCAAGCGCTATTGAGCTCGATATGGTTTGCTATGCTAGACTAGCAGGAGGCCTAACCTTACATAAAATTAAAATAAAAAGCTACGAGCGCGCGGCCCTGCAAATATAGGCGTAATGGGCATGTTTTGTGTCGCTTGTCTCACTCGCGCCACTGTCGAAGCTTGTCGCTCCATCTCTGTCGTTCGGTGGCGCTTGCTCCATTTTTCAGTTGACGATTTAAGAACGTACCGCTTTTGTTATATCAATCGGCCTAACATGGTGCCACTTTAACACCATTTGACAGTAAATTCCATATATTTGTGTACTGTCGAATGGTGTTTAAATGGTGTTACCATGGATACAGTGGCAACCATGTAGGCTTACTACTCGTTATAATGTTTAATAGTGAAAAAATCTTGAACGTGACTAAAAAGCCGTTAGCGGCTACCTTGGTTTTAATTTTATTCGACCACTAGGGTAGGTTGCGACGACGAGCAAAGCGAAGAGGAGCGGTTAGGTTGACATGTAAGTACATATAAGGGAGCCGATGGAAGCGGAGCGGAGCGAGGCGACCCCCGTAGTTTTAACAGAATTCACGATATGCAGAAAAAAACCATTTTCCGAGCACTTTCCGATGACTAATATAATTAATTCAATAATTTATAAAATTAAAGGGCCGCTTCCCTTTTCGAACTGTACATTGCAAATTGAACTTCATTAGTTCGTGCTAAGAAAGATATTCCAACAGCTTACTAATGACTTACGGACCTGTTCAATCATTTTAAAAATTAAATGACCGCTAACGGTCCTTTAGTCACTCCGAAAAATCTTACTTTTGCATTTTCTCGGGGGTCCATATCGTGCAATGGATAAAAGTTAACAATAAAAGTCTTGATTTAACTGAATACATGAACAGCTGAGACTAGTATTGGAACGGTTTGCTTCGGTGTCTGTCTGTCCACGACACTCGTATCAGTTAACATTAACGGCTATTTTTATATTCTAAGGCTATTTGGCATATTTGGTGAAGAGTTAAGGCGCATGCCCACGCTAAATTAGCAACTCGATATGTGTCCGTACAAAAATCGACGGAAACGACATTGAAGTAAAATATCAACGCGTACTTGTATTGCAAAGTGGCTGTTTCGATGAACGCTGCGTCTCCGGATAGCGCAAAACAGGAGAAAATAATACTTTTTACGTAGATGCGATTGGCCGTAAAAAAATGTTGAACAATAGTTTTGTAGATCTATAAATTGTCTCTAGTATGGAGAAAGAATCATTAAAATCGCTTCAAGTATTCTGAAGGAGTAGGAAAATTCTTTTGTAAGTCATGGGAAACTTTCGATAACTTTCGTTTATTTTTTGTCAAAGGAGGAGAAAATAACCGTCGTGAAAAATGTGATCTAAAACGGCCGTCATATTAAAAACTCATCTAATTCCAAAATAATAAATAAAAACACCTCAATCGCTTTTTCTGAGCGGCGCGCTTCCGCTAAGCAGGATAAACATGAGAAAGATGAAAGCGTTGGAGCAGGACAGATTTCTCTGGATAACCTCGCCTTAAGTATAAAACATCGCGGAAAAAATAAAGAAAATATTTGATGACGTCACTTTATTTCTATTCCCTACCGGCGCAACACGGCCTCAGAATTTTTTTATATCTCTGTGACCTGTGTTGGAACAATAATAGTACATTGTTCACCGAGTGGAGAAAGAGGCCGATTATCGCACTTTCTCCCGAGTGATATATAGTGCTTTATATCACCTGCAAGGAAAATAAAAACAAAATCTTTAATTAAAGTTTATATTAAAATTATTACAGTTATTGAAACTCAGTGTTATACTTTTCCCATATAATAACTGCTTGGGCAGTTTCTTTTAACTTTGGCGGCTTCACCCATTCTTCTATATCACTACTAGACGACATTTTGAGTTACTTTTAATAAAGATACAACCAAAGAAACAGATTGATGACTCGCGTTCGATTTGCAGTTTTTAATTTCTTTTTTTAATTATGTACATAAATAACAAATCGCCAGTATTATTTTGCAAATTTAGACATTAAAACTTTTTGACTTTTACTTTTTTCATTTTTTTATGATCATAAATAGCAAGTGGCCAGTATTATTTTGCAAACTAAGACATAAAAACTTTTAGTCTTTTGGCATTATTGTTCAAGCTAGGTTATGTATCAAGAAGTTTATACCCTTTTTAATGTAACATTTATGCTTATCGTACGGATGTTGTCAACAAATTAAAAAAAAACAGCACGTTAACAATGGATTTTCATATACTTTTTCTGCCCGCTCAGCAAGTTAACAATGGATTTTCATATACTTTTTCTGCCCGCTCAGCACGTTAACAATGGATTTTCATATACTTTTTCTGCCCGCTCAGCAAGTTAACAATGGATTTTCATATACTTTTTCTGCCCGCTCAGCAAGTTAACAATGGATTTTCATATACTTTTTCTGCCTGCTCAGCACGTTAACAATGGATTTTCATATACTTTTTCTGCCCGCTCAGCAAGTTAACAATGGATTTTCATATACTTTTTCTGCCCGCTCAGCACGTTAACAATGGATTTTCATATACTTTTTCTGCCCGCTCAGCAAGTTAACAATGGATTTTCATATACTTTTTCTGCCTGCTCAGCACGTTAACAATGGATTTTCATACATTTTTTCCGCCCGCATATTGGTATGACAGCAATGACGTATATTCATTCTCCATCGTTTTTGATAAAGTAAAAAGGAACTTTCCAATCAGGTGTAGTATAAAGAATTTTGTATTTGTGTTTGTTTGTTTTTGATGACGTCAGATGTAAGTCTTCGAAGTGTCTAACGAAGCGTATTTCTAAACGGGCATTGTGTACACTTAACAGACTTTTATTTGTTCGACGAGTAAGAAACTCCATAAAAGCACACTTTATCGTGCTCCCGAAGTTCAGAGCCAGTAATAGTGCACGTTTGAGGAGTCTAAAACTCCTGTACAGGTGGATCTCTCGACACTTGTCCGACGCTAGCTGAGAGCTCGTGACGTCATCTCCCGCGAGAGTATGCAACACGTATTTATGAACACTCTCTTTGTATGTTTGTTGTGATAGTTATTGTGCAACACAGGTTGGAAAAAATGCAATAAATACTAGCTGAATTTTATGGCGCGAAAATCAATCCTTATATTTAGACAGAGAAAACATGGCTGATATTTTTATATGACATTACCGCGTCATCATTCTTTCTTCTAATCAAACGTACATAAATGAAAAAATTATAATGGTCATTTAAGCTTGGTCCTGACCACTTACCGAGTCTCCAGTGTGAATTTGGCTACATAATTAGAAGTCAGGCCCTCTCCTCGGTCAGGCTTCAGCCACAATGAAGTATAAAAAAATTAAAGTACCTACCAACCTTAATCTAACCTATCTATGTTAAACAGTTAAGGTATAAATAGGTTAGATTTAGATTAGTATGCACTTTTTTATTTATTTATATTTTTTTATAATTTATTGTGACTTTGTGACTGATGCCGGACCCAAGAGAGGGCCCTAAATATATCTCACTCTCAAATTTAATGTATATCGAGATATATTTTGTAAATCATAAACCCCAATACATCTCAACGCGTGGAATTAAGTATGTTTACACATAACGCCTACGGCCCGCGCTCTAATTATACAAGTGTCTGAGGCATGTCCGCAGGGCTTAGTTGAGACACAAACTGACTCGTGTGCCCGCCAAGTCATTAGGGCATAAACAGATTAAGGGGGGCTTATTCCAATTTTGTCTCTTTTCAAATCCATTTTAAGCCATCAAATTGTAACATTTAGAGTCTGAAAAAAATATATGTTTTAGATACATCTTTTCTCCAGTGTTATTTACGGTTCAATTTTCGATACGATAAACTTCGCTCGATCGAAAAAAAATCTGAAACTTGGTCGATTTTTCAAGATTTTTTCATTTTGTGCAAGGTGTACTTAACCAAATTGTATGAAAATTACAGATAATTAAAGAAAAGGTACTTTAGTAACTATTTTCGCGGTTACTTTTTTGATAAATATAATCGTTTTTTTTCTTTAATTTAAAAGGAAAAGTTGACTGGCGAATACTCGCGCCAGCAGCATTCAGTCGGCTGCTAGCCGTTGTCGACGCAAGACCTGTGTCAGTTTTCTGAGCCCCGTTCCCCCTCGCCTCTAAGCTTCGAAGCTATTCGTTGTGTGTAAATATATTATGAGTAAGATAGAGTTGTGTGTACGTAGATAAATTGTATATATATTAAATCGTATGTAGATAACATTATTATTAGTCAGATAAATCCTAAAATAATCGTGTAAATAAAAATTATTTAGCTTTAGCTTGGATGTTCTAAAAATGGGAATTGAAGAAGAATAAAGTGTCAAATCTGAAATCGCGGAAGCTAAGAAAACTAAATGGGTAAGTGTACTTTGGATAAATTTATTAGTTTAGGGCACATTTAAGTATCAGTGCATCTAAACCAGTTTTATGGTTATCTTTGTTCGAACTTCAAGATACCAGGTGTATCAGTGACCTGCTTTCAAACTGTAACCAGATGGTTTACTGATCGTACAGAACAACTTTGTTGTATGATATGATATTTGAAATTACGCGGAAAAACTTTAAGTGACCAGTACAAATATAACAGTACAACAGTAAAACATCACAATACTTACTCTTGCAGTCACAAATGCGATTGTATCCAGGTGGTATTATTTTTTTGTAAACATATGTACGTACGAGTAGTATATTACCAGAAGACTAAATTAAATTTGTTAATTTCAGCTCATATCCTTTTTAGAGTTCTCTAACTAACCATATACTCTTATATTTTCGCTATGTTCGTCTGTCTGTCCATTCTGTAAGCCGGCACTCATCCTATCTCAGACGGATACTGTAGCTAAACTTATTTTGAAATCGACCATTTCTTTGCAGACGTGCAAATTTCACAACATAAAATATTGCGTACTGCGTATAGTCGAAGATTATATAGAGTATTTTTATTTTTATAAATATTAAGCTCGTGATTTGCAATAAATCCTACTTCCTACTAATATTATAAATGCGAAAGTTTGTGCGTGTGTGTGTGTGTGTGTATGTTTGTTACTCTTTCACGCTGAAACGGCTGAACGGATTTGGATTAAATTTAGAATGGATATAGCTTATACCTCAACTTATCACATAGGTTTTTTTATCCCGGAAAAAAGCATGTCGTTGAACCGAATAACACGCGGGCGGAGGGCAAAAGCTAGTAATAAATATTTTGATATTTTATATTTTTCAGAGAGTCGGAACTGGTGCCACGTAGCATTGAAGCTGATGTCCCTGACAACTCCATTGTTTCCCTGGATCCGGTAGAACCTATCACAACTATTGGGTTAGTTACTACAGGTCATTTTCAGGTCACTTCCTAAAGTCCCTTGTCTATATTTTAATTTTTAGGTGGACCGAACCGGAAGTGGAGATCCCTACACAGAAAAAAATCTCAAATTGATTAACTTTTTTACCCCGTACTGAAGAAATTCTTCTATAGTTTTTACTTTTGGTTTCAGAAAATCCCAAGAAATTACCGAACCTTTAGTGATAAAAATACGAAGACGAAGTATTACCAGGTACAGGGACAGCTTCACGTGACGGAACGGCGATTGTGTCTCTTCGGTATTTGGGTGGGAGAAAATGAACCTGTACATATTGAAAGGATTACGAGAGATGAAAATTTTTGGCTGACGAAGATGGGAAAAAAAAGTAAAATTTTAAACAAAATGTTTATTACCGGAGATAGTAAACCCACGGCATATATGTGGGATGCCTATAAGAACTCTGACTTTGCTTGGTAATGAAAATAGGTGTGAGAAAGAAAACGCAGAGCCTTTACCTATCTCACAGCAACAATCAAGCTATGATTATTCGCTACCGGGACCTAGTACACGTATAATTGATTTCTAATTTTGTCAATGTTCCGAAAGTTTATGAGATAATTTATTGGCGTGTTCACAAAAAAATATATAAAATTAAAATTAGCTAATCGATTGAGTTTTCAGCGAAAAGGTAAATTCACGATTTTTGTGAATGGTTAAAAGGTCGCCTACCTATTTTCATAATATTGGTATGTCGAAAACATTATTCGATTTTTCTAGTAAAAGATTGTTCGTAATTTTCTTCGCTTTTCTAGAATGTCAGTGGAGTCAAATTATAAAACGTTTGACCCACATTTACGCAGTAAATAAATAATTAAGTTCCCCGTAAACTGTGGCGCTAAAATTCAAAAGTCCACCACACACGCGCCCTAGTGCGCGCCGCCAGTCATAGATAATGTAAGAGCGAAAAAAAATTAACTGTAACCTTCTTATTGCCGAAATATTGTTTTGTACGTATTACATAATATTATAAGATTAGAATTGATAAGTTTACAGATACCGATTTGTTTAGTTGTTCTTCGACGGAGTTCACAAAAACTGCTTTAAATATAATTGGTTACCAATCGCATTAGGTGTAAGCCTGTAAAGATTGTATAGCATAAAATGTATAGTGAAATTAAATCAACCGACCAAATTCATACTGGAGACTCGGTTAGTGATCAAGAACTAGGTTCAGTCATCCTTTTGGCCAATTTCGGAAAATAAATGTTTTTGCTGCCTTACTGGTTGGACTAGTTTAAATACAAATCCTAGTGCAGGCACTACGGGACAAAAATATTTTTTTTTTCGAATTTCATCTGGAGGGTCATTAAACCTTGTTGCTGATGACCAACCGAGTCTCCAGTATGAATTTGGTCGGTTGATTTAATTTCATCTAGTATATATAAATATAAATATATACATATTTATTATAATATCAAATGTTCGTATTACAATATCATACCTCATTGGTATTAGTTATTAAAACCTTGGACATGAATGTATGGTATAAGTCCCTGTTGCCTTCCTACTTGAAAAGAGGAACCAGAAACATTTTTTATAGTTTGTGTACATATTAAAATGAAATAAATAGTGTTATAAAAATATTAAGGAATTATTATTTAACGGTATATTACTTCTACGTCTACCCTCTTAAACACATGGTAGAAAGGTAAAGTTGATTAATATACAATATAACGTATTTTATTAATGTAGGAATATGGTGTTCAAGTGTATTATATTTTTTCTTTTTGAATGTATATGTAGTGGACTTTAAGTATATAAATAAATAAATACATATAAATGCCACGTTTAAGTTATAACAATCTGAAATTTATATATATTATTTCGGGTCCTATCTTGATCTTGTCATTTATGTATATTTTATTTTATTATTTACTCATAGCTCTACCTTTATTTAAATTTTTTGTCCGATGAAGTGAATTCCCCTAAATTTACAAAGTAGCGCTGTTAGCAAGAATAGTTTATTTGGTTAATTTATGGGAATCAATTATTAGTACGAAGTACATTTACTGCCCAAGCCCATTTTAATGTGTGGCGGTTCACGCGAAGTCGCGTCGCTCGGGCGCATCGCAATAAAATACGTCGCGGTCAACTGGCGGGGGCGGAGGTAGCGATAAATGCCTACAGGGCCCGAATAACCTGCCCTTAATATAGGTAGTCACAAGTGTGTATTGGTCGACTACGTGGACATAGCAGTAGAAAGGGGGTTATAGCTCCCAAAGGTGGGCAGAGATAACAGAAACTATTACTCTTCGTTTGCTAAAATCCGTAAAAGCCCCGATCCACTTTTTGAGTCCTTTAATAAGGGCTTGGCTAGAGACATAATAAAGCCGATTTTTTTAAGCTAAGAAATTTACTAATAAACGTAATTTTAAGTGACAGCACTATATTTTGCTATTCTGAAGGGCACACCAACTAAAATTAGCAAGTCTTTTAAATGCTCTTAAATCAAACTAATTTTTTTAAATTTAATCAAATGACAGCTCTAAAATGTGCCTTGAAATTACCAAAACAAATTAAAATCACTAAGTTGAGTCAATTATGGCTGGCAAACTAAAATTTTAGTTTGACGTTTATACAGTGGTGACTTGAAAATGGCTCTTCGTTTTAACCATACTTAAGTATAATTTTATGTATGTCAAACTAAAACTAAAGCCTTCAAAATCGGCTTTAACGACATCGTATAAAGTCATTAATATTAAGCTAAGAAACTTACTAAAAAACGTAATTTTAAGTGACAGTACTAGATTTAGCTATTCTGAAGGGCACAAACTAAAATTAGCAAGTCTGTTAAATGCTCTTAGATCAAACTATTTTTTTTATATTCAATCAAATGACAGCTCTAAGATGTGCCTTGAAATTACCAAAACACGTTAAAATCACTAAGTTGAGTAAATTATGGCTGTCAAACTAAAATTTTAGTTTGACGTTTATAAAATGGTGAGTTGAAAATGGCTCTTCGTTTTAACCATACTTAAGTTTAATTTTATGTATGTCAAACTAAAACTAAAGCCTTAAAAATCTGCTTTATTATGCTGTCAAAAAATTAGCAAAGTTTTTTTGAATCCATCTTTTTAGCCATTGCAGTAAGCTTAGTTTATATTTAAACGAAATAAAGAAATAGAAAAACTAATGAACATATTTGAGAAATAAAAAGTACAAGAATTGGTGAATAATTTATAAAAGTAAGTTAAGATGTAAGAGCTTTTTGCAAAAAAGAAATGTTAGACATTAACTTTAGACACCAAGAGCTATAGCCGATATACTGCTGAGCAGTATGGCTTAAAAATTGTAAAAACAAGCATGTTTTGTCTTTTGGTAAATAAATCACACTAATATTATAAATGCGAAAGTTTGTGTGCGGGTGTGTGTGTGCGTATGTTTGTTACTCTTTCACGCTGAAATGGCTGAACGGATTTGGATGAAATTTTGAATGGATATAGCTTATACCCTAACTTAACACATAGTCTTCTTTTTATCCCGGAAAAAAGCATGTCGTTAAACCGAATAACAGGCGGGTAGAGCCGCGGGCAAAAGCTAGTAATAGGTATACAATACAGGTTGAAAAAATTCCTTTTTGGTTCGATTCCCGGGTGAGACAAGCGAATTTTAGAAGATTTTTGAATGCAGTTTTGTTTCTTTAAAAAAATAAAGGAATGTTTCCTTTCAGTATAATGAGCTAACTAGAGGATTTAAGGTAGTTCCCCCCAGGGCCCTTAAATTTTTTCCATCCTGTATATCTAAAAGATGATATTCCACCAAGAACCATCAATCGAATCCATCTTTACTTTTGTACTTTTCGTGACACACAGCGGAGCCTAACAAAATTGCTTTTATCCTAAAAATACAATAGAACTTGTACAGGAAACTGCTAATATTTGTCCGTGAGATACATAGCATGATACCCTCGTGTTTATAAACTTAAATACAGCTTAGTTCCCGCTGATTAGTGGCCGTCTGCACGCAAAACCTACTTTCTGTCAACAAGTGAACTACCCGAGTATAAAGGTCTACTATTTAGTAAGCGGCGACACAGTCTATGGCGGCGGCGATGTCAAAGTTTGAAGAACAATACTAGCTTTTGACCGTGGTTTCGATCCTGTGGAAGTGTCTTTTAATCAATGTATAATGTGTAAGCCAATCGTATTCAAATTCAATTGTCATATTATGCCTATTTGGCTTGGCAAATAAATCCGTTTGGCAACTGAAATCGTACGTTTTTGGTTGCCAATAACAAAACAAGACAATTGTGTTCATTTAATAGCCAAAAATTTTCAATTTCAATTGTCAAACGGGCTAATTTGCTAAACCGAATAGTCATATGAATGACTATCAATTTGAATATGATTCGCTTACATTGCACCTCTGATATCGACAGTTTTCGGTTGGGCTGTAATTTTATTAATACCTCTTACAGCCTTTACGTTGACCAGGGCCACGACGATGATAATAAAGAAAACTGCATCCAAATCCGTTGAGTTGTTCTGGAGTTAATACGGAACATATAGGCAGACAACGAACAAAAATGCAATACTAATATAATATAAACTTAATCACCCATTTCATTTAAAATCTCGCAAAAGTAATCAGTGACTTATGTATAGTCTGTCAAAAAAGAGTTGAAATGAATATTGAAGAAACTATTTTTGTTTCGCCTGGTTGCACCAAACAAACGAATACAAAATCTGTTAAATCAAGTTTACCGCGTTGTTATTTCATAAATATATCACCTAGATTATACTGCTTGAACGTTTAAAGTTCGATAAAGTTCATTAAAGTTCAATATTCATTTCAACACTTTTTTGACAGACTACACTTATGTATACTTTATTATTAGTACATATTTAATAAACAAGAAATCTTTAATAACTTCTGATCGGCATTTTCTTTCAGAAACAGAATAAACAAAGTTTTAATGTCACTGTATATCAGTATTGTGCAAACAATTATTAAGATGTAGTCTTGCCTACTTTTGTCGGCCAAACTTACTTCAAGCTCTAAATAGTAGATAGAGACACTGTACCTCCACATCATATCTAAGTGTCAGTAGCGTATTCGTATATATTATTAGCAAGCTTGCAGTCTACAATTAGTATCTCTATGTATGTCATCGCGACAGCTGCGCGGGTAACACTTTATTATTTTTAACTGCGGCAACCCCGCGGGGACTTTATTTGAGTAGCTCAAACAAAATTGATACTTGAGTTCACGTTTGCGAAACAAATTATTTGTAAACAAAGCTGAAGGTCATTTTTGGTAATATACCTTCCATGCACTTTGTAGACCGAGTGTAGAAAAGGAACATGATTCATGTGGGAATAAGTACTAACCGTTTAAAACAAAAAATAATACCATTTCCATAATCAACTTATTATTATATATATATATATAATGTAAGCTATCTAAAATAACAAGCAAGAACACATAAGAAAACATAGGTACTTGGGCGGGCAGTGCTTGAAACTGCATTTTGAATAGCATGACAGGAGTGTTTATATTTAAAGTCTATACTAATAACAGTAGTAAAAAGCTATAATATATCAGTAAGTAGATAGACATCTCTAACCCAAATGTATCTACACATAAACTAAACCGAAATCTCAATAGACAAGACACAAACTTCCCGAGATTGTACCGAAACACACAAAGGACTTTGATTAGGAATTACGCCACGTTTCTAATCCGAAATCAGATGTATCTGCCACTCACTCAACCTCAGGAATAAACTTAATTACGAAGTAGCAACATTTCACTGTACTTAAGGGCATAACTTTTTACCTCGGTACAAAATGCACATCATAATATTTTCCTTACTTTTGAATAAAAAGTATGCAATATATGTGTTTTAATATTCATATCCCCATATGGGTAGAACATGGAGTGTACCGTTAACTAATTTTAAGACCTATTATATTGTTTGACACATGTTCATGAATAAACGCTACTTACTTACTTACTTTAAAGCAACTTGCGGAAATAGTTTATTAATAACATAGTCTTCACTAAAGAAGTACGTACTTTAATGTGTTACATTTTGTTTGCATTACATTTACAAACTTAAAAGCGTGTTTACAGTTGTAATGTAATGCAGCTAAAATGTAACGCATAAAATTGAATAATTTTCATGTGATCACCTAACTATTAACAAGCAGTTTACGCAAATTGCTATAAAACGCATTTATTGCATACTTTTTATTCAAAGGTAAGGCAAACAATATTATGATGTGCATTTTGCACCGAGATCCTCCGTTACCACCTTAATGTTGATATAACATAATTTCGTGCATTCATAGATTAGTTTGTATCTGACGTGCGTGATAGACAAGCGAAACGTTTGAACCGAACGCTAAGTGCGAGTTGCCATTGAACGACTTTACTAACGCGTGAATCGAGTTAAGCTGGGTTTCCAGCGCGTGTTTTGTCCTACACACTACACCAAAACGTCTACACAGTATATTGTTCCGCTACATATTTGTGTTTATAAACCACGTGTCTCCTGCATGCTTATCAGTAAAAATGTGTAGCGAAAGAATGTTTTGTGTACACGTTTTTGTTTAGTGTGTAGTACAAAACGTGCGCTGGAGACGAGGCTTAACTCGATTCACGCGGTAGTAAAGTCATTCGATGGCAACTCGCTCTTAGCATTGTAGGCTTGCCATGAGTTTAGACCTCGATACTCGGTATCGACTGTGTAAAATATTTGTATAAGATATTGTGCAGCGCCCCTAGCGGCTTACGAGAGGAACCAGAATGTCTCATACAAATTATTTCACGCAGTCGAATATCAAAACAAGATCCGAACTCGTAGTATGCTTCAGTTGAATGGAAATTGTTATGCATCTCGGCAATCTTCGTTTATCATCGGAAATTTAAATTTAAAAATGAACTAAGTACTCTATTAGTCTCACAACACTGGTGCCTTCGGTAACTCTTCCACGGTAGCGTCTATCAGGCTCTGGAACTCACTACCACAGACTATTCGAGATATTCCAACTATAGCCTGAACGTAACCGCTGTGCACCGCCGCGTTGCGCCGCGCGGCGAGGCGGGGGGGGGGGGGGAGGAAAGGGACTAGCATGAGTTCACCTGAGATCGATATTGTCGGATTTTACGAGACCAATTTACAATATTTTTAAGGGTATAAACTCTATATATTTATTAGAAAATACGATACTACTATAAGGTAAGTGAAATAAGTAACTAAGTACGTTATATTTAAATTATATTTTTTATTTAAATATGTCATGTTTTATTAAAAAATTAAACATATAATTCAAGCATCAAAATGAAATATAAACAAGGTATAATTTTAATGTAACGTAAGTACAGTAATAACTATAGGATACAAGGAATGCCCTCTATAGTTTTCAATCAAAAAAATCAATACATATCTGTACAAAATCCCTTTTAAGATCACCCGCAATCTGTCTTCGCAAAAATTGCGCACGTGCCAGAATTGAGGGCCAGCGCGGCTATTCCGGCATTATTGCGCATTCGCAATATCAGTCATTAGATATTAGTTTAAAGTTTGAGATATGCCATGCGAAGGAAATTGGAGTGACTAAACCACATCAAATAGAAGCTATAAGATATAAGGAATGCTCACTATAAGTTTTCAATCAAAACAATCAATACATATCTGTACAAAATCTCTTTTAAGATCACCCGCAATCTGCCTTCTCAATTTTTGCGCACGTGCCAGAATTGAGGTACAGAACTGATATTTTTTGCTACTTCCTATGTTTGCAGTGTCGCTTCTGCAACTTTATTCACCTCACCACCTCTTGTTACAGTCACTAATTTGTTTCAACTCTATAACAGGGACGAAGACAAATAATTACTGTAACAAAATACTGTGTTGTAAGGAGCTAGTTGATGAGTTTTGAGAGCTGTCTTTAATTAACAACCTGTCAGTGAAAAGGGGTGTACAGGTTTTGCTGTTAAGAACTCGTTATTTAATTCAATCAATGAAAAGTCACGGATTAGACTTGTCTCTTTTCAAGTAAACAGAACTTGTACAATTACCCCACTTTTTACCGACTCATTGTATGGAGTGGACGATAGAGTAGAGGGTACCATTTATTTTAATGTTCTACAGTATATGTGCATCAGTTTCATTGAATAAATAGCGACATAAATAACAATAAAAAACTAAACAATTGTGAATTAGAATAACCTAGGAATAAATATGTTTTTTTTTTTGCCTTTTTATCTGAGTTCTTATAATGTGATTCCACACATTAGTTCCGCCAAAGTCGAGTTTTGTGTGAAAAGACTCATTGGAGATTGTTTAGTTAAAATTTTGTTTCTTCATTTTGAGATAATAATAACAAAATATTGTTTTTTCGAAATATATTTCGGCCCACTTTCTAATTTCAATCTAATGACATAAAAATATATACAATCTTATGACTAATTAACCTATTTCCTTACATAAACAGAACAAAAAAAAAAAATTAAAGCCTAAACAATTTTGGTTGAAGAGCCATCTTGCTATTTCCGGCCGCAAAATCCCGATATTTGTTTAGAATACCAGGGATAAGACGTACCGAAAATCGCAAGATGGCGCTGCTTTTTATGGCACCCTGGTCTTAAGTCTGGTCTGAGTCTGGTGTCAGTAAGTAGTATTAGTCTGTCAATGTTGTTTATTGAGTCCTGGTCCGTAGTGCGCACCAAGTGACCATATGTAGGAGCATTCCCATGTTCTCAATTTTAATACTTTATAAATAAATACTACCTAATATAATACTAAGTAAATTATAAGAAAGTTAATGAAAGAAAACATACACGGAAAAAAAGAACAATGAATGTATTGTCAAAATTAACAAAAATTATAATTTAATTTTGTTCAGTGAAATAAATTTACACAGCATATACATATACTACAGGACTATTTACAAGGGTCAGTAAAAAGCTGATATTAACGGGTCGGGACATTTTATCATTGCGGTATATAAACACAGAAGAAAAGTAAATCTGGACGTGAGGAGCTCGATCTTTGACAGCTCGATATACACTGTCTGTCCCTCTTTAGGTAGATCAACAGAGTGAGACAGAGCACTGTATCACGCGCTATCGAGCTCGATGTGGTCCTTCATGCTAGAGGTACTGGACCGGGATCACTGATTATCATCTAACCAGCTCCTCACATCTAGATTTATTTTTCTTCTACGTTTCTATATCGCAATAATATAAATAAAGTTAATTTATCAAATCCCTACCATACTAAAATGATTAGGTAATTACAACATCAATAAAAAACAAGTGCGTGTTGGGCCACGCGCACTAGAGTTCCGTAGTTGCCCAGTACATTTTATAAGTCGGTTTACTATTAACAGATCGCGCCAAACTTCTAGTTCGCTCGGAAGTTGCTCTCCCGAAGAACGGCCCATACATTTTAGAGGGGACTAAAAATTTGGCGCGACCTGTACTCGTAAACTCTACTTAGCTGTGATATTATATAGATTACCTAGGTATTGTATACAATACCTGAATATACGGATTGCCGGTGACATATATACTACTTCTGTGAATTTTTCCACATATTCATAAAGAACCGTTTAGCCGTTTAGGGGACACTTAACTCTAACAAAAATGAACACTTTAAAGCTTTACATTTTGCCAACGGATTCCTAAATCGAAAAATGGTTTACACACACTCACAATATTTTTGAATGACATATACAACTATACCCCACTTTATGGGATTGACGAAAAAAAAATCATCCTCAATATACGTGAAACCTTAAAAAAAACAAGATTTTATTTTACCATTTTGTCGGCGTGATTAATACGTATGTCCACGCCAAATTACAGCTTTTTAGTACTAATAGTCTCTGAGCTAAGCCGCGGACAGACGGGCAGGGCGAAACTATAAGGGTTCCTTGTTGGACTAAGGAACCCTAAAACGTTTTCTTTAGTAACTGTTGTTTGTACAATGTTAGAAATAGTGAGAGCGGTTAGTGGCAAACATTGGAATTATTCGGCACCTCATATTAGAATTGTGCCACTTCGTACAGTTGTTTCCTAGACCTATTAGAGTGATTTGAATCGCAGAGCCGAAAGTTTCGTCCCTTAGGTTTTGAAATGGCGCCAATTTTCAAAATGGCGTCCTAATTTAGGGATAATTTTTCCCTCAATCAATTATGACGTCAGGGGTGTGGTTTTCAGGGTTCCTGAGGATTAAGACATCAAAAATAATGGCAAAAATGACTTTCAGTATGCTAAATATCGTATATTTAGGCCGATTTCACACAATTTTTCAACTCTTGAAAAATTTAAAAGTTTTTATAGATTTTCGTAGTTAGGTGTCATTTCCGGGAATATTTCGGGCTAGGATGACGAAACAACCTTGATGAGGACTTGCTTTGGCATTTAAAGTATGCAGAAGAAGATTGTAAGAAAATGGCTGTAAAAAAAAGAAATAACTGGAAGTTACTTATTTATTCACACGTAAAAGTATGAAAAAAATATCTTGACATATTATTCATCACCAAGGAACGTTTTGTCATCTGTAAGATCATCTGTTGAAGTCAAGCTGAAAAAAAGAACTTAATTAGTCTTGGCTTAAAAAACAAACTGTGACAGTTCCGTTTCTACTACCTAATGTGGACTAAATTTCAAAGTAAAACTATTTACCTCCGATTTTTGCAGTGTCCTCTGCAGTTAGTATACTGTAGAGTATATGAAAGGCTGTTGCGTAAACAAGAGCATCTCATGGATTCACGGGTGGACTTGCAGTCGTATTTACCTAAAACTGGAAGCTCTTTCCATATTTGCGCATCTTTGGTCCAGTTCGGCTCCCAACCCACTTTGCCGCGTTTCAAACCCCATGCTGAGAGATCAGTGGGACGATCAGTTAAAGAAATGGTTCGGTCCCACACATTACCTGCCTAGTAAGCAGCTCGCAAAGCATGCTGCCGTAATGCAGAGAGCGTAGGAAGAAGGAACTGCACTAGTTTGTTTTTCGTGCAAAACAATTCTTTTCGCACGTTGGTAGTGCATTTTTCTTGTGTGTTTAGGGTCATACAACACCACAGTAAATTCTTACAAACTTTTCATTGTTTCCTCCGTAATTTCTATCTGCGGATTGGAGAGTTCAAGGAAAGTGGTGTCACGTCCAGGTGTTTCATCCAGGCAATAAATGACTTCCTTTTTAGAATTTAAAAATGACGTTGTGTCACAGCCTGTGTAACAATGGAAGCCACGTAAGGCTTATGAGTTTTCTTCTCCAAGTGCTAATGTAATCAAGGAAGATCGGCACATGAGTCCTTTAAGGAAAAAAAAAAAATACGTAAGACAAAAACGTCAGTATTTGGAGACTGGACGAGGATATACTTGGCTCCATGCTCTACCATGTCTTCACCCGTCCGCCTCTTCTTGCCATTTAGTAAAGTAAGAGAATGATTTGATGCCATGATCGTTTCACCCCGATTTGTGACTACCGTCGCAATCGAAAAATCTGAAATAAAGTTGTAAGCGAGATACCCAAAAAGTGCGGTCTTGTTTTTAGAATATCGGAGGAAGTCTGCCCAGTCACGAGGGATTTCACTTTTAAGTTGAACCTTTTGTCGAAGACCACACCCTCGATCTTCACGAGTCGACTTCTTCTAGCTATCGAGCCAGTAGAGATCCCAAACCAAATCGACGCGCATTGCCTTTGTATTTGTGATTTACCGAGAAATGTTTACTTTCAAGTCAATTTTAAAGTATTCTTCAAAAGTTTTGCCAATGCCTGGCCTTTTCTGTATTAACGCCGATCCGTCAAATATAATGCCGTCAAAAAATTTAATGTTGTATGAACCTAAAACATAAGAAAAATGCACTACTAACGTTCGAAAATATTGGTTTTGCACGAAAAACAAACTGTTGCAGTTCCTTCCTCTTACGCTCTCTGCATTACGTTACGGCAGCATGCTTTGCGACCTGCTTATTAGGCAGATAATGTGTGGGGCCGATCCATTTCTGCAACTGCTCGTCCCAATGATCCCTCAGCATGGGGGTGGAAGCGTGGCAAAGTGGGCTGGGAGCCGAACTGGACCAAAGAGGCACAAATATGGAAAGAGATTCCAGTTTTAGGGAAATACAGCTAAAAGTCAATGAGATACTCATGATTACGCTACAGCCTTCTATGCACTCTACAGTGTACGAACTGCAGAGGACACTGCAAAAATCAGAGGTAACTAGTTTTAATTTGAAATTTAGTCCACATTAGGTAGTAGAAACGGAACTGTCGCAGTTTGTTTTTTAAGACAAGGATAATATTATTTTTTTTCAGCTTGACTTCAACAGATGATCTTACAGATGACAAAACGTTCCTTGGTGATGAATAACATGTCAAGATATTTTTCTCATTCTTTTACGTTTGAATAAATAAGTAACTTCGAGTTATTTCTTTCTTTTTTTCACAGCTATTTTCTTCCAAATCTTTTTCTGCATACTTTAAATGGCATAATAATTCAATATTAATATCAAGATTTTTCCGTCATCATCCTAGCCCGAAATTACACCCCAACTACGAAAATCTATCAAAACTTTTAAAACTTTCGATACTTGAAAAATTGTGTAAAATCGGCCTAAATATATAACATGTAGCACACTGAAAGTCATTTGCGATAATATTATTGATATTTTAACCCTCGGAAACGACACCCCTGGCGTCATAATTGATTTCAGAAAAAATAATCCCTAAATTTGGACGCCATTTTGAAAATTGGCGCCATTTCAAATCCTAAGGGACGAAACATTCGGCTCTGCGACTCAAATCGCTCTAATAGGTCTAGGGAACAAGTGTAAGAAGTGGCACTATTCTAATACTAAATGCTGTTTGTCCCGACTAACCGCTACCACTAAAAGCCGATGTTATAACATAATGGCGGCATTAATTTACGCAGCCAAATTCATACTAAAGACTCGGTAAGTATCAAAGTTCAGCTACCCATTTTGGAAAATTAGATCATAGTATTTCGCTGTTTCCTAGAAATATTCAAGTGCGGTGTCAAATGAACCATATTTTCATTCAGATCACATATTTATTGACGGAACTGACGGAGCCCGTACATAAGTCGTAATAAGCTTTACAGACTTCTAAATAAAAACCATGTTTTACATGAAAATAAATGAAATTCAGCCATTTTCCTCGCCTATCATTTCCGCCTGGCAGACAGCAACAATTAGGCTGATGCCCAGTTTAAATATTAAAAACAAACAGTACAGGGTTTTTTCAAACACGTGCTAATTCTCATGGGGCTTATAACAAGGTAAATTAGTAGATTATTATATTGAGCGGAAAGGGATTTCTGTTCCCTCGCTTGCGCTCGTGCTCTAAAAACGCGAGGGAAATGACAAACCACGTCACACGAGATTAATAATTTAGTTTTCTTTTATCTACATCTTCTAATACTAATAATAAAGTCTGTATGGTTGAAGGAAACACTTGTACTGTTTCACAAAATTATTATATTTATATTTCCGACTAGTTTCGCCTTAAAGCATTTTCCAGGTTTTATAAATGTACGAGTTTGTCACAAAAGCGGTTCATGTATAAAGTCTGTAAGTAAAAAGGTCTTGTCTTATAGATTCGGAATTTTAAATTCGGAATTGAATTTTAAATAAAATTAGTTATTAGTATTGCACTGAGACCAAAATCATATTTTGTTGATATTTTGTATGTCTGTATGTATGTTAGGGTTCCGTAGTACCTGAAAAGTGTATGGTCCCCCACTGAGACTCCGTTTTCCGTCCTTCCGTACACAATATGGAGCAAAAAATTTTGAAAAATGAAATTGTTCAAAATATTTCCAATACAAAAGTGAGCAAAATGAACAATATATCCCAAAAATACAATATCTAGATATTAAAGAGCTGATTATAAAAATATATACTTCACTGGCACCGATTTTGAGAAAACTTTGAAAAACCACAACAAAATGTCTCATGCATGTCTCCCTACCCTTATTTCCAAAACTAATGAACCGAAAATTATGAAAAAATCATGGTAATTTGGAATTAGGTAAAGATTACAGGAAAAATATAGCGAGTGAGAAATTCACATTAACAAAATGACAAAATTAAATTTTTCATCCACGACTACGGTATAAAAATATTTGAGTCTCTCTTTTGTGGTAGAATTGATTCTTTTTCTAGTTATCAATAGTTATCATAAACAGTGATGGGCAAGATTTTAAATACCTTCTTCCTGACCTTTCCAAAACTGTCGAATTATGGAACCCTAGGTATGCGAGTCTGACTCACACTGGACCGGTTTTTTAATCATCTTAGTGATCCTGGTCAATATAATATAGGCTATAAGGAGTGTTCATAAAATAACGCCCAAGCCAAAAACGGGGCAGAGATTGAATAAATGCAAACGGAGCCGCGGGCAAAGGCTAATTTTACAAGCGACCATGAAATATCGGATATAAACATCACCTTGTTCTGTAGATTTGTATTCTGTATCAACTGCCAAACACGCACAAACATCCTGTATAAGTACATATTATATGTAGCCATATTAAGGCCCAACATGACTCATTTCCCCCTTAATATGTCTCGAAGGGGAGATACACCTTGTCATAAGCGTGAGATATTCAATCCTGCAAAATATTTGCATGTCAAAGTAATATGAGACGCCCTCCGTGTACCGCGTTCACGCATCGCATTTCCCGTGTTATTTGTTATCTTATGAGAGTAAAATGAAAATCTGTTTATGTCATTGTGTATCCTCTTTCGGTTAAAAGTCATGTACCACCACACAAACGGAAAGAAATCCTTAAAACATGATAAAATAACAACATAAAGCCACATCAAGGCGTCAGTAAGAAGGCGCTAAAATGATAGCGCCTGAACATTGACCTCTCATAAACAACTAGACTCACAATCTCGCTCAAAAAGGGTCCGCGATGCATTTTGTCACCGCTATGGGGTGACAAATTCGAATGACGATTTCGTACAACTGACATTGCATCTTATGTTAACGACATAACGTCTTAATTTCGTTGAAGATTTTTGCTACTAAGCACGTCGCACGTTGGGACACTTTCTGACGAACTTTTCTTAGAGACTATGTGTCTTGTTGTTTATGAGAATGTTTATAAATATATAAATGTTTATGTGCCTGAATAATTCGGCATCCTTTGAGTACGGAACCCTAATTTAAATTATTTGTTCTATACTTTAAAGCATGTGTAACAATCTAACCAAATTTGAAACTTGTATGTATTACAGTCTTTAAGATAGAGCTGCAACAAAAAACCTTGAAAAATATAGCATTTTCTCCAAATTTGTTGCATAAGGACCCCCTTTGTTTTTCATATTTTTTAATTTTTATTATTTGTCGTGGTAGATGCCATAGTAATACGTATTCTCTGAAAACTTCAACTGGCTACCAATTACTGCTGAAGCTGTAGACCCCTGTGACAGACGGACAGACAGAGAGACAGCGGAGGCTTAGTTATTACCCTATTGGGTCCCATCTGAAATAAAACAACCTTTCAGTACAAAATTCATAGTAAATTTTCGAACACAGTAAGGGAAAGTGAAAATATTATCACATTTCCGCAGGTCTGTCTGTCACCCGGTAGGTGGATGACAAGGTGGATGATAAATATTTCTGAAATATGATCTTCAATAATCATATTTTTTTCCCTTGGTCCCAGATAAAAGGTTCCATCTACATGCAAAAAGCTGTTTCTGAGTTATGCCACAGAGTGCGGTTATGAGTCCACAATAAACTACAATTTTCTACAATAAACACCCACGAGTCACGACCCTCACCAAATTATATCAATAATCGTTGGGAAAAAATGGCTGTCAAACGTGTTGTGCGGCTAACTTCAGGCCACAACGGACGACCATGCTAAGGACTATGGGGGTATTTTCGTGACCAACATTACAACGATAGCTGAACGTGATTATTCTGTTTAAAGTCATTCATAACCGCACCCACCGACAGCACACAGACAAAGGTTCACTATAAGGGTTTTCGTTTCTGTAGATACCCTAAAAAGATAAATCCTTCCCTTGGAAAAACGAGCACGACCAAGAAATCGATCCGAATTCGAAAATGAAACAAAAGAACGGCATTTACGTGCACTTAGCAATTTATTGGACCCGTCGTCGATAGTCGGAACATCTTGGCTGTGTACCAAGCAGCCTAAGCTTAGCAAAAGAAAAAAGAATCGGCAAAGATTCAGCCATATTCAGCCACTTCAAACTTTATTGGGTTAGTAAGCGCTATGACTACGCTATGATGGAAGCAAACGCTGCAGAAATCGTGCCAAGTTGAAAAACTTAAATTGCATTTTTTTTTAAACTTTATTGTCGAACGCCGAATTCCAGATTGGTATTTATTGTATTGGTATTAGTAACCAATATGACCGCCTCTGTGGTCGAGCGCTGGCCTGCTAACCAAGAGGTCTGTAACGTCGTAAGAAGGCGTTTTTTACAAAAACAACCAATGTCCAATTTTGCAAGTTTTAACATTTTAATTGCAGCCAATACGCTGAAAGGAGATCTTTCGAATTATGAAGTTGGTTTTAACAAAAACGGTTCCTGCCTAGAGTTATTCAAGGTAGAAAAATTGATTCTTCATAACATTCAGTACAACCATGAATACTTATTTGATTTATCCTGTAAAGTTTTTATTTTGGACATTGGGTTCTTTTTGTAAATAACGCCTCTTAGGGACACATTCTATTTTGAAGTTAAATAGGCATGGCATACGATTGGAGTTGATATTAGAATATATTTAAATTTTTAATTTATTAACTGTAACGGCATTCAGCCATTATCTTGTAAAAGTTTTATTTGCTAGCAAATTTTATTTATTTTAGTTTTGTTATTGGCAACCGTTCCAACTGTATTTTTCTGTAAAAGTAATAAACGTTTGAAATGAAAAAATGAAAATAATTTTGGTCCCGCCCCTGGCTGAGTTTGTTGAAATTCACATTTAGATGGAGCCAGTAGAAAAAAAAATCAGCACTGTAAACCCCAAAAGAAACAACTTTGGTCGTTACAGGTCGTGGGTTCAATCCCCGCGGTGCACATTAATGTGTCGTTCAAAATGTGGACATTTGTGTGGAGTAGTTAAGTACCACTTTTCACGATGAAATAAGCTGTTCTGTACATCTCAATGTAAATACACCCATATTTCACCAACGATAATTACGTCCCAGCGTAATGGGTAGTGAGTAACGTTGCCATCTCTGAAAATCAAAAAGCCGGACTTTGCCGCAAAAAAGCCGGACTTTTGAGTTCTAAGGCCGGATGCCAAAAAATTGATATTTTACAAAAAAAAAATCGAATAAAACAAAGTTTTAATCAGTCGTATCATTTACATATTTTTCTTTGCCAGAAACGTGCTCAGTTCTTTAAATAATTTTCTTATAAAGTTTTACGCCTTAAATTAATTTAAATATGTGACCTATTTAAAGTTATCCAGCCAAACTGTTTAGTATTTTGTCTTTGTATTAGTGCGGAGCCGGTGAGACTCACGGCCGTGTTGCGGGAAAAATAGGATAATAAAAAAGCCTAACAAAAGCCGGACGGGCCGGACGCAGTCAAATTTGGCCGGACAAGGGGTCAAAAAGCCTAACACTGCCCGGCTTTATCCGGGAGTAGTGATCCTAATCGCCTCGAATGATAGAGCGCTCGCCTGCTAACTCAGAGGTTGTGGGTTCAATCCCTAGTGTGCACATTAATTTGTGATCGGTCTGTCCGTATTTGTGTCCGAAGTACGGCGATAGGGCTCACCAGTCACCCATCACTTTGGGACGTAATAATTTGAGTCGGACTCGCGCACGAAGGGTTCCGTACCACCACATATTACGGGTTCGGAACCCTAAAAACATTATGGCCCATAACAACATTCACAACTGACCGCCGTCTGACGCGCCGCGTCTCCTTGAACGTACCCTTAGCGCCATCTATTCCTTACTAATGAACATATGTGCAAAATAAATACACGCTTTTAAGTTCTAATAGAAAGCAGAATGAATTGAGATAATTATATCAATCAAACGTTTAGTATACCTATAATAATGTTTACAACAAACGAAATTAATAGACTATCTCTTTATTCTCCTCTTCTATCTTTCCTATCACATTGTACAGATAATACAGTTTTCTCCAAACTACATTATAATATGGAGTTGATGCTCGTGATTGTTGGCACTTGGTGGAACTTTTGATACATTTTTGATTGAAAAACACTTGTACTTGTCCACTTTTTTATAATGCTATAACAGCGAAACCGGTAAGGAAAATAATACAAATAAGTGGACAAGTACAAGTGTTTTTCAATCAAAAAAAAAAAAAGAAAAATATACATTTATAATATTACCATTACATACTGTAAAGACCTATCAGAAAATACTTCATCCTGGCGAGCTAATAAAAGTGTCCCGGAAATCTGAATAACTGTCCAGGAAATTTGTATGAAAATCCATTACATACCATATGTTCACAGAGTACATTTCATATGTTTTCTTCTTAAGACTATCCGTGTCTATCATTTTAAGAGACTAAGGTTGGCAATCATAAGGTTATAAGCGGCCAATTCACAAAGAAAAATAAAATGAATTACAATTTCATGTTTATAATCTAGAAATGTTTGCTATATTTTATAACTGCAATAATATATAATTTTATTGGTTTTATAGGTACGTTTAAAACCGTTGAATACTTAAAATTTAACCTCAATAAAAAAAAAAAAAAAAGTTTTATTCATCAAGATGACATACATAAAACAATATTAACGTCGGGGCCCCGTGTTAATTACGAGAACTGAAGTACAGGAACCCCGCACTTCCTCTTGGAATTGCATTTAACAGTTTCTCAATGCTAAAAACTAGGTACATTAAATATAACAATAACTAGTAAATTTAGTATTAATTTAGATAAAATATATAATTGCAATTGATTTTTAAAGATTTCTATAGTATTAGACTGAGAACAAGTTAATTTTGTTTAGGTAGATTTTGAATACAAAATAACAATTTTGTTAGTAATGAATTTAAAATATATATATATATATATATATTATAATTTTTAATATTAGTTTAAAAATGTGTGTGAGTGTGTGTGTTTGTTAAGTGTGTGTGTGTCCCTAGCCCTACGACCAAGGTCTTGGGATCAGTTTACTACTAGGGAGGGTGTGTAGTGAGAGTGTTTGTGTGTGTGAGGGTGTATGGAAGTAGGGTGCTTATGTATAATGTTTAACCTCAAGCTTGAGTGTTTAATAATGATTCGGTCATTTCGTAATCTAAACTTTTAAGCCAGTATTTAATTTTAGTTTTACACTCATGGAGTGCAATGGGATAGATATTTAAAATTTTATTTATGTTATTGTATAAACGGGAAGAAGATATTTGAAAGTGCCTGCTTGCAAAAACTGTATTACAGGTTACGTTATGTATGACTACATCATGTCTTCTCCGATTCATAACATGAGGATTAAAGAGTAGGTTACGATGTCTTATGATAATTGATCTTTGTATATATAGTTGTCGTACTGTGAGTAGTTCATAAGTGGTGTAGAGTTTGTAAGTCGGGAATCGAAAGGGTTTAAAAAACATAACTTTAAGCAACGATCTCTGTGCTCTTTCTAATTCAATAATTTTGGTCTTACATGCTCCGCCCCACACGGGGATACAATACGTAAGTACAGACCTAGCCAAAGCGAAGTAGATGGACATGAGTAATTTTGAGCGAGCGACACGTCTTAGCTTTTTAAAAATGAAGATTAATTTTCTTATTCTTTGAGTAAGATATTTAATATGCAAATACCAATTTAGTTTGTCGTCCAGTATAACACCAAGATATTTTATGCTATCTTCTCTAGCAATGTGAGGGCATGTACAAGTCGCATGGTTGATACAAGAATGCAGTTTTATCGTAAAGGATTTGGGAGGCTTGAAATTTTTTAAGATAGAAAACGCCAAATATTTAGTTTTTGATACATTAAGCGTAAGTAAATTACAACTTAACCAAGTAGCAATATCACGAAGACCATTCTCGGTATGTTCATGTACTTCTTGCCACGTTTTACCGTGAAAAATCAAGGCAGTGTCGTCCGCATAGGAAAATATGTTACAGTTCTTCAAAGTGTGTTCACATAATTCGTTAATATAGATAAGAAAAAGTGTAGGTCCGAGGACACTACCCTGTGGTACTCCATAATTTACCGATGTATCTGTGCTACAATAAGATCCTACTTTGACACGTTGTTGACGATCTCTAAGAAAATCTTCAAAAATGTTGTAAGGTGTGCCCCTGATACCAAATCCATGAAGTTTGTTTAGCAAGATGGGAACAGAGACGGTATCAAAAGCTTTTTTGAGGTCTAAGAATACTCCTATGCATTTTTGTCTATTATCAAGATGTTTAACAATAGTGTCGGATAAGGCTAAAACGGCATCTTCCGTAGATTTAGCGTTTCTAAATCCGAATTGGTTATCAGAAATGAGATTTTTATCATCAAGGAATTTTTTGAGTCTGTTATTCAATAATTTTTCCAAGATTTTTGATAGTATGGGGAGCACTGAAATTGGCCTGTAATTGCTAATGTCATCTCTGTTCCCTCCTTTGTAAATAGTATGTATGATAGAACGTTTAAACACCCTGGGGAAGACTCCTTTAGCAAAACATAGATTACACACGTAACTCAACACTGGAATAATTAAATGTTTTGTATGTTTTATAAATTTTGTGGAGATTTCATCCCATCCAGCAGAACTATCATTGTTTAGGCTCATAAGTAGAGTATGGACTTCCAAAGGATCTGTATCTAAAATCACAAATGAATCTAGGGGAGAGGGATGTTGATGTAATAAATGATCAGCGTTATGTTGAGTGGGAGTCTTTAAAATTACGTCTGCAAGGTTTTTACCTATATTGGCAAAGTAATCATTAACAAAGTCCAGAGACTTTTCGGGAGAACATTTGATGTTTAAAAGTTCGGGATTAGAATTTTTAGAATTTTGGATATTAGCGACAGTTTTAATAAACTTCCATAATGACTTGGGGTTTTTAGAGGATTGTTCTAATTTATTTCGTTCATGGTTTAATTTTAGTCTTTTTATCAAGTTGTTGCAATAATTTCTGTATCGTCTGTAGGTTATTTGTAGGATGGTATCACCAGGAGTTTGCTTTAATTTGTATTGCATGCGGTCTCTGTTTTTTATGCAGCGCAGGATTCCAGAAGTAATCCACGGTTGGATGATACGTTTCCTACTAGGAACTTTAGTAATTACCGTATTTGTTTCGATAACTTTGTTGATAGTTTTAATAAGTGTATCAGCTGCTTCATTTGGATCTGTGAATGCCATAATGTCATTTAGGTTAGATTCTTGCAAAGCAACTGCAGCTTTATCGTAATCCAGCTTAGATCGAAATGAAATTGATTTATTAGTGGGAATATTATTATTAAGACTTAGAATGACAGTGAGGTGGTCCGTTACAGTAGTTTCTAATACAGTTACAGTTGCTTCAGTATGTGATTTTAGCATAATATGGTCTAGGCACGTCTTATCATGAGTAGGGTATGTGTGACCTGGGAGGAGTCCATGGCTTGCTAGCATGTTAAGGTATTTAGAGCTATTATTATCCGTATTTGATAACATTATATCAATATTAATGTCACCGCTGATGATCAAGTTAGACGAGGAGGTCAAAGATGTTAAAAGTGTGTCTAAAGAGTCTATGAAGTTACTAGCGTTTTTATTAGAAGGGGAGCGGTAGATACCCAGAATAACATCATTCGCTATTTGTAGTTTTAGACAAGAAGCATCGGATAGGATTGGTTCTTCGACTGTGAATTTTAAGTCATTTCTGACATACATGACCACTCCGTCATTTTTGTTGATTAAATTTTTACTTTGATACATTGTATAATTAATAATTTGGGGTGGGTTCTTTAATGACGACAAATGACATTCTGTAAGTATCAAAACCTCACTGTCAAATCCAAAAGTAGAAATTATGGCTTGGAATCCATCCATATTTTTGAAAATACTTCTGATGTTTTGAGTTATGATGTTAGTTTTAGAGGGTGGACATTTTTTTAATATTTCTGTATAGTAATCTGGTTTGTATGTTACAGACTTTGCAACGCATGTGGTGTCTATTTCATTATTAATGTTATTTATACTTATACTTGCACAGTATTGGGCTGTCACCAGAATTGCATGACTTATACTTGCATTTTGTTTTCATGTTGTTTATTGTGTTAGGTTTAAGAAGGTAGATTGTTGTGTTTACGCCGAAGGTTATTATGAGTTTAGGAAGGGTGATGAGATCGAGTGTTTCAGTGATTATGGTTATGTTATGTTTGTGAGTTTTGATGAGTTGTGTGTGTTGAAAAGTTGTTTTATTTTGTGATTGTATAAATTTATAATTGAGTGTGTATATATCATAATAATGTGATAGTGTATATCGTGGCATAGAGAGTGTTAAGCTTAGGCAATCAATAAGAGAACTTACTATTTTATAACTAATGATATAAAAAATGCGGTGCAGTTGCTTATACAGTCAGCATTGTTGTTTCAGCTTCATTAATTGTTCTTCGGATTTGACATGGATTATTGGTGAGTTTTCGTCTTTTCTCAGATACAGTTTTCCATAGGAGGTCCAACAAAATTTGAAGTGAAAAGTTTTTTGAAAATCTCTTGCAAGATAAAATAGCCAATTGCCTCTAGGAGTAAGTTGCTGAGCTAAAAACACGGGAGTGTTATTATTTTGGAAGCCAAGGTGAGATGCATTCAATTTCGCATTTTTGTGTGTTGCGTTAAATTTTTTTGTTCCTTTGAGTAGTGCATTCTTCGTTAATGTTGATATCAATTCAGTTACTATTGGCTTATTTACCTCTTGTTTTCCCTGGGTTCTATAGATGTCGCTGATATCGTTTCTTTTTATATCTAATCCTGTGGTCTTAGAGAGGTTCAACATAATTTCAATGAGATCTTCCTTAGTTTCATTTGGTTTCTTGGGTACGTTTTTTAACTCTACACATCTTTTACGAGAAACTCGTTGAAGCTCTTCTACTTTGTCTTCTAATAGTGTTATGTATTCCTTGTCTTTTTTGCGCTCAATTTCAAAAGAATCGACTTTTTTCTTCATATCATCATATTGAGATGTGAGAAAATTAATTGAGTTTTGGATACTCACATTTGTTTGTTGAATTTTCAATAGAGCAGGTGGAATCTTTTGGATTTGTTCATTCTGTTGAGTCATCCACGTATCCAACATTTCTTTGATATCAGATTTGAAGTCGGCAAGCTCTTCTCCATATAATTGCTCTGTTCGTTTTCTTTTGTTTCGGGTAGAACAGAAGTTAGGCCGCTTCGAGGGACTTAAATTATCATCGGTCTTAGGTGGATCATTGTCAAGGAGTTGAGAGATATTTGACTCTGAGGCAGACTTAGTGGGGGAACGCAACATAGCGATGTCGGTACAGTATGGGTCACTTACACTGGGCACCGATCGACGATTTGATACAGATAAGGATTCCGTCCAGTTGAGCAAGACCTCTGCTGCCTTGGAGGGTCACGTAAACTGGGCACTGATCGATAGTTTAGTACCAATTGCTTTTCCGTCCAGTATAACTTAAACTCTGATTTTTCAAAAATTAATTGCGGTTTTAGTTTTAAGCACGTCTGAGCGACTCAGCGATCCAAGAGAAAGAGCCGTTTTTTCCAATGAGCGTTTTTCTCGTTGTTTTTTTTTAGCGTTCCTTCAGATGGCGTTGTCCATGAAAAAGGCTGCATGGCGGTAAATACCTTTGCCCAGCTGACAGTAATAAAAAAAAGGTGCGTAAAAGCGGGATTTCATGTTGCTATATAATATATTTTAGTTGAAAGGATTTTGTGCCAATAAATTACAAAATGAGTTCAGAAGCGGGCTCTGATATTTGTAATGCTTTGCTGAAGAAATCAATAACAATAAACATGACTAATCGCCCAAATATGAGCAAGTAAGTAACTTCTAATATTTCCTAGTCAGTGTATTATATTTGATATAACTCATTATCATGAAAAACATGAAAATGTCATTTTTGAGAAAAGCACTATACTTGCTTCGACCATGAATTAGCAATCCTAGCCTCGTATATAAAACTCCTCGGACTACGGGTTCGGGCTTTTAACTTACTCGTCCAGGATTGCTTATTTCCTAGTCTTAGCAGTAATGCACTATTAAAAACATAGTTGAAAACTTGTGTCAGGAGAAACAAAATTATTTAATTATTACTGTGAATGTTTTCAAACAGATTATTGGTTCAAAATGGGTTGGGTTTTACAGGCGGACGCCTGAATTTTATTATGAAATAACTGTAGGGGTCTTTTTGGGGTTCGGGTCGAACCTTTAAGCTAACATTTTATTACCGGAGATGCAATTTTAATTATTTACAATAAAAATCAAATTTACGAAATATTCATAAAATGGAACGTAATTTTGTATATAAAATTGGTCAATAACATAAAAACACATTAAAACTATGTGAAACGAAACGTAACGCAATGACGTCGACACCATTTTGTTTTTCCTTCATTCCGATTCTCTCGTAGTTTTGTGAATGTTCTCTTACGTGTTTTCCCTGATATTTCGACGAATTTGGCTGTGTTTTTGGACTCTGTTTATATTGCTATTACGTTTGGCTGGCTGTGTTACTGGACTTGTTTGAATTGCTGCATTTTTTGACTTTGGTTCGTTTACTGGATACTGGATTTACCATGGCATCGGCTGAGAATGAACCTGTAGCGGGACCATCTTCGGCTGAGGTTCCACTAGTGGCTGCGAATTTTGAAGATGATGGAGACTTTATGCAGCGGCGGCTATATACTAGCGAAGTATTAGCTATGTGGAATTTGTCCCGACTTATTCGCCTACTTGGCACAAATGAAAAATGTGTTGCATTTAGTGAGGAACAGGGACTGGTGCTTGCAGAGAAGACGTGTAACACGCATCGTACTTCAATGAAACTGAGTTATGCACATTGCAAATCTCTGGGTACATGGGTGTGCTTCAAAGGGACATGCAAGAACGCCAGCAAAGCAAAAATACCCCGTAGAAAGGGTACGTTCTTTGAAACTGTAAAAATTGATTTGGTGCATGTATATTATCTCGTATATGCCTATGCCCAACAATGGTGCTATGACCAAACTATTTTAGAGGACCCCTACAGGGATGAAAGGCAACAATGCCTGGCTCGTCCTACCATTTGTGACTGTTTCAGTTACTGTAGAGAGGTGGTAGTTATCTACTATTTAGAGAAACAAAACCAGTTTATTGGAAAGATCGGTGGATCAGGGAAGGTTGTGCAGATTGATGAGTTAAAGTTCGGAAAGAGGAAATATAACAAAGGAAGACACATCGAAGGCCATTGGGTACTTGGTCTTATTGAGGACGGGTCGAAGGATTTGCGGTTAGAGGTGTGCCCAAATAACATACGGTCAGCTCAAGTACTAATACCCCTCATTCAAAAGCATGTGGAAGTGGGCGCCACAGTACACACTGACTACTGGCGTGCCTACGACTGCTTGCCTGAATACGGCTACATACATAAGAAGGTGAATCATTCCGACCCAGACAACCTATTTGTGGCTGCTGATGGAACCCATACACAAAGGATTGAGTCCGAATGGAGAGCGGTGAAGAGATTTTTCAAGAAAACTAATTACAATAATCCTGAAAATTTCAGTGATATAATAGTGGAGTATTTGTGGAGGAGAAATGTGGAAAAATATAAAAAAGACCCATTTGTTGCAATGTTAGAGGCAATTAAACATGTATACAAAGTCTAACTAAAGTTGTTTTATTTTAACTAGCATACAATGCCTTAAAATGGATAGAATGTATTTAAGTTTTTGTTTTCTTCATGACACAATTCGATCTACCTCTTCTCCATATAATTGCTCTGTTCGTTTTCTTTTGTTTCGGGTAGAACAGAAGTTAGGCCGCTTCGAGGGACTTAAATTATCATCGGTCTTAGGTGGATCATTGTCAAGGAGTTGAGAGATATTTGACTCTGAGGCAGACTTAGTGGGGGAACGCAACATAGCGATGTCGGTACAGTATGGGTCACTTACACTGGGCACCGATCGACGATTTGATACAGATAAGGATTCCGTCCAGTTGAGCAAGACCTCTGCTGCCTTGGAGGGTCACGTAAACTGGGCACTGATCGATAGTTTAGTACCAATTGCTTTTCCGTCCAGTATAACTTAAACTCTGATTTTTCAAAAATTAATTGCGGTTTTAGTTTTAAGCACGTCTGAGCGACTCAGCGATCCAAGAGAAAGAGCCGTTTTTTCCAATGAGCGTTTTTCTCGTTGTTTTTTTTTTAGCGTTCCTTCAGATGGCGTTGTCCATGAAAAAGGCTGCATGGCGGTAAATACCTTTGCCCAGCTGACAGTAATAAAAAAAAGGTGCGTAAAAGCGGGATTTCATGTTGCTATATAATATATTTTAGTTGAAAGGATTTTGTGCCAATAAATTACAAAATGAGTTCAGAAGCGGGCTCTGATATAGATTGTACTCCACTAATGCTTTGCTGAAGAAATCAATAACAATAAACATGACTAATCGCCCAAATATGAGCAAGTAAGTAACTTCTAATATTTCCTAGTCAGTGTATTATATTTGATATAACTCATTATCATGAAAAACATGAAAATGTCATTTTTGAGAAAAGCACTATACTTGCTTCGACCATGAATTAGCAATCCTAGCCTCGTATATAAAACTCCTCGGACTACGGGTTCGGGCTTTTAACTTACTCGTCCAGGATTGCTTATTTCCTAGTCTTAGCAGTAATGCACTATTAAAAACATAGTTGAAAACTTGTGTCAGGAGAAACGAAATTATTTAATTATTACTGTGAATGTTTTCAAACAGATTATTGGTTCAAAATGGGTTGGGTTTTACAGGCGGACGCCTGAATTTTATTATGAAATAACTGTAGGGGTCTTTTTGGGGTTCGGGTCGAACCTTTAAGCTAACATTTTATTACCGGAGATGCAATTTTAATTATTTACAATAAAAATCAAATTTACGAAATATTCATAAAATGGAACGTAATTTTGTATATAAAATTGGTCAATAACATAAAAACACATTAAAACTATGTGAAACGAAACGTAACGCAATGACGTCGACACCATTTTGTTTTTCCTTCATTCCGATTCTCTCGTAGTTTTGTGAATGTTCTCTTACGTGTTTTCCCTGATATTTCGACGAATTTGGCTGTGTTTTTGGACTCTGTTTATATTGCTATTATGTTTGGCTGGCTGTGTTACTGGACTTGTTTGAATTGCTGCATTTTTTGACTTTGGTTCGTTTACTGGATACTGGATTTACCATGGCATCGGCTGAGAATGAACCTGTAGCGGGACCATCTTCGGCTGAGGTTCCACTAGTGGCTGCGAATTTTGAAGATGATGGAGACTTTATGCAGCGGCGGCTATATACTAGCGAAGTATTAGCTATGTGGAATTTGTCCCGACTTATTCGCCTACTTGGCACAAATGAAAAATGTGTTGCATTTAGTGAGGAACAGGGACTGGTGCTTGCAGAGAAGACGTGTAACACGCATCGTACTTCAATGAAACTGAGTTATGCACATTGCAAATCTCTGGGTACATGGGTGTGCTTCAAAGGGACATGCAAGAACGCCAGCAAAGCAAAAATACCCCGTAGAAAGGGTACGTTCTTTGAAACTGTAAAAATTGATTTGGTGCATGTATATTATCTCGTATATGCCTATGCCCAACAATGGTGCTATGACCAAACTATTTTAGAGGACCCCTACAGGGATGAAAGGCAACAATGCCTGGCTCGTCCTACCATTTGTGACTGTTTCAGTTACTGTAGAGAGGTGGTAGTTATCTACTATTTAGAGAAACAAAACCAGTTTATTGGAAAGATCGGTGGATCAGGGAAGGTTGTGCAGATTGATGAGTTAAAGTTCGGAAAGAGGAAATATAACAAAGGAAGACACATCGAAGGCCATTGGGTACTTGGTCTTATTGAGGACGGGTCGAAGGATTTGCGGTTAGAGGTGTGCCCAAATAACATACGGTCAGCTCAAGTACTAATACCCCTCATTCAAAAGCATGTGGAAGTGGGCGCCACAGTACACACTGACTACTGGCGTGCCTACGACTGCTTGCCTGAATACGGCTACATACATAAGAAGGTGAATCATTCCGACCCAGACAACCTATTTGTGGCTGCTGATGGAACCCATACACAAAGGATTGAGTCCGAATGGAGAGCGGTGAAGAGATTTTTCAAGAAAACTAATTACAATAATCCTGAAAATTTCAGTGATATAATAGTGGAGTATTTGTGGAGGAGAAATGTGGAAAAATATAAAAAAGACCCATTTGTTGCAATGTTAGAGGCAATTAAACATGTATACAAAGTCTAACTAAAGTTGTTTTATTTTAACTAGCATACAATGCCTTAAAATGGATAGAATGTATTTAAGTTTTTGTTTTCTTCATGACACAATTCGATCTACCTCTTCTCCATATAATTGCTCTGTTCGTTTTCTTTTGTTTCGGGTAGAACAGAAGTTAGGCCGCTTCGAGGGACTTAAATTATCATCGGTCTTAGGTGGATCATTGTCAAGGAGTTGAGAGATATTTGACTCTGAGGCAGACTTAGTGGGGGAACGCAACATAGCGATGTCGGTACAGTATGGGTCACTTACACTGGGCACCGATCGACGATTTGATACAGATAAGGATTCCGTCCAGTTGAGCAAGACCTCTGCTGCCTTGGAGGGTCACGTAAACTGGGCACTGATCGATAGTTTAGTACCAATTGCTTTTCCGTCCAGTATAACTTAAACTCTGATTTTTCAAAAATTAATTGCAGTTTTAGTTTTAAGCACGTCTGAGCGACTCAGCGATCCAAGAGAAAGAGCCGTTTTTTCCAATGAGCGTTTTTCTCGTTGTTTTTTTTTAGCGTTCCTTCAGATGGCGTTGTCCATGAAAAAGGCTGCATGGCGGTAAATACCTTTGCCCAGCTGACAGTAATAAAAAAAAGGTGCGTAAAAGCGGGATTTCATGTTGCTATATAATATATTTTAGTTGAAAGGATTTTGTGCCAATAAATTACAAAATGAGTTCAGAAGCGGGCTCTGATATTTGTAATGCTTTGCTGAAGAAATCAATAACAATAAACATGACTAATCGCCCAAATATGAGCAAGTAAGTAACTTCTAATATTTCCTAGTCAGTGTATTATATTTGATATAACTCATTATCATGAAAAACATGAAAATGTCATTTTTGAGAAAAGCACTATACTTGCTTCGACCATGAATTAGCAATCCTAGCCTCGTATATAAAACTCCTCGGACTACGGGTTCGGGCTTTTAACTTACTCGTCCAGGATTGCTTATTTCCTAGTCTTAGCAGTAATGCACTATTAAAAACATAGTTGAAAACTTGTGTCAGGAGAAACAAAATTATTTAATTATTACTGTGAATGTTTTCAAACAGATTATTGGTTCAAAATGGGTTGGGTTTTACAGGCGGACGCCTGAATTTTATTATGAAATAACTGTAGGGGTCTTTTTGGGGTTCGGGTCGAACCTTTAAGCTAACATTTTATTACCGGAGATGCAATTTTAATTATTTACAATAAAAATCAAATTTACGAAATATTCATAAAATGGAACGTAATTTTGTATATAAAATTGGTCAATAACATAAAAACACATTAAAACTATGTGAAACGAAACGTAACGCAATGACGTCGACACCATTTTGTTTTTCCTTCATTCCGATTCTCTCGTAGTTTTGTGAATGTTCTCTTACGTGTTTTCCCTGATATTTCGACGAATTTGGCTGTGTTTTTGGACTCTGTTTATATTGCTATTACGTTTGGCTGGCTGTGTT
The DNA here is from genome assembly GCA_910592155.1 of Ypsolopha scabrella. Classification (NCBI taxonomy): domain Eukaryota; kingdom Metazoa; phylum Arthropoda; class Insecta; order Lepidoptera; family Ypsolophidae; genus Ypsolopha; species Ypsolopha scabrella. The sequence continues at coordinate 15,165,960 of OU342987.1, forward strand.
ACTGGACTTGTTTGAATTGCTGCATTTTTTGACTTTGGTTCGTTTACTGGATACTGGATTTACCATGGCATCGGCTGAGAATGAACCTGTAGCGGGACCATCTTCGGCTGAGGTTCCACTAGTGGCTGCGAATTTTGAAGATGATGGAGACTTTATGCAGCGGCGGCTATATACTAGCGAAGTATTAGCTATGTGGAATTTGTCCCGACTTATTCGCCTACTTGGCACAAATGAAAAATGTGTTGCATTTAGTGAGGAACAGGGACTGGTGCTTGCAGAGAAGACGTGTAACACGCATCGTACTTCAATGAAACTGAGTTATGCACATTGCAAATCTCTGGGTACATGGGTGTGCTTCAAAGGGACATGCAAGAACGCCAGCAAAGCAAAAATACCCCGTAGAAAGGGTACGTTCTTTGAAACTGTAAAAATTGATTTGGTGCATGTATATTATCTCGTATATGCCTATGCCCAACAATGGTGCTATGACCAAACTATTTTAGAGGACCCCTACAGGGATGAAAGGCAACAATGCCTGGCTCGTCCTACCATTTGTGACTGTTTCAGTTACTGTAGAGAGGTGGTAGTTATCTACTATTTAGAGAAACAAAACCAGTTTATTGGAAAGATCGGTGGATCAGGGAAGGTTGTGCAGATTGATGAGTTAAAGTTCGGAAAGAGGAAATATAACAAAGGAAGACACATCGAAGGCCATTGGGTACTTGGTCTTATTGAGGACGGGTCGAAGGATTTGCGGTTAGAGGTGTGCCCAAATAACATACGGTCAGCTCAAGTACTAATACCCCTCATTCAAAAGCATGTGGAAGTGGGCGCCACAGTACACACTGACTACTGGCGTGCCTACGACTGCTTGCCTGAATACGGCTACATACATAAGAAGGTGAATCATTCCGACCCAGACAACCTATTTGTGGCTGCTGATGGAACCCATACACAAAGGATTGAGTCCGAATGGAGAGCGGTGAAGAGATTTTTCAAGAAAACTAATTACAATAATCCTGAAAATTTCAGTGATATAATAGTGGAGTATTTGTGGAGGAGAAATGTGGAAAAATATAAAAAAGACCCATTTGTTGCAATGTTAGAGGCAATTAAACATGTATACAAAGTCTAACTAAAGTTGTTTTATTTTAACTAGCATACAATGCCTTAAAATGGATAGAATGTATTTAAGTTTTTGTTTTCTTCATGACACAATTCGATCTACCTCTTCTCCATATAATTGCTCTGTTCGTTTTCTTTTGTTTCGGGTAGAACAGAAGTTAGGCCGCTTCGAGGGACTTAAATTATCATCGGTCTTAGGTGGATCATTGTCAAGGAGTTGAGAGATATTTGACTCTGAGGCAGACTTAGTGGGGGAACGCAACATAGCGATGTCGGTACAGTATGGGTCACTTACACTGGGCACCGATCGACGATTTGATACAGATAAGGATTCCGTCCAGTTGAGCAAGACCTCTGCTGCCTTGGAGGGTCACGTAAACTGGGCACTGATCGATAGTTTAGTACCAATTGCTTTTCCGTCCAGTATAACTTAAACTCTGATTTTTCAAAAATTAATTGCGGTTTTAGTTTTAAGCACGTCTGAGCGACTCAGCGATCCAAGAGAAAGAGCCGTTTTTTCCAATGAGCGTTTTTCTCGTTGTTTTTTTTTTAGCGTTCCTTCAGATGGCGTTGTCCATGAAAAAGGCTGCATGGCGGTAAATACCTTTGCCCAGCTGACAGTAATAAAAAAAAGGTGCGTAAAAGCGGGATTTCATGTTGCTATATAATATATTTTAGTTGAAAGGATTTTGTGCCAATAAATTACAAAATGAGTTCAGAAGCGGGCTCTGATATAGATTGTACTCCACTAATGCTTTGCTGAAGAAATCAATAACAATAAACATGACTAATCGCCCAAATATGAGCAAGTAAGTAACTTCTAATATTTCCTAGTCAGTGTATTATATTTGATATAACTCATTATCATGAAAAACATGAAAATGTCATTTTTGAGAAAAGCACTATACTTGCTTCGACCATGAATTAGCAATCCTAGCCTCGTATATAAAACTCCTCGGACTACGGGTTCGGGCTTTTAACTTACTCGTCCAGGATTGCTTATTTCCTAGTCTTAGCAGTAATGCACTATTAAAAACATAGTTGAAAACTTGTGTCAGGAGAAACGAAATTATTTAATTATTACTGTGAATGTTTTCAAACAGATTATTGGTTCAAAATGGGTTGGGTTTTACAGGCGGACGCCTGAATTTTATTATGAAATAACTGTAGGGGTCTTTTTGGGGTTCGGGTCGAACCTTTAAGCTAACATTTTATTACCGGAGATGCAATTTTAATTATTTACAATAAAAATCAAATTTACGAAATATTCATAAAATGGAACGTAATTTTGTATATAAAATTGGTCAATAACATAAAAACACATTAAAACTATGTGAAACGAAACGTAACGCAATGACGTCGACACCATTTTGTTTTTCCTTCATTCCGATTCTCTCGTAGTTTTGTGAATGTTCTCTTACGTGTTTTCCCTGATATTTCGACGAATTTGGCTGTGTTTTTGGACTCTGTTTATATTGCTATTACGTTTGGCTGGCTGTGTTACTGGACTTGTTTGAATTGCTGCATTTTTTGACTTTGGTTCGTTTACTGGATACTGGATTTACCATGGCATCGGCTGAGAATGAACCTGTAGCGGGACCATCTTCGGCTGAGGTTCCACTAGTGGCTGCGAATTTTGAAGATGATGGAGACTTTATGCAGCGGCGGCTATATACTAGCGAAGTATTAGCTATGTGGAATTTGTCCCGACTTATTCGCCTACTTGGCACAAATGAAAAATGTGTTGCATTTAGTGAGGAACAGGGACTGGTGCTTGCAGAGAAGACGTGTAACACGCATCGTACTTCAATGAAACTGAGTTATGCACATTGCAAATCTCTGGGTACATGGGTGTGCTTCAAAGGGACATGCAAGAACGCCAGCAAAGCAAAAATACCCCGTAGAAAGGGTACGTTCTTTGAAACTGTAAAAATTGATTTGGTGCATGTATATTATCTCGTATATGCCTATGCCCAACAATGGTGCTATGACCAAACTATTTTAGAGGACCCCTACAGGGATGAAAGGCAACAATGCCTGGCTCGTCCTACCATTTGTGACTGTTTCAGTTACTGTAGAGAGGTGGTAGTTATCTACTATTTAGAGAAACAAAACCAGTTTATTGGAAAGATCGGTGGATCAGGGAAGGTTGTGCAGATTGATGAACTTTAAGTTCGGAAAGAGGAAATATAACAAAGGAAGACACATCGAAGGCCATTGGGTACTTGGTCTTATTGAGGACGGGTCGAAGGATTTGCGGTTAGAGGTGTGCCCAAATAACATACGGTCAGCTCAAGTACTAATACCCCTCATTCAAAAGCATGTGGAAGTGGGCGCCACAGTACACACTGACTACTGGCGTGCCTACGACTGCTTGCCTGAATACGGCTACATACATAAGAAGGTGAATCATTCCGACCCAGACAACCTATTTGTGGCTGCTGATGGAACCCATACACAAAGGATTGAGTCCGAATGGAGAGCGGTGAAGAGATTTTTCAAGAAAACTAATTACAATAATCCTGAAAATTTCAGTGATATAATAGTGGAGTATTTGTGGAGGAGAAATGTGGAAAAATATAAAAAAGACCCATTTGTTGCAATGTTAGAGGCAATTAAACATGTATACAAAGTCTAACTAAAGTTGTTTTATTTTAACTAGCATACAATGCCTTAAAATGGATAGAATGTATTTAAGTTTTTGTTTTCTTCATGACACAATTCGATCTACCTCTGTCTTAAAACCGACTTTTGTACTGATAGGTTAAAACTTTTCAAAAACCGACTTAGTGCACCCCGACTCTACACAGTCTTGTGGCTACTACCCCTAGAGTGTATATAAAAAGCCGGAGACGCGGAGGGAGAGCAGCCCCCGCCCGCTGTAATAAAGCGCAGGCAACCGTGCGAGCCGTAGCGGCTGAGGCAGGTCACCGCAGGCGACCAGCAAGCCGAAGCTGCGGAGGTGAGCATGGGTGCTTGCGCTTTGCGTTTTGGGCGAAGGGGCTGCACTTCCCGCAGCATCGGAGTCGATGCAGAAGTGAATTTGTGTCAAAAAAGTGACTTCTATTCTTAAGATTTTTGTTGGAGGGACTTCAGGGAACATTCTTCCATCCTCCCCAAACCCCAACCCCCTTTTCCTCCCTCCCTTTAATTTTTTTATGCACAAAAAAGTGAGGTTATTACTTTTACAAAAAAATTATAACTAAGAAACTATACGCTTCCGGTAGTGGGGGACTTCGGGGGGGATACCCCCTCCCCCTTCCTCCCCCCCAACCCCCTACGGAGGCGTCCGCCTGTAAAATTTTAACCAAAATTATTACATTTTCGATGCGGCTTTAGTTCCCTCTTAAATTCCCGACAAATCCTATTATTTCCTGATCTCCCGACAGAGGGCCAAAATTCCTGTTGTCTGATAACGCTAGTATGACCAAAAGGTAGGCGAACAGTCATCATTTTAGTAACACAAGTCGGAGAAAAAGCGCCGGACGACAAAAGGCTAGTGTCACCATAAATCCTGAAATCGGAGGACTTTCTTCCAATCATCATAAAGCGAAGAGCCACTAAGCCTACATTAAGGACAAGTCATTAAGCTTTTTCTTACGCCAATTTACGAGGATCTCCCATCGTCCTCGATTTCCTCCAATAAAAAAGGAGGGAATGGCCCGGAAAGTGTGTGTCGTACAACATGTACGGGTTCTGTAGATCAATGTAATGTTTTAAATTTAATAAATTTTTGGCAGCCTTTGTGATTTAGTGGTTCGGGTATTCGACCACGAATACAGAGGCCGCTGGTTCAAATCCCATCCATCCATCCATCAGCCTGTCATCGTCCACTGCTGGACATAGGCCTTCCCAATATTACGCCACTCTTGGCGGTCCTCCGTCCTCCTTAGGGGCGTAATTGTGTTCGTTGTACCTTCGGAAGACACCTTAAGCTGTGGTGGCTGTGGATTCATTGTGTCCGAAGTACGGCGACAAGGCTCACCACCCATCACGTTAGGACGTAATATTCGTCAGTGAAACATGGGTGTACGAGTGTGGACTGTGACTTGCATGTCACAATTTTAATTAAAGCATCGTTTGAGACTACTTCCCATTTTGGGTATTTCTCGGCAAACGGAACAAAACACGGACCTCGGAAACAAATAAAATCTTTGATAACGTTTCGAAAATTCATGCGGAGTGTGAAGATAAATCTGATTTGACCTTATTTGAAACCTTATCAAAATCCAATCAAAAATTAAAAAGTTCAATTATGTTCACAGCGGTTTAACTTTAAAAGGCTATGTTAATAATGAGAACTGTGAATTTCTTAACTGTCTGAAGCAACACATATTGCAGCGACGACAGCGCCAGCTGTTCCTAATAACAAGGCGAGAAATCACATAACGCCCTCGTGAGCGTTCAGTATGTGCATTACAAGCTGGTTAGATCAAATAGTTACAAAATATTCAGTGGACAAGTATGGTGGAAAAATTCAACAGTCTAGGTAAGTACCTCGGTGGCGCAGTCGGTAGCGCGCTTGTCTTGATAACAAGAGGTCGCAGGTTCGAATCCTGGCCCGAGGAATTTTTTCAAATTCTTGTCTTTACATTTGTTTCTAATTTATCTTTTCTGGTTTGTAATGCACTCTAATAATAATATTTAGAATATACGGATGCTTTGTTTCAGTGTATTTCATGAAGTACACGGAAAATTGTGATATATTTTTGGTATATGCATTTGGACTATATAATCTAGGGTTTTGTTTTTGGAAAACATGTTTGGATAAATTTTCCTCGATAGGTCTTCAAACACACTTTTTCTCCTCATTTGACGAATAGGAACTATGTACATAACTCAAACATATTCTATTAGATGGTTATTAACAATATCTAGATATTTGATTTTGAATACTTTGATATGAAATAAATATATATAATTTAGCTATATAAAGCCTTTAGTTTCCTTTAACTTGTATTAATAATAAAAAAATATTAATTTTCGAAATATATTTCGGCCCACTATGGGGCCGGCATCAGTCGAATTCGAAAATTAATATTTTTTTATTATTAATACAAGTTTAATGAATACTTTGATAGCTATTTTAGTTTTTCTAATAAAATTTAAAAACATATTTTCTTCTCTTTTGCGCTGAATCCGCCCCTCTCGCACTGCGCGTTTTTTCGCTTGGAGTGAGAGTGACAAAAATAAAATTTACAATCCTCTCTAGTTCTTGGAATCACATTTTAAGCAAAACATGGTGACCCAGCTCCTTCATAGCTTCACTTCAGATACTGTAAATAATATATTGCGCAGGATATTACATTCAATCGACTTTTAACGCTATGAACGTAATATTTTCAATAAGTTGATAACTTTCACAGTTTGGAAGAGTCGCCATGGCAGACAGGACACGTGAAGGTTTCACCTACCACGGAACCCTAAGAAATCGAGACACTTCGTACCTGCCGACCGCACCTACCCGAGCCCGCCCAGCCATTATTAAGGAACATGTGTTCAGAACCTTGTAATTTCCCCCCGACACCTTTCATTACGCGCTTAATTTTACGCCTTTATTCGCGTAAATGTATTGATAGCAACCCGACATTTTCGGGGAATTGATTGCAAGGATTGGTAAAAAACATTATTTTGATCGCTCGGAGTTAAATGGGTATAAATTATTTTATCTTCTCTCATGCTACAATAACGTAATTACAACATCAATAAGTCGGTCAAGTGCGAGTCAGACTCGCGCAGGAGGGGTTCCGTACCAACCCACAATAGGGGTGCGGAACCCTAAAAATATTATGGTATACCAAATAACATCAAGGCTACAACAAACAAGCCGCTAAAATGGTAGCGCCTGACAAAAAAATTGGCACCCTCTGCGTACGGAACCTTGCTTTTTGTTATTTTCATTTCACTTTAGGGTATGTCCTACATCTGACTAAATTTAAAAAATAACTTTTTAGGGGTTTATTGTATGGGGACTGCCCTTGGGTTAAGTTTAATTTTTATTATTTGTCGTGATAGAGGCTATAATAACACGTATTTTGTAAAAATTTCAACTACCTATTACGGTTGAAGCTGTTGACTCCTGTGACATCACATGCTTTTCATTAACTTAGTTTTGAAACTATATAATGTAAACTAACCAATAAAAGTGATTTTATTATGTTTATTTTCTTTTTCTAAGAATTTCTTCGGCAAGGGTTCGTGAAATCTTTGAAATTCTAAAGTTGTCCGTGGCTACAAAAAGTTCAAAAAGCACTGCCATAACGATTCCTTTTAACTCTTCGGGTACGAAACAGCGTCAAAAAAATCGCACCTTTTAAAAAATGTGCTTCAAACAAATTTTATTCTTATTTGAAACCAATTTCGCGGGATTTTTTAGGTATCAATTGAAAGGTAATAAAACAGACTATTTAAATATTGAAAAACAAAAAGTGTTTTTCATTACAAGGGCATAAAAAAAATACAGGTTGATTGGGAAAGAAAAATCATCTTTATTTACGCTCTACAACAAAAGAATTAATTATTCAGAAAAAATCACAAAATCATTCTTAAAAGTAATCTAAAACCTAGTGTTACCTCCTCTTGCCCTGATAACAGCTTCCATTCGATCTCTCATAGACCTAACCAATTTCAGGACTTGATCTTGTGGAATGCTGTCCCATTCCGAAATTACGGCCTCTTGCAGGTCCTGGAGGGTGGTAGGAGCAGGATCTCGTGACCTAACTTGCCGTTTCAGTTCATCCCAAAGGTGCTCTATCGGGTTCAGGTCTGGACTTCTCGCCAGCCACTGCATGATAGGGATCCCAACCTCTTGAAGGTAGTCACGTACAATAAACGCGGTGTGGGAGCGAACGTTGTTGTGCATCAAAGTAAACCCATGGCCGACGAAACCAGCATATGGGACCACATTCTCTTCCAGGACTTCTGTGATGTACCGGTGAGCAGTCAGCGACCCTTGCCCGCGAGCACCTCCAGTCCGGGAAACGCATACAAGGTCAGTTTTGCCGTCGCAAGATATGCCGCCCCAAAACATGCAGGAGCCACCCCCGTATTCCACAGTTTCTTGAATACGGGCTTGTGCGAATCGCTCCCCCTGCCTCCTGTACACTCTTTTTCGCCTGTTATTACAGAAAAGGCACACCCTCGTCTCATCTGAGAAGAGAACTGTTCGCCATTGGTCTAGCGTCCAATCGACGTGATCGCGGGCAAACTGCAAGCGGGATCTACGATGCTCTACAGTCAATCTTGGGCCTGTAGCAGCTCTATGGGCGGCTATTTTCTTCTCTGTTAATCTTCTTCTAATCGTAGAGTCACTTGCAGTTGTCCCACGAACTGCTTGGAGTTCCTGTCTTATCTCAACAGCATTGGAGAACCGATTTCTCAAGCTCGTCGACACTATGAAGCGGTCATCCCTTTCAGATGTGCAGCGTCGTCTCCCAGATCCATGTCTTCGGACAAAGCCACCAGTCTCCCGGAATCGCTGGACTACTCTTCGAACAGCAAAACGGCTTAGGTTGAGTTGCCAGGCAATATCACACTGCCGCACCCTTCGGCGCAGCAGTGCAAGAACTTGTGCAGCTTCTTCAGGAGTAGTATCCATGTTGAGGGTAGTATTTTTTACTTGTGCGCTTAACGTGTGTCACCTTCAAAGTTTGGATAGTGAATGACCTACATTTGACGTGTAATTACCTTTTTATACCCCTTTTATGTAGCGGAACTAGCGACCGTTTGAACGCGTATTTGAGCAATACTTTTCTTAATACCACGATATTCGAGAGATTTTTATCGTTTATAAAATGAAACGATTGTTTATTTCAAGGTCGTTTAATGCCCTTTCAATTGATACCAAATAGTTCTCTCATATTTGGTTTCAAATAGGAATTAAAATGGTTTGAAATAAATTTTTCAAAAGGTGCGATTTTTTTGACGCCGAGTGTAGTTTCGCCATGTCCGTCAGTCCGTCTGTCCGCGGCTTAGAGCAGAGACTATTAATACTAGAAAGCTATAATTTGGCATGGATATAAATATTAATCACGCCGACAAAATGGTAAAATAAAATAACGAAAAAAAATTATTTTAAGGGTACTTCTCATACACGTAAACTGGGGATGATTTTTTTTTCTCGTCTATCCCATAGTGTGGGATATCGTTGGATAGGCCGTTTAAAAACATTGTGGGTCTGTGAAAACCATTTTTCGATTTAGGGATCCGTTGGCGAAATATAAAGCTTTAAAGTGAAAATGTTAGAGTGGAGCGTCCCCCCCCCCCCCCCGTGCTGGCTAAACTGTTGTTTATAGAAATGTGAAAAAATTCACAGAAGTAGTAAATATAATGAATTTAAAAGGAAAACTATCACAGCTAAGTAGGCTTTACAGGTTTACGAGTACAGGTCGCGCCAAACTTTTGGCCCCCTATAATGTATGGGACTAGAAGTTTGGCGCGGTCTGTATTAGTAGACCAACTTATATGTACCGGGCAACTACGGATGAATCCTACATTGCGCGTGGCCCGACACGCACTTGGCCGGTTTTTTTTTGTGTTGTGTTGTGATGCAACAAAGATATCAGTGATAGGCGAACAATACAGCCAACATGAAAAGCGATAAGTTACTAACTATAAAGTTATCAAAACGTACAAACAACTTGACGAGGATCCAGCTAAAAGCTTGAAAATGAATCCCTTTCCAACAATAGCTTCGCCTAGCTTCCACAATTACTTGCGAACAATGATAATACAACCCGGTCACATTATCTCGAGACCTGGCGTCGATGACGTCACGTCGCGTCGGCGCCCAGATATGGTGCGCAAAACAAGCATCCTCTAGTAGGATATTATTATAAACAATAAGATTTCCAACAAAACAAATATTGTGTTAATTAATTTAATGTAGGTAATATTATAATAATGTTATGATTAAAATGATGAAAAATAAATGAAACATTGAATGAATGAATGAATGAATGAATGAATGAATGAATAAACACTTTATTGCACACAGAACAAGATATTTACAAATATACAAAGAACAGACAGAAGGCAAGGGCGGAATTATTCCTAAAAGGAATTTCTTCCAGTCAACCTTGGGAAAATATGAAACATTTTTATTGTAGAAATTCACATCAGTGCATAGGTACATTCTGAGTTAATTCTAAATCTAAAATCTAATTATAAATATACTACATACAAATACATACTTAAATACACGAATAAATACATACAAATAAACAAGTAGCTTAGTCAGTAAGTCATTCAGAGAGAGGAGAGGTAAAAAAATTTCAAGTTATATTTAAAACAGGACACAGAAGGAAGATCTTTGAGATTTTGCGGAAGTTCATTCAGAAGCCGAACAGCATTGACCATAAAAGACTTGGAGAAACGATCAGTGGTATGTTAACAATCTTGGTTAAGTGGGTACAAGAAGTGTTTATTACAATAATTGCTTGTTAGCTTTCTCTGATTCAAAGAAAGCGAGAACTTTCAGGATTCAATTTCTTGCTTCACTGTGAATAGTTTTTCCCATATATGAAAAAACTTTCTCTGTCCCACTTCAAAGCAACGAAATAGTAACAAAAATGTCCAAACTTAACAAAAATGTCCAACGTTGCAACAAAAACAATATTTTAACGTAACAGCAATAACAAAATAACAATAAAAGTCCAAACGTAACAATGGAATGTTTAAAAATATACCACGAAAACAAGTCGACGCGTATCGGCAACGAAAGTGCTAACCGTACTGATGCGCCAAGGCGAGCGCGGGGAGGTGAAAGGAGAACGGGGCGGGTGGTTCGCATTCCAGCGAGGTCTCGAGATAATGTGACCGGGTTGTATACAGTACTAGCTTTGCTGGCGAAGCTAACACAATAGATCTATCTCTACACTGTGTTTACCTTAAAAATGGAGTGGCGTCTGAAGGGGATTTCCTGGAAGAATATCATTCTAGCTGAAGATCAGCGCTGTGCGGAACGCTCTCACGGCGATATACTGATAGATAAGTTGATGAAGCTGCTAACTTCTATTATGCCCGAATAGGTTATGTAGATGTTAATTGACTAGGATTTATTAATAAATCGGTTAAGTGCGAGTATAACTCGCGCCCTGATGATTCCGTACCAATTAAATAAGTTTTTAGATTTAAATGATTTAAATAAAAATTACAATTTTTTTAGTTAACTTAATTTTGCAGTTCTGGTCCTTATCTACAAAATGTATGGAACAAACAACACTGCAAAATTAAGTTGGTCGAGACGGTTTCAGCCAGAAGCATTTCTATATTTTTTGAGATAAAAAAATATTTTTCTGCTCTACTTAATAATGAGTGCTAGACATTGACATCCCACATCCCTCATGGGTAAGAAAAAAAATATTAGGTATTTTTCTGGTCCTTTTTCATGTATTAAAAAAAAATATTTAATTTAATTTTTAATTAATTATTCGGTTTTTTATATCAAAATAAAAACAATCTACATAACATATTCAAATTTTAGGTTTGTAGCTCGTTCCGACCCATAAATGACATACGGACGAACAGACAACAGAAAGACATTATGAGGGCTCCGTCTCGCCCTTCGGGTATGGAACCCTAAAAATGACCGATTCTCTGTGGTCCAGTGGTTCGAACGTCTCGATATAGAAGTCGCAGGTTCAAATCACGTAGGATCACATTTATGTTCGATTTATCTGCTTTGGAAGACACGTTTATTTGTGCCTGAAGTAAAGCGATATCACGCTGGCGTAATAATCGTCGGTGAAACGTGGATGTACAACTGTGGACGCTTGAAACCCTGGGGAACTCAAGTCATGACTTGTCATGTTTTTCACCATTTTCAACATCAGTTCGTTCACCATTAAGGCGAAGTAGGTCGATCGCACAACAAAAGAGATAAGCGTATCTGAAAAAGCGCGCGTCTGAGCAGAGCGGTAAATTAAGAAGAGAGTGGATAATGCTGTTTTTCAATGAATAAAATTTAATAAAAATTCACACGAGGGCATTTAAAAAAAAATCGCTGTGCTATCGTTTAGGTAATGGGTTTATATGTTTTAAACAGTAATCATTGTTATTTTTACTTATTAGTTTCGACAGGCTGCTTGTTTGAAATGAAAAAATAGCCTTCACTTTGCAGTTTTTTTCGATCGAGCCAATTTTTTCCATCGCGTTTTGGGCTGTTACATCGCCTTAGAAAAGGCTTTGTTTATAACATGTATTTATTTCAGAGCCATATCTATTGTAGTTTGGGAGGACAACTTGTTCAAAAACTCCGTTTTTACTGCCTACGTCGGCTTAAACTTAAAATGGAGGACTAGAACTCTCCGCTTTCCAACGGTTAAAATTAAAACTGTCCACGCTAAAATAATTTTAGAGCGACTTGAAGCACCGCTCAAAGTGGTTCACAGAGTAAGTTTATGAATATAGGTAACGTGTTATAACAGCAGAGGATGGCAACTAACGCACCGAGAATGCTTAAGTCGTCCCCACTGAATTTCGAATGAAACTTTACCATGACACCGCGATTCTAAAGCTGAAGGCAAACGAAAATCAACTTCATTCTGTTGGCTTAAGGGTCAAGGCATGTGGCTAAAAGTTGTGGTGTTAGGTGTCCAGAATTTGTATTCATAAAGCTGTACTCAGAAACTAATATAAAACGTAAGCCCTGCTTATTACTTGCGACTTCTGAACTGACTTTTGAAATGGTAACTAAATTATTCCACTTGTGTTGGCCATTTTAGTTACTGAAGTTCGCAAATAATTCTGTAAAACAGTTCTTTAAACAAGAATAATAATAATTCAGAGAAGGTAAGAGATCTTTCTTTTCTTTCATGGAAAGAAATGAGTTTGCAGAAGGCGTGCCGGTCACATTGGTGACAGACCAAGGTAAGTTTATGTTATGTCTGGACCTGACCCTAGAACATGAACAAAGCCAGATTTTAAAGGGTTCTTTTGAAGAAAGTATGACTATCTTTATATTGGAAAAAATATATTTGATTTATTGATCTTTTATCTAGGGGATCTACGTATAAAAATGTACTAAGATTTATACTTTTGTCCCTCTTTTTGTTGGTTTTCAAACGTTCGTTTCAAGAACGCGGCTAAGAGATCAACTTGATTTTATTTTCATAGAATAGGTAATAGAAATATAAAGGTTTCCTACTTAAATCCAATATTTTTTCCCCGCAAAATATTTCACTATTAGCTAAAAACCCTCCGATCTGCTGTTGCGCGCGTAATTATTAGTATTACGCGTCCTAGACAAATAGGTCAATTAGCTAACTAATAATCGCCTCTATCAAAAGGTAATAAAGTATTTGACATTGGCCTTTTTGTGTCGGACGTGTAACAACATTTTTTTCCATACTCTTAAAGAGGCTACAATTGTGTGTTAGGATCGTAGCAAATAGAGATCTGTAGTGTCTGCCTACCCCTCTGGGAGACTGGCTTTAAAGTACTACATAAATCCCCAAAGCGGTGTCAGAGGTGCTTCCCACTATGGACTGTGAAATGAAAGTCATTGTCCACACTAGTACACCCACATTACACCGACGATTATTACGTTCTAACGTGGTGGGTGGTGAGACCTATCGCCGTAATTTATTATGATTCTGTTTTAAGTATTATTATTATTTTTTATTATTAATTAATCAAAATTACAGTAAAAAATAGTCTTAAATGATTAAGCCGTCTCTCTGAAACCCGTACGGGTTTATGCGAGTGACACGCTACCAGCTCGCTACGAAATAGGTAACAGTACAATTTATTTGTTATATGCTAACACCCACGGTAGTATTCTTTCAATAGAGATAAGTTTTTCCTTTTGGATAGTCCAGACAATAAGTCTGCGCACAACTCGGCCGGCAAGCCGTTCAGAATCTCCGGTAGAAGGTATTCCCACTTTCTCATGCCGTTTACAGGTGGTAGAGCTGATGCCGGGCTCGACTGTGGAGGTACCACCATCTTACTCGGAAATCCTCCCGAAGTTATTCGGGGGAGAGTAAGAGAACAGCTCTCAGGAAAAACCAGGGGGCCCACCATTGCCTGGGACCGATGGATGGCAGTATATCCATCCCCAATTGCCGGGCCTTATATAAAACAGACTGGTGACGGGCAGCGGCGTCACTGGTGCAAGGGGTTCGGCACCGCGCTCACCAACCCGCCTGCCCAGCGTGTGTGAGTATGGGCATTTCTTCCAGGAGGACCGCCAAGAGTGGCGAAATCCTGAAAAGGCCTATGTCCAGCAGTGGACGGAACAGGCTGATGGATGGATGGATGGAGGCTTGACACTATTATCTTGAAACATAAAATATTAATTATGTAATAACTCAAGACAGAAGGTCCCTTAAGTAGGGACTGAATAAATTAACCGACTTGGATTTACATGGATCTCACAACTTTTTACGGTAGAAGAACTAAGTTGCGAGACTTGGTTTTTTTACAAGTTTTGTTTTTGATGGCATCTCATTGTTTTTGTTGATAGTCCAATTGTTTTTCCTTTCCGGTACCTTCTACTTACAACTGCAACTGCTAAGGGTGTGTTAGTATGATCGGTAAAGATATTATTTTAAATACTGGGATCTCTAAATAAAGTACCAGTACCTCACATAAGACGATTTTCTTTACTCAAAATACACTAATCGCGTGGACACCCTCACTGGTCGCTGGCCACTTGGATGAGGGGTGCGGGTTGCGGGGTGCAATTAGGTGTGTGGGGAGGCCGGTGAGCTGCGTACGTAGCCATAGCTTAGAAGAATAATGGAATTTTTGGTGAAAATTCAAGGTATATTTTTTTTTTCTCGTAATGTCATCAGAATCGTGTATACTTTCATACCCTAAAGGGATTCTTGACTTTGCATTTACAGCCTGTATATTTAATTGCAAAATATTTTAGTTTTTCCTTGATTTATACACTAAAAACTAATTGTATTCCAAATTTGAAGATTCTATGTCTGCTAGAAGTGCCTTGGAGTTTTGATGATCGGTCAGTCATTCAGTGGGTGACAAAATTGAGTAACTTTGACTAGTTATAATTCTTAAACTACTGGTTCAAATTAAATGAAATTTGAAATATACCGTGTTTATACAATGCCTGCTTGGTTACTGTAAATTCAGGCTTCTAGTTTTATCCACAACGAAGTTATAGGGGGTCGAAAATGGCCTGAACTGTTTCGAGAAAAGGATGATACGGCCGTGCCGCTTCTTAGCTCGATTTGAGGGGGGCAGTGCCGTGCCCCCAGATTTACTTAGGTACTTTAATGGTGGACACACTATAATCTGCATATCAGGGCTACAGCTATTCCCCCATATTTATTGACCAGCTGTGTGTGATCTTCAATGGACATTCAATTCTCAATGAGTCAGTCAATCGCTATCTGCATAAGATTAAACTCTAAAATATTGTCGAAGCGACATTTGTCCCACGACAATATTAGACCGCCATATTTACTGACATGATCAGCATTGACTGAAGTATTTATGTAGTTTCGTAAAGGTTGCAAATTAAATGTGACTATTATTCGATGGGAAATATCTTTGCCAATCAAATAATCCCATTTTTGTATCATTAAGACCAAAAAATAAAGAATGTTTTTTTTTGCACCCCCGTACCTAAGAGGAAAATGAATTAAATGGCCACCTCTCTGAGGGGAGGGGATGGTAACCATCATTTTCCTTTTGTCATTAAAAAATCTCTAGTTCATGCCCGGACAGATTGTATACACGAAAGTTCTCCATTCATTTATTACGAAAACACATCAACTAAAATCATCACTGAAGAGAAATTTAAAATATCGAAATGTTAGTTTGTTAGAAACTTTAAACGCAGCACGCCAGAAGATTTTACTATGCCAGTTTGAATAAGACAAATAAAAATCGGATCAGAAAGCTGGAATAACGTACGTTTTCTAAACAATCATAAAAGATTATTTCACGTCTTACTGTACTATAAATGCCGAACATGTAAAGACGGACGGTGGTCTAAACGGGCGTACAAACTGTTTACACACACTTCTGCGATAACTTGCCTTAAGGGTCTTCAAACTTTGTCAAAGTGTATACGCAAATTTGTTTGTCCGTCAACAGGTATGAATGGTAAAATTTGCTTTTTAATGTCCTAAGCATTTTTTTTTCTTTGGAGTGGAAGAGCAACCGCCCGGTAAGCGAGAGGTCCCGGGTTCGAGTTCCGGTTCAGAGCTCCTCACGTGCAGATTTACTTTTCTGTTTTTTTTTATCGCAATGATATAAAACTTAATTTAACGTTAGTTTAATCAAAATATTTGAGTACGTTAACTCACGCGTGTTTTAATTGTTTTTAAGTCAGGGTATTTATATTATAAAATCTACATTCTCATATCATAATTACGTACCTATGTAAGTATGTTACTTCGTACATTCAAGAGCACAGCTCTTGTCAAAGTACCTGTCTCCACTGAGCTCTATCCATTGCCGACTTCTTCAGTCCTTGGCACGACGACGTCTCCCGCCTTCACTTTCAATTCTAAATAACTTCTCCTTAATAAATGTTTACCTTAAATAAATAACCAATGATCTCAGAGAACACAGACGGAGACAAATATTGATTCTAGACAAGATTAGACTGCTTCACTGAAGTGGTCAAATAATAGAGTCACGACTTTGGATTTTGTATGACTTGTGTTGGACCAGGGAGGTGGCTTAGACTACCTTCCTGGGTTCGAATCCCGGTTCAGAGCTCCTACCGCAATGATTTTAGACTACCTTCGGCCAAAACAGCCACCATCATGGACCAAACATCAAGTTTCGGTCAAAGGGAGCTGGGTTGTCGCTCGCGAAATGAGGCTAGTTTCACATTTTTAAGTAATTAATAAAATTATTAAATAACTGCTAATAATTTCATAACTTTTAACTAAAGTTAGTCTTGTAAACTTCGGGTTAAATTTTTTTTTCTCAAATATTTTTGATACGAAAATTAAACAGAAAGACTCTTCGGAAAATCGTATTTTTTTGTATATTTCTATTAAACACTTCTTTATCTATCTAGATTTTAGTACCTACACAGTGACCTACACCAATATAAAAAAAAAATGGAGTTTTTGGTTCCAATTGTATTAAAATTCTCCAGCAAACATTCAGTACGCTACATTTAAAACGAGGCTATGTAAGTATGTTTATTTTAAACCAGGGATCTAAAAGATATAAAACAAAGACGACATAGGTAGTAAAATAAGATTTCAAAACAGTAGAACTCCCATAGTACAATAGATAGAATTCTGCAAAAAAAACATGTTATAAATGAGGCCCTTTCCAAGACGATAACAGAGCCCAAAACCTGACAAAGAGAGAAAAATTCGCTGCATCGAAAAATGTTGCAAAGTGAAGGCTGTTTTTTCACTTCAAAACAGCAGTCCGTCCCAAACTAATATTAAAGTAAAAATAACAATAATTACTGTTTTAAACATACGAGTATAAATCTTTTATCTATAACATACAATTGAGTTTGTTTAACCGCTCTCGTGTGAATTTAAATTTCAAAAACCGGCCAAGTGCGTGTCGGGCCACGCACAATGTAGGGTTCCGTAGTTGCCCGGTACATTTTATAAGTTGGTCTACTAATATAGACCGCGCCAAACTTCTAGTCCCATACATTAGGGGTACCAAAAGTTTGGCGCGACCTGAACTCGTAAACCTGTAAAGCCTACTTAGCTGTGATAGTGTTCCTTTTAAATTCATTATATATATTACTTCTGTGAATTTTTTCACATTTCTATAAGCAACAGTTTAGCCGGCAGGGGGGGGGACGCTCCACTGTAACAAAAATTTTCACTTTAAAGTTTAATATTTCGCCAACGGATCCTTAAATCGAAAAATGATTTTCACACACCCACAATGTTTTGAACGACCTATCTAGATACCCCACGCTATGGGATAGACGAGAAAAAAAAATTCATCCCCAGTTTACGTGTATGAGAGGTACCCCTAAAAAAATTTTTTTTCAAGATTTTATTTTACCGTTTTGTTGTGTCGATGTGATTATTATTTATATCCATGCCAAATTACAGCTTTCTAATACTAATAGTCTCAGAGCTAAGCCGCGGACAGACGGACATGGCGAAACTATAAGGGTTCCTTGTCGGACTATGAAACCCTAAAAAACAGCATTATCCAACGTTTTCTTGATTCACCGCACTACTCGGCTGCGCACTTTTTTTGATATGTTCATCTCTTTCGTTGTGCGATTGACAACTGAAAACTTCAGGCGCTTGAAACCTGTAACATATCAACCATTATCCCGAAACTACATTCAAAAGCCCAATAATATTAACTAAACACAGACTAAACACTTCAAAACACCAAACAATGTAACCGATTTAAAACTGTCACCATACCGAATTCCCCTACCCGTGGTCTATTTATCTGTCAGATAATGTTATTATTTGAAACACGAAGGGCTGACAAGATATTTTAGTGGAGTTGTCCATTTTCACTTGTATATTTCTTTCGAAAACAAACTTTATTGCACGGCTTTAAGAGTTCAGGAATGTGGCTGGTTCTCGTGGTTATTTTGGGACGAATGTGTTAGAGGAAGATTTTAAAAAGTTGATAAATCGTCAGCGAAGCGGTTTGTTTGCTCATTAAGTTTTGGTTCAGGCGTATAATACAGAACAGAAAACATGTCAGAATAATAGAAATAATAATAAATTAGTAAAAATGTCGTGTCTGTACATTGAATATTTTCGCGAAATTTTAAATGAAATGGGTTATTGGTACTGTACTGAGGCCGAAACAACAATTTTTAGAATTTTTGTATGTCTGTCTGTATGTTCCGTTTTAACTCGAAAACCACTTAACGGATTTGGATGCGGTTTTTTAATTATCATCGTAGTGACCCTGGTCAACACATAGGCTATAAGGGGTGTTAATAAAATAACGCCCAAGCCGGAAACGGGGCAAAGATTGAATAGACGCAAACGGCAAAGGCTTATATAAATCTATGGGAAGTCTGATTCGAATTTATATCCGAAACCAACGCGAACGAAGTCGCGGGCAAAAGCTAGTTTGTAATAATTTAATATATTTTAAACACAAAAAATAAACTCAACCTTTGGTCATCAAAAAACTGTACGAAAAAAAACTAATAAACAAGACATCTTTCCTGGACTAGTTATTAAAAGTTTTAAATAAAAATTTGAGCTTCCAAATACGTTGTATTTTTGCTCAGTACGCCGTGCCATTTTCAAGTAGCAATAAAGAATATGCATGTAATTTTTTTTATGCACTATTCGTTAATATATGATCAATTTAGGGCTATGAATAAGAATTTACAACTAAATTATCCATATTTCATAGTTATAAAATCAAAATAAGTTTCATAATAATCTTCTACAATTCAAACGGCTGCCATTTTAGCACGCATCAAGTGACGTCACATGATACCGCTCTTGCTTGCGGTGTATGGCGAGTGGCCAGTTTTTTCATTACTTTTGATTATAACAACCTAATATTTTGTATATTTGAGGGTTTTATTTTACATTTATTAATTTTGAACTTAATATTTTATATTGAAATGTACTCACTTTGTCACAAAAAGCAGTTAGCCAATGGTGACGCGTTTTGCATTTGCGTTTCATTTCATCAAAATGTTGTATTTTTTAAATGGAAATAATTACAAAACTATAAAATAAAATTGTTTTCCATGGTTATCATTAAATTCTACTGAGTAAATAGAATACAAAAAACGCAATATATTACATATTCTCTATTGACGAAAGCCTCAGAAAAGTGTGTGAAAGTACACAATAATGGATTATCTGGTATCGTTGACAAATACTACACCTATCAAATTTCAGTCTGAACAAACACTTCACAGTACTTAAATTGATGGAACCTTAAAAAGCGAACACAATATACGGGTTCTGTCATCGTAGATGTCTTTTAAATAAATACAAAGTAAAAAAGAACGCATTTTTAAAAAATTGTGACGTCATCGAAGACTTTTTTCATTTCATTTCGATCTTTTGAGGGTTCCGTACCTTAAGAGGAAAAAACGGAACCCTTATAGGATCACTTTGTTGTCCGTCTGTCTGTCAAGACCCTTTATCTCGGGAACGCGTGGAGGTATCGAGTTGAAATTAAAACCATATACTCAGGTCTAGTCCCTTGAAGCTGTGAAAATATCAAACTTCTAAGTTAACTTAAAAAAGGATACGGCCGTTTATACCGCAAAAAACATATATTTCGACACTCTCAAAGGAATCAAAATTTATGGTATTTTCCGTTGACCTAGAACTATGAAATTTGGCAAGTAATACCGTCTTATACTACAAGTATACGAAACATTTGAAAACTATACATTCGTAATTAAATCATAATGAAATATAGTCTTTAACGGAACTCTCGCTGGGCGAGTCCGACTCGCACTTATCCTGTTTTTTAAACGCACAGCAAAAAACAAATGCAAATTATTCATATTTCCACATACATTCTTAATTACACCGCGGGCGGACAGACAGGCATCAAACCTTCGCTAAAACAATTTCCTCTCGTTGACGGAACCCTAAAAACCTGAAAAACCCCGATCTCCGATGAAGATTAACTCCTTGTCTTCGAGGAGTTTCAAAGTTAATGACTCGAGTAATGAAGAGTCCCTCTTAAACGGTCCCGCTTTATCTATTGTGCTTTCACCAGGAACTTTCCAATCTCCAAGTATTTCTACTTGCCTGGTACTTATTTTTAACGACTTCAAAAATAGGAGGGTTTTTGTTTGATGATTTTGTATGTTTGTAAGGTTGTTCAAATGTATTTTAAGAAATACTCAATGCCCGTTTTCAGGTACGACAATCAAGGTGATGATGCCTAATTAGGTAACACCTAATTTATGTAGAGTCAGTGTAACGTGTCAAGGCAACTCTCAAATATTTAGACATCTCAGTAAAAACGGACATTGTCTTTTCGATTAATCATTTTTCATCAGGTTAAAGCATGTAAGATTGACAGAGTGAATGGTTAAAATCAGATTTTTTGACGTCGTTGCCGTACTGAATCACAGACCACTAAGAATATTTCTTCGTACCTACTTGATTAATTTAATTGGCCTCCTTTCATCTATTTAAGGTTACTATTTAGTGAGAAAACACACAAAACAAAGCAATTAGTAGATTTTGAAAAACTACACAGAAATAAAAAATAATAATTAAAAAATAAGAGTTACTTTTAGCGCTTTCTTTCTTTATTCTTTAAATTCATCACCATATTACTTTATAAAATGGCTCAAGTTTTCTTTTAATATATTTTTGACGTGGGTGTAGTTTTTCTTTGGTTTTTTTTTTCATTTTCATTAACGATACTCGGTACTTGTTGTTGCGTTCTTTCAAGATTTGCAGGAATGTTGGGAGTTATTTAGCTCAGCATTAACCCCTTTCTTCAAGAATGCCAATACTTGTTTTATCTTAAAGAATACCACACTAATATTATAAATGCGAAAGTTTGTGTGTTTGTGTGTGTGTGTGTGTGTGTGTGTATGTCTGTTACTCTTTCCGATTTGGATGAAATTTAGAATGGATATAGCTTATACCCTAACTTAACACATAGGTTACTTTTTATCCCGGAAAAAAGAAATAACACGCGGGCGGAGCCGCGAGCAAAAGCTAGCAATCAAATAAATACAAAAAGCTTTACCATAATGTAATGAAAAAAAAGCTAAATTTACCAATTTTATTATGTTTCTTTAGTCCAATCTTACAAGTCTAAGCATACCTATATCTCATATTTTAGCCAAACATTTTCAATTTTTTAAAGAAAGACCTAAAATTACGGCGGAAAATGTTATAAAATAACTTAATAATCCTTAATCCTCGGAACTCAATTGAAATAAGACATCTCCAATTTCAAAATACTCGTAATATCTTCCAAGGCCGAAATAAAACAATATTTGTTTTGTTCCGTACAAAATTAAGTTCCCTCCTTTGGGATATTAAAAAAAAGAAAAAACGGACAAGAAAGAAGAACACAGAAAGGCTAATTGTTTTTATAACCGGACGAATCCGACCGGAAAACTTGTAAGGATATACTTGACAGCTCTGACACGATCAAATATCATATTATAGAGGCGCCTCGATTCTGTTTCCATACAAGATTGTATCACGCTTTTAAATGAAGTACATTATTCCTTATAATAAAAATAAAAAAAAAACTAACGAAATACTTTTGATGATGAGTTCTTCATTTGTGTAAATGTAATGGATATTTCTGTTTTATTTTTATTTTACTGTATACCACACTCGCTTTTACTTGAAAATCTTACGATTATAATAGTAGGTCTTTACCTATGAAATTGCCGAAATTTTCTAACAGATTCATGATTTCATAATTCCTGTTCATCGCTATCTATTTCCATTATTTGTTTTTTGTTTGAATGTTAATTTCTCTGTATTAAATTTTATTTTTATTTTCAGTTTGATTACTAAAATTAAGTCTTTAAAGACAGTTCGTCCTAAGTGTCATCCGTTCTCATGATAAGATTCGTAATAACCTTTAACAGGTGATACTTAAAAAAAAAATGTAAGTTTCTGTTAGCTTAATGTTGTCTCATTCACATACAATTTGTTTTGTAAAATTTGGATTTGTCATTCTTAAAATAAATGGAAAAACGTTTGTACTGAAAGCTAAGTTTTCTTCAAATTCTCCATACAAAACGGCAATTTCATAGGTAAAGAGCTATTATCTACACTTAGTTTTACTTTTATGGGCCCTTCTCCATTTTTCATACACAATTATGTTCTTCTGAAAAACAGCGCTGTTCGAAACTTTGTTTGTCCAGCTGCTGAGTGGGTATTTCCTGTTGTCAAAAGGAAAGATTCCAGGTTAACACTAGGAAGAATGCAGGGAGATTTTAGGGGGGGTGGTGTAGGGGTTCATGGGAAGGTAAAGCTAGCGAGTAACTAATTAATTATCATTTACCTTCATTAGTAAAATTATTTAATATTATGTTATTAAATACCCCGCCTACAACTCCACGAAGGATTTCCGCTTTTATAGACGAGTATGTCGGGCTTCTTAAAGAAAAATGGCCGCCGTACATGAGTTTCTGTGCTCCGAGTTTGATCAATTTGTACATTTTTGGAACTTTTCTAAACTCAAGAACAAAAACGCGTTTGAAAATCTGTTCTCGGTAAGAGGTTTTCGAACACTTAGTGAAGTCAAATTAGAAATCATGTACTCAAACATACCTTATTATATTGGGTTTTAACAATACCAAAATTTTGGTAAAAGGAAATTTTGCTTCCTATTTTAGTTTTTTTTATCATAAATAAAAAATTCACACAAGCACTTTTGTAGTATGTAAATAATATGATGACAGATCCACATCTTGTATGGTAGATGCAGTTGGGCAAGCGCTTCTCCTTTGAATCTCATTTGAATTGAATTCCTGCTTCGCGCATGTCTTGAATATAAAAATAACATTTAATTCCGCCGTGATACTCAACAGATTTGACATTTGGAAAGATACAATCTTTCTCGGCGAGCTTTCGACACCATACAACAATTTTACGGTTATTTGAACAAAAACAAGTATTTATTTCTGAGCGAAAGATTTATTAAATTAACAAGCCTTTGCCCGCGGCTCTACCCGGCGTTTAACACACCTTATAGCCTATATGTTGACCTGGGTCACTCCGATGATAATAAAGAACACCGCATTCAAATCCGTTAAGTGGTTCTAGAGTTAAAAAGAAACATACATACGGACAGCCATATCAAAATTGTAGTTTTGGCTGCAGTACAACACTATAAGTTATTAACATATTTAGGTATTTCGTTTAAAATTTGAAAATTATTAATTTTGCAGACATGACATTTTGACTACTTTATTAGTAGTATTAGTGGTTACTATTGGTTTTGTGAGGTAGTTTAACTTTTATATTTTCATGTAGGTAGGTGCACATTATTGTCCCTGCCTCCCCTTCCATTTTGAACAGCCAGTGCGTGCGCATCGCTCCGTCGGAAATTCATCATTTTAATGTAAAAACCGTGTGTGCAACATTTATTTACGAGTATAGATCGATCCAAGGACTATTGTTTTAGAAAGAAACAAAACTATAAGCGAACCAGCGAATTTATAGTGCGCGGGTGCAAGGCGTGGGACGTGTCAGACTTTTAGAAGAATTCCACGTAAGTACTGGCTTCCCTAGCCTGCCCTTTTCCAATTACTATAGATAAATCCATCTCGACAAAGATGGCGAACGTTATCCAACCGAAACCAATTTTTTTTGGGTCTCTTGTCTGCCGTCAAAACTATCGTATGAAGTCGGAAGTGTATCGGATTTCAGTCTTGACGGTAGACACGAAAAAGATTTCCGTCGTATAGCAGTTGTTTTGTCGAGTGTGTATCCAATGAGTTTTGACGTTTGCTAAAGGATAAAACTGTAAGGGAAACCTGCATGCCCTAAAAAGCCTTTTTTTGGGCAGAATGTAATTGTGGAAAAACACTTATGACAACCCCCTCGAAAAATGTATGTCGTGTCGATATAATTTTGTTTCACTAAAATGGTACACCGCAATGAGGTATGCTCTTATAGTCCAACAGGTTCAATAACAATGCAACCTTTGAAGCAGAAGCATAATATATTTAAATTACAAAAAGTAAATAAAAGATTAAAATAGTTTCTGTCCCGCAGCGAGATTACTAAAGTTTCAAAAACGTCTACGAAGTTTTTCGTAGGTATGATTTTTCACTAGAAGCTTCAGTACTCTTAGCACGCATCATAGATATCCATCCATCCATCCATCAGCCCGTTTTCGTCCACTACTGGAGGACCGACATGAGTGGCGAAATCGGGAAAGGCCTATCATAGATATACTGCTAGATAACTTAGATGTACTCATTGATTTATCAATGGATGTACTCCATAAAGGCTACTCTCGAATGAGAACGTCAAATTTGACATCACTTTGAGTAATTTAAACGTGGGTGTACCGGGCGGGGACTGTGGCTTGCATTTCACAGTTCACACTATGGTATGATATGTTTATGTTTGAGTTTTTTCTTACCGAGTCTCTAGTATGAATTTGGCTACATAAACGACAGTCACCTTATGCCGGGTGTAAATAGACCGCTACCATTAAATAAAAACACATATTCTACCGACCCTACTGAACAACTTTTCACAAGAAACATACCCGCGCTAACTATTATAAAATTTATAGAGGAACCACACAACTGAAGCATCGCCCGCGCGGTAAGAGGTAAGTGGGGGCGGAGAAATGTTCAGGTGTTTCGGGGGTGAAGGGCAGAGGCGCGCGGCAGGGAGCTCAAACCACATCTTTCACTCACACTCAGGTCAGGAGTGCACTGGCGGATCTCGCCGTTCACAGTTGGCTTATTTGCTGCGGACGCTCGGAAAAAAACGCACACGACATTAAAATCTTCCCAGATGAATAGATGCTATAAAATTGACAAGAGCATTAACAAACAAGCCAAACAAATGATGTATAACAAGAGCATTATTCTACGGATGCCATAGAAGAATAGGATGGCATAGTATAAATAATTTATACCTATACTGTGGTTTGGAAAATACAGGTGTCCCAAAAGTCAACGTCATCCCTTGGGGGGCTCATAGGCCAGCTCATGACTGTCCAGAATATCAAAACATGACCTCAGTAAAAAGTCAATAGTTTTCGAGTTATCGATACTTTTATTAATTTTGTGAAATTCGACATCTTAGATGAGTCTTTCCAGTGCCACAGCTACACGATTCCATATTCTCAGATTCTTATTTTTGTTTCAGAATCCTGAATAGCCCTGCTATTGACCCCAGTCCAAAATTAAACTAATATGATACATATTTGTAAGAAAAAAAACATTTTTGTTCGAATTATGAGTTTGAAATTTTTTATTTGCTAACTTTGACTCTTCATACTGTGAAAAAAATGTACTACGCTTAGGTGGCAAGTAATTTTAATTAATAGGTAATTTAGTGCAGTTTCTTAAATAGTAAATAATTGCCATGTTTTACTTTAGGAAAAGTATTATTGCTATTCTACTGTATTAGGAGCTCATCTTAAAAGTGTTATAATACTTAGATATTCGAATGAAAACACTTGTTAAATAAAGTGACAGGTATTTACAAAAAAAAAACTAATTGAAATTGGAAGCAGGTGTTCTACTGTAATAGGAGGAGCTCATTTTGAAAATATTTTATTAATTAGGAATTCGAATTAAAACACATTAAGCTTAGGTAAGAGGTATTTATTGAAAAAAACTAATTAAAATCAGATAATGTGTTCAAAATGCCTGCCACCGAATCTTATGCAAGCACGGCATCTTTTCAGGAAAGATCTCTTGATCGTTCTTGCAAATCTTGCAATATTTATTTGTTTTATATTCATTAATTCGTTGTCTCAATTGATCAATGTCATTAATTGGTTTCGAGTATACCTTCTCCTTGATACAACCCCAGTAAAAAAAATTCAGAGGATTTAAATCTGGAGATCTCGGAGGCCACAAAATGGGACCAAGACGGCCGATCCATCTTTGTTCATAAGCTTCGTTCAAATAATTTCTCACATTTAGTGCGTAATGAGCTGGACAGCCATCATTTTGAAGCCACATTGCCCTGATTCTATTCAATGGCACATCTTCAAAGAGATTCGGCAATTCATTTTCTAAGAAATCGAGGTACGTTTCTCCGTTGAGGTTTTCTGGTAACTCAAAGGGACCAATTATTAAATTATAAACATGGCAATTATTTTACTATTTAAGAAACTGCACTAAATCACCTATTAATTAAAATTATTTGCCACCTAAGCGTAGTACATTTTTTTCACAGTATGAAGAGTCAAAGTTAGCAAATAAAAAAATTCAAACTCGTAATTCGAACAAAAATGTTTTTTTTTCTTACAAATGTGTATAATATTAGTTTGATTTTGGACTAGGGTCAATAGCAGGGTTATTCTGGATTCTGAAACAAAAATAAGAATCTTAGAATATGGAATCGTGTAGCTGTGGCACTGGAAAGACTCATCTAAGGTGTCGAATTTCACAAAATTAATAAAAGTATCGATAACTCGAAAACTATCGACTTTTTACTGAGGTCATGTTTTGATATTCTGGACAGTCATGAGCTGGCCTATGAGCCCTCCACTTTTGGGACAACCTGTATATGAGTATCAAACAAAAATGTGTGAACTCTAACGCACCGACATAATGGTGTTTTTGAAAACAACGTCTTCCGTAAAACAGCTCTTACGGTGCGGCGTTCTAAAATAGACCGTTTTCCTAAGAAATAAAGTCTTTAAGTTACAGTTGAATATCTTCTTCTCTGAAGATTTGCGCGGGTATTTTTGTTCAGAAAGTTGTTTAGTATGATCAGTAGAGCATGTGGTTTTATTTAAAGGTCGCACTCTATTTACATCCATATACGCGGGACACATTGTTCCATAGGTACATATATATTTTTTAAATCTTTTCAACGTTCTCTCCACCAGCCTCTATACAAAGTTTCATGCGTCTAAACCAGTTTTCAAAACACTTTTTACAGTCCGCCGCAGACACCTCGTTTACAGCCTGCTCGAACTTAGCCAGCGCATCTTCCGGCGACGAAAATTGTATTCCTTTGAGCAGATTTTTTATTTTTGGAAATAAAAAAAAGTCACACGGTGCTAGATCAGGGCTGTAAGGAGGGTGACCCAGGAGTTTGACTGGCGTGCTGTCCAGGAAGTCCATCGTTTTGAGTGCGGTGTGCGCAGGTGCATTGTCGTGGTGGAGCAGTAGCCCGCGGAGCCCTGTGTTTGGTCGCTTGTTGCTAACAACAAAGAAAACTTCTGGCAAACATTTGGTGGTATACCATTCGGCATTGATGCTTCTTTGATCCCGTAAGGGAATTGATACCAAGTCGTAAGTCAAATTAAAAAAGCTAGCGATCAAAATCCTCCCCCGCTTCTAGATCGCTTCACTTTGGTAGGCGTTGGTTCATTTTGAAACACCCAAACAGTCGACTGGCGCTTGGTTTCTGGGTCGTATTGATAAATAAATAAACTCATCGCCTGTAATGATGTCGTAAACACGCAGAGACGAGCCTGCTTCAAATTTGGTTAGCATATCACGGCACCATTCCACCCGGGCCTGCTTCTGAGCATCGGTGAGGTTGTGCGGCACCCAGCGTGATACTATCCTCCTCACGCGAAGATAGCTGTGTAGAATCTCGTGAACGCTTCCCGATCCAATCTTCAATATGTGTTGAATCTCCTGATGTGTAATTCGCCTATTGTCTTGGATTAAATTTTTCACTGCCAGCACGTTTTCTTCGGTAACAGCCGTCAAAGGGAGACCGCTTCTTTCTTCATCCCCCAAAGTTGGTCGACCGCGCTTGAATTCGTTATACCAACGATACACGGTTGCCTTGGAAGGGCCTTCATCCATGAATGCCATTTGAAGTCTATCGTACGATTCATCCGGCTTCAGGCGACACTTGAAATTGTAAAAAATCATAGCTCTAAAATGTTCCCGGCGCAGATCCATATTTCAGCGAGACACAATATCTGCTTTGAATTAGCTCGCAAAAAATGTGGAGGGAAATTTTAAAATCAGAACATACCTATTTTTACTTATAAATAATCATATTTTCGAAAAACATTATAACTGGCTAGTCTACCATATATAATTTTTTTTTGCAATACTTTCTGAGGGGCCTGGTAGGTTGCGGGTTTAAACTACACCCAGTAGGGTCACTTTTACTTTACAGTTCACCTTTGACACCCACAGGAATTCATGTCGTGACGATTTTCTTTTATCTACTTTATTTAGTACCGCAGTAAACGCCGCATGCTAGGGGTACCGAGGTACGAAACTCAAGAAAAGCGCATCTACCGAATACGAAAGTTAGATTTCAACAACGCCTAGATTATGAACCGAGCTCTAGACGAGTTCTATCTAAATGCTAATAATGTTCTTGTTTAATATTAAAACGGTACTTTAACTTTGTTAAATTGTCGAAAAAGTTAGACTAGGGTTTTAAAATGTGGACATTTTATACATATGTACCTCCTTATAAAAGAAAGAAAGAAAGACATTTATTTATGCAACAGACACACACACACACTTACAGATATAATACTAACACATACAACAGTAACAAAACATAATTAACATTACAACAGAACAAACAATAACTGAAAAAAATAATCAAAAAAATAAAATAAAAATGTAAATACTTGCACAGAATTTTCGTCACGATGTGTCTGTTGCTACAGTGTTGTGCTGAAGTTGTGAGCCCACAGCGCTGATTTTCAGTCAGTGCCAGATGATGGCTAATGAGCGTACAAGGTGCAGGAGCTGTATTTTTGAATCACTCGCCGTGAATCTTGAATTCACGCACGAAATTTATATCCTTTATTGTACACACATAGAAACTTAAAAACTAAGATTACAAAATGAAAAATGTGCTCAAAGGCGAGCTTACCTCTTCAAGAGGTTTCTTCCAGCCAACCAATACTGTGGTGAATGAATAGACGAAATAGGTTGGCAGCAAGCCTACAAAAGGATTTTTAAAACAGAACTTATACTACACAAAACAAAAAAATTAAAATTAAAATTATAGATATAGATATATATGAATATAATGGATATGAATAAAGAATGTAAATATGCATCAAAACATTTTTTTAACTTGTCAATTCAATGTCTACTAGTAGAAATCAGAAAACGAGTGGGTCAGACCACTCGTTGCAGAATTCACGGAATGAATTTTCAAAAATACTGATTTTAAGTTTTCGTATGCGAATTATGCGGATTCGTATGCGAATTGAAATTCAAATGATTCAAAAATACACTCCCTGGACGGCGCAGTGAGTGATATAGGGTGTTACTTATTTAAATACGATGAAATCAGCTTTTCAGTACATTTCTATAGAAATGTTGCGGCCATAATTTTGTCAAATTAGCCATAGCCTGTATTGATAATATCAGGTACGAGCCTTTCAACAAAAAGACATTAATTTGGCTAAGCGCGAGTCAACAAAGGGTTCTGTACCACCACACAATACGTGTACGGAACCCTAGAAAACATGCCTATTTTTATTTTTTTATTTTTGTGTCATTTGCCTTTTTTATTCACAATGGTAAATGGTAGTCTAGCTAGAGGTAGGTACTTTTGGAGGTTTTTGTTAAAAAAAACCGGAAAAGTGCGAGTCAGACTTGCCCACCGAGTTGGCAATTTCATTACAAATGTATAGTTTTCACGTTTTTCCCTATACTTCTAGTAGGTATAAGACGGTATTACTTATCAAATTTCATAGTTCCAGGTCAAAAAACCCAATAAATTTTGATCCCCTCTTGTGAGTGTCGAAATATACGTTTTTTGCGGCATAAACGGCCGCATCTTTTTATTTTAGTTAACTTAGAAGTTTGATTTTTTCACAGTTTCAAGGGACTGTTGAGTATATGGTTTTAACTCGATACCTCCACGCGTTCCCGAGATAAAGGGTCTTGAGTTTTGACAGACAGACGGACGGACAGACAGACAGACAAAAAAGTGACCTATAAGGGCCCCGTTTTTTCCTCTTGAGGTACGGAACCCTAAATTAAGAGATTAGATAAGATTTTGAATTCCATAACTCTTTTAAAATAGACGAATGAACAATGTGAAAAAAAAATTGTTTTAAAAAGTAATACGTAGCACTTTTTTTCGCCACTCTTGGCGGTCCTCTTGGAAGAAATGCCCATAATCACACACGCTGGGCAAGCGGGTTGGTGAGCGCGGTACCGAAACCCTTGCACCAGTGACGCCGCTGCCCGTCACCAGTCTGATTTATATAAGGCCCGGCAATTGGGGATGGATATACCGCCATCCATCGGTCCCAGGCAAACGCCACCTGGTTGTGCCTGTTTGAGAGCTGTTGTCAGTAAGATGGTGGTACAGCCTCCACAGTCGAGCCCGGCACTAGCTCTGCCACGTAAATTAAAACTCTATCTATATTTTATGTTAAAGCAAACTTATTGTCATTCAGCATTTTCTTTCAGTAAATCTGGTTATTGGCAGAGGCTAAATAAAATATTGCCGGAGGGAACCCCTATTTTAATAATGCAATACGCATACAACAGCATTTTTCCGTGATTCGCAAACATAAATTATGCCAAAAAATAAATTTTTAATAATATCTGCGAACATTTTCATAATCTCCCCCCAACTTAGAGCAATAAATATTGCATACTTTGGGGTAACAGCGTGTTATTTGCTAACTCTCTACCCCCGTACGAGGTTTGTTTCTATTCATAATACGTGTAAAAGTGAAATTGCAAACACTGCTTCCGCGAAAACACACCTTAACACTGAGACTTAATGTCGTTTTCACATCGAAAATTAATTCTAGTTTTAGCACCCCTGAATTTATGTTCCTTATTACATTTAACACGCGTGAAATGAGTATGCGACCACTTAAACTTGCAATTCTGATCTCTATTTACTAAGCAGTAAGGATTTTCGCGGATTATGCGAAGTCCGGCGGTTGAATATTGACGTCGGAACCCTTTTGTCGTTTAGGTCGTAAATTATCTACTTAGGTTTCCATTTGGCGATGAATTACTTTTTTATTCCCCACACAAACAAACTTCATCGATACTTTTAAGGACAGCCATCACACACAAACCTCCATACAAACGCAAACACAAAATCTATGGATTTTTTAAATTATATTTTAGGCCGAGTCTATTGACATTTTCTAGATACATATATGCCAAATCAGAACTAATTATAACTATACTAATTTCACATCAAAAATGCAATAAAGATCAATTTTAATCAATAGATATCATGTATGAAAATCTTCACAGTATTGCCAAAATTTTGTTTCTCTTGACTAACGTTTTCAATTATGAGTCCGCGAAGAAATCGGTGCGATTGTATACGCTAATGACGACCATCCTTAAAAAAAGCCATATTTAAACTCGGACAAAAGTAACAAACGTAGAACCAATGAAACGCATTCCCTTGTTTCATTACGTTCCATGTTACGTTCATGTTAAGTAAGACGGTTCATAAATACACCGGCAATTTTTTTTTATTTTTATTTCCTTTCTTGCTGTGATTTCTGAAAAAAGGCGGAATGAGCACAAGGCACCGATTTTTGTTTTATTAAAATAAAGTGCATTTTGGGTGTTCTGATCAAAATACATCAGTCATGCATGTTAAGGCTGTACGGTCTTGCTCTCTTTGCCTACAACAAACTAAGTAAGAGCTCAAAAAAAATATATATGCGAGAAGGACGCGCGGCCTGAGTGTTCGTTCCGGTTCCGTCCCAATACCTAGGTTTGAATAACATGAAAAAATTCAAAATGTATTAAACAATACTTACTGCAAAATTAGGTTAGTCGAGTATTCTGGTAACGCCAAAACAGCATTAAAATGTATATGATAGATAAAAGATGATATACAGTAATTCCTCTCCATTTCTTTAATATTCACACAAAAAAAGTTGAATTTATAATTTAACATTCTGTTTTGTGCCAACCTTTTACCACTAATAAAGCCTTTTACACAACATATACAAATTTCAGATCTATAACATAGTAAAAACAGATTAGTAAGCTATCTTCACAGAGATGTCGCCCGCGCGGCTTATATGTGTGCGAGCCACTGCGAGCCTGCACGTACGAACCACAGCACGCACACAACGACAATATCTCAGGCGGTTTCTGGCGGTGTGACTAGGGTCGGCTGCGCTCCGCAACAGATAGGTATTTTGTGGCCGCGCACCGTTCGTCGCATCGCCGCAAAATAAATTGACGACCCTGCAGCAGTAGGCATTTAAGCTTCGCACGGCGCGGGAGTTGATCTACTATTCTGTTTTTACTATTCTATAATAACTCAGTATCTCTACAAGAGGAGACCCAAGACATACGCACGGACAGCAGAGCGACATTATTAGGGCTACGTTTTGCCCTACGGAACCCTAAAACATGCAGAGAGCAACGTCCGAAACAAATTCCGATATTATCCACAGGGTTATTAGTACACGATGCTTCTTTATCTGCAGCATCAGCCACAGAGTACTTACCTAATCTTTATGTCTGCTATCTAAGGTCACAGGCCATAGATACCGTAAGCCGCCTCATACAAAGCCCGTCCTTCAACGAGCAACAATGCGCTCCATTGTCGAAGCACTAAGGTCAATTTTTCCACGACCTCCGCTGTCGAAGCAAGATCGATGAGCCGATCCACATTCAAGGAGTTCATTTTAAAGCAGACTGTATAGGAACTCGACCTACTTCCGAGGTGATGGATGACTCGACTACATATTTTCATTGAGGGTGTATTTGTGACTACATTCGTTTGTTTAACACGTCTACGGGAATCTTATCAGGATTTAAAAATTATACCTTACTTTTCTTGGTCCGATTCAGCTTCAGCACCCGTAAGGCGCACAGGCATACCAACAGTACAAAATTTGATAACCCGTTTCTCTCTTGTTTTTCGTTATAAAGTTTGAGACCTCTATAGTTTGATACAGGCTTTACAAAGTCACTATCTGGCTGAAATGTAAAATTTTGGTATAGGTACAGTTTTAGGCAAGAAAACAACTTTGTATGTAAATCTGTCCAGCTTGAAATCCTTAAAACAAATTCAATATTCAAAATTTTGGCAAAATGGTGCCTTTTAAAATATCAGTACCAGATAATAGAGGTCTTATACTTTTGCCTATAACGAAAAACAACCGAGGATTGATTATTAAATTTTGTACCTAAAACGATGGCGTGCCTTACAAAACGAAAAAAGCGTGATAGGGTAAAATTATTTTTAAAAAAATGTATAACCGGCCATGTGCAATTTCGTGTCTTGAACCGGGGTTGCCACCCCTTACTTACTTAAATCAAGGCTCTTCAATTTCTGTTCTTGGTTGGGATCATAGTATTAGATTCCCTGTTTTTTCTGATTTTCGATTACATACTTTCAGCAATATTAGATTATTATACTCCCATACGGGTGGTCTGAATACTTTAAAAAATACCTACGCAATTTGGCTTAATAGTCAAAAATAAATTCAAAGTTTAATATGTTTTTTCTGTCTTTACTTTTGACCAAAACAAATAGAAATGTGATTTACACAAGAATATTGCTAACAGACAGACAGACAAACGAAGGAATAAACAATTCATAGAATAAAGGTTTCCTTTCCACATTTATGAGTAGGGAACCCAGAAAACAAATTCATATGAATTTTGTCCTTTTTGTAACAAAGGAAGGTCACTGAACCACGGATCGACTTATACCAGATCGTGCCTATTGGCGTAATGACAAGAGCGACCTAGACTATCCTAGCTGGTAGTCCACGATTGGAGTCGTGACCCTACGCATATGAAGTAAGGCTTTGACGCATTACGGGCATCGAACGAGATCAATATTCTTTTAGACCTAATTAGACCGAAAACTGGTCGAAGCAATTTAGAAGTTGAATTAAAAAAACATTTTTTATATGCAGCGCTTGCTTTGTCGGCAGGTAGGACGTACCCTAGGGGGTCAAGGGGTCAGAAACCCCCGAAAATGTTATAGATACAACACAAATGACAAGATTCCTAAATACAGCGCCAAAAATGCTTTCTGTCGGTGACATTTCCGAGCTCCGGGGGCTGCGGGGCAGTCTCGTGACGGGGGCCTTTTATTTCTAAGAACTTTTACGTGTCCGCGCGGTTTTTTAATAATTTGGATACTATGACAGAAATAAAGTGTAGTTTAAATACTTGGCGATTTATCCATCGCAAGGAGACACAAGGGCCGGGTTCCGAATGGCGCAGACAGCACTAAAAGTACCATCAAACTACTCACGCCGCACGGCTATCTTGAATCGGAACGACGATAGACGCAATGTAATCGATTATGTCTTGACTCGGAACGCACTAAAGGAGTTGCAGTATGGGAAAGCACATGGGTAAATTCGCAGGTAAACGAGGGTGTACCTACGTGTTTAAGATAACCTTCATTATAAAGAAAACCTCTGGCACCTCCTCTGAAATATATGCCGTGACGTTTTTTTTTTCTCCTAGAAGGCCCTTTAAATGATTCACCTCCATACTTATTAGCCCGATTGTTCTAGTCTAGTAGTTTCCAAAAAAAAACAGACACATCACAAGAGTTTCCTGTAAGGATTTTATCAGGCAAAGAAGAAAACTGTTGACATAAACCTAAAAATTACCTATAATATAATAACGTAGTAACAATATATCTACTTTTCCAATATCCCAAGATTTTCTAGGATCGGTGTCAGAAGACAAAACCAGACACGTCTTTCTGGGCGCCATGTGTGCTCAACTAATAAGTTTTGCTACAAGACCTACCCAGCCAAGGCTTTTTCACCCTTAATCCTAGGGGTTTTAATCTTAGTGAAAGTCAATTTATCTTGGTCGGTATTAGCTAAGACCGGCTAAGTTTGACGTCTTTTTAGTCGTCCTTCTGCCCCCGATTTCGAGGGAAGTTTAAGTTTGTATTGTATAAAACATAGCTGACAAGGGTTATAGCTAAAATTGTTAGTTTCTAAGTTACAAGGATGTTTTAATATTGGTAGAATGTGACACTTTTGTAGAAAATCTCGTTGCGTTGCGCCATTTCTCTGTACCTACACTGACAACGCTGTTTTCCAAGAATATTACTTGATAATAAGAGGTCGCAGGTTCGAATCTTAGCCCGAATTTTTTTTTCAAATCTTGTCTTGTGTTTTTAATTTATCTTTTCTAGTTTGTAATGCTATTACAGTTTTACGCTATAAAAAGATAATCAATGTTAATTGGTTGAAATAGGCGTTACTTTGTGGAAGTCTATCACTAACTTATAGATAGTTAGACTCGTTCAGCGCCCGCCACCCCGCATAAAACATGCACAAGCAAGAAATACGAGCACAAATGCAAAGCAATCTTAAATAACAACCAAGAAAACTTATCGACACGTGTTTCGCCTCTGAACGAGGCATCCTCAGGATGTATTGCTGGCTTGGCTTCTCCGCAGCAACTGATCTGTTGCTCGCCCAGCCGCTCCGCAGCAACTGATGTTGTTCGCTCGACAGCTCCAGCAGCAAGAATCCCCAGAGGGGTATCAGAGGTGTTCCAGAGTGTGGACTGTGAGACGTAAGAGACATTCCACATTCGAACACCCGCGTTTCAGCGACGATTATTACGTCTCAACGTAATGAGTGGTGAGGCTCAAAACCGTACTTCGGGCACAGATACGGAAAGCATTCAGAGACTGAGATTCTAGAGAGATCCAGGTGCTTATTTACTATTTTATCTTTTTTTTAATGACAACTGTTGTACTAGCTCAGTCGGTTCAGTAGTTTTTGAGTCATCTGCAGTATGGAGCCTGAAAGTTCATGTTTTTTACGGATCTTATAGATAACAACTACTTTCATGGAATACAGCTACAGTCTTGTCAAAAAAGAGTTGAAATGAATATTGAAGAAACTATTTATCTTTCGCCTGGTTACACCAAACAAACAAGTACAAAATCTGTTAAATCGAGTTTACCGCGTTGTTGTTGTTGTATACATTAAGTATACTACTTGAACATTTAAAATTCAATAAAGTTTAATATTCATTTCAATTCTTTTTTGACAGACTGTACTTTTATAACCTAGCAAAAAGCAGAAATAATATTAATTTTACGCTGAGAGATTCTGTGAAATGTAACGAAAATATTAAAATACTGAATTTGTGGTATACCTATCTTAGCAGCGATATATCGCTGTATCTTACTTTATATCGTGTAAAACATATAATTTCAGGTTTCCGTCGATATTTGGACATACAGAAAAGCCTCGCGTAACAAAAATCCGGGCAATGATTGACATACTAGCAGATTAGAGGAGGATTCCGATAAGTTATGTGGGTAGAACATAACCTTTCGAGGCCTAAGCGTTAAACATAAAAAAGGGCAAAAGACATTAAAATTCAGATCGCATTCCCCGGATTACTTCCGCAGCGGCACGCAACGTAAACAGCCAGCACCCGGTCACATAACTTATCTGAGTAAAGCTTATATCTCAGCGTGTGATCATAACACTGAGCAGATGCTCCAAACACTTCAAAGATGAACCGGTTTCAGTTCACAAGTCGTAATGCTTAGAAGCCGGTGCATTTGCGTGTTTACGAGTAAAGTAGCGGTCGAGAATTAGGTGTTCAGCGGTCAAATGTGTTATGAAAGCTATGCTGTATTTCGAGCGGTGGGTATTCAGAGAAATCTGTCCCGCTCCAACGTCGCTTTCATCTTTCACTTGACTATCTTTCTCAGTAGAAGCGGGCCGCTCAAAAAACTTGTGATTTCGAGATGTTTTTGTTAATATTCAATGTCTACTTTAACTTTTTTACAAATTTTGTATCCATAGAAAACTAGACAATAGGTACTAAACCCTTTCACTTGATATATTTTTCATTGCGAAACAATAAACAATAAATGAAACGGTTTTTAGCTGAAAATTATCTACTTACTTGTTTCAGAATTATTTCAATGCGGTGATGTTAACTAATAATTTGAATAAAAACATGAAGAAGCACACATATTATTTTAAAATTTCTTATCCATATTTTAATATTTTATTAAAACCAATAATTTTTAGGTAAAACACGAATTCCGTCGCCTTAACTTGCATTTTGAAATAGCTAATGATAAAATATTGTTCCTTCATTAGAAAACTATTATTCTTAGGATGACATAACTCATTACTATTCGGCTAAGCAAATTAGCCCGTTTGATATTTGAAATCGTACATTTTTGGCTGTCAAATGAATACTATTGTCTTGTTTCGTTGATGACAACCAAAAAGCGTACGATTTTAATTGTCAAACGGGCTAATTTGCTTAGCCAAATAGCCATATGGCAATCAATTTGAATACCATTGTCTTGCACAATTCCACCTCTGGTTTTGCCGAAATCCTAAAAACAAACGAATAAGGAGACGTGACCCCGGATGCGTTCGTCTCACTCACTCGCACGACTCGTCCCGTATTGATCTCTCTGTCGCTCGAACGGGGAATCGAGTTGCGAACGCGCTAAATATTTAAATACAATTATTATAACTCAAATTCTTCAAAAATAATCAAGGGATTCAATTTCTTTCTTTGCATACTTTAAATTGGACCTCGGTTTAGTATTTACTAAGTTAAATATTTTGATGAAAGTTTAAAATTCTAATCAAGGCGCATCATTTCAGATATTTTGTAGTTTAGTTTCATCCATCCACCCATCAGCCTGTTTCATCCACTGCTGGACAAAGGCCTTTCCAGGATTTCGCCACTCTTGGTGGTCCTCCTATAAGAAATGCCCAAACTCACACACGCTGAGCAGGCGGGTTGATGAGCGCGGTACTGAAACCTTTGCACCGGTGACGCCGCTGCCCGTCACCAGTCTGTTTTATATAAGGCCCGGCAATTGGGGATGAATATACCGCCATCCATCGGTCCCAGGCAATGGTGGGCCGCCTGGTTTTGCCTAAGAGCTGTTCTCTTACTCTCCCCCGAATAACTTCGGGCGGATTTGCGAGTAAGATGGTGGTATCTCCACAGCCGAGCCCGGCATCAGCTCTACCACCTATAAAGTTTAGTTTATCGTTAACCTATTTTTTATTTTTTTTTACTTTTATGACGACTTGTTAAAACCAGTAATTAATTTCGACTTTCAGGGTCACCAGTAAGTATAGCCCTCTTAACAGATAGCTAGACATAAAATCAAGCCCAATAAATTCAAATGAGTCGATCAAGATGGCGTCCAACTAATTGACTACATTAAAACCTGAATTCTAATGTCCTTGAAATAAGATCTAAAGTTTAAATCTACTTCCAAAAGCGACAGAACGCTCTATCGATAGGAAATCTAAAACAAGGCCCAATTAATACAGCATGAATTATGAAGACTGTATCGAGTTTAATATCGTGTTTTTGCCTAGTAAGTAATTAATTATTCGTATAGAATAAACGTTAAATATTGAATTCCGCCCCAGAATAATAATTCCAATCGATTAGATATTTTAATAATTGCTTTTTTTCCAGGCAATTAAGGATTTTGTAATTTATTAAATACTAGCTTTTGCCCGCGGCTCTACCCGCGTGTTATTCGGTTTGACGACACGCTTTTTTCCGGGATAAAAAGTAGCCTATGTGTTAAGTTAGGGTATAAGCTATATCCATTTTAAATTTCATCCAAATCCGTTTAGCCGGCAACTGAATTCGGGTGCCGAAAATCGGCCAACAATCCAACAGTACATTTACTTGTATGAATCAATGCAAAAAACCGGCCAAGTGCGAGATGGACTCGCGCCCTAAGGGTTTCGTACCATTCAAATAAGTTAGTAGACTTAAATGGTTTGAATAAAAAATTCTAACCTATCATTACCTAAAAAATGTATGAATCAAAACAGCATATATTAAGTTGGTCAAGTATTCGGGTATATTAAAAAGCCGCGTTATCAGCATTTGTTGTTTAACATAGATAGAGTAATACCTAATATGGAGAAAATTCCAAATTCCCAATAAGTTAAGTTTTTGAGATATGTAGACCCCCTAACAAAAATGTTCAAAAATTCACAGACCCCAATTTCTTTATTTTAGAGAAAAAACAATGCATTTTTTGTCTACTTAATGAGTTTTAGACAATAACACAACCCACATAGCGTAAGAAAAAAAATCATCTCCTATTTCATGTATGCGGCCCCTGAAAATTCATTTTCTCAAAAATACATTGTGATATTACCATTACATACTGTAAAGACCGACCAGAAAATACTTCATCCTGGCGAGCTAATAAAAGTGTCTAGGAAATCTGAATAACTGTCCAGGAAATTCGTATGAAAATCCATTACATACTAGAAAGCGACTAAATAGCCGTTAGCGGCTACCTTAGTTTTAATTTTATTCGACCGCTAGGGATAGGTTGCGACGACGAGCGAAGCGAAGAGGAGCGGTTAAGTTGACATGTACGTACATATTAGGGAGCAGAGCGAAGCGGAGCGGAGCGAGGCGACCCCCGTAGTTTTAACAGAATTCACGATATGCAGAGAAAATCATTTTCCGAGGACTTTCCGATAACTTACGGTTCAATAATTTATAAAATTAAAGGACCGCTTCCCTTTTCGAACTGTACATTGCAAATTGAACTTTATCAGTTCGTGCTAAAGAAGATATTCCAACAGCTAAATAATGACTTACGGTACAATAATTTTTAAAATCAAAGGACCGATAACGGCCCTTTAGTCACTTCCTACATACCATATGTTCACAGAGTATATTTCATATGTTTTCTTTTTAAAACTATCCGTGTCCATGTTTATAAGAGACTAAGGAGGTTTTTCTTGTTGTTTTTTTATCGATGACGTTGTCCATGAAGAAGGCTCTCAAGAAGGCTGCATGGCGGTAAATACCTTTGCCCAGCTGGCAATAATAAAAAAAGTTGCGTAAGAGCGGGAATTTATGTTGGTATAAATTTTAGTTGAAAGTATTTTGTGCCAATAAATTACAAAATGAGTTCAGAAGCGGGCTCTGATGTAGATTGTACTCCACTAATGCTTTGCTGAAGAAATCAATAACAATAAACATGACTAATCGCCCAAATATGAGCAAGTAAGTAACTTTTAATATTTCCTAGTCAGTTTATTATATTTGATATAACTCATTATTATGAAAAACATGAAAATGTCTCATTTTATTTTGGAGAAAAGAACTATACTTGCTTCGACCATGAACTAGCAATCCTCTCCTCGTATATAAAACTCCTCGGCCTACGGGCTCGGACTTTTAACTTACTCGTGCAGGATTCCTTATTTCCTGGTCTTAGCAGTAATGTACTATTAATTTAATTTTAATTCAATATCCAGCTTTGGGTTAACATTTTACATAACATATCCACTTTAAATTAAAATATATATATTATAGGCTATATAAAGCTTTTCATTTGTGCATTTTGAGACAATAATAACAAGATATTGTATTTTCAAAATATATTTCGGCCCACTTTGGGGCCGGCATCAGTCGAATCATCGACTGAGACCAGGAAATAAGGAATCCTGCGCCGAATCATCGACTGATGCCGGTCTCAAAGTGGGCCGAAATATATTTCGAAAATACAATATCTTGTTATTATTGTCTCA
Organism: Ypsolopha scabrella; assembly: GCA_910592155.1. NCBI lineage: Eukaryota > Metazoa > Arthropoda > Insecta > Lepidoptera > Ypsolophidae > Ypsolopha > Ypsolopha scabrella. Next base: position 15,207,162 of record OU342987.1, read on the forward strand.
AACATAACATATCCAAATTTCATATTTGTAACTCATTCCATCTGCAAGCTAGAGACGCGTGACATAGGCACGGACGGACAGACAGACAACACAGAAGAGCTCTGTTTTGCACTTTGGGCGCGGAACCCTAAAAACGGAATTGACAACAAATGTCTGCTTTTTAAACTGCCAGTGGATTAACAAACGAAAAGCTTGGTAATCAGAACTATGAAAGCATTCATGTAAATCAGTCCTAACCTCATTTGAAGCCGGATTAGAATCCACACAATACGTTATTCGTTTGTTTATTCATTATTCTGGACTAGCCCTTGCCCGCGGCTCCGCCCACGTTTATTTAATCTTTGCCCCGTTTTCGGCTTGGGCGTTATTTTATTAACAACCCTTATAGTCTATGTAGTGACCATGGTCACTACAATGATAACTAGTAGTTCGCCCCGAACTGTGAACTCGCGCTCGCCCGATTCGCGCTTGACCGATTTGACTCATGTTCGAACTTAAAAGTTCTATTTGCCTTATTTACTCGGCTGCCAAATTTCATGACATTCCGATCTACGATACTCGAGTTATCGTCGAACAAACATTCATACATACATACATACATACGAACGCCGGATTGTTCTAGTAGACTCGGAGAACTCGCTCGGTTCGCTCGCTCGTTTAATAAAGAAAACCGCATCCGAATCCGTTCAGTGGTTCTCGACTTAAAACGGGACAGACAAAACTTCTAAAAATTATTGTTTTGGCCTCAGTACAATACTAATAAATAACCCATTTCTTTTAGAATTTCGCGAAAATATTCAATGTACAGACACGACATTTTTATATAGATTTGGAACCATGTTTTTTATAGACGTTAGTCTCCAACTAGTCAAAAGAAAATCATAAAACCTCAGTACCTAAAGACTCGTGTAAGAACTTTGGTAGATTATTCTTAGTAACAAAAACAGGTTCGCTTAGCCGACTGACGCTTATTCGCGAGCAAAAAACCATTTCAATGCGCCTTTTAATAAAATCGTACACGGCTTCAAGGTTACAGTATACTAGCTTTTACCAGCGGTTTCGCTCTCGTTGAAGTGTTTCAATCAATGTATCTTTTAAAACTAATATCGACTTTCGGCTTGGTGGTTATTTTATCAACACCCCTTATAGCATGTGTTGACCAAGGTCCATACCTTGTAACCAGTATATTAAAGAAAACAGACGAAAAAATTAAAAATCGTACTTTGCTTATTTCGCAAAACTATTCAATGTACAGACACGACTTTTTTAGTACTTTATTATTAGCATAGACTTAGATGACTTCTTCGTTTTATTATGATGATAGCCTTCCGCCACGCGCGTATCTTTATGGTTTTAATTCCAACTTGGATTACATTCACGCATATCTTCTAGAGACTTAAGAGGATAGGTTCCGAAAAACCATAATTTATTCTTCCATGTTTGAAGAATCTAGCAATATTAGATATTTGAAAAAAAAACTGGACTTCTGTCAAGAATATAATGTACACTCTTATCGAAACAGCCTCAGATCAGACGTCATTCCAACATTGAATCATAAAAAATCAAAGATGACTCCAAAAAAAGTTTTCATGTCGAGTTTTAACATTATTTGAGCAAAATCACATTATATTATTTATGAATTAAAATTCTGTATAAACTTTATTTAACTCTGTGTTCGACTCGCACTTGGCCGGTTTTTATTTTTCATTATTAAATGAATAAAAATCTGCTTACGACCCACACGTTGGGAAATGCTGCTCTAAGGATTTAATACCAGCCCTATGCGATGTTTAGGAACACCTGCCCCTATATGTATCGCTGAGCCAATTGCCAACTGGTTGCCAAACTTTAAAAACTTGGATTCTAAGCGAACGTGTGTGCTTAAGTGACGTCACAGTTCGTTAACAGTTCGATATACACTGAAGGCAATTTTAAAAGTTCAGTTCCGCCAAAAAAAATACTCTTACAGGTACATAGTTAATTTATAAACTATCATTAATGAAGTATTACTAGGACTATACTGGACCGACGATCAGAAGGACGTTGCAGCAGGGAGAATTGGACGTGCAGCAGTGGATGTTGAAACGCTGATGGATGGATGGACTACCAGGCAAATTTGGCCCTAGCTTTCTGACACATACCAAGGTAAAGACGCAGAATTAATTTCGAATAACTGGAAAATTAAGAAAACCTTAGATTATAATACCTGACGGAATAGAAAATATAGTATTAAAATGTGTTACCAATCGACATCATTTCATTTCAGTTAACCATTTGTTTTTAATATCTATATTGAAAGGCTGCGTAAAAAAGAAACTTATGTATTTTTTTATTTTGTTTTATTTTACGTTTTTCCTGCATAATTTAATGTTTTCTTATTCACTCATTCTAAAAGGACGTAAGTCGTATCTGAGGATTTCAAAAGACGATGTTCATTGCCATTCGATCATTAAAAAAAAGCTTGGCATGTTTATGTCTACTGTCACATGATATGACAGTTGATATTTTTTAAACAAAATAAACATAAGAGCAAAGGAAATTGTTTTTAAAATCCTGTGTTTACCATATTTTTAGTTTTATGTTAAATGTCTCTTCATTTAATCACGATTTAATTCTGAAAAAAAAAATATTATGCCCAGAAAGCCCATATCTCGAAATGGTTTTGAGTTTTGCACCAATTATTGATTTGTATTGTTGTCCATTGGCCTGTCCCGTATTCGGAGTTTTCCGGTTTGTAGAAGTTTGCTAAATCTTTAAAGACATTACAATCTAAAACCAAAATTTAGCAGAATGTAACAATGGCGCCATTAAGCACCAGCACACAATTCGAACTAACGGAAATGAAAAAAAGCTGGTAAGTCAAAAAAGCAGTGTCGTTTTCAAAGATCGCGTTACAAATCGTGATTATAAGGCAATTAAACAATTAGCTGACGCCTTTAAATCCCTGACGCCTTCTGATTGGGAAACCACCATGAGGAATGAACCTTGGTACCTGGTCTTAAGAGTAGATTTTGATTGAGTGGTGGGCTTTATTTACTGGGGTTGAGTCAGTTCTCACGCCTTAATTCAATTTAATAGATTAGACTGCTTCCCAGATTTTGAAGCTGGTTTTTTGATTAATTTCTGTTTTGTGTTTCTCTGTTGGGGGAATATAAATAATTATAATGTTTCTAGCATAGGCAGGTAGATCTACAGGTAGTGTGAAATGAAAAAAAGTAAACTATACTTTTTAATTATTTATTTACTCATTAAGATGAACAGACAAATAGGTATAGAAAAATGAAAAATAAAATTGAAAACCTTTATGCAATGGCTACATAGTATGTATTATATACATACATATACTCGCGCCTATCGCCCAAAGGAATAGGCAGAGACTAAAGATTTCCATCTGCTACCTCTTTAAAAATAACATGAAAACCATGCTGGAGTTACGAAAATGTACCAAGTTGAGTTGTGTTTCTTTTAGAATTTACAGTTTATTAAAAAGTATTAGGATATGTAAAGTAATATTGCCTGATTATTAAGCCTTAATGTGCCAGCCATAATTTAATTTACACCATACTGCCCATATTCTGTCTCTTCTTTATATTCTTCTTCAATCCTTCAACTTCTAAATATCTTAAGGATTCTTTCAAATTTCTTGTTGATTAACATAATCATACACTACGCTCCTCTGAACACTTGTTATTAGCAACTTCATCACCATCTCACTCTTCAATTATTAATGGTAACTCCTTTGCTGTTAAATCGGTCAGGCTGTGGAATAACCTGCCCAAAGATATCAGGCATGCTCCTTCGTTACCTGTCTTCAAAAGATTAGTAAAGGATAATTTTCATTCTTTGTAATCTTTTCTATGATACATCTACCTCTAGCTGCTACTAGTGTATTTACTTATTTACTTATAATCATCTACGCTATCTTTGTATTTATTATATAACATCAAAAATTTAGTATATAATATATGAGTACATACAATATACATTAGTTTATTCTATATTTTATCGTATATTATTAAATTAAATTTTTATTTCTTTTATGTGCACCACCTTCATGTTTTGTATTCTTGACCTCATTTCCACCCAAAGGTGGTCCGGAAGAAATCACTTTAAGTGATAAGGCCGAAAATTGTAAACTACTTTGAATTGTTTTCCCCTGAAAATTTCATTTTTAAATGGTGTTTAATAAAGAGTATTTTATAACTTAATATTATTATATTAAATTTGTTACTTCCATTATTTTTAAAAACCTTTCTCATAAATAAAGTTAAATCAAATAAAACATGACAATGACAAATTAACCAATCTAAGGGTGAATTTTCTAACCCTCAGATAAACTACCCTTGAACTCTCCACATAACTAAAGGTTAACTGGCAGAGAATGCTAATTAGCATTAAGTTCGCCTTTGTGCATTGTATATTTTGTGTGCAATAAAGAATTTACATACATACATACTATCAGATAGCACTAAAAATTATCATTAACCTTTGTAGAATAATGCTTATCTAAATATAAACTGGACCTAATAGATTAACGGAGTTGATGCTCGTGATTGTTGGCACTTGCAAACCTTTGATAATGCTTTAACAGCGAAACCGGTAAGGGAAATTAATATAAATAAGTGGACAAGTACAAGTGTTTATCAAACAAAAAATAATAGATTAACCTACAACAAAAAAAAACCAAAGCCTTTCATTCTACATTTCAATGGAACTTAACAAGCAATATTTCTTTTACCACCTTCATTATGATTCACCGCCATTTCACAATAAAACATCAAAGTTTCTTGAACAATGACAACTGTCACATCGCTAGAGCTGCATGGAAATTATACCATCAGCATATGCCGGCTGCATGAATGCATGCATGCTCAATTATTATGAAATGTGTGTTGAATACTGATTCATATGCAACCATGATTGACTTTACCGATGTATTTTAACAATTATATCTAGAAATAAGAAATGTAGGTTGCTATTAAAGCCATTGGTGATTTATTTAAAGATACATGTTTGAATTATATGGACACTATGGACAGGTTTTTTGAAAAACTTAAATAATTGAAGAGTTATTACGATTGTCAGCACTGAGAATGAATTGAAATAATAATAATAATATTAATAAAGTTTGTTTTATCTCAGTATGTATTTGTCAAAATAAGATTCCTTACATTTTGCTGCTTATCTTGTTAGCACTTATCTGAGGTTTATTAAATATTTTATTCTTTATTTTTCGACCCAATTGGGGTCATTGATAGTCAAATATAAAAATAATAAATATGTAAAATTTTAGGGAAATTTTTAATTATTTAAAAGAAATAAGATATGATCTGGCCTTATCACTACCATATACGTGTTTGCTATTATTTTTTAATAAAATAAGTAGGCAGATATTATTAATAAATAATATATTTAGCTTGAACAATTTTAACAGGATATAAATATATTACCTAATACTATCTAACTAGAATCCACTTAGAATTACGAACTAGCTTCAATAACTACAGTATCTATTGAACTCAGACATCTTACAATATTATTGTGATTCAACTACAATCCAGTTTGCTTGACAATATAATATGATTCAAAGTGTATTCTGTAAGTTGTAATTATTACCATAAGAAGCAACCCAATTTCTGGAAAAAAAAACTCATTGCAAAAACAACGTAAGAAAAGAGGCTTCAACTCAAAGAGGCTGCATGATCACGAACTCGGTTCATTGAACTATAGGCAACAATGTATCAGCCTATCTTTCTTTAAAATACACCTACATTGCAACTGTTTAGCCATCTAAATACACTACGGATGATGAATAGAGGCTATTAATATGATAAATAGGTGACTAATGAATCTTAAAGAAATGTAAATACGTATGTACGTAATGAAGCTAACTTTAAGGTTTTCTTTGCCTACTTGTGAGACAAGTTTTTCGGAATTTATAGTATGTCTTCAATCAAAGAAATGTTGGAACGGAGAGGGATTTGATAAAAATGCTAGATTATAAATTCGAAATTGAACACAAAGTTTATTTTATTCTTATTAAAGTAGGTAGAACCACGGAACATGCGCGGTGCGGCTTTACAAAGTAAACAAACTATAAGTTACCGAAAACTTCTACAAACTTACTGGAAACGAAATAAACTTACCTTTAGCTGCTGAAAGAAGGATGATATCCGAGGCCCGAGTACGAAACAGAATCCAGTAAGATTTTACACAAACATTCCACTCTCAAAACTTGTAACCACCACACACACTATATTCGTATCACTTTTTGTGTGAAAACTACACTAAAACACTACAAAACTTAGTTGAGAGTAATGTTCAGGGCTTACTTATTAACTTGAACCCCAATTTTGTATTCAAAAGTCACTGCTTAGCGCGTAAAAACTTTAAAAATACAATAAACAACCGGAGCTACTATCGGCGCTCGACGGCCATTTTTGCCAAAAGCTTCGAAAAGTTTTACATAATCACCACAAGGTGGCTCTTTCTAAGCAAAAACTTATTTAAAATGAGGAAAATTACGATATTACTCATTGAAACGACGAAAACGATTTTTAATATGAATTTGTCTGAAATAATTCAAGATGTTTTTAACATATGAAAAGGTTTTGCGACTAGAAATGAGCTTTTTGACTCTTTATTTTCTCGTAATATGGCAAGTATACACTTATAATTAAATACGGCAACACTGTAAAAAAATACGTTATTCTAATTCATTGCCATACTATATTTATTCCTTATTTTAGTGGATTGCAGATAATGATTCAATTTGCTGGATAGAGAATGGAACGCGGAATAGTCAATTCACATGTTAATACCTAATTAAATTTTAACAAAAAAAAAATAATTCAAATTTAACAGCAAACTTTCACTAATAGTTTAAAATAGTTGTTTAAGTACTCACCAATGGTACAGAAATATTACTTTTGCCGTCTTCACGTTCTCTAGAAGTCAGCTACCTCATATTGGTTTTTGAATTGTTAAATCAAAAGGAATGCACCCACTTCTAGGTAACATAATTGTCGCGTTTAACGACCTTGCATCGGAGCAGCTACGACTTCTGCAACGGGTTCTTATTTTATTTATATATTTATTAAAAGTTATTTTAAAAAAAAACGAATAATGAAGAATTGGCAGTGTTCTGAAATAATGTATTTATAAAAACTTGGGCGTTCTTTACATTGTGTTGGAGACTAACGATAAGGCATTCATGACTTATAGTAGGTATATAAGGTGACTTTAATTTTTGCAGCCAAATTTTTACTGAAGACTCGGTAAATGCTCAGTAACAAGGTTCGATGACCTTTTTTGTGAAATTCATAAATTGTTCTCTTTGTGTTCCTTACAAACGCAAGCCCAGCCCCGAGTCAATTACTATGGGATGTCTAGATTTTATTTAGCGAAATTAGCCTAAAGTGTTATCAATCTGTGTTACTAACCACTTACCAAGTCTCCAGTATCTCCAGTATATTTTTATTCCTAGAATTCTCTATTTTATGTATGTATATAAATTAATTTTTGTAGCCCAACCTAAATATTTTTTGTATGTATTTCCCTTATTAGTATATTCATATTATTTTTTTATTCTAAAGATATTTATTTTAAAGATTAACTTTGACTTGTAGAAAGTATACTTTATGTATCTATTTTACAAAATAAATATTTTGATTTGATTGATTTGATTGTATGAGTTTGGCTGCATAAATAAAAGTCACCTTATATAGTGTATAAAGGTTTTATTTATGCTTCCAAAATATTGCGTGATCAAACATTCTCTTTATGTTTTTATTGAACCACAGTGTAGTTTAATAATGACCCTACATTGTAAATTCACGTAATCACCTAACAATTGATTTTAAAAGTCAACCTATTAGGATTGCCGATTTTTGATGACTGTATGTTTGTGTTAATTCCCCAGCATCTCTTGAAGAAAATTGTTTAGTCATCGCACCAGAACGGAAAGATTTATTTTCGCCACGATTACCTCACCAACGCAAACCAACATCTCATTCATCTTCAATAAATTAGCAATGTGCAATCCTGTCAATATTCTATTCATATCTATAGACTATCTGTGCTTTCTCTCCAAGGAGACCAAGCATGATGAAGGCAATTATTAATAAAATTGGCTAACGATTTAACAGTATACTTGACCCTTGCCCAATTAAGACTTTTATTACATAATAATTTGCACCCTTCGGGTACGGAAACCTAAAAATCAACTTGATTTTACAAACAACATGCATTGTCTAAATAAATATAAATTAAAGATTTCGGTAAAATGTTATTTTGGCACAGTGTTGCTTGTACGTGTAAAAACAATCATTTCATTATTTTGGTCAGAAATTTTCTGGTTACGTTCTTAAATCTCTAATAAGAAACTGCAAATTTAATTCTTTATATTATAGAAAGTGACTAAATAGCCGTAGCGGCTACCTTAGTTTCAATTTTATTCGACCGTTAGGGATAGGTTGCGACGACGAGCGAAGCGAGGAGGAGCGGTTAGGTTGACATGTAGGTACATATTAGGGAGCCGAGCGAAGCGGAGTGGAGCAGAAATAAGCATTTTCCGAGCACTGTCCGATGACTTACGGTTCAATAATTTATAAAATTAAAGGACCGCTTCCCTTTTCGAACTGTACATTGCAAATTGAACGTGCTGAGTTAGTTCGTGCTGAGGAAGATATTCCAACAGCTAAATAATGACTTACGGTTCAATAATTTTAAAAATTAAAGGACCGCTAACGGCCCTTTAGTCACTTCCTATTTTTATTCCTTTCTCATGGAATCATGATCTCTCAACGGGTTCTTTTTCACTTGTTTTAGAAATTTGTATGTATTATTGTGAAATAAAAATAATTTCTTGGTTTTTTGTTTCATTCATGAGTGAATTATGGAAGCTGAAAATAAAATGAATGTTTTAAAGTGCCACCTCCTTATTTGTCTAGGGGACGGAGTGTGGTGGCGTTGTAAGTTTAGAATTAAATTTTGTTAAGACATCTAAGTTCATACCATAAACATAACCAAGGCATGCTTGCAGAGCGCGCCGCCACCGTGGCTTACCCGAAATGGCGTTTTATAACTGCGTTGTACAAAAAATAGTGGAAATTAACTAATAATTTTATGGCAACATTATTTTAAAACGTCATTTGTGGTGTGTTGCTTGCTGTTAGGTCATGTCAAAAAAGTAAACAATAAGGAAGCGTTCCAGAACGTGCGATTATAGTGCGAAATTTCACTCGTTTATTAGAAAGAGACAGATCTATAAAGGAGCAAGAGAAAGAAAAATCTGGTTGCACCAATCAGGTGGCCCAGTGTGATTTTCGCATTACTCCGTTTCAAAACGTTTTTTCGTGCAACTGTCAGGTAATAACAGAACAGTTCCTTTACCCTCGCCTTGTTTTAACTCGTGTCCATTTTTGAACGCTCTAGAATGAAATTCGCATCACTCCTCCGAGCGAGACACTGAACGATTTTTGCTCGTTTCGAAACAGCGCGATAAACCACCTACTCACCAAAATCAGCCAGTAATTAGATTTTTCTTTATTATTTATTATTCTTTTGGTTTCATGAAGTTTTGCGCTTTACAAAATTTATTTTGTACAAGGCTTCAAATTAGTACAGTGTTAACTCAGCTTTTAGCAATACTTCTCAAGGTATGTAATAATTCATTGACAATTGTACATTTGTGCTTATTCCCCATTATATACATAACTATTCATTAAGAAACATAATTTTATATTTGATAGTTTACTAGTTGTTTTTTAAAATTTACCCCTGTAAAACATTCTGATATATTGCAGAATGTGTTTGTTTTGATCTATTTGATTTTTTAACAAATCCACCCATACATATATGCAATAACGTAAGACTTGAACCCTTTCAGCTGTGATATGTTCTTTCTAGTGCCAGCTGGTTCTTTTGCACAAGTTAAACATTTTATAGGTTATCAGGCTGCTAAGAGTTTTATAACCTGTTAATTTTTGTATGCCACTTTGAATGAGTCAGAAAGTTAATATTAAGATATCATACAACCAAAGTAAATGCTGTGAACATATTTTTTTTATTACTGAACTTGGTGTTGGATATTACGTAGGTATTGTGCTGTCCTTTGAATTAGGTGCTCGCCTTGAAAATTGAGTTCAAAAAAATGTATATTCATATTTAATTAAATGAAAAGAGATATGGATCACATCAGGCGTGGTCGCAGCTCAAGATTTTCGGGGGGTTATCTTGGCTCAAGTACAGTTCAAGAGACTGTAACAGTGAAACAGGTCAAGCAAATAAAGAACATTTGGCTAAATATTTCGCAGGCTTTTCTTATTCGGTTTGCAACATTTGAATTACTTTTCATGTTGTTATTTTGACTTCGATTTTTCTTGTGGACATGAATGATTTTGCATGACACCTGTGACCCTACGGTCGGACCGCCACTGTTTTCTATAAGACTAATCTAATCTATAACAATCAATGAATTTTAGCTGGGTCCATCAACATCAAAACCATATTGTGGATACAAAAACAGAAATATAGTTTATGGTCCATGTATGTCAAATCTGGACACACTTCATAGATATTATATTTTATCTTAATCTTTTTATTGAACCCCATACAAACCCCACACAATTTTTGGGCAATACCAAAGCAAATATTTACTATCATTTTGCATGTATTGCGGGAGCAGATTTTCGGCCATGACAAACTTAAAAACTAAACATGTCACAGACTTCAACTCGAAGATGATTTGAGACTGAAGCTGATCAAATTGCAACCAGATCGTTCAGAATTGTTTAAAGAAAAATGTGCACATTTGTCAAATTAAACTGACTTTGACTTTCATATTGGAACTGTATTTTGATGGTAATAAATGTCAAGAAACTGATTTGATTTTTTTTATCATTCGTGCAATAGGGGGTACTTGAGTTTGAGGTCATTATTGAAGGGGTACATAGGGAAATCTAATTGGGAACCACAGTTCTAAAGTAAAACAACAAATAAAAAAATTAAAATATGAAATTTATGTTTCATCAAGTGCTGACAATCGCAAGTATAAATTATATAAATGAAATTGAGGTTCCATACTCAAAGGGTGCTTAATTGTTTGTCAGGCCATACACGGGCCACACCATTTTAGCGCCTTGTTTTCTATCGCTTTAATATTGCTATATAACATCTATATTGTTGCTATGTATGTTTTTAGAGTTCCGTAAATGTATTGTGTGGTGATATGGAAACCTTTGAGTCAGACTCGAACTTGGTGAAGTTATTTAAACTGTAGAGTTAGAGACATACATTATGACAGCTTGCTAACATAATGGTTATAGAACCCGCTTAAGGCGCATAGGCACGCCACCATTTTAGTACAAAATTTGATAATCCGTTTCTCTGTTGCTTTTCGTTATAGACCAAAGGCATAGATCTCAATAGTTTAATACAGGCATTTACAAAGTCGCTATTTGGCTGAAATGTTAAATTTTGATATAGGTACAGGAAAAAAAAAAAAAAAAAAAGATTTCTTTAGAACAAAATTTTGGCAAAATGGTGCCTTTTAAAATACCAGCACCAGATGATAGATGTCATATAGTTTGGTCTATTACGAAAAACAACTGAGAAACGGATTATTAAATTTTGTACTAAAACGGTGGCGTGCCTAGGCGCCTTAAAGGTATGTTCTTCTGTCTTTCAGTAAAGATAAAAATTGCTTTTCCAAGATTTCAATACAGATTTGCCTTGTTTCCCCAAAATTCCAGTATTATAATCCATAATCCAGCAGCACATCTAATGTCAGAGTTATGCTGCGGACAGAGAGACAGACGGATAACCAATAATATTATCTGGTCTGATAGAAAGAACTCAGTGTCTGAACTTAATAGATAACTTTTCTCTCACTTCAAGTATCTTGTTCCAAGTTTGACAACTTTTGAAACTAATAACATTCTTTTATTGATGTTTTACAAAAGTTTTATGAAAACTAAAATGGACTTTCGTCAGACACTTCCAATATCCAATACAAATTGTGAAATATACTCCTGGGAATCCGTAAGTTTGATTGCTTCAGTTAGATCTTCATTGCTTCTAGAAAAGTTAGTCAAGGCTATGTGGCATAAAAAAGTGAAGTGAATGTTTTATATGAATTTGTTCTATCTGACCGATGCTATCTTGTTAAAATCAGTGGGAATCTTAGCTGTAATATCCTTATAATATATATATCTTTATGATGGACACCCACCCTAATTTTAATGATAGAGTTAATAATGTGTCTTAAACTATGCTTCAGTTCTTGAGTTATGCTGTGGAAGCCTTGCTATAATGGTTTTGCTTTTTGATGGAATCCTACAAAAAGTAAACTCGTTAATCATCACCCTTCTTTTCCTGTGATCCTTGAATCTACAACTCAAAGTCACAATTTTTATTGGTTCATAAATTTTGCATAGAACCAAAAAAATACTGAAGAATTAAAAGTTTTTGTACATAATAAAATAAAACATAATAAAATTTTAATGTTTACTTGTATATTCGGTATATCCATCCCCGATTGTCGGGCCTTATATAAAACAGACTAGTGACGGGCAGCGGCGTCACTGGTGCAAGGGTTTCGGCACCGCGTTCACCAACCCGCCTGCCCAGCGTGTTTGAGTATGGGCATTTCTTCCAGGAGGACCGCCAAGAGTGGCGAAACCCTGGAAATGCCTATGTCCAGCAGTGAACGAAACAGGCTGATGGATGGATGTACCTAGTCGGTTCTTAAATACTGTCACTGGCCATTTATTTTAAAAATAGAACACCTAGAAAAAAAAATGAAATGGTGTTTGATTTTCAAATATTTTTTGATTAATAATCTGCCAATCACAATTACATTCGTTCATTTTTTACGATGGAGTGGACTCTTAAAGAGGACCCAGTAGCAGTAATTGCATTGCATCGTTGCAGCCATCCACCGAAGACGATATTCAACTTGCTTCAAAAATTAAAAATCACGAAGAGGTTCGTGTACCGTACCATCAAGAGGTACAATGAATCCTCTAGTGTCGATGACGAGAAAAGAACTGGCAGACCTCGTTCCGTTAGGACTCCAGGGGTCATCAAAGCAATCAAGGCGCGTATTGCAAGAAATCCCGTCCGCAAGCAGAAACTGATAGCTTTGGACTTGGGATTAACCAGAAGTACCGTAAAAAAAGTACTCAATGTAGACCTGGGACTACGAGCTTACCGAAAAAAGAGTGGACATCTTCTGAACGCGCGTCTGATAGCTATGAGAGCCAAAAAATGCAAAGTTTTGCTAAAGCGGTACGCAAGAAACAGACACCGCGATATCCTGTTTACAGACGAGAAAATTTTTAATATCGAAGAGAAGTACAACAAACAAAATGACAGGGTGTACGCTACCAGCTCTACGGCCGCTGGAAACGCCATTCCTAGAGTGCAGCACGGCCATCATCCATCATCAGTCATGATTTGGTTGGGAGTGTCCTACTATGGCCCTACTGGAGTGCATTTTTGTGAAAAAGGTGTCAAAACCAGTGCAAAAGTGTACCAAGACACGGTTTTAGATCGCATAGTAAAAGATCTGCCCCAAACACTCTTTGGAGGACGGCCATTTGTGTTTCAACAGGACTCCGCACTTGCTCATAAGGCCAAAACAACTCAGGAGTGGTTCGAGCGCCAGAATATCGAGCTAATAAGGCATCAAGATTGGCCCTCATCTAGCCCTGACCTCAATCCACTGGATTACAAAATTTGGCAGGAATTGGAGGAGAAGGTCTGTTCTAAACCTCACAAAAATTTGAGCAGCCTAAAGTCATCATTGATTAAAGCAGTCGCCAATATCGACATGAATATGGTCCTGGTCCGTGCTGCTATTGATGATTGACCGCGAAGATTGGAGGCTTGTGTGAAAAATGGTGGCAATCATTTTGAATAAATTTTGTGTTAAATGTAAGCTAATTAAATTACCTTTTTTTAAAAAAAAACTTTTTTTGAATATCATGACTAATTTTCATTTTATAGCCAATTTTGTTTGTGACAGAATTTAAGCACCGACTAGGTATACTCAAACCAAGAAACTTCTCTACTTATTTTAATCTTATGTAAATATTCAATGTTACTGCTTCCTTAACTTGAAAACTACAGGACTAATATCAACATGGATTTTAGTTTTTTAAATCTTCTCAGGAATCTCCAGAGTACCTACAAATTTTAATTTTTATTTCACGTTGTGCTTACGATATCTCACTTCAACACAATGAGCCGTAAAATAGAGTACAATATAAGGTGACTTTAATATCTGCAGTCAAATTCTTACTGAAGACTCGGTAAGTGCTCAGTAACAAGGTTCAATGACTCTTTTTGTGAAATTCGTAAATAACTCTTTTCGTGTTCCTTACAAACGCAAGCCCAGTCACTTACTATGGGACGACGTCAAGATTTTATTTTGCGAAATTAGCAATAAGTGTTATCGATCCTCTTTACTTATCATCACTTACCATAATATTGATAAAAATAAAATCAAAATGTCAAACCTTGTTCCTTGAACTTTTAAGATGTATGCTAATGAAATTGAAATAATTTGCATTCCTGTAATAACATTGGGCCCTTTTCAGCAACAAAAATCTCCATAATATCGTTTCATACAAAAATATCCCAAAATAGCCGCGTGAATTCAGTTAAATCGGCCAATCTACAGATAGGAAATTAAACATCCTGATGCAGTGGGGTGCGGTTTTCCACCAACCTTCAATCATAAATCTCATATGAATCAGCTCTTGTACTATTGAATAGTTATATCTACAATTATGAGGAAAAATTACTCAGTTACTAAAATCGCAAAAGGACCAAAGTACCTTCTTGATGTAAAAAGTACCTATATTGAAACCATAGACATTATTATGTCTTATAATTATAACATTGTCTTAGATTTATTATTTTTATGATTGAAATTAATTTAACTACGCATAAACTAAACAACGGTTTTTCATAAAATCTTATCTACTGATAATGATAATTATTTTCGATTGTCGGCATATTTAAAAGTATATGAGTTAATATTTCATTATACATTTTATTTAAAATAGCTATCTCGGTTAGTTTTGAAGTTATCGCGATTTTTGTAATCGTCCCTTTAGTGTTGCTTGTCATTGTAATAAGTGGTACTTACATTTAGTCATTCGTCTTTGCCCCCGGCTCCGCCCACGTTTATTAAATCTCTGCCCCGTTTTCGGCTTGGGCGTTATTTTATGAACACCCCTCATAGCCTATAAGTTGACCAGGGTCACTACGATGATGATAAATAAAACCGCATCCAAATCCGTTTCGTGGTTCTCGAGTTAAAACGGAACATACATACAGTATGTATTCCAGGAAATTTGTATTGTGTACATTGTGTGCTAAAATCGATTATTTTTTTCTTTTCAGGAAGTTCAACTAGACAAGAACATTGCTGACTCGATTTTTTATGCAAACAGTGAAGGCTCTAACAAGCATTTCAGTTACGAAGAAACTTCTCAGATTCCACACCATGAGTACCACGATCCTTACTAACTTCTTCCAAGCAGTTGAAAACGGTGATGTCACTAAAGTAGATGAACTGCTGAAGTCGAAACAAGTGACCGTCGAAGAGAGAAACGGAGAATACAATGACGGAACAGCATTACATGTCGCAGCTTATGAGGGACAGTTTAACGTAGCGAAACTTCTAGTCGAAACCTACAAGGCTGACGTCAATACTAGCAATAACAAAGGACAAATACCTTTAGAGGTTGCTGTTGATAATTACAACGCCAGAGTTGCTAAATACCTTATTAAGAATAAATCTGACAAGCCAGAGTTAGCGGATGGACTAAAAAACCCAGAAAATATCGAAGAGTTGGTGGAGGCAGCTGAAAATAATGATATAGCTAAAGTATCTGAAATAATAGACAGTAAGAAAGCAGATGTTAACGCTACTGATAGAGGAAATTTCAATGGGACAATACTCCACATTGCTGCAAGGAATGGATACCTTGATCTTGTTAGAATTTTAGTTGAGAGATATGGGGCTGACATAAACATGACAGATGATGTCGGAGAAAGGCCAGTGGATGTTGCTGCCATAAGTTGTAATGAAGAAGTAGCGGATTTTCTTGTAGACTATGAGCATAAAGATTCCTTACCAGTAGCTGAAAATACTGTAGGGAATGGATTGGCGCCAGAAGTTTAAAGTAACTATGTTATAGGTGGTAGAGCTGATGTTGGGTCGACTGTGGAGGTACCACCATCTTACTCTCTAATCTCCCGAAGTTATTCGGAGAAGAATAAGAGGACAGCTCACAAACAGGCAAAACCAGGTGGCTCACCATCGCCTAGGACCGATGGATGGCGGTATATCCATCCTGAATTGTCAGGCCTTATATAGAACAGACTAGGGACGGGCAGCGGCGTCACTGGTGCGAGGGTTTCGGCACCGCGCTCACCAACCCGCCTGCCCAGCTTGTGTGAGTATGGGCATTTCTTCCAAGAGGACTGCCAAGGGTGGTGAAATCTTGCAGTTTGCAGTAGTGGACGAAACAGGCCGATGGATGGATGGATGTTACTCGTATATTTATAAGTCCAATAAGTGACCAAAGAAAAAGAGTTTTTGATACAAGTATTTAAGGTATTTTCATTTAGGCAACCAAAATTATAATATTCGAGGCTCGGAGAGTGATCAGAATGTTCAATTTATATTATTTGGCTGTCATAATCAAAGTCACTTGGTATATTTTTATATGAAAGGTAGTGATAATCTGTTATTTAAGATTTTTATTTTATATGACGTTATGATTGTTTAAAACAATAAAGGAATAAAATTCGATTTGTAACTATTTTTTTTTTCTTAAATGATAGCAAGCAACTCAATAAAATGAAGTCTAGTGCCCGCGGCTCCGCCCGCGTTTATTCATACTTTGCCCCGTTTTCGGCTCGGGCGTTTTTTTATGAACAACCTTTATAGCCTATGTGTTGACCAGGGTCATTACGCTGATAATAGAAAAAACCGCATCTAAATCCGTTAAGTGGTTCTCCAGTTAAAACGGAACATATAGACGGACAGACAGACTAAAACTTAAAAAAATGTGGTTTTGGCCTCGATGACAATACTAATATAATAAAGCATTTCGTTTAAAATTTCGCGAACATATTCAATGTACAGACACGTTTTTACTACTTTATTATTAGTATAGATAAGATAAAGTTTATTTTTTCTATTTGTTCCTATATTAATAAATATTTATTTATATAAAATATATAATTTATTTATAAATATATATAAAATTATTTATTGTTTATGTATATAATATATTTACATTTAAATCAAAATGCTTTATTTTATTTTATTTTAAAAACTGTTATTCTCTGCACCGCCTATACACCTTTTCATTTTTAAGAGTTCTTCCATCCAAAGGTTGTCTGGAAGAGATCGCTTTTAGTGATAAGACCGCCAATTGTACCCTGCTAACTTATATTTTAAAATTTATTGTTTTTTATTTGTCTTTTGGTGTGCAATAAAGAATATTGTATTGTAGCCTTTTCGTCTTTCAGTCTTCCAGCAATATTCCACTTTTGAAGTGAATTCTGCCATAGCAGAAAACTTTTATTGTCAAGTACTAAACACGAAAATGCCTTGATCTGCGGGACTGCTTGCGTAGTTTATTCAGAACTGATTTATCGGGATCCTACTTAGGACGCGCGAAGAAACAGACCGACTGTCCTAAGTTCAATCCTTTCCTAGTTAGGACGCCGATAAATCGGATGCTGTAATCGCCGCTCATGTTCGCAAGAAGTCCCGCAGACTTTTTTCGTGTTTAGTACTCGACAATAAAAGTTCTTTGACAGGGGAGTTATTTCGTGAAAATAACTTTAGAATAAGCTTATTGAGTTGATCTCATTGACATTACAAACCATGGTGCTCGGGTCTAGTATAAAATTTACCAAAAAAAAAAGTGTCCTTAGTGAAGTGTCAAAGTATTAAGAAACAAAACATTTTAATTTGAATCGTATGTCATTGGTGCACGGCTTAGTTTTGATTGACGTGTGATTGACACCCTTTTTTAATTTTCAATGGTTTTGACTCTTTTGATTCGGACACTTTTGAGCACAGACCCGATATCCACTTGGTAGTACGTCAATGGTTGAACAGCTCATTTATTGACATACGCTTTTTTACGTACAAACCATTCATCATAACTTGTCCCTTGCCGTCATGTTGGCATCACCGCTTGTCAAGATTTGCTGTCATTATAGTTGTCAGTCAGATTTTCCAAAATTATTTGATAAAATTATGTATTATTATTGCCAAAGCCGTTGAACAATAATGCAAAAGAGATTGTGCTGAAGGTACGCCTTTTCTTTTGTGAAAGAGAAAGTGCAAACAATGCACCGTGATTCCTCCTCTCGAGGTTCGATCTCGTGTCAGTGCCATGACGGGTCAGTAAAATAGGGATACCTGCTTTAAACATAAAGCCAATTTTATGGGCAAATAATATTTAGCTATTCACTTACTTTTGCAGGCATATCGGAAAAAACCGTTCACATTAAGTCGCCTGGAAAAAATCGCCAAAAACGTAAAAAAATGGGAGCTCGACTATTTTGAACAAACGTCGTCGAGCTAGAACAAGAAATAAAAAATATCGTTTTGGTACAGAGATACATGTATAGATGTTCATACCATTAGCTTATAAGTATTGTCTGCAAAATACAAATCAATAAATAATCGATAATTTAGATTTTTTTCATTCTGTACATTTTATTTTCATTAAAGAGTAGTCTAATTAATATACCTATAAAAAACGCATAGGAATGTGTAGTAGGGTAAATGCCACGTAATGCCATTGGCAACATTATATGCAGTGCTACCATTTCCTAAGCCACGGGACTTCTTATAGTGAATGATCTGTAAGATAATTTGATTTGTTATCTATAATACTACAGATTATTACGTTTTTTAATCGTTCATTATTTCTTATTAGTTATTATTCAAGATAAGTTATTACTTATGTGATCGGAGTAATAAAAAGACCGGTCAAGTGCGAGTAGGACCCGCGACCTGAGGGTTTCGTAGCATTTAAATTAGATAATAGACTTAAATGATTTCAATTAAGATTACAAACTTATCAGTACCTACCTACAAAACTGCAAAATTAAGTTGGTCGAGTTTTCGGGTACGTAACGTAACCCTAAACCTATATTAAAAATTTAAATGATACGGAACCTTCAGGGCGCGACTCCTACTTGACTGGTTTTATTTCATACTGTTAATATAAATTAAATACAAAATTACAAAACAAAAAAGATTGGGCAGAGAGAACAGATATTTTCAGATAGACGAGTGAAAATTAGTGATCGTGGCGTTCGATTTTCATACCACCCTACTAGGGCTGTAAATCGAATATACAGGTTCATACGATTTACTTTCAAAGTAATAATCCTGAAAAAATATGAAATGGTTATCCAACGTTTTACTTAATCCTTTCGGAGCTTGTTTAATTTAATGAAATGTTTAATTTCAAATCACTTGTACCAAAACTTTGTATGGACGGATTGACAGAAACAAGCGCCGCTTTAAAGGGTTTTATTTTTGCGGAAACCCTGAAAGAAGTCATCAAGAAAACTCTGTTCCGCTTCGGCGCCCACTCGACAAATTCAAATGAATTAAATTAGGCAGAAATAATTTAGATTCCTGAATCAGTTTGTATAATTTGCCGATTTGTCCTCATTTTGTACTCCCATAATTGGAGTTCGCGCCGCTTGTTTGCTATGATTTTCGTTTTAATGCTTTTGGACGTGATTTTGTTATAAAGATTAGATTTATTTTTTAATAAAAGATTTTACGGAAATGCCAACTCACTTTCATATCTTTCTTGAATTCAGATTTGACTTATACACTTACCTCTATTCAACACAACTTATCTAACATGCATAACACCGTATGTTTTTCTGCTTATACCGGGTGTAAAAGCAAAGTCAAGAATCCTTTAAGGGTATGTTAGTATGACCGGTAAAGATATTATTTTAAATACTGGGATCTCTAAATAAAGTACCAGTACCGCATAATAAGACGATTTTCTTTACTCATAATACACTAATCGCGTGGACACCCTCACTGGTCGCTGGCCACTCGGATGAGGGGTGCGGGTTGCGGGGTGCAATTAGGTGTGTGGGGAGGTTGGTGAGCTGCGTAGCCATAGCTTGGAAAAATTATGGAATTTTTGGTGAAAATTCAAGGTATATATTTTTTTCTCGTAAAGACATCAGAATCGTGTATACTTTCATACCCTAAAGGGATTCTTGACTTTTCATTTACACCCTGTAGAATAGAAGAGCTTGTATGTATGACAAGGTTGATGGATGTAGAAAAAGCAAAAGTTGCGTAGCCTTGACACGGTCACTGTTGGAAGCAGGACAAAAAGTAACTCTTACAAAAGCTAGACGATCTTAGCGAACCTGGCAGGTTGTGTACAGTTATGAAAAAAAGTGAGTCTTCATTCATATCACATTAAGGTACCAGGCCCCCCACTCCCAAAAAGCATACGTCCATCTCTGAAGCACGCATTAAGGGCCCATATACCCCAATTCACAGTCCTGCTCTAACGCTTCTGCTTTTTAACTGTCTATCCTACTCCAATCAGATGCCTCGCACGTAAAAACATCAGTTATTTTGAAATCGCGGCTACACTGATGGTTTTTTCATTTTTATGTTACAGTCTGCAGCTGCTTTATACTAATATCAGTTATATTATGCAAAGTTTCAGATCTAATTTCAAGTATTCATTGAATGCTATCGGTTTATTATACGGTTTGAAGGTAACTTTGTATTTTTTTTCTATCGGGAAAATTTAATGGAATCAAGTTTTCACAACAGAATGGACATAGAGTCCTCTACTTTATCATATATTAATTTCAGAGTGATTGTTGCTGTATTTGTTGGTATAAAGCAGGATCACGTGAAGCATGTAAACCACACATATATATGCACACTAATCACTCGACACATACAACCCTGTAGTTTTTAGTACGGAGTCTTGCTTGCGTCTTTTATTTAAATTTATTTAAAAGTTGTCGTTATGTCTTTTAAAAGATTTTGTTAGCGTAATGAAATCCGTCATTGGCACTATTTCTTGATGTTATATTTAAAACTGTACTTGCTGTGGATTTTTGTATATAAATAAAATGAAATAAAATTATACACCCTTAAGAGTGTGATAGAGATGGATATACGACCGACGGATGCTCGTTCGAATTTTTACACTTCGGAGTAGCCCCTCAGCATTGAACTGTGTTCAATAGTATAGCTAGAAAGACATTTTCGGCCGAGAGTTGGCGTGCCAGTTTAATCTGTCCGACTAATTTTAGGATCCCACAGGGGGTGCTGTATTTTAACTTATCGAGTACCAGCATGCAACCAACGTCATATTATGGCTTTAACCAACCTATTAGGAAACCCCTTAGTGTGACATAATACGGCCTGGCCGTTTTTTTGTGCCGGAACAATTTTATGTATATTTTCATGACTGTATACAACCTGCCAGGTTTCGTCCTGCTTCCAACAATGACTGTCATGCTGGTACTTGATAAGTTAAGGTTACCGACTATGCCCTCATAGTCTATGATATTATAATCTCCGAATAGGTGTCAAGAGCTGCTTCGAATGTCAAATGCAAAATTGGGGCCAGGTGGGCTCGGCCCAGAACAAAAAAAATATGCTGACATGACAGCTTTGACAGCTGTATCAAGCGCTATCGAGGTCCATATGGTTTGCTATGCCTATCTTAGACTAGCCGGCATGGGCGTCGGAAGGGGGGGGGGGGGGTGGCAGCCGCCCCCCTCGTGGAAACGGAATGTGACAGTAAAAAATAGGATTTCGTAGGATGACTAAAGTACACATCACAGACATCACAGATAACTAGTGTACAGTCTGTCAAAAAATTGTTGAAATAAATATTGAAGAAACTATTTTTCTTTCGCCTGGCAAACAAGTACAAAATCTGTTAAATCGAGTTTACCGCGTTGTTATTTCATGACTATATTACCTAAATTATCCTACTTGAACGTTTAAAGTTCATTAAAGTTCAATATTCATTTCAACACTTTTTTGACAGACTATACACATACAGCGGACATAATGAGAGACAAGAGCGATCGGCAGTTTTTGTTTGCACTAAAGTACTTTTTTATTTATTTATCAAATATGAATCCCGTTGATATTTGAAAGGTTGCCCAACCCTAGACTTTCGTCTTCCGACGCCCATGCTAGCTGGATTAGAATTTGGCCAATCCCATAAAAAAAACATTACGCACTTGCTCACCGTGGTAGGTAATTATGATTATCGGTGTCATTGATGTAAAAATATGCTTTAGTAAATTTAAGGCGTTATTTGTTTTGTATGTGATCTCGTTGTACCTCTATTTATGTTATTACGATCACTTAACACAGAACAGATATTTTTTCCTCCCAGCTTATTGCTTCAAATTATTTGTTTTGGGCACAAAAACAGGCTTTTTACTGCAAACAATTTTTATCACAATGATTTTCTGCATCGTCCAGCAGTTGGTACCTAAGTATAGAAATAGGTAGATACCTATTAAAATTATTTCTAAAATCTGTCGAAATTTCACGACTGGTCTCTAGCAGTCGAGATAGAAGTTTCGATCGCTTGTTGCAACTACAAAAATTAGCAAATTTTAGTTTTACGATTTTCTTTGTTTTCTTTTTTGTAAAAAAAATAATTTGACTTTGGCTACATTTATTGGCTTTGTTGTTATTTAATTTACGTAAGCAAATACTGATGATGCAGGGAAATATGGTTATAAAGGAATTAATCGCCCTTTTGAATCTTTTGGTACAAGGATTTTCCGTGAAAACTAAAAGAAAATTATAGCAAATAAAAAAGATTGAACATAAATGAGAAAAAGTAAAAAGATATGATAAACTATTTTTACATAAAATTTGTTTATATTATCTCATAAATATTAAAATAGTCTTCGGTCATATTATATATTAAATATAACCGAAAACTATTTTTACATTTATTATATTATTAAAAAAATATTATAAATAAAAAAATTATCATTATTTTATAATATAATATTTACTTCTTTTTTTATTTTTCTCATTCCTAAAATAATAATAAAATACTTTTATTTAATTTTAAATTTATATTTAAATAGTTTTACGGTTATATTATATATTATTAAATATTATATTGTATATAACCGAAGACATATCATATATTTATTAAAAAATAAAAATAAATGTTATGTAAAAATATTTTATTTTTATATCATAAAATCTTTTTTTACGATTTATTTATTATTATTATGTAGGTACACTTTTCAGTCTCGGGCCCATTGGGGCCCGGTCATTTGAAATATTGTTATTTTATTATTATTATTTTTTTATTTTTTTTATTACTAAAGAATTTTTTTTTCATTTGTGTTTAATCTTTTAAATTGCTATAATTTTCCTTTCATTCATACGTAAAACTCTAAAAGTAAAAATCATGAAAAAATTTAAATGATAAAAAAAATTATAATAATCACGACTTTTTTTCTACTTTATTATTAGTATAGCTTAGTATTTTTTTTATAAACAGTGATTTTAAGATTTTAAGTACCATTTTACTTTCCCAAAACTGACGAAACACTGAATAATAATCTTAAGTGCGTGTGTCTGACTCGCACTTGACCGGTATTTTTTTTATTACATACACACAAATTGTTCATTTTAAATTAAAAGTGCAATTGGTATTTTATAATACGAAAATGCCTTAATTCGCAGGCCGTGAATGGAGCGAGTTGTTTACTCGACAGACATATTTCTCGAGTGTCACCTAGAATACAGTTTTAGACCATTGTCGAGAAATCAATCGAGAAAATGTATCGAAATTGAAGAGTGAACTTAATCTCGACAATCGAATTGTTTCGATCGATCCCGGAATTGCCTTCCTGGTTGTGAGTTTGGATAATGCCAACTTCTAACATGACAAAAACTATAAAAAAACTCAATTAACAGAACGTGCCACGCACGCATAATGGCTGGAACCCAAAACTTCCAGTAAAAAAAAACAACTCGTAAAAAAACCAACCGAAATTTTTGGGCGCTCAAAAAGTTTGTAAAATGTTCGTATTGTAACGTCAGAACCCTCGTCTAGCGAACGGTTGTGGGTAAAAAAAATATTAAAACTCTGTCTGGGTTAACTGAATTTTCAATTAGAAGAGCTGGAAATTCACACATTGTGTGTTCTTCTGAGTGACGCCGGATTTTGTTATCGTCACCAAATTGAAAAGTTTGAGAACCGCTGGCATATTTCCTATCGTCATTAAATTTAAAGTTTGGGAACCTTTGGCTGTAATTATAGGACTCTACCTCGTATGATATGCCTACTAATGTTGGTATTTTAAATGTGGGAATAAAAAAAAAGGTAAAAAAATAATGTGTGAATTAATTTATTTTTTAGAAAAATGTAATTCATGGTTTACACGGTACGGAATAAACTTAAAACATTTTTTTAACAGTAATAAAGTAAATGTTAAAACTAAATGCAGTAAAATCTTATATAAAAAAAACCGGACAAGTGCGAGTCGGACTCGCCCACCGAGGCTTCTGTTAAAAACTATATTTTTATGATTTAATTACAAATGTATAGTTTTTTATAAGACGGTATTACTTCATAGTCCTAGGTCAACGGAAAATATTTTCAATTTTCGTGAGAGTGTCGAAATATATTAGGTATACGTTTTTTGCGGCATAAACGGCTGTTACTTTTAAGTTTGATTTTTTCCCAGCTTCAAGGGTCTATAAACTTGAGTACATGGTTTTAATTTCAACTCGATACCTCCACGCGTTCCCGAGATAAAGGGTCTTGACAGACAGACGGACAACAAAGTTATCCTATAAGGGCTCCGTTTTTTTCCTCTTGAGGTACGGAACCGTAAAAATTAAAAAAAGAAAATATTATTGGTATAAAAATATAAATAACTCTGTTTATGTATGTCTAGATTCAGGGTTGATAGCAAAAGTGGAAAACACTTGTACACTTGTTTCATTTATATTTTATTACTTTTTCCAACCGGTTTCGGAAATTTATCCATCTTCAGGGGATAGCCATAAACGAACATCGTTTGTCATCAAAGATTGTGAAATTACTGTAATTACTGAAACCGGTTGGTAAATGTAATAAAATATAAATGAAACAGTGTACAAGTGTTTTTGTGAAAAATACAATCCCAAGTATGAATTATGTTATTGAGTTCGTTCGATTCTTTACCTGTTCTCGTGTAGCAAATATTAGATTTAGAGCTGCCATAACCTAAAACATTTCATTGCAAAATAGGCTTTAACGCAGATGGATAAAAGTTAAATGAGCTTGTATTATTTTAGGTTTTTCAAATCTAAATTTAAGGTTTGCTGCACGAGAATAGGTCACAATAGCTACATTACAATGATGATTTGTGATAATGTAAATTAATTATTTATTTTTATTACTTTTACTGTACGTAAGATAAGATAAGATAAATTTATTCAGCTTGCTTGTTGTACAAATGGTGTCTTAAATAATAAAAGTATCAAACAAGAACCCTGCAAGGGCGCTGCTGAATTAAGAATAGGTACAAAATTAACACATATGTAACTACTTACAAGTCTTACTACTAAATTGCTTATTTGTTAAGAGTAGACTCTGCTTAGAAACAAGAAAACAATCGTTTAAATGTTATAAATAAACAACATCTTAGGAACAAAAATATCACTAAGATTTTATACTCAGACAAAAATAAAAAATCTTTTATCGGCCATTTTTGGCATGGTCATTAAAAACTCTTGTAGCGAGTATCTAGTAACTTTTTTTTGATAAGTATTCATTAAGTGCATTTTTAAATAAATTAGTTTTTTCTAGGGATTTTATTGAGTCGGGTATAGAGTTAAAAATCTTTACCGCCATATGGTGGGGACCAGAATGTACTAGCTGCAATTTTGATGAACAGGTTGCAGTGTACATACATGCATCGCAATAAAAAAACAGTTAGTGATTTAACTTTTGGAGGACTACTTACATCTTACTACTAGATGGTAGAGCTGATGCCGGGCTCGACTGTGTAGGTACCACCATCTTACTCGCAAATCCTCCCGAAGTTATTCGGAAGGGAGGGAGTAAGAGGACAGCTCTTAAACAAGCACAACAAGGTGGCCCATCCACTATGGTATATTTATATCCATCTCCTATTGCTGGGCCTTATAAACAGACTGGTGACAGGATGCAGCGTCACTAGTGCGAGGGTTTCGGCACCGCGCTCACCAACCTGCCTGCCCAGCGTGTATGAGTTTTCAGGAGGACCGCAAAGAGAGGTGATTTTTTTTTAAGGCCTATGTCCAGCAGTGAACGAAACAGGCTGATGGATGTATTAAACTTTTGCAGCGTGCAGTACAATCGTGGCTGAGGTAATATCCCGGAAATTTGTTAATATGAGGTTTGCATCCCTTCATCAATGCTGTTGAGATACGAAAAATAATTACTTATAACAATTCTGAAATGTCTGAAAGCTGACAGGCAACATGGCTCTTGGACATGACATTGAAAGGGGGGCCGAGGATTACGTTTTATTTTTCATTTTTGTTACGATTTTGACCACAACAAATCCACGCGCTAAAGACGCCCTGTCGCAATTAATATTTCTAAAATATGCCATTGTCGTAAATTTTCTCTATTTCCCATAAAATAAACTGGTCGAGGGCGAGTAGGACTTTCGCCTGAGGGTTCCGTAGCATTCAAATAAGACTTAAATAATTCGTATAAAAATTACAAATTTATGAAATGTATAAAAATGTATGAAACATAACTGCAAAATTAAGTTGGTCAACTACTTATTATGGCTACTTAGCTGTGAGTCTGTGACATGTTTTTTTCATATATAAGGTGACTTTAATTTATGCAGCCAAACTCATACTGGAGGCTTGGTAAGTGATCAGTAATACGGATCGATAACAATTTTTGCAAATTTCGCAAAATAAAATCTTGACGTCCTATAGTAATTGACTCGGGGCTGGGCTTGCGTTTGTAAGGAACACGAAAAGAATAATTTACGAATTTTACAAAAAGGGTCATCGATCCGTGCTACTGATCACTTACCATGCCTCCAGTATGAGTTTGGCTGGATAAATTAAAGTCAAAAAAGAAATGTGGGCCACATTTTTGTAACGGACGGGGTCTATCTCAAAAACTAAACTACAGTCGCCGTCAATAGAAATTGTGGAGTAAGTAAACAAAGCGCCATGTTGTCTCTGTCTATGAATAGGTGAACTATCTAGAGATGGGTAAGTATGTGATTAAAATATGTTAGGTGCTTAATTAATTTTCTTTATTTGATTCATCGCTAAACTTTGAAATGAACGTAACCTTTTCCTTGCGCCGATATCAATTCTATCGGGTTAAGCTCGCAATGATATGGTGGAAGGCGCAAAACTGTCACATTTTTCGATGCCGCCAACTCATCTACATACATTTTTGTATATTTTTGCTTATCTACTTTAGCTATGAGATTCGCTCTGATTTCGGTTTCTTGAAATTTGATTTCTTTTCGCGCAACCAGCTTTGGATAGCCTCCTTCCGCCAACTCATGTTGGGCGCCTTTTCGATGTGACGCGAATGATATGGGGCATTGTCCATTACTATGACGGAACCAATTGTCGTTGTTTCAAGGTAAAACACTATCCAAATCACAAAGAAAGATCAGTAACAGAAGCCAAGTTGTTGTCAAAAAAAATTACGGAATAAAATAGCATCACGAATAAAATAGGTTTATATTCAAATAGATTCGTACATCACTAATTTTCAAAGACAATACAGATTCGATGAGAAAAAAATATGACAGCAATATCGACGCAGTACATTATTGACTTTTGATTCTATGATTTTCCGTAATTAACTGGTGATTATTGAATATTTCGTGATGAAATACAGTGAATTGCAGGTAAGACTTGATGCTTCATGATTTGGAATAATGTTCAGTGAGACTCCGTGACAGAACCTTGAGAAAAATTGAGAAAACGGTTTGTTTACATAGTCCACAATTTCTATTGACGGCGACTATAGTTAGGAATTTGGAATTTCCTGTACCTATATTATGTGTCATTAACTGATAAACAACAAATACTGAAGACACCGATTTTCAATACAGGTTTAGGGTTTTGTACCCGAATACTCGACTAAGTTAATTTTGCAGTTTTGTTCCATACATTTTCTAGGTAGTATAGGTACTGATAAGTTTGTAATTTTTATTGAAATCATTTAAGAGCCCTGTAAGTGACGACGGAATATGTTAAATATTTTTCCGGCCTTTGTCGCGATGTTTTTGGAAAAACTAGGCACACACCACTACATATTGGCCGTCTTAATGAAGGCCTAGAATTTATTTAATTTAATTGTTTCTCTTTTGCGAGTTATTTTATTACTTACGAGCCCGCTCCGAATTGTTAGTCATACTATCTAACTATCAAAATAACGCGCAAAGGAGTAACAATTAAATCAAATAAATTTTAGGTCTTCATTAAGATGGCCAATGTGGACTGGTGTATGTTCCTGACTTTTATAAAAACATCGCGGCAATGACAAGAAAAATTATTAAAATAATGCTTCACATCAAACAGACGAAAAATACGGACCGGCCTCTTAAGTCTATTAACTTATGAAACCCTCAGGGCGCGAATCCTAAGCGCACTTGACCGTTTTTTTTCGCACTTTTACGAACGAAGTACCGCTTTCCTTTTTTTGTTTCAGGGAATGAGCTTTTCTGTATCCCCTGTTTTTAGTGTTCTAATGGTTCTGTGAAAGGCATAGGTTCTGTATTATTTTATTCTGTGGTGCGACTATTTTATGCTAGGTGATGATGATATATTTTTACGGAACCCTAAAGTTGCTGGCGATACTTATCTCGTTAAAAGTTGTTTCGACGCCAAAGTATTTTCGTGACTTTAGTTTCTTTCGGGGGTTGATATCTTTTTATTTATAGTTGGATGGAATCCATTTATTATTCCATAGGTACTCTTAAATCATATCCATAGATTTAGCGCAAAGCGGATCCTATGTCTATGGTCATATCAATCATGGATGAACAATATCGTATTTTTGTCTATGGTTTACAACGATTGTACTCATTCATCTAATACCTACTAATAATATACTTACTTAATAATAAAGTAGTAAAAATACCTGTAGGTACATTGAATATTTTTGTGAAATTTTTAAATGAAAGGACTATTTTTTATCAAATCACCCAGTTATTGTTTTAGTGATCCTGGGGCCCAGCACAGTAGTCTGTCCCTCTCTAAGTAGATCAACAGAGTGAGAGAGAGCACTGTATCACGCGCTATCGAGCTCGATATGGTTTTCTATGGACTAGCAGGTCAACATAATATAAGGTGACTTTTATTTATAAAGCCAAACTCATACCGGAGGCTTGGTAAGTGATCAGTAACACTGATCGATAACACTATTTGCTAAGGAGAATGCTTACCGAGTATTAAAAAAAACCCAGAGCGAACAGATAAGTAAGGATGTAGCTGAGAATTTTGGTGTGACTTTGTTACATAGTACCTAATTCTTAAAATATTTTATTATAAGGTTCGATGGCTTACGTTATACTTATAATAATTATATTAATTTATTTTTCATCTTTACGATATCTCCGATATATGTATAGGCTACACCTGTTGCTAAACTAACCGAATCCGGGGCCAAAAGGTAGTTATGTCTTAAAAAACCAGCCAAGTGCGAGTCGGACTCGCGCACGGAGGGTTCCGTACCATTATCTATAAAAACGGCAAAAAATCATTTCTGTTGTAAGGGAGTGCGCAGGTCCGACTCGCACTTAGGCGGTTTTAGTATTTGTTGTTATAGCGGCAACAGAATTACATCATCTGTGAAAATTTCAACTGTCTAACTATCACGGTTCATGAGATACAGCCTGGTGACAGACGGACTGGACGGAGAGCTAGTGACCAAATCGGTCATGTAGCTTCAGCTGTATTGAAACTCCGTGAGCTACTTCCCTGAACAACCTTTTCCCATAATCTCCGTGCTGGCAGGCCGCGGGCGGTGGGTGCGGGTGTAGTGGGGTGGGGAAAAAAAAGAAAAAAAATGTGGGCTCAG
This sequence comes from Ypsolopha scabrella, assembly GCA_910592155.1. Lineage (NCBI taxonomy): Eukaryota > Metazoa > Arthropoda > Insecta > Lepidoptera > Ypsolophidae > Ypsolopha > Ypsolopha scabrella. The sequence goes on from OU342987.1 coordinate 15,237,317, forward strand.
CGGCTTTAATTTTTTTTTCAAACAGTTGCTCAGTACTCCCTACGCACCCAAAAAAATGTTTAAATCGATCGGGTGGTGGGAAGGGGTTGCCAGCGTTAATTAAAGGTACCAAAATAATAATAATTTTCATGTGGGCTCAGCTGTATTGGCTTTTTTTCTGACGCGAGATTAATTAATATGTGAGCCCCAAAAAAATAGCCATGCAAAAATATTGGTGGGAAGGTATCGAAAAAAATGGTTGAATTTCGTTCGAAAATGAGCTGAGGAGAAGGCAAAAGCGGAGTGTATATATAACTAGTATCTGGAACAATGCTCATCTGGACATTCCTTCACCGTTGAAACCTGAAGGAAATGGGTGGATTGAAGAAGAGTCAACGTACAACTTCGTTTGGTTCGAAGGTGACCAATTACCAAAGTTTACAACAGATGTCATAATTCAACCTGATGAAATCGATGAAGACGACGAAATAGAATCAGGTATGAGTGCAATATTAAACTAACAATCATTTGAATGAAATACGTACCTACAAGAAAATGTTAAAAAAAACGACGTTACAATTCATATGAAATTAACACAATCACGATCCCAATAAAATAAAATTCAATTCCAAAAAGCAATTAAAAAACAAACAGTAATTGAAAGTCCGAATAAAATGAACACTGCTAAAATTGTTATTCAATAATATATATAAACATATAATTAATATGTTTCAGAGGACCATCAATGTGAGAGCGACTCCGGAAGTGACAGCGATACCGATGAGTACGAATAGAAGGAACAGCTAACAATCAATCAAATATTGGACGTTAATTAAATCATACTTTACAATTTGTTTTGTATAAATATAAAAATGAATAAGATTAAGAATACAAATGAATTTTACATCAATACAATTTCTTTGCATAAATCAAAATGAATAAAAAAAGCAATCACAATGAATTTTCTACGTGCAAACAATTTTTTCGCATATGAATAAAAATGAATAAGAAAAGAAATAAAAATAAATTCATATTTTTCACGAATAAAAATGAATGAAAAAAAGCAATATTTTGATTTTTTTTATAATAAAGGAATACAAATAAATAGAATATCTTGAATAATAATAAGGAATAAAAAAGAGGAGTAAAAATTAATAGAATTTTGCGCATGAATAAAAATGAGAAAAAAAAGAAATAAAATTGAACAACATTTTTTTCATAAATAATGATGAGAAAAAAAACAACATTTTTTGCGTAAATAACAACGAGAAAAAAAAGAAATACAATTGAATAAAATTTTTGCATAATTATTTTGCATAATAATAATGAATAAAAAGAGTAATAAAAATGAATACAATCGTTCGCATGAATAAAAATGAGAAAAAAAAGAAATAAAATCGAATAAAATTTTTCGCATAAATAAAAATGAATAAATAAAGGAATATAAATCAATAGAATGTTTTGCATAAATAATAATAAATAAAAAGAAGAAAAGAAATGAATTAAATTTTTTGCGTTAGTAAAAATGAATAAGTAAAGAAATATAAAAATATAAATGTAAGGCATAGAATATTTTGCATAAATAATAATTAATAAAAAGAGGAATAAAAATGAATACAATTGTTCGCATAAATAATATCGAGAAAAAAAGAAATTAAATTGAATTAAATTTTTGGAATGAATAATTACGAGAAAAAAAATTTGAATTAAATTTTTTCATAAATAAAAATGAAGAAATAAAGAAATATAAATAAATAGAATATTTTTCGTAAATAATAATGGACAAAAAAAGGCATAGAAGCAGGGAATATTTTTTTGCACGAATAAAAATAAGTTAAATTTCTATGAAAATGCGTAGACGCACAGCTGAAGCAGCTGCTCGTTCGGAAACGTTCGGGTTTTCCCGTTCAACGGGTGCAAGAAGGACAGCGGCTACTCTCTGTTAGCCGAACAAAATCGACGCGCCGTGAGGGCGCTGACGCGTTCGCCGACTGGGAAGTCCACGTCCGCTTTTGCCTTCTCCTCAGCTCATTTTTGAATGAAATCCAACGATTTCAACAATTTTTTTCTATACCTTCCCACCGATATTTTTGCATGGCTATTTTTTTGGGGATCACATATTAATTAATCTCGCGTCAAAAAAAAAGCCAATACAGCTGAGCCCACATGAAAATTATTATTATTTTGGCACTTTTAATTAACGCTGGCAACCCCTTACCACCACCCGACCGATTTAAAATTTTTTTTGGGTGCACAGGGAGTACAGAGCAACTGTTTGAAAAAAAAATTAAAGCCGCTGAGCCCACATTTTTTTTCTTTTTTTTCCCCACCCCACTACACCCGCACCCACCGCCTGCGGCCTGCCAGCACGGAGATTATGGGAAAAGGTTGTTCAGGGAAGTAGCTAACGGAGTTTCAATACAGCTGAAGCCACATGACCGATTTGGTCGCTAGATCTTAGACTAGACGGACGGACGGACAGCGGAGTCTTAGTAATAGGGTCCCGTTGGTTATCCTTTGGGTATGGAACCCTAAAAATCCGCCCCGTCCCTAACCAAAAATAAAATCGACAACTGTGATCTCAATGGCGGCAATAATACAATAATGTAATGACATAGACAGATTTGCAGATATTTTCAAGTGCAGATATATTCTTCTTGAATCGAAACCGATATATTTCGTACGTGATTGATAGCCTACAATTAAACAACATTAAACATTTTCTACTTTTTCCATAACTCTTCACACAAATACATAAACATAAGCACATACACCCTCACACAACAAAAAAAATCTCATGGGCTTAACTTACTTTTTCTTCTTATGTTCTTTTTTTATTGAATTTAATGTTGTTTATTTACATAAATTTTATAATATGTAGGTAATTTTTATCCTATATAGGTAGTACCTATATTTTTCTTTAAGACTTAACTTGTAGCAAAAAAAAAATTACCCTCATATTTTTATTTTGTTTCGTTTCGTTATTGGCATAGGCAAATTTTTATCAAAAACATGTACCATATATCGAAATGTAATTTGCTGTGGAACTAATAAACTTATTAAATAAATAAATAAAATATATTCTCGTAGGAACCATTTCTTGTGAGCGTAACTATTTTCTTAAGTTTAGATTTTCCGACGGAATTAGCTACTAACAGTACTAACATCTACTTGCCATTCTAACGAAATGTTACATCAATTAAACCGGTAATATACCGATTTCCCCTTGGTACCAAAATAGCTGTCAAGGTCACTGCGCTGAGCAGCGCTGGCCGCCATGTTTGTGTTATTGTTTCCTTTCTCTTTTACACTTGTTTACTTTCGCTTAGTGCTGTTTCATTTTACAAGTTCGAGTTTATAGTTTCGTTTCGTTCTTGCTTCATGCAGTTCTGCCAATTTAGCGCTCTTAATGCTAGATCTAGCGCACTTTATTTCTAATATGTCTTAGCGAAAAATCTAAATGAATTAATTCGCAGAACACTAATAAATTAACATATCTTACTTAAAAAAGATTTATGGCAGGCTCCGACTCTTGAAAAATTAAATAAAAGTCATGAAATCTTAGATTTCGACGGCTATTTATAGGCAATTAGAAATCATTTTACTATATAGTTAATAAAAGTTATTAAAGCCAATTTGAAGGCTTTAATTTTAGTTTTAGTACTGTCAAAACAAAAATTTCTTCATTCCAAAATTAATCTTTAGTGTCAACAACAGAAGCTATATTACTTTGGAAAAAAATAAGTTTTGACAGCACTAAAACTAAAATTAAAGCCTTTAGAATCGACTTTAATATTACTCCACTTTTAGTCATGAATTTAAAAAAAACATAAGCTCTTATATAAGCTGAGTTAGCGCCTAATCGCTGACTGGAGTTGTCAGTACTGCTTCCATTCCATTGATTTGACAGTAGGTACAAGTACAAGGCGAAGCAAACGTTCTTGGATTACGGTTTTGCAAATTGTGGTATTTTTCGTTATTATTTCGGTATAAAAGCTAATAAATAACTGTAACCATGGGCCGTAAAAAGGCAAATCACGTTCATGAGTACGTCACATACAGTCTGGAGACGGATACTTCAAAATGTATGGTAGAAGGCTGTGCGACTATCATCAAGGTATTTATTTTAGTTTCTTACCAGCCTCGCAGTGGAATATTCCATCCAAGTTTCAAAATACATACCGCTATTGTTCTGTTATTTGATTTTGGGTTATTAATTGATACCCACTTGTGTGATTTTGTTTTGACGAATGACGTCTCACAGAAAGAGATAATACAATAAAAGACCTCGAGGCTCCAAAAATAAACAACAAAAATAAAACTGATTCAAAAATAAATAAAAGAAAGCATAATCAACATTGAGCTCTCTGGCTAAGAATAATAAGTTAAAGTTAATTTTGAAATTATTAAAAGTTATTCAAATAATAGGTTCAAGATAAGGTAAACAAATTATAATTTACGTATCACTTTATGAGCATTAATTTTATAGCATACTAGGTGAAATTAAATCAACCGACCAAATTCATACTGGAGACTCGGTTAGTCATCAGCAACAAGGTTTAAAGACCCTCCAGATGAAATTCGAAAAAAAAATGTTTTGTCCCTTAGTGCCTGCACTAGGATTTGTATTTAAACTAGTCCAACCAGTAAGGGAGCAAAAATATTTATTTTTCGAAATTGGCCAAAAGGATGACTGAACCTAGTTCTTGATCACTAACCGAGTCTCCAGTATGAATTTGGTCGGTTGATTTAATTTCACCTTATATAAACAAAACTCTTATGTATGTGTACTTATATATTCTAAAAGCAGGCAAACTTCTAACCCAGGTGTGAAGATTGAGTCCGTGGTTTTACCGACTATACGTATATCCCCCCGCACTCCTTCCTTTCCTCTCCGAAGCTCCGAGAATGCGCAGACTTACTTTACGCCCGCCTTCGCTGCTGGCCCGAACTGCACTCTTATCCAGTAGGCCTCCATGAGTTTTGTTCACGTTAACGACTGCGTAAAACATTTTATATGAGAAATTGTGCAGCGCCCCTAGCGGCTTACGAGAGAAATCAGAATTTCCCATACAAAATATTTTACGCAGACGATAACGTGTCTCTTGAGCAAAAATTATGATAGGCCTACAGACAGAACCCAGGCCCGTAGCCAGGTTTGTATTCGGAGGGGAAGGGAAAAAAAAGTAAAAAATGCATAAACACAAAATATGTCAATCAAAATCAAAATATTTATTTTGTGAAATAGATACATAAAGTATACTTTCTACAAGTCAAAGTTAATCTTATAATATACATGATGATTGGTAATTAGATGCAATCCTTTGAAGGGGTTGTAGAAGAGAACAATTTGCAGTCGATTCGACTATATAATGCCTTTGATAACATCCAAGCCAATAAACAATAACCCTAAAATGCACATTATTGACGTAAACCTTGACACTGTGCTCCAAAACAATTGAAAACTCTTGAAAATCTCAAAATATTTACACAAAAAAGCTAGGTTAAAACAAAAAGTCTCTATGCAATTTTCTGTGCGTATTAGCTTGAAAACATCTGCATTTTACTAGCTTTCGAGTGAGGCACAAAAATCTTAAATTGACAGAGGAATGATAAAAATATGGCCGATTGAGTAGGAGCAGGTAGAATATTAGAAACAAATCTTATGCATACAAAATGTAAGTTTATAATCCATTGTTTTCTAATTGAACCGTTAATGATTTTTTCTACCTGCTCCTATTGTTTTGGCCATATTTTTATCATTCCTCTGTCAATTTAAAATTTTTGTTAAAGGATTTCATCTAATTACCAATCATTCTGTATATCTTTAGAATATAAAAAATATATAATAATACGGGAAATACATACAAAAAATATTTACGTTGGGCGACTAAAATGTAATAAAGTTATACACCTGCATAAAAAAGAGAAATATAGGAATAAAAATATTATATATAGGTACATAATGTAATGAACAAATTTATTGAAAAATGAACTAAGTAAACCATAAATAAAAATAATGCCTAACCATCCGCACTATTCGATTAGTATTGCTAAGAAGAAGGGCAAGAAATTTAGCAAACATGTCTTTTTTTTCCTTTTTTTTTCAATAAATATTTGGTACGAATGTTATTCTATACAACATTTTTTTTATACTTTTGACTACGATACATTTCTTTCACATTCCTGCATTCTTATATCTTTTATACCTAAGTACTTAAGGCATAAAAGATATAAGACTGCAGGAATGTGAAAGAAATGTATCGTAGTCAACCCGTCTCATAATTGTCTATTACCTTGTCCCAAGATTTCGGACAACACCCTTATGTATGCGGGCCTGCTCTTGTCGCTCTGTACTTTCCTGTTCCGGGCAATGCGATGCAAGATCTACAAAAACAAAAAGATTTATAGAGCGCTATCTATATTTAGTCAATTAACTTTACCATTATAACCTTTCCCTCATTCCAGGGAAACCACAGCTCAAATCTCCTAAAACACTTCTGCATCCATCACCCGAATGTCTCGCGCGAAATCATAGAGAAAAACCAAAAAGCTCACAAAGACAAAGTGGTATCTCCATTCATCCAAGCGTTACCAGTGGTTTCGAAGAAAAACCGCAACTACACGATTGTCAGGCAGGCTTGCATAGACTTGGTCAAGGAGTATCCAGTGTCCTTGATCAGCAGTGCAGCTTTTCAGAGTATCCTGAAGCTGATTACCTTGAGAAGTGACGAGAGAGCGATGATAACTTCGCAAAATATAGAATTGATTAACCAGAGAGGAGAAAATTGTGATAAGGTGAGAAGTCTTTTACCTACCTAATATAAAAATACCGGCCAAGTGCGTGTCGGGCCACGCGCAATGTAGGGTTCCGTAGTTGCCCGGTAAATATAAGTTGGTCTACTAATACAGACCGCGCCAAACTTCTGGTCCCATACATTATAGGGGACCAAAAGTTTGGCGCGACCTGTACTCGTAAACCTGTCAAGCCTACTTAACTGTGATAGTTTTCCTTTTAAATTCATTATATATACTACTTCTGTGAGTTTTTTCACATTTCTATAAACAACCGTTTAGCCAGCAGGGGGGCGGGACGCTCCACTCAAGTAAGATTTTCACTTTAAAGCTTAATATTTCGGATACGGATCTCCAAATCGAAAAATGGTTTTCATACTTCCACAATGTTTTTCCTCAGATTACGTGTATGAGAGGTAACCTTAAAAAATTTTTTTTTTGAGATTATATTTTACCGTTTTGTCGGCGTGATAAATATTTATATTCATGCCAAATTCCAGCTTTCTAGTATTAATAGTCTCTGCGCTAAGCCGCGAACAGACGGACAGACGGACATGGCGGATGGATAGGTGGGATTTATCACCCCCCGAAATTTGGCGTGACACGGGACCGGGAATGTTTATTGATAACCACTGTAAAGTAAGTTTTAATAAAAACATAGTACCTACCTACAGTAAGTGCGGCCCACCATTGCCTGAGACCGTTTGATGGGGTATATCCATCCCAAAATGCCAGGCTTTATAAAAGAACAGCACTGGCATGGCAGCGGTGTCACTGGTGCGAGGGTTTCGGCACCGCGCTCACCAACCCGCCTGCCCAGCGTGTGTGTGTATGGGCATTTCTTCCAGGAGGACCGCCAAGAGTAGCGAAATCCTGGAAAGGCCTATGTCCAGCAGTGGACGAAACAGGCTGATGAATGGACAGTAATTACACAGGGTTCTTTCAATGGATGAAACCCTGAAACAAAAGTCTGGATACGTCCCTGAAACTGCACATAATTTTACACCATGTGTGTGATGCTATTAAAAACCTCACCTACATCTCGTTTTTACACCTTTCGTAAGCCTACTACTTTGGCTTCAGCAAGTGGATTACTTATTATTTGAAAGGGCATTATTATCCAATTAGGGCCATAAATAAATCAGAGTTTTAAAAACCAAAATCAAAATATTTAGCACCCTTTCATGTGTCAGATAGATTGTGTTCTCAGCCAAGTGCGACTTAAATAAGTAAGACTTCAGCGACACAAAATTATTGTGTGCACACGCAAAATCTAATCTATCGCAAAACCTTTGGTAGTGCCATTTAGGTATAATTTTATAAATGTAAATTTCAAATTAAAACTTTTACGCAAATTTCAAATCTGAATTTATTTTTTCAGGAAAATGAAGATGATGCTGAAAGTTCTACAATTCAAGAAACGCCACACAAACGTAAGAAAATATTGATGTATATCTATAAATGAAAGTATGTAGGTAACCTAGTGCAAAATCTAGGTGAATAAATTCATACTGGAGACTAAAAATCATTAAAACCAAGGTAAACTTTTGCACAAGATAGACTTTTTTTAAATTTTGGCACCCAAGTATGGTGGGGCACAAAGTACTGTTCGTTTTTCTAAAAAGGGTCTTTGAACCTTTATTCTGATCACTTACCGAATCTCCGATATGAATTAGGCAGCATTAAAAGAGGCGAGTGGTAGAGGGTTCGCCTGCTGTGTTCAATCGTGGTGCACAATATTTTGTGTTCGGTCTGCCTGCTTCGGAAGGCACGTAAAGCTGTTGGTCCATTTGTGCCCGTAAAAATCTTCGGTGAAAAGCTGGTGTAAAAATGTGATCTGTGCGTTTCACAGTTCACACTTGGGAACTACTCTGACACCCCCTCGGAGATTCATGTCGTGACGATACGTTGGTACATGTGTACTATCCCCATCCTACATTAAAGTTTGTATGCTCAAATAGTTTGCTGTACTAAAATCCAAGATACACAGCGGGTGTACACCACACGCCTTATCTTTAAAGTAACCGACATCGCCTTTTTGTTCGAGTGGGTGGCCACATTTCAGTACTAAGAGTCGCGCTTTGCCAGGTCCCGTGTTAAATGGTCTAAGGTATCCACAGACATAGAATTATTATTACCAAGTAGCAGACCAAACATAAGGATTAAATAGCGTGGCAAGTTTCCATACAAAAATATGATACATTTTGGCTTCATGCAGTGGCGTGCATAGGATTTTTAAGTAGGGTAAGCACTGTAACTTTAAATTTGGAATTTATCCCATATATGACGATGCTTTATTTTGCATACGAAAAAATACAAAAGGTACCTATAACAATATTATTAGCAACAACAATCTTCGACCACATCAAGCCGAACACAGTAAGAAATTAGCCGTTAAAAAAGGTAGATAAAAAGTCCAAACTGTCCGATTCGACGTGGTTGCTTCGAACAGGCGTTGCGTATTTTAATGAGAATGTGTGCGTGCTTGGCGCGAGTCGCGACGTCATGGGAGTATAGTTACAGATGCACACATAGAGAATTGGCATCGAATTTTAGCTATGCGTGTTGCCACGGTAGCGAGCGCTGCAGGCAGGTAGGTATTTCAAAGAACGGGTGAAGCTTCTCTGATTATAATTTTAAATAGTTGTGTACCTTCCTATATTTAAATAGATAGTGGTCTAGTTAGCTAAGCCAAGACCAGGGTAGGTATTGCGTATTTGCCTATATGAGATGCACGCCACTGCATTCATGGTACGAAGAAACGTATAAAAATTGGTTGTTTTGGCTGGCTTATGCTTGGAACATATTTGTTAATTCCTAATCTAATCTCTAGTATATATTTTGTTTGGAAACACGCAATATTTATATTTAAAAGAGCCCGTAGTTCACTGAGCTAAAATGGCCACGCGTCGACTTTATGCGTTTATTATTAATGTTAGGTCTGCTACTATATTTATACGTCTGTAAGGTATCGGCGTACCCACAGAACAGATAAACCACCTAAATCTGTTCTGTGGTCGTACCAACAAACAATAAAAAAAATATTTCAAAAATATGTAAATGCGGGTAATTGTCCCCATTTTCCAGGTAAAATAAAAGGTGAGGACGTACAATGTACGTGCAACGCTGATGATGACGACGAAGGAACCCCCCACCGCGCGGATTGTGCGGCGTTCGACCACCAAGAGTTTTACACTGTTCAGGTAAACCTGCACGCTCAATTCACGTCAGCTGAGACGTCTGCCTTGCGCGAAAGTCAAGATGGCGGGAAGCCCTCTTACAAATTAACCTTAAAACCATGGGATAAAATTCTTGACGAGGTACTTTTAGCGCCATCTATTAGCTCACCAATGAACCTCTGCACAAAAGGGCTGACAAGCATACTTAGCGCCATCTATTGACGAACTGTCAAACAAGTTATCTCAGATGCCGCTATGGGTTAACACTGTTATTGTTTGGGGTTAATTTTTATTATTTGTCTTGATAGGTGGCTATAGTAACACGTATTTTGTGAAAATTTCAACTGGCTACCTATTAACTACTGTTGAAGCTGTAGACCCCTTGTGACAGACGAACAGACTGACAGCGGAGGCTTAGTAATAGGGTCCTGTTTGGCACGCTTCGGGTACGGAACCCTAAAAATTGATACCTCATTTAGTCCCAAAGAGTTCAAGCAAAACTAGTGGTCGAGCGATCTTGACGTCAAAGGGGTTTGGAGATTTTATCATGTAGCCTGGCCCTACTCTTCGTCATTGTAATTTTGTTTGGAAATTAAATAGCGGTCACGAATCAGTCTTATAAAAATCGATAGTTGACACAAATACGCACAAAAGATATTTTTTGAGAAAAGTTTGTAAAATATCACATTTTAAGGATACACAGCAGTTTACCGGAATCGTTTATTGAGAGCGAAAATCCGCACTCGGTAGCACCAAACGTCCAACCGTAGTGGAGGAGGCCACTGCAGAAGCTCCACAAGAAGCACCGCGCAGCGCAAAGCTTGAAGTCGTGGCCAGGCTAGAGGCCCTCTCGCGGGGAAGCGAGAAGCTCCACAAGAAGCACCGCGCAGCGCAAAGCTTGAAGTCGTGGCCAGGCTAGAGGCCCTCTCGCGGGGAAGCGAGAAGCTCCACAAGAAACACCGCGCAGCGCAAAGCTTGAAGTCGTGGCCAGGCTAGAGGCCCTCTCGCGGGGAAGCGAGAAGCTCCACAAGAAGCACCGCGCAGCGCAAAGCTTGAAGTCGTGGCCAGGCTAGAGGCCCTCTCGCGGGGAAGCGAGAAGCTCCACAAGAAACACCGCGCAGCGCAAAGCTTGAAGTCGTGGCCAGGCTAGAGGCCCTCTCGCGGGGAAGCGAGAAGCTCCACAAGAAACACCGCGCAGCGCAAAGCTTGAAGTCGTGGCCAGGCTAGAGGCCCTCTCGCGGGGAAGCGAGAAGCTCCACAAGAAGCACCGCGCAGCGCAAAGCTTGAAGTCGTGGCCAGGCTAGAGGCCCTCTCGCGGGGAAGCGAGAAGCTCCACAAGAAACACCGCGCAGCGCAAAGCTTGAGGTCGTGGCCAGGCTAGAGGCCCTCTCGCGGGGAAGCGAGAAGCTCCACAAGAAGCACCGCGCAGCGCAAAGCTTGAAGTCGTGGCCAGGCTAGAGGCCCTCTCGCGGGGAAGCGAGAAGCTCCACAAGAAGCACCGCGCAGCGCAAAGCTTGAAGTCGTGGCCAGGCTAGAGGCCCTCTCGCGGGGAAGCGAGAAGCTCCACAAGAAACACCGCGCAGCGCAAAGCTTGAAGTCGTGGCCAGGCTAGAGGCCCTCTCGCGGGGAAGCGAGAAGCTCCACAAGAAGCACCGCGCAGCGCAAAGCTTGAAGTCGTGGCCAGGCTAGAGGCCCTCTCGCGGGGAAGCGAGAAGCTCCACAAGAAGCACCGCGCAGCGCAAAGCTTGAAGTCGTGGCCAGGCTAGAGGCCCTCTCGCGGGGAAGCGAGACGCTCCACAAGAAGCACCGCGCAGCGCAAAGCTTGAAGTCGTGGCCAGGCTAGAGGCCCTCTCGCGGGGAAGCGAGAAGCTCCACAAGAAACACCGCGCAGCACAAAGCTTGAAGTCGTGGCCGAGGGGTAATAACGTTTTATTTCTGCTAACACTGTGGTTGCTTACACATTCGAAACGTTACACTTTACGAGGTAACGAGGTTAAAATAATTTTTGTTTGTATTGATGTCAGCAATCGACTTTTATAATAATTAAACGCGGCTTCTATTTTGAAAACATAATAATTCGGCCTATTTAGAGTCGGACTCGCGCACAAAGGGTTCCGTACCACCACATATTACGGGTAGGGTACGGGACCCTAAAAACAATATGGTACATAACAAATGACCGCCTCTTAGCGCCATCTACCAATAAATCTCGGTGCAAAAAGGTTGACAAGCTACTCTTAACGCCATCTATTACCTCGGTAAAAGTTGTCGAACAAGTCATCTCAGATGGCGATGGGAACCCCTTAGGTTTAACTTTTTTAATTTTTATTATTGTCGTGATAGAGGCCATAGCAAAACGTTTCAATTTTCTACTTAATACGGTTGAACCTGTAGACTCCTGTGGCAGACGGACGGACAGACAGACAGCAGAGGCTTAGTAATAGGGTTCCGTTTGGCACCCTTAGTGTACGCAAACCTAAAAATGGCGGATAATCGGTAGAGGCCAAAATGTTCACACCCCTTTGCAGAACCACTGTAGCTTCTAGAACATTAAAATAACACACAGTATTTTAACATCTTCATTAAGATTTAATACCTAAATACCAAAATTTGATTGCAAAGACAAATTAATTGTAAAAGCTTCTCTTTTCTCTTTAGCAAGACGAATCCAATGATGGCGAAGCAGCAGCAGGCTCAAGCGTGACCTCACACGAGGACGTCGAAGAAGTATACCTAGACGTGGATTTCCTCCAAAAATCCGCATCACAACCGCCGAAAAAACGACTAAAAACTGCATTTTTAAGTGATCCCATCACAAGTCAGAAAATGGACCTCGAAGTAGATGATGGGGGGCAAATAGAGAAGAGTTTGGACAGATTCGGGCTGTATATAGCGTCGTTAATGAAACCTCTGCCTAAATACAAGCGGGTTAAGTTTCAAAGTCAAATTGTTCAACGATTGCTGCAAGAGCAGGCGTCCTCTGCAGCGTAGGGTTAATTCGATTATTTAATTATTTAGTTTGTAACGAAATCGTAAAAATTATATCGCCGAAAAAACCATTTATTTATTTGGTTTTAAGAACAACAACAGCGAACACGGTAAATATAACAATAAAAACGTAAGCAGTAAATAGGGCCAGTAACAGCTGTTCCCAATTAAACAATATAAATTTTAACTAAATTGCATTCCCCGCGAATTCATTATACCGGGTGTAAATAGACTGCTACCATCAAATGAAACCACATATTCTACTGACACCACTGAACCACTTTTCCCAAGAGTCTTACCCGCGGACAGCCTTAGTTTAGGAAATAATTGAGTTCCAAACAAAAACGCGTGAACCCTACCTAACGCACCGACATACGGGCGAGGTTAGAGAGAGCGTTGACCTCAAACAGCTGCAGGTTTCACGGACGACTCTCTCTCTAATCTCGCCCGTATGTCGGTGCGTTAGGGTTCACGCATTTTTATTTGGAACTCAATTATTTCCTAAACTAAGGGTGTCCGCGGGTATGACTCTTGGGAAAAGTGGTTCAGTAGGGTCGGTAGAATATGTGGTTTCATATAATGGTCGCACTCTATTTACACCCGGTATGTAGTTATATAAAACAACTTATTTTAAAGAATGAAAAATTTTAAGATTGACACAATGTGTTTTTACTTTCAGTATTACAAATTTACAATCATTGGTTTGACATGTCGCCCATTGGGAAATAAAGTTGTAAAAATCCATTAGATTATTTGTAGGTGTTGACAAATGAGTTGCCAAAAGTTTTATAAATAGTACCTTTGTCATTTTCTCCAGTGATTTTTTATGTACAACCCTTATAGGTGTTGAGAAAGGTCACTACGATGATAATAAAAAAAAATGCATCCAAATCCGTTGAGTGGTTCTCGAGATAAAAGCGTTTATTAAATCTTTGCCCCGTTTTCGGCTTGGTCGTTATTTTATTAACACCCATTATAGCCTATGTGAGTGGTTCTCAAGTTAAAATGGAGCATACATAGAGACAGACGGACAAAAATTCAAGAAATTGTGGTTTTGGCCTATCGACAATACTTATATACCCATATACTTAATTAAAAATTCACGGTAAGCGCTGGTTTTTATCATAGACTGTTAAATCATACAAGCATTAAATTAGGACTAATAATTAATAATATTATTGATAAAACAAATATTAAAACTAAAATAATTAAGTCTATGCTTCTATGTATCAACAGCGAAATTGCGCAACTTTATACATTATTCGCAACTTGATATAAGCAACAGATAGATAGAAAAAACAACAACATTATTAAAGACGCGTGACGTGATTAGATCCAACCCCGGATCTAGGAGGGGGGGGGGGGGGCAAGAGGGTGCACTTGCCCCGGGCGCTAGGGCCGCGGGGCGGCAAAATTGTGACCTCACACTGGTCTCTACTATCTCTTTAGGCCCTTTATTTTCCGTCAATGTGCCTGCAATAATGGCGTAGTAGCGCACTCTGGTTTCAAGTGTTTAAGAAGGACCATTTCTATGCCCTGGGCGAGTTCAGTTTGATCGCCCGCTAACGCCCGGCGATCATGACATCTCTTCTGCACGCGTTGAATTTGTATTTGCTATCCTGCTGTCAGTGATGAGCGGGCGATCAAACTGAACGCGGCCCAAGTGTTGCTGAATCGCAACCACTAAAAATTTTGGAAGACATACATAAAAAAGACTTGCAAGATTCGTTTTCGAATAGTGTTCTGCTCTAAGATTATGTGCTACCATAGACTAAATGGTCTATGGTGCTACATTGCCCACAACTTCAGCATCACGTGAAAGAAGTTTCAGGAAGCTGAAATAAATAAATAAAATATTTGCCTGAACTTCAGCACTGGCAACACTGTTCATAGAAAGTGACGTAGCAAACAGTTTGAATCATGACGACATATTAGATAGTTTTGCTGAAAACGGTGTAGGAAAATAATATTTTGATTGTTAAATGTTTAATCCAGTGTTTTGTGTGGAATGCTCACACACCTAAGTATTTTGTATTAAAATTTAAAAACAGGTATGTTTTCTTTTTTCGCAAGGGCGCCAAATTTGCCTTTTGCACCCCCCGTAAAAATATGTAGATCCGGGGCTGGATTTATCATTTCCCATTTTTAGAGCCTTTGCCTCGAAGATCCAATAAAATCCAATGAGCCCTATTTTTTTTTCCATTCTTGCTTTTGAGTATCTGGAGGGCAATTCCGGCATTATTTTTCACTGTCAGTCATTAGATATTTGTTTAAACTTTGATAAATTCCATGCGATAAAAATGAGTGACTAAACCACATCAAATAAAAACAATTGTTCACTATGAGTTTTCAATCAGAATAATCAATACATATCCGTACAAAATCCCTTTTAAAATCACACGCAAGCTGCCTTTGCAATTTTTGCGCACTTGTCAGAATACCCGCCCTGAAAGTGAGTAAAAAAAACTGATGTGATATAATGTATCACCACTATATCGCAACCTCTAATAAATCGATAAGTTCCCGAAAAGATAAAATAGATTTTTATTTAAATCTTTTTTTTAACCCGTTTCGGTTATTTTATTAGTTATTAAAGCAAATAGAAGGCATGGAAAAGATAACCAGCAAACTAAAACAATTTTCACACAAAATATATATTGTATGTACAACTTATTGACTAATGGGACACCAAAATATAGGTATACGATTTCCCTACAAATCTTTACATGAATACATGATGATAAGATAAAATATAAATACTAACTTATCAACTAAAATAATATTTTATCCGATATTTTTGAAATTTTACTAAATATCATGTAAAATATCAATACATTAGCAACAAGATTATTTTCAGAGAGTTAGGCAAAGACTACAGCTCGCTCTCTGCTACGATCCTAACACACCTCTTTCGTTTCTCCACACTCATCAATACATACAAGCTTTTCAATTCTTCATTGTATTGCCAATTTGTAAATATCAATAATAATAATATTATCATGCATCACTATTCTACGGTAATTTTACTGCGCTAAAAGCACTCGCAATTACTGCGGGCCGATTATGTAACGTATCGGTTGCCAAACACTAAAAACATAGATAAAAACTAAACTTTCAAATTCAGTATTATTGAACTGTTCACGAACTGTGACGTCACTTAAAGCACTTAAGTCACTTAGCAGCGAGCGCCTGACGAACAATTTGGCAACCCCTGTGTACGGAACCCAATTTTTCATTATTTTACTATAAACTTTATGACTTATGATTATGTATGACGGATGAATGATAAAGGTTCCGTTTGGAAACGAGTGAATTTCACTCGGAGTGATGCGAATTTCACCCTAGAGCGTTCAAAAATTGACCCGAGTTAAACCGAAGGTAACCGAACTGTTACCTGACAGTTGCACGAAAGTGTTTTGAAACGCTTCCGAGTAATGCGAAAATCACACTGGGCCACCTGATTGGTGCAACCAGATTTTTGTTTCTCTTGCTCCTATTTAGATCTGTCTCTTTCTAATAAACTAATGAAATTTCGCACTATGATCGCACGATCTGAAACGCTTCCTAGGTATGTACTACCAATTGACTAAATTTGAAACTTGTATGTATGTAAGAGCCGAAACAAATGAGGTTAAAAAACCCCTGTGACAGACAGACAGCGGATAGGGGTCCCGTTTACTTTCATATTATAGAACACATGACCAATGAGTGGCCGAATCGCCACAGGTTTATCTAATAGGGTTCATTCGTTACCAGAACCAAAACGAGATCTAATTTAGAGGGTCAAGATTTCAAATCAAATAAGACACTTGTACTTGTCCACAGAATTATTATTTTAAACATCAATTCGCCCGACCGGTTTCGCTTATAAGCATTTTCTAGGGATTTATAAATAAAAATAACTCAAATAATCACATAACATTGTATACTTACACGTTTCAAGGGTGCGATTAATATCAAATAATTTCCGAAGGTATTTTTAATATTACATAGACAGAAAGCAAGTAAAGTTAGAATTATATGCAACTTTACTTGCTTTCTGGTAATTGTAATATTAATAAAAATACCCTCGGAAATTACTTGATATTTATCGCACGCATGAAACATGTAAACAATGTTGTGGTTATTTAAGTTATTTTTATTTATAAATCCCTAGAAAATGCTTATAAGCGAAACCGGTCAGGTGTATTGAAGTATAATAATAATTCCGTGGACAACTACAAGTGTCTTATTTAACAAAGATGTCTAATAAGTTCCACCAAGCGCCGACAATCACAACCATCAACATTTTAAAAATGGTCAAGATTTTTCCCTAGTCCTTCTATACCGTATAAGTATAAACCTTAGAGTAAACATTAGTACAGAGCGCGAATAACACCGCTCGCCCAATTCGCATCGTAGGCAGGTGATCTATAGCTAGTTACACTGATAGATATGTGACAAGTAGGGATGGGTACACATGAGAGTATTTTTTTCAAGTGAAGTGAAACCTCCTACGGAGTCCATTTTTA
Organism: Ypsolopha scabrella; assembly: GCA_910592155.1. Classification (NCBI taxonomy): domain Eukaryota; kingdom Metazoa; phylum Arthropoda; class Insecta; order Lepidoptera; family Ypsolophidae; genus Ypsolopha; species Ypsolopha scabrella. The sequence continues at coordinate 15,254,769 of OU342987.1, forward strand.
GTTTCATATCAATTCATTTCTTCGACAAATTCCGATCCTCTGGGAACCTAAAAATTATATAAGTTTTACTACTAAAAGATTCGTGGTCAAACCAGTGAAACTAGTCAGGCGAAATCTGAGTGATAAATCGGGAGTAGCCGTCAATATATGACATAAGTTACTAATATTGTGTGTTATAAAATAATTTTACGGTTGGAAGGTGGTTGCATCGAAAAAAAAATGCTTCCCGTAGAAATGTGACCTTAGAATTCTGTTTAGTTTGTTTTAGAGTATTTATATTGGATTATATGGAAAATTTAACCATTGTTTCATGTTAAATAATAATAAAAAACTCAGAACTTACAACGGATGCTCGCACCGCTAGTAATTGTACATATGACTACTAGCGCTTGCCGACGAAACGATACGATGTTCTCACCCATGCCTACTGTTCCCACTTAGAAACACGCGCTCTATGCCTATGTATACTCCAAGGTATAAACTATTTTGTGACCGCATACAAAGTAAAACTTCTTCAGAAAGTTTGTTTTACTCTTTCTTGTTTTTACAAATAAACTGGCTCGTTTCTTAAGCCGTTATTAACAATAAACTATCCAGCGACCGCTTGTTCATGCAATAACCGCTCCACCATTTCAATTTGGAACGTAATACACTTGTCTCTAGGTATCAATTTCAACAGCGAGACGAGATACGGTCCGAAGTGGTCTAAACTCTTCAACCTCTGCAAGCTAGCCGCTATGTTCTCTCGTGTCATTGGTCCGGACATAAACAAAGGCAGTTTGGATTTCTTTCTTCGCTTTTTGGAGGATTCCATGGAAGTTTCGGCGTCAGAAAAGTTTTCTGAAAATCTGTGGTCATTCGACGATTCATCGTTCGAAGTTGCTCCTTTGTCGTCCTCATTCTGAAAGGAATAAAAGTTTTATACATACCGGGTGAATTTGTGAAATTATAAAACACAAACAATGTGTCGTACTGATGATCAGCTGGTTAATTTGTTCTGTGATTGTCTCACATTTCACAGTTGACACTTGGGAACACTTTAAAAATTATTAAATTTATAATACAATACATTAAATTAGGTTTTGAGTTTGCTTTACATTTAATAAGTTAATACACGCACATGAACTAAAATAAAGGTATATTTAATTTATACAATTATGTATATACGATATGATAATAATAGCAACCCATATACTAAAAACCGGCCAAGTGCGAGTCGGACTCGCGCACGAAGGGTTCCGTACCATTATCTATAAAAACGGCAAAAAATCGTGTCTGTTGTATGGGAGTGCGCGGGTCCGACTCGCACTTGGCCTGTTTTAGTATTTATTGTTATAGTGGCAACAGAAATCCATCCATCCACCCGTCAGCCCGTGTTCGTCCACTGCTGGACATAGACCTTTCCCAAATTTCGCCACTCGTGTCGGTCCTCCGTCCTCCGTATTTTATTTGTATTTCTGACTTTTTATGTACGGACGCCAGTAGTTATGATACTGATATAAGAACTGCCAATGGTACCCTATTAAGCAGGCGCCCGTACTTCGTCTCAGTTCGTTGTTCTTATGTATTAAATTAAAAAAACTATGTCTTAATACTACTTACTTGTACGCAAATAAATATATAATAGTGTATAAAAACAGACATGTACCGAGAGTATAGCCGATAAACTGCTACGCAGTTTGGCTTCAATATTTTGCAAACAAAAATCTGTATGTCTTTTGCTGAATAAAAATAATCTATCTATCTAATCTAATCTATCTAATCTATCTCATCCAGCCGCCACCTACAAGTCCTTCAGGTTGTCGATCCAGCGGGCACGAGGTCGGTCTACACTACCCTTTGATGTTACGTAAACAGAAATACATCATCTGTGAAAATGTCAACTATCTAACTATCACGTTTCATGAGATACAGCCTGGTGACAGACGGACAGCGGAGTTTTAGTACTAGGGTCCCGATGGTTACCCTTTGGGTACGGAACCCTAATACTAATACGTTGCTTAAATAAATACATGCCTAACTCCGCCCATTCGACTAGTCTTGCTAAGAAGAAGGGCAAGAAACTTAGCAAGATCATACTTTTTTTTTTACCACAAAACGTTCCGTTTCTGTACGATCAACTTACGTGATTGATATATAAAGTGTCGGGGTGTTCTGTCTGTAGGTGTTGCTTGAGCATGTCTCTGTCCGTCCACGCTACTATGCCGTTACAGATGTGGCACGTCGCGCTGTCCAGGGACACCTGGAAATGTTACATTCACGCTTATAATATGGCAGGGCAGTGCTCATCCTCTCCACAAGCAGGGCTTGGAAACCGGTTGGCTTTTCAAACCGGTTTCGATAAATGTCTGTTTGTATGCATGAGTTCAGTCACGCGTACCGGCCGCTTTTAAGGTTTTACTGCCTCCGAATCACTGTGATGACGTAATTTGTGCCCGAACTACGGCAATAGGTTCTACCCTTCAGGCGCATAGGCACGCCACCGTTTTAGTACAAAATTTTATAATCCTTTTCTCAGTTGTTTTTCGTTTTAGACCAAACTAAAATATAAGATCTCTATCACTGATATTTTAAAAGGCACCATTTTGCCCAAACTTTCAATATTTATTTTGTTTTAAACATATCAAGCTGGACCGATTTACATAGAAAGTTGTTTTCTTGCCTTAAGTTATACCTTTACGGAAATTTTACATTTCAGCCAAATAGTGACTTTGTAATTGCCTGAAGTATACTATAGGGGTCTCAAACTTTAGTCTATAACGAAAAACAACAGAGGATTATCAAATTTTGTACTAAAACGGTGGTATGCCCGTACGCCTTAATATATCAAATAATGCATATCTCATAATGTATTATACCTCGAAGAACTTCATAAACGTTTGCTCCGCAGCGGTGCAATCCACGCTGTGTGACGTCATAGTTCCGTCAGAGTCCTTGCCGCACGTACACAGAACCGTCTCTAGCTCGCCTTTTATCACTGCAAGTTTATAAAATTATATTACATAGTATAGAAAATTATTGTGGGAAATAGGAGTGTCAGAGACGTTTTTGGCTCCCTGAACAATGGCGTTATTCCCATCGGCTCACTGGTCCATTGCTGCTTTCTTAACTTATTTAAAATCATATTCTTAAACATTTGAAGTATAAAAACACGCAAGTTAGCAATCAGTAGAATTTTTATTCTTGAAATGTTTAAGAATGTGATTGTAAACAAGTGAAAGCAACTCCGCAACGGACCAGTGGGCCGCCGGGAATAACCCAAACAACGTTCTCGATTCTGACATTTGTTTCACTACGTGACGTCACAAACGCAACTACTTGCGCCGCGGCAAGGCGGGGGGATGAGTTCACAGGAAATCGATATTGTCGGATCTTACGAGATTTATTTACAATATTTTTAAGGATATAAACTTTTAAGTAACTAGGTACGTTATATTAAAATTATAACTTTTATTTAAATATTTTATAACAACTTAACTTATAACTCAAATCAGCATCAAAATCAAACAATTAAAAAGAAAAAAAATAAGTAAAAGTTATAATTTTAAGAACCCGCTCCGTATTTTTCGTCTGTTTGATGCGAAGCATTATTTTAATATTTTTTTCTTGTCATTGCCTCGATGATTTTGTAAAAATCAGGGCCATACACCAGTCTATATTGGCCATCTAAATGAAGATCTTAAATTTATTTGATTCAATTGTTTCTCCTTTGCGCGTTATTTTGGTACTTAGATATTATGAATAACGATTCGGAGCGGACTCGTAATTAATAAAAAAAACTCGCAAAAGAGAAACAATTCAACCAAATAAATTCTAGGCCTTTATTAAGACGGCCAATATAAAGTGGTGTATGTCCCCAGTTTTTCCAAAAACATCGCGATAAAGGCTAGACAAATATTTAACATATTGTTTTTCATCAAAGTTGTCGTCGTCGCGGACCGGGCTCTTATTATAACGTACTCAGCAACTTGAATAATGTGAACTCATGCTAATCTTTCTTTTCCTCCCCCCCGCCTCGCCGCGCGGCGCAAAGGCGGTGCACAGCGGTTACGGTCAGGCTATAGCAAAAATACGTTTTTCGAACTGTTTCTGTTTGTTTACTCGAATCATAACCTAAAACAAATCTATTAAAAATATTGGGTTTAAAATGGATATAAAGGATTTTACCGAAGAAATTAAGTCCAAATACAATCCGCGCCGATATCTTAATTTGACAACTACGAATGACAGCAGTGCAACCAAATAAGAGTGCGGTTAAACACCTTCGATTCGAAAAATCGTTGGGAAAAATTGGCTGTCAAACGTGTTGTGCGGCTAACTTCAGGCCACAACGAACGACCAGGCTAAGGACTATGGGGGTCGGTTGAATGTATTTATTTGGTTTATTTTCGTAACCGACATTACAACGATAGCTGAACGTGATTATTCTGTTGAAAGTCATAACCGCACCCTAAACCTACTTCCGAGGTAGTTTACGTGGTCACTCAACTGATGAACATTTTCTGTCAAAATACGTCATGAGTTTGTGGTGAGCGCGGCCAAATATAACGCTGTTGCGAAACTTGCGAAGGCATCTTGCTGATTTCGTCGCGGGCGCAAAATTTAAAACTTTTGCAAGGAGAAACATGATTTTGGCGAGACTTTTTCAAACATATTTTTGGTTAATATTAATCTAGATAACATTTTAGATGCGTAATTGGTATTTTTTTATTTTATCTTTATAGATAAAACAATAAAAATACATTCGGGTATACCTTTGATACATAAAAAAAACGTTAAATTTACGTTCTCCCGAGGTTTTTTGTCAAGATACAATTCAAATTTCATGACTTTAATCCCTATTTGGGCATTGATGTAAGTAAGTGACAATAGACATTATCCTAAAGTATTGTTACGAGCTGGGGTTCGGGATAAATTAATTTTATACCAATTCGCACCAAAAAACACAAACTGTCTTTATTTGAAATCACACACACTATTTAAACACAACTGAAACTAAATAACAACTGGAATTACTAACTGGACTCAATGGACTCACCGGACTGACTAATTTGACCGCACTATAATTTTAAAAATGTTTTACCACCAGTGGCGGCTGGTGCCTCAGAGAACCGCATGGTTATTTATTTTTCGTTTTGCATTCCTGTTATATATTATGATGGTTTTCATGAGTCCTGTTGGTTTTAATAAAGTCAATATTGTAATTTACACTCATTATTATCACTATTTCCAATCTTTAGTTTACTTTTTTAGATAATTATAGTAATTAAATAAACAATTACTCCTCCGCAAGCGCGCGCAAAAAGTGACAAACTGACGACAAGTGCATCGTGCGTAGGTCAAGGCCTCGGGGTAACGCGAGTGAACTACTTGTTTCGTTTCGTATTCTTTCGGCAATTTCCGGTCGCGTGCGGCGCACGAATCTGTCCTAAAACTGCCATACATTTTGTACTACGCATCTTCTGTCTCACGCACCGGGCTGTTTACTCCGTGTTTCATAAAAGTTGTATGAGCTCGCTGCGTGCGCTTTCCCGAGCGCACGGGGCCGATTTTGTTCAAGCAAAAATAAGATTTAATTCCTTTGCAGTAGAAATCTATACATTTTTATTCACCTCGTAATAACAAAACATGTATAATATATGTACTATAATCAGATATTTAATTTCCGTATAGGGCAGTATGGATGGATGGGTAATGATAGGTATAGGACATTATTGTGTAAGTTTAATTTAAATGGTAGTGCGGCGCACGGGCGCACTTAAGGTGCAGCCGCCACTGTTTACCACTACTAACTAGAATCGTTGTCGGGTTATATTCACACTATACAGTCGCACTTCACTTTACTAGAGTCACTTTCTGTTTCCGCTTTGCCTCGTAGTTAACACTGAGCTAACTCCGACCGCTTACCCGTCCCGTTTTTATATTACACGCCGGCTTCTAGTTCAAGTGACGCGATGTTGCATAAAAACCGGACAAGTGCGAGTCGGACTCGCCCACTGAGGGTTCCGTTAAAGACTATAGTTTTCATGATTTAATTACAAATGTATAGTTTTTAGAAGGTGGTAGAGCTGATGCCGGGCTCGACTGTGGAGGTACCACCATCTTACTCGCAAATCCTCCCGAAGTTATTCGGGGGAGAGTAAGAGAACAGCTCTCAGGCAAAAAAACCAGGCGGCCCACCATTGCCTGGGACCGATGGATGGCGGTATATTCATCCCCAATTGCCGGGCCTTATTTAAAACAGACTAGTGACGGGCAACGGCGTCACTGGTGCAAGGGTTTCGGCACCGCGCTCACCAACCCGCCTGCCCAGCGTGTGTGAGTATGGGCATTTCTTCCAGGAGGCCGCCAAGAGTGGCGAAATCCTGGAAAGGCCTATGTCCAGCAGTGGACGAAACAGGCTGATGGATGGATGGATGTTGCTAGAACCCTCTCGCACATTGTGGAACGCACCTCGAAGACTCCAGTCTGTATCCGTCCCTTTCCAACCACGAATGCTTTCTCTCTCCTACTTCTTCGTGTTGTCCGAGACATTTCGAGTTCAATGGTTGAATGACCCCTTCCGTGGAAACTTCTCGCATTGTCCAGTTGTGACCTTGGCCCGGAAGCGTCCACACGTCATCCGCGCTGAGATTATTTATGAACTTTCTTACGCGTTCCATGATGCATGACATTTTTGTTTCGTGCGCCGGTACTACGTAACAATATTATAAAAACATCCCACAAAAATATCACAAAGTGATAGCGTTTGTATGGAGCTTTGCGCTTGATGTCTGCCCTTATGTAAAACCACATACCACATAATCAGATTGAACAAAATTCCCAAAAAAAATATAGCTGTAGCAATCACACTAATATTATAAAATTGTGAAAGTTTGTGTGCGTGTGTGTGTGTATGTTTGTTACTCTTTCACGCTGAAACGGCTTGACGGATTTCGATGAAATTTGGAATCGATATAGCTTATACCTTAACTTAACACATAGGCTACTTTTTATGCCGAAAAAATCATGTCGTTAAACCGAATAACAGGCGGGTGGAGCCGCGGGCAAAAGCTATTTAAAAATATATTGAACGATATTTTTTCTCTATATACAGGGTTCGTTTTTCAAGTGGGCGTGGATTGCCAAATCCGAAACTATAAGGAATATCGTGAAATGCTCAAAAGACTTTGCCGTTTGATATTCCATCCCAGAATTTGATCATAGCCGGCCCTGAGACTTCTTTGAGCATTTGTCGCAGTTACCTATAGTTTCTAGTATCCACGCCCACTTGGAAGACTAACCCTTTTTAAACAGAAGACTAAAAAATAATCATTACAAATGAATGACACATATATTCGAGAAATCGAAAACAATATAGAATGCGCATATGATGCATGTAATTTTTTTATGCACTAATCATTAATATATGGTCAATTTAGGGCTATGAATAAGAATTTACAACTAAATTATCCATTTATAATTTAAATTATTCATTATAGTTATAAAATCAAAATAAGTTTCATAATAATCTTGTACAATTCAAACGGCTGCCATTTTAGCGCGCATCAAGTGACGTCACATGATACTGCTCTTGCTTGCGGTGTATGGCGAGTGGCTGGCTTTTTTCATTATTTTTGATTAAAACAACCTATTGCAAAATATTTGAGGGTTTTATTTTACATTTATTAATTTTAACTTAATATTTTATATTGAAATGTACTCACTTTGTCGCAAAAGGCAGTATAGCCAATGGTGACGCGTTTTGCATTTGCGTTTCATTTCATTGAAATGTTGTATTTTTTAAATGGAAATAATTATAAAACTATAAGATGAAATAGTTTCCCATGGTCATCATTAAATTCTACTAAGTAAATAGAATACAAAAACGCAATATATTACTTATTTAAACGACATGCATATTCTCTATTGTTTGGTGCTTCCATACGTTTTTAAAGGCGAGACCAGGGGCCTTATTGTCTAACTTCGACATCCATCGCAATCATCTTCAAGCGCGCCGTGATTGGCTAGAAATGACATCACACATCATTCTTGGCCAATCACGACGCTTTTGAAGGCTATAGCGAAGGATATTGAAGTTAGACAATAAGAGGGCAGAATGTCATTTTCATGCTTCTTAGTTCTGTAAAACCTAACTAAAATACTAACGTAGAGGTGTATCTCCGCCCAATACATCAATGTCACCTGTGGCGTCATCAGTCTTATCCATTGTTGTGTCCTGAAATATATATTGAAAAATATATACGTTACCATTAAAATAGTGATATACAGGTTGTTGATTTGATCAGCAACTTGCGTCACATGAATAAACATATACATGATGCTCATTCCAAAACGAGCATATAAAAAAAAACATTTGAAGTACATATGCCCTTTTTTATTTGTGCTAATCTCCTGATAGATTCAAAGGAGAATGCCACGGGATCGTACCAAATGACGTCACAACCAAATAAAAATCATAAAATTACTTAGAAATTTTAATATCCGATCAACATCTTTTTGATCAAAAGAGTTTACTGAAATCCGGAATTCCAACATTATTATAAAAAATGTTTCGGTATTTTCATTTCCGTTGCGTTTTACTACGATTAGGATGCCAACCAATAATCGCCTCTATCAGAAGGTAAAGTCTTTGCCATAGGCATGATGACATTTTTTTTTTAATTAGTCCGTCAGTTATATAATCAGAAAATATTGGACACGTATTTTTTCTTTTTTCAAAATGATGAAGATATAGCCCGCTGAAGTTCCGCGTGACGTCATATCTAGGTACAATTTTACTTAGAAGTGACGTCATTTTACCCCACTCCCAAACTTTGACGCGCTTTATATCTGTAATTTTTTGTTTGATTAACAAAAGAAAAAATACGTGTTCAATATTTTTTGATAATCTAAATGACGGACTAAATAGAATAATATTTTGTTTACCCTGTGTACAAGCCTATTGCCTTTTCAGTGTACAGTAAATTCGAATTGCGGATACTAATTTAAATGAGACTTGGTGATTTGGTAAGTACATTTTAGTCTCCCTAAAATTAACTTGGTTTGGTTTTGACGCCACGACTTTGGGTTCGGTACGAGTCACCATATATTACGCGGCATTCTCCTTTATTCAGTATATAGATGTAAACAAAACATACTTCTACACGTCAATAATTTACAAAATAAAACATAGAGTAACATAAATAAAATAATCTCACAAACACAACAACAAATATTTAGCAAGCATGCTATATAAAGTGACTTTTGTTTATGTGGCCAAATTAATACTGGAAAAAGTGGTCAGGACCAAGGTTCAATGACCCCGTTTGCGAAATACGAAAAATATTTTTTTGTGCCTCTATACTTGTTCAACAACAAACGTTGACTCAATTTGTATTGGAAGTCAACCATTTATTTTGCGTATTTCACAGAAAGAGTCATTGAACCTTGGTACTGACCACTTAACGAGTTTTCAGTATGAATTTGGCTACATAAACGAAAGTCACGCTATATATAAATGGTCACAGCAGCGCGAAGCGCTAGTACCTACTTTCTCGGGTTTCGTATGAACGTCTTCATGTACTCGGAGCTGATGCGGTCCTTCTCTCCGCGCGTCATCGGGATCAGATCGATGACGTCACGGAACATAACCTCGTCAAATAACGTATTACAAGCTATCCTCACCACATCAGTATCCTGATCTAAGAAGCAGCCGGTATCGTTCTGTATGAACGTCTGTATGTACTCGGAGCTGATGCGGTCCTTCTCTCCGCGCGTCATCGGGATCAGATCGATGACGTCACGGAACATGGCCTCGTCCCACAACGTATTACAAGCTATCCTGACCACATCAGTATCCTGATCTAAGCAGCAGCCGGTATCGTTCTGTATGAACGTCTGTATGTACTCGGAGCTGATGCGGTCCTTCTCTCCGCGCGTCATCGGGATCAGATCGATGACGTCACGGAACATAACCTCGTCAAATAACGTATTACAAGCTATCCTCACCACATCAGTATCCCGATCTAAGCAGCAGCCGGTATCGTTCTGTATAAACGTCTTTATGTACTCGGAGCTGATGCGGTCCTTCTCTCCGCGCGTCATCGGGATCAGATCGATGACGTCACGGAACATGGCCTCGTCCAACAACGTATTACAAGCTATCCTCACCACATCAGTATTCTGATCTAAGCAGCAGCCGGTATCGTTCTGTATGAACGTCTGTATGTACTCGGAGCTGATGCGGTCCTTCTCTCCGCGCGTCATCGGGATCAGATCTATGACGTCACGGAACTTGGCCTCGTCAAACAAAGACAGTGAGCACGCACCCTTCTTCACCTGAAATTATTAAGTATAATTTTATTTTATTAAATGAACGGTGTTTTATAGGTGGTAGAGCTGATGCCCGGCTCGACTGTGGAGGTACCATCATCTTACTCGCAAATCCTCCCGAAGTTATTTAGGGGAGAGTAAGAGAACAGCTCTCAGGCAAAACCAGGCGGCCCACCATTGCCTGGGACCGATGCCGATGGATGGCGGTTTATCCATCCCCAATTGCCGAGCCTTATAGGCACCGCGTTCACCAACCCGCCTGCTCAGCGTGTGTGAGTTTGGGCATTTTTCCAGGAGTACCGCCAATAGTAGCGAAATCTTGGAAAGGCTTGTCCAGCAGTGGTCAAACCAGGCTGATGAATGGAGGGGGTAAAACTGAGTCCAGGAAACATTTCAAATTGAACCGTACGAAATTTACTCCTGCGACCTATATAATATGGTGTATTTTGTGATATGTTCTGAGGGGGGCTGCTTGTTTTAATCGGGCCAGTTTTGTCCTCTGTGGCAAAGGATATAATCTTTTTCTACGTAAAGAAGCGACACCCATTTCCCCCGCCAGTTCATCGTGATCTGTAAATTGAAAGCATATTTAGTGGGATTTGAGTGTCTCCAGCTTACTGCGTGTACGTCTTTTGTCAGATTTGTACGATCTACTGATGTATTTATTGACATTGATGATTATTAATGTTAAACCAATATGGTCGATATGTGTAATCAATCATTCATCAGCCTGTTATCGTCTACTGCTGGACATAGGCTTTCCTAATGTTACGCCACTCTTGGCGGTCCTCCTTCCTCCTCATCCAGCCGCCACCCGCAACGTCATTCAAATCGTCAGCCTATGCTACGCTTTGCTGTACGTGGTCTCCATTCTAACGCCTGTCACCCTAACGGCCATCACGCCGGCTACAGATATGGCCCGCCCACTGCCACTTCAACTTACTGATTCTGCAGGCTATGTCGGTTACTTTCGATCTCCGACGGATCTCCTCATTTCGGATTCTATCCATCAGAGATACCCCAAGCATAGCCCGCTCCATAGCTCGCTGAGCGATGTTAAATCGGTGGAGCAGGTCCTTTGTAAGAGTCCACGTCTCAGCGCCATACCTCATCACAGGATGTAAAGGGTGTTTTTTTTTAGAGGTATAGAACTTTAAGTTGGCAACACTTTTTTAACTGGCGGCCATTTTGTCAGCTGTCAAGTGATTTATGTTTAGTTTGGTTTGGCATTTCAACATGAATAGACTGACGCTTGAACAACGCTTCCAAATTGTGCAAATTTATTTTGAAAATCATGGTTCTGTTCGAAAGACGTATCGCGCATTACGTCCAATTTACGGTCAACATAATCGTCCATCAGAGCAATTAATTCAATTAACTATGAAACGTTTTTGCGCCACGTTTACTCTAAATGATAATACGCATCCACAGAGATATCGTACAGTGCGTACAGAAGAAGTCATTGCTGCTGTAGAGCGTAGCGTAGAGGAAGACCCGAATCAGTAAATCCGCCACCGTGCACAGGAATTGGATATGTGTCCATCCACTTTATGGAAGATTTTGCGATTTAACGCCACTTGACTATTTTCTGTGGGGGTATTTGAAGTCGCAAATCTACGCCGATAAGCCCTTGACCACTTGGAGGACAACATTTGGCGAGTTATTGCCGATATACGGCCACAAATGTTGGAAAAAGTCATCGAAAATTGGACCTCCAGATTAGACTACGTTCGAGCCAGCCGTGGCGGACATATGCCAGAAGTCATATTTAAATTATAATGCCAGAAGATTGTCTTTTGAATAACATGAATTTCATATCAATAAAAAAATCATCTTTGTTTTATTCCATTTCAAAGTTCTATACCTCTAAAAAAAACACACTTTACATGTGTATGGATGCTTAGAAAGAAAAACTGATAAGGATATTTTAAAATGTCATTCGTATAATATCACGCAAGCCCCCTTTACATAGGTTATCCCTCTCGATCGCCTTTACTTGGACGCATTATACACACACACACACACACACAAACGTGTGCAGACAGGCTGGTGTAGTTGCATTGATCGCTTGTATTGAGTGTCGGTGGTCTAGTCTCTATGCTCCTAGTTAATACCACAAAAAGTCTCTGTCTAACCTATTTATTGTCAAAGAATAAAATAGAAAATTCCTTAAATCGCGGGACTTCGTAGCTTTCAGTACAGATCAATGTGCTATATGAAAGAGACAAGTGTAGGTATCGTCTTCTCTCTCACCAAGTTAACGAAGCACCTCGTGACAGTAGTGAACACGTCGTCTCGACACTTCTTCGGCTCTGGCTCAAAGTAAACATCCTGAAATTACGAAATAATGCAGTTTAGTCACAGACATACAGACCAAACATTAATAATAAACGCATAGAGTCGACTTGAAGCAACTTTAGCTCAGTGAGTTACTGGCTCTTTTAGGTATAAATATTGCTTCTTTCCAAACAAAATGTATACGAGAGATTAGTTTAGGTATAAACAAATATGTTTCAACCATAAGCCAGCCAAAACAACCCATTTTTATACGTTTCTTCGTACCATGTAGCTTAAATATCACTTGGTTTTTGTATGGAAACTTGCCAACGTTATTTAATCCTTAGGTTTAGTCTGTATGTCTATGAGTTTAGTATATTTTCTCATAACAGCCTTGTCGTCGCCACCTCAAATTATATTTTGCACAAGTACGACGCGCGGTTTCTTTATTTTTGGAGATGAAAAATATATATTTGTACTCCACTCAATAAGCTCTATAAAATAACACCACATATGCCAGGGTAAGAAAAATTAAAAACCGGACAAGTGCGAGTCGGACTCGCCCACCGAGGGCTCTGTTAAAAACTATATTTTTTATGATTTAATTACAAATGCATAGTTTTTAGATTTCTTCCTATACTTGTAATATTAGACGGTGTTACTTGCTAAATTTCATAGTTCTAGGTCAACGGGAAATACCCTATGAATTTTGGTTCCCTTGAGAATGTCCAAATGTACGTTTTTTGCGGCATAAACGGGCGTATCTTTTTTACACGTGAACTAGAAGTTTGATATTTTCACAGCTTCAAGGGACTGTAGACTCGACTATATGGTTTTAATAATTAAAAACTCGATACCTCCACGCGTTCCCGAGATAAAGGGTCTTGACAGACAGACGGACAATAAAGTGATCCTATAAGGGCTGTTTTTTTCTATTGAGGTACGGAGCCCTAAAAACTGGCCAAATCACTTAGGACTCGCACCTGAGGGTTCCGTAGCATTCAAATAAGTTGAAAATTACAAACTTATGTAATGTATTAAACATAGAGCTATCCAATGGCACCACACACCATGTGATAGTAGCGAAACAATAATCCATCTCCACTTGACGTGTAGGAAAGATACCTTTTTAGGGTTCCGTAGTCCGACAAGGAACCCTTATAGTTTCGCCATGTCCGTCTGTCCGCGGCTTAGCGCAGAGACTATTAATACTAGAAAGCTGTAATTTGGTATGAATATAAAAATTTATCACGCCGATAAAATGGTAAAATAAAATCATGAAAATAAATTTTTTAATGGTGCCTCTCATACACGTAAACTGGGGATGAATATTTTTTTCTCGTCTATCCCATAGTGTGGGGTATCGTCGGATAGGCCGTTTAAAACCATTGTGGGTGTGTGTAAACCATTTTTCGATTTAGAGATCCGTTGGCGAAATATTAAGCTTTAAAGTGAAAATTTTAGTTAAAGTGGAGCGTTCCCCCCCCCCCCTGCTGGCTAAACGGTTGTTTATAGAAATGTGAAAAAATTCACAAAAGTAGTATAATAATGAATTTAAAAGGAAAACTATCACAGCTAAGTAGGCTTTACAGGTTTACGAGTACAGATGCATGGGACCAGAAGTTTGGCGCGGTCTGTATTAGTAGACCAACTTATATGTACCGGGCAACTACGGAACCCTACATTGCGCGTGGCCCGACACGCACTTGGCCGGTTTTTTAGATTTTATTTCAGCACTTTGTTGGCGTTATTAATAAGTATACACGTGCCACATTATAGCTTTCTAGTACTTAGAGCCTCTGAGCTAAGCTGCGGACAGACAGACGGACGGACATGGCGAAACTATAAGCGTTCCTTGTTGACTACAGAAACCTTAAAAATGTACAGACAGACGGAGATACAGAGAGGGAAAGATATTAATAGAGCTCCGTTTTGCCCTTTAGGAACGGAAAACAAAAAAAATATAATGAATTTTGTCATTAGACTTTACGAGTTGCAAGCCAAAGTAGTGGCAGCAGACAATACAAACGTAAATAATGCGCGTTGGAATCTTTGCCAATGTTCGGCAAAGGTCGTATTTCTTAACATTTTCTATACACATGACAAATGGTAGATAGATAGATAGACATAGTCTTTATTCACTCAGCGCAATCAACAGTATAAAACAAAAACGATTTACATAAATGACTTGCAGTGCTAGGTAAAAAGGCCCTGACTCAGCATGTGTTGCAGGCAGTAGACTACAACGCTGTTATTATGCCAGAACCATTGGTTTGTCGCGTATACTTCTGACATAAAAGGTAAATACAACTAGTATACATACTGTTGTTAATATAACATTGGGGTACAATGTTCAGTCGAACATTTTTTCAACCCGATTTTTTGCATGTGTTCTAAAGAATCTAACTCCTATTTTCTCTGCAGATGTACAGACAGCGCGCGAGTTGAATGCAGAGCTAAGGAATGAGCTATACACATAGAGCCGTTCTCTCTACGCGCACAGCACTATACGGCAGGCGTGCGAGGGAGGTGTGCGGATGGCGGGGGGACGTGCTCCCGCCCTTTACCTCAGCCCCCTTTTACTGCAGTCAAATGACGCGTTATCATAACTAGTAAACCACCAAACTGGTAGACTGCATAGTTAGGATATTTTCAGCTGATGCTTTGTTCTCTCACCTGGTTATCGCTGTCTTTCTTGCAGAGGACAATATTTTGAAAATAATTGTCCTTTTCTCTAACTTCAAAGCTCTCGTCCTAGAAAGAGAATAAAGATTGATTGAGGCACTAAGAGCAAAAACAGCCTAACATTTCCAGACAAAATTGGTTTTTAATTGGGTCTGGAAATGTTAGGCAAAGGGCTTTCATTAATAGACAGATTTGCAATATGAGTAGTTATAGTAGCTGTTATCGAGCTACGGAGTTTATAAATATAAGTGAATCATATCACTTAGTTGAGACCGACCGTGGCCGACCCACGTGACAATATACTATGAAGGTGTCAGTATACATTGGGCTAAGAGCCTTGGTAAACCGGAGATGCTCTGCAAGTGCTTAAGACATAGGTCACCTCTTTAGTTATTAGAGTAGGCTAGGCTGGCCAGAATAGACAGTGCCACTCTTTCCTTGCGAAAAAGTCCAACTAAGAGACTAGGTGTGGGAACCGAGTCCGCAAAGCAGAAGAAGAGAGTTGATTATTTAAGTAGAACAAGTGTGAGATAGACAAGGGCAGTGTTACTTACAAAGCTTGTTTCGAAGTAATTAGTTGGACATTCGCTGAATGCTTCCTCATATCCAAGAATAGATAGAACTCTCTCATGCAGTTCATTCGTCTCTGAAGCCCCCTCCTTTTTTGCAGACGAAGTTTTATTCCTATGACGGCGCGCATTCTTTTTTAAATCTTTCCATGACTGAAAAATTTATAAGTATTGTAAGACAAGTTTTAGGAACGACTTTTAGTGAGAATAATACATTTTGTTATACCATGTAACAGGCTTACAGCCCGTGGCATGAAGTCTAGTGATGAACTAAGATAGCTGGATCAGCGCTTACGCATGAGTATGTACGCCTGCTCCACGGCCCGCTTCCTCTGCCACGACAACTTATTTTTCAAAGGTTACCACTAGACTTTCATGCCACAGGCTTTATCTCCTATAATTTTAGATTTTTTTATCATACTGTTCATAGTTCCATAATGAGCAAATGACAGTATGCAAGTAAATAAAAAATAACTTAAAATTTTTGGTTTGTGCATATGAAACACCTACTTAATGTTAATTGCTTCTATCACCAAGGGTTTGCTGGTAGAAATCTCTTTCAAAGCTCACCTTTTGCATTTACTGAATGACTATACTGTTACTAAATTATTGCATTTTTATGTGCAGGAGAATTTGGAATTAAACTGAATCAACGTCTCGTTTGGCACCCTTCGGGTACGGAACCCTAAAAAATACCTTATTCACGAATTTCTTTGCTATACGGAGATTTTTTTATAGGTATACTCACTGTCTTCCACTGCTCAACAGTCTTGGGCGGTCCATGTTTAGCCAATAGTTCTGCTAGGGCCTGCCATTTTGCTGCATAATCTTTCTTTCCACTAGCATCTCCATAAGCAAATCTGCGGTTTAGTGCCATGAAATCAACCAGAATCTTGAGTTGGGAACAAGTGCTGCGTACTTTAGATGACCTATAACAGATTATATTACAAAGAGATGTCAAAATCTTGACTTTCAACCAAGCCCCAATAATAGATTAGATTATAAAAATTTATAACCAAGTTCATCACAATTTTGGATTTCGTTTCAATGATTGGTTTAAAAGTTTGTTTCTTTTAAATCACCAAAAATAATGGTAGCCCAAAAAGAGGTGGGATGGTGCAGTAAGTGCAGGAGTGAGTTGTGATTGTGCAGTCTGACTAACTTATCACTGTGTTCGTATAGATGTGCTCAATCTTTAGTGTAATCTTGATGCAAATAGTTCAAATTTTAACCTTTTAAAATTATTTAAATGAAATTACTTAGTTACGATAACTATAAATTATGTTTGCAATCCAATTTTTCAGAACTTATTTGAATTGTTTCCTCATCATAAAAGTGTTCTAGGAATATAAACATTTTATAAATATTCGTACACCCTAATATTATTCGGGGTAGGTTCAAAGTCACCCTGTATATCCATGAGGAGGTGTTCTTGAGAGAGGGTTGAGGATTATCACTGAAACTGTTGAAACTCTTAAAATCTCATTTCATAGGTTATTTTCAATGCCAATGTCATACATAACTCCTAAGTGATGAGCCTTATCATGTGGAGAAAATAAAAAATCATCTTTTTTATTAGGTTTTATTTGTAGAGAATACTGGAAACTCAATTTGGAGAAGATTGGAACAACCCTCACTACATGAAACGTAAAATGAGTTATACAGGACACTAAAATTACAGCCTGACTGGGTAACAACCAGACACCTACAAAGCAGTCTTGACCATACTTAATGCTGTCGCTGACCTAAGTGGCACTTTCACCCAAAGATATCTTAATTATTAACTTATTTTGACTGATACAACATATCAGTGTTTTCGGTTGGGGTGTAGATTAGGGGGCACTATGGGAAAAATATTGTGCCTCCTTATCGACACTCTGACCGTGTTTTCACCTCAACAAATAGCAGATAACTGTTTGACATCAAAACCTTGTTCTGACCCTCTTCCTGTATTGCACCTAATTTCTCCCTTATCTACAACCAAACCCCAAAAAAAAAGTGGCTTACACAGGGAAAAAGTTCTGACCAGAGCGAAGGAATTCCAAAAGCCAGTTGGTAAATAATTTCATTTAGTGGACTGGCATCAACATTTATATCTTTCTTATATCTTTGCTGGCTCGGACTGATTTGTTTAGAACGAAAAATAGTGTTTTCCAATACTTGCCTCTTTGGGACTGAATCCATTGTTATTATAATAACAAACAAAACAATAGGTACTGTTTTTTTATATTGGGAAAACTGCTAAAATCCCAAAATTGACGCGTCGTCGTTGTCGCCCTTCAAAGACAGATAGTGCGTTCCGAGTCACGACTTATTCGATTAAATCGCGTCTATCGTCATTCCGAGTCACTGATGGCCATGCGGCTTGCTTGACATACCCATCAAGTAAAAGCAAGTGGGAATTACGATAGACGCGATATAATCGATTATGTTGTGACTCGGAATGCACTGTATACACTTTTCTTTGCTTGCAGCAGCTTGCATTACATACATTTTATTCTTCCTTATTTATATTTGGTAGGTAATAAATAAAATGGACTCAACCCGTACGAGGTAAGATATTGTTTTACTTATAGAAGGATACTCGGAGACTACAGATTCTGCTGCGATGGTATACGAACCTGAAGCAACATAGGCGCTGAATGAAAAAATGTTGAAGACCCAGCCAAGTCTTTTTGTTTTTCGAATTTGTTTAAGTCTAAGACCAGTGAACGAATAAAACACTGTGTAAGACTGTTTCCTCGGTCAGTGTTAGAAAAGGGAGCAGAGAATCGTTTACCTTAGATCTCAGTGACCCTTTATCTGTCTAAATTGTTTCACAGAATGCGAAGCACCAACGCCCAACTCAAGTTTCTGGTTGACTTCATGGCACTAAACCCTACATTTGCAAATGGGGGCATTGGTGGCCCATTAGGAATCATGGAACAAGCAGAGAAATGGGAAACATTGGCAAAATTATTGGCTGAACATGGTCCAAGTAAAACTGTTGATCAGTGGAAGACAGTAAGTATATTTTAACTAGAGATGCTGCAAAGAGTTGTTATAGCGAATAGTCGAATACGTACCTATCAATCTGCATTCCTTATGGCGAGTATTTGAATAACTTTATTTATAATTATACACATTACATTTTATTGATGAACGACTACCTATCTATCTATGTAAAATAATATTTGTCATAATTATATTTACAAAAAAGGAACTTCATATACAGGATAAAACAAATATATTAAAAAATTATTGGAACTAACAAACAAAATCAACCATCAGAAATCTTCAACATTTGAGGTATATTTTATCAATGCATTTACAAAGCATTTTTCAATCCTTCAACAAATCTTAAATATTGCGCATGTCTGTCAGAATAATGGTCTCCATCCGAAGTCCTCTCCTTAATAAAACTAAGCTCATGGGCTGTGACAACATTGAACAAGACACTTGAATAAATGTGGTTACTGTCATACTTAACTATCTTAGCCTGCTTTTCTCGCAACTCTTCTATATGACAATTTTTACAATAATTTTTCACCAGAGCACCATTCTGCCTCACCAAACCAAAATACAATATATAAAATACATAATTGCAAGCCACTTATGGATCACAAACCTACGATGATACCAAAGTGTTTCATGATCCTTGTAAAACCTTATCAAGTCATTATTTGAAACCAACTCATGGAATAAAACCTCCAGTTGCCGACAAATTAAGAAGTAATTCCTCAGACAACTGCAATTCTTGAAAGTTTCACCAAGTAATAGTGCAATCAAATTAGCATCAGAGTAACAAATTAGATTCTCTTCTGAAGTTTGTATTGTAGCATCTTTAGGAAAATATGAAGCAAGAACTCGGACAAAGCTTTTACGGAGATTGACATCAACTGTGTTCTCAAAAACCTTCCAGCGTTCTTCAGAATTGATTGTGAAGATATTGTTTATGCAAAACTGTCTGTAGTGAAAGCAACTGAAGTCTGAAACGTGTTTGGACGTCCACTGCTGTGAGAAGTCATACTCTTTTATGTGCAGAATGTCAAGATTTAGCTTGTCTATAGCTTTCAGTCTCTGAAACAGCCACATTCGATGACTCCAGCTGTGGTAATTGTTGGGACTCTTGTCCGAAGCTGAGTTACAGATATAGAGCTCTTCATTCACAAGATTATCTATGTAACTGGTTTGAAGATTTTTATCTTGAAGTATAGGTTCTAAAAGCCATCTCCGGTACGAGAAAGCATCATTGCATTTAGGTTTTCTGGAGAGTGCAATCCTTGAAAATTTCAATTCAAAACACTTGCTTAGCAAATTTTTCTGCATCATTTCTCGTCGTTTATTCCATAAGGTTCCTAATTCCGGATTCAGTAGCAAAGTCACTGTGAGTAACTTTGACAACCTTTCTGCACTGACCGATGATATTTTGAGAGATCTTCGTTTAGGTTTAGGGAAGTACTGATCCATGAGTTCAGTGTAACAATACATGTAGACATGTTTCACGCACCACGACTCGAGACAGAGACAGTTTTCCAAATGTAGGACAGGCGATTTATTTTGAAAATTCGTGTCCATCGGTACAATATCGAACAAACATAACTCAGCGTTTTTGGTTAAAATATTTTCTACGTCCTTTAAAATTTTTTCAACTAAAGCAAACTTATCTTGGTCCATATTTTCACAAAATGTAGGCAAGATAGTTTAACCTAGGTATGTATATATTTTATTTTATTTTTTTATAAATTATTTTATTTGAAACGCCAGCAAATATTACGCTTTGATATTTTGTCAAGTGTTTTGACCAGACCCGTACTAAAACGTTTTTCTCACAGGAATCACTCGCAAGCGTTTCAAAACCAGATGTTCTCTCTCTTTTTTGTATTTAGCTCTGTCTCTTTCTATTAAAGGAGTGAAATTTCGCACTACCATCGCACGTTCTGAAACGGTTCCAAAATGTCTGTGTAAGAGGATCAATAGGATCATATTCATTCTTATGACAGCGAAAAACATACAATTTCAATTGTCAAACAATAGCCGTTTGACATTTGAAATTGTACATTTTAAGCCATCAAATGCTTACGATTGTAATGCTCCTTTGATCAGTACACAACCATAATAAGTGCATTTCGACAGTGACCTGGTCCAGCATTGATCCATAATGTCCTCAGTTTGTGAATTATAGAGCCAGCACCGAATATCAGATCAGGTCAGTAAATTCGTGCGTTTATAAAAAATGGTAGTGATGTTTGTCAAGTCTGACTACATTTGTTGAGAGCCGACCATCCACCTGACCTGAGCTCAGCAGGCGTCCCATCTCTGTCTCACTTCTACATCTGTTCTCACTTAAAAAAATATTATTTTTTTTGGTTTATTTGCCTTGTCAGGCAGGCAAAGGTTTTAGACCATACAGCCTTGCCATAAGTTAGTAGTTTTCCATAGTTTTTTTCAATCGGTGTCTTCATATATTACCAAGTCTTCAATGTCTTTTCAATAAGGGCAACTAGGCCAAGTCTTTAATGTCTTTTCAGTGTAAGGCAACTTAGCCAAGTCTTCAATGTCTTTTCATTATGGCCAACTAGGCCAAATCTTAAAAGAATATTTTTTGACAGAACCTTGACGGGAAATGTCTAAAATCCTATTGCATATAGCTAAGTTTGTGAAAATATGGTTTTGGTTTTCAGTCATGGAGAGATTTGAAAAAAAATGCCCGCTCGAATAAAAAGAAACTCTTGGATACATCTGAGGAGGACCTCACAGAACATACTAAGCTGCACCTCAAGATTCTGTCCATCATAGCTGATGAGGACGATTATGGAGAGAATGGACCAAATTCTAGTGTTGCAAGCCTTGTAAGTTAGATAATGGTGTATCATTTAATTTTCAACTGAACCACTGACCACCCTTATTGTCTAACTTCGACATCTGTCACTATCACTTTCAAATGTATCGTGATTGACTACAAATGACGTTACACCAGTGGCGAAGGGTCCATGTAACACGATTCCCATCGGCTTGTTTAGGAAATTACACCCATACTACATTTCTTTATTTCGTGCTCTTCGCCTTGTCAAACATTTCCATAAATCTCAATACAGTGCCACCAACTTATCTGTTCAGTTGGATTATCCACCCATCTCTTTCTAGTGTGGTAGAAAAGAGTATAATTAGACAGAGGCGGCGAATGATTTTACTGAACAGTTAAATTGGTGGCACTATACAACAAATACACTTGGATGGCAGGGAGTTGCAAAGTACAAAAAATATGTGTTTTCCTTGGTCGCTTTTCTGAGTAAAGCGATTTTTTTATCCAGCTTTCCTTTTTAAAATGTTTACCATTCGCCACTGCATCACACATAATTTTTAGCCAATCACAATAAGTATTGAAGTCTGAATCAAAGGCCTTAGATATAGATAAGTTTGTTTGTACCGTTTGTAATGATGTGGAGCTTAATACCAAAAGACAAAATGTTTGAATTCATTTTAACCCTCTTTATTATCATAATAACTGATACAATAGATTACAGTCCCGATCTTGGCTTAAATCCATATATCGATTAATGCCATTTATTTACATTGATAAAACCCATGTCTAAAGTGTATGGACATACACTTGAAAGAATTTGGGCCAGTTGCTGAATTAAGAAAATCTCGCTAAGTAAGCAACCAATTACAGCGCTGTATTACAAAGTTGATCACTACTTAAGAGCTTGTATTGGGTCTTTCAACGGTTTTTGTTTTAATATGCTGAGTCAACTACTTATCTGATCAATGTAAAACTTGAACACGTGTTTTTTCAGACCTTTGTCTTTCCGTTGTCAAGCCGGTTAACCAATTGGACACATTTTGCTTGATAGATTTTATTTTTGAAAATTATGCCTTTTTAAGTTATTATTTCGTTTTATGTCTGAACGGCTTGAGTTTTATGTCTATAATTGCAGCTATAACAAGAAAACATGGTTTATTTTCCGATGTCAGGTGGAAAAACTCCTACAGCAAATAAATTTTCGTAAAATCCAGAAAAACCTCTAAAATTTACTGATTTTGCGTGCCACCAGCGCGCGAAGCGAGCATTCTAATGTAGACTTTCTGACAACATACTGAAGTTCCAAATCGCTCAGTAAGATTATCTAGTACCAGTGGTAAGGCCTTAAGGCGCATAGACACGCCACCGTTTTAGTGCAAAATTTGATAACTGAACAGATTTACATACAAAGTTGTTTTCTTGTCTTAATTTCTGTACCTCAGAGGTAGACACTAGTAAGCGCCGAAATGGAAATTTTACAGAAGAGGAAAAATTTACGAAAAGTGCGTATATTCTAGATAAGGTCGTTTCAAATTGGCTATCTTTTAAACTAATGACTATTGGACTTAATGCAATATACCATCTTGCAGAGCTCGTTGTCTACCTCTGAGGTACAGATTTGTACTTATGCCAAATTTTTACTTTTCATTCAACCAGACAGTGAATTTGTAACTGCCTGTATTAAATAGAGGTCTCAAACTTTATAACGAAAAACAACAGAAACACGGGCTATCAAATTTTGTGCTAAAACGGTGACGTCCATATGCGCCTTACCGTGAAATTACCATCTGTAAAATCAGGGGTTTATCTTGTCAACAGGTGGGACACCAAGATTCTTCCTAATCATGACCTCTCATGGCTGATGGTCTCTAGAAATATTAAATTAATTGCTTCATTTCAGGATGAGAGCCAAGATGTAAAACCGAAGAAGATGCGATTTCAAAACTTCGTTCTCATTAAGAAGGGCTGCGATGATTCGGTAAGACCACAAAATGTTACAAAGACTAAAAAGAATTGTTAGCAGTGGGCTTCAAATCCTTTGCACGCAATTTTTGCAAAATCAAGTTAAAATACATGTACAAAAATAATTTATTAAGCAAAAAAAAACACTAGCATGCTAACTTGTAGAATATATAGCATCAATGATGTTTTATTGCGAAATAAATCGCTTTGGATTACTCTAAATATTATTATTAGAGTGCATTACTAACTAGAAAAGATAAACAAAGTAAAGACAAGAAATTTAAAAAAACCTCGGGCCTGGATTCGAACCTGCGACCTCTTGTTATCAAGACAGGTGCGCTACCAATTGCGCCACCGAGGCCTATTACCTAGACCGTTTAATTAATGCCACCATACTTGTCCACCGAATATTTTTGTAACTATTTGATCTAACCAGCTTGTAAGGCACATACTGAACGCTCACGAAGGCGTTATGTGATTTCACGCCTATCATATATAGCATGCTATTTTAAATAATATGTTTTATTTGGTATTTTTAGGTCGAGAGTCCTCCACCAAAACCAAAGGCGCCGCGTCAACCCAAGTTTGTCCTCGTCAGGAAAGGCTGCGATAACCCGGTGAGATAGTAATTCTCTTGCATTAATCAGTCACTGTCTACTGGAAATGGGGACATTTTGTGTCGCTCCAGTGGAAAATCCGCCACTGGATGGAAGAAAATTACGCACATTGATGTAACTAGGGTTTATAGCTGGGTTGGGCTGGCCCTTGGCTCAGACTCGTGAAGCCATCAACAACAGCACGAAGTTGCTGTATTCGATTATGTGATCATAATAAAATAAATAAAGGGTGTAAATAGAGTGCGACTGTTAAATAAAACCACATACTCTACTGATCATACTGAACAACTATTCGAAAAAAAACGCGCAAATCTTCAGAAAAAAAGATATTCAACTGTAACTCAAAGACTTCATCTCGTAGAAGGAAGGTCTATTTTAGGACGCTGCACCGGAACAGTTGTTTCACTGATGACACTCTATCTCGAAACTCGCCCGTATGTCGGTGCGTTAGGGTTCACGCATTTTTGTTTGGAACTCAATTATTTCCTAAACTAAGGGTGTCCGCGGGTATGACTCTTGGGAAAAGTGGTTCAGTAGGGTCGGTAGAATATGTGGTTTCATTTAATGGTAGCAGTCTATTTACACCCAGTATAGATAACCCTCCAAACGATCATAAAATCATCAAATTATAAATAACCTTCCATCAATGAGACCAATATTTCTAGAGGAGGGGGCAGCAGCGCCGTAACTAGCCTTTTATGCGCCCGGTGCGAGCTTTCAAAACTGCGCCCTTGAAAAATGCTCTAACCAGGCTCTGACAATAAAGTGGACAAATGTGCATAAAAATAAATCTATCTATTTTTTGTTTACGAAGGTATAGGTACTTAGTAGATTTCTTTAAGATAAAAATTGTTTATTCAAAAATATTTGCTCTAATACAGAAATGACACAAAGTACTCGATAGTAAAGACCCAAGGCTAAGGTAAACCGTAATCACAAGAAAAGGACGGCTACCTACTCAAAGATTTACTTTCCGCGCTTTTCTCATTGCGAAGTCCTTGATTACATTGTCATACGACAGGAGCCGTGCTATGTCGCGTTCAATCGACAAAATCGCTAGGCCAGACAATCTTTCTTGGCCCATCGTCGAGCGCAGGTACGTCTTTATTAATTTGAGCTTACTGAATGATCTCTCGCAGGAAGCTACAGTCACTGGCATCGTTAAAAATATCTTTATAGCGACTACTACATTGGGAAACATTTCCTTTAAATCCAGTTCCACTATAGCTTTGAGAAGACCCATACTTGACTGACATTCACATTTATCAAATAATGTAGTCGCTTCAACTTGACTCTTCAAAGTTTCTATTTCGGCCCAAAATTCTGTGGCATTTATATCTGCAGAATATTTGATACTCAAATCAGCTGCATGTTTTTTTAGTTCTTCAACCGAATATGTAGTTATGTGTTTTACGGTCAAAAAACCGAAATAGTGGTGTATGTCGCGTAGTTTTTCGAATCGCCATTTTAATTCAGAAATTATTGTATCTATTGCTTCATTTATCTGAATGAACTTTTTTGCTGAGTAATGTAGTAGCCGGCGTCTGAACTTTCACTTAAATCGTGTCTTTTTACTCGCTTTTCAGGAAAATTGTCTTCAATGTCACATTGTTCACAAATTCTTTTTGCCTTTTCGAAAACAATGTCCACAGTGTCGCGAATATTCTGAATCTGGCTTGTTAATCCCTTGATTAATTCAGAGGCTTTGTCGATAGTAATGGTTTTAGACTGTAGAGCTACATTCACTCTGTCAACAGATTCCAAAATTTGATCCCAAATTTGCAGAGTACATATGAATTTATAATTAATTAGGTCCATTATACTTTTAGCTGTAGCGATTGTTTCCGCATTATAATCATTGGTCAGTGGCTCACGCGCGCTTGCGGAAGCAGGACGTTCGTCTCGATACCGGTTCCTTTTGTTTACGCGGGCGCAGTTTATCGTAGTATTTGTTTGATATCTGCGATGCTATTTATACCTACGGAGTATGGCTAGCGTGGATATGCAGTTGTCGGATACGGAACGAGTTAGTGAAGTAAACAACTCTTTAGAAGCGGCGGAGAGGAATGCGAAAACATCTGAAGTTTTTACCATGGAGTTGAATGAAGAGAAGTATTCAAGAGAAGGTAGAAAAAGAGGTCGATCTGTTGATGAAGATGAGATATGGAAAGAGGTAGGGAGGAAAGGTAAGATCTTAGTGCGAAGTACTGTAAACAATGGGATAGAAAGAAGTCCAGAACATCAAATTGAAGTAAGTCTAACCTCGAGAAAAGATAAATTACCTAAACAGATTGGGCTCGCGCGAATTTTGAAGAGTGAAAACATCATGGATGTCACACAGATCAAATTTGTAAACGATTACAAAGTGTTACTTAAATTCCCTACGGAAGAAAGCGCAGAAAAAATGATTACTTGCAGATATCTCATAGAAAAGGAGTATAAATGTCAAAAGACATTTGAGGTTGGGGTTTCCTATGGTATCATAAAAGACATAGATATGGACTTAAGCGAGGACGACATACGCCAAGATTTAAGTAGTGATATACCCATTATAAGCGTAAAACGCCTTCAGAGGCGCAGATTTGACAGCAACGAGTTTGAAGACTGCCCAAGTGTTAAACTGTGCTTTAAAGGGCCAACCCTACCGCCATACGTATATTCCTATGGCACTCGTATAAAAGTAGAACCCTACATTTTTCCGGTCACTCAGTGTTCGAACTGTTGGAGATTTGGACATAACCACCGAACATGCTCAAACAAAGTCACGTGCCCAAAATGTGGTAAATCCCATCCTAACTGTGAGAAGACTATATATAAGTGCGTTAACTGTTCTGGTCGGCATATGGCACTTGCAAAATCCTGTCCATGCTACCTGAAAGAAAGGAGAATTCGAGAGTTAATGGCTCAACACAATTGCACGTACAAAAAAGCGCTGACATTCTATGAGTCTCCTCCTCCTACCCCAACAATACCACAGAGAAAGGAACAGAATAAAACTGTAATAGACGTCGAAGTGCAGGATATTTTTGAACAATCGGACAGCAGTGACTCATGGCATAGGGCAGGAACTTACGCATCAGCTGTACTTAATGAACGCTCATCAACCCCCAAGTCACTAATTCTAGCACCTAGAAAATCTGCTACCAAAAAGAAGTCGAATAAAGAGAGAAACACACGCATCGTCGAAGAGAGTTCATCTGACTGTGAGAAGGTAGAACAAACAAAAGAGAATAAAAAGGAGAGTGGAACTAAGCTTCATGTGCAACGACTAATACTGAAACTGAAAGAAATTATATTTATGAAGAAAATTACCTTTGAAGAGAAGCTGAAGTCTTGTGGAAAACTACTATTTGACTGGGTAGTTAGTTTAATTGCAGATTATATAGGAGAGTGGCCCTTCCTCAAAAATCTGTTTCAAAATGAATAGTACACCTCAACCTATTAATCTGAATATAATACAATGGAACTGTCAAAGTATCAGACCCAAATTAACAGAATTAGAACAACTAATGTCCCAAGAAAAGGTACACATTGCTATATTAAGCGAGACTTGGCTTGAGCCAGGAAGTCCTCTAAGACTAAGCGGTTATACTATATTGCGCCAGGATCGAAATGACGGATACGGTGGAGTGGCTATCATTCTTCATGCATCCATACGGTTTCAAGTTCCTCAAGTCAATATACCTAATGCTGGCATTCAAGTTCTACATGTGAAAATCCTAAATTGTTCTAATATAGAAAATATTATTTCGGTATATTGTCCCTCATCCGTTCAAACTACTCTTAATGATTGGGATACCATATTTGACTTATGCCAGCATAAAGCCCTGATTGCTGGTGACTTCAATGGCCATCATTCCAATTGGTCATATAAGACCGATGCAAGAGGTAATCAGATTTTTGATGCAAACTTGAGCAAGAATTATGTTACCCTAAACGATGGCACTCCTACTCGAATTAAGCTAGTCAACAGCAGACTTCAAAAAACATCACCTGATATCACTTTCATTACAAACGATGTAGCATTGAATTTTCACTGGAAAGTTACCAACGAAAGTCTTGGAAGCGACCATTTAATAATTAAAGTGACCACATACACCACCCCTTCGGTAAGCTGCCCCAGAAAAAGGAATTTTAAAAAAGCAAACTGGAAGGAATATACAAATTATGTGAAGACCAACCTTTCTGATAAGACAATACCCGATTCAACTCAAGAAGCATACAACATGTTAATTGAGACAGTGAACGCTGCTGCAGATTCTCATATCCCATATGTGAAAGTTTGTCAGGATCCTATACGGCGGAAGAAGTTTACCCCTAAACCATACTGGAGCGTAGACGTGTCTCAGGCAGTTGCGGAACGAAGACTAGCTTTAGCCATATTCAGGAAGAACCCCACTCCACAAAATCTTATAGTGTTACAAGATAAAGTTTCGAAGGCTCAGAAAATCATTCGACAGACCAAACGTAAAGCATGGCGTGAATTTTGCAGCAACGTCGACCAAGCAACTTCAGCAAGGGAAATGTGGCGCAGTATGAGATGGTTGAAGGGATACCGTCAGCCAAGAATATACATCGATGAAGGTTCAGCTAAGAATCTTCTGTACAACTTGACTCCCGATTTCGTTCCTGCTAGAGACCCTACATTCAGATCTGTAAATGAGAAGCTTAGGCAGGATATCGCTTTACATGAAATAGACCACGCCATCAAAACCAAAGACACGGCCCCAGGTGATGATGATATTTCATTTTCGATGCTGAAGCATCTCCCTAGAATAGGTAAGCAATTTTTGGCTACAATCTACAATAAAATCCTGACTGAGGGATGTGTACCTTACCAGTGGAGACAAACAAAAATTGTCCCCATACCTAAAGCTGGGTGTGAACGACAATCTACTTCTTCTGTCAGACCCATAGCCTTGATGTCTTGCCCGTGCAAAATCTTCCACAGTGTACTCAAGAATAGATTAGAGTGGTACCTGGAAAGCAATATGTTTTTTTCTGAAAACACTGTGGGATTTAGGAAATCTCGTTCATGTCTTGATAGCTTGACTCGGCTGGTTTCACATATACAGTTGGGGTATGGGAACAATTTGATAACTTTGGGCTGTTTTGTAGATATAAGCAGTGCTTATAATAATGTTGATGTTACAGTTTTACTGCACACGTTGGATTCTATTGGAGTAGGAGACATAATATGTAATTATCTTTGGCAATTTTTAAATTGTAGACAACTAAGTGTAAGACACACAGACGCCTTTACTTTGGCCAGAACTACGAGTCGCGGTCTAGCCCAAGGGGACCCTCTCTCTCCGCTACTATTCAACGTTGCAACAATGCACATTTGCCGAGACATAACTAATGTTTTTATATCCCAATATGCCGACGATTTTGTGTTATATAGCTCATATAAAACAATAAATGAAGGATGCGTAGACTTACAATCGGCATTAAATATGTTTTGTAAATTAGTTGAAGGATTAGGCTTGGAAGTTTCTGAAAGTAAAACTAAAGTATGTTTGTTTAGAAGAGGGTATAACAGACATGATGTTAACATCTGCCTCAATGATACTCGGCTTGAACTAGTTGAGTGTGTCAGATATGTGGGTATGTGGTTCGACAGGTCTTTGAAGTGGGGTAAACATATAAATGAGATAACACAGAAAACGCTTAAATTTTTGAATGCTCTTAAGGTTTTGGCCGGCTCCAATTGGGGACTGCATCCTAAGCATATAAGAAGACTTTATATTTCAGTAATTCGAAGTCGTTTAGACTATGGATGCTTTCTCTATGACACTAGTGTCAAAAGCCATCTTTACAAGATACAAAAAGTGCAAAACCAAGCCATGCGTGTCATTGGTGGCTTTATAAAAAGTACGCCGATACACGTGATGGAAAATGAATTATGTTTACACCCACTACATCTACGTAGGAGGTACCTCGGAGGTAAGTTCTGGCTGAGAAGCAGGTCTACGGAGCGCAATATTAATATAAAACTTCTAGATGAACTTTCAACTCAATGCACTACATTGGATTATTGGAGAGGCAAAAAGAAACCCCTACTAACAGAAATACACAACAAGTTTAAAACATTGAACGTTCATGCTTCAAAAAAATTAGAAATATTTTCTTTGGACACTTGGGTACAAAATATATACATAGAGAATACAGTGATTGAATTTATAGAAGGAGTTAAGAAGTCAAAAAGAGATTTAGGCGCTAAATACTTAAAAGATAAGTGCTGCGAATTAATAAATTCTAAATATTGTAGTTTTTATAAGATATACACTGACGGTTCGAAGGAAGGCAGTACTATAGGAGCGGCAATATTTGACCCCCAGTCACAAACAAAAATTAAGTTTAAACTTGAGGCCGATGTTTCCATCATGTATGCAGAGTTATTTGCGTTGTCTGAGGCTCTCTCATATATTACTACAGTTAACAGTGAAAGATTTGTATTACTAACAGACTCGAGAAGTGCACTTCAACATGTGGCTCGATGCACCTCGAGCTTTCGAGGAGTACCGATAGCCTACAATATCCTAATGTCCTTAAGACAGTTGGAGGAGGCAAATAAAAATGTAATATTGCAATGGATACCTTCTCATGTGGGGCTGTGCGGTAACGATGAGGCCGATCGCTTAGCAAAAGAAGCTTGTTCAGACGGGATTTCCCAATGTGTGACGCCATTCTATACAGATATCATACCCATGTTAAAAGAGAACATATTCAATTACTGGGCCGAATACCTAAAAGGCATTTCCTTGCACAAAGGAATTTGGTATAACACCATACGATCCGAGCCATTTCGTTATCCATGGTTTGAAAGTTGTCATTTAGATAGATGCTTATTAGCGATTGCATTTAGGGTTCGTTCCGGCCACATTCCACTTAATAAGTTTGCATATATGATGAAAAAAGTCACATCTCCTAACTGTTTAGAGTGTGGTGTTATTGAAGACGCACATCATATTCTAGTGGAGTGTGGTCGGAACGAATCCGTAAGAAATACCATATTTAATAAAGATATGTTTAGTACAATAGGAGGCTGCAATACAGTGTTGGCATTTCCCTGTTCCAAAGACGCCATAGCTTTGTATAAACTAGTTAATTTCGGCATAAAGGCTAGAGGAGAGATTTAGACTATACTAGTTAATTTGATTAGATAGGTTAAGTTAGATTATACATTTATACTGTGTGTCATTTAGTTGGTATGTAGCATTACAGGACGACATGGTCGCTTTTTTGTGTACCAAGTCCATTAAATAAAGATTAAAAAAAAAAAAAAAAAAAATAATCATTGGTAGTTAGAATCTTTAGCACACACCTGATTTGGGGTATTTGCGTGTTCAAAGCTTTGCCCATCTAGTGTCGGCGTGTTTTTTCAATGAAATATTTAAGTGTTTCATTAAAGTTTCCCATCTGACCGTTGAACTCGAAAAAAACACAAATATTTTCTGGATTAATCCAAAAAATGTGATCATGTCAGGTGTCACACTAGCAGCGTGTACGCCAGATAAATTCAAAGAATGCGCTGCGCACGGCACGTAATCAGCATTTTCATTAATTTGTTTTATTTTGGCTTGGACTGCGTTATATTTACCGGCCATATTACTACCATTGTCGTAGCCTTGGCCACGAAGATCTTGAATATTCAATCCATCAACTTCTAATTTCTCTAAAATCTCTTTCGACAATCCCTCGCCCGATTTTTCATGAGACTGGATGAAATCTATGAATCGTTCTTCGATTGTAACTTTCTGCTCGGATACTTTTACGAATCTCAATATTTGTGACATCTGTTCTTGATGCGATACGTCTGGCGTACAATCAAAAAGTATGGAAAAGTATTTTGCCGCACGAACGTCGTCTAAAATTTGTTTTTTGACCTCAGAGGCAAGAATATCTACAAGCTCGTTTTGAATATAAGGCGTAAAATATGAAATATTTCCTTTATTAAGCGATTCGATGTACGCTCTAAGTTCAGGATCGAATTTTGAAATCATATCCACGGCACTTAAGAAAACTCCAGATCCTGATTCTCCAATATGCTCATGTGGGACGGCGCGGCAGAATGGAACGTTTGTGAATCGTTTAGTTTTGTAAGTCATCCTTTTCACTCTTGTCGCACGATGAATTTTCTATCTATCTCTCGCACGCTAGTGCGTCAGTAACGCCGCACGTAGTTAATGAATAAAATCAAAGATAAAGGGAGGACCAATGAATGTGGCTGACAGCAATGACAGCGTAACGTGAACTATATGTACATCTCCTCAGCTAGATTGACAGATTTGCTTAGAACTTCTAAGTTAGAAGTGGCGCCCTCCAAATGAATATAGACAGAAATCGTCTCATAGTTACGGTATAGGTACTTTTGTTTGTGTATGTAATATTGCGAGCAAGACAAGGTGGATTTATATTTGTCTGATGTGTCGTGACGTGACGCGTCAGAACTGTATCGGTTCCATACATAAGCCATCACAACACAACACGTTACGCACTAGTGTGAACGTTACCATCCTACTAATATTATAAACGCGAAAGTTTGTATGGATGGATGGATGGATGTTTGTTATTTGATGAAATGGATGTTTGTATTTTGTTTTCACGCAAAAACTACTGAATGGATTTTAATGAAACTTTACAATAATCAGAATAACACATAGGCTACAATTTATAAACATATTGTTCGAAATACTAATCCTGCGCAGACGAAGTCGCGGGCACCAGCTAGTACTAAATGTATGAAACCGATACCGTTCTGACGCGTCACGTCACGACACATCAGACAAATATAAAACCACCTTTACAAGTGTTGTTGTTTCAAGATCGCTTGAAAAATGCCATATAGATATAGATAGTACAGAGGGCGCGTCTACACCATATTCGCAATAAAACAAAATGTACCTACTAATTACCATGCATGAAACAAAACTAGATACTGGTCTGGTCATTTCTGCGCCCCTCCAGGGTCTGCGCCCTGTGCCTGGGCACCGCTGGCACCGCCCTAGTTACGGCACTGGGGGGCAGACGGTACTCTAGGGTGCCTCCCTACTTACGCCTATGATAACGTACTTATATTTCATCGTATAATAAAACCGGAGAGTGTGCTAAATAGCGGGACTTTCGCCGAAAGTACAATTTAGAGACTTTTGCTACTAAATCCAAATTTTGCCAGAACAATGCAGGGCTCTTCGTCGGGTGGATATAAACTTCAACACTCTGTATCATAACTTTATAATTAGAATTTCACAAAATCCTTTCTTAGCTGGTGCCTGTGTGCCATAGAGAACGTACCTGCCGAATTTCAAGTTAATCGTGCAAAAAGTGGGCAAAAAGACTAACCCCTCAGCTACGACTTCAAGCTTTGCGCGGCGCTTCTTGTGGAGCTTCTCGCTTCCCCGCGAGAGAGAGCGAGAGAGCCTCTAGCCTGGCCACGACTTCAAGCTTTGCGCGGCGCTTCTTGTGGAGCTTCTCGCTTCCCCGCGAGAGAGAGCGAGAGAGCGCTAGAGCCTATAGCGAAGCTGGAAGTCGTGGCCGAGGCGTTATCCTCATGCCAAAAGAGTCTTATCGCACTGTATATGAAGATGACACGCGGTTTATTTCAGGACGACTACCGCGAGCCAGAGCCGAAGAAGCGCAGAGAAGACATCTTTATTACTGTCACGAGATGCTTCGTTAACTTGGTGAGAAAGACCTGACATACTCGAAATATTATTATTAGAGTTCATTTACAAACTAGAAAAGATAAATTAGAAACAATTGTAAAAGTAAAGAATTTGAAAAAAAAGACATGTTTGTAATGCACTCTAATAATAATATTTAGAGCAGTGGTGCCCAACTGGTATTGCTTCGCGGGCACCGCTGAGTTTAAAGAAACCTAAGTTTGATAATGAAAGCTACAGTATTTACTTTTATCCCTGTTTATTTATTATGACAAACTACAAAAACGATAGACCGGAACAGCACAAA
Source organism: Ypsolopha scabrella (assembly GCA_910592155.1). NCBI lineage: Eukaryota > Metazoa > Arthropoda > Insecta > Lepidoptera > Ypsolophidae > Ypsolopha > Ypsolopha scabrella. Next base: position 15,288,950 of record OU342987.1, read on the forward strand.
GTTAAGGGTATATAATACCTCACTTCACTTCGCATGATCCTGTTTTATACCAACAAATACTGCAACAATCACTCTGAAATTAATATATGGTGGTGAAAACTTGATTCCATTAAATTTTCTCGATAGGAAAAAATGACAAAGTTACCTCCAAACCGTACAATAAACCGATAGCATTCAATGAATACTTGATATTAGATCTGAAACTTTGCATAATATAACTGATATTAGTATAAAGCGGCTGCAGACAGTAACATAAAAATGAAAAAACTATGAGTGTAGTCGCGATTTCAAAATAACTGATGTTTTTTGCGTGCGTGACATCTGATTAGAGTAGGATAGACAGTTAGAAAGTAGAAGCGTTAGAGCAGCACTGCGAATTGAGGTATTATGGGCTCTTAATGTAATACAGAATACTTGGCTGTTCACATTTTCAGAAAGCTTCTTAAAGTCTAGTTAAGTAATCTTCTGTGCATCCCAAAATCGTAAAATTGTTGACGTGCTCGTTTGTAAAAATACTTTTGTACTTTATCTTTAAAATTTTTAGAAAAAAGCCGCAGCATAGCACCGATGTGCGCGAGTGTGCCTTCAACTTTCAGCGTTATTAGATTTTCGAGTTTTGTTTGTGTTTATTTAATTTTATCAATTTAATGTGTCCTGGAATTTTTATTCCATTTAGTTCGCGGGGTGCCTAGAATACAGGCCGTGGGTTACAAGGCGCCCGCGAGCTACCGGTTGGGCACCACCGATTTAGAGTATTCCATCCAAAGCGACGGATTTCGCAATAAAAACATAATCTTAGTTAATGAGAACTGTGAATTTCTTTACTGTCTGAAGCAACATATTGTAGCGACGACAGCGCCATCTGTTTCGTAAGAACAAGGCGTGAAATCACATAACGCCCTCGTGAGCGTTCAGTATGTGCATTACAAGCTGGTTAGATCAAATAGTTAAAAATATTCGGTGGACAAGTATGGTGGAAAAATTCAACGGTCTTGGTAACGGTGGCGCAATTGGTAGCGCGCTTGTCTTGATAACAAGAGGTCCCAGGTTCAAATCCCGAACCTAGGAATTTTTTCAAATTCTTGTCTTTACACTTGTTTCTAATTTATCTTTTCTAGTTTGCAATGCACTCAAATAATAATAATTATTATTAGCAAATATTTTCAGGTGAAGATGGGTGCGTGCTCACTGTCGTTGTTTGACGAGGCCATGTTCCGTGACGTCATCGATCTGATCCCGATGACGCGCGGAGAGAAGGACCGCATCAGCTCCGAGTACATACAGACGTTCATACAGAACGATACCGGCTGCTGCTTAGATCAGGATACTGATGTGGTGAGGATAGCTTGTAATACGTTGTTGGACGAGGCCATGTTCCGTGACGTCATCGATCTGATCCCGATGACGCGCGGAGAGAAGGACCGCATCAGCTCCGAGTACATACAGACGTTCATACAGAACGATACCGGCTGCTGCTTAGATCAGGATACTGATGTGGTGAGGATAGCTTGTAATATGTTGTTGGACGAGGCCATGTTCCGTGACGTCATCGATCTGATCCCGATGACGCGCGGAGAGAAGGACCGCATCAGCTCCGAGTACATACAGACGTTCATACAGAACGATACCGGCTGCTGCTTAGATCAGGATACTGATGTGGTGAGGATAGCTTGTAATACGTTGTTGGACGAGGCCATGTTCCGTGACGTCATCGATCTGATCCCGATGACGCGCGGAGAGAAGGACCGCATCAGCTCCGAGTACATACAGACGTTCATACAGAACGATACCGGCTGCTGCTTAGATCAGGATACTGATGTGATGAGGATAGCTTGTAATACGTTGTTGGACGAGGCCATGTTCCGTGACGTCATCGATCTGATCCCGATGACGCGCGGAGAGAAGGACCGCATCAGCTCCGAGTACATACAGACGTTCATACAGAACGATACCGGCTGCTGCTTAGATCAGGATACTGATGTGGTGAGGATAGCTTGTAATACGTTGTTGGACGAGGCCATGTTCCGTGACATCATCGATCTGATCCCGATGACGCGCGGAGAGAAGGACCGCATTAGCTCCGAGTACATACAGACGTTCATTCAGAACGATACCGGCTGCTGCTTAGATCAGGATACTGATGTGGTGAGGATAGCTTGTAATACGTTGTTGGACGAGGCCATGTTCCGTGACGTCATCGATCTAATCCCGATGACGCGCGGAGAGAAGGACCGCATCAGCTCCGAGTACATACAGACGTTCATACAGAACGATACCGGCTGCTGCTTAGATCAAGATACTGATGTGGTGAGGATAGCTTGTAATACGTTGTTGGACGAGGCCATGTTCCGTGACGTCATCGATCTGATCCCGATGACGCGCGGAGAGAAGGACCGCATCAGCCCCGAGTACATAAAGACGTTCATACAGAACGATACCGGCTGCTGCTTAGATCAGGATACTGATGTGGTGAGGATAGCTTGTAATACGTTATTTGACGAGGTTATGTACCGTGACGTCATCGATATGATCCCGATGACGCGCGGAGAGAAGGGCTGTATCATATGACGTTATTGCAATGGATTCGTATTGGGATAGGAAGAGAATACAGAGCTTGATCTGATAGACATCTTTCCCTTCCATTCATGATCTGTGCTAGCCATCACAAGTGCCAGAGAAAGTAAGTCCAACAATATGAGATAAAGAATGTAAACACACTTTCAGGGGTTCAAAACATCTTTATTTGGATAAATTATATACTAATTTTAAACTCCCTAATCTAATCGTTGTCTTCTGTATTAGACGAAGATGATTCGTCGGAAGAGTCCGAATCAGCCGTATTCATGACAAAACTATCTATTGTATTATCAATCAAATTGTCAATTTTGCTATAAAAATTTTCCTCAACTTTTACAATGTGATCCACACATTTTCGCCATTTGTCAGCAGATACATTTTGGATTCCCTCTTGTTTTTTGCGTGGTCAATTGATATCTTTCAAAGGTTGTCTAGAGTTGCCGGGCTATGATTCCATAATTAAAATCAACAACCACTCACAATAACAGTAAAATCAACAAGAAAAACAAACAGTAACGGATTAATAATAACATAAAACTAAACAAATACATAAACGAAAAAGTACGTATCACTTCGGACGCAATCCAAACAGGAATGAAATTGTTCACAAAATGGCGGACCAAATGTTGGTAAATGCGGTCTGACAGTTTACCTGTACCACACGACTCACGCAACGACAGCTGTCGCCGACCAACTGACACCATTATTGCGGACGAGCGGTACGAGAGATAAGGATAGAGATAACTCAGTAACGTAGTTAGTCAGTAACGTAGTCGGTATGCAGATCGTAAAATTGGGCTTATTGATTTGCCCAGACATATCATATTTCCGTTAAAACTGGGAGGTCGCCTCGTTCCGCTCCGCTTCGCTCGGCTTCCCGAATTTAGGATCACAAGCAACCTAACACGTTCCTCCCCGCTTCCCTCGTCGTCGTACCTATGTTTAACTTTTGGTGAAAGATTTTCGGTTTCAAACTTTACGATCTGCCGACTTCATATCGACGGCGTGTGCTAGTAACCCTGAATTAAAGAACGCATTGTACGGCCAAATATTTTAAAGTCGTCGTAACAGAGTTTTAATATTATTCCTAAGGTCTCAGTTATATCCTGGGGAAAAAAATTTTTTTTCGAATTTCACCTGGTGGGTCATAAAACCTTGTTCCTGATGACTAACCGAGTCTCCAATATGAATTTGGTCGGTTGATTTAATTTAACATAGTATTATTCACTTTAAAAATTAATAGTTGAATTAAAATAAAATTAATGTTTAACGGGGGCTCCCATACAACAAACGTGATTTTTTTCCATTTATTTCTCGGTCTATAACTAAAACTGTCCGAAAAGTTACAATAAAATTTCACCGATGATATATTTCTGTTTCCTGCTTTAAAACAACAAATACAAAAACGGAATAAAATAAATAAGTTAGGTGGTAGAGCTAATGCCGGGCTCGACTGTGGAGGTACCACCATCTTACTCGTAAATCCTCCCGAAGTTATTCGGGGGAGAGTAAGAGAACAGCTCTCAGGCAAAACCAGGCGGCCCACCATTTCCTGGGACCGATGGATGGCGGTATATCCATCCCCAATTGCCGGGCCTTATATAAATCTGACTGGTGACGGGCAGCGGCGTCACTGGTGCAAGGGTTTCGGTACCGCGCTCACCAACCCGCCTGCCCAGCGTGTGTGAGTATGGGCATTTCTTCCAGGAGGACTGCCAAGAGTGGCGAAATCCTGGAAAGGCCTATGTCCAGCAGTGGACGAAACAGGCTGATGGATGGATGGATAAGTTAGGCTCTCATACAACAGATGTGATTTTTTTGCCGTTATAATAGTTATTGGTACGGAACTCTTCGTGCGCGAGTGCGACTCGCACTTGGCCGGTTTTTCAAGTCACAAGAACTTTGCTGTACCCGTAGATGTTTAATTTTGTTTCATGTTTTTATATTTCTATTTCCAGGACAATACTGCCGAAACTGATGAAACGAATTTATTGGAAGATGCTGTCTGTAAGTATGTCTTAAGTGTAAACTTGATATTCGTATGGTGGCTCGAAATTCTACTTTTTAGGGTTCCGTAGTCCGACAAGACAAGGTGCAAGCCAAGCGGCGCGGCGCGCTACCGTCGCGCTACCGTTGCGCGCTACTGGTGTGTATCGGTGATATTCAAGTGTTTGATTTTGATCTGACAAGATGTCTTCCTCTGACGACGAAGGTGTGGCCGGTGCGCGTGGCGTGCCGTCTCGACGCCTGTCCAATGTTCTTTCATACAATATTAATAAATATATATTTAACTCTTCTTGAGCCTTTATATTTATTTTAGTAATAAGTAGGTATGAACAAAATAACATTTATTTTATTATATTCAATATAATAAAATAAATGTTATTTAGTTCTTTCATACAAAATTTAGAAGAGGGACGTGGTGTAAAACAGATAGAAGAGGTGCACTGAGGGCGCGCCCGCACCCGCGCCGTTTCTATGTGGCTTGCACCTTATAATATATGTAGTTTCGCCATGTCCGTCTGTCCGCGGCTTAGCTCAGAGACTATTAGTACTAGAAAGTTGTAATGGATATACACATTAATCACGCCGACTAAATGGTAAAACAAAAACTCGTTTTTTTCTTTGAGGTTTACGTAAATTGGGGATGAATTTTTATTTCTCGTCTATCCCATAGTGTGGGGTATCGTTGGATAGGTCATTCAAAAATGTTATGGGTGTGTGAGAACCATTTTTCGATTGAGGGATCCGTTGACGAAATATTAAGCTTTAAAGTGCTCATTTTTGTTAGAATCAAAAATTAGCCTGTTGGCTAAACGGTTGTTTATAAAAATGTGACAAAATTCACAGAAGTAGTATATATAATGAAGTTAAAAGGAAAACTATCACAGCTAAGTAGGCTTTACAGGTTTACGAGTACAGATCGCGCCAAACATTTAGTCCCCTCTAAACACGACAATATATAGGCCGTTCTACTACGGAACCCTACATAGCGCGTGGCCCGACACGTACTTGGCCGGTTTTCGAATTTCATGTTGTTATAGTGGACGGGTACGGAACTCTAAAAATTTTTTTAAACAAAGTCTTATGTATCGAGCTTTGGTCCGGATCACTTACCGAGCCTCCAGTATGAAGTTGGTTGTATCAGCCGAAGTGACCTTGTATTTATAAACTTGCAGTGATAAAAGGCGAGCTAGAGACGGTTCTGTGTACGTGCGGCAAGGACTCTGACGGAACTATGACGTCACACAGTGTGGATTGTGCTTCTTCAGAACAACAAACATTCATGAAATACTTCGACGTGAGTATCATTCTTTCTTACCGGGGCCCTTGCGCTCAGAAGGCCCTAAGATCTATAATGCACTAGCTTTTGCCCGCGGCTCCGCCCGCGTGTTATTCGGTTTAACGATATGCTTTTTTCCGGGATAAAAAGTAGCCTATGTGTTAAGTTAGGGTATAAGCTATACTAGGTGAAATTAAATCAACCGACCAAATTCATACTGGAGACTCGGTTAGTTATCAGGAACAAGGTTTAATGACCCTCCAGGTGAAATTCGAAAAAAAAAATATTTTACCCGTAGAACCTGCACTAGAAATTGTACTTAAACTAGTCCAACCAGTATGGGAGCAAAAAAAAATATTTTTCGAAATTGGCCAAAAGGATTACTGAACCTAGTTCTTGATCACTAACCGAGTCTCTAGTATGAATTTGGTCGGTTGATTAAATTTCACCCTATATAAATTTCATACAAATCCGTCCAGCTGTTTCAGCATGAAAATGTAACAAACATACACGCACACACACACACACACACACACACACACGCACACACACACACACAAACTTTCGCATTTATAACGTTAGTCAGGGTTGGAAAAAAAACCGTTTTTTTTTAAAGATCAAAACACCCAGTTTAACAAAAAAAAACATGTTTAAAACAAATATTTACTGATGTTTTTTTGCGGCTGTTTTAAACATGGTTAAAACATTTTTTGGGTATCGTATTGGTAACTTATGTATTAAATTAAATAAAAAGCGTTTTTTAAATGTTATCAATTATCATAATCTAATCATGTATTGAGTGAAAAATAATAAGTGCTTTCCCAATAAACACGAAAATTAGAAATGCTTGAAAATACAAGTACAGCGCCACGAGCTTGTCTGACCCTATAAGCCAAACTAAAATGACCTCTATATTCAAGAAGCGACAGTCCTCGTCACCGGGTCAGATAAGTTTGCTGCACTATACTCACCGACACCGCCCGTTCTCGTCTTTATGTTTGGGGAAACCCCCGTCAGTAAAGGAATTTTAACCGCGCCGAATAATAGAAAAGGATGCGTTAAAAAAAAAAAAAATAACGACACGCTCAATATAAGGAAAAAATAATAATTAATATGCTAAAACTGCCGCGCACGCAAAACTTCTGCTATTTTCAAATTGCGGCTACATTGACACCTGTTCTCGTGTAGCAAATATTAGATTTAGAGCTGCCATAACCTAAACCTTTTCATTGCAAATAGGCTTTAACGCAGATAGATATAAGTTATGAGCTTGTATTATTTTAGATTTTTCAACTCTAAATTTAAGGTTTGCTGCACGAGAATAGGTCACATTAGGTCATTAAGTTATAATGAAACTTCAATCCTTGATTTCATCGTTATATTTGTCACACCGATATCTCTCAATACTTAGTTACATTTGCAACTTCACAATACAGACAACCTCTCAATACTGATGTTATCACAACTGACGCAACAAAACGAATGAGCTCTCATCTCAGCGCGCAGCGTTATCGAGCTGTCAAGTGACTCAAGTCCCCCCCCTCCCCCCACTACTCTTTAGAAAAGGCGTTAGTTCCGGAAGGAAATACAACATCAGTGTTCTCATATCTAAAAAATCATGACAAAGTATAGAAAAAATGTACTAAAGACTTTTTCTGGTAATTATCTGCGTGTAATAGTTTCGTTTTAATCGGTTTTTAAAATAAGAACTGAATCAAACTGAAATTAAGCATAATTAATATAACAGGTGGTAGAGCTAATGCCGGGCTCGACTGTGGAGGTACCACCATCTTACTCGCAAATCCTCCCGAAGTTATTCGGGGGACAGTAAGAGAACAGCTCTCAGGCAAAACCAGGCGGCCCACCATTGCCTGGGACCGATGGATGGCGGTATATCCATCTCCAATTGCCGGGCCTTATATAAATCAGACTGGTGACGGGCAGCGGCTTCACTGGTGCAAGGGTTTTGGCACCGCGCTCACCAACCCGCCTGCCCAGCGTGTGTGAGTATGGACATTTCTTCCAGGAGGACCGCCAAAAGTGGCGAAATCCTGGAAAGGCCTATGTCCAGCAGTGGACGAAACAGGCTGATGGATGGATGGATGGACTAAAATTACATCAATATATATATTTTTTATCGTTATATCTAACTACTAAAATTAACAATTACAACAATTATCCATTATATTGAAAATGATCCTGCTCAACAACTTTAATGCGTGTTTATAGCTGTTGTGCAGGATCATTCGGGAACGAAACCCGTCGCAACCACTTAATTAAATTGAAGTTATTCGACGATAGGAGTTCCATAAACTAATGTGTAATATTGATAAAAGGCCGAAAGCCGAGCCATGAAAGCCGAAGCAGTGGAAGCACCACAGTTCACTTGCTCAAATATAAGGTGACTTTCGTTTAAATTCATACTAGAGAGTTCCAGTGGAGACTCAGTAACGAAGTCGTCAGGAACAAGGATTATTGACCCTGTTTGCGAAATAAAATAAAAAAATTGTGCTGCTACATTTGCTCCAAGAACATAACCGTGTCAACTATAGGAAGTACTAAATGTTATTTTGCACATTTCTTAGAAAAGGTAATGGAATTTTAATCCTAACCACTTACCGAATCTCCAATATGGATTTGGCTATATCAACCAATGATCAGTAACAAGGTTCAAGGTCCTTGTCACGGCTTTGCTTTGTTCTTTAACAAATCATATTTTAGTATTTTCACCACTTACCAAGTATCCAGTATGAATCAATTATCAGTCAAAGTCGCCTATATAAGGTATTTGAATGCAGCTTTCCTTAATTTAAAAAATAAAATAAAGGTTCCTTTGAGTAAAATTTGCTATCTGACTCATTCCATGACAAAAGCTACTCAACACTTTTATTTTTATATTGAAGTAGAAAATAATTGTATGCATAATTCATTAATAAACATACAGGACTTCCATAATTTGATTAAAAATAATAAAAAGATTAGGTGTTTTTCTCTTTTTTTCGAATGTTAACATAATCTAGAACCGCTGTCATGCTATTATTGTTTTATTCAAGTGGCAAGATTAATAAAAAAAGAAATTGCGGTGCCTGTCACTTGTAAAAATGGCGCAGTTTTGAAGTTATAAATCTAATCTTCATTTCTATACAGAGTTTTGTTTAAAATTCTCTTGTTTAATGTGTTTAATGAAGCATTTATTGCGTGTCATCTCATTGTAATGCCCGTAACGAAAAAGAGGTAAGAGTTTATTTTATATGAATACCATTAACTTCTATGTAAGCTTGTTGTTATGGGAAAAGTGAAATATGGTTTGTCCGCCTAATTATCAAGTATCTTTTGTTCAAAATAAGTATTTAATCAGTTTTTTACTTAGATGTTCTTTTGTAATGCCCGTAACGTTCACTCTATCAGCTCTTTGCAGACTTAAAGAAATCGCAAACCTCAAGGAATTAGAATGGGATTTTTTTGCGCCATCTCATGGCAAAGGGGCGGTGGATGGCATTGGGAGGACGGTCAAAAGGCTAGTCTGGACATCGGTAAAATCGCGCAAGGTAATAGTAAATTCAGCAAAAGAATTTTACGATTATGTTAAAAATGAGCCAAAGGGAATCCATGCCGAATATGTCAGTAAAGAGGAAATAGAAAAAGAAAAATCATCAGAGTGCAAGAGATACCGCAAATCCAAACCAAACATCACTTTAAAGTACGAGACAATAGTCTCCTTGTAGCACGCATAGAAGCATCATCCTCTGTAGAAATCGTGACATTCCCATTCAGTACTTGTGCCTTAACCGCACATTTTGACGTTTGGGAAGAAGACTTTAAACTTCCAGCATTGCCAAAAGAGCATTCAGAAGAGGACATTAATGAACCGATGAGCTCGGATGACTCCGATGCTTGGACAGTCGATGATCTGCAGCCTCTATCATTACAAAAGCTGCTTCTTGAATCAAATGATGAACCATTAGACCTAGAGTATTTTAAACCTCAATCCTCAGGTCTGATTCAAACTCTTAACGCAGTAAAGAAAAAACGAAACTACAATGAAATTTATACAGACTCTGAAGATGATGAACACAAACATACGACACTAAATGTAAACGATATTAAACCAAACATGTTTGTATTAGTAAAAATTATTCCTTCTGACAAACCTCGCAAATCGAATACAATTTACAAATATGTTGGCATCTGTCAAAGCTATGTTCATGATGATGACGGTGATGTACGAATAATGTTTTAAAAAATGACAGGAGATAACGCCAGAATGTTTATCCCTAATGAAAATGATATCTCAGATGTGCCTTTTGAGGATATTATTTGCAAGTTACCTTGCCCATCTTTAAAATCCAAAGGCAATCGCACATATTACGAGTTCAAGCAAGAAGTCGACGTTTTTGAAAAATGATATGTAATTTGTGCTATTTTAAGGATTTTTTGTCAATTTTAGAGTTATTAAGGCTTTCAATAAATTACTTATAGTAATGCAAGCTTATTTAAATTCGTACGAGTAATGCCCGTAACATTTTTCTGTAACGCCCGTAACGTCATGTTGATTTAAATATATATACCTCTAAAGTGAGAGGATCCATTTAAATGTGTAATGCAAATAGGAAATTTATCACACTTTTAACAAATAATTAAAAAACATCCAGTTGTTTACCAAAATTCGCAGAGTTCTTATGTTTTGTCACGCTAGTCAAAAGAGATAGGCAAAATTATGTAACGCACGTAACGAGTGCTTTTTCATTTATTTCCCATTACGTTTAACAATATTCCTAAATATTATATGTTCAATTAAAAATGTAATAAAAAGGATGATGTTTATTAGTTAAATTGGCTCTATTGAAATAGGAACATCAAAGAAAATTAGTGTCAAAGGCGTACAAACGGTAACGCCCGTAACATGGAATGAGTGATCTCTAATGTTTAACGTACTTTCCCTCCAGGGGGCATTCGTTTGGTTCAGCCTGTATAGCCAAATTCATACTGGAGACTCGGTAAATGACCAAGAACAAGGTTCAATTACCGAAATAAGTTTTTTTTTATGCCTATATACTTTTTCAAGAACAACCTCGACTCATTTACCTATAGTATAGGAAAACTAAATTTCATTTTGCGTATTTCACAGGAAGAGTAATTGAACCTTGTTCCCGACCACTTACCGAGTCTTTAGTATGGATTTGCTGTATAAATGAAAGTCACCTCAAATTTAGCAATCACACTAATATTATATATGCGAAGTTTGTGTGTGTGTGTGTTTGTGTGTGTATGTTTGTTACTCTTTCACGATGAAACGGCTGGACGGATTTGGATGTTTAGAATGGATATAGCTTATATCCTAACTTAACACATAGGCTACTTTTTATCCCGGAAAAAAGCATGTCGTTAAACCGAATAACAAGCGGGCGGAGCCGCGGGCAAAAGCTAGTCTTAAATATAAAATACAAGAAAACTTTTTTGTAAAGAACTGTAAGTGACAAGGGTTCGTTGTCATACTCGGATTCCGAAAAAAATAGCTAAATGTTGGTTTTAAATTAATGTAAAATGAACTAAAACTATAATGAGACACGTGGATGATGTTTTGCTTAGTATTTTAACTTACTACCTCATTAGACAGGTAGACTAAGATATATATATTTTTTTCCTCATGACACAATTTCCTTCTGTCTTTTATATTTTTATCCTTTTTTAATATATCGTTCAGTATTATTTTATATAAGTTTAAAAAAAACTGTAATAGTATTAAGCAATATTCAGAAAAAAAAACTGATAAAAAAGACATGATCTTGCTAAGTTTATTGCCCTTCTTCTTAGCAAGATTAATCAAATGGGCGGATTTAGGCATTATATCTGTTTATAGTTTATTTATCTATTAACTTATTTATTCATTGAATTATGTAGGTAGGTATGTATATACAATATTTTAATTTCTTACTTATGTTAGTATATATTTGGCTAGGCATTATATTTATTTAGGGTCTATTCAGTTTATTTATCAACTTATATATTAATTGCATTGTGTAGTTATAATAATATTCGTATTCCAATAAGTCTTTTTATTTTATGCATGTGTATAACTAAACATAGTTTTTTTATATATTTCCCGCATCATATTTGTTTCTTCATAAAATATTATTTTTTTACAGATTAGATTTGACATGTAAAACGTATACTTTATGTATCTATTTTACAAATAAACAATTTGAATCTTTGAATCTTGAAAATAGCTATCAAAATTTCCAACTGAAAAATTTAGATATCGTTAAAATCTATCTAATAAAATATCGTTCAGGTCTGTATATCGTTCCTGTTTGTCATACTATGAAAAAAGTGCAGAAGACCTCATTTCAATAATTATTTCTATCAAGCGAAAGTTACGCAATCGCATTTCTGTACTAAACAAAACTAGAAAGGTTCCGAAATTTATATACTGATTTATCATTATTTAGTGGCTTCATCTAAAGTGCAATTTTTATCGAAATAGCCTCTTAAATAGGTCTCCTTACTTACATTGTTTATACTAAATGTGGATCAATTTAAATAATTCTGATATTCTACGCTATTTTGTTGTGAAGTCAGGTCCGCGTATTAAAACATTTCTAGTGATTTTTAATGAAAGAAAAGGTGTTTCGAGGAAAAAATCATGAATTAATAAAAGAGCACGGCGTGTGTCGTATTGAAATGCAAATCCCATTCAAAGGAAATGAAGGCAAATACATCAGCTTCCATCGGTAAACCATTGCAGCACAAAATTTTAATACCTTTTGTAATGCATCATAATACATAACATAACGGAAAAAAATATCTATTATAGCACACCGTGCGTAAAATGACCACTTTACGCACGCTGCGCTTGCGTAAAGTCGGCATTTTCCGCACTTGTGCTATAAAATATTATACGAAACTCGTCAGAAAACGTTTCATCGCTCTCGTATCGTAATGTACTATATGTTAATACCAAGTTTTCATAGAAAATTATATGATGGTAGCATTTTATCAAAGAACTTTATTTCCTGATAATATCGAAACATGTTGACAAGCAATTGCCTCTTTTTGGCACTTTATATAGTGATGTGAGAAAAAAAGATAAGAAAATCAAAAAGAGTTGCCATTTTATGACTACTTCTATGCTTTAGTTATTGTTTTGAGACTAACACTTAGACAACATATACATACAAAAAACAACAGCGCACTGTGACAGCAATCGACATAAGTCGTGATTGCACCAGCCGATTTATCGAGATCCTACATAATTAGGACGCGCGAAGAAACAGACAGTCCTTAAGGTGGTAACGGAGGATCTCGGTGCAAAATGCACATCATAATATTATTTTCCTTACTTCAGAAGAAAAAGTATGCAATAAATGCGTTTTATAGCAATTCGCGCGAACTGCTGGTTAATAGTTAGGTGATCACATGAAAATTATTAAATTTTATGCGTTACATTTTAGCTGCATTACATTACAACTGTAAACACGCTTTTAAGTTTGTTAATGTAATGCAAACAAAATGTAATACATTAAAGTACGTAATTTTTTTGTGATGACTTTATTACTAATAAACTATCTCCGCAAGTTGCTTTAAAAAACATTTATTGCATACTTTTTATTGAAAAGTAAGGAAAACAATATTATGATGTGCATTTATTACCGAGGTAAAAAGTTACCCCCTTAACATGATTACACTGTCCTTAGTCCAATCCTATTCTAGTTAGGATGCCGATAAATCGGATGGCGCAATGGCGGTTATAATTATTTATTTATTTAATTAACACACACACGAAATACATTATAGACACAAATCCAATGCGTATAACATGGTCTTACATGGTAGACAAATTATTAACAAATTTATTTAACCTAAGAAAAAAGAAATATTATATATTAGCTAAAATTCACATATACACTTAAAATATACTAAAAAGTAGACAATGGCGTTTTAAAGTGAGTGTTGCCATTAGAAGAAAAAAGTTCTTTTGGTTTTCCACAACAAAGCGAGTTTTCCTTTTTCTTGTCACCTTTAGCAACCAACCGTTGTTGTAATATTTCTAGGTGTCCCTGCACAGCGCGACGTGCCACATCTGTAATGGCGCAGTAGCGTGGACGGACAGAGACACGCTCAGGCGACATCTGCAGACCAAACACCCCGATGTTGAATGCATAGACGAGGTACGTTCATACTTTTTAGCTTTAGACTGAGCATTCCAACTGTAGGGACTTTGTTTGATTAAAACTTTCTGTAAGCTATCGGCCGCGCTCCAGCATTGTAACTGATTTAGCTCCTAAACGACTTGCGGGCCCATTATGTTACTTGGCATGGGGTATCTGTACAATATTACGTATTCTGAGAAAAAATTAACCTGGCCCAAATTTGAAAAAACTCGAGTTTAAAAAATAAATGTTTTTTTTTATTATTCACAATAATGCAGTTTGAATCTTATTTAATCGAGTATACATTTCACTGCTTTGTTTTTTTATTACAATTTTTTAGCACTTGGTGTTGGGTTTTGAAGTAGCGCATAGCCGCTGCTTAGTAAAAACTAAAATGTCCTATAACTCGATAACTATACAGAGTGTATATGCAAAGTCAAGAATCCCTTTAGGGTATGAAAGTATACACGATTCTGATGTCATTACGAGAAAAAAAATACCTTGAATTTTCACCAAAAATTCCATCATTTTTCTAAGCTATGGCTACGCAGCTCACCGGCCTCCCCACACACCTAATTGCACCCCGCAACCCGCACCCCTCATCCGAGTGGCCAGCGACCGTAAGGGTGTCCACGCAATTAGTGTATTTTGAGTAAAGAGACTCTTCTTATTATGAGGTACTGGTACTTTATTTAGAGATTTAAGTATTTAAAATAATATCTTTACCGATCATACTAACACACCCTTAAAGGATTCTTGACTTTGCTTTTACACCCGGTATATTATACTGTAAAAATATTGTATAGGTATATCTGGGTCGAGAACGTATATAGGTATAATTATATAACTTACTCAAATATTACTAAAATCGGAAACATCAACATTTTTTACCTGTCCGCTTCAAGTGGAATGCCCCCGCTAGTAGTGAGTTAGCTTGGCAAAATTACCCAGTACTTGCTAGTCTATCACAGCAAACCATATCGAGCTTGATAGCGCTCTGTCTCACTCGGTTGACCGAACAACCGAAAATAAATCCTGATATTTGACCACAAATTTCTCGTGCGGCCGTAAGTGACCGCAAACGTTATAAATAATTTTAAGTAGAGGACCACTTGATTATTATGGAAGCCAAATCCGCGACACTTTACAACATTTTGAGAAAATAAAATGTGTTTTTCTGGATACAAAAAAAAAAAATTTTATCTCGAGAACTATCACTTTTGCAAAAATTTACCAATCAGTATTTTTTACTTGATATATAAATATCCATCATATAAAAAATCATCAGGTCGATATTTTCTCTTGAGGCCCAAGTCCATAAAATTTCAAATCGGGATCACTGTGCGGCGGCGCCGCAACTGCAAGATCATTGCAAAGAAAGACGTCAAAATCTCAACCAATCTCAAAGCAATATCTTGGCGTTGCGGCGCCGCACCGCGCCGTGTGCGTCGGCTCTTAGGGTATACTAATAATATTTAGCCTAGCAACTATCTAACATTTCAAAAAATTATAAAGTACGGCACTAAAATCCGAAATGGCTGATAAATACGATAAAATGTAACTTTTGACACATTCCATTTTACTGTTTGTTTTCAATTTACAGCTTAAATAGGAAATAGGAAAGGAACAAAAAAAATCTAATGCGGAAAAAGAAAAAATTGGTTTGTCCTTAAGCCGAGTTTGCCCGGTAATGTAGGCCATACACGCTACGGTCCACCGGAGAGGTCAACCTGTGCATGCGTGCCTGCACAGGTCAACTAGTGTATGGGACGATCCTATGTGCCGGACTGGTCTTCAGTTCGATTCGCTATGGCATCGATTGAAGACGACGACGCACTGGCATTGATAGGCCTCGTGATCATTAAAAAAAATATAAAACGAATGAAAAAGAAGCGAACAAAACAAAAGTAAAAATTGGTTATTATAAAGGAAAACCAGTCACGTGAACCTAATGAACGAAATAAAATTAGAACTCGCAGATTATAAAAACTATCTCGGAATGGACGAGAAAACATACCTAAAATTACTGAACATGGTTACTTCTTTAAATTTGATGGCGCCATCAGAGACGTATAATATAGTAGCAGACCTAACATTAATAATAAACGCATAGAGTCGTGTGGCAATGGCTGCCTTAACACATAGTTACAATACTGGCAGGATAGGTACAAAATTAAATTTAAAGCTAAAATAATTACAAGACAAGTTAGTGAGGGACGGCTCCTGGCACCAAGAGTGAATAATGTTTATAAAAAACGCACAAAGGAATTTATTATTACAAAAGTTTTTAATAGTATACCTGACTCAACTAAAAATGTACTACCATTTAAATTTAGATCTCGAAATGTCTTACTTAGAAACCATTTTCTGTCGCAACTGTAACATTGTGAATGTCTACCAAGCGTAAGCTGCACTGATTAATAACTATATAATTACTGTTGTTTTTATGAGCGTATTTACCCCGACAAACAACTATGTTGTTAGGGGTGCACTGTATTTTGTAAAAATTGTTCTTTGGAAATGAAAGTTTTTATTATTATTATCGTGAAAAGAGAACAGAGCAGCGACAATTTCACTGAGACAAGTCGAAAATACGGGAGCTAATAGGAATTGCTTTCTCTCTGATTCTATTAAAATTTATGCGTTTCTTTTTTTTTTTCAGGGTGAACAGGACAAAGATGTTACTTCAGACGAAGATTCATCGAACGATATCGGCATTGAAGAAGTATTCTTAGATGAAAACTTACCCGGTAACGGGATGCCCATGAAATGTCCAAAAAAGCGGAGAAAGAAATCCAAACTCCCTCTGTTTATGTCCGGACCAATGACACGAGAGAACATAGCGGCTGGCTTGCAGAGGTTGAAGAGTTTAGACCACTTCGGACCGTACGTTGTGTCGCTGTTGAAATCGATACCTAGAGACAAGAGCATTAAGTTCCAAATTGAAATGGTGGAGCGGTTATTGCATGAACAAGCGGTAGCCGCGTAAACGTTCGTTTTTTAAATATCCAGGGCCGGATTCGGGTAGTGGAGAGTGGGCCCCAACATAAGGGGCCCCGACATTTATTTGATGTTCAAAATATTAACTATGATTTGTTTGGTCTGCGGATAAGAGCATAGTTAAAAAAGCGAAAAGCACTGACTTGCTACAAAGGAGTATTTTATTTTACATTGCATTTGAAACTCTGCTGATTTGGTACATTACTGATTTTGTAGAAGTATTGTCTCGATATACATTAAGATGAATACAGATATTTATTTTAAGGATTATTCATTTTTTACTGAATCATACTTAACTTTGTTTGTTTATATAGACCCCTCTTTCATTTTTTGTTCGTTCACTAAACAAAGAACACAATTATCTACTATAAAGATTGGTATTAAATATAACTCGCAAATATTCGAGTTTAAAAATATACGTCGGTACAAAATTAAGAGGCTCTGTAAATAATATATGGATGCTTTGTTTATGTGTAATTCATGAAGTACATAGAAATTTGCAATAAAATTGTGGTATATGCGTTTTGACTGTATAATGTACGGTTTTGTTTTTGGAAAACACGTTTGGTTAGATTTTCTTCTATAGAAATAATAATTGAAATGAGGTCTTCAAACACTTTTTCTGCTCGTTTGACGAATAGGAATTATGGACAGAACTCAAACATACTTTATTTGATGGCTATTAATGGATGGATGGATCTTGATAAGTTTCTTGCCCTTCTTCTTAGCAAGATTAATCGAATGGGCGGATTTAGGCATTATATCTATTTAAAGTATATTTATCTATTAACTTATTTATTCTTGCATTATGTAGTGTAGGTATATACAATATTTTAATTTTTTACTTATGTTAGTATATATTTGGTTAGGCATTATATTTATTTATGGTCTATTCAGTTCATTTATCAACTTATTTATTAATTGCATTATGTATAATAATATTCTTGTTTGTATGCATATGTATAACTTTATTAGCTCAACTTACGTCCACTTTTTTTTAAATATATTTCCCGTATTATATTAGTTTAATCATTTAATATTATTTTTATAAAGATTAGATTGGACATGTAAAACGTATACTTTATGTATCTATTTCACAAACAAACATTTTGAATCCTTAACAATATTATCTAGTTCTCTGATTTTGGATATTATGCTAGCTATTTTAGTTTTATTTTTATACATTTAAAAGAACATTCTTTTTTTGTACTGAATCCGCCCCACTCTCGCACTCCGCGTAAAAAACGCTAAAAACGTTTGGAGTGACAGTGACAAAAATAAAATTTACATAGCGTCTTAAAGTTTTTTTATTTAAAAAAACTGGTCAAGTTCGAATACCGAGTTTGACCGTGCGCTGAGGGTTCCAACATAAACCACAAGTTTATTCCAAGAACAGTTATAGACGACCAACATAACTTGACATTCAAAAGTCTCCCAAGGATCTAATTGAACGAGCGAGCGAGTTCTCCGAGTCTATTTGAACAATCCGGCGTTTGTATGTGTGTATGAATATTTGTTCGACGATAACTCTAGTATCTTTGAACGGAGTTTCACGAAGTTTGGCAGTCGAGTAAATATAGCAAAAAGAATTTTTAAGTTCAAACATGAGCCAAATCGGTCAAGCGCGAGTTCATGGTTCGGGGCGAACTAGGTACCTACTAGTTCTTTTGGTCCGTTATTTCTTCTCGAATAAGTGCTATAAGACTTAAGGAGGAGTTATCCCATTTTGTCCCTTTTCAAATTCATTTTAAAGCGATGATTAAATTTTGTTAAAAAATATAGTGTCATATTTCACTCTTTGATCTTAATATTTCGGCCGTTCAATACACGATTTCTTACATTTTGTTCGATCCATTTAAATCGCAAAGATAGGTCTAAACAATGATCGAAATATCATTTCATTTGAGCTGTATTATGTTTTGGACAATAAAAGTTTAATAAAATACCTGGAAGTAGGATAGAATAGGTTTTCATGGTGAGCCATTTGTCTGAAATTGATTAGGTACAGTCAATGACACGGTAGCGTACGGTCTATAACTTCAAAATTAAGCATCTAGGTAAGGCAAGGGTACTATTTTCGTATTCAGTGATGAAGATTCTATAGCGCATAGGGGTCAGATGCATTTCCGAAAATTTTGACCTATTTTGTATGTGCCGCCTCTAAAGTGATAAGAGTATGGGTCAAAGCAGCAGGTAACATGAATTGCTGGGGCCGCAGCATCAGCATCCAAGCTGGGGCCGAATTGTCAGAAACCTACAGCTCACTAGATAGAACTCAACAATCATATTTTTCCCGAGACCACTGTGCATCAGAGTCGTTGCTCCGCTGTATACATTAGTAGCATCCTCCCTTTCCCCTGGTCCACCATTTTTTATTTTCACCCCGTACGCTCTTGTGTCACTGACTGTACGTAAAGGGCAATAACTTTATTTCGCGTTAAGTTAGAAGCTTGATTTTCTTATAGTCCTATGGGCATAGTAAAAACAGACTAGTAAGCTATCTTCACAGAGATGTACTCCACGCGGCTTATATGTGTGCGAGCCTGCACGTACGAACCACAGCACGCACACAACGACAATATCTCAGACGGTTTCTGGCGGTGTGACTAGAGTCGGCTGCGCTCCGCAGTCACGCTTACGTACGCCGCGCTACAAAACAGACAGGTATTTTGTGGCCGCGCGCCGTTCGTCGCATCAAAATAAATTGACGACCCTGCAGCAGCAGGCATTTAAGCTTCGCACGGCACGGGAGTTGTTCTACTATTCTGTTTTTACTATGGTATGGGGATGTATACTCTAGGACAGCATTTCTCAAAGTGAGGGTCACTAGCAGACTTTTAGTGGGTTGAAAAAATATGAAAATGGAAAATAAGCGCAATCTTCACACTAAAATTACTCGTTTCAGTTTGAAATAACAAGTGATCAAAAGAACATATCTGTGGGTCTAGTGAAAATGGGTAAAAGTCCAAGTTTTGTGACAACGTAACATGTGCATGTAACATATCTCATTTTCACAAAATTTGGACTTGTGCTCCTTTTCACGAGACCCCACAGATATAACTTTAAAATTACTAAATATTTATGTCAATTTAACAATAACTGTCCTTCTTCCCCTCTTTCTAAGGTTTGTTTACATTTGAACAAGTTTAGTGGTGAGTTAACTGGTGTAGCTAGCGAGTTTAGCTACTGGCCCCGTTTGGACAGTGAAAAACAAGTTCAGTAGTAAGTTATCAGTTAAGTTGCGCGAATAGAATCGTTTTCTATTTTTTGGACAGTTAAGTATGGAGAACCTGTTCCCGCGCACCTCCCGCACCCCCGGCAAGTCTTGCCGTGCATCAAACAGACGAGTTTAGGTTTAGTACAGTTCATTTGTTGTCAAAGCAAAGACGCGCGCATTGTATTAAAGGTTTTCTTTTATGGATATTTAAATTGAAGTGGTCGGAATCCACCACATACTCATTTGTTAATACTCAAACTCTGCTGCGAGCACAGATACTATTTCTCTTATGATTTCACGAAGTTTATTACGAACTTCTTCCATGTTTCACAGGCATAGTGACAACTGATAACCATAAATTGACAACAAATGTATCCAGTGATTGTTTGGACGGTACTTACTACTTGACCAAAGAACGAGTTAACCTGCCTTCTGTCTTCTGTCCTTAACTCGTCCAGATGTAAACAAGCCTTTAGTCATTATATTGTTTATACTATTGCGGGCCCTGAATCTCAGCTTTTGTTTAAGTAAGGCGCAATTCAAGTAAGTTTGAGAACTACTGCTGTAGGAGGTAGGAGAAGCAGACTGTTTTATAGTAGTACCGCAGATTATAATAATAGTTACTCACTACGGTAGTACTAGCGTTGCCACCTCTAAAAATCAGAAAGCCGGACTTAGCCGCAAAAAAAGCCGGATTTTTGAGTCCCAAGGCCGGTTTTTATAAGTGCTGTTGACATTTTCTTTTCCAGTGACCTGCTTTAAAAGCTCAGTTTCTGTTTATTACACGTTAAATGTCTCAAATTAAATTCCACAAATAACGATTTTGCAATAGTTTAACCTGTTTTATACTTGCGATTGTCGGCACTTGGTGAAACTTGGAAAACATCACAATTAAATCCACTTGTACTTGTTTCACTGCTTTTAATTTTAAGGTTTACGCGTCGTAATAAAACATCTAACTCCAATTTTGCCGATCATTTAATCAGCCAAAATCATTCTTTTGACATAACAAAAAACTTTAAACCTCTCCATATCTGTAAGAAAGGCAGAAAAATGACCGCCTTAGAAGCATTGGAGATAAATAAAGTAATGCATAAAGAATAAAATAATATTCTAAATCAACAGTTAGATGTAAACAAATCACCTCTGCTTTATTATTTTAATTAACCTTTTAACATGCACAATTTTTATTTGACATTTATATTATTAATATTTAAATTTGTTTTGACACTAAAATAATAATTCTAAATTAATTAGCATAGACTTGTGTTAAAAATGACTTAAATTCCCCATTTTCGGGAATTTATTTTACTCTGACATCACTGAAGTTTTTATTGACTTACCTACCCATATTTAGATTTTCGTTTCGACATAATCATTGTGTACATTTTTAACGGCTCGTCGTAATGTTTGTTTAATTTCCTGAATTTCTGTATCCCTTGAGAATGGTGTATTAACCGAAACCGGTCGGGATTAACGCGTAAACCTTAAAATTAAAAAGCAGTGAAACAAGTACAAGTGAATTTAATTGTGATGTTTAACCTGTTTCTTTGTTTTATCCATTGTTGTCCTATTAAGAGTATTATATTACTCTTTCTACATTGGCATTATGCCCGGTATTGCAAAATAATACTCGCAAAAAGCAAGGAACTTTAAGTAACAATATATGTTACTCAGCGATTTAAAATAGGGGAGAGGGGGGCACTTTCGAACAGGGGCAGATTTGAATTTCGTTTATTTTGACCGCATCTGTCGTCTTATCTATGCCTAAACGCATTAAAAATACTGGAAACACTACTCCTGTCATCTGTCAATTTGTTCTTTCATTCATTCCTTAACGCCAAATGAAAAAAAATGGTGTCATCGTTTTGTGGCGTTGGAAGTTAATTGCTGTGAAAATTTTGGTAAGTGTTTGACAGTTATGTAAAAATTATTATCCAAATGTTTGTTATTTATAATCAATCCTCATCTCAATGGTTTCCTAACTGATATATGAGTAAGCGTCATTTTGTTTCAGTGTGTACAAAATCTGTCTGTGTTTACAAAAGCTGGGGTTGGGGCAGATTCGAACAATACAAAAGGGGCACTTTTGAATTATTACGTTCAAATGTGCCCCCATTTTTTATATTTTGTAAGTTATGAATAACTCTGATATTATTATTTCTTTCTCCATATTAGGTAAAAATTAGACCAATTTTATTTCCTTATCTGCAAAACTGGTCTTTGTTGTCAAAAATTACTCTTGTTCAAATGTGCCCCCCCTTTTTTAAATATTTTGATAGTTATGTACAGGGATAGGATATTCGGATCAATATTTACCTAAAGTTGGAAAAATACCAGAAAACGTTTGCAACTATGGAGTCGGCTTCTTAAAATATTCTTTAGGTATTTAGATAGTCAAAGTTCCGGAAGTTACGGAATTGCTTTAAACGTTACGATGATGTACCTAATACTTAATAGATGTAACCGTAAATGTATGTATATTTTTCAGACATTACATAAAATTCCTAGGAATTTTTAAAAATGAAATGATAAACTATTTAGGTCAAATAAAGTAGAAGGTCGAAGTGTGGACTATATTTCTTCAACTTTCTACTCTGTACGACCTGAATCTGTTTGTAATTTTAAAAATTTCCTAGGAATTGTATAAAATGCCTGAAAAATATACATACATTTACGGTAACATCTTTTCAGTATTAGGTACATCATCGTAACGTTTTAAGCAATTCCGTAATTTCCGGAATTTTGACAATCTAAATAAATAATATATATATAAATAATATATATATAATATAAGTATAAGTATAAATATATAATATAAGTATCACTCCAAAATAATTATTATATTTTTAGTCTTATTAGTCTTTTAGTCAATATTTTTCATAATTTTCAGTAAAAATGGTCCGAAACTATAAAAGAAAAAGAGACGACGTAACGACGTCAATGAAGAAGATGCCAAGAGGGCAGTTTTGTGTGTTGTAAATGACGGCCTAAAATTAAGAACTGCTGCTGCAATTTACGGTATCAAACCAACTACTTTATTTTATAGAGTCAAGAAATACAAAGAAAATGTCACTCTCAAAAGTGAACATTATTCAAGTAAATACACCGTTAGTCAAGTTTTTGACAACAATGAAGAATCCATGTTGGAGTCATATTTTCGTAAAATGTCGAAGATGAATTACGGACTAACTTATTTGCAAGGCAGACAGCTAGCATATGAATATGCAACAGCATTAAATAAGTGTCCAGAGACATGGGCAGCTAATCATATGGCAGGCATTGATTGGATGAAGGGTTTCATGAAGAGGCATAAGGTCCTGTCATTGAGAAAACCTGAAAACACAAGTCTAAGTAGATCAACGAGCTTTAACAAACACAATGTCAACATGTTTTTTGATAACTATTCAAAAGTGTTAGAGAAAGAATGCTTTACCCCTGATCGGATCTTTAATTTAGACGAAACAAATATTATGACTGTGGTACAATCCCCAAATGTGATTGCCCAAACAGGCCAGAAACAAGTTGGACAGAATGTTTCGGGAGAAAGGGGGCAATTGATAACAATGTGTGCCATAGTAAACGCCCTAGGGAACGCCATTCCACCTGTTTTTGTATTCCCAAGAGCTAGATACCATGATTCCATGCTGTTTGGAGCTCCAGCAGGTAGTCTAGGCTTAGCAAATAATCCTAAGAGTGGCTGGATGACAGGGCCTTTATTTGTGAAAGTCCTTGAACATATTCAAAAAGCAACAAGGTGTACTAATAACGATAAAATTCTTATATTGATGGACAATCACGAGAGTCATTGCACCATAGATGCCATAAACTATTGCAGAGCAAATGGTATTGTATTACTCACATTTCCCTCTCATTGCACACACAAAATGCAACCACTCGATGTTTCCGTTAATAGCCCCTTTAAGGCCAAGATTGCAGTTGCTCAGAATGACTGGTTACTAAATCATCCAGGTAAACCGATAACCATTCACGACCTAGCGAGTATTGTCACTCCTGCTTACAATGCTTCTCACACTATCAACAATATCACTTCAGGATTCTCCACCCCAGGCATTTATCCATTTTCGAGAAATCAATTTACAGATGATGATTTTGAGTGCTCCGAAGTTACCAATCGTCAAATAGAAAATGTTGTTTCTGCTGCGGAAGAACTACAGAATACAACTCGTTTATCTACTAATAATGGAGTCGACATTGAACAAACTGCGACTGAGACACTTAATGCTGCAGAACAAGCTGTTCATAGAAGTGAAAATGTAGCAGCAGAACCTCAAAACATAGCACATTCATTTGAAAATCAGCCTGATATTGATGTCGATTCTGATGCTACTAATTATGAATGTGTTGATAATGAACAACCTGTAACTGACACAGCTAATTTCGCTGAACAAGCTGTTCATAGAAGCGACAATGCAGCATCAGAACCTCAAAATATAACACATTCATCTGATAATCAGCCTGCAATGGATGTTAGTTTTGCACCAGACACAGTCAATGCTGCTCATCAAGAGGTTCATAGAACTGACTTTGTACATCAGATTAATCCTGGTGTATGTAAAGTCTTAACACCTGAGGCAGTAAGACCGTTTCCAAAAGCTGCTCCTCGCAAAGGAAGAACAGCAAGAAGGAAAGCAAAATCACGTATCTTAACTGACACCCCGGAAAAAAGTATTATAGAATCGGCATATCTAGAACGAATGAAACGGTTAAACAAGTCCGCAATTCGTCCTTTCGCTAAAAGAGGCAGACAAGTGACTAAGAAGAATAAAAAAAACACGACAAAGGCTGGGTCAAGACAGGTGACTAAAAATAAAACAGTTTTGAATAATAAAAAAAAGACAGAGATTGAGTCAAGCACAGAATCGGAACTGGAAGAGAATATATCAGTGCACGACGATTCTGACATGGATGCAACCGATAATGAACTTATAATTGAACTTGATGATGAGGAAGCCTCTCCTCAACCGTTGAGCTATGAAAATGTAAATGTAAATGTTTACATACTTGTGCAATGTACGTCTTCAAAACAGAAGTCGTTAAAGCATTTTGTTGTGTTAATTAAGACAAAAGAAGGCAGCATGTTAACTGTTTCTTTTATGAAGAAAAAAATTGGTTCTAAGTTTTGCTTTCCCGATAAAGCAGATGAATGGCCTGTACCAATCACAGATGTAGTGGCGAAACTCCCAGATCCAGATGATGTCCCTGGAACATCCCGTACAGCATCTTTGTTGAGATTTAAATTTGATTTTACCAAATTTAACTTAGGTTAAGTGAAAACTACTTACCTTTTATTACCTAATAAATATTACACATAATATTTTTGTATTATTTTACTTCAAGTTTAATAAATTTTTCTTTTCTGATGCTTTTTCAAAACTGCCCCTTGAAGCTTTAGTTAAAAAAGTTGATGCCTTAGCATTTTCAAATATTATTTTTGTATTAATTAAATTAAGTAATTTTTTTTACAGCCAAAAGATGTTAATGATAATTATAGACGTAATAATTAATTCAATTTAGTTTTAACTCATATATTTTTCATTTTATAATGCTTTTTCAAAACTGCCCCAGGATATTTCAAAACTGCCCCCTGAAAGGGGTACATTTGAGCAAAAATACATTTTTAAAAAGGGATAATTACTATCATTTCCACAAATCAAAATAAACAAGAAGTTATTTAAGAGTACAGTCTAAGACCTAAAGTAACAGGGAGTAACAAACAATAGTCGTGAAACCTCCATACACTTAAGTTAAAACAGATAGTTCTAAAAGTGTTCAAATGTGCCCCCCTCTCCCCTATATTATGTGACCCATTTTAATACGACTCACGGCCGTATTGCGTGAAAAGTAAGAAAATGATAAAGCCTAACAAAAGCCGGACAGGCCGGACTAGAGGTCAAAAAGCCTAACACTTATCCGGACGGATGGCAACGCTAGGTAGTACTATACCGGTTGTAAAAGCAAAGGCAAGAATCCTTTATTAAGGGTGTGTTAGTATGACCGGTAAAGATGTTATTTTAAATACTGGGATCTCTAAATAAAGTACCAGTAGCTCATAATAAGACGATTTTCTTTACTCAAAATACACTAATCGCGTGGACACCCTCACTGGTCGCTGGCCACTCGGATGAGGGGTGCGGGTTGCGGGGTGCAATTATGTGTGTGGGGAGGCCGGTGAGCTGCATAGCCATAGCTTAGAAAAATGATGGAATTTTTGGTAAAAATTCAAGGTATATATTTTTTTCTCGTAATGACTCTAATGACATCAGAATCTTGTATAATTTCATACCCTAAAGGGATTCTTGACTTTGCATTTATACCCTGTATTCGGGTGTCATGTAAAAATATGCGTTATCCAATTTAAGAGAATAGGTTCCGATTGTATTGATCGCTGTTACTCCATGCGGAAAGACCCGCAGTGCGAGAGGGACGAATTCTGGAAAAAATCAAAATGACTTTTACCACGAATTTTATTATTTAAAAAAAAACTAAAGTTTGTATCAAATATCTGTTCGTTTTAGAGTTAAATAAATTTATACAGAATTTTAATTCATAAATAATATTATATAATTTTGCTCAAATAATGTTAAAACTCGACACGAAAACTTTTTTTGGAGTCATCTTTGACTTTTTATGATTCAATGTTGGAATGACGTCTGAAGATTCTGTTTCGATAAGAGTGTGCATTATATTCTTGACAGAAGACCATCAAATATCTAATAACATCTTATAATATTATTGTGATCTTAATCTAATATTGCTAGATTTTTCAAACAAGGAAGAATAAATTATGGTTTTTCGGAACCTATCCTCTTAAGGTGTTATTTGTTTTTTTGGTTTGTATATAATCCCTTTGTATGGAGGGTTATGTCCATTTACCATAATACGATCAAATAATCGAGAGCAGATACTTGTTAATGGCCTAATATGTTGGAGCCAGGGGCAGCTCCCCCAGCTACAAATTATTTCTAGTTACGCCAACGTGTCCATTGTTAGATGGTCTAAGGTCCATTGTGTAAAATAAAAAACATATTTTTTAACGGTGATTGTGTGTCTATTTTCTTCCCACTTGCGTTATTCTCTACATGCGGAAGTGGGATCCGAGGTAACGGCATTCTTTAATAAAATGGAGGACAGGTAATAGATGATGAAGATGGAAGTGACAGATCTGATTAGGATGTGTTGTGTAGATGCTGGGCTCGACTGTGGAGGTACCACCATCTGACTCGCAAGTCCTCCCGAAGTTATTCAGGGGAGAGTAAGAGGACATCTCGCACAGCACAACCAGGTGGCCTGCCATTGCCTATATCCATCCCAAATTACCGAGCCCTATAAAAAACAGACTGGCGACGGGCAGCGGCGTCACTGGTGCAAGGGTTTCGTCACCACGCTCACCAACCCGCATGCCCAGCGTGTGTGAGTATGGGTATTTCTTCCGGGAAGACCACCAAGAGTGGCGAAATCTTGGAAAGGCCTGTCCAGCAGTGGACGAAAAAGCCTGATGGATGGTGTAGAATACAAAAACAGATTATTGAATAAAAAAATTAATTAATAGGTTTTTTTCAGGAGGGTTCCTCAATTCGAGGGGCAAACCGAAATGATCGGGAAAAGAGTACTTTCGTCTCAGGTAGCATGAATACTTTTTGGTACGTGAATACTGGTATATTTTTTATCAAACAATGTTTACAAAAGAAAAAATAACTATTGAAAATGAAGAGCAGTGTTAAATAGAAGTTCACGAGTCGATAAAGAAAATGGAGCTTACAAAATTTTCGTGCCATAATTTTTCACAGCTTTCGACGAGGATTATCTCAGTAACAATGAAGCACCTAGCCAAACGACAAAATATCGTTGGTATTCAGATTTTTGACGTGGACGTGCCTCTCTCAGCACCGTACCTTCTACAGGTCGGCCAAAAACAGCGGTAACGCCAGAAAACGTCGCTGCTGCGTGCCAAATGATACAGGAAGACCGACATGTGACATATGAGCAGATGGGACATCTGTAGGTATTGGTATGACAGCGATCCAAACTATTTTACATGATGAACAGGGTGTCAGAAAGCTGGTTTCCCGCTAGGTACCCCATAATCTCTCCGAACAGCAAAAGGCCGCTCGTGCCGATCCTGCAACGCTTCAACGGACGAAAGTCAAAAACTGTTTATAACATCGTGTCAGGAGACGAATCATGGATTTATTCATATGAGTCTGAAAGAAAACATCAATCAGTTGCTGGGGTCATCGAAGGCTAAATTAACCCAACAAAAATTGTCCGTTCTCGCAGTGTATCGAAGAGAATGGTCGCTTCCTCTATCTCTGAAATGGGGCATGTAGCCACGATTCCTTTACAGGAACGAAGAATGGTTTCCGCTGATTGGTACACAACAGTTTGTTTGCCAGAAATGATAACCGAACTTCGTAGAGATACGAGATACGTCGCATAATCCTCCATCACGACAATGCAAGCTCTCACACCGCTCGAAAAACAAGCGAATTTTTGAAGTATAAAGACATCGAATTAATTGACCACCCTCCGTACAGCCCTGATCTAAGCCCTAATGATTATTTTACATTTCCAAGAACTAAGGATTTATTGCGTGGTCAGCGGTTTGTAGACCCAGAAGAAGCAGTCGAAGCATACAAATCGGCCATTTTGACTATGTCAACTTCAGACTGGAATTACTGCTTTAATAATTGGTTTGAGAGAATCTTAAGACCATATAACACGGGACTAGGCAAGCGCACTTATCCCCCTCTGCTGTTCATGTAAGTTTGCTTGTGTGCGCGTTTTGTGTTTGTGTTGCAGCTTTTGATTTAGTGTGACATATAAATTTTTCGCAGGAGTGTGCGTGAATGAGTAAATGTGTGCTGTGCGTGTTTACCTCCCCTCCCGTGGAAAACGGGAGAATAATTTCAGTACTAAGAGTCGCGCTTTGCCAGGTCCCGTGTTAAATGGTCTAAGGAGAGAAAGCAAAAGTGCATTGATTGTAATGGAGAGTATTTCGAAAATCAATAAAAATAAATCTAGTTTTTTCCTGTATGTAGTTTTTTCTATTCCCGATCATTTCGGTTTACTCCTCGTACATAAAAAAGGAGGCGGGCTATCCATCGACCTATAAGTATCTATAGCTCGTTATGGGCCTATCATTCTTCTGAGGGGCTATCTCAGAAACAAAATAGTTTTTTTTTTTTTTCATTACATGTATATGATGTGCCAAATAACGCTTATTTATAAGTACCTAATGTAGTTTTAGAGTTACGTACCCGAATACACGACCATTTTTAGGGTTCCGTAGTCCGACAAGGAACCCTTATAGTTTCGCCATGTCCGTCTGTCCGCGGCTTAGCGCAGAGACTATTAGTACTATAAAACTGTAATTGGGCATGGATATAAATATTAATCACGCCGACAAAATGGTAAATGAAAATCTTGAAAAAAAAAATCTTTAAGGTTATCTCTCATACAAGTAAACTGGGGATGAATTTTTTTTTTCTCGTCTATCCCATAGTGTGGGGTATCGTTGGATAGGCCATTCAAAAACATTGTGGGTGTGTGAAAATCATTTTTCGATTTAGGGATCCGTTGGTGAAATATTAAGCTTTAAAGTGAAAATTTTAGTTACAGTGGGGTGTCCCGCCCACCCCTACTGGCTAAACGGTTGTTTATAGAAATGTGAAAAAATTCACAGAAGTAGTGTATATAATGAATTTAAAAGGAAAACTATCACAGCTAAGTAGGCTTTACAGGTTTACGAGTACAGGTCGCGCCAAACTTTTGGCCCCCTATAATGTATACGACCAGAAGTTTGGCGCGGTCTGTATTTGTAGACCAACTTATTACCGGGCAACTACGGAACCCTACATTGCGCGCGCCCCGATACGCACTTGGTCGGTTTTTTTAATTTGCACTTCATTTGTGTAGGTAATGAAGAGTTTGTAGTTTTTGTTCAAATTATTTAAGTCTATCTACTAACCTATTTGAATGGTACGGAACCCATAGGGCACAAGTCCTACTCACACTTGACTAGTTTTATAAAATTAATTTCCCGGTACGAAACGAACGCAAAGCAAAAGGTTGACAAAAACTAATACTTATTAACCCTATCAAATATGAATGAAAACGCTAGATAACTAATTATTCGACTAAAAAATATTCACAAATGAATAATGAATGACACACATAATCGAATGAAATCACTTGCTACATAAAATCGAGCTTATTCATCCTCTTCTGATTAATAGTAGGTATGTTATAGTTTTCACACAGTCCGAAAACTATGTTCATCATCGTTCAATAACTAAATTCTACTAACCTACTTTACGTAGAGAATTATAATAAACTAAAAATCACCATTTTTAACCGACTTCAAAAAAGAACGAGGTTCTTAATTCGCCTGTATTTTTTGTGTCTGATACTCCATATCATAACTCTGTTAATTGTTTGAAAGAGTGTGACTTTGAAAAAATATTTTTTTCTTGGAAGAGTATGATTCCAGGTACTGAGGTCAAAAAGAGTTGAACTCTCAGATCAAAATCTGAGTTGGAACACCTTTGGTACATATGTTACGGGTAATACTAGAAGATAAAGTAAACCCAGGTTTACCCGGGTAATCCTATACAAAACTTCGCCCAATATGTTTATTAACATGTCAACCTAACCCGCTCCTCCTCGCTTCGATCGTCGTCGCACCTATTTTTGACTTTTTTCCGCCTTTAACCGACTTCGGGCTTTACTCATCTACATCTACACTCTACACTATTATATAAAGAGGAAAGATTTGTTTGTTTGTATGTTTGAGGTAATCTTTGGAACAACTGAACCGATTCTAAAAATTCTTTCTTTTGTAAAAAGCTATACTATTGTTGAGTAACATAGGCCATACTTAATTTTAATACAACGATCCTGACACACCTCTTGCTAATATTAAGCTTGGAAAAGTTACCCGATTCCAAAAATGTTTTCTTTTGTAAAAGGCTACACTATTGATGAGTAACATAGGCTATATTTAATTTTAATACGACGATCCTGACACACCTCTTGCTTTTGTATGTTTGAGGTAATCTTTGGAACTACTGAACCGATTCTAAAAATTCTTTCTTCTGTAAAAAGCTTCACTGTTTTTGAGTAACTTCGGCTATATTTAATTTTAATACAACGATCCTGACACACCTCTTGCTAATATTAAGCTTGGAAAAGTTACCCGATTCCAAAAATGTTTTCTTTTGTAAAAGGCTACACTATTGATGAGTAACATAGGCTATATTTAATTTTAATACAACGATCCTGACACACCTCTTGCTTTTGTATGTTTGAGGTGATCTTTGGAACTACGAACCGATTCTAAAAATTCTTTCTTTTGTAAAAAGCTTCACTGTTTTTGAGTAACATGGGCTATATTTAATTTTAATACAACGATCCTGACGCACCTCTTCCTTTTGTATGTTTGAGGTAATCTTTGGAACTACTTAACCGATTCTAAAAATGCTTTCTTTTGTAAAAGGCTACACTATTGTTGAGTAACAAAAGCTATATTTTATTGTAATAAAAATAAGTTTTCAGTCTCAAAGTTCAATATTTGTGAATCAAGTCGGGAGAAAAAGCGCTGCTTAGCTGCTTTATGGGCGTGCGATTGGTCTTTATTAGCGCTTTGCTTAAACATGGTGTCCGTTGCATATAGTCGTTAAAAAAATCAAATTATTTTGTTTTCCTTATTTCCACGAAAATCTTTTCGACGCGGGCGGAGCCGCGGGCAAAAGCTAGTAACTCATATGCATAACACATACATCACTTGGAATTTGGCACCCATCACTTTCTTCTTCATTGTTTATGTAGCTCTAGTACTATAAATAATAGTGTTATCTCTATGGTCAAGAAAGTCAAAACGCTAAACGCTTGCGTTTTGGTTGGTCTGTTCGTTTGTTAATGTGATAGAATAATCGATATAATTTATAATTTTACAATAATTCGTGCACTTCTGAACGCGAAAATCTTAAAGTACCTAAACCTTTTGTATTTCTGAGTAAAATGCCTCGTCCGACCGTAAAACGATCCATTGTGTGGGTATTTTTTGCCTTGGCAGAAGATAAAAAGACCGTCACTTGTCTGCTATGCAAAAAGAATTACCAGAATCACGGAAATACCTCAAACCTCAAGGATCACATAAAAAGAATGCACCCTAATCAGTTCTATGCCGAAGAAGACCGACGAGCTGAAAACCAACCCAATCCAACACCATCTGCAATCCGTCAAGTACGTATTATCACAATTTACTACTATTACTCACGACGTCACGACTATTACTCACGAGCGTATTAAATTTTGACAAAGATTAAGAATTATTCTTCAACCAAATACATGGTCAATGTCATCAAATAACCTATTTGCTACTTTACATTCATTCACAGTCACATTGCCATGTGTCTGGCGCCAGCTTAAGTCGAATAACTTTTAAGAATGATCGAATAATTTATATTTATAAACGAATGATTTGTTTTGGATTCCTTGTAAAAAAAAACATTCGCAAACCAAGAACTTGTTCACTGTCGTACGTAATCGTAACCTAATCGTGGGTGCTTTTGGTGGAAAATTGTGGTTTCATAACCGCCTCCTATATTTGGATTCCTTGTAAAAAAACATTAGTTCATTCATAATCATAAACCAAGTGGTCCATTTTTGAAGTTTGTTTGTTCATTGCACAGACTTAAACAGACCAAACATTAATACTAAACGCATATAGTCGACTTGAAGCAATTTTAGCTCAGTGAGTTACGGGCTCTTTTGGATATAAATAATTCCAGACAAGATTTAAACGAGAGATTAGTTTAGGTATTATCATAAATAAATATTTTAAGCATAAGCCAGCCAAAACAACCCGCTTTTATACGTTTATTCGTACCATGTAGCTTGAATGTCGCTTGGTTTTTGTATGGAAACTTGCCAACGATATTTAATCATTATGTTAAGCATAGACATAACAGACCAAACATTAATAATAAACGCATAGAGTCGACTTGAAGCAATTTTAGCTCAGTGAGCTACGGGCTCTTTTAGATATAAATATTTCTTGTTTCCAAACAAGATATATACGAGAGATTAGTTTAGGTAGGTATTAACAAATATGTTTCAAGCATAAGCCAGCCAAAACAACCCATTTTTATATGTTTCTTCGTACCATGTAGCTTAAATGTCACTTGGTTTTTGTATTGAAACTTGCCAACGCTACTTAATCCTTAGGTTTAGTCTGTATGTCTGTGATGTTATTTCTGAATGTCTGTGGTTCATTGTCGTAATCGTAACCTAATCGTGGGTGTTTTTGGTGGAAAATTGTGGTTTCATAACCGCCAATAACAATATAGGTGTTATGAATTATGATGCTTATCGACTCGTACTTCTCAACATGTCCATTATAAATATGTAGTAGTAAGTAGTTCGTGTATATGCCTAGGTACAGTACACTTCTTCTAAGATGTCCGGATAGAGTAGATAAACATGTGATGTGCTACGACTTATCGACAAGGTACGCAACAACGACATCAAACCGCTACTACAAAAACAAAATAAAAAATACACACTCTCCGCCGGACACAATTTGCTCGCGAAAAGAAGAAAATACATACATATATATAATCTCACGCCAGTCTCCCAATGGGGTAGGCAGAGACTACAGATTTCCATATACGATCCTGACACACCTCCAGAAGAAAATAGCTTCTTTGAAAGCACGGAATTGAGTTATAATATCTAGTTCATGGTTTGCTTACGATTCTATGAAGTTTTTACTGGGAGAACCGACAACTTCCAGTGGCTTGCAGACGGAACTTAGCAAGGACCATACAAAGAAACTTTCTTATAAAACAAGCGAAGAACGTTATTGCAGTTACGTTATGATATGACTGAAGGAACCAGGGCCGGATTTAGGGGAGTGCAACCGGGGCTGAAGCCCAGGGGCCTCCACACAAGAGGGGCCTCCACAAGCTTTTAATGTTGTACACTAATTGTTTTTTCGGATAAATAACTTGCCGTATGGGTACATATTCTTAACTAACCATACATAAAATAAAAATACTGTACGTAAGTACTGAACTCTGCCCCTTTTTTCACACATGTTTTTGCTGGGATATTTTTTTTTCTGCAAATGTTAAGAAAGGTCGGTCAGTCAGTTGTCAGTTTTATACAATTTTGTTACAGGGCCTACCTATATCAAAAACTAAACTAGTTAGGAATTTGGAATTTTCTGTTTATTGTGTGCCGTAATATACTGTATTTAAACAGCAAATACTGAAAACGCTGATTTTTAGGGTTCCGTAGTCCAACAAGGAACCCTTATAGTTTCCCATGTCCGTTTGTCCCGTCCGACCGCCGCGCCGTCCGTCCGTCTATCCGCGGCTTATCTCAGAGACTATTAGTACTAGAGAAATCTGTAATTTGGCATACGTATGATCAAAACCTCTTTAAATCTCTTAAGTCTATTAACTTATTTAAATGGTACGGAACCCCCAAGGCGTGAACCCTAGGTACAGTGACGCCCACATGAAGCTAAACACTTTCAGTATAAGCTGACCTCTCTTTGAATAGGCTTCCCGTACAATGAGAGGTCAGCTTATACTCAATGTGGATAGCTTGATGTGGGCTCCACTGTACTCGCACTTGAACGGTTTTCATTAATTTTCATTCCGGACAGACAGACAGACAGACAGCGGAGGCTATGGTAATAGGGTCCCTATTATTAAGCCTCTATTACAGCCTCCGCTGTCTGTCTGTCACAGGAGTGTACAGCTTCAGCCGTAATACGTAGAAAGTTTACATTTTCACAAAATACATGTTTCCGTAGCCTCTACCACGACAAATAAGAAAACATTAAAAAAAATGAAATCTAAGGGGAGTCCCCAAACAGGAATCCTCGAAAAAGTTATTTAAACGTATTCATTTTAAGTAAAAATCATTTGTACAGTGGGGGCCACATCAAGCTATACACTTGCAGTACTATATTAGCCCCTACAGAGAAGAATATAAGATGGGTACAAAGTCCGAAGTGAGTTAAAAGAAGTTAAGAAACCTCTTTCTCTTGCTTGGATCGCTGAGTCGCTCAGACGGGCTTAAAACTAAAAAGGCAATTCATTTTTGAAAAATCAGAGTTCAAGTTATACTGGACGGAAAAGCAATTGGTACTAAACTATCGATCAGTGCCCAGTTTACGTGACCCTCCAAGGCAGCAGAGGTCTTGCTCAACTGGACGGAATCCTTATCTGTATGAAATCGTCGATCGGTGCCCAGTGTAAGTGACCCATACTAAAGTGTAACGACATCGCTATGTTGCGTTCTCCCACTAAGTCTGCCTCAGAGTCAAATATCTCTCAACTCCTTGACAATGATCCTCCTAAGACCGATGATAATCTAAGTCTCTCGAAGCGGCCTAACTTCTGTTCTACCCGAAACAAAAGAAAACGAACAGAGCAATTATATGGAGAAGAGCTTGCCGACTTCAAATCTGATATAAAAGAAATGTTGGATACGTGGATGACTCAACAGAATGAACAAATCCAAAAGATTCCACCTGCTCTATTGAAAATTCAACAAAGAAATGTAAGTATCCAAAACTCAATTAATTTTCTTACCTCTGAATATGATGATATGAAGAAAAAAGTCGATTCTTTTGAAATTGAGCGCAAAAAAGACAAGGAATACATAACACTATTAGAAGACAAAGTAGAAGAGCTTCAACGGGTTTCTCGTAAAAGATGTGCAGAGTTAAAAAACGTACCCAAGAAACCAAATGAAACTAAGGAAGATCTCATTGAAATTATGTTGAACCTCTCTAAGACCACAGGATTAGATATAAAAAGAAACGATATCAGCGACATCTATAGAACCCAGGGAAAACAAGAGGTAAATAAGCCAATAGTAACTGAATTGATATCAACATTAACGAAGAATGCACTACAATGTAAATGTAACATAACATAAATGTAAGCAAATAACATGTGCAAGTATAAGTATAAATAACATTAATAATGAAATAGACACCACATGCGTTGCAAAGTCTGTAACATACAAACCAGATTACTATACAGAAATATTAAAAAATTGTCCACCCTCTAAAACTAACATCATAACTCAAAACATCAGAAGTATTTTCAAAAATATGGATGGATTCCAAGCCATAATTTCTACTTTTGGATTAGACAGTGAGGTTTTGATACTTACAGAATGTCATTTGTCATCATTACAGAACCCACCCCAAATTATTAATTATACAATGTATCAAAGTAAAAATTTAATCAACAAAAATGACGGAGTGGTCATGTATGTCAGAAATTACTTAAAATTCACAGTCGAAGAACCAATCCTATCCGATGCTTCTTGTCTAAAACTACAAATATCGAATGATGTTATTCTGGGTATCTACCGCTCCCCCTCTAATAAAAATGCTAGCAACTTCATAGACTCTTTAGACACACTTTTAACATCTTTGACCTCCTCGTCTAATTTGATCATCAGCGGTGACATTAATATTGATATAATGTTATCAAATACGGATACTAACAGCTCTAAATACCTTAACATGCTAGCAAGCCATGGACTCCTCCCAGGTCATACATACCCTACTCATGATAAGACGTGCCTAGACCATATTATGCTAAAATCACATACTGTAGCAACTGTAACTGTATTAGGAACTTCTGTAACGGACCACCTCACTGTCATTCTAAGTCTTAATAATAATATTCCCACTAATAAATCAATGTCGTTTCGACCTAAGCTGGATTACGATAAAGCTGCAGTTGCTTTGCAAGAATCTAACCTGAATGAGATTATGGCACTCACCGATCCAAATGAAGCAGCTGATACACTTATTAAAACTATCAACAAAGTTATCGAAACAAATACGGTAATAACTAAAGTTCCTAGTAGGAAACGTATCATCCAACCGTGGATTACTTCTGGAATCCTGCGCTGCATATAAAACAGAGACCGCATGCAATACAAATTAAAGCAAACTCCTGGTGATACCATCCTACAAATAACCTACAGACGATACAGAAATTATTGCAACAACTTGATAAAAAGACTAAAATTAAACCATGAACGAAATAAATTAGAACAATCCTCTAAAAACCCCAAGTCATTATGGAAGTGTATTAAAACTGTCGCTAATATCCAAAATTCTAAAAGTTCTAATCCCGAACTATTAAACATCAAATGTTCTCCCGAAAAATCTCTGGACTTTGTTAATGATTACTTTGCCAATATAGGTAAAAACCTTGCAGACGTAATTTTAAAGACTCCCACTCAACATAACGCTGATCATTATTACATCAACATCCCTCTCCCCTAGATTCATTTGTAATTTTAGATACAGATCCTCTGGAAGTCCATACTCTGCTTATGAGCCTAAACAATGATAGTTCTGCTGGATGGGATGAAATCTCCACAAAATTTATAAAACATACAAAACATTTAATTATTCCAGTGTTGAGTTACGTGTGTAATCTATGTTTTGCTAAAGGAGTCTTCCCCAGGGTGTTTAAACGTTCTATCATACATCGTATTTACAAAGGAGGGAACAGAGATGACATTAGCAATTACAGGCCAATTTCAGTGCTCCCCATACTATCAAAAATCTTGGAAAAATTATTGAATAACAGACTCAAAAAATTCCTTAATGATAAAAATCTCATTTTTGATAACCAATTCGGATTTAGAAACGCTAAATCTACGGAAGATGCCGTTTTAGCCTTATCCGACATTATTGTTAAACATCTTGATAATAGACAAAAATGCATAGGAGTATTCTTAGACCTCAAAAAAGCTTTTGATACCGTCTCTGTTCCCATCTTTCTAAACAAACTTCATGGATTTGGTATCAGGGGCACACCTTACAACATTTTTAAGGATTTTCTTAGAGATCGTCAACGTGTCAAAGTAGGATCTTATTGTAGCACAGATACATCGGTAAATTATGGAGTACCACAGGGTAGTGTCCTCGGACCTACACTTTTTCTTATCTATATTAACGAATTATGTGAACACACTTTGAAGAACTGTGACATATTTTCCTATGCGGACGACACTGCCTTGATTTTTCACGGTAAAACGTGGCAAGAAGTACATGAACATACCAAGAATGGTCTTCGTTATATTTCTACTTGGTTAGGTTGTAATTTACTTACGCTTAATGTATCAAAAACAAAATATTTGGCGTTTGCTATCTTAAAAAATTTCAAGCCTCCAAAATCCTTTACGATAAAACTGCATTCCTGTATCAACTAAGCTAGTTGTACATACATGTCCTCACATTGCTAGAGAAGAAAGTATAAAATATCTTGGTGTTATACTGGACGACAAACTAAATTGGTATTTGCATATTAAATATCTTACTCAAAGAATAATAAAATTAATCTTCATTTTTAAAAAGCTAAGAGCAATAGCGCACTAGCGACCTGGCCGCGCGGCCCGGCCGCAAGGGTCGCGATTTGCAATGCGGCCAAAACCACGGCTAGAATCGTCAGTTACGAATACAGCGCGCTTCAAAATGGACGTTGAGAAAATAGCAGTGCTTATGTATCTTTCAAGTAAGAAGCGAAAAAACAAAAGGAAAAAGTATTGGGTTCATCCATTGCTACGTGAAATGTGTACAAAGGGATTATTTCATACTTACTTCACCGACCTTCAGCAATACGATTACAAGTTCTTTAATTATTTGCGTATGAGCAAGTCTTCGTTTGAAGAACTGTTAAGAAAACTAAGTCGATCAATCAAAAATACTTCTATGATCTCTTCCCGCATCATTCTTTTTACATCTCGGTTGGCGTAGTCTTCACACGACATATCCTACAACGCCTTCCTCGTCTCAATCTCCGATTAAATCTTTCTGTGTCGAACGACATCGCGATGAGCACAACACGCTGTAGTTCCGGCCGCCGCGGCTAGTGCGCGCACATTGGTATTTTACCTACAATGCAAGTGATCCCAGTGGCCGCAGCGGCCAGCGACTGAACGCTGGTCGCAAATATGTCGCTTCGATCTCGTTGACCGCCGCGGCTCGGTGGGGCCGCTGGCCGCGCGCGGCGAGGTGCGCGTGCTCCATGGCGTTTTCATACTAATGTATGTATCTCGCTGGCCGCTGCGACCAAGCCGCTAGTGCGCTATTACTCTAAGGCGTGTCGCTCGCTTAAAATTACTGATGTCCATCTACTTCGCTTTGGCTAGGTCTGTACTTACGTATTGTATCCCCGTGTGGGGCGGAGCATGTAAGACCAAAATTATTGAATTAGAAAGAGCACAGAGATCGTTGCTTAAAGTTATGTTTTTTAAACCCTTTCGATTCCCGACTTACAATCTCTACACTACTTAAGAACTACTCACAGTACGACAACTATATATACAAAGATCAATTATCATAAGACATCGTAACCTACTCTTTAATCCTCATGTTATGAATCGGAGAAGACATGATATAGTCATGCATAACGTAACCTGTAATATAGTTTTTGCAAGCAGGCACTTTCAAATATCTTCTTCCCGTTTATACATTAACATAAATAAAATTTTAAATATCTATCCCATTGCACTCCATGAGTGTAAAACTAAAATTAAATACTGGCTTAAAAGTTTAGATTACGAAATGACCGAAAGCTTGAGGTTAAACATTATACATAAGCACCCTACTTCCATACACCCTCACACACACAAACACTCTCACTACACACCCTCCCTAGTAGTAAACTGATCCCAAGACCTTGGTCGTAGGGCTAGGGATACACACACACTTAACAAAAACACACATCTCAAACCCACACACTCACACACATTTTTAAACTAATATTAAAAATATAAATATACATTTTAAATTCATTACTAACATAATTGTTAGTTTGTATTCAAAATCTACCTATACAAAATTAACTTGTTCTCAGTCTAATACTATAGTCTCTTTAAAAATCAATTGCAATTATTTTTTTTCTAAGTTAATGCTAAATTTACTAGTTATTGTTATATTTAATGTACCTAGTTTTTAGCATTGAGAAACTGTTAAAAGCAATTCCAAGAGGAAGTGCGGGGTTCCTGTTCTCGTAATTAACACGGGGCCCCGACGTTAATATTGTTTTATGTGGTTGACGCAAGACCGCCGCGCGCCGGCCGACGCCGACGGAGAGCCCGCCGGCCGACGACGCTCAGTGAGCACAATCGTGTCGCTTACCTCCATTACACAAAATAAAATAATTTAAGAACGATCGCCGCTGGCAGATAAACCGATTAGGTTTCCGACAGCGGCTATATAGCACAAAATGTTAATTAAGAAAACGATAAATAAATAAACTAAAAAAAAAAAAAAATGTATGTAATCTTGATGAATAAAACTTATTTTATTTTTATTTATTTAAAGATTTAATTCAATGTTTTCAATAACTAAATACTAATCGTACAATAACCATCACAACTACAATAAACATGCCCATTTCACACAAGCACATATCCGCATCACTACACACACACCCTGATGTACATTTTTGTCACACCTTTCATTCATCCAAAACTACTATGTTTTTATAGTGAATAATAAATTAGGTTTATTCTTATTCTTATAAGACTTACAAATAACATTTACAAAGTGTAAATCCATTGAAAGAGCGGGTCTCTCCTAATACAGGACAATAAGACTTAATAGGGGAGTCCCAACCCCCATAATGTTATCCCCACAGATATAGATCCCAAATAGATGCCGCGAGTGTATGTACTTCGCGTGCCCAATTGCGCGCCAAAAGGGAGAGCATTGCTCTTCCTTCACAGATATTGACTCCTCCAACTTTGACTCTTATGTTTTATGACTTAAGTCTTACAATCCCTTCTAAGATTCAAACCGCTGTCAACCAATTTCATTGTAAAATGTGACACGCTTGATTTTAATAGAGTTTGATGCACTTGCGTCATCTATTTAGATCTATATCTGTGGTTATCCCTGTAATTTAAATAAAGAATTTGTTGTTGTTGATTAGGCAACTGCCTAGGGGCCCCTCGCGTAACATGCCGCTCAATTTATTTCCTAGTAGAGAGATGTCGATCTTAAATCGATTAATTCGAAGATCGATTAATTGTGGCCATGAAAATCGATTTTAGATCGATTTTTTCGAGGTGATTTGATCTTTGAATCGATCCATACAACCGCAGAATCGTGGACACAATTTTTTGCGGTTTCACGGAAAATCTGGCTTACAAATCACATACAATTAAAAAGAGTACCTACGTTTTATTACGTTTCTGGCAAGTATTTGATTTCAAAATTAATATATCACTAATAGCTTACATTTGAACATAGGAAGTTGGAGGGTAATTGAGACTCAGAAATATTGTTACATAATATCATAATAATAATGTTATTTAAGTGCATTGTAAGTTACTTTGGCAATAAGACTATAACAAATATTTTAATTAACGTTTTATTTATGAGAAATTAACTAACGCTACTTACAATAAACTCAGAAAAAATTAACGCTTATGAATTTTTCCTAGATTGACAACATAAAAAAAATTAATTAACGTTAATTGTGTAAATTTCTGTTCCAATTTTGAATCGATTTTTGTGAATCGATCTTTTCTGTACCGATTTTTTTGGTTCGATTTTTTCACCTCGATTTGAAATCGATTAAAAATCGATCTTTTTTAGAAGGAATCGACATCCCTATTCCTAGGAATACGAAAGATCGATGTGGCAACAGCTGCTTCAAGTTTCTCCAAATTAACGGGAGCTGTGAGAACCGTTGCATCGCAAGGTGGCTTGAGGTCTGAATAATCTGGCGCTCGTCACCCGTTTTGCCTCGCCCCTTGTCTCGCGCGCTCGTGCCGCGTGCCTCAGTCTGAGTCAAGCTGCTTGCCTCGGTCGTTGTGTGAGCAACATAGAGATGGATACACAAGTACATTTGATTCAATTATACAGCTTATACCCGACCATTTGGGATTCCCAGCATGCGGACCACTACAAAAAAAATAAAAGGGATGAATGCTGGAACAAAATAGCAGAGAAAGCTGGGCTTCCAGTGGAAGTTGTGAAGAAGAAAATTACCTCTTTGGCCGGCACATTTCGTAGCGAGAGGTCAAGAGCAAAACAGAGTCTCCTTTCGGGTAATTTTGTTATTACTTTCCATTGATGAGAGGTCAATGTTACTTTCACAATATTCGTGAGGACCGGGTGTACAAAAGATATGTTTGTTTCGTAATTAAGTAGTTGGTAATGTAGGTATTTAACTATTGTTTTCAGGAGCTAAACGTGTTTATCAATCCGGATGGTTTGGCTATGAGCATTTTCAAAAATTCATGCCTGATAAACGTGCAACTTCTAGCAATAAGGTAAGTACAGAGCAGTCGCCTGCTGCTCCGCCCGCGTTTTTTTCAATCTCTGCTCCGTTTTCGGCTTCAGCTTTATTTTATGAAATGAAATAAATACTTTATTTCTGCAATATACCTAGGTACCAACCAACATAAATACACTTATGAACAAACCTTATTTAGGTATACCTAATAAAATAACCTTAATGCTGACCAGCCTCACTTCGATAAAAAAAACAATTTGGCCAAGTGCGAGTCAGACTCGCGCACAAAGGGTTCTTTACCATCAAACATATAATACTGGTCTTGTATGGAACCCTTATAAAACATACGTCATATCAACAATATCGATGCTATAGCATAGACAAATTTACGAATTGTTCATCCATGGCTATAGTATCATTAGTGGCAATAATAGTATCTAATACATATCCTGTGAAAATTTCAACTACCTATCACGGCTGAAGTTTTAGACTCCTGTGACAGACGGACGGACAGACAGATGGACAGCGGAGTCTTAGTAATAGGGTCACGTTGGTTACCCTTTGGGTACGGAACCCTAAAAACCGCATCAAATCCGTTGAGTGGTTCTCGAGTTGGGACATACACATGCAGATAACAGACAGAGAAAAATTGAGGTTTTGGCCCTACTACAGTACTAATAACCCATGTTTATTTAAAATCGCAATATTCGTACCGTGCGTGCATGTTTGTTTATAAGGTGAGTCAGGGCAAGCGCGCCTACGGGGTAAGTGCACCACTGTAAAATCTCAAAAACTACTGATATGAGACTCTAAACGACAGTTGACATCCATGTAACAAAGTAGAACGAAGTTCTGGGTTTCAAT
Source organism: Ypsolopha scabrella (assembly GCA_910592155.1). Taxonomy (NCBI): domain Eukaryota; kingdom Metazoa; phylum Arthropoda; class Insecta; order Lepidoptera; family Ypsolophidae; genus Ypsolopha; species Ypsolopha scabrella. The sequence goes on from OU342987.1 coordinate 15,332,366, forward strand.
CACAGGTGGCTCTGGCCTCTTTAACTTGAGATAGGAGATGATAGCGTGTTAAAAATCGAGAAATATCTCACAATATTCACATTGTTTCGATAAAGAAATGAGAAGAGTGTACAATTTAGAAGATTTACTTTTATAATTAATGATTTTCTAAGCAATTGTAAATCTTCACCTCAAAATTGTCGAGAGTGGTAAGTACGCCTAAGTACTAGAACCAAACTTGGTCGTATGGCGCAGTTTCCCTAAGGCAGAAATTACCAACCATTAGGGAGCAGATAATTTTCTTTGGTAAATTTACTTCCTATACAAGGTGACATTAATTTATTCAGCCCAATTCAAACTGAGGGCTTGAAAAGTAAGTGACCAGTATCACGGCTCGATAACACTTTTTACTAATTTCATAAAATTAAATGTTGACCTCCCATACTAATTGACTCGGGATTGGCCATGCGTATATATATAGGGAGCACAAGGTATTGTATTGAAGGTTATTGCTCTGATACCTTGTTCCTGATTTCTTACCGAATCTTCAGTATAAATTTGACTACATAAATTTCATTTATGTACATAAATCAAGTTCAGTTAATAGAGAAGCCAAAGTGGGTACCCTTCCTTTTTTATTTGGTCTTTTTTAAGAGATATCTATTTTGTATAAGGTTAACGAAGACTTTTTCGACTGACTGCTATTATTAAGTTCTGGATATTAATAAAAAATTGTTTTCTTCGTTTTGTTTTGATGCTTACTTAAAAAACATAATTATTGCCTGAATTAAACGTTTTTGTTTTATTATTGTAACTTGTCATAATTTAGGGTTAAAAGTTCTTTTACACCTACATTAAAGCTTTTATCAAAAGTTAAAAAAGCCTAGGTAATACAATTGCTGAGAATCCCTGATTAGAAATATATGGCGCACTTGCCCCAAATTTCATTTAAAAGCCGCAGCTCCTTTGTTATTGCCATTTACGAAAAATAGATAAAATATTTTGTTGTAGATTTTCTTTAACTTGAATGAAATGTTTTTCTGCAACGCATTACTTTTGGGGGTTTATTTCATGTAGGCTCACTTGCCCCATTTTGTGAGGCCATGTTTTTTAATTTTTAGGAAAATATCATAAATTTATCAGTAGATTTACGGAATCAAAGTAACACTGTAATCTCAAAATACCAAATATTGTAAATTTTATAAATTTACATGTGCAAGTCATAATATTATATATATATATATATATATATATCTAATATACATCCCTATATTGTGTCGAATTCATCTATGAAAAAAGTATGTTTTGTAATTATGTTTTGTAATTATGTAAAGTAATTATTGCCTGAATTAAAAGTTTTTGTCCTATTATTGTAACTTGTCATAATTTAGGGTTAAAAGTTCTTTTACACCTACATTAAAGCTTTTATCAAAAGTTAAAAAAGCCTAGGTAATACAATTGTTGAGAATCCCTGATTAGAAATATATGGCGCACTTGCCCCAAATTTCATTTAAAAGCCGCAGCTCCTTTGTTATTGCCATTTACGAAAAATAGATAAAATATTTTGTTGTAGATTTTCTTTAACTTGAATGAAATGTTTTTCTGCAACGCATTACTTTTGGGGGTTTATTTCATGTAGGCTCACTTGCCCCATTTTGTGAGGCCATGTTTTTTAATTTTTAGGAAAATATCATAAATTTATCAGTAGATTCACGGAATCAAAGTAACACTGTAATCTCAAAATACCAAATATTGTAAATTTTATAAATTTACATGTGCAAGTCATAATATTATATATATATATATATATATATATATTTACATCCTATAAGCAATCAAACGTCCCCTGAAGAAAAAAGTGCATTCAAAGTGGCGTCCCCCGGCATTTGGCGTCCACATACCGGACGCCAGTTTGTTTGAACCGTTCACTTAGGCCCTTGTGGTCCTAGGAGCTTGTAGGCCAAAAATAGGTGGAATTCAAAAAAGCGGCACAACGACTGAAAAAATATATTCATTCGTTCCGACCGATCCCGCAGCAACCGTATGGCGCTCCTGTCGCGCGTATATTCTCAGGAGTATATCGCGTGCACATCGCAGACAGTGGATAGCGTATTTGGCGTCCACCAATGCGACGTTGCCAGCTTGGTAGATAAATTAAATTTTGTAATAAATAAGTTCCTTAATCTTTATTTGTTGTTATTTTTTACTTTCACACCTCTTTAAAGGAGCCATGTCAGAGTCCTTGGCCGGTTCTATAGCCCTGACATCACGGTTTACGGGGTCGATTATTCTACTAGGTAATATTATAAACACGAAATTTGTGACTAGATATGAGGGAGCGTTCGGACGAAACCGTTGCTACGCATGGACCCGGCTCGTCACCGCCCGGTTTTAATTTTGTATGGGTTCTTTGTATGGGTGTGTAGGAATGGTTGTGTGAACGCGCTTCCGTTTTCTAAGCATGTTAGACAGAGACAGTCTATTTGTTAATCATGAAACCCTTTTATGCAAATTGGATCACTATGGAGTTAGGGTTAAATCTTTGGCGTTGCTAAAGTCATACCTTAGTGACCGAATTCAAAAGGTAGACATTAACAGAGTAAGATCAACTGGAGCATTGGTTACAATGGGTGTTCCGCAGGGCTCCATATTGGGGCCCTTATTGTTCTTAATATACATAAATGACCTTCCTTATTTAGTTAAAGACTTATCTGAAATAGTGCTATTCGCAGACGACACGTCACTTATTTTTAAAGTTAATAGACATAAATATATACTTGATGACGCGAATGCAACTTTGTCTATGATTCTTAATTGGTTTACTGCTAATAATTTAGTTTTAAATGGAAAAAAGACAAAATGTATAAAATTCACATTACCAAATGTTGTTCAAGTAGATGCTGATCTACTTTTGCAAGGGTCCAAGCTAGAGTTAGTCAACAAAACGAAGTTTTTAGGCATTACTATAGACTCTCGTCTTCAGTGGGGTCCCCACATAGAAGGCCTTTGTGGTAGACTTAGTTCAGCCGCATACGCTGTTAGACGAATGAGGCAAATCACTGATGAGGATACTGCTAGGTTGGTGTACTTCAGTTATTTTCACAGCATTATGTCATATGAATAAATTATACACAAATTCTTGTACTTTTGTGTATAATTTATTCAAGATGATATTCCACCAAGAACCATCAATCGAATCCATCCAATATTATGTCATATGGTATGTTGCTGTGGGGTAGATCCGCGGATATAAACGCAGTTTTTGTTTTGCAAAAGAGAGCTATTCGGGCTATTTATAATATGAAGCACCAGGATTCATTAAGAAACAAATTTAAAGAAATTAATATTTTAACGGTTCCTTGTGAATTTATTTATCAAGTAATTAGATATATCAGAAAAAATATCGATACTTTCCCGAGGCTCGGTGAGCATCACTCTATAGAAACAAGGAAGAAACATAAACTGGCTTTTCCAAAAATTAGACTTTCAAAGGTAGGCACCTCTTTTGTAGGACATGGTATAAGATTTTACAATAAACTTCCAAATGAGGTCCTTAGTTTTTCAGAAAATAAGTTTAAATTATATATTAAGCAGGGACTCTTGAGAAAAGCATATTATAAAATCAATGACTATTTGAACGATAGTGATGCGTGGTGTCATGAGAACCTTAGCCATAATAATACTGCTGGTTTATTTTCTAACTGATTTATAATTTGGTTGTTCATATTGTTTGTTCTCTTATAGACTAATATTTATATATATATATATTTTTTTTTGACATTTCTGTTTGCATTTTGACAGGAACATTATACAACTTAGCGTTTATTAGTAGATAAGTTAACTGTGAAGAGTGATTAATTATACGGGACAGGCAGATGATATTTAATTTAGTATTTTAACCTTCTATCTCATTGACAGGTAGACAAATATATATTTTTTTTCCTCATGACATAATTTCCTGTTGTCTTGTATTTTTTTTCCCTTAACCTGATGTTTAATACTTTGTTTAGTACAATAAATTTACATAGGTTAAAAATATTGTAATGGCATAAGCCATAAAACATGATAAAAAAGAGATGAGCTTGCTAAGTTTCTTGCCCTTCTTCTTAGCAAGACTAATCAAATGGGCGGATTTAGGCATTATATCTATTTATAGTTTATTTATCTATGAAATTATTTACTCATTGCATTATGTAGGCATATACTATATTTTAATATTTTACTTATGTTAGTATATATTTGGTTAGGCATTACCTATATTTATTTTAATTTATAGTCTATTTAGTTTATTTATCAACTTATTTATTCATTATGCATTATGTACCTATATTTATTACTCTTACTCGAATATTCCTTTATTTTATGCAGGTGTACAATTTTATTAGCCCAACTTGAATATAGATTTTATTTATTTCCCGAATTATATTTGTTTTATCATATTGTATTGCTTTTGTATACATTAGATTTGACATGTAAAAAGTATACAGTATGTACCTATTTTACAAATAAACTATTTGAATTTGAATTAGGAGTGTTTATTGACGAGTTCTGGTTTGTATGTATGTAAGTATAGGTACTGCGAAAGCTGCATTTATTTGTTTGTATGTTTGTGTATACCAATACCGATACTGGTACAATACCTATACTAATAACACAATGTAATGACTCAAATGTGTCAGGCAATTGTGATCTTTAAGGTGGTAAAAATTTTCTGGTATCGTCATGTACAAGTTGTCGTGCTGTCGACTGTACATTGACTTACCACTTTTATTTAAAGTTAAAAGTTGTACGCAAAGATCCCTGCCCCAAATATTCTACAAATATGGGATGTACAGTCGACAGCACGAAAACCCTTACACGCTTGCACTCTACCCCGTTACGTTACGGGCGACTTTGCAACGAAAATGTACAGTCTCACGTGCTGTCGACTGTACAAGCAGTATTTAGAAAGGGAAAAGTCTATTGCACTTTCTTAGATTTAAAAAAGGCTTGCATCAAGTAACCTGGTTCGCCACAATACCTCCTACCTATGTCACCTATCAACACAATCGGTACATTATATAAAAAGGTCGAAACCTACGGAGGCGGTAAAGGCGGAAATCGGCCCGATAGTCGTCCGTCACCGAAGCCAGCGATCGCGCCGCGCCCGCTAAGTAACAGATTTCATTCAAACCCTAACATTACAAAATATTTGTCCGCCAAGCTTAAAACTGGCAACGTCGCATTTATGCACAAGGTCATCGGACGTAAGAAAGTTGGTACCATGGTCTGTATGTTGAGGAAGCCAAGAGTACACCAGAACCAATCGGAGTTCAAAAATGTTTGTGCCCGACTGCAAGAAGAATATCGTGGAAAACAGCATTATCGAAAAATAATGTACACCACGCCGTACGAAATTAAAAAACTAAGCAACATTCACAGAGAAATGTAAAAAAATGTCAGCGGAACTGGGGGACGCCGTAATGATGCGCAACGTGCATGACGCCAAAAGTGCTCCAGGATGTAAATATATATATATATATATATATATATATATATATATATCTAATATACATCCCTATATTGTGTCGAATTCATCTATGAAAAAAGTATGGCGCACTTGCCCCCACTCACCTTAGATGTCGTAAAATGTTGACGAGTCAGTATAAAAGTAGGTAGACAACGCCAGTAAAGCGGCGGCGCAAGTGTTTCTTGATTTAAAATATTATGATACAGCATGGATACAACGTTTAAAAGCTGTAGAATGAAATACAGCGCTTGCCCAATAGTTACGCTTAGCATAAGTCTTCTAAACTCGGTGTACCGAGATCTCGCATAATTTATAATCCCGCCCGGAGCGGGTTTTTTGGGACTCCAAAACGTCATAGAACTGTTCTCTCGTGACTCGTGACTACTCACGAGCGCTGCGCGCTGCGTTGTAGATAGCTAGGTATAGGTAGACGAGTTGCCGCGAGAAAACACGGTACGCCGCGCGCATCGGCTGCTGAGACACGAACGCCATTGTTATTGTTTACTGTGAAAATTTAGTTCTGTTTAATAGTTGAGTAATATATTTATTCAATTAACCTCGATTTGCTTATAGTTATTGAACTAAATACAAAATTATAACTAAATAACAGTTCGAAAATGTCCGATTCAAGTGCAGTGCAGTATAAAACATTTTCTTCGACGACTAATAAAGTCTGGCAATATTTTCTTAGGTCTAACGATAGTTTAACTGCGAAGTGCAATTTGTGCCAGGCAATTCTCAAGACCACTGGGAGATCAACGAAAGGACTACATGTTCATTTAAGATCAAGACATGGTATTGAAGTAGAGAAATTAATTAATGTAAGTGGAGAAAGTTTCAGCAGTGTACTAGTTTTTATACGACAACTACTGGTGGTGACAATTAAACTAAAACTTATTCTTAGATTGTCTTAATTGGGTCATGTTTTGGTATTTATTTAATTAATGTTTTTGATGAAAATTTAACATACTAATCAAGGCATGTAATTCCAGATATTTTGTAGCTTATCGTTTACGCAATATATTTTCAATTTTTTTACTGAATTAAGCCGGCCCTCGATTGTGAGGTCACCAGCATTTATAGCCCCCTGGAGCAGTTTTGATCATAAGCAGGCATGATCCCGATATTTAATTATAATCTAGTACCATGTCAGCTCACGTGAGTTTTGATAATATTATAGGTAGGATCCCGTTATACCGAGATCCCGAAAAATTGGTTTCCACCTATTCTCGGTATACCGAGATCCCACAACGGTCACGGGATTGAATACTAGACTTAGGATATATTTTAAAATTATACAATGACGACTTTTTTACTTGTTTATTATTAGTGAAGATGCCCACGACCTTATGTAGATATAAACTCGCACTGAGTCACTGAGTCTCTAGTATGAATTTGGCTATATTAACGAAAGTCACCATAACTATTCGCATTTGTCGACTTTTACTTCGATCAGTTTACGCTCCGTCCAAAACACAAAAATACGTTCAGTTGATGATTTTTGATTCTAGAAAACCATGAATTAGTTTATTAGATGCGTTCCACTCGCACCTCGCCGGTTTTTTCTTTCAGCTTTTTACACTTGGCGGTGATAAATATCTCTATTTTTATTTCCCAAAATTTTCAATACTTCCTTAACTCTGCCTCCAATAAGTCTTTTTTTTTTCAATCTTTGGTACCTTTAACAAGGGATCACGATGGGACTTTCTGTTAGGAACCCAATACTGCTTTTTGCCTTTTAATAAAATCGTAAATAATTGGGATTTTACCTACACAACTTAAAAATCTCGATGAGATACATCACTAAACTATTAGTTCAAACCATAGATTTAGTATATAAGGTCCTACTATAATAAGTGAAAATAATTTTAGGGTAGCTCATGTATCGTTAACTGATTACAAAAAAGAAAAAAATTTTTTTTTGCTGTATTAATTTTTCCACTTCCCGGTACAAAGTGGTTCAATCAAATAGCTGACTGGTTTTTTCTATGGAAAGATGAAATAAGTTCGCGCGAAAAAAAATATTTTCGTTGGAAAGTGCTCTATAGGGATACTCGATACTCCGGGATCTTCGACAATTTTATCGAAGCTGAAATATGAATGCTGAATCATCTCTTGAATTTCTTTCACTTTAAATTGTAGGACCTTGTAAAGGGTGTAGAGTGCGACCATTAAATAAAACCACATACTTACTTACTCTACTGATCATACTGAACAACTATTTGAGAAAAAAAAAACGCGCAAATCTCCAGGGAAAAAGATATTCAAAGACTTTATCTCGTAGGAGGAAGGTCTATTTTAGAACGCTGCACCGGAACAGCTGTTTCACGGACTGCGACGCTCTCTAAACTCGCCCGTATGTCGGTGCGTTAGGGTTCACGCATTTTTGTTTGGAACTCAATTATTTCCTAAACTAAGGGTGTCCGCGGGTAAGATTCTTGGGAAAAGTGGTTCAGTAGGGTCGGTAGAATATGTGATTTCATTTAATGGTAGCAGTCTATTTACACCCGGTATATTGCGACCGAAACTTTGTTTGAACTTTCAAATGCATAGAAGAGGTTGAAAACACTGAACATTGATTCTAAGAGGTACCTAGTCATGTCAGTGTCACAACCTCAGAGTATACGAGTTGTAAACTCTACACAACTCTACACAACTCTACACACGTGTCATACTTATAAAAGTATCGTGATTGGCTAGAAATTACGTCACACGTCTCGTTTGATAATAAGAAGAAGTCTGGACGGCAATTCTCGCAAAATTTTTCACATGCTTTGCTTTTCATACGCGTCTGTTTATCGCGTCATAAATGCCGTGTGATGATAATTCTATTGAGTGTAACTCCTAAAAAGACACGTCGAACATGTTATGAATACGGACAAAAGGTTTATATTTTAAAAGCTTTATACGTTTCTTATAAAAGTCACCCGCCTTTGGCCTTCTTCGCAAATTGTCGCATGTGTTAGAATTGCCATATTGTGTCTCAAAATTCACACGAATGATTGATGACGGAAATGATTCGATCGAACGTTCAATTGAGCCGAGCGAACGAGAGAAAGAGCCGGTTGACCACGTGACTTCTCGCCTCGCTGTATTGTGCGACGAAGACAACAAGACCGAACATTATATGAACTATTATGCTCTTTATGTCTTGGGAATAAAGTTACTATTTGTGAACTTCGCAGTTTAATATGTTTTGTCATGTATACGTATGATTGTATGATGCCGAAAACGAAATAGGTATTTATTTATCTCAGTATAGACGGTGACGGACGCGCACGCGGTGCCTTGCGGTCACTTACAAGCTTCCTGACGATCACTCACTGTGAACATAAGAACCGTTTCACATGCTTTTATCGTTGTCAGTTGTTACTAATACCTCTATACTACACGAAAACTTTTTAAAAAAAGTTTAATGCTTCAAACTAGTGGTAACAGAGATTTGTATTTACATGTTTGTTGATATTTAATAAATAATATAAAGCGGTATTAGTGAACTAAATAACTGTAACAAAGTGCATGCCGCTTGGCTAATATTAAAAACACGTAAACTAAATTGTCCACTTTAACTATAGGTTTGCAATGTCGACTAATTTGTCAAGAAAACGAAGTGAGGTGTGGATGCATTTTACTGTGGTATCTGAAAACAGAGCCAAGTGTAGCTATTGTTTAAATACCATCAGTTTTGGCGGTGGTGCTACCGGTAATTTGCTGCGCCATTTAAATGCCAAGCATCCCACTACGGTACTCGCGCAGAAAGCTAGTTCCCGACAAGTAAGTAGAGCCAATGTATCGATTGAACGGGTCGAAAGAACCGGGTCGTTGTCTCGCTCGACAGGTTACTATTGATTCGTATCTTTATGATTGAACGAAAGACACATTTATCGAGACACGAGTTATACCTATAGTGCTTTTCTTTCTTAAACCATTGTGAGGAAATGAAAATTAAACTTGTTTAATCTTTTCCTTGGACCTGAAGGTTTTTATGACCGAATTTATTAAGCGGTTATTTGACTCGGTTATTTTATTAAGGTGTTATTTTTCTAAGCCACTCAATAATATAGCAAATCGACTTGACAAGCTAGCCAGGCCAGGCAGGCAGGCAGAGAGGCCCAGAGGCAGTAGTCAAGTCAGTCTGTCTGTCTGTTCTGTTGGCTGAGACGTGACGTTGTGCTGCTAAAAAGTAGGCGCGTCGTAAAAAAAATGACAAACTGGGAGCAAAAAAAGTGTCGCCGCGCGTGGGTGTTTTTTATGAAAACAAAAGATGATAGCTGGGCCATTTCAAAAAAATGCACCCTGAAAGATGGAAAAATAAATATGTGTTGATAAAGTTTAAATTTCCCTTACAAATACCTTCTAAATTTAATAGGTAGGTACCTACATTTTAAATTTAAGGTTCACAAAAAGATTTTTTTTTTTTTTATTGCCAAGTATTTTTGTTTTCGTTATTTGTATTTTTGTTAAGTTAGGCAGAGCAACGTCGTCTATTTTGTCACAAAATAAAAATATTTATAAATTAAACAAAGTCCATTAGAAATAAATAAAGACATTTAACATCTCAATAAAACAAAATGTAAAACCAAAACAATAAAACTTTAGTTATTTAGATATTTCCTATTTGCTCTTGTTACATTGCGCGCCAGTGTAATGTTCTGAGAAAAGTGGTCTTGGAAGATGATGAATACGAGTAACCAAACCATCAACCATTAAATTTAGCGAATAATGAAAATTAACTATGATATTTAATAAATAAAATTAACATTACAATATCGAATAAAAATATCTTATCAACTTCTCCGACGGAAAATTGGCAACGTCGTCGCGTCGAACAATGCGCTTTCTCGCTCTTTTGGGTCGGAATTCGCCAACGGCGCGGGGCATCCAGATGTTTAGTGGGGACCAAATAATTAAAAATATTCATTCCGTAACTCGTATTCAATTGTACGCTTTATCTCTCTTACGATAAAACACATTTACTGTTGGTGATATTTCATTCTAAACAAACTCAAACTGAACTGATATTTTAACAACAAATATTTCGGTTACTGATTGGTTTGGTTAGTTTCGTTGTGTTACTTGTATCGCGTTGTTGAAGTTGTTTTACAAAATGCCGAGACGAAATACTGATATTGGATGGATTCGATTGATGGTTCTTGGTGGAATATCATCTTGAATAAATTATACACAAATTCTTGTACTTTTATTCCACATATATACATATACTGATACTTGGAATCATTTCGATAGGCGTGTGGGATTGGAAAAAATCGCAACTTGCAACTATTGTAAAAAAGACCTTTCTTACAAAGGTACTACCACTAATCTGAAGACACACTTAAGATTGAAGCACCTGAGTGTCTATTCAAATTTAATACAGAGTGCATCTGGTGGAATAAGAACAAGTGAAGGTGATGGTGCGGTAAGTGGCCGACTTATTAAGAAGTCAGTATTAGGAATCTCTTATAAAATTATGCATTATTACTATTAACGTCACGCTCAAGAACCCGAGAGGGTGTAGTATAATACTGTCAAAAAAGTGTTGAAATGAATACTGAAGAAACTATTTTTCTTTCGCCTGGTTACACCAAACAAATAAGTACAATATCTGTTGAATCGAGTTAACCGCGTTGTTATTTCATCAATATATGTATTACCTAAATTATACTACTATAACGTTTAAAGTTCATTAAAGTTTAATTTTCATTTCAACACTTTTTTGACAGACTATACCTACCTACTATACCTACCTACCTACCCTAGAATTATTTTCACTTATTATTGTAGGACCTTATAAGTATATCACTTTTCACTCTTAACTTAATACGATTTTAAATTACGAATTTACGATTAATTGCATTTTACTGCATCCAATAAAATCACAAAGATAATCCTAAACTATGATGTAAATACTTACGTTATATTAGGTTTCAATAAAACGTATACCAAAATGAACTTCGTAAGAAATGTGATATAAAACGGCTGTCATATTTAAAATACTTTCTCTTGATTTCAAAATAATTAATAAAAACAACTTGAAATCGCGATTTTCTGAGCGGCCCGCTCCTACTGAGCAGGATAGAAAAGTATAAAATAAAAGCGTTGGGGCAGGACAGACATCTTTGGATAACTTCGCCTTAAGCCCTCTCTCCCCCTATCTGCCCGCCCCCCTGTGTCCCCTTAGCTCAGCCAAATATAAATAAAATGTTGTCTCACTCGCTTGAATATTTCGATTAGGGATGAGCGTTTCGAAACGTAAACAGTTTTTAAGTCTATTTATTATACATAGGTATCAATAAATTGTTGTGCGAACGTGAAACTAGGTCGCGCGAAAACGAATGGGAACAACTGTATGTATTTTGCGTACATACAATGAGAGAATAAATAAATAGCGACAATCGAATACAATAGGTACTCAATTACTCAGTACTGAAATAAAACGCCGAAATCAACCGAACCACACCGACCGAGAGAAGGAGGGCGAGCAATACACAGGTGCGTGGCATTCACCGAAATTCCAAGAAATTCTAGACTTTCAACTTTATTACTTTTGGAATATGAATGTTTTTTTTTACATTTATTTGTCTTTATATAATACCTGATATTTTGGGTTTAAATTTAAAAAAGAAATAAAAAGTTTTTGTAGCCGTCAGAGGACATCTCGCTCATACCCACTCGTCTGAAGTGAGTGTCTGTACATGGCAGAACGAGATAGAACTGTGTCAGCGAGCGAGGTTATCCTCTCGTGTCGTAACGTAACGGCTGGCGAACGACGATCCTATTTTTTAAATTTAGTTTTGTCGGAACCACCGCGCGCAAGTCGAGTATAACGTAATCAACGAACTATTTGTTGATCTTAATCTTATTAATCACGCAGTGTTCTTAAAAGCTTTCGTTTCTAACTTTCAAAAATGTCTCGTATAAATTCTAGTGTACTGTGGGACTATTTTGTTAAGACGGATGCCGTCGAGAAAAAGGCAAAATGTCGTATTTGTAGCGACGCTTATAGCTACAAATCATCAACAGGGAACTTAAAGACGCATTTACGCAAGAAGCATTCAGATGCATATGCTAAAGTAGAAACCGCACAACAAGAAGTTAGATTGGCAACAAAAGAGGTATGTTTATTATTTTTTTCTAGTACAACAACGTTTCAAAATCGTCGCAGTAACGCATAGATAAATAAGTCAAATAACCGACAGAAAAAATGGTTCGTCTCATAAAGCAATCAAAGGTTACTAAGCAATCAATAGTTATTGAACATCATTAGTTTTGAAACCCTTTATCGAAAACAAAGAGCAGGTTTCATTTCGTTGCATTGAAAAAGAGTTATTATATTACCACTCACATTGGGTTTCGATATGGTTTGGATGAAGGTTCGCATTATCGCGACATATCTGGCCAACAAGTAGTTCGTCACATATCGCGTTATTTATAGGTATGTGGGAGAATACGAATGTAACGTAGACAGAGAATAAGATAGACGAGTCACTCGCGTATACGTTTGAGACGGAGATAGTTACTCTGGGTTGCCAGCATGAAACCTAAACTCCCCAAATGTATTTTATCTCTGACAAATGAAATTACAAATCTGCCTCAGATACTGTACCTACTATGCGTATAGAAATCTATAGCCGACCGACTGGACTCGCAATATCTGTCATGGATTGTATAGAAAACTAAGAAAAATACGACCTTTGCAGAATAGTGGCGAAGTCTCCTATGCACATTATAATTAAGATGGTACTACCGTAGGTACCTAAGTCGTCATTATGTCAACGTATTTATGTTAATATTAAAGTATTAAAAAATTCGTGTGTGTCATTGAATATTGTAGCGAAATTTTTAAATGTATTTTACGGATTTGGATGCGGTTTTCTTTATTATCATCGTAGTGGCTCTGGTCAAAATGTAGCCTTTACGGTGTGTTGATGAAATATCCGCCAAGCTGAAGACTGTCGAAGACTGAAGACTTTATGTTTTCTTTATTATCATCTTTGTGACCTTAATATTTTTAATATTTATATAATATTTTTTGTACGTATTTCCCTTATTAGTATATATTTTTTTATATTCTAAAGATATATATTGTACAGATTAACTTTGACTTGTAGAAAATATACTCTATGTATCTATTTTACAAAATAAATATTTTGATTTTGATTTTGTGACCCTGGTCATTTAAGCTATAAAGATGTTGATAAAATAACCACAAAGCGAAAAGTCTCGTTTAATTGAAAGATACTTCCCCTCGAGCAACGACGCGGCCAAAAGCTAGTGTATAGTCACAACTAGTCACAAGATAACATAAATTACTAAGAACTACAAAATCCACGATCAAAACATGTGATCTGAAAAAAAACCATAATTTAATAATAATTGCTTTATTTACTGAATCCTGACTTAAAATAATTAATAGATTTGATTGATGGAACTCCATTATAGCAATAAAAAGTCTTACTTGTCCTAGTTCCAAAGTGTTTATTTCTCCTGTTAGCGACCGGTTTCGTTTAAAACATCTTCAGGCGAAGTTATTTATACATTCGATGTGTTTACATCGGTTGCAAGAATGTAGTTAGAAGGAAGACTTTTCATTGCTATATACGATTACTAAAGTAAATGACACAATGTCACAGCCTCATAATTTATGAACGGTTTAAAGGAAAGACTTAGCACAAAAATAGCGTTAACTCCCCATTAATAAGGAGCAAAAAATTGGAAAAATAGAAATTGCTCAAAATATTGTCACAATACAAAGATATAGTATATATATGTTAAAATGATAAGTCGGACACTGGAAGCTGCCGATAGTAATACTCGGCAAAAAAACAACGATCATTCATTTAAAAAAATCCTTCAAAGTTTCTTAATTTAAAGTTGTTTGTGTGAACGATTACCACCGTTAGTTTCCGACTTCTGCAACATCATCTTATCACTCATATATCAGCCAAAAAATAATCCTGTGATTGACGTACTACTAAATGGACATCGAGTCTGTGTTCAAAAGTGTCCGAACCAAAAGAGAGTCAAAACCATTGAAAATTAAAAAGGGTGTCAATCACACGTCAATCAAAATTAAGCCGTGCAGTAATAAACGTACGATTCAAATTGAAATGTTTTGTTTCTTAATATTTTGACACTTCACTAAGGACACTTTTTTGGTAAATTTTATACTAGACCCGAGGTCCATGGTTTGTAATGTCAATGAATCCTGTATTAAAATCTTTTGTAAAATTAATGATATTAAAAGGAAGAAGGAAAAAATATATAGATAGTAATGCTATAATTAATTGTACAGCTTTAAAGAAATCTTTGAAATCCCATATAAAATTAATGTCTTCCCCGTAACTCCAAAATAGGTTAACCAAAAATTAAAAAAAATAATAATAAGACTTAGGATTAGGAATGTTTTAATTACTGCTCTTCTTGCACAATATATGTTGGTGATAGTAGGCTAGTAATATTATGCAAGAAGAGCAGTAATTAAAACATTAGGAATACCACTACAAAAATCATCCGATAAATGAAACTTATTTGTTAAAATTTACAAATTTCTTAACAAGTGTCACTTTTACAATTTTTTATTACTTTTTTTTGTCAATATGATGTTCTATTCGACTGATGACGGTCCCATACAGTGGGCCGAAATATATTGAATATAATAAAAGTTATTTCTTTCATACTTATTGCTACAAAATAAATAAGAAGGCTCAAGAAGAGTCAAATATATATTTATTCATATTTTTGAAATATGTACGACTGTATATTATTTACCCAACTTAATGGGTAAAATAAATTTTTCCCTCATGGTAACACTAAAGTCCCAATAACCCGACTAAATTGAATTGTCAGAAACCATACTGCAGATGTATGCATTAGCGTGCCCTACATAACTTGATACGAATAATACGAAAAACGAACAAATCATTTTCCTAAATTACTCGAAAATTAGCAGTGGAAAGGTAACCAGAAGACGTGTTGCATAGTAAACTTGTCATTTCATTTGCTACCATAACTTTGAACATTATACATATAATCACAAAAAATGAGCACTTACGAATGAAAGGTTATGTTGCTCTCTTTTCGCTCACTGCGGCTTTTGCAGCCTAAAATACTGTAATTCACCATCTTGCGACAATTGTTTCACTTCACGGCACTTCACAGAAACACAAGTATTAAACAGGTAAAGCCCAGAAACACAAAAAGTCCAACTCGAATTTCTCGTTCAACAGTTTGTCTGCCACAACTTGAATTGTGGCAAACAAGCAAAATCGTATACGCAAGAAAGGGACAAAATTTGAAGATGCCTCTCGCTTACGCATAAGTGATTTCAAATGATTGCATCTCTTTCTATTCTTGTATTATTATTCCATTGACACATCTATTCTATCCTCTATCTACGGAATGTAATGATGATTGTCGCGGCAATGTCGGTTTTCCGCCCGTCAAGGGATTTTGTCGCGCGCGACAAACTTCGATCGCGTAGCTGCACGCTTCGATTTCAGGTCTAATTCTAGTTTAGCACACACTTCTAAATATTACAATATACATATGTGTGTATCTATGAAAATTTTATCAATACATTCAAGGACTCAGTTCTTTTGTGTGCACTTTCATTTTTTTTATAGATTGGTACTTTTTATTTCATTCGTAATATGTTACTAGTTGTATGCCAATTATATTGGTTACTAATTTTATCAATTTATTGTTAATAGGAGATTTCTTACTGAAAAAAAATTATGTCGCGCAAAAATATCTAACTATATCTGATTACAAAGGTATAACGTTATATAAGTTAAATAAGACGTCAATCGCCATGGAATTTAAAGAGTAACAAAAAATTATTTGAGTTTACCGAAATGTAACATCGAGAAGAAGGTGTAGATTCCAGGGAAGACCTTAGTTACCTATTGCCTTTATAATATACCTACTTACCTTATACAGTCTACCTTTATGTATAAGTAGTTACTTTGTTCTGCTTCTTTTGAAAAGCAAGAGAATATGTTTAATTATTGTTTATTAGACAAATATATAGATACAAATTAATAAAATTATCGAACGATTGAAGCAATTATTATTAATTACTTATTACAATTAGTCAGTCATACATAATGTTTATTTTTCAATAGTAATTTGTCATCAACGTCTAGGCTGAAGCAAGCATGTTTACCAATCAGTTGCTTTGTATGCAAAAGTCCAAAGAAAAAGTTCATCTATGTGATTTTTATGGAAGCTAGCCTGGAAAACGGCTCATTTATTTCATATATGTGAATTTATCAAAAAAAAAACAAAAATGTATATTGTGATACCCAAATATTTTCTTAATTACAATTACAACTGGAGCCATCTTTTAAGTAATAAATACCTGTAACAGTAGACTCCGCTCCTTCAGTCCACAGCTTTGGTTTTAAAATACTGTTTCAAATAATTTACAAAATACTTATACTAGTAGTTTTTTGTGTTCTGTTCTTTATAAAAAATTGTAGTCTTTTCGTTTTATTTTGTTTTGTTAGATTAATATATATTTTTTTAAAGTATTAATTGTAATTTTCTTATTTTATCATGTATTTTATTTAGTTATTACAAGGCTAAGCCGAAAATAGGCGGCTGTCTGCATGCGTGTTAGCTAGCTTTAAGCCGAGCTTAGACCTTTTTGTCTTTCCATTTCCATTTTTGTAAGTAATATTGTATTTGTAATTTTGTATGTTAGTTTACTAAGACAAATAAAGTATCTTTTATTTTATTTATTTATTTTTAGATATCGCTGATAAAATAACTTTTATGGTCTTACCTACCGTTAATACACGTGGTCATACTAAAAAAAATGAACGTAGTTTGTCAAAATAAAAATTAATAAATAATGGATGCAGATAAAGTTCATTTAATTTACTACGTTCCGTTTTAAGCAGGTTATGGTAATTCAATCAATGGAATGACAAAATTCTGTATGAAAATCTGTATCCAGTGCTAATTTGTATTCCACATCGAAAATCTGTATAAATGCGGAGAAATCTGTGCATATGGCAACGCTGTGCGTTACAAACAGTGGCAAGAGTGGGCGAGTGGGCGTTATTTAACGTAATGGGTTACGTGGTGAATAAATCTGTATACGGTTACGTGTATTATAGAAAAAACTGTTTTAAAACTCTTATAAAAATACCTTAATTTTAAGCAAAGCCAAGGAGGTAAGTATTTTTTTTACTTAATTTAAGCCAAGCCCGATCTTTTGAGTTTTGTTGATTAATTTAATTTTAGCCAAGCCAGAGAGGTGTTTATTCGTTTTTTTGAGTTTTGTTGATAAATTTTATTTTAGCCAAGTCAAATAGTGTCTATTTTTTCTTTGGAGTTTTGTTGATTTATTAAATTTCCGCCAGACAGTAATAAAACGATTTTTTTTTTGTATGATATTATGTTCTCTTTTATTCTCAAACTTGGCCTTCTCATTGCATTTCTAGCAAAAAGTTCAATGCACGCCACTGGTAGGTGGTAGAGCTAATGCCGGGCTCGACTGTGGAGGTACCACCATCTTACTCGCAAATCCTCCCGAAGTTATTTGGGGGAGAGTAAGAGAACAGCTCTCAGGCAAAACCAGGCGGCCCACCATTGCCTGGGACCGATGGATGGCGGTTTATCCATCCCCAATTGCCGAGACTTACATAAACCAGACTGGTGACGGGCAGCGGCGTCACTGGTGCAAGAGTTTCGGCACCGCGCTCACCAACCCGCCTGCCCAGCGTGTGTGAGTATGGGCATTTCTTCCAGGAGGACCGCCAAGAGTGGCGAAATCCTGAAAAGGCCTATGTCCAGCAGTGGACGACACAGGCTGATGGATGGATGGATGGACGCCACTGCAGCCAGGCCAGAGAGGTATTTGTTTTTTGTTTTGTTGATAAATTTTATTTTAGCCTAGCTAGAGTAATTTTATCTACTACCCGTCCAGCATTTGGAGTTGACCCTAGAAATGTCCAGGAAATGATAAGCCTACGGGTTCTAATGCCATCTCTGTCGCATGCTTTGAAAATTGTATACGCTATTCTGCTGTCAGTGTCGGAACCTGACGAAAGTGTTAATTTATGAACGGCTACCAGGGTAAGCACTGGCTACCCTAGACTACATGCTCTCATACATTTCCAAGTTGGTTTTAAATTTTTTTCTTGTTATTTTTATCGTTAAACTTGACCTAGGTAATTGCTTTTCCAGCAAAAAGTTCCGCCACTGCCCGCCCACTCTCGCCCAGCGGCCTTTTTACCCGACGCCACGACGTGAGGTATACTTGCGACGTTGCCGAACTGTGCGCAAAATATCAAGGTGTGCGTGCCAGCTGTATTTTGTAAACGGACTATTCATGGAGTAGTGAGCTATCGTTAATAAACCGCTTTCTGTGCGACTGGTAAGGTTGGACGTTGCGTAGTTGCGTTGAATCAACGAACAAGAACTAGTTTTTTTTCACCGTTGATCGGCTACAATCGTGTCTTTTTGAAAATCAACGTTAACAAACGTGTTCGTGCATCAATTCTTCTGTGCAATTCGCGCATCTTTATTTTAAAAAATCTCCGTGTAAAATGTCAGATTCAGCACCGCGAAGGAACACTAGCGTTTTATGGCGTTATTTTAGGAAGAGTGATATTAGTGGAAAGGCTGTGTGTAGTCTCTGTCAAGACGAACTAAGTTACAAATCCACTAAGCAAACTTGAAAAGTCACTTAAGGAGAAAACATAATAATCTCTTTTTAAAATTATGCAGCGAATCCAGTCAGTCGCAGCAAAATGAAAATGTGAGTAGAGTGCCTTTGTTGCCTGCGGGCACAGACCACCCGTGCCTGCGGGTCTATTATGTAACTCAGTGTCGGTTGCTAGCTATGGTTGATATCCACCAAAAACAGATAAAAAATTAACTTCCGAAATAACTTTCAATGGGTATTGAACTATTTACGAATTGTGACGTCATTTCAAGTGCGACCGTATCCTTAGATAAGCGGATATGTATGTTTTAGACGATAAGCACTTGGTTTGGCAACCTATTTTACGATACAGAATCGGGGGGCTGGTGCCTACTAGGTACTTATCTACACTAATCTAATAATAGTAATAACGAGGAAAGTTCAATAACTAGTGGACCGTTATTTTAACTGTTATTTTAAACACATCCCACTTTTAGTACTGTCACAGTATAGCTATGGTACGGTTTACACTATATTGAGTTCTATACGAATAAATTTTAATTAGAGATACCTGTATAAGAAGACTCAGTAAGTAGTCGGTATCAAGGTTCGATGACCCTTTTTAATTATTTTTCTCCAGTTCCCTAGCCCAAGCCCAGCCCCGAGTCAATATTCAATACTATCAACTATGGAAAGTCAAATTGTCTTTTTCGAATACACAAAAATTTTTATTGATCCGTAATACTGATCACTTACCAAGCCTCCAGTATAAATTTGACTGGATAAATAAATGTCGTCACCTTATAAATTATTACAGGATGTAAATGCAAAGTCAAGAATCCCTTTAGGGTATGAAAGTATACAAGATTCTGGTGTCATTAGAGTCATTACGAGAAAAGAATATATACCTTGAATTTTCACCAAAAATTCCATAATTTTTCTAAGCTATGGCTACGCAGCTGACCAGCCTCCCCACACACCTAATTACACCCCGCAACCCGCACCCCTCATCCGAGTGGCCAGCGACCAGTGAGGGTGTCCACGCGATTAGTGTATTTTGAGTAAAGAAAATCGTCTTATTATGAGGGTACTGGTACTTTATGAGATCCCAGTATTTATAATAATATCTTTACCGATCATACTAACACACCCTTACAGGATTCTTGCCTTTGCTTTTACACCCGGTATACCTACTTGAATGAACTTTAAAAATGATGGGGGCTAAGCTTTATACTCTAAAATTAAATTGTTTGCACTTTAATTTTACTTTCGAACTTTAAGATATTTTGCACTACCTATAATATGTCTGTGCTATAATATTATAAGAGTTCTTCTTAAAAGTAATACCTCGCACTATAATTTTTATGCACCTAACTGCAAAGAACTATAATTTTGGGTTGTAGGAGGTAGGTACCTAAATCAAATAGGACCTTTGTTTTAAAACCTTAACCTTAGTGAACAAGTAGGCACGCTTTACAAAATCTGAACGAACCCTCTTCCTCTTTTGACCTAAAAGTGCACCTGTACGTATCCAATCGAAATATCAAGTCTAATGCATAGAAGCTTCGATCAAATACACCCTTTGATCGAAACAAAGAATACAAATAAAACCCGACACGTGCGAGTAGCGTTGCCATCCGTCCGGATAAAGTTTTAGGCTTTTTGACCTCTTGTCCGGCGAAATTTGGCTGCGTCCGTCCGGACCGCTGGCTTTTGTTAGGCTTTTAAATTTTACCACTTTTCACGCAACACGGCCTCAAAAAAATCTTGTCGAATTCAGTGAAGTTTCCGAAACAATACTTAATTATTTTTGTAACGATAGAAAAGTCCATAAAAAATGGGTCACATATTTTGCTGAGTAACATAGGTTGCTACTCAGAGGTCTAATGAAATAAAGAAACAGGTTAAACTCTGATATAATTGCAAAAATGTTGATTGTGGAATATAATTTAAGACATTTAACTCTGGCAAAGAAAAATATCTAAATGATGAGACCGATAAGAATTTTGTAATAAATCTTGTTGAATTTTTTTGAAAAAATATCCTTTTTTAGCCTCCGGCCTTGGGATTCAAAAGTCAGGCTTTTTTGCGGCTAAGTCAGGCATTCTAATTTTTAGAGATGGCAACGCTTACGATACTATTGTGCATATCAATTCCGAAAAACTTAGTTATCTTGATTGGTGCATCATAGTCGAACGGAAGGATTCGAACCCGGCGTTCTACAAATTAAGCTTCCTTGAATATTCAAGTTTTTTTTGCTGTTTTTCTTCGGTCCTAGCCAGTTTTTAAGTTATCATAATACGGACGGACAGACACCGATGCTTGTTTTGAGGCAGCTTTAAAATAACAAAAAGTCCGTGCCTTTTTCATAAATCCTTTTTTCTTGTCAAAAATATCAATGCAAGTTAAATTTTTATCCACTGTTTACTTTCAACAAAAAAATCTACAGGTTGGATTGGAAATATTTTGGAACACCATGCACTATCGATCATGTTGACCGTGCGCATTGCGCGTGATAAAATAAAACCGGAGCACACTTGTGCCTGCCTGAGTCCTGACCTCTGTTGCATCATCACATTTTCGCCGTCAAAAGGTTTGGTTTGGTTTTCTTCTTTTAGTCCCTATTTAACAAATTAAAATCTGATTAGTAAAGTTAGATGACTGTTGTGAATGCCAATATAGGTTAAAATTAAAAATGAAAGGTTTTACGTAGGAAAGTAAAATTAAAATCAACATGACTCTTTGGAATTTTCAACTTAAAAACGTACTTATTATATTTAGCTGTTTTAACCAACGACCTATCTATAGCTCGTTGGTTTTAATGGAGTAACGCTTTTTATGGACTCAAATAAGTTTTCAAGAAAGTTTTTCTCGCAACAAATAAAGATGGTACCTAATTTTCTAAATCAAAATTGTTTCAATTTCATTATGTACGGAACTCAATTGTGACGTCAGGCTGATTCTGTAGATTTTAGATGCGCAAAACAAAATACAACATGCGTGCTGGCCAGCTGTCTCCCTCCCTCGTTTCGTCCAACCAACCAGTCAGTCAGTACTCAACTCAGTCTGTGAGTGTCGAACCACAAATCGCGCGCGTCCAACTTACCGGTGGTTAATATTTTTGAAAATGTCGCTTATTAGAGACCGAGACTCTTTCATACAAAAATTCTGGTACAGTTTTTTGGACCTATATCACAGCCTGCCTTGTTTATGGGATGTAAACTGCGTGGACTACTTTAGAAAACGTCCCAGAAGAACTGCGTATAATATCCTATTAGAAAAATTCAAGGAAATAGACGAGAACGCGACCGTTGAGGATGTAAAACGAAAAATAGATGTTTTCAGAACTGGATTTCGAAGAGAAGAGAGAAAAATCAAAGAAATCCGGAGCAGAGAACCGGATACTGATTATGAACCAACGTTGTGGTATTACAACCACTTAGCATTTCTAAGTGGTATTGTCATAACTGGACATGAAAAAGCTAAAAGAGCTGGAGGAAAATCAAAAAAGCTAAAGCCCTCTTCCTTCGAATTCAAGTGTAAAGACGTAAGTACAGGTCTCAGACCAAATCTTAGATAGATACAGATTTCTTTTTTATTTCTTTCGCACTGTTCACGATCGATCATGCTCGCTGCTCTTGCCAGCTTAGATCGGGTTTTATTCCAGGCGAGTAGAGAATAATAATAATAATAATAATAATAATAAATAAGCATCTTGTTATCTAAACCAGGGCTTTTTCGTGTGGATTAGTTTCTTCATACTGTTGTAGGAATCGTATTGATTTGACAGCAACGATTTGTATTTAGTTGTAGTTTGACAGCCAAGAACGTTTGAGTTTGACAATCGAAATCGTATGTTTCAAGCCATCAAATGAATACCTACGATTTTTGCTACGATTCTCATAGACAATTGCACCTCTGTCATGCATGTCTGATTTTAGGGTTTTATAAGTTTCAGTCAGGTTTCAATTCATTGACGGACTAAACAGCTCATTATTTATTTCGGTCCATGAATTACAAGCTTATTTATATTGATTACAATACAAAGCGCATTGTTCACGTAGGAACATTAGATTCTTTGAATATTTAGACTAGATATTTAGTCTAAATATTCAAAGATTACATTACATTTGTTTATAATTTTAAATGTGTATGGATTAGTTCACCACCACGCACACTAAACTGCTCATAATGCAAAATGGCTGACTGACAGTCTTGGGGGCGTGACTTGCGCAAACATTTTCGAGACACGTTGCCGCACTGCACAAACAAACAAGTCGGTCATATTTTTTGTTTATTTGTATCTTAAAGAGATGGGCCGACTATAACTGTATTTATTATTAATATTATCGATTGGCCTGTTAGTCGGTTAAGAAAAGTCGGCCAAGCCGATCATTGCTTTTGATGGAGTTCGGGTAGCATCGGCAACAAACATATCAATTAGCCGGAGTTTGTATAAATGAGATCGCGTTCACAGTACGGAGCATTTCCTTTATGACTATTTCGACGTACCTACTATAAGATGAGTTTTGTTCTTTGTTATTAATAATACGTATTAATGTTTGTAATATGAATGTAGTAACATGGGAACAACGATGTTATATTTAGACGGAACAAGTCAGACCTTTTGTAACACTCGACGCCAGCACATTCAGTGATTTACTTAGCTAACACAGTTTATATAGTTGAAGAACTTAATTGAAATTGCATCATGTTCAAGAAGAAATCGCGTGTATGGACTTTCTTTGACGAATTGAAGAGTGATGCACGTAAAGTGAAGTGTAATCAATGCCAAGCAGTTATTTCTCGTGGTGGTCAGGGGAAAAAAGCAAATACTACAAGTATGAACAACCAATAACCATATTAAGCACAGACACACACAGCTGATGCCTCATTTAGGTTCTGTGGTTAAATGTAGTTCATCACATGATCCACCTCTGTCCCCGGGTACGTCGCAGTCACAGGCAGAAGAACAACGTTCAACATTGCCTATTCCGTCAGAGGTCAGTTTATCTCAAAACTACCAGCGAAATATTGAAGAAAGTTTTGCTGTAGGTACAGTGGTCACATGAAGATTCAAGATCAAAGGAAATTAGCAATAAAATGATTGGCCGACTAATCGCTGACTACTAATATGGCCGGATAGTCGGCTTTCCCGACTAGTCAGTACATCTCTACTAACATAATAATAGTGAATATTAAATACTATCTTCTTAGATCAAAACAAAACAAAAGGAGGTGTGTATCAAGATTTATTGGAGTGCGCTGTCGCACGCACCTAAGTCTAAACCATTGACCTTCCTATACGCAAATGGGTCAATGTTCTAAACATTCCTGCTTGAATTCGTCGGACTATTTAGCTCTCTGATAAGCTTGTTCCAATGAAAAAGGGAAAGTTTATAAAACGATAAAAACATAAAAAACTATTTTAGGATATGAACCGTTTGAACAGTAGCGGCGTTAGGGTAGGGCGCGGTTGGGCGACCGCCCCGGGCGCCAGACATGAAGGGGCGCCGCGCCGCAGGTGCCCCTTTATATCTGCTTGTTCATTGAGCGAGTCCTACTTACTAGTAAATTCCTTAAATCTGGCTACAAAATCGTTATGATGGCAACACTAGAATGACATGTAGTGTTAGGTTGGAGCACTGCTATTAATTTTACCGGGAATACCCGACCATAAATATAACAAATTATCTATCTCTTTTTAACATTTTTTTTAGAAAGAGTTGGTGTTATTTTTGATGAAGCGGAGCGGGATGCCTGGAGCTCATTCATTGCATTTCGTCAATAAATCTCTACAATCAATAGACATGAGTCTTAGTAAATGCACAGAAATGTTTAAAAAATGCTGCGCTTTCTTGGAATAATATAGAAATACAGGCTTCAAAAGCGCCAAGCAGTTAGCGAAGGAGTTGGCAGAAGAATTAGAAATTGAACCTATGTTTAGAGCGACAACAAGAATTCAAGGTGTTAAAAGCCATGCTGGGGAAACAGCTCGCGATGAATCTATAACTTCTCCAGAGAAGAAATTTGAAGTTAAATTTTTCACTGTCTCTTGGACACTACCATAAATTCACTCAATGAAATATTTGAACAGTTAAATGAATACTCAGAATCAAATACATCAAATATTTCTTTTTTGTACAATATAAAAAAGATTCCGGAAAAACCCGACCTTCTCAAACTCTGTAGTGATTTCTAATTGAAATTAACTGTAAACTCTAAATCAGATATAGATGGTTGTTTGTTGTAAAATCTTTTTGGATTGATCAGCGAATTTTAAATTTTATCAAAGATCACACACAACTCACAGGACCTATATCCAAATGTACGGATAGCATATTGAGAATATTGGTAACTATACCTGTAACTGTGGCTAGTGGGGAAAGGAGTTTTTCTAAGCTTAATCTGGTAAAAACCCACCCTTCGATCGACAATATCTCAATCTAGAATCTAGGTTGACAAACTAAGCAACTTTGTCAATCGAAAATGAAATTGCGGAAAACGTATACGCTGATGTCTTAATTATAAGAGTTTGCCAATATAAAGACTAGAAATTTGAAGTTTTAGTAGTTTTTTTAATAAATAGTTATTTTAATAAATCCGTTGCCTTTTTTTCGTATGGGTTTCATTGGCAGATAGGGGGCGCCGTATAAATCTCGCCCAGGGTGCTGGTAGTGCTAAAACCGGCACTGCGTTTGAAGATCGACCATTATTATAATTTACATTTTTGAGTTACCGTTTCAAGTTTTAACAGCTGTTAATAGGTCCTTTGTACAAACCATATAGGTACCAATTTTAAGACTGTTTCTGCGGGCGGATTAGATTTCAAGGCATATTTTAGGATATGAACCCTATGAAGTACAAACATTTTTATAATTAACAATTTTCGAGTTACCTACCGTTACAGCTGTTAATAGGTCCTCTGTACAAACTACCTATATACATTTACCTATTTAAAAACTGTTTCTGTGGCCTATTTAAAATTTTAAGACTCATTTGTTCGGTAAAGAAATTTGGCAAAAATCCGTAGAAACGTACATACTTTATTTACTTCAAATTTACATCGAATTTGCGTGAATGAAAAACACACCTGTCTGATTCAAAGGATACCAAATAACCTCCCCCTCTTACTTGATTTCTAAATCAAGTAATATAATAACCAATGCCAAACTTAGAAAATAAATCACTCTTTGTCTAAGAAATCCAACCCAAGTTCAATTTCTGAATACGGTATTATATCCGTACTCCACTTAGGTACATTTTATGTAAGATTTTAGAACGTGCTGTTTATCATCAGCGGAGGGTGTACCCATCCAAAAACAAGGTCCTCAATCCTTTCTAATTAGGCTTTCGCCATAATACTTTAGCATTAATAAAGATAATTTATGACATTAGGCTGGGCATGGACACAGGTTATTGTATCATTGGTAGAAAGGTCTCCTTTGAATCAGACAGGGGTGTATTTTTGGTTAACGAAAATTCTACAAGTAAATAAAGTACTTACGTTTCTACATATTCTTGCAAGTTTTCTTTACCGAAAAAATAAGTCTTAAAATTTAAATAGCCCACCGCAACAGTTTTAAAATAGGTATATAGTTTGTACAGAGGACCTATTAACAGCTGTAAAAACGGGGCAAAGATTGAATAAATGCTTTTATAAGTAAAGAACCAATCAACAGATTTGAATGCAGTTTTCTTTATTATCACTGTGGTTACCCTGGTCAACACATATACTACAAGGGGTGTTCATGAAATAACGCTCAAGCCGAAAATGGGGCAAAGATTTAATAAACGCAAACGGGAAAGACTATTGTTGTTTTATAAATCTATGGGAAATCTGATTCGAATTTATATCCGAAACCCACGCGGACGAAGTCGCGGGCAAAAGCTAGTTATTAATATAAATTAATAAGAGTAATAATAATTAACCTTGAGTTAATACAAATTGAATAACCTTGTCGTTAATCTGACTGGACATTTTTACGTGTATCATATCCACAGAAAAATTCCTGTGTGATCATCATATCAAAATCAAACTCAGTTTATCTTCTGAATTCAGCCCAGCCGGCAACGTGGCAACGTCGCACAAATTGCGGCGATTAAGTATTTCCTTGTACAATCCACACACATACAGTTGCTCGTCTCGTCGTCTCGCTCGGCTCGTCGGTCGGGCCAGGCAGGCCAGTCCTCCGCTACCGCTAGGCGTTGTTGCTTGTTGCTTGTATTGCCGTTTCGTATTGCCGGTTTATTGAAATAAGCAGCAATTTCTATGTTTATATATAAGTGAGAATTGCTCCAGTACGTGTACTCTTTCCAAAGTTATTGGCTTTTGAGCAACTATCACAATGGCTTCACATTCGTGGAGTAACGACATCATACTAAATTTTATAGAAGCAGTTCGTGCGCGGCCATGTTTGTGGGATACGAATCACTCTGCATATAAAAATCGGGGTCTGAAGAGAATAGAGTGGACGGCTATTGCCGCGGAATTTGATATATGCTCTGAGGAGGCGTA
Organism: Ypsolopha scabrella; assembly: GCA_910592155.1. Classification (NCBI taxonomy): domain Eukaryota; kingdom Metazoa; phylum Arthropoda; class Insecta; order Lepidoptera; family Ypsolophidae; genus Ypsolopha; species Ypsolopha scabrella. Next base: position 15,360,029 of record OU342987.1, read on the forward strand.
TAAAAAATATAAAAACTTACGAACCTACTACGCACATGATTTAAAAAAGTTAGAGCTGAGACTGCAAACTGGTCAGGGACCACAAGAAAGTAACTGGTTCGCTTTTAATAGCATGTCATTTTTAAAAGGCCTCGGTGAAATGGAACCGCGAATCCTAAGACGTTTGAAGGTTAGTAGGTACCGTGAATAAACAAGGCATTTTGCATGGATAAGAAGTTGCCCATATCACAGCAATATTAATACGATATGTTGTGTAGAGATTTTTTTAATAACTTTATTTTTTAACGTTGGTTTTACAATATGGGGCTTCGGAATAATAAGTATTTTGTGGGCGGGAGGGGGGAGGGGGGTGTTTGCACCAGGGTTTGAGAGAACGAAAGTTATATTCCTTTCATATCTGTAATCTGTAACTCATTTCGTCTACGAGCTAGAAACCATTGTGATTGTGACATACGGGTGGACAGACAGAGAGCGGAAGGCTCTTTACTTTATAGGTACGGTACGAAACCGTAAACAATTCATCCGGCCGGTGGTAAAGAATCTACACATGCTTCTTTCGTCTGTAAAGGAAATAAACCGAACATGTGAAAACCGGCCAAGTGCATGTCTGGTCACGCGTAGTGTAGGGTTCCGTAGTTGCTTGTCACAATAAGTTGGTCAACTATTAGTCGTTAACTTGTATATCCTACTTAGCTTTGATAATTTTCCTTTTCACTTCGTTAAGGCTGTACCTGAGCCTAGAACATGAACAAAGCCAGATTTTCGAGGGTTCTGTTGAAGAAATTAGGACCATCTTAATATTGAAAAAAATATATTTGATTTATTGATCTTTTGTCTGGGTGATCTACTTATAAACAATGTACTAAGATTTATACTTATGTCAAAAAAAAAAGTTTTCCCCCTTTTTTTTGGTTTTCAAACGTTCTTTTCAAGAACGCGGCTAAGAGATCAACTTGATTTTTTTTTTTATAAAATAGGTAATCCTACTACCTAATATTATAAATGCGAAAGTTTTTGCGTGTGTGTGTGTGTTTGTTACTCTTTCACGCTGAAACGGCTGAACGGATTTGGATGAAATTTAGAATGGATATAGCTTATACCCTAACTTAACACATAGGTTACTTTTTATCCCGGAAAAAAGCATGTCGTTAGAATAACACGCGGGCGGAGCCACGGGCAAAAGCTAGTAGAAATATAAAGGTTTTCTACTTAACTCCAATATTTTTCCCCTACAAAATATTTCAGTATTATCTAAAACCCTTCGATCTGCTGTTTCGCGCGTCATTATTAGTATTACGCGTCCTAGACAAATAGGTCAATTAGCTAACCAATAATCGCCTCTATCAAAAGCTAATAAAGTATTTGACATTGGCCTTTTTGTGTTGGAAGGGTAATGACATTTATTCCTAGCCTATGCATATGAACCACCGCCGTGGTTTTTTCCACATATCCAAAAACAACCGTTTAGCTGGCAGGGGGGGGGGGGGCACGAACGACTCTAACAAAAATTTGAATGGATCTCGAATCAAAAATCGAATCGGTTTTCAAACTCCCACAATTTTTCTTAAAGACGTGTTCACTACCTACTACAACCCAGACCACATAAAAATACTATGAAGAAGACGCGAATAAAATTCATCCCCACTTTTCTGTAGCCCTTGAAAATACTTCACCACAGATAATATATGACCACGCGCTATATATTGTTTTCGTCTATATTATCTGTGTTTTCGTGTAGTGTGCGCCGTCGTCGCCTGGAAACCGCGGCCCGACGTCATCGGATTACATTGACACCTATCTCGTGTAGCGAATATTAGATTTAGAGCTGCCATAACCTAAAACTTTTCATTGCAAAATAGGCTTTAACGCGGATAGATAAAAGTTAAATGAGCTTGTATTATTTTTGGTTTTTCAACTCTAAATTTAAGGTTTGCTGCACGAGAATATGTCACAATGTCTCCAGCGTTGCCAGGTTTGACGATTTTCGTCCTTTTTCGTCGTTGGCGATAAAACGTCCTTTTATATCCGTTATCAGTTCATCCACCTTATCCACCGTCCCTTTTCGGACTAACCAGAAATTTCATGTATTAAACATTAAAACATACTAATTTCGTCGTTGATTTGTTGTGCATAAATTATATTTTAGTCTTCAAAGCTTAACCAACCAAAAAATATATATATTAAATTAATGTTATTAAATTAGCCAATCCTTTAATTTTATCTTTTAGTTCACGCAACACTGAAAAATCGTCCCCTTCCTTCCAAAATCGTCCCTTTTCAGGTGGCCCGTCGTTCGAAATTTGAAATAAATTCTGGTAACACTGATTCTCTAGCTACCTATAATACAATAGCTAGCCTTTTATTATGATGACCAAAAAGATGGAATGTTCACCAAATACCAAATTGCACGTACACAAAGTTATTTCTAAATTATTAGAAATCATTAGAAATTTCAAAACCGAAAGAAGTATTTCAATGAAAAAGATGAGTAGGCAACTGGAGATCAACAATAATTTTACTACTAAAATATTTGTGGTTTAAATTCATACTGATATTGAAACTGCTACTCACAATCAATTTGACTATTAAAATCGTGAGTAGCCGTTATGATTAAAAATAAATTACTTTTTGAACTTTATTAAAAATGCTAACTGGGGCAGTAATAAGTAGCTGTCCACCATATAGTTTAACCCAAAAATAAAATAATAAAATCTGTTCACAATTACGGGAATCACCTCGCTCCACTGCGCTTCGCACGGCTCCCACATTTATGACCACACACAACATGTGGAAGCATGCTATCTAACCTGTCTCACGTGGAGCGTGATTTACTTTAACTATGCAACACGCCTCAACCCTCTAAATTCTCATTTAAGATTATGGCTTTTTTTTTTTTCTTTTTTCTTTTTTTTCTTTTTTTTTTTTTTTTTTAATTTGTAACTTGTTAGTTTTAATTTGTTTATGCAAGCTTTGTTTGTGGCTGCTTTTGTAGTTACTCATATAATTTGGCATATTTTTAATTTTGTTTAATTAAGGTTTATTATTTTTGAAAATTGTACCGGATTTATATGTGAGGGCTGTGTGCTCCTATAATTTGCATCACTCTGCAGGACAAATGTATAGAACTAAGAATATGTTTGAAATCGGAGTATACAGTTGGAGCTCCTTAATAAATAAATAAATAAATAAATAAATCTATCTTACAGATTTATCCAATTTTCCGCTTACTTATCCAGTGTTTTCCGTCTTTCCAGGAAGAAGGCCGTGAGCCGAAACCGAAGAAGCTTCGTCATAACAACTTTACTATCGTCAAGAAATGCTGCGTAAATCTGGTGTGTATTAAGAAATTACTTCACAAAAATAATCGAATATCCGGAATACTGAATATTTGAAATCCGTTTTGTCTGCCAAAGAAATGAACTTTGAAAATACGAATAGTAAATCCACATACACTTGGAAAAATCTATGGGCGCCCGTTCCTGATAAGACAGTATTCAAGTCCGGATCCCAAAACCAAGATCGTCCAACCGTCTAAACTGCCGCCGCTATTTGGTCGATAACACTTAAATATTCCAGGTGAAGAAGCATGGTCGCTCGGTGACGCTGTTCGACGACCTTGCGTTCCGCGAGCTCATCGACCTGATCCCAATGTCGCAGAGCGAGAAGCAGACCCTCACCTCTCAGTACATCCAGACGCTGATCGACGACGACCAATTTGGCGATGAAACCGACATGGTGAGATCGCGTTCACTTTTTAAGATTAATAACTAACCATGGTTATCTTCATGCCGCAAATGATGTAAGTCAAAAATGATCAAGTAATACTGCGAATACTTATAATCTATCAAATTCCGTGATATATTATAAAATTTCAACTTTAATTTAATAAAAATGCCACCTCGTTTATAATTCTAAAAAATAATTTAGGTAATTGTGAATAGATGGAAATTGTAATAATACGGGAACAGTGATTTTTCAAAGTATGTTCCAACATTTAAACATGTCCCGTCTACAGAGGTTAAATTTAAATAACTGTATACAGGTGTCTTTTCCGTTTTATTTATGTACAAATGGTTTTTAAATTGTGAAGCCACAATCGAAAATATACGGCTGAAAGTATAAACACCTAAAATAAATAAATTATCAACCCGTCACGGAAAAACGAAACGTCCGTCCTTTTGTCAAGTTGAAATTAATATCGAATACCAATGTCTAAAATCTCATACGTCTGTAAAATAATAAATTTTCTTGTTTAATGCAATAAAAACATACGGCCGTTCAAAGGTCACTGACTGATCATCAAAACCTTTGTGCTACTTCCCGGTAACCTTAAATCTAGAAATTTGGTACAAAGGGAGTTTTTTCCATACAGTATGTACGTAATGATAAGACTTATTTGAGACTAGCTTTTGCCCGCGGCTCCGCTCGCGTGCTATTCGGTTTAACGACATGCTTTTTTCCGGACTAAAAAGTAGCATATGTATTAAGTTGTAATAAGCTATGTCCATTCTAAATTTCATCCAAATCCGTTCAGCCGTTTCAGCGTGAAAGAGTAACAAACATACACACACAAACTTTCGCATTTATGATATTAGTGTGATAATGAACGTGAATCCTACTTGCACTTGACACGTTTTTTTCTATGTTTCAGGAAACAATGGACAAGACTACCGACGACGTTGGTGCTGCTGATGATGATGATGACGACACCCCACTGCATGGTTAGTTATACATCTAGTTGGTGTGTTTTGTTCATCAATAGCCCCACTTATGGTTACACAGGATCTCGGTGCAAAATGCACTTCATAGTTTTGTTTTCGTTACTTTTCGATAAAAAGTATGCACTAAATGCGTTTTATGGCAAATTGCTTACTAATAAATCGCGTTTTTAAGAGAAAATAATCTTATTTTATGAATTATTACATTTGGATTACACTACATTAACAAATTTTAAAGCAGTATGTTTGCGGTGTCATGTCCATGAGGCCGAGAACGAGGCACAAAAATAGTGTCTTTTGAAATAATCTTCACCTATCAAACTTGATATTTTTATATGTCAAATATTTTTGTATTAAAATAATCAAGTTTGACAGGTGAACATTCTTTCAAAAGACACTCTTTGTGCCTCGCTCTAGCCCCTTGGCTAAACTATTTAATATTTGTGTTTGTTAATTGGCTAAGAATTAGTCCGTATATTATTACGTTTTCGAAAAAAAAACAAAATTATGTGTCAGAAATTTTTTTTTCAGGTTACATTATAGGGTAAAGTTTAGAAATAACTTCCTGAGGGGGGGGGATTGGAGAGGGGACCCCCCTTCGACCCTCACACCCTGCCGGAACCATAGAGTTTTTAAACCATTTGATCAAAATTAATTAGACACCTGTCCTGAAGAGTATTTGGTTTTAGTCATAGTCTAATAAACTTGTTCTTATCTTACTCAATCTAACTGAAAACGGCGACTTTACTATTAAAACTAAGGAACGTCGTCTCGCTACGCTCCGCTTCGCTCTGCTCCTAAGTTTTTCTTACTTGTCTACCTAACACGCTCCTCGTCGCTTCGCTCGTCGTCGCACCTATTTTTTCGTTGCAAATAATTATGCTCTTCCGGCAACAAAAAACTTTATAGGACGTTTCAGTACAACCCCATACACTCCCCCACATTCTCAGTATACCCAAATTCTAGGTACTTATTTCTAAACCCAACCCACCTTATACTTACCGACCTCACCTTACAGTTAAGCTGAAAGCTTTCCTGCAGGCACTAGCCTATCGTGTCTGAATGTATTGTTGATATCACTTCCAGCGATCAAGGGCGAAGTAGAAGCGATACCGTGTACGTGTGGCAAGGATACTGACGAGAGTATGACGCGCCACACCGTGGAGTGTCCCGCCTCGAGCCAACAGACGTACTGGAACTTCTTCGAGGTAAAGTTGTGAAGTATTATATACGTGGTCTACTACCATGGATAGCGCACTTGACGCCCCTTGAATAAAAGTACAAATCTAATAAGTTATAAGGATAAAATAATAAATAAATAACCTTTTCAAAACATGATTAAATGTTAATTTCATATCGAGTTATTCGTTTTCAAAAATCTTGTCGCGGGAATTGTAAGGAATATACATTTTTCGGAGAGTTCTTATTCACCGATCGATTTCCAATTAAATTAATGGTTACTTACTATTAAAAACAAATAACTCGACATAAAATATGAAATAGTTTTTTTTATTATTATTCAGTACAGTAGACAAGTAAAAGTAAATTTCAATCAAAATGTATTGAAAGTTCCACCAAGTGCCCAACAATAATTAGTATCAACTTCATGAAAACAGTTTCAGTGATCTTAACTTATTTTATTGGTTTTAGTCCTAGATTTGTTTAAATTAAAGCTTGTTTATTTATGTATTTGTGTTAGTGAATACAATTATTTTGCTCATCAAAAACTTTCATTTGAAAAAGTTCAAGTGTAGGAAACCTGATATGCTTTATTATATTTTGTTTTGTATTCAGTCTTACTTGTCTCTCTTCCGAATTTTCATTCACTGCCATTTAAAATTTTTCAATAGTTTCAATGCAGACTATTCGATTTAAAATGACGGATATCCGTTTAGCAAACCACGAAATATGCCTATTGCTGCCATGTTTATTCTCAATAATCTATCCCTCTGTTTTCTTTTCCTAGGTATCCCTGGATAGCGCAACATGCCAGATATGTAATAAAACGCTAACTTGGACGAATATAGCGACGCTCAAAGAACATCTACAGAGCAGCCATCCTTCTGTAGACTTCATCGATGACGTAAGTACATACTATTCTATTATTTCATATAAATTTTGAGTATTTATGCCAAACACAGAAGGACAACAACGTTTTCTCTCAATTCTGAACTGAACTCTGAAATAAACAGAGATAATAATGTAATAATTAAGGCGAGGATATTCAGAGATATCTGTCCTGCTCTTACGCTTTCATTTTACACTTATACATCCTGCTTAGTAAATCTCGCGATTTAGTTTTTTTTTTAAGTTAGTTTTCAATGTTTATTTTACCTATTTTCAAAGGACAGAAATAAGAAACATTTTCTAGAAAACAAGACGAGAAACCATACACTTGTCCTGCGAACGGTAGATTAGATTCATCATGGAGTGCCTCAAGGTAGCGTATTCGGTTCCCTCTTGTTTTTGATGCATATTGACTCCCTTACAAATATCCTTCTCCCGATGATACAAAAGCAGACGATAGCACGTTAAATGACGTAATTCAAAGGCAAAATAATAATAGAACTAGATTAATATTAACCAATAATAGTCGTGTGTTTCAAAACCTTCACAGCATTGCCAAATTTTTATTTCTGCTAGCTTTCAACTTGGTGCCCGCGACGAAATCAGTGCGATTGTATTGAAGAAGGCAAGTTTCATGGAGCGTTCACGTAATGGGGGGCCGGCCCTTACTCATAAAGCCACCAAGCGTATAGCTCATAAAGCACCCACAAACCATCCATACTTGAAAACACCTCTTCTACCCCCTTGGAAATTCATGATTTTACCCATACCTTTTAATGAAATTAGGCAATTTACTAAGCATACTGAATAATTTTCCCAAAGAAACAAAACCAAGCAAATGAAAAAAAAAACCTTATACTGACTGTAATAAGCTTAGGTATATTTTGTATAGGCAAGTGACATTTTACTTTCACTTGGGCAGGTATGTTTCTTTGAAGTAGTTATTCAGTAGAGTTTGTGGTTTTATTTAAAGCTAGGAGTCTATTCACACCCGGTTTAAAGTATAAATGTTTTTGTTCCAGGACGATGAGTTCCAGAAGGGCCCGCCTTCAGAGGACGAGTCCACGAACGACTTCGGCATGGAAGAGGTGTATTTAGATGAGACCATATTGGAGAGTGAACAGACCGCCAGTGCCGCCAAGAGAAGAAGGAAGAGAGCCAAAGCGGCTCTGAACATCACCGGCCCCATCACCAGAGAGAACATCGCCGCCAGCTTGCAGCGGTTCAAGAGTCTAGACAGCTTCGGGCAGTACGTGGCCTCGCTAATGAAGCTGATACCCAAGGACAAGTGCATCAAGTTCCAGATTCAGATCGTGGAGCGGTTGTTGCAGGAGCAGGCCGCCGCGGGGTAGAGGGACGGGGAAGTAGCTACTAACTGAGGGGATATTGTATCGCTACAATTTCAATTATGACCAAAAATAACTTTAACTTTACATAAAACAACCTTTACAAAAAAAACCTCAATAAATAAAATTTATACGAAAATAAATATCTCTTAGCATATCTAACTCAATAATAAAAGTATAAATACAAACCGCTAGAATGTTACCAAACGGACGCGTCGTTTGGTGGCCGGTTGACACGCACCTCAAATGTTGTTGTCTAATTGTGATCAAAAATCGTTCGTAAATGTTTAATTTTTCAGTAGCAAAAGACAAAAATTGGGAGCCATATAGGTTACGTAAACTGCCTCAGTTAGCATTTTTTCATAAAGTTCCGAAAGTAATTTAGTGTTAATCATTATTTGCCAACAAAACATACTTTTTTAATTCAAATTCAATTAAATTTTTCGGGTTCTAATTATTTCGAAATAATTTAGGCTTAATTTAAATATTATTTTGAGTGCAAGTTGGTGAACATTCTATTTTTTTGGCTAACACATGGAATTTTTCGGCAAAGCTTTAAATAATTGGTTAGAACGAGCCTTAAAATATTTATTACAATTGTTCGTACAGGTAAATTTCAACAGTATTTACCCGAATTGTTTTTTTACTAAAATTTATCATAGACCAACAATACTTACTTAAACCTTTGTCCTAAAACTTCCTAGGCAACACGGAATACCTCATACAAATTATTCCATTAGCTTCAAATTTATTATGTGTTAAATTTGGCCGAAAGTTTTTTGTATTGTGTTTGTGTAGAAGTTTTATTTATTTCTTAGGGACAAACATTATTTGCTGTAATTCAAATCAACCTCAATTTACCGATGATAATGTTAAATCCCAGAATCACAGTTGGATGTTACATGACTTTATTTTAAATAAGGGCGGATCCCGGGGGGCACAGGGGCACGCCCCCCCTCCCCCAGACGGTTCAAATAAAACAAGGAGGAGCTGAGAAATTAATACTATACCGCTTTAATAATATTTGTAAAATTTACCGCAAGTTGCAAATATTACACAATTATTATTGACTCTACAGAAAACACGCGAGTGGAACGTCTTGGTGATATTGTTTTTTCAATCATTAGTTTTTTTTTTTTGTAAAGTTGGAAGTATTGATTTTCATGCTTTTAACACCATTTGCAGCATCTAAGTCCAGACTTCCTTAGTAATAATAAATAATACATTTAAATATTCTAGTCCTCTAACCCCTCAGTTACATTGTGCTACAAAATTGTTAGGTAGTTATAAAATATTAGAAGAGTTGAGACTTATTTTAGGTAGGACGAAATGTTTACCTAATGTTTAGATGTTAGTAAGTTTTATATTTTATCATTAAGATACACCTTATATTTGGCAAGATCTCAGTATTACTTTTAGTTTGATTTAAGTAGTATAATTGTTAATGATTATAACAAGGTTAAATATTTGAATTTGTGCCGTGTAATTTTTCTGTTATAACTACTTATAACTCGTGTTATTTTATTATAGAAAGGAATCATAAATGGCGTCGTAATCATTCGCTCTCACTCGCTCTGTATATCCGTCTTTAGTAACTCTTTCGTACTGCATGCAGAAAAAAATGACTAGATTTGCCTTATAGATGGCCAGTTTAATTTTTTAACAGAATACGTACGAACATGTTACAGCCTTTAATAATAATATTTGTATAATTTCTAAGTATAGTACACGTACACTTCCCACACATGTCTACCCACATAACACCGAATACATTATTAAAAATATCACACGAAAAATAACACAAATAAAGAAAAACTTATTTTGCTGACCATATGACAATGCAATACGGCAATACGGTATCAGCCGCCATTTTAGATTCCTTTCTCTAATGACGGGTCAAAGATTTGATTTGAATTTTTTGTACTACAACACGAATTTTCAAAATTAAGCAGGTGATTCCTACTGGAGACTCGGTATGTGATTAATTAGAATCAATATTAAAAACTTTCTCATGAATGGGCTAAGCGTGTATTTGATCAAAAACTACTATACCTACCTATAAAAAGTACTATTTAGAATTACCAACAAAAAAGCGATTAGTCGTTTTACTAACAGTCTTCCGTATGAATTGGCTGCGTACATCTTACTAGGTTTTTGATTCAATTCCAATCGCTCGAGGTTTTGGATTTTGGCACAAGTTATACCATTTACTTTTAGGCCAACATTGGATACATTATAATTTGTAGTATACCGGTACTTTAGAATGTAATATTGTCCCTATTAGGAGGTCCTAGGAGGAGAAGGGGCAGTAGGTGGCAACCCTACATCCGACTCATGCATAAATTAAAGTTGGTTGAAATTCTTGATTTACGCACCTTAGAACAAAAAAAAATCGCATTGTATGAATACTTTGAGCGATTGGAGCGCTAATTGAATCTACCCCATGGTTATCGTAATGTCAAACATTTTTTTTTTGCTGACTTTATTATGTCTTTGTACATATGTACTAGAACAGTACAAACTTTTTATTACTTTTTTGGAGGTAATAATGAACTAAATGAGATTAAATTTGACTTTTATTTTTAGTCTTTAATATATAAGGTGACTTTTATTTATAAAGCCAAACTCATACTAGAGGCTTGGTAAGTGATCAGTAACACGGATCGATAGGGGGCGTCCATAAATAACGTGACGCTAAATGTCTCTAGGGAGGGAAATACCTTATAAGTTACTCTATGCAACTACCCGTTCCCAGGGAACACACTATAGACTCTAACTAAAATTTTCACTTTAAAGCTTAATATTTCGCCAACGGATCCCTAAATCGAAAAATGGTTTTCACACACCCACAATGTTTCTAAACGGACTATCCAACGATACCCACACTATGGGATAGACGAGATTTTTTTTATCCCCAGTTTACGTGTACGAGAGGTACCCTTAAAAAAAGGTATTTTAAAGATTTTATTTTACCGTTTTGTCGGGATGATTAATACTTATATCCATGCCAAGTTACAGCTTTATAGTACTAATAGTCTTTGCGCTAAGCCGCGAACAGACGGACAGGGCGAAACTATAAGGGTTCCTTGTCAGACTACGGAACCCTAACTTCAGTATCCATGACGTTGACACTAAAATAAGCTCTATTAAGATCACCGTATTCTCAGGAGCTTAAGAAAATAAGGGAGAGATCTGGCCAAGGTCAAGTTTATGTGCCGAACTTGAAATGGTTTTAAGATTATGGATGACGCCCTAAAAGCAACCCGCTACGAAACCGTTGATATGACAAACAAGGAAGACTACCGGGATTACCAGGTGGGATTCTTACCTATGATTCTCTTAGTAAAATAGTTAAACAAGAAAAAAAAATGTCGACGAAATGCATATTTATTATACTCAGTAGGTACTCTAGTTAAATCACTAAATCGAGTTAGTCGTAAGCAAGTCAACTCGAGTTAAACTCGTTCTGTTAATCGATCTATGGTGCGACCGAACAAAACAATATGCTCATTTTGTTTCAGTTTTCATATTGGCTTTAAACAGGCTGAAAATATTGAATAATTCGAGTAAATCGAACCGACTAGCTCGCCAGGTAGCAGTGCTGCCATGTTTACGGATTTATCCGTATTTATACGGATTTCTCAACTCGTAAAACTTTTTATTAAAGATTTAAATCACATAATAATTACATAATATAATAAAAATAATCATTGATTGCTTGTTTGAGCAAGCGAGTTTTACAAGCTAACTGTTAAAAAAAACTCATTGAGTTTTATTTTCATCAAAGTCTTGTCTCGTCTCGGTTTCGGAAATGTAGTAATCATGCACTTTACAAAGTCTGTTTTTTGCGGGGAAACCCAACTATTTATATGCAGTACCATTATAGGAATTTTATGTTGGTACAACGTATACCATTGAAAACTGAAGATGGATTCTTCATGACAATTTCTTAAAATATTACATCACAAAAGAAAAGTTCGACGGGAAAAGAGGTAGAGATAACCTAGACCTACTTCACTCAAATATCAAATGAAGAAGAAAGTTAATGGAGTATGTAAATATTATGTCGTGTCAAGAGGTCAATCAAATCTTTAGCAGAAGAAAGAAAATAATGGCATTTAGGTACTCTACCGACAAGACTACAAGAACATAGCACTTAAGTCAAAGATAAATAGATAGACAACGTAAACGATAGGACTATGCATTTAAATTTAACTTATTTGTATCAATCTCTCTATTCGTACTCCGCGGCGCAGATATACTTCTTCCTCGCAGAAATACCAAGATAAAAATACCAATTGCTGATTTCACTCCCCAGCCTAATAACGATTAGTATGTAAATGTATACTGATTTTGTACGGATTTTTCTCAAATTTGACATGCGGATATTGTACGTACGGATTTAACAAGACCCCAGAGGGATTTCGTTTCCAATGTGGTTGGCAACACTGCCAGGCGGAGCGAGCGAGAGGCAAGTTCAGTTCAGTTAGGTAAGGCAGTCGGTTGGCTTACGTTGTTATATAAACACAGTAAAGTTGCGTCGCAAAAAATAAATTGCTAACTTTTTTTAATTCGACATGTCATCTGGGAGTAAAAGAAGTGTCGCATGGGTGTTTTTTATGAAAACGAAAAATGATTTGGTCACTTGCAAACTATGTCCTGAAATTTACAAGTACGGAGGTAGTACTACAACGTTGATCAAGCACGTGAAAAACAAACATATTGTTGAGTACAATGAGGCCATAGGACAAAAATTGTTGCAGGTTTGTTTTTTTTTGTTTACTTAGCAAATCGAATCAACTCGATTTCTGACTCGAGTTAGGTTTTACAACTCGAGTTGGTCTGGGGCTCGACATTTGATTATTTCCTAGTTGCTACGTTCTTCATATTTTTATGGTAGATTAGTCTGGTTAATAGAAACATTATCCTAAAATTTCAACTTGCGGAACCCCATAGTTTTTAAGATATTAATTTTTGAAATTTACAATTTTTATTGCATTTTTGCATTATGTGCATAGAAAACACGCTAATCAAGTGTCAAAACGGCATTACGTTCCATTTATCGCAGTGTCAAACGTCAATAAAAGTGTTGCAATGCTTAAAAACGATGGCATTTTTAATTTTTTTATGTGAAAAGGAATGTGTTTTAAATGGCGGCGGCCATTTTGTAATTCTTCGTCGAAGATTGGTTCATTGAGTATCTTTGGAGGCAGAACTGTAGAAAAACATTTAAAGATGAGTTTGAAGAATTATTGATGATAATAAAATATGTCTACAAAGGACATCATCTGTTTTGGGCCTTTTTTTTAAATAGCCGGCCAAGATTTTTGACTTTTATATTCTGATAGACCTTATTATCCTTGACTTTTTTTTATATGAAGGTCAAGCTTGAAAATCATATTTTAACCTTTTAATTTGAGTTTGAAAATTCGTTTTAATAAAAAAAAAACAAATATATCAAAACGGCTAATAATCATATTTTGGACAGTGTTAACTTAATAAAATCAGTAAATGATACAGAATAGCTAATCGCATATTTAAAAGTTACAGTAAAAAAAGTAAAAGAACATATTTTTATCATTATTAGTGGGATAATGATAATGATGTGCGAACAATTGAATGAAAAGACCTTTTTGCGAGTCACTGAGTTTACCTGGTATTCCAGTAACCTGTTTAGGTTTGATAGTGAACACTCAGGTATGCGGAGAGTGGAAGGGAGACGGAAGTACAAGCACCCTTTGCAGCATGTTATCTGTTTTTAAGACAGTTATTCATGTGACTTCGGTAACATTGGACAGCTACTATCTTGTTTGTACTCTATTTTATTGATTTACTTAATAAATAGAATTGTGTTATTATGGCAGAACAATTGTGTATAAGGTGTCGTGAATCTTGTGGTGACCGACGGAGATACACGTGGAATTCGCGGGAAGAACGATTCATTGACATCGCGCAGGTAGTTATCGATGAACTTCTAGCTCAACAGGTACAATATTTGAATTAACTCTTATTTTTTAGTGTTAAACAACCATTAAGGTATGCCGTTATTATAAAAAAGATTGCTCTATAGAGCAAAGTACAATATGCAGGTATATCATTTTTATGTATGTATTTATATTCTTTTTGTAGGGTTTTATTTCATATCGCAACATCGCGTAGTATATTTTTCCAACACATACAATAGTGACCTGGCGTTACTGTTAGGTGATGTTCGTTATCGAGTTAAATATACCTATATTTTTTATATTGTCCTTGAGCCTGAAACAAATGACTTGAATTTGATTATACCTGTTAATTTTTTATTACAGTTGGAAACTACTGATTTCATCTGTCGTCCTTGCTGGCAAAGAGCGGAAAGAACCTACCAACAACGTATACGAGACGCTCGCCGACAAGATGCTGACGAAGTCTTGCCAGAAGATCCTGTTGACGAAGACAACATGCGTAATTCAACAGTGACTTTGCCTGGTATCGTCCGCACTCTTAACAGTACCAATAATTGCGTTTTCCAATACTGTGAAAATGCCTCTCGACGCAGAATTCCAGATAACATAGTTCTACGTATGATTATCCGCTACAGCTTGTATTTTCCAGAGAACGCTCGTGTTTGCAATGAGCACATGGAGCAGAACTTATGGCATACAATTCTACTACAGAATAATCTTAATGAAGACTTTTCAGCTGCTCAGGTCATCAACATTATATCTCTATTGAGAGAAAGCGCTTCTGACGTTTTGGACTTTGAAACCTATGAAGCAATAAATGCCAATGAATTCCACTCCAAAAATACGCAGATTTATTGCTCCAAACAACAAGTCTAAACAATGTGAGAGCTAAAAAAAGCATTTTAGCAGCCGTCTTGGTTAAACTGCGGACGGGGGACTCCAATGCAAGGCTTGCTTTGATTTTTAAAACAAGTGAATCCAGATTCCATGTTAGAAGTTGGTCGCATTTCATTAATGCAAGACTTTGTTCCACTGCATCTGGGATTTGATCACATGACGCGTGAGGAAGTTGTACAGAGAAATCTCAGGGTACCAGAGAGTCTGTTTGGCAATCCGGAAAATCCCCCCAGTGAAAGAAAAGCCATAACTATTTGTGATGGTACTTATATATACCATCAAAAAAGCTCAAACTTCTTCTTCCAGCGTAAGTCTTTCAGCAGCAACCACAAGTATCGCAATCTTTTGAAGCCTTTTTTATATGTTTGCTGCGATGGACATATTATTGAAGGGTCTGGCCCACATGCCGCCACCACTTCTGATGCTGTGGTAATGAATAACACAATCGACAACGAAGATGGCGTATTTCATTGGTTTTACCAGAATGGCGATGTTTTCATTTTGGACCGTGGTTTTAGAGACGCAGTTGCTCCCCTTCAAAACTATGGTTACGCAGTGCATATGCCTGAAACTAAACATGCCAATGAGACGCAGCTTACAACGGAACAAGCCAATAGGTCGAGGCTTGTAACAATCTGCCGTTGGGTAGTCGAAATAGTGAACGGCCGATTTAAAAGAGATTTTCGTCTTTTAAGGATCGTGTTTAATAACCGTGCTTTAAAACACATGATGGAGTATTTTAAAATAGCTGCGGCATTGATTAACGCTTACCACACGCTGATAGTTGATAATGTACGCGTGACAACATTCTTGGAAATAATTCAACAAAGAATAAATGTGCCAAACACTCTTGCAGACCTTGTAAACAGGTACAACTACAACAACAGACGAGCTCAGTTTCGTCAGATGTCTGCTAATATGCCCGAATTTGACGAGTTTCCGAGGATGAACGAAGAAGACCTCATATTGTTTGCTCTGGGAATTTACCAACTGAAGCAGGCAAGGAGTTATTACGCCAAACATCTGCAACCAGATGGGGCATTTGTGATTGAACTCGGACACGATTTACCCCTGGCACATGTGAGAGAACTAGGGGGACAGGATTTATGGGTGATAAGAGTTCGAATTCAATCGCGACACGTCAGGGCAAAAACTTATAAGGTCTATATTGCGATAGACAGGGCATTAAATGGTCGCCAAGCAATTGCTCATTACTACTGCGCTTGCCATATAGGAAAAAGGACAGTAGGGTGCTGCTCTCATACCATGTGTATCGTATGGTTCATGGGTTTTGAAAGACATGAACCTAATATAAGGATTCCAGCAGCAGCACTAGAAGACATCATTGTTAGACCTGAAGAACTGTAATCTGTTACAGTCACCCGTACCCGTAAGGCTAAATATGTTTGACAATAATGTAGATTATGTAAATAAAACATTGACCCCATTTTGTCTTTTTTATTACAAATCATGGCTGAACTACTGCTCATGATGATGAAACACTTATTTTAATTGTAATATATATTATAAACATCTGATTGATTAATTACTGATATTACTGATTTAAACATGCTCATATAGTCCAAAAATAATTAGAAATAATTTTAACATTTATGAGGTATATTTATCCATAAAAAGTGAATTTTATAAAGATAACTGTTATAAAATCATAAATAATAAAGCATGCGAATGGTGTTTGTACTTCCGCCTCCCTTCCACACTTCTCATATCTGAGCTTTCGCCATTAAATCTTAACCGGTTATTAGACAACAGGTATTTTCGGTGACTCGCAAAAAGTTCCTTTCACTCAATTGTTCTCATAGAACTTAAATAACGATTAAACAGTTTTACTTATTTTAATGTACTTACTACATTTTAATAACGAATCAACTGCTTAGTATCGTATTATTGATTTAAACAAGCTTATAAAGTCCAAAAGATGAGTATAAATCATTTTAAATATTCGTGAAAAATATTAATTTTTCATTCAAATTGAATTTTGAAACTTAAATAAATATATGAAAATACAATTTTAGAACTTGACCCTCATATACCAAAAAGTCAAGGACAATAAGGTCTATCAGATTATAAAACTTTTATTCGTTGGCCGGCTAAAAAAAAACCAGACCCAAAAATGTATGAAACCAAAATGATGTCCTTTTACTCTAGTAGTTTATTTTATTATTTATATTAGTAGGTTAGGTAAGAAGTCCGACACGGTACTGTAGCGGTGATTAGGCTAGCGAAGCCAGCCTTCTAGCTTGTCCATAGAGTGTATATAAAAAACATTGAATTATAATGTACTACGTAGTACATTATAACTCAATGATAAAAAACCGGAGGCGTCGAAGGAGCGCGCCGCCAGCGTGCGGTAAGGAGCAGACGGACTAACGAAGCCGGAGCTGGCTGAGGCTGACCAAAAGCCGAAGCGGTGACGGCGAGTAAGGACGTCTGCGACGAATTGCACGGTGCCAGGCGCCGCGCTCCGAGCGCCGCAGCCGTTGCTTTTACAAAATAATGCAAATATAACCTTAAATTCAACAAAAATTATATTCGAACCCCCCCTACCCCCACAACGCCCTTCCACCTTCAAATTCAGGGCGCACGATTCAAAAATTGATTACTAAAGACATCCACATTAATTAGACCACGCCTAGGAACAAAATTCTTAGGGTCAGGTGTCTAATTATTGTGGGCCGTAATAAAAAAAAACGGTTGGTCTCGGCAGGGGGGGGGGTGCTTCATTGGGGGGTACGACCCCCCCCCCCCTAACCTAAATTCACTAGGAAATAATCAATTAAATACTCTACATTCAATGAAACAAACATCTTAGTTTCATTATTGTAGGTATGTATCTATGTATTGTGTGTATCACTCACTCGCATGGCTGTTTTGTTTACGTTTGATTGTTATGACTTATAGGGATGAGCGTTACGAAACGTAAGTAAACAGTTATTTTAACTATTATACATATCAATAATATTAAGTAGGTACCTAACAACTTGAAATCTCTTGGGAAAAACTGTTTTTTTGCATAAGTACAATCATTTAATAAATAATAGCGACAATTTTTACATGCTGATAGTCGTTCAAAAACTCACACCGGGTTGGGTTCGTACTAGAGATGCAACAAATAGTGATTTGGCCGTATACCGAATATTTGGTGAGAAATCTGTGCATTTCGTGCGTACACTCGTACAGGTTACGACCTGTCCCGGTGCGAGGTCAAGTGGGGGCGACGGGGTGGCGGAAGAAAACGCAATTTCGAGCACATCATCCGTGTCACGTTTTTCTGCCAACTTACCAAATATATACTTTCTGATTAAAATGCGTTTTTATTTTCACTTATTTATATAACAGATTGTAGAGAATAAAAACAAGTTTTTCTGCTATCTTACCAAATTTTTCTGATTAAAATGTGTTTTAATTTCATTATTAGGTATTCGGTAATGGCCGAATACCGAATAGTTGCCGAATATTCGTTGCATCTCTAGTTCGTACCCCGGGTTCCAACACTAAACCGTTCAAAAATCAGCACGGGTCGCAAACTCGCAACACCGACCGTTCAAAAATAGCAGTGTCGCTACACGCACCAGTGTCGAATTTTTCAACACTAACTCTGAGCAGGGTTCGCGAGGTTCGTATAGGGACGTCAAAATGACAGATAGAAATCAATACAAACTTTATTGGAAATATGTGAAATGACGTTTGGAGTGTAGCAACTCGGCCAAACTCGTTCAAAAACTCAGCGTTGCATGCAACCCCAGTGTTCCTACCCACCTACCCAGCCTAGGGTTCTTTTATGAATACACTTCTGCTTCTGAGTGGTTTCTGTGTAGACATGACAGAAAGAGATAGAACTGTGGTGTGAGCGAGCGAGATTATCTCCCCTGCTGATTGATGGTGACGTGCGGCGGGCGGAAGAATCCATCCATCTATTTTAAGTTTTGCGGGAATGAATACGCGCGCGTCATATATATCGTTATCTTAATAGTTTATTACTTACTTATTACACACTGGTCTTAAAAGCTTTTAATTTCTACAAACCGATAAAAAACATGTCTCGTATAAACTCAAGTGTGCTGTGGGACTATTTTGTTAAGACGAATGTCGCCGAGAAAAAAGCAAACTGTCGTGTTTGTAATGAAGTTTACAGCTACAAAACATCGATAGGAAACTTAAAACGGCATTTACGCAAGAAACATTTCGATGCATATACTAAAGTAATAGCCGCACAACAAGATAAGTTGGCAATAACAGTAGAGGTAGGTACCTATGTTTTTTTTTATAGTACCGTCAGACCTGGCAACTTTGCCTAACGGGTATGACTTTGCCCGACAGGTACTTTTCAGTTAACTTGAAGAATTGCGAAAATGTTAACAGTTGTTGTTTTTGTTAAATCTATGCTATAAAATTTCATTATATTCAGTCGGTCTCAAAGTTGATGGTGTATTTTGGGAGCCAAACACGTGCTGAAAAACGGTTTTAAAAAAGCTGATTTGCAGTTGCAGCAAGTAAGTTTTTGAGTACAGCTTGCAAACAATACATACCTAGGTATTGAGAATCTAACGCGAAATCTTTGTTAGATTTGAAGATATTGTGATGGGCAATGTCACCTTAGCATGTCTGATGCAACGTTGGCAACTTTGCCCAGTAAAATAGTACAGTCATTGTTGTCACTTATGCATTTATTTTAAACTTAATTGTTCCTCATTGTATTTCAAAGCTACACGTATTGGTATGGGAGGATAAGGAATTAATGGGTATTATAGTGAATATTATTAATAATAATATTATTAATATTTGGTGAAATAATACTGTTTTAATTCGTTTTCAGAATATGTATATTTGGATACTAAATAAACAAAAAAATATGCGTATGATAAAAGAAATTTACCGAAAATATCTGTTTTTATTACAAATTTTAAAGTTAAAATATATATTTTCTTAAAATTGTTTTATCTTTCAAAAGTGGCTCCTGATAATAAATGTCCATGTTATTTCTTAAATACATATCTCTGTATGCTTCCAAAGGTTGCCTGAAAGATATTGCTGTTAGCAATAAGTGCCGCCTTTGTACACCGTGTTTGTTTGTTTCTTCTGTCTCTCATATAATTTTTGTAAATGTGCAAAAAGTGTTATAAATAAAATAAAATAAGGAAATAAAACTATGATAGAAATAAATTTCTATATTTTTAAACACTTGGCGATTTATCCATCGCAAGGAGATAACAAATTAAATTTATATCACTGCGGTATAGAAAAATCAGAAAAGTAAATCTGGACGTGAGGAGCTCTGAACCGGGATTCACGTCCAGATTTACTTTTCTGATTTTCTATACCGCAGTGATATAAATTTAATTTGTTATCTCCTTGCGATGGATAAATCGCCAAGTGTTTAAAAATATAGAAATTTATTTCTATCATAGTTTCGATACGAGTAATGTGTATTCTTAACTACCCGATGCTGTAACAGGTGACGGTAGGGCAATAATAGTCTCAGACTTGTCTTGAATACACTAGCGCCCTCTAGGCGCCAAGAGGCTCACTACTAAGGAAATAAAAAGTAACAGCCATAGTTCATTGTCATTTTTGTATGGGGAATAAATTGGGAATTTTCTTTATTCTATTATTACTTTGTTATTACTTTGCCCGCTCAATTTTGGGGGACAATATGTCCACTCAAACGTTTCTTAAGCTGATACTATGTGGCATTGCAATGTCCTTCAACGTAGTCATTAGGTATAATGACCACAAGGATAATGGTACCGGAGCTACAGAAATACAATTGAAAGTGGGCAAACTTGTCAAAAGTTAACAACTTTTGGCCCGCTCCCTAAGTTCAGTTTAGCGTTACAAAATTCGTTTTTTCTGAAATTACTAAACAATGTATGCAAAGAAAGGTATATTTACGATTGTATAGTTGAGATATAGCATTAAGTGTATCTTCAAAATTAATTCGCTAAACACAAAAAAGCGGGCAAAGTTGGCAGGTTTGACGGTACCTACCACAATCCCTCGCCATAATGCATAAAGGTATGGTTATGCATGCATGACATTAAACCTCAGAACAATAACAAGCACATAAAACACGTTAAGCTATCGTTTTAAGGTAGGTTATGCAAACAAATCAAACAAACCCGAGTTGACATCGTGACCTCACATTGATGTGTCAAATCGCTAATTTTGTTCTTTTGGTCGAAATCTCGAACAGACCATGTTATTCAGAACATCGTACAAAACAACACGTACCGTAAAATGCTGTTACTTTGTCAACGTGCTACAAATTTGCCTAAAGTCACAAGTTACACATACAGATATTTGTGTTTTCTTGTCTGTGGCACTACTCAAGGATAAACAATAATGCATTTAACAACATCGATGACTTCTTTTCTCTTTGAATTAAATAATAGAGTTTCAGTAATTGTTTCAATGCTGTGCAATGTGCACGTATTTTTCCAGTTTGTGTTCAAAATGTATTTGTGAGTATTTAATGGTTTATTTTACTGCTTAGAAAGTGTTAATCCATCCATCCATCCATCAGCCCGTGTTCGTCTACTGCTGGACATAGGCCTTTCCCAAATTTCGCCACTCATGTCGGTCCTCCGTCCTCCTCATCCAGCCGCCCCCCGCAACGTATTTCAGGTCGTCGGTCCAGCGGGCACGAGGTCGTCCTACACTACGCTTTGCTGTACGTGGTCTCCATTCTAAAGCCTTTCGGCCCCAACGGCCATCACGTCGGCGACAAATATGGCCTGCCCACTGCCACTTCAACTTACTGATTCTGCAGGCTATGTCGGTTACTTTAGATCTCCGGCGGATCTCCTCATTTCGGATTCTATCCATCAGAGATACCCCAAGCGTAGCCCGCTCCATAGCTCGCTGAGCGACCTTTAACTAAGTTAATGCTAAGGATATAATGCTCTTTTCTCTTATTTTACTTATTAGTACAGTATAACAATATGTCCTAAAACTTAAATGAAGGTATTGTTATTGTATAAGGTTGGACATTAAAACGCAAAAACATTGCCTGGGGTTAGAGCTGTCACTTCCTCACCATATAACCGACTCGAATTCAATGGTAATTTTTAAAATATTTATGTTATTTTGTAATAACCATTGCTAGAATCTTTATTAAAGGCACGTTAGGGCTGTCGAACCAAATCTCGGTGTAAAATGCACATCATAATATTGTTTATAGCACACCGTGCGTAAAATGACCGCTTTACGCACGCTGCGCTTGCGTAAAGTCGGCATTTTCCCCACTTATGCTATAAAATATTATACGATACTCGTGCGAGAAACTTTTTCTCGACTCGTGTCGTAATGTACTATTTCCTTACTTTTGCATAAAAAGTATGCAACAATTTCGTTTTAAAGCAATTGGCGGAAATTTATTAGTAATAATTATGTTTTCACATTTAAATTCTATCATTTTATGATTTACATTTTGATTGCATTGTAATCGCATGTAATCAAAATGTAAGGCATAAAATAACATAATATTAATGCGAAAACCTTATTATTAGTAATCAAGCTTTGAAACGCAATCTTTGCATACTTTTTATTCAAAAGTAAGGAAAACAATGTTATGATGTGCATTTTGCACCGAGATTTGGTTCGACCACCTTTAAAAAAGACAAAGTTTTAACCAACATACCTATTATATTTATTTGTGTATTCACAATACACACTTTTACACAACTTTGCCTACTTTATCGAAAAAAAAAAGAAATTACAAACAGATTCATAGTTTCTATCCCATTTAAGGAACACTGTAAGGTCTCGTATAGGTAGCAATAACGTTTTCTTTAAGTTGCCTATACATATACAGAGATATGTGACTAGGCAATGTTGCAGTTTTGCCTTTAACTTTGCCTGCCTTTTGCAAAGCAGATTTATGGTAGTTTCTGTGAGATTTTGAACAATAAACCACTTTGCACGTACTGCTTAAGGTTTAATCTTGTACTTAAATTTAACAAGCTATGATTTTTTGCATACCTAAATAATTATTCACGAAAAACTTAAAAATACAGGCAATGCTACAGCATTTTACGGTACGCATCCAAGTTGATTTTTTTATTTATTAATAAAATTTTGACCAGAATACGCGCGCTGAGTTGGGTCATTCATTGGGTGTTGTGGTGCGGGTACGGTGCGACGTTGCCGCACTGTGCGCAAAATATCAATGCGAGCGTTTGTATTTTGTAACGAAGTATGCATGCAGTAGTGTAGTGAAGTAACCTATCGTTCGATAAACAGTTTGCTTGTGTGCGGTGCGACTGGAACTAGTTTCTAAGAACTAAAACTAGTTTTTTTAAATTGGTGTTCGCCGCAAACGTGTCTGTCTGATAATAAACGTTTACTTCAATATAACAAAAGCGTTTGTGCATTTTCGGTATCTCTTAAAAATCCGTGAAAATGTCAGATTCTGCACCGCGAAAGAACAGCAGCGCTTTGTGGCGTTATTTTAGGAAGACTGATGTTAGTGGAAAGGCTGTGTGCAGTCTCTGTCAATTGGAATTGAGTTACAAATCGACTACAGCAAACTTGAGAAATCACATGAGGAGAAAACATAATAATCTCTTCATCAAATTATCCAACGAATCCAGCCAGTCGCAGCAAAATGAAAATGTGAGTAACTTAGTCGAGACTCGAGCCGAAACTCGCGCGGGGAGAGGGGGATTATAGGCTCATTTAGGATCATTTACTTCTAGTTTTTCCTGTTTAAGTATTTATTGTTCGATTTTCTCACTGTGATTGTAGACTACGTTCGTAGCAGTCTATAAAAATAATTAAGCAAATTGCGTTTTTAGGGTTCCGTACCCGAAGGGCAACACCGGTCTGTCCGTCCGTATCTCACAGGTCTCTAGCTTGCAGATGGAATGAGCTACAGACAACGAGGTTTTAGAATTTTTTATAACATCATTGGCTACAGATCTGAACTTTGGATGTTAGGTACCTATGTAAAATGGTGACCCAAAACCGAATAGTATTGAATTAAAAATTAAATAGCATAAATTTAAACCATAATAATAATTAACCATTCAAAAAAAGGGAGACGAAAAAACAAACTAAGTATTTTTATAAAGAAATGTGGGCCATCAAAGTTATCAATTTTGGACGCATTTTGTTACTAGGTTTATCTCAAATACTGAACTAGTTAGGAATCTGCAATTTTCTGTATATTTATGTGCAATATACTGTATTTAAACAACAAATTTGATATTGAAAACGTCGATTTTTAATACAGGACCAACTTAGTTTTGCAGTTTTGTTTTATACATATATTAGATAATGAAAAGTTTGTAATTTTTTATCAAATCATTTTTGTGTATTAACGTATTGGATTGATAATGGTAATGGTCATTAAATTAATTACCATTTTATTGTAATGTTGGCTGTTTGTTGTCGTTGACCATTGACTATATTCACACCCGTCACCAAGGTTGACCCGTAATCACAGATGGCGACGCAGCTGCGCGCTTTAATGAGTGGGGGGCTGCGGGGCGGGGGGAGACTGCGCAGCTGCCAGCAAAATTCACACACACCACACACGCAAAGTTAGTTGGCTCGTATTGGTCGAGGAGAGCGCGCCACGTCTCGTCGCGGTTCGAGCGACTGACTACCTCACATCGATCTTCGCTCTCGCTTTGACTCGTGTGTTTATATCTATCACTGTACTGTGAGTACAGTCGCGCGTGATACTGTATCTTGTATTATAAGTTTTTGTTGTTGCGTTCCGGTAAACATGCCTCCTCGGCGAAACGCTGTGTTGAAGAAACAAGCTAGAAAAACCGTATTCAACGTTTACAACTTTAATAAGAATGAAGCATTGAATGGAGTTACAAACCTTGAGCAGGTAGAGGAGAGGACTTCTCAGGCTACTGGGGTATCTGTGCGTAATGTGCAGTTAATTGTGCAGGAGGAGAAAAAAAACGACCTAGCCCTAACTTTACAAGCACCCGAAATGAAGGACATTAGAAAAAGTGCTGTTATCAATGAGGAAATGATTCAACAGTTTCACTTTGTTAAGGATCGGTGTGATGCTGATTTAAATAAGCAGACCAGAAAAATCGTGTATAAAGTCCACAATTTTTATGAAGAAGAAGCATTGAACGGGGTAAAAAACATTAAAAAAGCACAGGAGAGAACTGCTCAAGCGACGGGGACTTCCTTGCGCACGGTGCAATACATCGTGCGTGAGGGAAAACAAAGTGACCTTGATTTTCGCACACCTGGAAAGAAGAGGCTCAAGAAAAGTCCTGTGACTGGTGTCGACAGTTTCGATAGAGGAGTGATTAAACGGTGCGTCCACAGTTTTCACTTAACCAACAAGGGCTTTCCGTCTACGAGCAAATTTCGAGTAGAACTACAAAAACACCTCGAGTTTCGAGGATCGGACTCCAGCTTACGGCGTGTATTAAAAAACCAAGGTTTCCGTTGGAAAAAAGCAGGATATAATTCAAGAAACCGAAAAGTGTTTATCGAAAAAAGCTACATACGCCTCAAAAGAATAGAGTATCTTAGGGAAATAATAAAACATCGTAAGGAAGGTAGAAACATAGTTTACATAAATTTGTCTTACGTACGCGCCCCTCGGGCTAGATCTCAATTGTTGTTGGATGGTTCCGACCAAGGGCTTGCACTGCTTGCAATATCGAAAGGTCAAAGGGTGGTTTTGGTGCACGCTGGGACGGAAGCCGGTTTCTTACCAGGAGCCCTGTTGATGTTCAAGTCTGAATCGAACTCTGAGGAAAATCATGACGAGATGATCTATGCGAATTACGTGAAATGGCTCCAAATGAAATTCACACCAAACTTGCCAACGAACTCCGTAGTCGTCATCGACAATTCCCAATACCACAATAAACAAGTCGACCCGGCACCAACATTTGGTTCTAGAAAGGCAGAAATGACATCTTGGCTCTCTGCCAAGGGTATTGAATTCGATCCTGCTATGCATAAAGCGATGCTTTATAAAATTATATGTTTAAACAAAGATAAATATAAAAAGTTTTGTGTCGATGAGATTTTAAGTGAGAAAGGACACACGGTGTTGCGATTGCCACCTAATCACCCCGATCTAAATCCGATAGAAATGGCGTGGGTGGCTATTAAAGGTCTCGTCGGACAAAATGACGTTATGGAGTTATTTAATGAGAAATCAGGTTCAATCGATAAAAAGGAATGGTCTGATCTATTCAAAAAAATTAAAGACATAGAGCAACAGTATGTCAAATCAGATCATATGATTGATAAACTGACTGAAAAATATGTGTTAAAAGAATGTGATACCTCAGACAGTGAGTCAAGTTCGGCATCGGAGGAAGAAAGTCAGTCTGACAGTGACGGGGTTATGGAAGATCATGCGGCGATGGACCTTCTTGCAAGTTGCGGGATTTTAGCTCCTGACATGATGGAAGATGCCACCATAGATACCTTAGGACCAAGTACGAGTCGCGATAACTTTGATGGCGAGTTGACGGAAGATGTTAAACCGTTTACGAATGAATAAGTGTCTTATTTCTGTTTAATAAATAAAAGTAACCTGTTTCTATGTTAACGTTTTATTTTTAACTAGCTGTACCGGCGACTTCGCGTGGTTTAAGACGACGTAGGTAGTGAAAACGGAGTTTTTGAACAAGTAGTACTCCCAAACTACAAAAGATATTGTTCTGAAATAAATACATGTTATAAACAAAGCCTTTTCCAAGGCAATGTAACAGCCCAAAACGCGATGGAGAAAAACCGGCACGCTAGAAAAAAAATGCAAAGTGAAGGCTATTTTTTCATTTCAAACAAGCAGTCTATCAAAACTAATAAAGTAAAAATAACAATGATTACTGTTTTAAACATGTAAATCTATTATCTGATAACACAGCGATTTTTTTTAAAACGCACTTGTGTGAATTTATATTAAATTTTATTCCTTGAAAATCAGCGTTATCCACTCTCTTCTTGATTGACCGCTCTGCTCAGACGCGCGCTTTGTCAGATATGCTTATCTCTTTCGTTGTGCGATCGACCAGGTGGTTAGTTGGATACGTAATAACAATGGTTACTGTTTTAAACATGTAAATCTACTACTGATAGCACAGCGATTTTTTCGTTTTAAGCACTCATTAAATTTTTGGCCTAGGTACATTAACGACAGTATTTGAACTAGCCCTAAGGTGTTTTTTTTTAATAAGTTGTATATTAATGACTAATTTGTGCTTTGAGTCATGTGGCCTTCACAACTTTACCAGACATAAGATAAGCTTTTAATAAAAACCTAGTTAAAATGTAACAGTAGAAGTTCCCTAAAATATTATACAGGCTTTGTTTTCAATGTGGGTGTGGGTACCTATAGATGGCCAAATCCGAAACTATGGGAATATTGAAAAATGCTCAAAGGAGTTTCGGGGCCGATTTTCAAGATAACAGATAATTCGAAAAAAGAAAGAAAGAAAGAAAATAAATTTATTTGTCCCAAATTAAACACACTTAAGTAGGTTACATTCATTTTTTACAAATTAAAGGGTTTGGTGACTGTACTGTATACCATGCTTGCAACATCCAATTATGGGAAGTGATGGATGATACTTACGGCAAACTAAAGAAAGGTAATCATTTCAAACATTACTCGTTCCATAATAATCTTGCTTGGTTCTAACTTTTCAACACACATCTATAAATATGTATTGGAATCAATCATGTTGAATACAGTACAGTCCCCGAGACGTTGAATTTGGCTATGTATAAGAATTTCTAACAATTGGTTTAATTTAGGTACCACCATCTTACTCGCAAATCCTCCCGAAGTTATTCGGGGGAGAGTGAGAGAACAGCTCTCAGGCAAAACCAGGCGGCTCACCATTGCCTGGGACCGATGGATGGCGGTATATCCATCCCCAATTGCCGAGCCTTATATAAAACAGACTGGTGACGGGCAGCGGCGTCACTGGTGCAAGGGTTTAGGCACCGCGCTCACCAACGCGCCTACCCAGCGTGTGTGAGTATGGGAATTTCTTCCATGAGAACCGCCAAGCGTGGCGAAGAATCCCTAGCCAAGAATGGAATACGCTGATTGTAAAAAAACACACACACACGTATATTATTGCACCAACCGATAGTGTCGCTTATTTAAAAGGGTCAAATGCTGGGAAGTAATGTCGAATTGCAAACTAAAGGAAAGGGCTTATTTTTGAAGAAAATACTATTTAATTTTTATCTTAACCATCCATCCATCCATCTGCCTGTTTCGGCCACTGCTGGACAGGCCTTTACAGGATTTCGCCACGCTTGGCGGTTCTCCTGGAAGAAAAGCCCATACTCACACACGCTGGGCAGGCAGGTTGGTGAGCGCGGTGCCGAAATCCATGCAACAGTGATGCCGCTGCCCGTCACCAGTCTGTTTTATATAAGGCTCGGCAATTGGGGATGGATATACCGCCATCCATCGGTCCCAGGCAATGGTGAGCCGCCTGGTTTTGCCTGAGAGCTGTTCTCTCACGCTCCGCCTGCGTCGAAGAGATTTTTGTGGAAATAAGGAAAACAAAAGAGTATCATTTTTTAAACGACTATATGCAACGAACACCATGTTTAACCAAAGCGCTAATAAATACCAATCAAATAAGCCCAAACTCGAAGGGTCCTGCTGTTGTCCGTTGATCAACCGTTGATATATGATAGTGTAGATGAGTTAAAAAAACTGTAATAGTATTAAGGCATATTCAGAAAAAAAATACTGATAAAAAGACATGATCTTGCTAAGTTTCTTGCCCTTCTTCTTAGCAAGATTAATCGAATGGGCGGATTTAGGCATTATATCTATTTATAGTTTATTTATCTATTAACTTAATTATTCATTGATTTATGTAGGTATGTATATACAATATTTTAATTTCTTACTTATGTTAGTATATATTTGTATTATATTTATTTAGGGTCTATTAAGTTTATTTATCAACTTATATATTAATTGCATTGTGTAGTTATAATAATATTCGTATTCCAATAAGTCTTTATTTTATGCATTTAACTTTTGTAGCCCAACTTAAATATAGTTTTTTTATATATTTCCCGTATCATATTTGTTAATCATAAAATATTATTTTTATACAGATTAGATTTGACATGTAAAACGTATACTTTATGTATCTATTTTACAAATAAACAATTTGATTTTGAATTTGAATACTGGAATCGCTCAATAAAGTACCAGTACCTCATAACAAGACGATTTCCTTTACTCAAAATACACTAATCGCATGGACACCCTCACTGGTCGCTGGCCACTCGGATGAGTAACTTGTAACGTTGCACAAAATGGGCCGATTAGCCGATTACGATTAGATAGGTACTTCCCTTGTACATGTACAACACATACCTAGTACAATCAATACACATACAGCAGCAGTTACCTAGTTGTTCGTCTCGTCTTCTCGCTCGCTAGTTCGTCGGCCCAGGGTTGCCAGACTGACGAGAATTCGCGTACATGTACGCGAATTTCAACTCATGTCGTACGAGGCAAACCAGACCAGAGGTGCAATTGTGTAAGCCAATCGTATTCAAATTCGATTGTCATATGGCTATTCGGCTAAGCAAATAAGCCCGTTTGACAATTGAAATCGTACTTTTTTTTGTTGTCAACAACAAAACAAGACAATTGAATTCATTTGATGGCCAAAAATTTACGATTTCACTTGTCAAACGGGCTAATGTGCTTAGCCGAATAGCCATTGACAATCAATTTGAATTAACCTCAGAGGTGCAATAGTGTAAGCCAATCGTATTCAAATTGATTGTCATATGGCTATTCGGCTAAGCACATTAGCCCGTTGACTTTTGAACTCGTACAGTACGCGAATGTCTTGTTTTGTTGCTGACAACCAAAAACGTACGATTTCAGTTGTCAAGCAGGCTAATTTGATTAGCCGAATAGCCATATGACAATCGAATTTGATGACGATTGTCTTACACAATCGCACCTCAGAGCTGCAATCGTGTAAGACAATCGTATTCATTTTAAAGCCAAAAACGCACGATTTTAATTGTCAAATGGACTCATTTGCTTAGCCGAAAAAAACGTTTGACTTAATACGTACGGAAATATGTAATTTATTTACCTAATTTACATTGGAACAATATGCACATTGGCGTGCTTATCTCTAAGAACAATTTCTTTCAGCAAAACAAAAAATGTGATCTCTTGCAAAATACCTATTCAATTACGGGTCAAAATATAATTTAGTCCAATCTAAAAAACACGTCTACTTACTAAAGTTTGATTTTAAATGTCCTAGAAAAGTACCATTATACTACTTGCCTTGTATTTAACCGATTACCAAATTCATATCTGAAGCTTTGCTAAAAATTCCATAATATTACCTAAGCTACCTTAAAAAGATAAAATGTGCACCAAATAATAAATAGCGTTCACAAAGTAGGCAAGTACTGTAAGTTGTTCCCGAATAATTTCATTATAAAAATATGCTTTGTTGGTTTAAAGGGGTAACAAGAAATTATTTTCTGAACTTAATATTACTCTATGGTTTGCCAATATGGGGTGCTAGTGTGGACATAGAAAAACTGTTCATATTACAGAAGCGTTGCATAAGAATAATTGTAGGGTTGACCTCAAGCACGGTGTCTTGTAGAAATTATTTTAGGCAATTAATAATTCACA
Source organism: Ypsolopha scabrella (assembly GCA_910592155.1). NCBI lineage: Eukaryota > Metazoa > Arthropoda > Insecta > Lepidoptera > Ypsolophidae > Ypsolopha > Ypsolopha scabrella. The sequence goes on from OU342987.1 coordinate 15,390,675, forward strand.
CGATTACGGCATTATACATAATTGAACTATGTAAACTAATCAAGCGGTATCCAGACAAATTCCCTGTTAGATCACTTAGCCACAGTGACAGTTTAAGGGAGCGCTATAGATATGACATTGAGTCATCCCCTTGTCGTACAGCTGCTTGTGCAAGATCCACTCCACTAAAATGGTTGCTGTGAAGGTGTATAATGCGCTTCCAAGTGTAATTAAGTGCCTCACTGGATCTAAATTCCTTGATGCATTAAAAGGCTACTTGTTAAAAATCTCACCATATGACCTCAATGAATATTATAATTACAGCGATCTTTAACTTCTATCATACTTGCTCAGTGTTTGGCACTTTCTCATTAGAATAATAGTGTAATGATTCGTATCCGGGGTCCATTGTTGTTTGATTGTAATTGTAAATAATTTGTCCATCCAAATTGATTTTATATAATTTATTTGTGTGCATGATATTGTTACAACCTGCGGGTATAATTACATTGATACATAATTATAATACTATTACCTATCATCATACATGTAATTAATTGCAATAAACGAATATGAATATGAATAATTACGAAAACTAATTGGGACAATTTTAAGTATCTACTTACCATATAGTTTATCGCAAACCCAAAAATGCAACAGAAATATAATTGAGGGAGCGGGAGTGTGAGGGATTAACTTTTTGTTCAGAACCACTCCGCTCCGCTTCGCTCGGTTCCCGAACTTATGACCACACACGACAGGCCTGCTCTCGTCTCAACCTATCTCATGTGAAGCGGGATTTACTTTAACTATACACCATACCTAAACTCTCTTAATTCTCATTGGCTTATTACATATTTATCAACTTGCCGTTTACTTACCAATATTTTTTTCTTCTTTCCAGGCCGAGGGCAGTGAGCTGAAACCGAAGAAGCTACGTCAGAACAGCTTTACCATCGTCAAGAAATGCTGCGTAAATCTAGTGGGTTTTTCAATATTACTTTTCAAATAATCGAATATCCGGAATACCGAATATTTTAAAATCCGTTTTGTTTGCCAAAGAAATCTACATAAAATCTGAAAAACTCAACCGGTATGACGGGATGCAAGTCCGGGATCCCAAGATCTAGAGCTTCCAACCTTTTTCTGGTCGATAACACTTAAACATTCCATCAATGCATATTCATTCAATCTGGTGGGTATTAAGAAATTACTTCACAAAAATAATCGAATATCCGGAATACTGAATATTTGAAACCATTTTGTCTGTCAAAGAAATAAACTTAGAAAATACGAATAGTAAAACCACATACACTTGGTAAATTTATGAGCGCCCATTCCTGATAAGACAGTATTCAAGTCCGAATCCCAAAATCAAGATCGTCCAACCTTCTAAACTGCCGCCGCTATTTGGTCGATAACACTTAAATATTCCAGGTGAAGAAGCATGGTCGCTCGGTGACGCTGTTCGACGACCTTGCATTCCGCGAGCTCATCGACCTAATCCCGATGACGGACAGCGAGAAGCAGACCCTCACCTCTAAGTACATCCAGACGCTGCTCGACGACGACCAACTTGGCGATGAAACCGACATGGTAAGATCGCGATTACTTTCATATTCATATCACTTTCATGCCACTAGTGATGTTAATTCAAAGATTTACATATCAAAAAGTGGAACAAATACTTGAAAATTAGTACCTATATAAATTCCAACGTTAGTTCCTTATCTGAAATATCGTTTTAAATCAAATACTATATTCTTTGTTTTAAATTATATTTCAGTCAAACATTGACTTGTCAAATTGACATACATAAAAAATTTCCCAATTCCGTCATTTATTGTAAAATTTCAACTTAATTGGTTAAGGGTAAATCTAAAAAAGAATAAAGATAATCAAAAGATTGACACGAATTGTAACAGTACGGGAAGAGCAATGATTTCAAAGTACGTTCCAACATTTACTAGGTCCTTATGGGTAAAATTTAAAGAACGGTTTGTCTTTTCTGTTTTATTGAAGATAACTGTGGTACAACAAATAATTTCCGAGAACAGATATTCGGAAGACATTGAAATATGGAGCAGCGGTCAAAAATATACGGCTGAAAGTTATTTTAAAATATTTTTTATTACAAAAACTCCTAAATTAAACATAGTTAAACCCTATTATATACCTTAATTCAATTAACGATCCGTGATCAAAAAACGGAGCCCGTATAGGATCATTTTTTATTTATTTTTTCTCCTGTCAATGCCCTTTTTCTGAATGGCTTGAGGTGTCAAGTTGAACTTAATATTGAATACCAATGCAGGTAGTCTCATATGTACTTCTGTAAAATATTAAAGTTTATAATTTAACGCTATAAAACCACACGGCCTTTCAGAATATTAAATATTTAAAATCTCACTTACTGACTCATTATCAAAAAAAAATGTAGGGAAGTCCTACCTACTTCCCGGTGACCTTAAATCTAGTATTTGGTACAAAACAAATGGAGTTTTTTTTATAATTATGAGCTAGTATTAATTGTTTAAATCATACAACATTTTATAATAACTCGAGATAATAGTACGGAACCCTCGGGGCACGTGTACTGCTCGCATTTGACTGGTTTTTTTCCGTGTTTCAGGAAACAATGGACAAGACTACCGACGACGTTGCTGCTGATGATGATGACGACGAAACCCCACTGCATGGTTAGTTCAATATCTAGTCGTTTTGTTTTGTTCATCAATAGACCCCCTTAATGTGGTAAAAGAGGATCGCCGTGCAAAATATACTTCATAATTTCGTTTTCGTAAATTGTATACGTTTTATGGCAATTCGCGTAAAAAAGCTTAGCTAATAAGAAGTTTTCACAAGAAAAATTATTTAATTTGTGCATCACATTTTAACTGCACTTCGTTAACAAACTAAAGCAGTGCAATGGTTACAGCGACATGTCCAGGCTGAAGTTTATCATCTTTGTATTCGCCAATTTGCTGCGAATTAGTCCGTATGCTCTTACGAAAAAGACTACACACTAAATTATGTTTTAGGAAAATTCCTCTTGTCTGGTAACCTTATAGCCCGGGAGTTACTGTTGCAAACACCAAAGTCATAGTAAGCCGGCTGATATTGACATCGATCGTACATCTCACGTGACTGATATGTGAATCGACCGTCAGCTGCTCAAGTAGCGGTGGGTTTGGGAGTAAGAGGTTGCGAAAGTGGTAAAAAAAAAGTTATAGTACGCTGGCTGAAACTTTTCTCACAGATAGTTGACATCATACTGAGCTGAAAAAAAATCGTCAGCTGATCCACCCGCGGTGGGTCTGGATGTGAGAGCAATTGCTGACAATTTTTTTTCAGCTCAGTATGATGTCAACTATCTGTGGGAAAAGTTTCAGCTGGCGTACTGTTACTTTTTTTTACCACTTTCGCAACCTCTCACTTCCACACCCACCGCGGGTGCGTCAGCTGACGATTTTTTTTCAGCTCAGTATGGTGTCAACCATCTGTGAGAAAAGTTTCAGCCGGCGTACTATTTTTTTTTTACCACTTTCACAACCTTTCACATCCAGACCCACCGCGGAGCGTCAGCTGACGATTTTTTTTCAGCTCAGTATGGTGTCAACTATCTATGAGAAAAGTTTCAGTCGGCGTACAATTACTTTTTTTTTTACCACTTTCGCTACCTCTCACATCCACACCCACCGCGGGTGCGTCAGCTGACGCTTGGTTCTTTTATTAGCCATTCCAGATCTATTGAAAAAGATGGAAATCAATCGGCGTAAAATCACTACCTAAAATGCAATGCTACCGCCCGGGCTGTTATACTTGCATTTTCCACAGTACAGCCACTGGCTTGTTATGTCTAAATATATTGTTGATATTCATTTCAGTGATTAAAGGCGAAGAAGAAGTGGTACTGTGTACGTGTGGCAAGGACACTGACGAGAGTATGACGCGGCACACCGTGGAGTGTCCCGCCTCGAGCCAACAGACGTACTGGAACTTCTTCGAGGTAAACTTGTTAATTATATACGTAATTTAATATCGCGAATATCGCACTTGACGCAAGTGGCACAAAAATACAAATCGATGGAGTTATAAGAATAAAACACTAAATAAAATTGGCTTGGTCTTTATTCTATTATTCTTTATTGTACACACAGAAAATAAACATTTGCAAAACATATAAACAAATTAAGGCAGGTGGTAGAGCTGATGCTGGGCTCGACTGTGGAGGTACCACCATCTTACTCGCAAATCCTCCCGAAGTTATTCAGAAAGAGTAAGAGAACAGCTTTTCGGCAAAACCAGGTGGCTCACCATTGCCTGGGACCGATGAATGGCGGTATATCCATCCCCAATTGCCGGGCCTTGTATAAAATAGACTGGTGACGGGCAGCGTGTGTGAGTATAGGCATTTCTTCCAGGAGAACCGCCTAGAGTGGCGAAATCCTGGAAAGGCCTATGTCCAGCAGTGGACGAAAAAGGCTGATGGATGGATAAACAAATTAACATGTAGAAGGGTAGACTTATCTCTAAGAAGAGATTTCTTCCAGTCTACCTTTGGGGATAAAAAATAATGATTTATATAAAAGTAGACGTGCATACGTGTACGTGTATTAAATAAATAACAATTTATAAGTATAGCAGATTACTATTAATGTAAAAACTTACTTACCTTATAATAAACATAAATACTAATTCATCATAAATACGTATTATGCAAAAAAAATAATTATATGATATATAAATACATACTATATACTATATCATAAAATAATACATACAATATCATAAAATGCCCAGGAAATAAAATACACAAAGTTTGCATAAAAGTAACAAAAAAAATATACAAAAGATACTTATGAGAGTGACAAAAAAACAAAGTCTTTAAAACACGTTTTATTTAATCCACGAACTTAAACGAATGAAATAGGTGTATTTCGTTGAAACTGATTAATATTTATATTGAATTTATAAATTTATAAAGAAATTAAGTTGGCAGACAAATCTAAATTAAAAATCCAATTAAAAAGAGAGTCGAGTTCTTGGCTTCTAGCAAAATCGTATGAGGAAGTAGAAAGTCTTTTGGATGTCATTCAGTAAACAATCATCTTATTATTATTTTATTGTTTTGTTTTGTATTTATTAAAATTGTTTTAACGTTTTTGGTGTCACTTATATAAAGTAGCAACATTTTTTTTATTTTTTTTATTTAATACCTTCTTTTTGTTGTTGCTAGCATTTTATATATACTTATTTAAAATCATGTACACACGAATACACATGGTTAAATATTTATTTATTATAACATATATATTTATTTTATAAAAACATATTTAGATTAAAGTTTAATTTATATAAGTTAGCACGGGTGGGCGCCTTCTGGCAAAAAACACTTTTGTGCATCCCATGAAACGGAGAATTCTGGTATGGGAGCACGCATATTCTATTCAGTGACGTGTATCAAGTTAGTTTGTACAAAATTTTAAATATGGTTAGTATTTCATTTACTTAATGTGTATTTTAAGTTAACATTACATAAGAATTTTTTTTTTAAAGCTAACCATAGGCTAGTTTTTTGTTTGTATCTACTAACATTTGAGAAAAATAAAATTTGTATTTTGTATTTGAATTAATTGTTTTAAAAAAGCTTGTCGTGGGTTTGTAAATAAAATAAATTCTTCAGCAAGTATTTACCCATCACACACACACTATCCAATGAAATTAATTGGTACCCACTATTATGAAAATTTCACGCGACAAGATTTTTGAAAACATACGTAATTTAACATAAATTCAGTATCAGCGATCTAAACTTACTTTATTCGTATAAGTACATGGTTTGGTAAACAAAAGCTTGTTTAAAACAAAGGCTTTTTGATTTGTAATTTAATGTTGTGTTTTTTAGTGACAAAAGTTATTTTGCTCATCAAAACCTTTCATTTGATGTAAGAAAAAATGTAAATAAAAAACCTGATAAGCCATATCAACTTTTTAACTCATTCCATCCTGTCTCTTTCACTGCCATTTTAAATATCCGGATAGTACTATGCAGACTATCCGAAATGAAAAAACGGATATCCATTTCGCCAACCCCGTTGCCCGTTGCTCTCGTGTTTATTCTCGATAACCTATCTATCGGTTCTTTTTCAGGTATCTTTGGATAGTGCAACATGTCAGATATGCAATAAAACGCTAACGTGGACGAATATAACGACGCTCAAGGAACATCTACAGAGCAGCCATCCTTCTGTAGACTTCGTCGATGACGTAAGTACTATACCCATTTAAATTTTGAAGATTTATGCCAATCACGGAAGGACAACAAAAGTTTCTCTAAATTTTGAACTGAACTCTGAGATAAACAGATTGATGTAAATATAATAAAATAATTCTTTAAAGGTTTTACTGCACCGCTTTTATTTTATTGCTTACTAAGGAAGCGTTTCGTAGTGTGAAATTTCACTCGTTTCCTAGAAAGAGACAGAGATATATAAGCTGACTTTCGTTTATTTAACCATATTCATACTGGAGACTTGCTAAGTGGTCGGGAACAAGGTTCAATGACCCTTTCGGTGAAATACGCAAAATAAAATTTAGACTTTGTGAACGTTTTTTCGTTCGCCGAGTCGAAATTGTTCTCGAACTAGTATAGGGGAACAAAAATATTTTTCCCATTTCGCAATCAGGGTCATTGAACCTTGGTTCTGAACACTTCCTGAGTCTCCAGTATGAACTTAGCTGTACGAAAGTCACCTTATATACGAGAAAGACAAATAAAATCTGATTTTGAAACGCTTATGAGTGTTTTCCGTGAGAAAAGTGTTTTAAAACAAGTATGGGTAACAAACTTCAGTCTCATAACAAATTCAAGGCTGGGAAACTAAAATTGCTTATTGTGTCATACTGAATAATTTTCCCAAAGAAATATAACCGAGCAAATAAAAATAAACTCCTTTATAGCGACTGTAAATGTAGAAGCCACTGTAAATTTTGTATAGGCAAGTGACATTTTATTTTAATTTACGCGGGTATGCTCTTTGAGAAATTTCGTTAGCATAATCAGTGGAGTTTATAGTTTCATTTAAAGAAAGATATTCACACCTGGTCTATGGTATGAATGTTGTTGTTCCAGGACGATGACTTCAAGAAGGGCCCGCCTTCGGAGGACGAGTCAACGAATGACTTAGGTATGGAAGAGGTGTACTTAGACGAGACCATACTGGAGAGTGAGCAGACCGCCAGCGCCGCCAAGAGAAGGAGGAAGAGAGCCAAAGCGGCTCTGAACATCACCGGCCCCATCACCAGAGAGAACATCGCCGCCAGCTTGCAGCGGTTCAAGAGTCTAGACAGCTTCGGGCAGTACGTGGCCTCGCTGATGAAGTTGATACCCAAGGACAAGTGCATCAAGTTCCAGATTCAGATCGTGGAGCGGTTGTTGCAGGAGCAGGCCGCCGCGGGGTAGAGGGGCGGGGTAGCAACTACTAACTGAGGGAATATTAGAGTATCACTACAATTTAAAATTATGATCAATAATATTTTCGACACCAAGCCCAACACTTAAAAATAAAACCCTTAATTAATAAAATTCATACCAAAAAAATATCCCGTATAATTCCATAATAAATACATGTGAACTGAAATATAGCAGCCCTTCAAGTAAAAAATACATTTTTCATTGAAACTGATAGAATGTTAATCAAACCCAGGCGTCAGTTGGACCGCGCCGGCCACAACGCACGCACCACAGATTGAACGAAATTGCCTTGTTCATAATTGATGGCGCTCGGTGTGGGTGATACCGATTGGACGCATTGCTATATGAATTCACACAAAGCCATTGACCTCTCACAAACAAAGACACACAGTCTCTAGGAAAAGTTTGTCAGAAAGTGTCCGAACGTGCGACGTGCATAATAACTAATAAGTAACAAAAATCTTCAACCAAATTAAGTCGTTAATTTATGTTATGATGCAATGTCAGTTGTACGAAATCTCCATTCGATTTTGTCACGCCATAGCGGATACTCGTGTGCGTTGTAGATTGTGTGGACCAGGTGACAGGTACCTCAATTCTTGCTTTCTAATTATCATAATAAATCGTTCTAATGTTCTGTAATTAAATTTAAAAATACGACGGACAGAAAATAAGTACAACGATAAGCGAAGCGAGGAGAAGCGGCTTAGGTTGCTAGTGATCATAAATTTGGGAGCCGAGCGAAGCGGAGCGAGGCAACCCCTTGTAGTTCTTAACAGAAATTTAATTTCTAGGAAGAAAATTGAAAGGGTGAACTCACACCTTTCTCCTTAATTATTCGTTGTACTCGTGATTATTTTGGATTTGTGTTATACATATCTATAAGACAAGTTGGGCAGCTACATTTTCATAAAGTTCGGAAAGTAAGTTATTTGTTAATGTGGTTAGTAATTATTTGCCAACAAAACATATTTTTTGATTTCAAATGCACCTTTTCGGGCTCTAATAATTTAAAAACATAACATAACGAAATAATCTATGCATACATTTGTGAGCGCAAGTTGGTGAACATTCTATACTTTTGGCTAACATATGGAATTTTTTGACAAAGCTTTTAGTAATCAGTTAAATATTGGTTAAAGTACAGTTGGTCAACTAATGCAGAATTAGAATAGTCTTGATAAATTTAAACAGTATTTTTCCGACTTGCTTTTTTACTAAACTATAAATTATGGACCAAAAATACGTACTTACATTTAAATTGTCCTGAAACAACACGAAAAACAGCATCCTTATTATTCCAGTACTTTCTTGTAGAAACGTTTTTGGTGTAATTTAATAATAATGTTAAATTACAGTTTTTATATTTGTGTGTCACAGTCCTGCTAGATGTTCAGTGATTTCATACAAATTTCAGTCTTTTCACTATTACGTTTATGTTTATGATAGCCAAAATGTTTTAACTAAGCCGGGAGAATTCCAAACATTCTTAGTAAACAATACGTTTAACATTTTCCACGGTGCTCTAAACCCTCAGTTATATTGTGCTACAAAATTGTTAGCTAGTTATAAAATATGAGGAGAGTTGACTTATTTTGAAGGCCGACCACATACAGAGCGTTCTAAGGTACAAGCGTATTGTGTGTGTAAACATCCAAACCGTTGTTACCATATTAAAGGTTACAGGGTTTGCAAAAATCCGATATTTATCTCTTTAATAAACATTACAACATCCGGTATATCAACAATAAGAAAAAGAGGCAGCAGTTTTCATTTTGTAAGTAGTTCTGTCAAATTGGTAATGTAAAGTAATAAAACATGAGCTTGATTATTTGATGATTTACAAAAAAAAAGTAATATAAAATTGAGTAGGTACCACAGACATACAGACTAAATATTAATAATAAACGCATAGAGTCGACTTGAAGCAATTTTAGCTCAGTGAGTTACGGGCTCTTTTAGATATAAATATTGCTTCTTTCCAAACAAAATGTATAGGAGAGATTAGTTTAGGTATAAACAAATATGTTTCAAGCATAAGCCAGCCAAAACAACCCATTTTTATACGTTTCTTCGTACCATGTAGCTTAAATATCACTTGGTTTTTGTATGGAAACTTGCCAACGTTATTTAATCCTTAGGTTTAGTCTGTATGTCTGTTGTAGGTACTAACCATTTTTTTGAAAATATATAATAATACCATCACACAAAATATTACGCCTTATTAGAACGCAGTCGAAAACGATAATGAAACGAGTTAACAGTTTTCAAATTAATCGAATGGTACGCTTACGGTAATTCCCATGAAAGTGAAAATTAGCTGTAGACTGTAGGATAATAAGGAATCCCCAATTTCTAATACCCCATGTAAACTAAACCTTATGATATGGATATAGGGTTTAAATTTCAATAGAAAGCTACCCGTACCGTACACGTAAATTAAAGATGAATCCCCAACTTCCGATAAAAATATTTGAATATGAAAGACAGCCATTTCGGGAAAATAATCTCAATTGAATTTTTTTTTATGGCCTGGTTACAGTGACCTTTAGGCCAATCTCAATTGTAGTTTTTTGCGAAGTGTTGCCAGTAAACATCAGTCTGCTAAATTTTTAGTTCAGAAGACAGTAAAATATCAATTGATATAAATATATATCTGCATAAATATCCAATGATATAAATGTATATCCGCTGATGTAATATATATCAGCGACCCCTTCTTTACAATGACCGCAGAACGCGACTCTGCATGGTCGGCTCTTCAGGTAGATAGGATAGGACTCCGTAGGATTAAAGGTTTACCTAATGTTTAGACTTTACTCATGTAAGGTTTAAAATATTTTATTAAGTATAGGTTAGAAATAAAAGGGAAGATCTCAGTATTAATATAAGTTTGATTTAAGTATCGTTGTCAATGATAATAATTAATTAAGATGTTAAGATATTAAGATGTTTAAGTATAGTTGTCAATGATAATAATTAATTAAGATGTTGATGTTGAATTTGAGCTGTAGAGCCCGCGCCATCACTGAAGTTCTATGACGAAAACGGGAACTATGTAAAGCCGTGATTCCACCATCCGATTTATCGGGATCCTAACTAGGAAAGGATTGGACTTAGGACAGTGTAATCGCGTTTAGGACGGTCTGTTTCTTCGCGCGTCCTAACTGGCAACATTTAATAAAGCGCTTGCAGCCCTGCGTCTATCGAACTTTAGTGATGGCGCGAAATCTAATTTTTTGTTATCCGTCAAAGTTGTAATTTGATTTCATTTGTCCGACCACATTATTTTTAAATTAAGATTAAAGTGATTTAGACGGCAAAATTCCTTACTCGGTATGTGATTGATTAGAAACAAAGTTAAATGACTTGTAAGAAGAATTCTACTACAGAAACTACATAACAACGATAATGTCATATCGGATATGGGATTATCGGCCTTATTCGGTCGGGGGCCAAAATACCACCGTGACATTTGGTGGTACCATGTGTCAAAGCACGCTTCGCGGATCATTGTTAGCAAGAAGTTCTTACCTAAGCAAGACTTAACTGAGTAAATACACTCTGTCAAGAAAGTGTAGAAATGAATATTGAAGAAACTATTTTTCTTTCCCCTGGTTACACGAAACAAATAAGTACAAAATCAGTTAAATCGAGTTAACCGCGTTGTTATTTCATAAATATATTACCTAAACTATACTACTTGAACGTTTAAATAACAAAAAAGTTCATTAAAGTTTCATTTTCATTTCAACACTTTTTTGACAGACTATACAAGGTCTAAATAGGTGTCTTCCGACGGCATTTACTGTTTTTTTTTAATAAAGAGGAAGTTTTTTTAACCAAACCAAACGACATGTGTCGTGAATCCATAATTAATTTCAAATGGTATTAAATTTAGTTATTTTTTTAATTAATAAGTATATTTAAATCACATTTATTTGATTTAGTTGTTGAAGGAAACAAGGTTGAACCGATGACCGCCGGATATCATGACAAAGTCGATTGGGGCACGTGCTAAAATATGGCGCGGAAAGAGGGCGCGAAAAGATGGCGCCTGGCAAATTATAAAAGAAGATAGGTACACTCGGTTCAACCACAGTTTTCTTCAAAACGCAGACGCAGAACGTTATTCTGCCCGAATACGGTGTGATGTCAGTTGATTTACAAAGTGAACTCCTGTATATTAGCTAGAATTGTGAAAGCCTGTTAGTTATGTAAAGTGAACATACTATAATTATGAAAAGCTTCTGAGTAGTTTTATTTTATAAAACATGTATTTAGCCAGTGACCTCACACGCCATAAGCCCTAATGATCATTATACTCGCAGATAGATGATGAAACTGAACAACTTTTAAGTTCATTTCATTTATCTTTTGTTACAACAATATACCTACATGTACACTAAATGTCCAATAGTAAAGCTTACAAAAACTAACTTAACCAATATAGCACCAAAACATAACAGAATAGGTATAAATCAGTACTGCAATGATACTTTGTCATAAATTAAATTACCTTAAGAGGATAGGTTCCGAAAAACCATAATTTATTCTTCCTTGTTTGAAGAATCTAGCAATACTAGATATTTGAAAAAAATTTGGACTTCTGTCAAGAATATAATGTACACTCTTATCGAAACAGAATCTTCAGAAGTCATTCCAACATTGAGCCATAAAAAATCAAAGATGACTCCAAAAAAAGGTTTCATGTCGAGTTTAAACATTATTTGAGCAAAATCATATTATATTATTTATTAATTAAAATCTGTATAAACTTTATTAAGTATACTGTTATCCGAACAGATATTTGATACAAACTTTAGTTTTTTTTTTAATAATAAAATTCGTGATAAATGTCGTCATTTTGATAATTTTGAAGAATTCATCCCTCTCGCACTGCAGGTTTTTCGGCACGGAGTAACAGCGATCAATGCAATCGGAATCTATTCTCTTAAAAATGCTCGAAAAAAGTATTTGTCATAATGAAAGTCAAGTGATGTTTATTTCAAAAGGAATTTGTTAGTCCAGGCTCCGCCCGCGTGTTATTCGGTTTAACGACATGCTTTTTTCCGGGATAGAAAATAGCCTACGTGTTAAGTTCTATATTCATCCAAACCCGTCCAGCCGTTTCAGCGTGAAAGAGTAACAAACACACACACACTCACCCTCTCTCTCACACACACACAAACTTTCGCATTTATAATATTAGTCTGATTGTTAACGTGCTACAGGCTCATAGTAAAGAATATATACTTACTATTAGTTACTCACGCATGCGTAAGTGTATGACTTTGATTATTTTTTTTGGATTTTGTATTACAATACCATTACTTACCACCTAGTTAAGTTCTCTTGCGGTCCGGTCCGATTAATGGTTAAAACACATGCCATTAGTTATGCTCTTACCAAAAAAAAATTTCATTCGCATCTACATTATAAATAAACCCCATGACTTCATGTTATTGATTTTGTGTACTAGTCAGTATAAACTTTTTGAAAGTTAAAATGCGTTTAATGCGTTAAGTTACCCTGATCATCTTCTATAACCACATATTGCTGTCGATTTTTTAAATACGAGTGAAACCATGAACATGCAGCCTGCGATAGTCCATAGTATTGCATTTTCCACTATAGAGCTCCATGTTTAAGCAGTCGAAGCCCTAGAAAAGTCCAATAGCACAAGAACACTGCCTGCGCCAGAATCAGAACTGGTAATAACATCATCGACGACATGCGTGAATTTTTTTTATAAATCTACTCCATCCATCAGCCTGTTTCGCCACTCTTGGCGGTCCTCCTGGAAGAAATACCCATACTCACACACGCTGGGCAAGCGGGTTGGTGAGCGCGGTGCCGAAACCCTTGCACCAGTGACGCCGCTGCCCGTCACCAGTCTGTTTTATATAAGGCCCGGCAATTGAGGATGGATATATCGCCATCCATCGGTCCCAGGCAATGGTGTACCGCCTGGTTTTTTTGCCTGAGAGCTGTTCTCGTACTCTCCTCCGAATAACTTCGGGAGGATTTCCGAGTAAGATGGTGGTACCTCCACAGTCGAGCCTCTACCACCTATAAATAGATAAAATAAAATAAAACATATAAGGTGACTTTCGTTTATGTAGCCAAATCCATACTGGAGACTCAGTAAGTGGTCAGGACCAAGGTTCAAAGACCCATTCTTTGAAATACACAAAATACACTAATAGAGTCGAGGTTGTTCTAGAACAAATATAGTATATCGGGAGTGTTTGCGAGTAAGATGGTTGCAAAGTTACGTAATTTTACCAAAAACGCTCGTAAAATAGGTACCTCAATTTTACGGTCATATTTATATATTACTTACCGTCTAGTTATGACACTTAAAATTTTGATTTCTTTTAAATCCCGCGCGTGTATAGTTGCAAAATCATGACGCGACGTTGCCGATTAGTGTAAGTAGACATCGTAGTCGATTTTGCGCTGCCATACCGTTCCGCTCCCGCTTTTTTTTTTTTTTTAATGTATTTTACGGCCCTGGATTCGGTGTCCTTTTGAGCCAGTCTGATATTATTTTTTTCCCATTTATACAGATTTTTATTTTCACTTTTATACGTTTTCTACAGTATTTAAAATGTATTTGTATAGAGGTTGATAAAATCTTTTGTCAGACAATAGTTTTTGCAGTTCTTTTGGTGCATCACAATCTATTTTTTGTATTTCAGAAGCTAACACTAATCTGTTAACACCAAATTGTTGACATTTGAATATCAAATGCTCAAGGTCTGCTTCTTCTTGTCCACAATAAATACATTTCGAATCTTCAGCCAGGTTAAGTCTTTTCAGGTGAGTACGGGTTTTGCAGTGACCAAATCTCATTCTGTTAATTGTAGTTATATATTTTCTGCAATTAGCCGCTTTATCTCTATTGTACCAAGGTTGGGCGGGCGGGTTTCCTTGGATCTTAAAATACCATTTTCCTTTTTCTTTGCATGTTTCTTTCCAGTACTCACACCATAATAATTTTAGGTTCTGCGACAAGTGTACATGTAGGTCAGTGAATGGTATCTTCAGGTCTGTGGAATGGTCTTCATCATAAGGATTTCTGGTGGCTTGATCAGCAATTTCATTTCCAGTGATACCCTTATGAGAGGGTACCCACATAAATTGCACTGCCGTACCATTCATATTTAAAGTATTAACTAAATTTCTAATATTAAATATTAAGTAATTGAGATTGTATCGAAAACAATTATTTTCTAATGCTAATAATACAGATAGTGAATCTGAGAAGATTATTATATTAGTTATATTTAGACTATTTACATGAAGAAGAGCTTTGTAGATAGCATAGCATTCAGCTGTAAAAATACTACATTTAGTATCAATTTTGAAACATTTTGTAATCTTAAGTTGAGGGTCATAGAATGCTGAAGTAACATTATTATTGGTTTTGGAACCATCAGTATAGAGTGAATATAGATGATTTTCATCTAGGAATTTTAGTAGATCATTTTGATTATAAATACCTTGTCTAAGTATAGCTATTTTATTTACAAGGCTGTTGAAATCTACCTTGTATAATGGCCACATGCTATCTATATACATATTTGCAGCATGAGATTGTTGTAAGTGAATTATTATTCTAATTAGCTCTGGTACATGTCCAGATAAAAGTTGATTGCTATTTACATAGGATCCTAAATTACTTATTTCAAGATTTTTTTGTGGAAGAACTCTATCTAAAACACATCTATTGTCTGATGATATCATTTTTAAACAAAATCTTTCAGCAATGTATATGCGTCTGAAATGCAGTGGTGGTATGCATGTCTCACATTGCATAACATTTATGGGTGTTGAGCACATCGCTCCAGTTATAATTCGTAGTGCTTTGTTTTGTATAACTTCCAATTTGCGTAGCAATGTGAGACTCGCATTCATGTATGCCAGTGAGCTATAGTCAAAGTGACTACGCACTATACTTTTGTATAACATTGATAAAATTTTTGGGTCTGAGCCCCAATGCACTCCGGCCAGCGATCGCAGCACATTGAGTCCTCTGCTGGCATTTTTAATAATATAGTTTATGTGAGCATTAAAAGATAACTTTTGATCCAGCCAAATACCCAGAAATTTCTTTTCAATCATCCATGGTAAAGAATTATTAGCATATTTTACAGAGTAGTTGCTTTCATCATATTTCTTGCTAAATATCATTACACTACTTTTGTCAGCACTAATATTTAGTTTTAATTTATTTTCATAATAATTATGAAGCTGTATAAGTGCCTTATTGAGACTATTTACTGCTATATTTACATTTTTATTTACAGTGTATATTAACAAGTCATCAGCAAATTGTAAGAATTTAATATTTCTCTCAGTCAGATATTTATTGATTTGACAAGTGTATAAGTTATACAATAATGGAGAAATGGTAGCTCCTTGCATGCATCCTTTATACACTTGTCCAGGTCCATGTAGGATGTTATTAAATTTTACATACATGGTTCTATCATATAAGAATTTAAACACCCATTTACAGACATGTCCCGGTATACCTACTTCTGACATTATCTGGGTCAGGATTGAAGGGTTAACATTATCAAAAGCACCTTGCACATCTAAAAATACACAGACTGTAGCTGAGTGACTATGAAAGGAATTTTTGATGTCAGTAATAAGAGATGTGAAACTTTCTGTTGCACTTCGTCCTTTTCGGAACCCAAACTGTTGATCTAGTAATATTTTGTTACATTCTATATAGTGGTCTAATCTAGTTTTAAGCATAAATTCAAAAAGTTTACCTACACAAGAGGATAATGAAATTGGTCTATAAGAATTAAAATCGGTTGCTAGTTTACCTGGTTTTAATATTGGTATAATACATTGTGTTTTCCAAGATTCTGGTATGCAGTTTGTGTCCCATAGCAAATTGTAAATTTTTAAGAGTACTTTTTGTGCATTTATGTGCATACTTCGAATTAGTTTGTATGGAATATTGTCTAATCCAGGTGTTGTGTCTTTTCTAGATTTAATTGCGTTTAAAAATTCTTCTATAGTAAATGGTTTAGAGAGAAAAGCACATTTTTCATTTCCTTGTTTACAAAAAATTTCATTCAAAGCTATTTCGTCTATGTATTTTTCAGATGGAGAGGATGGAGCATACTTGTCGATGAATGAAGCAATCCATTCATCATTCTTAGGGTTTTTAGGTAAAGAAACACGTTTAAACCTTCTAATATAATTCCATATAACGCTAACTGGAGTATATCTATTAAAGGATTCGCATAACTTAGTCCAGCCATTTTTTTTCTTTTCTTTGAGCAGTTTTTTTTTTAGGGCATCTAGTTTTTTATAATTAATATAATTTGCCATTGTTGCATCTTTTCTGTAGAAATTTAATGCATCTTTGCTTTTTTTAACGGCATCTGAACACTCATTATCCCACCAGGGGACTTGTTTTTTTAAAACATATTGTGTGGTTTTTTTTAATTTTGGTATAGTAATATTTTTAATTTGATTTATACCTTCGCAAAATTCATTGTAGCTTTTTAAAGGGTTAGCATAATCTATTGTATATTTACTTAATATTTTTTCTGTTGCAGATGTATATAATGACCAATCAGCCTTATTATAAATAAAACGTTCCGTTGGACTCCCTATTTCATATTTTTCTACTGAGGTGTGGATATCAATAATTGTTGGATAGTGATAGCTACCCATTGCATCATCATGCACTCTCCAGTCGCAAAGAGGAGCCACAGAAGGGCTAACACAAGCAATATCAATAGCAGAAGGATTTTTTGTTGGACTGCCTACTGTGGTCGGTGTACCAGTGTTTAGAATACATAAGTCTGATTCATCTAAAATATTATAGACATCCTTGCCTCTAGTCTTTGTTGTAAGGCATCCAAATGCAATATGATGAGCATTGAGGTCACCTGATAGCATTAATGGTTTTGGTAAATTATTTATTATTTGTTTTAATCTTCTACCCTGAAACCGTCGACGATGATTATCATCGGGAGGTGGACTATAAGTGCATAATATTGTTAAATTACCAACATTAGTTGATAATATTATAGCTACAGATTGCATAAAGTCGTAATAAGGAGTTGAAACAACTGTATATTTAAATTGACTTTTAATTAAAATACCTACTCCACATCGTCCATCTGCTCCATTTTGATTTATAAAGTCATAATTAGGAATTTTGAAAATATGTGTTTCTCTCAGCCACGTCTCATTTAACAAACAAATATCTATATCATTATCAATAAGGTAATTAATTAGTAGGGGTTTTTTATTTAATGCGCCTTCAATGTTATATTGTGATATTCTAATATGTTGTTTATCCATGGTTAAACACAAGAGATTTTTTCAGAACTTCTTTTATGCTATTAAATGTTATTGGTTCAGCGTCACTTGAATTACCCAGCTGAACTAAAGTTTTTACCAAAATTGTTATAATATCTTCATTTTTCAAAATTATTTCTGCCAAGTCTTTTGTGTTTAATGTTTCATTTTTCTTTATTTCAGTTTTTGTATTTTTGTTTGTCTGAACGGTAGACGGTCTGTCTACAGTCTGAACTTTTACATACTCAGTGGTTTGAATAGAGTTTTTATTAATTACATCATTTTCAAACATTTTTTTTGTCTTATTTATTTCTTTTGTCATTGTCAACTTTGGAAAATTGGTGCTATAATTAGAAGGATGGAGGTTTCCATTATTTTTTAAGGAGGCAGTTACTTGAGCATAGTTCTTTTTGTTATATTTTTCTTCTATTTTAATTTTTTTGATAGGGCAATCTCTAGAAATTGCCAGGTGAGGGCCCTGACAATTGATGCACTTTATAATTGCCTCCTTATCACATGTAGAGAAATGGTGTTCTCCGGCACACACTGAACATTTTTGGGTTGATTTGCAAAATTTAGCTCCATGATTGAATTTAAAACATTTGTAACATTGCAATAATGGAGCAACATACTCAAAGACCTTGAATCTATATAGATCAAGGTATACAAAGTCCGGTAATTGTTGGGATAGAAATGTAACACTTACAGATCCATATGGCACTATTGTGCCATTCACCTTATGGGTAAAACGTCTGATATTTATGATCTCGTACAGAGATGAGAGTTTTTTAAATAACTCCTCGTTGCTGATATTCGTTGGCACGAACCTCAGAACGCCGATGATTTCCACTGACCTAGCTGGTATGTACGCCTTGTAATTATATTTTTTCAAAAAGTTCTCATTGCACAGAAAATTGTTGGCATGAATATTTTGTGAAAACGTAATGCCCAATTTATATGCGTTGACTCTTTTAATACCCACCACGCCCTTAATTTCATTTTTGAATAAGGTACAAATCATGTCTGGGTTCTTGTTCCCTAGTCTCTCACCTTCATTGGTACTTTCGACATAAACAATGTATTCAGTACTCACCTGATTCTCAGGGAAAATACGTTTATAACCTGGTTTATTGTATGGTTTGTAGAAAACTTCATTATCTTGAGAGTTCTGAACACCTTGAAGATAAGCATCATCACCTCTACCACGCTTTGTTCCCGTAGGGGTTGAAGAAGAATCTTGCCCAGGGGGCTCAGCCCCCGTAGGCTCTTTCATTTTTACAAAAACTCTATGCACTGTACAATTTTTATTTACACTTATCAACTTAAAATATTACAGTTTTACAGCAGAAAAATATTTTCTGAAAAATCTTTTAACAATTCCGCCTTTACGTTTCAAAAGCCCGCCAAAAAGTCCCTCCGCTCCCGCTCTCGCGGCAGTGTTGCCAACTGCTACCCATATTTAGTAGCTAGATTTGTCGCGAAAAGTTGCTAGATCGCCCGATTTTCGTACCCCAGAAAGTAGGTAGAAGTAGCTGAATGTTTCGAAGTCTTTATTTTTCATAGGAAAATTCATTTCAACACAAATAATGGACACAATGACACGAATTAAGGCAAATCACTAAGAGCAGAGTTAGAAATTGAATAATACAACTGAAACAAATGCTGTTTTGGTCAACCAACACCAACCCCATGCCAAAATATATGGCGCCTGAGTGAAGTTAGCTCCGGTCCGGCGAGCGAGATGGATAAAGAGAAATAGGTGACAAGAGATATGAAAGAGAGAGATAGTCAAAGAAAAGTTTGGCTACAATGCTACTATAGTCAGTCGTCCGTCCGGGTCGTGGCCGCCACCGAGTCGTCCATAGATAATAATTATCCAAGCTAATTAGACAATGGCGAAGACTTTATTACCTTGTGATAGAGGCGATTATTGGATGGTCCACACCCTGAAAGGAAATTTAGTGTGAGCTCTCACTCACGTTTTGTCTGTTTCTTAAAAAGTTGCTAAAAATCTAGCTACAAGTTTTTGTAATTTGTAGCTGTCCGACACCGAAAAATAGCTAGATCTAGCTATAAAGTAGCTAAGTTGGCAACAGTGTCTCGCGGCTCTCGTAGTTCCGTTGTCGCGACGGCCAGTGTTGCCGTTTTAGCCACTTTGTGGCTATATCTAGGGGATTTTCATCGGTTTTAGCTAAAAGATGAGAAATTTCTACCGCGCGTTGTTATTGGTTAAGATACTGTTTACTGTAAAGCGTTGAACTGAGTGCAGAGTAGGCACTGCTTTTCATGCCTATATGGAATGCACGTCACTGCCGAGGCGCATAACTTATTTCGAATAATAGACCACTAGTAACTGTAGGTTCACGTTTAAAAAAATCTACTTTTACTTTTCAACTAATTGTAGGTAAAATAAATTTATTCAAATAGTTTGGTTTACACCCAACACGCCATTTTGGAAACCATGTGAAAATAAATAACAACGTTAGGTAATTAACAAAGTTATTAGTGACAGCCCTAACGATCCGGTCGTGCACAGTTATTATCCAAATCCAGAGTATATGGCGGAACTTGCTTACTGCTCTATATCTTTACTGTGGTAAAGTCCCCAGTATCCCCCTCAGTAGGTAGCAGTGCTGCCAGATGCACCACCTTTTTGACTATGGATCCGCCTTCCGCTTTTTATCTACGCGGTTCCGCTTTTGTCGAATCTGTTCAACAACCTGTCATAATAGTTACAGTGCTACAAGGATCTTTTGGCGCGTGGCGGAAATCGGAAGTAACGACGCCATCTTGTAAAATGTAATTCATTGACGGATCATTCAATGTGTTGTTTGTCGTGGTCATTTTGCGCTTATAATTCAATAAAAATACGTAAAATACGCCAAAAGTGATACGTAGTGGAGTGAGACAAATGGTCTTAAACGTGAAAGAGTTTTTCATGAAAGAAAAGCAGGCTGACGCCCCGATAATACCGTTTGAAAAAGTAAATGAGCGAGTTGCAGCGGCAACGGGTAAGTGATACCATACCTCGTAGCTTAACTTCCTTTTATGAACATAAATAGGTTAAGTTTTGCTGCAGCACTAATTTGTATTTTGTATTTCTATCTATAATTTTATTGGATTTCAGGACTATCTTTACGAACTATAACACGGATTGGAAATGAAGGACGAGTGGCGACAGCTTCAGGAACTAAAATAGTTACACCAAGAAAAAATCGAAAAACAAGGAAGGATAAAATTGAAATGGATAATTTTGATATTGGAGTTTTACGGCGAAAAATTCACGAATTTTATGTTATCAAAAAATAAATTCCGACAGTTAACAAACTACACCGTCTCCTGATAGAAGAAATTGGATTTGAAGGCAGTCAGGAAATCCTTAGACAAGATATTAAAAAGATTGGTTTCCGGTTCAAAAAAACAAAGAGCAATAGAAAGGTCCTTATGGAAAGAAATGACATAACCGTGTGGCGTGCTCGGTATCTGCAGGTATATTATTTATTTATTTTTTTGTCTTCTTCCTAGCCTTTTTTCCCGTATTTCACTAGGTCGGCTACCTAATTTAGTTTTTATAGTATCCATATAAAAGTAATAATAACAAATAACAATTTATTAAAGCTATAGACTATTCAACAACTTACTTTGCAATTAATTATATTTCAGTCTTTAAAGCATAATGAAGAGAACGAAAAATTACCAGTCGTTTACCTGGATGAGACTTATATTCACGCCGGTCATACAGCGGGAAAATGTTGGCAAAATGATGATGAAACAGGTATTGGCTTTAATATTTAATGAATATAAGTATGGGTTATAATATGGGTAAATTTGGGTAAATATGTATAAAAAAAATTGAGTACCTACCTACCTACAACACTGATCATGGCCTCCTAAATCAAATATTAAAAATATTTGGTTGCAGGTGTACTGGACCCTATAACAAAAGGAAAAAGATTTATTATTGTCCATGCTGGTGGTAAGCAAGGTTTTGTGGAAAACGCAAGCTTAATTTTTAAATCACAAACAAAGAGCGGTGATTACCACGATGACATGAATCACACAAATTTTAAAAAATGGGTTTCTGATAAGTTGGCGCCAAACCTAAAGGAGCCTAGTCTTATTGTGATGGATAATGCTCCGTATCACAATACAAGCCTCAACAAACCCCCAAACACAAATTCTAGGAAAAGTGATATGGTTGAGTGGCTCCGAATGAACAACATTGAATATTCAGAGGACTATACAAAACCGCAATTATTAGAAATTGTACAAAGATATAAACCTGAACCAGTTTATGCTGTTGATGCAATTTTGAAAGGATTGGGTCACAAGGTAAAGTACAATGTTATTAATAATTATATGACACGTATCCAGTCAATTATGATGACCTGCGATGACGAACAATAAATGATTTATGATTTATAATTACCTTTATTTGTTTTCCACAGATATAGCGATTACCGCCATATCATTGTGACCTCAATCCTATCGAAATGGTTTGGGCATCAATGAAACGGAAAGTCGCAGCAGTTAACATCGGAAAACCAGCCAACGAAATGCCACAAATGGTTGAAAATGCCTTTAACGCTATATCCATCGAAGAATGGTGTAATCATTGTGCCCATGTCAAAAAAATTGAAGAAGAATACAGGAAAAAAGATGGATATTTGGATGAACCATTTATAATTGAATTAAATTCAGAGAGCGACAAGAGTAGTGATCGTGATGATGAAAGTGATTTTGATGATGATTTTAATTCAATGCAACCCTTAGACCGAGTTGCAGCAGAACATAATTATTGTAAACTTTAAAAAAATGTAAATAAAACATTCCAATCAATAACTCGCTGTGTTCATGTTATGAACGATTACCTACTTAGCCTATTCCATTCCATTAACACAAAAAAACTATACTGAATAACTTCACTCCTTAATCTTAATTTTATCGCTCACTATAAAACAGCTAATAAAATAAAACATATTTTTTAACTCACATTTTGTATTAACTTGAACTTAAAAAGATCGCCTTACATTACAGCTTAAATTCCCTGAAAAAAAGGTATTTGTTTTGTACTGGTAACCCTAATCTCACACCAGCACCCTCCTGTCAATGTCACCCAAGTGCCAAAAGATCCTTGTAGCACTGTACACGTCGTTGCATCGAGAATAAAAAGCTGCGTTCAATTTGATCGTTAATTGACGCCCCGCCTCTACCACCACCGGACTACTTATGGCGCCTGTAATTAAAAACATCAACAAGCGTATGAGAGAAATCAATGTAAATGTTAAAACCACATATTCCGCTTTTTTTGTCGAGAATCCGCGATTTTGAAGCACTACTACCGCATTTTCAATGTTCTCATCTGGCAACACTGGTAGGTAGCTACTCCCCCCCCCTACCCAGGGGCAGCTTGCTCATGCAATAATCGCTGCACCATCTCAATCTGTAGCTCGATGCACTTGTCCTTGGGTATCAGCTTCACCAGCGAGGCCATTTTTATGTGCTCTGTGCCCGAAGCTGTCTAGACTCTTGAACCGCTGCAAGCTAGTGGCGATGTTCTCTCTGGTGATGTTCAGAGCCGCTTTGGCTCTCTTCCTCCTTCTCTTGGCGGCGCTGGCAGTCTGCTCACTCTCCAATATGGTCTCGTCTAAGTACACCTCTTCCATGTCGTATTCATTCGTAGACCCGTCTTCAGAGCCTTCCTTTTGGAACTCATCGCCCTGGAACATGCATAAAGGTCGTTACGACATGAATCCCTAGTCCTATAGAACTATCGCTGTACTTCGAGCACAAAAGATAATAGCAGTTCGCTCGCTATTATCTCATTTTAACGTCATGTTCAAGAAATCAAAATAAGTGCTTAATACAAAGCGCAAAAAGTTGCAAGTTTTTACGAAAAATAAATCTAGTAAACGGTTTTAAGCGTACGAAGGATAACCATTTTAAAATCGTCGTCGGCTGTGATTGGCTGAATATGCTGTCATATTATCTTGGAAAATTTTGCGGTGCGATTTGTGCTATTAACGTTTACGTACTAATACTATATAGGGTTACATAAAAACAATTGGCGAAACTCAAACCAGAGGTAGTGTTCATGTATAGAAACAAGATTGTGGAATTAGTTTTTGAAAATTCTAAAAGTCAATATTTAATTTTAAAGTTTTTCCAGACGAGACACACCCAACACAGCTGATTGTGTCGCCTAGACAGGAGACAACTAGCCCCCTTATCGTCTAACTTCAACATTTATCGCTATCGCTTTCAAACGTATCATGATTAGCTATAAATGGCATCACACATAATTTGAAAAGCGATTGACACGACAAGCGATAGCGATAGATGTTCACGTTAGACGATTCAGGCCGGTTGAATGAAATCCCGCTTTCAAGGACACGCTCACACCGGACGGTCGTTATGCTAGTAGGTAGGTACCTAATTATTTCGTTTTGAAATATTATTGCCTATCACCGTAATATCATTTAATACAACACATTTTCATTTGCTTGCCCTAATTATTAACAGCAAAAAAAGTTGTTTTGATGAAGTTTAGGTGGAATTCAGGGTTTATCGTTTTGCTAAAATAACACAAAGTTCGAAAAGAAATGTGTGTGCGTGCCGAACATATTGCTAGCGTTTGGCACGAATTCGAGGACTTCATCCTCCAGGTGCCTATGACGAGGTCGGCCGCCATCGTAATTCCATCCATCCGTCAGCCTGTTTCGTCCACTGCTGGACATAGGCCTTTCCAGGATTTCGCCACTCTTGGCGGTCCTCCTGGAAGAAATGCCCATACCCACACACGCTGGGCAGGCGGGTTGGTGAGCGCGGTGCCGAAACCCTTGCACCAGTGACGCCGCTGCCCGTCACTAGTCTGTTTTTTATAAGGCTTGGCAATTGGGGATGGATAAACCGCCATCCATCGGTCCCAGGCAATGGTGGGCCGCCTGGTTTTGCCTGAGAGCTGTTCTCTTACTCTCTCCTGAATAACTTCAGGAGGATTTGCGAGTAAGATGGTGGTACCTCCACAGTCGAGCCCGGCATCAGCTCTACCACCTTAAATCGTAATTAGGGCGCCGAAAAACACCGTAATCCTGCAACCTCTGGGTTGCGCCGAGCACTGTGGCGCGAGTAGGCACGCTACCGTGAGGGCGCAGACGTTGGTACAGCTCCCGAGCAAAGTCCAGTACGAAGCCACTAGCCATGTAACACATCACCATATCAAAGTACTCCGAGTTGGTGAAGGCATACGGCATGTTGCTTTTTGTCACTTTTCACTTACGATTACAGAGACACACAATATTGCGTTGATGCGTTTGCGCGGTTACTGACGGCGGCGACGGACGCGGCGCCGCGGGGCGGGGGGCATCGCGGTAATTCGGCTTGTGGGGATTCCCCGCCGGGAATAGTCTGTGAAACACGTTAGTACGTGCGGCGGCAACTTGGATCCACGGACAGCGGGGGTCTTTGATAATACCGCCTGCACGTCCGTCGTCGCGGACTTTTCTTTTTGTTGTTTTCGCGCGTAATCGTTTTAGACAATATTGCTTTGTTTTATTTTAGCAGGCTATGCTTGGGGTATCTCTGATGGATAGAATCCGAAATGAGGAGATCCGTCGGAGATCTAAAGTAACCGACATAGCCTGCGGAATCATTAAGTTGAAGTGGCAGTGGGCAGGCCATATTTGTCGCCGACATGGTGGCCGTTGGGGCCGAAAGGCTTTAGAATGAAGACCAAAGCGTAGTGTAGGACGACCTCGTGCCCGCTGGACCGACGACCTGAAGGTCGTTGCGGGGGTCGGCTGGATGAGGAGGACGGAGGACCGACATGAGTGGCGAAATTTGGGAAAGGCCTATGTCCAGCAGTGGACGAACACGGGCTGATGGATGGATGGATGGATGAGTCATACCGTTTAGGCTCAATAGGGAGAGTTCCTTGAAGTAATATGAAAAAAAAAATTAGGGGATAAAACCTGAAGATGGGATTAGTGAAAATGAAAAAAACAGACGTCAGTTTTGACATTACTTTTTTTTTTCTTGTGGGCAAAGGCCTATTTCCTGTAAGGCCTAAATGACATGACTATTACGTCATCAAAGCTATTTATTCAGTTCCTGAATATTTTCATGTATATTTTTTGCATTTCAAGGAGGAAAAAAATTATACTTTTATATGACATTAAAAAAGTCTATTCCTTTTAAAAAAATTGACAATTAGGTGCTGTTATGGTATTCTGGATCATTCGAATTATGAAAGAAACCTCTGTAATCACTGCACTATAATATTAGTAAGTATCAAAGGTACCGTCCCTTTTTTTATTAAAACGTACTTTACAGTGGTTATGAAGAAACTTTCCCGGTCCCATGTATGTCACGCCAAATTTCGGGGGGTGGGGGGGGGGAATAAATCCCACCTATCCCTCCCTGGATACGTGCTTGCTTGGACGAATTCGTCCAAGGCTATACATGACGTATATTATATACCTGTGTAGGTGGGTACAATAGCGAACTAAGTCCGTCGTTACCCACGAGATGTCGCTAAACTGAGATAAAACTGATGACTCTATTCACAGTTTATATGTTACTCTATGACACTGACAGTTAGTTGCACAAGCGTTTCACAAGCGTTTTGAAACGCTTCGGACCACTGCCTCCTTAAATTCAAGGAGGCAGTGTTCGGACTATTAGTGCGAAAATCACACTGGCCCACCCAGATTTTTCCTTAACACTCTCCTATATAGATCTGTCTCTTCCTAATAAACGAGTGAAGCACTCGCACAAGCACTATGATATGAATGATCCGTAGTATCATAGAGTACCTTTAGTATCATGATATGGGTGGCAGTTCAAAATTGACAATTATAGTTATGTGCCCTAACGTAATAGAATCGATTTTTTTAAGTTCCTATCGAGTAAGTTAACAAGGGCTATTAAATAGATTTTTTATTTGATTGATCTTTGATTATGCAAACTGCTTTTTGTTTATATCTAAATTAATTAAATTAAACGAACCAATAACGCCCGAGCTTCAGAGTTCAAATTTTCTTTTTTGTCTTTCTCGGCATTTCACCAAAAACAAACAACAATAACTAAACAAAAATGAACAAAAACTGTAACAAACGTCAAAACAAATAGCACGTAATGCAACCGCAACGAAAATACAAACCGCATACAAGATGAACTCACACTGACGCGATCCTAAAGGCCGCACCGACTCATCGATGTATTTTCGATTATGTAGTGTCAGCACCTATGGGTTGACGTTCCGATCCACGCATCAAGTAGCAAAAATATATTTTTCCTTCCTGAATCGTTTTTCGTTAAATTTAACGAATACACTGTAATTATTGTTTCTATTTATAGATAAATAACTTATTGTATTTTTGCAATGATGGTATTCATTCTTTCTAAAACCTAATATTTTCTTTTGTACCTGGTTGTATGTAGTATGGACTATGAGTAGTATAGGTGAAACGGAAAATTACGTACTAACTCTATATAATTTGTGGAATGATCGCACGTTTTGAAACGCTAAACTAAAAAAAAAAAAAAAAAGTCAATTCAGTCAAAAAGTCGAAGTCGAGTCAAATCAGTCAAATCGTAGAATAGAAAAAGAATACTAAAAAACCGAGAGGAAGAAAGTAGAAGCTGCAATTAAAATTGAATAAAAAAGAAGCTATTACACTAAATAAGCTAAATACTCTAATAAAAAGAACTGAAAAGTAGGTAAGTGCTATTTATTCTAACACTATAAATATTTGAATGGTTGCTTACCAGAAGTTAGAAGCTTCTTGGTTGTTTATGAAGCTCTATGATTTCTCATATTATCATGTCGGTTACAGAATGCCTGCTCAAAGAAAATTTTCTGCTCGGCAGACCGAAGTTCTGCTAAGCTTTATGGAAAGCAATAAAGATTTGGCCAAAGGTCGCGTTTCCCAGGAAGGTGGGCCACTGGGTAAACAAAATTTTGACACTAAATGGGATCAATTAGCGGAAATGCTTAATTGTGTGGGTAATGGCGCTACAAAATCGCCTAGAGAATGGAGAATTGTAAGTATTTATGGAATTTTTTCTTGTGTTTGTGTAAGTTACCAACTTATTTTTTCAGTGTTGGTACAATAAAATACAATGGTCTGGGCACGAGTGCAAGCAACCCTGCCTTACAATACAATTGAAGCAATCCATTTTGCAGGGATAGCCAACCTTTAGTACACCTATCCTTAGACATTTACCAAATGTAATTCCAGTAGAAGCAGGCCTCTTATTCTCTAATTTTAATATCCTTTGATATAGCCTTCAAAAGCATACCGTTGTGCCCCCGGTCTTCACCTGCGAACCATATCCTCACCTGATTTGTAATGATTGTAAATTTACACAATAAATGTTAGGTAGGAGTTTTAAAAAACAACTAAATACTTGGCAAATTTCATTTATGACAATGTCTTGCTACTGAATTGTGGCTAAGTTCACTATCTTGGCCACCATTGTACTTTTTGTGGAGTGAGGAAGGAATTTTTTGTCATGTTATAAACCTTGCTTCCAGGACGTAAAGCTAAACTTTTCTATTACTTATAACGTAAATTTAATTCTTTTTCATGTTGAATATTAATTTGAAAGCTACATTTCAGGCAGAAGCTACTAATTAACAAAAACTTGTTGAGGTCATGCCTGTGACCACTTTGATGCCAAACCTCGCCTGGCCCTAGGGTTGTCAATTCATTTTAAATTTTACTAAAAACAATTGTAGTGGTTTTGATATTTTTAAAATCACAATTGAGCTTTTGCACAATTGTGAATTTCCTTTGGAAATGTTATTTGTACAACTCTAAACATCAGCAAAAAAAAATTGTACCATATTTGATATAAATGTTAAATTTTACTGCTTACTTTATATTGTTGTGTGTATTTAAACCAATTGAGACTGATAATAGCATTCTGATTAGACTGATTTCAGAGTAGTAGACATTAAATGTCAAAAATCTTTTATTTACGCACCCCCGTGCATGTGAGTCAAATATTTGTAATTATATTGTTATTTTGTAAGAATAAAACCACAATTTTGAAATACATAAATTTCGATTAATTTTAAACGTCTTTTTGTTCATAAAAACATTGCATCCAATTTTATTAATAAAGTTATCAACATTATTTACAAACCATTTTTTGACAGCCCTATCAGAATTACAGCTAATATGGAAAACACTTCATACTGTAACCAAACCTCGCCTGGCATAGATTTTACAAAGAAATAAGACTAGTGAGCCAGATAATAATGTTTACTTTCATTTGCCCCATATATCTATGACTAAAAATTATTCTATAACCGTTTATATTTTCGCTGGAAATACAGGTAGGCATTCAGGTATTTTTTCCTAACATAGTACATTTAGGACCATGTTTTAGTCATTTACGTAGGGAAATTCAAATTATCAATATTCCCGTTTGCATAGCCACAGTCAAGTAGATTTGTGTTTTACGCCATCTTATTTAAGAAACATCATAGTTTTAGATCAGTGTTACAAAATCTGTCAAAACTAAATCCAGGCAAAGTATTGGGGCACGACGGCATAGTATAAGTAACAAATAGTATTCTATCTTCATGCAAGCGGGCCGAAACGAACCACCGCCAAAACATGGTTCAACTCGGCTTACGACAGTCGCGGTCGCACCGCAGTTACGTACGCACGTTGTCTCTGTGACGTTCCCGCGCATTTTCGTAAATTATGGCATGAAATTACAGAGTATGTTGTGTATTGTATGGTTGCTTAAATACAACTTTTATAATAATAATATAGCATTATCAAATATGTAAACAGTGAGTTGGCAGCCTGTTTAGGCACCGAGCGGCCGTAGGTATTGATTTCAAGGACACCGCCTAGTTAAACTACTGTTGTTACCTATACTGTGACGACGGTAGTGATTGGTCAAAAATTATGTGTGATGTCATTTCTAGCCAATCACAACTTGTTTGGAGGAGATGGCGATGGAAGTCAAAGTTGGGCCCCTGATCTACTATTGCAGGGGCCAAACTAGAGTTAGTAAATAAAACCAAGTTTTTAAGGCATTCTATGCTGAATTTTGGCTGATATCAAGATTCCACACCTAGTTTTAACGACTAGAGGCTGGCTATATCTCGTTGTAACCAGCCTTTATGGCTTTCGATTATCTAATTGCTATTCAGCTAAGCAAATTAACCCCATCCGACAATTTTATTTTTATTTTCTGGGAGTTTTAATACCTTGACTCACTTGACTGTAGTTGACTCCATAGAGACAATTGTCGTGTTTAACAGTTTTGCATCAAAGTCGCGATTACTTTAGCAAGGGGTTGCAATGCGTCAAATAACAGATAGCCTATGGCCTACACGTTGCAGAGAGCAGCGGAAAGCATTTGCAATGCTTGCATCAACACTTATCAATGTCATATGAGCTACAATGTCTCAATGTATGGATTTTTAAAACATTGAGACATGTAGCTCCCCCGATATTACTCAATAAAATATATATTGCTTTGGCAGAATCTGTATTAGGTTACTGTGTGCCGATTTGGGGTGGAGCTGCTTATACAGATTAGATTTGACATGTAAAACGTATACTTTATGTATCTATTTTACAAATATACATTTTGAATCTTGAATCTTGCTAAAACTAAATTTATTGAAGTTGAAAGAGCTCAAAGAGCCTTGATAAAACTAATGTTTTTTAATAGTAAACTTTAAACTTCGCGATTTTCACACATTATTAACTTTGTATTGGGGTCTTACTCGCAATAACGAACAAACAAACCTTAATAGATATGTGCTTGACGTTTCGACGCCTCTGTAGGCTGTCGTGGTCACAAGCTAACTGATGAGAGTCACATATCTATTAAGGTATGTTGTTAGTTATCGCGAGTAAGACCCCAATACAAAGTTAATGATGTTTTTTAAGCCATATAGATTTTCTACAAACGATCTATACTCCCTTAGCCGAATTTTAACGGTGAGAAAAATGTATACATCACGTGCAATTTTAAAGAGACATAAAATGTTAACTTTTGACCAAATTAATATTAACAAAAGAAAATAAGATAAAGTAATTTATACAAAATTGTAAAATCTTCATATGCCAGCAAACAATATACTACACAGTCAGCCCGTCTATATAATGCAATAAATAAAACTCTGGATATATATCCCAAACAATACCACAAATGTAAGAAAATTGTAACCAGTTGGATACTAAATAAAACTTATGAAGAGATAGAGTTACTACTACAACCGTTCATCTAACCTTTATGTAACGAATATTAATATGTATGTATGCATCAATATATGTATATTATATTATATCTATACACAATTAAAATAACAACAATATTGAAATGAGATATCTATCATACTATACCTATTTACAATCATATATGTATATACCACCCGTACACACCCTCTGTAAATGGTCCTTTATTACTCCTTGCTGCATAATTCATCGCTGCCCTAATGCAATTTAAACGCGACAAATAAAGAAAAACTGAATCCCATATATTTTGCATGAAACAAAGTTTGAAGCATGCCAAGTTGACCAGTGGCCAAACAGGTAACAGGTGTTTTTATAACATCGTGAGGTAGGGTTGCTTACAGTTGCCGCCTAGATGAGAAGAAGTGGATATTAAATGTGTGGAAATGGTTAATTATAAGACTAAATAGTTTTATACAATAAATAATATTGACTTGAAGACCAAAAGTCAAAGCGAATGTATCACAAGAAAGTTCTCTATTCTTAAGACAAACACTACAGACCATTCATCATAACTTGTCCCCTGAAGTCATGTTGGCATCACTGCTTGTCAAGCTTTTGCTGTCATGTTGTTTATCAGTCAGATTTTTCAAAATTATTTGATAAATTATGTATTATTATTGCCAAAGCCGTTGAAAAATAGTTTAAAAGAGATTGCGTTGAAGGTACGCCTTTTGTGAAAGAGAAAATGCAAACAATGCACCGTGATTCCTCGCGATCAGGTTCGATCTCGTGTCAGTGCCATGATGGGTTGGTAAAATAGGGATACCAGCTTTAAACATAAAGCCAATTTTATGGGCAAATAATAATTAGCTATTCACTTACTTTTGCAGGCATATCGGAAAAAAGCACATTAAGTCGCCTGGAAGTAATCGTCAAAAACGTAAAAAACGGGAGCTCGACTATTTAGAACAACGTCGTCAAGATAGAACAAGAAATTAAAAATACCGTTTTAGTACAGAGATACATATATAGATATTCATACCATTAGATCATATGTTTTGTTGGCAAAATACAAATCAATAAATAATTGATAATTTTTATTTTTTCATTCTGTACATTTTATTTTCAATAAAGAGTAAGTAGTTTAATTATAAATAAACAACGCAGTTAAGTAAATATTAGGAATGTGTAGTAGGGTGAATGCTACGTGAGCCATTGGAAACATTATATGCAGTGCTACCATTTCCTAAGCCAGGGGACTTCTTATAGTGATTGGTCTGGACAAAATGAATGTTATTTTTAAGTCATATTTTTATTCTTCTCCACAGTATTGGAACAACTTAAAATATAAGGTGCGAGCAAAGTTCAATCTGAGAAAGAAACACATGGATGATACCCAAGGTGGCTTCACTTGGGAACAGGCCTATTTGACTAATGAAGAGTGGAGAATTATGAATATTCAGGGAGACAGCACATTGGGAGACATTTCCGTGCGCGTCCCAGTTCCAGTAAGTGTTATGTTTCCTGGGTATTATTAATGCTTACGGTTTTTCATTTTAAATATAGAGGGGACCTTCAAGTTTCATATCTATAGTCTGTTAACGTAGTGCTTTCCGCGCCCACGGGGTACAGAGGTTGGGGGACGGCGTCGGAGACGTTAACAGACTATAGCAAATGTTTGTTTACTTTATTGCCTACTAGCCTTTGCACGCGCCTCCGCCCGCGTTTACTCAATCTCTGCCCCGTTCTTGGCTTGAGCGTTTTTTTATGAACAACCCTTATAGCCTATTATGCTAACCAGGATCATTACGATGATAATAAAAAACCACATACAAATCCGTTGTTTGATTCTCGAGTTAAAACGGAACAAACAGACAGACAAAAATTCTAAAATTTTTAGTTTTAGCCTCACTCAGTTCAATGAACTCATTTCATTTAAAATTTCACAAAAATATTCAGTGTAAGGGAGCTATAAGATTATTATACAAGATGACTTTTAACCTAACCCCGATAATTTAGTATTTTGTAGAAGAAGACAAACTGGTTTTATTAAAACCATTCAAAATCATATTCATAATTATTTTTTAAAGTGTGAGCCTTATGAATATTTTCGTAAAATCCAAAGAAACCATGGTCACCCGAAGAGATAAGATAATTAGATCGCGCAAAGTTATTTTTATTATTGATCCCACTATTTTGGACTATTTTCAACTATTTCCGTATGGGAATGGCTAGGATAACCATACATTTTATTTCCAAGTAACATTTTTTAATAATTAAAATGTGTTCTACTAACGTTTCTTAATAACCTCTAAAATTATCGGGGTTTGTTTGAAAGTCACTCTGTATTATTATTATTATTATTATTACGTAACAGCAAAGCGTAGTGTAGGGTGACCTCGTGCCCGCTGGACCGACGACCTGAAGGACTTGTAGGTGGCGGCTGGATGAGGAGAACGGAGGACCGACATGAGTGGCGAAATTTGGGAAAGGCCTATGTCCAGCAGTGGACGAACACGGGCTGATGGATGGATTATTATTATTTACATTCCTTGGATACATAGAGTTCAATGAATCGTAAGTGTCAAGTTGGATCACCATAACTGCTCGTGGAATAAGTTTGTGTTTTAAACGGCATGTACGGAACCCTCAGGGCACGAGTCCTACTCGCACTTGACCGGTCTTTTTATTATCATCGTAGATTCATAGTGATCCTGGTCAATAGATAGTCTATTGGAGGTGTTGATAAAATAACCGGCAAGCCAAAAATTTTGACAGTACTCAAATATTCGACCAACAAATTTATCTTACGCGCAAATAAAAGATACATTGTTTAAAAGACACGTCCACGTGAGTGAATCCGCGGGCGAAAGCTAGTCCGTAGGACACCGTTTCGGTCACTGCTTGTTCGAAAATTGTATGGAGCTCGGTGGATTACCCCCCGCGTCTCAACCGGCAAGGCCCGCACAATTGTTCTGTCTGAGCGCCTTCGTTGGACAACTGTATGGATATTATTATTAGAGTGCATTACAAACCAGAGAAGATAAATTAGAAACAAATGTAAAGACAAGAATGCAAAAATCCTGGACCGAGGAATTTTTTCAAATTCTTGTCTTTACATTTGTTTCTAATTTATCTTCTCTGGTTTGTAATGCACTCTAGTAATAATATTTAGAGTATTCAAAAGCGATGGATTTCGCAATAAAAAACATAATCCATACAGTTAAGATTTTTAAAATTTAATATCACAGCCCAAGGCTGTAATCGGTCGTACAATGTTCGGTCGCATATCATATTGGTACTCTGATAATAATGGATCCTGGGCTTGGCCATCTTACAGATTTATAGATTTTGCATTTCGTCGGCTTATTGCGGGAAGTAATTAACTGCATTAGGTAGCTCAGCGTATAGACGGCGTTGAGCTCTACAATAATCAGAAATCATTATTTTCTTACCTATTGTGGTTCTAAAGATATTAAGCATAAACATTTTTGTTAATAGCAAGAAGTCAATCAATCAATCAAAGCCGTTTTATCTGGCTTCCTATAATGTGTCTCCGCACATTAGTTCCGCCAATATCTAGTTTTAAGTGAATAGACTTGCTGGAAGTTTTCAAGTTAAAATTTGGTTAACTTGAGTTCTGAAGCGTTAACCTACAACAAAATATAAACAACATTACTAAGCAAGTACACAATATATACACAGAGGAAAATAAACATTAATAAAACCGTAATATGTTACCTACAATAAATACTGAATATTATTAAAACACTAGTAAGTACCTATACAACACACTATGCTACTTTTATAGTTTTATATTATTTAATTTAATAAACTTACATAACGTGTATACAAAATGACTATATACAAAAGTCAGCAGAAAGCTGAAGTTAGCGGGACGGGGGATTTGTGGAGGGAGAACATCATATAAAGAATACTGTAATCTTTGACACTCAAAGAACATATGATCTACAGTATTCTACAGTCCCTTCATACAAGCCACATTCACAGAGGGAATGATCCCTCACCCTGATTTTTGCCAGAAAAACGGGAGAACATACATGACCTAGCCGGAGACGACAAACTATGGATGTGGAAATCTTATTAGCATCACGGTATTTAAAGAACCACGGGCGTTGAGGAATATCAGGTTGAATTGCACCATAATGTCTGCCAATTAATTTCTGGGACTCTTGCCATGACTTGGACCACGCCTTATCTAAATTGGTTTTCGCCAGAGGAAGAAGATCATGGTGGTAAACAACATTGTGTTCGGAAGTACCTAATTCTGCAGCGTCTTTAGCACATGAGTCAGCCATTTCGTTGCCTGAAATACCATGATGACCTGGAATCCAAGCGATAGCAACGTTAATGTGTTGTTCTTTGCACATAAAAAGTGCCTCTCTAATTTTTAGAATGATAGGAAAGCGGGACTTATTCTTAAAAGGATTAGACAAAATTGCTTGGAGACAACTCAAAGAGTCCGAAAAAATAATGGTGTTATTAAGTTTGTGAGTGTTGGAAAATGAGATTGCTTCCAAAATTGCAATTGCTTCTCCAGTGAAAACAGAAGCTTCTGGGGGATATTTAAAGTTGAGAATAATTTTATATTTGGGAATCCAAACTGCAGCTCCAACATTAGTTTCATTTGATAACTTAGAGGCATCAGTGAACATGTTCAGCCAGCCCTGCCAGTCTTTCTCCAAAATATACTGGAAGGATTTGTCAGCAACGGTCGAACCTTTATCTACGCCAAAATTCGTAATCACGTATGGTTCAAAAATCAAGGCTTTGAAGGGAATATGAAATGGAGGGTTGATTTGTAATTTTACAGTGGGATGGTTAATTTTCGAAAGACTAATATAACTTCTTATAACACAAGGTAAATCTGATTCTGAGCTAAAACCGGATTGGGATACAAGGTTGAATAAATGCATTAACTTTGGTAAAAGAGGGTGATTCGAATTTTGAGCAATTTTGAAGAAAAGCCTATCTGAAAGGTATTGTCTGCGCAGGTGTGGAGGAGGGTCGACACATTCTACTTGTAAGGCATTTTTAGGTGAAGATCTCATTGCACCTACAATAATTCTCAAACATTTAGCTTGGATTTTGTTGATTTTCTCAAATTCTGATTTGTTGCAGGGATCCAAAACAAAGCTACCATAATCCAAATGGCTCCGAACAATAGCATTATATAAAAGTTTTTGTGAGTAAGGATGAGATCCCCACCATACACCAGAGAGCGCACGGAGAACATTCACTCCCCTCTCGCACTTCTGAGAAATATAAGTGAAATGGGGCATGCCAGTAAGTCTTGAATCAAGGATCACTCCTAAAAACTTCACTTTATTTTCAATTTTAATGGGATCATCATTGTATTTTATTAACACTCCAGGGATTGAACGTTTTTTTGTAAAAATTACTGCGCAACTCTTTGCAACAGACAGGGATAACCCATTATTCTGAAGCCAATCATTAAGGTAAAAAAGAGCTGAGTTTAATCGATTAACTGCGGTTTCTACTGATGGGGATGAAACATAAAGTGCTAGATCATCCGCATATTGTAGAATGTTACAAAAAGAGTCCACAACTTTTTCAAGATCATGTGTATAAATACTGTACAAGATAGGACTGAGTACGGATCCCTGAGGAAGACCCTTCCAAACTCTCCTAGGTGGAAGAAGGGAATTATTATTTTTAATCTGGATAGATCTGTTAATGAGCAAGCTACATATGATACGAATCAGTTTCTCTGGGATCATCAGCTGATGCAATTTTTGCCTGAGTACAGGAAGAAGAACGATATCATATGCAGAGGCTATGTCAAGAAAAACCCCGACAAGAAATTCTTGTTTCTTAAATGATGACCGAATGTCAATAGTTAAAATACTAAGACTATCCAAAGTACTCATACCCTTCCGGAAACCAAATTGAAATCTAGCTAGTAAGCATTTATTCTCTACTATCCACTCTAACCGGTTTTTAACCATTCGTTCTAAAATCTTTGCCAAACAACAAGATAATGCTATTGGCCTTCGAGCAGACGGATCAGAAGGATCCTTACCAGGTTTCAGAATCGGGATTATTATCTGGGTGTTCCACTCATCCGGAGTAACTCCGTTCTCATAAAAGTGATTAACTAAATTTAGATAAAATAATTTTGTGGATTCAGAAGAGTTAATTAAGAATGAATAAGGGATGTTGTCAATACCTGGGGTGAAGTCAGTGAGGCCATGTATAGCGCACTGTAGTTCATTAAAAGAGAAAGGGGAATTCATAAAATCAAAACTATTACTGGGACATGAAGAAGGAGAAAAAGTAATGTGTAAAGAAGCAGGAGGTATGACCGGAGGGCAAGAAGGAGCTAGCCTCTCAGCAAAAGCTCCCACCCAAGAATCAGAATCATTCGAGGTAAGATTCTGAACATTAAGTGACCCTCGAAACCTTCTTATATTACGCCAGACTAAAGAAACTGGCGTTCTGGGGGAAAGATTCTCACAGAATTTATTCCAACCCTGTTTCTTTTTTTTTGAAAGCAGTCTCCTAGCTTGCGCTGCGATTTGTTGATAAGATAAAAAATTGCTCATGGACATATTTGAATTATATTTTTTTTCGGCTTGGCTTCTTTTCTTAACGGCCGCAGTGCAATCAGGATCCCACCATGGAGGGGAAAGCTTACGTCGAAAAGGATTTTTCATAGGAATATGATTTTTGGCAGAGGAGGAAAGGATGTCAATGAACTGAGAGTAATTGGAAAGAAAGTTTGCATTAGAAGTGGAAGGGAGTGAAGAAATTTTTCCATTTACAGAAGATAAAAAGTTTTCCCAGTCTGCCTTATTGAGCCTATATTTTAACAAAGGGGAGTCATTACAATGGGAAGCAGAGTGATTAGGCATAGAAACTAATATGGGGAAATGATCACTACCATGAGTGAGAGGTAGAACCCTCCAGGACAAGACAGAAGAAAGAGATGGAGAACAAAGAGATAGGTCGACGGCGCTACCAGGATTTTCATTTGGACGAGTACGTCGAGTGGGAGAACCATCGTTCAGTATGCATATATTAAGGAAGTCAAAAGTTTCAACAAGATCGCTCCCAAAACTGTCAGTTTTAAAAGACCATGATATGTGATGGCCATTGAAATCACCCATTATAATAAAAGGTGCAGGAAGAGATGAGATAATAGAAATCAGTTCAGGTAGAACAGAAGGTCTAGGATTAGCTATATAAATTGATAAGATTACCATGTTAAGGAATTTGATGGCAATAGCATTAATATCTTGACTGTGTACAGGGAGAGAAATTTGAGAAAAAGTGAAGTTTCGTCTGACAAGGATAGCACAACCAGCATATCCATCATCTCTGTCATCCCTAAGACAGGAGAAACCTGGTATCCTAAAATGGGATCCAGGAACCAACCACGTCTCAGAGATGGCAATGACAACAGGATTGTGTTTATTAATTAAATACATAAGGTCTGGTTTTTTTGTGGAAACACTTCTAGTGTTCCACTGGAGAAAGTGGGTTACTGTTGAGTCCGTTAGAGCCATGGCTATTAATTAAAAGGAAGATTTCATTGAGTTTAGCAGCAACGTTGGACGGTAGGGAATCACTACATTTAGAAATTAAATTTATTAGGGTAGCTATTAAGAGCTCCATGAGATTTTCATTTGGTGAAATATCTGGAGGCTGGGTTAATGCACAACCATTAGGTTGGGATGAAGGGCCCTCAGAAACAATTTCTGCATGAGCCTTACGATTGTAACCTATATCTATAACTGGCCTTTGACGGGGTGGAGTAAAAATAGTCTTTTTGTGGGAGGAGCTGACAGCCCTAGAAAACGAATCCAACTGAGAAGGCGGGAATACTGCAACTGAAGATGGGATATGTTGTTGTGTGAGTTCCACATATGGTCTGCGGACTTGTGCAAATCGTGTAGAGGCATCTGCATATGAAATGCTTTCCTGGGACATGACAGTTTTAATGGACTTTTGACGATTGTGCTCTGGGCACGTTTTATTAGTGGCAAAGTGAGTTCCCGAGCAATACAAGCATGTAGCCTGGATTTCAGGGACACTGCATCCCTGTCCCGAATGAGACTGGGCACATCGGAAGCACCATGGTTTAGATCTACATTGGGCACTGATATGCCCAAACCGGCAACAGCTCAGACATTGAATTGTTGGTAGATGATATGTTTCTACTGGTAAAGAGGTGTAGAAACAAAAGATCCTTTTGGGGAGAACCTGGCCTCTAAAAGTAATCACCACAGATTGGGTAGGAATCCAGGAGGGGTTACCATCTGATAAGACTTTACGGTTAAGGCGTCTAGCCTTCAATATAATGCCGCAGGCATCAGGGAGTTCAACCGACTCAACAAACTCCTCCATTGACCAGTCAATGGGAACGTTTTTTACTATGCCCATTCGGGTAACATTGTAAGCAGGGATTTGTGCATGATATTTATTATTTTTCAGGGACACATTCTCAATAAATTTGTTGGCATCTTGCCCAGATTTAAATTCTACAGAAATTCTATTCCGTCCTACGCTTTTAATGCCATCCATTTTGATGTTGGTAATTTTATTATCCACTAAGAATTTTCCAAATTTAATGGGTCTGATGGAAGTACCAGACAAGGGTTCAGTTTCCTCGCGAGAAACATGGACTATAAAAGGGCCTAAATCCTTAATATCGTATAATTTGCCGCCTCCGAAGCTAGGGTGTACAAATGTTGTTTGTATGGATGCCATTGCTGGATTTACAATCGTACGTTTAGACAACATATTCTCTGAACCATCAGCAGGACGTTTTCTACTTGGCTCAGTTGCAGGTAGTGAGAACAGTTCAGGAGACAAAGGAGTCCCATCCGGAGGGTCCGGATCAGGAGGATCGGAGGAATCCATTTATGGAATGGATAACCTAAACGATCCTTTTAAAAACAATAATACTTACTAAATAATCCAAAATTTACCACTACTAACACATAAACTACAATTAAAACTAAACAGATCAAGTTATTTGATGAAAAATATCCGAAAAATAAGCAAAACTTCACTAAGATGTCTGTTCACCTATAAACAAGAAAGCAGAATCTAGCAAGAAGTCAGTATCTTTTTTGTTTTAATTAAAAAAAGGAAAGCCTTTTTGGCGTAGACTACTACAATAGAATACAAAATAAGCTACAAAAGTATGTTTGGTTAATTCTCTATGACTGAAACTTTGGAAGTAATGGCCACGATGATGGGAAAGCTAAAAGTGCGATTATCTCGGAACTACATTTTTGCAGATAATGACTTTTTGCAATAAGCCGACGATCTATCCATCGTTTTCCGTCTTTCCAGACCGAGGGCCCCGAGCCGAAACCGAAGAAGATTTGCCTGGACAACTTTACCATCGTTAAGAACTGCTGCGTCAATCTGGTGAGTTTTCTGAAAGGCTTATATTAACCGATACACAAAATTATACCTTAAGCTTTGCCGAAAACTAGTATAACGGTGGCCAATAAAGTAGAATGTTCACCAAATTGCATTCACAAGGTGTCTTGAAATTATGCCAAAATAATTTCTTTAATTACTTTTTAAATAATGAGAAACCGAAAAATTGCATTATGGTTTCGAAAAATATGTTTTGTTAGCAAACAAGGATTAACAACGAATCACTTTCTGAACTTCATTAAAATACGAACTGGGGTGTATATTATTATTTTACTGAAGTAGCTACCAGTGACCAAAGGTAAACATTTTAAAAACTGAAGCTGGACAAAAAAATGGCCTTACTCAGAAAAGCAACCACGGAAAACATAACATTGCAACTCCCTGTCAGCCAAGTGTATTTTGTCGTGTTGAGATTTCTGGAAATGTTTGACAAAGCAAAGAGCACGGAATAAAGAAATGTAAATAGTATGGATGCCATTTCACAAACAAGCCCATGGGAATCGTGTTATATGGACCCTTCGCCACTGGTACCAACCATATAGTATGATGCAAATTCTAAATAATAATGTGTACAACAGAAAGTTTATTGGAGGTAGGGGGAATATGAGCAGGTACCCCTCTTAATTTTTTTACTAGAAATTATTTTTCTGTTAAGTACTACAGAGGTTCTTCGTTCAGCTAGTCTAGCATAGCAAGCCATATCGATCTCGATAGCGCGTGATACAGTGCTCTCTCTCACTCTGTTGATCTATTTATAAAGAGACAGACAGTATATCGAGCTGTCAAAGCTCGATACGGTCTTTAGGTACCCTGCTCCCGAATTTACTATCACAATCAACTTACCACTCTCTTCGTCGCTTCGCCTCTCATCGCACCTATTTTTGATATTAGTTACCGAACATTTAAAAGTGACTTGATAATAATAAGTAAGCAAAATTTGGTGAACATATATTGATTATGGGGTTAGCATATTCAATTTTATGGATATGAATTTCTTACATTGCATTTTTAGAAAGGGTAACCAAATAGACCCTATTACTAAGGCTCCGCTGTCCGTCTG
The DNA here is from genome assembly GCA_910592155.1 of Ypsolopha scabrella. Classification (NCBI taxonomy): domain Eukaryota; kingdom Metazoa; phylum Arthropoda; class Insecta; order Lepidoptera; family Ypsolophidae; genus Ypsolopha; species Ypsolopha scabrella. The sequence goes on from OU342987.1 coordinate 15,432,181, forward strand.
TCACCAGGCTGTATCTCATGAACCGTGATAGTTAGACAGTTGAAATTTTTACAGATGATGTATTTCTGTTACTGCTGTAACAACAAATACTAAAACCGGCCAAGTGCGAGTCCGCGCACTCCCATGCAACAGATTTTTTTTATAGATGATGGTACGGAACCCTACGTGCGCGAGTCTGACTCGCACTTGGCCGGTTTTTTTTATAGTTTGGTTTAGTGTTAAAATTTATTTTTGGGCATATAGCGTTGCTCAAATAACTTCACAACAATGATTGAATATCCGTAATAACAGAAAGCTGATATCCGTGTTGCATGCTAAAGCAATAAAGAAACCATAACAGAACTAAAATAAAAGAAAAATATTTTATTTACTAAAACAATGGCCCATACATCCCATCTGTACTGCAAGGGTTAAATAGTAGTAAAGTAAGTTAAAATTACAACAACAAAAATGTGCATACAAAAGAAAAAGTAACCTTATATGTCCGTGGCACAGATTATTAATCTGTGGTCCGTGGTATCAAGACGTAGAGAGATATACCGATAGGATTCCAGTACTGCCGCCGCTATTTGGTCGTTAAACATTCCAGGTGAAGAAGCACGGTCGCTCGGTGACGCTGTTCGACGACCTTGCGTTCCGCGAGCTCATCGACCTGATCCCGATGACGCAGAGCGAGAAGCAGACCCTCACCTCTCAGTACATCCAGACGCTGATCGACGACGACCACCTTGACGATCAAACCGACAAGGTGAGATCGCGTTGACTCCAAGATTAACAACGGATATCCGATTCCGAAAAACGGATATTCGGAAGATAGTAAAGCCACAATCGCGATTAGTAACCCATCCTATCACCTTACTCGCAAACCACCCCGATGTTTTTTGGGGGACACTAAGAGGACAGCTCTCAAACAGGCACAACCAGGTGGCCCACCATGCCTGGGATGGACTGATGACGGTATATCCATCCCCAAATTACTAGCCCTTATATCAAACAGAATAATGACGGGCAGCGGCGTCACTGATGTAAGGGTTTCGGCACAGCGCTCACCAACCCGCCTGTCCAACTTGTGTATGGGCTTTTTTCCAGTAGGATTGCCAAGAGTGTCGGAATCTTGGAAAGACATATGACCAGCAGTGGACAAACGAGGCTGATGGATGTATTGAAATAAATAACATGCAAATACTTTAGGATTTTCAATAAATTATATGCAATTTTATTACAATTAAATAACAATTATTATGTTTTTAGTGAGACACTCTTTACATGTTTATGTCTATTTATTATTAACACATACCATTTTTTAACCTCTTTTATTTGATATAACGGAACGGAACCCTCAGGGCACGAGTCCTGCTCGCATTTGACTGGTTTTTTTTTCGTGTTTCAGGAAACAATGGACAAGACTACCGCTGACATTACTGCTGATGATGATGATAATAATGACGACAGACACCTTCAAGGTCAGTTCTATAACAAATTTTGTTTTGCGCGACATAGCGTTTTATATAAATAACCATATTCTAACGATATTTCTGGTCAGATACCCAAGAAACTAGTTGTTTTGGAATATCTTAGCGTTATTATTGACGAAACGAATCTGTTAGAACGCTACGAGTAAGAATACTAATAATTAGTGTATATTATTGACACGCGATGGTTAACCAAGGATTCTGACACAAATAATGTTTTTTGTATTTTGCAAAACGGTTTATTGAACCATGGTCCTGACTTCTTGATTGCGTCTCCAGTATTAATTTGGCTCTATCAATCAAAATTATCCTTATTTATAGGTTGTTGCGTTTCCACTTAGACCTAAGGAGAGCGAAATTGTAGTTTCCAGTCATGCCTCGTGTGCAGGTGGATATCCTGTTCCTTTAGGTCATCACCAAAAATCGGCTTCAATAATAGCGAATAAAAATATACCAAACAGAATAGGAGCTAGGATGCAACCTTGACGTACGCCCCTGCGTATATCAAATGGTTCGGATGTATTGCCAATGAACACAACCGCGCTTTTCATGTCCCCGTGAAAGGATTTGGTCAGAATGAGGTTTGGAGGACACCCGATTTTCAGAAGTGAAGTATATAAGCAGGGAGGCTCACTCACTCAAGTGCGCGTCGCTTCGTGAGATGAAAGTAGTAAACTAAAAGGAATGACAAAACTACATTATTTTAAAAACAACAATTCACACAAATCTTTACTAATCTTTACAAAGTAATTAATGTGAAATCGGACAACGACCCAGTGACACGTATTGCTCGCTCAAGCGCCCAGACGAAAATGGACGAGTCCACGCGGCTCGCTTGCTGAGCCGGTCTTTTCTCCACTACTCGATTCTTCGATGACGCGATGTCACGCCACCACTCGATTGTACGACGACTCGATATCACGCCGCCTCGTTAGCCACGCCCTCTTCAGCTCCGTTTTCTCCCAACAATACATTATGTGTCAACAAATTGATGTCTGATGTTTTGGCAATTTTTTTCAGGAAAGTTACTAAGCTTGGATTAAAGATTAAGCTCTTTGAAGTTGACAATGTCTTTTTTTCATAAATGGGTTGTGGGAGATTTATCACTACAAATAAATACAGTAAATAGTATTTGTAAATGTGATACATTAGCAATCAATATGAAAGATTGTTCAATGTTTAAAAGTCTTTCCTACGCTGGCAAATTAGATGCTGTAAATTTTAGATTATTTGCAAGAAAATGTGAAGCGGCCCGTTACATTTTGTATTTCAATGTATTATTGTTTTTATTATCAGTTACAGTGATCAAAGCCGAAGTAGAAGCGGTATTGTGTACGTGTGGCAAGGACACTGACGAGAGTATGTCGCGGCACACCTTGGAGTGTCCCGCCTCGAGCCAGCAGACTTATTGGAACTTCTTCGAGGTAAACTTGTTAATTATGTATATACATCGTCTACCATCGCGGATAGCGCACGTGACGTACGTACAACAAAAATCCATCCATCAGTCCGTGTTCGTCCACTGCTGGACATAGGCCTTTCCCAAATTTCGCCACTCATGTCGGTCCTTCGTTCTCCTCATCCAGCCGCCCCCGCAACGTCCTTCAGGTCGGCTTACGCTACGCTTTGCTTTGGTCTCCATTCTAAAGCCTTTCGGCCCTAACGGCCATCATGTCGGCGACAAATATGGCCTGCCCACTGCCACTTCAACTTAATGATTCTGCAGGCTGCTATAGGCAGACAACAAAAATACATCGATTCAATTATTAGAAAAACCGGCAACTTATAAGCAACCACTTATGTATGGAACCGTAAAAATATTACAGTAAATAACAAAAATATCGATGCAATAGCAACATCAGGACGACCTAAAAACAAGGCGCTAAAATGGTATGGGTTCCTTTTTCATGCTCTAAACAATGAAACCCCCTGAAAAATAACTTTTTAAAATTTTCAATATTCGATTTCTACACATATCCAAATTTTAGATCTGTAACTAATTCCGTCTACGAGGTTTCTTTTATGGGAACCCGCCTTGAGTTTAAATTGTATTAATATCTTATATAATTTGTCGTAATAGAGGCCATAGTAACACGTATTCTGTGAAAATTGCAACTGCATACCTATTACGGGTCTAGAACAGCTAGCTGTAGACCCCTCTGACTGTGACAGACGGACTGACAGACAGCGGAGGCTTACTAAGAAGATCCCGTTTAGCAACCTTTGGTTATAAAACCTTCAAATGGTTAAAGGTAAACCAGGTTAGCCATATTATTATTCTTTTAAACTTACTTGTATCTCCTTCAGTTATTTTCTATATTAACTGCCACTTTAAATATTTTATCGCAGAATATCCGAAAGAAAATTACGGATATCCGTTTCGTAAACCACGCACTATGCTTGTTGCTGCCTCGCAAGGGCGGATCCAGATGGGGGGGGGGGGGCACAGGGGCCCTTCCCCCCCCCCCCCCCCACGGTCGGTTCAAATAAAGCAAGGAGCTGGGAGATTAACACTATACCGCTATAATAAATAGGATATAGGACTGAAAGATATAGTCCAATACTTTGCGGGAAACTCTATATCTCTACCCATTTGGCCTTTGTGCCCCCCCAAAATAAATCCCGGATCCGCCCTTGCTGCCGTTCATTGTCAACAACTTATCCACCTGTTTTCTTTTTCCAGGTGTCCCCGGATGGCGCAACATGTCAGATATGTAATGAAACGATAACGTCTACAGAAATATCGTCACTCAAAGAGCATCTACAGACCACGCATCCCTCCGTGGATTTCGTCGATGCAGTAAGTACATTCCTACTATTATATAAAACCGGTCTAGTGCGAGTGGGACTCGCGCCTTGCGGGTTCCGTGCCATTCCAATACGTTATTAAACTTGGTTTAAATAAAAATTACAAACTTATCATTTAGTGGAAAATTTATCAAACAAAACTGCAAAATTAAGTTAGTCGGATACGTAATCCTAAACCTGTATTGAAAATCGGTGTCTTCAGTATTTGTTGTTTAAATAGTATATGGCACATAATATATAGAAAATTCCCAATTCCTACCTAGTTTAGTTTTTAAGATAGACCCCGAAACAAAAATGATCTAAAATTTACAAATTTGATGACAGCCCATTCCCTTATTTTTGAAGCAAAAAAAAAATTGTACAGAAAATAAATTGGTTTAACACTTTATGGTAATAATAATAACAATAAATAATGGTAATTTTCGAAATATATTTGGTCCCACTTTGGGCTTGCATTAGTCGAATAAAAAAAAAGAAAAAAAAAAAATCACGGACGATGCTCTCTCTAACCTCGCCCGTATGTCGGTGCGTCAGGGTTCACGCATTTTTGTTTGCAACTCAATTATTTCCTAAACTAAGGGTGTCCGCGGGTATGACTCTTGGGAAAAGTGGTTCAGTGGGGTCGGTAGAATATGTGGTTTCATTTAATGGTAGCACTCTATTTACACCCGGTATAATGTTATTCTCAACAATAATCTATTATTGTAGCCTAGTACTTCGACTACGCGCGAATGTGTAATGTAAAACGCTGCATCTGGCACTAAGTTTACAATTTTTATTAAAATCATTCAAGTCAATTATGTAATGTAAATGGTACGGAACTCTCAGGGCGCGAGTTATACCCGCACTTGATCGGTTTTTCTCAATCTATTGACCAATGATCTGAGCTCTGTGATAAGTTACTTGTAAAGTTATCAACCGTGCAACTTTCAATTCAATTGGAGTCTGTATTTAACTTGGTTAACCATACCGGCGGAAGCTAAGGCGGTAGAACGCAGGCCTCCCGATCTTGAGATCTAGGTTCGATCCCTGAAGCAAGTCGGTATCTTGCCCCGTTTGCTCGCATGGGTGGTGATGCCATGACCTTCACACCAAAATCCTCAACAACCTATAGCTGTAACTTCGGATTTATGATGCGACTATTTTTTTACCATGGTGACTATTTATGACTATTTTGTGACAAATTTTTGGCTTTGTCAAATTTGATTTTCATTAAGTTTTCAGAAGTGAGGATTATGGCGTGAAAGACACTCGTTATGGCACCAAGTTTTGACTTTTTGTTGAAATACTCGTTTTCCTAACTCCGATAGAAAATGTGTAAAGGTGTACAAGTTTGCCTCGTCGCGACGACGGCGACGGGATTAAAGTCATACGTACGGTGACTTTTATTATCCTTCCTATAGGATTCCGCCGCGCACGCCTAAACTGAACAGTTTCTACGGCAGAAGTATAAAGTCTTCAATTCCGCCTGCGAACGTTTAGCCATCCTGTAATGAATGATCGCAGATGTAATCAAATGAGTCTCATTCAATTATTACTTTACACAACATCGTCTGTTGTACTCGTATGATACTTCACTGCTTCAATTAAATATACAATGATTATTTACTAATTACTAAAATTTATACAGCGAGCACTAATGAAGGCTTTTTTTAATATGATGGAATGAACGAATCATTTTGTGTGTCATTTATAATATATTTCATACTCTGCGCTTGTGTTAAATTTGTAATCTATTATTATTCTTAATTGTTTACGGAATGGTCAGAGAAGAAGAACTGTGAAACTAAATGTCTTGTCTAGTACTTTGGAGGTCTTAATTACTAATCCATTGCATTGTCCATACTAGTAAACAGCCCTGCCACCCCCTCGGGGATTTATGTCGTAACGATGTATATGTTCCAGGGCGAGGAGTTCGAGAAGGGCCCGCCCTCTGAGGACGGGTCCACGAACGACTTCGGCATGGAGGAGGTGTACTTAGACGAGACCGTGTCGGAGAGTGAGCAGACCGCCAGCGCCGCCAAGAGAAGGAGGAAGAGAGCCAAAGCGGCTCTGAACATCACCGGCCCCATCACCAGAGAGAACATCGCCGCCAGCTTGCAGCGGTTCAAGAGTCTAGACAGCTTCGGGCAGTACGTGGCCTCGCTGATGAAGTTGATACCCAAGGATAAGTGCATCAAACTACAGATTCAGATCGTAGAGCGGTTGTTGCAGGAGCAGGCCGCCGCGGGGTAGGGGAAGAGGTAGCTACTAACTGACGGGAATATACTAATGCAGAAATTTTCGTGGTCAATTTCAACAAGATTTTGTTGTATTGAGTTTATTTTTTTAACTAAAATTAATACCACGGAGCAATAATACATAAGTATGCAAGGACTCTAACATAAAAATCAGTGAACTTTTTAGAAGCTATAGCAAAAGATAATTTACCATCATGAAATCAAGTCCTTCGTAATAGTTCTTATTGTTTGAAAACACGTCTTTTTAGAATAGCTGCCCAAGAAAATTTATTCCCGGCGGTAAATGATGCACATAGGCTATGTATACATAGGTTTCGTAGAGCGTCGTCTCTGTCACCGGAGTATAGTGCTTCTTTTGACGGTCGATATCCTTTTTTTATTATGTATCATGACAAAAGTAACAAAACATTAATTTTTTACCGAACATAGAATAGTTTCCTTTGATATAGCTAGGGAGTTTATTTTAAATATGTGTATTCAGTTGAGGTAATAGAGTAATTTATTCGTTCATTAACAATTTCTGCTTAATTGACGCTAATGTTTTTGACAGCAGAGAAGGACTCGATGTATAACATCATTGCTGCCTTCCAATGTATTTAGTTCTTAATTTTAAAAATAGATGGCGCTGTGTGTCATGGTGGTATAAAAATTACTATATCATCATCATAGACAAACAGGTCAATATTGTATAACGAGATATTTTCAAACCATTAACGCGCGGCCTAGCCTTGGATAAACCGGTTTAGAAGACCGGCTGCCGGCGGCGCCGCCACCGCCAGCACAGAGTGCGTCATGCACATGACATGCGTCACGGAAGGAACGAAGGATATAAGGAAAGCAGTTGTTTTTTGAGAGTTGTGTTTTGAACTTTTGACATTGTTACATGTGATACGCTCGGGGTCTCCAACCAACAGAGATTTACGAATATTTAAAACACTCCCAAATACAGGTTAAAAATGATCCCCTAGCTATAATAAAGGAAACTGATGTTCGTTGTTCGAAATAAAAAATACATATTTTGTTACTTTATCATGATTTATGATTTAAAAGAAGATATCGACCGTCAAAAGAAGCACTAATACTCCGGTGACAGAGAGAGACGACGCTCTACGAAGCCGAAGCTACATGGCGAGATTGGGATTTGGGAACTCTTTTTTACGGTTTTATGTCCTATTAGTGATTCTGATTCATAGATTTCAATAAAGCTAGGGGTTCATTTTCAACTTGTATGTTTACCAAAAATTAATTATTGAAATTTAACTTTTCCACAATTAGATCACTTTATTCCTTAACATACGGGCAGCGTAACGACATAGTTAGAAAGCAATACTCGCATGCCTCAACTTTTGACACGCAACTCATTTTATACATGTGTGAGAATGAGTTACTTGCATAATAGCATAGATCAAACTGTGACTTTGACATGATTTTGAATTGTCAAATAATAAATAAATGAGCCGGACAAGTAAATTGAGCTCCTCACGTCCAGATTTACTTTTCTGATTTTCTATACCGCAATGATATAAATTTAATTTGTTATCTCCTTGCGATGGATGAATAGCCAAGTGTTTAAAAATATAGAAATTTATTTCTATCATAGTTTCAAAACAATTAAGCGTCTTATTATCCTCGAGGTATCATGACAAGGAAATACTTTAATTAATATTTTGGTAACACATGTGACGTTAAAAATACTTAGATCGACTATACAAATAAGATTATACAATTTGAAACATGACTGAGATAGGTAACCACTAAAGTAGGTAATTATTTTGAGCACGACTGTACTTGAGTAGGAAAATGTACGTAGAAGTTTACATGGGGTTTTAACATACTTCTACTTAGTAAAACTGGTCGAAATTGGTGTCGTTTGAGACGACTATTTGTTGACTATTTTTTGACACCAAGTTAAACTGAACAACCTGGGGTGGCTATTATGTAACTCAGTGTCGGTTGCTAGCTATAGTTGCTATTCACCAAAATAGATAAGAGGTGAACTTCCAAAATATCCTTTAATGGGTATTGAACTATTTACGAATTGTAAAGTCATTTCAAGTATGAACTTATCCTTAGATAAGCGGATATGTATGTTTTAGACGACAGGCACTTGTTTTGGCAACTGATTTTGCGATACAGAATCAGGGGGCTGAGCGTTCTGCAGATAACAGGTGAGGTGAAACCTTCACGCCATAATCCTCACCGAGGTATCTTTAGAACTCTGGAGTCCTTGAAGCATCATTGTCGAGATTCGGCATGATGTCAGTCACGACAAATTCATGACAATTTTTTGGAATTGAAACCATGTGTTTGCTCGCATGAGTGTTGATAATCGTGACCTTTACACCATAATCCGCACCAACCTATAGCTATAACTTCGGAAGTATGACTATTTTTTTACCATGGTGACTATTTAAGACAAATTTTTGGCATTGTCAAATGTAATTTTCGGAAGAGAAGATTATCGCGTGAAGGTCACAAAAAATCGTTGGCATCAAAAATTGTTAAGTAATTTTAAAATTTTAAATTTACGAATTGCATTGTTTTAATTTTGCCGAAAAGGTTTTTGTTTGTATGTAGAAAATGTATTAACTTTTTAAAAACGAACTTTTGTGTAACCTTACTTGTGTGTTAGTACGTCTGGGTTAGATGCAAAATCTGCAGATGCAGTTGCAAAAACTGAGTTTTAAGGCGAGGTTACCCAGAAGAATCTGTCCTGCTCCAAAGCACTCATTTTTCACATGTTCATCCTGCTCAGCGGAAGCGGGCCGCTCAGAAAACTCGCGGTGTTGAGGTGTTTTTATTTATTATTTTGGAATTAGAGGGATAGGTTTATAATGGATGTGTGGATGTTTTATATCACATTTTTCATGACCTTTATTTTAGTATATGTTTTATTGTCCAAAACTTTAGATCGTAGTTTAGACCTATCTTTGCGATTTAATCGGATCGAGGAAAGTGTAAGCAATCGTGTATCAAACAGCCGAAATACTAAGATCAAAGAGTGAAATATGACATGTAATTTTTGCAAAATTTAATCGTCGCTTTTTATTGGTTTAAAATTAATTTGAAAAGAGACGAAGTCGGGATAACCCCCTCTTAAACCAGTTTCCCCTAACCATTTGGGACAACGATAAACTAAGTGACGTCATTCCAATATGGCGGTCGCGCCAAGATGGTGATTTATTATTGCTATACCAATTTGACATGCATTTTACATAAAACAACTAATAGTCAACTTGTATTACTTTCATAGTGTCACGTGTAACGGGTTTCTCTGGGGTGATGCCGCGGATGTTGAGCGTTTATTTATTCTCCAGGGCTACGTTCGTAAATTGGGGTTCTCGACACACGTTCTAATGCCATCTCTGTCGCACGCTTTGGAAATTGTATACGCTATCCTCCTGTCAGTGTCGGAACCTGACGAAGTGGTAATTTATGAACGGTTAAGAGAGCAATAAGAAGATTTTGCAACTACAACCCGGTCACATTATCTCGAGACCTGGCTTCGATGACGTCACGTCGCGTCGGCGCTCAGATATGGTGCGCAAAACAAGCATCCTCTAGTAGGATATTATTATGAACAATAAGATTTCCAACAAAACAAATATTGTGTTAATTAATTTAATGTAGGTAATATTATTATAATGATATGATTAAAATGATGAAAAATAAATGAAGCAATCTTGGTTAAGTGGGTACAAGAAGTGTTTATTACACAAAACTACAGACTGCCGCAATTCTTTGGCCTCCTTTTTTATTCTCATCAAAGTACATTTTGATATTCCTGTTGCAGCACAGGTTCGTTTAACAACTTGATCTTCAGGTATTACGAATTGCTTGTTAGCTTTCTCGGATTCAAAGAAAGCGAAAACTTTCAGGATTAAATTTCTTGCTTCACTGTGAATAGTTTTTCCCATATTTGAAAAAACTTTCACTGTCCCACTTCAAAGCAACGAAATAGTAACAAAAATGTTCAAACTAAACCAAAATGTCCAAACTTAACAAAAATGTCCAACGTTGCAACAAAAACAATATTTTAACGTAACAGCAATAACAAAATAACAATAAAAGTCCAAAAGTAACAATGGATTGTTTAAAAATATACCACGAAAACAAGTCTACGCGTATCGGCAACGAAAGTGCTAACCGTACTGACGCGCCGTGGCGAGCGCGGGGAGGTGAAAGGAGAATGGGGTGGGTGGTTCGCATTCCAGCGAGGTCTCGAGATAATGTGACCGGGTTGTACTATTCAGGCCCGGTTTGTGTAAAATAATATAAATTTATGAGTAATAAATATATTCTAATAATAAGTAATAGGTATCTACTTACACAATTTGGTGCATTTTCTGGACGTTTCGCCTCCTCTGTATCTTATCCTTTTTGTATTTCGGCATTTTTGCACAAACACAGGTCTTATTACTGGAATACTCGTAGTGCAGTCAGTATCTATCTAAGTACCACTATGATAAACAAAATTGACCAGAATTTACTTAGGTAAAAACTAAACAAAACGAAAGCGTCTTTTCGCACACAAAATTCACTATCAATATGTCCTTAAAAAAAAAAACAAATTAAAAACAAAACAAAGCGTCTTTTCGCACTTTATAATATGTCTATAAAATTGCTCCATAACATAAATCTTCTCGTCTTCACTACCCACTACAACGATATACCATTCATAATACCTACTAAAAGAAATGGTCAATGGTGCAGAGCGGCTGGCGCGAGCACAAACGACACGGGTTCCACGTCGAACAGCCAGCGGCACACTGCCGGCCGGCCGGTCTCGCGCACAACTTTTGCTCTAGAATTCGTACCAATTGATGTAGTTATTTGAAAGAAAAATTAAAAAATGGTATTTTCAATATTTTTTTTTGTGTATTATTTAAGTTATTAAATTATCTAACCATTAGTGTATTGTTCGAAAATAAATGACGTCAATTTGAGATGTAGATGCATGGAATCTTCAACTACAGTCATTCTTTTGAAAGCAGATGTCGTAAGACATTAATAACTTAAAAAAATAATTTCATTGTGGAACTTCAAGGCAAGATATTGGAGATAAGTGCTGTATTTTTAATTTATTTTAATTTCTTTTCACAAACGAGCTTAAAGTTGCTAAAAAGAAGCAAGAATCTGCATTTGGCTAGGAGAGCCCTCTTAAAGATGTAATATATTACCCTATATATTTGTAGGTATGTTAGTTTCATTTATGCTCCTAGGAATGAGGAAAACGTAAAAAAATCTGATCTCAATCAGGAACGAGAAACAAAAATAAAATTGTCGTACCAATTACTCGCTTAGCAAAGGTGTCTAACAGCTTTGCTGTTGTTTGTTAATTTTTTGTAATAAAGTTCCTCAAGAGTGGTTAATTTTGGTCTTAATGAAGACATTCAAATGATAGATCAAGTTGATGTTGTTAAACAAGGCTTATTATATTGATGACTTTATCAGATACTTGTATAATAATTTATATTAATTAATGCTTTGTTATTAATTTTATACACTATTATTTTCAATGAACATGGTATTAGGTCGTATTCTGAAGGCTTTAGTTTTAGTGCTGTCAAAACTTGGAATTATCCAAACTAATATAGCTTCTGTTGTCAACACTAAAGAACTATTTTGGAACTGAGAAAATTCAGTTTTGACAGCACTAAAACTAAAATTAAAGCCTTCAGAATAGGACCCATTATGTACTAAATGACAATATAACTTAATGGTTGGTCCATACAAGGTCCTACAATAATAAGTGAAACTAATTCTAGGGTACCTAGATCTTGTATCGTTCACCTGATAACAATAAAGTTTTTTTTTTAATTAAATACCTATTTTTTTACTCTTCCCAGTACAAAGTGGTTCAATCAGCTGAATAAATTTCTATGCAAAGGTGAAAAAAAAGTTCGCGCAATTTTTGTTTTTCTTCGGCAAGTGGTCTATTGCGGATACTCTATCATCTGTAAAAAAAAAAAAACACTGAATTGTTGGACCTTATACCGGGTGTAAATAGACTGCTACCATTAAATGAAACCACATATTCTACCGACCCCACTGAACCACTTTTCCCAAGAGTCATACCCGCGGACACCCTTAGTTTAGGAAATAATTGAGTTCCAAACAAAAATGCGTGAACCCTAACGCACCGACATACGGGCAAGTTTCGAGAGAGCGTCGTCCGTGAAACAACTGTTCCTGTGCAGCGTTCTAAAATAGACCTTCCTCCTAAGAAAAAGCTTTTTAATAAATTTCTCGCCACCATAAAAATCAGAGTTTTTTTTCTGTGTGGGGAAGATTACTCTTATTAACAGATAATTGGAGCACTTTTAGTCATTTTATCCATAGTCCATTTGTTGATGATGCCCTCCTCGACGTATTCGTCGACGGCGACCCTTATTGCTTCCTGGCATGAAAATCCGAGTTTTGTCAACAATATTCTGTTACATGAAGTACAGTGTAATTGTACACTTGAGTTGTACGTGTAGTTGTATGTGAAAACTTTGAAACAGCTCGACTGGAAGCCCTCGACGCTAAACCCTTACAACGCAAGACTCCCAAAGCCCACATACAACTACACATAGTCCATTTACCGCAGTGCCATCAGATATAGTATTTGGGTTTTTTTTTTGTTGTACATCGTATTTTTGACCCGTCCGAGCACTTTATGAGCTCACCATATGATATTTTCTAGACTTTTTGCCCCGGATAATTAAAACCTAGATGAAAAATTTATTAACTTCTGTTAGAAATACAATAAAACTTTAAAATTACTAGTAAAACTATTTTTATTATGGTTTTTGTTCAATTGAGCACCAAAATTTAAAAACGATCTTCGTTTCTTTACTTGGATACTTTTCATTTTGGATTGTGATAGGTAGGTACTTTGTTCTAGGGAGACAAAAACGTGAATTTATGAAAATTGCCCTTAGTTGACACAAAATAGATTCCAAAGATGGTAAAAAACAAGTTTAAATCTAAGAGTTTAAAACGTGTCCGTAATATTTTGAAAAAGGGAATTTCATATTACGTTTTCATGATTTTAGTATTGTCGGAAACAAAAATTTCACAATTTAAGACCTTTTTTTGCATCTGACAACATTTTTCTTCATATGGGGCGAGTCTATCAGTTGAGCTGTCAGTCTTTTCTATGCTCAGTGGCTGTCAGTTAATCAGTTTGTTCTAGAAAAGACTAGAAATCGAAAGAAAGTGTCTGCGTCGCTCAGTGCAAAAAACGGATTTCAAACTACGTTACCAAGATTTTAATGTAAATCTCGTATATTTTGTTATTTTCCCTCTGTAAAAAGCTCCACTTAAGAGCATCGATTATCTAAAAAATCAAATTTACGGAAGAAAAGTCTGTAATTAATCTAGAAGAGGGTTACATTTTAATTGGAATACTGTTGGGTGCTGATTCCGTTACTTCTTTTTACGTTACGATACCGGTGGTAATGTTAACGGGAAGTTAAAAAGTAACATAAAGCTGGGAGCACATTGAAAAGTTTGACTGTGATCATGAAATACTACCTACATGATGTTTTTTTTTTTACTTTTGAGCAAAGCCATAACTCACAGCGGGCCATTTGAGTTAAAATTAGCTATGTGTTACATAATTATAGCAGAAGTTTGTAAAAACCTACCTATACTTGTATTCTCGCTCATGCTCACCGATAAAACTTAATATTCAATGTCAACATATTTTTGGTCCTATAGTCCTATAGTTTATTATAAATTAAGATATGTTAATATACATAAACCTGTGACTGTTTGTATCCATAATAAAAATAAATAAAATAAAATTATATATTATGTTATGTGTTACTAAATATGGATAAAAGTAAAAATGCCTATAATATAATACAGTAATTATTTATTGCATCTTTACAAGGTATTATATGTTCATGATTATAAATCCAAAATATGGTGTGATTTTATAAAACAGTGTAGCCTATGCCTTACGATTACGTTACCATTCATATAGACATAAATATAAGATCTTTAAAAAAAATTCACCAAATTATATGTCTTGAAATATTCAAGCAGTAATGAAAATAGAACACTGTTTTGGCCACCTGGTAACGTAATTAACATTAATATCCCTACAACTCTGGATTTGTTAGTTTTATCATTTTAATTTTTGTTTCAACAAAATGTCTACCTTAAAGTAACAAATTGAGCTGGTATTTTATCAAAGTATTACTTATTTCTGATACATAAAACTATTATGAATGCCCCGAACATATCAAATCATGAATAAAATTATTTTATTTTATTTATTCAAGCCAAACTATAGATTTTCACAAAGATACACAAACACGAAACAATTAAAAGTTATAAAATTAAGGAAACATGTCATGCTTAAAAAAGTAAAAATTTAACAATAACAATATGTCATCAAGCTTGCATGAAAATGAATAAAATTAGATGATGAAAAAAAATATTTAAATAATAGGTGGTAGAGCTGATGCCGGGCTCGACTGTGGAGGTACCATCATCTTACTCGGAAATCCTACCGAAGTTATTCAGGGGAGAGTAAGAGAACAGCTCTCAGGCAAAACCAGGCGGCCCACCATTGCCTGGGACCGATGGATGGCGGTATATCCATCCCCAATTGCCGAGCCTTATATAAAATAGACTGGCGACGGGCAGCGGCGTTACTGGTGCGAGGGTTTCGGCACCGCGCTCACCAACCCGCCTGCCCAGCGTGTGTGAGTATGGGCATTTCTTCCAGGAGGATCGCCAAGAATGGCAAAATCCTGGAAAGGCCTATGTCCAGCAGTGGACGAAACAGGCTGATGGATGGATGGATGACCGTATAACAAAAAAAAAGCCCATTTTCACGTACTTTATTGCTATTCAAAAGTATAAAGTACAGAGACCCAAAATAACTTGTGTTGTGAGCAGGGACCATTTTTGTTACCCTATGATAGAGTAAACCTTATGGGTTTTACAAAGTGTTTTGCTTGAAACCCTGTGTTTAGTGTTACCCTAGCCGTAAGTGGTAAGAAAACCCTATTAAAATCGCTAAGAGTAACCCCGTTACCCTATCAAACCCTGTCAAACCCTATCAAAAACTTAGTGTAACCCCGAATAATATGAAAGTGTATCCCTACACAACCCTATGAAACCCTATGAAATGCTGGGTTAACCCAATGATAGGGTTACACCCTACTGAGGGTTAACCCTATGATAGGCTTGACTTTCAAACCCGGGGTAACCCTATAATTGAGTTAAGCTTATGCCTGGGTTATACCCTATCAAGGGTTAACCCGATGATAGGATTAACTTTCAAACCCGGTTAACGTATCCCTGGTTGTGAGTTGTGAGTGGTTAGGTTGACATGTAAGTACATATTAGGGAGCCGAGCGAAGCGGAGCGACGCGACTCCCGTAGTTTTAACAGAATTCGTGAAAAAAACATTTTCCGAGCACATTCCAATGACTTACGGATCAATAATTTATAAAATTAAGGGACCGCTTCCCTTTCCGAACTGTGCATTGCAAATTGAACTTTATTAGTTCGTACTAAGGAAGATATTCTAACAGCTAATTAATGACTTACTGTTCAATAATTGAAAAAAAAGGACCGCTACGGTCCTTTAGTGACTTCCTTCCTTTTTGACAGGTTGGCTAAGTTCTTTGCACGAGTACAGGGCTGCCAGACCTCCAGATTTTGCGGGAGTTTTTCTTTTTTTTGGTATAAGTCTCTCGATCTCCTAGTTTTTCGCAGCAATCTCCCGATATCTTATGCTACCTGTTTGAAACCTTATTAACGACTAAAATTGCGTGAAACTCATTGCATTCGCGAAAAATCATAAAGTTTAATATTTAATACTCAGCAAAACTTTATCAAAATTTATTAACAAATGGGTGCTGACAAAAAATAACAGCCAAGTGCGAGTCCAACTCATGCACGAAGGGTTCAGTACCATTATCTATAAAAACGGCAAAAAAAATCACGTTTGTAGTATGCTAGCCCCCCTTAAATATTTGTTTTATTTTATTTCAATTATTTATTTTCGAAGCGAGTATATAAGGTGAAATTAAATCAACCGACCAAATTCATACTGGAGACTCGGTTAGTCATCAGGAACAAGGTTTAATGACCCTCCAGGTGAAATTCGAAAAAAAATTTTTTTTACCCGTAGAACCTGCACTAGGAATTGTACTTAAACTAGTCCAACCAGTACGGGAGCAAAAAAAAATATTTTTCGAAATTGGCCAAAAGGATTACTGAACCTAGTTCTTGATCACTAACCGAGTCTCTAGTATGAATTTGGTCGGTTGATTAAATTTCACCCTATATATATAACTTGATATTCTGTGAATATTTCAAGCGTCTACCTGTAGCCGTTATCAATATCGAAATCGAAAAGCAAAAAAATCACGTTTGTTGTATGGGAGCCCTCTTTAGTATTTATTGTTATAGCTGCAACAGAAATACATCATCTGTAAAAATTTCAACAGTCTAACTATCACGGTTCTTGAGATACAGCCTGGTGACAGAAGGACAGACATACAGACGGGCAGCGGAGTCTTAGTAATAGGGTCCCGTTGGTTACCCTTTGGGTGCGGAACCAAAAAAACAGTTTTCGCTTAGGATTATGCGATCAAAATAA
This sequence comes from Ypsolopha scabrella, assembly GCA_910592155.1. NCBI lineage: Eukaryota > Metazoa > Arthropoda > Insecta > Lepidoptera > Ypsolophidae > Ypsolopha > Ypsolopha scabrella. The sequence goes on from OU342987.1 coordinate 15,449,313, forward strand.
GAAGCAAGGATGAGTATACAACCTATAAGTCTAACTAAACTAAATAATATATTTTTAAATAGATCTAATTATTTTCAATTGTTACCCTGTAAGGTAAGGTATCAGCAGAATGTTCACAAGAATTTCCTTAAGGGGGTACCGAGGCTCCGTGTTTGCGCTTGCACACACCGGCAAGAGCGAGCGAGCGTTTTAAAACCGTTCCTAAAGCGCAAGCAATACAGGTCCCCGTCCGACGGCCAAAGCAGGACTGCGGACAAGGGGGAAGTGAGGTGGCTCAGGTTAGGCTGGGCGGAACGCACGAGAATTAAGGTATTTCCTTTGTATTGTTACAACAAATACACGTTTTGAAAACATCAAATGTATACGTTACTTACAGAAAACATGTAGTTTTGTTATTATTCAAAAACTGATGACCTTCCTTGAAATAAATACTATGGGTTTATTTTGTGTTTTGAAGATAAATTTGGATTTATTATAGTAATCGCTTTTCTAAAGTGCATGATTTATGGAGTGAATCTTTTACTATCTCGCATATTAATTGCATAACTAAAGCTTAGTTATAATATAACGATACAGCAAGGGATCAAACGAACGCAATTATTTCCTTAAAAGCTCGATACCCCCTTAATAAATATCGTAATTAATTACATAGATTACACCTGATACTTGCACAGTGTCCATACTAAATTAAGGTATGCAATATCATTTTCATATATACAACTCCTGTTTTTTTAGACAACTTCCGATTTTATCTTATTAAAACACTCATATTTTAATATTTTGATCTGGCAATACTGACAAACACAACAAGAAAGCTGGCTCAAAAGGACACCGAATCCAGGGCCGTAAAACACATTAAAAAAAAAAAAAAAAAACAACAAGAAAGAGCAGAGTTCCAAACTTAGGGGTTTTCTCCGAAATTTAGGGGGAAATGATGTGGAATGGGGTTTTTTTTATTTTTAGGGGGCTAATATTTTAAATTTATTTTATTTAAAACATTATGATGGTCCAATTCTCTCTGCATAGGAATGACGGACCTTGCGTCGATTATATCATCGAAAAAAAATGTTACGTTTATGTAACAGTCAAATAACAACAAAGTTTTTCAAATTAAACTGATTTTTGTCGACCCACTGAAATTGTGTAAATAAAGACTTTTTTAAGGGTTTTTACATGCGGTATTTTGGTTTTAGTTAGGGGGAAATTTTTTTAGGAGTTGGCATGGCAACCCTGAGCTCTTGGTCGAGTTTTAATAATAAGTTATTGAAAATTGCTGCTATTAAATATTTTATTGAGTTGAGTACCTATAGGGTATAGTAACTAGCTTATACTTAGGTACTGGATTAGTCGTTTGCGGTGCTTGTTCGCGTGTTTAATTAAATAGATTCCTACAATGTATTCGAAGGAAAAGGAAATCATTCTCCATATGCTGGAAATGTATAAAAATACACCCTGCTTATGGGATAAGAAACATAAAGATTATTCCAATAGGCTGTGTCGAACCCAGGGGCAGCACGTTCTTTTAGAAATATATAAACAGCACGAGCCGCATGCTACAATAAAAAGCATGATGAGAAAAATTCAGAATATGAGGACCTTTTACGCTAAGGAATTTAAAAAGGTATGTTATATATTTTTTTATAAACCATCTTAGCTAACTTGTAGGTACGTATTAAATATATATAGTTACTAATATCTAGGAGCTCTATGTAGGAGCAAGAGTATCTGGTTGCACCAATCAGGTGGCCCAGTGTGATTTTCGCATTGCTCCGAAGCATTTCAAAACACTTCCGTGCAACTGTCAGGTTCCTCGGTTTAACTGGGGTCAATTTTTGAACACTTTAGGGTGAAATTCGCATCACTCCAAATGAAAATCACTCGTTTACAAACAGAACCTTATTGTTTGGGAAGATTTCTCTGATAAAGATACTTTACCTCTTGATTGGCAGGTAAGAGTTGGCTGTAGTCATAACAGTGTTGTTAAAAAACAATAGATTGCGCTCTATTATGCTTTGTCCCTCCCACTATTATTGTCTTTGAAAACTTGTAACAAACAAATTATAATACTTAAAGAAATAATAAGAAACAGATACACTAAAGCCGAAACTGAAGGCTTTAATTTTAGTTTTAGTGCTCTCAAAAGGAAATTTTTACATTCCAAAATAGTTCTTTAGTGTTAACAACAGAAGCTATATTACTTTGGAAAAAATTAAGTATCATTTTATTACTTGTGTCATCAACTGTACCTTGTGATGTACCATGGATGAGAAGGGGAAGTAGGTAATTTAATTAATAATTTTTGTTTAGATGAGATGGGGAATTAAAAACCGACATTCTTAATGCCGCGTAATATATGGCACCTCGTACCAAACCCAAAGTCGTTGCGTCAAAACCAAACCAAGTTAATTTTAGGGTCAAGGGCAGATCCAGAGGGGGGGGCACAGGGGCACGTACCCCCCCCCCCTCCCCAGACAGTTCAAATAAAACAAGGAGCTGGGAGATTAACACTATACCGCTTTAATAATATTAGTTTCTTTTGGTGTCATGCTTTTAACAACATCTGCATCATTTTTTAGCCCACCGGTAGGACTAAAAGATATATTTGGCCTTTGTGCCCCACCCGAAAATAAATCCTAACCAAGTCTTATTTAAATTAGTATCTGCAATTCGAATTTACTATAGACTGACAAGGGCAATTGGAAAGACTTTATTACCTTTTGACAGAGGCGTTTATTGGTTGGCATCCTAATCATAGTAAAGCGGCAAGGGAAATGAAAATATCGAAGTACATAATGATGTTAGAATTCCGGATTTAAGAGAACTCTTTTGATCAAAAAGATGTTGATCGGAATTTAAAATATCCAAGTAATTTTATGACTCTTATTTGGTTGTGACGCCATTCGGTACGATCCCGTGGCATTCTCCTTTGTAACTGCTTGTGGCATATGGTTGTATTTTAAATGGTATGAGGCACCCTCAGGGAATGAGTTCTATTCGGATTTGACCAGTTTTTGTAATTTTACACCATGTGTTTCTGCAGCTACAAAGTTACCTACTTGGTCTTGAAATTACTGGTGAAGGGTCCATATAATAAGATTCCCATCAGCTTGTTTAGGAAATCGCATCCATATTGTTCATTTCTTTATTCCATGCTCTTTGCTTTGTCAAACATTTCCATAAATCTCAACACGACAAAATACACTTGGCTGACAGGGAGTTGCAATGTTATGTTTTCCTGGGTTGCTTTCTGAGTAAGGCGATTTTTTTGTTCGGCTTCCCTTTTTAAAATCTTCACCCTTCGCCAATGCTGTGCAATTATAAGGTCCTATACAATTAAAAATTTTTTGCGCGTATTTTTTTTACCTTTCCATAGAACAGTCAGCTGATTGAACCACTTCGTACTGGGAAGAGTGGGAAGTGAAAAAATTATTTGAGCAAAAAATTTTTTCATCAGTTGACGATACATGATCTATCTACCCTAGAATTATTTTCACTTATTATTGTAGGACCTTATACCGGGTGTAAAAGCAAAGGCAAGAATCCTCTAAGGGTGTGTTAGTATGATCGGTAAAGATATTATTTTAAATACTGGGATCTCTAAATAAAGTACCAGTACCTCATAATATGACGATTTTCTTTGCTCAAAATACACTAATCGCGTGGACACCCTCACGGTCGCTGGCCACTTGGATGAGGGGTGCGGGTTGCGGGGTGCAATTAGGTGTGTGGGGAGGCAGATGAGCTGCGTAGCCATAGCTTAGAGAAATGGTGGAATTTTTGGTGAAAATTCAACGTATATATTTTTTTCTCGTAATGACATCAGAATCGTCTATACTTTCATACCCTAGAGGGATTCTTGACTTTGCATTTGTAATGTCTAGGCTACGTTTAGCTATTTTCTCTAAATAATGAACCTATAATTTTCAGGTGAAAGACTCATGTGCAGCTGCTGCAAGTCCTGATGACATGTATGTCCCTACTCTTTATTACTATGATGCGTTGACATTTCTTGGGGAAAGCAGCGAACCATGTAGCACACCGAGAGATTCTTTTAAAACAGAGGTATTTTACATTGGTATATTGTTGTCTATTCTGTTCCGAAAAGAAATACTGCCCTCCAAATTAAAGATAGGTACTTAAAATTATGAGTATTAGAAAATTTATTATATTAAAGTATATATGTACACAAAAGAATAAAATTATAATAATTTCAAGATATATTTTGGACCCTACTGGGCCCAGCATTATATTAGGTATATCAACTGATGCCGAGCCCAGTAGGGTCCAAAATATATCTTGAAATTATTGTTTTCTTATTCTTTTGTGTACATATATACTTTAATATAATAAAAAACAAAAATAAAAGAACAAGCTGGTAAAGTTTATATACATTTATTTTAGAGTATTAGAAAATTAATACATATCTCCGCACCGTATTTTTGACCGCCAGTCAGCTCCCTCGCGTCGTGGCGTTAAGATAAAAGCATGTGAACATAGCCCTAAGTATATAGGGTGAAATTAAATCAACCGACCAAATTCATACTGGAGACTCCGTTAGTGATCAGGAACTAGGTTCAGTAATACCTTTGGCCAAAGTCGAAAAATATTTCTTTTGCTCCCTTACTGGTTGTACTAGTGTAAGTACTATTCCTAGCCTAGTCAGTAAAGAAGCAAAAACAAAATTATTTTTAAAAAAAATATTTTTACTGACTTGTAGAAAGTATACTTTATGTATATATTTTACAAAATAAATATTTTGATTTTGATTTTGCATTCACAGTACGAGAAAAAGTACTGAGCAAAAGCTGCCACCTTGTCTGACTCCTGCTGTACTCCTTGGATTCACACTGGGCGTTTCAAAGATCCCTCTATATCGGCAATGTACCAGGTGCATTCCACTGGCCCTGCCACGCACGGGTGGTGCTGCATCCCCCACACTAAACTAACCCCTTGGTCTAACTTTGGTAGTGGTTGGTCTGAAATAAGCTGGCAACCACGTTTTTCCCTACGATTTTTGACGTTTGTCGAATAATCGTGGGTGTTTTTTTGTAGAGAATTGTAGTTTATTGTGGATTCATATCATAACCGCACTCTTTAACAATGTACTGTGCCTTCATTAATTTCACAATCATTCCATTTACTTATCCATTGTTTTACGTTTTTCCAGGACGAGAGCCGTGAGTCGAAACCGAAGAAGCCTCGTCAGGACAACTTTACCATTGTCAAAAAATGCTGCATCAATCTGGTGGGTTTTCTTAAATCACTTAACAAGAATAATCGAATATTCGAAATACCGGATATTAAAAATCCGTTTTTCTGCAAAGGAAAAAAATACTAATAGAAGTAAAACAGTTGTGACATCATTATAAAAATTTGATACAGAAAAAGAAACCTTACAGCAAAGCCTTGAGACCTGTCGGTCCGTCCGTGGTATCAAGACATAAAGAGAAGAGCCATAGAATTAACATTAATTCCGAAAAGACTCGTCATGGATGGGAATCGATTCCGGATACCGAGATCGATAGCTTCAAACCTTCTGTATAAACTGCAGCCGCTATATGACCGATAACACTTGAACATTTCAGGTGAAGAAGAATGGTCGCTCGGTGACGCTGTTCGACGACCTTGCATTCCGCGAGCTCATCGACCTGATCCCGATGACGCAGAGCGAGAAGCAGACCCTCACCTCTCAGTACATCCAGAGGCTGCTCGACGACGACCAACTTGCCGATGTATGTATATATAACACTTGAATACTCCAGGTGAAGAAGCACGGTCGCTCGGTGACGCTGTTCGACGACCTTGCGTTCCGCGAGCTCATCGACCTGATCCCGATGACGCTGAGCGAGAGGCTGCTCGACGACGACGACCAACTTGCCTATGTATGTATATATAACACTTGAATACTCCAGGTGAAGAAGCACGGTCGCTCGGTGACGCTGTTCGACGACCTTGCGTTGCGCGAGCTCATCGACCTGATCCCGATGATGCTGAGCGAGAAGCAGACCCTCACCTCTCAGTACATCCAGAGGCTGCTCGACGACGACCAACTTGCCGATGTATGTATGTATATATAACACTTGAATACTCCAGGTGAAGAAGCACGGTCGCTCGGTGACGCTGTTCGACGACCTTGCGTTCCGCGAGCTCATCGACCTGATCCTAATGACGCTGAGCGAGAAGCAGACCCTCACCTCTCAGTACATCCAGACGCTGCTCGACGACGACCAACTTGCCGATGTATGTATATATAACACTTGAATACTCCAGGTGAAGAAGCACGGTCGCTCGGTGACGCTGTTCGACGACCTTGCGTTCCGCGAGCTCATCGACCTGATCCCGATGACGCTGAGCGAGAAGCAGACCCTCACCTCTCAGTACATCCAGAGGCTGCTCGACGACGATCAACTTGCCGATGTATGTATAGGTATATATAACACTTGAATACTCCAGGTGAAGAAGCACGGTCGCTCGGTGACGCTGTTCGACGACCTTGCGTTCCGCGAGCTCATCGACCTGATCCTAATGACGCAGAGCAAGAAGCAGACCCTCACCTCTCAGTACATCCAGACGCTGCTCGACGACGACCAACTTGCCGATGTATGTATATATAACACTTGAATACTCCATGTGAAGAAGCACGGTCGCTCGGTGACGCTGTTCGACGACCTTGCGTTCCGCGAGCTCATCGACCTGATCCCGATGACGCTGAGCGAGAAGCAGACCCTCACCTCTCAGTACATCCAGAGGCTGCTCGACGACGATCAACTTGCCGATGTATGTATAGGTATATGTAACACTTGAATACTCCAGGTGCAGAAGCACAGTCGCTCGGTGACGCTGTTTGACGACCTTCCGTTCCGCGAGCTCATCGACCTGATCCTAATGACGCAGAGCAAGAAGCAGACCCTCACCTCTCAGTACATCCAGAGGCTACTCGACGACGACCAACTTGCCGATGTATGTATGTATATATAACACTTGAATACTCCAGGTAAAGAAGCACGGTCGCTCGGTGACGCTGTTCGATGACCTTGCGTTCCGCGAGCTCATCGACCTGATCCCGATGACGCAGAGCGAGAAGCAGACCCTCACCTTTCAGTACATCCAGAGGCTGCTCGACGACGACCAACTTGCCGATGTATGTATATATAACACTTGAATACTCCAGGTGAAGAAGCACGGTCGCTCGGTGACGCTGTTCGACGACCTTGCGTTCCGCGAGCTCATCGACCTGATCCCGATGACGCAGGGCGAGAAGCAGACCCTCACCTCTCAGTACATCCAGAGGCTGCTCGACGACGACCAACTTGTTGATATATGTTATGTATGTTTAATTGTTTATTATGAAGTCCCTTATTTTTTTTATAGAACCAATGTATGTTCACTTTATTACACAATTATTGGTGTGTATTTTGTCTTCAAGTTATGACAAGTATAAAACTAATTTATTTGATTTAACGGAAAGTGTTAAGGAATTTACTACTCTACTACCAAAATGGTTAAGGGTATAACCGTATAAAAGAAATTGTAGGAGCCATATGTATAATTTTCTAACCTGGTTCGAAGCTTGTTGACGCCGACTTTTAGTTCCGGATTTAAACCTCGTCCAAACTTTGGACTCCAAAGGTAAGGTCTCGCTGAAGGATCGCACATCGGACTCGTATATGTATTTATGCTGCGATCGTATCCTGGAATCAATAAAGTTCAATGATAGGTACCACGTATCACTCAGTCAAGCATTGGAAACATAGAACTTATCACAAATGTTGTAATCCATCCGCAATTACGGCACTTTCACTCAAACACGTTCGATTGTTCAGTTTTAATCACACTATTATGTACATAAGACAAACTGGTCACTTATAATCCACATAGCACTCGAAATGTGCAGATATTGGTAGGTACGACGGGATTCGTCGGTCGACTCAACTGCGTGCGCGCGGCAAACCGACTGGTTTTGACCCAATACTGGCTGGTTTGACGAGCGCCCCTTCATTCGCCCGTGAAAAGCAGGCTCGCCTCATGCGGCGGGAAGCAGAATATTCAGTCAGTTTGTCATGTGAAAAACTAATTATTAAAAGGCAGCATTATATTTTGAACAGAAAGGAACCCTCAGGGCACGAGTCCTGCTCTCACTTGACTTGTTTTTCTTTGTTTCAGAAAACAATGGACAAGACTTCCGACGAATTTGCTGCTGATGATGACGACGACGACAGCCCGCCGCAAGGTCAGTTCTGTTACTAAATAATAAGCCTAACTCGACAGAATATTTCAATAAAACGCACTTAATATTAAGGTTTGTATACTAAACACTAGTTTTTGTTTCATTTCAATAGTTACAGTACTGAAGCTATGATCGAAAACATAACGGTCATTTCCGAAACGCTTTATGGCGCTATGTAAAAAATATACGGATGCTTTGTTTCTGTGTATTTCATGAAGTAAATAGCAAATTGTAATGAATTTTTGGTATATGCATTTTGACTATATAATCTAGGGTTTTGATTTTGAAAAACACGTTTGGATAAATTTTCCTCGATAGAAATAATTAATGAAATGAGGTCTTCAAACACACTTTTTCTCCTCTTTTTACGGATAGGGATCACGTATAGAACTCAAACATATTTTATTAGATGGGTTTTAACAATATCTAGATATTTGATTTTGGAAATTTTGCTAGGTATTTTAGTTTGTTTTATAAAATTAAAAAACTGATTTTTTTTCTTTTGCGCTGAATCCGCCCCTCTCGTACTACGCGTTTTTTCACTTGGAGTGAGTGACACAAATAAAATTTACAAAGCCTCTTAAACAAAATCGTACCGCATCTGCTCGTGTGATCGACGTAACGACGCTTCCTCTCGCATTTGTCAGCCAATAGACTGAACCACGATTAGTCGTGCAACCTGCATCTCCGGTTGACAGGGTCTCTCTAGGCTTTTTTGTCGACGGGGAGCTTCTCCCACATCGTATGCTCGATCCCAAAAGCTGCCATGTCTCTCTAGACGTTTTCTTTGAAACGTAGCAGAGGTCTGCCCACATTTCTCTTGGTGTCCGCGACTTCTCATTCATCACTCTGTCCTTCCATGTGATGCCAAGGATGTTACGTAGACATTGCATGTAGAATGTGTATAGTCGACGTTCTTGTCTGGCGTATGATGCATTAGGGGCTGTTCATTTATTTCGTAAGATAATTTTAACAACTCCCCTCTACGTAAGAAAAAATAAGACCTGGATAAACCCCCTCAAGGGTGCGTCGCCAGCTTGTGGCTATCAACATGTAAGGTGAATTTGATTGCAATAGCGTAATTCATACTTTCTGTGAAAAATGCAAAACGACATTTTGGCTTTCTATACTAATTGACTCGGGCTTATTGTTTAACAAGTACTGCGACACCAATAACATTTTTCGAATTTTGCAAAAAGCTTAATCGAACCTTGGTTCTGACCTTTTACTTAGTCTCCGGTATTAGCCATATCAAACAAAGTCACCCTTATAGGTCCTAGCGTTTTCGCTTAGACTTGAGGAGAGCGAGATTGCAGAGTCTCCCGCCATGCCCCGTGTGCAGATGGATACCCTGTTGGCCATCGCTAAAAGCCGTTTTCAAAAGCAGCGAAAATAGTATGCCAAATTAGATAGGAGCTAGGACGCAGCCTTGACGTACGCCCCTACGCATATCAAATGGCTCGGATGTATTGACATTGAACACAACCGCGCCTTTCATGTTCTCGTAAAAGGATTTTGTCAGACTAAGGAGGTATGGAGGTCACCCGATCTTCTGAAGTACTGTATATAAGCCCTCCCTGATCACTGTGTCGAAGGCCTTATTAAGATCGACCAATGCAATGTACAGGGTGTACTCTGCTCTCTAAATTGCACCTGACGCAGGGTCTTCTTTTTCCCATTTTTTGTCCTTTTACAGTTGGTATAAATTCGAAGAAGTACTCTCAAGTTCAGTTAATAAACCAATGTCGTTTCGTACCAAAAAAAAATCAATTCATACTTGGCGTACGGTGACCTGACAGCTATTTTACCGGTACTTTGTTGCATCACCAACTATTTGTATTGATAACCCATGGCTTTTCTGGAAGTTGTAGAAGAAACTTAACATTTTGTATTTAAATAGTTATTGTTGTTATCACTTCCAGCGATCAAGAGCGAAGTAGAAGCGGTACCGTGTACGTGTGGCAAGGACACTGACGAGAGTATGACACGGCACACCGTGGAGTGTCCCGCCTCGAGCCAACAGACGTACTGGAACTTCTTCGAGGTAAACTTGTTAATTATATACCTACCTTGTGAACCCTAACATTGATAAATCAAATTAGCTAAATTAAATCCAAATTTGTTTCTATTTAATCTAACGTGTCTCTCTTTCAAGTCTATATTTACTGCGATTTTAAGTATCTAATAGGTTTACTGCAAAATATTTGAAAAAAGAAACGGATATCCGCAAGCCACGAAGTACGAGTATGGTTGTTGCTGCCATGTTTATTGTCAATAACTTATCCACCTGTTTTCTTGTTCCAGGTATCCCTGGACAGCGCAACATGTCAGATATGTAATAAATCGATAACGTGGACAGATATAACGACGCTCAAAGAACATCTAATGGACACGCATCCCTCCGTAAATTACGTCGATGACGTAAGTACATTCCTATTATTTTAACAAAATTGTGAACATTTCCTGCCAAACACAACAGGACAACAGTTTTTAAGGTTCCATACCGACATCAAAGCCATGATTCTAACGGAGCAGTTCTGAAAGAAGTGCAGGATTGTCATCCATTGAATGAGAGTGATGATGAAGAATGGAAAGATAAATAAATTTGCCAAGTGCAAGTCGGACTTGCGCACAAAGAGTTCCTTACCACCACATGTTACGGGTACGGAACCCTAAAAACATGGTACAAAACGGTTGACAAGCTGCTCTTAGCGCCATCTATCAACTCACCAATGAACCTCTGTACAAAAGGTTGACAATCTACTATTAGCGCCATCTAACAGCTCACCAATGAACCTCTATATTAAAAGGTTGACAAGCAACTATTAGGTCCACAGGCTGCACGTGTAGAATACGTGGCAGTATAACCTGCTCGCCAACATATTGCATCTTACAGCAAGCGCCCTACGTCCTCTTTCAATGTCAGCTTGGTCCTTCGATCACGTGATCGTGTGTGCATACTCCTCACAAGGTTAGATCGTAGGACTCAGCAGCACCATGTTGTCGCCATAGCTATGCCATTAATAGTGACATCGTCTATGCGACATCCTACTCTCTTAGCGCTAAGCTCAACGATCGGGGCGTCAACATAGAGATTGAAGAGTTTGGGTGATGTTATACCACCCTGCCTCATCCCGCACTTTAATCCGTATGATTCCGAAAGCTTATCGGTCCATCTCACGCTATTTACCTGGCTAAGGTACCAATATTGAAAGATTCTCCCGCAATTTGGTCCAGAGCACATCGTACGATACGAGATCGAAAATCGGTAGTGTTGTGACGTAAGAAATTATGGTAATGTCGATAATTACTGTTTTGGTCAATAATTCAATATTTCAGTTTCAGTTTCTTTTTGGTAAGTTCAGTGTAAGAGGCCGATCGATCTAAACTAATCTTAAGCATTGTTAACGGTAAACGCCAATTTATAATTTCTTTACATTGTAGGACATTCCTCGCCATTTCACAAGATTGCTTGTTCTAAAAGATTTTTTTCTGCTTGAACTTTTTGGAATCGACGAGTAATCCCGTGATTTAAAGAAATGTTTGGCCAAGTGCGAGTCGGACCCGCGCACAAGGGTTCCGTACCCTCACACAGTACGGTTATGTCATCAATATACATGCGCTATATAGCAACATTAAGACAAACAATTCAGCACCTCCCGTGTATGGAGTTCTAATTTTATTATTTGTTGTTTTACCTAAGAGTATGTACACTAACACTTATAAATTAAAAAAATGTGTGTACCATTTTTGAGATAGACCTGCGGGGCTATTATGTAACTCAGTTTCGGTTGCTAGCTATAGTTGCTATTCACCAAATACAGATATAAAATGAACTTCCTAAATAACCTTTAATGGGTATTGAACTATTTACGAATTGTGAAGTCATTTCAAGTGCAAACTTATCCTTAGATAAGCGGATATGTATGTTTTAGACGATAGCCACTTGGTTTGGCAACTGAGTTTACGATACAGAATCAGGGGGCTGAAACATATAACATGAAAATTATGCCTGGACTTAATTTTTTTATTATTTAGGTATTATTTCCCGTGGTAGGTGCCATAGTAATATACAGGTGATTGGTAATTCGATGCAATCCTTTGAAGGGGGTGTGAGAGACAACAATGGCAGTCGATTCGACTATATAATGTCTTATGCAAAAGTGAACCATTTCTGAGATATTTTAAATTTAAGCTTTTTTCTTTTAAAAAACCAGCCAATATTTTAGTATTTTTTTTATTTGTTTCGCTTTGATAACATCCCAGCCAATAAACAATAACCCTAAAATGCACATTATTGACGTAAACCTTGACACTGTGCTCCCAAACAATTGAAGACTCTTGAAAATCGCAAAAGATTTACACAAAAAAGCTACGTTAAAACAAAAAGTCTCTATGCAATTCTCTGTGCGTATTAGCTTGAAAATATCTGCTTTTTACTAGCTTTCGAATGAGGTACAAAAATCTTAAATTGACACAGGAATGGGACATGAACTCGCTCACCGAAAGTATCAGGACTTCGAACATCTCAATCACTAATTCCGAGGTCTGTTCAAATCCCATAGGCACATTTGTGTTCGACCCACGTGCTTCGAAAGGCACGCCAAGCAGCGGGTCAAAATGTAGTCGAAGTATATTGACATAGGGTTGTAGGGACAAGAATTCGTTTCGTGACGATGTATAAAATGTTCCAGGATGATGAGTTCCAGAAGGCCCCGCCCTCAGAGGACGGGTCCACGAACGACTTCGACATGGAAGAGGTGTACTTAGACGGGACCATATTAGAGAGTGAGCAGACCGCCAGCGCCGCCAAGAGAAGGAGGAAGAGAGCCAAAGCGGCTCTGAACATCACCGGCCCCATCACCAGAGAGAACATCGCCGCCAGCTTGCAGCGGTTCAAGAGTCTAGACAGCTTCGGGCAGTACGTGGCCTCGCTGATGAAGCTGATACCCAAGGACAAGTGCATCGAGCTACAGATTCAAATGGTGGAGCGTTTGTTGCATGAGCAAGCTGCCGCTGGGTAAAAAGGGATTTTAAATTAAATATGGCGGATGTCAACGGCGATTTATTGTCTCTTACAACACCCTTAAAATGTTACATGGGTGTGATAAAATATTCGACGAGGAGAATACGATAAGCTAAGTGACGTCATTCTATATCCAATATAGTGGACGCTCCAAGACGGCGAAGTGTTATATCCATACCAATCTCCTTGACGTAGGTAGGTATAAATGAAGGATCATTTTAGATAGCTGTGACTGATTTAATGTTCTATGTTAATTATTTGTTTTCAAAAAGCTTGTCGCGTGAAATGAAAAGTTTTACTTACCCGAGTATTTACTACATTAAAAGTAAATAATTTATATTAATAGTATTTCATTTGTATAACCTTTCGCCATTGCCTATGTTAAAAATACCCTATGGTTACGCGCTTTCGTTGTTCACATGAAATGTGTGTTGACGCCATCTAGGGTGAAATGTGTGAACCTTTTAGCTCGCCAAAATGGCGCACGCAGCGTCGTAGATGCTCCGACAATCCCCGAAGACTTCCGAACGCACACGATCGTTCGGATTGTAACGGACGAAAAAACAGACGCTTCCCAAACGCCTACAAGCCTACAACCGCCTTATATTTTCCAAATAATTATATTTCTTGGGGGCCCTCACGCGCTAGCTGCTATCAGCTTCTGTTCTTGAACTATTCTCGTGCTGTGCTGTGCTATGCTGTGCTATATGTGCAACAACAATATTTATTACCAAGGAGGTTTGCTGCTGCGCTTGCACCAGAAGAAGGATCCATGCCAGTTATCGGTGAGTGCATTTTTACCCTTGGCTAGTCTACATTCTTTTGTGTGAACACGGTTGTCCAATTTATAGGATATCTCATCATCACCCTGATTAAATTTATATTAACAGCTCCGCTACCGCACCACCATAATTTTGGTTCATTCGAACCGGATAAAACCAGCGCTTGCTGCTATCATACATCCATCCCTTGTTTGTTAGCATCTTTCATAATATTAATTTATATTATATTTGTGTTTACAACTGTGCATTTAATGTTAAATTGTTATATAATAGGCAATTCACATTGAATTTATAGATATATAACCGTCACCTTGGTAATCGCTTGATCTACAGTTTGTACGTAGATATACTTGTTCAAGAACACCTAATCGTACTTTTCGCAATTAATTTTTGCTTTGTCATTCTTGGCAATTGTTGTTTGTTACCTATTTGTATTGTAACGGTCTCCGTGTTTCCAACCCAAAGCTTGCATCTGTAAGCGTACAAAATGGCGCTCGATAAGTCTGCAACAAAATTAAAACTTGTCATTGCTAAAAAGGAGGCAATATTTTCGATAGTCAATACTTTATATAATACTGCAAAGAAAATAGTACCGACTGAAATAGATACTAGAAGTAAACAAGAATTTTTGGCCGCTTCTTCGAATATCGAAAAATTATATAATAACTTTAACGATTTATGTGATGAACACAACGCATTATTATTAGAAAAAGACCCTGAGTGTACGCTTAATTTCAATAATTGGAACGCATTCGAAACATTGTTTACCTTCATACAACACACACGCTCGGGTTTATTAGAATCTCGCCGTTTGATACAAAGTAAGCCGCACTCTAATAACTATGCTGGCGGGCTCGAACCTCTCGAATTGGTTAGGTTTTCCGGTCATCCAGAATCATGGCCGCTTTTTTACCAAAGCTTTAAAACAAATGTTCATGAGAACAAACAGTTAACTGACGCTCAACGCGTACAGTATTTGGTAGGGAAGTTAAGTGGAAGTGCTCTTAACGTGTTCGCAGGAATTGTACCTAACGAAGCTAATTATACGACCATTTGGGATTCTCTAGTAACTAAATACCAAGATAAGAGGTCCCTTGGGTCTATGTACCTTAACAATATACTCGGTGTAAAACCCGTTTCCGATTCACCCGATCAGTTAAATAATTTTGTTGAACGAATTCATTCTTCGTGGGCCGCATTAAAACAGTTAGAAATTAATGATCTACCTGATTTCATCTTCACGCATCTTGCTCTTAAAAAACTAGATTCTCAGTTACTAGACAAGTTCGAGTCATCTGTGCGCGAGAGAGAAATACCTTCAAGTTCAGAGCTAGTGAGTTTTGTGCGACATCGCATCAAAACCCTAGAACGATCTACCACGGCTTCGCGCCAGACAATTAGTCGCCAAACTCAAGAGTCCAATTCTCAGATTCGATCTCGCAATTACACGCCGAAAGTATCGCATACTTTTGCTATTACAGAAACTGAGATTAACAAACCTGCTTGTGCTTTCTGTAAAAACTCGCATCACACTCATTTATACGAGTGCGCGGAATTTAAAAAACTATCAGTGGAAGCACGCTTTAATTATATTAAAGATAAAAAAATGTGTGTTAATTGTTTTAGTACAAAACATACCACCTTTAATTGTGGTTCTAATAACACTTGTAAACAGTGTCATAGAAAACACCATTCGCTATTACATTTTAATAATCACACGCAACAATCTAAGAATGTAGTGGGATCTGAGAATAGACACCGCACCCACACAACGCCATCATCATCGTCTATGTCATCGTCGTCGGACCGCGAACCGGTGTGCATGCATATAAGCACACTCACACCTACACTCGTAGCGACATCTTCTGAGAGTGAGTGTCATACCGCTACCGTGAGCGGAACCGATGCTCCGCTTACCCTACATTCACAAAACAAAACTGTCGATAATAATTTAGACAAAATAATTATTTTGCCTACCGCTCAAGTATACGTTCCTAATAATGAGAAACTTGTTATTATTAGATGTCTGGCTGACAGTGCGTCACAAAATAATATAATTTCACTCGCATGTTGCAGTAAATTAAAACTTGAAATTCACCCGCTTATTAATTCGTCGTTGAAAACAGTAGGCTCTATTTCGGCTCCTATTAAAGGTTACGTAAAGCTTACAATTCAATCGCGCTTTTCAGACGCTCAATATAATTTGACACTGCTAGTAGTGGATCATATCACTGATCAGTTGCCAACGCGCATGGTCCATGCACCAGTTATGGATCATTTTAAAAACTTACCGCTCGCCGATGAGTGCTGGAGCTCGCCCGGAGACATTGACGCGATTCTGGGCGCTCAGATGTTTGCGTTTATCTTGCTAGGAGGTAAAGTGATACCGCCGTCTCCCGCTCAATCCGCTGACCTTTTGGATACGCCTAACTCTTCTCCGTACGCTCTCGAAACAACGCTTGGCTATATTATCATGGGAGAAATACCCCAAATTAACTCGAAAAATATAGTCTGGTCCTTCGGTCCCTTGATAGATAAATTAAATAAAAATATGGAAAAATTCTGGGAGCTCGAAGAAGTGTCCGCATTAAAAATTATAAGTCCGGAAGATAATGACTGTGAACAGTTGTACGCATCGACAGTCACGAGAGACTCTTGTGGTCGCTATATTGTTTCACTGCCCTTTAGTGGAAGTCCCAAGTCTTTAGGTCATTCATATACATACGCTCAACGTCGATTTACCGCATTAGAGCGCAAATTTAGCGCCCTACCCGCATTGCGTCAAGCTTATAATGACATCATCGCCGATTATATAGATAAGGCTTACCTTACGGAAATACCTTATTCTCCCACCGCTATAAATGAAGGTTACTTTATACCGCATCACGCCGTTGTACGTCCTGAGAAAACGACGACAAAAACACGTGTTTGTTTGGACGCCAGCGCAAAAACTGATACTGGCGTTTCTTTAAATCAACTTTTGCATACAGGACCTAATTTACAGGCTGATTTGTTTGCACTTCTTTTGAAATTTCGTTATTTTAAAATCGCTATGACCGCAGATGTGCAACAGATGTACTTAAGAATATTTTTGTCCAAGAATGATCGTAAATATCAAAAAATATTGTACCGCTTTAATGAAACCGAACGTATTCGCATCTTTCAATTTAACTCCGTAGCTTTCGGTCTTCGCTCCAGTCCGTTCTTGGCTATGAGAACAATACGCCAGTTAGCTGAGGATGAACGTGAACGCTTTCCTCAGGCCGCTAGGGTTGCCACTCAAGAACTGTATATGGACGATTTAACCATGTCGGTACAGTCTACCGAGGAAGCTATAAATTTAGCTGATGAGTTAATCAAGCTGTTTAAAGCTGGTGGCTTTAATCTCGTGAAGTGGGCAAGCAATTCACCAGAACTTCTCGCTCATCTACCGGATTCGCATCGCGCATCGGTTGAGTTCACCGATGATACTGACACATTAAAGGTACTAGGATTAAAATGGCTACCAAATACAGATACATTGTCATTTACTATATCCCCACCATCTGTAGGTAACACTAAACGTGCTATACTCTCGACCATTGCTCGCTTATTTGACCTTCTAGGTTTAGTCGCGCCAGTCATACTATATGCAAAGCTCTTATTGCAGATCTTTGGCTTGCAAAGGTAGAGTGGGATCAAGAAGCCCCTGAAACGGTGACTGAACGTGACGTGACTGACTTGCCATTTCTCGGGACTATTGAGGACGGTTTCGCTTTCACAGGCAAGTCTGCCGTGGACACGTCAGTCGGAGTACTGCGAGGAAGGCCATATGGTGGAGTGGCGATACTCTGGAGAAAGGCGTTGTTTCCCACAGTTTCGGTTATAGCGTGTAATAGTGTGCGTTTAGCTGCGATAAAGGTAGACATAAGCGGTAGATCGTTGCTTATTTTCTCAGTATACATGCCTACTGATAAGAGTGAGAACTTAGTTGAATTTACGGAGTGCCTAGGCGAGTTAAATGCCATTGTTGACAGCCAGGACGTGGAATGTGTGTACATCCTTGGGGACTTCAATGCACATCCCGGTGAGTCGTTTTCCGATGAGTTATTAGACTTTTGTAACGAACACTCGTGGTCGTGTGTAGACAGGGAGATACTACCGGATGATACGTTCACGTTTGTGAGTGACGCACACGGGAGCCGGCGATGGCTAGATCATAGTGTAGTGACTGATGCGGCGAAACAGTCTATTGTGAATATCTCTGTTTTATATGATACTTATTGGTCTGACCACATGCCTCTCCAAGTCGAATGTAATATTAACATCATAAAACCTAAAATATTAATACCGACAGTTACGTGTGACAAGGTAAAATGGGGTGAGCGTGACTTGAGCCAGATTAATAAGTATCATGAACTGTGTAACTCTAGGTTAAGGTCAATTGACTTCGATCAAACATTTAACTCATGTTGTGATATAATGTGTAATAACTTGGATCATCGAATTTTATTGAACAATATGTATGACAACATAATATCTATTCTTTCTGAAGCGGCTGAGTCTTCTTATGTTGATAAATCTGTAAGGAAACGCAATCATGTAACCGGTTGGAATAAACATGTCCGTAGCGCTCACGGTGAGGCTCGTCTATGTTTTCAGACTTGGTTGTGGTACGGCAAACCAAAAAATGGCTTGTTTTACGACCGCATGTGCGAAACAAGAAAAGTCTTTAAATCCAAACTAAAGTGGTGCCAAAATAACGAACGGCAGATAAAAATGGACATCATTGCTGAGCACCATCATAATAAAAATTTTAGTAAATTCTGGAAAAATACAAACAAGCTGATTCAGAGACCTGCCCTCCCTGTGAGTGTAGCCGGAGTACACGAGCCCACTGACATTGCTAACCTGTTTAAAGAGCATTTTAGAGTTCGATCTTCACTGGGGCCTTCGTCTCTGGGGACTCATGATGAGGCTGTTGTGAGGGAACGTAGCGTCACTATCAGTGCAAAAGATGTAGAAACTGTCATCAAAGGCATGGTCAGAGGGAAGAGTCCTGGTCACGACAGCCTCAGCATTGAGCACTTGAAGTACGCAGGAGTTCATCTACCCAGAGTGCTTGCCATGTTTTATACGCTGTGTCTTGGCCATTCATACCTACCTGAAAAGTTAATGCGTACAGTGGTAGTCCCAATTATTAAAAACAAAACGGGAGACACTTCTGACTTGGCCAACTATAGACCAATATCTCTAGCTTCTGTAATCGCTAAGGTTCTGGACAGTCTGCTTGATAGACATTTGAATAAGCATATTTTTCTTAATGATGCGCAGTTCGGATTTCGTTCAGGTCTCTCCACGGAGAATGCTATCTTTTGTCTCAAGCGGACTGTCGAGTACTATACAGCCAGGAATACCCCCGTGTTTGCATGCTTTTTAGATCTCTCTAAAGCATTTGATCTTGTATCGTATGATGTGTTATGGGACAAACTAAGAAGAGAGACCACTGTACCAGACGAGATAATATGTCTCTTTAAACATTGGTATAACAACCAGAAAAACAAAGTTATGTGGGGAGGAGCCTTCTCGGATGAATATGGGTTGGAATGCGGGGTCAGGCAGGGTGGGTTATCCTCTCCCCGTCTTTTTAACCTGTATATCAATAAGCTACTCGATGAGCTCAGTGGCACCAACGTTGGCTGTCATGTAGACGGAGTCAGCGTCAATAACATAAGCTACGCTGACGATATGGTGCTGCTGAGTCCATCGGTAGGCGCGTTGAGGAGGCTTCTTTCCATATGCCAATCGTATGTTGAGGCGCATGGCCTTAAGTACAACGCAAAAAAGAGCGAGTTTTTAGTATTCAAGGCAGGGTCTAAAACTTATCATATTGTGCCTGAAGTCAAACTCAGCGGTACCTCGTTGTCCAGGGTCAAGCACTTCAAATACTTGGGGCACTGGGTTCGAGAGGACCTCAGTGATTGTATGGATATAGAGAGGGAGCGCAGGTCGCTGGCTGTCCGATGTAATATGCTTGCCCGCAGATTTGCACGGTGTACGAATCAGGTAAAGGTGACGCTCTTCAAAGCATATTGCCAGTCCTTTTACACGTGCAGTCTTTGGGTGGACTACACGCAGCGGGCATACAGCGACCTGCGTGTCCAGTATAATAATGCTTTCAGGATGCTGTTGGGGTTACCGCGATATTGCAGCGCCTCTGTCATGTTCGCGGAAGCACACACAGATGGTTTCGCGGCAATCATGCGAAAGCGCTGTGCGTCGTTGCTCAGTCGAACTCGGGCCAGCCCCAATAGTGTCCTGAAGGTATTATCTGACAGGTGGGACTCGCCCCTTCTTAAAAAGTGGATAGAGCTCCACAAGTCAATTTAATTCTAATTCAACTTTTACTCGCCTGATCTCTTACTAACACTAGTTTATAAGTTATATTGTATTACTAACACTTTATGGATCCTGTCCGAAATAAATGATTTTATTATTATTATTATTATTAATTTTAAAAATGAGTTACCGCTCTTATCTAATCTGCGAATACCTCGTCACTTGGGTATAGCTGCAGGTTGTGTTGTAAACTTACTCGCATTCGGAGACGCTAGTATGAAAGCGTACGGTTGTGTCATCTATTTACATGTGACTCATCCTAATCATGACGTATCCGTTCAGCTGGTATGCTCAAAATCCAAAGTGGCACCACTGAAGACTATAACGCTAGCTAGACTTGAATTGTGTGCCGCGCTACTTCTCTCTAAGCTTGTAAAACAAGTTTATTCTGCATTTAACGACCGCTATCCTATAAAAGATATATACGCCTTTTCTGATTCCACGATCGCTCTATCATGGATTCATTCATCTCCACACCGTTGGCAAGTATTTGTTGCTAACCGTGTTAGTAAAATACAGGAGATTTTAGCTCCGGACCGCTTCTTTCACATAGATGGGGTAGAGAACCCCAGTGATGCCGTGTCGCGAGGTCTATTACCCGCACAATTAATTGACCACCCGATTTGGTGGCAAGGTCCGCCATGGGCACGACTTCCGATCGCTGAATGGCCAATCGTGCCATTTGAATCATCCTGCTCTGAAGGTACTATACCTGAAATAAAACCTTCAGTTACTCTTACGGTTGTAACTAATAATAATTCATCACCGCTTCTTGAACTTGCTCTTCGAATCTCGTCCTGGAAAAAATTGTTGCGCATTATTGTCTACATTCTCCGCTTTACACGTAAAATACCTCGATCGCCTTCAATACAAGTATCTGACATTGAAACCGCTGAAATAGCGATTCTTCGAGCTTTACAAAACAAATACTTCGCTGATGAAATAAAAAATATAAATAAAGGTAGCTTACCTTCTCCCGCTTTAAGAAAACTTAATCCGTTTGTAGATGAAAATGGACTGCTCCGCGTTGGTGGCCGATTGACAAACGCTAACATACCTTATGAAAATAAACATCCAATACTGCTTCCCCGCCGCGATCACGTGGTTGATATAATAATTGATGATTATCATCGCTCCAATTGTCACACCGGCTCACATCTTCTTATGTCTTTACTAAGACAACGCTACTGGATCATATCCGCTCGAAATATTATTCGAAAACGTATACGCCAGTGCAATATTTGTTTTAAATATGCTCCCTCGCACCCTTCGCCTATGATGGCAAGCCTTCCTCCCGCTCGAGTGCAAGAAGCTAAAGCTTTCACGCACACAGGCGTAGATTACGCGGGACCTGTAAACATTACACTGACACGTAAACGTGGTGTTAAAAGTCAAAAGGCTTACATATGCCTCTTTGTGTGTTTGACTACCAAGGCGATACATATCGAAATTGCATCGGATTTAACCACAGAAACATTTTTAGACGCTCTTAAACGTTTCCTAGCTAGGCGAGGCCCAGTCGCTTGTATCTATTCCGATAATGGAACAAATTTTATTGGCGCAAAACGTCACTTGAATGAATTATACACCTTCTTGGCTTCTAAAGATATGTCAACCGCATTTCAGAAAGAATTAAACAACCATAAAATCACGTGGCGCAATATAGCAGCTCGGGCTGCCCACCACGGCGGAATGTGGGAGGGAAACATAAAAAGTGTAAAAACTCATTTATATCGCTGCATTGGAAACCAATTACTGTGTTATGAGGAGTTGTTGACTGTCTTAGTTCAAATCGAGTGCCTCTTAAATTCGCGTCCGCTGTGCTTGCTGTCTGATCAGCCACACACTATACTAACACCCGCTCATTTTCTTAATACAACACCATTACAATCGTTACCTGCTTATGAGATAAACGATTCGGTTAGCCTTTATAATAGAAAGAAACTTTTGGACAGTTTAGTTGAAAGCTATTGGAAAAGGTGGCACGTTGACTATTTGCATACACTTCAATTGAGACAAAAATGGAACACTCCTGATGTGCCAATTGAACTAGGAACGCTTGTGCTCATTCATCAAGACAATACGCCGCCACTTCGCTGGCCTACAGGCATTATTGAACAAGTATACCCTGGAAGAGATGGGATCTCGCGTGTAGCTTTGGTGCGAACTACAACTGGAACCTTCAAACGACCAGTTGTAAAACTATGTCCCCTTCCTTCACAATGATAATGTGTTTTCTTCGCATTAGTTAGTTATTAAGGCACAGTTGTATCCGCATGCATATATTTGTTATTGTATATAGTATCATTAGCAACAATACATATTGTATGTATATATCATATTTCATTCATTGTTTTTTATAATTCTTAAATTTGTAAGTACTTAATTCAATTCTTTACTCCCTCATCGTGTTATTGTTTTTTTTTGAAAATCCTATGGATTTCCAAGCCGGGGAGTATGGTTACGCGCTTTCGTTGTTCACATGAAATGTGTGTTGACGCCATCTAGGGTGAAATGTGTGAACCTTTTAGCTCGCCAAAATGGCGCACGCAGCGTCGTAGATGCTCCGACAATCCCCGAAGACTTCCGAACGCACACGATCGTTCGGATTGTAACGGACGAAAAAACAGACGCTTCCCAAACGCCTACAAGCCTACAACCGCCTTATATTTTCCAAATAATTATATTTCTTGGGGGCCCTCACGCGCTAGCTGCTATCAGCTTCTGTTCTTGAACTATTCTCGTGCTGTGCTGTGCTATGCTGTGCTATATGTGCAACAACAATATTTATTACCAAGGAGGTTTGCTGCTGCGCTTGCACCAGAAGAAGGATCCATGCCAGTTATCGGTGAGTGCATTTTTACCCTTGGCTAGTCTACATTCTTTTGTGTGAACACGGTTGTCCAATTTATAGGATATCTCATCATCACCCTGATTAAATTTATATTAACAGCTCCGCTACCGCACCACCACCCTATTTTAACGAATATCGTTCTCATTGAGATTTGGCTGGACAATAATGCAAGTAGTGTTACCATATGTCAGAATGTGTCCCGAGATGTCAGGATTTTAGACAACTGGCAGGATTCCGGCCGATAAAATTATTATTTTTTGTATGGAGAAAATAATGTTTTTGTCAATTACTTGCGTGCTTCATGTTTATTTAAAATGAAACTTACTACAGGTCATTGAGGACCTGAATCTATTGGACTTGAATCTATTGCCTCATAAAACATCTATAAATAGAGACATTTTAACAACATTATTTTTGTTTGTAAGTAAACCCATTGCCTTCGCCGGATTTTTTTATGAAATAAATATTTTTAAAGCATCCAAAAATACCCATTACTTTGAGAGATATATATACATTAAAAGATTGTAATAAAATGCATGTATCGAAAAACGGCCGGTGAGATGCACTCAAGGTCACGCGGCCGATGTGACGTCACTATCGTTGAATCTGCTAACTTGTGCAGGCGTTATACGGATTTGGCGTTGTTTTTCTGGTTTATCATAGTGTTTTTACTTTAAAACTTTTAAGAAGTGAATACATAGTAGCTATGCAGTTTTAAACTTAATTAAAATGACCGAAGCGGGCTTTAGTAAAGGCCAATGCGACAATCTTCCCAGAATTAGATGGCATAATGATGGCAGAATATTTTTCTACCAACACAAGATTCTTCAATGCCAAAATCAGGAGTTTTAAAGCAGAGAGGTAAGCAAACGTTTTATAAACCTACTTACTCACATGGTATAGGTACCTAATACGAAATAGATAATATTGGTAATTATTGTTTACTACCTTGCTCATATTACAAACACATTTTGTGTTGTGTCAAAATATTCTTCATCTTTTTTAACCAGATTAAAGCTACATTTTAATTTCAAGAAAGAGTATCTAAACCTACATAGAAATTCAATTTTTTTTGGCTAAATGACTACCTTAAATCCTTATGAGCACGCATCGCACGAAGTCGAAATACCTAGTTGGCATGGATGGATAAAAAATCAGCTCGATTCCTTGATCTTTTCACTAAATATTTTCAAGTGCCTGTAGCTTCCAAAGCGCAGATTTTCGCAGATAAGTGTAAGGAAATAAAATGTTGGCCGTGACTTCCTCAATGACCTGTAGTAAGTTTCATTTTAAATAAACATGAAGCACGGAAGTAATTGACAAAAACATAATTTTCTCCATACAAAAAGTAATTCAATCTTTTTTTCTCTGAAGGCAATGCATATTTCAGAAAAACTACATTTATGAAAGGTGTTTGTAATAGCTTCAGCAGTCTATCAAAAAAAAAATCAGTTCGATTCCTTGACTTTCAAATTGACTTAACCTAAGTCCACGATTTCGTGATATGGAACCGGTGTGTGACGCCCCAGAGCTCTTTTTACCTGCGTTGACTTAATTTTAGTATGGTGTGAGTAGTGTAGGTGAAACGGAAAATTACGAACTGTCACCCATATCATGCTATCTCGAACATACTATAGCTCACTCGTACAACGTTCCGAATGGGGATAGCAGTGCTAAAACTACTCACGCCCATCAAGTCGTCCCGAATGGGTAATGGCGTCCATCACTGCTTAATCTTATGATCCATTTGGAACTCGTTTGGACACGATGACGTGGATAATGAGACTTGTTAGTGAAAAAGAGATTTTGGCAAAAGAGAGCAATTCGTGCTATTTACAATATAAAGCATCGGGATTCAAAGAGAAAAATTCAAAGAAATTAATGTTTTAACAGTTCCTTGTGAATTTATTTACTAAGTTATTAAATATATCAGAAAAAATATCGATAATTTCCCTAGGCTCGGTGAGCATCACTCTATAGACACTAGGAAGAAACATAAACTGGCTTTTCCAAAAATTAGACTTGCAAAAGTAGGCACCTCTTTTGTAGGACATGGTATAAGATTTTACAATAAACTTCCAAAGGAGGTCCTTAGTTTTTCAGAAAATAAGTTTAAATTATATATTAAGCAGGGACTCTTGAGAAAAGCATATTAAAATTAATGACTATTTGGATGATAGTGACGCTTGGTGTCATGAGAATATTGATTGATACTACTGTTCGTTTATTTTCTAACTGATTTGTGTTTCAAATCGTCTGTTTTTATGTACACTAATATTTTTATATTGTTTTTTTATTATTATTTTGACATTTCTTTTTACATATTGACATGAACATTGTATAACTTAAACTTAGCATTTATTAATTAGTTGATAATCTGACTATCAAAAAAGTGATGAACTATATGAGACAGGTGGATGATGTTTTGCTTAGTATTTTAACTTACTACCTCATTAGACAGGTAGACTAAGATATATATTTTTTTTTCCTCATGACACAATTTCCCTTTGTCTTTTATATTTTTTATCCTTTTTTAATACATTGTTTAGTATTATTTTATATAAGTTAAAAA
This sequence comes from Ypsolopha scabrella, assembly GCA_910592155.1. Classification (NCBI taxonomy): domain Eukaryota; kingdom Metazoa; phylum Arthropoda; class Insecta; order Lepidoptera; family Ypsolophidae; genus Ypsolopha; species Ypsolopha scabrella. The sequence goes on from OU342987.1 coordinate 15,475,152, forward strand.
GAAACTGTAATAGTATTAAGCCATATTCAGAAAAAAAAAACTGATAAAAAAAGACACGATCTTGCTAAGTTTCTTGCCCTTCTTCTTAGCAAGATTAATCGAATGGGCGGATTTAGGCATTATATCTATTTATAGTTTATTCATCTATTAACTAATTTATTCATTTAATTATGTAGGTATGTATATACAATATTTTAATTTCTTACTTATGTTAGTATACTATATTTGGCTAGGCATTATATTTATTTAGGGTCTATTCAGTTTATTTATCAACTTATATATTAATTGCATTGTGTAGTTATAATAATATTCGTTTTCCAATAAGTCTTTATTTTATGCATTTAACTTTTGTAGCCCAACTTAAATATAGTTTTTTATATATTTCCCGTATCATATTTGTTAATCATAAAATATTATTTTTATACAGATTAGATTTGACATGTAAAACGTATACTTTATGTATCTATTTTACAAATAAACAATTTGAATTTGAATCAGAAATATTAACCTCGTGCACAATTTCAAGAAATTTGGTAACTTTACGTAAATACCAACAAAGGGTATACTTTGACTACGTGTTGGGAAAGAGTTATTTGCCCCTCATTGAGAGCAATCATTACGTGTTGGTTTGTTCTTTCGTCAAAAATCCTTTTTTCTGGGCTCGTAATTATTTGTAACTATAAACTTAGGTCCGCGCAGCGAACTAAAAACTGATTCATCGTTTAACATTAAACTCATATACTAAGAATAACCTATTTTTGAAATTGCCGCCGGCCGACTGTCACTTTTGATAGATCAGAATTTACGCTCAGAACTCAGATAAAGAATCGTTCAGAACATGGTGGCCTCAATAATGTCATGCATGACGTCATAACAACCATTTTAGGGCTATCGGTATCGGGCTAACAGTGACTCGGAATGACGATAGACGCGATGTAATCGATTAGGTTTGTTTTGACTCGGAACGCGCTGCTAGTTCACTGTTAGCGTTTACCAGAGTTGCCAGATTGGGGGTATTTTTCGCAATTTTGAGGAAAAATTTGGTACATTTTTGGGGAAAAAATTTGGCGATGGAGAAATTTGGGGTTAACTAAGTACAAAATATCCATCTATTTTACAAGTTAAAACCCCTGACCTATATCGAAGGAAACTGTTCTACGTTCGAAACATGTTTTGTTAATTTTTTAATGATTCATAATTTGAAAAAAAGATACGACCGTTAAAAGAAGAACCAAAACTCCGGTGACAGAGAAGACGCTCTATGAAATCTATGTGTACATAGCCTATAATATATGCATTATTTTTCGCCGGGAATATGTACCTAGTCTATTGTCAGTGACATGTAGCGACGCGCAGGTTGGCCATTCAATTGAAACTTGGAAACCAATAAAAAAAAAAAGTGAAAAACTTTTTTTTACGCCTTCATTAAAGCTAAGGGGTTTACTTTCAACCAAGGCAATAAAGCATTTAATGTAGTAAGACGCGGTGTAAAGGACCTTATACAGGTTGAAAATGATACCTATAGCTATTTCAAAGTAAACTATTCTATGTTCGTAATGAAAAATATTTGCTTTGTTATTTTGTCATGTTTCATAATAATAAAAAAAGATATCGACTGTCAAAGTTTTCCTACAAAAACCGAAAAGCATTGTCCTATTATCACTAGACGCTCGTCACCGCCTACCCACGTGATCGCGCGCTCGCCCCTTCTGCCTCACTTCACGCGGCGTGTAGGTATCTATACTTTGTCCTGCCGTCCCGCCCCGCCAAATTACGCCCGGATTTTTCTACACTTTAAAATGAACTGCCTCTGTGGTTTAGCGATCAGACCGGTCGGCTCACGCATGACCTGGAGGTCCCGGGTTCAAATCCCGGGGATAAAAGGGTACCTGACTTTTTTTGTTCGTCTATGGTTACTGCCTACGTAGTACCAGAATCTACCTAAAATGAGACATTTTCCTTCATACTTGTACGGGCTTAGGACCGTCAGAATACAAAAGCTGTTTAGATTGCACTAAAAATCTTTGAATAGGAATTTAAAATCACAGGTAAGTAGTGAAATCGTTAGGTACTTACTTTGGACTCTTCTGCATACAGACGTATTTAAAAAATTGAAATCAACTTTATGTACAATTAATTGAAACCAACATACCTACCTAATAGAACATACCTGTAAATATTATTATTAGAGTGCAATACAAACCAAAACAGATAAATTAGAAACACAAATGTAAGGACAAGAGTTTTAGTCTAGGTAAGTACCTCGGTGGCGCAGTTGGTAGCGCGCTTGTCTTGATAACAAGAGGTCGCAGGTTCGAATTCTGGCTCGAGGAATTTTTTCAAATTCTTGTCTTTACATTTGTTTCTAATTTATCTTTTCTGGTTTGTAATGCACTCTTATAATAATATTTAGAGTATTCAAAAGCGATGGATTTCGCAATAAAAAACATTATCTTAGAACATACCTGAAATAAAATTAGCTGTACTTTAACTATTGTTCGAAGTGCAGTCAGTTTCTTTATAAACAGAGTCTAGCACGTTTCACTTCATTCCTTCTCAGTTTTCTCAGCACTACACTGTCACTTTTTACAACGTCAAATGAACTGATAATGCGAGCTTTCAGTTCTTTGCGGCTTTGAGATTCCCCGGAGTATACGCAGCGTTTGATTTCCCCCCACAAAAAGAAATCACAGGGCGCGAGGTCTGGTAACATTGACTGGTCAGTCCACAATATGTTTTTGTCTTGATTTTGAAGGAAACACTCACAAAACGTGCGATGATTTGGCGCGTCGGCCTCATGCAGGTGCTGCACTGTATGAAAATGGTATGCATGAAGTCCAGCAGTGCAGCAATTTCCACACTGATTATTGGCTAATTTCAAACAGCTGAGCTGCATCTCGCGTACTGGCTCGGGGGTCCCGCTCAAAGAAGTCAAACACTGCGTCTTCTACCTCAATAGCCAGACGTGGCGCGCCATGGCCTTGAGTATGGTTCGACACAGTAAATTGACCATGATCTAGTAGCCGCTGGTTTACCGCTAACATCGTTTGGCGGTGAGGAATCTTAGGATTGGCTAGTCCTTGGGCACGAAGCCGAGGAATGCTATTCGCTTCGTACAATCTTCTCGCTGCTTACAGATTTTCTCCACTCATTATGTACACTCGCGATGACAGTATACGTACATCGTGTAGTCGAGATGTATACTTTGGACGGATGTTTGCCGGCAACTGGTTGGTGGTAATCGCGAGCGGGTTGGTGGGGGTTGGAGGCTCGTTGAGGGGAAGGAAGGACGTATGTCCCGCCAGTAAATACACATCGTATTGTAGTGTTATCTCTGTCGTACGAATCACTAACACTACGGTGACAGAGAGAGACGACGCGCTACGAAGCCGTATGTATTGCTTACACACGGCTTTGTAGCATCGCATCGTGTCTGTTTTCAGTCAGCCACATAGTCACATGTCTCGTTGAGTAGGTAACAATTTATTTTAAATTTGGTAACAGTTGGTGTTTGTTACAAAATAATAGTTAGAATTTCCAAGTTGGTACAATAGATGGCGCTGCACGTTTCTGAATCGCGGTATAGAAGTTTTCTCCGCTAAAAGTGTATCATATCTGTGGAATAAAATAAATCGAGTTGTCGTGGTACGAGGTCTTTCATTTTGACCAGCATTTTTGGTCCCTCGATCGGATTACAGTTTCAGTACAACTGTTTCGGGTTTCGGGTACACCTGAAATTTCAGGATTCTCAATGTACACACGGATAGCTGTACATGGATCGTGTACACAAAGCTATTGAGATCACAAACAATATCTACACCGACACTATCAAATCTTACACTTGGATTGCACTGATTTTGTAGAGTCTTTGACTTAATAGAGTTGTAGAGTCATTAAAAGTGCAATAACTAGAGTCAGTGATCTTATGCATTGAATTGCAGTGTTATAAAAAGTGGTTACGAAACTTATGGAGTGCATTGGATTTTATTGGTATACGTGAGTAATAGAATAAGTCACACCACAAACTTGGAGCAAAACTTAAATCTATCACAAATTAATTTATACGAGCAAATAAGTAAACTTCTTACTAATTACAAAAAAACTAGTCGAGATAGACTTAGTACAGGATTTATAGAAGCTAGATTAGAGATTGCAGATAAATATTGGGAAACTTTTCAATCACAACACAACGCTTTGATTACTGCTAAGGCCGAAGTGAAAGCAAAATTATCCTACTTCAAAGATGATGTTTATGACAGTTGCTTTGAAAAGTATCTTGATTTAAAGACTCGCATGAAAGAAATGCTAAATGATATTCAATATGCTAAACTACAATCATCTGCAAATATCGTACAAGCTAATAACTCTGTAACAGAACAAACTCCAAAAGCTAAACTTCCACCAATCCAACTACCTACATTTTCTGGTGATTATAGAGAGTGGCTATCGTTTCGAGATTTATACAAAGCGCTAGTGCATGACAACATCTCAATAAATAAAGTTAACAAATGCCAATATCTGAAATCAAGTCTGCGCGGAGAAGCAGAGAGTCTAGTAAAACAAATACAAGTCTCCGACGCTAACTATGAAATAATATGGGATATGATAAATAGACGATATGACAATAAGAGAAGTATTGTTAATACGTATATTGGTAAATTGCTAAATCAGAAAAAAATAACATTGGAATCTGCCAAAAATATTAGAGAATTATTAGATGTTACAACCGAGTGTCTAGCGACTTTAAAGAGTTTGAGTCTACCTACTGACAGTTGGGACGATATAATTGTTTATATTATTATCCAGAAACTTGATTCTGAATCTCACAAGATGTTCGAGCAAAGAATAGAATCTAATAGTCATTTACCAACTTGGAAAGAACTGTCAGAGTTTTTAGAGTTCAGATTTCGTACACTCGAAATGATAAAGTCTAGAGATGCACCACATCCAAGAGTATTACCACCTACAAGAAGTTTCGCTACTGAAATAACACAAACAGTCACGTGTGTATACTGCAAAGAGAACCACTACATATTTAGTTGCAAAGAGTTTTGTAAGTTGGATCTCACTGATAAGAAAGCATTCGTACAGAGCAACCAACGTTGTTTCAATTGTTTGCGCAAAGGTCACACTGTCGCACAATGTTTACAGTCCACTAGATGTAAGAAATGTGGCCGCAAGCACCACTCCTTGCTACACGGATATGTCACACCTTCATTAGGAACCACTGAGCAACCTGAAATAGAACAAAAAGTAGCAACACACACCACAACCACGAAATCCACACAAAGATGTCAAGTTATATTAGCAACGGCCATGGTTCATGTGCAGTCACAAAGAGAACAGAGTCACACACACACACTTCGCGCGCTTGTTGACCAGGGTTCAGAGGCAAGTCTGATCACCGAGGCAGCGTGTCAATTTCTAGGATACAAGAGATCACCCGTACAGGGCACAGTGATGGGAGTTGGTTCAGCAGCTTCTGTTACTAAAGCATGTGTGGAGTTTGACATAAGCTCCACCAACAATCCAGAAATTGTATCAAGAGTTACAGCATACGTTTTGAAATCACTTACATCTTATATACCTCAAACTTCACATACAGTTGACTGGCCACAACTAAGAGAGCTAGAATTAGCAGACCCAACATTCCAGAGACCTGGAAAGATAGACATCATCCTAGGAGCAGACGTGTACGCAGAGATTATACAAAGAGGAGTTAAGATACTCAAAAATAACAATAACACACTCGTCGCTCAACAGACATCATTGGGTTGGCTTATTTCTGGAAAAACCACAAACAACAACCAGTCAAAGCAAGTTCACTTACATCACATCAAAGTTGAGGTTGATGACATTCTTCGTTCCTTCTGGGAGATCGAAGAAAACACAGAGAAAAGAATAATGACAAAAGCAGAATCTCAATGTGAAAAGCATTACGAGATAACACATACAAGGTTAGAGGATGGTCAATACAGAGTAAGACTTCCATTTACAGCCACCCTTCCTGACCTCGGAGAGTCATTCACACTAGCCAAGAAACGGTTACTTACTTTAGAGAACAAATTCAAGAGAGACAAGGAATTACACATAAAATACAATGAGTTTATGGAAGATTATCTACAACAAGGTCATATGGAACTTGTCCCAACACCTGATACAGAGACTTATGTATGCTACATACCACATCAAGCTGTTATCAATGAACAGCACCTGACAACAAAGCTTAGAGTGGTCTATGACAGTTCAGTAAAAACCGCAAACGGAAAGTCACTTAATGACAACCTTTTAGTAGGGCCTGCTCTACAAAATGACATCCGAGACGTGACATTGCGTTGGCGAAGACATCGCTTAGTTTTGGTTGGAGACATTCGTCAGATGTACAGAAAAATTAGCTTGGATCATAAAGATCGAGACTGGCTGCGAATACTTTGGCGATTTTGTCCCGATCAAGAAATTCAACACTTTCGTCTTACAACAGTGACATATGGGACATCCTGTGCACCATACCAAGCAATAAAAACACTCAGACAATTAGCTGAGGATGAGAGAGGAAATTTTGATGATCAAACTATTGACACATTGTTACAAGATTTTTACATCGATGATCTGTTGACTGGAGAACAAACTACAAACAAAATCATTGAGTTGAAGAGGAATATGACAGAGTTGCTACAGAAAGGAGGATTTTCACTACACAAATGGGCCTCTAACAGTACAGAGATAGAAGGAGCAGCACAATCTAACCGCAAGATTTTAGGAATCAATTGGAATGGATACACTGATAAATTTGAATTGCAGATAGTGCTTCCACCTTCGAAAACAAACGTGACAAAAAGAACAGTTTTGTGTGATATCGCAAAAATTTATGACCCAGCTGGATGGATGGCACCTGTTGTAATCACCGCTAAAAGCATGCTTCAAAAGTTGTGGATAGACAAAGTAGATTGGGATGATCCTTTACCCGATATTCTGCTACAAGAATGGTTAACTTATCGCAATGACTTAACCAATATGCCAACTATAGAGCTCGAGAGGTGGATTGGAGTAACAGACAATGTTTTGAAAGTGGAATTACACGGATTTTCAGACGCATCAATTATTGCGTACTCAGCTGTTGTATACTGTAGAGTTATAACACCAGACGGAGTCAATGTCACACTCATAGAAGCCAAGACCAGAGTCGCTCCTGTAAAACAAATATCACTACCGAGATTGGAACTGTGCGGAGCTGTAATATTAGCCAAGTTATTGAATAGAATTCAACACGCTCTCAGCATTCCAATTCAAGACACCTATGCATGCTACAACGGTCACCTAGTTACTGGACCACCTTTGTAGCAAACAGAGTAACTGAAATCACCAACCTGATTGACAAAGAGAGATGGCATCATGTCACTTCACAAGAGAATCCTGCAGATGTAGCTTCTCGTGGGGTCTCTCCTGCTGACTTACCTGATCATCACCTGTGGTGGCACGGCCCATCCTGGCTGCATACACTCACTCCGTTGTCTTTTGATGAGGCAATTGCTGTGGAACCTACGGACTTAGAGAAGAAAGTGTCTGTGAAAGTTAATTTAGTGCATGTCAATGACAGTCAGTCTAAAAGTGAAACAAGTGATCAGTGCGAAAATAGTGAAATACTTCATAGATTTTCAAACTTGAGTAAACTTATAAGAGTTATTGCTATAATCCAAAGATTTTACAATTGCTTACAATATAAGCGTAACAACAAAATGTTGTTAAAATGTTCAAAATATCTATCAACAATTGATTTAGAGAATTCATTACAAACACTGATAAAAATGTCACAAAAGCAAAATTTTGAAAAAGAGATTTATGTTGTAAAGGGAGACATAAACAAAGATAAATACAAACTATTAAATAAACTAAAAAATGGTTCAAAAATTTCAAAGCTAAATCCATTTGTTGATTCTCAAGATGTTTTAAGAGTAGGTGGTAGAATTTGTAAAGCTGATATTCAATATGATATGAAACATCCTATAATTTTGTCCAAAGAATGTAATTTGTCGTATTTAATTGTCAAAGACACACATCACAGAACATTACATGGCGGTGTCCAATTAATGTTAAATTCTATCAAATGCAAACATCACATTATTGGAGTCAAACATCTTGTTAAAAAAGTTATTAGAGAATGTGTATCATGTTGTCGTCATTCTGGTAAGACTCAGTCCCAACTCATGGGAAACTTACCTGAATATAGAATTACCCCGCAGAGACCGTTCAGTACCTGTGGCGTAGATCTAGCAGGGCCTGTTATACTGAAATTACAGAGTGGTCGTGGTTCAAATCGAACACAAAAGGCGTGGATTGTATTGTTTATATGTACAGCTGTAAAAGCAGTCCACTTAGAGTTGTTGACTAGTTTGACCGCAGAAGCTTTTATGTCTGCTTTTAAGCGTTTTACCTCACGCAGAGGCCACTGCAAAAAACTGGTTAGTGATTGTGGCACTAATTTAATTGGGGCCAGCAAAGAGCTTGAGCAATCATTATTAAACAGTTTAAAAAACTTACCCGATGAAATAAGTGAATTGCTAGCACAAAATGGTACTGAATGGCAGTTCAATCCTGCCAGCGCACCCCATATGGGTGGCTTATGGGAATCTAATATTAAGTCCGTTAAGAGGCATCTAAACCGTGTATTAAATGATGCAAAACTTACCTTTGAGGAATATTATACATTGCTATGTCAAATAGAATGTTGTTTGAACTCTCGTCCATTGACGCCATTAAACAACGATGAAACAGCATCTGCACTTACACCTGGACATTTTTTAATCGGTGAAACACCTGTAATTGTTCCGCAAGAAAATTTGACCGATCAAAAAGTTCCATACATTCAACGTTGGCTACACATACAGCAAAAATTGCAATATTTTTGGAGAAAATGGAGTCATGAATATTTGGTAAATTTGCAACAGCGTCAAAAATGGACAAGTGTTCAAAGAGATATTTCAGTTGGAGATATCGTTTTAGTTAAAGATGAGAGATTACCACCAGCAAAGTGGTTATTAGGTTTAGTTTTACACACCCATCCTGGGTCTGATGGTCGTACAAGAGTAGTTACCCTTAAATGTAACAATACCACAATTAAAAGGCCAATTCATAAACTTTGTTTGTTGCCAGTTAATAATATGTAAAATTTAGCTTGCTTAGTGGTACGACTTTTGTTACAATTTCACATTTAGTGATACTACTTATGTCACAGTTTCATATTGATTGTTAAAGGCCTGACGTCCTTTGGCGGGCGATATGTTTGTTACAAAATAATAGTTAGAATTTCCAAGTTGATACAATAGATGGCGCTGCACGTTTCTGAATCGCGGTATAGAAGTTTTCTCCGCTAAAAGTGTATCATATCTGTGGAATAAAATAAATCGAGTTGTCGTGGTACGAGGTCTTTCATTTTGACCAGCAGTTGGCCTATTCTTGTTTTCTTCAATATTTATGATTCGAAAACGATTTCGAGGAATAGCTTTCCTGAACTGTTTTTAGTAGACAGATTTTAAAATAAGCGTTTATAACATTTATTAAATGAAAAAATTGCGATGACATTAACCGCCCGAACGCTTGGTGGTATGAGTCTCCCACCAAGCTTTCTCGAGGTTCGAGTGCTTAGCAGGCGAGACTCATACCCCGATTTCTCTAGGCTCGTGCGCTTTAGCGTCGAGACTCATACCGAGAGTCGGCGGAGAATGTGTGACGTCGTCATTTGAATTTGTGAATCGGAGTCCATGTTGTGACGAATATAGAATGAAGGTCAGTGCTTTAGTAATCGAATTAACCGGTAAAAACAGAACACCACTAGCAAAAAAACTGAATGTCAGTTAAAAATAGATCCGCCAGCCGGCCGGTCGCGTCGTTTCGTCGCCGTTTTGTCGTATATTTTTCGTGATTGTGAAGTTATTAGTGGATAAACGTGTATTGTGTTATATGTTTTCGTGATCGTGATGAGACGTGTGATTGGATTATCCCAAAACAACGGTAAGTTGAGCCACGTGTTTCGTTAGGCAGATACGAAAACAAAAACACAAAAATTCGTAACGGTTTCTCCGGGAGTTAATTTATTACTCTGTTTGTAATAAACTGTCCACTTATCGTTATAGTTCATGCAGTAGATAACTTAATGCTCTGTTTGTATAATTAAACACTCAAGGATCGAGTGACGAGAAACCATCACTTATGTTTGTTTATTTTAACTCGAGACGCACTTGGGAAAGCCCGGGAGCTCTCTAGCACTTAATTTCTGAGTAGATGAGAGATAACGAGCGGTCGAAGCCCGTGAAGGTCCCGTGAAGGTCATTTGTCGCAAGCGTTGAAGCGGTCTTGATCTTCAGTGACGTCATCACCACACATTTCCATTCTCATTGAACGCATCCTAAGACGTATTTACAAATAGCAGGTAAAGCAACCGCAACGAAAACACAAACCCTATACAAGATGTACTCATACTGACGCGATCCTATATGATGGCCGTACCGATTCATCGATATATTTTCGATTATGTAGTGTCAGTACCTATGGGTTAGCGTTCCGATCCACGCATCACGTAGCAAAAAGACATTATTATTTACTGAATCTCTTCTTCGTTAAATTTAACGAATACACTGAGATTTTTGTTCCGATTTATAGAGGCATTATTTGTTTTGTTTTTGCAATAATTATTTACATTATTTCTAAAACCTATTATTTTCTTTTGTGCCTGGGTGTATGTAGTATAGTGTTAGTAGTATAGGTGAAACGGAAAATTACGAACTGTCACCCATATCATGATATCTCGGACAGCCTATAACAACAAATAATAAGAGTTTAGGGTCAACTTTGAAACCTATTTATTTAAGAATTACTCATTAAATTATTATTAATTACTAATAATTATTTATATTAGACAGAGGTCATTGCACGAATAGGTATTTAAAGCTAGTTTATTTTAACAAAAATGTATTGGCTGTCGTAATTGAAAAAAATCCTCTAGCCAGGATTCGAACCTGCGACCTCTTGTTATTAAGATAAGCGCGCTACCGACTGCGCCACCGAGGTACTTACCTAGACTAAATATCTTGTCTTTACATTTGTGTTTCTAATTTATCTTTTCTGGTTTGTATTGAACCTTATTTAGGTGTTAAATGTAGATTTATGATTTTTGTTCGAACTCACCCTAGCTGGGTAGGTATCTATATTCTCTAGTTCTATCAGACAGAATCGATGTTTTGAAAAAAGAAATATCGAAATTTTAAAATGATTGTTCAATTCAATTCATTTTTTTATGGCAAAGGAAGCCGGTGTCGACTATTCTGCCAGTGTCACGTAATAGATTGCAAACGCACTATACGATAAAATATATACAACAAAGAGGATGACCTTGTAGATGCTGTTGGAAACACTGATACTGATGCGTTTGTCACTTTGACTGATTGGGTTCCGTTTCAAAACGAGTGGGTTTCTATCGGAGTGATGCGAATAGTGATCCAACCTAATGTGATGACGTCATTTCCTGTAAATACTAAAATACTTATAAAAACTGTTTTAAAGCACAAAATATATATATCGGCGCATCAGCAATGGTTCATTGTTGATAAAAGAAGATTATTAATTAAATAACTCTGTTTAATAATGTGATTAGATTAAAACTAGTTCATAAGCCATTAATTAATTGAACTGTGATTATTGCAATGTAAAATTAACGTAAATTCACATACATTCAATACTTAACCTAAAATTGTAAACACGTGCTTGCACACTATAAATACGGCCGCACAGCCCACGCTCGGGCAGTCTTGCTCGAGCCGTCGGATAGTGCGGACCTCTCTAATAAGTTGTTGCGCTGTCAGTTGAATAAACGAAGCTTTGGTAATACCTTCAATGTTTTCTTTGAAAATTGAAGATGAGTGATCACCAAGAAAATATTCGTGACGTCAGCAGTGCTGACGTCACACTTTTTAAAAATACAACCAAGGCTGTTTCTCCGTCATATATTATTCAAATTAAATTCCTAAAGTGGTCTATTTATTTAAAAAAAACAGTCAAAAATAGCACATTGATATTTAAAAAATTGGCGAATTCCGCTTAATCAAGTTTGGGGGTTTTTTCTCAAAAACGTATCATTTTGGGGAATTTTTTTGAACCTCGGGAATTTTTGGAATTCATACCTGTCAACCCTGTTGCTTACAATCAAATCAAGAGATCTGTTTATTTACAATTTACAATTATTCAAATATTCCCTCAAAAAAATTGAAGAATTTGGTGTAGTTCAATCAAATAAAACGATTCGCGTAAAACTAAACATGCCTCTCTCAAATAGAAAACGAAGCGCCTTGTGGAATCATTTTGACGAAATAGATCGACAAAGAGCAAAGTGTACATATTGTGGGCAAGTGATATGTATGTCAAAGGGAAATGTCGGCAATTTAGGTCGACACTTAAGAAAAATACATCCCACAATATCATTTGGCACTGAAAGACGGTTTATTAGGGAAGTTCTTCCTGGTTGTAAGTATGTAAGTATGAAGTAAATAAACCTTTTCTGTATCAAGGGAAATCAGTCAAGAGTGTCGAATTTAATTCCATATTAGTAGAGTAGTCACTGCTCATCATTATTTTACTTTATTTTATTTATAAACAAAAATCCACAGCAAGTACAGTTTTAAAGATAACATAAAAATAACATCAAGAAATAGTGCCAATGACGGATTTCATTAATAACAATAATAATAACAATATATTTTAAAAGACGAGGAATAACTACTGAATAAATTTAAATAAAAAGACGCAAGCAAGACTCCGTATTAAAAACTAAAGGGTTGTGTGTGTCGAGTGATTAGTGTGCATGTATATGTGTGTGAGTGTGTGTGTGTCTCATCCTGTGGCTTTAATAAACAGGTTAAGAGTTTGGATAAAGGTGGGTTTACATGGAATAATTTATTTATTCTATTCTAATTAACTATAACTTAATAAAATTAATTGTGCAAAGACGTTGGGACATTTTAACGGTTATTGGTTTTTTTGATGGTGGCTGTCTGGGCGGAATGAGGTTTGCAGTGGGTGGCTGGATGAGGAGGACGGAGGACCGTCAAGAGTGGCAAAATTTAGAATGGCTTATGTCCAGCAGTGCACCAACACAGGCTGATGTATTGATGGATGATGTATAGTTTTTTTGGGATGTTGGGTCAGAGGACTCTACTATTGGTAACACTTCTGATATAATAGGACGGATGACAGACTTATCCTCTTAACGCCTTAAAGCTTTTCATAACATCCTCCTAATGCCCAAGATCCTGTAAAAAGACCCTCGTCCGACTTGAGGTTAGCGCTCAAAGCAACTTTTTTGCCATTAACTTTTTAGTTTCCTATGACCCGTATGCTTTGTAAGAATCAAATATGCTATTAGCTTGAAGTCTTTGTAAGAGGACCTCGAGTTAGCCCATTATTTTGAAATCAAAGAAGCTAGAAAAAACAGGACTGACTATTTCTTTCTGGGACAAATAAAGTCAAATAAATTAGGAAGTAACTAAAGGGCCACTAGTGGTCCTTTGATTTTTAAAATTATTGAACTGTAAGTCATTACTAAGCTGTTGAAATATCATCCTTAGCACGAACTAATAAAGTATTAGCCATGTATAGTTCGGAGAGGGAAGTGGTCCTTTAAGTTTTTAAATTATTGAACCGTAAGTCATCGGAAAGTGCTCGGAAAATGATTAGTTCTGCATATCGTGCATTCTGTAAAACTACAGGGGTCGCCTCGCTCGGCTCCGCTTCGCTCGGCTCCCTAATCGTGTCGGACAATATGTACTTACATGACAACCTAACCGCTCCTCCTCGCTTTGCTCGTCGTCGCAACCTGTCCCTAACAGTCGAATAAAATTAAAACTAAGGAAGGCGCTTACGGCTAGTTAGTCACTTTCAATAAATTATTTGATCTACTCCCATAATAATCAAAAACCTTTGATAATGCTATAACAGCGAAACCAGTAAGGGAAATAATATAAATAAGTGGACAAATAAGTGCCAACAATCACGAGCATCAACTCCAATAATAAAAATATTCAGAATTATTGATTATTACATTTTTACAAATTGCATCTTGCAAATTGCATCCACTGATTTTGACCCCTCTCGGCGTATTACCGATTACCTCCAAGAATGTCGGCCTTTATTTCCCGATCTCCCCCACAAAACATCTATTAACTGAATTACTTCCCGTTTTCCTCCATGATACATTAGATGGTACAGTCGGTGACACAAACACAAGTCATAAATGGATAGTTAATTAATTACAAATTCATAGTAAGTAGGTATAGGTACTTAATAGCCTGTGGAACCTAAAATATTAGGTTAACTTGATAACTTCTCAATCCAGAGAATGTTAATATTCTTAAGTGAACTTATGTAAGACTGATTAGTATGTTATTTGTAAATTAAATATTTGACTTTTGTACAGGTTGAAATTCAACCAACCGACCAAAGTCACACTGGACACTCTGTTAGTGTTCAGGAACTAGGTCCAGTAACCCTTTTGGCCAAATTCGAAAAAAAAATTTTTTTCTTCCTTACTGGTTGGACTAGTTTAAGTACAATTCCTAGTCTATGCAATAAGGAAGCAAAAAAATGTATTTATTGAATTTCACCAAAAGGGTAATTATAGCTTGTTTCTGATCACTAACCGATTCTCCAGTATGAATTTGGTCGGTTAATCGTAATTTTTGATTTTCATATTTTACTGCAAGACTATCATCGCGTAAAATTTAATAATTTGAAAATAATAAATAAACCAATTGTGAAACTTCTCTTGTTTTTTATTCTCAATTTTTTCAACAACCTCTATCTATTCTGCTATGAAACCCAGAAAAATTTACATCTTTATCTGATAATGCTTTAATGGTACCAGGAATTCAGACCCAGCGCGGCGTTTTTGTTAACACCTGCGTTCTGAACTTCATTGTTTCTAAAGGAAGATTTTGTCTACCGCCACGCCATTGTTTCGTACGAAGTATTGTGTCATTTGTCGTATAAAATACATGAGCTGTATGATTTTTGGAAATACCTATTTGTAGACTTTACTCATAATTATAATAAAGCATAGCAGAAAATTATACACAAATTCTTGTACTTTTATTCCACATAAATATATTTATTTTTATTCTAACTTAGGCTACCATCAATCGAATCCATCCATAGCAGAAAAGTTGCCTTTTTCATATTTAATTTAGTAGATATTTAAAAAAAAATTGAACAACCCAGGTGGTCACGAAGATTCTCATGACTCCAAATACCTACCTGAAGGTCTGTTTAGAAAACATGAGTTCTAAACTTCATTTAATTCCAATTTGTCGGCCGTTTATCATGAAAGATTCTTTTTGGTCTCATACTAAATTAATATCTATTTTATTGTTTGATTTATTATAATTTAACTACCCGACTGTACTCAGTAGTCGTTGAGGAAAACGGGACTCTAAAACAATATTTTTAAATAATAATAAGCTCCATGGAGGACATCGGGAACGGATGTATGGCTTATATAACTTTTCGAAACAATGGATTGGATGAATTTGGGCATAACCCCCCTCTCTGGGTGTGGGCCTCCTCCAGCTTATTCCATACCTCCCTGTTTTCCGCCTTTTTCAGTTAGTCCTTCCCAGCCGTCTCCACTACTCCACTAAATAATCCGTCCATGCCTTATAGGGTCTGCCAACTTTTCTTTTTCCAATGGGATCCTTCCATTTTGTTGTGAGTATTGTCCACCTTTTACCCTTATATCGAGCTAAGCCTGAGATTCAGAGTGCATTTTGAGTCCGAACTCAATCTTACAAACGTCAAAAAGTGACGTGATCTCATACTAGAGTGACGATTGTAAGATTGAGTTCCTCTTGAGTTCGTACTCAAAATGCACTCTGAATCTCAGCCTAAGTGTCCTGCCCATTGCCATTTTAGTTTAAGAGTTTGAGTGAGTGCCTCTTGTATTTTGGTTTTCTCTCGTTCAAGTTCAAAACTTAGCATTTATTACTTAGTTGATAATCTGACTATCAAAAACGTGATAAACTATATGAGACAGGTGGATGATGTTTTGCTTAGTATTTTAACTTACTACCTCAGTAGACAGGTAGACTAAGATATATTTTTTATTTTTTTCTCATGACACAATTTCCTTGTCTTTTATATTTTTATCCTTTTTTAATACATTGCTTAGTATTATTTTATATAAGTAAAAAAAAACTGTAATAGTATTAAGGCATATTCAGAAAAAAAATACTGATAAAAAAGACATAATCTTGCTAAGTTTCTTGCCCTTCTTCTTAGCAAGATTAATCGAATGGGCGGATTTAGGCATTATATCTATTTATAGTTTATTTATCTATTAACTTATTTATTCATTGAATTATGTAGGTATGTATATACAATATTTTAATTTCTTACTTATGTTAGTATATATTTGGCTAGGCATTATATTTATTTAGGGTCTATTCAGTTTATTTATCAACTTATATATTAATTGCATTGTGTAGTTATAATAATATTCGTATTCCAATTAGTCTTTATTTTATGCATTTAACTTTTGTAGCCCAACTTAAATATAGTTTTTTTATATTTTTCCCGTATCATATTTGTTAATCATAAAATATAATTTTATACAGATTAGATTTGACATGTAAAACGTATACTTTATGTATCTATTTTACAAATAAACAATTTGAATTTGAATTGAATTCGTATGTCTTTGCTTTTATTTTTTTGTTTCCTTTTTAGGATTTCGTGGACGATAAGGAACCTTTATAGTTTCGCCATGTCCGTCTGTCCATCCGTCCGTCCGTCCGTCCGTCCGCGGCTTACTTCAAAGACTATTAGTACTAGAAAGCTGTATTTTGGCATGAGTATACATACATAGCAAACACGCCGAAAAAACAGTAGGTACCTAAAAACAATAATGAAAAAAATTTTTTAAGGGTACCTCCCGTACACGTAAATGGGGAATGATTTTTTTTCTCATCTAACCCATAGTGTTGGGTGTCTCCGCTCCGTTTTTTCATCTTGAGGTACGGAACCCTAAAAATTACATAAAAATATATATTAAGTATACAACCTTATGACTAAAATATAGAAGTGGTTTTATTGTTAATAATTTAAAAGTAGCTTTAATTGATTAGATTGATGGATGTGGCAGAGGCAAAAAAGGTGTGTCAGGATCGTAGCATATAGAAATATTTAGTCTCTACCTACCCCTCTGGGAAACTGGCGTCGGTATATGTAGTTCTTGGAAAAATTGCACTTGTCAATGAGTTTTTTTTTAAATACAAGAACAGGTATTTTACTTCAGTACTGGACGAATTTGTACAGTTTTTAAGAGTGCCCTGTAAAATGAGTTTTTTTGACAAGTGCTGTATTTGTTACAAGGTCTTCAATTATCTGCCCCCTAATGGTTGGTAATTTCTGCCTTGGGGAAACTGCGCCATACGACCAGGGGCCTTATCGTGTAACTTTAAATCAATCGCAATACCGTTGATTTTGACATTTAAAGTATGGTACAAATGTCAAATTAAAAGGTATCGCGATAGATTTAAAGTTAGACAATAAGGCCCCTGGTTTGGTTCTAGTACTTAAGCGTACTTACCCCTCTCGACAATTTTGAGGTGAAGATTTACAATTGATTAGAAAATCATTAAATTTGCAAATAAAAATAAAAATACGAGCAAAGAATTTAGTAAATCTTCTAAATTGTACACTAATCTCATTTGTGTATCGAAACACTGAATATTCTGAGATATTTCTTGATTTTTAACACGCTTACATCTCCGAACTCATGTATAAATGGCACCAAAATAAAAACGGTGGATATCTCAAGTTGAAGAGGCCAGAGCCATCTGTGATTTAAACCCGAAACTTCGTTCTACTTTTGTAATTTTTGAAATTTTACAGTGGATGCACTTACCCCGTAGGCGCACTTGCCCCGACTCACCTTAAGTATGTATTAAAGGACACCAAGCTTTGTTGAAGGCTGCGGCGCCTGCAACACTCTTTTGAGGACTGACCTAGTCTAACTTTAACCATACACCATGCCTTAATCAACTTAACAATCTTGTCCATTGGTTTCCATCTTTCCAGACTGACAGCAGTGAGCTGAAACCGAAGAAGCCTTGTCCAGACAATTTCACCATTGTCAAGAAATGCTGCATCAGTCTAGTGAGTTTTCTGAAGTTACTTCACAAAAATAATTGAATTTTCAGAATACAGGATCCCATCAAAAACATTTCATGTAAACTAGGTCCCCTGATCTCAGAAGCTCATATCATAACGCTTTCACGGTTAAAAAGTCATCAGATCTCAAGCCAAGCCCATAACTCTACAAGCTCTACATCTTAGTCAAAAAGTAAGTGTACGAGCTATGTCAGCACTTGCACGTGGGCATTACATTTATGCACAGTTTGTATAGGTATATACTTAAGTAGGCCAACCGCAGATAAACTTATTAGTTTAAGTGTAAAATAAAAGTATTCTCAAAACAGCAGCCGTTGAGTTTGGAATCAATCTAACAACCTACATTACATATCTACATATAGTGCACATACTACAGTTTTTGGTCCTTCGAGTTAAAATAAGGACATCGGGCGCCGTGAAAATCATCCGTCGTGGGAAGTCTTAGCAACCAGCACATCAGAGCGCAGACACCGCCCTGGTACACAGCATCAGCCAGCAACAGTCCTGCACACATTGCCCGGACCCAAACAGCGGCCTGGCACACAAGTGGGACACCAGCACACAGCATTCACAAATCAAATCAAAATATTTTGTAAAATAGATAAAATATATTACTATCTTATAGAAAATAGGCTAACTATGATGTGAATAACGTACACGCGTGTAGGCTCACTATGGGTGCTTCAGTTTTTGGTTGTCGAAATTCCTTCCGCGTTTTCTTCTACTTCCATGATGACTGTACGGATATCTATCGAACGCACTAGCTGATAGCAAACACCACTTTTTGCAACTCTATGTAAACACAGTGCATTTTGACGGCGTAATTAAGCAAAAATGTTTTCAGTTTGTATTTCCACCCTACGCAATTATCTGATTTTATAAAGTTACTTAATAAACTTAACCAATAAATGGTACTTTTCTTTTTATCGTATCATCTTTGTTTTTCAACAATAAATTTCAGCAATCAAAATACAATTATCGTCAAATATGAGACATTTGTTTTTGGATTGCTGTACTACATTTGACTAAGAGTTTATAGATTTGCAAATCCTCAATATAAAATAGCGTACACAGGTGTGCGTACGTACGTATTTAAAAAAACAATAAATAAAGTAAGTAAAAAAAACCATAAAATATAACACTTTTGTGCGAGACTGTTTCGAAAAACGAAATGTTGTTCTACAAATTTAAGAAGGTTGGCACAATGTACGGTGCGGCCGCTTTTACGTAGCCATTTGAGTTGGTTGGTTAATCGTATGAATTGCTTTCCTGTTGTTTTTTCCTTATGTTTCGGTAGTTAGGAGGTTTTTTCGGCTGAAATTTCAAGGATGAACCATGTGATAAAAGTACAAATTAATAGAAGAATCAAATATACCGTCACTTAATAACAACTCATGTATTGAAGCGTTACATTATAGATTAGCCAGATTTTGTGTACGGAGTTTAAATAGAAACATTTAATTTCACAAGGTGCTCGAGTTGATAAAAGGTACAAACCACTATAATTGGTAAGTTTCTAGGTATTCTCATTGAAGCGCAAGGGCCGATATTGGTTTTGAAAAAAAAAAAATTACCAACGGTGTCGATTATAGAAAAAATAAGTTTGCACAAATTAGGAAATAATTAAGACGCACCTTGGTAAAAAAAAATCGTCGTTGTATGTCATGCCGTTTAAGAGATACAGCAATTTATTTATTTATTTATTTATTTATTTATTTATTTATTTGGACCACCAACATCTAGTACATAAATACATACGTTGTTTAGCGAGTTATAAGTTGTAGGGTATATGTCTAGACAATTATAGGCGGACACAGCATGCAAAATGGATGCAGATTATACATTATTAAATTACAAGATTATCATGATTACATATTAAAACAATTCAATACAAATTTTGCACATGAAATATTTAAACACAATTATTATGCCAGAGATTATGTAAGTAATAAAATATAGTAAAACGGAAAAAAAAAATTAAAGATATTAATAGGTTAATTATATATACAATTATAAAAGAAAATCCTAACAAAAAAAAAATAACAAAGCGAAAGAAGTTATGATGCTATTCATAGGCTGATTTAAAAATGTTCGACAAAATAGATTTTTTAAAATGATGTTTATTACCATTAAACAAGTCAAGATGATGTGAGTGTTTATTGAGTAGAGCTGATAGCCTATTCAACGGAGAGTAATGTTGGCCCAAATTAGTCTTGGATGGCGCTGGTCTCAGAACCATAGCTCTGCGAGCACTCCTGGGAAGTCTTATTGGTATGTTAAATTGCAATTTCGATAATAGCTGGGGACAATCAATTTCACCAATTGCAAGCTTCCGAAGAAACTCCAAGTCAAGCAAAGTTCTACGATCTGACAGGGAGTGCACTCGGAAATGCTTTAATCTATCCACATATGATGGAAGCTTTTTAGCCATTCCACAAGAGTAAGATAAGTGCCACAAGAACCTTTTCTGTAGACGTTCGATACGGAGTATGTGTTTTTGATAGTGGGGGGTCCAAACCACGCTGCAATACTCCAAATTACTCCTTACCAAGGAGTTAAACAGGAGTATTTTTGTGGCTGGGTTGTGGAAAATTTTGGCGTTGCGTATTACAAATCCTAACATTCTTGACCCCTTATTTATAATGTTATCCATGTGTTCTATGAACTGAAGTTTTGAGTCAAAAATTACACCCAAGTCTCTAATGCTTTTCACATTTTGAAGTGTGGTATTGTCAATGTTATAAGGATTACCAATAATGCTATGGTTCCGTGTAAAAGATATGGAAGAACATTTTTTTAGGTTGAGTGTCATCTTGTTTTTTACACACCAATAAGCAACTCTATTTATATCCTCTTGAAGAAGCTCCGAATCATACAATGAAGTGATAGTTTTTGTCATTTTGAGATCATCGGCAAAGAGGAAAGCCTTGGAATGCTGGAAGCAGTTAACTATGTCATTAATAAAGATGTTGTATAACAGAGGTCCCAAGTGCGAGCCTTGAGGAACTCCTGAAGTTACCGGAAAAGCGTGAGATTGGTAGCCATTAACGACCACATTAGAACTACGACCCTTCAAGTATGATGTGAGCCAATTAAGCAAGGCGCCAGTAATACCGTAAGATTTAAGCTTTACAATAAGGATCGAATGGTTCACCTTATCAAAAGCCTTGCTGAAATCTGTGTATATAACGTCAACTTGTTGATGATTGTCTACAGCTATGACCAGTTCCTGTAAATATGACAACAAATTGGTATTTGTAGACCGATTCTGCATAAAACCGTGCTGATGGTCAGTCAATTGCGGTTTGAAGTGATTGCTTAAAAATGGGCAAAGCAAGGCTTCAAAAAGTTTACCGAAGGTTGACAAGACCGATATAGGCCGATAGTTTAAGACAACGCCATCGTCGCCGGACTTTAGGATAGGTACGACTCGAGATAGCTTCCACAGCTCGGGAAAGACTCCCGCTTGCAAGGATTTGTTAAAAATTATATACAGAGGCAACACAAGAGACTTTGCACAGTTAACCAGGAAAACAGGTGGAATGCCATCAGGTCCTGATCCCTTAAAGATGTCAAGTCTTTTTAAGCCTTTCAATATGGATACTTCCGTCAAATTAATGCTAGTCAACATATTGCTTGTCAAATAATGCTGTGTAGGAGTATTCGGGGCTTGACACTCTGTTTCGTAAACCGACGCAAAATGTGACGCAAAAAGGTCACATATGGTTTCACCGGTTTTAGCGATTTTATGGCCATTAGTCATTGTAGAAGGGTAGTTACTAGATTTTTTTCGTTTTGCTTTGATAAAAGACCAAAAATACTTTGGGTTAATTGCAATTTTTTGTTCAATGTCAGCGATATATTGTTTATAACAAATACTAGCCCGGTCATCACAAGCCTTAGACAGTGACCTTAATTCTTCTTTATCTAATGGATTATTGTATTTTTTGACCAATTGCCTCTTTTTATATTTATTTTTTAAGAGTTTAACTAAGTCCCTAGAAAACCAAGGCGGATATTTACTTTTTATTAAATTACTTCGTTTGGGTACGTGCTTCTCGATAATTTCATGCAATATGGAGTAAAAACATTTAACCATCTCATCAACACTTCCACAGGAATCTAGCTTGGCTCTCCAAGAAATCTTATCCAACTCGAAAGCAACTTTCCTATAATCTGCTTTAAAATAATTGGGAGTTATTCGACGAACTGCTGCCAAAGTATCGGAAAGTTTAAAACACAGAGATGCCTCTAAAGGAGGGTGAAAGTCGTCGATGGAACTTAGTGGACTGCAAGATTCTGTTACATCAAGAATGGGGACGTTACTTAAAATTAGATCCAATATTGTATTTTTAAAGTTCTTAATCAGATTACGCTGAGTGAGACCATTAAGCAAAATAAATTCTAAAATTTGTTTAGCCATTGACGAATTTTTACAATTTAGCGAACCCGTTGGAGACCACTCTATACATCCTAAATTAAAGTCGCCCAAGATAACTACATTTACTATAGTCTCCATGGCTTTATTTGCATTATCTAAAAAGTGTTCTAAAATGTGTTTCTTTACTGGGGGCGGTAGGTAAACACCACATATGTAGATAACTTCATCTTTTTTACAAGTCTTGACGTCGATACTGATCCATAAATCTTCACACTTGCTCTCAAGGCAAGGGATACGACGTGAGTTATATTTTTTCAATATAGCAATGAGGACACCTCCTCCAGTTAATTTATTATTATGAAAACCTGTATCTTCCCGATCACGTCTGTATACTATGTATCGATCATCGAATATTTCCGAGCTAAGCAAACTACCCGGAAGCCACGACTCTGTAAAAACAACAACATCAAAATCATTGCATAATACATTGGTAAAAACATCATGTGTCTTAGTTCTTATACCACGAACATTTTGATAGTAAATTTTGAGAGGACCTATGGACATAAAATTATAGTCTATAACAATAACATATAATAAAAACACAAACTAACTATAACTAACAGCTTACACTGAGAAACAAATAATATTATTACGTTAATGTCTTAGTGGTAGCAAGCTTTTTCAAAGAGTCCATGTCTCTAATAAGCACGTAACTGGATGTGTCACTATATCTCATAAAAACCTTGCCTTGTTTTGTCCA
Organism: Ypsolopha scabrella; assembly: GCA_910592155.1. Taxonomy (NCBI): domain Eukaryota; kingdom Metazoa; phylum Arthropoda; class Insecta; order Lepidoptera; family Ypsolophidae; genus Ypsolopha; species Ypsolopha scabrella. The sequence continues at coordinate 15,498,503 of OU342987.1, forward strand.
TACATATTTGTAGCCGAGTTGCTTTCTTGCAAGTCTAGCAGCTGCGTGAAGAGCCTTGTTGCTCGGCGTTAAGTGTTCCACGACGTATATTGGTTTTTGGTCTCCTCCGATACCCAAGTGTGAGGAATTAAGTTTGTCCTTGGGTTTGCTACGATTGTATTTCATAGAGGAAGCCAAGAAATCGTCCTTAAGCCGAGAGTTGGCAAACTGCACTACAATTGAGCGGGGTCGGCTTGAAGAGGCATTAGCCTTGGCAATACGGGTGCAATGATGTATATCAGATTCAGTGACTCTGCTGGAAATCACTTTGCTTAGTTGCGTGACTAATGTGTACAGATTTTCGTTGTTAAATTCTGGAACGCACTGGATTTCGATGTTATTAGAACGAGCATGCTGTTCAGTTTGGTTAAGACGATTAATTAAACAATTGACATTAATTATTAATTAGACAATTGGCTAAACGGTACCCCAGCGGCATCTTGAATAACTCTGAAACCTCTGGACGCACTAATTTTGTTTTTGGGGCACAATACCTAGCTACCTAAGTAGCTAGTTTTTATTTAGCTACGACCGCAGGAAAAAACACATGCCGCTGAGGTAACGTTACTCCAGCGGAATCTATTTTTCGTGAATATCTTTGGATCTGCTGGAAGCACAATTTTTTTATTTCGGGCGTAATTACACGAGATGAGGCTCTAATTATCTGTCAAGCTGAAATACTGAAAAGCGTTTACATGCCGCCGGCGTAACGCACACATGATAAGCGCGCGCGACGCGTTTGATATCCTTCCATCCCCTCACTCCTTGGATCACAGATAATTAATTAAGGTTCCAGAAGTGTGCGAAACGCGTTAAAGGTAGCCACTGATAGTTATTGGATTACTAATTTTACAGAATACCTACCTGTTCTATTCATTAAAATTTAAATAAAATTGACAACCAAGGGTGGTCTCCATAAAAAAATCCTCAAAAAAGGAAGTTTTGAACATTATCATGACCCCTCCCCTCCCTTATCTTGGAAACTAGAAAACCGAAAAATTTATAAAAAGTCATGGTAATAGGTGAAGATTGATTATGTAAAGATTACAGGAAAAATACCAGGGTCAAGGTATTATTATAGTTCCTCACTCAAAAGGGTGTCAAATTGTTTGGCAGGTGCAAGAACTTAAGCGCATTGTTTTTTGCCGCCTATGGGGTGGGTGGTTGGAGGGTAAAATTAACAGATATTTAAATATTTTCGTTGGGTGTGAGCAAAGCGTAGCCTTTATACCAAATTTCATATTTCTAGGACTTTTGGAAGTTGGGAATATATTTTTTTAATAATACAGAACCGGACTCCCCTTAAGAGGGTTTGCAGAGTAAAAATATAAACACAAAAAAAAACGTTATAGCAAGCCTTAAGATATGTCTGTTCATCTGTGGTATCAAGAAAGAGAAGAGAATTATGCGACAAAATTAAATTCACCCAAATTTCAAAAAGACTTGCAATGCATAGGATTCGTTTTCGGATCCCAAGATCGAGGACTTCCAATATTCTACATAACCCACCGCTATATGACCGATAACACTTGAACATTTCAGGTGAAGAAGCACGGTCGCTCGGTGACGCTGTTCGACGACCTTGCGTTCCGCGAGCTCATCGACCTGATCCCGATGACGCAGAGCGAGAAGCAGACCCTCACCTCTCAGTACATCCAGAGGCTGCTCGACGACGACCAACTTGCCGATGTATGTATATATAACACTTGAATACTCCAGGTGAAGAAGCACGGTCGCTCGGTGACGCTGTTCGACGACCTTGCGTTCCGCGAGCTCATAGACCTGATCCCGATGACGCAGAGCGAGAAGCAGACCCTCACCTCTCAGTACATCCAGAGGCTGCTCGACGACGACCAACTTGCCGATGTATGTATATATAACACTTGAATACTCCAGGTGAAGAAGCACGGTCGCTCGGTGATGCTGTTCGACGACCTTGCGTTCCGCGAGCTCATAGACCTGATCCCGATGACGCTGAGCGAGAAACAGACCCTCACCTCTCAGTACACTTGAATACTCATCGATCTCAATCTTATGACTGTCTTTAAAAGATAAGTTTTTTCCTAGGTAGATAAAGTTGCAAACCGTTTCTAAGATTTCATCTTCTAGTTGGATGTTTAGTTTTTTATCAGTATTTGTCATATCCTTAGTTTTCTTCTTGTTTATGTAAAGACCACTTCTGATTGATATCTAATAGCATTTCTTGTAATTGATCTTCTGTTTGGCCGAAAATGGCTATATCGTCTGCAAATCTGATGTTTGATAGATATTTGCCATTTATTACGATACCCTTGTCTTCCCAAGCTAACTGCTTAAATATGTGTTCCAAAACTGCATTAAAAAATTTTGGGGATAGACAGTCACCTTGCTTCATGCCTTTGCCAATTTTGAAGGCTGGTCCAGTTTGATCTAGTTTTATGCGGGCCCTACTATTTTCGTATATAGATTTTATAGTATCGATGTACTCTTGAGGGACGCTATCTTTTTGCAAGGCCCGCCATAGGTAACAATGTTCCACAGAATCGAAGCTCTTCGAGAAGTCGATAAATGCAATGAAAACCGGCTGTTTGTAAGTACTAACAAACTTTCTCAATCAGCTGTTGCATTAGATGAAGATGGTCACAGGTACTGAATCTTTGTCGAAACCCGCCCCGCTTGCTCGCTACTTTGCTGAGAATCTAAAATAGGGGCTAGTCGGCCTAGAAATGCTCAGTGGCCTAGAAGTGATTTGGCAAAGCACTTGTAAACATTACTGGTAAGTGTTATTGGCCTATAGTCGTCGATATTATATATGCTACCTTTTTTAAAGAGGAGTATAATTATAGATGACAGCCACTCCTCTGGTACTTTCTTGTTGTCTATAATTTCATTAAAAAGTTGTGTCAGTGGGCCTATTAGGTGTTCTTTCGCAATTTTAATTAATTCGCTTCTGATTCCATCTGGTCCAGCTGCTTTGTTGTTCTGTAGGCTATCGATTGCTTTTTCTATTTCTCTTTCTAACAAGTTAGGTACAAGAGACTTTTCACGAGATTTTGATTCCATAAGTTTTTGCGGTTCAGTTGATATATTGCTTGAGTAAAGGTTAGCATAGAACTTTGTTGCTTCTGATACGACCTGTTTCCTCTCAGTAATCTTTTTATATATATGTTTATTATCTTTCAAATATGGAATCCATTTTTTTCAGCGTTCAGGTGTCGTTCTAGTTTGACTACGGACGTATTTTTCTCCAGGAATCGCAAAATAGCATTATGTTGGTATACCCTCATGTCTCTTCTTATCATTTTCTTAGTAGATTTATTAAGTTTTTGAAGGTATATGTTCTGTTCATCTTTTCTGTTTGGAGTCGATGCTAGTATACTTCTCTCTCTTATTTTTGATTTGGTTTCCTCAGAAAGCTGAGCCTCTTTTTTTTGTATTGTATCGTAGATGTGTTTTTGCTGCCGATGTGATTTTTTCTGTAAAGATCTTGTAGCTTCCATTAGGCTTTGGTTGATTTTTGATATTTCATTATTGTAAAGTCTATTATTGCGTTCATTTGAAAAATCAAACTTCATGTTTGTTGAGTGAATGTTGAGATTTTTAGAACGTTCTTTATGTAGTTTCATTTTGCATCTTAAAATTCTATGATCCGAATAAAAATTGAAGCTGCTGATGACATCGACGTCGTGGAAATGTTCAGATTTTCTTTCCAAAATAAAGTCTACTTCTGCCTTTGTTTTAGAGTCAGGTGAGAGCCAGGTCCATTTTCTTCCTTTTCTCTTCTTGAAAGAGGTATTTATAATAATTTATACTTGCGATTGTCGGCACTTGGTGAAACTTGGAAAACATCACTATGGGTAAATTCATATTTATATTTTCGTTTCGACATAATCATTGTGTACTTTTTTAACGGCTCGCCGTAATGTTTGTTTAATTTCCTGAATTTCTGTATCCCTTGAGAATGGTGTATTAACCGAAACCGGTCGGGATTAACGCGTAAACCTCAAAATTAAAAGGCAGTGAAACAAGTACAAGTGAATTTAATTGTGATGTGGGGTATTTATAATTTTGAAATTATGTTGACTGCAGAATTCTATTAGCCTTTGGCCATTATCATTTCTTATGTCGGATGGATATGTACCAATAATGTTGTGTTTGTATGATCTTCTCTCTCCTATTCTACTATTAAAATCTCCCATCACTACTAACCTTGGGTTTTTTGCGTTTGTAATAGTGTTGTCTAGAAGGTCATAGAAATTATCTTTACTTGCAGCATCTGATGTGTTTGTTGGAGCATAGATTTGTACTATATGTAGTATCTCTCTTTCATTTATTCTTAGCTGTAGTGTTGCTATTCTATCTGATACAGCATTGAAACTTATAATGTGATCTTTCCACTTTTTATGGATAGCAAATCCCACTCCATATAAACCTTTTGTTTCACCATAATAGTAGAAGATATAGTCTTCCAACTCTATAATTTCTTCGCCTACTCGTCGGACTTCTGACAGACCCAGTATGTCCCATATGACAGTTCTAAGTGCATCTTGTAGCTCTATGAGACGATCGTTTTTTAAGAGTGTTCTCACGTTTAAGGTTAATATATGTAAATAATCTTGTTTCTCATTTTCTTTGTTTGTACTTCTTGGTTGCATTGCGGTTTTAGTATTAGATGGGGGGTTATAGTCTATGTCTCCCACGGTGACAAGCCGGCTTGGGAGATTTTTAATTTTATTTTTTTTTTCAAACGTTTTGGCATTGTAGGTGGGAGTGCTATATTCATTTTTTTTCTGGGAGTCCTTTGCCTCTTCTGAATGCTAAGTTGTTTTATATTCCGTGTTCTTTTCATTGTCAAGAAGTTTGGAGCCACCTGGAGTAATGTTTGTGTTATTAGGCTTAAGGAACTGCGTTATACTTTGGGAAAAGTTACTTGAGTCGGCAGAAACCTTATTCTTCTTTTCTGGTGGGTTGTTTGTTTTATTAAAAGATCGGTTTTCAGGTAGTTTGCCATCTATTTTTGGAAATGTCATTTCGTAAGGCCTCCTGTTGCTGCTCAATGTTGTGTTTTCCTTATTTTGAGTGGATTTTGGGTCACCTTTCAATATTACAAGACGGTCATATTTTATAATGGCTCTATTTCCCTTCAAAGTTTCTTCTTTAAGTTTTTCTTGTAGTTCTTTACGGATTTTGAGAACCTTTGGTGGATAGTCTTCCTTAATATAAGAACCTGTCTCTCCTAGTTTATTTTTATTTTTCAAAATTCCATTTTTTTTGCCTAGTGTTGTTAAGCCGAAGCAGATGGGTCTTGGCTTTTCATTCATTTTTCCTAGTCTCCTTACAAATTCTATCTCGTTCTTCTCACATGGAATATTAAGGTAATAATATATATTGATAATACCTACAATAATATTTTCAAGATCAAAGTAGCTTTTTTCTTCCTCGGGTATGCCAAAAATTATTAGGTTTCTTTGCCTAACCTGCTTTTTATTAACATCTAAACGTTTCTCTTGCTCTTCAAAACCAACTTTTAAGGTGTCTAATTCACCTTGGAAATGTTCAAACTTTTGATCAATATTTGTGTTTATAGTTGATGTTATACTCTGTTCCGTTGTCTCTAATTTGGTTTCGGACTGTTACCTACAGTAAACACAGCTGGTGAAATGTGTGTGTTATGCGCCTCATTTTGTATGTCTCTTATAATAGCTTTTCGATGGGAACTGATTTATGGAATAAAAAATAGTTTTTGTCCTATTCTAGATCTTGAACTTTATTCGTACAAAGTTTCAGCCCAATCGGTTAAATTAGTAGAAGAAAAGAAAGGGAAAAAACGGCGTGAAAGGGTTACAAATCACTTTTCTACAGAAACTTGAAGCCACATTTTCATCCCATGGGAACTGACTTAGGGGATAAAAAGTAACCTGTCATATTCCAGGTCCAGAACTACATTCAAGCAAAATTTCAGCCCAATCGGTTCAGTAGCTACGGCGTGAAAGAGTAACAAACATCCATCAAAATTTTCGCATTTATAATATTAGTGGAATTTTTTCTCTATGTTTAAGGAAATAATGGACAAGACCACCGACGACGTTGCTGCTGCTGATGATGATGGCGATGATAATGACGACAACCCCCTGCAAGGTCAGTTCTGTTACTTTTGGTCACAAGTTCACAATTACCCCGATTAAACGGCCGTGCCTACTGAATAACAGCATACATAACTTTAAATCAATTAGAATGTTATAAAACACTTGTAAGTGGTATTTTTTAACGTTATAATGTTGTGCGTGCGAGAGAACTCATCGCTTTGTACAAACAGTCGTAAGTGTTTGTGGCGTCATGTCTAGGCTGATCATTGTAATTTTCAACGTGTTCTTTAACTAGTTATGTATGTCGGTACATCGTAGAATTGACCATATCATGCTCGGTCTAGGCATATTATGAATTCAGTTAAAACTATAGGGGTTCGCGCGGTCGCCTCGCTCCGCTGCGCTTTGCTCGGCTCCCCTTTATTTACATGTGAACCTGACAGGCTTCTCTTCTCCTCGCTTCGCTCGTCGTTGCTAGGTACTATTAGGTTTGGGAAAAACTCTTTTCGCAAATAGTATGTATGAACTTATAATAAAATCTCTTTGGTTATACCATTTGTATCTGGCTGGTTTTGGTATTATTAAAAAGTTTAATTTTTAAAAAAGATAGTTCCTAATTCATATTTGGTAAAATGTGTGATTTTCATTTGTTTTTCTTATTGTTAAGATGAGTGAATCTAATGAAGAAATTCGATACATTTTAAAATTTTACTACTAAAAAGGTAAAAATGCAACGCAAGCCGCGAAAAAAATTTGTGATGTTTATGGACCTAGTGCAGTGTCTCTGAGAGTAGCACAAATTAAATGTTACAGATAAAATGGATGCCATTTTTGAAAAAGTGGAGCAAGATCGGCATATCAGTAGTTACGATGTAGCTGAAGAACTGGGGATTAACCAAAAAACAGTTTTGGCGCATTTGAAAAAAGCTGGGTACACAAAAAAGCTCGATATTTGGGTGGCTCATGAGCTGACTGAAAGAAAATTAATGAACCGTGCACTCATTTGTGATTCTTTATTACGACGTAATGAAACCGAACCATTTTTGAAAAACCTGATAACTGGTGATGAAAAGTGGATCACGTACGACAAGAACGTGCGAAAAAGGTCGTGGTCAAAGGCTGGTCAGGCTTCACAGACTCTGGCGAAACCCGGGTTATCTCGCAACAAGGTAATGCTGTGTGTATGGTGGGATTGGAAGGGCATTATTCATTATGAGCTGTTACCGCCAAGCAGGACCATCGATTCTGAACTCTACTGCGAACAACTGATGAGAATAAAGCAAGAAGTTGAGAGAAAGCGGCCGGAATTAGTCAACAGAAGGGGTGTGGTTTATCATCATAATAACGCTAGACCTCACGCATCTTTAGCCACTCAGCAAAAATTAAGAGAGTTTGGCTGGGACGTATTAATGTATCCGCCGTATAGTCCTGACCTTGCACCTTCAGATTTCCACTTGTTTCGGTCTCTTCAGAATTCTATAGGCAGTGTCAGGTTAACATCACGAGAAGACTGCCAAAACCACTTGTCGCGGTTTTTTGATCAGAAGCCCCAGAATGTCTATAGCAATGGGATCATGTCCCTACCCACAAGATGGCATTAAGTTATCGAACAAAATGGCACCTACATACTTTAGTTAAATGTAAATAAACTTTATTAAAAAATGTTTTGAATTTTCATATACTCGTAAAATGCGAAGAAACTTTTTCCCCAACCTATTATTTTGGCTTTTTGTTAAAACACTTTTTATTTAATACTTTATGATGTGCCCAATTCTACAATAGGCCAACGACATGTATACACATAAGCCCGTATGATTTCACTTTTTTGAAATGGGTTACACACTCTAAATTATAAAACCTTGTAAAAATTTCGATAAACTCGAGTCAAAATTTTCAAACTGAAAACCGACAAATTCTATGCAGAGCGTCAATAGGCCTATAGTTTGAGACTAAGACTAAAGTCATAGAAATCGGTGAAATACTTAGAAAATGGCAACTCTGGAATCCATGAAGCATTATTTTCGAGATTCGGTATGGTTTCACGACTATTTTGTGCAGGCCCGAACTTAAGAACCCAGAGCCCCTAGGCACTTGAAATTTGGAGCCCCCATCACAAAGCAATTTTAGAAATTTTGCATATTAAATGCACTCGTACAGAAAATATAATTTTAACCGACTTAATTTATCCCACTAATATTATAAATGCGAAAGTTTGGATGTATGGATGGATGTTTGTTACTCTTTCACGCCGTAACTACTGAACCGATTGGGCTGAAATTTTGCATGAATGTAGTTCTAGACCCGGAATGGGACATAGGCTACTTTTTATCCCATAAATCAGTTCCCATGGAAAAGCTATATAAGAGAATACAAAATGGGAAACACAGAGGCGCATAACACACACATTTCACCAGCTATGTTTACTGTAGGTAACAGTCCGAAAAATATTGACTGATTTTATAGGAGTACACAAAAACTAATTCAACGCGGGTGAAACAGCGGGCAAAGGCTAGTTAAAAATAAACACAGAAATAATGCAGTCTATGCTATGTTATGAACTTATGACTTATTATTGTTATACGCGGCGTATAATATGCTCGTATTATTTTATAACTTTTAGAATCATATTTGAAAATATGTGTACCATTTTTTTCTATATCTTTATTTCCTCCTGACGGGCAGGCAAGCTATACCTAGTCGGGTTAGCTGGGTAGGTAGGGCCCCTAATCTGGCTGGGCCCCGAGGCCCGGGCCTTGTGGGCCTAGGCGTAAATCCGGCTGGTTTCATGACTATTTTTTGCAATTGAAACCAAGTCTGTATATCGAGCCGTTTATGGCGTGACCTTCACACCATAATCCTCACCAACCTATAGCTAAAACTTCGGTCCCTTGAAGCTGTGAAAAAATCAAACTAAGTTAACTTAAAAAAAGACACGGCCGTTTATGCCGCAAAAAACGTATATTTCGACACTCTCAAGGGAATCAAAATTTATAGGGTATTTCCCGTTGACCTAGAACTATGTAATTTGGCAAGTAATAAAACAATAATAAAACAATCTTCGAGGTTAAGCAACGGTATGCGCTGTCATAATTGTACGGGTGACCAAATCTTTTTGCACATTTTTTTGAACTTTTACTAATTTGTACGGAAACCTCGGTGGGCGAGTTCGACTCGCACTTGACCGTTTTTTTTACCTAGTGTTGACTATTTATGACAAATTTTTGGCATTGTGAAAGATTTTCATGAAGTTTTCAGAAGTGAGGATTATGGCGTGAAGGACACGCTATTTCGCCAAAAAGCGGAATAATTTAGATTGTTCGCGTAATGGGTCGGCCTATATGCCTTAATTCGGTTTTTCAAGAAAAAGCTGTTAACATATTATAATTATACAAAACCTACGGTGAATGTTCATGGAGAGGTGATCAATTGTTCTCATTTGCTTCACTTCAAGATACCAGTCCTGTTGCACTCGTTATAAATTAGTTTAGTTAATAAACCAATGTCCTTTCATACCAAAACAAAATTCATTCCTAAACAGCATGGGCTCAACACGAGAGCAACTGCTCAGGGTAAATATGAAACAGTAAAAGTGAATAACTACTTTGGCGGCAGATTGCTTAAACGCAAAATTCCAATGTTATATAATGAAATGCCTGTTCGTATAAGATCTGAAGAAAATAAAAATAAAATTGCAAAATTATATAAAACTTACCTTCTCCAAAAGGGACTATTGAACTTGCAAAGCTCACTTGATTTTTCGGTAAGTTTAATATTATAAAATCCTTCTGATAAATCAAGTACCGAGAAGATACTTTTATTACACAAACTAGGTATTATTTCATCTAAAGTTGGTATTAAATGATACTCTCTTAATAGAACATTATTAAGGTCTTTAGGATCTAGACATATTCTTAATGAGCCATCTTTTTTTTCTCTTATTACCAGATTACTCACAAAATTCTTAGGATGTTCAACCTTCGAAATGATTTGTTGGTCCACCAACGACCCCAGCTTGTCTGCAGATCATCGGAGATGTCCAGAGAACATAGCAAGGTGTTAGCCAAGCAGCCCGTATCAATGGTGGACGCAGTTCAAGCTTGGGGACCTCAACATTCGTCACAGCAGAACAGGCAACGGGAAATTAAAGCTAAGTATAACTCTAATAGTGACGCTAAGAAACCTTGGTCCAACATATACCAGTGTAAAAAGTGTAATACTAGACATGGTCCTCGTAATTGTCCAGCTTACGGAGCAGTTTGCTCTCATTGCAATAAGCCGAATCATTTCAAAGTGGGTTGTAAGAACAAAAGGGGTATTCACGGCATTTCTGTTAATGAGCAGCAAAATAATGACAATAGTATTAGTGAGGATTTGTGACTGGTAAGAGTTTGTCACTCAATTAATAAAGAAAATAAAGATTGGGTAGAGGCATTAAAAATCGAAGGGAAATTGTTAGATTTAAAATGTGACACTGGAGCACAAGTAAATGTTTTATCCTTGCAAGATTTAAAAAATATTGTCGATGATGATAAAAAAATAAAATTGTCTGAGACAACAATAATTTTAGAAGCATTTGGGGGAACACAAATAATACCCGTTGGTAAAAAATCTTTAACAATCTATCATAATGAAGAAACTTTTAAAACTGAGTTCATAATAGTACAACAAAAAGTTCGACCAATTTTAGGTTTGAACTCTTTAATAGAATTAAAATTGCTTAGTAAACAAGTAAACATGGTAAAATGTTGTGATGATAAAAACTTAATTATTAATAAATACATCAAACTGTTTCAGGGTGTGGGTGAGTTTAAGGAGCCGTTGGAGCTTCGCACTCAGCCTAGAGCAGAGCCGGTGGTAAGGCCTCCACGGAGAGTTCCACATGCTATAAAGGCGCGGTTAGCAGACAAGCTGGGGTCGTTGGTGGACCAACAAATCATTTCGAAGGTTGAACATCCTAAGAATTTTGTGAGTAATCTGGTAATAAGAGAAAAAAAAGATGGCTCATTAAGAATATGTCTAGATCCTAAAGACCTTAATAATGTTCTATTAAGAGAGTATCATTTAATACCAACTTTAGATGAAATAATACCAAGTTTGTGTAATAAAAGTATCTTCTCGGTACTTGATTTATCAGAAGGATTTTATAATATTAAACTTACCGAAAAATCAAGTGAGCTTTGCACGTTCAATAGTCCCTTTGGATGTTATAAATTTAATAGGCTTCCCTTTGGTTTATCTGTAGAACCAGAAATTTTCCAAAAATATAATGAAAGAGCTTTCGCAGACATACCAGGTGTGGTTATTTACTGCGATGATTTATTGATTTGTGCAGATAATGAGGAAGAACATGATGCAATATTAACAAAGGTTTTTGAGAGAGCAAAAATATATAATGTTAAATTTAATCAAAGGAAGTTTCAATACAAAGTGAGTGAAGTAAAATATTTTGGTCATATATTCTCAAAGAAGGGAATGAGAATCGACCCGGAGAGAATTGAGGCGATAGGAAGTATAAAAAGCCCAACTAAGTTAAAAGAGTTGCAAATTTTTTTCGGAATGATTAATTATTTGCGCAGATTTGTACCTCAATTGAGTAATATTGCATCACCGTTACAGTTACTCTTAAAGAAAAATGTAGAATGGCTGTAAACTGATGTGCATGAAGCTGCATTTAATATGCTTAAAGAAAAAATAAGTCGAGCACCGGTTTTGCAAAATTTTGACCCTAAATTGTCTACTGCTCGCTCCAATGTGAGTTCCTTGACCTCTAGTAGTTTTTGTTGCATTCTTTGATCCCTTATTCCAACAACAATACGATCCCGCAACATTCTTTCAAGCTGTGTGTCAAACTTACAATTTGTAGCACGTTTCCTTATCTGTGTGTAAAAACTGTCAAAACTCTCGTCTTCTTCTTGTGATCTCTTGTTAAAAAGGAACGTGTTTATAACCTCATTACTTTTCGGCTGAAAATATCCTTCAAACGCTGCTATTACATCATCCAATTTAGGGTTTGCCTCATTGCCTTGTAATGTATTGATGTAAAGCTCTTGAGCCGCCTGACCGATGCAGTTGAGCAAAATGGATGCCTTTCTGACCTCCGATATCTGGGTCAGACCCGCCGCGGATATAAAGATCTTAAACGCCTGTATAAACCGCTGCCACTGAGGATAGAGATTATCTAATACTTCCAAATTTAAAGGTTCCGGCATCCGGTATTCAATTGCCCCTGCCATCTCGACACTCTCAATTTCCAACTTCTCAGGATTCTTATCTTTTGGAATGTTCTTACTTTCCTCCATAAGTAGGTTACACCGTCGGCTGCGCCATGTAGTGTTCTTCAATAATACACCATGGTGAGGGAACACAAATAATATTTATTATAAAGATGCATACATGATGTGTCTATCTCAGCTGTCAAACAGTGAAGTCCGCCTAGGGCCTTGTTACACAATTCATTTGCAAGCGTGGGTTAATCTTCGTCTGTACTAATGACATGAGTTTATGTTTCAGTGTTACACAGATCACTTTGTGAAGTCTGTACTTTGCGTTTAGTTCCAATATACAACACATGTAAACATAGATTAAAATAACATTGTTATTATTTATTGTTAATGTACCTACCTACTTATAACTTAGTGACTAACTAATTATAGAAAAAGAAGTGCGACTCCCTCCCCACAGACAAACCAAATTCCTACTTGGTTTTGTGGGATGTATTTAGATATAAGTTATCCTTGAAATAAATAAATAAAGGGTGTTTTTTTTAGAGGTATAGAACTTTGAAATGGAATAAAACAAAGATGATTTTTTTTATTGATATGAAATTTATTTTATTCGAAAGACAATCTTCTGGCATTATAATTTAAATATGACTTTAGGCATATATCCGCCACGGTTGGCTCGGACGTAGTCTAATCTGGAGGTCCAATTTTCGATGACTTTTTCCAACATTTGTGGCCGTATATCGGCAATAACTCGCCGAGTGTTGTTCTCCAAGTGGTCAATCGTTTCGGGCTTATCGGTGTAGACTTTTTTCGTTCATCAATTGAACAACCATGATGTGCAGGAGTTGTGGTTTCAACAAGACGGCGCAACATGTCACAGCTCGTGACACAATTAATTTATTGAAGGAAACGTTTGGTAACCGCATAGTTTCACGTTTCGGACCCGTGAATTGGCCTCCAAGATCGTGCGATTTAACGCCACTTAACTATTTTCTGTGGGGATATGTGAAGTCGCAAGTCTACGCCGATAAGCCCGAAACGATTGACCACTTGCAGGACAACATTCGGCGAGTTATTGCCGATATACGGCCACAAATGTTGGAAAAAGTCATCGAAAATTGGACCTCCAGATTAGACTACGTCCGAGCCAGCCGTGGCGAACATATGCCAGAAGTCATATTTAAATTATAATGCCAGAAGATTGTCTTTCGAATAAAATAAATTATATATCAATAAAAAAAATCATCTTTGTTTTATTCCATTTCAAAGTTCTATACCTCTAAAAAAACACACGTTATATTCATATTCATGTTCATACTTGCCGTACTGGTGAGCTGACAGCTTTTCTACAGCTAAGTATTAAGTTATACCTGAATGTATCGTTGATATCACTTCCAGCGATCAAAGGCGAAGTAGACCCGATACCGTGTACGTGTGGCAAGAATACTGACGAGAGTATGACGCGGCACACCGTGGAGTGTCCCGCCTCGAGCCAACAGACTTATTGGAACTTCTTCGAGGTAAACTTGTTAATTATATACATTGTCTACCATCGCGGAAAGTGCCATGACGTAAGTACAACAAATACCGGGTGACTTTTCGAACATCGTCCAGATTTTTTTTAAGCATTAGGTGTTATTCATGGAGGCCATTTTTGAAAAAAATAGGTGGGTAAAATTTTCACCTCAACATGTTTTTTTCCCAAAATTTTTCGTGCAGCATTGTCACTACACTAAGCTACGAACAGCGAACGGAAGGCGCGTAGCCGCGTAGCGCGTGCGGCGCATGGTGTCTACAAACGTAGCCGCGTAGTGCGCACGGTGCATGGTGTCTACAAACGTAGCCGCGTAGTGCGCACGGTGCATGGTGTCTACAAACGCAGCCGCGTAGTGCTACGGCGCATGGTGTCTACAAACGCAATTGTTTTTGGGATAACTTTGCATAGCCGTATCTTAATATTTTAGTACTGGGTGATACTTAAAGAAAAAACACGTATTTCATTATTTTCACTAAAGATTGAAATAAATAAATTTGGACGATGTTCAAAAAGTCATCCTGTATACAAATCGATGGATTTATGAGCAAAATGGTAAACCAAATTGTCAAACTCCTTTTTATAAAATTAACTTGTTTCTCTTTCAAGTTATTCACAAATTTATTGCAGAATATCCGAAAGAAGAATTAACGGATATCCGTTTCGTAAAACACGCACTATGCTTTTTGCGTTTATTGTCAATAATTTATCCACCTGTTTTCTTGTTCCAGGTATCCCTGGACAGCGCAACATGTCAGATATGTTATGAAATGTTAACGTGGACAGATATAACGACGCTCAAAGAACATCTAAAGCACCGGCATCCCTCCGTAGATTACGTCGATGATGTAATTAAATTTCTAATACTTAGTTTACTTATTATTTCTTGTTGATTGCTAAACAAGGCAGGACAACAGCTTTTATCAACTTATTAACCATTGATGGAACGAGCTTTTAGAACAAGTAAATGGGATCAAGGCGAAGAGGGAGCGAGTTCTGGGTGCCATATTCATTTCTCAAGATAAAATCTTTTGTTTCCGGACAGTATTTCTTAGGATTCTTTCCTTCACTGCTTTGTTAGCCTTTCTAGTACGAATACTACGTGGTCAGATCTTTTTCTGTCTCAAACAGAGCACGTTTCATTGTACCTATCATAGCTCGGTTTATCTGTGGCTCGGTACACGAACATTCGACTAATACCAAGCGGACGGAGAGTTTTCAAAACTGCATTTGGCCCCATGCCTACTTTGTGTAATGGTATCACGGAATGACAGATTCCAAATTCAAATGTGTTGTTATTGTATTTTTTTTCTTGTAAACAGTATTTGTGTATGTTCCAGGACGATGAGTTCCAGAAGGCCCAGCCCTCAGAGGACGAGTCAACGAATGACTTCGGCATGGAAGAGGTGTACTTGGACGAGACCATACTGGAGGGTGAGCAGACCGCCAGCGCCGCCAAGAGAAGGAGGAAGAGAGCCAAAGCGGCTCTGAACATCACCGGCCCCATCACCAGAGAGAACATTGCGCTCAGCTTGCAGCGGTTCAAGAGTCTAGACAGCTTCGGGCAGTACGTGGCCTCGCTGATGAAGTTGATACCCAAGGACAAGTGCATCAAGTTCCAGATTCAGATCGTGGAGCGTTTGTTGCAGGAGCAGGCCGCTGCGGGGTAGCAACTACGAACTGGGGGCAGGGTAGAGTACTACGGTTGGTCATCCGTCTATCCATCGGCCTGGTTCGTCCACTACTAGAGGACATTCTTGGCGGTCCTCCCGGAAGAAAGGCCCAACTGGGCAGGCGGGTTGGAGAGCGTGGTACTGAAAACCTTGCACCAGTGATGCCGCTGCCCGTCACCAGTCTGCTGATAAGCGCCGGCAAGTGGGGATGGATATGGCGTCGCCGGATGGTTAAATCAGCCTTCTAATTGGACGTCTAGGTCACACCCCCGACACGCCAACCAATCTGGCCCAGATAACTCCACACGCGTATAAGCGTGTCCGTACACAGTTGTGTGTGTGTGCGTGAGCTAGTCTAGGGCTGGCAGCAAGCGTGTGAGCGTCGTCGTCGACCGAGAGGGACAACTCATAAGTCAGCAACTTCTATGATTCTCTTACTAAATTTTAGCGTGGTTAATCCTTTGGTTACATCGTAGAATACAATATAAAGTCATGTTCAAATTTAATCAAACAAAAACATTTGAATTTTAAATGTTGCAATTTACTCAGCTTGAACTGTCGAACAAAAACATTCGATTTTTGAATTTCAACTCAATGTTGAAATTGTTTCCAACTGTTTGAGATAGGTAAAGGGTAATACAAAAATATTCGACAAAGAAGAAAATGCCTTTCCTTGGTTCATCGCAAGGAAATTAAAAAAATCTTGTTGTGATAAAAAAACACTTGTACTTTTCCACAGATAATATTTAATTCTACACTACCCAACCGGTTTCACTATATAAGCATCATCAGGGGCTTTTTAATTACATAATTTTATATATAATTATTTATTTAAACAATCTTTCTGTTGCTAGATGTCCGTGCAATAATCGTTTATTGCACGATGTCCGTGCAATAAACGATTATTGACGATTATTAACGATTAAACAATGTTTGATAAATTCCACCAAGTGCCGACAATCTCAACTATCAACTTCCTAAAAAAATCTTCGTTCTTTATTGGTTTCTCGGTTTTATAGACATCCATAAACACCAAAATAACGAACCATATTGATAAAAAAATATGTATCGTAAATAATAAAACAAAATACGCGCGCAACGAACGAGTGGTAGCCCAGTTCTGCTGGGATCTAGATTTACCCCTAACTTGCGGGGGAAAGTGGGGTACGATAAACTCGCGCGGGGGGGTGAGTGTCGCTTCTTTACGAAGTAATACTTTATATTCTCTGCCTAGGTCGTCATTTAAATGGCGGTATCCAATTGAATGGCTAGGCTGCTGGTTGTTTAAGATACCTCAACTTTTAATGTGTTGGCTGCCCGAAGACAAGCTAGACCAAAAGCAGCTGCGTTATTTAAATTTAGTTTATATTTCTGAAATGCAGCGCTAGCAGTCCTGAAACAAATATGGCGTCAATTGCTAATGATTTTTGTTAGAGAATCGTCTATATTTAAGTTAAATTACGTTTTGTTATGAAAATAAGAAGTACAATAAATTTTCATTATTGTTTAAGTCATCATCATATTTTCTCTTTAGGAAAAGTAGTTTTGATATAATTGTTTTTTAACCTAATCAAATGCAAATCAGGCCAGTAGTTTCAAATAAACTTGGCGAAAGGTTTTTTGTGTTTTCTTTTGTATGTGTTTGTAGAAGTTTTATTTACCATTTACAAGTGATTATCACATTAATTTACCTACTTTAGGAAGAAACTTTTTTCCTTTATACGATACTATACCTAACTGATTTTAAATGATTTATTTTTTTTGCTTGTATTGCAAGGATTTAGTTTTTACAGCGTGAAACCTAAAATTAAAGCCTTTAAAATCAGCTACAATGTTAAATCACAGTTGTATGTTACAGGACTGTATTGTACATTTTTTGTATATGTACTACACATATGTTTAAGAAGTTAATAAATATATTTTCTCTAAAAAAACAGTTAATGGCTTTAATTGTTCGTAAATTCCATTTTTATTAATATGGGTGATCATGGTCAATAGTTGTGAATTGAGCGGGCGTGTTGAAGGTTTTATAGCAATAACACCACTGGCAGCCTGCGGCCTAATTTATGATACTCTGACAGAGTGACTTTTTGTAGATGTCTGCTTACTGATTTTCTCCAAAGTCCATTGTTTACGTTATCTTAATAAATATACTTGATTATACTATATGGTGGTTATTGATTCTAAGTGCGCACTCTGCATTGGAGCTAGACTCCTTCATATTGTGAAATTTGCAAAAAGTGATATCCATCAGTTATACTGATCACTTATCTAGCCTACAGTATGATTTTGGTTATATAAATAAATGTTACCTTAAAATGAGTCTTTTCAAATTTCAAAATGGTGATGTAAATTGAGAAAAGTCCAAACCTTATTAGTAAATAATTCATTTCAAATATTTTGATTTTATTTATTTTCCTTTAACTTGTAATAATAATAAAAATTTATTAATTTTCGAAATATATTTTTATTATTATTACAAGTTAAAGGAAACTAATGGCTTTATATAGCTAAATTATATATATTTATTTTGATTTTATTTATTGGAATGTCTTGATGGAAAATTTCCACAATAATAATGCTAAAGGAGAATACCTGTTCCGCTTCGTTTATTTATGATTTTTCAGCTAGTTTATCCCTATAAGGACTTTAAGGACATCTTCAGGCTATTATAACTGAATTTACACAAAATTACGTTTCAGTGTTTATGTTACTGTGGCTGTCCGAAATGAGGATCATTCACGTCTTGAACCAAGTATGCAGTTTTATAGAGAAATCAACAACAATATATTCTGTGAAAAAAATATCGAAATCGGATAAGAAATGACAAAGTTACCGCGATTTTAGTGCACAGTTTCCAAAAACTGCGCATACGCTTGACACGTCATAGGTTCCGATGACCCCGCGCGCTTGGTTGTCACGCACACAGCTTTTCAGTCTGCCTCAGTGAAATGATGTATGCGCGTGTTGTTTTAACGTTATCTAGGTGATATTGACACCTGTTCTCGTCTAGCAAATATTAGATTTAGAGCTGCCATAACCTAAATTTTTTCATTAAGAAATAGACTTTAACGCACATGGATAAAAGTTAAATGAGCTTGTATTATTTTAGGTTTTTCAACTCTTTTTAAGGTTTGCTACACGAGAATAGGTCACAATGTCGTCATATAAATATTGTATTGTGCGAAAATGCAAGAATACGACTGACTGCAACCAAAAAAATCATTTTTCGTGTTCCACACGACGAAAAAGTTAGAAAGATATGGTTTAACGTTATGTCTATTAACTAGTTAAAACGGGTTCTACGAGTAAGAACTAGTTTTAACTGATATTCAATTTTGAGCAAAGGCATTTAGTGAAAACTAGCTCTAACTACTGTCTAACTAGGGAAAACGCGTTCTATCTAAAAACTGGTTTTAACCGTAACTCTGTCTGTAACAGTGACAAAAAACGATAAACATTAATGTTTTGTATCAATTTATGTGTAAAAGTAATAGACATCTTATAATATTATTAAGTCGGTATAGCCTATCCATCTAAACGATTATTACCTAATTATCTGACTTAAAATAATTATTTATGATCAAGTTATTATAGGTACTCAATGAAAAGGACCTTCCAAGTTACGGAATATTATTTCAAACAACAAAATTACAAAATGTTCCTTTTGTTGAAAGACCTAAAGAAGCGGGTACATATCTCTGATATTTTTAGGGAAGCATAATCAACCAATTAAAAATTCATAGCATTAGACGTGACAATCAGCAAAAGTACGTTTTAATTTTATCCGATTATCGTGCCGGTGCCTCTTATAATAGAAATGGCATCAAAAACAAAACTTGTAAAAAAAAACAAGTCTCGCAACTTACTAACTTAAAATCTTTTATGTTTTAAATAAATAGATTGACTTGGCCATCGCATGAAAACACAATGCATCTCACAAGTAATACATATTACATTAAATTAGATTATTTAGTGCGATTGCCAAGTCAATCTATTTATTTAAAGCATAAAAGATTTTTAATATTGATACGGTCACTATAACGCACATCCGGTGCAAGATTGTCTTTGCGGTTTTGGCGCAATTTAGCGAGTAACTGGAGAGACAACGTCTAAGGGTCAGTTGTACCTCGCGCTCTCGGATGTACATGTGACGTTCTTGCACCGGATGTGCGATAAGATGTCATGTTAGCTAAATAATTATGTAATAACTTAAAACAGAAGGTCCCATATGTAGGGACTGAAAAAATAACCGACTTGGATTTACATGGATCCCACAACATTTTACGGTAGAAGAACTAAGTTGCGAGACCTGTTTTTTTTTTACAAGTTTTGTTTTTGATGGAATTTAATTTCTTTTTGTATATAGCCCTCCTTTTTTTCCTTTCCGGTACCTTCTACTTACAACTGTTTTACAAAGCATTTATGCAGTTGGTGTATCTACAGCACTGGATCGAAACATTTGTTCGCTTATGGCCAACTTAGCAAACCGTCCACTATTTTTCACGACTTCGTAATCGGTACACTTCGCAATCAGTCAACTTCTTGATCGGTCAACTTAGCAACTAGTCATCCTCGCAATCGGTTCTCTTAGCGTTCGGTCAAAATTAAAGATTGCAACATTTTCTTTTAAGTCGAACATAATTACCTACCTCTTTCGTCATTTTACTATAGATACTGGCCACTTTAGATTAGATGCATACTCACTCTTTGCAGTTTAACTGATTATGAGTAAATATGACATTGTCAAGTTCCGCAGTCAAATTGCAAAATATTTTATTTCCTTGATTTGTATTCCAAATTTGAAACTTCTATGTCTGCTGGAAGTGCTTCAGAGCATGGCCCAAGAAAACAAGGCCTACTCATAAGGTTTGCATTCCCAAATTTACCCTTATTTCAATTTGAACACCGAAAACAGGATAGTGTTATGTATATTTGCATGAGTGTGAAAGAGTGCTCGTGTGGCTACACTGAGATCATTAAATATTTAGAACGTGCTTCGCGCAACAAGACGTCATTTTTATGAGCTTGTGTTGTACACACACATACACCCGTACACAGTGATTGGCTGATTTCCAAAGTAAATACATGATGACGTCGTCTAATGCTCTCGAAGAGCATACCTTGGTTTTTTTGTTACCATGCCTCAGAGTTTTAATGATCGGTCAGTCACTCAGTCAGTGAGTGACAAAACTGAGAAACTTTGACTAGTTACAATTCTTAAACTACTGGTTCAAATTGAATGAAATTTGAAATATACCGTGTTTATACAATGCCTGCTTGGTTACTGAAAATTCAGGCTTCTAGTTTTATCCACAACGAAGTTATAGGGGAGTCGAAAATGGCCTGAACTGTTTCGAGAAAAGGATGGTACGGCCGTGGTGCCGCTTCTTAGCTCGACTTGGCGTGGGTACCAGTGGGTACTGCCGTGCCCCCAGATTAAAACAGGAAGCCAGCCGCTAACGGCTACGTAGAGTGCGTTCCCAGTCACGACATAATCAATTACATCCCGTCTATCGTCATTCCGAATCACTGATGGACGTGCGGTGTGAGTATTTTGATGGTACTTTTAGTGCTGTCAGCGCCATTCGGAACCCGGCCTTAGTCACTTTCTTTTTGACACTTGCCGCGCCGTGCGTGGATAAAAATTGTTGGAAGTGACTAAAGGACCGCAGTGGTTACCTTAGTTTTTGTAGCGGCCACCTTACTTTTAATTTTATTCGACCGTAAGTCACGTGACTTGCTTCGCTGATATAGAGTCAACACTACAACTGCAGTCCAATGTATTAAACTTATCATTTTGGTTCATATTCCAAAGATAATAAAGACTTTGACACATGAGGCCTAGGCTCGATCTCCAGTAGGGCTATACACAAATGAGTTTTTTGGAATTTATGTGCATAGTAAAGCCAACACTTTTTTGCAATATTTTGACAACACTAAAATTAAAGCGTTCAGAATCAGTTTAGTATTTGCTAATACTTTATCATTTGCTGAAAGGTGGGAAACATCGTGTGGAAACCTGCATGCCCTGAAAAGTGTGTATTTGAGCCCATAGTACGTTGATATGGCTCACCACCAGTCACGTTGTGACGTAATATTATTTACATTACTTCGGGGTTGAAACTCCCTTCCACCTTGTTTACAAACATAGGAAATGGTGTAGTATTTTAACTATGGATTCATTGACCTCTCGTATGTATGGAACTGCTCAGCGTGTGTGAGTATGTGCATTTCTTCCAGGAGGACCGCCAAGATTGGCGAAATCCTGGAAAGGCCTATGTCAAGCAGTGGACGAAACAGGCTGATGGATGGATGGATTCTAGGTTTTTAATTTTACGGGACTCGGGACACATATGTTTCATTTTTTCAGTCTATCAGCTATCGTGTTTTCACAACTGAACACAATGTTTGATATCATAGTCTCTTATAAATTGGTTCAAAAGTTCCAACGAAGAGAATTCTGGATAATTCTCACTCATTTTAATTCACAAATAAACACTAAACACCAAACAAACAGAGGTTATGTTTTTGTTGTGGTAGGTATCGTATCATCAAGTTGCTTACTGACTGAAACTGCTAGTAAAATACATTGCAAATTGAATTTTAATAGTTTACTCTAAGGAAAATATTCTAACAGCTAAATAATGACTTACGGTTCAATAATTTACAAAATTAAAGGACCGCTGCCCTTTCCGAGCTGTACATTGTAAATTGAACTTTATTATTACTTTATTCTAAGAAAGTTATTCTAACAGCTGCGAAATGACTTACAGTTCAATAATTATAAAAATCAAAAGGCCTGTTGTGGTCCTTTAGTCACTTCCAATTTCCAATACTTCCAAAATTGTTTGTATTTGTTTGATAACAAAAGTTGTAGGTGTTAAATATTTTATTTTCGTGATATACGGCTATCCAATAATGGAAGGAAAAAAGTTGTGAGTGTTGTTACCTCAATGTACATTCCTGCTACTTTTCGTGTTAAAAACGTTATACTAAGACGATTTCGTAATCTTGGTGTAAAGAGCCTCATTTTACTTACGTTATCTTAACAGAACCAGAAGCACGAATGCTCAACTAAGAAAGCTCATCGCATACATGAGCCATAACCCACAATTCGCAAACAGCGCCGGCGAGTTCAGCGGGCCCTTGGGTTCCAGGAAAAGGAAAGCCCAGTGGAGGATATTAAAAGACAGTTTAAAGGACCTGGGACCTGATAAGTCCATCTTAAAGTGGAAGCAGGTACCTCTCTGACACTACTTTAGGGGTTACTGGTTTTTAATCTTGAGAAATTTATGTTGATAATGCTTTTCTAGTTAAAATGTCAAATTAGGTTATGTTTCACTGGTAAAAATATAAACTTCTTATGCCTTCGTAGAGGCCTCAGGGGGCAGGGGAGAGGAATGGTGTGAAATTTTTTTGTACATTTTATCTTCCACCCAGAAACCCTTTATCCAGAAGAGAGTTGGTTGCCTAGGTTAGAAGGTTAGGTATTGCGAGTCATGGAACATAGTGGAGCGGCCTAGCATAACCCTTGTGATTATTTTTTTATGACCACCCAGAAAATCTTATCGCAGAAGTGATTGTGCCCTTATCAGCACTCTGACCTCTGATTTGATGTAAATTACCTGAATATTGAATATAATAACATTTTAATTTCCTAAATGTTTTTCTTTTCAAGATGCTTCCTTAAATTTCGCAATTTCAAAAATACACTAGAAATTTCCAATTTACCCAAAAAAATATAAACACCTATAGGTAATATTTAAAGTTCCATACCAAAAGTTTAACCCTCTTTAGTTTAGTTATGGGTACTACATAGTATAACCCGTGTGGGTAAAGAAAACATCTATAAATGGCGACCGGTCTCATACTATCTCGCTCACATCGTCGCTCTGTCTATACTCGCACAGCATGGTACAACATACAAAAAAATAATCAGTTTGGATTAGCATTCACTCTGTCTCGACCTATGTACAAAAAAAAATAGTTTGGATTAGCATTCACACTGTCTTTGCCTGTAGGCGAAACGCCAAGATATGTTTTAAATTCTTTGTTGCATACAGAAAAACAAGTACAGAATAAAGTTAAATAAATAAATGTTCTCGGGATAATGTTAACTATTTAAAAGTTTATTTAATAAAATAAACAGTTGCTAGCAGCACTCTATATACTTCCTAAAATATATTTAAAATTAATAAATGAAATATTGTTTGGCTGCCGCTTGACTTCTTTTGCTGATGCTACTCTAAGTACCAGTCGCCATTTATATCTTGTTTCTTTAACCGCACGGGTTATACTTATTGTAATTTCGATTTTATTCAAATTTCACTACTTGCAGACGTGGAGAGACTTGAAGCGCAAGGCAAGGAATGCAAATGCTGAGGCATCTTCTGTGCCTAGCATCACACAACCAGCAGTCCCCATGATATCTGAAATGCATAATCTTATATTAAAAACAATTGGCCGTAAGTGTTCAACTGGGATTGGCCCAAATGGGTCTGCCATTGGCCCAAAAGGGTCCGGAATTGGCCCAAAAGGGTCTGGGATTGGCCCAATTGGGCCTGGGATTGTCCCAAAAGAGTCTGGAAATGCCAAAAGAGTAAGTACTTTCTTACATACATAACACTTCATGATAGTAAAACATTGTACACTCAGAATACCAAAGTATATATTTCATAAAGATACATTAATTTTAGTAGAGTTTGTTAGCTCTAATGGTTAAGTTTTCAAACTCAAACTCAAACTCAAAATATTTATTGCAACTAAGTGTACACAGATGTTACAATTTTATAAGAACTTAATAACTTAGCTACCCTTATCAGGTACAGCAACACTACTAATACTATATATTATTACACAATTCTTTTTCACTGCTCTAATATTTCACAGTGTCTTAATATCTAATAATCATTTACAAAATGTTTGCATAAACAGTAATACTTAAAAGGTAAGAGATCAGAAAGCCATATCACATTATTTTTCATCAGACAGAAAACTTTCTACTGTGTAGAAGCACTCTTCTACTAAATATTGCTTCAATGTTTTTATAAACGCGGATTCATTTTGTGTGGTCTTTATAGTAGTTGGTAATTTATTAAATATTTTAACTGCCATATAATAGGGACTACAATTTAACATTTTTATTCGCGACGGGGGCAAATATAATTTATCTTTGTGCCGGGTATTAATTGAATGCGTATCTTTAATTTGTGGAAATAGGTTCTTGTTCTTAAAAACAAATATACATATATAAAAAATATATATACAAGGTAATGTTAATAATTGAAATTTTTTGATAAATAATTTGCAGCTCTCGGTTTCTTTTATGTGAGCGAGCGTATGCACACAACGTTTTTGTTTTATAAACAATTGTTTCGCATCTACACTATCACCCCACAGCATTATGCCATAACGGAGCCACGAATAGGCATAGGCATAGTATGCTGATAGTGAAGTTTGCGTGTTTGTACTATGTTCTATTTCACTCAGTGCAAAAGTAAACTTCGATAGTTTTGATTTTATTTTCTCAATATGACTCTTAAAGTTTAAGTGGGTATCAAGATTTATTCCTAATAGGTTGAAGGTGTTTACAGTCTCTATTTTATTGTTATCAAATTCTAGATTAATTTGTAGCGGGGGCTTTTGATAAGGCCTGAAATGCATCATTTTGGTTTTTTCAAGTTAATATTTAAATTATGTTCATTTAGCCATGTCTTTACTGTTGTTAAAGTGTCTTTTGGAATGTTGGTAGCAGATTTACTATTTTCACATTTTATTAGTAATGAGATATCATCTGCAAAAAGTACGCTTGTAATTTCCGTATTCAATGTAAATCTTATGCTCTCAAAGCTCAGATTTTATGGTTTTGACATTGAGACTGTTCAATGGTTTAACAGTTATCTTGGTGACCGTCAACAGCAAGTGGTGTTGTCAAGAGAGGATGGTAGCAGTTTAAGGTCTCAAATGAGTACTGTAGATCGTGGTGTACCACAAGGTTCTATACTTGGGCCTCTGCTTTTTATTTTGTATAGTAGAGATATAATGAAAACATTCAAAATTGCAAGTACCACTTATACGCAGACGACCTACAGTTGTACATCTGCTGTAATCCCACAGAAGCTAATCTTGCTGCGATGAAGCTTAATGACGATCTAAACCGTATCTCTTTATGGTGTTCAAGGAATTCTTTAGTTCTTAATCCATCCAAGTCCAAGTATATGGTTCTAGGATCTAAACACCAGATCGCGAGAATAACTTCTGCTAATCCTCCGGTTTGTACTATGAACCAACCGATGGAGTGTGTACGTGAGGCTAGGAATCTGGGGATTTTAATTGATGGTGAGCTACGCTTTGAAAGTCATGTGGCAGAGTTAACACGTAACTGCTTTTATCGACTAAAAGTCTTATACCGCATTTGTGACTTTCTTAGTGAAGAACTACGCATTAAGCTCTGTGAGTCTCTTGTTCTCTCTAAACTAAATTATTGTATAGCTGTTTACGGCCCTTGCCTCTACGCGAAGACCATGCGACTCATTCAGCGCGTGCAAAATGCGTGTGCTCGCTATTGCTTCCGTATCCCCTGGCGATCACACGTCACACCTTATATCAATGCCGCGAATATTTTAAGGGTAGAGGGTCGTCGTGAGCTGCATCTCGCTGCTTTACTGTTTGGTGTAGTAAAAACTGGTTCTCCCAAATATTTACATGACAAATTTACGTGGTCATCTACTGTTAGCAGATACAGCACCAGGATGAATCGTATATTGTTTCCAAAGCACAAAACCACTGCATTTAGGGGTAGTTTTAGGTACATGGCGTCAAAATGTTGGAATAACATTCCACCACCGCTACGTGACCTTAAGTGTAAGTATACTTTTAAAATTAAACTAAAAAAGTATCTCCTTGACTTACAAATGTCTTCGCCTGCCTAAAACTAGACGCTTCATCGCCATTTTAATAATTTTTGACCAACGAGTTTCTGACATTTATTTAGAGCTTACCTATTAATTGAATTTATTTATTTACAAATATTAGCACCTACATTATGTACTCGTATATGTATATCATATTTATTCTGCCATTCGTAATTATTATTTTCAAAATGTGCAAGAATACTCGCGCTGTTTTGTTTGTTCGTGCGTTACCTACGCGGGCTCGGACTGAAAATCAGCGCTGTCGGTCTTACTCTGTAAGACTACAGCATATGCTGAGTTCTAGCCTTTTTGTCTGCTTCGACACATGATTTCATTTAGCTTTAGTCACATTGTTTTATTCTTTTATGTTATTTCCTTGTGTTTGACTTTATAATTTGTTTTTATAATTTATTGTGTTGTGGTAGATAAATAAATGGATATTCTATTCTATTCTATTCTATTCAAAATTTTTGCTGGACCAAAGGTTGCCACTTGCCACAGATGTTTATTGGTTGGTTCGTTATTTGCTGGTTAATCCCGATTTTTGGAGGAAAATGTGGGGGTCTAATACGAGATGTGCAAAGCATCATCAAAAAAATTTGCATGTCTATGTTTGTTTATTTATCTATTACATCAAGCTGGGTGTAATTTTTGGTAAAATTAAAGATGTACTTAAAATTAATTTCTGGTGTAAAAATAAAATTGGTGATTTATTAAGGGGTAACTTTTTACCTCGGTACATAATGCACATCATAATATTGTTTTCCTTTTTATTTTAACTTTTTATTCTGAATTAAGGAAAACAATATTATGATGTGCATTTTGCACCGAGATCCTCCGTCACCACCTTAAGTACCTAGTCTTGAAAAATTACAAAATCTCAAAGAATGTCACAAAATCTCAAGTCACACTTTTTACTCGTAGTTACCGCAGATTTTAGAAAGCCTATTTCATGCAGATTAATAAAACTAAGTTTTACCGAATTTCTTTGCAAAAGACAAAAGAAATTACATTACAAAGCATACTTTTATTTCACCACTAAAATGTACGTGTTTATAAAGTTAGACATTAACAAATTTGGCCAAGTGCGAGTCGGACTCGCGCACAAAGGGTTCCGTACCACTCCGCAAACCTGTGCGGAACTCTAAAAACATGGTAAATGACAACAATATACATGCCAAAGCAACATCAAGGCTACAAAAAACAAGGCGCTAAAATAGTAGCGTCAGCGCCTGATAAAAAATTAGCACAGTTTGCCTACGAAACCCTATTTTTTTTTTTTTTTTCAAATATTTTAAACTTGTATGCATGCGTTACCGTCTTTTAGTTAGTTAGAGCCAAACCCAATAACGTTTAAAATAATGCAACTTTTTCGAGGGTTCTTGTATGGGGACCCTGATTTTTTAAAATATTTCATTATTGTCATTAGAGGCCGAAGTAACACCTATTCAGTAAAAATTACAACTTTCTATCTGTTACGGTTGAAGCTATAGACCCCTGTGACAGACAGACAGCAGAGACTAAGTAATAGAGTCCCGTTTGGCATCCTTCGGGTACGGAACCCTAAAAACGAACACATGAAACACACAACGACAATATCTCAGGCGGTTTCTGGCGGTGTGACTAGGGACGGCAGCGCTCCGCAGTACGCCCCGCCGCCGCCGCCCCTCGTCGCAAAGGCGCGGGAGTTGTTCTACTTTTCTGTTTTTACTATGCCCATACTCACACTCACTGGGCAGTAAACTTTTTTATTATTATAGAACTGTTTACAAAAAACATTTATACTATTTAGGACTCATTTTAATTTGTGCAGAAGCACAATTCAGTGAATTTTAAAAAAACAAACTATATTATTTTAAATCTTTTACTGGCATATACTTACATATATGTGCGCCAATATCTAACTAACCTCATCCATCCATCAGCCCGTGTGACATAGGCCTTTCCCAAATTTCGCCACTCATATCGGTCCTCCGTCCTCCTCATCCAGCCGCAACCCACAACGTCCTTCAGGTCGTCGGCCCAGCGGCCACGAGGTTGGCCTACGCTATGCTTTGTCGTACGTGGTCTCCACTCTAAAACTTTTTGGCCCCAACGGCCATCATGTCGGCGACAAATATGGCCTGCCCACTGCCACTTCAGCTTACTGATTCTGCGGGCTATGTCGGTTACTTTCGATCTCCGACGGATCTCCTCATTTCGGATTCTATCCATCAGAGATACCCCAAGCATAGCCCACTCCATAGCTTAAATTGGTGGATCAGGCCCTTTGTAAGAGACTACGTCTCAGCACCATACGTCATCACAGGAAGGACGCACTGGTTGTACATCTTAGCCTTTAAGCACTGCGGTATTGACTACGTAAATATGTGACGCTACTTTCCGAATGCTGCCCAACCCAAGCATATTCTTCAGTCAGTCTCGGCGTTGAAGTAGTTTTTATCCAGTTTTATAACTAGACCAAGATAAACATATTTTTGAGCAACTTCGATGCTGACATTGTCGACGGTTAGTGGCCCTTGGATGACGTGTTTTCGCGATTTCAAGGTTGGCCCCATAGCAAAAGTTGTATAAATGGACGAGTACCTACTATCACCAGTTTTCGTTAGCAAAATTCCTTAAATTTCACGTTGTATAACTCAAAGAGAAAAAATACTAGTCACTGGCAAATGTTTATATATTATAAGACCGTCGTATAAAATGTATTTTTAATTCTATAACATTTTCAAGAATGAAAATCAATTTTAATTTGTAGGTATTTAAGATCATGAACGAACAGATTGTCTATGATAAGATGTACAATTCCAACAAATTCATTAACGGAAAAGTATAACTACAAACCATAATGTAAGTTTATCCTTTTTACGAGACTATGTTAAATAATTTGATTGGTAACTTTGGTCAATATAGCTGGCAACTTGGAAACTTACTTAAATATTGCCAGTGGAAATATTGCCGATCGACAGTGTGAACATTGCCAGGCGTACATCAGTACCTATAACAATTCTATTGCAATAAACAGTAATGGATTAATCGATAAATAATAACCAGTACCTACGAGTAGTACATCACTTTCCATTACCTGCAACAATGAAGTATTGCAATATTTTGTTTTTGCATACCCATCAATAATTACGTAACTTGGTAGGCATTTAAACGTCAAAAGCGCCATCACTTCCATAGTTATTTAAGGTCCAGCAATTCGGGATGGATCACAGACATACAGACCAAACATTAATAATAAACGCGTAGAGTCGACTTGAAGCAATTTTAGCTCGGTGAGTTTACGGACTCTTTTAGATATAAATATTGCTTGTTTCCAAACAAAATAAATACGAGAGATTTGTGTAGGTATTAACAAATATGTTTCAAGCGTAAGCTAGCCAAAATAACCCATTTTTATACGTTTCTTCGTACCATGTAGCTTAAATGTCGCTTGGTTTTTGTATGGAAACTTGCCTATGTCTGTGGGATGGATATACCGCCATCACACGGTCCCAGGCTTGTCCACGGTCCTCTTACTCTCCCCCGAATAACTTCGGGAGGATTTGCGAGTAAGATGGTGGTACCTCCACAGTCGAGCCCGGCATCAGCTCTACTACCTATAACTTAACCTAACTAGTAGTTCGCCCCGAACTTTGAACTCTCGCTCGCCCGATTCGCGCTTGACCGATTTGGCTCATGTTCGAACTCCAAAGTTCTATTTGCCTTATTTACTCGCCTGCCAAATTTCATGACATTCCGATCAACGATACTCGAGTTATCGTCGAACAAACATTCATACATACAAACGCCGGATTGTTTCAGTAGACTCGGAGAACTCGCTTGCTTCGCTCGCTCGTTCAATAACATGTTACATAGTTTGTACCCACCTTTAGTTCTATGTTTGTTCAAAGCTTGCTTTGTTTATTCTTGTGCAGGAAGGGCAAAAATGTTTGAGATGGGTTGCTTGCTACGCATTAACTAACCACTAACCAACCATTCGGCGTCAAAAAAAATGCACCTCATAAAATGATTTTTTCATTCATTCCTTTTTGAAACCAATTGTGAGGGAATTATTAAGTATTAATTGAACGACCTTGAAATAAACGCTCGTTTCAGTTCCTAAACAAATATCCTTCGAGTGTGTGATGTTGAAATTTTTTTTTTTTTTTTTGTGAAATATCTATGTACAAAATAATAAAAAATATGAAAATAATAATAAATAAAATAATAGTCACCACTCACCACGAAGGATAAACATCCGGACCTTTAATAAAAAAAAACCGGTCAAGTGCAAGTCTGACTCGCATACCTAGGGTTCCGTAATTCAACAGTTTTGGGAACACTCCGGAAGAAGGTATTTAAAATCTTGCCCATAACTGTTTATATACTTAACTAAAAAAAGAATTGATTGTTCCATAAAAGAGAGACTCAAATATTTTTGTACTCGAAAATAATTGCGATTGTCGGCACTTGGTGAAATATCATCAACATCTTGTCATTTTGTTATAGTGAATTTCTCACCCGCTATATTTTTCCTGTAATTTTTACGTAATCCCAAATAACCATGATTTTTTTCATGTAAGGGGGGGGGGGGGGTCATCCATATTTTTGTGCTTTTTCAAAGATTTCTCGAAATCGGTGCCAGTAAATATAGTAAAAGTATATATTTTTATGATCAGCTCTTTAAGGCCTTACTCCTGGTGCACGATAATCTTACCGAGCAATTTTGAACTTCAGTGTGTTGTCAGAAAGTCTACATTAGAATGCTCGCTTCGCGCGATGGCGGCACGCTAAATCAGTGAATTTTAGAGGTTTTTCTGGATTTTACGAAAAAGTATTTCATGTAGGAGTTTTTCCACCTGACATCGGAAAATAAACCATGTTTTCTTGTTATAGCAGTAATTTCAGACATAAAGTTCAAGCCGTTTGGACATAAAACGAAATAATAACTTAAAAAGGCATCACTTTCAAAAATTTAATCTATTGAGCGAAATGTGTCCAATTAGGTAACCGACTTGACACCGGAAAGACAAAGGTCTGAAAAAGCACGTGTCCAAGTTTTACATTGATCAGATAAGTCGTTGACTCAGCGTATTAAAACAAAAACCGTCGAAAGACCCAATACAAGCCCTTAATATCTACAATTTGATACCCATATATTGTATTTTTAGGATTTTTTTTTTATTTTTCTCACTTTTGTATTGGAAATATTTTGAACAATATAAAAAAATATTTTTTTTTACTCCATATTGAGCAGGCGAGTGAATGCTATTTTTGTTGCAAACAAGTCTTTATCTTTATCGGTGCTAAAGTTATGAGGCTGTGACATGCGGACGGACAACGGAGTCTCACCATAAAGGTTCCTTTTACCTTTCAGGTACTACGGAACCCTAATAATAAAGTTGAAAAATATAAATTATGTGGGTAATTCGTCGTTACCGACGTAACATCATCTTCATGTTGCGTCAGTGACACAGTGAAACACTCTCATTTCCGGAACTAATGAACCGAAAAATATGAAAAAAATCATGGTAGTTTTGGATTACGTAAAGATAACAGGAAAAATATAGCGGGTGAGAAATTCACGATAGCAAAATGACAATTTTTTTTTATCTACGAGTTTTATTTCGCGTACGGTATAAAAATATTTGAGTCTCTCTTTTGTGGTACAATCGATTCTTTATGAATCATCTTATACAGTTATAGGCAAGATTTTAAATACCTTCTTCCTGACTGTTCCCAAAACTATCGAATTACGGAACCCTGAAAGGTATGCGAGTCTGACTCGCACTTTTTAAAATGAGAAAAACATTCTAAAATGAACACAGACATATCATTATTACTAAGTAGCAGACCAAACATAAAGATTAAATAGCGTGGCAAGTTTCCATATTTAGGCTTCATGGTACGAAGAAACGTATAAAAATGGGTTGTTTTGGCTGGCTTATGCTTGGAACATATTTGTTAATTCCTAAACTAATCTCTAGTATATTTTTTTTTTTAGTTTTTTTAGTAATCAAGCAATATTTATATTTAAAAGAGCCCGAAGTTCACTGAGGTAAAATTGCCACGCGTCGACTATGCATTTATTATTAATGTTAGGTCTGCTACTATATTATACGTCTGTGAAAAAGAATAGTAAATATCGAGCAAGGATGAATGAGGTAAAAGGGATAGGAGTACTGCCAATGAGGATACTATATTTTCTGGATTATTAAGATCCATTAAACTGTTAGCAAAATTAAAGAAAGATGATTCTGTGATTGTTGGTTAGCTACGAAGAGCAACGGTATTCAGTAAACATTGAAGTAGCGGATGAAAGTAATGGTACAACTCATTTTGTGCCCAAATTTGGTACACCAAGAAAAACGTTTTGAGAAAAATTAGAGGATCCCTAGTCCTTCAACGATAGAGGTGTTTACCTTCACTTCTGATACTAAGATGATTCAGTTCTTACAAATCCGAAACGTTACCTACCTACGTCAGTGACACGAATAGTGCTTTTTATATTTTTTTACTTGGATGGTACATTTGAGTTGTTTCAAAAGTGTGACTCGGTGTTATTTTTTATAAGTTTTCTATAAGTATCGAGTTCTTATTAAATTATTGGTGATTTCAGAGAAATTTGAATTTTATTTCACAGCCTAAATCTGATGTGTCTTTCATACTGCGTCAGTCACAACAACCGTACCTATTTATTTTCCGCACTTCACCGTACCGTAACCGTAATTT
Source organism: Ypsolopha scabrella (assembly GCA_910592155.1). Lineage (NCBI taxonomy): Eukaryota > Metazoa > Arthropoda > Insecta > Lepidoptera > Ypsolophidae > Ypsolopha > Ypsolopha scabrella. The sequence continues at coordinate 15,531,671 of OU342987.1, forward strand.
ATATTTGCACATGATATTATGATTTATGAAGTGTCAGTTTGGTTAAAATCTTATATTGTGACAGCATCAAAGGGGGTTTTGAAGAGGAGTGGGGGGCGTTTCCACCCCCCCCCCCCCCCCTAAAACACACTCCCAACCTTAGGAAATGAGTAGTGTTTTAGATATGATTTTTTTTCGACAATTAAGGTGAGTCCGGCCAAGTGCGCCATACTTTTTTCATAGATGAATTCAACGCAATATATCTTCCTCATATTGTGACTTGCACATGTAAATTTATAAAATTTAGAATATTTGGTAGGTATTTTGAGATTACAATGTCACGTTGATTCCGTGAATCTATTGATAAAGGAGATTGACCAAATACAATAGAGTTTGCATGTCACTATTAAGATTTTTGTGTCATAATGAAACATAGGTTAAATCTATGAAAAAATGACGACTCTTACACACAACAATTTTTTTATTGTATTCCTAAGCCGCCAGCCAGAGAAATGTTGATTTCAGTATACTCTGGATACTAGTCCTTTTTGGGCTATAGTAGACTGATCAGAATATGTATTGCCTAGTTAATGAAAAAAAAAAAAAACAAAATCCAAGAAGAAACGTTAAAGAAAAATTGGAACTGTTGAAAATCGGTAAAAATATCAGAGATTATTAGAAAATTAGTAAAAATCGTAGAAAAATCGCTCTATTTCGGTAGAACAGGCACCGTATCGGTAGAAATACCGACAAATCAGTAGGTTCGAAATTGTGACAGATATTGCTTGACCAAAACCAAACAAAATGTCGATATCGCGTTTCGTGTCATTTTCAAAAGTAAAAAAAACGCATTTCCTAGAAAAAAAATATGCAGGGTGATCGAGCTGGACCCCAAGAAAACCCCACATTCATATTTATCTCAAAATCTGCTATCACGTTAAGTGTAAGATCCAACCCCAAACTGGATTAATTACGAAAATATCGAAGCCCATAATCTGTTAAACCTTCATACGATACGATATCGTCACTATGAACAAAGTTCAATGCTGGTATCCCACGACATGAAATATTTTGAAATGATGAAAGAAAGAGCCACCTTTTTCATGACTGTACACAACCTGCCAGGTTTCACGAAGGTCGGCCGATTTTTTTAAGTTACATTTTGTCTTGCTTCTCACAGTGACTGTCATGCCATGCTGGTACTCGATGACTTAGGGTTACAGACTATATACCTACTCGTATTTGCACAAGACAAGAACACATAAGTCTGGATGCCCAACGTCAAACATATCACATTGTGTAACTTGGTTAATCGGTACAGTAAAAATAGTAGGTAAATACAGTTGACTATACGGCTGATAGGCAGATCTTGGAAAAAACCCAAAATCTTTAAGTTCGCTCCAAAGAAAAAAAATACAAAGTTACCCCTAAATTTCATGTTTTTTGAGTGTTAAAGGACCTTCCTTAAATCATAGCCATGAAATTTGTATTAAAATCAAGTTAACAAATGACATATTCGGCTCGTCTTAGAATATTTTAAAAATTGCTTCTAGAAGCAGAGTTATTAAATAGAATACGCAGATTTTTGTGGGCGCGTGTTTCTTGGTGGTCGTAACAGCCATGGCTGAGAGCGGGCTATTTTAAACGGCATGTAATTAAACAGACTACTTTTTAATAGCATTATTCGCCTCTGAAAATCTAAATTGCCATCTAAATTACTAAGTCAGGCACAATCAACGCGCGTCTGAATCATACTATCTTAGCCACTAGTTGTCTTCTATGTAAGCCCCTCTAAATATATTACATGCTAACTCAGCATGGTGGTTATTTTTTTGCATCTAAATTTGTAACTCGCATTCAAGCAGTTAACTTCTATAATAAACAAATACGGGTCGATAACTGTCGGTACATGAATCATATGGCGCTCTCTGATTGGTGCAAATGGCCGGTCGCTGTCATCTCGCGCACTCGCGCCAAATCGTGCCAAATCGTGCAGTGACTATTTTCACGACAAAAGAATATGATGTTTTATTTTTCATGCTCATCTCTATCTCTTCTCTATCTTCTCTATACATATAAAATACAACGCCTGTCTGTCTGTCTGTTCGTTCGCTTATAACTTGAGAACCAATCAATGGATTTTGATGCAGTTTTCACTGAAAGATAAAGCATTTCTTCGGGAAGGTTTAAAGCTATGTATCATCACGCTATGACAAAAGGGAGCAGCGCAATGAGAATTTTAGTGAGACATATGGAAGGTTCGCCGCCGTAGCATAGTCGATCGTCGCGGGTTCAAACCCCGACTGGTAAAATTTGATTTCACTTTTAATTTTTTATTCTTTTATTTTATTTTCAGAAAAAAAAATCCTTTTGTACAAAAAATATTAAAGCTGAAATTATATTTTTTGACTGAGCAAAGACCAATAACTAAAATGTTTTTATTTTCAAGTGCTTAGAAAACGCCATCTCTGGGAATGGAAGGTGGTTATGGGATCTCCTCAACGGATAACAGCAGACCCTTAGAGTTTGCGCTTATTCGATTGGTCTTTATTAGCACTTTGGTAAAACATGGTAACCATGGTCTGATGATGGGACTGGAAGGTGGGTACGGGATCTCCTCAACGGACAACAGCAGACCCTTCGAGTTTAGGCTTACTTTGTTGGTATTTATTAGCACTTTGGTAAAACATGGTGACCAGGGTCTGCTGATGGGACTGGAAGGTGGTTATGGGATCTCATCAAGGGATAACAGCAGACCCTTAGAGTTTGGGCTTATTCGATTGGTCTTTATTAGCGCTTTGGTAAAACATGGTTACCATGGTCTGATGATGGGACTGGAAGGTGGGTACGGGATCTCCTCAGCGGGCAACAGCAGACCCTTCGAGTTTAGGCTTATTTTGTTGGTATTTATTAGCACTTTGGTAAAACATGGTGACCAAGGTCTGTTGATGGGACTGGAAGGTGGGTATGGGTTCTCCTCAACGGACAACAGCAGACCCTTCAAGTTTGAGCTTAATTGATTAGTCTTTATTAGCACTTTGGTAAAACATTGTGACCAGGGTCTGCTGATGGGACTGGAAGGTGGGTACGGGATCTCCTCAACGGACAACAGCGGACCCTTCGAGTTTAGGCTTACTTTGTTGGTATTTATTAGCACTTTGGTAAAACATGGTGACCAGGGTCTGCTGATGGGACTGGAAGGTGGTTATGGGATCTCATCAAGGGATAACAGCAGACCCTTAGAGTTTGGGCTTATTCGATTGGTCTTTATTAGCGCTTTGGTAAAACATGGTTACCATGGTCTGATGATGGGACTGGAAGGTGGGTACGGGATCTCCTCAGCGGGCAACAGCAGACCCTTCGAGTTTAGGCTTATTTTGTTGGTATTTATTAGCACTTTGGTAAAACATGGTGACCAAGGTCTGTTGATGGGACTGGAAGGTGGGTATGGGTTCTCCTCAACGGACAACAGCAGACCCTTCAAGTTTGAGCTTAATTGATTAGTCTTTATTAGCACTTTGGTAAAACATTGTGACCAGGGTCTGCTGATGGGACTGGAAGGTGGGTACGGGATCTCCTCAACGGACAACAGCGGACCCTTCGAGTTTAGGCTTACTTTGTTGGTATTTATTAGCACTTTGGTAAAACATGGTGACCAGGGTCTGCTGATGGGACTGGAAGGTGGTTATGGGATCTCATCAAGGGATAACAGCAGACCCTTAGAGTTTGGGCTTATTCGATTGGTCTTTATTAGCGCTTTGGTAAAACATGGTTACCATGGTCTGATGATGGGACTGGAAGGTGGGTACGGGATCTCCTCAGCGGGCAACAGCAGACCCTTCGAGTTTAGGCTTATTTTGTTGGTATTTATTAGCACTTTGGTAAAACATGGTGACCAAGGTCTGTTGATGGGACTGGAAGGTGGGTATGGGTTCTCCTCAACGGACAACAGCAGACTCTTCAAGTTTGAGCTTAATTGATTAGTCTTTATTAGCACTTTGGTAAAACATTGTGACCAGGGTCTGCTGATGGGACTGGAAGGTGGGTACGGGATCTCCTAAACGGACAACAGCGGACCCTTTAAGTTTGGGCTTATTTGATTGGTATGTATTAGCACTTTGGTAAAACATGGTGACCGTTGCATACTGTCGTTCAAAAAATAATATTCTTTTGTTTTCCTTATTTTCACGAAAATCTCTTCGACGCGGGCGGAGCCGCGGGCAAAAGGTAGTGTAATATATATGATGTTGTCTATTGACGCTTCAATGATATTTTTATGGAGCTTGTGTTGACTTGAAGCTGCCAAACGAAAAATGGTGATAAGTTGTAAAATCCGTGGCTGAGTTAAATTAGGTGGCAGTGTATATGTCGCAGTAAAGTAGTTAAATCAGAGAGTTAGTTGAATCTCTAGACAGTTAATTAAATATCGACATTCAATCAAGCCGCTAAAGTTCCGTCAGACAAGTGAGTGAACGAAACGTTTAACGAGTTTCCTAAACGTTCCTAGGCGCATTTCAACTTTGGTAGGGTGACCTTTGTGAGGCGTCCCCGAGTAGGATACTAAATAGTCGCATAATGGATAGGTCGAAATGTATTTAAAAACACTAGGTTAGGTTAGGTTTGAACATTATGAAACAACTCAGAGCCGAGCGAAGCGGAGCGGAGCGAGGCGTCCCCGAGTAGGATACTAAATAGGTGCATAATGGATAGGTCAAAATGTATTTAAAAACAGTACGTTAGGTCAGGTTTGAACATTCTAAATGTAATCAGCTGTTGTCGTGACCGCCATCTTGTTTTACATTATTAATCAATCAACACGCTGGCTTTCGGTCAGACAGATAGTTAAACGTTTTCGACGCTGCTTTATTTAAATCAAAATGCTAGCGACTTGATTGAATGTCGATCTTTAATTAACTCTCTAGAGATTCAATTAACTCTCTGATTTAACTACTTTACTGCGACATATACATCAGAAGGACAAGTAAAAATAATTGTTGATCATTACTTGACGCTTTCTTTAAAAGATTTGGTTGGCATTGTAAAAAAGACGAATTAGTTTTTTAAAGGCTAACTCATTTTCCTGTTGCTTTGCTATAAAAAGAGAAGTTTGATCGGGTGGCCAAAAAAACATTTTGTGGCTAGACTTATAATTTCTATACTAAAAGGAAACGTCGTAGAGTTCAGTTCTGTCTGATTTGCTCTGAGTTGCTCAATCTGACCTTACATGCAGCCTTAACACAAGCAGCTGGTAAAACAGAATGGTAGGCTATCTTCACAGAAAGGTACCGCGCGCGAATAATAATGTTGCTTAAGCGTAAGCAGTACGCACGAACTACAGCACGCACACGACGGCTAGTCGGCTAATATTTAAGGTACCATCGGAGAAATGGCCGCAGACCTGCTTTTCACTCTTCATTACAATACAGGCGAAAAGTAGGCCCGCGGCCATTTCTTCCATGGTACGTATAGTCTGTCAAAAAAGTGTTGAAATGAAAATGAAACTTTAATGAACTTAATTGGACTTTAAACGCAAGTAGTATAATTTAGGTAATATATTTATGAAATAATAACGCAGTTATCTCGATGTAACAGATTTTGTACTTATTTGTTTGGTGTAACCAGGCGAAAGAATAATAGTTTCTTCAATTTTCATTTCAACACTTTTTTGACAGACTATAAGTGCGAGTAGAGCCGTGGTCCTATTTCCGCAAAGAACATTGATCATATAAGAGGAAACTAAAGAAATTATGAACATATAATATGATACATACGTATCCGTATGTATTGAATATATATTAGCTGCAAAACGAAAAGATATAGGGACAACCCTGCATGGTTTTGGGGTTCGAATCCACGTCAGAAAATTTTCTTTTTTATCGCAGTTAGAAACATGAACCAAAAATGTATACCTAAGTCAAAAATTGTGCGTCGACGAGCTAAGCGAAGCGTGTAAGGGTTACATGTGAATAAATCAAGGTTCAACAGAATTCACGATAAACGCAAAAATGCACCTAATTCTTTAATAAGTAGCTGTCTTTATTTTTGTGCAGGACATGGCAACCTCAGACATGGCTGTATGGGACGAGTTCCCTTTGCTTTCCCACATAGTGAAAGAAGGAAAAAAATTTTTGACGCTTGAGAGCGAAATGATTATTTATCTTTGCTTGAGACTAGTATGATCTGTGGCTTGAGAGTTGAAACTGCAATCATTCTTTATTTCTCTACATCTTTTTATTTCACTAAAGAGGATATTAATCCATAAAACTATTTTAATATTGTAAATCGTGTTGTAAATAATAAGTGTTTAAAAAACGTTCTTACAACATGTCTATCCCAATTAAAAAACGAAGTGTCGTCTGGAATCATTTTGACGAGATAGATCGACATAGAGCAAAGTGTATACATTGTACGACAGTGTTATCTGTACCAAGTGGAAACGTCGGTAATTTAGGGAGACACATGAAAACTAAACATCCCACGATATCACTTTTCACTGATAAGTATGTAAGTACTTACCTACCTACTTCAGAAGTATTAAGTCCTACATTCAAAGTGAAAAAAAATCAAGAGATGATAGAGTGTCCCTAATAGAACTGTCTGTGAATAGAACACATTCCAAAGAAAAAAAAAATTGCGCGAATTTTTTTTTTCACATTTTCATAGAAATTGAGTCAGCTTATTTAAACCACTTTGTTCCAGGGAAGTGAAAAAAATATTTGGCCTAAAAAAATTTTTTTTTTATTGTGGTCTGTTGACGAAACCCTAAAGTTATTTTCACTTATTATTGTGGCACCTTATATAAATATGTATGAAGGGAAGCAAAGCGACAATATTTTTTTCAAAACATTTTTATCATTACAAACGGGTAGCCAGAGACTACAGATTTCCATCTGCTATGATTAGGACACACCACTTTGGATTCTACATCCATCAACCTTGTCATAGTATATTAATATTACATAATTGTTATTACTACTTATTACTTATTTCAACTCTATCAAATCAAATCAAATCAAAATATTTATTTTTGCAAAATAGATACATTAAGTATACTTTCTACAAGTCAAAGTTAATTTACACAATATAATATGTCTTTAGAATATAAAAAAAATATATAATAATACGGGAAATAAAATATACACCTGCATTAATAAATGATAGTCGTAAGTTTTTAAATAAATAAATAAATAAAAAATAAATAAAATAGGGGAATCTAGGAATAAAAATATGATATATACATAATACAATGAAGAAATAATAAAAACGGGAAATACATACAAAAAATATTAAGGGTAAAATGTAATAAAGTTATACACTTGCATAAAATATAGAAATATAGGAATAAAAATATTGTATATACATAATGCCTAACCATCCGCACCATTCGATTAGTATTGCTAAGAAGAAGGGCAAGAAACTTAGCAAACATTCCTTTTTTCAAAATAAAACATATGATACAAAATCATATACATACCTACTCAAGTAAAGGCATAAAAAAATATAAGACTGCGGGAATTAGTCACGAGAAAAAAAATATATCTTAGTCAACCCGTCTCATATTGTCCATTACCTTTAACAAAGTAAGTTTACATATTAATTAATTTTAAGCCTTTAGAGGAATCGTACAGTATTAAAATAGGCTAATTTTTAATTACAATATTGAATAAGATTATTATTATTTATTACACCATGCTTCATTATCATCCAAATAATCATTGATTTTATAATAAGCTTTCTTAAGTAGTCCCTGCTTAATATATAGTTTAAACTTATTTTCAGGCAAACTAAGGACCTCCTCTGGAAGCTTATTGTAAAATCTTATACCATGTCCTACAAAAGAGGTACCTACTTTGGCAAGTCTTAATTTTGGAAAAGCTAGTTTATGTTTGTTTCTGGTTTCAACAGAGTGGTGCACACCAAGCCTCGGGAAATTATCAATTTTTTTATATCTATATTGGCTTTGTCTAGCTTTCTATCGGCTTTATCCATCAAACTGTTAAAGGAGAATGTTTAATTGCACATCAGAATGACTCCACTAAGAAATTCTTCAGTGCAGAAGGGGACCGGTAGATTAGGTACACATAACCATAATGGCTATTGCTATTTTTCTATGTATAACAACTATGAAAAAGCACGTCAAATGAAATTTGATGTAAAGTTGGTATTTTTGATAGGACACTATGGTTAGTCCTATCTTTTTAGCAATTTTAGTGCCTATTGTGATTCATTTAATGTTCAATTAGCTTGTTACATTCAGCAGTTAAAATAGTCTTCTCTGCTGAGAGATATAAAAGATAGATATATATCTTAGATTGAAAAGATAGGTATCTAATAACTCTTCTCAGTAACATGTTTGGCACTAAACCTAAATTTTTGTGGTTCATTCCAGTGTTGCCGTTTTGGCATTTTCAATACTAAATTTGGCATATTTTATCCTTTCTTAGCATGCAAAATTCAAACTTAGCATATTGCGTGTTTTTAGCATATTTCAGGGATTTAAACATTTTCATGAAAAACAAACACATTATAGATAGTTAATTAATTACGACCATACGAATATGTAACTTTTTGGACACTCAGCGTACACTTTAAGGGAAATCCCCTGAATTTGAAGTCAACTTCTCGAACTTCCATTCCGTACGTTCCGAATTCACTAAAAAGATCGCTTAAGTATGAGTGAATGAGATACGCTTTAATATATTTTGTAAGTGTGTAAAGCATAGCGTAAAACTTAATAAACTGAATGTGAGCGATGATTTGGACTTCAGTCGGACAACCATAACCATTCCTATAACATTCCTCAAAACGTTCTGAGAATGATTGGTATGGGTAAAAATGAAAGAGGCGCGTCAACGTCACAAAACGATTTTACGATGGTAGAGTCTGTTTTATTTGCTCAGTGATAGAGTCTACGGACCCTGATCTACAGATTTCAGATTTGTTTTTTTTTTACAATATCAAGTTTAGATACTTTTTATATGATTTTTGCACCATATTTTTGTTACAATAAATAAGAAAGCCAATAGATTGGCATTTTATTTAGCACTTTCAAAAGGAACTTAGCATTTTTTCTGCGAAAATTTAGCATTTTTCTCAATTATAAAACGGCAACACTGGTCAATCAATTGATTTTTGTTTAATTAGGTACTCAAATTGTCTCAAAAACAAATCAAATCAGTCATTGAGTTTTGGGTTCCATTAGTGTTTATTTGTGAGTTAAAATGAGTGAGCATTATCCAGAATTCTCTTCGTTGGAACTTTTGAACCAATTTATAAGAGACTATGAAATCAAACATTGTGTTCAATTGTGGAAACGCGACAGCCGAACGATTGAAAAAATGAAACATGTGTGTCCCGTAAAATTGAAAACTTATAATCCAGAGTTGAAATATTACACCATTACCTATGCATGTCAAAAAGGTGGAAGGCAGTTTAAACCCCGAAGTAATGGATTGCGGGAGTCTTCAACATATAGAGGTAACTGCCCTATGAAGATAAAATTGCGTTTGAACAGCGATGGCAGCAAACTCAAAGTTGTGTTTATGGAAGAACAACACAACCATATTTTAGACAAAGAACTGTTTGAAAATTTGCCCAAACAAAGGAAGCTTGATGAAGAAGAGAAGATTGAGGCAGTCAAAATGTTAAGCATGAACTGTGACCAAAAACTTGTACTGGCTTATTTACAAGAAAAAACTGGAAAGCCTATACTATTGAAGGATTTGAGGAACTTGACAACCAGTAGTAAATGCTCTAAAACAGACATACAAAATGTAATGAATTTTCTTTTGCAAGATGTTGGTATAGCTCATGTGTGTCGGACAATGGAACCCTGAAAATAAAATATACAAATTGATCCACAAGGCTGTGTCAGAGGCGTTCCGAGTGAGAACACAGTCTACACTTGGTACACTCGCATTTCACCAATGATATTATGTCCCAACGTGATTGGTGGTGAGCCCTATCACCGTACTATAGGCACAAATACACATTTGGGGTCTGGGTACATTCGTCCTCTTGAAATTCATACTGCGTAAATTTGTCCCTAAAAGTATTTGGTGTAAATTCGTCCCTTTTCAAAAAATATCATGTGAAAATTCGTCCTCTTTTTGTGTGCAGATTTATCCCCTTCGTCTTGACAATGGAGTTTATACCTAGGTTTCTACTTATTTTATATAAGATACTATAAGTAGTCACAAAAGTTAAAAGGAACATATTCACTTTACTTACGAAAAAAATTGGTTTGAAAATATTTTCTTGATCATAAATTGTAAGAATTTTCATGTATTATTTTTAGTTTAGACTTAGTAATTGGAACATTTTTTTTTTAAATTTGTACATTGAGTATTGTAGCATTTTTATTTTTATAAACCATCCATCCATCAGCCTGTTTTGTCCACTGCTGGACATAGGCCTTTCCAGGATTTCGCCACTCTTGGCGGTCCCCCCGGAAAAAATGCCCATACTCACACACACTGGGCAGGCGGGTTGGTGAGCGCGGTGCCGAAACCTTTGCACCAGTGACGCCACGCGTAAGCGATAAAGTATTAGCCAAAGCCGATTCTGAAGGCTTTAATTTTAGTTCTAGTGCTGTCAAAGCTAAATTTTCTTAATAAAAGTTAATAGTGTTACGAACAGAAGCTTAATTCCATCCATCAGCCTGTTTCGTCCACTGCTGGACATAGGCCTTTCCAGGATTTCGCCACTCTTGGCGGTCCTCCTGGAAGAAATGCTCATACTCACACACGCTGGGCAGGCGGGTTGGTAAGCTAAATTACTTTGGAAAAATTTTAGTTTTGACAGCACTAATTAGTGTTAAAAAAGTTAAAGCCTGCATAATTGGCAGTTACTAAAGTCCCCGTCACGAGAAGCTATAAATTTTGTAAATAAAGAACTTTTACTAAGTTACGTAGCAACAATTCAATAAACAACAAGTAATCCCCAATTCAATCAACTAAACGTAACATACGTGTAATACGAAACTAACGAGCAATCCCACTTGGTCGGGTTATATTTTAGCGATTTATAGCGCTGTCGTCTAATGTTTTGTGGTACTGGAACGCGTCTCTCAAACATTTGGGCCGCCATTTTGAAGTAAGTTCACGCTGGCGTGGCGCTGTCAATGCTGTCATTCGAGTTTCGAATGCATCTCCAAATCCAAAGGTCGCAAACCCTCGAATGTGTGTTTACAAAATTTATAGCTACTCGTGACGGGGACTTTATGCACATTAATTCTGAAAAACTCATTGCTGTATGCCGTACTGGCCCTCATGTATCAAAGTCTTTATTATCTTGAACCAAAATGACTTAATTCATCTTACTTCAGTGGTAGTGCTGACTCTATATTAAAGCGGCGAATCAAGTCACGCAACTTACGGTTCAATTAATTTTCCTACTATTGGGTTGCTAGCGGTCAAACTAGATTAAAATTAGGGAGATCGCTAGTGGTTCTATAATTTGCCTTACTAGTGGGTCACTAGCACTAGTGGTCGAACAAAATTAAAACTAAGAAAACCACTGGCGGTTCTGTAGTCACTTCCTTTTATTTCTGACAGACAATATAATTAATATAAACAATGTTAGTATTGAAGCCCGTTTGTCATGCACCAGTATTGCTGTTGCTTGGATCTGAGGTGTCGATTCACTGGAAGTAATTATTTGCAGTCAAATTCCCATTCATAGGACTGTCACTAAAAATGGGACAGAATCAGTGTCGTGCATAGGATTTTTAACTGTAAACTGTCTATATGTTCTTTGCACGTATTATAACGAGAATTACGATAAATAACGATATAACTCGCGCAGGTGTCGTTCTCTTTTGTCCAAGCTCATTGCAAAAAACCTCTTACCCCACTATCAAAAATGAATCTCCGACTACCGACACACGAATCCACTATTTAAAAACGTGTGGCGCCATCTAGTAGCAAGTAGTGCAAGTAATCATGACAACGTGGTTGCTTCGCACAAGCGTCGCGTATTTTAATGAGAATGTGTGCATGCTTAGCGCGAGTCGCTGACGTCATGGGAGTATAGTTACAGATGCACACATAGAGAATTGCCTTCGAATTTTAGTTATGCGTGTTGCCACGGTAGCGCGAGCGCTGCGGAGCAGGCAGGTAGGTATTTCAAAGAAAGGGTGAAGCTTACCCGATCATAATATTGAAATAGTTGTGTGTGCCTTCCTATATTTAAAAAGATAGTGGTCTAGTTAGCTAAGCCTAGGGTAGGCATTTCGTATTTGCCTAAATGAGATGCACGCCACTGGACAGAATGCGACTTTTTTTTCCGAAGCTGGCAACTTTATCAGTTGTTATTGTCTTTGGTAATCAATCTAACTTTAACAATGCACCATACCCTAATCATCTTTCCATTTATTTATCCATTGTTTTCCGTCTTTCCAGGACGAGGGCCGCGAGCCAAAACCAAAGAAGCTTCGTCCCAACAACTTTACCATTGTCAAGAAATGCTGCATCAATCTGGTGAGTTTTCTGAAATAACTTCTCAAAAATAATCGAGTATCTGGCAAAGAAATAAACTCAACCTCGACAGGACTGAAAAAAAACAATACTTAATACAATAGAAGCTAGGACAAATCAAATTAAAATATTTATTTTGTAAAATAGATACATAAAGTATACTTTCTACAAGTCAAAGTTAATCATTACAATATATATCTTTAGAATAAATAAAAAATATATACATACTAATAAGGGAAATACATACAAAAAATATGTAGGTTGTGCTACTAAAATGTAATTATACACCTGCATAAAATAGAGAAATCTAGGAATAAAAATATTATATATAAATGATGCAATGAACAAATAAGTTGATAAATAAATACGGGAAATACATACAAAAAATATGAAGGATGGGCTACTAAAATGTAATAAGGTTATACACCTGCATAGAATAGAGAAATATAATAATAAAACTATTATATGTACATAATGCCTAACCACCCGCACCATTCGATTAGTATTGCTAAGAAGAAGGGCAAGAAACTTAGCAAACACGCCTTTAAAAAAAAATATGTGGTACAAAACCAATTTTTTTTAATGCCTACTTACGTAAAGGCATAAAAATATAAGACTGCGGGAATTATGTCACGAGAAAAATGTATCTTAGTCAACCCGTCTCATATTGTCTATTACCTTTAACAACAAAGTCAGCTTACACATTAATTAGTTTTAATAATATATATCTGTCCCGTAATCCATCCATCCATCCATCAGCCAGCTTTACCCACTGCTGAACATAAGCCTTAAGATCGCCACCCTCGGCGGTCCTCCTGGAAAAAAATGTCCATACTCACGTGCTGGGCAAAACCCTCACACCAGTAACGCCGCTGCCCGTCACCAGTCTGTCTGTTATCTAAGGCCTGGCTATTGGGGATGGATATACCGGCATCAAGCGATCCCAGGTATGGTGGGCCACCTGGTTGTGCCCGTTCGAAGGTGTCCTCTTACTCTCTCCCTAATAACTATGGGGTGTTTGTGACTAATATAGTGTTACCTAAAAGTAAACTGTAGACAGTCCAGCCCAGCATCAGCTCTACAACCAACATTTAATATCCATCAGCCTGTTTCGTCCACTGCTGGACATAGGCCTTTCCAGGATTTCGCCACTCTTGGTAGTCCTCCTGGAAGAAATGCCCATACTCACACACGCTGGGCAGGCGGGTTGGTGAGCGCGGTGCTGAAACCCTTGTACCAGTGACGCCGCTGCCCGTCAGTTTGGGCATTTCTTCCAGGGGACCGCCAAGAGTGATGAAATCCTGGAAAGGCCTATGTCCAGCAGTGGACGAAACAGGCTGATGGATGGATGGATAATAATAAGATTATTGGATGTCAGTCATGCAATTATGCAATGCGATGAATTATAGATGTCATGCTCGTGTTCATTATTATTGTTAGTAAATATGGCAGTACCATCATCAGCAAATAGTACTAATAGGTGGGTATGTAATAGTTTTTGGCTGATCATTGATGTAAATAAACAACAACAGTCCTAGAACACTCCCTTGTGAGACTCCTAGTTTACTTTGTCTCAATTCAGAGGTATGTATTTATTTCTTCATGTTTTGTTACATGACATATATGGTGTTTTTGCGTCAATTGTTGTCTCGTAGTCATTTAAAGTCATTAAAGTTACCTCTAATACCGTAACACCTAAGCTTTTAAATAAGAAGGTTATGGTCAACGTAATCAAAGGCCTTCGTCATATCCATGACGGAAAATGTTAATTTTGATGGTTTTACTTTTTCTAGAGCCTTTTTGTTTGAACTAGAGAAAAATTAAACTTCGAAAATACTGGTTGCTTTGCTATCGGTGTATAAAATCTGATATATTCTTTGTCTTCCCTTTTGAAAAGTAGTCTCACTATTGATATACAGTGATCGCCAATCATTTAGTCGCCTCTGAATGAGTTACGAGTGCAAGCTTGCGCAGGTACAGTCAAGGAAACAATAATATCAACGGTTGATTATTAAATGTTTACTTTGTGGGAAGGTGTATTTTGTTGTACCTACCTATTTCGTTACCTTTGTTTATTATTTGTGTGCAATGTTAAATATATAAATAAAACGCATTAATTTTAAAAACAAGTAAATGTATAATCTACAAATGTAGGGATGTTACTTTATTTACAGAGGTGATACACCATCTATAAACACTGCTTCCCTACTTGAAGAAGGAAGATTTTCGTCCGAATCACTGTCGTCTGTAGAATTTTGGTCCTTCTCGGTGTCGTCGTCAGGTCCATTGTCATTATCACTGACTTCGATAATAATTTCTTCCGTCAACCTATCAATAACGATGTACCTTAAGATATGATGGAAAGATCCCGCGTTCTAAACATAAATGAATCATGTGACTCAATATTGGTGATGTAAATATTAAGTTCATTGAATAATAATTTTTAAATATTTTATTTCTATATCCGAGAGTTTCCAACCTGCCGCAGTTATTTGACCAATAACACTTGAATACTCCAGGTGAAGACACACGGTCGTTCAGTGACACTGTTCGACGATCTTGCGTTCCGCGAGCTCATCGACCTGATCCCGATCACGCTGAGCGAGAAGCAGACCCTCACCTCTCAGTACATCCAGAGGCTGCTCGACGACGACCAACTTGCCGATGTATGTATGTATATATAACACTTGAATACTCCAGGTGAAGAAGCACGGTCGCTTGGTGACGCTGTTCGACGACCTTGCGTTCCGCGAGCTCATCGACCTGATCACGATGACGCAGAGTGAGAAGCAGACCCTCACCTCTCAGTACATCCAGATGCTACTCGACGACGATCAACTTGCCAGTGTATGTATATATAACACTTGAATACTCTAGGTGAAAAGGCACGGTCGCTCGGTGAAGCTGTTCGACGACCTTGCGTTCCGCGAGCTCATCGACCTAATCCCGATGACGTAGAGCGAGAAGCAGACCCCCCCTCTCATTACATCCAGAGGCTGCTCGACGACGACCAACTTGCCTATCAAACCGAGAACTGAGATAGCGATGACTTTTCCAAGATTAAAAACGGATATCCGAAACGATAAGTGTGTATTTTTGATTAAATTTACGTAACTTAAGTTTACTAATTTATCTCATTTATTTATTTATTAAGGAGCTCCAACTGTACACTCCGATTTTAAACTGTCCCGCAGAGTGATACATATTATAGGAGCACACCAACCAACCAAGGAATTGCAAAAGGTATCACTGTCGCTGTTATTATAGCAAACCGACATTCTATTTAAAAGAGAAAATGTACCTACATTTGTTAATTGTGTGAGAGGTTCAGAAACTTTTTGCCTTTTCTTGGTTCTTATAAGGTTGCTGCGAGGTACAGCAAAGTTTAATTCTGAAAGAACACCACGCAACTGCAAAGTTTCATTGACAATCTTGTGAAGGGCTATTCATCATTTAAGCATCTGCGGTGTTCAAGGGAAGCCATCTTGGAATGATTGAGTCTTTGGATAATCCGCACGAAAAGGACAAGACTTATCCCGATACGCTGGATATATAGTAAAACTGTGTTACACACGTTCTATTCTGTCTATGTGTGTTTGGAAAACAGGACTCCAACCCACAAATGTGAACACTAATGTGCTACGAACAAAAGCATACTATAAAGTTGTAATAGGAAAAACATTCTTGAATTCCTGGCACGTTCCTTTCAGTGGCGGCGCTAGGCTTAGCAGCCTTAGTAACTATACCTACTACCTTGCTCGTGCATTCAATGACAATTTGGTAATCACAATTATTCCAAGATCGCGAATCGTACCGACCTTCTCTAGTGGCGTATCGTTAATTGAAAATGAAGAAGACACGACATTCAATTTTATTCTTAATTTGATGTGATAGCATCTGTTAGGATTAAGTAACATTTTATTATTTACACAGCTTTCAAGTCCTTCTGAAGAAAATCAACATCAATTAAATTGTATATCTGTCTGTACAACTTGAGATCGTCAGCAAAAAGAGAACATTTACTAAATTTTACTTCATCCACAATATCACCAAGAACAGGATCGGGCCCAAGTGCGATCCCTGGAGAACGCCCGAGGATGCCTCATAAAAGTCCGACGAATAACCCTTCACTAACACCTTTTGATTTCTGCGGTCAATATACGATTGACACCATTTTAGTAGAGAACCATGTATACCGTAAGTGGATAATTTGTTCAGAAGTATCCCGTGGTCCACCTTAACAAAGGCATTACTAAAGTCTGTATATATGGCGTCCACCTGTACGTTAGAATTTACAAATTTAATTATATCGTAGAAATAGGAAATCAAATTAGTGGCTGTTGATTTTTTTGAGCAAAATCCATGTTGGTTCGGCGATAATATGGGAGCAACATGTGAAGTCAGTACAAGACAAATCAAGGACTCGAAGACCTTAGAAAACACAGAAAGCAGGGATACAGGTCGGTAGTTCTTAGCATCCATGCGATCACCTTTTTTGTATCATTTAATGGTTCCAAACCCACAGCACGAGCCCTGCCCCCGATTCTGTATCGTAAAATCAGTTGCCAACCGAGTGCCTACCGTCGAAAACATACATAATACTATCGATTTCCGCCTATCTAAGGATACGTTCGCACTTGGAATGATGCACTATTGGTAAATAGATGAAGACCATAATCAAAACCATTGAAGGTTTTTTTGAAAGTTATTTTTTTATGTTTTTGGTGAATAGCAACCATACATTATGATATGGGCCCTTAGGCCTTCTGAAATAAAGAACCGATTCAAAGATACCTAATAGGCCCACTGAACATTTTCTTTTTCTATGTTTCAGGAAACAATGGACAAAACTACCGATGACGTTGCTGTGGCTGAAGATGATGACGATGATAATGACGACAACCCCCTGCAAGGTCAGTCCTACTACTAATTATTGTTTTGGTCACCAGTTCACATCGACCCCGATCGAGGCCTGTATACGCACAACCAAGTCTCAATTTTAGTTACTAAACCAATAGTTTTTATAAGTTATCGATAAAAACTCAACATTTAATGTTTGAATGTATCGTTGATATCACTTCCAGCGATCAAAGGCGAAGTAGACCCGATACCGTGTACGTGTGGCAAGAATACTGACGAGAGTATGACGCGGCACACCGTGGAGTGTCCCGCCTCGAGCCAACAGACGTACTGGAACTTCTTCGAGGTAAACTTGTTAATTATATACATTGTCTACCATCGCGGAAAGCATAGTTGACGAACGCATAGAAAAATAAAGTAAAAAAAAACCGCCCAAATGCATGTCGGGCCACGCGCAGTGTAGGGTTCTCCTCATACCACATAGTATACACATAACGCCCTCGTGAGCGTTCAATATATGCATTACAAGCTGGTTAGATCAAATAGTTACAAAAATATTCGGTGGACAAGTGTGGTGGAAAAATTCAACGGTCCTCGGTGGCGCAACTGGTAGCGCGCTTCTCTTGATAACAAGAGGTCGCAGGTTCGAATCCTGGCCCGAGGATTTTTTTCAAATTCTTGTCTTTACATTTGTTTCTAATTTATCTCTTCTAGTTTGTAATGCACTCTAATAATGATATGTGTTATAAATGGTTGTGATTTTATGACTTCATATGTAACTACTAGATATATATAATATGTATTTCTTTGTGTTTCATGCATGTCGAAACATAATCATTGTGTACATTTTTAACGGCTCGTCGTAATGTTTGTTTAATTTCCTGAATTTCTGTATCCCTTGAGAATGGTGTAATAACCGAAACCGGTCGGGATTAACGTGTAAACCTTAAAATTAAAAGCAGTGAAACAAGTACAAGTGAATTTAATTGTGATGTTTTCCAAGTGCCGACAATCGCAAGTATAAATTATATAAATTTCATGCATGTCTAATTGTATTTTTTTGTTTTTTTTTTAAGTTTCATTCTTGTTATTATTATCTTGCATTTTGTGTTTTATTCGTTTGTCGTCTTGTCGTGATGTGTTATTATGTTCTATTAGTCTGTGAAAACTTTTTTGGTCTGTGTTTTGTTTAATGTGTTGTTGTCCTTATATTATAGACTGTATGTTTTCCTATTAAAACTAAAGTAAATATTTAGAGTATTCCAATGCGATGGATTTCGCAATAAAAATATAATCTAAGAAACATATTCTAACAATATTTTGACTTCTTTGATTGTTTTTACATTTAAAATGTGTTCAACTATAGTTTATTAATATCCTCTAAAAATATTGGGGTTAGTACACCATTGAAAGAATTTTCAAAATAGGTTCAGTGGTGGTACTCGAGCAGGAACGAGGCGGAACCTTTCGAGCTCAGTGAAAAATGCACAACTTATGATTGTTTTTCTCATTATTGAAGAAGAAGTACTAAATAAATGTGATTTATGGCATTTCGCGACCATAGTTTAATGTCAATTAGGCTTTTCTACCAACATTTTGTAAATTTATGCATTACGTTGTAAATGAATGTCCACACCAACTTAAAACACGCTTTAAGTTTGTATGGACATTCCTGCTAACTATAATCCATAAAATGACGCAATACTGCTAAAAACCCTTGATAATTATTAAACAATAGTCGCAAAATAAGATGAAATTATTTTATTTCATACATTTTATTTAAAAATGAGATAAACACTTAGACTATATAACACTGGACTAGGCAAGCGCACTCTGCCGAAGTAAATGAACAATTTGTTCATGTAAGTTTGCTTGTGTGCGCGTTTTCTGTTTGTGTTGCAGCTTTTGATTTAGTGTGATATATAATTTTTTCGCAGGAGTGTGCGTGAATGAGTAAATGTGTGCTGTGCGTGTTTACCTCCCCTCCCGCGGAAAACGGCAGAATAATTTCAGTACAAAGAGTCACGCTTTGTCAGGTCCCGTGTTAAATGGTCTAAGGATAAACAATCAAAAGTTTTTTTTTCAACACTAGATGCCAATCTCTTACAGGAAGATCTCAAAAATATTTTCAACTGGTGTCATATAAAATTCACCAAAAAACTTTTACCGACACACTCATCTTACAGCATTGACGGAATTTTCTAATATCAAGGACTTAGGAGTGATCCGGGACTCCAAATTAAATTTAATTAAACATTGACTCGGTTGCGAATGAGAGCAACAAGATGTTAGGTCTTATTAAACGGATGGGTCAGCATTTCAGGAAAACTTCAAGTCTTAAAATCATCTAGGACACCCTGGTTCGTTCCCGGCTAGAATATTGTAGAACATTTTGATCGTTTGGGGAGGGTGCAACGCTCCTTTACTCGATTTTTGGCTTTTAACAGTGGCAAGGTCAGTCGAAGGACTAGTTACGAGGGTTGACTTAATTATTTTAAAATGAGTTCCTTAAAGCAAAGGCGATACTACTTAGATGTTACACTTTTGCACAGAATTCGAACCAACCATAAATTGTAACAGGGCCTTTTGTATATTTTTTCTGAAAATATAGGCTAAATCATGAAGATACATACTGTTCTTTAACTTTCAAGTGGTATTTTTAACGAAATTATTTTTTGAAAATCAGATTGTTGAAATGGGAATGTGACATAATAGTCATACCGTTAAGGCTCAATAGGGAGAGTTCCCTGAAGTAAAGAAAGAATGAAAAAAAAATAGGGGATAAAAGCTGAAGATGGGATTACTGAAAATAAAAAAAAACAGACGTCGGTTTTGACATTACTTTTTTTTTCTTGTGGGCAATAGCCTATTTCCTGTAATGCCTGAATGACATGATTATTACGTCATCAAAGCTATTTATTCAGTTCCTGAATATTTTCATGTATATCTTTTGTATTTCAAGGAGAAAAAAATGTATACTTTTATATGACCTTAAAAAAGTCTATTCCTTTCAAAAAAATCGACAATTAGGTGCTGTTATTGTATTCTGGACTATTCGAATTGCTAATGGTACTATTTCGGAATCGACATTACTCCTTACGTTGAATTTTGCTATTCCCAAAATTAATAGTAGGCCTTCGCGTCAAGTTAAAACGTTTATCCCTGATAAGGTTAAGACAAATGTAGGCAAACCTTCACCAATGCATCGTCTTCAAAGTATCTACAATGAACTTGAAATTCCACTTTCCTTAGATATAATGTAAGGATTCCACTGCTAACTTTAAAACAAAAATGTTAAAATAATTTTGGCACTTCTAGTTTGTAATGCATGGATTTATATAATTATTCTAAGATAAAAGTAATTAAATGCATGTCTGCAGCTGCTTTATAAAGTTTCAGATCTAATTTCAAGTATCCATTGAATGCTATCGGTTTATTGTACGGTTTGGAGGTAACTTTGTAATTTATTTCTAGCGAGAAAATTTAATGGAATGAAGTTTTTACAACAGCATGGACATAGCATTAGTCCTAAACTTTATCATATAATAATTTCAGAGTGATTGTTGCAGTATGTGTTGGTATAAAACAGGATCATGCGAAGCGAAGTGAGGTATAATGCTTCCTTAGTTACATCCAAGTGAAGCTAATAAAAGCAAATTCAAATTCAAATTGTTTATTTGTAAAATAGATACATAGTATACGTTTTACATGTCAAATCTAATCTGTATAAAAATAATATTTTACGATCAACAAATATGATACGGGAAATATATAAAAAATACGAATATTATGATAACTACATAATGCAATTAATATATAAGTTGATAAATAAACTGAATAGACCCAAAATAAATATAATGCCTAGCCAAATATATACTAATTTAAGTAAGAAATTAAAATATTGTATATACATACCTACATAACTCAATGAATAAATAAGTTAATAGATAAATAAACTATAAATAGATATAATGCCTAAATCCGCCCATTCGATTAATCTTGAAGAAGGGCAAGAAACTTAGCAAGATCATGTCTTTTTTTATCAGTATTTTTTTTCTGAATATGGCTTAATACTATTACAGTTTTTTTAACTTATATAAAATAATAAAAAGGATAAAAATATAAAAGACAGAAGGAAATTGTGTCATGAGGAAAAAATATATATATCTTAGTCTACCTGTCTAATGAGGTAGTAAGTTAAAATACTAAGCAAAACATCATCCACCTGTCTCATATAGTTCATCACTTTTTTGATAGTCAGATTATCAACTAATTAATAAATGCTAAGTTTAAGTTATACAATGTTCATGTCAATATGTAAAAAGAAATGTCAAAATAATAATAAAAAAACAATATAAAAATATTAGTGTACATAAAAACAGACGATTTGAAACACAAATCAGTTAGAAAATAAACGAACAGTAGTATCAATCAATATTCTCATGACACCAAGCGTCACTATCATCCAAATAGTCATTAATTTTAATATGCTTTTCTCAAGAGTCCCTGCTTAATATATAATTTAAACTTATTTTCTGAAAAACTAAGGACCTCCTTTGGAAGTTTATTGTAAAATCTTATACCATGTCCTACAAAAGAGGTGCCTACTTTTGCAAGTCTAATTTTTGGAAAAGCCAGTTTATGTTTCTTCCTAGTGTCTATAGAGTGATGCTCACCGAGCCTAGGGAAACTATCGATATTTTTTCTGATATATTTAATAACTTGGTAAATAAATTCACAAGGAACTGTCAAAATATTAATTTCTTTGAATTTTTCTCTTAATGAATCCCGATGCTTCATATTGTAAATAGCACGAATTGCTCTCTTTTGCAAAACAAAGACTGCGTTTATATCCGCAGCTCTACCCCACAGCAACATACCATATGACATAATGCTGTGAAAATAAACCAATCTAGCAGTATCCTCATCAGTAATTTGCCTCATCCGTCTAACAGCGTATGCGGCTGAACTTAGTCTACCACAAAGGCCTTCTATGTGGGGACCCCACTGAAGACGAGAGTCTATAGTAATGCCTAAAAACTTCGTTTTGTTGACTAACTCTAGCTTGGACCCCTGCAAAAGTAGATCAGCATCTACTTGAATTACATTTGGTAATGTGAATTTCATACATTTTGTCTTTTTCCCATTTAAAACTAAATTATTCATGTTAATGTTAATGATGCAAATCGTTGGAGTTTTCATAAAAATGGTTATAGGTAAACCATCCATCCATCCATCAGCCTGTTTCGTCCACTGCTGGACATAGGCCTTTCCAGGATTTCACCACTCTTGGCGGTCCTCCTGGAAGAAATGCCCATACTCACACACGCTGCGCAGGCGGGTTGGTGAGCGCGGTGCCGAAACCCTTGCACCAGTGACGCCGCTGCCCGTCACCAGTCTGATTTATAAGTATATAAGGCCCGGCAATTGGGGATAGATATACCGCCATCCATCGGTCCCAGGAAATGGTGGGCCGCCTGGTTTTTTTGCCTAAGAGCTGTCCTCTTACGCTCCCCCGAATAACTTTGGGAGGATTTTGAGTAAGATGGTGGTACCTCCACAGTTGAGCCCGGCATTAGCTCTACCACCTATATTAAATGCAACTTTTTTTCTTTATTCAAAGTAACTGATCTCTTTTTCAAGTTAATATTCACGGTTCCTTTTAAATATCCGAACAAGTAAACCGAAGAATATCCCAAAAAAGAACGGATATACGTTTAGCAAACCGCTTGTTGGTGCCACGTTTTTTGACAAAAACTTACCCACCTATTTTCTTTTTCCAGGTATCCCTGGATAGTGCAACGTGTCAAATATGTAAAAAAACGCTAATGTGGACGGAGATATCGACGCTCAAAGAACATCTACAGAACTACCATCCCTCCGTAGACTTCATCGATGATGTAAGTACATTCTATTTTGATGAAATTGTGACTCTCTTATCTTAACATTAAAAAAAAACGAGGACTTACGGGCCCTGTTAAAGTTGTAAGTCCTGTTATTGATTTGATAGCTCCACACTTAGCTTTAATTTTTAATAAATGTGTAGATGATGGTGTCTTTCCTAATTTAATGAAGTTGAGTAAATTGATTCTTCATTTTAAATCAGGTGACAATGAAGACCCTTCCAACTATAGACCAGTCTCAGTTTTACCAGTATTTTTTTGTAAGATTTTCGAAAAAGATGTTTTTTGTCAATTGCCATCTCATTTTAATTTAAATAAGTTGCTTCACTCTGAACAATATGGATTCGCTAAAGGGAGGTCAACCACTGATGCAGGAGTCGTTTTAGTCAAGGACATATTTGACGCTTGGGGAGCAAAGCAGGATACGTTCGGTGTATTTTGTGACCTCTCAAAAGCTTTTGATTGCGTTAATCATGAAACACTTATGTAAATTAGATCACTGTGGAGTTGAGGGTAAATTTTTGACATACCTAAGTGATCTGATTCAAAAGGTAGACATAAATGGAGTAAAGTCATTTGGAGCATAAGTCAAAATGGGTGTCCCGCAGGTCTCCATATTGAGGCCCTTATTGTTTTTAATATACATAAATGACCTTCCTTACTTAGTTAAGTTAGTTAGTTCTTCTTAGCAAGACTAATCGAATGGGCCGATGGTTAGGCATTATTTTTATTTTGTTTATTTATCAACTTTTTTGTTAATTGCATTATGTATATATAATATTTTTATTCCTATATTTCTTTATTTTATGCAGATATATAATTTTATTACATTTTAGTAGCCCAACCTAAATATTTTGTACATATATTTCCCGTATTTTTTTTTCATATTCTATTATTTTTGGAAAGATTAACTTTGACCTGTAAAAAGTATATTTTATGTATCTATTTTACAAAATAAATTATTTGAATTTAAAATAAGGACTTAACGTATCTATTAAGTAAGTACTTAACGTTACTGTTTTACAAGATAAATAGTTTGAATTTGAATGGTTTGAAAAGTTACAAACTGTGCATCTTTTAAAATCAATAAAATGGAACTCTATATTTCTTGGTTATTTATTCTCATAGTAAAAAAATATTAAGCTAACTTACGTCCTGAACGACTCGCATTCTATTACAACTTGACA
The DNA here is from genome assembly GCA_910592155.1 of Ypsolopha scabrella. Lineage (NCBI taxonomy): Eukaryota > Metazoa > Arthropoda > Insecta > Lepidoptera > Ypsolophidae > Ypsolopha > Ypsolopha scabrella. The sequence goes on from OU342987.1 coordinate 15,556,076, forward strand.
CAAACTCGTCTGTTGTATCGTGTGACACCAATATTCGATCGGTTCGAATATTGACGACTTCAAATTTTAATGTTCGGACTGTAACTAATGTTATTGAAATTTTACAGCACTTATAAAGCCGATTATGATGGCTTTAATTTTAGTTTTAGTGCTGTCAAAACTAAATTATCTTAATTCCAAAATCATTGTTGACAACAGAAACTTATTATTTAGGATTTTGTTTTTGTTTTGACAACACTAAAACTAAAATTAAAGCTTTCAGAATCGACTTTAATGAAGGCTTACTTTCAAAGAGCCCTAATATGAATAAAAACTGATTGTTAGAGTTCCTAATAGGTTTTGAAATGTGATTTATGATACATTTTATACACTGCGCTTGTGGAAGTGTTCATTTCATAATCCATACTCGGAAATAGCCCTGCCACTCCCTCGGGAATTCATGTCGTGACGATGTTCATGTTCCAGGAGGAGATCCAAAAGAGCCCGCTCTCTGAGGACGAGTCAACGAATGACTTCGGTATGGAAGAGGTGTACTTAGACGAGACCATACTGGAGAGTGAGCAGACCGCTAGCGCCGCCAAGAGAAGGAGGAAGAGAGCCAAAGCGGCTCTGAACATCACCGGCCCCATCACCAGAGAGAACATCGCCGCCAGCTTGCAGCGGTTCAAGAGTCTAGATAGCTTCGGGCAGTACGTGGCCTCGCTGATGAAGCTGATACCCAAGGACAAGTGCATCAAGTTCCAGATTCAGATCGTGGAGCGGTTGTTGCAGGAGCAGGCCGCCGCGGGGTAGGGGGGCGAGTGAGGTAGCTACTAACTGAGGGAAGATACTGGTTATACAACCACAGTAAAGATATAGAGCAGTAAGCAAGTTTCACCGTATTCTCGACATATGCACGACCGGAGCGTTAGGGTTGTCTCATAACTTTGTTTAAAACAGTTTTGATGTTATTTATTATTATTATACATGAACTGCTCTAATGGCAAAGGTGACTTGGGTTGAGATTTTCCCTAAAAATAAAGTCCTTAAAGGATATCCTTAATACGTAAAAGCGAAGTTTATTGGTTTGTTACTGAATTCTCAGAAAGTTTGAGCATCTCGTTTTGAATGTTCGTCTGTTCGAATAGTTCGTATAATGATCTAGTTTCGAATATTGTTTCATGGACTAAATATAAATTAACGTTTAATGAAACAAAAGTGTAAAAGAAAGCACTATCATATCTCTACAATTTAAAAAGTTATGGGACCACGAATGGCGCTCAAAAATTAATTTCGCTCCTATTGCGACGGACCAGCGGGTGACGTCACGCTACTTAATTCGCAGTTCGCATTCGTAAAGTTCATTGGCACTCAGTTACTGGCGCCGCTTGTGTCGTGTCTTTTGTAAATTTTTGGAAAACTATTGCTGTAAATGATGAGTGAGGACAAGAAATGTGCCTACAAATACTGTGTATGTTAATATAATATAAATATAATATAAATACATATTATACAACATGAAATTTAATGAAATCGCGAAAATAAAATCAGCTGTTTCATACATTTTGATCGAGTTCTATGAAACAGCTGATATTTTTTTCACGATTTCAGGGTTGGCCCTATAGTAAAACTTGTTCATATGGACGAGTACTATCGCCAGTTTTCGTTGGCAAAATGACTTAAATTTCACGTTGTATGTATATAAGAAACTAAACACAAACTTTAGTTGTAAAATAGATACCTGTATCTTATCGCATTTCTTGAACACTATACTCAAAACAACAACAAAGACGCGGAGTTGCGCGGTGGAGTGACGTCACAGCAGGGCCAATGTCCCGCAGTCATTCTACGTTAGACAATGTTAACTTATTCTATTTCGCAGTCATCAATTGAGGGATAAAATAATATTTTTCGCCGCTTTTTTGGTTTTGGTCTATATTTTAATCCTATGAAATTAAATATCGTATTAATCGACATCATTGAAACTTGTTCATTCCAGCATAGCTAGCATAGCAGTCGATACGAGCTCGATAGAGCCTGTATCTCTTCGATTTTGACTGTTATTCCAAGATGGCAGCCAATCTTATAGTCCTTTCTATTTAGCTAACATTGTACCAAGAAATAAGCAAGTCTTTCTATTTTGACAGATCGAAAGAAACCTTCTGTTTTTTAAACTTTTTATTTTTTTATTTAGCTAACATTGTTACACCTTTCTTTCTACTTTTTGACGTTTTTGGAGGAAAGCTGTATCACCGACCCAAGGAGGTGGTGATAGAGTTCGATAGAGCGTGAATATTGTTTTGTTGTGGAAAATGTGTGGATTATATCATACGTTTGTAGAGTTTTGATCGATTAACCGATTAACAGACCAAAAACCACAAAATGGCTAGGCCTTATAATGTTGTGCGACTAACGCAACTCATTTTTATTTTAAGCTATATGTAAATCTACCAAAATTCTTTGTTGGGCCTCCGTGATTCTCTTTCTGGATCTATAAAATAATTTCGTGTATGTAACTATTTCTTTTTCTAAAACCGACCCGACTCGCTATTATTCGATCTTAGAATCCAAGTTTTCGATATTATATACCTATTCGAAAAATTAACTTTACACTTGAGAAATAGTCAAATAATAAGAATATTAAAATGGCTTTCACCAAAGATATTTAATGGTACCTACCTATCATACGTGGGACGCACTATAAGTTTCCGGAATGAATATGAAAAAATATTATTAAAGGTACAAAATTAATTTATTGTTTTTCAAAATAATCTCCCTTGGCGTCTATGCACTTTTTCATTCGATCAAACCAGTTTTGAAAACTTTTGTGCCACTCCCCTGTGGTGACCTCTGAAACGTGTTTTTCATACTCCTCGACAGCCTCTTCTGGTGATGAAAATCGTTGACCGCGTAATTGGTTCTTAATTTTTGGGAACAGAAAAAAGTCACAAGGTGCCAGGTCGGGACTGTATGCAGGATGACTCATGAGTTCTACATTTTTCGTCTTCAAAAAGTCGTTTGTCTGTCTGGCCGTGTGAGAACTAGCATTGTCGTGGTGCAGGATGATACGGCGTTTACGGTTATTTTTACGGAGTTCGTCAATAACTTCCGGCAAACAAATGGTCGTGTACCAGTCACTATTCACGGTACGACGATTCTCTAAAGCAACAGTAGCCACGTGTCCAGTTTTATTAAAAAAAGAAGCAATCATCCGCTTAGATGCACTTTTCACGCGCGCCACTTTGGTTGGTTTCGGCTCATCTTGAAAGACCCATACGCTCGATTGCTACTTTGTTTTGGGATCGTAGCAATAAATCCATGTTTCGTCACCTGTTACTATGTCCCACACCAAATTTGACGCACCTTCGTTGAATCTGGTAAGCATGGCACTGCACCAAGTGACGCGGTCCGTTTTTTGAGCCTCGGTCAAGTTGTGTGGGATCCACCGCGAGCACAGCTTTCTCACACCCAAATGTTTGTGTAGGATTGATTGTATTTGACTCATGCCTATTTCTAAGGATGCGCGAATTTCATGGTAGGTCACATGCCTGTCTGTTTCAATCATACGGCGCACAGCATCGATGTTTTTGTTAGTCACAGCGGTGGACGGCCGACCATCGCGAGATTCGTCACTGAGATTGATACGACCACGCTTGAATTCTGCAAACCAGCTATAAACAGTCGTCTTGCATGGTGCTTCATTGCCAAAAGCTGTTTCAAACCGAGCGATGCTCTGTTGAGCTGTCAAATTACAGGACAGCATCAATAATCCGGTGTAATTTTTGTTAGAAGTGACTAAACAGCCGTTAGCGGCTCCCTTAGTTTTAATTATATTCGACCGCTAGGGATAGGTTGCGCGCGTGCGATGACGAGAGAAGCGAGGAGGAGCGGTTAGATTGACATGTAAGTATATATAAGGGAGCCGAGCGAAGCGGAGCGGAGCAAGGCGACCCCCGTAGTTTTTAACAGAATTCACGACAAGCAGAAAACATCATTTCCCGAGCATTTTCCCATGACTTACGGTTCAATAATTCATTAAATTAAAGGACCACTTCCCTTTCCGAACCCTAAATTGCAAATTGAACTGTATTAATTCGTGCTAAGGAAGATATTCCAACAGCTAAATGATGACTCACGGTCCAATAATTTTAAAAGGGCCGCTAGCAAACCTTTAGTCACTTCCATTCTTGTTTACTTTTCAATTTTCATGCATTATAACCTCTCAAAAAAGTAAATGTGAAATAATATAATAATAATAATAATAATAAAAACTTTTATTTCCAAAAATTTTTACAATATATACAGTGCACCCCAAACAACATAGTTGTTTGTCGGGGTAAATACGCTCATACAACAGTAAGTATATAGTTATTAATCAGTGCAGCTTACGGTTGGTAAACATTAACAATGTTACAGTTGCGACAGAAAATGGTTTCTCAGTAAGACATTTCTAGATCTAAATTTAAATGGTAGTACATTTTTAGTTGAGTCAGGTATACTATTAAAAATTTTTGGAATAGTAAATTCCTTTGTGCGTTTTCCATAAACATTATTCACTCTTGGTACCACGAGCCGTCCCTTATTAACTTGTCTTGTAATTATTTTAGCTTTAAGTTTAATTTTGTACCTATCCTGCCAGTATTCCTCCTTCGCTAATTCTAATAAGTATTTCTTATCTACCGGTAGAATATTACATTTTTTGAATAATATTTCATAGTTTCCTTTTGCCAGTTGTTTAGTTCTATTATCTACTAAAATCTTTAAGAAACGCAATTGGAGTTGTTTAATTCTCCCAATATAAGTTTTAAATGATGCACCAAATGTCACAATGCCATATGATAACAATGAGTCCACTAAAGCATAATAAAGGCAGTAAAGGACAGATCGTGTCACAAAGTACTTCAGTTGGTGAAACTGTCTGAGCAATATTCTTAATTTATCTACTAAACGAATTATATGTTTTATCCAATGAAATGTATTGTCGACAATAATGCCTAGATATTTACATTCAGTAACCTGCTGTATTATAGGGCAATTACATAACACATTACTATGAAAACAATCATAGCTGTGCCCTTGAACTAGTAATTGTGTATCTCGACCTTGTTTATTCCTAGAGCAAATATGTATAACATTTGTTTTTTTCACATTCAGTATGATACCGTTATCGTGGGCCCATCTTGTAATGTTATCAAAATCTTGTTGTAGGTATTGTTGTATTATAGTCGGATCTTTATGACCATACACCAAACAAGTATCGTCGGCAAACATATACACCTTACAATGCTTTACCACATTAGCCATACTATTAACATGCATTATATAACATGCTGGCCCGGTCACTGACCCGGTCGCGACCCCATATTTGACGCCCTCGCATCCTCCAGTATAGCCATTTACCTTCACTGCTAATTTTCGGTTATTCAAATAATTTCTGAACCAGTCATTAATTTTCCCACGTAAACCACATTTCTCCATAGACTTCAGGAGAACTTCATGATCCAAAGTTTCAAAAGCCTTCCTGAAGTCTATGAAGATAACACCGACGTGTTGCCGGTTATTTAAGTGGTTGTTAATTTCATTGGCGAATTTTGATAACAGTGTAGACGTATTTTTCCCTTTCTGGAAGCCGAACTGACTAGATGCGATGACGTCATTTTTTGTAAGGAAGTTTAAGATTTGCCCAGTGATAGCTTTTTCGACTACCTTATTGATACAAGATAAAATTGCTATAGGGCGATAATTTGAGGTGTCTTTATGGTTACCTCCTTTGTAAATTGGACGTATTATAGAAATCTTAAGTTGGTCTGGGTATTTGGATTGTTCAATAAAAAGATTAATCATTTTAGCTAACACTGGGCTTATCTCTTTTTTGATTTCCTTATGATCACAAGCCCGTATCTGATCAATACCTGGCGACATCTGATGGTCAAGTTGATCAATAATTTTTTCTACTTGAGCTGAAGATACATTAATATAGCGCATGGATACATTTATTTCTGGATTATAATCTTGTCTATGCAGCAATTCGGAGTTACAGTTATGTTGACTTTTAAGTTGTGCTACCTCATCTTTCAATCTATATCTTTCAATGAAAGATATTTAATGGTAGGTACCTTTAAATATCTTTGGTGAACGTCATTTTAATATTCTTATTATTTGACTATTTCTCAAGTGTAAAGTTGAATTTTTCGAATAGGTATATAATATCGAAAACTTGTACATACACGAATTTTGGTAGATTTATATATAGCTTAAAATAAAAATGAGTTGCTTTAGTCGCACAACATTATAAGGCCTAGCCATTTTGTGGTTTTTGGTCTGTTAATCGGTTAGTCGATCAAAACTCTACAAACGTATGATATAATCCACACATTTTCCACAACAAAACAATATTCACGCTCTATCGAACTCTATCACCACCTCCTTGGGTCGGTGATACAGCTTTCCTCCAAAAACGTCAAAAAGTAGAAAGAAAGGTATAACAATGTTAGCTAAGGAAGAAAGAACAAATTAAAAAAAAGAAGGTTTCTTTCGATATGTCAAAATAGAAAAACTTGCTTGTTTCTTGGTACAATGTTAGCTAAATAGAAAAGACGATAAGATTGGCTGCCATCTTGGAATAACTGTCAAAATCGAAGAGATACAGGCTCTATCGAGCTCGTATCGACTGCTATGCTAGCTATGCAGCATCCCTATCTCGTTTTTTCCCGAGTACAATGTTAGCTAAGTGGAAACAATCATGGTTTAGAATAGAGGTTTAGAAAAAGATGACAGACGATACAATATTAATTGTGCTAGCTATGCAGCAGGCCTAACACGGTTGCCACTTTCAAAGATTCAAAATGTTTATTTGTAAAATAGATACATAAAGTATACGTTTTACATGTCAAATCTAATCTGTATAAAAATAATATTTTATAATGAAACAAATATGATACTTACGGGAAATATATATAAAAAAACACCATTTGATAGTAAATATATGGAATTTACTGTCAAATGGTGTTTAAAATGGTGCTAAAGTGACACCATGTTAGGCCTCCAGTAGATATTTTGATAAATTTTAATAAATAATATTGCCATTGAAATTCCATCGAGATAAAAATCATGTACTTAAGTATAATTACGATGAAGACATAAGAATCGCAACTCTGTGATACTTCATTTTAACAGTTTAAGACAATGCCATAGCATCTGAAATACTTTCCGCTAAATTAATTAGATTTCAGCCAACACTGGTGTTCCCAGCGGGTGTAGAGGCGCGCGTCTCCATGTGTGCATCGATTAGTGCGTTGTTCTAAGCTTGCGTACTGCTATTTTTCTTTACTGTGTTATTTATTACAGTTGTTTATATTACTGCAGAATTGGGATTGTTTTGGTCAAATTCAATAATATTTCGTTGTATTTTTACGAATTGTTTTTGTACTAAAAATCAATAATACATACCTACACTAAAACCCTTTTCATAAAACTGCTTAGGCAACACGGAAAACCGCATCAAAATTGGTCCAGTGGTTTTAAATTTAATATAGATATGGTCGTTGCATTTTATTATGTTTTTAATTTAACTATTTATTTTTGTGTGGTTTGTCAAACGATTTTATATCGTTTGCTATGTAATACAAAAAGTTTTGTTACTCAAGTCAGTTGAGATCCAACCACATATTAATTCATACTGGTATCTGGAAGTGATCAGTTGCATCTAATGACACTTTTTTTAAAGACACAAAAAAGTTTTTTTCAATTTCCCAAAAACAGAAACAGGATTCTTTTTCTCATCACCCTAAAAAAAAATCAAGTCATTATTATTGTTTAGCCGAGTATATAGTATGAATTAAGCCGTATAGATCAAATCCGGCATACAATCGAGAGGCACTAAGGACACGGGCAGGAATGTAGTCATGTATGGCTGGGGGGTACCGCGGAGGTGACGGCTAACTTGACGCCCGCCTTCTTGGCTGGCACGAACTGTATGTCTCTCAGTATAATCCCTCAGTTACATTGTGCTACAAACAACTAGGTAGGTAGTTTTTTAATAATTAATAATTAGAACACAAATATTTTAGTTTATATCGTTATAGGTAGGATATCATTTTATGTCTAAATGTCTACATGTTTAGTTTATATTTGTAAAGGTAGGTAGACTTTGCTACTAGATGTTTAGTTTATATTTGTAAGGGTATAAGTCTAGTATCTAAGAAGATCTCAGAATTAAAATTTAATTTGATTTCAGAGTTGATACATGTGATTTTTGCTTTAAAGCGCAATTTTTGCATACTTTTTATTCAAAAGTACCGAGATTTGGTTCGACGGCCTTAAGTACAATTCTTCACCTGGAGGGTAATTAAACCTTGTTCCCGATGACTAACTGAGTCTCCAGTATGAATTAGGTCGGTTGATTTAATTTCACCTAGTATATTATGCATCTGTGAATAAGTAGACGAGTTATATTAAAGTTTATGAAGATCATTACACCATTTTAACACGATTAAAAGTCTTCGTGTACAAGTTCCAATCATTGACCTCTCATAAACAACAAGACACACAGTCTCTAAGAAAAGTTCGTCAGAAAGTGTCCGAACGTGCGACGTGCATAGTAGCAAAAATCTTCAACCAATTCAAGACGTTATGTCGGTAACATAAGATGCAATGTCAGTTGTACGAAATCGTCATTCGAATTTGTTACCCCATTTTTGAGCGAGATTGTGAGTCTAGTTGTTTATGAGAGGTCAATGGTTCCAATATATAGAATATTAGAATGAAGTTCCACCTTACAGTATAATTATATGAATAGCATTTGTGTTATTGTCCGTCGTGCATTGTTTGATCTACCCACAACTTGGAGTGTTACTTGATGCACGTACCGTACAAACAGCAATGTAAACATAATTGTTAGTTGTATTTTAAATCTTTAAAGCAGTGGTATTGCTCTGAGGGCTATTTTGAGAATCTGGACATGCTTCGCGGGCACCGCTAAGTCAAGAAACCTAAATTTGATCATGGAAACTGCATTATTTACTTAATCCCTGTTTATTTATTATGACATACTACAAAAACAATAGACCGGAAAGGCACAAACTTAATGTGATACTTGGACTGTAAGTCTAGTTGGTAATCTTCTGTACATCCCAAAATCGTGAAATTTTTGACGTGCTCGTTAGTTAGCGTACTTTTGTACTTGATCTTTATATTTTTAGTTGAGATGAAAAAAGCCGCAGCATAGCACTATGTGCCTTCAACTTCATAGTTTAGATAAAGTCTGTCAAAAAAGTGTTGAAATGAATATTGAAGAAACTATTTTTCTTTCTCTTGGTTACACCAAACAAATAAGTATAAAATCTCTTAAATCGAGTAAACCGTGTTGTTATTTCATAGATATATTACCTAAATTATAGTACTTGAACGTTTAAAGTTCATTAAAATTTCATTTTCATTTTAACACTTTTTTGACAGACTATATTGTTTATTAAATTTTTATCCCATTTTGTACGCGGGCGCCTAGAAAACAGGCCGGGGCTACTGGGTGCCCGCGAGCTACCGGTTGGGCATCACTGATTTAAAGCCTTTGATGACGCTGAACCGGTTGGAAATTTGTGGAAAGTACAAGTGTTTTCTTTATAACAATGGGTACTTCTTTGTCCGCATTTTGTATGTTCAGAATTTGTAGTTATGTCAGTTCCAGAACAATATTTTTAACGAATGATAATTTGATTTCTGATTTTAGTCGTTAATTATTTCATAATTTTCATTTAATATAACTAAATGCTTATTTGATAGGAACGACGACCTTGATGGCTATTCTCAGACACTTCAATACGCGCCTTGGCTCTCATCAATGAAATCCTCATTCTTGACTCCAGCCTGGACCTACTCGGAAACCATATTTTTAGCAACTTCTGGACGCTACCTAGAATCGATTACCGTAAAAAGCTCGATTCTAGCATAATTCCAATAAAACAATAATGTTTAATTATAAATATCAACCCACATGCAATGTATTTAATATAAGAGATCCTATTAATATTGTATAGCTTACTTATTATATTTGGTCCTGTACTGTGAGTAATAAGCTGTATTAAATAAATAAATTCTGGCAAATACGCAAAAATTGCTAAAGGCGGATTTCGGGTGATTTTAAAAGGGATATTGTACAGATGCATGTTAATTTTTTTATTTTGTTGGAAAAACCTTTCTATAATATAAATGAATATTATAATGATTGATAATTTCCTATTTTTATTTAATTTCAATGAAATTTTCTGACAGATTAACTGAATATTTGATCTTATTTTTTTTTTTTTTTTTTTTTTTTTTTTTTTTTAAAGTACCTACCTATAACTATTTCTGACATATTAATTTCCTATTTGTTAATAGTTTTGTTACTATGATTGTTATAATAATTATTTTCATTATTACCTGTACTTGACATCTTCATTGCTTTAATTTTTTTTTTTATATACATATATTCTATTTACTTGTGAAAATGTAGACATTTAATAATTTCAGTTTACCTATTAATATGTGATTTATTTACTTTTTATTTTATTTTTATGAATCGATTTTACTGTGTGTTTTATAAAATGATTTGTGTGCCAGGTGTGGCTTTAATGTACAAATAAATAATATGATTATGATTATGATTGAAAAGTGCGAGTTTCGTTAAAGTAAAAAAATCTGATTTAATTTTAATTGTCTTCAATATACCTTTATTTTCTACACAAATTTTATATGAAAACGCCCGGAGTGCCTCTGTTTAACTGCTCATAGAAAATGTTTTTTAATTTTAACTATTATTGAAAAAAACACTAAAGAAAAAAAAAACGTAAATTCTTTCTTATATTTAATTGATGGTAATTTTTTTTAGGTTCATTGTTTAATCGTCACTTCCCATTGTTAACAATCATTACCGTAACACAATAGGGAACTTGGTTAAAAATTTAAAACCTTTTTTTTAGAATATTTCTGTCGATAAAATTGGGTCTAGTTTTACCCAAATTCGTATGTGAACTTTAACGAGACATATAGTGAGCATTCCTTATTTAATAATGCTTAGTTACTCCACTTCACATGCTATGGCATTTATCATACTGTAAACAAAAGTCGAACAACTGAGATGCGTGCGCAAAGATGCGAAAGTAGAAAAATCAATCATTTCCGTTGAAAATCCCTTGTAAAATCAGCCGTAGCGAATTTTTTTGCGCCTGCCGGAATAGCCGTCCTTGTATTCACATTGTCAGGCGGATCTGCGCTACATAAAATTTCCACACAATTTTAAGAATTAGTTTTCCTAATCATTTCAAAACGTAAACAAACATGTCGCATCACTAGCGGGTCGTGACCATTGAACTCAGTTTACTTACATTTACCGAAGTGATTATATTGTCTTTATACAGTGGAGACCACATCAAGCTATACACTTGCAGTACGACATTAGCCCCTACAGAGAAGAATATAAGATAGGTACAAAGTCCGAAGTGTCTAACTTGATGCGGTCTCCACTGTACGTAGCTCTCTGTGATTCCTGCGCGCCTGGTACTGCAGCCCGAGCGAGGCGGCTAGTCAATCGATTGCGTGATTTCAATCCTTTTGCACTTATTATTAGATAACTTTAATTTAAATCGAAACTGTCACTATAGTCGAATATTGACTTGTTCTCGAATAATTTAAAATTTGCGGCACTTGATGACAACGAAATAAACGTCTACGGTCCACCTCACTTGATCTTTGTACAAATATGGCTCAAAATGTGCTCCGTGCTGAATATACGAGTAGCTACGGCGGTTCGCCGGTTCATGGGAGCCCGCACATTCCTCAACATTGAAAAAACCCTAGGACGAGTAGGAGCAGATAATCCCGAAAAAAATAATTGGGCGCTGATGCACAAACCTCCATGATCCGCCTGAAAGCACTTATAAGTATATGATATGGCCTATATCATCTATTGAATCTCCCACAAAATAGTGGTCGGTTGAAAAAAATTCAGCTTGTACAGTGGAGACCACATCAGGCTAAAGAATATAAGATAGGTACAAACTCCGAAGTGTCTAACTTGATTCCAGGGTTGGAAAAAAAACATGTTTGAAACAAATATTTACTGATGTTTTTTTTGCGGCTGTTTTAAACATGTTTAAAACATTTTTTGGGTATCGTATCGGTAACTTATGTATATGTAAATTTAATTGAAAAGGTTTTTTGAATGTTATCATATCAATTATCATAATCTAATCACGTATTGAGTGAAAAATAATGAGTGCTTTCCCAATAAACACGAAACTTAGAAATGCTTGAAAATACAAGTACAGCGCCACGAGCTTGTCTGACCCTATAAGCCAAACTAAAATGACCTCTATATTCAAGAAGCGACAGTCCTCGTCACCGGGTCAGATAAGTTTGCTGCACTATACTCACCGACACCGCCCGTTCTCGTCTTTATGTTTGGGGAAACCCCCGCCAGTAAAGGAATTTTAACCGCTCCGATTAATAGAAAAGGATGCGTTCAAAAGAGTAATAACAACGACACGTTCGATATAAGGAAAAAATAATAATTAATATGCTAAAAAACAGTGTTATAAATAGGAGTGTTTTAAACACGTTTAAAACTATTTGTTTAGGGGGTAATTTAAGGGTGTTTTTTGTCGGTGTTTTAAACATTTGTTTTAAACAATGCCAACCCTGCTTGATGCGGTCTCCACTGTACCTATATGCCCAGCAGACAACAATGTGTGCAATGCGGGCCGCCCCATTTCATTACATTATGTTATGACATGTTTATATTATGTACAGTATTTTATAAACCAAAATGTCAAGTCTGTATTAAGGCGACAATTACTGCTGGTGACCTCGGGTGCGTGCGTCTCACTCACTCGCACGGCTCGTCCCGTATTGATCTCACCGTCGCTCGACGGGGAATGTTGCGAACGCGCTAAAATATAAGCTAAATAACTAATCAACTTACTATACCGGGTGTAAAAGCAAAGGCAAGAATCCTTTAAGGGTGTGTTAGTATGATCGGTAAAGATATTATTTTAAATACTGGGATCTCTAAATAAAGTACCAGTACCTCATAATAAGACGATTTTCTTTTCTCAAAATACACTAATCGCGTGGACACCCTCACTGGTCGCTGGCCACTCGGATGAGGGGTGCGGGGTGCAATTAGGTGTGTGGGGAGGCAGATGAGCTGCGTAGCCATAGCTTGGAAAAATGATTGAATTTGTTGTTAAAATTCAAGGTATATTTTTTTTTCTCGTAATGACATCAGAATCGTGTATACTTTCACCTGTATATAATATGTTTCTATCACCAAATGGTTCATAATTTTTACGATATTTTTACTACTAAAGATTCGTGGTTTCGATTCATAATGCTATTGAAATGGCTACTCAACTTGACACTCAAACGGGGAAACGCCGCGTAACCATGTTTGTCTCCGAAGAAACTACGAATACAGTGAAACTAGTCAGGCGAAATCTGACTATTATATAAAAATCGTGAGTAGCCGTTTCAATTGAATTTTTTACGATATTTTGTAATTGTGTTTATGTTGTGTATGTGTAAGAATAAATGACTTAAATATATTATACTGTGTATATAATAAAGACTAATTCAAACCATTTTTGACCTTTGCTTTAACCCAATCAACTGTACAACCTTATAGTTCAATTATGGAATGACTGAAATGAGGGTATAGAGTGCGTGAGCGGGAACCTAAGCGATTTCTGCAGAAACTTAGTCAGGGTGCATATTAAATCAGATGTTTAATTCAAAATAATTTTATATACTAAATTATTCAATATCACATAAACTTTAATTCACATAACAATATTGTTTCAAAAACACAATTATTAACAAAAAATACACTTTGAAATAAATATTCAACTAAAATTTCAGAATACACGACATTTTCATTGAATGTATTTAAAAAAAACATCTTCAGCGCATAGATGTTCATACACAATAATATATTAGGCATAAATAAAAAATTGCAGACCCCTGGTGGGGACAATATCGTAATATATAAGTAAATAAATAAAAAGAAACATTCTACTTGATCCAACCATGTGTATGAGATCGTGACACGTAAAAAGTCAAGCACGCCACAACCAAACATAATTATAATGCATTTTGATTATCTCAGACACAAAACAAAGTTAAAAAACGTTAGTAATACAATTCATTTGATTAAATTATAAATAAATAAACAAAACATATACATAAATCCGACTGTGTAAGTGCTATCCTGCTAAATAAGCCATACACATACATATCTACACAGCCAAAACCATGGATAAATCTATTCCGTTTGTGTTATCTCAAACAAAAAACAAGATGGAAAAAATATATTAATCTGTCAAAAGTCGGACTCGCTAACTGAAAACGAACAAGCTTTTTCAACAATAAATAGAAAACAAAATTTGGTAACAAAAGTCTGACTCTCTCAATAAAATAAATCAGGTTATGATCGGATCTGTATGCGAAGCTCTGAAGGTAATATTTTTTCCCATGCCAAAAGTCCGACTTGCTAACTGATTCCGACAAAACTTTATAGTCAATGGGCAAAAACAAAATTTAAGACATGAAGTACGACTGGCTTAAAAAAATACATCAGATTATAATCGAACCTGTACGCGAAGCCCTAATGGTGTTATGTTTTCCCATGCAGGAGCCGAGCGAAGCGTGCCGCGGCAGCGGCCGGCGACTGCCAGAAGTCCGACTTGCTAACTGAATCCGACATAGCTTTTTAGTCAATGGGCAAAAACAAAATTTAAGACCTAAAGTCCGACTGGCTTAAAAAAATATATCAGATTATAATCGAATCTGTACGCGAAGCCCTAATGGTATTATATTTTCTCATGCAGGAGCCGAGCGAAGAGGGCCGTGGCAGCGGCCGGTGACTGCCAGAAGTCCGACTTGCTAACTGAATCTGACATAGCTTTTTAGTAAATGGACAAAAACAAAATTCAAGACCTAAAGTCCGACTGGCTTAAAAAAAATCAGATTATAATCGAATCTGTACGCGAAGCCCTAATGGTATTATGTTTTCTCATGCAGGAGCCGAGCGAAGCGTGCCGCGGCAGCGGCCGGCGACTACCAGAAGTCCGACTTGCTAACTGAATCCGACAAGGATTTTTAGACAATAAGCAAAAACAAAATTCGGAACCAGAAGTCCGACTGGCTTAAAAAAATAAATCAAATTATAATCGAACCTGTACGCGAAACCCTAATGGTATTATGTTTTCCCATGTAGGAGCCGAGCGAAGCGTGCCGCGGTAGCGGTCGGCGACTGCCAGAAGTCCGACTTGCTAACTGAATCCAACATAGCTTTTTAGTCAATGGGCAAAAACAAAATTTAAGACCTAAAGTCCGACTGGCTTGAAAAAAAAATATCAGATTATAATCGAACCTGTACATACGCGAAGCCCTAATGGTATTATGTTTTCCCATGCAGGAGCCGAGCGAAGCGTGCCGCAGTAGCGGCCGGCGACTGCCAGAAGTCCGACTTGCTAACTGAATCTGACAAAAGCTTTTTAGACAATAAGCAAAAACAAAATTTGGAACCAAAGTTTGACTCGCTTAAAAAATACATCAGATTATAATCGAACCTGTATGCGAAGCCCTAAAGGTAACATGTTTTCCCATGCCAAAAGTTCGACTTGCTAACTGAATCCGACAAACTTTTTTAGACAATGAACAGAAATTCACTATTTACTAATTATTTTCAATGTTTACAAAATATATGTATTTAATTATATATTTAAATACTCATACGATATCACTTTAGATTTTCATTTTGTAAATAGCTGAAAAAAAAATTTGCGTTTCTTTTCTATTGACACACAAAACGGAACAGACCCTTAGTAACAAATAGTATTTCGACTATAAAATATTTCCTCTAAAATTAGGAGAATTCTTCACATTTATAAAAGAAACTTTTAGAGCATGAAATTATTACAATAATAAATTGTCAAACATAATGTGCAGTTCTTTATACCAATAAACAAACAATATATAACTTTCATAAAAAGTTATTATTTTGAATTGAAACCTTTCTTCAAGTCTTATTAAAAACACACATGTACATTATTAGAATGATAAATTTTACAAATTATTTCATAATGTAATGTTTTGTGAGATTACTAAAACTTATAAAAATAAATTGAAACAAAAATTAAGGTAATTTAGGGAAAACCAAAACTAATATTGGCAACACTGACAAGGGACGCCGGCCGATTGTGTTCTCTGTTTGAAAAATTTCTTCTCTGGCGAACTTCTTAAGAGTTACAGCGATTATTCGATTTAATTCTTTGTTAAAGTTTTAAAAGAGATTTTCTCAATAATTATCAAAAAACGTGAGTAGTAAATATAAACAAATAACATATTTTTTTAGATTTCTGTCTATTCAGCCGTAATATGTGTATAATTGTCTAAGCATCTATGTTGGTCTGGCTTCACTTTCTTGTAGATAAAGTTATTGGCAGAGTTGAGGGAGGCGGTGGTGGCGGGAAGAGTAGTGTCCACGTCGCCGCCATAGCCCAGGGCTTTAGAAACGGTGCCCATGTCTTCGCCACGGGAAACAGAAATGTCACCTCCAGCGGCATCGGCGTCGGCTACACATTCGTAAGTAGAAATTGTCGTAATTATGTAAATTTTTGATAATACACTCTTTATAGCAGTTCCATCCATCCATCCATCAGCCTGTTTCGTCCACTGCTGGACATAGGCCTTTCCATGATTTCGCCACTCTTGGCGGTTCTCCTGGAAGAAATGCCCATACTCATACACGCTGGGCAGGCGGGTTGGTGTGCGCAATGCCGAGACCCTTGTACCAGTGACGCCACTATGGCAGTTACTTACTTATAATACTATTTCATAGTTTTGCGATTGAGATTATTCATTGTAATGGTATTAAAAAGGGTTGTTACTATAAAATATGTTTTTTATTTATAGATGTCCAAGTTGTGGCCACACATGGAGGGACGACGGCCGAACGCCGATATCTGCACCAAGGAGCCGCCATTATCCAACACATCAGCAGCGGTCATGGTTCTGACGGCGGTGGTAGCCGTGGCCGCAACTGTGGTGGTGGGAATGCTGGTGGTGGTGGGAATGGTGGTGGTGGCGCCCATGGCGGCGACAACTTCACAGAACTATTTAAATATTTTTTTTAAATATATTTTTATTTTGTACATTTTGATTAATGTCACATGAGATTAATAATAATTAATTATTTGGCAGAGGTATGTTTGTTTTTGAAGATTTATAATTTCAATTGCGATACAAGACGATTATTTGAAATTTTTCTAGATATCCATTATTTGTATTTTAATTTAGACATTTATTATCTTGAAAATAGTTTTCTACTAATTTAATGACGATGATGAGTATTGATTTTTTTATTTTTTTTCTGAAAATATTTTGTAAAGTTAAAAATAAATGGAATGTTATATTTTAGTAGAATGACAACTAAGTATATTTTGTCTGTGTGTATGTAGATTTACAGTTGTTCAGTTCTGATCGAAAGTAATTGAAGTAGCTTGCAAAATCAGTAATTTAAAGTGACAGTGGGCAGGTGAATTTTGTTGTCGATATTATGGAAGTTGGGGCCGAGAGGTTTTAAAATGGAGACATCGTGTTCGCTCGACGAACAACCTGGTAGAGTTCGTTGTGGGTGGCGGTCAAATGATAATAAAATGATGAAAAAATTTGGGAAAAGTTCATGTTCAGTAGTGAACGAATACGGGCTCATAGATAGATGGTGTATAGTTGGTAGTTTTTTCGTATAATTACATGAAAAGAATGTAGATGGAAAATAATTTTACAATATGCATAACAGTAATAATCAATTTCATTTCATTTGTAACAACAAAATAGTAAAGAAGTAAATTTGAGTAATAATATCAAAAGTGGATTATACCAATATATGAAAAAAGAAAGTTGAATTACTACTCATCTCCATTCATATTATATGGGGCACCACTATAAAAAAATTAGTCGGAGCTGTACCTCCTGGGTGGCATGGAAATGAAAAAAATGCAAACAAATCATCTCATAAAATGTATAAGAATTTAAACCTTTAACCAATCATCTGTCACTTTGACAGCTGTCAGAAAATGAGAGTAAAAAAAAACAATCATCTTTGAATGGAACTAAAGCAAATAGGTATCTAATTTTGATATTCGCAGTAGCTCCATTCCTAGCAATCAATATACGTAATGGAACTAATGCGAATAATAATTAATAAAAATGTACGGTAGTTCCATTCCATTATGTAACTCGGCAATGCTACCGCTCTTACGATAAAAATTTAAAGCTGTATTATAGGTGTTTTTCCGAAAGGTGTCCAAACCTAGTTAGTGCGTTTATCGTAAGCGCGGCAGAACGGAACTAGTGCGAACGAAGGCTGCGCTCAATTCTTACCTCTAGATAGGAATAGGAAGGATGAATAAATAAAATTCAGCATCATTTTGAAACATCGTGTTAACTGTAGGTACTAACATATTTTTTTTTCATTTCGCAGCTTTGAAAAATGACACAACTCAGTTCCATTATACTATAAATAATATATAATTAATTCCTACTGAGATCTCCTACATATAAGGCTCTTTCACATGATAAAATATTTTACAACTTACATTTTGTAATGTCTACTAGGTAAACACAAAATGAATACATACAGAAGGCCTGCTCCCTACAATCAGCGATTCCAGGCGCACGCACACATAGACGTGTACGTACGACGATCTATCTCGGTAGGATTCAGTCGAATGACAGTCACGAGTGCACGCGCTTTGGCGATACATGTCATTGTTGTTTGATGTGACGTATGGATTTAAAAATAAGTAAACAATCATACCAAAATTATTGTTGTGTATTTGGTTGTTAAAATATTCATATCCATATTCTTTATTGCACATAAAATTTGTTCTTACTCGAAATTGATAATCGAAGATATAATTATAACTGAAACACACTTGAAACCTACAATATTAGACACATTGATAAACATAAAGGGATACACACTTTATAGAAAAGACAGGCCCCCTGGTAAGAGTGACAAAGGTGCCGGAGGTGTAGCTATTTATGTGGCACATAAACATAGCGAGATATCTATTATGTCCAATCTACACCCAACACTGAATAACAAACTGAATGTAGAGGCTCTGTGGATTAATGTCCAGTATGGAAATTTTAAATTGCTTATGGGCGGTGTGTATCGTCCTACACACTTAAAGGATTCAGATAAGCTTCTGTTTGAGACAATTGAGAAAGCTGCTGCTGATGAAAAAGAGAATTTACTCATTGCTGGAGATTTTAACCTCCCAGATATCGAGTGGCCGTTAAGAAAGCTTGAGGGCTACAATGCACTCCATGAAAAATTTATAGAATTGCTTACCAATACCAACTTACATGTTAGTGACTGAAATAACTAGGAAGCGGAATGACGAAGAGTCCTTGCTAGATTTCATACTGTGCAATGATGAAAGCTTGTGTACCAAGGTAATTCATAATCCCCCCATAGGCAAAAGTAACCATTTGGTTCTGCTTAGCAAAGTGCAAATTCAGAATGATCATATCCATGGCTTAGTTGAAAAGAAGCCTCGCAGAGATTTTTATAACGCTGACTATAAACTTATTACTTCACAATTACTTTTAAACGATTTGAATTGTACAACCTTATCTGATACAAATGAAGCTTGGACGAAATTCAGATCTGTCACACATAAAACAATTGAAACAAAAATACCATTTACCCGAATAAAAAAACATAAAAAACCATGGATTGGACCAGAAATTATTAAATTAACACAAGAAAAATTACAAAAATGGAAATTCTACCAGCTCTCTAAAACAAAAGAATCTTATGAAAGCTATAGAAAATAAAATAATAAAATAATTAATGAAGTGAAGAAATCAAGAGTTAAGTTTGAAGCAGGTATTGCAAATGGTAGCCAGAAATGTTTTTATGCGTACATGCGTCAACATCTTACCTCTAAAGTGTCTGTTCCCCCGTCATTGAGAGATGAATTATCACAAAAAATTACTAGTAACCATAGTGATGTTGCGAATATTTTTGCAAAACAATTTGAAAAATCTTATGTAATGGAACCACCTAACCAACCTATACCAAGTGTATGCTGTCCTCACGTAGAAAACTCACTTGAACATATTGATTTTACACCAGAAGTTGTAACCAAGACACTTAATACATTTAAAGATGACACTGCAATGGGACCAGATGGATTACCGGCAATATTTTTAAAAGAATGTGAAAGCCTGCTTTCTTCTCAACTTGCTCACATTATGACCTTGTCTTTAAGAGAAGGGAAAGTGCCACTGGACTGGAAAGAAGCAGAGGTCACTCCTATCTATAAAAAAAGAGATAAGTTTGATCCAAGTCACTATCGCCCTATAAGCATAACATGTATTTCCTGCAAAACGATGGAAAAAATAATAGCAAAACAAATTAGAACCTTCTTATCTCTGGCTCTGGGAGGTTGTTTAATGCAGGGGGAGCCTGGAAACGAGAGACCGATTGAATATGCTAGTCGCGTCCTCACGCCGGCGGAGAGAAACTACAGCACCACAGAACATGAGGCTCTCGCCGTAATATGGGCCTTAGAACGATTAGAAAAATTAACTTAGAAAGGGTATGTTGACGGACATCCAATTATTGTTGGCACAGACCATCAGCCGTTGAAATGGCTCCTTACTTTGAAATCGCCTTCTGGGAGACTAGTCAGATGGGCCCTTCGTCTTCAAGCCTTCGATATTGACATTCAATACACCCCTGGAAAGGCCAATGTAATAGCAGACACCTTGAGCCGCCCCAACTGCTCAGAAGAAGACGGAGACAGCTGTGGCATATGCTCGATATTAATCGACTTACCCAGACGAAGCCCTACAGAACTACGGGGAGCTCAGATTGAAGATCCTGAAAGTAGGAAAATCATTGAAGATATAGAAAGTGCTGATGAAGTAACCAACACCCGGTGGACGGAGAGAGGTTACCATCTGAATCAAGGTGTGCTTTTCAGATACGATCCAGAGGCTGCCAGTGATGAACCCCAACTCTATGTGCCTGTCAGCCTGAGATCAGAAGTCGTAAAGGAGTGTCATGATGTGCCTACCGCTGGACACCCTGGGATCGAAAGAACTTACCACAAGTTAATCATTTCTTTCCTGGTATGAAGAGATACATCGCTAAATACTTGAAATCCTGCGATAACTCCCAGCGATATAAGCCAGCGAATTACAAACCACCTGGCACCAATACTGAATCAACGTAATGAGGTACTTGCCATTGACTTATTTGGTCCTTTGCCAGAGGGAGAGAATGGTGAGAAATGGATTCTCCTCGTAGAAGACACGGCGACACGATGGGTGGAGCTCTACACACTGCGTGAAGCGACAGCTGATATATTTGCGAAAAAACTCATCGAAGAATACTTTCTTCGTTACGGGCTCTGTAGAAGAATTATATCAGATAATGGAGTGCAGTTTATCTCTGCGGTGATGCAACAGACAATGCATATCCTTAACTAATAAACAGAACCTGATCCCGCTCTATCACCCAGAGGCGAACCCCGCAGAGCGAAAGAATCGTGACATGAAAATCAAGATAGCTCAGCTGGTTGGAACGTATCATTCGTCTTGACCTAGACACGTACCTACAGTACGATTCTCAATGAACAACGTGGTATGCAAATCAACTGGGTACTCTCCCGCATACTTAACCTTTGCTAGGGAGATGAGATCTCCACTGGACGTGAGACACGACATACGAACCGTCCTGGAGAAAGACAATTTTGTCCCACAGATAACTCCATGCAAAAATTTATTGTTTCTTTAACAGATGTTCGAGAGAAGGTCGAAAAAATGCAGGATCGATCTACAACCGAAGCCGACTCTAGAAGAAGAATCTCCCGACAATATGAACCAGGTGACTTGGTGCTAGTCACGACACACCTGTTAAGTAATGCCCAGAAAGGATTCACTACAAAAATGGCTCCGCGCCGAGGCGGTCCTTACAGCATCCACTCTAAGGTAAGCCCCACTACATATTTCATCTGCCATCCTGATAGTCCTGGCGTAATCTTGGGTAAGTACCATGTAAGTGACATCACACCTTACTATGGGAGAGAGGGTATTACTGCTCCGGTAAATCCGATAAGGAAAAGGGGAAGTCCGCGTGCACTCAATGATAAGAATGAGGTCCTAGACCAGGCGCGGGGACGCCAGCCTGGTCTAGAGGGGGAGAGTATGAGAAACGGAACGAAACCCCGGGGACCGACCAATGAGAGGCAAGCGGAAGCGACGTCATCGGCTGCGTCCAATGACGTTGCTCAGTGGAGCCTCGAGTCTGGTTGGCCTTCCGATACAATGGCTTCCTCTCGTTCTTCTCGTGTCCGACGCTTACCGGCACGCTATGTATTGTGATGTGACTAATTATTTATTAATGTTGTTTGAACTAGTTTACCTCTTACATATGTCTTATAGTAACAATAACATTTGTGTGATAACTCGTTATAAATTCAGTGTTGAACTCGTCGTTGTTTTTGTGAAATCCCTGAATATCTGACTTAAAACCCTAAAATATATAATTATGGAAAGTGATACTACACTAGTGAATACTACATTAAACCGAATAGCCCGGGCGGTAGCGTTGCATTTTAGGTAGTAATTTTAAGCAGATTGATTTCCATCTTTTTCAATAGATCTGGAATGGCTAATAACAGAACTATGGTGTGGCTATGGGAGGAAGAAGTGGTAAAAAAAAGTAATAGTACGCCGGCTGAAACTTTTCTCACTGATAGTTGACATCATACTGAGCTGAAAAAAAATCGTCAGCTGACGCACCTGCGGTGGGTTTGGGAGTTAGAGGTTGCGAAAGTGGTAAAAAAAAAGTGATAGTACGCCGGCTGAAACTTTTCTCACAGATAGTTGACATCATACTGAGCTGAAAAAAAATAGTCAGCAAGTTTCAGCCGGGGCGTACTGTCACTTTTTTAACACTTTCTCAACCTCTAACTCCCAAACCCACCGCTACTTGAGCAGCTGACGGTCGATTCACATATCAGTCATGTGAGATCTACGATCGATGTCAATATCAGCCGGCTTACTATGACTTTTGTGTTTGCAACGATACCTCCCGGACTAGAAGCGAATTGAGCTTTTTTAAATCATTGTAAAAAGGTAGAATGAAAATGTTTTTCTATCTATTGTAGGTAACTAATTTACTTTGTGTTTGCTGTGGTATCGGTTATTATTAGTACGAAAGTATTCAAGAATAGTAGTCTCCAACTGAATGTAGGAGTTATATTTTTTGTTCGGGCGCAGCATACTTAACTGTATATCACGTACCTACGACGATATTGGAAATTCAATCAATATAAGCTTGAAACTAGTTTAGCTTGGTCTACCGTAATTATGGTAGAAAATTAAATGGAGACACGAAGTTTTAATACACATAACTACCTAATTAATTATTTCTAACTAGCATACAGTGACGAAGGGTTAACATTTTAAAAAGGGAAGCCGGACAAAAAATCGCCTTACTCAGAAAAGCAACCAAGAAAAACTCTTAAAAGTTTTTTTTTGTACTTTGCAATTCCCTGTAGAAATGTAGTATGGATGCCATTTTCTAAACAAGCCGATGGGAATCGTGTTATATGGACTCTTCGCCATTGCTAAGATATCGCCTGCTGCTCTGCCCGCGTTTTTTCAATCTCATTACTATTTTCGCGGCTGCATACCTACGTAGACTAGAGATGAATAATCTATTGTGGTTTTGTAATCGAGCTCATGCTCTTAGAAAAAGCGAGCCATGGATGCGTGCGTGCTGCACTTATGTGAACGAGAATTTCGAAGTGTGCGTGACGAGGTTGCCTTTAGTGCTTCTTTCGTTCATAATAATCATAGAGTGCGCGCACTCGCCTGTTTGGAAAGCTCTACCGCGCGTTGTTATTGGTTAATAGACTGTGTTTACTGTAAAGCGTTGGACTGAGTGCAGAGTAGGCACTGCTTTTTATGCCTATATGGAATGCACGTCACTGCCGAGGGGCATAACTTATTTCGAAAAATGTACTACTAATAACTGAATTCACGTTTAAGAAATCTAGTTTGGCTTTACAATAAATATTATTCAAATAGTTTGGTTTACACCCACACGCCATTTTGGAAACTATGTGAAAATAAATAACAACGTTAGGTAATTAACAAAGTGATGAGCTTATGAGTGACAGCCCTAACGCTCCGGTCGTGCACAGTTATTATACCGAGAATATGGCGGAACTTGCTTACTGCTCTATATCTTTACTGTGGTAAAGTCCCCAGTATCCCCCTCAGTAGGTAGCTACTCCCTCCCCCCTACCCAGCGGCAGCTTGCTCATGCAACAACCGCTGCACCATCTCAATCTGTAGCTCGATGCACTTGTCCTTGGGTATCAGCTTCATCAGCGAGGCCACGTACTGCCCGAAGCTGTCTAGACTCTTGAACCGCTGCAAGCTGGCGACGATGTTCTCTCTGGTGATGGGGCCGGTGATGTTCAGAGCCGCTTTGGCTCTCTTCTTCCTTCTCTTGGCGGCGCTGGCGGTCTGCTCACTCTCCAATATGGTCTCGTCTAAGTACACCTCTTCCATGTCGTATTCATTCGTAGACCCGTCTTCAGAGCCTTCCTTTTGGAACTCATCGCCCTGGAACATACATAAAGGTCGTTACGACACGAATCCCTAGTCCTATAGCACTATCGCTGTACTTCGAGCACAAATGATAATAGCAGTTAGCTCGCTATTATCTCATTTTAACGTCATGTTCAAGAAATCAAAATAAGTGCATAATACAAAGCGCAAAAAGTTGCAAGTTTTTACGAAAAATAAATCTAGTAAACGGTTTTAAACGTACGAAGGACAGCCATCTTAAAATCGTTGTCGGCTGTGATTGGCGAATGTGCTGTCAAAATAACTTAAAATTTTGCGGTCCGATTTGTGCTATTAAGGTTTACGTACTAATACTAGTGTACATGTAGTCAAGCTGTACAACTTTATACAAGTTAACTTTGTGCAATTTCATGTTCAACAAAAACATAAATATCTCGTTTCTCCATACTTTTAGACATTTATGGTTTTGATAGAGCTTTTATTTGGGCAGAATCCTTTATAATTAACTTAATTTTATGAACTGAACATCACGAATTCATGGAAATAACACGAGGTCAACTTGCAGTACTGGACCTGCCATTTACCTTTCTGAACTATTTGTTCACAGGGTAAACATCACAAGAGGACGCGTGGAAGCAGGACGGCCGTGTCGCATCCGGTCTAAAAAGGAAGCGGAAGCAAAGTCGGAACGTCAAGCGCACCACACGGTTCAAACGGCAGCGCCCCCTGTCAACGTGGCGTATTTCGACAGTCTCGGTGACCATTGGGACGGCCAGCGAAAGGGCAGTCTACTTTGGAGCGTTCGATGAGATAAACCTTAGGAACTGTCCTTCATTCCGTGCTAGCTTATCGTGTCGTCTACAAAGTGCAGTGAAATAATCTTGGTGAAAGCTAATTAAAATTGTGAAGACTGGGATTATGTACCTCTTTGCTTGATTTTCTACGCTACATCCACAATGTCTAACGCCAATCTTTAATTCCGACATGTATAGGTATATGTAATCAAAAACAAAACTTGTAAAAAAAAACAAGTCTCGCAACTTACGTTCTTCTACCGTAAAAAGTTGTGAGATCCATGTAAATCCAAGTCGGTTAATTTATTCAGTCCCTACTTAAGGGACCTTCTGTCTTAAGTTAGTACATAATTAGCTAACCTAACAACATCTTATCGTGACCATATCAATATTAAAAATATTTTATGTTTTAAATAAATAGATTGACTTGGTAATCGCACTAAATAATCTGATTTAATGTAATATGTACCTATTACTTGTGAGATACATTGTGTTTTCATACGATGGCCGAGTCAATCTTTTTATTTAAAACATAAAAGATTTTTAATATTGATATGGTCACTATAAGATGTTGTTAGGTTAGCTAATTATGTAATAACTTAAGACAGAAGGTCCCTTAAGTAGGGACTGTATAAATTAACCGACTTGGATTTACATGGATCTCACAACTTTTTACGGTAGAAGAACTAATGCTCGGGATACACGAAGACGCTATACAGTCAGTTTGTACATCGAGTGTCTGCGTGTCTCCACCATCGCGACACCGAGTTCCAGACATAGTTCCGGTGTCGCTCTGAGTCAAGACATGTACGGTGTCTGGATCGAGTGTCGCAAGTTTCAAACCGGCGGGAAAATTTTGATAGACTTGAATATGATGTCGCGCCTGTACAATCTTAAGGCTCTACCTGACCCTAGAACAAGAACAAAGCCAGTTTTTCGAGGGTTCTTTTGAAGAAATTAGGAGTATCCAAATAATGAAAAAAATAAATATTTATTGATCTTTTATCTAGATGATCCACGTATAAACAATGTACTAAGATTTATAGTTTTGTCAAAAAAAAAATTTTTACCACCCTCTTTTTTTTGGTTTTCAAACGTTCGTTTCAAGAACGCGACAAAGAGATCAACTTGATTTTTTTTTTCATAATGTAGGTAATAGAAATATAAAGGTTTTCTACGTAAACCCAATATATTTTTTTTGTACAAAATATTCACAAACACACGTTCACAAAACATTCCAGTTGATTCGTGAAGAGACAAAAAAGATTTTTTTTTTATTATTTAACAGATGGATGGAAAGTTGTCATATCATTATGATCAGGACAGGCAGAAAATATTTACACTTTATACTTTTTTATTGCAATTTTGGAGCCTGTGATCCCCCCCCTGGCTCGCATGCTGGATCCGCCACTGATATGTGGTTTCATTTAATGGTAGCGGTCTATTTACACCCGGTATAATATTATTAAGTTATATATATTTTTTGGAATGTATACTAAACGTGGTTGTAAGGATCTTTTACTAACATGCTGAGGCCCTACCATGAGTTTTGCTTACTATATTTTGTATGAGAAATGCTGGTTCCTGTAGTAAGCCGCTAGGGGCGCTGCACAATTTCTCATATAAATATTTTACGCAGACGTTAACGTGTATAGTAAGCAAAACTCATGGTAGGCCTACTGTTAAACAGTGGAATCGTACTCACGTCATCGACGAATTCTACAGTAGGATGGTTGATCTGTAGATGTTCTCTGAGCGTCGCTATATCTGTCCACGTTAACATTTCATAACATATCTGACATGTTGCGCTGTCCAGGGACACCTGGAAAATGCAAACAGGTGGATAAATTATTGACAATAAACGTGCTAGCAACAACCATAGTGCGTGGTTTACGAAACGGATATCCGGTATTTTCTTTCGGTTATTCTGCTAGAAACGGTTGCTGTTATTTAAGACTTGTTATTCTCAGGTACGTGTACTAAATCTGTTTTTGTTTATCCTAATAACATAAATCTCAAAAAATAGATGTATATCGAGAAAATATATGGGCGGAAGACGCTGGTATCTATAGTACAGTGTTAACAACTAGCATAGTCTGTATGCTGAAATACAGGCTAACAACCTACTCAGCAGCAGATGCTACATATGTGATACACAAAAATATGTTTGTTAAGCAGAGTTCTTTCTATATGTATAACTTGTGTTATGTACATTTTTTGGAATTAAATAAATATATTTATTTATTTATAAGTAACAACAGATTATTATTTTGTAAGTTTAAATTTTTATCTTACGTAATAACCTAGCCGGATATTCAAAATGGCAGTGATTTTGGATTTGAAAAAGAGTGAATTAAAAACTAGTTGGATTTAATATATCTAATCAGAGGTGCAATCGTGTAAGACAATCGTTATCAAATTCGTTTGTCATATGGCTATACGGCTAATCAAATTAGCCCGTTTGACACTTGAAATTGTACGTTTTTGGCTGTCAAAAACAAAACAAGACAATCGTATTCATTTGATAGCCAAAAATGTACGACTTCAAATAGCCATATGACAATCAATTTGAATACGATTGTTTTAGACAATTGCACCTCAGGTTTCCTATTTAAATTTTATTCCGATAACTCCATCGATTTGTATTCTTTGTTGGTCGACCATTTCATGAAATAGTCGCATTTCATGAAATATTACAATGTTTGTTGACCATTTCATGATATGGATTGACCAAATCAATGAACAGAGATCGTTTGACGATATAATCAACTAAAACAAGACCATTTCATAATTTGGTCAAACATCGTATGATCATATCGTAAAATAGTTACATTTATTCACCACTAGCGGCGCTGATGGCGCATTGTTATTGTTTGTGCGATGCGATTTATAGTTTTTCGGCGGGCAAAGTAGGTGCGACGACGAGCGAAGCGAGAAAGAGCGTATTAGGTTGCTTGTGAATATAAATTCAGGAGCCGAGCGAAGCGGAGCGGAGCGTTAAACGTTGAAAATTTAATGATCTGGTCAGTGACAGTTGACTATTTCATGAAATATTCAATTCTATGATCTGGTCACGACATACATATATCGCACCTTTGGTAGAACAATGACGCAATTACGTGTTTTCAAATTGTCCAGGAACGGCAAATTAAGAAATTTTCATTTTCTTGTATTTTCTTGTCTGGCTCTATGACGTTATGTAATAACAAACATTTGTAAACATTTTATTATGAATATATGATAATGAATGTACCGTTCGCAAATTAAAACATTTTCATTTTGAGAACCATGCACAACTGTCCAATCAGACGATATTATTCCAAAAACTGTGGAAAGCTACAACGACATACACGCCTCTGTCTGAAACTATTGGAACTAAATATCATTCTGTTTTTGTTACCCCTTACAGACCAATACTTTTAGAACATTTTGGCATATTTAAGTAAATTTTGCATTTTTTGACAATTACGTCATTGTTCTACCAAAGGTGCGATATATTTAACAAGTTTACCTCGAAGAAGTTCCAACAACTCTGCTGGCTCGAGGCGGGACACTCCACGGTGTGCCGCGACATATTCTCGTCAGTATTCTTGCCACACGTACACGGTATCACTTCTACTTCTTCTTTGATCGCTGAAAGTGATAACAACAAAATAGTCCGGGAGGTATCGTTGCAAATAAAAAAGTCATAGTAGGCCGGCTGATATTGACATCGATCGTAGATCTCACATGACTGATATGTGTATCGACCGTCAGCTGCTCAAGTAGCGGTAGGTGTGGCTGTGAGAGGTTGCGAAAGTGATAAAAAAAAGTCATAGTAGGCCGGCTGATATTGACATCGATCGTAGATCTCACATGACTGATATGTGAATCGACCGTCAGCTGCTCAAGTAGCGGTAGGTGTGGCTGTGAGAGGTTGCGAAAGTGATAAAAAAAAGTCATAGTAGGCCGGCTGATATTGACATCGATCGTAGATCTCACATGACTGATATGTGAATCGACCGTCAGCTGCTCAAGTAGCGGTAGGTGTGGCTGTGAGAGGTTGCGAAAGTGATAAAAAAAAGTAATAGTACGCCGGCTGATATTGACATCGATCGTAGATCTCACATGACTGATATGTGAATCGACCGTCAGCTGCTCAAGTAGCGGTAGGTGTGGCTGTGAGAGGTTGCGAAAGTGATAAAAAAAAGTCATAGTAAGCCGGCTGATATTGACATCGATCGTAGATCTCACATGACTGATATGTGAATCGACCGTCAGCTGCTCAAGTAGCGGTAGGTGTGGCTGTGAGAGGTTGCGAAAGTGATAAAAAAAAGTAATAGTACGCCGGCTGAAACTTTTCTCAACAGATAGTTGACATCATACTGAGCTGAAAAAAAATAGTCAGCTGTATCGTAGAGGGGGAATTACGCCCTCGCATGAACTTGTAAAAAACACGTAAAATAAAGTGATAGTAGGCCGCATAAAATTTTACAAGGTGATTCTTTAAATAATTTAAAGTGCGAAAATAAAAAACAATCAGCTGCACGGGTAGCGTTGGAAAGGCCGTCAGCTGACGCAGTAATGTTAAAAAATATTGGAGCATTTTCCCTTTAAACGCATATTTGGAGATAGATTCCGGAACTGCTTGTGCCCATAACACGACCTTCGGACTACCTCGGCCCCTCCCCCTAAAATTCCAAAGAAACATCTGCGTGTGCGTCTCTTTGTCGTATTATGTGTAAAACGGGATTATTTAATCTGTATCTTTACTGTGTCAGCTGACGGTCTTTCCACGCTACCCATGCAGCTGATTGTTGTTTTTGCACTTTTAATTATTTAAAGAATCACCTAGTCTCATGCGGCGTACTATTACGTTATTTTACACGTTCATGAGCTACTCACGCGCATAATTCCCCCTCTACGATGCAGCTGACTATTTTTTTCAGCTCAGTATGATGTCAACTATCTGTGGAAAAGTTTCAGCCGGCGTACTATTACTTTTTTAACCACTTTCGCAACCTCCCACACACACACACCCGCCGCGGATGCGTCAGCTGACGCTTGTTTCTGTTATTAGTCATTCCAGATCTATTGAAAAAGATCGCAATCTATCGGCGTGAAATCACTACCTAAAATACAACGCTACCGCCCGGGCTAATACATTCAAGTACGACAACTTAATAGAAGTAGAAAATGTGTCGGCTTCCCATTGCGACAAGTAATAGAGTTACCCAACAACAAGAATTTTTCAAAAATATTCGTACATAAGCAAAAATAAATGTATGTTATTCTCCTCGCCGTGTGTGGAGCACAACGCGCGCGTAAGCTGCCTTTACTCGCATGGAATAAGGTCTGAAATTGGTCGGCTATCTCGATCAAAGTGTTTACTTCATCAATTATCCTCGAATTTCATTGAATTCTAGAAAGGTAATTTCATATTAATGGGGCCGATGCGCATTGTAAGCAAAACAAAACAACTATTTACACTGAGAACTAACCTTGCAAGGGTAGGGGGGTACCCTCGTTATCATCAGCAGCAATGTCGTCAGTAGTGTTGTCCATTGTACGAGTAGCTTCCTGAAATATTAAAAACATACCGTTCAAGCCAGCAGGAATTGTGCCCTGAGAGTGCGTGTATCAATTAAGTTAGTAAACTTAAATAATTTGAACAAAAAATATGAACTTTGACTAGTTTACGTAATACTGCAAACTGAGGTTAGTCAAGTATTATTCCACGTATAATTGGAAACTAATGATTTTCCAATTTATTTCTTCACTCGTGCCACACAAAACTTTCCAGCTGTAAATCTTTGTTTGTAGCTTCGAAAAATCCGTTTTTTAAAATCGGATATCCGTTATTAATCAACGCGATCTCAACATGTCGGTTTGATCGTCAAGTTGGTCGTCGTCGAGCAGCGTCTGGATGTACTGAGAGGTGAGGGTCTGCTTCCCGCTCTGCGTCATCGGGATCAGGTCGATGAGCTCGCGGAACGCAAGGTCGTCGAACAGCGTCACCGAGCGACCGTGCTTCTTCACCTGGAGTATTCAAGTATTATATATACATACATCGGCAAGTTGGTCGTCGTCGAGCAGCGTCTGGATGTACCGAGAGGTGAGGATCTGCTTCTCGCTCTGCGTCATCGGGATCAGGTCGATGAGCTCGCGGAAAGCAAGGTCGTCGAATAGCGTCACCGAGCGACTGTGCTTCTTCACCTGGAGTATTCAAGTATTATATATACATACATCGGCAAGTTGGTCGTCGTCGAGCAGCGTCTGGATGTACCGAGAGGTGAGGATCTGCTTCTCGCTCTGCGTCATCGGGATCAGGTCGATGAGCTCGCGGAAAGCAAGGTCGTCGAATAGCGTCACCGAGCGACTGTGCTTCTTCACCTGGAGTATTCAAGTATTATATATACATACATCGGCAAGTTGGTCGTCGTCGAGCAGCGTCTGGATGTACCGAGAGGTGAGGATCTGCTTCTCGCTCTGCGTCATCGGGATCAGGTCGATGAGCTCGCGGAAAGCAAGGTCGTCGAGTAGCGTCACCGAGCGACTGTGCTTCTTCACCTGGAGTATTCAAGTATTATATATACATACATCGGCAAGTTGGTCGTCGTCGAGCAGCGTCTGGATGTACCGAGAGGTGAGGATCTGCTTCTCGCTCTGCGTCATCGGGATCAGGTCGATGAGCTCGCGGAAAGCAAGGTCGTCGAATAGCGTCACCGAGCGACTGTGCTTCTTCACCTGGAGTATTCAAGTATTATATATACATACATCGGCAAGTTGGTCGTCGTCGAGCAGCGTCTGGATGTACCGAGAGGTGAGGATCTGCTTCTCGCTCTGCGTCATCGGGATCAGGTCCGATGAGCTCGCGGAAAGCAAGGTCGTCGAGTAGCGTCACCGAGCGACTGTGCTTCTTCACCTGGAGTATTCAAGTATTATATATACATACATCGGCAAGTTGGTCGTCGTCGAGCAGCGTCTGGATGTACCTGATAGGTGAGGATCTGCTTCTCGCTCTGCGTCATCGGGATCAGGTCGATGAGCTCGCGGAAAGCAAGGTCGTCGAGTAGCGTCACCGAGCGACTGTGCTTCTTCACCTGGAGTATTCAAGTATTATATATACATACATCGGCAAGTTGGTCGTCGTCGAGCAGCGTCTGGATGTACCGAGAGGTGAGGATCTGCTTCTCGCTCTGCGTCATCGGGATCAGGTCGATGAGCTCGCGGAAAGCAAGGTCGTCGAATAGCGTCACCGAGCGACCGTGCTTCTTTACCTGAAGTATTCAAGTTTATAAGGTTAGACATTCTCGACTAGAATCCTATCAGACATATGACCTATATTATTTTGTTGTAATATTTTCGGTTTGAGAGTTTCGTAGGTACATTAAGTGTAAAAGTGTTTGCATACCTAAAGTTGTCTGTCCATCCGTATGTCACAGCATCATAACCTTTAAACGGTAAAAGATATGAAGATAGTCTTGTAATTCAGCACAATATTATCATTAGTTATTCCACATAATACTGAGTAATATGTATATATTTTTAAAGAGAACAAATACAATTTTTACTCCTTATAATGTCATAATCTAACACAGATATCAAATTGTTGGTATAAATTACTTGTACGGACTTGGAGAACACTTTATAAAACCGCACGAAAAATGTACCCGAGCAATTGTTATTTTTTTTACCATAGACTCAATGCAATGTCCCAAGATTAAATAAATGTATAATTCATCCATCCATCCACCAGCCCGTGTTCGTCCACTGCTAGACATAGGCCTTTCCCAAATTTCGCCACTCATGTCGGTCCTCCGTCCCCCTCATCCAGCCGCCCCCCGCAACGTCTTTCAGGTCGTCGTTCCAGCGGGCACGAGGTCGGCCTACACTACGCTTTGCTGTACGTGGCCTCCATTCTAAAGCCTTTCGCCCCCAACGGCCATCATGTCGGCGACAAATATGGCCTGCCCACTGCCACTTCAACTTACTGATTCTGCAGGCTATGTCGGTTACTTTAGATCTCCGACGGATCTCCTCATTTCGGATTCTATCCATCAGAGATACCCAAAGCATAGCCCGCTCCATAGCACGCTGAGCGACCTTAAATCGGTGGATGAGGCCCTTTGTAAGAGACTACGTCTCAGCACCATACGTCATCACAGGAAGGACGCGCTGGTTGAACATCTTAGCCTTTAAGCACTGCGGTATTGACGACGTAAATATGTGACGCAACTTTCCGAATGCTGCCCAACCCAAGCATATTCTTCAGTCAGCCTCGGCGTCGAAGTAGTTTTTATCCAGCTGTATAACTTGACCCAGATAAACATATTTTTGAACAACTTCGATGCTGACATTGTCGACGGTTAGTGGCCCTTGGATGACGTGGCAGTTGGACATGACCTTAGTCTTATCCAAATTCATCCGCAGGCCCACTCGTCTCGAAGAATCGCGAAGGCCGCGCACCATTTCCTCCAGTTCCTGCAGCGATTCCGCCATTATCACGATGTCATCGGCAAAGCGAAGATGTGAAATGTACTCTCCGTTTACGTTTATGCCTCGTCCATTCCAGTCTAGTGTTTTAAAGACGTCCTCCAGCGCGGCGGTAAACAGTTTTGGAGAAATAACATCTCCCTGTCTCACGCCGCGCTGAAGATATATCGGTCTTGTTTGTACACCCTGTACTTGGACGGACATCGTAGCGGAGTCATACAGATATTTCAACATCTCCACGTAACGCCAGTCAACTGGGCATCGCTGCAAGGACTGCAGAGCAGACCAAGTTTCGATGGAGTCGAAGGCTTTCTCGTAGTCCACAAACGCTAGACATAAGGGCTGATTATACTCTTGAGTTTTCTGTATAACCTGCCTTAGCGTGTGAATGTGATCCACGGTGCTGTAGCCTTTTCGAAACCCAGCCTGTTCTGGAGGTTGGAAGTCGTCAAATCGTCGGGCGGATTCGTGATAACTCTTGAGAACAGCTTGTAGGTGTGGCTCAGGAGCGCAATTCGTCTATAGTTCTTAAGTAGGATTTTGTCCCCTTTTTGAAGAACAAAATGACCAGGCTCCTGCTCCACTCCTTTGGCGTAGTACCTGTACGAATAACGGCATTAAAGAGGTCCTGTAGCTGTCCGAGTATAGGGTAACCTCCAGCTTTCAGGAGTTCCGTTGATTTGTAAATAAGTTGATATGACAATTATACGTAGGTATCAGGTATAATCTAGGGTTAATATCACAAGTGCGGCCCGCCTTTAGTTTATTTTGCCGCCTTGTGGCCCTTGCCTGCCAAGAGGTTGCCGACCGCTGCTCTACGCTATCTGGGGATGAATATACCGCCATCAGTCCGTCCCAGGCATGGTGGGCCGCCTGGTTGTGCCTGTTTGAGAGCTGTCCTCTTACTCTCCCCTGAATGTATGTATGTATGTTATGTTAAAAATCTCACCAGATTGACGCAGCATTTCTTGACGATGGTAAAGTTGTCCTGACGAAGCTTTTTCGGTTTCGGCTCGAGGCTCTCGACCTGGAAACATACAATACAATGGGTAAGTAAATTGAAGTTGTTCGAGGCACAGTGCATTTGTTAAGGTTAGACTGATTACAAATTGTGAGTATACTACGATCAAGTCGGATTGAGCAGTGATGTAAACAAAGATTCTTTCACACTTGACCACTTTTGACAGTTATAGTGATGTACCTGGGTACCTTTATAACAGTGGCGATGTTCAACTATTTCAGTGACAGCTCAGATGTCCGTCCGTTATTGATGTGAGTATTGCTGAGTTTCAAAAATTTAAAAACGTTATTAAAAAAATAATAAAATATTTCGTAACCTTAAAAAACTAAAATAAATGACTGCAACTGGGGCAATGACTCATCTGTAATGTTTAAGCCCTCATGGTGCATACGGAATTCTACGAAAGCTCGCTTACTATACGATTCGGGATGTCAAAAATTTTGCGAACTTGAGCGATGAAAGACATGAACGAAATTATTTTCATCACTTCATTTGTTAAAATTTAAGCTCTCTGTCGTTCGAGGAGGAATCAAGCTGCGAACGCGCTAAAATTTACCGTAATAAATAATTTAAATAATTATAACTAAAAATAAGATTATGTTTTTATTGCGAAATCCATCGCTTTGGAATACTCTAAATATTATTATTAGAGTGCATTACAAAGTAGAAAAGATAAATTAGAAACAAATGTAAAGAGAAGAATTTGAATCTCGAATCTTGATAGCAAGAGGTCGCAGGTTCGAATCCTGGCCAGAGGAAATTTTTCAAATTCTTGTTTTTACATTTATTTCTAATTTATCTTTTCTGATTTGTAATGCACTCTTTATTATTATTAAATACCGGCTTTAATACTCACGTATTATTATTGTTGTCTATATGCCAACTGTTTCACCGAGACAATTTCGGCATTCTCAAGGCGAGTGTCGTTTTTAGGACGATGTTAAAGCCGGTATTTAATAATAATTTAGAGTGTCAGCTCACGTGAGTTTTAATAATATTACACTGTAAGGCTGAGAATCAGAGTGCATTTCGAGTCCGAACTCAAGAGGAACTCAATCTTACAAACGTCACTCTAGTATGGGATCACGTCGCCTTTTGACGTTTGTAAGATCGAGTTCGGACTCAAAATGCACTCTGAATCTCAGCCTTACAATAATAACTAAAATTTACAAGTAAAGTTTATTTCCATCCATCAGCCTGTTTCGTCCACTGCTGGACATAGGCCTTTCCAGGATTTCGCCACGCTTCGCGGTCCTCCTGGAAGAAATGCCCATACTCACACACTCTGGGCAGGCGGGTTGGTGAGCACGGTGTCGAAACCCTTGCACCAGTGACGCCGGTCTGTTTTATATAAGGCTCGGCAATTGGGGATGGATATACCGCCATCCATCGGTCCCAGGCAATGGTGGGCCGCCTGGTTTTGCCTGAGAGCTGTTCTCCTACTCTCCCCCGAATAACTTCGGGAGGATTTGCGAGTAAGATGGTGGTACCTCCACAGTCGAGCCCGGCATCAGCTCTACCACCTAATTTATTTACTTGAAGTTTTTGATGAAAATTTAAAATACTAATCAAGGCACATCATTTCAGATATTCTGCAGTTCCTCACATATTTTTTTCAATTTTTTCATTTAACCGACATCTGAATTTAGCCGGCCTTTAACTGTGGCTTTCAAGGTCAGATGCAGTTATAGCCCTCATAAGCACTCGTGTCCCAATGGCTCTCATTATCTTACAGTTGCACAAATATCAATTTATTTCATCACTGCAAAAGTAGTGCAACAATGGGTTTTCAAACATACTTTACTGCACTGTTTTGCTGCTTTATGCACACTAGCTAGGCCAATAATGACGAAATTATACTTAGCGTAGTTGGAAGAAAAATATATTGTGAAACAGTGTACAAGGGTGTTTTCTTAAAAACATAAAGAGCAACTTAAATTAAAAATATTGCATACAAACCAACATTAGTGATGTGGACAGTAGGCATCCCCTCTGCAGCAACACTTCTTACTAAGGCCAGCAACCTCTTTTCTATTGGCTCCAGGGGAGTGTACTGACGGAGCTCGTCTCCAAACTGATGACTTCTGGAGTCAGCCGCCTTGGCTTTCGCCCTAATTTTGGCCTTATATTCAATCCAGTACTAAAAGAATAGGCATAAGCAAAGGTTAGAATTGAATACGGTGCGACAAGAGAGGATGAATTAAAGTAGAGTGACGAAAGGAATTTATGCTGCACAAGTGGAAGGTAAAGCTCGACCGGGCCGCCCTAGAAGGACGTATGCCGACCAAATAGGCGACATACTGAAGAAGGGCAAAGTAAAAAGTACCCGGAATAGAAGAGCCTGTATAACTAGATTGATGGATGTATGAGCAAAGTCAGGATTGTAGCAGATGGAAATCTGTAGTCTCTGCCTACCCCTCTGGGAGACAGGCGTGAGTATATGTATTTAAAATGGACGTGAGTGAGGCGAGGGTACTCATAGGACTCATTCACATTAGCTCAACTGCAGTGGCGTGCGTTGAACTTTTTGCTGGAAATGCAAGAGACGGTCAAGTTTGCCATTAAAAAGATATGAAAAAATTTAAATGTCGCTCTGAAAAATCATTATATAGGTTGAAATTTAATCAACCGACCAAGATTGGTGATCAAGAACTAGGTTCAGTTATCCTTTTGGCCAATTTCGAAAAATATTTTTTTTTGCTCCCGTACTTGTTGGACTAGTTTAAGTACAATTCCTAGTGCAGGTTCTACGGGAAAAAATTTTTTGTTTCGAATTTCACCTGGAGGGTCATTAAACCTTGTTCCTGATGACTAACCGAGTCTCCAGTATGAATTTGGTCGGTTGATTTAATTTCACCTAGTATTGTATGACGCCAGGGCAGGCACTGCCTACTGCGTACCCTAGAGTATAAGTCAACGCAGGTAAAAAGAGCTCTGGGGCGTCAGTGGAAGGGATATGTTTGCGCATGGGGGTATAGTCGCGCACAAAAAGGCTTTAACAACTCACTACAGGCCATTGAAAAAGTTACGGCCAACATTTTCTTTCCTAACACTTATGTTATCTGCGCTTAAGAGCAAAAATTTTAATGGTAGGGATATTGTTATGACGTCATCACTTGTTTGTCAGTAAAAGATATTTGCAATAGCGTCAGCAGTCTACGAAAAATTAAAAATCCGTTTGATTTCTCTGAAAGTAATGCGTATTTCAGAAAAACTACTTCAGTAAAAGATGTTTGTAATAGCGTCAGCAGTCTACCAAAAATAAAAAATCAGTTCGATTCCTTGACCTTTTCACTAAATATTTTGAAGTGCCTGTAGCTTCCAAAGTGCAGATTTTCGCAGATAAGTGTAAGGAAATAAAATGTTGGCCGTGACTTTCTCAATGACCTGTAGTAAGTTTCATTTTAAATAATCATGATGAAGCACGGAAGTAATTGACAAAAACATAATTTTCTCCATACAAAAAATAATTCAATATTTTTTTTCTCTGAAAGCAATGCATATTTCAGAAAAATTACATTTATAAAATGTGTTTGTAATAGCTTCAACAGTCTATCAAAAAAAAAAAAACAGTTCGATTCCTTGATCTTCAAATTGACTTAACCCTAATTCCACGATTTCGTAATATGGAACCAGTGTGCGCCGTGAAGCGAAAGTCACCAATCGCGAGACAGCAAATCCACGCGCCAAGTATTTTCCCCGTCGCGGCCGCCCGCGCCGCACCTCATACCACCAATTTGGTCGGTAATTCGCTCACTGCGCGGTACGTCGCTCGTAGCTCTTTTTACCTGCGTTGACTTATACTACATGATTTCATACAAAAAAAAATATATTTTTCAAGTTGGTTTTAAATTTTTCGTCATATTATTTTTGTCATCAAACTTGACTTCCTCATTGCTTTTCCAGCAAAAAGTTCTATGCACGCCACTGCAACTGAGTAGTTGAGTGTTGAACTACTGAGACTTTTTTTGTTCCAGTAGTTTAACTTAGCACATATCCATTTCAGAGTTGATCTACTGGGACAAAGTAGTTGAACTCACATAGAATTTTATTTTAATTGTATTTATACTTATTATGGAACTTTTTGTCAGAAGTTTGGGAAGTCTTGTACCTATGTATTATTATGGGTTCTGGTTTCATCAAAAGTGGATCAAAATTGTGTTATTCGAAAACAAAATAAAAAATTGTTTATGAAGTCTAAATTTAGAAAGAGTTATTGAACCTTGTTCAATCAGTAGATCAGTTAGAAAGTCTCCAGTATGAATTTAGCTGTACCAATCAAAGTCATCATGGGTTTATTCAAAAACAGAATGCGAATTTCTAGTAAAATAAAATCTGTTTGAGTTAAAAATATTTAAGAAACATTCTTGAATTTTTTTTTTTAATAACTACTTAGTCGGTGCTTAAATTCTGTCACAAACAAAATTGGCTATAAAATGAAAACTAGTCATGATATTTAAAAAAAAAAAGTTTTATTTTTTAAAAAAGGTAATTTAATTAGCTTACATTAAACACAAAATTTATTCAAAATGATTGCCACCATTTTTCACACAAGCCTTCAATCTTCGCGGCCAATCATCAATAGCAGCACGGACCATATTCATGTCGATATCGGCCACTGCTTTAATCAATGATGACTTTAGGCTGCTTAAATTTTTGTGAGGTTTAGAACAGACCTTCTCCTCCAATTCCTGCCAAATTTTGTAATCCAGTGGATTGAGGTCAGGGCTAGATGAGGGCCAATCTTGATGCCTTATTAGCTCGATATTCTGGCGCTCGAACTACTCCTGAGTTGTTTTGGCCTTATGAGCAGGTGCAGAGTCCTGTTGAAACACAAATGGCCGTCCTCCAAAGAGTGTCTGGGGCAGATCTTTTACTATGCGATCTAAAACCGTGTCTTGGTACACTTTTTCACTGGTTTTGACACCTTTTTCACAAAACTGCACTTAGTAGGGCCATAGTAGGACACTCCCAACCAAATCATGACTGATGATGGATGATGGCCGTGCTGCACCCTAGGAATGGCATTTCCAGCGGCCGCAGAGCTGGTAGCGTACACCCTGTCATTTTGTTTGTTGTACTTCTCTGTGATATTAAAAATTTTCTCGTCTGTAAACAGGATATCGCGGTGTCTGTTTCTTGCGTACCGCTTTAGCAAAACTTTGCGTTTTTTGGCTCTCGTAGCTATCAGACGCGCGTTCAGAAGATGTCCACTCTTTTTTCGGTAAGCTCGTAGTCCCAGGTCTTCATTGAGAACTTTTTTTACGGTACTTCTGGTTAATCACATCTCCAAAGCCATCAGTTTCTACTTGCGGACGGGATTTCTTGCAATACGCGCCTTGATTGCTTTGATGACCCCTGGAGTCCTAACGGAACAAGGTCTGCCAGTTCTTTTCTCGTCATCGACACTAGATGTTTCATTGTACCTCTTGATGGTACGGTACACGAACCTCTTCGTGATTTTTAATTTTTGAAGCAAGTTGAATATCGTCTTCGGTGGATGGCCGCAACGATGCAATGCAATTACTGCTACTCGGTCCTCTTTGCGAGTCCACTGCATCGTAAAAAATGAATGAATGCAATTGTGATTTGGCAGATTATTAATCAAAAAATATATGAAAATCGAACACCATTTCATTTTTTTTAGGTGTTCTATTTTTAAAATAAATGGCCAGTGACAGTATTTAAGAACCGACTAGGTATTTTATACATGTATTACCAACATTTTCTTAATTAAACTTAAGAAAGTATATCTCTTGATTTCCCAGGAAGACATATCCCGACAGTCATACCAGTATGACACAGAGGAAGAACCCGAGAAATCAGGGTCAAGAATTTTCCAGATCCGAGAAAAGAATAACCTCAATAAATCATAAACCGCACCCCTTATCTGAACAAATACTATTTTTATGGTTTGTTTACATTCTGTCTCATGCCGTGCTAATTGAATTATACAGGAATTGTTCAAGGAAGACATGGCTCTTCTTCTTGGTGGGCTCGGTTTCCGCACCTAGTCTCACATTTTGACCTTTGGCGTGGGAGTAATGGGACCCCCTATTCTAGTCAGCCCAAGACATGAATATAAATCACATAAAATCCTTAAGTCCATAGATGAATATGGGCTGGGTTAGGAGCATGTTTCATTACCGAACATGCTCAAGTGATATAGTTTTACTTACTCTTTTCCATTGTTCCCCGGACTTGGTGGCTCCATCGGCCACCGAGTTAAGGGCAGTGGCCACAGTGTCCCACAAGCTACGCGCCCTCTCTACACCAAGGTAGCCAGGAGACGGGGGGTGCCGACCCATGGTAATATCCAAATTCTGCTCGACAAAGTCAAGTAAAATATCCAACTGCCGCAGACTTATTTTACGTCTTGGAGCCATCTAATGAGAAAAAATATTTGGATGAGAATAAAATATGTTACACATAAATCTATATATGTATTTTACTGGAAGGGATGTACAATATTTACCGTTGATTTAAGGGGTGGGAGGGAGGTTGGGGACAGTGGGGGGGGACGCTAGTCCCTATCCCCCTTAGTCTGGTGTCACGAAACTCCATAATTACTGCAAAAATTTTATATGAATTTTGAGGTTATGTTCAAGGACTTGGGTCAAATTTCATACGTAATTTAGGTTTTCATTCAACGAGTCGGACTTCTGGCACTCGCCGGCCGCTGCCGCGGCACGCTACGCTCGGCTCGTGCATGGGAAAACATGTTACCCTTAGGGCTTCGCGTACGGTTCGATCATAACCTCACTTTTTTATCACACTAATTACGTTCCGTTTCATGTTAGTGGAAACTGTCAACATATTTTGTTAACGATTCTATTCGTAAACTAGTACAGAGCAAGCTTTCACACTCCATTAAAAGGAACGTATCGCCGCCACAGATTAACGAAATCTGCTAAAATGTCTAAAATCAGTGTCAAAACAATGGAAATTCAAGAAACCATATCTCGAAAACTATCAAGTTTCGTGACGCGAAAATTCGTGTATAGCCTTCACAAACAAAGATCTATATGCTAAAAAAATATGGACCTTTAAATCGACGGTAAATATTGTAAAACTGAGCCTTTTACTTACCCTTAGATTAGAAGTAAAACTTATTATAACCTCTCGAAATCTCTTTTATAGCCAAAACAATGAACGAATGTAAATTGTAACCACAGTGTTACGCACGTTACGTGGTATATTATATTCTCTTTGCACTACAGCACAGATTAAATAAAGTAGTGTTAGATTTTAGACACTTCCAGTTTTTAATTTTAAAGCATCACATCAATCAATTCACGGAGATTGTCGGAGATTCACGCACGCATAGACGAAATCCGTATAAGTATGGTTGTTGAACAGTTTCACACAAACGTATTTAGTTGTCAAGGTGTTTTAATTTAGTAGGGTAGTAGCTTAGTCCACTTAACATGTAGTGCGTTCCGATTCAAGACATAATCGATTACATCGCGTCTATCGTCATTCCGAATCACTGATGGCCGTACGGCGTGAGTAGTTTGATGGTACTTTTAGTGCTGTCAGTCCCATTCAGAACCCGGCCATAGTCGAATCTCAGCCTAAGGGTAGTAGTATGTGGCGAATTGGCGATTCGCCTAACACGATTTCTGAACGCAGCAAAAGAGTAGAACTGTCATAGAGAATAGAGACTGATAAATCCTCAAATCCTCAGATCAAATCTGAGCATAGAGAGAACTTCTGTTTTGGCGCGTTTGTTTGCGAACACTGTTTTTCTGTATGTACAGTGGAGATCGCATCAAGTTAGACACTTCGGACTTTGTACCTATCTTATACTCTTCTCTGTAGGGGCTAATGTCGTACTGCAAGTGAATAGTTTGATGTGGTCTTCACTGTACCTATATAATTTAGGCAATTTGTGCAAATAAAAGTTATATTATTGTGAGTCTTTTGTGTTATTCAACACCCCACATAGACGTGGACCAAACCACTCCTCATTGGTATATCATTCAGTTGTTTGAAGAAACGCGCGATGATGGGGACGGTCGTGAAACCACGCAAAGATTAAGTATTTAACCCGTAGCCAGACTGTGATCCCATAGCAAGCACATAGCAATTTATTTTTTTGTGACGAGCAGATGCCGTATTTTGACCACAAAATGTCATTACAATATTGTCTAAGAACCAGATGATTTCTGAACGAAAAAAAGTGTGTATCGGAACAAGTTGTTTGACGTTTCGGCCACTGAGCATAGAAAAGGTTTCGGCAGTCAAAACAAATTGTTGCCGAGACGGCCATTTTCGTCGATGTGTTCACAATTTATATGAGATTATGCCGAAAATAAATAAGGGAAGTGCTATTTGTTGTAATTTTGTAATAGTATCTATGTTTGTTTTCTGTAAGTAATGTATTTCCGAATTATCCCCATATTTTGTTTTCTTGTGAAATATTTAGTCTAAACGTACCTATGTAGTTCTCATACAACCTCTGCCCCTTTGAAAAGAAGATTCGCGGTCTGTATGTGGTCATTGTCCTACAAGTTATCTACACGACTATTAAGGGTTAGCTTGCATCTCTGTAAATGAATCATTGACATAACAAAACCACACTATAGGAAGAAAAAAGGTGTTAGTTTTTTTAGTGCGGTTTTATTATATAAACGATTCATTTACAGTGATGCAAGCCGACCCTTTATAGTCGTGTGGATAACTTGCAGGCCAG
This sequence comes from Ypsolopha scabrella, assembly GCA_910592155.1. Lineage (NCBI taxonomy): Eukaryota > Metazoa > Arthropoda > Insecta > Lepidoptera > Ypsolophidae > Ypsolopha > Ypsolopha scabrella. Next base: position 15,599,700 of record OU342987.1, read on the forward strand.
TGGTCACATAAAGACCACATTTCTGTATTTCATAGGGGCAGTGGTCATATAGAGACCACAGGATTTTTTTCATGAATTAATAAACATAAAAAATAAACAAGTAATTCTTATTTTTATAACACTTTAACCTATCAGAATCAGAAGTTAAAATTAAAAAAAATCTAGGCCTGGCTAAGGGTTAAGGCGGAATGTTTCGAGCTCTGTGCAAAGTGCACAACTTATTATTGTTTTAATATTGAATAAAAAGTACTATAAATAAATGTGATTTATGGCATTTCGTGACCATAGTTTAGTGTCAATTAGGCTTTTCATATTTCATATTAGGTATACAAATTAACAATCTCTCAAGAAAAGCACGAAGTTCTCCGTAAAACTTAACTAATCTCTAGAATGAGAGTAGTGGTTGTAACAGAACTCAAACCGTCTGTGAAAACATCTAATTAGGAAACAATCAGAAGTGGATAATAAATAATTAATATTGTTTACAACGAAATACGATACATACTGCAGTATTTCCTTGTAAAGAATATATTTTGTTTCTCATTCAAGTGCTAGAATCACCAGACTGCTCCTATTGTATTTAATTTTAATTAATTTAAAAAACGCATTTTTTACATGTACTTACAAAATATTAGTACATATTAGTGCAAATATTAGTACATACTTAGTAATATCAGGTACATATTACAGATACACCTCTACCTCGGAAAATCCTACCTACTTACTAATAGGTATATACCCCGCGCCAGGCGCGGTTTGCGGCACGCCATACGCCCATCTACTATGCCATGTAGGTTTTTCAAAGCCCTATTAATTTTAATTGAAGAGTGGGTGTACCAATTTTCGAGTAAATCGACCCAGAGAATAAAAAGTTTCACAGAAAATTCAACCCCTCATTTCACCCTTTTAGGGTTAGAATTTCAAAAAACCCTTTCTTAGTGGATATCTACACTTCACAAAGAACACACCCTCTAAACTTCATGTCTGTAGGACCAGCGGTTTAGTCTGTGGCTTGATATATCAGTCAGTCAGTCAGGACTTTGAATTTTATATAAACAATCATAGGTAGTTATGCATTTTGCACTGAGCTCGAAACGTTCCCCCTTAAACTACAATTTTCCAAGAAAAGCGATTAGGGTCACGGTCATGACATCACTATATTGACCTAATAAAGCATAGTATAAATAAGTATAATAGTATTCTATCTCCATACAAACGGGCCGAAACGACCCCCCCCAAAACTCGGTACAACTCGGTTCACGACAGTCGCGGTCGCACCGCAGTTACGTACGCACGTTGTCTCTGTGACGCTCCCGCGCATTTTCGTAAATTCCATCCATCCACCCATCAGCCTGTTTCGTCCACTGCTGGACATAGGCCTTTCCAGGATTTCACCACTTCGCGGTTCCGAAACCCTTGCACCAGAGACGCCGCTGCCCGTCACCAGTCTGATTTATATAAGGCCCGGCAATTGGGGATCGATATACCGCTATCCATCGGTCCCAGGCAATGGTGTGCCGCCTGGTTTTGCCTGAGAGCTGTTCTATTACTCTCCCCCGAATAACTTCGGGAGGATTTGCGAGTAAGATGGTGGTACCTCCAAGATCGAGCCCGGCATCAGCTCTACCACCTAGATTACTTTCGTAAATTATGGCACGAAATTACAGAGTATGTTGTGCATTGTATGGTTGCTGAAATACAACTTTTATGATAATAATATAGCATTATCAAATACGTAAACAGTCAGTTGGCAGCCCTAGGGCGTATTTAGGCGCCGAGCGGCCGTGGGTATTGATTTTAAGGACACCGCCTAGTTAAACTACTGTTGTTACCTATACTGTGCCTACATTTAGATGTGTAACCACGAACGTCAGCCCCGGATCGAAGATAATTTTGAAGCGGGGCAAAACCTTTGACTGCTACTCAGACCCCTTACCCCTTTTGTAAATAGACATTTTTAAATGGAATAGGGCTTCAAATAAAACGTGAAGTTCATTTTTTTATTCTAAGGTGTATAGTATATATGTATATAGGTAAGTAATGTAGGAACATAGTGCACTGCAAAAGATCGCGGGTCCTTTACTAACTAATATTACACGCGGTAATTTCTTCAGAGTTTTGTGCACTGTCGAACTTCGTGGCTGATGCTAGACGGAGCAACATCCAAAGCGATATCCGGGGTGTCAATAAAATAGAGCCTCTATTACTTTACTTTATGTAACGGATTAAGCATCCATTCATCAACCTGTGTTCGTCCACACAGGATATAAGCCTTTTATCCAGCCGCCACCCGCAACATCCTTCAGATCATCGGTCCAGCGGGCACGAGGTCGGCCTACGCTAGGTACGCTTTGCTGTACGTGGTCTCCATTCTAACGCCTTTCGGCCCCAACGGCCATCACTTCGGCGACAAATATGGCCTGCCCACTGCCACTTCAACTTTTCGACAGCCTATTCGGTCACCTTCTTTCATCGACGGTTGTCTTCGTTTCGGATTCTATCCGTCAGAGATACCCCAAGCACAGCCCGCTCCATAGCTCGTTAAGCGACCTTAAATCGGTGGATCAGTAAGAGACCATGTATCAGCGCCATACGTCATCAGAGGAAGGACGCACCGGTTATATCTACATCTTAGCCTTTAAGCACTGTGGTATTGAAAACGTGAGTATGTGACACAACTTTCCGAATGCTGCCCAACCCAAGCATATTCTTCTATCAGACTCTGCATTGAAGTTGTTTTTACGCAGCTGTATAACTTGACGTTAGTTTTTTTACCACATATTCGCATTATTCTTTTGTGTTTTATTTGTAAATACCAAGAATCTGAATGTAGGTACATTTTTTTTGTCGTATTTCTCTCTGTTCTTAACGCCCCGCGCAGCACAAGAGTGCGTTCATTCGGTTGAGTTCTCTGTTAGTTCTAGTCTAGCTAGGTTTCTAGCGCACACAGGCGGCGGTCAACAAACATGCGTTCTATCCACTATCGAAACAAACTTTGTATAATGTGGTTCGACAGTTCATTTTAAACAACTTTCCATAAATATATTGAATTCTTTAACCCCTCTAGAGATGATATACCAATCAGAGAATGCTTCAGGGCCCGCACTAGGTGGTTACTCATTCCATACATGGACTGTTTCTGGCAATTTAAAAAGCGTCTGCGTAGGAACAGAACCTCAACAAATACCACTACTCAGCTTTTTTGAGAGCATCAACGAAGCATATCGCCTCTCTTCTTCCTACCAGAGGAGCTTCGAAGCAGCATCGTTCGAAATATACAAATACAAATATATATTTGAGTTAAATATATTACGTTTATCGTTAATTAACTTTTGTAGAGATACAAAAATGGCTCGGCAATGGGGTTGAGCTCGGAAAGACGATGGATGAATCCAGTGACAACCAACGACCATGGCACCTGACTCCATTCTCAACATCATATTTTGCCGATGCACGACTGGGTGTGGGGTACGCTGCGGCTGCCGGCAAGGCGGCATCGCCCGCTCCAATGTGTGCGGCGTATGCACTAACGCCGGAGCACCCATCGAAGAAAGTGTCGACGATGATGACATAACCCGTGCGGTTAAAAAAACAATCTGTACTGTAAATGGCGACTGGTACTTAGAGTAGCGTCAGCACAAGAAGTCAAGCGGCAGCCAAACAATATTTCATTCATTAATTTTGAATATATTTTAGGAAGTATATAGTGCTGTTAGTAACTGTTTATTTTATTAAATAAATGTTTATTTATTTATCCCGAGAACATTTATTTATTTTACTTTATTCTGTACTTGTTTTTCTGTATGCATTAATAGTAGTTTATGAAACTAGTACATCCATCCATCAGCCTGTTTCGTCCACTGCTGGACATAGGCCTTTCCAGGATTTCGCCAACTTGGCGGTCCTCCTCGAAGAAATGCCCATACTCACACACGCTGGGCAGGCGGGTTGGTGAGCGCGGTGCCGAAACCCTTGCACTAGTGACGCCGCTGCCCGTCACCAGTCCGTTTAATATAAGGCCCGGCAATTGGGGATGGATAAACCGCCATCCATCGGTCCCAGGCAATTGGGGATGGATAAACCGCCATCCATCGGTCCCAGGCAATGGTGGGCCGCCTGGTTTTGCCTAAGAGCTATTCTCTTACTCTCCCCCGAATAACTTCGGGAGGATTTGCGAGTAAGATGGTGGTGCCTCCACAGTCGAGCCCGGCAAATTTGTCGTTTGCCATTTTTGATTTTTCTTGTAAAAGCTCGTTCTAAAAGTGTTCGTAATTTCCGGAATGTCAGGTGGAGTCAAATTATCATCACCATCACTGCTGTTAGTAATTTTAGGGCAAAATAATACTTTTGGTTTGACCCTTAAAACCAAAGTAATTAATAACATAATTTCCACGTAAGGTATGGCGCCAAAATCCAACAGTCCACCACGCACGCAATCCACGCATGTGTACGCGTTGCACGCGCCGGCAGCCATAGATAATACAGGCCGAAAATAAAATAAAATTGTGACCTCCTTTGTCACGCCGCAATATTATTTAGTATTTGTGTTAGAGAATATTATATGATAACCTCATTGGTATTTGATATTCAACCTCAGACATGGCTGTTTGGGCTAAGTTCCCTTTGCCTTCCTAGTTAGTATCACATGTACATGCTGTAATCTCAGAAAAAGTTTTTTTATAGCATTATGTTGTTCGGAGACCTATATGCCTATACTATAATTTAATTTTTTTATTTTTCGAGAGTTTCATGAAAAATATTTTTCATTATGCCAGTAGTTTTGAGTTCATAATGAGGATTTTATGATATGAGGTTAGATAATAGCGCATTATGAGACAAGTGAGCTGTGTTATGTCTAATGCTCACGCGTTTCATACGACGTTTTACAAAACACTTGCGAGGAAAAATAATAAAATTTCACTGTCTTTTTTTTCAACATAATCGAAACCACAGCTGAACTGACAATTTTCTTTGAAAAATGGCGGCGGAGATTTTGTTTTTTGCGCAGATGGAAATTGAGGCACTGACGCAAAAAACCAAACAGCCAAATATCAAATATTAACAAACTGAATATTTTTGTATTTACAACAAAAATTTGAGTTATGTAATTTGTTGATAAAAATAAATAATTTTATGAGATATGATTATTTATTATATTTCAAACGGTAATGTAAAAAACACTACTGCGATAATGTAAAGTAAAAAGCACGCGTGTTTAATATGCTGCATTATGACCCTAAGAACGCTGAAATAAGGGCCACTTTATAAGCAAGTGTGTTGAAAAGAGTTTAAAACATATCTCGGTGTTTTGCCTACAGGCAAAGACAGTGTGAATGCTAATACAAACTAGGTAATTATTTTTTTTGTATGTACGTATGTCGAGACAGCATGAATGCTAATCCAAACTGTTTTTTTTTTGTACGTTGTACCATGCTGTGTGAGTATAGACAGAGCGACGCTGTGAGCGAGATAGCATGAGACCGTCAGCCATTTATAGATGGTTTCTTTATCCGCACGGGTTATAGGTATTTTAGATTTAGATGATAATTAGGAATTTTATTATTAGGAATACTTAAACTGACTTAAAGGAATGCAATTTTATTTATATTGTTCTTTTTTTTTCTCTAATGAATGTATGAGTATGTATAAGATGTATAATTGATCATAATTAACTTCCCCTCATATCTCCTTATCGAGATATTTACCAAAAACTATAAAAAGAGTTTTTAGGTGGTAGAGCTGATGCCGAGCTCGACTGTAGAGGTACCACCATCTTACTCGCAAATCCTCCCGAAGTTATTCGGGGGAGAGTAAGAGAACAGCTCTCAGGCAAAACCAGGCGGCCCACCATTGCCTGGGACCGATGGATGGCGGTATATCCATCCCTAATTGCCAGGCCTTAAAACAGACTAGTGACGGGCAGCGGCGTCACTGGTGCAAGGGTTTCGGCACCGCGCTCACCAACCCGCCTGCCCAGCGTGTGTGAGTATGGGCATTTCTTCCAGGGGGACCGCCAAGAGTGGTGGAATCCTGGAAAGGCCTATGTCCAGCAGTGGATGGATAAAAAGTGAGTTAAACTCCCCCTCCACCAGTTAGCTTCACCCCATCCAACAGTACTTTAGTTAGATGTTGTTTACACAGACCAAAATACTCGTCTGTGGTTGTATAAGACACCTTTCCCTACAACTATGCTGTGGTCAACCGATAAAAAATAATAATTTTTTTCATAGTTTCAGACTCATGATTTTTAATTTCAGTTTCAGATATCCAACCAAAGTGTAAAATATGTAAATCTGTAAGTTTATGGTCCTTTATATTTCATTTTATTGAGCTCCAACTTCCATTGCCGGTTTTTTAGTTTGCTTTTTTTCGTGTCATGGCAGGCTTGTGTTGCGTTGTAAAATGTTTGCAAAAATTAAAGTTTAAAGTATTCAATCAGCCTGGTGTTTACTTTGTACAAGTTCCCGTCCAAACCCACGTCGCAGACGGTTTCACAGGAAATCTCAATTCTAGACATATGCCAAAATTCGCTTTTACACGGGTTATTTTGCCTATTTTTCTTTCGTTGGATGGGTTTAAGTGCGAGTAGGGGCAGACCTAAATGATTTGAATAAAAATTACAAATTACCATGAAAATTTATGAAATAAAACTGCAAAATCAAGTTTGTTGAGTATTCGGACACGTGACCCTAAAACTATACTAGGTAAAATTAAATCAACCGACCAAATTCATACTGGAGACTCAGTTAGTCATCAGAAACAAGGTTTAATTTCCAGGTGAAATTCGAAAAAATTTTTTTGCCCCTTCTTGCCTGCACTAGGAATTTAAACTAGTCCAACCAGTAAGGGAGCAAAAAAAAACATTTTTTGAAATTGGCCAAAAGGATAACTGAACCAAGTCCTTGATCACTAACCGAGTCTCCAGCATGAATTTGGTCGGTTGATTTAATTTCACCCTATATTTAAAATCGGCGTTTTCAGTATTTGTTGTTTAAATACAGTATATCTTCGTTCATATTGCAAAAGGTCCTATGTCAAAAAAGGATGTTTTATTTTGAGATTCAATTCGTTATATACATATAATATGTCATTAAAAAAGGCATAAACATATTTTACAACTCTAACAATGAACACTGGACAATAAACCTAAGTATAGGTAAATTGAAGGAAAACTTAAATCTCGCCGCTTTTAATAAATTAATCAGTTTTTTTGCTCTCCTGTAAAGTCAAAGTTTACAGATAACTAAGATATAAAAAATTCAATACATTTTTAAATTAATCTCGGGAAATATAACCGAAGTAAAAAGATATACCTAATTCTGAATTAAACAATAATAATATTTGTAAATACCAAAATATCATTATGTTAGAGTCATGGACGACTATGTACTGTGTGAATACGCCCGAGATATTAGGTGCAGGCAGTTGCCTCGTTTTAGTCATCCGTCTTCCGTAGATTTTGCGAAAGTATCTGGACAGTCTGATTGTTGCCTCGATTTTAGGGCTTAAGTCTTACCGACGCTTTCCATAAGTCTTACGTGCCAAAGCGTAAGCCCATTGTGGAAAAAAAAGTGACAAAGTTACAGTAAAACGCAGTAAATTACGCGCCACGGCTATAATCAGTTTTCAGGCATTACAATTTATTGAACAGAATATTTTAATTAATCCTCGCTGCCATACATGATGGTCACATAAATTGTTTTCCGAATATAAACAAATATATTGCCGAGGCGCTGTGGCGTGCACAGCACCTGGGTAAGCCATAGATATATAATGCTACCATTATATATCTTTGGGGCAAGCAGAATGAATTTTGACAAATGAAAATGGACTACTAGCGACTGCTATGTTCACGTTTAAAAAATCGAGTTTGTGTTTTCAACTGTACGACCCATTTGTTCAAATAGTTTACATTACACCCACACATCATTTAGGAAACTATGTGAAAGTAAATAACTACATCATTGTAATCTTACTGAAATCTGTCAGATACATAGCGGGTGTGCGAGTATACAGTACAACATACTTATTTGTAGACTGTCATGCTGGCTTCCATACACGGACTCATTGGTTGCGTTTAAAAAAACATTACTATGGAATCGTTTCGATCCTTGACTACACAGACTAGAGCGGTTAAAGTAGTCGACGCCGCCGCCTGGACGGCCCCTCTATTTCAGCGTATCAAAGCGTGCAAACTATTTGAACAAACGAACTGTATCTATGATGCGTCTTTTCACACTTGATATTGTCTAAACACATTATCACCAGATTTTGATTCATTGACTGTATTCTCCCCTTCCAGTATCCTCCCTCATTTAGTAGCCCCCCTACCCCGCGGCAGCTTGCTCATGCAACAACCGCTCTACCATCTCGATCTGTAGCTTGATGCACTTGTCCTTGGGTATCAGCTTCATCAGCGAGGCCACGTACTGCCCGAAGCTGTCTAGACTCTTGAACCGCTGCAAGCTGAGGGCGATGTTCTCTCTGGTGATGGGGCCGGTGATGTTCAGAGCCGCTTTGGCTCTCTTCCTCCTTCTCTTGGCGGCGCTGGCGGTCTGCTCACTCTCCGACACGGTCTCGTCTAAGTACACCTCCTCCATGCCGAAGTCGTTCGTAGACCCGTCCTCAGAGCCTTCCTTTTGGAACTCATCGCCCTGGAAAATACATATACATCGTTAGTACATGAATCCCTAGTCCTATAGCACTATCGTTGTACTTCGAGCACAAAGAATAATGGTAGTTGGCGGCTCGCAATTATCTCGTATTAACGGCGTGTGGAAGAAATCAAAATAAGTAGGTACATTGATTGTACAAAGCGCAAAAAGTATAAGGGAAAAAAATCAAATATCTCGTTTCTCCATACTTGTTGACTTTTGTGGTTTTAATACAGCTTTAGTTCGGGCCACTTCTTGTCCATAGGTCGCTGGTTCAAATCCGGCTCGAAGGACCAAAATGTTCGGTGGTCGATGGATATATTGTGCGGAAAGAGTAAATGATACAATAATATTTTGTGTTCACTGATTTAATTATGAATTGATACGAATGTACTTGACTACTGTCCGATAGCACACTGCTCTACAGCGCCACGCGGCACATGCCGCTGTGATGTCAATGGTGACAAGAAGTGGCCGGAACAGCTTTTAATTGGATGGAATGCATTCATTCAACATGTGACATTACATTCTATTTGAATTGGATTTCCTGATAATATCGCGAATTCATGGAAATAACACCCGGTCAAAATGCAGTACTGAGCCTGCCATTCTTCTCTGGACCCACAATTTAGCATGCCTTCCGAAGCACGCGGGTCGAACACAAATGTGCCCTATAGGTATTGAACCGACTTCCGGATCAGTGACTAAGAACTTCGAACCACTAGACCAGACTTCTGGCGTCACAGTTCTTCTCAAGATTTTTTTTATGAACATCAATCCACAGCAAATACAATAAATATTGACAAATTATCAGCTACTAGTGGCAACTATGTGTTTAAGTACTTAATATAAATTGGTTGCGAGAATGTGTGGACTTGAGGGTGTATGTGTTTAAACTTAGATAAAGGCTGTGAATAAAAGGTGGGTTTACACATAGACAGTAATAATGTCTATGGGTTTTCATGAGATAATAAGTGGTGGGTTTAACAGATACTTTATTTTATTTTTTCGTTAACATTTCGTTTAATAAGAATAGCCCACTACTAGCGCAGAGTATAAAAAGTATCACAAAAACAAGAAAACTTAGTAGGTTTACAGGCATCTTTGAAAAATCGCCCTCATTAATGCGGTTAAAATTTGGATATGGGATGTTTTTTCCAAGATATGCTAATAAAAAACCGAGATTAAAAATTTTTTGACTATATTTTTTCGTTTTTGGGGCAAGTTAACTCGAGATTATACCTATATATATTTTTAGAATTAAACTGATGACCTTCATTTACCCTATGCTATGGCTCAGGTATTTGTCTATGTGTAAGAATGGCGAATACATTGTTTAAGTTTCCTTTGTCTAAAACCTCCCGGGAAAACTCTGAAGTGAATTTTAGAGTACAAACACAAAAAAAAATTAACTTTACTTACAACATGAACCTAAATCTGGGTTTGTATGAAACTTTGATTTCCCCACTATCTCCGTATGACTTTGTAGCTCTAGTACTCACTCGTACTGTTACTTCTATGCTTTAACAACATAACGTGTTTTTTTTTGTTCTTCATGCCAATACATCGTTGCATCATCTTGGTTATTATGTCTAAGGGAAGCAAAAGAAGAAACAAAAAAAAGAAAAAAAAAAAAAAAAAAAAAAAAAACATTATTTTTTACTATTATTCTAGGAAAATTAAAGTCAATTTAATTTTTGCCCTAAAATATATAAACTAGCTTAAGTTCAGTTTTATGCAGTCAATAATAACGTTAACGTGAACGTAACGTTAAGCTTAAGTAAACTGAACTTAAGCTAGTTTATATGTTTTAGGGCAAAAATTAAATTGACTTTAATTTTCCTGGTAAACAAAGTAATTCATTACATTTATTTAAAACCGCGAATATTCGAACCGATCGAATATTAGTGTCATACGAGTACAACAGACGAGGTTGTGTCAAATTATAATAGAATGCGAGTCGTTTAGGATGTAGTTTAGATTAATATTTATTCGACTATGAGAATAAATAACCAATCTAAATATATATTTCTATTTAATTGATCATTTAAGATGCACACTTGATAACTTTTCAAGACATTTATTTCAGAACTCAGTTCGTCACTGTTATTGAACACATTTATTGAAATTGAGAAACATTTTTGTCCTGCTTTGGTTGGAAGGAAAACTTCACAATTTCTATAAAATAGTAGAATTGTACTTACGTCATTAACGAATTCTACAGTAGGATGGTTGTTCTGTAGATGTTCCTTGAGCGTAGCTATATCTGTCCACGTTAACGTTTTATAACATATCTGACATGTTGCGCTATCCTGGGATATCTGGAAATATGAATATAAATGATAACAGGTGGATAAGTTATGGACAATAAACGTGTCAGCAACAAGCATAGTGCATGGTACACGAACCGGATATCCGTTATTTTCTTTCGGATAGTCTGCTATAAGCGATTGCTGTTCTTTATAAAAAAAACTCGAAAGTTCTGGTATCCATAGTAAGTGTTAAAATTAGTTACCTAGTTTTACAAAATATCATCATTATGTAAGTTAAAATTTGTTATGTATAAACCTAAATGGATATTCAAAATGGCAGTAATTTTAGACTTGAAAAAGAAACAAGTTAGTTTGAATAAAAAAGTTGGATTTAATATGGCTAATCCGGCTTCCTATTACCATTTTGTTCTAATAACTCCATCGATTTGTATTTTTTGTTGTACGTACTTCGAATGCACTTTCCACGATGGTAGATATAATTAACAAGTTTACCTCGAAGAAGTTCCAACAAGTCTGCTGGTTAGAAGCGGGACACTCTCCGGTGTGCCGCGACATATTCTCGTCAGTATTCTTGCCACACGTACACGGTATCACTTCTACTTCTTTTTTGATCGCTGGAAGTGACACAATACATTCAAATAAAAAAATAAAAAATCTTTTTATTCACTAAAAAATGTAACATTTTACACACTTAACCTAGTAACTTATAATAAGAAGTATAAATATGTATAATGAGTTAGGTTGGAGACCAAGGTAGGCGAAAACCTGGGTTATGGCCTCCAGCGCCTTCCTACAGGCCAAGTTACCACTGACATATTAACAATAAAATAAAATGTCTGCGAGACGTAACTATGTGTGTGACTGATTAAACTTTCATGAATTTCTTATTTTATTACATGTTATAAGAAGAAAGAAAAAAATACAGCGACACTTGCGTAATAGTTCGTCTAAATATAATTTAGTAATTGACATAGTATGAGGGAGCGGATGTTGAATTATGTATGTATATGTGGTACAATCTTACATATGTAGATCATACAAATATACTTAATATATATTATTTTTATTCCTAGATTTCTCTATTTTATGTAGGTGTATAATTAAATTTTTGTAGCCCAACCTAAATATTTTTTGTATGTATAAAAAGTATTATTAGTAAATACATATTATTTTTTCATATTTTTTTTATTTTAAAGATATTTATTGTAAAGATTAACTTTGACTTGTAGAAAGTATACTTTATGTATCTATTTTACAAAATAAATATTTTGATTTGATTTGATTTGATATATGTATATACGAGAATGTAAGTATATGGAAAATTAACACCGAATAAGCGTTTAAGTAGTAAGGTAATTTACGGATAAAATAAAGCACTAAAATATGATAAGCTGTCTGCTTCCCGGTGCGGCAAGTACAGGGTAACCAGACAACAGGAATTTTCCTCGTCCAAAAGGAACAATATATGTTTTTTTCTTTTCGCAGTGTGAGGCACAACATCGCTTAGAATAAGGCAGTCTGAATCTACTGAAATAGGTCGGCTATCCCGATCAAAGTAATTATTGAGGTGAGCCATTCGTTTACTTCATGAAAAATTATCAAGTTTCATTTAATTCTATAATGGTCATCTAATATCTGTTCCATGCGTATTAGTCCAGAAATAACGTTATTCATAACGCTAATATAAGGTCTAGTCACGCGTACAGGCCGTTTTTAAGCGGGGCAGTTGCACGTTGTGAGCAAAACACAACAACTAGCAACTAGTTATACCGAGAACTTACTGCGCAGGAGCAGGGGGGTATCATCTTCATCATCAGCAGCAATGTCGTCGGTAGTCTTGTCCATTGTAGTTTCCTGAAACAATGAGAAAATACCCTTCAAGTGCTGTAGTATAAACTGTAAAATTAAATCGGTCAAATATTGTTCCACATATACCTATAACTGGAAATGAATGATTTTAGAATGTATTCCTTTACTCGTGCCAAGAGACATCACTTTCAGCTGTCCATTTTTTATTGTGGTTTAACATTATGTCTTCCGAATATCCCTTTAACAGAATCGGATATCCGTTATTAATCGTGGAAAGTCAAAGCGATCTCACCATGTCAGTTTGATCATCAAGTTGGTCGTCGTCGAGCAGCCTCTGGATGTACTGAGAGGTGAGGGTCTGCTTCTCGCTCTGCGTCATCGGGATCAGGTCTATGAGCTCGCGGAACGCAAGGTCGTCGAACAGCGTCACCGAGCGACCGTGCTTCTTCACCTGGATAATTTAAGTGTTATCAATAGTTATCTATCAACTTATTTATTAATTGCGTTAATTATGTATACTACCTCCATATAATATTTCATTCTTTATTTTTTTATGCACCTTCATTATATATACCTATATAATTTTATTAAATTTAGTTAACCTAACCTATATTTTTTTTATTATTTCTCATATCATATAGGATGACTTTCGTTTGTGTGGCCGGGTTCGTGCTGGGGACTCGGTGGGTGGTCGGGGCCGAGGTTCGGTGGCCCTGTTTGCAAAGTGTGCGAAATATTTTTGTGCCTATATACTTGTTTGAGAACGACCATGACTTAATTATATTTAGTATGGATATGAATTTTATTTTGCGTATGTCGCGAAAGTGGTATTTGAGCCTTGGTCCTGGCCAATTGCCGGGTCTCCGGTATGGGTTTGGCTGTGTAGAAGGGAGTAGGGAAGAGAGAGTAGAGTATGGGATGGCAACCCTGCCAGTGTAAACATCGTAGATAGACCGCTATAGGTTTTAATTAATAAAGTCTTTGCAAAGTCCCATATATAAAGCTAGAAAGTGTTAAAAGTGAAGAAACTAACCCCATCTCTTTATGGCATACAAGTTACTCCAATTTAAAAGTGTTTCACGGAAAATTTCACATTTGGACAAACTGGTGAGCAGCATTTTGAGCGGTTTAAAATTCGAATTATAAGTAAAAATCAGTATCAAACACTATTACTCGTTAATATTGCTAATGAGAAAAGGTCATTACGATCAGCTGATTGGATAAATAAAATTGACACATGGTTTCAATATTGCCATTAAAAATAAACATACAGCGCCATCTATGATCGACAACTGACAACAAGTTTTTAAGCTTCATTGCACACGAAAATTGCAAACTGTGCTCCGGAGCCGTTTAAAAGCTGGTTAAAGACTACCGGGCGATTATAGAGACTGAAAAAATTTCAAAATTTATGAATATGTCAAATACGAACAATGCCAAGAAAATAATAACTAGAGCCAAAACGCGCGAAATTTCAAATGCAAAGCTTAAACAAAAAGAGATAGAAAATACAGGAAAAGCTTATGCTGTTGCTCTGAAAAATCTAAATCATGATAACGAGAAAAAAGATAAACTGATTTCTACTTTGCTGACGGAGCAAGAAAATAATGGGCGTGAAACTCAACATATTATTGAGGAAAATACAGAGTTAAAACGTCAATTAAACAAATTAGAAAGCGAGAACTATGAACAACAACAAGAAATATTAAAATTAGAAATTGAATTAACCGAATACAAAGAAGAACATGAACAATTTGACAATATGCACCACGAGCTTATTACACCATTAAAGATTAAACTTAACAGATTAGAAAATGAAAATCATGAACTACTTGGGAATATACTAAAAGGGATAACTGGCACTGCAAAAGACACAGGAGCAAAAAATTCTTTTGATATTACGCAAGTAAGAAACCCAGTTTGCAAATACAGGAGCAGAAACGTTTTGAAAAAGCTCAAAAAAATTAATAAAAAGACCCGATACCTGAAAAAAATGTGTCTGAAAATCAACAAAGTAAACCTCAGGCTAAATCATAAAATATCAGAATATCAAACAAAAGAAGGAATAATGCGATCTCATTTGGAGTCCACAGTTACATAGACATATAACCCGAATAAAGAAAATACAGAAAACAATGAAAATTACAACGGACTGCAGAAGCAGGGAAATTCCGACGAAGTATTTAAACATAATGATGAAAAATGCACAAGCCCTGATAGCAATGATGTACATAAAAATTATCAAAGTCCCAACGAAACAAAAGAATCAAATGATGGCAAGATACAAAAAACAAAATATAAAAGTAACACTTATGAAAATCAACAAGTTCAGAACAAAGAAAACTTGCAACAAGCTAAAAATATAAAGCGAAAAGATAAAAATATACAGAAAAATATCAACGGACATCTGATGATGTAGGTCCTGAACTAGCTAGCCGATTAATTCAAAGATCTACAGATAAATACAAAATCATTAACTACTGCAAACCAGGAGCGAGTCCTTATCAAATACTGGATAATTATCGCGTAGCAACCAAATCCCTAACAGAACATGATACAGTAGCCATAGTCCTAACTACGTACCATAGGAACGATATCAGTGAGAGCTATACTGACTTTATCATACAGCTTCTTGAAATGTACAATCGAAACTTCAATGTACTTTTATGTACGTTGTCTTACAATGGTCACAACGATCGAAAAATCTATAGAATTAACGAAAAACTAGTGGCTGCAGCGCTAAAATGTTCGCTTTGTGGATATTAATGAACAAAAAGAAATGTCTAAGCAGTATTACATCGTTGGGGAACTGTTAAGAATCAATGAAAAGTTTACAGGATTATCGCCGTTGAGATTTTTTGAATACCACAAGGCATCACTATCCTCCAAAAATGAAGAAGAAACTTTAAATTCAGACCAAGAAAATAAAACGACGGAAAAAATTAATACAGAGCTAATTGACAACAATAACACGACAGCAGCTACAAACTTAATAGAAATCATGGACATAACAATGACCACAGATAAAAGGAACAACACAATCGTAAAGAGTAATTTAGCAACTAAAAACACAATAGACAAAATTGAAATATCAACTTTAGACATGAAAGAAATTCTGAGACCTACAAACTCAAACAAGATAAATACAAATCCGAATACAAATAACACTAAAATATTTACAGACGAAAGTGATAACAAAAACGAAGATAAAAATATCAACAAAAATTTTCAGTCAAATCATACAAAGAGTTTGAAAAGTTGATAATAGTACATACCAATATACAAAGCATAAACAACAAGTATTTAAATGTTGAACTTCTCACAGATGATACAAACTGTGATATTTTATGTTTAACCGAAACGTGGACAAAATGAGCTACAGTTAAATGTAATGACTATTGACAATTACGATTTGGCTACTAGTTTTAATAGGCTCTTATTTGAACATGGTGGAGCAGCTATTTTTGTAAGGAATAATATAGACTATAAAATTTGGAAAGACATCAACAAACTGTCATTTGAGATGAATTGTGAAGTTGCAGCTATAGAATTAAAGCCACAAAATATTGTTATTGTCTGTATGTATAGGCCTGACCATGATTTTTACATTTTCGAAGATGTATTGACCAAAATATTGCATAGAATAAGTAAAGAAGGGAAAAGATTGATTATAGCAGGAGATTTTAATTTAGATGTCTTAAATATAAAAGGCAAGGTAAAAAAGTTTTGTGACTTAATAAATAATTTTAAATACAAGACAACGATCAAAGAACCAACTAGATATAAAAACGGTAGTGCCACCTGCATTGACAATTTTATAATAAATCAAGACGACAATAAATCTGTTGGACATGTAGATATGATAGTTATAATGATAGATTATTATTGTACTGGAAATAATAACAAAAATAAAAAGTCAGAAAATGCTTTCCATAAAAGAAAATTCACTGAAAGTAACTTGAATTACTTTCATTATTTGTTTAATAAAGACTTTGACACATTGAAAATGAAAATTTTGGAATCAAATAGTTCCGATAAAAAAATGAATATTTTGCTAGATGCTATAAAATATTGTTTCAATACAGCCTTCCCCTTGATAAAGGCACAAAACCACAAAAAAACGTCTAAATGGACAACACAGGGAATAGAGACTTCTAGAAAAAATCTGGAGCATTTAGAACTTCTACGAGATTTAGACCCCCAAGATGAACGCAAAACTAAAATCAAAATGTATAAAAAAATCCTGAGAAAAAATTTTTGGACATCGAAACGTTTGCATTATGCCAATAGAATTAAAAACGCTAAAAACAAAATAAAAGAATCTTGGAATGTAATTAATGAGCAATTAAAAAGAAGGAAGTCCAACAAAAAAATTGAAGCAATTACTAACGACAAAAAGGAAATAGTAAATGACCCCAAAGAAATCGCCACAACCTTCAACAACTTTTTTAAAAACATTGCAAAAAATGTAACAAGAAATCTTAATGTAGATAATTCTAAATGTAACGAATTTGTAAGTAAGACTAAAAAACCATCTTCAGATATAATATTTACTCCTATTAGTTATAAAGAAATAAAATATACAATTTCACAGCTTAAAAATAAAAATTCGGAAGACATATATAGCATGAACAGTACCATATTTAAAAATCAAAAACAAAATCAAAATATAAAAAGATAAAAAACTCGCACTTAAATTAAATTAGTAGAGCTTTTATTGCATGTTTTAAATTGTTGTGTTCTGGAAGGGGTTTCCCCTGAAGTCTTAAAAACTGGTAAAGTGTGCCTCTCTTTAAAAAAGGTGACACTAGAGAACTAGGTGATTATAGGCCGGTCTACATATTACCCACTATATCAAAGGTCTTTGAAGCAATAATAAAAACTAGATTATTAAAATACTTTGAGGACAACCAGCTTTTCACAGCTGCTCAATTTGGCTTTCGTAGAAGTCGATCTACTGAACAAGCAATGCGAAAAGTAATATATTTTATGCTAGGCGCTATGGATGAGTCGCAAAAGTGCTCCAGTATTTTCTGCGATTTATCCAAAGCATTTGACTGCTTACGGCATGATGTTCTAATACAGAAGCTCAAATACTATGGGTTTAGTGGGAAAGAACTAAAATTACTGACTTCATATCTGGATAACAGAAAGCAGACAGTTAGTGTTAATGGTAAATTTTCAGCATGCGAAATTATTGTTATTGGTGTACCACAAGGATCTATATTAGGGCCAGTTTTATTCCTGATCTACGTAAACGACCTTCCTAGTTCCTTACCAGAATGGGCGTCCACTACCCTTTTCGCAGACGATACACATGTAGAGATAAAAGACAAAACTTAGCCACTGGTAGAAGAGAAAAATTACGAAATTATAAAAATGCTTAACGTATGGTTTGAGGCAAACGGAATCGCTTTAAATGCTAGTAAAAGCGTCATTATGAAATACCAAGCCAGAAATACCAAGTTACAAGAGCTAAAAGCAAATCAAACAACTTTTCTTGGATACATAATTGATAAGACCGTGTCCCATAAACTACATGTTGAAAAACTTTGTAAGAAGTGGGAACTACGCTCTTCTAAAGTTAAAACCCCTAGTAAGTCAATCTGCCATAATGTCTGTATACTATGCATATATTATGCCATTACGGTATGGGGAAACGCAGCAGATATAAAAAAGTACTTGTTTGTCAAAAGAAGTCAATTAGAATTATAAATGGTCTCCACAGGCGGACTTCCGTCAGAAAATATTTTAAAATTAATAAAATAATGACTATGACATCTTTATATATATTTAATTCCTTGATTGAAATACATAACGACAAAGAAATGTATCCTAAGAAAATTGACATCCATAAATTTAATACTAGAAATAAATAAAAAATATTCGTACCAAAGGCAAGACTGGCTAAAACAAAAAAACAAGGACCAATTTTTAAACTTGCTATGTATAATAGACTTCCCCTAGAAATTACCAGACTCTCTGTAGCTGACTTTAAAATCAAGTTGAAGGAATACTTCTCCTGCAATCCATTTTATTGTGTAGGAGAATTCATGCAAAAGCGATTGACTGTAAACACATTTACTCTATCAAAGCAATAAAATTAAAACCAACAGTGCATTTTATATATAGGTACTTATTTTTAACATTATCTGTGGATATTATCATTTTATTTTTTAGTTGTAGTTTTGAACTTTTTTTTTATTAAAATATATGACATTTGTATTTTTTATTATTAGTTTTTAAATTTTTTTTTTTTATTTTTATTTATTTATTTAAAAATAGAAAACATACATTAGAATAATATATAGGTGTATCAAAAACCTGTTAGGGTTTGTACGTACACCAAGATTCCGGTCTTACTTATCCAAAAACAAATATAATGTTATACTAATCTTAAAATATTAAATGTTTTATACAAATAGATCATACAAATTTACACTTATAAATTTATTATTATTATCATACCCACATAATATCTTATCGCAATCAGCAACCATGCGCGTGAATCAATAGAATACGACATTAAAACCTGTTACAAACTTATGGGTGACTTGGATATGAAATGTAGTCGCTAGTTAGAATGTCGTAGAAGCTATTTTAAGATTGCAGATAAAGGTGATATTCAAGAATTAGTCCAGTTAGTGCTTGGCATGGCTACTGTATACAGGGAGGTAAATTATTTTAGTATTTAATTACTCACTAAAGTAGTTATCGAGGCGTGTATTTTGTATCTATACATACATAATTAACAGTTATTTATACCTACAGATATAGGATGTTCCGAAAATACTGTTATAATTTGCTTTTAATGTTATTAGGATAATTGAATCTTTAAGGTTATTAGGCATACTGTTCAATAATTTAGGTATCAGATGTTCCAATGATCTTTTCCCATAAAAATTTTTGATTGAGGGCACTTTTAGAATTTTTCTGGTTATACTCCGTGTGTGAATTTTATGTTTCTTTTTGCATATCTAGATTCAAAAAATGTTCTTTTAAAAGTTCTAGTTCCACTCTAAGATGAATGGGTAGTATATTTGCAAATTTAAAGAGAGCATTTGGGTCGTTGTGATACTTTTCTTTTATTTTCACAGGAACTATCATTTTTAGCATACGGAATTCTAAAGCGTAAATTTTATCTAGGTAAGATCTAAACGTTCTTCCATAACTACTAAGCTCATACGAGATTATAGAATCAGCTAATGATCTGTATATATCTAAGATAACTGTGAATGGGTTTTTATTTTTAATTATATAAAGTTTTGCCATGACCGCACGCAATTTCATACATACGTGGTATACGTGGCAACTCTAGTTAAATCTTTCGTCAATTATTATCAGTCCAAGGTACTTTTGTTGACTTTCTTGTTTAATGGAAGGACAGTAACATGGCAAGATATTGCTGTTGTGTATACAGTCGTGGTTATGCGCTGTAAGAATGACTTTTTTAGAAGAATCCTGGTTATGACTAGATCGAACATGTAGAAATTTTGTTTTTTCTGCATTTAAGGCAAGGACAGCGTGGTGAGACCATTTGCATACAGTGTCAAAATCCTTTTGAAGTTTACAAATCGCCCTGTTTAAGTCACGGTCGGCCACCATTAAACATGTATCAAAGGCAAATTGAAATATCTCGCAGTCAGTTAATGCATTTACCATAGAATTTACGTAAACGAGGTAGTGGAGAGGTCCTATTACAGATCCTTGAGCTGTTCCTATTGTAACAGGCATTATGTCACTGAAAGAGTCGTTGATCTTAACGTAATACGATCGATTACATAAGTAATCCTTACACCACTGTAGAAGTGGGCCCCTTATACCGCTTTCTTCTAGTCTTTTTATGAGGAGGTTATGCCGAAGGGTGTCGAAAGCTTTGCTGTAGTCGATTAGCACTATTAATACGTGTTCTTTGTTATTAAGATGTCTATTTACTTTGTCCGTGAATCGTGAAAGCAGAAGCGTAGTACATTTATTGGCTTGGAAACCGCATTGGCTAGGGACTAATATGCTATATGTTTTATAAAATTTATGCAACTGGTCAGTGACATATTTTTCAATTATTTTACCAATTGCTGGTAATATAGTAATTTGTCGGTATTTGTCGTATTCAGATTGGCTACCTTTTTTATGTACCGGTCTCACAATTCCAGTTTTAAGCTCTTCTGGGTATCGCCCCTTGGGTATACTTGCGTTTATCAGATCGCAGATGGTTTCGCTGATATTGTTAGACATACTTTTTAGATCCGATGCTCTTATACCATCAATTCCCGGAGATTTCCTACTATTTTGTTTGATAATTTTCTTTTTTATTGTTATCGGAGTGGCTTTAACAAAACGCATGGTAACTTCGCTATGCTTTGTGTACAGTTGATTGTCTAAAAGTGGCATTTCTTTTGGTTTGCATTTATTATTACTATGACATATTTATATTATTATTTTTTCTTATATTATTATATAAATTGACGGTATCGCATTGATATGTACTGATATTTATAAGATTTAATTAGTGATCATACTATATGTTATAAACTTGTAAAATTAATCTTAATTAGTTTAACCATTTGTGTCTTAGATTGTAATTTGACCTACCAATGTAACGACCGCTGTTATTTTTATGGTGAATAAAATGAATCTTGAATCTTGAATTTCACCATATATATATATATATTTTTATACATATTCTTTTGTTTTTTTTAAAGATTAATTTTGACCTGTAGAAAGTGTACTTTATTGGACGTATTTTACAGAATGATTTGAATTTTTATCGATCAAATAGCGGCGACGCAGTTAGTAAGTTTGGACGCTCGATTTTGGGATCCGGACTGGAATTAGCCATGCATGTTTCTGATATATATTTTTTAATAATTTAGTTTGAAAATGTAGACTATTTTATGAAACTAATTTCATTATTTTTGGGTTTTATTCATTGCATCTATTTAAAAACAAAAACTTGAATTTTACCCGCCAAAAATGAACGTGACGTCACTAGAGGCGTTCCGCATGGCGCTAATAGTGCTAACACTACCATCAAACTTCTCACGCCCATCAAGTCGTTCCGAATGAAAAATGGCGTCCATCACTGTTTATACTTATAATCCATTTAGGGTTCTTTTGAACGCAACATGAATGTTGACAGAATTTGTAGAAATTCATTTAAGTTACGTGAATACAAAGGATATACTACTTTACTAGGTCCAAGAAGTAATTTCTTCTAACTACAATCTTATAATCATGATTTAACTAATGCTCTTATTCTTCGAAAAACCTATTTTTGAAATTGCCACCGGCCAGCTAGCACTTTTCATAGATCGCTCATAGTGCAAACGCTCTGAAGCATAGGGGCCGTTCAAGTATTACGTAAGCAGATTAATTACAATTATTTACCCCCCCATCCCCCTTGTCAGCAAAAGTAAGCAAAGCTCTTACCCCCTCCCCCCATGCTTACGTAAACATTTTTCAATTATAAATATATTTTTTTTTATATTATAATGTTATAATTATAATTTTAAAAATAAGAAAATAGATTTAGGATAGAGATTAGATTTTACTGATACAGTATTCAACATAGAGTAAGGGGTAAAAATATACCGATGACGTAATCATCATCTAGACTCCCCTACCCCCCATGTCATCGAAAATAAGCAAAACAAAGACCCCCCCTCCCCCCATAGTGCTTACGTAATACTTGAACGGCCCCATAGGCATATCACAACATGGCGTCGTTAAGGATTTCGTCTATGATAAACAAGGTGAAATTTAATCAATCACCCTTATTCATACTGGAGACTCGGTTAGTGATCAGGAACAAAATTCAATGATCGTTATTTTCGAAATCATAAAAAAAATTGTTTCTATACTGACTGAATAGGCAGTAGGTAGGTACGGGAGCAATTTTTTGTTTTCAGTTTTACCTTGAGGTTCATTAAACATTGTTCCTGATCACTAACCGAGTCTCTAATATGAATTCTGGCGGTTGATTAATTATCGGGCTCACAGTGACTCGGAATGATGATAGACGCGATATAATCGATTATGTCGCGACACGGAATGCACTGCATGTCAAATGTCATGTCATGACGTCATAGTAAGTCAAATGAAGTTCATTGTGTTTTGTTAAAATATCTTTAAAAGTATACATTTATTTATTAATCTGATAAGTAGCAACTGTACAGAAAACATATTTCTCGAAATGGTTTTAAGATTTCCGTTCTTGTCCAGAAAGTTAGCACCCCCAATTCTATCAGTCAGATGGGGCATCTTCTATCGTTATAATATCTTTTAGTTTAGGGTTTCATAAAAAGAAACCCTTAGGGTAAGATTCAGTTGCCTGTCCGTCTGCATGTCACAGTATCATACCTTTTGAACGGTTAAAGATAGTCTTTAAATTCAGCACAAAAATATCATTAGTTATCCCACAACATATGGTGTAAAATTTAAATGTAACACAGACATCAACTTGTTGGTATAAATAACATGTACAACACAAAAAACTGTCGACAACTCTCCCGCTTGAGCAGTTGCAAAAAAGCATTTGATATTGTTTAAACCAATAACGGACCAAAACGCTTTTGTTTATGGACCTTTTTGGGTCTATCTGAGTTCATCAGTCATGTTTAAGTTAGTCTTTTGCTTAAGTCTATCAGTGTAATGTGTAGATGTCGGAAATGGTTTTGAAACTGGGATTTTAAAGTTTCTTGGTCACAATTAAGCTTGTGTAGCAACTATTGTAATTTAACCTTCCATACAAATAAACCAGTACATTATTATAGCTGTGTTTACTTTGAAGTACCCAGGGCTCGTACTTTGTCAGTTGCAAACCTATAGGAATGAACGTTTATAATTATAAAAAAACTTTATGGTTGAGTTATTGGTGGAAAAAAACTACCAAGGCGGGACATAGCGTTCACAGCACTATCCCTATTATATAATATTTACAATACTAGCAGACCACTGTGCACAATACTGGCCCTTAAGGTGATCAGGCGAGGGATTTGTCGACTGCACCTACCCCCTTCATCTCCGCAGTTACGAAACTGATGGACAGAAAAAAAAACGATGAACTATAGGTGATTTTCCTCCAAATTAAAGAAATACAGAACCTTATGTGCGCGTGTCTAACTCATCTTGTTGGGTATGTTTTTCCACTCCTTTCAAGAGTTAAGTTTATTTTTTTGGCAAACAAACCCGATTTCAATTATCCCGTACCTACATACATATCGCTAGTCTCCCAGAGGGTTAGGCAGGGTTTCGCCCCTGCCATCACAACATCCATTAATCTAGTCATACAAGCTCTTCTATTCCGGGTACTTTTAACATGGTCCTTCCTCAGTATGTCGCCAATCTGTTCAGAATACGTCCTTCTAGGGCGCCCGGTCGAGCTTTATCTTCCACACCATACATTTCTTTCGTGAATTTTCGTGAAGTTATTTCAGAAACATGAAGGACATACTGAAGAAGGGCAAAGTGAAAAGTATCCGGAACACAAGATTTTATAGTAAACTTTAAACTTTCGCGATTTTCACACATTATTAACGTTGTATTGGGGTCTTACTCGCGATAACTAATAACATATCTTAATAGATATGTGCTTGACGTTTCGACGCCTCTGTAGGCTGTCGTGGTCACAAGCTAACTGACGAGAAAAGAAAACGTCAAGCACATATCTATTAAGGTATGTTGTTAGTTATCGCGAGTAAGACCCCAATACAACGTTAATAATAAGAAGATTTTATGTTCATAATGTTGTTTAAGAAAACTCACCAGACTGACGCAGCATTTCTTGACGATGGTAAAGTTGTCCTGACAAAGTTTCTTCGGTTTAGACTCGCAGCCCCCGTCCTGGAAAGACGAAAAGCAATGGATAAGTAATGGAAAGCTGAGACGGTTTCCTTTTACTGACAACTGTAATCAACAACGGTTGTCAGTAGAAAGGAAACCGTAAAAGTTATTAAGGTTGTAAAACACTACGTAAAACAATTTTTTTGTATTTATTAAGAAAAGCTGAGAAATATTAAATAAAATGTGCTATATTTCGACCCCTCAGTGGGGTCGTCACAAGGCGAATCAATTTAAGTAAAACAAAGCAACTTAATATAATTTATATTTGCATTTGTCAGCACTTAATTAAAGTTGGAAAGTATCATGATGAAAACACAAGTAGGTACACTGTTTCACAATATGTTTTATCTAACCTCATATCGTAAAATCCTCATTACGAACTCAAAACTACTGGCATAATAAAAAATATTTTTCATGAACGTCCCTAAAACACAAAAAAAAATTATAGTATAGGTATCCGAACAACATAATGCTATAAAAAAACTTTTTCTGAGATTACAGTACATGTAATACTAACTAGGAAGGCAAAGGGAACTTAGCCCATACAGCCGTGTCTGAGGTTTAATATTAAATACCAATGAGGTTATTATATAATATTCTCTAACACATACTAAATAATATTGCGGCGTGACTGCCGGCGCACGCAACGCGTACACATGTGTGGTGGACTGTTGGATTTTGGCGCCGTAGCTTACGTGGAAATTACTATTTACTTACTGTGGTTTTATGGGTCAAATCAAAAGTATTATTTTGCCCCAAAATTACTAACAACAGTGATGGTGATGATAATTGAGGCATTGAGAGCAAGAAAGGCCTAACACTTCCAGACACAACTGATTTTCAATTGTGTCTAGAAATATTAGGCTTTTCATGCTCTCAGTGCTTCAATTTGACTCCACCTGACATTCTGGAAATAACGACGGAAATTACGAACACTTTTACAACGAGCTTTTACAAGAAAAATCAAAAATGGCTCCCGACAAATTTTATCAAGATTATGAAAACAGGTTGTTAGGTATGAGTTTAGATAAAGTAGTGAATGAAACTATACATAAATAGGTATTAAAACACTCGTGTGCTATTAAAAAACCTCGCCTATGCCTCATTTTTTAAACTAACAGTCGTGTTTTTAATAACCTTTTTATGTACCAGTTTCATAAACTACTATTAACTAACCTCATATCGTAAAATTCTCACTATGAACTCAAAACTACTTGCATACTTAATGAAAAAAACTTCATGAACGTCTCTAACACAGAAAAATATTTTAATTGTATAGGTCTCATAACAACATAATACTATGATACGTGGGACGCACTATAAGTTTCCGGAATGAATATGAAAAAATACTATTAAAGGTACAAAATTAATTTATTGTTTTTCAAAATAATCTCCCTTGGCGTCTATGCACTTTTTCATTCGATCAAACCAGTTTTGAAAACTTTTGTGCCACTCCCCTGTGGTGACCTCTGAAACGTGTTTTTCATACTCCTCGACAGCCTCTTCTGGTGATGAAAATCGTTGACCGCGTAATTGGTTCTTAATTTTTGGGAACAGAAGAAAGTCACAAGGTGCCAGGTCGGGACTGTATGCAGGATGACTCATGAGTTCTACATTTTTCGTCTTCAAAAAGTCGTTTGTCTGTCTGGCCGTGTGAGAACTAGCATTGTCGTGGTGCAGGATGATACGGCGTTTACGGTTATTTTTACGGAGTTCGTCAATAACTTCCGGCAAACAAATGGTCGTGTACCAGTCACTATTCACGGTACGACGATTCTCTAAAGCAACAGTAGCCACGTGTCCAGTTTTATTAAAAAAAGAAGCAATCATCCGCTTAGATGCACTTTTCACGCGCGCCACTTTGGTTGGTTTCGGCTCATCTTGAAAGACCCATACGCTCGATTGCTGCTATGTTTTGGGATCGTAGCAATAAATCCATGTTTCGTCACCTGTTACTATGTCCCACACCAAATTTGACGCACCTTCGTTGAATCTGGTAAGCATGGCACTGCACCAAGTGACGCGGTCCGTTTTTTGAGCCTCGGTCAAGTTGTGTGGGATCCACCGCGAGCACAGCTTTCTCACACCCAAATGTTTGTGTAGGATTGATTGTATTTGACTCATGCCTATTTATAAGGATGCGCGAATTTCATGGTAGGTCACATGCCTGTCTGTTTCAATCATACGGCGCACAGCATCGATGTTTTTGTTGGTCACAGCGGTGGACGGCCGACCATCGCGAGATTCGTCACTGAGATTGATACGACCACGCTTGAATTCTGCAAACCAGCTATAAACAGTCGTCTTGCATGGTGCTTCATTGCCAAAAGCTGTTTCAAGCCGAGCGATGCTCTGTTGAGCTGTAAAATTACACTTAAAATCGTAGAAAATCATACTACGAAAATTTTCCCGAGTTAAATCCATGTTGATGCAGACACACAATTTTTTAAATGGCGCCACAAGGTAAAAGCAAAAGACAGTCAGATGAAACAAACTGCATTCTACAGCAAAGAGTTCTATTTTCAAATGTTGCAATAAATTTTTAAATATTGTTTATGTAAGTGGCCAGTTCCGGAAACTTTTAGTGTTACCTATGTAGTAGTTTATGCTACAAGTGCGTAAAGGCAATACGAGGAACGATTTGATTTGAACACGAGCGATAAGCGAATACAATATTGCGACCCAACTAAGGAGGTTACATTCAACTTTATTTTCGGCCAGGTATTGTTTGTGGCTGGCGGCGGGCGCTAGGGCGCATGCGCGTTGGACTGTTGTGTTGGATTTCGGCGCCATAGTTTACGGGGAAATTCATTTATTATTTACGGTGGTTTTATGGGTCAAAAGCATTATTTTGTCCTAAAATTACTGACAGCAGTGATGGTGATGATAATTTGACTCCACTTGACATTCTGGAAATAACGACGGAAATTACGAACATTTAGAACAAACTTTTACAAGAAAAATCAAAAATACCTAACGATAAATTTACCAATACTATGAAAACAGGTTAGTAGGCGTGAATTTTGATAAAGTAGTGTATGAAGCTACACATTACCATACATAACTATAGCCATGTACCAATTTCATAAACTACTATTATCTACACTCATTTCATAAAATCATGATTATGAACTTAAAAATAGTGCATAATGAAAAAGAGCCGCTTTTAGGACTCTGTTTAGGATTATAATGACGAAATTATAGCTTAGTTGGAAAAAAAATAATTATTAAACATTGTACAAGTGTGTTTTCTTCAGGATGGAAAGAGTGACTTAAATCAAAAATATTCCATACAAACTAACATAGGTGATGCGGACAGTAGACATCCCCTCTGCAGCAACCGTGCTTACTAATGCCAGCAACCTCTCTTCTATTGGCTCCAAAGGAGTCAACAGGGGCTCAACTCCGAACTGATTACTCCTTCTGGAGTCAGCCGCCTTGGCCTTCACCCTGGCTTTAAGTTCAATCCAGTACTAGAAGAATAGCAATAAGCAGAGGTTAAAACCGAATACACTGTGACAAGGATCTAAATAAACGTGAGAGAGGCGAGGGCGCTCAAGGAACTGACACTGGCGACAAGTACTTGTTTTTTTTGCACTGTGATAGTCGGCATAAAAGTTGTTTCGTAAGTAGCTTTTTTCAAATCCATTTTGTTTTTTTTTTATATATATATTCCGAGTTAAGTGTGTACATTCGTGTAGGTATAGCACATATAAATTACATATGTAATAACATTATAGGTATTTTCAAAAAGTACCATTGTGCTTATGGAAACAAAATGCTTGAGCGGTAAATCCAGATTGTTTTTTTTGCATATAAGTGTGTGCCTAAATACAGACATACTGTGCAAGTGAGAGGAGATGATGATGGGCATCATTCATGATTCCTTTCTTTGATAAACCAGATTATATATAAAAGACACTTTTTACATATTAATCTTAAAAAAACGATAGAATATAACAAAAAAATAAATAAAAATATTTAAAACTCAGGCTTACTTAAATTTAATAAAATTACATACAACAGGGCCTTGACCAAGGTTCAATGATCATTCCTGAGAAATATGCAACATAAAATGTAGACTTTTCACGCTATTTCAGCTGAAGTTGTTCTTGGCCAAGTATAAAGGGCCAAAAAAATATTTACAAAGCCTTGGATGAATAACAGGTGGGTTTCATTAACAAACATGCTAAGGTGATACAGTTTCACTTACTCTTTTCCATTGCTCCCCAGACTTTGTGGTTCCATCAGCCACCGAGTTAAGGGTAGTGGCCACAGTGTCCCACAATTTACGCGTCCTCTCTACACCGAGGTAGCCAGGCGCCGGTGGGTGGCGACCCGTGGTAATATCCAAATTTTGCTCGACAAAGTCAAGTAGAATATCTAACTGCTGGAGGGTTATTTTACGTTTTGGAGCCATCTAACGAAAAAATTGATGGATGAAAATAAAATTTAATGTTATGCATAATTTTTGCAATAGTAAAAATTATAAAGTCAATTCTGAAGGCTTTAATTTAAGTTTTAGTGCCGTCAAAATTTAAATTTTCAGGGTTACCCGAAGAGTGCCAAACGGGACCCTATTAACAAGCTTCTACTGTCTGTCCGCCTGTCACAGGGATCTACAGCTTCAACTGTAATAGGTAGAAAGTTGACATTTTCACAAAATATGTGTTACTATGGCCTCTACCATGACAAACACAAATATATTTAAAAAAAATGTGGAGTCAGGTACAAGAAACATCGAAAAATTTCGTTTCATTATTGTAATGCTATTTATTTGTTTTGGCTCTTATCTAAAGACGGTAATACAAGTTTTAGGTATCAGATTGTCGAACGTATTCCTAACAGCAAATAATAATAAAAAGTAGGGTTCCATACGCAGATTAGCAGCTTGTCAAATTTAACAAACTATTAAAGCTTCTGTATTCTGTAGTTATCTATAGAACTACTTTGGAGTTAAGAAAATTTAGTTTTGACAGCACTATAACTAAAATTACATACAGCCTTTAGAATTGACTTTATTTTACTTACCCCTAAAAGCACAATTTACTATAGCCTCTGAAAATCAAAAAATTATAAAGCCAAAACAATGTGAACTTCAGTTATGAACGAATATTTTTATAAAAAAGCGATAACCACAAGGATAAATTCGTGATCTGTCTGATAACGAACGATTGATTGATTGATTTTGACTTGACCAGGGTGACCAGATTTAAATTGAACATTATGCCAACTGCTTGCCTAAATTCTGCTATTATTTTTCCAAGAAATGCTAAAATTCTGCTAATGATTGAAGCCATATGTTTTACGAATAGGTATATAAAAAAACGCGAATATAATTATTAAAAATACTTATTACCAACTTCTAATCATTAATAACTTCTAATTTTCTGTAGTGTCCATGTTTTATAGAGAGTTGTCGAGCTTTCAGCCATATTTATAGCATATTTTATCCAAAAAGCAGCATTGCTGTCATCCTTAGCTCTTGATACCCAAAATGAAAACATTTGCTCCTTCTCCCACTCAGAACAATAATTCTGGTGGAATATACTAAAATATACCAATATTCTAGTAATGGTCATATTTTCTTTTCATTTTTAATTCCCACTTTACATGCACGCACCACACAACTGATAGACGTTGACGACGTCTAAACTTAAACCACAGTTAAACAAACTGTACTTTACTAACTCTACACACACACAACTCGAAAGAAAATACCTATACATTTACAGGCAATTTCCCTAAAATGTACTTGAGGGTTGCCTGTGGAGTAAGAAAAATCAGACATTATTTATGAATGGTGAATTTCTTTAAATATTTCTCAGCGCCACTACCCAAGTTAAGCACAAGTAATTTGTCAATGTCTAATCCTACTAATATTTTGCGAATTATTTCTAAGATTCTGTTAAAATCTGCTATCTTTTCAGATCTGCAACACAATATGCTAAGCCCTAAATTGGGCATCAAATTCTGCTACAATCGCAGAATTCTGCTAAATCTGGTCACACTGGACTTGACAGTTGACACTTCAAGTTTGTATCAGCCTGTGCTGCCAGATGAAATTTAACATGACGGGGTTTTACTAAAAAAAATGAAGAAAGCGTTAAAAAATCGGTTAAGTGCGAGTACGACTCGCGCCTCGAGGGTTCCGTGCGATTCTGATAGGTTAATAGACTTAAGTGATTAGAATAAAAATTACAAACTTATCATCAAAATCTATGAAACAAAATTGCAAAATAAAGTTGGTCGAGTATATCCGTCAAATGGGGTAATTTGACACAATTTTCAAGTTTCGACTTCTGTCAAATGCTAACTTTAAATAAACTAAAATGGATTATTAACTCCATACATTAGTCGAAGTCCGTTTTTGTAGTTTCTAAGCAGTCTATAGATTAGGGCAATCTAAAATAAATTAAAAAAAATAAAAATTTGCAGTCTCAGGTTACCAGTCAAAAGGGGTATCTTGAGACTTACAGGGTTTTTGCGTCAAAATTTGAGTCACTTTTTTGATTAAAAAAAATCATATTTGTTAAATTGAGTCTTGGAATGAACACAACATGATAATTAGGAATACAATTATGGCAAAAAAAACCAAGTTAGGGGCAATTAAATTTAAGGATTACTTTTGGGAAAACGTATCGTCCCCTAGAAACCTTGACATGTTCCATTTGGTACAGTATTTGCTCCGAAGCCACTTCTTGAACATCTTCGACCACTGGAAAGACTGGAATAAATTTGACGATCACAATTGAGCCAATTAAGTTCATCCAAATATGCGTTTATAACTGTCACATCAACAGCAGCACACGATCTTTTTATGTTTTGACTCAACCTAGTTGTTAGACTGCCTTTATTTCTTTGCACTAATGACGTCATCCAGTCAGGTCCTGATAAATTGTTAGAAAACCTTTTTTCAGTGACTCCTTTCCTGTCTAAGAATTATTTGATTAATAAGCGGAAGTCATATTTTAATTTTAATTTAATTTTATAATTTATTTGGAAAACCAACAGCGATTACACAATGAGATATTACAATACTTAGATACATAAACAAGGCGAATAACAGGTTTCACTAAAAATCAAAACTTAGACAATGAGTTCAAAACGTAGATAAAATTAATTTTGTGAATATCGTAAATCAATTTCAATGTATTTCAAAAATAGATAATGAAATGTCTAACAGGCAGGTATGCAATTTTATTAGTAATTTCTCCAGCCAAACAAATACATTCGACAATTGTTTTTTCATCGTTCTCTGAAAAAACCGTTGGACATCCAATGTTTCCCGGTATTTTGCCTCTGCTGTGACGGTTAATTGTTGCTCGAGGCACTCAGAATTTTTCAGTGGTAGTTGTTAGTAATTTAGCCACTCTTGACCGCATATAAGGCTTTTTTGAGTTGCCCTAGAATATAGGTCACATATGTTCGACCTGCTAGCGTCCTAAGCTTCTTACGCGGCATAATAATCCTATGGAAATAAAAAAGGAAATTAAAAAAAAAACCTTTGTACGCCGTAAATAATAAGTAAAATCTTACCTAATTTTTGTCTACAGGAATCTTGTAGTTTGACTCAGGGAAACTTGAGAATAACATAACATTTTAATGAAGCACGCACGTAATTGACAAAAACATAATTTTCTGTATGCAAAAACAATTCAATTTTTTTTCTCTGAAAGTAATGCATATCTCAGAAAAACTAGTTTAGTAAAACGTGAC
The DNA here is from genome assembly GCA_910592155.1 of Ypsolopha scabrella. NCBI lineage: Eukaryota > Metazoa > Arthropoda > Insecta > Lepidoptera > Ypsolophidae > Ypsolopha > Ypsolopha scabrella. Next base: position 15,631,996 of record OU342987.1, read on the forward strand.
CGTGACTTCCTCAATGACCTGTAGTAAGTTTCATTTTAAATAAACATGAAGCACACAAGTAATTGACAAAAACATAATTTTCTCTATACAAAAATATTTTTTTTTATCTGAAAGTAATGCGTATTTCAGAAAAACTACTTCAGGAAAAGGTGCTTGTAATAGCGTAGCAGTCTACCGAAAACAAAAAATCAGTTCGATTCTTTTAACTTTTCACTAAATATTGTCAAGTGCCTGTATAGCTTTCATAGCGCAGATTTTCGCAGATAAGTGTAAGGAAAGAAAATGTTGGCCGTGACTTATTTAGTTATTTTTTAATCAAACATAACATGCCATGCAATTTTACACGAAGGTGTATCAGAAACCTTTTGGGGTTTTTATGTACACCCAGTTCCAAGTCTCGTCTGAAAACATTATTCAACACATTGTCTCCTAGCTTTTTGAGTAACATAGTAGAAGTAGGTAGTTATTTTATAAAAACAAATTATGTCTGAGGGTAGAACTACACACATTAAAGAACACAGTCGCACATCGTGCCTGTTAAGAATGCAGAATAACATATAAAATTACGTGTGTAGATATTAATTGGATACATTCTTAATACTATTATCATAATGACTATTTGAGCTTACTAACAGCGTATTACAATCAGTTTGAATTCTTAGATGGAAGATAAGAATTTACACTGTTAGCTGCTATACAGGAGGATATATTATAATGATATCATTCTTGGTTTGATAAAATTATTTTACATAGGTATGAAAAATAAATAATAACAGATTTATTGTTAGAAGTTTACAAAGTTACAAGTTCCCACCCCCATTAACCTAATAAAACAATGACACTTCAATCTAAACATAACAGATTGATAAATAGTAGCAGTTATAATAAAGAATTGTTGTTTAGATAACATCTAAAAAATACCTCTTTCATTTATGTTTAACGTTTCGTGCGTTAATCGAATCTCTGAGGGTGTTTGGTAGACTGTTAATTAATTTAGGCAGCATAAATTCAGAGGTTCTTTAAGTAAGTCTCTTAAACAAGTAGTTTATTTTTAGTTATATTTCGAGTTAAGACCTTATGATAGATAGGGAGTTGAATATCTTGACGGTGAAACTGCTCTTTTAAAATTGCCAGTTCCACCTTCAGATGAACAGGCAGTGACCTACAAAATTTAAACAGACCCATTGGATTGCCACGAAATTTTCCTTTTATTTTCTTCGGAACAATTAGCTTAAGGCGAAGTTGAAGTGAATATATTTTGTCTAGATATGTCTTAAGTCCGGCCGTAACTACTAAGTCCGTATGAAATGATGGAGTCAGCTAAAGACTTGTAAATATCCAATAAAATGGCGAAGGGTACTTTATTTTTTATTAAGTATAATTTAGCCATGACCGCTAAAACTTGGTGCATACACGATCTATGTGACAGCTCCATTTGAATCTATCGTCTATAAGTAGCCCTAGGTACATTTGCTGGCGCTCCTGCTTAATTTCAGGACAGTAACAATCTGGTGAGTTGTTATTGTGCATACGGTCATGACTGTGAGCCACTAGCTTGACTTCATCTGATACCTCTAGATTATAGCCGGATCATACGTGGATTATTTTCGTTTTATGAGCGTTCAGAGCTAAGGCGACATCATGAGACCACTTACAAATGGTATTGAAGTCTTTTTGAATCTTGCTCATCACTTTATTAACGTCCTGGTCCGCTGAGATTAAACAGATATCATCAGCAAACTGCAAGATATCGCAGTCAGTCAGTGCATTCGTCATCGAATTAACATAGATGAGAAAATGCAGAGGACCCACTACAGAGCCTTGTGCCGTGCCTATTGTGACTAGAATTTCATCACTGAGTGAGTCATTTACCTTCACATAGTAGGATCGATTACAGAGGTAATCCTTACACCACTGCAAAAGTGGCCTTCTTATACCACTGTCATCTAGAGTTTGTAGAAGAACGTCGTTTTGTAGGGTATCAAAAGCTTTACTGTAGTCGATCAGTACGATTAAGACATGCTTTTTATTGTTAAGATGCATATTTACTTTATCAGTGAATCGAGAGAGTAAGAGGGTTGTGCTTTTATTTGCTTGGAAACCGTATTGGTTATGATTCAATATTTTATTATTTTTAAAGAACTCGTGCATCTGATCAGCTATAAAATTTTCGGCTAACTTGTCTATGAAAGGCAGAATAGTGATTTGTCTATAGTTGTCATACTCGCAATGGCTACTTTTTTATGTATTGGCCGTACAATACCAGTGTTAAGCTCGTTAGGGTACTTTCCATTGATTACACTACTGTTAATTAGATTACAGATGGTACGTTTAATATTATCGCATATGTTTTTTATATCTTTAGCCCTTATGCCATCAATCCCTGCTGCTTTTGTACTTTCAAGTTTATTTATCAACTTTTTAGTAACGTTACTATAAGGCTGTCCGAGATATCATGATATGGGTGACAGTTCGTAATTTTCCGTTTCACCTATACTACTCACACCATACTATATACACCCAGGCACAAAAAAAATAATAGGTTTTAGAAATAATGTAAATAATTATTGCAAAAATACAATAAATACTATAAATAAATCGGAACAAAAATCTCTGTGTATTCGTTAAATTTAACGAAGAAAAGATTCAGTAAATAATAATGTCTTTTTGCTACGTGATGCGTGGATCGGAAGGCTAACCCATAGGTACTGACACAGCATAATCGAAAATATATCGATGAATCGGTGCGGCCATCTTATAGGATCGCGTTAGTATGAGTGCATCTTGGATGCGGTTTGTGTTTTCGTTGCGGTTGCTTCACGTGCTATTTGTTTTGACGTTTGTTAAGGTTTTTGTTGATTTTATGTTTTGTTATTGGCGAAATGCCGAGAAAAACAAAAAAAATCTTTGAGCTCGCAAGGTCTGGAGTTATTGGTTTGTTTAATTTAATTAATTTAGTAATTAACACAAAGTAGTTTGGATAATCAAAGATCAATCAAATAAAAAATCGATTTGATAGCCCTTGTTAACTTTCTCGATACTAAAACAAAATCGATTATATTTCGTTAGGGTACATCACTGTAACTATCAACTTTGAACTGCCACCCATATCATGATATCTCGGACAGCCTGTAGTATTGGTATAAGTTTTTTTATTTAACAGTGTTTTATTACAATTTGGTGCTGTGTCTTTAACAATTTTATCAAAGCTTTTAGCAAAGTTATTGGCAGTTTCATAATTATTTTATTTTTGAAGGCTTTCGTTATTGTTTCATCAATGGATTTTTTAATTTTGCCTGAAATTCTATTAATAATGTCCCACATCTTTTTAGGATCATTTTTGCATCTTCTGATTTCTTGTTTATAATAAAAAAAATTGGCGTTTTCAATTGCTTAATTCGCCTGATTTCTAACTTTGTTATATTGAAGTCTCAGTATCATGTTTGTATTATCTTTCTTCCAGTCTATAAATAACTCATCTCTTTTTTTACTTATTTGTTGTTGGCCGTGACTCCCTCAATGACCTGTAATAAGTTTCGTTTTAAATAAACATGAAGCACGGAAGTAATTGACAAAAACATAATTTTCTCCATACAAAAAATAATTCGATTTTTTTTTCCCTGAAAGCAATGCATATTTCAGAAAAACTACATTTTTAAAAGGTGTTTATAATAGCTTCAGCAGTCTATAAAAAAATCAGTTCGATTCCTTGACCTTCAAATTGACTTACCCCTAACGATTTCGTGATATGGAACCAGTGTGAGTTGAGGCGTTTTAATAATAAAAATAGTATACAATACACAAATAAGAAATAAAAATTAACAAATAATAATAAAGAATAACACACAACACACAGATAATACATACAACAACCATAAAACCAAAGCAAAACCCCGATAAAGGTCAGACTAAATAATAGTACATTACGATACGAGAGCGATGAAACGTTTTCTGACGAGTGTGAGTTTGCGGCACGAGCCGAAGGTGAGTGCTGCAATCACACGAGTCAAAAAAAAGTTTCTCGCTTGAGTATCGTATAATATTTTATAGCAAAAGTGCGGAAAATGCCGACTTTACGCAAGCGCAGCTTGGCGTGGCGGGACCAACGGCCAGCGCTACGCTGACATGAAAGACCGTGATGACCCAGCCGGTCAACGCTCGCACCACAGCGACAGCGATGACTCTCGTTAGTCTTAGTACCGAGTCGCAGACAGATGGCAAGACTAAAAGTTGTCTTGTCCAATAAAGTACCAATGTTGGCAGAGGGAATAGCGTGCAGCCAGAAGCCAGATTCACGCTCACCGGTAGCGAGAAGACGAGCACGGTCTGCGAGATCAGAAGCGGTGTCCAGAAGATGCTTCTGGATCTGTTCGCAAAGAGGCTCGTCCCATAATTTTTGAGATTCAGGAACGATGGGCAGTTTTTCATCTGGACAGGCAAGCGTCCAAGCACTTCTGGCCTCTGCCATGTACGACACCTCTACGTCAACGAGTGACGGGCTTATTATATTACCATAGAGGATGTTCGTTCTATAAACGGAAGACAGAAATGCCAGGAGGGCAATGCCCGAGATCTTACGTACACCCAGACCGCCGAAACGGACTGGGAGTGTAGCCTGGCTCCAGCTCCTGTCGTCAAAAGAACAGTTCAAAACCGTGGTAAGGGAGTGGCGTAATACATTGTCTAGCATCTCAAGTAAATGCTGGAACCTCCATATTGGTGAACAACGCAGTACATAAGTGAGTTTGGGAACGAACAAGCAATGCCTTACAATGCATAGGGCCATATGAGGGTTTATTTTACTGAGGCGCTTGGATGGCTGAGTAAACTTAGCAACTTGGTCGCTCACAAACTCAGGCACCGCGTCATTCAGGGTTTTATGTCGCAACTGCAGCCCACTCCTACTCATGGTAGAAAATCCACTTTCATTCACAAGGACTTGGCATCGTCTAGCCACGTTTTCTTGCGCGACGACACGGTGAGGCCTTCTTTAAAACCTCCTTATACCGGACCCTATAAAGTAGTCTCTAGGAGGGATAATACGCTCAATATTCTCATTGGGGACAAGAACGTACAGGTCAGCATCGACCGTGTAAAACCGGCATACCTCTGCGCTGACGCTGAGTTTCCTGGTCCATTGGTTTCTAGGGAACCAGCTACAGCTCCTCCTACACCCTCTTCCTTACCTGCTAACTCTGATGATCCTGTTTCTCCTCCAGTTCCCACCCCCATTAACCCAGCACCCATAAAACCAAACTACGCAACACGTTCGGGACGGACTGTTCGTTTCAAGACTCCTCTCGACCTTTGACCAGCTGTTTTGGTTCCCACCTCTTGGTAGGGTTTTCATAAAAGTTGTATGCTTGTGTGTAAATATAATTCTCTATCTTGGTTATATATCTTATCTCACTCACTGTTGTTATGGAATTTTGTAAATATTTTGTGTTTTAAATGTTGAAAGTTTTTAAATTGTTTCGTATGTAACCCTGTTTTCCCTCTGTTACATTTAAGATGAAAAATGTTTTGGTGTCTTCTATTTCATAAAAAAATTGCTGTATCAATATTATTTTTGGGATAGGTTAATTTTCTCCTAGGGGGTGGTGTGGCAATTCGCCCAACACGTTTTCGGAACGCAGCCAGAGAGAGAAAAAAACTGTCAATAAAACATCTCTTTTTGCTGCTAATGCTAACAGTGTTTTGCTGTACAATAATTTATGCATTTTATGCAAATAAAAGTTATAAAATGGGAGTCTTTTGTGTTATTCAACACCCCACATAAACGTGGACCAAACGACCCCATAGGTTTCTGTAGTTGTGGGTATTTCATTAAGATTTTTTTTCTGTCTGTCTGTCTGTCTGTCTGTATGTATGTTCCGTTTTAACTCGAGAACCACTCAACTGATTTCGATGCGGTTTTTTTATAATCATGGTAATGATGTTGATATTCTGTGAACATTTCAACTGTCTACCTATTACGGTTGAAGCTATAGACCCCTGTGTCAGACGAACGGACAGACAGACTAACAGACACAGATAGACTGTGGAGGCTTAGTAATAGGTTCCGTTTGGCACCCTTCGAATACGGAAGCTTAAAAACAAAAGTAATTTAATTACTCTAACATAGAGATATTTAGATTTGGCACCACTTTTACTTTAGAGCATTTTATACTTTAAGACTTTCAAATATCTAGCCCTGAAAAATTACATACAGCACCTAGTACCTACTAAATAGCAACCATAAAAAACTTGTCACACATACGAAATTCCCCAAGAGCACTATTTTTGGGAACCCATAGCAATAATTAGCACTATTTTTAGAAATCTATAACAATTTAGCTATTAAAAAATTGTTAGTATATTTAAGAATCTAGCACTTTTTGAGATGTCATTTAGCACCACCCGCCCGTAGTATCAAGTTAGCAACTCTGATACCGTTCAGAAATTAACAATTTCGTCAGGTTCCGACACTGACAACTGGATAGCGTATATAATTTTCAGAGCGTGAGACAGAGATGGCATTAGCACCCGTGTCGAGACCTCTAATTTATGAATGTAGCCCTGCTTGGTATCGACTAGCCCAAAAGTCGTTGTAACCAGCCCCCTGATTCAGTGTCGTAAACTCAGTTGCCAAACCAAGTGTCTATCGTCTATCTATGTCTAAAACATACATATCCGCTTATCTAAGGACTAGCTTTTGCCCGCAGCTCCGCCCGCGTTGAAGAGATTTTCGTAGAAATAAGGAAAACAAAATAATATGATTTTTTAACGACTGTTAAAGAAAACTGTTTACTGAAAAGTGCTAATAAAGACCAATCAAATAAGCCCAAACTCAAAGGGTCTGCTGTTGTCCGTTGAGGAGATCCTGTACCCATCTTCCAAACCCATCATCAGACCCTGGTCACCATGTTTTACCAAAGTCCTAATAATGACCAATCAAATAAGCCCAAACTCGAAGAGTCTGCTGCTGTCCGTTGAGGAGATCCTGTACCCATCTTCCAGTCCCATCATCAGACCCTAGTCTCCATGTTTTACCAAAGTGCTAATAAAGACCAATCAAATAAGTCGAAACTCAAAGGGTCTGCTGTTGTCCGTTGAGGAGATCCTGTACCCATCTTCCAGACCCATCATCAGACCCTGGTCACCATGTTTTACCAAAGTCCTGATAATGACCAATCAAATAAGCCCAAACTCGAAGAGTCTGCTGTTGTCCGTTGAGGAGATCCTGTACCCATCTTTCAGTCCCATCATCAGACCCTGGTCTACATGTTTTACCAAAGTGCTAATAAAGACTAATCAAATAAGCCCAAACTCAAAGGGTCTGCTGTTGTCCGTTTAGGAGATCCTGTACCCATCTTCTATACCCATCATCAGAACCTGGTCACCATGTTTTACCGAAGTCCTAATAATGACCAATCAAAGAAGTCCAAACTCGAAGAGTCTGCTGTTGTCCGTTGAGGAGATCCTGTACCCATCTTCCAGTCCCATCATCAGACCCTGGTCTCCATGTTTTACCAAAGTGCTAATAAAGACCGATCAAATGAGCCCAAACTCGAAGGGTCTGCTGTTGTCCGTTGAGGAGATCCTGTACCCATCTTCCAGTCCCATCATCAGACCCTGGTCTCCATGTTATACCAAAGTGCTAATAAAGACCAATCAAATAAGCCTAAACTCGAAAGGTCTGCTGTCGGCCGTTGGGGAGATCCCGTACCCATCTTCCAGTCCCATCATCAGACCCTGGTCATCATGTTTCACTAATGTGCTAAAAAAGACCAATCAAATAAGCCGAAACTCGAAGGGTCTGCTTTTGTCCGTTGAGGAGATCCCGTACCCATCTTCCAGCCCATCATCAGACCCTGGTCACCATGTTCTACCAATGTGCTACTAATGACCAATCAAATAAGCCCAAACTCGAAGGGTCTGCTGTTGTCCATTGAGGAGATCCCGTACCCATCTTTCAGTCCCATCATCAGACCCTGGTCTCCATGTTTTACCAAAGTGCTAATAATGACCAATCAAATAAGCCCAAATTCGAAGGGTCTGTTGTTGTCCGTTGAGGAGATCCTGTACCCATCTTCCAGCCCCATCATCAGACCCTGGTCACCATGTTTTACCAAAGTGCCAAGAAGTGTGTCAGGATCGTTGTAGATGGAAATCTGTAGTCAGATTAAACTGATACAGTTTCCTCGTATGGAAAAACAACCGGTTTCATCACGTATAACTAACCATTTGGTCAAGGAACGCCTATAAAGCAGCTAAGCAGCGGTTTTTCTCCCGACATGGTTCACAAATATTTAATTTTCAAACTGAAAACTTACTTTTATTAAAATAAAATATAGCGTTTATTACTCAACAATAGTATAGCTTTTTATAAAAGAAAGAATTTTTAGAATCGGTTCAGCAGTTTCAAAGTTTACCTCAAACATACAAACAAACAAACAAATCTTTCCTCTTTATGTATAAGTAGATATAGTGTAGATAAGTTCGCACTTGAAATGACTTCAAAATTCGTAAATAGTGCATTATACTACCCATTAAAGGTTACTTTGGAAGTTCATTTTTTACTGTGATTTTTTTATCTGTTTTTGATAAATAGCAACTATAGCTAGCAACCGACACTGTGTTACATAATAGCCCCGCAGGCCATTAAAAAAAAAAACTTTCTATTGGCGGCATAATCTATTCGATGCGATAAACATGAAACATTAATGTGACTCTTATTTCCCTGCATTAGGGATTATCGTTTGGAATTTATCGATTTTATCTGTCAAATTTACCGAATCGATGTTTTATGCAGTAGGTACCTACCTACCGAAGAGTAAATAAATTTTTAATTTAATTTAAATTAAAAAACCATTATGTCCGAAGCATTAAGGTAAGTTTAGTAATGCAAAAAAATCTTTCGTGATATCGCTTCGATTCATATATGAATAATAATATTTAGTATATATATACTAAATAGGTACCTACTCTTGTTTATTTAGGAGAACTCGCTGCAACGATGTCCAAAAAAATTACTTAGTAGATTTTATGCTCTCAAACCGTGAGCTCGCCTTAGGGACCATAACAAACCCGATGGTTGTGGCTCAACAAAACAGGAAGTGGGCAAAGCTGGCCGAGGAATTGGCTAAATTAGGCCCTAGAAAGTCAGTGGAGAAATGGAAAACTGTAAGTCTAGACATGTAACTTATCAAACGGTTTGTCCATAAATCATACATCCAAATGCCAGAAACATCTCAGCAACTTAGTTTACCCGCAAAGGTAGGTAGAGATCCTGTGGGTGGGGGGTTATGGGGTCTGAGCGGTTGGAGTGTAGCAAAGGGTGTGTAAGGGATCCGACAAAATAAAGCTTTTTTATCCTAAAGTTCAGCATGTCGCTCTTTATCGGTTCCGGCAGAATGTCAGTATTGCATTAACATTTTTTGCAGCAAATGCTGAGTTGGAACCGTTTTGTTAGTGTGATATGGGCACATTTTGTACAAATCTTATTTGGTAAAATATTACCTATTCTGTGTTTTTTTTATTTATCTGTTTATTTTTTGTTCCCTGTGTTGTAATGATGAATTGTATTAAACATTATGTGTGTACATGTTACAATAGCAAATAAACGATTTATCTACCTATCTATCTATCTATACTCTTCATTTTTTCTTGCAGATTATTATTTTTCTTAATTTGCTCTAAAAATAGATTGTGATGACGAGCGAAGCACAGATGTAACAGAATTAAAAAAAAATTTTGGATGAAATTGCACACCCGTTGCTACACTCTGATCATGTGAGCATCAAGTCTGTAATCCTGGTAATAATTCTGCTGTTACTTTATTACAGACATGGAGGGACTTAAAATCAAAGGCCAAAATTGCAAATGCAGAAAGGGTCCTTAGTCTCGAAAAAGACCCTGGCAACTCTACAAACGCTGTCCCTGTTCTAACAGAACTAAACAACAAAATTCTGGCAGTGATAGGACGGACGACTTCAGAGGGTTTACCAGGGATTCCTGAATCTCCAATAAGTGGGGGTCGGTATCATTTCTTAATGTGACTAGAAGGTTTGTACTTCGAGTACATATTTACAAATATGCATATACCATTTTGCAGGTCAACCTAACTTTCCGTTACTTCAGCAGCAACGAGAAGTATATATTGAAATCAAAGAAATGTACTTATGCAAACAGTTAACTATTCAGTCACAATAAGAAATTTCCTGTTTTTATGCTATAATCTATGCACATTTATAATCATCCTGCTGACTTATTTTCAGAAAATATACCACAACAGGCTTCAAGACACACAATGGGTCCTGTTGGCCAACCTTCCAGAGTGGTGACAAGCAATGCGACAGCATCTCACCAAAATTTGGGGTACCTTTATGAGGACAACCAAAAAGAAAATTTAGCTGACCCCAACGTAGGTTATCTTTTATATCTTAAAGATATTCTGTTGGTCTAAATTTCTTACAATAGGTTTCCTTCTAGACAACTACGAGATTTGTGTGCTTTTTTTTATAATTTTATGTGAAATGGGTTATTATTAGTATTTTACTGATGCCATAACTACAATTATTTGAATTTTTGTCTGTCTGTATGTATGTATGTATGTTCCATTTTAACTCGAGAACCACTCAACGGATTTGAAAGCAGTTTTCTGTATTATCAGCATAGTGACTGGTGAACATATTCCACACGGACATAGCTACAGGCGAAGGCTAATTTATTATAACTAACATTAAAATAGTAAATAGTTGTGTCTGTAGAATGAATATTTTTGAGAAATTTTAAATGAATTGAGAAAGACAATTTTTGTTTTTGGTAGTTTTTGTGTCCATCCCATTGTGTGGGGTGTCATTGGATAATTCGTCAAAAATATTAAACGAGTGTGTGTAAACCATTTTTCGATTCAGAGATCCATTTGCAAAATATTAAGCTTTAAAGTGCTATTTTTGTTAAGAGTCAAGTGTCCTCCGCCCCCTTCCTTGCCAGATATACGGTTGTTTTTTGATGTGTAAAAAATGCTTGTTAACTCTTGTTAATTTGAGCAAATTCATACTGGAACCCCAGTAAGTGGTCAGGACAAAGGTTCAATTACCCTTTCTGTGAAATAGAATAAAGGCACAAAAATTTTTTGTCGTATTTCGCAAACAGGGTCATTGAACACTGGTCCCCACCACTTACCGAATCTCCAGTATGAATTTGGTCATATAAACAAAAGTCACCTTATATAACGAAGTTAAAAGGAAAACTATCACAGCACAGCTAAGTAGGCTTCACCGTTTGTTTCTAACGAGTCGTACCTTCATACCTTTGGTGCTTCTGTCCATCCGGTAACATTAATTTCATCAAGCCATTGACTACTAATATCCGATTCCATTGGAATGAATGTTTATGGCATGTTTTTAATTTCAGTTGCTCTCTGCTGTAACTTTGTGTTTTAATATCCAAGGATTCCTCAGTCCACAGCACATCCTCGCAAGGACTGTAAAAAGTCAACTTGAACAATGTTTCCGTCTTTCCAGAACGAGGGCTGCGAGGCGAAACGGAAGAAGCCTCGTCAGGACAACTTTACCATTGTCAAGAAATGCTGCGTCAGTCTAGCAAGTATTCTAAAAAAATATTTAACAAAAGTTATCGGATATCCGGAATAGGTAGGTACCGGATAATAGAAACCTTTGTTTGCCAAAGATAGGTACTAAATCCTTACAAAATTAAAAAAAAAACTATCAAATGCGAGTCGGACTGATGGTTCTGTATATCGTCAGTTTTGGGAAACGTCAGGAAAATTGTATATAATTCTTAAACTACTGGTTCAAATTTAATGAAATTTTAAATATACCGTGTTATACAATGCCTGTTTGGTTACTGAAAATGTAGGCTTCTAGTTTTATCCACAACGAAGTTATAGGGGGTCGAAAATGGCCTGAACTGTTTCGAGAAAAGGATGGTACGGGCGGCCGTGCCGGTTTTTAGCTCGACTTGGCGGGGGCACCGCCGTGCCCCCATATTTAAAATATTGTCCTTGACTGGTCATTATGACTAAAAAGAATTACAAAAGGTATTTTTTTTTCATTGTAGGTAGGTATTTCTTGTAATTCCTTGAATTTCGACATACATTATATCCCGACTTGTTTGAAAGGATTAATATACTAAGTTCAAAAGAAAAAGAAACATTATAGCAAAGACTTGAGCCCTTTCAGTCGTCCGTGGTAATTCATCAAGACAGAAAGGTATGAACCGTTAGAATTTAATACACATAAATTCCGAAAATCAAGGTGCGTGCCCGACGGAAAGAATTCCAATCCGGATCCCAAGATCGAGAGCGTTTAGCTATTTGAGCTATTTGACCGTTATCACTTTAATACTCCAGGTGAAGAAGCACGGTCGTTCGGTGACGCTGTTCGACGACCTTGCGTTCCGTGAGCTCATCGACCTGATCCCGATGACGCAGAGCGAGAAGCAGACCCTCACCTCTCAGTACATCCAGACGCTGATCGACGACGACCAACTTGCCGATGTATGTATATATAACACTTGAATACTCCAGGTGAAGAAGCACGGTCGCTCGGTGACGCTGTTCGACGACCTTGCGTTCTGCGAGCTCATCAACCTGATCCCGATGACGCAGAGCGAGAAGCAGACCCTCACCTCTCAGTACATCCAGAGGCTGCTCGACGACGACCAACTTGCCGATGTATGCATATAAAACACTTAAATACTCTAGGTGAAGAAGCACGGTCGCTCGGTGACGCTGTTCGACGACCTTGCGTTCCGCGAGCTCATCGACCTGATCCCGATGACGCAGAGCGAGAAGCAGACCCTCACCTCTCAGTACATCCAGACGCTGCTCGACGGCGACCAACTTGCCGATCAAACCGACAAGGTGAGATCGTTTTGACTTTCCAACATTAATTACGGATATCCGATTCTAAAAAACCGGATAAATGCGAATCGGACTCGCCCACCGAGGGCTCCGTTAAAGACTATATTTTTTATGATTTAATTACAAATGTATGGTTTTCAGATTTTTCCCTATACTTGTAGTATAAGATTACTATTATTATTATTTATTAGTATAATTACTTGCCAAATTTCATAGTTCTAGGTCAACGGGAATTGATTATGAATTTTGATTCCATTGTTCTCAAATGTACGTTTTTTGCGGCATAAACGGCCGTATCTTTTTTTCACGTTAACTAAGAAGTTTGATATTTTCACAGCTTCAAGGGACTGTAGACCTGAGTATATGGTTTTAATTTCAACTCGATACCTTCACGCGTTCCCGAGATAAAGGGTCTTGACAGGCAGATGGACGGACAGACGGACAAAAAAGTGATCCTATAAGGGCACCTATTTTTTCTATTGAGATACGGAGCCCTAAAAACGGATATTCGAAAGACATCATAATGTGAAGGTGCAATCAAAAATTCATGTCTGAAAGTTATATCTTTTGGCACGAACGAAGGAATTAATCCGAAACTAATTAATTTCCAATTCCATGACAATAAAGGTCAACAACTTAAATTTGCAGTTTGTTCCATAGAGTTTGTACGTGAACTAATCGAAGTTTAAATGTTTCGTTAAAATTATTTAAGCTTACGTATTTATTTAATACAACGGTACGGAACACTCAGGGCGTGAGTCCTGCTCGCTCTTGACGGGTTTATTCTCAATATTTCAGGAAGCTACAATGGACAACACTACCGACAACATTGCTGCTGTTGTTGACGAGGGTACCCCCCTACCCCTGCAAGGTTAGTTCTCAATAAAACTAGTTGTGTTTTGCTCACAATGAACTAGCGTTATTTTAACGTTAGGTTGTGCGCGCGCCTAAACTAATCGCTGCATACAAACAGCCTTAGGGTTTATGACGTCATGTGATAGCTGATTTTTATATATATTTTTAACTTCGTCTTGTGTACTATTCGCAGATGCTGTTAGGATAGGACCTTGTCATACTTGATGTCTGCGTGCGTTAGGAACGTTGACGGAAGTGCGTGAATGAAAGAGATGCAAAAGGTCTTGTCCTAACAGCATTTGAAACGGATAGTATATTATGTCCTTATGATCTTACCTTCTCGGAAAAGAATATACATGTATACACGGAGTTATAAAAGAAAAACATTTATTTTTAGTTTTGTATGATAGGAAGGAAATTTCCTGTTGTCTGGTCAGTGGCGTGCACTCCCAAAGCAAGCCAAAAAGACATTGTACAGCCTACCCTGACAAATACGCATAACTTACCCATTTTTATTTATAATATTAATTTTCAACACACTTGCTTATAAAGTGGCCCTTATTGCAGCATTCTTAGGGTCATAAAGCAGCATATTAAACACGCGTGCGTTTTACTTTACATTATAGCACTAGTGTTTTTTACATTACAGTTTTTTTTTTATTTTACACAAAGAGTTTTGATGTTTTGAGAAATAGTAAAGTTTTTACGAATAAATGGACTGTCTCAGTTAAACTACAATATATTATCATTTAATTTCATCAAATTATTTATTTTTATCAACAAATTACCTCAAATTTTTGTTGTAAATACAAAAATATTTATTTTGTTAATATTTAATATTTGGCTGTTTGGCTAATGCGTCAGTGCCTCTATTTCCATCTGCGCAAAAAAAAACAAAATCTCCGCCGCCATCAAAGAAAATTTTCAATTCAGTTCAGTCAGCTGTGGTTTCGATTATGTGGAAAAAAATACAGTGAAATTTTATTATTTTTCCTCGCAAGTGTGTTGAAAAACGTCGTATGAAACGCGTGAGCATTGGACATTACAGTCGAGGCGGGATTGCAGGCCGAGCCGAACGCAGCTCACTTGTATCATAATCAGAGATCGGAACACGGGTGCGATTTAAGGCGCTACCAATCATAAAAATAAAATCCCGGGATTCCAAGAAATTTCTTACATGATTTGGAAATCCCGGGATTTCTGAAGTCGAAAAATTCCCTACTACCTAACTTGAGTTTAAAAAAGGGTCTCCAAATCATGTTTATTTGTCTTAGAAAAAATATTTAATTTTATATTTAAGTGCATTTTAAAATTTAAAACACTGAGTACCTAATATATTGGGAACAGAGAAGCGATCCCATAAAACGGTTTTTTGGGTAACTAGCTTGGAAAGGGCACCCAAAATTTAGCGCAGCGACTACGAGCTACCCCATAAACTTTTTGTATGCTGTCTGCTAGAGCTTACGTTCTACTATCTTACTAGATAGCGCTGTTAACGAACTTAAAGTTATTCAGTTATTTATATTTACACGATGACTCGAAATCACGCGATACTATGAAAAGTAGATATGACTAAAAATCCCGGTATCTCTTACGGGTGCAATTACAATAAAAGTTAATAGATCTAAGAATCCCGAAATTTCCTGGTAATCGGTACTTTAGTAACGGATATAAATACATTACAAGGATTCCGAATGAGGATGATTCTACTGCTTGTAATATACACAATCTTTCTCTTTAAATTAATAACAGGAAATGGTTACTAAACTAAGTAAATAAAACAATCATGTGATTTTTAGAGTATATCCATAATTTCTTAAGTCTTAAATTTTAAGTGTGGCATGTGGCAACATCAAGATATCTCTTGTCCCTTTCCATTTTATAAAATAAAAAATATCTTAATGTTGCCACATGCCTCACTTAAGATTTAAGCGAATCACAAAATAGAAAGGGCCCAAAAGTAAACACACTTAAAACACCTCTGACCCCCTCGGGGATTCATGTCGTAGTGATATATTTTTATTTATTTATTCGCTTGTTTAAATGGAAGTTGTTACATTTTTGTTATATTTAAATCGAGAAAAATATACTCTAAAAATCACATGATTGTTTTATTTACTTAGTTTAGTAACCATTTTCTGTTATTAATTTAAAGAGAAAGATTGTGTATATTACAAGCAGTAGAATCATCCTCATTCGGAATCCTTGTAATGTATTTATATCCGTTACTAAAGTACCGATTACCGGGAAATTTCGGGATTCTTAGATCTATTAACTTTTATTGTAATTGCACCCGTAAGAAATACCGGGATTTTTAGTCATATCTACTTTTCATAGTATCGCGTGATTTCGAGTCATCGTGTAAATATAAATAACTGAATAACTTAAAGTTCGTTAACAGCGCTATCTAGTAAGATAGTAGAACGTAAGCTCTAGCAGACAGCATACAAAAAGTTTATGGGGTAGCTCATAGTCGTTGCGCTAAATTTTGGGTGCCCTTTCCAAGCTAGTTACCCAAAAAACCGTTTTATGGGATCGCTTCTCTGTTCCCAATATATTAGGTACTCAGTGTTTTAAATTTTAAAATGCACTTAAATATAAAATTGAATATTTTTTCTAAGACAAATAAACACGATTTGGAGACCCTTTTTTAAACTCAAGTTAGGTAGTAGGGAATTTTTCGACTTCAGAAATCCCGGGATTTCCAAATCATGTAAGAAATTTCTTGGAATCCCGGGATTTTATTTTTATGATTGGTAGCGCCTTAAATCGCACCCGTGTTCCGATCTCTGATCATAATGTGTGGTATTTTTTTGTATGTGTGTCTCATATCAACGCGGGTAAAGTGTAGTATGCGTTACTGTAAATACATACCACACTATGCAAAAGTTGCGCTTGTGTGCACTAAAAAGCCAGTGGCTCGTGACGTCACGTCAGTTGGTGGTCGCTCTTTTGTTATCCGACTTCCTTACGAAGCTAATTATTACGCGACCGTTTTAAAACATCGCATTGTTTCTTTGATTTCGTGCTTATTAATTACTAGCTCCTATAAAATCAGTCAATATTATCAATCAAATCAAATCAATCAAATCAAAATATTTATTTTTGCAAAATAGATACTTAAAGTATACTTTCTACTAGTCAAAGTTAATTATAACAATATAATATATCTTTAGAGTATAAAAAATATACATAATAATACGGGAAATAAAATATACAAATATCAACATAATACTAACAATGCAACCAATTTCATTAACACAATATCAACCTGTCACATTACAAAAGACTGCATCCATAAATTATTGTTGAAGCTTGATGTCACGAAAGGAGCAGGGAGCGACAGTTTACCCCCATCTTTAATTGTAAAATGCGCAAACAGTCTCGTGTTTCCACTTGCGATAATCTTCAATCGCTCTATACATGAGGGTATATTCCTGCCCAATGGAAGATTGCTCACATTGTGCCTGTGCACAAAAAAGAATCTAAGGCAAACATAGAACATTACCGACCAATATCCATTTTCTGCACATTTGGCAAGATATTTGAGAAAGTTATTTACAATCACGTGTACCCAGTTATAATGCAGGGAGTCCCTGATCAACAACATGGTTTTGTAAAGAGTCAATCCACAACGTCAAACCTCGCAGTATTTGTCAGTGATACTCTTAATGGTATGAATACACAGGGCCAGGTTGACGTGATTTACACTGATTTTGAAAAGGCTTTCGATCGTGTGGATCACGTTATCCTGCTCCGTAAACTACAAGAACTAGGTATTCAAGGGGACTTATTTCGCTGGATGAAATCCTATGTAACAAACCGTAGGCAGGCTGTGGTTGTGGGTGGGAACAAGTCTGACTTCATTTCTATTCCCTCTGGCGTTCCACAGGGTTCGTTATTAGGTCCACTGCTTTACGTTGCTTATTTGTATGACATTTCTGAATGCTTTCAGCACTCTAAATACTTGCTTTATGCGGACGATAAGAAGATTTATTTTAACATCAAAAATATCACTGACTGTCACCATCTCCAGGATGACTTAAAAAGACTGTGTGAATTTTATGATAGAAACTTAATTAGTGTAAATATTGACAAATGTGTTCAGATTTCCTTCACCAGAGACCCAAATCCCATTAATTTCACACACAACCTAAATGGTGTAAACTTAATTAAAACTAACAAAGTTAAAGATCTAGGCATTGTCCTAGACTCTAAATTAACCTTCTCTGTACATATTGAATCGATTGTCAACAAAGCCCTTAAGAATTTGGGATTTGTCATCCGTGTAAGTAGGCCTTTCACAGACTCGACATGTATTAAGATCTTATATTACGCCTATGTTCGTAGCGTGCTAGAATATTGCAGTCCTGTCTGGAGTCCGCAATACGCTAAATATGACAGTGATATTGAACGTATACAACGGAAGTTCTTAAAGCATCTAAACTACCGTTCACAGACAAAGTGTAGGGACTATGAGGAGTCCTGCGTTCGCCACGGTGTGTCACCACTGCGTGACAGACGTATCATCTCTGACATGTCATTACTGCATGATGTGTGTTCAGGTGCACTTGACTGTCCAGCTTTGGTAACAGAGATGTTACGTCTGTCAGCCCCGTTCACCCGGACTCGACATACCAAGTTATTTGCCACCCCCCTCTCGCGCACTAACTACATGTCGAATTGTGTCTGCCGCCGGCTTCCTACAACGTATAATAAGCGCTTCGCGGATTTAGATCTGTTCTGTACAAGTAAAATTACGTTTAAACGCAACGTATTCCAGCAGATAAAGGACCTAATGTAAACTACTATATTAAATGAACATTTCTTTTATGTTTAATATTCAATATTATTATATTTTATTGTTAAATAGAATAGAATAAATAAATTATTCCATGTAAACCCACCTTTACCCAAACTCTTAACCTGTTTATTAAAGCCACACGATGAGACACATACACACTCACACACATATACATGCACACTAATCACTCGACACACACAACCCTTTAGTTTTTAATACGGAGTCTTGCTTGCGTCTTTTTATTTAAATTTATTCAGTAGTTATAGTTATGTTCCTCGTGTTTTAAGAAATTTTGTTAGCGTAATGAAATCCGTCATTGGCACTATTTCTTGATGTTATTTTTATGTTATCTTTAAAACTGTACTTGCTGTGGATTTTTGTTTATAAATAAAATAAAAATAAATAAAATAAAATAAATACATCTGCATAAAATAGAGGAATCTAGGAATAAAAATATTATATATACCTATACGTAATGCAATGAAGAAATAAGTTCACAAATAAATAAGGGAAATACATACAAAAAATATTAAGGTTGAGCTACTAATATTCGGACTCTTACCTACAGTAAACACAGCTGTTGAAATTTGTGTGTTATGCGCCTCTGTTTCCCATTTTGTGTGTCTCTTCTATAGTATTTCCATGGGAACAAAGAGAAAAAGTAGTTTTTGTCCAATTCAAAGTCTAGAACTACATTTATTCAAAATTTCAGCCTAATCGGTTTCGTCAGCATGGCGTGAAAGGGTGACACATCACTTTTCTATAGAAATTTGAAAGCTCATTTTTATCCGATGGGAACTGATTTATGGGATAAAAAGTAGCCTATGTCATATTTCAGGTCTATAACTACATTCATGTAAAATTTTAGCCCAATCGGTTCAGTAGTTACGGCGTGAAAGAGTGCACATCCATCCATCCATACATCCAAACTTTCACACTTATAATATTAGTGGGATGGGATGCGATGTATTACCACTATCCTTTGTCCTTAAGATTTTATTTTAGTGTTACGCTTGTAAATCATTATTAGACGCCATTTGAAATACAGTACTGTTACACCCTAAAAAATTAAAATTGTGTTATATAATCGTATAAAATGGCTAGTTTTTTGTGTAAAAGTTGTTCCAAAATTAAGAAATTGCACGTTTTCCAAAAACTGTTTTGATGGTAGGATGGTTTAGGATGATAGGTAGGTTTATAGGTGGTAGAGCTGATGCCGGGCTCGACTGCGGAGGTACCACCATCTTACTCGCAAATCCTCCCGAAGTTATTCGGGGGAGAGTAAGAGAACAGCTCTCAGGCAAAACCAGGCGGCCCACCATTGCCTGGGACCGATGGATGGCGGTATATCCATCCCCAATTGCCAGGCCTTATATAAAATAGACTGGTGACGGGCAGCGGCGTCACTGGTGCAAGGGTTGCGGCACCGCGCTCACCAACCCGCCTGCCCCGCATGTGTGAATATGGGCATTTCTTCCAGGAGGACCGCCAAGAGTGGCGAAATCCTGGAAAGGCCTATGTCCAGCAGTGGACGAAACGGGCTGATGGATAAAACAAATAACAAAAATGTTATGGGATTTTATTTTACCCTACCCTGGCTACAAACTTTGTGCACGCCACCGTGTCTGGTCACCCTATACTTGGCGCATTGGGGAGCCGACAGCTTTCCTATTTCTACTAAGTTGTTGTACCTGAATTATTGTTGCAATCACTTCCAGTGATCAAAGCCGAAGTAGAAGCGGTATTGTGTACGTGTGGCAAGGACACTGACGAGAGTATGACACGGCACACCGTGGAGTGTCCCGCCTCGAGCCAGCAGACGTACTGGAACTTCTTCGAGGTAAACTTGTTAATTATATATACGTTATTATCAGTGATAGGATATTCCAATGCTTTTTGCCCCAAAGTACTAACATTCAATTGTATGGAATAGACTTTTGTTTAAGAAGATAAAAGACTCGACAGGTCTGCTGTGGTTCGTTGAGGAGTTCTCATTTCAACATTCCAGTCTCATCATCAGACCCTGGTCACCATGTATTACAAAATTACCCATCAGGACCAATTAAATAATACCAAACTTGAGAGATCGGCAGTTGTCCGTGGAGGACATAAGCCACATTCCAGTCCCAACATCAGACCAGTTCATCAGCAAGATAATATGGTACTGTTACCAGTCTTACGTTAGTACCCTTAAATAATTACCTCGACATCTAAAAGTAAGTTTATGTTTAATAACAGATAAAAAATATGGGTAGTAAAAGCCGCTTCCATATGATGTTAGCTTTTCGTTCATAAGTACCAAAAAAGCATCGGACTATCCTATCACTGGTTATTATTGATTGAAATAGGCGTTACTTTGCTGAAACCTATCATCAACTCGTACATCTATCATCCATCCATCAGCCTGTCATCGTCCACTGCTGGATATAGGCCTTTCCAATAATACGTCACTCTTGGCGGTCCTCCCTCCTCCTCATCCGGCCGCCACCCGCTACGGCCTTCAGATCGTGGGCCCAACTGATGGATATAATTAATTAATTTGCCATATTCCGCTCAACACTCTTTTAATGCTATTCAAAATGGAAAATTCAATGTTGCTGTGTAGTTGCCGAGCAATCCCTAGGAATCCTAGAATGCCCCGTTTTGTGGTAAAACCATCTATACTAATAATAAAGTAGTAAAAAAGGCGTGTCGCTAAATTGAATATTTTGGCGATATGGATCTCCATTTTTCTCAGCAATAAAAAAACATATGTAATTACCAATTTATATACCCTCTGCGGTGTTACACGCCATATTATGGCCAAAATTTTGCAGCCGTAACATGTTACTTGCCATATTATGGCTTTTTTTTTTCTTTTTTTTTGTCATTTTTTGGTGTGTGCCCTCGTTTTAGAATCGGTCTGTGGTTTGTTTGAAATGGCCCCAAAAAACAGACAAAGCAGTCGTCGTCCTGCAGCACCCCCCCATAGAGCAGGTCACAGGTAGATTAAGCATTTAATTGACATCATTTTGCCCGAAGATTTAGTTGATTAATTAATTTTCATAGCAGAGAAAAAAATATTTAGAAAACCTCTTTTAAAACAGAGATTTCTATTTTACTGACAAACGGGAGCGAATGAAGCCTCTAAGTTTTTAATTTAAATTAGTCTACAAATACACTTCAAAATGGCCGATTGGATTTGTTGAATTACTTATAGTTGTCATTTTAAATGAAAAATACTGCTTTGCCGCATACGACCTTACGGTATAAGCTAGTTCGTGAGCGCATATTTGTATGGAGTAAGTCCCCCTTACTCCACTCCCCTAAGGCGCCGATTTGAAATTAAAAGTTTATCGATGCTTCGCCTTAATAAATTACAACTTAATGAAATTTATATCACTGCGGTATAGAAAATCAGAAAAGTAAATCTGGACGTGACAAGCTTTGAACCGGGATTCGAACCCGGGACCTCTTACCGGACGATTGCTCTATCAACTGAGCTATCTAGTTCTCAATGTACCCATGTGCTTTCCCATACTAACTCCAATAATAACTTATCCACCTGTTTCCTTCTCCAGATATTCGTGAATAGAGTAACATGTCAGATATGTAATGAAACTCTAACGACGACGGACATATTGGCGCTCAAAGAACATCTTCAGAACAGCCATCCCGCTGTAGAGTTTGTCGATGAAGTAAGTATATACCTACTATTTTATTGAAATTGTGAAGATTTCCTGCAGACAGCAGGGCAAGTTTTGCTCAGTTTATTGCCCAATGAAATCTAAGCTCTAAAATAAATAACTTGAAAAGTTATCAACTGTGCAACTTTACTCGCAATGGTAAATTTATTCTTCATTGTGTTAAGAAACTAGCAATACAACATTAAAAAATATATTAATTATTACTTCTGCCAGGAATATACCTAATGCACTTTCTTATCGTAACTGAACCCTGTATCTGTAGGTCCTACAATAATAAGTGAAAATCATTCTAGGGTAGATCATGTATCGTTAACTAATCACGTTCCAGAATCTATATCGATATCTATTTTTTTTTCATGACTGTTTGCACCCTTTTTGCACAACGCCCATGCACTCGAAATTATAAATTGTATTAATTTATTCCCGTTGATATATTACGAACTAGAACTTATTATTTTTTTAAATTTGTTGGTATTACATATATTTTATTTTTACAACACTTTTATGTACATGTTTATTTTTACAACTAGTTATATACCTTTGTATTTTCTTTTTCTGGCATTTATGTACTTTACACTTATATTAAAATATTTACATGGTACTCAAATGGTAACAATACATACATTTAGTACATATAAGTAAACAAATTTCAATATATTTTTTAAATAAGTTAAATTACATCATACCTGTTGATACAATCAAAAACAGTGATAATTTAGGTATTGTTTAACTTTATTTATTGTTCATTTATCCCTTTGACAATAAGTATCTACGCAGAGTATTTCTTTTCTGTGTTACTTATATATATATTTTTTTTGTTAGTTTTTATTTTTATTAATTAACACACATAAATAATATTTAAAAAAATGTGCTATATTTCAACCCCTCAGTGGGGTCGTCATCAGGCGAGTCATATATATATTTTTTGTGTTTTATGCAACTGTTCTTTTTGTAGACGCACCCTCTGCATTTGTATCCAAAAAAAAATTAATTTTACAGGGATGCGGTGAAAATCAGCGCTGTTCGGATCATTGCTTATGATCCGACAGCATTGCTGAACGCATGACCTTTTGTCAAATTAGCTTAAGACTTTATCTATCATTATGTATATTTCTCTTTTCTTGTTTTGGCATTGTTTTTTTTTTGTTTTCTTTTTTCTTTCTCCAGAAGAAAACCATTTTGCTCAAGTAATTTTTTCACTTCCCAGTACAAAGTGGTTCAATCAGCGGACTAAATTTCTATGGAAAGGTAAACAAAAAATACGCGCAAAAAATTGTTTTTTGGTGA
The DNA here is from genome assembly GCA_910592155.1 of Ypsolopha scabrella. Lineage (NCBI taxonomy): Eukaryota > Metazoa > Arthropoda > Insecta > Lepidoptera > Ypsolophidae > Ypsolopha > Ypsolopha scabrella. The sequence goes on from OU342987.1 coordinate 15,655,499, forward strand.
AATGTGGTCAATTAGGGATACTCTATCACATAGACTCAGAATAATATATTTTGAGTCTGTGCTCTATCATCTCTTAATTTTTTTTCACTTTGAATTGTAGGACCTTCCATTTTTCGGAAGGGTCACATCAGGAGAAAAAAAAACGTAGATTCAAATTTGTTCGTTTGACAACAAAAAATATTATGTAAGTGGTCGCGCGAAAAGGGACTCTGAGTAGAGGTAAGATAATCGATTTCGAATAATCTAACTTTTAAGTTTGGAGTCGGTTACAATCCGACGTTTATACTCGGAACATGAAATAAAAACCATTTCACTAAAAAAGTCTGCTTCAACCAAAATATTGCTAAAAGTCAAAAGAATTAAGATGACCAAAAACTATTTCCAATCTTCTCAGGTCCCTTTTCGTGTGACCAACCTCATATTTGAATAAAAAAACTCGAAATATCCGAAAATTTAACAAAACCAGTATGTAACATCATACATACTGAAACTTGGAACAGTAAGAATCCTGATAATTAACTTAAATTTGCTATTAACAAAGAAGTCGTTACAGGGAGCAAAGAAATTTGAAAAATTCTACTTATGTTACTTTGTTAACAACTAATTTGAATTCAAGTCTAGGACTTGCGCAGGATCTTTTGAGTGATCAAGTTCCTTAGTGTTATTCCGTATTTACTTTTAAGCATATTAACTCATTCACGGTAATAAAAGCATTTGAACTTTAAATTGAAATAAAGCTCAAAACTTATCGGTCAAAGTTATCAGTGCCGTCATTGATTTTACGAAACGAATAGCTCGTAATAAACTACTTCCTCCGAGTTAGTCAATTTAAAAACAATTCTAAAGAACTTGGAACGCGTTAACAAAAAGGTTGCTGAACCTGATAAAATTCCGCCACTTTTACTAAAACGATGTGCAGCTTCGCTATCTTATCCATTGAAACTGATATTTAATTTTTCCTTAGAGACTGGTGTCTTCCCCTGATTATGGAACAGAACTCTTATCGTTCCAGTATTCAAGAAAGGTGTGTACCAAAGTATAGACGCATCTCCATTCTTCTGCTTTTTTTGAACTACTTATTTGTCCTGTTGTTACAAACTACACATGGGCGTAGCCAAGCCAGCCATGGGCTCAGAGTGGGGCACACCTACCTACCTGCACCACGAAATCTACTTTTTGTTTTGATCGCATTTTTTCTTAGTGACAACTGTCGAGTGTTAACTTTCTTACGCATATTAAGTATTGTAGTTAGTACCTAGATAATTTAGTTTTTTAGGTTTGGTTAGGTACCTTACAGGTCAGAGCCAGGGTGGGGCAAGCGCCTCACCGTGGCTACGCCCATGAAACCACACTATTAAACATTTACCAGAGCAAAATAAAATATTCATATTAATAAACCTAACATCACATGTATCATCTGTAGCATTCATTCATATGTATAATTCTATGAATAGTAGACACCAAACGGATGGAATTTATACCGACTTCTCGAGTGCCTTCGATAAGGTCAACCACCGAGCATTGCTTCCTAACTCTAATCAGTACGGAATTGGTGGCCCTATACTGTCATGGTTCAAATCTTACCTAGCCAATCGACTGCAATCAGTTGTAGTAAATGGGTGTGAGTCTGAGAAATACAACGTGATCTCCGGAATCCCACAAGGATCCCACCTGGGTCCTGCTTTATTTATTCTATTCGTGAATGAAATTGTTTCTTGCATAAGGCACAGCCATTGTTCTCTATTCGCAGACTTCATGAAGCTTTATAGACAGATTGACTCCCTAGAGGATGCGAGTTTATGCTTGGTGTTACGATTATCACATGCTTCTAAATCCTCAAAGCGTCAATATATCCGATTTACGAGGAATAAAAAACCGATCGTGTCATTTATCTAAAAGACAATGATCTTTAGGACAACGTGCACCAAATTCGCGACTTGGGTATTATTTTGGATGAAAAATTAACCCTTATCTCCCATTAAGACCACATAGTAAAAGTGGCAGCTAAAATGGTAGTTTTATTAAAAGGACCACTAGGCATTTTAAAAACACTACCTACCACTAAGATCACTTTATTATGATGTATATGTTTCAGGACGATGGCTTTGAGAAGGGCGCGCCCTCGGAGGATGGGTCCACGAACGACTTCGGCATGGAGGAGGTGTACTTAGACGAGACCGTGTCGGAGAGTGAGCAGACCGCCAGCGCCGCCAAGAGAAGAAGGAAGAGAGCCAAAGCGGCTCTGAACATCACCGGCCCCATCACCAGAGAGAACATCGCCGCCAGCTTGCAGCGGTTCAAGAGTCTAGACAGCTTCGGGCAGTACGTGGCCTCGCTGATGAAGTTGATACCCAAAGACAAGTGCATCGAGCTACAGATTGAGATGGTGGAGCGGCTATTGCATGAGCAAGCTGCCGCTGGGTAGGGCGGGGGGGGGGGGGGGAGTAGCTACTTACTGAAATGGGTATTACAGTAAATGAATCAAAGCCGTTTATCTGTCTGGCGATAATGTGTTTAGATATCAAGTGCGAAAAGACGCATCGTAGGTACAATTCGTTTGCTCATATAGTTTGCACGATTTGATACGCTGAAACAGTAGCGCCACCAAATCTGCGTCGTCTACTTTTAAGACACGGCTCCATGACAAGCTATTGGCAGTCCATATAGCGGCGTAAAATAACTATGATAGAAATAAATTTCTATATTTTCCCTGTTCCAGGTCCAGATTTACTATACCGCAATGATATACATTTAAATAAGCCGTTAAAATAGTTTACAAATACGAAGCTTGAACCGCAGGCCTCTGTACAGTACACCCGTTATGTATCTGACAATATCTGATGTGTCATCCATCATTGACTTCTCATAAACAACTAGACTCACAATCTCGCTCAAAAAGTGTCCGCGATGCATCTTGTCACCGCTACGATGTGACAAGATCGAATGACGATTTCGTACAACTGACATTGCATCTTATGTTAATGACGTAACGTCTTAATTTGGTTGATGATTTTTGCTACTATGCACGTTACAGGTTCGGACACTTTCTGACGAAGTTTTCTCAGAGACTGTGTGTCTTGTTGTTTATGAGAGTCATATATGTATTTTCATTTTCATTGTGTACCATATGTGTATTTTCATTGTGTTTATGTGTCTAAAAGGTAGACTGGTCGCGTTAGAGTCTGTCAAGCGAGTTATGGCAACGCACTTTTGGTGGGGAAAAATGAAATCGACAGTATTGCACCACTGAAGTATACTCTGTTACCCCAAAATTAACAATCTTGATACTTATGTAACTTGACTTTACTGATATCTACCTCCGTGGTCTAGTGGTGCTCAACCCGGAGGTCGTGGGTTCAATTCCCGCGGGGAACACACATAGTGGAAAGTCACTTTGTGGATTGTTCTCAGTTTGGTTAGGACATTGCAGGCTTGAATCACCTGATTGTCCGAAAAGTAAGATGATTCCGTGCTTCGGAAGGTACGTTAAGCCGTTGGTCCCGGCCACTTTCTAGTAGAGTGGTCGTTACATAAACCACGTCAGAGGCCGTAAGGCGGTTTAAAAACTCTGACACCAGGGCTTGTCGGGCCGATAGGCCTTGCAGACCACACGATAAGAAGAAGACTGATATCTAAATTTATACTGGTGACTTTGTAGAAAGTCGGCATAAAGCGAAGAAATCGATTCAAGACCCTTTATGTGAAAAACAAAGTATTAAGTGAAAACTCATCAGTACGAGTTGGGCTACATCATATCAAAAATTATAAACTGTTATGTCAATATAAGTCACCTTATGGATTATTTTAAACTAATCAGGGAATTATTAATTGTCCCTCAAAATGAAAATACGGAACCATTAAAGGAACATTTTCTTGGGCCCCGTGCGAGATATCAAGTTGAAACTGGTACCTTCTACAAAAGACTACGGGCCATTGCTGCTGTAAAAAACAGAAACACTTTAAATTCAACTTCAGTTTTGGAAAAACCGCTTTCTAGTTTTTATTAAATTTGGATAGCAATCTTAAGATCTCTTTTATCAGTGTTGCTGCCAAGGCAATCTAAAAAATTTAAAATAATTTACCTTCTAGGAAATAGTAACCAAATAGATAATAAAGTATCAAACTTGGTCAAACCTAAAACACCAACTACCACTGACATCGTTTCCAAAGATTGCATTTTGTCATTGTCATAACGCTGGAACCTTGATCGCTCTTCGTCGTAGCACTCGACATCTTAAACAGCATGCACCTCAAGTCGCTGGGTACAGTTTAGGCATTTTATCACCAAATTCAGTTTATTTAATTCGTAAATAAAATTAACAAGAAAGCCAAAGACAAGTTTATTGACAGGTGACATTATTTATTTTTTGTTGCTATATGAATATTTTACCTGTTCTTGACAAGATTGGCTTGACAGACTCTAATAAAAGAGAGACGAAGGTTTGAAGAATGTAATGTCAGAACCTTAGACCATTTAACACGGGACCTGGCAAAGCGCGACTCTTAGTACTGAAATTATTGTGCCGTTTTCCACGGGAGGGGAGGTAAACACGCACAGCACACATTTACACATTCACGCACACTCCTGCGAAATGAAATGTCACACTAAATCAGAAGCTGCAACACAAAACGCGCACACAAGCAAACTTACATGAACAAATTGTTCATGTACTTCGGCAGAGGGGGATAAGGGCGCTTGCCTAGTCCCGTGTTATATGGTCTAAGGTCAGAACACACAGAAAATAACCCAACGTAAGGAAAACTGATAGAACTCTGATCAAAAGTAAATATTACCTAAACATAAAAATCACGCGCGGCGAGATTCAACTCGCGCGTTATCTTACTTATCTGTACTTAACATCGAATCAAACTATCTTTGTACTTTGACGATTACTTTGACAATTTCGTAAGACAGAAATGTATTGTAAAAGCTTACATACTTATACGTATGTAGATACCAAATAAATGTATTTTTCTTAGCGTTCTTGTTTTTCATTTAAACATCGATCACTGGTATAAGTACACGAGACAATATAAGATTACGTAAAAAAAAAAAATTGAAAAAAGTAATGCAAAATTGATAAAAGACATGCTTGCTAAGTTTCTTGCCCTTCTTCTTAGCGAGACTAATCGAATGGGCGAATGGTTAGGTTTAATTTTTATTTATGGTTAATTTAGTTTATTTATCAACTTAATTAAAGCCGATTTCGAAGGCTTTACTTTTAGTTTGACATACATAAATTTAAACTTAAGCAGGATCAAAAAGAAGAGCCATTTTCAAGTCACCATTTTATAAACATCAAACTAAAATTTAGTTTCACAGCCATAATTTACTCAACTTAGTGATTTTAACTTGTTTTGGCAATTTCAAGGCACATTTTAGAGCTGTCAATTAATTGAATTTAAAAAATTTAGTTTGTGTCAGGAGGGTTTATAAGACTTGCTAATTTTAGTTGGTGTGCCCTTTAGAATAGCAATATATAGTTTTGTCACTTAAAATTACGTTTTTTAGTAAGTTTATTAGCTTAAAATTAAAACCTTCAACATCGGCTTTATTTGTTCATTTCATTAGGTATGTTTATATTTTTATTTTTATTCCTATATTTTATGCAGGTGTACAATTTTATTACATTTTAGTATCCCAACCTAAATATGAGGATGGGTCAATAAGTCCGTGACCTTTTGGATGAAACACAGGTTTTTGGATAAAAAAACATTTTCTTTTTAAACATAGTTTACTTTGTCTAACGTTTCTCCATTTTTTTATCCCTTCCAAAAAATAAGATTTGTCGAGGTCATCGAAATAGATATTTTTGTTTGTGAGATTTCATCGTTGGGGTCAAATCTTTTTACGCCGAGCCATTTCATATGGTTTGGAAACAAGAGATAGTCACTCGAGGCTAAATCCAGAGAATGGGGTGGATGTGGGAGCAATTCGTAGCCTAATTCATGGATTTTTGACATGGGAACTGCACCCTTGCATTGTCCTGGTGCTAAAGAATTTTTCTCTTGGTCAAAAGCGGTCGTTTTTTTTTCAAATCCTCATTAAATCGACTCAATAAGTTGGCATAATATTCGCCATTGATTGTTTTACCCCTTTGAAGGTAGTCAATGTGGATTATACCGCGTGCATCCCAAAAAACGGTCGCCATGGCTTTATTGGCTGAAAAACCCACCTTGGCCTCCCTTGGCGCTGATTCACCCCGAGAAACCCACTGTTTGAACTACTGTTTGGCCTCTAGTGTATTGTGGTGGATCTACTTTTCGTCCACGCTTACGAAACGGCGCAAAAATTCGTCCATATTGCGGTTGAATAACGCCAAACACTCCTGCGAAATTGTCACCCGATTGCGTTTGTGGTCGATCGTGAGCAAGTAGTCAATGACTAGTTGACGCAGCTTGTTCAAATTTTGACCGGAGTCAACTGATAGATGCTTGTTGAGAAGCAGTATTGCCCTTTCAGTTAAGAGGCGGGAAATTCAAAAAGTCACGGACTTATTGACCCACCCTATATTTTTTATGTATTTCCCATATTATTATTTTTTTATTATTATGTTCTATTGATTTATAAAGATTAATTTCTGACATGTAAAAATTATACCATATGTATCTATTTTACAAATAAACTATTTGAATTTGAGAAAAAAATCTTACCTAAGTAGATACTTACAAAATGAGCGGCAGTCATTCGTTACATTTTTCTGATATTTATAGTATTTTGCAAATAAGTTTACATAAGATGACTGCAGGAAGACGCTGTTGGTTGTTGGCACTCACTTGGTGGACTTTGAATACACAATGAACACAATACCGGCCAGGAAATAAATACATTCGTGAAACAGTACATACAAGGTAATTTTGTGTTCATTGTTTAAGATGACTACCATAGAGGCGCCAATGAGATGCTAGCCGAGGGTGCTTTCGGCAATCTTCGTTAGTATTCGGAAAACAGTTTATACCGGTTGTTGCTACCTCTAAATGAAAATACATATCCTAAAACGATCATACTGAACCAGTATTCCCAAGAAACATATACCCGCATTAATTTAAGAAATACCTATAAGGTCAGTCGGGGCTATTCCGACTAAAAAAAGACAAACAAAAAGTTTAAACATCAGCACTCTTGTCTGTAATTGCGACATGGCAAACTTGATGAATTCGAATGACAAAATCATTATTTGCGATTATTTCTGACGTATCCTAAGTAATGAATACCCATTTAATAAAAGACAGCACCACAATTTCTGTACCAAAATTGAAATAGTTGGATTAGCCCCAACGTGGGGTAAAGTCAACTATCGGCAATATTTATTCGTTTTCTGTTGAATATGAGTCTCAAAATAAAAGCCAGACAAGATTGCCTCGTCTTTTATGTAAATTTGAGCTTTGTTGTTCCGTAAGATGATTCATTTTGCTTTAAATTTAGTTTAATAATTTTTGTGGGGTAATTCCGACTATTTCCAACTACTCTTCATAGATAGAAGTGTTGGGACATGTATACATTAATATAATCGATATTAACAAAAAAAAACATGAATTTACCTTTTTTATTTTAATTTTTATAATAGGTAACTACTCATAAAATGTTTGGTTAAAAGATATGTTTTGCGTATGAAATTTCAGATACAATATGGTGTAGTTTTATTTCAATTTAGTATTATCTAACAGAAATGTTGCAAAAAATATAGGTATATTCATTCTGTTTTATTTCTGAGGCTCAATCAAATCAAATCAATGGGCCAATGCAATGGGCAATATTTGGCCAGGGCATTTCTAAAGGCACTCGGAAGAAAAATAAAAGACAGGTGCCAAGACCACCGCTCCATGTTGTACTTGGCGCAAAAGATTTCCCTAGCCACCCAACGCGGCAACGCGACTAGCGTAATGGGGACTTCTGCGCCGGCTACGAGGAGGGGTGGACTTTTTTATAGTTAGAGTTTTATTTTTATAGCATAGGTTCTTCTTTTTCTTTTTGAATTTTTAGTTTATTATCTATTGTTAAATTATTATCTATTGTTAAATTATAAATAATGTATATTTAATAATAATATAATTTACATTAGTAATTAGTATAAGGTGTTATAGTAGTCAATTATATTTTTATTTTATTCAAATAAATTTCTGGTTTTGGAAGGTACGTAATTAGAGGTATATCTTATTTTATGAGGTTAGGTTAAAAGTCATACGTTCCTGCCGAAAAATTATATCCTGGAACATTTAACTAAGGATAGTTTTAGAATTAAAATAAATTTTCCAGGGTATAGTTTTTCGGCCTTTCGATCTATTGTTTTTTTTTCATACGCCGTAATAAGTTTTACTCTTTCCGTCATAAATAAAAAAATACAATGAAAAAAAAATCGACGTCCTGGACATCACTAACGTTTTTCAACTTCATACAAAATCTAGCGGGGATATTACAACTATAAATTAGTCGGAATAACCCCTCGACGACAACTTCGTGGGGTTATTAAAACTAACTCGGTAACGGCATAAAACGCAGCTTAATGTAAATCAAAATAAATAGAAAATAACCTACCGTTTATAATCTCCTTACTAAACTTAACAACCACGTTAAAATAATACTTTATTACACTTTAATTGACGAAAATGCGAGGAGCTGTTTCTCAAACAACTGTCGGAAAAATGGCGGTTACAAAATTGGCTGCGTCAGTCAACCAGTTGACGCGTAAATAATGCCATCTACTGTATATTCTACAAAAAAAATGTTTTTCTATCTGGTCATAGATGACACTACTATGTATTAGTGGTAGAATGGAAGTTATTGCAATTAGTTGGAATAGCCTCACAGTTGGAATAGCCCCGGCTGACCTTATTTGAGTTTCAAACGAAAATGCGTGAACCCTAAAGCATCGAGATACGGGCGTTTTTTGTTGCAGCGTCTTCCGTGAAACAGCTGTTCAGGCGCAGCGTTTTAAAATAGACCTTCCTACTGCGAGATAAAGTTGAATCTGGGGGCACGCGTTTAGCGTTTCGTCATATTTTCGAACCCTCATAGCTTCGGTCTGGATATTACTAGAGATAACAAATTCTCAAGATAAGATTTAGTAAGCAGTCTTATTAAACACGATAAGTTTCAGTTGTCTAGCTCTTTTAATTTGAATATTATTAATACCTAAAATTATTTAATAAATTATTTATTATTAGGTATTGCTACCTGAATAAAGAAAATATTTATTTTATTTATTTATTTTATTAAAATACGTCGATTTCGTCACTCACTCACTGATGATCATCGAAACCTCTAGGGTACTTCCCGAAGTCCTAGAAAGCTGAAATCTAGTATGCAGGCTAAGAGACAACAAATAAATTCGTAACCTCCACCCTCGAAACCCTCTTAAGGGGGGTCCGGTTTGTATTATTAAAAAGTATATTCAAAAGTACTAGAAATCTGAAATTTGGTATAAAGGCTACAATTTGCACACACCCAATGAAAATTAACATTATTTTAATTTAATCCTCCAACCCCCCACCCCATAAAGGGGTCAAGGGGACAAAAAATAAGGTGACAAACAATTCGACACCCTTTGAGTAAGGAACCCTAATAATACCTCGACCGCAGTATTTTTCCTGTAATCTTTACATAATACATAATCAATCATCACCCATTACCTACATTGGCATAACACGAAAAGAACAGGACAAAAAGGGTTGACTTTGGATTTTTTTTTCACGTTTTCCAAAATCAAAACCCTACCTAGATTATATAGTAAAAATTTATAAACCAGAAATTTATTCCAATTTTCCAAGTATTTTATAAAATACACAGAAAACCAGTACCCGCATATTTTTATTCACATAGCCTCTTAACAATAAGGAAAATAGTGCAAAATTGACAATATAACTTCCCGGTGGTAAAAAATTTCATAATTATTTTAGTTTGTTCAGCTTCCTACTGTGGCTTGAACAACCTTTCATCACACAACACGGCATTCGCGTAAAGAGTTTGTACACAAACTGAAACACATCCGCAACCGACAATGTTACCAGCGCGACTGAATGAATTTCGGTGCTCACATCAGTTTTGAACACCATTTACTTGGCGACATGTTAGAGCGCTCATAACCCCGTCCTTACCTTTACCTTTACGTCATCGGCTTTAAGGGACTTGGTTTTAATTTTAACTCGATACCCTCCACGCGTACCCGAGATAAAGAGTCTTAGTCTTGGCAGACAGACGGACGGACTGACGGACAGACACACGGACAACAAAGTGACCCTTTAAGGACTCCGTTTTTTCCTCTTGAGGTACGGAACCCTAAAAGACAAGAAATTGTTTTAAATTTACTTAAGTTAAGGTGGTGGAGCCGATGCCGGGCTCGACTGTGGAGGTACCACCATCTTACTCGCAAATCCTCCCGAAGTTATTCGGGAGAGAGTAAGAGAACAGCTCTCAGGCAAAACCAGGCGTCCCACCGATGGATGGATGGCGGTATATTCATCCCCAATTGCCGGGGCTTATATAAAACACTGGTGACAGGAAGCGCGCTCACCAACCCGCCTGCCCAGCGTGTGTGAGTATGGGCATTTCTTCCAGGAGGACCGCCAAGAGTGGCGAAATATTGGAAAGGCCTATGTCCAGCAGTGGACGAAACAGGCTGGTGGATGGATGGATGGAAGTTAAGAATGTTATACTAGGTGAAATTAAAGCAACCGACCAAATTCATACTGGAGACTCGGTTAGTCATCAGGAACAAGGTTTAATGACCCTCCAGGTGAAATTCGAAAAAAAAATTTTTTTTTTCCCGTAGAACCTGCACTAGGAATTGTACTTAAACTAGTCCAACCAGTACGGGAGCAAAAAAAAATATTTTTCGAAATTGGCCAAAAGGATTACTGAACCTAGTTCTTGATCACCGACCGAGTCTCTAGTATGAATTTGGTCGGTTGATTAAATTTCACCCTATAGGTAGTATACGTTATAAATAAATTTCAGGATTGTTACAGAACTTGGCACCAATTAAGATTGGATCCTTATGATTTTGGTGGGATCTTTATTACAGAAAAAATACCACTTGTTTTCTATTAGTACTGTACACGACGCATAGTTATATCGTATATACATATTTGATTTGTACATAACTAGGTTAAGAAAGATAATAAATAAATCATAACACAATGTAGAATAAGTTAGGTATTAGGGCCAATCTTATTGTATAACATTTGATTAAATTAGTAAGATACATTCACAACGCTCTACCAGTAAGAACTTGCATATTTATAGTTGCTGTGTCCTACTCTAATCTCTGTCTCACATATGGTAAGAGCCTAGGTTTTATAGTTGTTGTATCTCACTCTAATCTCTGTCGCACAAATGGCGAGTGGTTACGTTTTATAGTTGTTGTGTCCTGCTCTAATCTTGCTTCTCACTCCCACTTATGGTAAATTGTTGGGTTTTTTCCATCAACATATGTAAACTTATAATAGTTATGATATAGCAGTATAAATCCAATAAATCTCCCCTCACTTTGATCCCCGCAGACGATCAAATCGCTCTTCAATGCACTTAGGCAAGTTAGTCAGAATAGGATAAAACTAGCACAAGTTTCTATGGCAGGTACGATCATTCGTAGCAGTAATACCTATACAGTGCCTAGTAATACCTTTAACAGTGCAGTAACCAGTAGTAGTGAACAGTTCAGTAGTTCAGTAGTGACCGTGATAGATATAGATATAGTAATATCTATGAGCACGTACCTATGCTCGAGTGCAGTTAGTAGTGCAATAGTGCCCTATAGCTATAGGAAGTTCTATGAGAGGAATTTATGCTGAATTCCAATTAGGATTGTGCAACAAAGTGCATCTAGTGCTATAGGAGATTCTATGAGAGGAATTTATGCTAGATTCCAATTAGAATAGTGCAGTTTAATAGTGCATTCAGAGATAGTGGTTCATAGTAAGCGATATCTCTGCAGTGGTCAAAGTGCAGTAGTATTTGATAATCAGTTGGTGTTTTTATTTCAATATACAGTCCACTTTAAATTAACTTCAGTTCCGTGAACACTAACGAACGATCCATCTTCGTATATGACTGAGGAACCGGCGCACAATATTGTGTCGGCTGTACATAATATTTTTGGTCCTTCGAAACGGATTAACAGTTATTGTGCATAGTATTTGATCCGTTAATACAGTCTAACAAAGGCCCAGTCATGCCGAACACAAGATCAATGACGTCTAAAAGTACTACACCTGCAGAAAGCTCGGTAACGGGTACCGAAACCACAGAGAGTACCAGCGCTACTGAGCTAACCACAACTACAAGCTCATCAAACAATACAGCCACTACATCTACCAGCGTATCGACGCCGAACGACGCTGATAACACGCTCGTGGGAACCACAAGTGAAGAGGACACGCCATCCGTCACCACAGCCCAAACTGCTGTCTCAGGCCCAACTTTGGGGGCCGCTTCTACTAGTATCGAGGTGGACTCCGTCAGAGTTACTAACAGAAACTCTGGCACGCTATTAGAGCCACGCGTCGACGCGAGAGGAGTGGAGCAGCAATCTGTCGATCTGTCGGAGACGGACCGCAGGCGCGAAGCGTTCGCCGACACACTCATCCCACCTGCCGCTTCAAATCAAGTTGTTCAGCATTACAACCCACAACATGATCACATCGATGTCAATGTCATTATCAATAAGAAAACAACATCAAGGAAATCACGCACAGAAAAGAGTACTCAGTCCTCCCGCAAGAATACTGAGAAAGAAATTCAAATTCTTAACTTAGAAGAAGACCTTTTACTGTTGCGAATCCGAAAAGCACGTCTTCAACTTAAATTAGACAATGAACAGACGGCAATACCAGATAATGACTCCATCACGACAACGACAGTACAACAACGTGTTGAAGATTGGTTGGACGGTTCACAAAATGAACTACTCGCTATTACTGAAAATGCAATGGAAAGTGGGCAGGCACCCGACTCCACCCCTATGCCGGCCCCGCCCACAATCCATACGAACGAAGTAAGATCGTCACAATTTGAGAACGACGTGCAATCTACGCCGATCGTACATACAGAATGCAGACAGTCAAATGCATTCAGTATGCCCGCTGCACCATCATCATTTGGTGCACGCCCTGCGCCATCACTGCCAGGGATCAAAGAACCTTTGATCAACGAAGCTCACGCGGTATTGTCACACACCAATACCTACCCAATGCCGACGCAGCTTGGGACCAGAGCAGACGTCAGTCTTCAGGCTCATGTCACGCCTACTGTTACTGGCGTGCGCCCCGCCCTCAAGCAGACGGGGATCGAAGCACATTCTTCTGTCACGCCCACCATTAGTGGCGTGCACCCCGCCCTCAAGCAGACGGGGATCGAAGCGAATACTCTGTCACATCGACCAGAGGCCACTGGTGACCACCAGCAGCATAGCACTCAACCTGTACTGCCTTCATTCTCACGGCTACAGGGAGATCTACAGAGTGCTGAAACACAAAGCACGCGACTGGCATCACCGCCACCTAGAGTCAGTGCTAGCGCTACATTGGAACGATTACTACAACAACAGACGCTGCCGTCGCAGAAAGACACACGCTGTTACAGTAATCAAGAATCAGTGGATAACAGAAACTATCCACCAACAGTAGAGAGATTCCAAGATAACAGTGAAGCTCCACTCATGCCTACTGTATCAACAAATGATAACATGCAGTTATTAAATTATTTCGAGCGCCAACAACAGATGTTTTTGCACGGGCTCAGCCAAATATCACAAGCCGTTAGCTCGCCTGCAAGCAGAGGCTCCGCACCACCAAAATTTCTAAGCGATCTACCAATATTCGCTGGAGCATTCGACGAATTTTATTCATGGAGAGACTTATTCAAAGCAACATCGTCTCACTTCAGCGACGAAGAAAATAAAGCTCGCTTACGAAGATGTTTGAAAGGTTCAGCAAAGGATTTAGTAGAAGGCCTCTTCAAGACAAGTGCGCCTAGCTACGATATCATTGAAACGCTAGAGGAGGTCTATGGGCGACCCGACGCTATAGTCTACGCCGAACTTGAGAAGCTGAAAACATTACCCCGCTTATCAGATGCAGGTAGAGAATTACCCACCTTCACATGTCGGGTGGACGCCGTTGTTTCAACAATACAAGCATTGAAAAAAGAAGCGTATCTTATCAGCCCTCAGACTCTTCATATAATAGAAGAAAAGATGTCTCCACTATACAAAAAAAGCTGGTACGATTTTGAAGCCCTACAATCAGAATCTGAACCAGGACTTTTAAAAATGAGACGTTTTCTCAAACAAGAAATGAAGAAACAGGTGCGTCACATAAACCTCGAAGCTTTACCACGCACTTCAGAGCCTCAAAAGAAATTCCAGAGAACAATGGCAGCTCAGGACAATAGAGCGCAATCGCAATGTCCATTGTGTCTACGCAACGGGCACCTGCTAAGCGAATGCCACAAATTCCAGAGAACAATGGAAATCCAAGACAATAGAGAACAAACACAATGCCTATTGTGTTTGAGAAAGGGCCACCTGTTAAGTGAATGCAGAAAATTCAAAGAATTATCTCTAGACAAAAGATGGAATTTTTGCAAAGATAAGAAAGTCTGTTTCCGGTGTCTGAAGCACAGAAACTTCCGACACAGGTGCAAATCAACAAAATGCGAGGCGCCGGGCTGCATGTATTATCATCATAAGCTTCTACATCGACAGCCTGCGATCCCTAACAATGAAGACAATAAGACGATGGGCACAACCTGTTCTGCATTGGGTACGTCCGCATTATTGAAGATTATTCCAGTTACGATCTCCGGACCCAAGGGGAGCACCGACGTCTATGGAATATTAGACGGTGGTAGTACGATCACGATTTTAAACGAAGAAATCGCAAATCGAATCGGAGCACAAGGCCCCAGCAAGACTCTACGCATTGAAGGCGTCGCTGGCGCTCGAATAAACGACTCAGCGTCACAGCTTGTTACTATATACATAAAAGGCAAGCACTGTGACGAGCAACATTGTATCGATGCTCGTACCATCCCTTCACTGAGTATCTCCGGTCAAACAGTCGAGCGTACTACAGTCGAGCATTGCGAACACCTACGTGATATCGCCAATCAATTAGTATACAACGACGCGACTCCGTCAATACTAATCGGCCAAGACAACTGGGAATTACTCATGACGAGCTGCAATCGCACGGGATCCCACAACGAGCCTGTCGCTTCACTTACAGGTCTCGGATGGGTGATCCACGGCCTCAATGGAGAGATCGATCATAGTCGGGTCGAAGTTCATCGGGTCACAAAATTACGTGATACCGATAAAAATAATATAGAAGAGCTCATCAGAGAACACTTTTCACTCGACTCCCTGGGTATTCAAGCACGCCGCCCACGATCCGATCCTGAAGAACGTGCATTGAAGATATTACGAGAGACCACACGCCGCTTATCTGATGGAAGCTTTGAAGTGGGATTATTATGGAAACAAGACAATATAAAAATCCCGAATAACTACGACTCCGCTCTAAGTCGTCTAGAAGGCATCGAAAGAAAGCTAGACAAAGATGCTGAGCTGAAAACCAGATACAGCGATCAAATGAAAAGAATGATCGACAATGGATACGCTGAGATCGCACCACCGGCACCATTATCAACAAAGAAATGGTATTTACCTCATTTTGCGGTCATTAATCCATCCAAACCTGAAAAATGCCGCATTGTCCATGATGCAAAAGCGAAATACAAACAAATCGCACTTAATGATCTCCTGCTCACAGGTCCAGACCTACTCCAATCATTACCAGGAGTACTATGGAGGTTTAGACAGCGATCTGTAGCGGTTACGGCGGACATAAAAGATATGTTTCTCCGTATCAAGATAAGAGAAGACGACCGAGATGCACTTCGTTTTCTCTGGCGAGGTGAAGAAAGAACAGGCGAACCCAAAGAGTATCGCATGAAGTCTGTGATTTTTGGAGCGACCTCTTCACCAGCAAGCGCAATTTTTGTAAAGAACAAAAATGCTGAAGATTTCCAACAAGAGTTTCCTGAAGCAGCCGAGGCAATCGAACGAAACCACTATATGGACGATTACCTTCAATCATTCTCCACGATTGAAAAAGCAAGACTCATTGCCGGACAAGTCGATTACATACATCGAAAAGGGCATTTCGAACTACAGAAATGGACGTCGAACGAGCCAGCTGCCATAGGAAAACTCACATCATCGCCGGGAAAATCCAATAAGAATTTTGATAACGGCGGAAGCGAGAAAATTCTCGGACTAGTATGGCAACCTCACGAAGACACGCTCAGCTTCAACTTGAACATGTCACGAGTCGATCCAGCCATTATGTCGGGAAAGAAAACTCCGACAAAGCGTGAAATGCTTCGAACTGCTATGTCATTATTTGATCCAATTGGATTAGCCACTCCAGTCACGATACAAGCTAAACACATCTTACAAGAGACTTGGCGTCTTGGCATCGATTGGGATCAAAACCTGCCCGATGAATTATGTACTCGTTGGATGAAATGGAAACAAGATTTGGAAAATCTGGGAAAACTCGCACTGCCGCGATGTTACTATGGATATGACGGTGCATGTCGGCGCGAACTACACACATTTGTAGACGCGAGTGAGACTTGTTACGCCACAGCAGCCTTTTGGAGATCAACAGCGCCAGATGGAAGTATTCAAGTCAGTCTCGCAGCAGCCAAAGGTAGAGTCGCACCGATAAAGAAAACCTCAATCCCGAGACTCGAACTACAAGCAGCGGTGTTGGGCTGTCGTTTAGCTAAAACGATTATTGAAGAACACGATGAGAAACCAGATAAACGAGTTTTCTGGACGGACTCAAAAACTGTTCTAGCATGGCTACGAGCGGGTCCACGAGCATACAAACAGTTCGTGGCTTTCCGCGTAGCTGAAATTGAAGAAAACTCTACCGTCGCCGAATGGAAATGGATTCCAACTAAAGAAAATGTAGCTGACGACGCTACCCGCGACACCCCGAACGACTTCAATGAACAACACAGATGGTTTCGGGGACCGAATTTTCTGTATCAAGAGGAAAACTCGTGGCCCGCAGAACCCGAGCTTCAGAAAGAAACTACGGGAGAAGAGAGAACGACAGCGGTCAAGAATCCTCCAATATTAAACGAAGCCTTACCTGAAACAACACGATTTTCTTCATGGCTTCGATTAATAAGATCTACAGCTCGAGTACTACAGTTTATCAATCTCTGTAGACCAGAAAAAAGTTCATCTACAAGACAAAGAACGAAAAAAAATCCTGAAATTGATCCAGACTGGAGAAAATCGAGGAAAATTCCGAAACGAGAAAAATCCAATAAGAATGATCGCACCGTCGACAAATTTCTTATATTGGAAACTGAATTTATCAATCAGGCGGAAAAACTATGGCTACGAGCGATGCAAGAAAACTCATTTTCCGAGGAAATTCGTCGAGTTACCGGCGGGAGTGCACTTCAAAATGATAGCCGCATAAAGAACCTAGCACTGACGATCGGCGATGACAGATTATTGAGAGTGAAGTCTAGAATCGAAGCTACAAGCGACATCACTCCGGAACAACGTTCACCAGTTATACTAGACGGGAACCATCCATACTGCAAACTCTATATTGACTGGATTCACCGAGAGCTTCATCACGGAGGCGTTGAGACGGTCGTTAATGAGATCATCCAAAGATACTGGGTCATACGTCTCCGTCCATCTGTAAGAGGAGTATTATGGAGCTGCCAGCCTTGTCGTCTACGTCGTGCCAAACCAGCATCACCTCCAACTGGGGATCTACCCAGATGTCGACTGGCACATCATCAGAGACCCTTCACCTTTACAGGGCTCGATTTTCTAGGTCCTCTCAGCGTCACCGTTGGCCGGCAACACCATAAAAGATACGTAGCTCTTTTCACCTGTCTGACAACTCGAGCGATACATCTGGAAATAGCCGCATCCCTCAGCACAGACTCCTGTATCCTGGCTCTGCGACGCATGATGGCTCGCAGAGGTCGCCCCTCGGAAATCTGGTCGGACAACGGCACCAATTTAAGAGGCGCCGATGCAGAACTACGTCGGGCATTAGATGAAGGTGAACTGCGGACAGCTGCTGCGAACCGGCTCATCACATGGAGGTACCTACCGCCGGCTTCTCCATTTATGGCCGGAAGCTGGGAACGATTAGTACGAAGCGTGAAGACAGCGCTTCGTACTACACTTCACGAGCGACACCCTACCGATGAGGTCCTATCTACACTGATGGCAGAGGTCGAGGACACGATAAATAGCCGACCATTGACACACATCTCAACAGAAGACGGCCTAGAAGCCCTAACGCCTAATCATTTCCTTCTAGGAGGTCCATCAAGAGTACCACAGCCAGGCATATTCAACGACAGCGACCTGCATGCCAAGAAGATGTGGAGAACAGCGCAACGACTCGCAGACATCTTCTGGGCTCGATGGATTCGAGAATATCTGCCTCAGCTACAACACCGGCGGGAGCCTCATGGTAGCGGCGATGCTCTACAGGTCGGCGACCTCGTAATCATAGTGGACAACACGCAACCCAGAAATACGTGGCTTCGAGGTCTGGTTGTCGACGTCTTCCCTGGACCAGATGGTGTAGTACGGACGGCGGACGTCAAGACGACGAACGGTATACTACGTCGGCCTACGAAAAAACTCGTCGTGCTACCTACTTCAATGAAGCAAGCTTCACGGCGGGAGAATGTACACGACGCATAGTTATATCGTATATACATATTTGATTTGTACATAACTAGGTTAAGAAAGATAATAAATAAATCATAACACAATGTAGAATAAGTTAGGTATTAGGGCCAATCTTATTGTATAACATTTGATTAAATTAGTAAGATACATTCACAACGCTCTACCAGTAAGAACTTGCATATTTATAGTTGCTGTGTCCTACTCTAATCTCTGTCTCACATATGGTAAGAGCCTAGGTTTTATAGTTGTTGTATCTCACTCTAATCTCTGTCGCACAAATGGCGAGTGGTTACGTTTTATAGTTGTTGTGTCCTGCTCTAATCTTGCTTCTCACTCCCACTTATGGTAAATTGTTGGGTTTTTTCCATCAACATATGTAAACTTATAATAGTTATGATATAGCAGTATAAATCCAATAAATCTCCCCTCACTTTGATCCCCGCAGACGATCAAATCGCTCTTCAATGCACTTAGGCAAGTTAGTCAGAATAGGATAAAACTAGCACAAGTTTCTATGGCAGGTACGATCATTCGTAGCAGTAATACCTATACAGTGCCTAGTAATACCTTTAACAGTGCAGTAACCAGTAGTAGTGAACAGTTCAGTAGTTCAGTAGTGACCGTGATAGATATAGATATAGTAATATCTATGAGCACGTACCTATGCTCGAGTGCAGTTAGTAGTGCAATAGTGCCCTATAGCTATAGGAAGTTCTATGAGAGGAATTTATGCTGAATTCCAATTAGGATTGTGCAACAAAGTGCATCTAGTGCTATAGGAGATTCTATGAGAGGAATTTATGCTAGATTCCAATTAGAATAGTGCAGTTTAATAGTGCATTCAGAGATAGTGGTTCATAGTAAGCGATATCTCTGCAGTGGTCAAAGTGCAGTAGTATTTGATAATCAGTTGGTGTTTTTATTTCAATATACAGTCCACTTTAAATTAACTTCAGTTCCGTGAACACTAACGAACGATCCATCTTCGTATATGACTGAGGAACCGGCGCACAATATTGTGTCGGCTGTACATAATAAGTACTAGCGGTACCCCCAAAATGCTGCAAAAAATCAGAACGATAGATCTTTAGGCCATTTGAATCAATTTGACGCGTAGCACAAAAAATAAATAAAAAATAGGGTTGTTTTTTTTGTATCGGAAAAAAAATCGGTCTGAAGTCTGTCGTGTGTGGTATTAAATGTAAGAGCTTTCTGAGCCCATTCTAAAAATATGACATCATTACATTTCATTCACTTGTTTTAAATTAAAATGAAAATCATTTTCAAAACAAGGTACCAAGTTTGGGCTCCTCCAGGTGCGATACGGCTAAATATTTTTTTGTAAAATATACCTCAAATGATACGTAATATATTCATATCGAACCTCAATAGAGCAATTTTGAAAATATTTACATTTAATAATAATAATAATAATAAAAGCTTTTTATTTGTCTCAAAAAACACAATAAATTTTATACACAATAATTTTATACATGAAAAGAGACAAATCGGTCTAAGACTCGGCTTATGACAGTCTGTTATTTAAACAAAAAGCCGCCGATTTTCAGCCTTAGCCTTTAATTAACAAGAAACACACAAAAAAGAAAGATAATAAATAAACAAATTAAAACACACAGAATTTAGAAAGCAAAAGTACCAAAATTATATAAAGTTAAACAAAGTTAAGACAGTTGACATTACACAATTTAGTATTTTTATATTTATTTTTCAAACAACTTACGCATATTTTGCCCACCATCCTTTACATTTAGTACAACACTAATAATAATAACCCATTTCATCAAATATTATGAGAAAATATTTTTTAAATGTACAGACAAACACGTATTTGTTAATAAATATGTACAGACACGTATTTTTTATTAAGTACTTTATTATTAGAATAAATACTAAAGCCGATTTTGAAGGTTTTAAGAAACTCACTAAAAAACGTAATTTTAAGTGACAGCACTATATTTTGCTATTCTGAAGGGCACACCAACTAAAATAGCAAGTCTTTTAAATGCTCTTAAATCGAACTATTTTTTTTTTAATTCAAACAAGTTAAAATCTCTAAGTTAAGTTGAGTAAATTATGGCTGTCTAATTAGTTTGACCTTTATAAAATGGTGACTTGAAAATGGCTCTTCGTTTTAACCATATGTCAAACTAAAACTAAAGCCTTCAAAATCGGCTTTATTATGTCGCTAAAGACCCTGCGTGGCGTTGCCTCTTGTGTCTCCTTAGTTTTCCATTTTCGGTATTCCTGTAGGGCACAAGTCAAATTTATGTGGCTTCTCTCCCGTGTGTATTTTTTTTATGTGCCTTTAAACTTTAAATAAAGTACTTAATAAAAATACGTGTCTGTTCGCGCAACACTCAAATTGAACGCGCTTCGTTCACAGTGTTCTAATCTATTTTTGGAAACCGCTAGCGGCGGTGTAATCATTTTGTTTGTTTTTAATTTTGTTCTTCTTGTCTATAATTTTTGACAGAAATGACTTGTTAATTTTGGAGCTCCCGGTTTGATTGTGAAAATTGGTCGTCTGAAAGGTTTTTAGAGATTCCTGCTTCAGGGACATGTGTGTATAAAATAAGGTCTTCTAGTGAAACCTTGTTGGGGAATTGTGCTCGTAGAAGCCGGGCTAATTCCAGGAAAAGACTTTGATGATTGCGTCAGTTGGTGACACGTAAGCAGCATTCGTGGCCACATTTCCTTGATTTCCTGCTGATCCCTGCCTTGTAGTTCCCCTCCTCAATACCGGCCAGCAGCTGGACCAGCGAAGCGACCCCAGCAGTTGATAGCGAGAACCCCAGATTTTGGACTTCTGGAGGTACCGTGACGCAGTCAATAATTTACTGGATTTATGTAAGTGTCACATATTATTATTAAATCTTTCTATTGAAATACCTTGTTACTGTCCGCTGGTATCGTTTAATCTCGTTGTGGGCCCGGCCGAGAAAATCTCTGTGCAAACCAGACGAGTAACAGGGTCTTTCATACATTTGTTGGTAGCAGAACGCGTTGAGTTGATTATTATCAACATTTTCTGGTAACATAGCGCGGTTAAGTTGTTTAGTATCGGATATTAAACAACCCCGGACCAAGATATATTCTGTTTATATAGGTAGGTAGTTTGTAACCTTGCAACCTAAAGCGAGTTCAAATAGAATATTTTGTTATTTCTCATACTACAGTACTCGGACTGTGTATATGAATAGGTTTATGTAAGCTGGAAGGATATTAGGTATAGAATATTATTGTATTATGTATTGTGGATAAACATATAACTTTATTAGCGCTGTTTAGGTTGTTGTACACAGATTTAAATTGTAATTGTTAGACCTTGTTGGTGTAACTTTATAACTCGGTTGTTTGTGTTTATATAAGATATTTGAGAGCACTGTTACAAGGCAGTTAGTTTATTTATATTAATAACATTTTGTATTTACCGAGTTACTGTGACAACTTGTTTGAGTGTATACATTGGGGCGCTTTGTGGTTTGTGACATTGTCAGTTCCGTCTTTAATTGTTTGTATCTCTCAATTCCCGGTCTACAATGTCGAAGACTTCTCCGAGGAACATCTTGGCCAGCCAGCTGCGCTGGTTTGTCAGCGTTCAAGGCTTGTTGGCTCGAGCTGATCGGGGCGATGCAGTCCAGGAGCGGTACTCACAGATGGAGCGTCGCCTCGAGAAAGCTGAGCAGGCGCTCATGGAGCTGTTGGACCAGGAGCTGCCATCGGAGGTAATGGCTAGCATTAACAGTGATATGGAGCAGATAATGGACATTTATAATGAGACTACGCAGGTGGCATGTACGATTAAGAGATTGCAGTCTGGGGGTCCGGATGTCAAATTGGGCACCAGTAGTCAAGGGGTAGGGTTGCATAGCAGACTGCCTACCTTAGAGCTTGGTCACTTTGACGGACGTATGGAGCAATGGGTCGCCTTTAAGAATATGTTTACTTCTTTGGTAGACGGTAGACAGGATCTGTCCAACGCACAGAAAATGGCGTATTTGATGTCCAGTCTACAAGGGGAGGCTAGATCATTGGTACAACATCTGATGGTTGAGGAGCATAACTACGTCATCGCATGGGAGTTATTGAACAACAGATATCAGAACGTCTGGTTGTTAGCAGACGCGCATGCGAGTCAGCTGTTAGGTCTGCCTCGGGTTACGTCTAGATCGCATATCAGGGCTCAGTTACTCACACCCGTTACAGTGGCGTGTAACGCATTAAAAATGTTGGGACTACCAGTGGATGAATGGTCTTATCTGTTGGTACACATAATTTTGAGCAAGTTGCCGGCTGACTCTCGCTCACGGTTTGAACGCGAGATGGCAGAACGGGACGGCAGTGCCTTGCCTAGCTTTACGGACTTAATGAGATTTTTGGAGTTTGAAGCTAGGGCTGTGGAGTCGTCTCCGTTGGAAGTGGCGCCACCTAGCGGGAGTTTGGGAAGATCCGCTGGCACATCGCGACGCAGTGACGCCCAGGGAGTGCCGCCGTCCCGGGGACGTGTGGCAGCTCGCTTGGCTGCGCTGACTGCTGCCGTGGGGGAGCAGACATGTCCTCAGTGTGGGCGTTTGGGACATGCTTTGCGGAGGTGCCCTGAGTTTGCTGAGCTGCCGGTCAGCGAAAGGCGGTGCTTGGTAAAAGCCAAGCGCTTATGTTTCCATTGCATGGAAGATCATTTCGCGCGCGATTGTTCCAAGCAAGGTACTTGTTCTGCATGTGGAAGAGCTCACCATTTACTGCTGTGTGCTAACAGGTCTGGTGCGCCGGCTCCGGCACCGCAGCGCGGACCTGCTGCGAGAGGGGGAGCAGTCTCCACGTCGCAGCACCAGCGTCGCGCTACGGGCGGGGGAGCAGCCTCACCGTCCGCACAGCAGCCATGTCCGTCGAGGGGCCCTCGTCCAGGACGAGGCGCGCACCCGTCGGAGTGGAAAGAGATTTCTCGGGTGAGTCATGCACACCCTAATAATTTTGAGGAGCATGCACCTGCGATACAGGGCTATACTGCGGGCCCGGCTAGGAGGCCCCGGGGTTGGGGGTACTCCACGGGTGAGGGGCCCATTCAAAATTATGGAAGTGGTCCCCATGTTTCTGCAACTGCGGGCCCGCCTCGGGACTCTTCGAGGGAAGAAGGCCCTACGGGCGGGGGCTTCACTTCACCGGTTAGTGGACCTCAATTTCCCGCGCCAGTGCCGGCGCCCACTGGAAGGGAGTATAGTCGGGAGGAGCCGCAGAGATACTCGCCGCCGTCTCGTGAGTACCCGCGGCTAGAGTACCACCCACCTTATTTTAGGTATGGGAGAGCGGCAGGCTACGCCCCCCCTAGGATGGCGATGTGTACTCGCTCACCATATGTAGGGCAGTGGGTTCACCCTGGGTTGGCGAGGCCGAACAGCCAATAGCTAGCCTGCCACTCTACTAGCGCAGAGCCGAGGACGGTTCTGCTGCCCACTGCAATAGTTTGCATATGGGGTCCCCGTGGAGATTCGGTTAGGGTAAGGGCTCTACTGGACTCAGGGGCACAAGGGTGTATGGTGACTACACGGATAGTTGATATGTTGGGTTTGAACTTGGAGCCTTCTTCGGTGCCCCTTCTTGGTATTGGGGGTTTAGAAGTTAAACGTTTGGTAGGCCGAACTCATATAAGGTTTTCTTCGGTACGTTCCTCCACTTTGAGGATTGCAGCTGCAGCTATGGTTATGGATGATATCGTAGGCTGGCAGCCCTCCTCAGATATCTCCCCAACTATACTATCGTGTACGTCTAATTTAAATTTAGCTGATCCCAGGTTTTATGTTCCCGGCCCAGTGGACGTCCTCTTGGGCTCGGCTGTATTGGGATGGATTCTTTTGGGTGCCCAGAAGGCGCTAGGCACCTCATCACTGTTGGCGGTGTCCACCATTTTTGGACATGCTGTGTTGGGACCAGTCTTCGATGACTACACTCCGGATGAGTCGAGGGTAGTCAATACAGCATCCCTGGCTAAGACGATGCATCGGTTCTGGGAAGTAGTAGAGCCTCCCATGGTTCCGAGGGTGGACCCGGAACATGCAGAATGTGAGGCCTTCTTTCAAGCCAACACTACGAGGCTAGCTTCAGGGAGATTTGTAACGCGGTTGCCTTTTACAGCATCCCCTCCTATTCTTGGACAATCCAGAGCACTGGCAGAGAAGCGACTGCTGGCTATGGAACGGCGCATGCAGCGTGACCCAGTGCTACGTGAGAAATATATTGACTTCATGCGTGAGTACGAAGCACTAGGTCATATGTCACCGGCTCGAGTAGATTGGAGCTCTACTGAGCATTACTTCCTACCTCACCATGCAGTATTGAAGGCTTCTTCGGGAAAG
The DNA here is from genome assembly GCA_910592155.1 of Ypsolopha scabrella. NCBI lineage: Eukaryota > Metazoa > Arthropoda > Insecta > Lepidoptera > Ypsolophidae > Ypsolopha > Ypsolopha scabrella. Next base: position 15,680,622 of record OU342987.1, read on the forward strand.
CTGCGCACCGTGTTCGACGGGTCGGCGCCTATCTCAACAGGAGTCTCGTTGAATTCGTGTCTACACTCTGGGCCAAAGCTTCATCGGGATGTCATAGATATAATTTTAAATTTCAGAAGACATCAGGTGGTGTTTGGAGCCGACATTAAGATGATGTTCCAGCAGACTGTCATTCATCCTGACGACAGGCGTTTCCAGTTGATTCTCTGGCGGGAGCACCCAGAGGACCCAGTGACAGTCTACGAGCTCAACACCAACACATATGGTTTGAAATCAAGTCCATATATAGCTATAAGATGCTTATTAGAACTGGCGGAGCGGGAGAGGGCCCGCTACCCGCGTGTGGCAGCCGTACTGACACGTGACCTCTACGTGGACGACGTGTGTACTGGGGCCCAAACAGTTGAGGAAGCTCTTATACTCAGGGATGAATTAATTGCTATACTAGCAGCGGGAGGCTACGAGTTAAGAAAATGGTTATCGAATGAGCCCCGTCTGTTAGAAGGTATTCCAGAGGATCACCAACAGAACCCTAACCTGTTTGCTGAGGTGGACGATCCTAATATGATAGCGGTTTTGGGAATGAAGTATCAACCGGTAAATTATATTTTCACGTTTCAGGTGGATCTGAAACCAGAGAGAGTATGGTCGAAGAGGACCGTGCTGTCCACCATCGCTCGCATGTTTGATCCGAACGGCTGGATCAGTCCGGTGATCTTCTCAGCGAAGTGTCTGCTGCAACGGCTGTGGATCCTGGGCGTGTCGTGGGACGAGCCGCTCACCGGGTCTCCGTTGGACGACTGGCTGGAGTTGATGTCATCGTTGGAGGAAGTCAATCGAGTTGCCTTACCTCGCCGGATCTTGCCGCCAGGAAAGTATCACGCTTCTTTGCATGGCTGTTGTGACGCCTCCGAACGTGGATACGCTGCGGCCGTATATTTACGAACCGTTGATAGTCAGGGACACGTCAATGTTGTGTTACTTCTAGCGAAAAGCAAGGTTGCTCCCATACGTACTCGTCTTACTATTCCTAAATTGGAATTAAGCGGAGCTCATCTTTTAGCTAGATTACTGAATCATATATCTCGGGAGTTAGCTGCCAATGTTGATTTTCCGGATGTGTATGCATGGTCGGATAGTCAGGTCGCGCTAGCATGGTTGCGCGCGGCTCCGCATACCTTAGAGATTTTTGTAGGAAACTGGGTTTCGCAAATTCAGAACATGGGTATTCATATTAATTGGAGGCATGTCCCAGGTGAATGTAATCCTGCAGACTGCGCATCGAGGGGCTGCACAGCGCCGGAGTTGGTGTCACATGCTTTATGGTGGGGTCCGGAGTGGCTCAGGGGACCTGAGTCTTCTTGGCCTGTTCAGCAAGTAGATAGGACGACCCAGATTTTACCAGGGCTACGTGTGCATGCTTTAGTTGCAGAGACCGATTTAGATCCTGATTGGCTGACTGGGAGATATAGTTTGGACAAGTTATTGGCGGTTACTAGTTGGATTAAGCGTTTTATAAATAATTGTCGTAACCCCAGAAATAAACAGTTGTCGCCAGTGGTGAGTGCCGAGGAGCGTCGAGATGCACTGCTTCACTGGGTCAAGGTAGTGCAGGCGGACCGTTTCAAGTCTGAATTGCAGATCCTTCGCGATGAACGTGCCAAGCTGAAGGGAGCGGTCGCTAGATAAAATCCTTTTCTGGATTCACAGGGACTTCTGCGTGTTGGAGGTCGACTTCGGAAGGCTGACCTGCCATACGGAAGCCGTCATCCTCTACTGTTACCCAAGGAGGGTCCTTTGGTAAAGCTTTTGGTATCTGACCAACATGTTCGTAACTCTCATGCGGGACGCAATGCGTTATTGGCGATATTACAGCGGGAGTTTTGGATATTGTCTGCTCGCCGGGTAATTCGCAATGTAGTTTTCTCCTGCGTTCCTTGTTACAGACTGCGAGCCTCATTGATGCAGCCTCAGATGGGAGATCTGCCGGTTGACAGGATCACCCAGTCGAGACCATTCGAAGGAGTCGCCACGAACATGGCAGGCCCGTTCTCGGTCAAGACCTCCACTCTTCGTAATGCTCGGATCGTTAAGGCTTACCTGTGCGTATTTGTGTGCTTGTCCACCAAGGCCGTCCATTTGGAATTAGTGTCCTCGTTGTCCACGGAGGCCTTCGTTGCTGCGTTAGACCGTTTTGTTTCGCGTAGGGGTCTACCTTCATTGATCCGCTCTGACAATGGCACAAACTACCAGGGTACCTCAAACTATTTGAAAGATGTGTATAAATTTTTAGAAAATAATTGTGTTAGTTTAAGTCATATCTGCGCCCAGAGGGGGATAACTTGGCGGTTCAGCCCGCCAATTTGTCCCCACTGGGGTGGGATTTTTGAAGCCGCCGTGAAGTCAGCCAAGACCCACCTCCGCCGTGTCATCGGGGAGACCATTTTAAGCTTCGAGGAGCTCGTCACTATGTTCTGTAAAGTTGAGGCCGTCCTCAATTCTCGTCCTCTCTGTCCCCTGTCATCTGATCCGAACGACCTCGAGGTCTTGACTCCTGGCCATTTCTTGATTGGGCAGCCTCTTACTGCCCTGCCGGAATACCCCTGGAGGGAAGAACGTACAACCCGGTTGTCACGTTTTCAAATGTTGCAACAAATGGGCCAGGACTTCTGGAATCGTTGGTCGTTGGAATATCTGCATTTGTTACAGCAGCGGGTGAAGTGGACAGACAGGACCGAACCTCCGAAAGAAGGAGACTCAGTTTTATTGAAGGATGCAAATTTGGCATCTCTACATTGGCGCCGGGGTCGCATTATCAAGTTAATATACGGTGGGGATGGAACTCCTCGTGTAGCTGAGGTGTTGGTTGGAGGTTCGATTTTGCGACGAGCTGTAGCAACACTCTCCCGGCTCCCGATTGATTGAGCTAGCGTTCTGATGGGGGCATCAGTCCGGAGCGGGGGATTGTTCGCGCAACACTCAAATTGAACGCGCTTCGTTCACAGTGTTCTAATCTATTTTTAGAAACCGCTAGCGGCGGTGTAATCATTTTGTTTGTTTTTAATTTTGTTCTTCTTGTCTATGATTTTTGACAGAAATGACTTGTTAATTTTGGAGCTCCCGGTTTGATTGTGAAAATTGGTCGTCTGAAAGGTTTTTGAGATTCCTGCTTCAGGGACATGTGTGTATAAAATAAGGTCTTCTAGTGAAACCGTGTTGGGGAATTGTGCTCGTAGAAGACGGGCTAATTCCAGGAAAAGACTTTGATGATTGCGTCAGTTGGTACACGTAAGCAGCATTCGTGGCCACATTTCCTTGATTTCCTGCTGATCCCTGCCTTGTAGTTCCCCTCCTCAATACCGGCCAGCAGCTGGACCAGCGAAGCGACCCCAGCAGTGGATAGCGAGAACCCCAGATTTTGGACTTCTGGAGGTACCGTGACGCAGTCAATAATTTACTGGATTTATGTAAGTGTCACATATTATTATTAAATCTTTCTATTGAAATACCTTGTTACTGTCCGCTGGTATCGTTTAATCTCGTTGTGGGCCCGGCCGAGAAAATCTCTGTGCAAACCAGACGAGTAACAGGGTCTTTCATACATTTGTTGGTAGCAGAACGCGTTGAGTTGATTATTATCAACAGTGTCTGTACATATTTATTCTAATAATAAAGTAATAAAAAAACCAAACCACAGCTATGTCTCTTGCCAGTACGAACTTAGTCGCAGAAGTCCAAGTCACATTTAAATGGCTTCTCTCCAGTGTGTATTCTCTTACCTCTGAATAGGCAGACGTCACCCAGTGACCGCGCGATGTAGCGCTAATTTGACAGAAGTCATGTGGTGACCGATTTTGTATGGAAATCACGTAGACAGTCTATCTACGGGAAATTAGGACTGCCATCATATAAGGGGTATACACATTTTTCGGGTCTGTGGTTGTTATTTTAAATATTTTAAATGGTTCCACAGGTTATAAATGTGCATTGGAAACCAACGACCTTAATGTATTCAGGTCGTTGTTGGAAATAGTCGGTTCAAAGAAAACAGGTTTGGAATAAAAAAAAAAATTAAACTATTAAAAATTAAAGAGAATCTCTTGAATATTTTCGCGAAATTTTAAATGAAATGGGTTATTGGTACTGCACTGAGGCCGAAACCACATTTTTTTGAATGTTTGTCTTGTCTGTCTGTCTGTATGTTCCGTTTTAAATCGAGAACCATTCAACAGATTCGGATGCGGTTTTTTTTTTATCACCGTGCGACTCTGGTCAACACATAGGCTATAAGGAGTGTTAATAAAATAACGCCCAAGCCGGTAACGGCGAAAATATTGAATCAACGTTTTTATAACTCGAGAACCACTCAACGAATTTGGATGCGGTTTTTTGTAGTAACCATGTTCAACACATAGGCATAGGGTTGTTCATAAAATAACGCCCAAGTCGGAAACGGGGCAAAGATTGAATAAACGTTTTTATAACTCGAGAACCACTGAACGGATTTGGATGCGGTTTTCTTTATTATCATCTTAGTTACCCTGGTCAACACATAGGCTAAAAGGGGTGTTCATAAAATAACGCTCAAGCCGAAAACGGGGCAAAAATTTAATAAACGCAAACGGCAAAGACTATTGTTGTTGTTATATACGAGTAGTCTATGAAAAATCTGATTCGAATTTATATCCGAAACCCACGCGGACGAAGTTGCGGGCAAAAGCTAGTTCACAAATATTTGTAATTTCTGGAAAATCAAAGTACATAACTAGTTACTTCAAAAGTGTTTAATTTATGCCTTCAAAATATCATTAGTAGGTTAGGTACCTACTATATATGAAACAAATTAAACAATAAATGTTCACTGAATAAATTATACACAAATTCTTGTACTTTTATTCCACATATATTTATTTTTATTCTAACTTAGGCTACCGGTTTCGTATTACACATCATCGGGCCAACACATTATTAATTATTTAACATGACAGAAAGAAAACAAAAGAAAACATTTTTAAGGCTTTAAGATGGGTCAAATCCCGGAATTTGTGCTCCTTCTAATCAAAATATTGAACAAACTAAGAGGCCTCCTCATAAAATAAAATTTATGTCTTGTAAATTAGGATCTAATAGACATTTTTAATTGAATATAATTGTATTTTTGCTAACCCCCTTTTGTACAAAAAAATCCAAATGTGTAACTGATTTTAGCATATTTTGGAAAATTTCTCCGAAATGGTGCAACCGATCAAGTTTATTCTTACATACAAAAAAAGGTATTTCAAAAACGATTTTTTTTAATTGAGAGTTTTATTTTTAACTGTTACCTTACTCTTGGAAAGTAATTTTTCTCACGAAATCAAAGTCACACCTTGCGAGTATGGCTGCTCCGTCGCCCTGTAATCCCCCGCGAGCTCTGCCGCAGAGTCCGTTTTGGGATTTTGCCGAGGGTGGACTGCGCGTCGGTGTCCGAGCTACATGGTAAGAATTTATCATCGAATTTTAAAACTTTGAACATATTTTTGTACAAATTAACACTTGCAAATACTTAATTTAGTGACAAACTACATATTGGTGCCTTGAATAATATTATTTTTAACATTTTATTTTCAGAAGTGATCATAGAATACGAAAATGCCTAAACACAAGAAAAAGTATCATGTAAAAACGGGTCGTCAATTACAGAGGTATTGGTAAGTAAACTTTTTCATACACATCGTTACGACATGAATCCCCGAGGGGGTGTCATGTAAGTCACAGTTCACATTTGTACATCCGCTTTTCACCAAAAATTGTTACGTCCCAAACGTAATGGCGAATGTGGGTGGTGAGCCCTATCGCCGTACTTCGGGCACAAATGGACCAACAGTTTATTGTACCTTTCGAAGCACGCTGACTGTACACAAATTAATGTGCACCGCGGGGATTGAACCCACAACCTCTGGGTGAGCAGGCGAGCGCTCTACCACTCGGCAACAGAGGCGATCACATTTCTTAGAATTTTTGTGTACCTATTGTCTGTCTATCTATTTGTATGTACATGTTCCGTTTTAACTCGAGAACCACTCAACGGATTTGGATGCGTTTTTATTTTATTATTATTGTAGTGATTTGTTTCTAATTTACCTTTTCTAGCTTGTAATGCACTCTAATAATATTAATAAGCGTAAATCCAAAGCGATGGATTTCGCGATAAAAACATAATTCCAATATTATTTTTGTCTTCATACATCTGATTTTGGAGATTTTTTTGAAAATTGCCAAAAATGGGGCGATCAAAAACTAAGTTATTCTGATTGAGCTGAAAATTGGCATGAAGAGATTAAAAGGGTAATAAAGATAAGATAATTCTTGTTCCGAAATGGTGAAATTAAAAATGGCGGCCAAAACTTGTGCTACGATAAACCAATTTTGATACTACGATATATAATAACTATTCTCACTAAACTAATACGTTTTTTTAAGGGAACAAAAAAGAGGAAATTCTAGACCATGTGACGAGAACATATCTCCAGAGAAGACTGGGATTTCTCCAGAGAACGTGTCTTTACGACAAACGCCAGTAAATCAGTTACTAGCTGAAGATGATGTGTGGTGATGACACAATCATCGAAATGAAGTGTCCAATAACGGCACATAAAATTGGAATCAATCAAGCCATCAAAGACAAAAAAGTGAATTTCTGGATCCAAGATAGACAAGGCCACACAACTGTCAACAAAAATCATAATTGGTACATGCAAATACAGGGTCAGCTCCATGTGACAAGGAAAGATAAATGCTTGTTTGCGGTGTGGTCCAATGAAAACCAGCCCCTAAAAACTGAAATAATACATAGAGATGACGAGTATTTTGAAAAGAACATGAAAAATAAACTAATTTCATTTTATGAAGGTTGTATACTACCTGAACTTGTGGACCCACGACATACCAGAAGCCTACCAATAAGAGAACCACAATGTATATTAGAGGCAATTGAAAAAAAAACAGAAAAAAAGCTTATAAAGAAAATAAAAATCCATCAACAACATATGAAGAAAGCGACCACCAAGAATATTTTAAACAAAATGAAAATACGCATACAAGTCCGGAGAAAAATTCACAAGAACCTTTCTCATTCTACAATAGAATCGACGAAGAACAACCAACATGTTCCCGCTATTTAGATTTTGAACAATTTTAAGAGTAAAACACAAACTTGGAAATACGAATTTTATCTTTATACTGTAGACTGTGTCTTATACTGTGTACACACTAATAAATACACTTTAATTTATTTTATTCAAAAACTTTTGTCCTCGACTGTACAGATACCCCTTATAATATTTTGATAAATACGTATTTATAAATATGCATAGCTTAGAATTCCACAATAGAATAAATAAACACACACTTATACACTTTTCAACATTTTCCCATACATTTTGTATGAGAACTTTTCTCCTTGATTGTCCAGATACCCAATTGATTTTGAGATAGCTGTTGCTGGTTTCTAGAATTTATCTTAAGACCTATCTTATGACACTCAACACGTGTGTATTTGGTGGGTTGGACCAGGTTTCATACATTTTTGCCCATTGTCCTTTGTAAAATATTTTTTTCGGGTTCCCTACCAAAATCTAATGTATTACTATGGGAGGTCACCATTTTATTTTGCGAAATTATCAAAAACTGTTTCTTATTGATCCGTGATACTGATTACTTACCAAGCTTCCAGTATGAATTTCTCTGGATAAAAAAAATTACCTTAAAATTGCAATCAAGTAGGGATGCATGTCTTGCATGGAACAGTTGTCATTATTTGTGGTTTGGTAGTTGGTCCCGTAGTTACAGTTTATATTGTTCGTATAGACGATTACACCCCGCAGTTTCCGACTTTATTACAAGTTTAATATTTACCATGATATTAATGGGTAAAAGTGACGGCTACCCAACGAATCTAAGAAAACAAAACAAACCGACCGAGCACCTACGAGTATTACGAGTAGGTATGCTGTCTCAGAGATGCGAAAATACATTTGGCAGTATCCAACGAATAAACTGTGTTCCATCTGCAGTCGTTTCATCTGTGAACTAGTCCAAGCAGTTCTGCACGTAGGCGCTAGATGGCGTTAGAATCAGCAGAAGTGTCTGCGGAGTCCGTTTCGTCAAGGTCATTCAGACAACTTAAAGCCATAACAAGCAAATATAAAATAAACAGAGGTGAATCACCACAGCTTGCGTTTCAAAATGGGTCTACGCCAAGGTTAAATCAATAAATAACGGCAATAAATATGTTGTGTTTCAATATCATTTTTCTATTATATGTCAGGATACACTTCTAAAAATTAAGTCAAATAAGTTAAAAAATATAAAATATAAACTACAATTAAACATAAAATTTTGATTGATTAATTAATAACATCATTTAAAATATGTCAGAAGTGGTGAGGAATTTAATTCTAATTGGTCATTTAAAATTCTGTCTGGATCGTTATTAATAATTTTATTTATTGTTAGGGCTTCCAAATAATTCAATTTTGCACTTTTATTAGCTTTGTGTACTATTTTCATGTTAGTAAATGTTCACGATTGTCCATTAATGGTATTTTTTCTCATATGTTTCAATACAAACATTAATTCTTGCGGAATAAGGTCGTATTTTCTTTGTGTAAAAAATTTGGAGCTGGCTCCCGACCGTGCTGTCGCGAGTCGCAAGTAATTCTTCATAGTCAATGATTGTCAAACTTTTGTGAACATGTGGTAACCCAGTTTGAAAAATTGAAATATTGTTTTCCCACGCGGCTTCAAGACATATTAGCTGAACTAAAATTCTGTATGCCTCTCTTTAAATATATTAAAAACACAGTGGTTAAATTGTAAAAATGAAACTATTATTATTATGGAGTTGATGCTCGTGATTGTTGGCACTTGGTGGAACTTTTGAAACATTTTTTGTTTGATAAACACTTGTACTTGTCCACTTATTTATATTAATTTCCCTTACCGGTTTCGCTGTTAAAGCATTTAATGCTTTAACAATTTAATTTAATGCTTTAACAGCGAAACCGGTAAGGGAAATTAATATAAATAAGTGGACAAGTACAAGTGTTTATCAAACAAAAAATGTTTCAAAAGTTCCACCAAGTGCCAACAATCACGAGCATTAACTCCATAATAATAATAGTTAATATATAATGCTTTAACAGCGAAACCGGTAAGGGAAATTAATATAAATAAGTGGGCAAGTAAAAGTGTTTATCAAACAAAAAATTTTATTATTATTGTAACTTCAGTGATTTGTGTTCGTGACTATTTATTGCTTCAAAGCAGGTATTGAAAACAGTACCGATAACCGTACCGATAACCGATAAATTAACCGAAATTAACCGAAATAAATAGCGATAGCCCTTATGGCACCCTTTTGAATTTTGTATCGTTTTCTCTTCCCGCCTTCTTCTTTACCTACAAGCCATGCTATTGAATTTGGCAACGTTGCAGTTTGAAATTGCGAGAACCGATTATTTACGCATGGATACAGTGAATACTTATACAGGATTTATGCATAGATACACTCACGCTTGTTTCTTAGAGGGGTAGGCAGAGATTTCAATCTGTTACAATCCTGATACGCCTCTTTCTCTTTTTCAACACCCATTGATATAGTCAAATAAGCTCTTCTACTCCGAATATTTTTGACTTTGCCCTTATTTCTAGGACACTCCCTTTACCTTCCCCTTTCGTCATTCTACTTTTTTCGTTATTCTACTTTCATTCACAGGTCTTTATGCCCAAATTACCGAAGCATTCCTTTTTCTAGTCTGCTGCGGCACTGACTGCTCACCTGTACCACGATCCACGCAACGACAGCTGTCGTCGACCGACTGACGCCATTATGTCGACCAATTGACGCCATTATTGCGTACGAGAGATAAGAATGGAGATAACTCATTAAAGGTCCGATTGTGTATCTTTTTTAAATCGTCTCGTTGGCCTTACTTTAGTTTTAAGTTCGGTACACAACTTTGGCACCGAAGGGTACCCCTTCAACACTGAGCACATTTTGCATTCGTTCAGACGTATCACACACACATTTAAAGGACATTTGAAGCCCAATTAAGTTTGCTTTTGAATTAGACCTTGCTTCATTGTCTTAAAGTTCCTAGTTAAGAAAAAAACCGTTTTTCTGATTACCGCGGAAACAGGGGGCATCTTTTGGCATAACACCCCCTATCCGTGTTATGTTAGAAAGAGGCGTATCAGGATTGTAACAGATTGAAATCTCTGCCTACCCCTCTAAGAAACAAGCGTGAGTGTATCTATGCATAAATCCTGTATAAGTATTCACTGTATCCATGCGTAAATAATCGGTTCCCGCAATTTCAAAATGCAACGTTGCCAAATTTAATAGCATGGCTTGTAGGTAAAGAAGAAGGCGGGAAGAGAAAACGGTACAGAATTCAAAAGGGTGCCATAAGGGCTATCGCTGTTTATTTCGGTTAATTTATCGGTTATCGGTACTGTTTTCAATCCCTGTTCCATAGCATCAGCGTTTCACGGGCGACGTTGACAAACATCTACAACATGGCTTGTAGGTAAAGAAGGCTATGAAGGCTGCCGCCACTCGCGCGCTATTTCCAATCGGTTATAATCGATTATAAGTGGTTAATTTTCTGTAGCCGTTACTTTTTTGTAAGGCGGCGGCGACGCAAAGTTAACCCAAATTCCCAACCGGTTATAAGCGGTTAAATTTCGGTGTACATTGTTTTTCGGTATGACGTCATTTCGGTGAATGAAGGTATCGTAATTTATGGGTTATTCAATCCCTGCTTCAGAGTCCAAAATAAATAAATGAATGCCTCAAAAGTACAACAATCCAGGGCCGTAAAACTATTAATAAAATACAAATAATTGTCATTGAACTGGAATGTACCGAAAACTATTTTTGAAAAAGTGAATAGCGGGGTTGCCAGGTCGTCCTGAGAAGGACAATTTTCATCCTGTTTAGCGATGAACCGTCCTTTTTATGTCCCTTATTATCATCCATCGTCCCTTTTCGGACTAGCCAGAATTTTCATGTACTTAACATGAAAACATACCAATTTCGTCGTTAATTTGTTGTGTATAAATTACACTTTGGTCTTCAAAGCCGAACTATTAAAAAATATGCAGGTAAGTATTTATTAATGTTATCAAATCCTTTAATTTTAACTTTTACTTCACGCAACATTGAAAAACCGTCCCCTTTCTTCCAAAATCGTTTCTTTTCAAATGGCCCGTCGTCCGAAATTTGAAGTACATAACTGGTAACACAAACAGTTATGATTAATTAAATTATAGTTATAAATACTATTTGTCAGCCTTTGCTTTGGTGGTGTTTGTAAATTGAATAAAATAAAAACATATTTCGTCTATAAGTAGGTAAGTTTATATTTTCACAAAAATATAAGCCTTCCTTCAATTTTATACTGATTAGATTTGACATGTAAAACGTATATTTATGTACCTATCTATTTTACGAAAATAAACATTTTGAATCTTGAATCTTTTTTTGAATCTTACACTCAAGTTTTTTTCAGAAACGCAGAAATGAATGCAAATGCGGTCGAATCAAAGCTGCTGTGCAAGGAATTCTTGGGACGAAGCAACGAAGTTCTTCAGTCGGGAGTAATATCTGACTGTTCATTCCTCGTCGGCCAAGAATCAGACCAGGAACTCTTCTCGGCCAATAAGACAATTCTGGCTGTAACATCTCCGGTCTTTGAGGCCATGTTCTTCGGCAGTTTAGCAGAAAGAAAACACCCCATACCATTATTGGATATCTGTCCAAAAAACTTCAAGATCCTTCTTGGTTACATCTATACAGATGAGGTCACAATTACTTCAATTGAGCAAGCCAGTGAGTTGTATTACAGTGCTAAGAAGTTCCTCTTGTCACAATTACAGCAAAGATGCTCTGTTTATTTAATTGAGAAGCTTGACTACAGTAATGCATGTTGTATATATGAATATGGCCAGTTATTCGAGGATGAAGCTGTGATGAATAAAGCAACAGACATAATGTCTAGAGATACTAATCAAGTTCTAAATGATGCAAGTTTCTTAGAAACAAAATTAAGCACTTTGATACATCTGTTTTCGCTTGATATTTTGTCTGTTGAAACTGAAATTGATTTATTGGAAGCGGCAGTGAGGTACAAAGAGGCTCAAACCAGAGACACAACGAAGAATGATTTGGGTGATAAAGCAGAATTATCTATTCAAGAAGTGATTGAGAAGATTAGATTTTTAACAGTATCACCAAAAGCATTCGCAGATTGCAAAGTTAAGGCAAGCTTATTATCTGAATCTGAAATTCTAGCGATACTACTAAACTTAGTGTCGCATGATACGGAAATCCCATACCCAAAATATCTGTGCAACAATCCTTCACCAAGGTGTTGTACCAAGTTTAGCTTCACACATGAATTTCATAACATTGATTTTTTTGGTGGGGAAAGGCATGCATCCCAAGGATATAAAAGCAATAATTTTATTTGGACAATTGTGGTTGAGGTAAGTGACGATGGTTATGGGTTGTTTCTGGGTATCTTTTTATCTTGTTGCCCTTCTCCCATGAAGAGTAAAAACTGGAGTTGTCAAGCAAAGTGTCTATTGAAACTCAATTCAATATATTCACCCAAAACCAAGGTCTTAAATGAAACATTTGAGTTCAAAAATGGTAGAAATAAGTTGGGCAAATGGAATTTTGTCCCAGTCAATTATATGTTGGATCCAGGGATAGGGTACATAAAGGACAATGTTTTGACTGTGGAAGCATATCTCTTGGACATTAAAGTAGACCAAATAAAACAATAAATTCAAATTATTTTTACCTATGTAACTTATCATAAAGTATTTGTTAAGGTGGTAACAGGGGGTCTCGGTGTGAAATGCACATCATAATATTGTTTTCCTTACTTTTGAATAAAAAGTAAGGAAAACAATAATAAGTAAAAGTGCGTTTTATAGCAATTAGCACAAGCTGCTTGTTAATAGTTAGGTGTTCACATGAAAATTATTCCATTTCATGCGTTATATTTTGACTGCATTACATTACAACTGTAAACACGCTTTAAAGTTTGTTAATGTAATGCAAACAAAATGTAATACATTAAATTACATCATTTTCATGTGAAGAATTTATTATTAATTAACTATTTCCGCAAATTACTTTAAAACGCATTTATTGCATCCTTATTCATAAGTATGGAAAACAATATTATGATGTGCATTTTGTCCCGAGGTAAAAAGTTACCCCCTTAATTACCTACTTAAAATGTGTATTTCAATTACTTACTGAGTTGATGCATACGATTGTTATTTCAGAAAGAAGTTTTTTAAAAATAAAATAAATTATCTTACATCAGATTTTCCATTACTACATGGTTACCTACTATTACAATAATGTCTCAGGGTATCAAAAAGTGGCAGAGTTGATTCCGAGTTCAAAAAACCCATCCAAATCTGTTGAGTGGTTCAAGACTTAGAACATACATACAGACAAACAATTTTTTAAATAAAACCGATCAAATGTGAGCGTAATACTCGCGCCCTGAGGTTTCCGTAGCATTATAGATAAAATAATTTGTACAAACTTATCAATATCTACCTACCCTACCTGATCTATAACAATAAAACACACAAAAATAAAATTCAAGATAGGTATTATTTCGGGTTCCATCTGGACCCGGCATCAGTTGAGTACTTACTCGTATATCTTCTTTATCTATTTTTATTTTTGTGTGTTTTATAAATATAGTATATGTAAAATTGTCACTGGTGCGAGGGTTTCGGCACCGCGCTCACCAACCCGCCTGCCCAGCGTGTGTGAGTATGGGCATTTCTTCCAGGAGGACCGCCAAGAGTGGCGAAATCTTGGAAAGGCCTATGTCCAGCAGTGGACGAAACAGGCTGGTGGATGGATGGATGTAAAATTAACAAGAAGCTTTATAGAGCGAAATATTTATTTGTAAAAGAATTTATGATATCTATCGTACCTACCTAGAAAATTTATGAAACAAAACTACAAAATTAGTTGGTCGAATATTCGGGTTTTCAGTATTTGTTGTTTAAATTAAATATGGCTCTTAATTTACAAAAAAATCGAAATTTCCAACTAGTTTACTTTTTGAGATAGACCCCGTAACAAAATTGATCTAAAACTGATACTAAATTTGATGCCCCCCCTCATTTCGTTGAGATACTTAAAAAAAAAAATCTGCTTAATTTCGGCGTAAGGCAGCGTTAACACCATCCGATTTATCGGGATCCTAATTAGGAACAGACCGTTCTAACCGCGATTACACTCTCGCAAGTCCAATCCTTCCTAGTTACGATGGCGATAAATCGGATGGTGTAATCGCGGCTTATGTTGCTCCCAACCAACGCGAAAAACCTTGAGAGTCTGGGCGGAGCCTATACCTCATCCCCGCGCTACCCGCAGCTGAAGATCGCGCGCGCTTCGCTTGTCGCTACGTACCGTCCAAGGCTGAGATTCACAGTGCCGTCGTTTGAGCACAACTCTAGGTGGCTAAGCAGAGTTTGAATCTCATGCTCACACAAATTTTGTATTCACAGACAAGTTTGGGCTTTTACTGCTGTTGTGCTTAGCCGAGTTCACAATTCAAATAAAGAGGTTACTAGAGAAAGATGGAACATCCAAAGTTCAAATGAGTAAGCGAAATAAAAGAAACGTCATTTCTGTGATACGTAGATAGATAGCGCTACTGTAGCGCTGAGTTCGGCTTGAGTGTCCGATATCGAGGACTGGAGTAACGTTACCCCAGCGGCATGTTTTTTATCCCGTGGTCGTAGCTAAATAAAAATTAGCTACTTAGGTAGATATAATTAGTGCCTGATTGTGCCCAAAAAAGAAAATTAGTGCGTCCAGAGGTTTCAGATTTATTCAAGATGCCGCTGGGGTAACGTTTAGCCAATTGCTATATCTCTTAAACGGTATGACATTACGATTTTTTTTACTAAGGTTCGTCTTAATTAGTTCCTAATTTGTGCAAACTTATTTTTTCTCTAATCGACGCCGTTGGTCAGTTATAATTGTTTTTCAAAAACCCTAAAATCGGCCCTTGCGCTTCAATGAGAATACCTAGAAACTTACCAATTATGGTGGTTTGTACCTTTTATCAATTCAAAGCACCTTGTGAAATTAGATGTTCCTACTTCAACTCCTTACAGAGTTATTCCATTTTTATATCTGTAATCAGTAATTCTTTATTGACCATTATAACAGAGAATGTTACATGCGGAATGTCAAATATTACACCATATAAGATTCACAATATCTTATTGATAAAATAAATAATTTATATAATACAAATAAAACATTAGGCACATATAAAACTTATGTCATTGAAAAACAAATTGTCAGGTATGATTATCATTTTATGATATATACCTTCGTATTATAGACAAAATTATAAAAATTGTATTATAGAGAGAATGAACATTTATTAAACTGCTTGGTCAGGTAGGTACTCATTTACAGGATAAAATGGATTTAATTCGAAAAAATATTTTAATTTCATTTTAAAATCAACCAGAGGAAGTTTAGTTTTTTCTAGTGGCAATTTATTGTACATTGTTGTGATAAAAAAAAAAAAACAACAATGTTTGATAAATTCCACCAAGTGCCGACAATCTCAACTATCAACTTCCAATTTATTGTACATATTAAATTTATTGAACAATCCTTGTTTTTGCGTTTTCGATAGTCTTGTTTTTGGTAAAACGATTTTCTCTTTGTTACGGGTGTCATAGTTGTGTCGGTCCATATATTTAGGTAAATCATGTTTGTTATTATGAATTTCTATTAATGATTTATACAAGTATAGTGATATTACCGCCATAATTTTGTTTAATTTAAAATATTCTCTTGCTGAAGAGCGTCTGTGAAGTTCATTTAAAATTCTGATGGAGGGCTGATCAAGATTTTCTTGATCTCCGCAGCATTTCCCCATACCGTTATGGCATAATTCAACTTTGACTGTATGTAAGCATAATATACACTCGTAAGGGTAGTTTTATTTACTTACTAACGGTTTAAGCTTCAACAGAGCATAGTTTGCGCTGGACATTTTTTTCCGTAGTTTCTCTATGTGAAGTGAATGAGCCAATGTGTGATCTATAGCGTACACAGGAAATGTTGCCTCTTTAGTTTTTACTATAATGGACTTATTTTTGTGTGTCTGGTATGCTAACACAACACTTTTATCTGCGTTCAGAACAATATTATTAAATTTAATTGCTTCAAACCACTCCTGCAAAGTTGACATTACAGTTTCTATTTTTATTTCTAACGAAGCCTGATTTTTGTCCCTAACACCTACATGTGTATCGTCCGCGAATAAAGTGACAAATGCCCAACTAGGTAAGATACTAGGTAAATCGTTCATATATATTAGGAATAATATAGGGCCCAATATTGAGCCTTGAGGTACCCCTATGTCATTGATTTCATACGAGGACAATATTCCGTTGACACTGACTGCCTGTGTTCTATTTTCTAAGTATGTGGACAACAATTTTAACTCTTTTCCTTCGAAACCATAGTGTTTAAGCTTGTGTGTCAAAACGTCATGGCGTAAGCAATCAAACGCCTTGGATAGGTCACAAAATATACTTGAACATTTGTTTGATGTATCCAGAGCGTCAAGCATGTAGTAAACTACCTTGCTTATTGCCATTTCAGTAGATTTACCTTTACGAAATCCAAACTGTGATTCAGTGAAAAGATCATTACTTTCAAAAAACATTGTTATCCTAATTTTAATGGCGGTCTCTAAAATTTTCGACATAACTGGCAAAATACATACGGGTCTATAGTCCCCAGGCTCAGTACTGTCACCTTTCTTGAACAATGGCACTACTTTACCCGGTTTCAAAGCGTCAGGAAATATACCTTCCTGTAGGCATGCATTCAAAACTAATAAAATCAGTTCAAGAAGCATGTCGTTTCCTAATGCAAGTTTTTTAAAAGTTTCACAGTTCATTTTGTAAATGTCTTCTGACTTTTTGTTTTTTAAATCTCGTAACATTTGTTTTAGTTCTTTCATTGTTATGGAAAAGAAATTAATACTTGTTACAGGTCTTTTAACATTTCGCAAAAAAATCTCGCACTTGTCAATATCTGTCTTGATATTTTTAGATATATTCTTTGGTATATTTCTGAAGAAGTCATTAAATATAGTGGCCATTTCTTGAGCATTTGTAACTCTAATCCCTGTTATATTTTTAATTTCCTCAATGTGATTAAAATCTGGCTACTCTGTGATGTAACGCTTCATCCATCCATCAGCCCGTGTTCATCCACTGCTGGACATAGGCCTTTCCCAAATTTCGCCACTCATGTCGGTCCTCCGTCCTCCTCATCCAGCCGCCCCCCGCAACGTCCTTCAGGTCGTCGGTCCAGCGGGCACGAGGTCGGCCTACACTACGCTTTGCTGTACGTGGTCTCCATTCTAGAGCCTTTCGGCCCCAACGGCCATCATGTCGGCGACAAATATGGCCTGCCCACTGCCACTTCAACTTACTGATTCTGCAGGCTATGTCGGTTACTTTCGATCTTCGACGGATCTCCTCGTTTCGGATTCTATCCATCAGAGATACCCCAAACATAGCCCGCTCCACCACCTTAAATCGGTGGATCAGGCCCTTTGTAAGAGACCACGTCTCAGCGCCATACGTCATCACAGGAAGGACGCACTGGTTGAACATGCCTTTAAGCATTGCGGTATTGACGACGTTAATATGTGACGCAACTTTCCGAATGCTGCCCAACCCAAGCATATTCTTCTGTCAGCCTCGGCGTCGAAGTTGTTTTTATCCAGCTGTATGACTTGACCTAGATAAACATATTAATGAAACACCTTCGATGCTGACATTGCCGACGGTTAGTGGCCCTTGGATGACGTGCAGTTGGACATGACCTTAGTCTTCTCCAAATTCATCCGCAGGCCCACTCGTCTTGAAGAATCGCTAAGGCCGCGCACCATTACCTCCAGTTCCTGCAGCGATTCTGCCATTATCACGATGTCATCGGCAAAGTGAAGATGTGAAATGTACTCTCCGTTTACGTTTATGCCTCGTCCATTCCAGTCTAGTGTTTTAAAGACGTCCTCCAGCGCGGCGGTAAACAGTTTAGGGGAAATAACATCTCACTGTCTCACGCCGCGCTGAAGATGTATCGGTCTTGTTTGTACACCCTGTACTTGGACGGACATTGTAGCGGAGTCATACAGGCATTTCAACATCTCCACGTAACGCCAGTCAACTTGGCATCGCTGCAAGGACTGCAGAACAGACCAAGTTTTGATGGAGTCGAAGGCTTTCTCGTAGTCCACAAACGATAGGCATAAAGACTGATTATACTCTTGGGTTTTCTGTATAACCTGCCTTAGCGTGTGAATGTGGTCCACGGTGCTGTAGCCTTTTCGAAACCCAGCCTGCTCTGGAGGTTGGAAGTCGTCGAATCGTTGAGCGAGACGATTCGTGATAACTCTTGAGAACAGCTTCTAGGTGTGGCTCAGGAGTGCGATTGGTCTATAGTTCTTTAGTAGTAACGCTTCAATACATGAGTTATTATTAAGTGACGGTATATTTGATTCTACTAATAATTAGTACTTTTATCACATTATTTATCTTTAAAATTTCAGCTGAAACAACCTGCTAAAACACAAAGGTGTTATAATTTATTGTTTATAGGGTTCTGTAGTACCAAAAAGGTACAAAAGCAACCTTTATGCTAAGACTCCGTTGTCCGTCCGTATATCACAACCTCATATCCTGTAATCCGACAAATGGTTTAACGAACTATTCATTTACTTTTATATAAATATGATAAGTTAATTAGCAGTGATAGGATTTTCAAATGCTTTTTGCCCCAAAGTACTAATGTTCAATTTTGTGGAATGGACTTTATTGGTATAGGAAAATAAATATGGAGTTGATGCTCGTGATTATTTTATTTTGTAATTTGTATTAATAACTTACTTGATGAAACATTATAATTTGATCAAATTTGATAGGTACTGGAAGGTTGAAATGAGAACTCCTCAGCGAACAACAGGAGACCTCTCGAGTTTAGACTATTTGATCAGTCTTGATGAGTACTTTTGTAAAACATGGTGACCAGGGTCTGATGATGGGACTGGAAGGTAGATATGAGAACTCATCAACGAAAAATTTACAAAAGTACTCATCAAGACTGTCCAGAATTGTCCAAACTCGAGAGGTCTGCTGTTATTCGTAAAAGAGTTCCGCTGTCCACCTTGTAGTAAGTAAAATTATGTTTTACAAAAGTGTTTATAAAGGCAATCAAATAGTCCAAACTTAAGAGGTCTGCTGTTGTTCGTTGAGGAGTTCCCATTTCAACCTTGAAATACGGCTGGAAGCACTAATTTTTTATTTCGGGCACAATTACACGAGATAACGCTCTAATTATCTGTCAAGCTGAAATTCTGAAAAGCGCCAACATGCCACTGGCGTAACGCACTCAAATTCGCGTTTTTGAATTTAAAATATGTGTTGAGATGAGATCACGTCGCTTTTTGACGTTTGTAAGATTGAGTTTAAACTCAAAATGCACTCTGAAATTCAGCCCAAGAGTGCCAGGGCCATAGAGTAGTGAAATTACAGATACCTACGATTTTATATTAAGTAAGTTAATAAATATAACGTGACTTTTGTTTATGTAGCCAAATTAATACTGAAGACCCGGTATGTGATCAGGCCCAAGGTTCGATGACTCTTTATGTGAAATATAAAATAAAATTTAAGCTTCCCATACTAATGGACTCGGGGTCGGTTTAGAACATATTTTTTTCTCATTTTGCAAAAATGGTTATTGAACCTTTGTCCTGGCCACTTACCGTGTCTCCAGTATGAAATTGGATAGTTAAACGAAATTAAAAATTTTACGATGCGACCAACCCCGAAATCGCGAACAAAATATCAGCTGTTCATACATTTAGTTCGAGTAGGTAACTTTTAGGTTATCATCTTAACACCCAGTATTTCACCTCCTTTCGATATAAGAAAGCTCTTAATAACCACATAAGTAATTAAAAAAAAAAATCTCATTTGAATGAAGAATAAAAATCATTCAAGAATTCATAGGCTGGTTCACTTTTCTCAAAGTAGACAAGACTTTTTTTTGTTTTTTATTTTTAGCTTAGCTTTTAGTGTTTTTTAGCTAATTCCACCCCGCTGAATCCGAAAATTCTTGTCGCCTGCTCGGGATCCCGGCATTCAAGATGGCGCTCAAGATCTTGAAAGCAACATATTTTCTGCTTCCCTAAGCCTATAAACGTGATTTAAACATCAATTTATAGAGTTTTGAGAAAAATTTACACAAAAAACTAGAAAAAGCAGCATATGTAGTTACGAAAAGCATTGTTTTTAGGGTTCCGTAACTAAAAATTTCCAATATTACTAAGGCTCCGGTATCCGTGTATCACAGGGGTCTACATCTTCAGTTGTAATCGGTAGCTAGTTGAAATTTTATAGAATACATGTTGCTATGGCCTCTATCACAACAAAAAATAAAAAAAACAAGAAATTTTACGCAAGTGGTCCTCATACCAGAATACTCGAAAAAATAATTCATCATTTTTTGTTTCATCTCTATCTTAGCATCTCAGTTATACATACGAGTATAAAAATTGGTCAAATATATTATGATACGTACAAATGTTAATGTACATAGGTAGGTACTCTATGAATAATATGAAAATTAGGGTTCGATGCTCAAATGTGGCCGAATGGGTGGTACCATTTCAGCGCCTTGGTTCTTGCTTTTTGATATTGCTATGTATATATATATTGTTGTTATTTACTAGAATGTTTTTAGTATATGGTAGTACCTACGGAACTTTTTGTGCGTGAGTCAAACGCGCAGTTAGCTGGTTTTAGATTTTATACTTTTAAAGCTTAAAAATACCAAATCAAAAAATATCGCTAAGCGATTTGCAGAGAGACCAGAAATTTTGCACAGTCATTTGAAACCTTAAGGGGAAACGTTTCGAGCTCGGTGCAAAATGCACAACTTATGATTGTTTTTCTTACTATTACATAAAAGTACTAAATAAATGTGACATATGGCATTTCGCGACTATTGTTTAGTGTCAATTAGGCTTTTCTACCAAAATTTTGTAATTTTATGTATTACGTTGTAAATGAATGGGCATACAAACTTAAAACACGCTTTTAAGTTTGTTGAAACGCTTCTTTAATTTACTAGAGATAAATAAAAGAGCGCATTCAAAATATTAAAAGGTTTATTTAGATTTAAGTTTTATTAGTATTTAGTTTTTTTGAAGGTCGAGGGTCAAGGGTCACTAAGCCTGGTTCAGTGTCACAATGCTCGATCCCGGTCCAGAAATACCGCACTCTCCTGGATGCCTGCTTCTTTTGTTCTTTCGAGGCTGAGAATTCACTTCTATCTCTTCCTTGAGGGTAGGCGAGTAGATGTATAATAATGATGCCGAGGTCGAAGATCTCGGCCCAAGTTCCTGGAATCGTAAGAACTTATTACGACCTAATAGGCACTAGGTCTTCAGCAGCTCCTAGGGTTATGTGGCAATCTAGAACTACAACTTAGCCACTGCAAGGTGAAAGAAAATTAAGGTGGCGTTAAATAGGTAGGTAAACACATCTATGTGTAAAACACTATCAAAAACGGTTACAACATTCTACTGGCTAGAAAACACTAATTGATACAATTTAGATCGGTAATAAAGGTTAACTACAAACATATAATACTATGAATACAACTAATATAAAAACAAACGTTAGAGAACATTACAAGGACTTGATTCTGTAACGGTTTAGGTTTATCCGTAAGCACACACAAAGATCTACTTTTAAAATAATAATTGCACAACTTACCCAGTATGGGAACAACACAGTACCAAATCACAGTTTAGGTTTAAGATTAGGTTTAAGATAGCAAAACAAAGCGATGCGTCCACGTATGTGTAATTCCGTCGATCGTTCAATCATTGAATGACCTACCGCCACCGGTCACCAGGAACGAGCGAGCGTCGAACAATGCGAGACTAGCTATCGCGCGCGGAATAATTTACTACTAATAAACAAAGCGATGCGTCCACGTATGTGTAATTCCGTCGATCGTTCAATCATTGAATGACCTACCGCCACCGGTCACCAGGAACGAGCGAGCGTCGAACAATGCGAGACTAGCTATCGCGCGCGGAATAATTTACTACTAATAAAAGTTTGTCTGTTACTGAACTTTTTATCATTTATTATATTATTTTTCGTTAAATGTTGCGTTTTAAGTAACACAACGTTACATTGTATACCCATTAATTTACAACGTAATGCATAAAATGACGCAATTCTGCTAAAACCCCCTGATAATTATTTAACAATAGTCGCAAACTAAGATGAAACATAATAGTTACTTAATAGGTGGTAGAGCTGATGCCGGGCTCGATTGTGGAGGTACCACCATCTTACTCGCAAATCCTCCCGAAGTTATTCGGGGGAGAGTAAGAGAACAGCTCTCAGGCAAAACCAGGCGTCCCACCATTGCCTGGGACCGATGGATGGCGGTATATCCATCCCCAAACAGACTGGTGACGGGCAGCGGCGTCACTAGTGCAAGGGGTTTGGCACCGCGCTCACCAACCCGGCTGCCCAGCGTGTGTGAGTATGGGCATTTCTTCCAGGAGGACCGCCAAGAGTGGAGAAATCCTGGAAAGGCCTATGTCCAGCAGTGGACGAAACAGGCTGATGGATGGATGGAAGATGAAACTATTTTATTTCATACATTTTATTTTAAAATAAGGTAAACAAACTTATGTTATGCACTTTGCACTGAGCTCGAAACGTTACCCCTTAAGCATGGAGAGCATTGTAGGTGGTTGTAACAGTTAGAAGCCCTATGAAGATTGGTTCGATACACATTGTAGTAACATTAATTTCAAAGTTGTGAGAGAAAATTATATACACAGTTACTATAGAAACCGCATTTGTAGTTAGCTGAAGCACAGTAAATTTTAATTTTTTGATCATATTTCCAAAGTTAATATTCACACAGCATCATGCATGTGTCAGACCGTTTTCTGCACTGGCACTGGTTCGTTTGGCACACACTTTTGAAACTTTTGCAACCACTTAAACGAAGAGTATTACAGACAGTGGGAACAGGTGCAACATTGAGGAATTAAAGCAGTAATCAATGTTGACAAAGGTTCTTGGTGGTCTAGGGATTACCTGAAAGAAGGCATTTTTCAAACTGTGTACGTTTTAAATGACATCTACTTTTTGTTTCATTTTGAGGGGGTCAAACCTCCTCTTTCTTATTTTTTGAGGTAATGCAGGGGTCAATGCTGATGTAATATATGTTCCTGGAGGTCTAGGGAACACACGTAAGAAGGAATTTTCCAAATCGGTGCTGTTCTACCACTTTTCCACATATTCCGGCTTATGTATCGGAGGAAAAATACCACTTCCGACTAAATATTATTTTTGTGTATCGGCGTGTTTTTATTGCCCTCTAAAACGTATAATTTGACGATTTTTTATGTTCATATACCAAAGGATGCCAAAAATAAGTCGGTTTCCGGTTGTTGACTGTAATCATAAATATCTCACTTCCGGCCGGGATCTAGAGTAGGCGACAAGCATTTTTGGATTCAGCGGGGCTAATTAGCATAGCCATATGACAATCGAATTTGATGAAGATTGTCTTACACAATTGCACCTCAGGTATAGTCTAAAAACGGCCATTTTATGAATTCTTGGTAAACTTTTTCCAAAAAAGCCATTTCCACTAAATGGACCAACTGACCACAAATTTCGATGTTGGCACGCCCAAATCTTGATCGCAAGTTCAAAATTCTAGATGGCGGTCGTTTACTTGATATAATAAAATTTTATAATTCACCTATACAGGGTGTAAATGCAAAGTCAAGAATCCCTTTAGGGTATGAAAGTATACACGATTCTGATGTCATTACGAGGAAAAAAATATACTTTGAATTTTCACAAAAAATTCCATCATTTTTCTAAGCTATGGCTACGCAGCTCACCGGCCTCCCCACACACCTAATTGCACCCCGCAACCCGCACCCCTCATCCGAGTGGCCGCGACTAGTGAGGGTGCCCACGCGATTATTGTATTTTGAGTAAAGAAAGTCATCTTAGTATAAGGTACTGGTACTTTATTTACAGATCCCAGTATTTAAAATAATATCTTTACCGATCATACTAACACACCCTTAAAGGATTCTTGCCTTTGCTTTTACACCCGGTATATCTCCTGGGAGTTTTTTTTTCATCTAGGGCTATTTTTGTCGAACTTCGTAATAGTAATTAAATTGTGGTTACACTAATTGAGCCGTTTTATAAATATAAATAAATATATCGTAACGACATGAATCCCCGAGGGGGTGTCAGAGGTGTTCCTAGTGTGAACTGTGAAATGCAAGTGACAGTCCACACTCGGCACACCCGTGTTTCACCGACGATTATTCCGAAAAAACTCAATAGTGCACGCCCCGGCCGGAGATCGAACCTAGATCTCAAAGATTGAGAGGCCAGCGTTCTACCCCGTAGTAAATATTCAAAGTCTACCCCTGAGCTATCGCCGCCGTTTTAGTATTTAAAAAAGCCGAAAAACAAATAAATTTCCCATCTTGAACTCAGGAACTCACTACTGTGTATTTTATTTTAGCGTAAGTAGTCAGAGCGTAAAGCAGCGTAGGTTCGTCTAGCAACATGTCTCGCCCCGCACTGACTTTTTGGACGAAAGCGGGGTACGGCATGAACTCAGCCTCGAATAAGACCTATAAATAAAATAAACATAATTTTGAAAAAAAAACTAAACCAAGTTATTCTACTTTGTTATGTAGTAAAGTTAGTAAATTTTGATATGGTTTCACATCCGAGCTCATGCCAGGAAGCAATAAGGGTCGGCGTCGACGGATACGTCGAGGAGGACATCATCATCATTCGGCTAAGCAAATAAGCCCGTTTAACAATTGAAATCGTACGTTTTTGGTTGTCAACAACAAAACAAGACAATCGTATTCATTTGACAGCAAAAAATGTACGATTTCAATTGTCAAACGGGCTACTTTGCTTATCCGAATATCCTTAAGAAAAACAATTTGAATACGATTACGTAATTGCACCTCTGGTCCGTTCCCTGCATCGCCTGTGCCGGCAGCTACTCACTATTCCTACTCCAGTCCGACCGCTGCTGACCCCCGTTCATTAATTAACACTTTCGTCAGGTCCCAACACTGACAGCAGGATAGCGTATATAATTTTCAACGCGAGCGACAGAGATGGCAATAGAACCCGTGTCGGGACCCCTTGAACGCAGCCCTGGGCAAACATTTCAACATTTCGAGCCCAAGATCGAGCCGAGATATTAGCCAAGTGCCTCGAGACACAATTCAAACCGAACCTGGCCATTGATATGGAGCACGTCAGAGTAGTCGAGTCCCACCCGCCAGATTACTTTTCTGAGCCGGTGGCCGCAGATGTGGACCCTATAATCTCCTCGCCTGGCCAGGTGAAGGGTGTGGTCACCAGCACCAAGCCCTCGGGAGCCATCTGGCGCTCCGGTCGCTGCCGTGACTGTATTGTAATAGAAACGATTGAATGCAGAAACAAACGTTTATTTCTTTGCTCGAACTTCACCTCCCCGCACTCCAGTTGTATCGCGCTTATAGATCTTCTAAAACCACTAGATAAAATTGAACATTTTAGATTAAATATAGAAAAAAGCTTTTGAATAAGTACTCAGAATAATACTCAGCTATACAGTCTAATTTTAACAGTGATAAATAAATAAATAATACAGTACAGTAAACAGTCTTGGCCTATTCTTGTTTTCACCAATATTTACGATTCGAAAACCGTTTCGAGGAGTAGCTTCCCTGAACTGTTTTTAGTCGACAGATTTTAAAATAAGCGTTCATAACATTTATTAAATGAAAAAAAAAAAGCAATGACATTAATTGATCTTCAGTAACGTCATCATCAAACATTTAAAATTTTCATTGAACGCATCCTAAGACGTATTTTTTCTTGAACGCTTTCGAAAGACTGACAAATTTTAAATGTTACCAACTTTATCAAAAAACCCTATTTTAATAGGTATTTTATCAATCAAAAACAACCTCACACCCACAATCAAAACAAAAAAATCAAACCTTCCTAAAGGCGTAATTAATCACCGAAACCCGTTTTTACTTTAGAGTATACTTATAATGTATTATTATTCATTACGATGCTTTCATGTTGTATTATGGGGCTTGTTGATGGTTCATTATGCTTCTGAATACCTGAAGTTAAGTGATCGTGTATATTGTTACAGGTTTGCTGCGTGTTTATGTAGTCTACTGTAGGATCATACGCATTTGATACAAATACATCTGTATTGTGTTCAAGGGAAATATTAATTCCTGTACTAAGATCAACAAGTAGTTTACCCCTCCAATTAGTTCTGCGAGCCATTTTCAAAGCATTTCTATTGTAAAAATTTGCATATCTGAAGCAAAACAAAAGAAAAGGTCAAATAAGGATATAAGCACAAGTCAATTAGGTCCATTCCAGGTGAAGGTTATTGTCAACAAAGGTTAAAATGCAAAGTGCAACAAAGAAATCAACATTATTACTAGGATCCGATTTTTCCATCCTTAGATAACGTTTAACTGCCTCTTTATCTGATGGATTAGGCAGAATATGATGTGAAATGTCAAATAAACTTATATGACTGTTTATCTGGGGATGGAATAATCGCCCCTAAGCAAACCAAACAATCTCAAAAAATTCAAAGACTCGTCATGCGGTTATTTTGTTTTGGGCAGATATCGGCATGAATATACATACACTTCTTATTTATTTAAAAACTCAGAGTTATACAATAACAATATATTTTTAATTGAATTCTGGATTTACCACAACATTTTCGCACTTTGTTTTCACTAACAACAATGGTAACATAACCTCAAAATCTTACTCCACCTGTTCAAGAAAAAACTGATATGTGTCATTACTCGATTATAAGCCAAGTACCGTATGTGCATTTGCGCACATAACAACTATTTTTAGCTTTCTAAATGCACATATTTGGTTTGGTTTTTCACAACCAAGCCACTTTTACACATAGAGGTCTTTGTGATGGATAGAATGTTGAAAAATAGCGACATCTAGCGAATAAAAAAAAAAACCGAAAAGTGCACATATCAGATTTGGTCGGCGCACCGACGATATACTATATAGAGTTTTAGTATGTCAAAGTTATTCTGGTTTGCCTTATGTTAGTCCTGTGAAAACATTTTTTTTATGTCGCGATTGTCGTATAACATTACAAGGATTCAAGGCTCACTATCAACAAATAATAAGAGTTTAGGGTAAATGTTGAACCTATTTATATTAGAATTATTCATTAAATTATTATTAATTACAAATAATTATATATATATTAGACAGAGGTCATTGCACGAATAGGTATTTAAAGCTAGTTTATTTTAACAGAAATGTATTGGCTGTCGGATCATGAACTAGATTTAGGTGTTAAATGTAGATTTATGATTTTTGTTCGAACTCACTCTAGCTGGGTACCTATATTCTTTAGTTCTATCAGAATCGAAGTTTTGAAAAAAGAAATACCGAGGTCGAAATTTTAAAATTACTCTTGCTGTTGGAAACACTGATACTGATGTGTCTGTCACTTTGACTGCTTTGCTTTCGTTTGTATTGGGTTCCGTTTCAAAACGAGTGGGTTTCACTCGGAGTCATGCGAATAGTGATCCAACCTAATGTGATGACGTCATTTCCTGTAAATACTGAAATACGTATAAACATATATATATTTTTTTTTCAAATTAAAGGTTTTAAAGCATAAACATATATTATTCAAATTAAATTCTTAAAGTGGTCTATTTATTCCAAAAAGCAGACTAAAATAGCACATTGATATTAAAAAAATAGGCGAAATCCAGCGACAACCGTGTGCTATGGCTATCCTGCACACTTACCAAAGACAATGCAGCTTAGGTCATAGACAATAACACAGATAACTTACTCTAGAGTGACGCGCTCGTGTACTGGGATCATGCGAACGAAGCACGTTCGTCGACCACGTAACCAGTAGACTCCAGGTGGCCGCAACACAACCGTGGTGTGTTGTGGGGCGTTAGTTCCCGAACAGGAGTTTCTCAAATACTGTTGTCACGCCCCGCCTGTTAGAGTTCGGCTTTAGAGCTGACCGTTCCGCGACCCCCCAGCTCACCGTCGCAGTGCTCTTGGATATGGAGTAGACCTTCGACAGAGTCCGGCATGAGGGACTGCTGAAGTTACCATGCTATTCAAAAACTGATGCACATAAATCAGCTTTACACTTTAAAAACATGCATTTTCATCCGTAAGACTAAATAAAACTACACATTCGCAACTGTCTTTCAGCAAAAAACGACATAAATACGCTACAAGAAATGCCAACAATTTGAAATTAATCTCCCACCGAACTTTGTATGGCAAAAAAAGTATAGCTTACGAGGGAGCACAGCTATACAACAAATTACCAAAAGACATTAAAAATGTGAAATCAATGTTTACATTCAAAAAACTCTTTAAAGCTTACATTTTTAAAAATGTCACCGCTATTACATAATACAAATGTGCTAGCTACATTTATTTTGTTATTAATATTATATTTAAGTACTAACAAACATCAAAATTAAACATTGTATTTTGGAACAACTTGCATGCAAATCTATGTAAATATATTTTAAGGACTAACAATTAATACGTAAGAAAATTTATTTCTCATTTTAAGTGAATAAATGTATATTATGTTCTTATAGAATAAACATTTAAACCTTATTCAACATCGACTCGGGTCGCAAGAAATTATCGATCAACACAGATCTATTTATGACCCTTAAGCTACTTTTTATCCTGGAAAACCATGACGTTCCCGAAAAAAAAAACACACGGTCAAAATTGCGTACAAAAAGTATTAAACAAAGTCTAGGACAGAATCTGCTAGTCTGCGTTAAAGAAATAAATGAAACAAAACTTCAACGTTTGAAATTTATTAATTATTATCATATATCTACAGAAACTTGAAACATAACTATGCTTCAATCCAAATTAAATACATAATGATTAAATACAAATGAAAATCTGCAGGTACAGATATTCTATATCACGAAGTCCGTTTGTCTATGGTTGTAGTAGTGACGTGTACAGATAAGCGCGTTGTGTGTGTGGCGTTTTGTAGAGCCCCCGAGGTTACGCACACTAGAAAAAACTGCGTGTGCACGCACTAATACAACAATAGCAAAACGGACGGACTTCGTGAGATACCTATCTGTATTTTAAGTACAAACAGCGAAAATTGAGAATCCATGTTCAGTCACATTGGTTGTTAGGCTAATTTGAATAAGTTGAAAATGAACCCCTAGCTTTATTGAAATCTATGAATCAGAATCACTAATAGGACACAAAACCGTAAAGATAGGTTTTTTTTATTTCCGAATTTCGAATGAATGGCAAAACTACGCGACGCGGCATGTGACTGACAATAGACCGTACATATTCCTGACGGTAAATAATGCACATAAGGCTATGTAGCTTCGGCTTCGTAGAGCGTCGTCTGTCACCGGAGTATTAGTGCTTCTTTTGACAGTCGATTCCTTTTTTTTATAATGAATCATAACAAAACATGTATTTTTTATTTCGAACATATAACAGTTTCCCTTTTTACAGCTAGAGAGTTCATTTTCAACCGGTATAATTATAATGATTGAATGACGAGCCTATTATAAAATAAATAATATAAAATATTGATAGCCAAAATTAAGATTTCCTACACAAATTGTAGTACGATATAACCAATATTTTGGAGTCATAAATGGCACAACATTAACGCTATACGTAAAATATAGGTAGAGATTCTTTAGTAAAACTGTGCATTTGTTCACAAGAAATACTGGTAAAGGAAGACGAATTTGTGTTCACGGTTGTTCAAAAACATCCTAAACTCGTTGACATAAGGTATAAAATTACAAAATTGCACACTATCTAAGGCACATAATATTGATGTCTAAAATGCACTTATCATCGTCGATTTTAGAGAAATATCGATCAAACTATCAGTCCTATTTAATTAATACATCCTCTAAAAGTTACATGAAATAAATAATGATATCCTAAAAATATTTGTCAAAAAACGGGTACGAAAGAGTTACAGTTACAAACAACCTCAGTAAGCTTATCCACTTAATAATAAAAATTGGCAAGTTATATGACTTTGAGTTACACATGTAAAAAAGGGTTAAAACATATATATGTATATATTTATAAGTAAATAATTTTAATGCTTTGGTTGTTTTGGGCAGTCCTCGAACCTTGAAATGGTCACTGCAAAAAAAGAAAAAAAAAACATAAATACTTACATAAGTAAAAATTTTGTAAAGTAAAAAAAAATGGAAAGAAAACAAAAAATATTGTGAAGCATAAGAGCGTATATCACGATTAACTAAAACTCTTTAACTAAAGGAAGGTCTAGGGAATGTATCCCTGAAGACTTTAAATGATGTAAAGTATCCAGTTCATGCTTTTAACAAAAAAAACTATTTAACAGATTAAGATGCGGTTTCAAACGTTACACGAGGGACTTCTTCTTAGGTTTAGAGAATTTATAATCACGGTGTGTGTAAAGAGAGAAACGCTGAGTTGTTCGAAACTAATTTTTAAATTTAAGTAGAGATTAAACCAATTTAATCACGAGAATCATGATTTTCTGTTGCACGAAACCTCCAATGTAAATATTTAAGCAACCTTTCTTAATTTAAATAAAAACCTGTCAAACTCATGATTATTTTCGAAATAACGTTGTTCAAACAAAATTTCAAAATTAAAATTTAAGTGGGGACTATCTAGTACTTATCCCGCTAAATGGGAAGATGGCTGCCATGTCACAGCTGTTTTTGATCAAAGTTTACCATTTGTACGGATAGTCGGCGCGGTCTTCGTGGTTATTTCAGAAGTTTTGCTGGAGAAGAAGAAGACTTTTTAAATAGGAAATGTTAACAAATTATCCATCACCTCGTTGTGATTATTCGGTAAAAGAATATTCGCATCTCTTAAAAGTTCAACCAAAGGTCTCCAATCATTATTAATCGGGCAATTAAAAAAATGTGATAGACGTTCGTCCCCTCCTCCATACCACAATCACAGAAAGGAGAATCGCGTAGTTTAAATTTAAATAGTTTTGCAGTGAACACAAATGACCCAATCTGAGTCTAATGGGCACACTCGTAGCCCGCTTACTTAACTTCAGAAATTTAAAAAACCAAGGTTGAGCCGGAACTTGATATTGTAAGCGAGAATAGTGGTAGTCAAATCAATTCCATTCATCACCGCCGCCCCGGCGCCGATAGGAATATCAATTATAATTGTGAGTTATGAGAACAGTTTATTATTTTTTTAGTTTTTTTCTTAATGAAGTAATTTTTATCAAATAATTAGGCTTTAAGCTTAATTAATGTTTTTCTTTTTAATTTGTAATTTATTAGTTTTAATTTGTTTATGCAAGCTTTGTTTGTGGCTGCTTTTGTAGTTACTCATATAAATTGGCATGTTTTTAATTTTGTTTAGGTAAAGGTTTATTATTTTTGAAAATTGTACCGGATTTCTACATATGTGAGGGCTGTGTGCTTCTATAATTTTTGCAGGGCAAATGTATAGAACTAAGAATATGTTTGAAATCGTAGTATACAGTTGGAGCTCCTTAATAAATAAATAATCACTCCAGTTAGAAAGGAGATGTTTATATGGCAAATTGACAAGATCTTGAACAAAGTGTTGATAGAATTGTGAATCTTCATTAGTTATCGATTCAGTAGAGACTATAATGCTATATTAAATATGACAGTTTGTGTAGGTACGCTTATAAGGATGGATTTCCATTTTCATGCGAGTGATCTAAAGTTTCCAGCGCCTAATTCACCATCTTAGGAAAGACTTTTATACAGTTGTATACTTTTGAAACAGACTAATATTTCGTATTGTTACGAGCTGGGGTTCGGGATAAATTAATTTTATACCAAAAACCACCAACTGTCTTTATTTGTAATCACACACACTATTTAAACACAACTGAAACTAAATAACAACTGAAATTACTAATTGGACCCAGTGGACTCGCTGGAATGCCTAATTTGTCCGTACTATAATTTCGCAATATTTCACAACCACTCACTAACTAGAATCGTTACCGGGTTATATTCGCTCTATACAGTCGCACTTCACTAGTCACTGCTAGAGTTGTCCTTTAGTTCACTAGAGTTTCCGCTTTGTCTCGTAGTTAACACTGAACTGAACTCTCGATCGCTATCTGTCCCGTTTTTATATACCGTACGCCGGCTTCGCGATCTGTCTAGAACCCTCTCGCTCATTATGGAACACGCTTCAAGGATCCCAGCCTATATCCATCTCACTCCAACTTCTTTCCAGATCAAGTGACGCGATGTCGCTAGAACCCTCTCGCACTTTATGGAACGCGCGTTACGCTTCACGTCAGCGTGTCAAGGACTCCGTATCCGTCCCTTTCCAACCTGAATGCTTCCTCTCACTTCTTCGTACGAGACTTTTCTAGCTCAATGGCGGAAACTTCTCGCATTGTCCAGTTGTGACCTTGGCCTGGAAGCGTCCACACGTCATCCGCGCTGAGATTAATTACTTACGCGTTCTTACGCGTTCCATGATGTGTGAGATTTTTGTTTCGTGCGCCGGTACTACGTAACAGTATTAACAATTAAATTTACAAATACCTACCTAATACTTTTTTTCGTGTTTAAACTCCCAGGCTTCGTTTACATAAAAATACATTCACAATGGCATTCGGGTCCAGAATACCATAACAGCACCTAATTGTCGATTTTTTTGAAAGGAATAGTCTTTTTTAAGGTCATTTCAAAGTATAAACTTTTTTCTCCTTGAAATACAAAAGATATACATGAAAATATTCAGGAACTGAATAAATAGCTTTGATGACGTAATAGTCATGTCATTTAGGCATTACAGGAAATAGGCCATTGCCCACAAGAAAAAAAAGTAATGTCAAAACCTACGTATGTTTTTTATTTTCAGTAATCCCATCTTCAGGTTTTATCACCTAATTTTTTTAAAATTCTTTCTTTACTTCAAGGAACTCTCCCTATTGAGCCTTAACGGTATGACTATTACGTCACATTCCCATTTCTCCAAACTAATTTTCAAAAAATAATTTCGTTACTAAACAGAAAGAAGAAATATATGTATCTTCACGATTTAGCCTATATTTTCATAAAAATATACAAAAGGGCCTGTTACAATTTATGGTTGGTTCGAATTCGAAGATTTAAAGTCAATAACTTGTCAAAACATCAGACATGCATTTGTTCACACATTAATGTACCAGAATTAGAATTATTCATAGCATAAACTGAAAAGAAATAGACTTCCCTCGGTTTTTCCGATGGTTAATGCCGCCAGTTAAACAATATTTATTTTATTGAAAAAATAATAATTACGATCAAAATTCCGTTTCATAATTTTTAACCAATTGAATTCAGCAATTTTACTAGTAATCTTTTAATTTAATTAGACCAAAATAATAAACTTCACTACAAATTCTAAGAAATACACGATCCACAAAGACACGCCATACAAAAAGCATAATTTTATGCGATGGCTCTTAATTCATATGGTGTATGAGCCATTTCACAATGGAACATTACACCATAGGAGTTAAGACCCATATCAACAAAATTATGCTTCTTATATGGCGTTCTATTATGTGAAATGGCTCTTACACCACAGACTTAAGAGCTTACTTCCCGTGACCACTAATTATCACATTCCATCCTAGCATAAATAGCATTTTGAAGGGGTTATTGAAGTATGAGTTAACTTACCACAAATCTATTTACTTTTGGTACAAAAGTCTTTGTGACAGGCGAAGCTTGTACCTTCATGGCCTCAAACTTTTCACGAAGGCTGAAAAAAAAAACAAAATGTCGTTATAATAAGTACGTTATCAAATTGAGGCTTATACTGAGGCAGTAAGGTCTACAATAGAACGAACCTCTTGGAGATATCAAGGTGCGATTCTCTCTCAGATAACAGACTGTTCTAGTCTGGGATATATTGATCTTTTTCGGATAGCCCCTAGAAACCTAGGTGAGTATTTATTACGGGTGGTTTGATTTTCGGGTTGCTAAAGTACAGGCCGGCTATTCTGGCATTATTTCTCATTCGCAATATCGGTCGTTCTACTTTTGTTTATAGTATAATAAATGCCATGCGATGGAAATTAGAGTGACTAAACCAAATCAAATAGAAGCTATAGGATATAAGGAATACTCACTATAACTTTTCAATCAAAAAAATCTGTACATATCCATACAATATCCCTTTTAAAGTCACCCACAATCTGCCTTCGCAATTTCTGGCGCACGTGCCAGAATTGAGGGCCAGACTGTCGTTCAGTTTAGTTTGGTCTGTAATTCACTTCTATTTATTCACTCTATTAAGTCTAACAGTGTAATTTTGTTCAGCTGTTTTTATGTAATAAAGATATTTATTATTATTATTATCTTATCTAAAGTGCGACAAGTAGGTATCTAAATTCGTGAACGGTGGCGCTGGTTCTGCTTTTGGCTACGTTCATTTAGATCCTTGTTGCACTATATAAAGTCTGACATCGTCCTACACCCTCCCAGTTGTTTTTATACTGATCCTAAGACCTCCGTCGTAGGTAGGGTTCCCAACCCTCCCGGAATGCCCGGGAGACTCCCGGAATATTGTTCTGCCTCCCGAGCTCCCGGAATGTACTAATTTCTCCCGACTTTCTAAAAATCAAACTAAATAAATCGCGCGCGCAATAGTCGCCCCAATGGATTTATTAAAGCATTTTGATGAACCTCGAAAAATGATATGTATAACTAAGTCAATAAGTTTTTCACATGCTGTTTGAATTATTTACAAAAGTGGCATAATTTTGAAGACCCCGAATACCAAACAGTGATAATTTTATCACCGAAAGAACTGATTAGATGGGAAAGAATTCAAAGACTACAAGACCATTAAAAAAATGATTTAGTAAGCAATCTAATGTACCGACTTCCCTTCAACACCCCACCGATTTATTCAAATCTCCCGGATTGGTTCCTTTGAGAGTTGGCAACCCTAGTCGTAGGGCTAGGTGAAGAAACTCACCTCAAAACACACCACCTACATACATTTTACAATACCCACTAAATCTCACATTCATATTTTGGTTTGTTATTTATTATTAGATTAATTGTATAATTCTCAGCATGTTTAGTTTTTTCTTTCTACATTTCATACTGGGTAATATCTTTATTTCAATTTTTTTTTTCTTGGCTGCAACTTGTAGCTTGCAACGCACCTTCAGTAGAAACCAGTGTTTGCATAATTTGTATCGTATTTTCGGGAAATAAATACATTTCGATTGTATTGTATTGACATCGAAAGTGACATTGAATTTTTTTACTGGCTGGCAGCCCCAAAAATTGTCTATGTACGGATTATTGCAGCTATTTATAAATAGGGAGCTTGAACTGCATAACTACATACATAACTAGGTATTAAAACCTTCGGCTCGTTTTTTAAACTGACAATCGTATTTTTAATAACCTTTTCAAGTACCAGTTTCATAAACTGAGTTATATTATGTTTTATATAGTAAAAATTATACTAAAATAAACGTCTTAAGAAATGTGATATATAAAACGGCCGTCATATTAAAAATACATGCTTTTAATTCCAAAATCACATTAATATTATAAATGCGAAAGGGTGTGTGTGTATGTTTGTTAAGCCTCCTCTACACGTAGACAGATGTATCCGCGGATGGATACGCGAGCCGTCCACACGTCTGTGGGTCAATCAGTCTGTATTCAATCTCGAAAGACGCAAGACGCATCAAAAATGGATAATAAGACAGTAGCGGCCGCTACTATTTATTTATTTAGCCCATATAAGTAAGAAATGTAAAAAAAGAAAGCGGGGGATGCCGTATATGATATATGCCATATTTAATATAAGTATCTATTATATATTTAGTATGATATTGCAAAAACATGCGTGCGCTCTCGTTCACAATCCGCACAATACTGATGCATCCGCAGACGCGTGGACGGTTGCTTTGAAATCCTTTGATCCGTGCCCCAAAAACCGACAGAGAACGGATTGACGGCGGACGCATCTGCAGACGTTAAATACCTACCATAGACGATCGAATACCCCCGTCTACACGTCGCGGACGCATCCGCAGATGGCATCTGCCGATGCATCTGTCTACGTGTAGAGGAGGCTTTACTCTTTCACGCTGAAACGGCTGGACGGATTTGGATGAAATTTAGAATGGATATAGCTTATACCCTAACTTAACACATAGGCTACCATTTATCCCGGAAAAAAGCATGTGGTTAAACCGAATAACACGCGGGCGGAGCCGCGAGCAAAAACTAGTAATAAATAAAAGCCTGATTTCTGAGCGGCCCGCTCTCACTAAGCAGGATAGAAGAGTGTAAAATGAAAGCGTTGGAGCAGGACAGATTTGTATGGATAACCTCGCTTTAAGTACCACCTTTCGATAGATATACAACGTGAAATTTAAGTAATTTTGCTAACGAAAACTGGTGATAGTACTCGTCCGTATGAACAACTTTTACTATGGGGCCAACCAACAACTTTTACTATGGGGCCAACCCTGAAATCGTGAAAAAAATATCAGCTGTTTCATACATTTGGGTCGGGAGTAGGTATTTAAATTTTCTATGGAACAGCTGATATTTTTTTCGCAATTTCAGGGTTGGCTTCATAGTAAAAGTCGTTCATATGGACGAGTACTATCACCAGTTTTCGTTAGCAAAATTACTTAAATTTCACGTTATACAGAGTGTAAATGCAAAGTCAAGAATCCCTTTAGGGTATGAAAGTATACACGATTCTGATGTCATGACGAGAAAAAAAAATATACCTTGAATTTTCACCAATAATTCCATCATTTTTCTAAGCTATGGCTACGCAGCTCACGGGCCTCCCCACACACCTAATTGCACCCCGCAACCCGCACCCCTCATCCGAGTGGCCAGCGACCAGTGAGGGTGTCCACGCGATTAGTGTATTTTGAGTAAAGGAAATCGTCTTATTATGAGGTACTGGTACTTTATTTAGAGATCCCAGTATTTAAAATAATATCTTTACCAATCATACTTACACACCCGGATTCTTGCCTTTGCTTTTACACCCGGTATAAGACGATAGTCGCAACGGTCTCTGTAGCGCTAAAGTGAGCCATAACGTACAATAGAACGAACAATATTGTAAGGTGTACAATAGAACGAACCTCTTGGCGGTATCGAGTTGCGAGTCCCCCTCGTCGTCCTCCCCCCTGTCTATGACGACGGCGGAGGGGGACCGCTGGGGTTCCGACTCTGACCAGTGCTCGAAGCGGTCGCGGAAGCTCTTCGTGCGCGCCAGCTGCTGAGCCTGCCGACAGATACTGGTCAAGTGCGAGCAGCGGGCCTATTAAGTATCTTTGAATCAGTTGCCTACTATGGTTGCTGTCCCGAACTTACCGATTTTTCGGTATTTCTACCGATAATTTGTCATTGTTGATTCAATTTCATAATTTATACTTGCGATTGTCGGCACTTGGTGAAACTTGAAAAACATCACAATTAAATTCACTTGTACTTGTTAACGTGTAAACCTTAAAATTAAAACCAGTGAAACAAGTATAAGTGAATTTAATTGTGATGATTCGATTTCATTATGATTTGTTGATATAAATAGCATATTATATGTACTGTTATACGTTTTTAAAATGGTTTTTGGTTAAAATGTACCGATTTTAGTTGGCAACTGACGATTTCGCAACTTTACGTTCGAGACCACTGGTTGCTATTTACCAAAAACAGATAGGTACTTATAAAATGAACTTCCAAAATAACCTTCAATGGATATTGAACTATTTACGAATTGTGACGTCATTTCAAGTGCGAACGTATCCTTAGATAAGCGGATATGTATGTTTCCGACGATAGGCACTCGGTTGGCAACTGATTTTACGATACTCGTGCCCCGAGGGTTCC
This sequence comes from Ypsolopha scabrella, assembly GCA_910592155.1. Taxonomy (NCBI): domain Eukaryota; kingdom Metazoa; phylum Arthropoda; class Insecta; order Lepidoptera; family Ypsolophidae; genus Ypsolopha; species Ypsolopha scabrella. The sequence continues at coordinate 15,718,811 of OU342987.1, forward strand.
GCTCACCCAGTGTAAAACCCAAAATTATTCCAAAAGAAGTTACTTACCAACTTAACTTGACACTATCGATCTTTTAAATTCTGTGCATCCAAAGGTTCAATGAAGTTGGTCTATAATTTCTTCTTAAATAATTAAATAAAGGTTTTTTTTAATGGAATTTCATGTTTCTACGTCAATTGGAAATACCCCATAGATAAAGAAAAGATAAAAATAAATAATTGATTTCCAAAAACATATAAATAAGGTAGTATAAAAATAATGAAGGTAAAACAGTTTATATATCATGGTAAGACGATTTGTGTAGAATTGATTACGTAAAGGGCAATAACATTTTTCGCGTTGAGTTAGAAACCTGATTTTTTATTAAGCATATAGAGCTGTAGACTTCTGTCCATCCATCCATCAGCCTGTTTCGTCCACTGCTGGACATAGGCCTTTCCAGGATTTCGCCACTCTTGGCGGTCCTCCTGGAAGAAATTCCCATACTCACACACGCTGGGCAGGCGGGTTGGTGAGCGCGGTGCCGAAACCCTTGCACCAGTGACGCCACTGCCCGTCACCAGTCTGATTTATATAAGGCCCGGCAATTGGGGATGGATATACCGCCATCCATCGGTCCCAGGCAATGGTGGGCCGCCTGGTTTTGCCTGAGAGCTGTTCTCTTACTCTCCCCCGAATAACTTCGGGAGGATTTGCGAGTAAAATGGTAGTACCTCCACAGTCGAGCCCGGCATTAGCTCTACCACCTTCAGACTTCTGTTGGAGGTATTAATTTCAATTTTAAATTTCTTACGGGGCCCGAGAAAAAGAGTCTTGCTTGACAGATGGACAGACAGATAAACAGATGGACAACAAGTTGATTGTATATGGGTTCCGTTTCTTCTGAGGTACGGAACCCTAACAAACCGGTCAAGTACGAGTGTTATAAATAATATTAGGAGTACGGGCTCACCGTGTTTGTTTTTAGGGTTCTATACCCGAAGGGTTCCAAACGCCTCCGCTGTCTGTCTGTCTGTCACAGGGGTCTACAGTTTCAAGCGTAATGGGTAGAAAATTAAAATTTTTACAGATTACGTATATTCCATAATAAGAAAAACAAACATAAATTGTGGATTTTGAACCGAGATCGAAACGTTCCCCCTTAAGATGGTCGAACCAAATCTCGGTGCAAAATGCACATCATAACATTTTTTTCCTTACTTTTGAATTAAAAGTATGCAAAAATTGCGTTTTAAAGCAATTGGCGGAAGCTGATTACTAATAATAGGGTTTTCGCATTAAAATTATGTTATTTTATGTCTTATATTTTGATTACATTCGATTACAACGATAAAAACGCCGTTAAGTTTGTTAACCGAATGCAATCAAAATGTAAATCATAAAATGATAAAATTTAAATGTGAAAACTTAATTAGTACTAATAATTTTCCGCAAATTGCTTTTAAACGAAATTTTGCATACTTTTTATTCAAAAGTACGGAAAACAATATTATGATGTGCACTTTGCACCGAGATTTGGTTGGACAGCATTAAGATCATATGTCACCTGTTTCAGTGCCTCGTCTCGCTCCCTCGCGTGCATGTACTCTCGCCGTCTCTCTTCCTCACTGTCCTCCTCCTCTTCGCTCGTGTACTCCTCCTCTGAGGAGGAGTCCTGCGTGTAGGCGCCGGGCGGCGGGGGGGTGAAGCACTTGAGAGGCTTCGGGCCTGGGGAGGGGGTTACGTACTCATATATAGTCACATGTAAATTCATACAAGTATGTAGTTATGTAGACGCATGTAGAGCCACATTTAAAGTTATATTCATAGGCGCATTTTAGACTATAAAGAGTTAGTTTTGCAAGTGGTCGTGCACTTTTCTTTACCACTTTAAAAATACACTTATACTGTTTCACTTCAGTTTTCTATATTACACTACCGGTTTCGCCTTACGGCATCATCAGGTCACAATAACTATAAAACCAACAACTATGTAGACCGTGCATGTAGCAGTTTTTATTGAAGATGGTAAATAACATCCATCCATCCATCCATCAGCCTGTTTCGTCCACTGCTGGACATAGGACTTTCCAGGATTTCGCTACTCTTGGCGGTCCTCCTGGAAGGAATGCTCATACTCACACACGCTGGGCAGGCGGGTTGGTGAGCGCGGTGCCGAAACCCTCGCAGTGACGCCGCTGCCCGTCACCATTGTTCTATATAAGGCCCGGCAATTGGGGATGGATGATGGTGGGCCGCCTGGTTTTAGTAAACTTTAAACTTTCGCGATTTTCACACATTACTAACTTTGTATTGGGGTTTTACTCGCGATAACTAACAACATACATTAACAGATATGTGCTTGACGTTTCGACGCCTCTGTAGGCTGTCGTGGTCACAAGCTAACTGACGAGAGTAGCAGCAAAAATATCCTTGGCGAGGAAGGAAGCACATTATTTTTCTTTTTCCTACCCGCACTTTGTCTTTTGTTAATTAATTGTTTCTTTCGTCACACACGACACACAACACTAACAGTATCGAGGCAAATATTCGAAGATAAATCGCGAGGTTTAAATTTCTGTATGACTGAACTTCATGCCGAAGATGTCATCCCGATTGAAATTTTTTGGGTGTTTTTTAATTTCAATTGCTTCTCGCACAATTCTCGGGTAGTAGTGGCGGTCAGTAGAAAGGGTTTTTAGGTCATGAAGTTCTATCCAGTGGTTTGAACCAGCCGTTAGCAGGTGTTCTGCAATCGCTGATTTATTTATTTGCCTATTTTTTACAGCTGTAATGTGTTCCTGGACCCTCTCGGCTATGGTTCGCTTGGTTTGGCCAATATATACACTTCCACAGCTGCACTGTATTTTACAGACACCAGGAGTCATGTATGGTATAGCATCCTTTGGTGAGCGAATATGATGCGCTACTTTAGAAAACGGCGTATATACAGTCTTGATGGAGTATTTACCTAGTGCTGTTCCGATTTTGTCCGTTATTCCTTTCACATATGGCATAAACGCTTTCTATCGGCTGACCTCAGGATGCTTTTCCTTCCTTAGTTTTCGTCATGTCAATGTCTCGCCAAGGACCTTTTTGCTGCTACTCTCGTCAGTTAGCTTGTGACCACGACAGCCTACAGAGGCTTCGAAACGTCAAGCACATATCTATTAAGGTATGTTGTTAGTTACCGCCTGGTTTTGCCTGAGAGCTGTCCTCTTACTGTCCCCCGAATGACTTCGGGAGGATTTGCGAGTAAGATGGTGGTACCTCCACAGTCGATCCCGGCACCAGCTCTACCACCTATTGTAATATGTAAATAACATATTCCCATATAACTCCCGAAAGTGAAACAGTATAAGTGTATTTTTAAGAAGTTGATGATGGTTCACCAAGAGCCGACAATCGCAAGTATTATTCACACTTTTCTTTAGTTTGCCGATTCCTTCCCAGAGTTTGATTCCTACAAGCGACATTAGCGATTAGTGCAATATGATGATGATGATGTTGATGATGATGATAATGATGATGTCCTCCTCGACGTATCGACAGCGACCCTTATTGCTTCCTGGCATAAGCTCTGATGTGGCTGGAAAATCCAGTTTGCTTCCGGAAACCCAGTGCAATATAGGTAATATACAGTACGCTCTTTTTTTATTCAACGCTATCTATTCTCGGCTTAGACCGTTTAACACGGGACCTGGCAAAGCGCGACTCTTAGTACTGAAATTATTCTGCCGTTTTCCACGGGAGGGGAGGTAAACACGCACAGCACACATTTACTCATTCACGCACACTCCTGCGAAAAATTTATATATCACACTAAATCAAAAGCTGCAACACAAACACAAAACGCGCACACAAGCAAACTTACATGAACAAATTGTTCATGTACTTCGGCAGAGGGGGATAAGTGCGCTTGCCTAGTCCCGTGTTATATGGTCTAAGATTCTCGGTTAGGGAAATTATTAAAAAAAAATCTAATAATGCAGTTTGGAAATTATGTTGTTATGAAAACATCGTAATCGATCCCGAGACTCCTTTTTGCACTTTTCTCTATTCACTGTAGTTTCGGATTTGGCCACCCACGCCTACTTGAAAAACTAATCCTGTATAGTACTGGAGTGAAAACGTATATACCACCAAAACAAAACTTGTAAAAAAAAACAAGTCTCGCAACTTAGTTCTTCTACCGTAAAAGTTGTGAGATCCATGTAAATCCAAGTCGGTTAATTTATTTAGTCCCGTCTTAAGTTCTTACGTAATTAGCTAACCTAACAACATCTTATAGTGACCATATCAATATTAAAAATCTTTTATGTTTTAAATAAATAGATTGACTCGGCCATCGCACTAAATAATCTAATTTAATGTAATTTGTATTACTCGTGAGATACATTGTGTTTTCATGCGATGGCCGAGTCAATCTTTTTATTTAAAACACAAAAGATTTTTAATATTGATATGGTCACGATAATATGTTGTTAGGTTAGCTAATTATGTTATAACTTAAGACAGAAGGTCCCTTAAGTAGGGACTGAATAAATTAACCGACTTGGATTACATGGATCTCACAATTTTTTACGATAGAAGAACTAAGTTGCGAGACTAATAGTCGGCGCGCTGGGTATAGACCTCCACTGACCTTGGTTCTCCTCCCCCCTGTGACTTTTCTCCTCCATCTGTCTAAACACGTTGATCATCCGGGAGGCGGTGTGTCGTTGTTGAGCCAGGTTCGTGTCGGCGCGCTGGGTATAGACCTCGACTGACCTTGGTTCTCCTCCCCCCTGTGACTCTTCTCCTCCATCTGTCTGAACACGTTGATCATACGGGAGGCGGTGTGTCGTTGTTGAGCCAGGTTCTTGTCGGCGCGCTGGGTATAGACCTCGACTGACCTTGGTTTTCCTCCCCCCTGTGACTCTTCTCCTCCATCTGTCTGAACACGTTGATCATCCGGGAGGCGGTGTGTCGTTGTTGAGCCAGGTTCTTGTTGGCGCGCTGGGTATAGACCTCGACTGACCTTGGTTCTCCTCCCCCCTGTGACTCTTCTCCTCCATCTGTCTGAACACGTTGATCATCCGGGAGGCGGTGTGTCGTTGTTGAGCCAGGTTCGTGTCGGCGCGCTGGGTATAGACCTCCACTGACCTTGGTTCTCCTCCCCCCTGTGACTCTTCTCCTCCATCTGTCTGAACACGTTGATCATCCGGGAGGCGGTGTGTCGTTGTTGAGCCAGGTTCGTGTCGGCGCGCTGGGTATAGACCTCGACTGACCTTGGTTCTCCTCCCCCCTGTGACTCTTCTCCTCCATCTGTCTGAACACGTTGATCATCCGGGAGGCGGTGTGTCGTTGTTGAGCCAGGTTCGTGTTGGCGCGCTGGGTATAGACCTCGACTGACCTTGGTTCTCCTCCCCCCTGTGACTCTTCTCCTCCATCTGTCTGAACACGTTGATCATCCGGGAGGCGGTGTGTCGTTGTTGAGCCAGGTTCGTGTCGGCCACGGGGTCCTCGCCGCGCACGACGGAAGGGTCGTGATACACCTCCGGGGACGGGGACTTGGCGCGCTGGGGACATTTACAACACATCGTCACGGCATGAATCCCTGGGGTGTCAGACATCTTTTCGAAGTATGTACTATGAAATGGAAATCATACTATCAAAGAAATTCCGAAGGCCCACGTACCACAGAGTAAGTGAGATAAATGGGTCAGCGGCAATTTCTTTGATTACCATTCGTCCGACATTTTTAAATTATTCGGAATTAGACTTTAGCAGTTCAAACATATAATATAGAAAAGCGCATGGGTAAATTCGCAGGTTGTGTTGAGAACTGGATAGAGCTATCATAAGTTCTCGTTTATTAAAAAACGGTTAAGTGCTAGTAGGCCTCGCGCTTTGAGGGTTCCGTACATTCAAATAATTTGTGTTATTTTGCTCAAGTACGGTGTCATGAGAATATTGATTGATACTACTGTTCGTTTATTTTCTAACTGATTTGTGTTTTTCAAATCGTTTGTTTTTATGTAGACTAATATATTTATATTGTTTTTTTATTATTATTTTGACATTTCTTTTTACATTGACATGAACATTTTATAACTTAGCATTTATTACTTAGTTGATAATCTGACTATAAAAAAGTGATAAACTATATGAGACAGGTGGATGATGTTTTGCTTAGTATTTTAACTTACTACCTCATTAGACAGGTAGACTAAGATGTATATATATTTTTCCTCATGACACAATTTCCTTCTGTCTTTTATATTTTTATCCTTTTTTAATATATTGTTTAGTATTAATTTATATAAGTTAAAAAAAACTGTAATAGTATTCATTGAATTATATAGGTATATATATACAATATTTAAATTTTTTAATTATGTTAGTATATAGGTATATTTGGCTAGGCATTATACTTATTTAGGGTTTATTCAGTTTATTTATCAACTTATATATTAATTGCATTGTGTAGTTATAATAATATTCTTATTTCAATAAGTCTTTTTATTTTATGCATGTGTATAATTTTAGTAACCCAACTTAAATATAGCTTTTTTATATATTTCCCGTATCATATTTGTTTCTTCATAAAATATTATTTTTATACAGATTGGATTTGATATGTAAAACGTATACTTTATGTATCTATTTTACAAATAAACAATTTGAATCTTTGAATCTTGAATCTTACTTAAGATAGATGAAAATTAAGTCGAACAACGCTTACAGAACGTCTGCCTACCTATGAATATACATGAAAATTACATACATAAACTTAAATCTACATATAACTACTTTCCGTTTCTTGTCCCATTACATTACTATCTAAACCTTGTCTAGTGAGGCCTATGGTAAGCTCGAGACGTTGTGTAACAGTGTGTCTGTTGGTCAATGTTGTCTGTTTAGTCAGACTCCGTAGTGGGCACCAAGCGACCACATGTAAGACGATTCCCAAGTTCTCAGTTCAATCTCAGTCATTTATCGAGTAAATTACATTGTCAAGCCTATATGTTGACCAAGGTAACAACGATGATAATAAAAAAAACCGCATCCAAATCCGTTAAGTGGTTCTCGTCTTAAAACGGAACACAGTCGAAAATTCTAAAATTTTTAGTTTTGGCCTCAGCATCAATTACTTATTTCATTTAAAATTTCACAAAAAAATGTATGTACAGACACGACATTTTTACTACTTTATTATTAGTATAGATGGGAATACGTCCAAAGTCCAGTTCTCAGTTATGTGTTCGTAATAAGGTAAATAGAGATAACCCTACATATATATATATATAGGTATACAACGAGATCACATATAAAACAACAAAATAACGCCTCAAAATTTATAAAACATATCTTTACATAAATTACACCCATATTTCTCCAGGGGCCAGACTGTTGTCTGGAGAGGATCGTGCCCCCTGGCCCCTGCTAGTTACGGCTATGTACGGACCTGTACTTGTCGCGGCGGCGTCATGCGGAACTGTTTGCGCGGCGTGTCCTCTTTGTACGTCTCGAAGAACTTGAACCTGCAAACATTCATACACATGATAGAACAATGGCTTCTTTATATTCTGTATGTACAGAAATACGCATCTTTATGAAATTAATAGAAAGTTTAAGCTGACTTAAGGGGGTAACTTTTTACCTCGGTACAAAATGAATATCATAATATTGTTTTCCTTACTATTGAATAAAAAGTACGCAATAAATACGTTTTTATGCAATTTGCGGAAACAGTTGATTAAAAATAAAGTCATCACAAAAAAAGGGAGTTACATATTTTATATATTATTACATTTTGTTTGCATTATATTTACAAACTTTAAAGCGTGGTTACAGTTGTAATGTAATGCAGTCAAATTTAACGCATAAAATGGAATAATTTTCATGTGATCACCTAACACTAACTAGCAGTTTGTGCGAATTGTTATAAAACGCATTTATTGCATACTTTTTATTCAAAAAGAATAAAAACAATATCATGATGTACATATTGCACTGGGATCCTCTGTTAAATATTTCAAGTTTTACGAAAGGGATTAAAAACTTGAAGAAAAAGGATTATCCGAATTGTGAAATAAACTAACAGCTGCCTATTAGTCTAAGAGTCCACGACACTAAACCTAGTCCGGTAAGATTCCCAGATGATATATATATATTTAGTCACGTCATTAATGGGGGAACACGAAATGGCGATGCTGCAGTGCAAAAAACATGGAGGCGCTATTTAAAAAAAATGTTAATTAAAAAATCCGATTTCTTGTTTGTATTTCTCCCAAGTTTTGTTTATTCCTCGAAACAGGGGAGGGGTAGGAGTATACGATAATGCAGTGCTGCAAGCCCCCCTGATTGGCCTAATCAGTGGCAGCAGCGTGATCTAGTATGATCGATCTCCCCAAAAAATCAAAACTCATCCGAAAGATCATCAATTTCTGTGTAAGAAAAACCACTGCCGCATATTCCAAACAGTGGAGAAAGTGGTTGATGCAGCGATTGAAAGTCGCCCTCCGCGCAGCTGGATTCGGCGTTACAATTCAGTTTTGTCAGCAATCGCCCGGTTCCTTTCGATTTGTACTGATTGAATACGCGTGCCACGGTCTCGTACTCGGGGGCTTGCAACACTGCATTATCGTATACTCCTACCCCTCCCCTGTTTCGAGGAATAAACTAAAGTTGGGAGAAATACATACAAGAAATCGTTTTTTTTTATTAACACTTTTTTTTTAATAGCTCTTGACGTGAATAAATAGACGTGACTAATTATATATATATCATCTGGGCTGGGAGTCTTATCGGACTAGGTTTAGTGTCATGGGCTCTCCTACTATATGAGCAAAAAATTTCTAACAAATTCATGAGTCCATAATTCCTGTAAATCAAAAGCTACTTCCATTATTTGTTTTTTGTTTGAAAGGTTATTTTCCCCGTATTAAATTTTGTTTTTATTTTAAGTCTGATTACTAAAATTAAGTCTTCAAAGACAGTTTGTCTTAAGTGTCATCCGTTTAAACAGGTAACACTTTTCAAACATTTTATTCTAGATTCTGTTAGCTTAATTCTGTCTCATTTATACACATTTTTTTTATAAAATTTGGGTTTGTCAGTTTTCTTCAAATTCTTATGGACATACAAAACGGCAATTTAAAAGGTAGACTTATTATTACAAGTTTTACAAAACATTGGATCTGTTCCGTTTCGGGTCGCATCAATAAGTTTTAAGAGTGTTCCGTTTTGCACATCAACTGCTGCTTCGACGTTTTAGGCTGATTCTATATGTAAATTGAAAACTGCATCATATTATGTTGTAAATTAAACGCGCCGCAATTTTGCTGAATACATGCAAAATTTAGCCGTTTTAAATAATGAAAAAGTAGGTACAAAATTTGGTATCGTATTTAACCTGGGTAGATGTTTCTTATAGATTTTTCCAAGGTATGATGCGCTCTTATAGTATGTCGAGATTTTTAAGCAAAGGATATAGCTATTAAAATTATATAACCTTGTATTTTTTGCAAATTTAGATTTCGGTAAGCGAGAGATCTCAAGTTCGAATCCCGATTCAGATCTCCTCACATGCAGATATACTTTTCTTCTACATTTTACTTTTTACTGTTCAGATAGACGGAGTACTTGAGCATAGAATTAACAAAGTATAAGAAATTAAAAGTTTTTGTCAAAAATGTTCCCATATTCGCATTATGTAATTTTTTACATCGAATGCAGTTGATGCTCGAAACGGAACACAACCTAAGACTCACCTATCCGAGATGTCTGCGGTCTCGATGTGAACATCTTCCATTTTGTCGGCCGCGCGCACCACGTCTTTCGGGACGAATTGCTGGAACAGGCAAACATTACATAGTCTCGAAAACTCTTCGATAATATCACTTATCAAAAGTCCGTTAAATATACCAGTGTTGTCAATGCAGAAGTTGTCAGCAAGAAACGATTGATGTATTGGGGTCCTTCTGAAAATCTTAATAAGTTCATTCGGCTGTTCTAAAAAGACCATACGGGCCAGAAGTTTTTTAAGCAGAAGTATCATAAAGTTCGTCCAAATTTAAGCAGTTACTATAGATTTAAACTGAACGCCGGAATTTATGTGCATAGTATTTGTATACCACTTGCTAACGGTGAGGAAGAACACTGTAAGTTAACCATTTGTGCCCGAAGTAAAGCAATTACGCTTACCACCTTTCACGTTGAACGTTAACTGTTGTCCACACCCGAGAAAACTTCTGACACCCCTCGGGGACATTATGTCGTGCTGATATGTCTGTTTAGTCCTGGGTACCTACCATAGTAGACCATATCGAGCTTTGATAGCTCGATATACACTGTCTGTCCCTCTCTAAGTAGATCAACAGAGTGAGAAAGAGCACTGTATCAAGCGCTATCGAGCTCGATGTGGTTTGCTATGCTAGACTAGCTGATCATACTCACAAGCTCCTTCCTCTTGGGCGCCTCTTGCGGGGGGGAGAGCGGGCCGCAGTTCTTGGAGTTGGCGTCTAGCTCGAGGAAGATCGAGCGGGACTTCTTGCCGATACCTGCCGATTTGTGGTCAAATTAGTTAATGGTATCATGACAATTATAATACTTAGTGGTCAAATTAGTTAATGGTATCATGACAATTACATAGGAAGTTGATTGCTGAAATTGTCGGCACTTGGTGGAATTTATCAGACATTGTTGTGATGAAAAACACTTGTACTTTTCCACAAATAATATTTAATATTACACTACCCGACCAGTTTCGCTATGTGGACATCGGTGTTTTTAAATTAAAGTAAATGCTGACATGTCAGCGAGGTCAGCGCTGAGGTTACCTTCATTGAAGAGCGCTCTATCGTTATTCTCTCTGTTATGTGTCGGCTGATACCATCGTTTAAGACCTCCCCCGCTAGAACCTTTTTGTTGGTGCTGACAAGTCAGCAAGGTCAGTGCTGACATGTGAGCGAGGTCAGCGCTGATGTTACCTTCATTGAAGAGCGCTCTATCGTCGATCTCTCTGTTCTTGGGCGGCTGATTCTCGTCGTTGTAGACCTCTCCGGTCTCGAACCTCTGCTTGATTGCGCGAGACTTGTCCGAGTCCAGTTCAAGGTCCTTAGCAATCTTTTCTGCTGACGTTACTCCTGGAAGCGGTCGACAACCATGTTAGGAAGACAAATTAGAGATAGTGAGAAAAATGTTTAATACATCGTTACAACATGAATCCCTGAAGTGCGTCTTAACGCTAGACTAATCGAATGGGCGGAGTTAGGCATGTATTTATACCGGGTGTAAATAGACTGCTAACATTAAATGAAACCACATATTCTACCGATCATACTTAACCACTCTTCCCAAGAATCATACCCGCGGACACCCTTAGTTTGGGAAATAACTGAGTTCCAAACAAAAATGCGTGAACCCTAACGCACCGACATACGGGCGAGTTTCGAGAGAGCGTCGTTCGTGAAACAACTGTTCCGGTGCAGCGTTCTAAAATAGACCTTCCTCCTACGAGATGACAAAGTCTTTGAGTTACAGTTAAATATCTTTTTCTCTGAAGATTTTCGCGGTTTTTTTTTTCGAATAGTTGTTCAGTATGATCAGTAGAGTATTTGGTTTTATTTAATGGTCGCACTCTATTTACACCCTGTATATCTCAGCGTGAGATAGTAAAGTCCTATAGTATAATAATTTCACCAGGCTAGGTGAGTTTATAAACAATACCTACCGTATGATTATAATCTCACTAGTGAAATTATGAATTATCGGATCTTTGCAATCTCACAGTGACATATACATAATAATAAATACAGCAGTTTTTCAGTTTGGATGGACAATAAACGGGATAAATTTAGCCTGAGAGGTGACTAGGTACTTAATGTTGTACCATTAAGTCAATGCCAAGCGGCACCATTTTAAATAATAATAATAAAAAATATTTGACTTACCCTGTTCGCTTTGCATAACAGATTGCTCGTACATTTCCTTTATTTTCGCTTGTTTGCCCTGCAAAATAAAACACATTATTTTATTAGAAAGTTAAATTATGCTGTCGCTATAAGGCAGATAAGTTAAAACTGGAGTTATAAGGCCAACGATTAGGCTGGCGCTTTAACGCACATACGTTTAGATTGACGCCACAAGGCACACAAGTTTAAACTGGCGCCATAAGGCACACAAGATTAGACTGGCGCCATAAGGCACACAAGATTAAACTAGCGCCATAAGGTACACAAGTTTAGACAGGCGCCATAAGGCACAGAAGTTAAGACTGGCGCCACGAGCTCTCACCATGAACAGGCGGCTGCGGATGTTCTGTATCTCTTGCTTGCGCGTGCGGTGCCGCTCGGCGGTCTCGTCCTGTCCGGCCTCGAACCTGCCGACGATCTCGCTCATGTTGCAGAACGAGACCGGCTGCTCCTTGTGCTGCGTGTGCTTGTACGACTTGCGTAGCACAGAGTCCTCGTCGTCGGCTGGAAATTAAATAAATACTTTATTTCTGCTTCTTCTTCTTATCGTGTGGGCTGCAAGGCCTATCGACCCAGCAAGCCCTGGTGTCAGAGTTCATAACTCTGACGTGGTTTATGTAACGACCACTCTACTAGAAAGTGGCCGGGCCCAACAACGACTTAACGTGCCTTCCGAAGCACGGAATCATCTTACTTATCGGACAATCAGGTGATTCAAGCCTGCAATGTCCTAACCAAACTGAGAACAATCCACAAAGTGACTTTCCAGTTTGTGTGTTCCCCGTGGGAATTGAACCCACAACCTCCGGGTTGAGAGCCCAAGGCTCTCACCACTAGACCACGGAGGTAGTTATAACTGCAATATAGGTACATAAATAGGTACACTTATCGCAAGAGGAAATGCAATATATTAAAATATATTAGGTTTTGGGTTTGCTTATATTTAATAAGTAAATACACATACATGAACTAAAATAAAGGTATACAATTATGTATATACGATATGATAATAATAATAGCTACCCATATATACTAAATACTAATACGTTACATATACAGGGTGTAAATAGAGTGCGACCATTAAATAAAACCACATACTCTACAGATCATACTGAACAACTATTCGAAAAAAAAAAACAAGAAAAACTTCAGAGAAAAAGATATTCAACTGTAACCCAAAGACTTTATCTCGTAGGAAGAAGTTCTATTTTAGAACGCTGCACCGGAACAGCGGTTTCACGAACGACGCTCTCTCTAAACTCGCCCGTATCTCGGTGCGTTAGGGTTTACGCATTTTTGTTTGGAACTCAATTATTTACCAAACTAAGGGTGTCCGCGGGAATGATTCTTGGGAAAAGTGGTTAAGTAGGGTCGGTAGAATATGTGGTTTCATTTAATGTTAGCAGTCTATTTACACCCGGTATAAATACATGCCCAACTCCTCTCATTCGATTAGTCTAGCTAAGAAAAATGGGCAAGAAACTTAGCAAGATTATGGAATTTGTAATAATCCTTCACTAAGGCCTTGAAATTGCGTTTTATGTAACGTTGTTATACGCTCAAATAAAAAAATCTCTCCGTACCAACTTTCTAATGTAAATTTTGTATGGGCTAGTGTTTATTTTCTTTTGGGCGAGTATAAGATAAGATAAGTTAAGATATCATTTATTCGCTGCCAAAAAACATGCACTTAAAAATAAAAACGAAATATAAAAAAAAGTAAATTAAAAGATAACACACACAGCTTAAATAAAACAACTTCAAAAATGGTTTTTAGTTGAAGCAGCGAAAAGGTCCGACTCAGCATAAGCATTGAGTCTTTTTAGAAGACATTTACCCGCCCCATAGCGAAAAAAAAATTGTGGTGCTTCTAAAAAGATAGCAAATAATATTGGAGCGGAATAAAGAATAAACTAAGTAAAAAATATAAATATTGTTTATTGCCATGCTCTCCATGGATTTATAAGAGCACTACTTTTTTTAACCTAAAGAAGCTTATTTTAATAGCCAGGCATTTGATTAAATGAGGCAGAAGAGAGGCGGTAGCTTAGGTTAGAGTAGTGGCGTGACCGCCATACGTAAACTTCGTGGCAATTTTTTTATCACCAACATTTAAACAAAAAGCCTAGTAATTTAATTAAGTCACTGAATTTAACCAGATGCCTGCGACAAATACACAAGAATCAGCTGCGATATGAAGAAATATTGTATATCCTTTTGTGATTCCGTTATAAATCTCAAGAATCGATACTTAAAGCCAATGGTAAAATAGTTACAGGAAAATGAGAGTTAAAAGTCGATGAAATCTCAGTTGGTAGAGCAATCACCCGGTTAGCGAGAGGTCCCGGGCTCGAATCCCGGTTCAGAGCTCCTCACCTCTACATTTATTTAATGAAATGAAATGAATACTTTATTTTTGACATGTAGGTACATAAATACACTTATCGCACGTTAGAATATATTAAATAAGTAAAATGGTTAAATTTAAAAGAAGAAAATACAATATATTATATTAGGATTTGGGTACGTATATATACTTAATAAGTTAATACACGTACATAAACTACATTAAAGGTATATTTAATGTATACAATAATATATATACCTACTATATGATAATGATAGCTAACCATATACTAAATACTAATACGTTACATATATAAATATGTATATGCCCAACTCCACCCATTCGATTAGTCTTGCTAAGAAGAAGGGCAAGAAACTTAGCAAGATGATGTCTTTTTTTGTAAAACAACATTGTTTTAGTAAAGAGATAAAAAGTACAGGACATATTCTTTATCTATTCTTTTATATTCTTCTTTTCTATATTGCAATGCTATAATGTTAATTGATATCTCCTTGCGATGGATAAATCGTCTGCACTTCTAACATGAAGGACCACATCGAGCTCGATAGCGCTTGATACAGTGCTCTGTCTCTCTCTGATGATCTACCTAAAGAGGGACACACAGTGGTGTATCGAGCTGTCATAGCTCATTATTGTCTACCATGCTAAAGGTGCAGGTGTTTAAAATCCATCCATCCATCCATCAGCCCGTGTTCGTCCACTGCGGGGCCTTTCCCAAATTTCGCCACTCATGCCGGTCCTCCGTCCTCCTCATCCAGCCGCCACCCGCAACTTCCTTCAGGTCGTCAGTCCAGCGGGCACGAGGTCGGCCTACTCTACGCTTTGCTATACGTGGTCTCCATTCTATAGCCTTTCGGCCCCAGCGACTATCATGTCGGCGACAAATATAGAAATTTATTTCTATCATATAGTTTCGGTGAAATCTCACCATAAAAACCATTATCGAAATAAATTTCTATATTTTGAACACTTTCCCATTTATCCAACGCAAGGAGATAAAAAAATTAACTCTTATCATAGTTTCGATAAGAGTAATGTGTATTCTTCACTACCCGATGCTGTAACAGGTGACAGTAGGGCAATAATAGTCTCAGACTCATCTTGAATACACGCAGGTTGTGTTGAGAACTGGATAGGTCAGTTGGTAGAGCAATCGCCCTGTAAGCGAGAGGTCCCGGGTTCGAATCCCGGTTCAGAGCTCCTCACGTCCAGATTGACTTTTCTGATTTTCTATACCGGAATTATATAAATTTAAATCTCACCATCTTCCTCGGGTTCGCTGGAGCTGGGCTCGAGAGGCACTCCGTTCAGATACTCGTCCGAGACGCCCACGTCCATGCCCTTTGCTTTAAACCTGTAGACAAGGGACATGTGGAACAATTAAATACATGTGCCGCACATGTTGGGAGAAAGTTGAGACAAAAAACTATGAAAGCGACGGTATGCAGGATGACTTTCAAACAAACCCCGATAATTTTAAAGGTTATTAAGGAACGTTTTTCAATGTAAAAACAATTAAAATGAAAAGTCAAAATATTTAAAAAAGTGTTACTTGGAAATAAAATGTATGGGTAGCCATTCGCATACGGAAAAAGTTGAAAATAGTCCAAAATAGTGGGATCAACAATAAAAATAACTTCGTGCGAACTAATTATCTTATCTCTTCGGGTGACCATGATTTCTTTGGATTTCACGAACTTTATAATAAAACCAGTTTTTTTTCTTCTACAAAATACTAAATTATCGGGGTTAGGTTAATTGTCATCCTCTATAGCCAAAGCGGTAAAACAAAATAACATTTTTTTTTAGAATATCTTCCATACCCGCAAAGGGGGGATGATTTTTTTTTCGTTTGTCCCTTTGTGTTGGGTGTCGTTGAATAAGTCGTTTAAAAATATTGCAGGTGTATAAAAACTTTTTTTTCGATTCAGGGATCCGTTTGCGGAATATTAAGCTTAAAGTGCTAATTATTGTTAGGGTCGTGTCCCCCCTGCCAACTGAATCAGGGATCCGTTTGCGGAATATTAAGCTTAAAGTGCTAATTATTGTTAGGGTCGTGTCCCCCCTGCCAACTGAACGGTACTTTTTGGATACTAATGTAAAAAAATTCACGGCAGTAGTATGTATTATGAAGTTAAAAGGAAAACTATAACTGCTAAGTAGGCTTTACAATTTAACGAGTAATAGTAGACCAACTAAATTTTGCAATTTAGTTTCACACATTTAATAAGTTTTTTGTTATTTTAGGATAGATAACGGTGGAATAAAATATATTATAAACAATAAAATATGCTCAAGATATATTTCGGGCCCTAGCTGGGCCCGGCATCAGTTGAGTAGGGCCCGAAATATATCTTGAGCATATTTTATTGTTTATAATATATTTTATTCCACCGTTATATATCCTAAAATAACAAAAAACTCATGAGCTTTTACAGCACCTATATATTTTTAATTTAATAAGTTTGCAATTTTTTTACGGAGCCTTCAAGCGTACGAGTAAGTCATACTCGCACGCACATGACCTGTTTAAAAAAATCGTTGAATGTAAAGCAGAAATTTGCATTAAGGCAAAGATTTTAAAATTTATAATCAACGAGCTATAAGTCGTAGTTTATTTATAACAGAATCACCTGTTCATTTCACCAAAATAAAATTGATACGCCCTCTCAAAACCAACACTAAAAATATCACTATAAATACACAGTAAAGACCACTTTTTCACCACTTAAGACTGTTTTGTGTTATTGGTGAAAGTTTAACTTTAATTTGAACACAATTTCCGAGATATCCGCCCCACTGCCCCAGGGTGCTACGATGTAAGGAATGAGATACAGACTGCTTCGTGTTACTAAAAAAAGTTATCTTGCAGTGAACCGTATCTGGGAACGACAAACAGCTTGCTGTACATTGCTGGCTTATGAAAGGGAAGCGTGTGCCGTGACCCATAGTGTATTTTTTTGTGGTATGGGTTCATAAACTTATTGAGTTAAGGCCTTACCCCTGGTGCACGATAATCTTACTGAGCGATTTTGAACTTCAGTATGTTGTCAGAAAGTCTACATTAGAACGCTCGCTTCGCGCGCTGCTGCCGGCACGCAAAATCAGTGAATTTTCGAGGTTTTTCTGTATTTTACGAAAAAGTATTTGATGTAGGAGTTTTATCACCTGACATCGGAAAACAAACCATGTTTTCTTGTTATAGCCGTCATTTTAAACATAAAACTCAAGCCGTTTAGACATAAAACGAAATAATAACTTGAAAAGGCATCATTTTCAAAAATAAAATCTATCGAGCGAAATGTGTCCAATTAGGTAACCGACCTGACAACGGAAAGACGAAGGTCTGAAAAAACACGTGGCCAAGTTTTACATTTATCAGATAAGTAGTTGACTCAGCATATTAAAACAAAAACCGTTGAAAGACCCAATACAAGCCCTTAAGTGTGTTGACTTTTCGTGGCATGAGGTACAAAAGCTGTATTTTTAGGGTTCTTTATAGCACAAAAACACAATTAACAAAATATATAAATTAACAATAGTTTGTACAAGGCGAGCTTATTTCTAAAGAAATTTCTTCCAGCCAACCTTTAATTTAATGTGGTGAAAAAGTAGTCAGAATGATGACCCGTACCCGAAGGGTGTCAAATGTGACCCTACTACTTATGCCTCCGCTGTCCGTCTGTCAGGCTACAAGGAAACTTAATTCCTGGCGCGTGGATGACATTGACAGAGGGTGCAGCTGAGAAGCAATGGTTATGTTGTGTTACGATAGCAGCGTTAGCTCCGATTTTGGCCACAACCAATACACGCGCCTAAAGAACCTTCTCGCAATGTAGTTTAATTTAATTATCACCAAAGTGACAGATGACTGAATTTTTATACATAGTTTTTGACAGAAGTCAAAATGACAGTCAATTGTTTGAATTGTGATTATAGTTGTTGTGACTTGTGAAGGATCATTTACAAAGTAATGCATATAAGAAAATTTGAAGGGTGCAGGGAAAGAAAAAGGAATGTCGCATTTTTTCAACTTTGTGTTTTTTTTATGTCAAAACATTGTTTTTCTATTTAAGTCCCGTGTTCAATCACAAGAAACTGAAATACAATAAGGGATGGCAACCAAAAGTACGTTTTTCGATTGGCCTGAGTGTGAAACAACCGGGAAGACGATTTTTCATTGGCCTGAAAGTGAAATTATCGCAAATTTTATTTTCATTTTCTTGTATTTTACAAAGTAATAAATAAGTGAAAATATAAGAAAATATATTTCATATTAAGTACGAATTTATTTAAGTATGTAACTTTTCAATTGTATTTATAGTATCACTAGCTTTTGCCCGCGGCTCCGCCCGCGTGTTATTCGGTTTAACGACATGCTTTTTTTCGGGATAAAAAGTAACCTATGTGTTAAGTTGGGGTATAAGCTATATCCATTCTAAATTTCATCCAACACAAACGCACACCACAAACGATTAGAACCGCGCTAATTAGACACCTGATGAATGAACTAACAAAGCCTTGTCTTATTTCACCACAAACGATTAGTCCCGCGCTAATTAGACACCTGATTTTTCAATGATATTGATCTATCCTACAGGAACCGTGCATTTTTCCGTGATAAAAAGTAGCATATGTGTCAAGTTAGGGTATAAGCTATGTCCATTCTAAATTTCATCCAAATCCGTTCAGCCGTTTCAGCGTGAAAGAGTAACAAACATACACACACACACACACACACACACACACACACACACACACACACTCACGCACAAACTTTCGCATTTATAATATTAGTAGGATAGGATAGGATTAAAAAGATGTACGCACTTTCAAAGGTTTAAATGCGTTTTTCTCGAAATGTACTCAGGACATTCCCTGTTCTTCCCCTGCACCCTTCATTTGCTAATAATAATAACGTTTTGCTAGAAATATTTTTTATGTCGCGTCGTGCCATAAATAATATTTACTTATTACATTTTTTTTCAAAAATAAAGGAATATAAAGAAAATCATAATTTGTGCGTTTGAAAACGAATTCTGGAGCAGCTTAAATAACACTGAAAATCTTCGCCTATTGCAGGTAATGTACGGCAAACATATCCAAACCAACGCTTCCAGTGTAAGATAGATAAACAGGACTCCTTCATAAGAGTTACAAAAATAACCGCCCGGAATCATCGCTTCGGTCCTGTGACGATGTACAGGGGGCAAGTGTAGGCGGACTGTTACTGCTTGATACTTCATTTTATTGGGCTATCTGTTTATTTGCTTTATCTGCTGGAATTTTAGCTTGCGTGGTTTATTAGTCTTGTCCAGATCAAGATTTAAATAAAGCATTATTACATTATTAATCCCCGAGGTTCCAGAGGTGTTTCAAAAGCAAGTCACAGTCCATTCCCGTAAGCCCACGTTTCACCGATGATTATTACATCCCAGCGTTAGTGAGCTAACCAGTCGTACTGGTAGTTGACACTTCCGCCAAATAATCTCTCGCAATATTATTTTTTCATGTGTTTTTGTTGAAATACTATAAATGCAAAACGATGCGTGTGATGCTGTGCATAAGTACGGTACTATTCAACTAATTCAACAATTTAGTTTTGACGAAAAGCGGCTGCAACTAACAGACGGACGAACGTAACGCAGGAGTAAAAGGGATTATTTTTCAAATTTTTGTGCTGAAACCGTATAAAGTATTAAGACTACGAACTCCTTATATAGTATTTAAGAATCTTTTTATTGCATTTTGTAACAAGTTTCTCGAAATAAAAACGCTTAAGTACACTTGTTACATCTTTGACACGGTGGTGGGTTTCAGGGCGACATGGTTTTAGTTTTTTGCACAATTTTCTGTTATACCTATTCCTAATCAGCCTAGCCTGTGACGTCATTTAGTGGTCAAATGAAAGTGAAAGTAGTTAAATACAAATAGGGTGCTGAATCTGAACTCAGATTCTTTCTATCAGCTTTCTACAATAATACTTCTGAAGAGATATTGCGCTTATTTATTAACATGTATTTATTTATTAATATTATAAGAAGCGGCGGTAGAACGCTGGCCTCTCAATCTTGAGACCCAGGTTCGGTCCCCGATCGGGCATGCACTAATGAGTTTTTCGGAATTTATGTGCATAGTATTTGTGTTCTTACCTAATACTTACCACTTGCTGAACGGTAAAGGAAAACATCGTCATCATGCCCTAAAAGCGTGTATTTGTGTCCGAAGTACGGTAATAGGGCTCACCGACATTACGTTGGGAAACGCGGGTGTGGAATGTGACTTGCATTTCACAGTTCACACTCGGAACACCTCTGACACCACCCCGGGGATTCATGTCGTGACGATGTTTTTTTTTTGCTATTTATATATTTTTCATTACAAATCTCTTATCAATATTTACCAAGGTGAAAATAACGCAAATTGTGATTAAGCCTAATTTTTACAATAAAAAATATTTTAAACAGCTTGTTCTGTACTATTTACTACTTTACTATGAAAAATCGAGTGTGATTGTTTTGCTACGCTTGGTCTCATTAATCTACTTATCATACTATTAGAAAAACTATTTAAGATAAGTTTTCTTGAAAATTAAACTAATTAGGTAAGTAAAGTGATAAGTAAACTAAGATATTAGATTTTTAGACCGTATTTTTCTATTTAAAGCTTTAAAAAGTATGAGATCGTGTATATTTTAACAAAAATACAATAACTACTTTCACTTTCATTTGACCACTAAATGACGTCACAGGCTAGGCTGATTAGGAATAGGTCCATTGCAAAAAAATATATAAAACATATTGTCTCTGCCTTATGAAGACAACAAATTAGACGGTTGACAATCTATTCAGGGTTGCCGGTACGGCTACGTTTACCGAATTTCGGGTAATTTTTGGTATATTTGTGAAAAACGTGTACAAAAAATGCCTTTAGTTTTTTCCGAAAGTAAGTGGAAAATTTTAATATTAATTAATTGTAATATGAACAACAAATCAATTGCGATTGGTCATCAAATGCAATTCACAGTCTAAACTCGTGCACCCACGTTTCACCGACGAGTATCTCTACCGGCATGATGGGTAATCAAAAAGACGCAGACCAGATACAACATTCCCATACGGAATCTGAACCCGCGCCCTCTGGATTAGTGATCGAGTAGGTACCTTATCGTAGCTTGAAGTCATTATGAACGAGTTATGAACTCCCGTTATTTAAAGTATATAGAGATGTGATTAAAACGCTAACAGAAGTTATTGTATGTAACATTTTAACAGTTTATTTTTAAATTCCTTTTTTTGTTCGAATGCTGGTAACATTAAGTCTGTTTATTTATTTATTTTATTTATTTATTTGATAGGAGAAAAAACAGAAATAGATACATGTTTGACAATAACAATGGTGATAACATTAGTTTAAGTATATCTATTCCCTTAACATTCTCACAAATTACATAAAGAGATAAAAATGAAGCAGATGAAGAAGGTAATAGATAAATGGTTTATGACAATATTGGCTATAAACCCAAAGCCAAAAATACAGACTAAGCAAAATACCTACAGCATGCACATGCAAACTTAAAATAAAAAATCATTAAAACTAAAAAAATAATAAAGAAAAAGATACATTTTATATTTACCTAAGAATAAGACATATATTTCTGCTTTACCCTATTTCTTTTGTTTTATTTCCTTTTTTTTTTCTTTTCTATGAAAAGCGTTCATTTACTTTATTTTTGTATCTGTTACGAGTGCAGTTAAAGAAATCTATATTTAAAAACACTGTTACAAAGAAGATAATATAATAAAATCAGGGTAATGATCTTCAAAACAAAACAGACGCTGCTCAGGCTTGATACTCCACATTACTACTTCCTTGTAACACTTCCTTTTTAGTTCTCATGAATACAAACAATTTTTGTTGGCAAATTTAGTGAAATTTTTACTATATGGTAAAAAGTATCTAATACGATGTTTTTACTTGGGTTGATTCATAAATAGTGTTAATCTTAATCTTCTTAATAATCCTCATCGTATCCTTCTCGTTCAGATTTATTTGATACCTGCATAAATATCGAATCAAAATAATGTTTTTTTTTCACACATTAGTTCCGCCAAAGTCGAGTTTTGAGCGAAAAGACTCATTAGCTGTTGTTGTTAGTGCAATCAAACTCCAAACGTCAAACCAGTAGATAAAGATTTATGTTTTTTTCAATGTTTTTAATCGTCAGGTATAAGGCAAAGGAATCAATCTCTTCATTCTCTGTGAATAGAGAGGTTGATTTAGCTTACTTCATGACGACGTCATCACAACAAAACTTTGGAAAATTAAAAAAAATTAACTACTGCTTGAAATAAAGATATATGTACACATATTTTGCTTATTTTAGCGAGATATTCATTAAAATTTTTCTAAGCGTGCAGCCACACCAAAAGTAGTAAAAATACGCTATTTTTCCAAAATTCAATCTGTCTTAGAAAAATGTTACGAGTTGATACACAAAGTTCAGATTCAAATTCAACACACTAATTTCTACAAGAATATCAAATAAAAAACCGGCCAAATGCGTGTCGGGCCACGCGCAGTGTAGGGTTCCGTAGTTGCCCAGTACATTTTATAAGTTGGTCTACTTATACAGATAGCGCCAAACTTCTAGTCCCATACATTTAGAACGTCCCATAAATTGTCGTGTTTAGAGGGGACTAAAATTTTGGCGCGACCTGTACTCGTAAACCTGTAAAGCCTACTTAGCTGTGATAGTTTTCCCTTTAACTTCATTATATACCTATATACTACTTCTGTGAATTTTCCCACATATCCATAAACAACCGTTTAGCCGGCAGGGGGGGACACTTGACTCTAACAAAAATTAGCACTATTTCGCCAATGGATACCTAAATCTAAAAATGGTTTTCACACACCCATAATGTTTTTAAACGACCTATCCAACGATACCTCACACTATGGGATAGACGAGAAAAAAAAATCATCCCCAATTCGGTTTTTTTTTAAACATCGATTTTCTATTTTTGTCTGCTGTTTGGAATAAATAGATCAATTTAGGAATAATTTAAATATTACAGTGTTTCGTCCTTTTATACCGATTTTATAAGCATTTTAGTTTTTACAGGAAATTACGTCATCATATTAGGTTTAATGTCAGATTCTTGCCAAACTTTAGGATGCGTTCAAGAAATGTTTTTTTCCGTATGTAAATGTGCTGTGATGACGTCACTGAGGTCAAATGAAAGACATCGCTTTTTTTTCAATTAATAAAGGATACGCACGCTTATTTTAAAATCTGTAAATTAGAAACAGTTAAGGAAAGCTATTCCTCGAAACGGTTTTCGAATCGTAAATATTTATGAAAAAAAGAACAGGCCAATATGCGAGAAAAGCTTAAAAATTTTCAAGGGCTCAGTTTTATTCCTGAGGTATGGAACCCTAAAAACTTATTTTTGTTGATCTATCTACACTTAATCGACTGCAAATGGAATATCGACCCAATAGTACGAACTACGAAGTACTACTGTTTCGTGTACTACTGTTTCGTGTACTACTATTTGTTCCGTGCTATTATAAATTAATATTAAAAACGCGAATTTGATTGTTTGTAATTTTGTTACATTACGCGTTAATAAAAAATTCCTGAAATCCTTTCACACAAGTTGGAATCCGAACTTATTTTATAAGAGTCATACTATATATAACAAAATCCTAAGGGACAATAAGGATCACGCTTTTTATTTGTTTTAGGGTTCCGTATCCGAAGGGTGCCAAACGGGACCCTATTACTAAGCCTCCGCTGTCTGTCCATCCATCCGTCTGTCACAGGAGTCTACAGCTACAACCGTAAGAGATAGAAAGCTGAAATTTTCACACAATACGTGTTACTATGGCCTCTACCACGACAAATAATAACACTGAAAAAAAATTGAAACCCAAGGGTGTCTCCATTAATACCGGGTGTAAATAGACTGCTACCATTAAATGAAACCACATATTCTACCGACTCTACTGAACCACTTTTCCCAAGTTTTCCTTAGTTTGGGAAATAATTGAGTTCCAAACAAAAATACGTGAACGCTAACGCACCGACTACGGGCGAGTTTAGAGAGAGCGTCGTTCGTAAAACAGCTGTTCGGTGCAGCGTTCTAAAATAGATATCTTTATAAGCAAGTGTGTTGAAAAATGATTTCTTAAATAATGCCTTATTTCCATATCCCAAAAATTTCTTCGACAGGGGTTTGTGGAATCTTTGAAATAGCAAAAAGTGGTCCGTGGCTACAAAAAATTCAAGAACCACTGCTCTAAACCAAAACAACAAATAATGATAATAATTTTTATATATTTATCTATACAATACGGGTATGGAACTCTTTGTGTTCGAGTCCAACTCGCACTTGGTCAAATTATTTCCACACAGTACACTAACTTGGCCAACTTGGAGAGTAGCGCGGTGCTCTTCTCCCGCGGCGCCTTGGGTTCCGCCGGCAAGGGTTCCTCACTGCCCTTCGCTTTCTTCTCGAACACTTCGAAGCGGGATTTGACGTCCAGTTGCGAGAGCTCCTCGAGACCAAGGTCGGGCTTGTCTGATGCTGTGGGCAAACATAACGGGTGTGAATATACAGTCTTAAACGATTTTGTGGACTATATACTCATACATATATATATATACTAGGTGTAAATAGACTGCTACCATTATCTACCTATAAATGAAACCACACATTCTAACGACCCTTCTGAAGCACCTTTCCCAAGAGTCATACCCGCGGACACCCTTAGTTTGGGAAATAATTGAGTTTCAAACAAAAATGCGTGAACCCTAACGCACCGACATACGGGCGAGTTTCGAGTGAGCGTCGTCAGTGAAACAGTTGTTCCGGTGCAGCGTTCTAAAATAGACCTTTCTCCTACGAGATAAAGTTTTTGAGTTGCAGTTGAATATCTTTTTCTCTGAAGATTTGCGCGGTTTTTTTCAAAGAGTTGTTCAGTATGGTCAGTAGAATACGTGGTTTTATTCAAAGGTCGTACTCTATTTACACCCTGTAAACATGGCACCTTCCACCATGACAATTTACAATACTCCCAAGTACCACAAAAGTCCCACAGTAGCTGGCTACAAGTACACTTTGATACTATAGTGCTCATAGATAAGGCAAGATCACAAATGAAAATACTTTTATCATGTATCATCTGGAATGTATTTATTAAGTCGTCACAAATTGTATGAAATTTATAGTCTTTTTGTTATTTTTTTTTATTGTTTTGTTATTTAAGAAATATATATATATATTTCGGGCCCTTCTGGGCTCGGCACTAATTGAAAAATTTGTCATATTTTTAAAATTGTATTATCTATCAATTTAAATCAACAATATGTATTACTGTCAGTGGAAACTTTATTGGTACCAATTTTTTCTAGTTTTAAGTTACTTTAATTTGTTTATGAACTGTTTGTTTCCTTAAAAATAAATAAAATAAAATAAAATAGCAAGTAGGATAAGAGCAGAAGAGTAATTATTAGTATGTCGAATCAGCCTTCTCGTCCGTAGAAACCCGTTTTATCTGTCGGACTCCATAAACTGTTTGCATTCCATATTTGGAAACACCCCTCACACCCCTTAAGGGATACGCATGTATACTAATAGAAAAGTCCTCGGTACCTCTAACGACATCTGGCGGCAACTCGACCGGACTACTCTCACAGATTATCATTTGATGTTTCTTGAGCGGCGCTGCTGTAACAAAACACTATGTTAGTCTTATGCAATAAGGGAACATGGCAGTTTGGCTGTCGAGAGATAAAAATGGTAAAAGGAGGCAAATTAAACAATCTTTAGGGGCTAACATTGGTAATAAAGGCATAGTAAAAACAGAATAGCAGGCTATCTTCACACCAAGCGCGGCTAATATGTGTGCGTGTCAACACACACAAACCACAGCACGCACACAACGGCAATATTTATGCCGGCTTTGGTAGGTACCTGTAGGGCCGCGCTCCGCAGTCAATTGCGCTTAGTCAAGCAAGTCTCGCCGCATCACCGTTATCAACATGAAACTAATGATAAATCTGGGCTATGTGCTTAGTATTTATTAATTTTTTTCAAAAATTCATTGTAATATTACCATTACATACTGTTAAGACCTACCAGAAAATAGATCATCCTTGCGAGCTATTTAAGTGTCCAGGAAATCTGAATAACTGTCCAGGAAATTCGTATGAAAATCCATTACATACCATATATTCACAGAGTATATTTCATATGTTTTCTTTTTAAAACTATCCGTGTCTATGTTTATAAGAGACTAAGGGGGTTCTTCTGGTTGTTTTTTTTTAGTACCCAGCGTTCCTCTAGATGGCGTTGTCTATGAAAAAGGCTAGAAGGCTGCATGGCGGTAAATACCTTTGCCAGCTGGCAATAATTAAAAAAAGTTGCGTAAAAGCGGGAATTTATGTTGCTATAATTTTAGTTGAATAGTACATTACGATACGAGAGCGATGAAACGTTTTCTGACGAGTGTGAGTTTGCGGCACGAGCCGAAGGTGAGTGCTGCAATCACATGAGTCGAGAAAAAGTTTCTCGCGCGAGTATCGTATAATATTTTATAGCAAAAGTGCGGAAAATGCCGACTTTACGCAAGCGCAGCGTGCGTAAAATGGTCATTTTACGCACGGTGTGCTATAAAGTATTTTATGCAAATAAATCACTAAATGAGTTCAGAAGCGGGCTCTGATATAGATTGTACTCCACTAATGCTTTGCTGAAGAAATCAATAACAATAAACATGACTAATCGCCCAAATATGAGCAAGTAAGTAACTTTTGATATTTCCTACTCAGTTTATTATATTTGATATAACTCATTATCATGAATTACATGAAAATGTCTCATTTTATTTTTGAGAAAAGCACTATTTTTGCTTCGACCATGAACTAGCAATCCTGGCCTCGTATATAAAACTCCTCGGCCTACGGGCTCGGACTTTTAACTTACTCGTCCAAGATTGCTTATTTCCTGGTCTTAGCAGTAATGTACTATTAGCTATTTAGAGTTTGTTGTAATGTAAAACTGGGATATTAATATGTGTGTAGGAGATATATACTGTCACCGGGTCGTCAGGAATTCGACATTGATTATTTGAAAGGTAACTAAAGAAATTATTATCATAGGTACATGATACAATAGTATACGTATTCTTATGTATTGATTTTGCATCAGATACAAAACCAAAAGAGATTGGGACCAAAACCCTGCAACAGTAGGCATTTAAGTCTCACAAGTTATCATACTCTTCTGTTTTTACAATGGTACCGGTCCCGGTAGTAAATATTGCACATCGTATCGTACGAAGCCGAAGCAAGTCAATGTGCATTATTTACCGCCGGGATCTGTACACAGATGATAAAGGGATCAGATGATTTTCAAACATAGACGCAATATCAAGAATAGGAAATTATATTGTGTGACAATCGTTCTGTAGTGAGACAGGGAAGAAGCTTATAACCATACTAAAGTCTATTCTGAAGGCTTTAATTTTAGTTTTAGTGTCATCAAAACATTTTTTCAAGTAATATAGCTTCTGTTGTTAACACTAAAAACTATTTTGGAATGAAGAAAATTTAGTTTTGACAACACTAAAACTTAAAGCCTTCAGAATCGGCTTTACTGGGACGCTAACTTACTATAACATGACCACGCCAAATTTGACCTACAAATTCTTCACCTTCCAAAAGTAATAGAGACGGCGCGGCGGTTCCCTCGTGATTCCATCAAAGAGAAAAACGTTTCATGAGTAATAGAGATACACAAAGGTAATTTATTTAAGCATGCGGCTTTCGATGATAATGATGATGGTGATGATAATATTGATGATGCTGCTAATGACGTATGTGGTTATACATACCGTCAGTCTGGTCATCGTCTCCGACAGGTTTGGGCTCGAACAGCTGCTTGAAGTGGTTCTTACAGTACAGTGTCGTGTGGTCACTCTCGTACGTCTCCACTCTGTAATTATTACACAGTTACTCATTAGAAAATCTACGGAAGTCGGTTATGAATCCTCACAAAAACTTTAATTCTACAAATGACCAAAGACTTGATTTGTGCGATCCAAGAAGTTCATGCTAGTACTTTTAGCATTGAGAGTTGGCATTAACTACTGATGCCTCTAATACTATAGCTTAGGGGCAATATTCACTTCAGTTGCATTGCATTGCATCAAAAAGTGTTTTCTCTGCCGGACCCGTTTCTTCATTCCATTGTAAAGACTAGTTCCTGGAACTTCTGGCTTTGAGGGTTAATTAACTACGGATGCCTCTACTACAAGCATATGGGTAATACATCGGGAGCAGTATTTGTGCCACATACGCTTCTCTGCCTCGATTCACCCCATGGCGTACACCGGCCACTGGTAGCTTATAGGGTTAATCAACTCCGTATGCTTCTTACGTATCAAATCAAATCAATCAAATTAAAATATAGGTATTTATTTTGTAAAATAGATACATAAAGTATACTTTCTACAAGTCAAAGTTAATCTTTAGTACAATAAATATCTTTAGAATAAAAAAATAATATGTATATACTAATAAGGGAAATACATACAAGAAATATTTAGGTTGGGCTACAAAAATGTAATTATACACCTACATAAAATAGAGAAATCTAGGAATAAAAATATTATATATAAATGATGCAACGAACAAACAATTTGATAAATAAATACGGGAAATACATCCAAAAAATATTAAGGTTGGGCTACTAAAATGTAATAAAGTTATAAACCTGCATAGAGTAAAGAAATATAGGAATAAAAATATTATATATACATAGTGCCTAATCATCCGCACCATTCGATTAGTATTGCTAAGAAGAAGGGCAAGAAACTTAGCAAACATGAATTTTTTTCATTTGTAAGATAACCTTAATCTATACAATTTTCTTATACCTACTTAAGTAAAGGCGTATAAGGGTAGTACTTACGTTAGTTGCTTGTTACACTGCACACATCGGAAGCAGTCTTTGTGCCAGATCCGTTTTTCTGCCTTGATTCGCTCCATAGCGTACACAGGTCGTTGGCATTTCTGGCATTGGGGGTTGGCGTCTACTTCTGAAGCCTGTTTCATTTTCTTGTGTAACTTCGAGGAGCTTCGCGACTGGAAAGAAATATTTTGGAGATTAACTTTATGACTCTACTTGCTAAATGGTAGTACCATCAAGGAACTAGGCATTGAAACTAATGCGAACGAAGGCTGACTTGACCAAATTAATTAATTTTTCATAGTTGTGACTTTGGGCTGAGTTGCCCTCAACAAAAGTTCAATATTTTTGCAAGTGGTCAACTCAGCCCACGGGTTAAGTTAGTTGCGGGCTGAGTTGCCCAAAAAGTGTCTTTATAGATACAAAAAGTTTGAAGGCAACTATAAAGAAACACATTTTAGCAGACTTCACCCTTCCAGGTGCCTTCTAAGGAATTTGTTTGAAATGATATTATCCTGAAAGAACAGGGGCCAAGGACTCGACGTAGGCAATGGGGTGGACATATTGAGGTGGTGAGTAAAGATCGCTGAAAAGCATCTCAGCAAAGAGATATGATATGTTTAGTCTAACCGTATATTTGTGCTGGTAAGGACCTTAATGCGATCATTAAAGGACAGTGAACGGTGGGACAAAAACGAATTCATAAATAATTTGACAGTGTGGACAAAACGAGGAGGAGGGAGGACCGCCAAGTGTGGCGAAATATTGGAAAGGACGATGACAGGCTGATGGATGATAATGTGGACAAAAGTTGAGGGTTACTTACAACAGACACCGTCCCTGCCCCTTCATCCTTATGCCGTCTACTGGACTTCTTCTTCTTCAGCGCGCGATGCTCCGACTGGCTGGAGACCTGGCTGCTCTCGGTGTACGTCCTGGACACGTGAGACTCGGTCTGGATCATTGTCTGCGACGATTCCATGCTTATGGACGTCGCTGTTGCTGTCGCCATGGCCATCTTGCGGTATTACTCTGAAAGACGAGACGTTTTGGATTTAAATATGTGGGGACTCCATAGAGACAGGTATACCAAGCTGGGTTATGTCCTTTTTACCACCATCCTGGGGACACGTGAGTTCAATCAAATTCTCCGGAGGCAAACAACTGGCCCGGTACTCCCAAAAAAATCCCCTCGTTGTCCAATAGAAGCCGGGCTCAAGGCTTGACGTGCTTCCCGAGGCAGACTGGACATAAAAACTGTGCCAGATTTGAACCAGAGACCCTAGGATTAGAAAGCCGAGACGCGACCTGACGTCAAATGAACATGGGTTCACCTAAGTGACTACATTAGAAAGGTTCTTTTCTACGACTGATTTGTAGGAAAAAACTAAATCAAAAAAGAATCTACAAACCCCTTCAAGTTCTAAACTGCGAAAGTTTCGAGTGACATCGCTATTTGCTGGATTACGTTGATAGATGGGAGTGTTATTTGTTAGTTTGGCATTTAATTTTATGAAAATAACGCTGTTTTATGAATTATAAGTATCTATTCTAAAATTCAAGTTGCTTACGTATTTTCTAATTTAATGATACAGTATATACAATGAGTGTAGAATTCAAGAATATTCATCCTCAATAACGTTGGTATAGGTATAATAAAATACTGAAATCGGTGCCAATTATTATTTCTGTACAAAACACGAGAGAACGGTTAAAATCACCGCTTCGCATCATCAGTGTGTGATGTTGTTCTACCTACACTCTGGCCACGGAAGGATTCAAAGTACTCTTTTTTATACGTCTATTTTTTGTCGAGGTCTTTTTCCATCTAATAATGGTACTTTTTGTTATTATATTTCACCACACATTTAGGAAGCGTTTCAGAACGTGCGATCATAGTGCGAAATTTCACTCGTTTATTAGAAGGAGACAGATCTAAATAGGAGCAAGAGAAACAAAAATCTGGTTGCACCAATCAGGTGGCCCAGTGTGATTTTCGCATCAATCGGAAGCGTTTCAAAACACTTTCGTGCAACTGTCAGGTAACTGTTCGTTTACCCTCGGTTTAACTCGTGTCTATTTTTGAACGCTCTACGGTGAAATTCGCATCACTCCTAATTAATTGTATAAAATACATACTTTATTGTCCACTTAATACACAACGATCAGAATTATTTACTTCTGACTTGTTCTCATTGCGTAATTTTGCGAACTATCTGTATTTACTACTTCCTTCTATCCAACACTGTTTTGATTACACATTGACTAAACGGTGAAAACTTTTCAAGGCTATTGTTACTTATTTTTGTATCCATCCACCATCCTGTTTCATCCACTGCTGGACATAGGCCTTTCCAGGATTTCGCCACTCTTAAACGGTCCTCCCGGAAGAAATGCCCATACTCACACACGCTGGGCAGGCGGGTTGGTGAGCGCGGTGGCGAAACCCTTGCACCAGTGACGCCGCTGCCCGTCACCAGTCAGTTTTATATAGGCCCGGCAATTGGGGATGGACATATCGCCATCCATCGGTCCCAGGCAATGGTGGGCCGCCTGGTTTTGCCTGAGAGCTGTTCTCTTACTCTCCCCCGAATAACTTCGGGAGGATTTGCGAGTAAGAGTTTGTATCGTTAATATTGTATTATAGTATAGCTGTTTGTTTTCCTTAAATAAATGTTTTTTTTTTGCACAATGGAGGAAACCGACAGTACGTGATAGTGGGAAATGCGCTTTTAATTCTTATTGTGCATGAGTCATTTTTTGTCAACTTGTGAATGTTGCAATGTGAAATAGCTCATGCATCATACGAGTTAAAAGCGCATTTCCCACTAGCACGAACTGTTAGTTTCCTCCTTTGTGTAAAAAGATATACTTTAGATTAAGTACGTATGTGAACGAAAATAAATTTCACGCTTGATCGCTTATTTTATTACTGTTTTGGTGTTCCTACTTGTACCACGCAATAAATGAAAGATGATTTTCTTTTCATTCAATCAATAATTAATTAAGTATGATTACATTATTGTCTAAATTAAAATGCTTCAAATATGTAGAGATAAACGCTTGTTTATTTGTTCTCGTTTGGGAGATATGGCCAAAAGATGCTTTGATAATTATAACACTTTATATATAGACTTTCATTTATCCAGCCACATTCTTACTGAAGGATCGGTAAGTGCTCAGTAATAAGGTTCGATGACCCTTTTTTGTGAAATTCGTAAATTTTCTTTTGTTTTTCTTACAAACGCAAGCCCAGCCCCGAGTCATTTACTATACAACGTGAAATTTAAGTCATTTTGTTAACGAAAACTGGTGATAGTACTCGAGGTTGTCCCCGTGAACAACTTTTACTATGGTGCCAACCCTGAAATCGTGAAAAAAAAATCTGCTGTTCCATAGAAAAGTTAAATACCTACTCGACCCAAATGTATGAAACAGTTGTTTTTTTTTTCACGATTTCAGGGTTGTCTCCATAGTAAAAGCTGTTCGTATGGACGAGTACTATCACCAGTTTTCGTTAGCAAAATGATTTAAATTTCACGTTGTATACGACGTTAAGATTTTATTTTGCGAAATTGGCAAAAAGTGTTATCGATCCGTGTTACTGATCACTTAGCAAGCCTCCAGTATGAGTTTGGCTGCACAAATTAAATTATATATACCGGGTGTAAAT
Organism: Ypsolopha scabrella; assembly: GCA_910592155.1. Taxonomy (NCBI): domain Eukaryota; kingdom Metazoa; phylum Arthropoda; class Insecta; order Lepidoptera; family Ypsolophidae; genus Ypsolopha; species Ypsolopha scabrella. The sequence goes on from OU342987.1 coordinate 15,751,772, forward strand.
AGACTGCTACCATTAAATGAAACCACATATTCTACCGACCCTACTGAACCACTTTTCCCAAGAGTCATACCCGCGGACACCCTTAGTTTAGGAAATAATTGAGTTCCAAACAAAAATGCGTGAACCCTAACGCACCGACATACGGGCGAGTATCGAGAGAGCGTCGTCCGTGAAACAGCTGTTCCGGTACATCGTTCTAAAATAGACCTTCCTTCTACGAGATAAAGTCTTTGGGTTACAGTTGAATATATTTTATCTCTGAAGATTTACGCGGTTTTTTTTTCGAATAGTTGTTCAGTATGATCAGTAGAGTATGTGGTTTTATTTAATGGTCGCACTATATTTACAACCTGCATACAGATTTTTTTGTTTATTTATAATTTCAGCAAATATATAAAGTCTAATAACTCCAACCGGTTTCCCCTTACGGCATTATCAACGAATAATGAAATTAATAAATTCATTATTTACCTATCAAATAAAGTATAAATAAACTGTTTACATTGCCGATGGCGAATAATAAAGACAACGTTTCAAATAAAAGGTGACCAACGTTTACATAGCCAATTTCATACTGGAGACTCAGTAAGTTGCCAGAACCAAGGTTCAATTACCGTTTCTGACTGTTTATGTGAAATTCGCAAAATAAAATGTAGACTTCCTATATCTACTAACTGAGTCGAGATTTAGAGGCACAAAAAATATTTTCCGTATTTCACCAACAGGATCATTGAACCTTGGTCCAGACCACTTACCGATTCTACAGTATGAATTTGGCTATATAAACAAAAAGGCACCTTATACATATATAGAGAAAGAACGTTATGAAGAACGTTTCCAAGACCTTGAATAGGTCGCATGATCACCAATGTATCGTATCTTGCCAGACAACCAAGATCTAAACGATAGACACAATGTTGTCTGAGCGGGTAAATCATCAGAAAATTGGCCAAAACCATTCCGTATTTCAACCAAGACACCAGTGAACATAAAGACATCAAAACAAACATAGTTTAACGGCCCAATCATTCGGACGGCCGGCCGGCTAGCTACACGACGACGTTTCTGCCAAAACAAGAACGCAGCAAGTCCAAAAAGTAAATTTTCTAATTATACCCGGTGGCCCAATTAATGCCCCGGGTGCCCAGTAACGTGACACGCCATTTTACTTTCGTTGAGGGAAAGAGGTTTCAAGGAAGCAGTTCGGACATGTAACATATTGAAACACAGATACCAAATCTATACTAATACTAATAATAAAGTAGTAAAAAAGTCGTGTCTGTACATATATTATATTGAATAAAAAAACCGGCCAAGTGCGTGTCGGGCCACGCGCAATGTAGGGTTCCGTAGTTGCCCGGTACATATAAGTTGGTCTACTAATACAGACCGCGACAAACTTCTGGTCCCATTCATTATAGGGGGCCAAAAGTTTGGCGCGACCTGTACTCGTAAACCTGTAAAGCCTACTTAGCTGTGGTAGTTTTCCTTTTAAATTCATTATATATACAACTTCTGTAAATTTTCAAAATCAAATTTCAAAATTCTATTAATAACCGTTTAGCCGGCGGGGGGGGGGGGGGACGCCCCACTGTAACTAAAATTTTCACTTTAAAGCTTAATATTTCACCAACGGATCCCTAAATCGAAAAATGGTTTTCACACACCCACAATGTTTTTGAACAGCCTATCCAACGATACCCCACACTAAGGGATAGACGAGAAAAAAAATTCATCCCCAGTTTACTTGTATGAGAGTGATAAAAAATTTTTTTTCAAGATTTTATTTTACCGTTTTGTTGGCGTGATTAATATTTATATCCATGCCAAATTACAGCTTTCTAGTACTAATAGTCTCTGCGCTAAGCCGCGGACAGACGTACATGGCGAAACTATAAGGGTTCCGTGTCGGACTACGGAACCCTAAAAATATCAATATCTAGATAATTATCTAAAACGCATCTTTGTGTTTTAGATAATTATCTAGATATTATAATACGTTTAGATAACTTACAACAATCATTAAATTATTGTTATTTTTACTCCATTAGTTTGGAAGAACTACTGTTTGGAAATAAAAAATAGCCTTCGCTTTGCATTTTTTTACGATGCAGCAAATTTTTCTCTACCACGTTTTGGGCTGTGCCATAGATCAATTAATTTATCTATGGCTGTGCTAGCGTCTTGAAAAAAACCTCCATAATAGCACATTTTTTTTCAGAACCCTTGAAATTTTAAAATCTATATTTTTAAAGATTGAAATTACCATGCATTCATATGGTCAATTGTATGTTGCCATATCGTGAGTCAGTTTTGACAGAAATCTTATATAAAAATAAAGAATTTCGTATACACGGAGGCGCTGAACTAATATACTAATACGGTTATATAAACTGAGCTGCTAAAGGTTATTGTGTGAGCACTTTTATAAGATACAATTCATTAACTATTTATTTAAATAATTTGGGCTTCTATTTATCTAAATTTAATTTATTTATTTTATTTATTTATTACATTATTTATGTATAAAAGTACTAATAGAATTATGTTATAAAGCTATCTATGTATCTATGTAAACATGCACCCAACCTATCCCCCTCACAATCTAAACATACTTATACCTAAGTTTTGTTTTATTTTTTATTTTTTTTTTTTAATTGCTGTTTTTAGTTTTATTGCTGTTTTTGTTTAACAGTAACTTATATATATATATATTTTGTTGCACAAGAAGAGCACCTATTATATGGAACAGCGGGGTATCCTGGCCCAGGTACTTCGTACTTAAAAGGATGCCCCATCCACTGATGTAATTAGTATGTAAGTTTTGCACAATAAACAAATTTATTTATTTATTTAATATTAAAACTGCCTTCTTGAAAAAAACATGTTTCTTTGTTTAGCTTATTACCACAGAAATCTCTTAAACCGTGGGCGGAGCCGCGGGCAAAAGCTAGTATTGAATATTTTTTTAAATGTTTTAGTGAAATCAATTTTAAAGAAAGTTTGTGGGGTCCTTTACTAAATATATAGAACTTGGCAAGTTTTCTCTGCATGTATGATTTAAAACGTTTAAACTTTAGCTGTGGAAACTTGCCAAGATCTACATAATATGCAGTAGCAAGGACCCGAACAAACTTGCTATTAAAACAAGTGAAGAACGTTGTACATTATTGCAGCTATTTCTGAAGGAACCTCCATAACCCTCGACACCCAAATTTATCTGAATTCTTTTTTTGGCGAAGCAGACAACCTGCACTACTTTTGTACTGAACTAGGCCCCTTTTTCACATTTACGTTTTTGGTGGGATTGTACTGAGGCCAAAACTACAGTTTTAACAATTTTTGCCTGTCCCTGTGTATGTTCCGTTTTAACTTGAAGACGGTTCAACGGATTTGGATGCGATTTTCTTTAATATCATCGTAGTGACCCTGGTCAACACATAAGCTACAAGGGATGTTGATAAAATAACTGTCGATAGTTAAAATACACTTCCACGCGAACGAAACCGCGGGTAAAAACTAGTTTATATTAAAGAGATGGGTTTCCAATAAAACCAGAGAATGTCTTACAAGATGGCCGGCCCGCATATTTTTGTATCTAAGAAATTCTTGGAACGGGAAACTCGAATCTCGGCGGATGAAATATTTCGTAAAACCCGTTTTAGAAAGAGCTAGCAGCAAAATGACCACCCAATATAAACATAGGTATCTGTAGTCTGTAGTTTGCAAAGATAAAGATAAACCAAATAATATATGTACTAAAATTAGGATGTTCTTTGATTTTAAGGATATACTCGTATAAGGCCCTACAATAATAAGTGAAAATAATTATATGGTGGATCATTTATCGTTCACTGATAACAATAAAGAACAATTTTTTTTAATCAAATTATTTTTTCACTTCCTAGTACAATTTGGTTCAATCAAAATTTCCATGGAAAGGTGAAAAAAAAAGTTCGCGCAAAAAAATATTTTTCATTGGAAGGTGGTCTGCATCATCTGTTAAATATATTTCACTTGGAATATTAGGACCTTAAACTAGGTGAAATTAAATCAACCGACCAAATTCATACTGGAGTCCCTGTTAGTCATCATCAGGAACAAGGTTTAATGACCCAAAAGGTGAAATTCGAAAAAAAATTTTTTTTGCCCTATTCAACCTGTACTAGGAATTGTACTTAAACTAGTCCAAGCAGCAAACGAGCAAAAAAAAATTTTTTTTGGAATTGTCCGAAAGGAAACCTAGTTCTTGATCACTAACCGAGTCTACAGTATGAATTTGGTCAGTTGATTTAATTTCACCCTAAATACATGATTTGACATTAATTTATGCAGCCAAATCCATACTGGTGACTTGGTAAGTGATCAGTAACACGAATAAATTACACTTTTTGCAAATTTTGCGAAATAAAATATTTACCTCCAATAGTAATTGACTAGGGCTGGGCTTACGTTTGTAGGGAATACGAAAAAAATTCTTACGAATTTCACAAAAAGGGTCAACGAACTTTGATACTGAGCACTTAATGAGTCTCCAGTATTAATTTGGCTATATATACTTGTATATATTCAGAACGACAGTTGTCGCTGTCTCCAAGTCCAAACGAACGATTTATACACAGAGTAATAAAGTTACTCGCTATATAAAAATAGTTTTGTGTGAATCGAGCGGTGCGGCGCGTTGCAAAAACAAAAAGCGTACAAAAGAAATACATTCTTTTGGGTCACTTTTGTTATTATAACACTGTTTTAGGGCTAACAAAAAGGAATGTTTTGGATGCCGTTAAATAAACGAACCTTTACAGCGAAACGGCTAAAGAATAATACTGAAACTTCGGGAAAATTTAAAAAGCTACGATGACGTCACATCGCAAAAAAATCGTGTGGGGAGCCACGCTGAGATTAATAAACAGAATAATTGCTATACTTGAAAGCAAATAGGAATAATAAATAAAATACTACGTGGAATTTAAGGGGCTATTTCGATAAAAATGGCACATTCTGAAATTGTATACCTGCTTTTCAGATGAAACCACTAATTTGATAAATAAGTATATAAATTTCGGAACCTTTTTCTAGTTTTGTTCAGTACAGAAACGCGATTGCGTAACTTTCGCTCGATAGAAATAATTATTGAAATGAGGTTTCTTCTACACTTTTTTCATAGTATGACAAACAGGAACGACATACAGACCTGAACGATATTTTATTAGATAGATTTTAACGATATCTAAATTTTCTCAGTTGGAAATTTTGATAGCTATTATAGTACATTTTATATTAATTTAAAACCGACATTTTGCTATTTTTCCGGAATCCGCCACTCTCGCACTGCGGGGCGTTCCGCATGGAGTAACAGTGACCTTTGCAAGCGCGACAACTAAAACTGATGATAGTACTCGTCCATATGAACAACTTTTACTATGGAGCCAACCCTGAAATCGTGAAAAAAAATCAGCTGTTTCATACATTTGGGTCAAGTAGGTATTTAACTTTTCAATAGAACAGCTGATATTTTTTCACGATTTCAGGGTTGCCTCCATAGTAAAAGTTGTTCATATGGACGAGTACTATCACCAGTTTTCGTTAGCAAAATGACTTTAATTTCACGTTGTATAAGGTCCTACGATTCAAAGTGTTTTTTTACAGATGATAGAGTACTAATAGACCACTTTCCAGTGAAAAATTTTTTTTTTGCGCGAACTTTTTTTTTACCTTTCCATACAAATTTTCTCACCTGATTGAACCACTTTGTACTAGCAAGTGAAAAAATTACTTGATCAATATTTTTTTTTTGTTTTTGTTTGTGATTAATTAATAGTTAACGATACGTGATCTATGCTCGATTTTTTTTCACATATGATAATTGTAGGATCTTATTTATATATAATTTTTCAATATAATGTATTTCGGTTTCTTCAATGAGGCCGTCATCAGTCGAAACTTGACATGATGCGTTAAATTGAAAATTTTAAAATACTCGTAAATTCGTTAAGGACGGTCGTCATGAGCGCAGAAACTTCGTTATGGGCGCTGTTGGGATTTATAGCTATTGCAGTAAAAAGCAGACTTAACGATATAAACAATATTACATTTATTTATCGTTATTTGACCAGTATTAATTTGGCTATTGGTTATATTTTTTTGGCTTTATAAGGTGGTAGAGCTGATGCCGGGCTCGACTGTGGAGGTACCACCATCTTACTCGCAAATCCTTCCGAAGTTATTTGGGGGAGAGTAAGAGAACAGCTCTCAGGCAAAACCAGGCGGCCCACCATTGCCTGGGCCCGACGGATGGCGGTATATCCATCCCCAATTGCCGGGCCTTATATTATAAAACAGACTAGTGACGGACAGCGGCGTCACTGGTGCAAGGGTTTCGGCACCGCGCTCACCAACCCGCCTGCCCAGCGTGTGTGAGTATGGGCATTTCTTCCAGGAGGACCGCCAAGAGTGGCGAAATCCTGGAAAGGCCTATGTCCAGCAGTGGACGAAACAGGCTGATGGATGGATGGATGGATGGATGGATTTGACCAGGCGATTCCACGCAGAGCTATGCGAGCAGTATAAACTCAAATATGGAAAGGGATTTTAGTCAAGTGGTTGTTTGGGGGCTCATGTATAAAAACTAATATTTACGGGTTAGAAAGAGAAAGAATATAGTGTTGAAATAACTTAGATTTGTTTTTGTATATTCCAACAGGCGCAACCAAATTTAAGGCTATTTAAAGCCAAAAGGCGCGACATTGTAAAATTATCAATTACGTACACGCACGCTAGACAAAACTCGCAAAGGCAATACAAATACAATCGCACCGATTTCGTCGCGGACACAAAACGTGTATCAGGAGAAACTAAATTTTGGCAATACTGTAAAGATTTTCGAACATATTATTAGTTAAAATTAAAATTAATCTATCTAAAACAATAAAAACACATTCCACTACACTTTTGGTGAAAAAACCGTTAAATTTACGATTTAGGGGTTTATCGTTAAGATATGATTCAAATTTCCCGAGCTATAGTTGTAATTTTTGGCATAGATATTATAAAAACATTCCAAAGACAACTCACAATTTTGTGTTTGCGTTTGTATAAAGGTTTGCACGTGATGGCTGTCCTTAAATTGACAAACTTTTCGATTCATTAAGATGAAAGAGTGTTTGCTTCGATAAGTAAATCGAAAAAGGTATTAATCAAGAAAGAAACCCGACTATAGATTATGCGGCGACGCCATGTTGAATGTTTCGAGATATCATAAATATGTTACTTGCTTGTAGTACATAATAAGACTAATCAAATGACACCTCATTTGTTCAAATGTCCACCAGTTTAAGCTCCAGCTGTCTACGCTCCAGAATGATACTAGCAACTCTAACAAGTTTATGGCACTAACCATAGACTTAGGATATACTGTATACCCTAGCGTACCCATAGACTTAGGATCAGTATATCCTGAGTCTATGAACGTACCCCATGATACGAGTATCATTATCAGATTTGTATAAGTGCTAGTGATTTCACGGAATGATTGTTGGTCATAGAGAAATTTACGATTCATAAAGGTACGTACAAAAAGCGTAATTTTGTGAAATGGGTTGTTTTGTTTTTTTTTTCGCAGTTCAACTGAGGTGCAATTGTGTAAGCCAATGGTATTCAAATTGATTGTCATATGGCTATTCGGCTAAACAAATTTGCCCGTTCGACAATTTGAAATCGTACATTTTTGGTTGTCAAATGAATTGTTGTTGAGAACCAGAAACGTACGATTTCAATTGTCAAACGGACTTATTTGCTTAGCCGAATAGCCATATGACAATCAATTTGAATACCATTGGCTTACACAATTGCACCTCAGTTGAAGTGTGAAAAAAAAAAAAACAAAACAACCTACACAATTGCACCTCTGATTATCTCTGAAATATATTCCGCTACCTATTGAATTAGAGCATATTTTAACACGCATAAGTACATAAACATTCATAGTTTATTTTTAATTCTATCTGGGCAGATCTTCTTGCATTAGTACGTGTATTTCCAGCTCGAAAATACCTCTAAGATTAATGACTTTAACGGGTTAAGCATAATTCTCTCTGTCATCATTATGTATTTATGTATAATCGCTATGTTTGACCGATTTTAGGTGCTTAAAGATTCACGGCATATTGATTTAAAGCTCGTGTCAAAATTGGAAATTCCACGTGAGGAATCCAGTACCTACTCTTAAAGATAAATCTACGTTGTTTACGCCAGGAGTGAGGAGGCGTAATGCACTGTCTCTTTCTGGGAAACAGTTTGGATTCTCTCAAAACACGATACAGAATTAGTGGATTTAGCTGAAAGAGTTATGTACCCACCTACACCAAAGTGACTTCTGAAATAATGAGTCAACCAGGCAGCGTTATCCGAGATGTAATATAGGTGAAAAATCTGCGTTTTCACTTTTACGGTTGTAATAAGTGTGAAAATTTGATCAGTACAACTTTTAGGATCCCACTATCCCACTAATATTATAAATGCGAAAGTTTGGATGGATGTTTGTTACTCTTTCACGCCGTAACTACTGAACCGATTGGGCTGAAATTTTGCATGAATGTAGTTCTAGACCTGGAATAGGACATAGGCTACTTTTTATCCTATAAATCAGTTTACATGGGATGGAAATAAGGTTTTAAGTTTCTATAGCAAAGTGATGTGTCACCTTTTCACGCCGCGCCGTACCAATTGAACCGATTGGGCTGAAACTTTGCACAAATAATGTTCTAGATCTAGAATAGGACAAAACCTACTTTTTATCCCATAAAGCAGTTCCCATGGACAAGCTATAAAAAAGACATACAATATGGGAAACACAGAGGCGCAAATACACACCAGCTGTGTTTACTGTAGGTAACAGTCCGAAAAATATTGACAGATTTTATAGGAGTACACAAAAGCTAATTCAACGCGGGCGAAGTGGCGGACAAAAGCTAGTAGTACTATACAATGTTAGGGGCAGAATTTAGCCCGGAAAGTGATGACAGTGCCAAATGAAAACATTATTTCGCGTTATACTGCAAAGACTATTAAATATAAAGTTATATGAAAGAACAATCTTTTTGTAAATTATCCTGCACAACAACTTTAAAGAGAGTTTATAGTTGTTGTGCAAGATTCTAAGCTTGAACTTGCTAAGTTTCTTGCCCTTCTTCTTAGCAAGATTAATCGAATAGGCGGATTTAGGCATTATATCTATATATAGTTTATTTATCTTTTAACTTATTTATTCATTGCATTATGTAGGTATATACAATATTTTAATTTTTAACTTATGTTAGTATATATTTGGTTAGGCATTACATTTATTTATGGTCTATTCAGTTTACTTATCAACTTATTTATTAATTGCATTATGTAGGTATAATAATATTCTTATTCCAATAAGTCTTTATTTTATGCTTTAGTAGCCCAACTTAAATATAGTTTTTTTATATATTTCCCGTATCATATTTGTTTCATCATAAAATATTATTTTTATACAGATTAGATTTGACGTGTAATATAAAACGTATACTTTATGTATCTATTTTACAAAAAAACATTTTGAATCTTTGAAGATCATTTTCAAAGTAATGGAGTTGATGCTCGTGATTGTTGGCACTTGGTGGAACTTTTGAAACATTTTTTTTGTTTGATAAACACTTGTACTTGTCCACTTATTTATATTAATTTCCCTTACCGGTTTCGCTGTTAAAGCATTATCAAACCTTTGATATATCAAAGTTAAAGCATTATCAAACCTTTGATATATCAAAGGTTTGATAATGCTTTAACAGCGAAACCGGTAAGGGAAATTAATATAAATAAGTGGACAAGTACAAGTGTTTATCAAACAAAAAATGTTCAAAGTAATGCATAAAACAACACAACTTTGCTAGAAAAATTAACTGACATTGAACTATTGTCGCATATTAGTAAATGACATTTATTTAATACTTTTTACTCAAAAATAAGAAAAGCAATGTGTGTTTAGGAACGAAAATGTTGTTTGTTAATTAACAAAATTAATCAATTCATTAATATTCAGACTTCTCTTAGCATTTCAGGCGTTAGTGAAATAATATGTTCTAAGCTTTTGCTAAGTGCTAACATAGACTAAATAATACAAGTATATTTAGTCTATGGTGCTAAGTAAGGTTTACATAATAATTTACGTTCCACTTCCAACTGAAAGTAGTAAGGTAAAGCGAGAAAGCAGCTTTATTAGGTGTAGAACAGACAAGACGAGATTTAACCCTAACTAACACGTGATGTCCATGAAAGGTAATACCTACTTACGAGTAGAAACCACTGCGTTCATATAAAACTGGTGCCAGAAACCAGCGACGATAGACCCATAAAACCATTGCATTTCACTAGCCAGCCCACACATCAAAGAAACGTAGAGAGCTCATAATTTAAGTGCACAAAAGTCATCTAGTAATTGACAAGAGTGTTCACACCTGCGAGCCCTGAGCACTTGGCAGCAATCCCAAAATTCTAAATATAACCCGCATACCGCCGGAGTAGCACTCAGATTTGTAATCAAAACGGAGTTCAGTACCCTACTTTCGGGGTAAATTTTCGCGTGCGGCAACACCGACACCTGCAGCGATGCGCCGGCGCACGCGAGGCTAATTTTAGCGGCACACGGAACAGCGTTATGTCACTGGGAGACAATGCTCGCGTCTACGTGTTTAAATATCAGCTCGGGTCAGTACTGAGCGTTTCCTGGTGCTAAGGCGCTGATCTTTATGATAAATGTTTATGGTTTGTTAAGCAAATAAGGAACGGCGAAACAAAGCCTCGCCAGTATGTTTATGTTTGGGAGTGGGATCAAGCCAAATACCTACCAAAAACAATTGACGAGAACAAGTGCCAGGCCCGTATGCAGGGGGGAGATATTGGTGTATTATCCCCCCCGAAACATTTGGACATCAACTGAAGCATACCAATCAATGGCGGCGGTTTACAAGTGTGAGTGGACTTACTATGGAAAATTGTGTGCGTGCCGGGCTCGGGAGTAGGCTTACTATGGGTGCTTCAGTTTTTGGTTAGCGAAATTCCGTCCGACTTTTTGTGTACGCCCATGCTTGCAGTAGGACATTAGTCTCTATAGTGAAGTATACAAGGTGAAATTAAATTAACCGACCAAATTCATACCGGAGACTCGGTTAGTGATCAGGAACTAGGTTCAGTAATCCTTTTGGCCAAATTCGAAAAACATTTTTTTTTGCTTCCTTGCTTGTCCAACCAGGACAAGTTTAAGTACAATTTCTAGTCTAGGCAGTATGGAAGCAAAAAAAATATTTTTCAAATTTCATTAAAAGTGTAGTTGAAGCTTGTTTCTGATCGCTAACCGAGTCCCCAGTATGAATTTGATCGGTTAATTTAACTTCACCTTGTATAAGATAGATACAAAATCCAATGTGTACAGTTCTATGTGTCCTTCAAAATATTAATTACTATATCATCGACATTATCCAGACACCTCTACATTTTATGTGAACGCGGTTATACATGGGCTTTTATCCAAATAACTATGCAACAAGAGTTGTGGCGGCGGGATGAGGAGGACGAAGGACCGTCAAGAGTGGCGGAATCTAGGAAAGGCCTAACTATGTCCAGCAGTGACGATGACAGGCAGATGGATGGATGGAAGAGTTGTTGCGCCAGAGCGAACATACCGAACATGCAAGTCTTTCACTCTTTTATTATATTTCTCATACTACAACGAACCTGAAGGTCAAGGTATCTGAGTCTTTGGGACTTTCGTTTTTGGTTAGCCTAATTTCTAGTATAGCTCGTTGCCTAATTCAGTATAATTTATTGGTGATTTTAACATTTTAGTAATTTAATGTGTTCAGGTTTGGCTCAGATTATTATCTGAAAATATTTATTATATTGAAAACAAACAAAGTTCTATTCTACTTGAAACTTTATCCACGCTGGTGATGAGGGAAGACAAAAGGTAATTTATACCGAGTATAATCGACGAGAAACATTGAAAAAAAACCACATGCCCTCTGATTATATTAAAGTGTTTTCAGAAAGAAACATACCCGCGCAAATAAAAAATATCCCCACTTTTCATTACTTAATCACGGTAGTTATTATTCCATTCCATCCATCTATTTATCAGCCCGTGTCCGTCCACTGCTGGACATAACCCTTTCCAATATTTCGCCACTCCTGGCGGTCCTCCTCATCCAGCCGCCACTCGCAACGTCCTTTAGATCGTCGATACAGCGGGCACACGGGCCACAATGTCGGCCTACGCTACGCTTTGCTGCTTTTGCTTTTTTTCAATTTTTATGCGTTTTTATTTTTTGAAGGATCAAGGGCCTCTACAATGCTAAATTTCAGTTTTGCATTGCATTCATCCAGTTCCAACTATATAGAAAATAAAAACTCAAAAAAATGAGCGCTGTGTTTTTTGACTCAAGACTATATAAAATTACACTTCATAAATATAGTACTTTTAATCATGTTACAATTGCGGTACATAAAAAAAAACTATTAATTTTATGAAAAAAAAGCGATTCAGCTCCCATGTTTTAAAAACGATTAAAACGAAACTAAAACACGCAGACACTTACTAAGTAAACTTTATTACATAAAAACGTAATATAGTTAATGTCTTAACGTACCCATAATTTCAGAATAAGTGAAGCTTTGCGTGCGCGGTAGTTGATAAGAGCAGGATGGACAATTAAAAAACAAGACTGCTATAGCGGACTGAAGTTTAGCATTGTGGAACCGTTTCAGGCGGAACGTTTCTAGCTCGGTGCAAAATGCACAACTTATAATGGTTTTTCTTATCATTGAATAAAAAGTACTAAATAAATGTGATTTTCACCTCACAAGCTCGGAAAGGCTCTGTTTATCATTCGAAATCTGGGTGGCTATTCCGGCATTATTTTTCGCCCGCAATATCAATCATTCGATATTTGTTTTCTGTTTGATAAATGCTATGCAATGGAAATAAGAGTGACTAAACCACATCAAATAGAAGCTATAGGATATAAGGAATGCTTATTATAAGTTTTCAATCCATAAAATCAATATATATCCATATAAAATCCTTTTTAAGATTACCCGCAATCTACCTTCGCAATTTTTTTGCACTTGCCAGAATTGAGGGCCTGTGTGGAAAAGCGCATTTTATACGCTAGCGTGGAAAGTGTTTTTAAAATTCGAATATTTTTATTCAATAAAGGTTTCGTACAATAATGTTACAAATTATATAGAACCTCATTGGTTTCGTAATAGTTTATATTCTCTGCAGCCAGTCCACTGAAATGGAAATACTTATTTCATGTCATGCGCCAGCCTTATTTAAAGAATAATCGCACTGGCCAGCAAGAAAATTTTATTCAAAACAAAAACTTTAAAATTTCCTTCTCTTTGTTCAATTCACTTTCCTTCCATTATTTTGGTTTGTTTTTTGATAAAATCGAAAGAAATCATAAAATATGAGCGAGGCTAGCAGCGACGAAGATATAAATTTAACACCTGCAGAATTCGTTCAAGCGGTACATAATGCCGAGTTGAGTTTTCTTCCGGGAAAATCGCGCGAAAAATACATAAAAAAGCGTACGATTTGTTCAATGCATGGAGACATTCCAAGGGCGCGAAGACTTTTTCGGAGACAATAATGCTATCATACTTCAGTGAACTATCTGAAACAAGAAAATCAAGGACACTTTGGAGTATTTACTCGATACAATAATTTAATATTTATTAAAACTGTTTTTCTTACACCTAACATTTTCCTCGATTTAGTGAGGTGAAAAGTTGTGTGTTTCGCTCGGCAGCAAAGTTATTAAGCGTTCGTACCTTTGAAACCCTCGCTACGCTCACCTTTCAATATAAGGTACTCGCGCCAAAAATTTACTTTTCAGCCTTGCCATAACAAATAACTATAATGGCATTTCGCGACCATAGTTTGATGTCAATTAGGCTTTTTTAACAAAATTTTGTAATTTTATGCATTACGTTGTAAATTAATGTCCACACCAACTTAAAACACGCTTTTCATTTGGTATGGACATTCACGCTGACTATAATCCATAAAATGACGCAATTCCACTAAAACCCCGTGATAATTATTAAACAATAGTCGCAAAATAAGATGAAACTATTTTATTCCATACATTTTATTTAAAATTAAGATAAACAATCATAAGTTATGCACTTTGTACTGAGCTCGAAACGTTCCCCTTTAAGGGGAAGTGGTACTCTGATTAGCCTAAAACTAGAGATTTTTGACGTCGAGTGTTAGATTGCAAAACATTGCTGAGAACACTAATTAAATGATTATTCAAACGGAAACTGTAAAATATTTTTAGTTACAGTGCAAATAAATTCTAAACTGGCCCCTGAAAATACGCTTTCGTTGCAGAGATCTCAGAATTTTCAGTGAGAACTATCGTCAATTTTCGAAAACCATATAGGTAGCTAATATAGCTATACCATTATATTACATGCAAAATCGAGCACTTTCTTAGTTTTTCATAAAAGTACGAATTACCTGCAAAATAATGTGTATCTATTGGATTATTTTACCACAAACGCCCTAGCTTGTGTGTGGAGAAATTCAACTCTAATAAGCAGTGATCGGAATCTCGGGGCACTTTAGTACATACATTTTCATACTCATATCATGGATATGCCTTTGCAAATTTCAAGTTAGTATTAATTCGTATAATTTGAATTAGGAAAACATCATAGTGTAGAGGAAGTTCTATAATAGAATCAAAATCAATGTCGGACGCGTTCTGTAATCCTCGAGTATATTCCCACGCTTTATTGGAGGCAAAACCTGTAGTTTTGAATTACCTGTTCGTACAATGTATTATTTTGATGATTTTTATTCATAAAATAGTTAAAATATAGCGTGGAAATAATATTGCTTAACCCTACCGCTCGTTTCCGAATTTTCTTTTTTTTTGTCAGTATTTGCAGTTTGTTTTATGATAAAACTATTATGTATCTCTCTCTTATTTTCTAAGGTTCCGCAATTTCTAGTATTTCAAACTCAAAAAAAATAAATAGTAGGCATAACATAATAATATTACTTTTGATAAAACAAATCGAAAGTTTCCTATGATTTACGCAAGATTTTTCATACTCCTTCCGAATACTTGAAGCGATTTTAATGACTCTTTCACTATACTAATGACAATTTATAGATTAAAAACTATTGTTCAAAATTTTTTTCGTCCATTGATTCCATGGGAAATGCATGATTTTCTCCTATTTTGCGCTATCTGAAGACGCAGCGCTCGTCGTAACAGCCACTTTGCAATACGCGCTGATATGAACGTTATATCAATGTCATTTCCGTCGATTTTTGTACTGACACACATGTTGTTGCTACTTTAGAGTAGGCATGCCCCTTAAGAAAGTTTTTTACTAAGAGCAGTAAACAATGCAGTGGTTTAGTTCAGTGTTACCAGCCTGTTCACACTCGGTATAGCTTTATTTTTCATTTATTTACATCAAATTTGTAGAACGAAGCAGTAGTCCAATGCCTTATACAACTTAATAAATGTTACAATATTAAGTACATATTAAATAAGTTACAATATGACAATCAGAAATCAAAACAGAAATACAAAACAATATAAAATTGCAAATTAACAAAATTTAAAAAATAATTAAGTAAGCATAAGAAAGCTTAGCCTTAACTTATATGGAAAATACACGTATTTTTTAAACTCTATCCCTATGGCAAAAGATAATAAAAAGCATTTATCAATACAATACAAATAATTTCTTTGGAAAAAGGGAACGGAACAACCTATACCTACACAATATAATACGAAAAACAACGACTCTTTCAGAACCATACATAGGGGTAGAGTCCGTCTAATCTTAGACTGCACGCCACTCCACCTACGTTTTTATCTATAATTATAAAAGTACTATATTATAGTATATTATTATAGTTCTATAATATTGTATTAAATATATACGACACAATTAGAAATAAAGATTCAAAATGTTTATTTGTAAAATAGATACATAAAGTATACGTTTTATGTATCCAATCTAATCATTATAAAAATAATATTAAATGATTAAACTAATATAATACGGGAAATATATAAAAAAACTATATTTAAGTTGGGCTTATAAAGTTATACATATGCATAAAATAAAGACTTATTGGAATAAGAATATTATACATAATGCAATTAATAAATAAGTTGATAAATAGACTGAATAGATTTTTGATTGAAAAAACTGAATAGACCATAAATAATGTGTTGAAGATTAGATTATCTCTAACTAGGTAGGGGCCAGGGGGCACCGCCCCCACTATCGTCTACCCCCCCCCCCCCCCCCAGAAATATGGGTGACATTGTTGTAAAAATATATTTTACTAATTTTTAGGTGTTATTTGTTTTGTTATATGGTTTGTATGTGATTTCGTTGTATGTATAGTACGCGACACAGCGGGAGTGTGGCCGAGTACATATACACTGTCGCGAAATATAGGTATATCTCTATTTATCTTATTAGGATCACATAACCGAGAACAACTTGTTGATGGCTTCATGAGTTAGAGCCGGGGGCTGGTCCCCCCCCGCTACAATTCCTAGTTACGTCAATGTTTAGAACAGAAATCTGTAATTCATTTTAAAGTGTATTTAGAAAAAGAATGTAATGTGCAATTTCTGCATTTCGTATTGTTATGTTTTATAATATAACAGAGTATCGAGGTTAATAAACGTAACATTACAGAGAGACAATGGATTACACGTACACGTAGACAGAGACATTCGACACCGCCCATCCTCGAGTGCAGTTAGGGTTGTCAAAAAATCAAGAGGAATATATAGGTAGTATCTTTCCATTTCAGGTGTCAAAAAAATACGGTAGATTATAAAATAGTTTGGACAGGGCGAGTCGGACACGCGCACAAAGGGTTCCTTGACACCACACAATGCGTTTACGAAATAAACTTGTATGTATTACCATTTTTAAGATACAGCCAATACAAATAACGTTAAAAAATGCATTTTTTTCGAGAGACCCCGCTTGGGTCTAATTTTTTTTTCATTTTTATTATTTTCCGCGTTAGAGGCCATAGTAATACGTATTATGTGAAAATTTGAACTGTCTACCTATTACGGTTGATTATGTAGAACAGACAGAGAGACGGAAAAACAGACAGCGGAGGCTTAGTAGTAGGGCCCCGTTTGGCACCCTTCGGGCACGGAACCCTGAAAAACATAGTAAGCAGTATAGTTTCAAAAAAGTATTCTTCATCGAACCTGCAGGCGTTTTTAGAAGTTTTATTTTGTTCATAAAAATGTGTAGAGCATTATACGTACCGCAAATTTTTTTAATTAATCGAAGGTCTGTTTTGCTAATTCTGCCGCCTAGCATTCATTATAGTTTATTCATATACTTAGGTTCCGTTTGGTGACGAGTGAATTTCACTCGGAGTGATGCGAATTTCACCCTACAGCGTTCAAAAATGGACACGAGTGATGACCAAACACTCATAGAGCCCATCCATTTTTATAGGAGCCGTTTCGGCCTTATCTGTTTTGTTGCAAACCAACCAGTGTTGATACTTTCCACTGAACTAATCTCTTCGAAGTTTAAAAAACAACCGAGTGGTATTTCTTTTTCCATAAATTATTAAAGGGAAGATAACATAAGGAAAGTATCAAAAACGTTTGAAACACCTCCTGCCGCACGTGTTTTACAAGTGTTCATTGTTTCGTTCAGGCGAATTCACCCGCCACGACTTAATCCTATTGTTATTGCTAATGACGGTCTCAAGTGGAAAGACGCCAGTTAATTCTGAATGTACTATACCTGACAGTTGCTCGGACGTGTTTTGAAACGTTTCCGAGTAATGCGAAAATCACACTAGGCCACCTGATTGATGCAACCAGATTTTTGTTTCTCTTGCTCCTATATACATCTGTCTCTTTCTAATAAACGAGTGAAATTTCTCACTATGATCGCACGTTCTGAAACGCTTCCTTAGTAGTTTTGGCTACAATAAACTGTGTACATTTTTTTAGAGATAGCAGTCTATATTTGCATTTGCATATAGTATAGAAGATTTGGCAACCCTAAGCAGTACAAAGTCTCCTGTGACCACAAACAATACGGTTGGATATACTTGATGCAGCATTGAATTAGCGTGATCCTTTGAAATAGAACTTGGCATGTGGGCTACTTCGATTATCTTCAAACTCAGGGTACATGAAAGGAAACCCCACGAGTGGTGTAATTTAGAACGTAAATGGTCACAGCTTAATTAAGGTGGTAACGGAGGATCTCGGTGCAAAATGCACATCATAATATTGTTTTCCTTACTTTTGAATAAAAAGTTGCAATAAATGCGTTTTATAGCAATTCGCGCAAACTGCTTGTTAATAGTTAGGTGATCACATGAAAATTATTAAATTTTAGCTACATTACATTACAACTGTAAACACGCTTCTAAGTTTGTTAATGTAATGCAAACAAAACGTAATTTTTTTTGTGAAGACTTTATTATTAATATTCTTTTTCCGCAAGTTGCTTTAAAATACATTTTATACACTTATTCAAAAGTAAGGAAAATAATATTATGATGTGCATTTTGTACCGAGGCAAAAAGTTTCCCCCTTAAAAATTTTTTTTTCAACATTTTATTTTAGGTACCATTTTGTCGTGATTTATATTTATATCCATGGCAAATTACAGCTTTCTAGTACTAATAGTCTCTGCGCTAAGCCGCGGACAGACGGACATGGCGAAACTATAAGAGTTCCTTGTCGGACTACCGAACCCTAAAAATGATGCCTTTTTATGTGATAAATACCTATACGTTTTGTATCTAAGCGGCTTTAAGTTTTGTGTGTGAAATTACTGCTATAGCAAGAAAACAGTTTATTTTCGAATGTAAAACTAGAAAATACCTGCACCAAATATCGTAAAATCCGGAAAAACCTCGAATATTCAATGATCGAGCGTGCCGGCCGCCGCGTGCGCCGCCGGCAGCGCGCGAAGCGGGCGTTCTATTCCAATGTAGACTTTCTGACAACATTACTGAAGTTCAAATCACTCGGTAAGATTATCGTGCACTATGGGCCAAGCCTTAAAGCGTGATAACAGCGAGCGTTGCGTGATAATGACAACACCTTAAAACTTCCTCATAAAATTCCCAATAAAAACCGCATAACATTAGAATTAAGGCGCGTGTTCCCAGCGTCATCCGAAAATCACTCCCTTTGTTGAAGTTATTTCTCTTAAACGGCTTACTTAAAAATTATTAAAAAAATATATGGCATTATTTAAAGTATAAGAAACGAACTCATTGCAGGAAATTATTCTCGCCTATAAGAAACACCTTGAAAATATTTCCCAAAGTCAAGCTGTTTTTGGAATAAAATTGGCTATTTCTTGGAAACCGCTAATGTTATTTGTATGGTTCTTGCACTAAAATACAAAAAAAGTATAGCTTATAAAACTCATTGCAGGAAATTTAAAAATGTTGATTTACACCAGAGTTAATAAATAAAAACTAGATATTTTGAGAGCGCGTGGCGTCAACGATGCCGTAAACGGCAAGTTTTGGAGCAGTCGATTACAAAAATCAAATGCAAGGTTTTAACGTTCATGTTGACTTTGTATAAAATATCTTAAGGTTATTGGAGGCTAGAAGGGCCTTAATTGCTCAGACAAGTGACGATGAATTACAAAGTAAATTGGAAGATAATTTAACTTCTCGATAGTAAGAAATATACGCATAGAGATAGTCCAATCAAGAAGGCGTGCTCGAAGTTATAGCACAGAC
This sequence comes from Ypsolopha scabrella, assembly GCA_910592155.1. NCBI lineage: Eukaryota > Metazoa > Arthropoda > Insecta > Lepidoptera > Ypsolophidae > Ypsolopha > Ypsolopha scabrella. The sequence goes on from OU342987.1 coordinate 15,771,603, forward strand.
AGTTTTTTTTTTTTATTATTTCTTCATTGTATTATGTATATATAATATTTTTATACCTAGATTCCCCTATTTTATTTATTTTTTATTTATTTATTTATTTAAAAACTTACGACTATCATTTATTAATGCAGGTGTATATTTTATTTCCCGTATTATTATATTTTTTTTTATATTCTAAAGACATATTATATTGTGTAAATTAACTTTGACTTGTAGAAAGTATACTTAATGTATCTATTTTGCAAAAATAAATATTTTGATTTGATTTGATTTGATTTGACAGATTATTACAATAGTTACCAATAGTATCGTAACGACCGATTTCGTGTAACTGTATGATTGATTAGAAATGGGCGTTGGATAAATACTTTTTTTATGGAAATTAAAATAAAACTGCCATCGCCATTGCAATAACATTCTTTTAGGATCAGGAAATGCATAAGCTATTTCACAGAAGGGGTCAGTGAACCTTGGTCCTGACCACTTACCAAGTCTCCAGTGTGAATTTGGCTGCATAAACGAAAGTCACCCTATATAATATATTATTATTGAGCATACTAAGTACAATTACGTTGATTAAATAAATGTATGCCTAACTCCGACCGGCCACAAATACCGCCCCTACGAAATTAGAACCCGCGGCCTCTAAGCCCACACTACTACGCCACAGAGGCACTCAGAAGCATTCCTCAGAGCGACCGAATGGCATGTGTCCTATTTCCATCGAATGAAAATAAAAACAAACGCCACTTCGCACCGCGCTTGAATGTCAAACAAAATGTTAAAGCTCATCGGTATGGACCAAACTGGGTCAATCTACGGCCGTGTGGAATTCTTCAATCGTCGTTTCTGGCCATCTTTCTTTAGTCTGTTCGTGTGATTGAAGATCTGTATGTTATTGAGGAAGGTTTTGATTACATTATTAACTATATAGCTTTCGGCCGCGCCATGGTGTCTTTGTTGGGCTAGGCGGTTACTTTATTAACACCCAGGGTCACCACGATGATAAGAAAACCGCATCCAAATCCGTCGAGTGGTTTTCGAGTTAAATAAAATAGACAAGCAGACAAACAGGCAGACAGAAAGGCACACAGACAGACAAAATAAAATAAATAGTTTTTTGTTTATTATTATTCTTTCTGCATATTTGGGAAATTCCGGCACTCATAGCGGTCCTCCGTCCTCCTTATCCATCCATTTGTATATTTGTAAAATTTATAAATGTTCTCTGGTTTCATAATTCCAATGAAATCAAATCACGAAATATACAATGTTTATAAAGCCACATTTATACTTAAGACTTGGTAAGTGGTCAGTATCAAGGTTCGAGAACCCCTTTTTTTGTGAGTAAGTCGTATTTTTGTACAATAACAATGCAATTAATTTAAAATTCCGTAAAAATATTCATTGTATAGACACGACTATTTTACTACTTTATTATTTGTATAGACTTACTTGGCTTCAACCGCGCCCTCGCGGAAAGGGATAATTAGGACTTGGGGTGAAGAGTGCTGTCCAGGAACTGCAGACGAGCCAATAAGGCGAAGTGGGCGTTGGAAAATCCAACTTTGTACAAGTTTTTGGATGATGTAAATACAGACTTGAAAAAAATACGTATTGTTTTTTGAACATGTGAGAAATCTTTTGACAGATGAAAATCTATAAAGGCACGTGTCGCAGCCTGATGATTCAATCAGCCTCCTAATTGGAGGCCCAGGCAGTTAATTAAATGGCGGCATCAAATTAAACGGCTAGGCTGTTGGTTTTTTAAACGTACAAAAAATATAAAAAAGTTATAATAAATAAAATATTTTCTCTAAATCACCGCCGTCGTCGATCGGCAGGGTCCCCAAAAGGCTGGAAGAATTCCCCCGTTGAATGGCTAGGCTAATACGCTGCCCGAGGTATGACAGCCCTTGGGTCTCCCGAAACGTCGACCAGCCGCTTACACGTGTTAACGTTTAACACATTTAACGTGTTGGCTGGTCGAAAGTTAGCCCTTTAGAAACGACTAAGTTTGCAGTCAAAAATTAGTTTTTCGGAAATTCTCGTTAAACGTTGCGTTCGACTATTAGGCTAAGCATCCTTACCGTTTGGTTGGATGCCGCAATTTAACTAACGACTTAGCCGTCCAGTTGGGAAGCTGATCTGACCACATGGCGGCGAGTATGCATGTTCAATTACTTGTTTCAATTCGAATAGCACGGAGCCACACACTTGATGCTGCCATCTGAATTAGTACAGTTGGTAGACATATTGTTATTTAGTTAATACAGTTTAAATATTGTTAATGACAATTTTATCGTTTAGCATTTAAAATTTGGTGAGTCAGTTTGAGATCTTGTCCGAAATCAAGAGCAATATGTGGGCAACGGGTTACGAATAATTATTTCTAGAAATAAATAAAAAAATAAAACTAGTTTATTCATCAAGATTACATACATAAAACAATATTAACGTCGGGGCCCCGTGTTAATTACGAGAACTAAAGTACAGGAACCCCGAACTTCCTCTTGGAATTGCATTTAACAGTTTCTCAATGCTAAAAACTAGGTACATCCCACTAATAATTGTTATCGTTCCCAGCTCTATTACTCGGTGGTATGGTTTTATTAAAGTCAGACCCACGGTACCACCAGCTGGTACCCACCGTACCCCCAGGGGTATAGGCCAGTGGTACCGTGAGTCCGACACGCATTAAATATTACAGTAACTAGTAAATTTAATTGATTTTTAAAGAGACTATAGTAGTATTAGACTGGAAACAAGTTAATTTTGTATAGGTAAATTTTGAATACAATATAACAATTTAGTTAGTAATCAATTTAAAAAATAGACTATGCGTGTTTAATAAGGTGTGTGAGTGTGTGTGTTTGAGAAGTGTGTCTTTGTTACCAAGAAATAGGTACTCGTTGAAATTTTCTGTCATACTAATCATAAAGTAGTAAGAAGGTCGTGTCTATCTGTGTATGTACATTGAAAATTTATTAAAATTTTTATATTCAACGAGTTATTATTATTAGTATTGCATTGAAGCTAAAACTATTTTTTTTTATCTGTCTGTCTGTTTCATGTTCTGTTTAATTCGAGAACCACTCAACGGATTTGGATGCGTATTTTTTTATTATCATCGTAATGCCCCGGTCGACATACAGGCTGTTCATAAAATAACACCCAAGCCGAAAACCGGGCAGAGATTGAATGAACGCGTGGACCGGCAGGCGAAAGGCTATTATTGAATAACTTATTTCAAGAAACATCAAGTTGGTTATAAAATATTAAAACTAAATCATGTCCTATCTGCTCCTAACAGCCAGCAACACCTAAGATGCATATCATAAAATTATCTGATCTTAGATAGATCACGTCTTACCCAACGAGCAATTCGTCGTAGTCTTACCTAAAACTTTGGTCGATACTTATTACAGAACGACATTATTGGTTATCTACCAACGGATAAGGACAAAGGTTTCAAATGCGTCATCATTCCTATTATATTATTGACGCATGCGCCTTTCTGACCAAGTAGTAGAGAGAGCGCGTAGAGAGGTCGTGAGTGTCCGCAATCCCCGTGGTGCACATTAAGGCGAGGTAATCCGGCGAAATCTGTCCTGCTCCAACACTTTCGTTATACACATGGTCATTCTGCTCAGCGGAAGGGCGCCGCTTAGAAAATTCGCGGTTTCGAGGTGTTTTTATTTATTATTTTGGAATTAGAGGGTTGGGTTTTTCATATGACGGCCGTTTTTTATACATTTTTTAAGAGCGGAAAGACGGGGGGAAGCTTAGTACTCGACTGACCGCCGTGGGCAAAAGTACTCCCGAAGAGTCCTGATGATGATGAGTCATAATCTCATCGAAAGCTCGACCTGTGTCTCCTTGCACAGATAAAAAAGTGAGTCCAATCCGTTTTTTTAAAATATTTTTTAAGACGTTTATTTTAGTATAAGTTTTACTGTTCAAAACTTAACATAGCTCAAATGAAATGATATTTAGATCATAGTTCAGACCTATCTTTACGATTTAAATGGATCGAAGAAAATGTAAGTAATCGTGTATCGAACGGCCGAAATATCAAGATCAAAGAGTGAAATATACCATACATTTTATCTTCGCTATTTATTGGCTTAAAATTTATTTGAAAAGGGACGAAATCAGGATAACCGACCCTTAAGAGGGTCTTACCGACCGGTGACCTTGAAAGTCGAAACTAGTGGATGGTTTAGTCATGAGGTAATAAAAGCACAAAATTTGAAAAAAAAAAATGGTCTACACAATAATAGAATGATGTGCCTTGATTAGAATTTTAAATTTTCATCAAAATCTTTAACTAAATAAATACCAAACCTAGGTCTAATTTAAACGAATATATTTAGGTAATATTTAAGGAATTTAATATTTAGGTACATTTTAGTGCGTTCGCAACTCGAGCAACGGAGAGATCAATACGCGACGAGTCGTGCGAGTGAGTGAGACGTACGCATCCGAGGTCACCAGCAGTAATTGTCGCCTTAAATTGTATTCGATCTACGTGCTTCGAAGCAGTTAATTAATTGAGTCGTGATAATCGTCGGCGAAAAGCGGGTGTACAGGTGTGGACTTGCATTTCACAGTTCACATTGGGAACAACTCCGGCACCTCGGGGATTCATGTCATACAATTAGTACAATTGACGCAGCAACTTGAGAGAGGATACCCATCCATCATCCTGTTTCGTCCACTGCTGCTGGACATATATCGATGAACACTGCTGTCGTATGGACGGACGTCCATACGGATGTATGGACTGTGCGGTTTCAGTGGGAGGACTTCATCTCCGGCACTCCATCTGGATAGTGGAGTAGACAACCCGACGCTAGAGGTGTTTGTCCGGGTCACCCGTCCGCGTAGGAGTTAAAGCCGCAAGGTCAAGATACCGTGTGGAACAAGGGTTTGGCGTAATTATGTTTCGTGCAATTTTATTCCGCGAGGTGAGCGTGCGAGCAGCTCCGAGTACCTCCTTGGATAATGAGGGAGCCAGCTTCTCTGGCGGGTCCAACAACACATAGTTGAGTCAATCATGTCGAATATTGTTTGACGGCGGATGAGCAGCGCTTGGTACTGCTCGGGGCTATCCTGTCTTGACCCTTGATTAAGGCGTCATCGTTGCTCACACAGGTAGACAAAGCGTCGGACGAGGAGGGCGTGATGTCGGGTGACCTGTGCTTGTTGCGGTAGAACGTGATGATCACAGGTACTGTTGTTAGTTGACAGTGGTCCATTGCCCTTCAGTGGGAGAGTGATCACTTGAATTCTTTCTTGAATTTTGAGTTGAAGTTACAGAGGACCTCCTTTCATAACCTTGAGTTGATATTGGCGGTCCACTATAACCTAAACTAAATAGACACGTAGCGATCGGATTTGCTGCTGGACATAGGTCCTTCCAAAATTTCGCCACTCTTGGCCGTTCTTCTGGAATACCCATACTCACACACGCTGGGCAGGAGGATTAGTGAGCGCGGTGCCGAAACCCTCGCACCAGTGACGCCGCTGCCCGTCACCAGTCTGTTTTATAATATACCGCCATTCATCGGTCCCAGGCAATGGTGGGCCACCTGGTTGTGTCGACCAGTAGGTACTATTTAATACATGCCTGTCACCGAGAGGGGTACGCAGAGACTAAAGATTTCTATCTGCTGCGATCTTGACGCGTACTTTCGTTTCTTCCACATCGATTAATCTAGTCACACAATCTCTTCTATTGCGGGTACTTTTAACTTTGCCCTTCTTCAGAATGTTGCCAATTTCAGCAAGTACTTATATACCTTTTAGGGTTCCGTACCCGAAAGGTGTCAAACCGGACCCTATTACTAAGCCTCCGCTGTCCGTCCGTCTGTCACAGGGCTCTACAGCTACAGCTTCAACCGTAATAGGCAGAAGGTTGAAATTTCAACATAATACGTGTTACTATGGCCTCTAGCAAGGCAAACAATAAAAATCTTACGGTAATACATACAAGTTTCAAATTTGCGCAAATGATTTAAAGATACTCTAAAGTAAAACAACAAATAATAAAATTAGGGTTCCGTAGTCAGAGGATGCTCCATTGTTTGTCAGGCGCTACCATTTTAGCGCCTTGTTTTTCGCCCCCTTAATGTTGCTATTAGCATCTACATTGTTGACGTATGTTTTTAGGGTTCCGTACCTATATTGTGTGGTGGTACACTTACACAGTAGACCCTTTACTTTAGAACATACTGAAGATCAGATTTACTTATTTGTGAGATATTCTATAAGCCTATAAATAGGTTTCTGGTTACTTTTAAAGCTGGGCAGACATATTTGATATCATGACATCGGAAAATAAACCATGTTCTCTTGTTATAGCAATAATTTCATAAGTTAACACTAAATTAATGCCCTGTCTGACCCGATCTTTCGAACCTCAAAAATAGATTTATAGCTTACGGTAAATATAACATGCTCAGTTCATAACGTTGTTAGTACATGTAGGTATACATAATAAAAGTGATTTAGTTTGCTCTATATTTAGTTTTCCTGACTTTGGCACGTGATTTTAATAACACGAAGTTGTTCAGTCGAATTACTAACGGCACAGTAGATATATAAACAGTGGGACAACTCCACGGTATTCTCGAAATAATTACCTATGCCCGATTGGTGCATTAGGGCTGGCATCGGCCGAAATTTAAAAGCAACCTATGCAACCTACGATGTAATAATAATAAATAACTTTATTTGTTTATAATACAAAAATAATTGTTATTGAATGTTCACTGTCCCCTAACCTACGTTTTTTTTACCCGCATTTTTAATTGTGTCCTAATTTTTAAATATATTTAAACTCGTTATTGGCATATTTAGCTTTAAAACTGTGTAATTTGTATAATCATTCTCTGCTGTGAGTTTAATAAACGTAATTTGAATTTGAATTCGTGTATCGTAGGGTCACAGACTTATCCATAACAGTTACTGAAGCAGAGACTATTCTATCATGCATGAATTATAATTAACATAACATAAAAAGCAACGAACAACGAAAACAAAATGTATACATTAAAATTAAATGTGTAAGAGAGTGAGAGGGTGTGTGTGCTGTGGTTGTGTTCAGAGTATTCATGAGCGCTGTGGTGAACGACCTATAGATCTGTGGTCTTTTCAGTATTTAGGATACTCAAAAGGTGTGGTGGATGAAATGTTTGTTTTATTTGTGGAAGGTGTGATAGTGATGTATGCGATTTTCATTGTTGACTGCGTGTTTGTCCTTATTTGACATAAATTAAATGAAGCGAATTGGAGCATAACTCTAGGTAGGTGTTTTAAGAAGCTCTTCAGTTTGTCTTTAATTTAGTTTTAGTAGATATTGATGAATAGATTTACCATAAATTCTTTGAGTTAGTGAAAGTAACGTATTTTTTTTTGCTAATAGTAATAATGTTATAAATACGTGGTCCAAGAAAAATACGGCAATTTCGTGCAAATCAGGTACGGGTTTTTGGTGTAGCAAATACACGAATTTTCCTTAATTTAATTTCAACCTGTAGTTTGAGTGCTTTCGTGTGTTGATGTAGTATAATTGATTTTATATACAGTTCGCGAACAGTCAACTGTAGCGCTTGCGACTACCATCCGACGCTAACGTTCCGCGACAATGGCCGAGACTGCGTGTAAAAGCACGCGTCTGTGTGTGTGTATCGATTCAGGGCGTTTCTTTAAAGTTTACGTACTGATTCATATATCTTCTGTGCTAATGGTATGTTGATTTGGGAAGACGATCAGTATGAATTTAGAGTCTTTTTACATCGGGTGTATTCGAAGGATTCACAAAATACATAATTATTACTGCGTACTACATTACACTAGGTAATCGACTGTGGAGATACCACCATCTTACTCGAGAAAATACTTATTGCATAGCTCTCAAAATGCATAACCAGATAGCCCCAGTCCATCCATCAGGGTGTGATCGTCCACTGCTGGACATAAGCTTTTCCTATATTTCGCCACTCCCGACAGTCTCTCCTTATCAATGATGGATGGATGAGGAACTAATGACGGGCAGCGTGGGTTTCGGCATCGCGCTCACCAAAAGTCCTGCCCGGCGTCTGTGAGTATGGGCATTTCTTCCAGGAGGACCGCCAAGAGTGGCGAAGTCTTGTAAGGCGCTACGTCCAGCAGTGGACGAACACAGACTGACGGATGGACGGAACTAGTATACCACAGCAGATTTATCTAATCATCACAAACAAAAGAATTCTCTCTAATAGTTACAAACCCGCCTAATGGCCGTAGTATCTGGGTTACGGTTTTATCACACGAGAAGCACTTACTGTCCAATTTCAAGTACTTATCTCTCTTAAATGAATGTTGGACATTTTTCGAGGGCTTTTCTGTGATACATTTAGACCGTTCATTGCATTGGCGTTCGTTCAAACCCTCCCCCCCCCTCCCCTCCCGAAAATATGACAATAATCGTATATCATATTATTATTTTTAGGGTTGTGTACCCGAAGGGTGCCAAACGGAACACTATTACCATAATACTTTATATTCTCTGATGTCCGTCCGTCTGTCACAGAGGTCTACAGCTTCAACCGTAATAGGTAGAAAGTTGAAATTTTCACAAAGTACGTGTAACTACGGCCCCTACCACGACAAATAATAAAATGTTTAAAAAATTTAAATTTATGGGTTTTCCCCATCCAAGAAAACTCGAAAAAGTTACATTATTTTAACGTTATTTGTTTTGGCTCAGATTGTAGGACCAAAAGTAAAAAAAAATGAAAAAATTTGGGCTCCGTACGCAGACGGGGTCAATTTTTTTTTGTCAGGCGCTACCATTTTAGCAGCTTGTTTTTTGTAGCCTTGATGTTGCGTTGGCATGTAAATTGTTGTCATTTATCTTAATGTTTTTAGGGTTCCGCACTCGTATTGTGTGGTGGTACTGAACCCTTAGTGCGCGAGTCCGACTCGCACTTGGCCAAATTATTTTAAAACTGCACCCCCCAAATCTTGTGTATGCCAAATTTCATATATAAATTTCATCTCAACCGTTTCTTCTCTATCAGCAGGAATTTGCCATTTAGTTTTTGGTTCAATTTCCCAAAATCGATGCTTTTTGTGGCTGGGTACTCTCTGTTTTCCCTCACTCTTAAGGCAAAGCCGTAAAGGCCAAAAGGCCAACAGCAATAAAGTGAAATACTAGAAAAACGATGCTAATTCAGAGGTTAATAACCTTTCCAGAGTATTCCAGACTGTAAATATTAGAACACATGCATAAATGCCAAAATTATTTCCCAGGTATTGTTCATAAAGAATAATCAGCGTATTTTGAGAGAATGTGCTCTTAGTTTAGTGTCATGATAAACCAAACCATTGTTCATGATTGTTTCAGGGTTATGTTTGAATAATTTAAATATAAATAGGTAAATTTAAATAAGCGGTATTTAGAAAATAAAAACATTAGATTTCATGCTGAAGCAAATAATCTGTAAGGTCCAACAAATCAAAAGTTGATACAGTACCGTCAACAGCCAACTTTCCAACGGAAAGGAATATTTTTTGCGCGAACTTTTTTTCACATTTCCCATTGAAATTTAGTCAGCTGATTGAACCACCTTGTACTAGGAGGTGAAAAAATTATTAATCTACCCTAGAATTATTTTCACTCATTATTGTATGACCTTACATAATGCACTAATAATAAAGTAGTAAAAAAAGTCGTGTCTGTACATTGAATATTTTCGCGAAATTTTAAGTGAAATGGTTTATTGGTACTGTACTGAGGCCGAAACCACAATTTTTAGAATTTTTGTCTGTCTGTCTGTCTGTATGTTCCGTTTTAACTCGAGAACCACTCAACGGATTCGAATGCGGTTTTTTTTATTATCACCGTACTAGCGACTCTGGTCAACACATAGGCTATAAGGGATGTTCATAAAATAACGCCCAAGCCGGTAACGGGGAAAAGATTGAATCAACGTTTTTATAACTCGAGAACCACTCAACGAATTTGAATGCGGTTTTTTTATGATCATCGTAGTAACCATGTTCAACACATAGGCTATAGGGGTGTTCATAAAATAACGCTCAAGCCGAAAACGGGGCAAAGATTTAATAAACGCAAAGACTATTGTTGTTGTTATATAAATCTATGGGAAATCTGATTCGAATTTATATCCGAAACCCACGCGGACGAAGTCGCGGGCAAAAGCTAGTTTTAAATAAATGTGTATTATCATCGTAATGACTCTGGTCAATATACATATAGGCTATAAAGGTTATTCATAAATATATCGCCTAAGCCGAAAACGGGACAGAGAATTAAAAAACGCGGGCGGAGCCGGGGGCGAAAGACTAGTAAATTATAAAATTATTTGTATTTTATGATAAATTGCAGATATTTTTGCAGTATCATGCCTTACAAACTCTTTAAATTTGCAACAAAGCATTGTAAATAAAGTCATTGTACTTGTAGAGATTGTATGACTCATGCTACATATCATAATTCAATTTTCCTTCACAGACAGTTACGTACAAATATTGTGTTCAGTTATTATGATTAAGTTAGGTACCTACTTATTATTGTCGTTGTGGTATGTGAAGCTAAATTGGAAACCTGAATTATTGAATTACTAGTTGTTTTTTCCTGTTCATTAACAATAGCTTTAACTCAGTGGTTCTTGAACTTTAACCACTTCAATAATTTCAAAAATACTGCGAAGCCCTGTCGAAGAAAATTTTAGGAAAAGAGAGTAAAGCACAATATTAAAAATCACTTTGGTTGTTTAGTTTACATATTACTTCATTAAGTTAACGAAAAGGGTACCGTTGTTTGGACTCAGTATAATGAGTGGCTGTGGACCCTTAGCACCCATGTCACGGACCCCTAAACCCCTAAGGGGTCCATGGACCATAGTTTAAGAAACCCTGCTTTAAGGCGGAACGTTTCGAGCTCGGTGCAAAATGCACAACTTATGATTGTTTTTCTTATTAATTAATAAAAAGTACTAAATAAATGTGATTTATGGCATTTCGCGACCGTAGTTTAATGTCAATTAGGCTTTTCGACCAAAATTTTATAAATTTATGCATTACGTTGTAAATGAATGTCCCACTTAAAACACGCTTTTAAATTTGTATGGACATTCACACTAACTATATTCTGCTAATAACCCCTGATAATTATTAAAGAATAGTCGCAAAATAAGATGAAACTATTACACACATTTTATTTAAAAATGTGATAAACATATCATTATGCATTATGCACTGAGCTCAAAACGTTCCCCCTTAAGTTATAAATAAACTATTATACTAAATAAATACTTTCATAAAAAGAGACTGTTTATAAACTCAAATTTTTATTTTAGGATTATGTTATATTCTGTTCATAATCAATGTATCTTACAATCTAAGCCGAAGCTGCAGCAGCAAATGCTCCCTTTATTTTGGAACTATCCTTTGCCCACGGCTCTTCCCGCGTTTACAATCGTTGCCGTTTTCGGCATGGGCATTATTTTATGAACACCCCTTATAGCCTTAGTGTTGGCCAGGGTCACCATGATGACAATAAAAAAACCCATCCAAATCCGTTGAGTAGTTCTCAAGATAAAGCTTTTACTCAATATTTGCCCGTTTTCGGCTTGGGCGTTATTTTATGAAGGGGTGGATACTTGGATAGCCTATGTGCTGACTAAGGTCACAACGGTGAGAATAAAACAAAAACGCATCCAAATTCGTTGAGTGGTTAAAAGTAGTAAGTAAAAGTGAGCGAGTAAAAAAATTGGGGTTTGGCATCAGTACAATACCATAACCCATTTCATAAAAAAATTCTCAAATATATTCAATGAACAGAAACGACTTTTTACTACTTTATTAGGGTTCCGTAGTCCGACAAGGAACCCTTATAGTTTCGCCATGTCCGTCGGTCCGCGGCTTAGCTCAGACGGCTCAGAGACTATTGGTACTAGAAAGCTGTAATTTGGTATGGGTATACTCTTAATTACACCGACAAAATGGTAAAAAAAACCCGAAAAAATTTTTAGTTTTTTTTCTCATCTATTCCCATAGTGTGGGGTATTGTTGGATAGGTCGTTCAAAAACATTATGTGTGTATATTATGATTTAGGCATCCGTTGGCGAAATATTAAGCTTTATAGTGGTGATTTTTGATAGAGTCAAGTGTCCCCCCCCTGCCGGGTTGTTTATGAATTTGTAGAAAAATTCACGTAAGTAGTATATAATGAAGTTAAAAGGAAAACAATCACAGCTAAGTAGGCTTTACAGCTTTATGAGTATAGGTCGCGCCAAAATTTTAGTGCCCTCTAAACACGACAATGGCCGTTCTTCTAAATCTATGGGACTAAAAGTTTGGCGCGATCTGTATTAGTAGACCAACTTATAAAATGTACCGAGCAACTACGGAACCCTACACTGCGCGTGGCCCGACACGCACTTGGCCGGTTTTTTCCTATATTTGTGTAGGTAATTTCGTTTATTTTTAAGGTGATTGCGACGGGTCTCCTTCCCAAACGGCACTACATCACAATAGTTTAATGTCAATTAGACTTTCCTACCAATGTTGTGTTACTTTATGCATTACTTTGTAAATGATCGTACACAACAACTATAAACATGGTATTATAGTTTACTCATGAGTTGTGCATTTAGGAACAAGACGAGACCCATCACAAGCGCCTTAACTAAATTGTCTTACAAGATGTGAATAATAAAAGTGTAGTGATTGATGACGATACATCTCTACAATCTGGTGACCAGATGACCACTACCTACCTCGGCCAGAGTATAAATCTGGCCATAGAGAGACGAAACATTACCAACATAATGGGGACCCAATTGCGGTCTGTCTTTATGTATGTTCCGTTTTTACATGAGTGATGCGTTTCTTTTTATTATCATCATAGTGACCCTGGCCAACATATAGGCTATAAGGGGTGTTCATAAAATTTCACCCAAGCCGAAAACGGGGTAAAGATTGAAAAAACGCAGGCGAAAGGCTAGTTCTACATAACTTAATTTGATGAAACAAAACTACAGAATTAAATCCTTTACAAAAGAACAGATAATGCAACAGTGACTTTAAAATTTTTTTTTACAAAGAATTGTATATTTAAAAACTACCTAGAAGGAAAGAATTGTTTATAAGATAACCCTAGTATAGTTCAATGATAGGTAGGTATCTAGAGATTTGCTGAGATACTAGCATTTTAAAAACTTTGAAAAAATAGGGGTGAATGTCTTTTAGAACATATGCAAAAATCAGAACGGGAAGTAATTTTGGTTGTCTGTTGCCATCAGGACGTGCACAATCTGTCATGGATTATATAAAATGCGTCCGCAACTACAATGTTTGCGAAAGAGTGCCGAAAATTCCTACTCACATTAATTAAATGGTACTACTATTTACCTATAGTGCATTCCGAGTCAAGACATAATTAATTACATTGTGTCTATCGTCATTCCGATTCAAGATAGCCGTGCGGTGTGTGTAGTTTGATGGTACTTTTAGTGCTGTCAGCGCCATTCGGAACCCAGCCCTAGTTATCTGTTGTTGAAGTGGGGTGTCTTAACTAGATAAACCCCACAATATGCCCATACTCTTTTAACTGTTATTGCAACTTTATCTTATGAAAATGAATACTTTACTTCTGTAATGTATGTACATAATTCACTTCTATACTGAAGGTAAGGTATGCAAGTCATGGAGTGTAGTGGATTGGGAAATAACCTTTACAACAACCCAAAAATCCTTCATCTTCAGTTGTGCCTCCCTGACCAAAGACTCGTAGAGAAAAACTAAATCTTCATTTCAATTAGAAATATTTTTTCATTCAAACCAGCCCCTTCTATTTTGGTATGAACTTGAAAGATTCAAAAGTTCTAATATGATTAAAGAGGTTGTCATAACATAATTACCTCAGGTAAATACTAGGCTAAGGTGAAACATGTCTAATTTCACGTAACCCTCACCTACTGACCTGTTTTTTAGTTACAAATGCTTGCCAATTACCTATCCCGATTCTAAAGTTTTCGGTTATTTTTGGAACAAAAATATACGCTAGGAAATTGTGAGTAGTAGTTAAGCTATTTCGCGCCGAAATGTATGAACGCGGTATCTGGTATGGACTAAAAGGGCAAGATTCCTCGTATGAAGCGCAGCGTAAGCAGATTGGAATGTTAAAGATGATACTGGCTGGCACAAAACTTTTTATTTTCACTTTTTTTCTTTTTATAAATTAATGCCCCTACGCAACAAATGTTTCCGGGCGAAGTTTCTTGTAATTATCACATAAAGCCGGATTGTTGAACGTTCATACTTGTAAAACTAAACATGCAGAACATAATAAGAGTAATAAAACTTACATTCTCTTTGTAATCACTACATAAAAAGTTGGTTTCCGTGAAACAACACACACGTTCACTCACTGCACCACTTTACCGCGATCTGTCAAATTCGGAATCAGTGTTACCAGCTCATGAAAATAATTTTGCTTACTTTTTAATTTTAAATGCTTGGTGAACGACTGCCTTTGAGATTTAGACACCCACACACACACACTACGACTTTTAAACTAAAGTCTTCATTTTGTTTTGTTTCAAATCATTTAGAACATTGTGCAGTATCCAAATAGATCTGAAATGTTGCAATAGCAAGACCAGTCTGCGTTCGCGCACGGAATTCTTCGCCAGCTGAGAGGTTCACGTTACCTTTCCTAATTATTATTAGCAAGGACTAAAAATAGGTCAAATATTTAAAAATGTCCGCTTGGCACGTATTGCGTCCAGAGCGTTCGTAATAACATTTGTGGATGACTGTTATTGGCATTTTGTTTAATTCGCGTAATAATCACAAATACACTTTTTTTGTTTTTGGTTTCCTTCATTTATGTACCAAAAATCACAAAGGATTATTTGCATAATTTGTCGTTTGCAAAACTCTATTTGATACTACTTCAAGAAGACCGGCTGAGCCTTAGACCCTTAGAATATAAATTACCTACTCTAAGCTTAGACCATTAAACGGTCTAAGGGTTGAGCTAAAAATGATAATTACTTAAAACTGCGGAAAAAATTGTTCATCACATCAATGTTACATATTTATTTACTTTCCTTTAACTTGTATTAATAATAAAAAAATATTAATTTTCGAAATATATTTCGGCCCACTATGGGGCCGGCATCAGTCGAATATATTGGGCCGAAATATATTTCGAAAATTAATATTTTTTTATTATTAATACAAGTTAAAGGAAACTAAAGGCTTTATATAGCTAAATTATATATATTTATTTCATATTTATTTACTCGTATTCTTAACACACAATCATGTTGAAGCAGATAAAAATCAAGCATACCTACCTACTTAAATTATGACAAAACCACCCTACATTGTACGCACAATTCAAAATGTCAACTATATTATTTAGGTTATGTTTATTTATAACTCATGTACATCCACAATATAGTTATATTAAATATTATACCCAATATTGTGGATAAGTACATGTGTTATAAATAAACATAATGTGTATTAATTTCCACCAAGTGCCAACATAACAATCACAAGCACCAACTATATTATTTAGGTATTTAGATTTTTTATTTTTGCGTTCAGATCAGTGAAGGATTAGCCACGTAGCAAGAGGCAGTAAATGCTACGGGCCCCACGCCTAGGGGCACCCCGCACCTATGTGCAAAAATCTTTCAAGATAGTTATTGTAACCGAGTTAAAATTTAACAGCAAATATTCACCAAAGCCTCTAATAATTATAGACTGAACAACCGAATAATACCGAAATAACAATTTTACCGACTTTTTTAAATTATAAAACGTATGATCTCTAGAAATCGGCGCTCTCTTATCGGTCTTTGTGTTGCATTACATTAATATTTCGTCTTCCTAGACAACATAATCATGTGTAGATACTATAAGGGATTACCTATTTTAGCTCTACTCTATGATAATGAAATTTTTGTCTCTTTCAAAAGCCACAAGATGAATGGCAGATATTTATTAGTTATTTATTCTTTAAGTGTTCTCTCCTTTAGAAACGATGTTATGATCAGCGGAATAAAATACCTATTTAATGTTTATCCGTATTTTATATAGTTTTGGAGGATTTCCCACATCATGTTTCAGGAAGAAATAGGTAGTATAGTCTGTCAAAAAAGTGTTGAAATGAAAATGAAACTTATAAGAATTTTATTGGTCTTTAAACGTTCAAGTAGTATAATTTAGGTAATATATTTATGAAATAACAACGCGTTTAACTCGATTTAACAGATTTTGTACTTATTTGTTTGGTGTAACCAGGCGAAAGAAAAATAGTTTCTTCAATATTAATTTCAACAATTTTTTGACAGACTGTACGTACCATTAAATTTATCTGTGCCAAGGGCCCCTTGTTCACTTATGCTAAGGGCCCCGCGCTGTCTTAATCCGGCACTGATTCAGAAGGTTGCATAGAGATACTAATAATAAAGTAGTAAAAAGGTCGTGTCTGTGCATTAAATGTTTTCGCGAAATTTTAAATTAAATGGGTTATTAGCATTTTACTGAGGCCAAAACTACATTTTTTTAAATTTTCGTTTGTTGTTCTGTCTGTATGTATGTTCCGTTTTAACTCGAGCGAGTACCAATCGATGGATTTGGATGCGTTTTTTTTATTATCATCGTAGTGACACTGGTCAACAAATAGGCTTTAAGGTATGTTCATAAAATAACGCCCAAGCTGAAAGGGGCAGTTCATTTATTACGTAAGACGATATGAGGAGTGAGGGGGTCCGAACAAGTCTTGTTTTTTCTTTCTAGGGGGTTTAGATTGTTCTTACGTAAGAACACAAAAGTAAGCAAAAATTATAAATTGCTATTTTTTATTTGCAATTTTGATACATACTTATCTTCCGTAAGATTGAAGGTGGGGGATTATCAAAGTCTTATTTTTTCTTACGTAGGAGGGGGGGGGGGGGGTTTCTGAAAGTGGTTAAATTGTCTTACGTAATAATAAATTAACAGCCCCGAAACGGGGCGGGGCAAAGATTGAATAAAAGATTTATCTTGAGATGCCACTCAACGGATTTGGATGCAGTTTTTGTTTATTATAATCGTGGTGACACTGGTCACCAGATAGGCTACAATGGGTGTTCATTAAAAGACTCCCAAGCCGATAACCGGGCAAAGATTGAATAAACGCGGGTGGATCCGTGGGCAAAGGCTATATGCTGGGTGTAAATAGACTGCTACCATTAAATGAAACCACATATTCTACCGATCCTACTGAACCACTTTTCCCAAGAGTCATACCTACCCGCGGATACCTTTAGTTCAGGAAATAATTGAGTTTAAAACAAAAACGCGTGAACCCTAACGCACCGACATACGGGCGAGGTTAGAGAGAGCGTTGACCTCAAACAGCTGCAGGTTTCACGGACGACGCTCTCTCTAAACTCGCCCGTATGTCGGTGCGTTATGGTTCACGCATTTTTATTTTAAACTCAATTATTTCCTAAACTAAGGATGTACGCGGGTATGACTCTTGGGAAAAGTGGTTCAGTAGAGTCGTAGAATACCTATGTGGTTTCATTTAATGGTCGCACTCTATTTACACCCGGCATAAATATATGATAATAAAGTAGTGTCTGTACATTGAATATTTTTGCGAAATTTTAAATGAAATAGGTTATTGGTATTGCACAGAAGCCAAAACCACAATTTTTAGAATTTTAGTCTGTCTGTATTCCGTTTTATATCGAGAACCACTTAATGGATTTGGATGCGGTTTCTTTTGTTATCATCATAGTAACTCAACAGTTATAATTGTTCATAAAATAACGCCCAAACCGAAAACGGGGCAAAGAAAACGCGGGCGGAGCCGCGGGCAAAGACTAGTTATAATTATAACTGAGAAAGGTGACAGCATCTGTAAATCAGATCGTTGAACCTAAGCCATGTGTAGTTCAACGAAACCATGATTTGCGTGAAAATTCGTAAAATCGCCTCGAACATCAGTTATGTCGGGTTTATAAAAAGGTGTTTATTAACTTCAAACATTTTTTATTTGTTTGAACTCCCAATTTTGCTTTGGTTGTAAGACTAAAGCTAAATACCTAAGGCTCGATCATTCTCGGTAGATGTGTTACGGGTAATGCTAGAAGATAGGATAAACCTAGGTTTACCCGGGTAATCTTATACAAAACTCCGGGGGTCGTCTCGCTCCACTCGCTTCGCTCGATGTCAACCTAACACGCTCCTCCTCGCTTCGCTCATCGTCGCACCTATTTTTGACTCTTTTGGCCTTTACCCGACTTCTGGCTTTACCCGTAACAGATCCATTGACTAGATCCATTCTTATATTGAAACATATACTGAACATTGAAACTGGATCTACTGAGAGAAAAAAAATGTCACTAGATCTATAGGTAATGGATCTAGTTAAAGGATATACCGAGAATGATAGACTAATATCACAGATAAAATGTTACGATGGACTAAAGTTTCAGTGTTCATTACGCCCACCTTATTTTTTAGGGGTCCGGTAGAAAAATAAACTCCGAAAACATACGAACGAAATACCCTTTGATGAAGTCAAATTATAAAAAAAATCTGGTGGTCTTCCAATGAATCACATTTTCAAATAAAATAACGTTGCTGGAACTCCTACTGTCTCCTACACTGAGGTGCGTACCCCGCAGTTTGGATACGCAGGCCGGGGTGGTCAGTCGGCCCAAAAAGCACAGATTTAACATTTAAAAGCTCTGTATGGTGTACGCAACGAGCTATAGATTCCTAGTCCCTGGGTGTACGTTCTTATTTTAACTTTTTACTGAGGTTCTGCGGGTCACCCCCTCAATTTTTTCTATGTGGCTAAAAACTAGTATTTTTTTCACTTTTTTTTTCTACGAAATTTAGGTGTCGCTTCCACAGCTTTTAAATTTTTAATCTCCATACATCGAGCGTTTAAAAAAAATAGATGATATAAGTAATAAAATACAGAAAGTATAGAGCCTTTTTATTTGATTTGCGTGGAATCATATGTGAAGAATAGAAACGTAGATAAGGAAAACTGTGGATTTTTAAACTTTCTGTACTTCACCCTGTTTTTTTGTCAAAATAGAGCTAAATTTTGGCAAAAGGGGAGTTTATTCGTGTTGTGTGCTGTGTTTAAGGGTGATGCAAAGGTAGTATTTTGAAATGTATTTTTTTTTCTTTATTCTCGTTTGAAAAGCTTAACCTCTGAATGTTTTTTAATTTTTCTATTTAAATAAAAAACCGCTCATGGTATAGGGATTTAAAATTTTAAAAACTGTAGTAGCAACCCCAGAATTTCATAAAAAATGAAACATATACTTTATTCGTTTTAGCTATGTACATAGAACGTTCCTTAGTCTATCATTAGAACCATAGTCTGAGCATAGAACACATTACGGGAGTGAACTCGTAGTAAAACAGAAAAAAGTTAAAATTAGAAGCACCCTAGTATCCGTAGGTATCTTATGTTATGACCATAGACAAAATTACGAGAAGGCCGCTCACGGTCATACTTTGAAGCGTAATTTGATTTTTAGTTTAAATTTTGAAGCTAGATGGAGCTACTAGTTCGAAATAGTAGGAAATAATAGAATTCAATCGCATTCACGGCATATATGGGAATTACTTTCTTTCGAGGTAGAGGTAGTTCCGTAGTGTTCATCCATAATTATGACTTACCATTTAAAGATCTTTTAAATGTTAAATCTGTATATTTTTGGGCCGACTGACCACCCCGGCCTGCGTATCCAAGCTGCGCGTTTAAGTTTCACATAGGTATAACAGGTCCGATCTGATCCGGGATTCAAATCAATGGGTTGTAGGCAGATATTATAGATCTCCATCTACTTCGATCCTAACACTCCTGTTGCACCTCCACACGCATCAATTGAATCATACAAGCTCTTCAATATATATCTTCCATTTCTTCAGTAAATTTAATTTTGTTCGTGTACATAATTTATTCATGATTTGGTTCTCGGAACATAAATTAAAAAACCAGAGAACAGTAAACATTTTTATTGTAAATATTTTTTATTGTATCCTCTTACAATCGCGATGCGTTCGGTGGCTTCCTCGAAGCTTTGCCAGTGACTCGTGATGACACCATTTAATATGTTATTTTTTTATTTTGACTGAATTGCGGTCGATTTTCAGACCATAAGTAATATAGACTTATTCGGCATGCCCTCTCAAAATAAGGTTCCCTTTAAATAAATTAACTATCGAGATAGAAGATAATTGATTAGGGTCCCGTTAAAATATATATTTTTGACCATGATAATAGCAAAACCACAGACAGTTAGAAACACAATTATAGTACTTTACGATACGAGAGCGATGAAACGTTTTCTGACGAGTGTGAGTTTGCGGCACGAGCCGAAGGTAAGTGCTGCAATCACACGAGTCGAGAAAAAGTTTCTCGCACGAGTTTCGTATAATATTTTATAGCACAAGTGCGGAAAATGCCGACTTTACGCAAATAATTTAAAAAAAGTTATTTTTATGTAAAATAAGTTTATCGTACCCACACATGGAAGCGACAGCATATTTTTTAAATGTCATCACGAGTCCTCACAATCGTTGCGAAATAATAGAGAAGCATGTTTTTCTACTTTCTTATGAATTCAGTCGACTCTTTGTATAGCACTTAACACTACTGACTGACATTTCTTGCTATTTCTTGAGCTCAACACCCGAAAACTTAATTAATATGGAGAACTAAACATAAGAAACAATTTTAAATTTCTTTATAAACCATGACACTTCTTTAACATACAAGATGTAATAAAGACAGCAATAATATTGAAATTGGTCGATTTGCTAAATAAACACATACCTAGAAATAAGTACTTAATTAAAATTATTAAGGTATTTTAAGTAGGAAATGATATATGAAAAGTCTCATGAAAATGGTAGGTACTAAGTTACATTGGACACTAGCCAGCTAGGTATATTTTATTTTTTGTGAATATAATGAGCACTACTTATAATGTTTCTTATACATTCTACAGTGCGTGAACTCACGGACATATAGCATGAGTTTTTTTTGTTGTTATTGCCCCCTCAAATACTGAACACGATGAATGAAATGATAGAATGACTGATAAAAATAGAGTTAGGTAAACCAGATGTTTCTGTGACGTGCTACTCCGTGGTGACGTGCAACAAACAAAAACCATGATATTATGTTCTAATGATCATCATACTGATTATCTTTAGTTCGATGAGTTTAGAAATAAACAAAAATACTCCACATCATCATAAAAATGCTACATATCTATATATTTTTTTGTACGAAGGAAGAAACTGACAGTTCGTGTTAGTGGGAAATGTGCTTTTAATTCTCATCCTAAGGTGCAAGCCACACAGAAATGGCGAGCGCGCATCGAGCGCGTGGGCGTCATTCAAATTTCGTACAAAACGCATGGAAATGAAGTCGCAATTTGAGGTATAATACGAACGCCCGTTCCACGCCCGACCGCCTGAAACATACCATTAGTTGTGTTCAAATTGCGACTTTATTTCCATGCGTTTTGTACGAAATTTGAATGACGCCCGCGCCGCTTCTGTGTGGCTTGAACCTAATAGTTAAAAGCGCATTTTCCACTAGCATCAACTGTCAGTTTCCTCCTTATTGCAAAAAATATACTTTTAACTTTCTTTGTGAAAATATTGAAAGAAAAATATGTTTCATATGATCAGCATGTCATATAAGTTCTGTGGCACGTCTCAGACTCACCTTGCATACTTACAAATAATTTTATTTTTAAATGAAAATGACAAAAATATTATGTCTGTGAAAAATATAAACATTTTGCATTCTTTTTCAACACACAGAACGTTTGCAGTCTATATCAAGCCGTTTTCCATCTAGACAGTTTCTAAGGCGAATCGGTTTTGTCCCCGATTCATTTTTAGACCTTCACCTAAGAATAAAATTTAATTTTAAAAATTTGTAAGGTGTTAGCGTAGAAGAATATTTTTAACAAACAACTATATAGAACTTTATTTATTAATATTCTGATGACTAGTTCAAGATTTAGCCGCTAGATTAGTATTTATTTATCTAGAGAGCTTTACCTATAAAGAATGTTAGTATAGCAAATAGTGAATAACTATTAAGTTGCATTTCTGATGCATTTTTTTAAAAACAACATCTGTGGTACCTACATATTAGTAGGTTTACCCCACATAATTTTATGTTTTTTTTAGATGCAACACTGGTCAAAGGTTTTATTTATTTAGGTTTCGTTTCAAAACGAGAGAATTTTACTTGGACGCATACGAATTTCACCCCACAATGTTTAAAAATTGACACGACTGAAACCCAGGGGAAACGAACTGTTACCTGACAGTTGCATGAAAGTGTTTTGAAACGCTTTCGAGTTATGCGAAAATTGTGCCCAGTTCGATTTCTAAGGCTCGTCTGGATACCGTTAAAGTTCGCCTGACATTTGTCACTTCGGAGTTTTGCTGGGATTTGGACAAAATTCAGAACTTTAAAATTTTATTTATTGTTTCTAAAGGGAAAAAAGTGAGAATTATTATTGTGAACGTTGCATTAGGCTCGCAAGAGCTCTTTTTTCTTCTCACTCTTCATCATCACTCACACTCGATGAAAATCCTAATCTTTTTTTTTTCAGAACTACCCTTCCGGTAGAATTATAGTTTGCGAATGCAAAGGCTGTGATGCCATATCTTTAGTCTAAAGAAATTATTTTCTTTTTTTAGAGACTACAAAAAGCAAATTCGGTTCTCCAACCTTGAATTCGATTTGAGACTGACCTTTGTTCCCCATGAAACCACTCACAAACGCTTCAAAACAAGAGTCGTCTTTCTCTTTCTCGTAAAGCTTTGTTATAGTTTTGTCGTGCCTATATAGCATTTTAATAAACGAGTGAAATTTCGCACGGCGATCGCACGTTTCGAAACGTCCCTTGGTTGGCAATTTTTAAGTTATTTTTATAAAAATGCTTCAAAAATTTATTGTAGTTAACACGAGATTTAAACTAGACTTATTAAAAAACAATCCTCAAAGGTGAATTCGAAATACTATAGAAAAATACTGCATTTTTTTAGAAGTATATAGAGAGTGAATATATTAGCGGTCAAAAAGCTCAAACAATATCATTTTATTTTGTGCCACTCGGTGTCCTTCAATATACATATTTAAGAAAAACTAAAAGAAATAGGCAATGAAGAAAAAATAATTTTTTAATCAAAAGAATCATAAAGATTTCAAAATTGTTACCCAAGCCCCAAACATTCAAACCAATATCCATTCCTGTTACGATTCGGTTATTTATATTTTGTAAATAGCATTATTATAACACATTTATATGTATATTCTGCTCAAGCGATATGTTTTATTATTGTAGCACTGTGTTTTAATGTATTGTAGGTATGTTATGCATTTTTCGTATATATTTTCTCTATATTTTCATTCGTGTTATCAAATCTACTCTTATTATACACACCTAATACATGGTTTTTGCTTCAATAACCAAAAGACCCTAACTGTACATAATAAAGCTTTTTTTATAAAATAAAATCTAAATCGTAAGACTAAACTTCACACTAAGCTACTTGCGTGTTAAATTACTGGCCACAAAATATTCTATCGCGACGCCATTTTGTCTTCGATTCAAAATGGCGGAAAATCCTTCGAAATGCAAACGAAGGTATTTTATACATCACAGAACAGTTCAACCCGATTTGTTACTGCATCGTATTCATCAATTAAATGTGATTTTGTTTCTCAAACTTTTATAATTCAGCGTTACCCTAAAATTTAAATTATAAACCTACGCTACCGAAATGGGGTTGCCACATTCAAAAGACAAATTTCCAGATGATTTTCAGTGCAGTAACAAAAGAGCCAAAAATCTCATCTCAATACATCGATATAGGCAAAGAAAGGTACGTGCACGGTCGTGACGTCATCAGGTTGGATGCAGCGCTAGAACCAAGAGGAAGCGCCACCGAGTTTGGTCGATAACTCGCCGATACCACGCCCGAAGATGTTTCCAACCTGCGGCAAGCGAAAAACCGAAACCGTAATAATTTCGTCATGTCTTTAAATCTCAGATCCATTTGAACAATCCAATTGAAATTTGCCTCATAATAATAGTGGAAAAAAGGGAAAATATTTTTCAACGATATTCTTTATTTCAAACAATTTTACGGTAGGTATCAGTTTATTGGAAAAAATTAAAAAGCAAATCTAATGAAAGTTCTACCATATCTTTCAAAAAGACTTTAATAAGTTCCTACGTAGATTAGAAAATACTGCAACAAAGTGGAAGAACATGGACAAATTGGTTTATATCCATCCATCCATCAACCTGTTTCGTCCACTGCTGGACATAGGCCTTTCCAGGATTTCGCCACTCTTGGCGGTCCTCCTGGAAGAAATGCCCATACTCACACACGCTGGGCAGGCGGGTTGGTGAGCGCGGTACCGAAACCCTTGCACCAGTGACGCCGCTGCCCGTCACCAGTCTGTTTTATATAAGGCCCGGCAATTGGGAATGGATATACCGCCATCCATCGGTCCCAGGCAATGGTGGGCTGCCTGGTTTTGCCTGAGAGCTGTCCTCTTACTCTCCCCCGAATAACTTCGGGAGGATTTCCGAGTAAGATGGTGGTACCTCCACAGTCGAGTCCGGCATTATCTCGACCACCTAACCTAACCTTGGTTTATATGTACAATATAATATTTAAACCAGTATTTTGATTGGGGTTGCAGCCCATACCGACACGGTATATCGGATATCGGTGTATCGGAGCTTTTGTCGATATATCCGTATCGATCGGCGATATGTGATAATGTGTATGTTCAACATGGACCGGTAGGACGGGACACTAGCGCAACGTGCATATTCACGACTTACTACAAGTGGAGCAGACCAGTGTCGTGGATTGCAAGAACTATAATATTAACATGTTCGTGAACCTACGTACCTTCCCAACGACGGCAGTGACGTTACCAAGTTTGGCGTCTTCAGTGAGCGCCTCCAACTTGGACTTGCCGCCACGCGACCCTTCCTCCGAGCCCTCGTCACCGCCCCTACAAGCGAAACGTCATCGTCTTGGTTATCATCATCAATATCGTTTTCATCATCATCTTCAGTTTTCATCTCTCTACCCTATAGCTCACAGTGGCTAGGCTTTAAGGTCGTTGCTCCGGATTTCGTTGCAAAACGCACAACTTATTTATGATTGTTTTTCTTATATTTTTGTGGTATATGCCGTGCGGTTGCAGGGAACGGCATAAGAAAACTTTTTTATTTTTTTAAAAAGGGGCACCGATCTTTGATACCCGAGTATTCAGCATGTATTTGGTTGCATAAATTAATATTACATGATAGGGTGACTATAAGGTGACTTTGGCTGATATAGCCGAATTTATACTGGAGACTTGGAAGTGGTCAAGTCAGGACCAAGGTCAAGCACGTATCCACGGGGGTGATTTATGCCCCCTCGAAATTTGTCGTGTTGAACACGGGACCGGGAATGTTTAGGTATTCATAACCACGTAAAGTACGTTAGAGTAGGTACGTTTTAATAAACTCAATACTATTATAGTACAGTGATTACACAGGTTTCTTACACAATTCACATTGTTGTTTCAATGAATATCCCCCCCCCCCCCCCACCCCGAAACAAAAGTCTAGATACATGCCCAACCAAGTTTCAATAGCCATTTCTGTGAGATACGCAAAACTGAACAAATTTCTTGATTTCAGTTCTTGAACGAATGCAGAGGTACACAAAAATATTTCGTATTTCGCAAACAGTGTCATTGAACCTTTCCTTACCACTTACCAAGTCTCCAGTATGAATTTGGCTACATAAACAAAAGCCACCTTGTATGTATATAACTCACCCTTGGTCCTGTTGAGCTAACAGCAGACTGCAGGTGGCCTCTTCAGTGTGCATCCTCGCCGCCACGTTCTGATACACTTTGGAGTTGAGTTTGTCATCTATGACACCCTGGAGCTCAAAGTCGCTGTACATTTTCTAGAAAGAAGAAAATCACGGTGTGATAATCATCGTCCCTGTTTCAAATCAAGTCACGTTAAAATAGGGTTACCAGATCTAGTAGCGTGAGTTCCGGACAAAATACCTGATAATTCAATAAATTTCCTGATATTTTTGTAAAGGTTTTCTGCAAGAACGATCATCACGCGCGCAAAAACTCAGTTGTAGGCGTGACCAAATGTAATGCTTTTTTATTTGGCTATTATGTGCACACTCGATGAAACTTCCGAAGACAATATACTTCGTCGTGGGAATAAAATTTTAAACGTGTATCAGGAGAAACAAAATTTTGGTAATATTGTGAAGGTTTTTAAAATAAATGTAGATTATATTTTTGATGCAAAAATTAGTATACTTAACTTATTTTATCCACAATAATAAAAACACACGCGGCAACACTTTTGGTAAATTACTGTTTTTACGTTTCTTAGAGGTTTGTTTTTCAGATATAAAGTAATTTAGATTTCTCGACTCATTCTACAATATTATTAAAACTCTCCATAGACACTTTGCGTTTATAGTTTTGTTGAAATCAAATCAAAATATTTATTTTGCAAAATAGATACATAAAGTATACTTTCTACAAGTCAAGGTTAATTTTAACAATATATATCTTTAAAATATAAAAATATATATAATAATACGGGAAATAAAATATACACCTGAATAAAATAGAGGAATCTAGGAATAAAAATATTAGGTATACATAATGCAATGAACAAATAAGTTGATAAATAAATACGGGAAATACATACAAAAAATATGAAGGTTGGGTACTAAAATGTAATAAAGTTATACACCTGCATAAAATATAGAAATATAGGAATAAAAATATTATATATACATAATGCAATGAACAATGTGTTGAAAAATGAACTAAATAAACCATAAATAAAAATAATGATTAACCATCCGTACCATTCGATTAGTATTGCTAAGAAGAAGGGCAAAAAACTTAGCAAACATTCCCCATATGATGAGTAATTGTCCCTAATGCGGAGGCAGCGCGATTTTCAACAGTTTTTGTTACAAACACAATGTAACTAAATAAATAAAAAATTTTTAACCATTTATTAATTCTCTTTCCAAAATTTCTGACAAATCCATTTTTTTCCCGATTTGAAAGATTTGCCCAGACAGAAGGGCCAAAAATCCTGACATGTCAGGAAAATTTCTATCACCTGGTAGCTAGCCCTGCGTTAAGATATTGTTGATGCTTGATTTCCAGACACTATTCATTATATTTGTTCTACGTAATATTTCGAATTCCCAATTAAAACCCATGACTCAGCTGCCACCAAAAAAAGCATTACCTAGGTACTAGGTCAATATAATCTCCTCATAGGTTTGATCCCAATGAAACTATGCACATGCGCAGCACATATCTTTAGATAAGATGCATTATGCCCCTATTACGCTGAATAACCCATCTTTTTCCATTTCCCTACAAAAGTAAAAAAAAACATTCATAATTCAGTGGGCCTAGAGTTCAACGTAGGCGTAACTAGGTAGGGCCAGGGGGCCACCCCCCCTCCCCCCGAAGAACCGTCTGCCCTTCGACCAGCTAGTTCAGCTTCTAAAATGATTTTTCAATGTCAGCTAGGGAACTGCTTCGAGGAGGTTTAAGAAGAGAAGTTTTGGAGAAGGTATCACACTAAAGGGAGCTAAGCAGGGCATTACCTTAACAACGATGGAGAGACAGGCCACTTGCTGTGGGTGCAGCGCTGGCCGCTCTGCCAGCCACGAGTTGATGAGGCCGATCTGTATGCTGTACCACTGCTCGAACAGCTGCAGGATCCACAGCTCGTCTGTTACCTGGGGAGTAGTTAGTTAAAGGAACTGCCGTTAGACTGGCGCTGTTGACGTCAGCTAGAAGTTAACCTTTGGATTGTTTAGATTACCTTTCGCATGTGTCAGCAAGGACCTTGACGATAGACTTAATCGATATATTTTTTGCACAAATGCGATGGGTTAATACAGTTTCAGAAGATTATAAATTAACTCGGAAATAACTCTGACGGGTATCATAAAATTAACAGTCATAAAATATTATAAAATAACAGAACACCTTGTTTATGTACCAAATCATCGATCATCCGAAGCCTAAAACGCCACTGCACAACTTAAATATTTTTTTAATATACTAAGGTGTCAGATTAAGTAGATTGGCTCACCTTCGATCTAATTTGGTCCATAGAGTTCCTCATAAAGTTGACATATCCCTGTCCGATGTCCTTACCCGATCCTGACACGTTGGCGATCGTGAGGATGGAGCCAATCAGACTGCGAATAGAGAAATACTTACTTGCGGTTACACAAGGGTTTATTTTAGGTCCTGTGCTCATATTTTATTTGTGCTCAAACATAGATATTTGTTATAATTATAAGTTGGAACTTAGGGCTCTTAAAAATCAAATAATAATATGCTGTACAAGAAGTAACAACTAGACATCTACATAACAATTCTAAATCATAGGGTTATGAATTGTCAAGCCTAACCCTCTAAATAAAAACTAATAGAAATAACTGTTGTCATTATACCGAGATTCAAATATAGAAGGTAGGCCCGGACTTAAAGATACAGGGCCCCTAGGCATTTTTAAAGACAGGTGGCAAATCAAAGCGCAAAAAACATTTCGGCATAATTAACAAAATTTAATTGTAATGAATTTACGCGGTACTTATTGTTTTTTTTTTAAGTAAATTATCTTATCATAATATTTCAATATTAACTGTCCCCGGTACGTGTCAGTCTCATCTTGAGGTTAACTGTCGATGGGGAAGGATAGGGATCGAGTGTTGGTTTAAAATGTATAACTGGTGCAACGTACCTCCCCTCATCAAACCGTGCTATCTTCGCCAACGTAGCCTCGAGTACGGCTGACAACCGCGTCGTCATACCCGTCGACTGAGCGGTCAAACACGCTTCTATCTGAGCATCCATCTTAGCGTGGTATTGGTACTGAAATTATACATGAAATGAAATTATACATGGAGTTGATGCTTGTGATTGTTGTCACTTGGTGGAACTTTTGATACATTTTTCATTGAAAAACACTTGTACTTGTCCACTTATTTATATTATTTCCCTTACCGGTTTCGCTGTTAAGGCCTTCGACCATTATTATATTATATTGTTATGAAATTATACATGGTATCAGGGTGAAGATTGCACGTGAACGTAACGTCCCAGCATTCCTTCCTTTTCCCGGTAAAGTTTGAAGGTCACATGGACAACAACATCAAGGTCGTTTAAAAAAGGGCGTTATTAGTATTAACTGGTATGTCGAACAAGGAATACTTTTCAATAAGATGATATTATGTTTCCACTTATTTTAAAGTGAGCCTTTACGAAGATGCTTTGCAAGGTATAGTGGAAGCAACGAGCTATAGAGTGGAAGACATTACATTATGGTTGCCAAATTCCACTACAATCTTTCCGTTAGTTAGAGAATGACATTTTTCCGGACAAGGTATCTAAGATGCATGGAGAAAAAGACAGATTACTTCTCTTCCATATTTTTTCCGCCTGGTTCTTGGACCATTTATGCCAACCATGATAGGCAAACTTACAATGTCAACGCCTTCAACAGCACAAAGCTTCAAGGCCTGATTCTTGGCGTCGAGGGCCACATTAACCATTGCACAGGTTTCAGCTGGCAGAATGTAGTCCGTTGACATAAATGTGACACTCTTCTTCAGCCATTGCTGAAAGTAAAGGACAACATTTTAGATTATGTTTTTATTGCAAAATCCATCGCTTTGGAATACTTTAAATATTATTGTTAGAGTGCATTACAAACTAGAAAAGATAAATTATAAACAAATGTAAAGACAAGAATTTAAAAAAATCCTCGGGCCAGGATTCGAACCTGCGACCTCTTGTTATCAAGACAAGCGGCATTGCATTTTTTTCAATGTTTACAACATTTTAGCTTTGAAATAATTTGAATGGCCTGTTGAAACTAATGCTGTTAAACAAAATACGTACTCCCAAACTTATAGTGCGCATACGAATCTTCGCCACTGCTCGGCAAAGTTCGTATTTCCCTACACTTTCTATACGAGCAATAAGGTCACGTGGTACGTCCAGTCGCTCGGCTATAGATTTCTATGCGCATTATAACTTTGGAAGCACTGTATAGAGAATTGCATTAATGAAATTGAATGTTCTGAAAATCAAGACTTAAATATTATTTGATAAACAAGTAGGATCTAGTTATAGAAAAAGCCAATTTTTAACCAACTTGCAGTTCTGAATGGTTCTTTCTGTAATAAACTGAGAATCGCGTTGTATTGGTATAGTAGTTTGTTAGGAGGGTAGTTTAATCTTGTGTCGTCAGAGGAGTTAGGCGATCGCAGTCGTCGGTCGGGTAAAACTATTGCATGACAAGGGTATATGCCTTCTAAAGCTTCTCACTAAAATATGCTCTTTGCTGACCCGAAGGGTGCCAAACGGGACGGACACTATTACTAAACCTCCGCTGTCTGTCTGTCAATCCGTCCGTCCAGAGCCTAAAGTTTCAGCCGTAATAGGTAGCCAATAGAATTGGCTAGGTACACCACATATTTTTTGAAAAAAGAAAGGCATGTTTGTTAAGTTTCTTGCCCTTCTTCTTAGCAATGGTTCGGATAGTTAGGCATTATGTATATATAATATTTTTATTCCTATATTTCTCTATTTTATGCAGGTGTCTAATTATGTACATTTTAGTAGCCCAACCTAAATATTTTTTGTATGTATTTCCCTTATTAGTATGTATATATTTTTTATTTATTCTAAAGATATATATTGTAAAGATTAACTTTGACTTGTGGAAAGTATACTTTATGTATCTATTATACAAAATAAATATTTTGATTTGATTTTGAGTTTGATTGTTTCAAATAATAAAATTTTAAACCCAAAGGTAAACCCCATACAAAAGATAGCATTTTTAACGCTATTTGTTTCAGCTCAAGGCTTAAAAGCGGTAATAAATACAAGTTTAACATTTAGTCAGATTGTATATGTCGCCTTAATGGTCATAGTTACAATGTTATTAGGGTACTGTGAGGTTAGCCACGTACCTGGAAGGAAGCCTCAGTCCTCTGTAGACAAGTCTCCATCATGTCAGACGCCATCAACTTGAGCCTCTGCTCCAAGTGACTGCGGAACTCCGGCTCTGGCCAGTGCAGGTCTCTGATGAAACACTGCAGGGCGTCCAGTTTCCAGAACAACTCCTCGCTGGTTGAGCAACCATTTCTGGAATGTTTGGAAGATATTTTAATAGAAATGAGGGCGAGTTTGCTGTTTTTCACATTTGGCGTTTTTGGAGACAAAGAAAGCAAAGTTAATTATGATAAAATTACCTTGACATTTCCATATACTTTTTTTATTTTTTAAGTATAAAGTATAACGGAAACCTCAGCGCGTGAAATAAGCTGGTACTTGAACAGTTTTTTTGTTTTAATTTCTATTTTTGACTTTTACAGATAATATAGCCTCCTAACGACCAGAAGTTTTTAAAAGATATCCTTCTAACGCCCAAGATCCCAGAAAAATACCCTTGTCCGAGTTGGGGTTAACGCCCAAAGCAATTTTTTGACATAGAGAGTTCTTGTTTCTTACGACCTTAGGTCATAGACATACAAACTAAACCTAAGGATTAAATAACGTTGGCAAGTTTCCATACAATAACCAAGCGACATTTAAGCTATGTGGTACGAAGAAACGTATAAAAATATGTTGTTTTGGCTGGCTTATGCTTGAAACATATTTATATATATATAACCTAAACTAATCTCTCGTATATATTTTGTTTGTAAATAATCAATATTTATATCTAAAAGTAAAAGAGCCCGTAACTCACTGAGCTAAAATTGCTTCAGGTCGACCCTATGCGTTTATTTTGTTAAGTCATTGTAAAGGAACCATCGGACACAAGCCATTATTTTTTGAAAATTTTGTAGTTTGTATAGGAGCGGAGGATAGATAAGAACTCACCCTTTGATCTCCCACCGTTCCTTCTCGAATCCCTTATGCAGGGACTGAGCGATAGAAGACTCCATCAGGTCTACGTATCGGACGACTAGAGGCGCAAACGTATCGCGCAGGTGTTCGTGGAAACGACCGCCTTTCAGGTTCTCTGCAAGTGAGATTAAAGTTATCATGGTGTAATCTATCAGTGAGACATCTTACTTACGAACATGTTTGCCTCCCCACAGTCTTGCCTCGATTGTCCCAACACTAGCAACCGAGAAAACGAAGAGAAATTGCCTGTGACCCATTGGGCTGCGCCAATAATAGAATTGCTGGCCACTGGCAGTATTAGCAGAGTTTGCTCCCTTTTGCCATCTTTAATATAGTTACAGTTTACCTAAATGTTCTGTTTGTTTTGTTACAAATCAATTATTTTCAATTTCGAAGAAAAAGACAAAGCAAATTACAACACTATCCTGTAATTACAAATATACAGGTCCAAATCCGTCTCAGATATACATATATACCTATTTAAATAAATATATAAGTAGCAAGTTATATATATATAATATATATCCATCCATCCATCAGCCTGTTTCGTCCACTGCTGGACATAGGCCTTTCCAGGATTTCGCCACTCTTGGCGGTCCCCCTGGAAGAAATGCCCATACTCACACACGCTGGGCAGGCGGGTTGGTGAGCACGGTGCCGAAACCCTTGCACCAGTGACGCCGCTGCCCGTCACTAGTCTGTTTTAAGGCCTGGCAATTAGGGATGGATATACCGCCATCCATCGGTCCCAGGCAATGGTGGGCCGCCTGGTTTTGTCTGAGAGCTGTTCTCTTACTCTCCCCCGAATAACTTCGGGAGGATTTGCGAGTAAGATGGTGGTACCTCCACAGTCGAGCCCGGCATCAGCTCTACCACCTCCTATATATAATATATATATATATTGTAAGTAGTTATATATTTTCGTCCTCCAATCCGGTCTAATATTCAGTGTCTAGTCGAAACAGAGGCTAGTTTCTAAAAAAACCTCACCCAACCACAATTTGGCTTAAATAGATCTATTGGCGAAAATAAAATAATCTGTTACCAACACCGCCATTTCTCTCACATGTTCTTTAAGATAAATCTTCCCTGGGGCGTAAAGATGCAACATTCCTTTTTTATGGTTGAGCTGGCTTCAGGTCAGTCCCAACGCTTTTATTTGTTTAAGCTGTGTTTCTCCTTAGGTTTCTACTCTTAAGCAGGAGAGAAGCGATCTTATCCCCTTATCTCTAATCTAACCGACAACGGTCACATTATACCTAAAAACATAACCATAATCGCTGAAACTTGATCTCATCACCCTCCCTAAACACGTCTTATTAACCTCCGGCGTAAACACAACAATTTACCTCCTTAAATCTATCACAATTAACGACATGAAAACAAGTTGAGAGTGTAGGTGATTTAATTCTCGTGACAGCCCAATACTATGCAAGTATAAGTATTAATAACATTAATAATGAAATAGACACCACATGCGTTGCAAAGTCTGTAACATGCAGACCCGATTACTATACAAAAATACATGGCCCAAAAAATATTAAGAAATTCTCCACCCTCTAAAAACTAACATCATAACTCAAAACAGAAGTATTTTCAAAAATATGAATATTTTTCTTTTGGATTTGACAGTAAGGTTTTAATACTTACAGAATGTCATTTGTCGTCATTGAGGAACCCACCCCAACTAATTAATTAAACAATGTATCAAAGTAAAAATTATAACATAAAATGACGGAGTGGTCATGTATGTTAGAAATGAAATTCACAACCTATCCTATCCGATGCTTCTTGTTTAAAAATACAAATAGCGAATGATGTTATTCTGAGTATCTACCGCTCTTCCTCTATCAAAAATGCTAGCAACTTCATAGACTCTTTAGACACACTTTTAACATGTTTGACCTCCTCATCTAAATTGATCATCAGCGGTGACATTAATAGTGATATAATGTATCAAATACTAATAATACCAGCTCTAAATACCTTAACATGCTAGCAAGGCATGGACTTCTCCCGGGTCACACATTCCCTAAGACGTGCCTAGACCATATTATGCTAAAATCATATACCAAAGCAACTGTAACAGTACAAGAAACTACTGCAACAAACCACCTCACGGTCATTATTCCCACTTACAAATTTATATCGTTTCGACCTAAGCTGGATTATGATA
Organism: Ypsolopha scabrella; assembly: GCA_910592155.1. Taxonomy (NCBI): domain Eukaryota; kingdom Metazoa; phylum Arthropoda; class Insecta; order Lepidoptera; family Ypsolophidae; genus Ypsolopha; species Ypsolopha scabrella. Next base: position 15,805,887 of record OU342987.1, read on the forward strand.
AAGCTGCAGTTGCTTTGCAAGAATCTATCCTCAATGACATTATGGCATTCACGGATCCAAATGAAGCAGCTGAACACTCATTAAAAACTATCAACAAAGTTATCCAAACAAATACTGTAATTACTAAAGTTCCTAGTGGGAAACGAATCATCCAACCGTGGATAACTTCTGGAATCCTGCGCTGCATATAAAACAGAGAATTAAAGCAAACTCCTGGTGATACCATCCTACAAATAACCTACACACGATACAGAAATTATTGCAACAACTTAATTAAGAGACTTAAAATTAAACTATGACCGAAATAAATTAGAACACTCCTCTAAAAACCCTAAGTCGTTATGGAAGTGTATTAAAACTGTCGCTACTATTCAAAATTCTAAAAACTCTAATCCCGAACTTTTAAACATCAAATATGTTCTCCCGAAAATTCTCTGGACTTTGCTAATGAATACTTTGCCAATATAGGTAAAAACCTTGCAGACGTAATCTTAAAGACTCCCACTCAACGAAACGCTGATCATTATTACATCAACATCCCTCTCTCCTAGAATCATTTATGCTTTTAGATACAGATCCTCTGGAAGTCCATACTCTTCTTATGAGCCTGAACAACTGAACAACGATAGTTTTTCTGGATGGGATGAAATCTCCACAAAGTTTATAAAACATACAAAACATTTAATAAATCCAGTGATAACTTACGTGTGTAATCTGTGTTTTGCTAAAGGAGTCTTCTCCAGACTGTTTAAACATTCTATTATATTCATCTTATTTACAAAGGAGAGGACAGAGATGATATTAGCAATCATAGACCAATTTCAGTGCTCCCCATACTATCAAAAATCTTGGAAAATTATTGAAAAACAGACTTAAAAAAATCCTTAATGATAAAAATCTCATTTCTGATAACCAATTCGGATTTAGAAACGATAAATCTACGGAAGATGAAGTTTTGGCCTTATCCAACACTATTGTTAAGCATCTTGACAATAGAAAAAAGTGCATAGGAGTATTCTTAGACATCAAAAAAGCTTTTGATACCGTCTATGTTCCCATCTTGTTAAACAAACTTCATGGATTTGGTATCAGGGGCACAACTCACAAAATTTTTGAAGACTTTCTAACAACTTGTCAAAGTAGGATCTTATTGCGAACAGATACATCGGTTAATTACGGAGGGCAGTGTCCTCAGGCCTACACTTTTTCTTATCTATATTAACGAATTATGTGAACGCATTTTGAAGAACTATAATAATTATATGTACCTATTTTCCTATGCGGACGACACTGGCTTGATTTTTCACGGTAAAACGTGGCAAGAGGTACATGAATATACCGAAAATGGTCTTGGTTATATTGCAACTTGGTTAAGTTGTAATTTACTCACGGTTAATGTATCAGAAACTAAATATTTGGCCTTTTCTATCTTGAAAAATTTTAAGCCTCCAAAATCCTTTACGATAAAACTGCATTCCTGTATCAACTAAGCTAGTTGTACATACATGTCCTCACATTGCTAGAGAAGAAAGTATAAAATATCTTATCTGGACGACAAACTAAATTGGTATTTGCATATTAAATATCTTAGGTTCTCAAAGAATAAGAAATTCAATCTTCATTAAAGCTAAGGCGTGTCGCTCGCTCCAAATTACTGGTATCCATCTACTTCGCTTTGGCTAGGTCTGTACTTACGTACTGTATCCCCGTGTGGGGAGGAGCATGTAAAACCAAAATTATTGAATACAATTAGAAAGAGCACAGAGATCGTTGCTCAAAGTAATGTTTTTTAAGCCCTTTAGATTCCCGACTTACAAACTTTACACTACTAATGAACTACTAACAGTACGACAATTATATTAGGTACAAAGATCAATTATCATAAGACATCGCAATCTTTAATCCTCATGTTATGTTTTTTGTTTGATAAACACTTGTACTTGTCCACTTATTTATATTAATTTCCCTTACCGGTTTCGCTGTTAAAGCATTATCAAAGGTTTGTTCTCATGTTATGAATTGGAGAAGACATGATGTAGTCATACATAACGTAACCTGTAAATCCTGTTATACAGTTTTTGCAAGCAGGCACTTTCAAATATCTCCTTCCCGTTTATACAATAACATAAATGAAATTTTAAATATTTATCCCATAAATAAGTGTGAAACTAAAATTAAATTCTGGCTAAAAAGGTTAGATTACGAAATGACCGAATCATTATTAAACACACAAGTTTGAGTTTAAACATTATACACGAGCACCCTACTTCCATATACCCTCACACACACAAACCCTCTCACTAAACACCCTCCCTAGTAGTACCTAAACTGATCCCAAGACCTTGGTCGTAGGGCTAGGGATACACACACACTTAACAAACACACCCTCTCACACCTTATTAAACCCTTAGAATTGTAATAGTAGTATATTAATTGAAATAGGCGTTACCTTGCGGAAGTCCATCACTAAGTAAAGGATATATGAATATAATTTGCAATATTCCGCTAGACAATTCTTGTCGTGCTATTCAAAATGCAGACTCGTGCACCGCCCGCCCGCCCGCATAAAAACATGCAACAAGCAAGCGATACAAGCAAAGCAATCTTAAATAACAAGCAAGAAAACTTATCGACACGTGTTTCGCCTCTGAACGAGGCATCCTCGGGATGTGTTGCTAGCCCGGCTTCTCCGCAGCAACTGATGTGTTGCTCGCCCAGCCGCTCCGCAGCAACTGATGTTGTTCGCCCGACAGCTAGCTAGCTAGCTGCTGAGCTGTCGGGCGAACAACATCAGTTGCTGCGGAGCGGCTGGGCGAGCAACACATCAGTTGCTGCGGAGAAGCCGGGCTAGCAACACATCCCGAGGATTGTTGCATGTTTTTATGCGGGCGGGCGGGCGGTGCACGAGTCTGCATTTTGAATAGCACGACAAGAATTGTCTAGCGGAATATTGCAAATTATATTCATATATCCTTTACATAGTAGTATATTTTTAAATCATTACTAATGAAATTGTTATATTGTAGGTATTCAAAATTTATACAAAATTAACTTGTTTCCCAATATCTAATACCATAGTCTCTTTAAAAATAAATTGTAATTCTTTTTTCTAAATTTATACTGAATTTACTAGTTTTAATAATATTTAATGTACTTACCTAGTTTTTATTATTATGAAATTGTTAAAAGAAATTCCAAGAGGAAGTGCGAGGTTCCTGTACTTTAGTACTCGTAATTAACACGGGGCACCGACGTTAATATTGTTTATGTAATGTAATTTAATGAATAAACATATTTTTTTTTCTCCTCAGCGTCTACCGAATACTATCTACTTTTTTTTCCTGATGAAGCAGAAGGGTGGAATTGTCCCAAAGATTTTTGTGGTCGTCTACCTTTTAATATAATAGTGTCTTTTTATCATTGGAGTGTCTCCTGGTTGGATCTCCTGTTCTACAATGGTAACTAGAGCATTACTCACCGTCAGTCCTCAAGTAGTCATTCAGGATTTGGAACAGCGGGAACGAGTCCCAGGTGTCTGGTGGCTGTTCAGCCAGCACTCGGTCCATGTCCACTCCGAACAGAGCCCAGAAGATCTCCGCATGCTCCACTAGGAGTTCTGAGAACCACGCGAAGGCCTGTGGATGGAGACGTGGGTCAGGGGATAAGAGTGAAGGTGCAGCGAGTGTGGATGCAATTTGTGCCTAATGTTGTAGCGAATAAGGTAGGTCTTCATTCAGAAAATGATAATTGAGGTTTAGGAATAAGGACGGTGGCAACTATCGAATAGTCCAGTTTCAATAACACGCGTCATAGCATAGGTACAAGGTCTATCGATCTTACTTGTGCTGTCTCGCATACTGCTTTTGTTAATGAACGAAAGAGCAATTAGGATGGAAAGATGCTAGGTACCTCTACGGCGCGTGCTAATGGCACTATTTAAAACTAAAGCGATACAAACTTTTTATGCTTTTAGTTTTCACAGTATATCTTTTGCAATTTTTCTAATATTTTACCTTGCACTAAATGGTATTTTTTTCAAGTAAGTATAAAATTCTTGATGACCACCTTCGGTTTCACGACAGCATTAGGTTCAAAGTTCTTCCACGACTGCTGGTCCAGCAAGTTATTTCAAGGCGGGTGAGGCATGCTTGTAGTGGTGTGGCAATGGATGTTTTACAAGTGCACAACTACATAGATCATGTAGATGCTATTGGTCAAGACATATTATATTAAACGCTACCACTACAAGTGAGTCTCATGCGCCTCATGCGGTGTTTCAGGTGATTTAATTTGTTCAATTCAAAAAATTGTGAAATTTACGATGTGGTGAAAAAAACATTTTCTTATTAAATTTCATTTAAATATTTAGTTAGTGGTGTTTTGGATCTTTTGGTAATAGAGAACAAGTTTTTGTTATCTAAATTTTGAATTACAAATAAAGAGGATTTTTTAACAAACACCCATCTGAGCCATGTTCGTTGCACATATCTTATGTAAAAAGTTGTATTAAACTTACATCAATAAGTAACTTACCATATGGCTCAAAATATTTGCGAGCGTATTTACATGATCTACAATCTAGGAAGCGATAAGCTTTCTACTTTACACATCTCGCAAACATTTTGTGTTCGTCTTAAACTACATGTCATAAGTTTCAAGGACCATATACATGCAACCATCATAATCAATCAAATAAATCCCATAACTCATAACAAAACTAAAGGCAGATACACTAACTACAAAACTTGGTGTCAAATGTGGCTCAAAAAGCAGTGTTTCGAGTTTTTGATGCTAATGTTTTTGTTACTGATGATATAATGTGAACAATGTTTGGTACTATTGATCCTACATGTTTGTATTCATTACCTAAATTAATTTTTAAAAAGGTGCAAGCTTTTGTTTCATCTACTAAAGCCAAAATGTTTGTAAGTACAGTACATGTGTAAATTGTTATGGTTCTGAAGTATGTTCTGAATGTATTTGTAACTAAAAATGTGATAATTTGTTGCGTTTCTCTTGGAGTAGACGGTGATTTAGACATTTAACAAACTGTGATAAAATACTTTTCATTTTAGACTTTTTTACTTTCGTTTTAATCGTGTCAATTTTTCGTTTTGACTGGTTACAATTATGTCAAAATAATTTTAGAGCAACACATATCTGCCCAGAATGAAAAGTTATTAACAATAATTCTTGCAAAGAGGTCATACTATTATCAATTATTAAACAACATGCAATGCCCGTTTTTTAAATTGTTGATGATTTATCAAAGACATCTAGTAGCATTTGCCGAAAAGCGTGTGTCAAATCGAGCTATGATTGGCTTTCAGTCAGTCTACTCCTTGATGGAAAATTGTGAGTAAAACAAGTGAAGTATGGATTAAATTAGGTGAAAAACGACTCATTAAGTGAATTTATTAGCCGAGCATTAATCAATTTTGTAAGTAGTTACATTTGGTTGGCCATTCGCGTCGGGCTTAGTATTATACACCTGTAAACGAGACAAAAACAAGATAGAAGTGTCCTGCCTGTCTTAAAAATAAACAATATTAGTCTACGGTTTGTATAGAGTGCTCCTGGAATGAATCTGCAGCCACAAAATGCACTTTGTATTACAGCTCACTTGATGACGAAGCCACATATAATAAAATAAATCTGTTTTGTAAAATAAAACTTTTACCTAAATCAAACCTGGGTACCTAATTAATAAAAGTACAAAACGAAAGGGAAGATCTGGAAGGAGTTAAATTACTTGATATCGAATAAAGAATTGAAGATACTATTTACTTTCGTAATGTACAAAATAATCGAGATGTAAATATGAGATTTCCAAAGTCATAAATTTTTATGCGTTATATTTCCATCTCAATTAATGCATCATATAAATACTGATTATATATTTTTCACACTAAATAGCGACAGGAGAGTTAGGGTGCTCTTTTATGTGAACATTGACATGGTGATAAAACTTTTTGGGTAGTTATTAAAGTGTCATCTAGGTAATGTGATATTAAAAGATAAACCATTAACAGACCTAATGTTTTGAAATATAACTATAAAATGAAAATTTCTTTAACGTAAAATGTCGCAAATATTAAAGACGTAAAATATTGTTTTAATGAGTGTTGATTATTTTACTATGACTATGTTGTCCGTAGATGTGTTTATTTGAAATTACGCATATTTAATATCTACTGTTCCCACAACAAGTCTTCAAATCAAGTAAGGGGGTTTTGTTTTACAATAGTTTTAATTATATTGGACTACATATTTGCAGCGACAATAAAACTAAACCGAATTATTTTCGAGATATAATTTGGCCCACCTTATGGCGATCAGAATGATTGACAATTATATTGAACCCAATAACTTTTATCGATACGGAAATTACAACATTCAAGATTGAGAAGGTATTCCAAGCAATTTTTTTGGAGCATAATTTAGTATTCTGGATAATTCCCAATTCTTCTCAGCATTGATACACTTGAATTACACTCCAAAATTTGCTTTAATATAATAGTTTCTAGGGACAAATCTAAGATATTTTTTGACAATGACAATTACCTCTGCATAGTGTTCTTCATTTTGCTGAAGCAAATCTACACATAGCTCTGCTAAGTGTATCAAATCCTCTAACTTCTTCGCTGGAGTAACCATGGTTTCACCTCTTAGATCCTCTAAAAGAAAAAAAAAAAGTTAAATTTAATCAAATCAAAAGAAAACAAAATCATGATTTTTGAACTTAATACATGAAAAGGTAAATGACTTAGTACCTTCAATATTAGCCTTTTGACTCAACTGTGTATAGTTTAACAAAGCGGCATTCTCCAAACTCGTTTGTATCATTGCCCTGACTTCCTCAGGGGCGACTGGTGTTACCACGTCCTTCATCAGAACCCGCTCTAACAGTGACAGGGTTGCCTGAAAGTTTGTGTACTTCTTAGAAACCGTTTTAAAATGGTTAAACAAGATTACCAGGACAGATATATGATAAAATAATTTGTAAGATAAAAAGAGCATTGTATAATTATATTGCTTAGGGTTCCATGAGAGTGATGCCGATGCCTATATGTTCTACTCGTATTTTGTTTTTACATTTTTAATTTTGTTGTTTAAAATGGTAAAATAAAATCTTGAAAAAAGTATTGTTTAGGGGTACCTCTCATACACGTAAACTGGAGATGATTTTTTTTTCTCGTATATCCCATTGGGTGGTGTATCGTTGGATAGGCTGTTTAAAAACATTGTGGGCGTGTGAAAACCATTTTTGGGGTCCGTTGGCGAAATATTAAGCTTTACAGTGAAAATTTTAGTTAGAGTGGAGCGTCCCCCCCCCCCCCTGCCGGCTAAACGGTTGTTTATAGAAAAGTGAAAAAATTCACAGAAGTAGTATATACCGGGTGTTAAAGCAAAGGCAAGAATCCTTTATGAGTGTGTTAGTATGATCGGTAAAGATATTTTTTTAAATACTGGGATCTCTAAATAAAGTACCAGTACCTCATAATAAGACGATTTTCTTTACTCAAAATACACTAATCGCGTGGACACCCTCACGGTCGCTGGCCACTCGGTTGAGGGGTGCGGGTTGCGGGGTGCAATTAGGTGTGTGGGGAGGCCGGTGAGCTGCACAGCCATAGCTTAGAAAAATGATGGAATTTTTGGTGAAAATTTCAGGTATATTTTTTGTTCTCGTAATGACATCAGAATCGTGTATACTTTCATACGCTAAAGGGATTCTTGACTTTGCATTTACATCCTGTTCTATACATATACTGTTCTATATATCTGAATATTTTTTTTATTTTATTTACCCCTTTTGTTCATTACACATACAATACCAAGTAACATAATACAATAAAAGATCAAAAGTGATGTACAATTCGTAGCGGGAGCTTGGTCTCTAAAATAGTATGAGAGCGAGCTGGTAACCATTCAAATTGAGAAACTTTAGGAAACGAGAAAACTTAAGACTGGCTGAAATATAGACGGGCCCAAAGCTAAAAAAAAGATGCGGCTATGCCCCTCCCTCTCCCCTCTTGGCAGCCAAAGGCTTGGAAAAACAGAATGGCTCTTAAAATAGGAAGGTATACTTAATAATGATAAAAACTATAACAAATTTCGTATTGCAGCAAGTAATATTATAAAAAAAAAACAATTTTGTGTCCAATTAGAATGGCTCTTTTATTTAGATGTACCTACGTTTGTAATAATAAAAAATACTACCTGTTATAATTTCAAGTTACATAAGGTCCTAAGTTACTGTTCCTCTTACTTTTAAAGAAATCAACATTGGGACCCCAAATTATAGGCTCTCTCTCAGCTAGTTTTAGATGTTCTTTCTTGATCAGATAATTGAAAAAGCTGCTTGACTAAAGTTACCACCTTTTGATTTTCACAAACTACCTTCTGATCTCGTAGACTTGAAAGAAACAACCTAGTGTCATATATCCGGAAGAATATTTGCAGATAAACCCAACTTATCTGAAAAAACTAATAATTATGGAATTACCACCATTTTAAAGACAGCGCGAGGTCATGTCCATCCTGAGGAATGCGGTAGTGCTGTGACCAAATCAATGATGGTGATGTCGATAATTACTACCGATTTTGTCAACAGCTATCAATTTGGTTTATTAACTCAAGGTAATTTTGCAAATTATGAAATAAAATAAATGTGATAAGTACTTATTTACTTGTTTATTGTACTTATTTACTTGTTTATTGTACTTATTTAGAAAAAAAAATTAATATGCAATTTGATCACTATCAGATGCAAAGACAACCGACAGAGCAGAGTCGGAATCAGTATCTTCGCCGTCGCTGACTTCAATTACGAATTTGTCGATCGTATTTTCCATTAGTTTGTCTTTTTTAAATCTCTAATAGCTACTAATTTTCGGTATCGATAAGCGCGCGTCACAACCGTCAAGTACAACACTCGACTGCAGACTAATGCGACGAGGTGGGTGAAAGCGGGGCGAGCTGCCCCCGCGCGTCGCCTCTGGCCCCGATGGACATGAACTCGCGCACTATCTATACGCTTCGTGTCACCTAAGATACGTGTAAAAGTAGCTGTCAGCTGTACAGGGCCTCACGGGTGTCATTTGCGATTTTCTCCACTCGCCATCTTACCTGACACGAATTGTAAGAAACTATCAGACAGCTCGATTACTCAACCACAAATCTGCAGGTTGCGGGTTTAAAACCCTCGGGGCACATCGTGCTCGGTCTGCTTGGTTCGGAGGAATATGATGATGATAGGGCTCACACAAGCTGGGACATACAATAATCTGTGAAACACTTGGTAAAACCCTCACCGCCTCGTGGGCTCATGTGACGATGTATTTACCTTCAAGGCGCCCTCCGGCCGCCCGAACGGGAACGCGTATCGGAAGTTGGTGATCTGATGCTGCAGCAGCGCCTTCAGCCGCTCCTTTATCTCAGCGAACTTCTCCTTCTCCTGCACAGTGATGGAGCCCACCCCGTCCGGCCTGCCAGGAAGCGTCGCGGTACTGTAAATCACTTGCTGCGTAGGGCTCACTCTAGTTAGGGCAGGATAGGTGGGCCCAGGAGTTGGCAGTTGCAAGTCTTTTGACTTTTTCTACTTGTTTAATTTGGGTGACTGATTTAAAAGGGATTGAAGGGTGGTTGTGAATGGGTGGACATTCAGTGCGTTTAGGTTGTTTAATAGCGATCAGAAATCAATATCTATCAAGCTACGATACAAAAGTCCCGGGTCAGGAGTTATAAATTGCGGGGCTGAAGACAGAAGGTGGGGATTTGAATATCCTATGTACGTACGTGAATATTTTTATGGTCATAAAGGTGATCACCATATCTAAGATTGGCAAGCCCAAAGCTTTAGCAATTTTAAGAAGATAAAAATTAGTGACCCGTACCTAGGCATCTATCCCCCGATTTCACATTTGAGAATTTCAACAGCGCTGTGATTGGCTGATTCGTCGCTTAAGTATCCACTTAGCGAGACTTTCTTAATTCAGAAACTGGCCCTTAGGTTTCAATTTAATACACGTAGTCATCCATAGAAACACCTTTCATCATTATAGTATAGTAAAAGTGTTGGAATTTTGTATGTTCGTTAAATAATAATAAAAAAATGTCCATCCATCCATCCATCCATCCATCAGCCTGTTTCGTCCACTGCTGGACATATGCCTTTCCAGGATTTCGCCACTCTTGGCGGTCCTCCTGGAAGAAATGCCCATACTCACACACGCTGGGCAGGCGGGTTGGTGAGCGCGGTGCCGAAACCCTCGCACCAGTGACGCCGCTGCCCATCACCAGTCTGATTTATATAAGGCCCGGCAATTGGGGATGGATATACCGCCATCCATCGGTCCCAGGCAATGGTGGGCCGCCTGGTTTTTTGCCTGAGAGCTGTCCTCTTACTCTCCCCCGAATAACTTCGGGAGGATTTCCGAGCAAGATGGTGGTACCTCTACAGTCGAGCCTGGCATTAGCTCTACCACTAAGTAAAATACAATTGTTGTACCATGGATGAACTCGTAATTTTGTCTATGGTTGTACAAAGGCAAACTTAATAATTATTTTAATTTTCTACCAGCTAATGAAAATGACGATATGAAAGGACGATAATATAGGAATTTCAGTCACCACAAAAATATTAACATTAAAAAAATAACATTACTGCCAACCCCATAGATCCGGAATTAGAAAATGTTAGTTGGAAAGAAGCACAGGGCTCACACCAAGCACAATTAACAGTAAAACTACAGTCAGAGAGTAGATTCTGAGGTTTCAGTTAGTAAGTATAAGGTTTAGACGCAGTTCAAGAGAGTTTAGGGGTGTTAGTCAAAGGTCAAGCACCATCAAACATTTATGGCATTCCAGGGGACAATCATTTGATTTAACAGTGTTGCCTGTTGTACCCAAAAAACTATCAAAAGTCGCTAGTATTTCTACTAATCCACCCAAACACCTGTCCATATCTAACGAGATTAAAATTAGTAAGTAACATACACCGAATTCAATACCAAAACGTACAAATCTAGAAAAAATAGTTCAGTTATTATTTAACTCCAAATCTACTAAACTACCATTTAAACCGGCAACACCGTCGGACTAGACACAGAAGGAACAACCAACTCACCTATTCCCGTGCACGTGACTGGCACAGAAGGCGAAGCTGTAGTGCATCAGCGTTGGGTCCACAGTTTGGTGGCCACTCTCCGCCACGTCCAGCAAGTCGGAGAGGTAGCACAGGTGGCGGTAGCAGCCTCGCACGCCGTAGCGGGCGCAATACTCGTCCAGGACGAACACTTGGCCAGGAGAAAACCAACCCTGGAAGAAGTGGTTTATCAGTAGCGAAAAGATATTGTTAAAGAAAACTAGAGGACACGTGGCTCGCGTGTTATTCCGTTTCTCTCTACTTCCTTATAAATGGTTTTTGTGGATGTCTTCAAGAAACCCGAAGTTAAAATTTCATGCTCCTGGGTCCAGTCCAAACGGTTGGTCAAGGCGTTAAAAGAACAATGAGTAGTCAGGGATTCTAGGGTAAGCTTGTCTTCAAAGATGAGAATGCTCAAAACACGTCTGTTATGTACCTATTAAAGATCGACATACAGAAGCATAGAGGACAGAGGCATTGAACCTTCAAGCACGTATCTTGTTATTCGACGCGACATAATGAATGGATTCATTCATGATTATTCAAACTAATTTTAAATGCGATAACCTGACTTCGTGTGTTCTGGATTTCCAGTGTACAAGGATACATGCCGAATGACAGTTCAATCGGAATGAGCAGTCGGACTGAGAGACAACAAAACTTCACTATGGAGGCTTACGTTTTCTTTGTAACCTTAAAGATAGATTTTCTTGAAGAATCTAGATTGCATAGATAATCGCTCTTACCAAAGAACAATACGGATCTTGCAGACGATACTTCAGGGTGAGCGATTGAAGAATCAGGAACATCTGGTGATGATCATACTGACAGGGATCTGCTTGGATGTAATCTTCCATTCCGTGTTTGCGGGCTTTGTCTGCGTCTGTAATTGAAGTTAGTAAAAGCATCTTAAATTAAATGGTTACTACAGAAGCCGCATTCAAGAATCAAACGACATTTTCTAGTCGCATATACCGGGTGTAAATAGAGTGCGACAATTAAATGAAACCACATATTCTACCGACCCTACTGAACCACTTTTCCCAAGAGTCATACCCGCCGACAGCCTTAGTTTAGGAAATAATTGAGTTCCATACAAAAACGCGTGAACCCTAACGCACCGAAATAAGGGCGAGGTTAGAGAGAGCTTTGACCTCAATCAGCTGCAGGTTTCACGGACGATGCTCTGTCTAAACTCGCCCGTATATCGGTGCGTTAGGTTTCACGCATTTTTGTTTGGAACTCAATTATTTCCCAAACTAAGGGGTTCCGCGGGTATGACTCTTGGGAAAAGTGGTTCAGTAGGGTCGGTAGAATATGTGGTTTCATTTAATGGTCGCACTCTATTTACACCCGGTATAGACCAAGCTGTAACCACAGACATATATAATTATTACTAAGTAGATACGTGGGACGCACTATAAGTTTCCGGAATGAATATGAAAAAATACTATTAAAGGTACAAAATTAATTTATTGTTTTTCAAAATAATCTCCCTTGGCGTCTATGCACTTTTTCATTCGATCAAACCAGTTTTGAAAACTTTTGTGCCACTCCCCTGTGGTGACCTCTGAAACGTGTTTTTCATACTCCTCGACAGCCTCTTCTGGTGATGAAAATCGTTGACCGCGTAATTGGTTCTTAATTTTTGGGAACAGAAAAAAGTCACAAGGTGCCAGGTCGGGACTGTATGCAGGATGACTCATGAGTTCTACATTTTTCGTCTTCAAAAAGTCGTTTGTCTGTCTGGCCGTGTGAGAACTAGCATTGTCGTGGTGCAGGATGATACGGCGTTTACGGTTATTTTTACGGAGTTCGTCAATAACTTCCGGCAAACAAATGGTCGTGTACCAGTCACTATTCACGGTACGACAATTCTCTAAAGCAACAGTAGCCACGTGTCCAGTTTTATTAAAAAAAGAAGCAATCATCCGCTTAGATGCACTTTTCACGCGCGCCACTTTGGTTGGTTTCGGCTCACCTTGAAAGACCCATACGCTCGATTGCTGCTTTGTTTTGGGATCGTAGCAATAAATCCATGTTTCGTCACTTGTTACTATGTCCCACACCAAATTTGACGCACCTTCGTTGAATCTGGTAAGCATGGCACTGCACCAAGTGACGCGGTCCGTTTTTTGAGCCTCGGTCAAGTTGTGTGGGATCCACCGCGAGCACAGCTTTCTCACACCCAAATGTTTGTGTAGGATTGATTGTATTTGACTCATGCCTATTTCTAAGGATGCGCGAATTTCATGGTAGGTCACATGCCTGTCTGTTTCAATCATACGGCGCACAGCATCGATGTTTTTGTTGGTCACAGCGGTGGACGGCCGACCATCGCGAGATTCGTCACTGAGATTGATACGACCACGCTTGAATTCTGCAAACCAGCTATAAACAGTCGTCTTGCATGGTGCTTCATTGCCAAAAGCTGTTTCAAGCCAAGCGATGCTCTGTTGAGCTGTCAAATTACACTTAAAATCGTAGAAAATCATACTACGAAAATTTTCCCGAGTTAAATCCATGTTGATGCAGACACACAATTTTTTAAATGGCGCCACAAGGTAAAAACAAAAGACAGTCAGATGAAACAAACTGCATTCTACAGCCAAAGAGTTCTATTTTCAAATGTTGCAATAAATTTTTAAATATTGTTTATGTAAGTGGCCAGTTCCGGAAACTTTTAGTGTTACCTATGTATACGTCTGTGGCTGTAATGTAACTGATTAATACTTTGCTTGGCTTGTCACCACCCTCATGACGAAACCATGCCGCCAAGCGACTCGTTGTGTTCTGGCGTGACGTCATCGGTGGCCGTACCGGGGTAGTGGTAAAGGGCAGTTGCGTCGTTTCAGTCGTTCGTCAGTTACCGATTTATAAAGACTTTACGGATGTCCCGGAACTGTTTTTACTCTTCCACTTTCCGGATGAGCGCACAAACGGTTCCGTAAATAAAAACAACATAAATGCCAATGCAACATTTTATGGGCGACAAGAAAGAAGGCGCTAAAATGGTATCGCCTACAACAAATATAAACAATTCGGCACTCTGGGTACGAAACCCAAACTTTGATTATTTGTTGTTTTACTTTAGAGTATGTACTACAACCTGACCAAATTGGAAACTTCTATGTTTTACCGTCTTGAGACCATCGTAAGAAACATTCTGTGAACATTTCAACAGACTGCCTATTACATCAGAAGCTCCGTGTGACGGACGGACAAATGGACAACGGAGGCATTGTAATAGGGTCCCATATGGGACCCTTCACTCACCTCCCATAATCTTATGATGTGTATCGCTGGTAGTGGGCGGGGTCGGCTTGTGGCTCTGGCCGGTAGCTCGGTACAGCGCCATCACCCACAGGTGACACTCGTTCTCGTCCCCGACCCCCATCAGCACCGACTCTCCGTCGCGGACCGCGTTCATGAAGTACTTCGCACCTTCCAGCTCTGAGAACATTTGTACATACATCGAACCACTAGCCCCGAGAAGCGAAATGCCGTACTGTCCGATTTCGCCAACTTTTTGCATAGATTTTGACTATATTTATCTCAGATTATGTTTTTTAATGCGAAATCCATTGCTTTTGAATACTCTAAATATTATTATTGGAGTGCATTACAAACCAGAAAAGATAAATTAGAAACAAATGTAAAGCCAAGAATTTGAAAAAATTCCTCGGGACGAACCTGCGACCTCTTGTTATCAAGACAAGCGCGCTACCGACTGCGCCACCGAGGTACTTACCTGGACCGTTGAATTTTTCCACCATACTTGTCCACCGAATATTTTTGTAACTATTTGATCTAACCAACTTGTAATGCACATACTGAACGCTCACGAGGGCGTTGTGTGATTTTACGCTTTGTTATTAGGAACAGATGGCGCTCTCGTCGCTACAATATGTGTTGCTTCATTTCCACATATCGTGGATTCTCTATCTCTGTCTCTATCACTGCGTAGCTTAACCAATCAGAGCACGTGAAAGCCCATTGAAAGTTGGTGGAACTTATTTCAAACAAACCAAGTGTCATTGCACCTCTTTAGGGGTAGTTATAATTTCTTTATGGTACACATACATACATCCATACGTGTCAGACCCACGGTACCACTGGCCCATACCCCGGGGGTACGGTGGGGATTTATTTTGTTGGACCTGCCGCACCCCTGGGGATAATGTGAGATACATCACGCTCAGATAAACTTTATCTGAGAACTCTCTGAGGAGAACTCACGCATGTCTATGTCTCTCAGAGGGTAGCAGAGACAAAAGATTTCCATCTTGAAACACCTCTTTTGCTTCTTCTATTGTAAATCCATCAATCTAGTCAATAATATAAGCTCTTCTACTCCGGGTACTTTTTACTTTGCCCTCCTTCAGTATGTCGCCTATTTGGTCGACATATACTCGTACTGGTACGTCCTTCTAGGGCGGCCCGGTCAACTTTCACTTTCCACTTGCGCAACATTTTCTTTCGTCACTCTACTTTCATTCATACTCTTTAAATGCCCAACTGTCAACACACGTTACACCCTTTTCTCATCGACGATTTTAACGTCCCAACATGATAGGAGACTTATAGCAGCACCGTTTTGGGTCAAATACACGCTTTCATTTACCTTATTGTTTTCCTTCACTGTTCAGCAAGTGGTATATAATACTATACATATAAATTCCGAAAAACTTGTTCGCGCATGACAATTTTTAAATTGTACCTTCTTGGAAAAATACTAGTTGTCGTAAAAGAAAACATTGAAGAAAATGCTTGCATGACGCTTCAGTTGACACTGGAAACCTCTTTTCACCTCGTCTCGCATTGGTTCTGTCGTGGTTATATAAAATTTTAATAATTTTTTCAAATATTAACAAGTTTCTCACCTTGTCCAACCATCAGTTGAGCTGAAAGGAAAAATATATTTTTGTTTAAATAATGGAATGTATTTTGAATGTGTTTTGTTTTAATGTAAAACACAAATTATTAGGCATTTGAACAGAAAGTGGTGAAGTTATGCCCTAGATTAAACTTATGTTCAGTTTCCCATATCTTTTTCTTAGTATAGCACTCTATTTTAAGCAACGTCGTCTTAGAAGGCAGTGAGATGAGGTAATCTCCTCTTTTTGCGTGCTCATCCAGGTTTTACCAGCCATCTTACCTTATCTCTACATGTTTATAAACACCGGTTACTCACCGCTGGCCAGCTCGATATAGTCCACCGTGAAGCCGTCCAGCTGCATCATCTCAGCCGGCTCCGACTTCTTGTCCTTGTAGGAGCAGAGAGCGAACGTGTACTGCGAGACCTGCACCAGCACCATGTAGCGCCGCTTCCATTTGCGCCATACTGCCTTGCCGATCACGTGCAGGTAGCTGGGGAGGAAGCCATTGTCCCTTCGCTCAGATATTCAGAGAGGATTAGCCCTTAAGCCATTCATTACCAGCCGCCTTTTTCTCTGAACTTTTCAGCTAGACCTAACCGCCACTAATATCTGGCCTATCCTTTTAAGAAAATGTCAATGTTAATCAAGTGTCCTATCATCTTCCCTCCTGTTTTCAATGGCAAAGGAGGCAGAGGAAGACCTAGACGCACCTACTTTACTCAAGTGAAGGAGAAATTTAATGCTATGTGGTATCAAGAAGTCAAATCATTCCTAGAAAAATACGTAGATAGACAATAGTCGGCCTTATGGGAAATCCGCTACTGTAGATACTAGAAGTAAAAAAACCGGCCAAGTGCGTGTCGGGCCACGCGCAATGTAGGGTTCCGTAGTTGCCCGGTACATATAAGTTGGTCTACTAATACAGACCGCGCCAAACTTCTGGTCCCATACATTATAGGGGACCAAAAGTTTGGCGCGACCTGTACTCTTAAACCTGTAAAGCCTACTTAGCTGTGATAGTTTTCCCTTTAAATTCATTCTACTTCTGTGAATTTTTCCACATTTCTATAAACAACCGTTTAGCCGGCAGGGGGGAGGGGGGGCGCCCCACTCTAACAAAAAATTTCACTTTAAAGCTTAATACTTCACCAACGGATCCCTAAATCGAAAAATGGTTTTCAAACACCCATAATATTTTTGAACGACATAATAACGATACCCCACACTATGGGATAGACGAGAAAAAAAAATTCATCCCCAGTTTACTTGTATGAGAGGTAATCTTAAAAAAATTTTTTTCAAGATTTTATTTTACCATTTTGTCGACGTGATAAATATTATATCCATGCCAAATTACAGCTTTCTAGTACTAATAGTCTCTGCGCTAAGCCGCGGACAGACGGACAGACGGACATGGCGAAACTATAAGGGTTCCTTGTCGGACTACGGAACCCTAAAAACCGACCAAATGGGATTAGGAAGTCTGCCCTGAGGGGGTCCATACTAACGACGGCATATCTGAACCTATTCCACTCACCCACAGTGCTTCATATTCAGAGGCCTCTCCATGCGGCAAGCGATTTTGATCCTTAGATCCTGGTCCGGAAGGTTCTTTGGCACTGTCATGCGATGCCATTCCGGGGCCTGAAATATTTAAATGATGTTAAAAAATCACAGTTCACAGATGAAAAAAAATTAAGATAACGTTTTGCGCATCTACTGCACCAAGTTCTTTCACGAAAACCTGTCGCCATCGTTGTTAATGGCACAATAAAGAAAACTGTAGCTGTCGATTTAATTGCATCTAGATTTTTTAAGTTGGCAAAAGATTGTAACCGAAATAATAAATTTAATATATAAGGAGCGCGTCACATACATAACTGGTAAAAGGTAAATAAGTGGCTTATTGCTCCGAAGAATGGACTGAGAGCTTTAAATTCGTACTGGAGACTTGTCAGGTAGCCAGGTAACTAGGTTCAATGGCCCTTTTCACAGTATGATTTCCCATATTTTGTCATCCACGATTAATATATATGGAAGCAGAATAAATAAATGTTCCTATTTTGCAAAAAACTTTGATCATTTACCAAGTCTCCAGTATGAATTTGGTGGCATCAATCAAAACCACCTTGTAGTGTCATCATCACACAGGTCAGCTTCACCTACCTTACTGGATAGAGGTGTGGGCCTCAGCACCACTTTCCCAAGCTCTTTGTCCTCCAGAGCCAAGACTCCTGGGTTCTCAGTGTACAGCTTCACTTTGACAGCTGGCAGAGGTTGCGTTGTACTGAAATCTCCTTGGGTGTCCCACCTGGTTTGTAGAGAATTAGGTGTTGTTATAGTTGTATTCCGTTTTACACTAGAAACTGAACGGTTCTCGATCGAACCTGTCTTTGTTTTTGGTTTGAAATATAAAGAGACAACTGTCAATTTAATCACATCCCGATACAGTGTTTGGTTTGTTATGTTAGTAATATGCAAGCGATTCTTTGATCCGACCAAAACCAGACAAACCAGAACGAATCCTAGTACTTAACTTGATAAGTCCTTGCACGGGTTTTTTAAACTATACTAATCTTAATTATTTCCTCATTACAAAACATGTTTTTAAATATACTCCGATATATATATATACAATTGAATACCCTGCCTCCCTGGCTGACTGATTGACTGATCTAACAACGCCTAGACCAAACGACTGGACTTAGGAACATGAATTTTGGACTGTTGGTCTTTTGTATGATATAGACATCCACTAAGAAAGGATTTTTGGGAATTCCCACGTGATCTACACGAGCCGGGTGCTTGGTGCCGGCTAGTTACTGTAAACGAAGAAGCAGAAGTACAGGTTCACTCACATAGGTTTGGACGCCTCGGCCTGATCGGTCTGCAACTTGTCCCCCCCTTCCACCTCCATGGTACAGTACACAATCCTGTTCGGGGCCAACGACTTCAGACCTTTTACCTCCATCACTACCACCTACAATACGGCACTGGTCAGATAATGGGTATCTGCTATAGTTCTTGCAATCCACGACGACTAAGCTGCTCCACTAGTTAGTCAAGTAAATGCAGTATCTACGTTGCGCTACTGTGCGTGCCTGCTCAAGATTTGGGGGGGGGGGGGCATCTTGGCTCAAGTACAGTTCAAGAAGCCAATTTTAACAGTAAAACAGGTTAAGCAAATATAGATATTTTTAATAAAATGAAAAATCTCAATCATAAGCAAATGGAAGGCTTCTATCAAATTTATGGGGTATGCGGCCGCCGCGCTGTCACCAACATCCGCGTTAGCAATTAGTATATTTCGCGACCTTTTTAAATTTGGTGAGCAGGGTGGCTATTCCGACATCATTGCGCATTCACAATATCAGTTATTGGATTGTTTAATGTTTGATAAATGCCATGCAATGGAAATTAGGATAACTACACTACATCAAATAGAAACTATAGAATATAAGGAATGCTCACTATAAGTATTCAATCATAAAAATCAATACACATAGGTATAATATCCTTTTTAAATCACCCGATATCTGCCTTAGCAATTTTTGCGCACGTGCCAGAATTGAGGGCCAGGGCGGCTGACACGTGCGCAATAATTGCAAAGACAGATTGCGGGTGACTTTAAAAGGGATTTTGTACAGATATGTGTTGATTATTTTGATTGAAAACTTATAGTGGGCATTCTTTATACCCTATAGCTTTTATTTCATGTGGTTTAGTGACTGTAATTTGCATCACATGGCATTTATCGAACTTTAAACAAATATCTAATGACTTGATATTGCGAATGCGCAATAATTCCGGAATAGCCGGCCTGGTGAGTTATTTTTATAACGTTATTTTAAACATTTTTGACTTAGACGTTAGTAGGCAGATAAAAGTTTGTTTGAAATGTTCGAAAACCCTCAAGTTATAGGGGATTTTTAAAGTTGACATGGGATGCTCGTGACCCCCGTGACCCCCCCTCGGACCGCCACTGCTGCACACACACATTTGCATGTGCCTAAGCCAGGATTAGTATTCGATGTAAAACAAAAATACCGGCTCGTTCATTCTTTGAAATTAAAATCATATGTACTTATATCAGGTCACATTAATTTATGCAGCCAAATTCCTACTGAAAACTTTGTAAGTAGCCGCTACCAAAGTTCGATTACCCTTTTTAAGAAATAGGAAAATTTGTTATACCTGCTGAGGAAAGCCAAAATCTTATTTTTCACATTTCGCAAAAAATCCGTGATACTGATTACTTACCAAGCCCCCAGTATGAATTTGGCTGCATACATTAATCTACATCGACCTAATGTAACAATGTAAGATTATGTTATTTTTTTCGAGATACAAAGGTTTTGTGAGATACTCCATATAAGAAAAGCCAATTAGTCGTCGAAGATTGCAAGAACTTGTTAAAATACTTATATCGATTTAAACAAAGTAAATGATCAAATCTGTCCAATGAACTTAGTTGATTATTTTGGGAAGCCAAAATAACATTTGGGAATTTTCAAAAAGCCTTCATTGAACCGTGCTATCGATCATTTACCGAATCCCCGCTATGCATAAAGATGCATCAATATTGTAATCACATGTGATTATACACTATTAGCTTACTGACTGCCATTAATAACGAACCTAAGGATAGGAAAAACAGTGACTCTATTAAAACGATCTAGGTACGTCTGAAAATTCGCTTCTCAGCCTTTCTCTCGACTTACAAACTCGACTTTTCCTTCGCTCAAATATCATGTAGTCTACGTTTTACTTAAACCAGAAGACTTAAACATACTCGTAAGACGTACACTGATATCGTGACTCTACAACATTTTGTTTAATCTTAATAACATCGATCGATACCAACATAAACAGTTACACATTAACCTTTAAAAAATCCCCAAGAACGTCCAGAAACATTACCTCAATCTGGAATGTTAGCACTACATCCATTTTGGTGAGTTGAGCATCTACGTCTCCCCCGTCCGCCTCACCAGTCAACTTGTTGGCCAAAGACCCTTGAGATCTGAAACACAACTGCTTACTCAACCTTGGACTCGGGTCTGGTCCAGCGTTGGATCTGATAGTCCAACCACGTCAAATATTTGCCAATTAAAACCACCACCATTGAACCACGATAAATATAGACATTATAGAGATAGTCAAAGTTAATATTTATTTTGTTAGTGTTATAGCAGATATAGATAATGTTATACATGGTTTGGAGGATATAAATATGAATATAAATAATATAATAACATTTACAGTAGTTGTTAATGGTAAAAAGTAAGGAACCATTCCAGTAAACAATGATATGGAGTATATCACACATGTAATGGAAGCATTCACAAACGTTTGGACAAAATGCATGGTGGTAACACACAGAAAGGGACCCGTCACCGATATCCAAGAATGATTAAGCAAAAGGGAAAGATTAGAGAAATTTTGGAAGATACAAACTATACTATAACTAGTAATACTTGCGGATAAGTAAATAGTGATACGTACTTAATAAAGTAGTTTTTATTAGTGAAAAGTATAATGATAATATTAATTATTTAGATCATTTTAATTTTAATTAGAAGACAGGAGATTAAATTTAAAAAAATATCATTATTCTATTCACGCAGTATGTATAAAGCATGTAAAATATGAAGCGAAGCATTGTTGTAAGTTTTTACCTAATCACAAACTAAAGAGCCTTATATATATTTGGCTATTTCAGCTGAATAAAAGTGATATAATTAAATTTTGATTCATTGTTTTTGTTATTGTGAATGAATTGCAGAAATTAAACAGAAGAAGAAAACTGTGTACGAATGTAGGTGAGATAGTATTAACTGAAGCAGTGAAACGTTATTATAAAACAGCTGTTTTTATCTGTTAGACAAGAAAATTTACAAAAGTTAAAGAATTGTCAAAACTTTTCTAAAAATGTGAAAGCTTTTAATTTATTTACTTGGCAGAGTGTTAATTTTAGCGTATTTTACAAGCTTTTATCTGCTTTAACTACTAATACAAGTTCTATAAGCTGAGGATCATTAATATTTCTGGCGGTGTTATTGTGGAAGCGATTCAATCCATTGTTGTCATTTTCTAACAGATTTTTTAAATCACTTCAGACCACAGAAGGTTTTCTAATAAGGATCTCAACGCTAAGCTCTACTGTTCTATAGGTACTTTAACTATTTTTCTATTGTTATCTACAGTGGTCTCAATGACAACATTAGGATGTTCCAAACTGTAGGTTTCAATCAAACGGGCGGGTGTAGGGTCCTGCTACACAAGACACGTGCTGAATCTTTTAACAATTTTGTACTTATTACTTGTACTTCCTTTTATGCCCGTTCCGGGTTTGTGCGAGGGGACAGAGAGAAATAATAACGAAAATGAACAAGTTAAAATGACAAGTGTTTTCGATGAGCGTCCACTTCAACTAACTGAACTTGATCAGATTTAAAAGAAGCAGATATAAAATAAAAAATACAAAAACGAATAAAATTCCTAGTGGCATTAAAAATTAGTGTCATTAGTATTTTAGTTAATGATAATGTTATAAATGTTACGAATTCTAGAAACGTTGTTGAAATGGACGACGAGTCTAAACCAACATCTATAACAGTATGTAAAGTAGAATAAATAAATAGTCCAGTGCAGTTGACAGACAAAATAATTTAATAACACAAACTGATCTAGTCTATTTTATTTGTGAAGTAAATTTTGCCAAGTTGTGACGATGATTTATTAAAACATTCCGAAATAATTGGATTCATCTTGTTTACTTTAATTGAATTTTGGTAATACATACATAACATTGAAATATATAAACCATTCAGCGACAATGACACAACAAATACACATTCATAATAGTAACAACAAACAGACAATAATCAATTTATGAAGTACTGAATCAGTAGTTTAGAAGCACATAATGATAATAATAAAAGAATGACATTCTCTAAATTACTGACTCAATAACTTTACCATCAAGATTCTTATATTTTAACGAAGAAAAGAAAGAAGGAAATGATAAAAAAATAGATTTTAACAAAAACAGATTCCTAGTATTGGACAAAATCTATGTTGCGAAATTCGAATGCTTTTGCAGCTGAATACAGTATTTTTAGTTCAAAGATCAATTGCTCAATTGGTTCTCCTTTGAATAGAAAAATCTTGATAGCAAACTCTAAATCCAAACCAGCTGACCAAATTCACAAATTACTCCCAATTTCAACACTGACCTGTGATTATACCGCTTGATTTTATGCAGGCCGTACTTGGAGTCGGCCCCACCCTTGGACACTGGCAGCGATTCCAGGTTGGCCATCAAGAGATTGATGGAGGACTTCAACTCTTCAATGTAGAGGGATTCCATTTCTTTGAGGACGAACTTCGGCATGAGCTTGCGGTTCTAGAGAAAGGAGGGCGTGTTTAAAATTACTGCAATTCTGTTCTGTCGTTGGAATTGGTAGTTATGTCTAGTACATAATGCACATTGACCTCTCGACGCTGCTTACTTTAAATATGAAGAAAATTCCGTGAAAGTCAGTCAAATACAAAAAATAAAACAAACTAATAAACAATTTTTCTAAAGGATCGAAAAGTCAGCCAAATTACCGACAATAAACAACAGAAGGCTGGTTTATATGCTAGTTACAATGTCAGTAGCTTAGAGATATATATATAATACATTACTTTAAGGTTATTAGGTAAGGTGGATAAAGGGGATCCAATTATATTCGTAGCTTTTTGAATGAAAATCCAGAGAATAATTTACCCTTTCCATTTCATTAACTTTCTGCATCCGACCATCCAGTTCTCTTCTTATAGCTGCTGCTTGTTCATCCGCTGAGTCAAGCTGTTAAACAGATAAACAGTCTCTCAAATCATTAGAATTTCCAAATATACAATACATATTTTTAATTTTGATGCCTTCGGAATTTATTTAATTTAGATAATTCTAGTAGATAATAACTCAATATCCTGAATGAACGAGTAGATATCTAGGATTCAAATACAGAATACATAAATAGTTATAGTAAACTTTAAACTTTCGCGATTTTCACACATTATTAACTTTTTATTGGGGTCTTACTCGCGATAACTAACAACATACCTTAATAGATATGTTGAAACGTCAAGCACATATCTATTAAGGTATGTTGTTAGTTATCGCGAGTAAGACCCCAATACAAAGTTAATAATAAATAGTTATATAACACATACGAGGTTACATAAATAACAAAATTTTATTATTAATTAATTTATTATTATTATACTTACACATGCAGTTTATACATATATGCATACTTATATATTTTTCATCCCGCCTATTCGAAAAACGATGATTGGTTCTTAGCTATAAGAAGGCCAAAGTTAGGTCTTTTCTGGAAGAGACTTTCAATGTGGGCAGTAATGTAATGAGTTTTTTGAATAAGGAATATGAATATTGTCCCTTGTGGTCCGTGTCCAAAGAGATCGAAGGAAAATATTGTATGAAAAAGTTACTGGTCGGTTAGAAGGGAAGAAAATATTTTTTCTGTTCTGTGATGACGACTGTCATAGATGGGATGAAAAGTAGAATGTCTCACTCGGTCGTAAAATTATTTTTTCTGTGGCTACGATATATTGAGGTATTAAAAAAAGCGCCCACGCCGTAAAAATATTATTTTGATACCTTGTAATACAATCTACTATTTTTTATTTTGTTATCAGATTCACTAGAAGTGTATTTTTTAGTGTCTTCGGTTGTCGGATCACGGCTTTTCCTTGTAAAAGTCATTATCTACCCGGAGGTCTACCGACTTGACGCCTGCTGTCACCTCTTAGCCACCATTATTTGAAGGTTTCACTAACTTAGTTGTTCAAGCCTTGGAGTCATCGTCTCCTGGTACTTACAAGCAACGCGTTGAAGAGTAGCTGATGCTCGCACTTCTTGACGTCGAGTATCTGCTGGAACATGTCGTAGAGCTGCTCCTTGCTGAGGATGCACTCTACGTTGAGGCTCTGCTGCTGCGCGCGCGACGGCCGCTTGGACTCATCGTCTCCTGGTACTTACAAGCAACGCGTTGAAGAGTAGCTGATGCTCGAACTTCTTGACGCCGAGGATCTGCTGGAACATGTCGTAGAGCTGCTCCTTGCTGAGGATGCACTCCACGTTGAGGCTCTGCTGCTGCGCGCGCGACGGCCGCTTGGACTCATCGTCTCCTGGTACTTACAAGCAACGCGTTGAAGAGTAGCTGATGCTCGAACTTCTTGACGCCGAGGATCTGCTGGAACATGTCGTAGAGCTGCTCCTTGCTGAGGATGCACTCCACGTTGAGGCTCTGCTGCTGTGCGCGCGACGGCCGCTTGGACTCATCGTCTCCTGGTACTTACAAGCAACGCGTTGAAGAGTAGCTGATGCTCGAACTTCTTGACGCCGAGGATCTGCTGGAACATGTCGTAGAGCTGCTCCTTGCTGAGGATGCACTCCGCGTTGAGGCTCTGCTGCTGCGCGCGCGACGGCCGCTTGGACTCATCGTCTCCCGGTATGCCTGAGGGGAACGGGGCGATCACTAGCCGGCATAGCAAGTACGTAAGCATTAATTCGATAAATTTGACAGATAAACTCGGTAAATTCTAAACGACAACTCGAAGCGATGTCGAGTTGATAGAATGTTGTTCCTATTTGGTACCGGGGTTCGATAATATTTGATGGCTGAATAATCTTGCTTTGATTTATACAACCTTGATACTGGAGACGAAGCTGATTATGAGAAATAACATCGTAGTTGTTTATCAATTAGTTGGCGTTAACCAAATATATATATTTACAGCACAAGAATTGGAAATCGCTTTTTTTATAGAATAGAAGAATATTTATTTATTCAAGCTACAAAGGCTCACTTTGTTAGTAAAAAACTTAAGAATATGTTAGTAAGTAAAAACAATGAAAACAAAAAATAAAAACTAATTAAATAAAAAAATTGGGAAGGTGGTTTATGGGAGTAGGATTAAATTTTAGAATTTTGCCCCACTGATCACTTACCAAATCTCCAGTATGAGTTTGGCTGTTTAAATCAAAGTCATATTGCGTACTTAGCTCACATTCTTTTGTATGTTACCGAATAAACAAGTTTTTAGGTAACAACTTCTTGTTTTGCAGTTGCCACAATGTAATCTTTGTCTTATACTTGAGTGTTTAAAAAGGAATACCTTATTAATTATTCCAATGCATCGAAAAAACACCTATTGTTTATTTCAGTAAAAGGCAGATTATTCATTGGATATGTTTAAATATCCCTAGCGTTCGTTTAACTGTCAAGAAAAAAACTTGAATAATTAGTTTATTCGCATTTTGAATAGAAAAGTACACAACAATTAGAAATATTCTCTATGTTTCATTAAAAAAAACATCTTTAAATAAAAAAAATATTATAAAAGTGAAAAGCAGAGCCATAATTATCATTTGTGTTAAATTTGTCTCAAAAGCAAAATAAGACTTTCATGCAGCAAAAAGTTAAACAGTTGTTAATAGTCCTTCGTATCATAATTCACGTTACTCGGATTAAAGTGGAAGCTAGCAATAAATAAAACAACGTTGTACAAATAATGAATATTGTCGGCTATAACGATCTCTAAGCCTGCCCAATAAAGCTTGTTTATTCATTATTTGTATAAAAAACATCAGCATACCTAATTAATTAAATATTTGCCCAGAAAAATCTAATGTGTTACGTAGTCTGTTGTGGAAGTCTGTTTGAAAATGAATGTGTATAAATATTTTAAAGAGTATGCTGACGACATTTTGATAAAGGTTAACCCTAATGTACAAAAATTACTGTAATAAATTAAACAGCCTTATATACAAAGCTGGAAAGTAAACAGTGATACAATGTACTACGTAGTTTTAACCAATCAAACAGACTCTTTTAGAAAAGTAATTTGCAGGTAATATTTAACACTTTAAAGTTTCATTAGTTCTAATGATTTATTAAAATAATAGACCTGCCATACTCGGTTTAGAAGTAAAACAGTAATTAATGAAGTTCCAACAAGCAATTGACACAAGACGCAAGCACAAACTAAAAATGTACATACTTTTAGTCAAAAGTAGAAAATAATGATCAGATTTCCGAATGACCTGATACCTGTTATTCCTGTTCGGTTTGTGTGAGAGAGACATGTCGTGAGAGAAAGGGACAGAAACACGATAGAGTGAGCAGGCGACACACAGTTTCGGGTACATTTAAAACCATGGTTTCACAATTACCCTCTACTTTGAGACAAACATGGTGGCAGCAACATATCGGGAGACTGATGATTTGGTTACAAAATTAACAAAATATGTGTTAAGAATAGTATTTTTGATTGTTTCATAAATTAATCAAAAGGGTTTTATTTTTACTTGAGTTTAACCCAATCACCAGCTCACATATCATGTCAAAAGGAAGGAACTGCAATGATATCGAAAAATACACCAAAACAGCAACCGGTTGTGTTAGTGATACAACCGTAGATTATTTAAGTGGATACTTCTTACATCGCCTCTTTACTAAATACCTAATGGCAGCCATAAATATCATTTAGGTGGTGGCGGCGCATTCGCTTACGAGGTCATTTTTTATTTATCTTTCTGATCAAATAAGAATTATTATTATGAATAATGACTAATAACAAATAAAGAACGATTAACATTTATTGATGAATGTTTGGCGTTTTGCGAGCGTGATGAGACGAGTGAAAAGATTGGCTTATTCAATAATTAAAATTAAAGATTATTGATTTTTTCTTTATTCTATAGTTTCAATTTGATTTTTAATGATTGAATACGATTTGTTGTTTCTTATTGTTAATAGATTTAATTAAGTAATATCGAATTATTCTTATTAGTTTTAAACTTATGCATTTTAAATAGATAAAATATCATTACTACTAATATAATCAGAAATCAATTATCCTTCGTTAAAAAATGTCACACCGCAGTGACTTACAAGTTCTGAACAAGCCCCAATATACGAGATGCGAAAAAAGAGTATCCACTTTAAAAATTTATGACGTCGAATAAAGTTGTTGCATTGCCTTCCTCTTTTTCATTTTATTTTAGTTTATGTTTAACGTCACAAACAATGAGATATACAACATCGAATGCATTTCAGGCAGCACACATTTTATTTGATTAAACAGATTTAAGTTAGTTATGTTAGATTTATTCTGAAGAGTTAGCAAGTGAAGGATGTAATTTTTGAAGCAAGTTTATTCTGTAAGCTGCCAATAGTATAACGACTACATGTGTAATGAAAAACTGTCATAGTCTTTAGAGTATGGTCCAATACTTAAGTTTAATCATAATTATATCAACCATTTTTCCATTCGTTTCAAGCCAAAAATAACTTTGTTATTGGATCATACTTGTAAGTTTCCTTCAGAAAGAATCATAGTGGCGCAATAAATTATGTAAACTCAGATTATATTTTATTTTACCTTAGTTTGATAAGTCTTCATGATCTTTGCAAAGTTTTGAAATGTTAAGTAAACTGTTTGGGAAAGTATATAACCTGATCAAGTTAAATCCAAAAGCAAAAGCTTGAAAATTACGTAAAATACAGGTTATACATTTTCTCAAAAACTCGTAAATGTTAAGTCAAAAGTTTTGTACTGACTGTAATGGAGTGAAACATTTAACATTTACTTTTACGATGCACATTCATTTTTGCATTATTATCACAGACAAGGCCAGCAACTAAACTCATTTATATATTTTTTGACAATGTATTTGTTAGGAGACAAATGTTTCACTTTTACGTTTAATAATTTCCAAAATTTATTTAAAACAGTTATAAAAACGCAAAAGTATTTTAATTCACAACCTTTTTCTCAAGCTTCTAATTCAAAAGAATTTTTGAAAATGCACATCTCATGTCTAATGCGTAAAAGTCTGAAATATATTGGGTATCTAATATACGTGTAAGACATTTGTCACATAGTAAATACACGAGTTTCAACACACACATGCTCTCCTTAAAGTCATACAACTCCATTACTTTGATAAAATAATATATTTGTATGCGACTTACCGGTTCCCTTCATTATGCAATCGAATTTTGCGAGCCATGATGTTAATACTGTCTCTTTACTTAATCCATCTATTTCGGGTAAAGACCTGCAATATTTTTAAGATTGTGAGTCGATTTAAATTAAATTTTTATCAAATAGAGGGAATTAGCATCACAAATGTTGTGATTGCGGATTGGCCTCACTTGTTTAACTATGCAAGGAGGGATGATGTGTCATACTCTCATCGAAAGCTCGATCTGTGCCTCCTTGCACAGTTAAACATATGTAAGTTCTATCCGGGTAATTTAAAATACAACCCAATAAAAAAGAACTACAAACATACATTTACTGAAAGTACATAGTCTACTGATCTTACCAAACAAAAGACATTCTTGTGCTAAACACTATTTCTAAATTCCTATTCTGTTAGTATCGGTGAGTCCTTATTTGTTTTTATTTATCCGGGTATGTTTTTTTTGGCAAAGTGGTCTATACTGATCGGAAGAATATTAGATTCCATAAAAAAATTGTAGTCTATTCAATTCCATATAATGATCAAAATGTTTTAAAACCTACTCATAAATAATGTTCTTATCTAATACAACTTACGCACACTCGCCTAAGATTCCTCAGATTTTTTATGTAGTGTACTGCTGGCCGTGGTGACAAATATTATGCTACAAATTAAATGTTCATACGCGATACACTTAGCTCGGCGAGCGAACGGAGAGAGGGATAAGCAATATACGTTCTTTCAATATACGGTCCCTTCGTTTGTAGATTTTTGGTGTATCGCGTTGTTATATAACGAAATAAAATTACTTAAAACTACAAATAATAAAAAGTACTTTGAGAATACGCTTAGTCGTCGGTTTGTGCTGAAAGTATGAACCAGAACATTCTAGACATGTGACTCACCGTGACGCTGCTCATGTCCCCCCACAAATGCGTCACATGTTCTGTGCCCCATATACCTGACTCTCTTCTCGATGTTGTTCCGAAAGACCTCGCGGAAGTCGTTGTGCGAGCAGGCGCCGGAACGCACCATCTGTTCGACTCGCTCAGACTTGAGGAACACGTCGTGGTAGGACTGCACCGCGTTTTGGAACGCCTCGTCAGCCAGGATCTGGGTTTCTCCTTTGAGGAAGGCCTGGTTGAGATTGCAGATGAATTTTTCAATTTTGAGAACATTGACATAGACTTTCTATCTGTCCGTCTATCCGCAACATAACTCAAGAATAGTTGGGTTGATTAAACTTAAATTTGATTGGTATGATAATACATGACAAATGTTTGTTGTGCCGTGTCAAAGCAGTATATTTTCACGCATGTCGTTTCAGTTCCTAACCCGTTCACTAGGGAGCGGTAAACAACACTAATTAATGTATAGTATGTCTTATATATCCCCCACCGCACCGCTACATGGTTATAACCAGACTGGAGGGATGACCTCTATTGAAATCCACCCGCTAAAATAAAATACCTTTATTTTCTTTGGTCGAATTATATCTCTACCTATATTGCCCATGAAACTTTATTCTCTTTGGGTGTATCTATCTCTATCACTCATAAAGGTAAAAAATTTACATATCAAATTTTTTGCTTGGTCTTGTGAAAGGAATTCAGGGCTCCAGTCTGATTATACGCTTCTTGGGTTCAACGATACCCACAGTTCAGGCCAGTTTAGAAGGCATGCGTGAGATTAGATGTCACGCGCACCGCTTCCGCGGGCGAAGCTCCAAGAATACTACAAAAATCAACTGCAACTAACTTCACGCCCACCTTCTGTACTGTACCAAACTGAATACAAGACGGAAGATACTGTTGGTGAAACAACCGACCTGGAACCTTGCTTGTATGGTCTCCAACTGATGCGGCGTGAGCTTGGTGTGTCGCCGGGTCATGTCTGTGGGCTGCTTCGCGTTGAACGGGTGGGCGATACACCGGGACACGAACACGTATAGTTGGAGCCGGCGTTTCTTGTCTTCTTCTAACTTCTCTATCTTCTCCTGAGAGGGAAGTTTGTTGGTATAGAATTTTGTAGAAACATTATAACTTTTTAAATAAAATTCATAGTAATTAGCAGAAAAGCAAATATGAACATCGCGTGATGTGACTTCTATTTCCACACCCGTTTTTAGAAACAGAAGATCCAAATCATTATTATTAATAATTGGTTTACTAAATCAGTGCTCAGAAAAACATAATCCACCTCAAATAATATCTTATTTCGAAAATAACGAGTAGTTAATATGCAATTCTTGAATGATACTCTTCAAGTCTGCTCCAGTTTCTAGTTTTAGGACTACATTTGTAAGTATTCCTCGTCGGACCGTCGGATCCTCTAAAGATGGTATCGGTTTCATTAATCACATTAAAATGTCAGTTCAGCGACTTGGAAACATTAAGTGAAGATTAAGTGGAGAAGTTCGTTAACCAAGGCCATTAAAATATTTTGCCACGGCATCGTATTCGCTCGAACGCACACAATGAGTGATAAAGAGCAAACATTTTGCTATACAGATGTTCGACATGGCTCACCGTCCATCATCTTCAAATAGTAGATAGATTCATGACCTTTCTAAGTTAACAACATCTTTGTTTTGTAAAGGTGAGGGTCGATATTTGTTGCAGAAAAAAAAATCTCAACTTAGGGCAGGGGCACCAAGAGCCGCCATGCCGTAAATTGCTTTTTTAAAATCATTCAGCAGTGTTTAACCATGCCCAACTTTTGGAGGAGAAATTGCCTTACAAGATCCTACATGTAAGGTCTTTTCAGCTATCCTTGTTTTTTATACACCATGGGCTTACACTTGCCCACCGCCTTTACAGCGGGCCTATTATGTAACTCAGTGTCGGTTCGGTTGCCTTGCCATCCATGGTTGCTATTCACCAAAAGAAAAATAAAAAATGAACTTCCAAAATAACCTTCAATGGGTATTGAACTAATCGTGATGTCATTTCAAGTGCGAACGTATTCTTAGATAAGGTATGTTTTCGACGAAAGGCACTCGGTTTGGCTACTGATTTTACGACAGATCGAAAGCGTAGATGAGAAATATAATGAAGACCCAGATCCAGAAATTGGGAGATTGAATGCAGGCGAGGCGTAATCGTCCGTCCAGGGACTTTCGTAAAAATCTACGGAAGTTGATAACGGACGAATTTAGCTCCACATAGACGCATTTCTTGAATTAGGCTACTTGTATTATTTTATATTTCATTCACCAAATTACGCTTTCTGTATGGAGTGTCTTTGTGGATTGTAGTTTTCCTTGAATTTGGGGTGATGTTAATTATGTTTTACGGTTTCATTTAACGAATGGATTGTCAATATAATTACAGAACTCGGGTCATTGAAGATGATAGCTCATTGTGACATGAAATTTTAATTGTAATTACATATGCTTTATTCAATATAAAAAACGTGGTAAATTGGCGAGATTAATCAGAAAAAACTTCGTAAGTTTTTTTTTTCTACACTCAATGATATGAATAATAAAAATTCTGGTACATTATATTCCTACAAATTTTTTTCAGCAAAGTTATTGAACTTAAGTGAAAGATTTAGCTTTTTGGAGATGACAATATGATAATTTTTCTGTTAACGAGGCGTAAAAAAACTAAAAAAAATATGAAGTAGTATTTGCAAATGTATAAACATTATTGTTCAATGCGAAAGATTGGTCTTTGTTATTCAAAAGTACTAAAATCTGTCATATGATAGAAAATTAGGTGCTGGAAATTTTGGATATTCGCATGAAAATGTAAGCGCCTCATAAGGAATTTTAATTATTATTAACTTTGCATTGGGGTCTTAATCGCGATAACTAACAACATACCTTAATAGATATGTGCTTGACGTTTCGACGCCTCTGTAGGCTGTCGTGGTCATAACTGATGAGAGTAGCATACAGTAAAATTGTCCTTGGCGACGCGGCGGTAGGTAGCACATTATTTTTCTTTTTCCTACCCGCACTTTGTCTTTTGTTAATTGTTTCTTTCGTTACACACGGCACACAACACCAACAGTATCGTATCAATTTTAAACAGCAGAAGGTTCTGATTTTTCTGAAAGAAGTGTTCGCCTCATCTAAGAAAAATCTTAATTTAATTCAATAGTGACTCAGTTCTCGCCTCTACTCTTTTCGAGCGACCTAAACCTACAACTGCTCTTCTAATATACGGCTTCCAATGACTCACCTGGGGATCCTGATCCTTGTCAGAGTGGCTGGCGCCGGAAGGGCTGGGCGACGGCGCCGGGGCTTCCCCGCTGCTGCCACTCCCAGTCGACGTTCTGCGCATAAACGAACTAACGCACGTGACGTTTATTTAGAATTCGAATGAGAATGAACGCTGCGAGTGAGGTGAGAGACCGACTTGCCTTGAAATGGATTGTGTGGAGTAGATACCAACGTTTACTTTGGTGTTTTGGGGAATTTTGGGAGTTCCTTTAGGTTTAAGAGTGAGCAGAGTTGAGTCTTACAAATGTAAGAGGTTGTGATGGCGTGCGATGGATTCTCCACGTCAAATTCGTTCTGTGTGACAATCATAAGTTGTATTGAAATGCGAAATGCCTCGATTGACCGCAACTAAATGATATATTCTATCAGTAATCAGTAAGTAATCATTTATTAACCATAATTATAACAGGGACTGTTACATGACAAAACTTACAGTTGCGGCCTGAATGAATGTGAGACAATACAGACAATAGAAAAAGAATTGCTTCAGTAGTTTGGCATGTAGGGTTATCATGGAGCGCATATTAGATATGCGTTCGACCCGAATGTACTAGGGGACTTATGCCAAACACATTGGCGAAATAGTGAAGAAGGGACAAAACAAGAATAACCGGAATACAATACTCGCACCTACCTTGTTGAATAAGGAAAAGAGGTGTGTCAGAATCATATCAGATGAAGATTTCTGCACGCCTCTCTGCGTTACGCATGTTTTATACGGTGTGATTTTTTGAACATCGGCCAAATTTATAAGTATTATAATCTTTAGTGAAAATAATGAAATACGTGTATTTCTTATCACCCAGTACTAAAATATTAAGATACGGCTATGCAAAGTTATCCCAAAAACAATTGCGTTTGTAGACACCATGCGCCGTGCGCACTACGCGGCTACGTTTGTAGACACCATGCGCCGTAGCACTACGCGGCTACGTTTGTAGACACCATGCGCCGCTCGCGCTACGCGGCTACGCGCCTTCCGTACGCCGTTCGTAGCTAAAGTCGTTTGCAATAGAATCCAACAATCATGTAAACAAATATGGCGGACTGACATTGACAGCGTATTGTTTATGCCCATAGTGATGTCATAGTGTTCTAATTTAATTTTAATTAAATTTATTTTTCTAATTATTTTAATTTTAAGTCATAGACTATGGCCCATAGTAGGATAGGTACTAAAATAAAACTGACTAAATAGATTAAATATATAAGCCATAGACTATAAAATAAAACTGATTATATATAAAAAAAGTGTTTATTAAAACAAATTTAAATCTTCGTCTTCGTCATCATCACTATCAGAAGTGTCGCCGGTGACCGTAATTATAAATGGAACCACTGTGTCATCGCTTGCCGTGTCTAAAATGCCGTCGAGCTTTTTCATTTCTTCCTCTTCCTTTAGGACGTGACTTACGCATTTCGACCATTGTTCGGCTCCGATTCTCGCCAACCCTTCGTTCAATAAATTTTTTATTTCCGCCGTATGCTATATCAAAGTCCGTGATGCCGTGCAAAGGTCGTCGTTCCAAGAAAAATATGTCCAGCCAAATCGTAAAGCAAAACAAAAGTCCAAAATGAGAATGCAAAGTCGTAGAAATCGGAAACAGAAAACGGAAACAGAAATCACTAATGCACAGCGAACCCACAGAACAGTGAATGACTGTGAATGACAATTCTAACAAAATGGCCACCTGTCAATTTTTAAAAACTAACCATTATTTTTATGGCTTAGGATACAATCCGTTTTGGTTAATTATATTAAGCTCTTGAAAAAAAATTTTTATTGTATTCAAATAATATTAAATTAAAATAATTTATTAAATTAAAAATAAAAGATAATTTCAGATTACGAACAACACTAACTTTTCAATGTCTTATAGAGTTCGATGAGTAAAAAACGAAGATGACAGCTTGTCAAATACTTCGAAATTTTTACGTTGCAAATGTTTTAACAAATTTAACTTATAAATACAAGTTAAATCGTGTTGAAGATAATGTGAAAACAATGGTGCGTTCGTTGAAATCAGACTATGTTCATAATTGATCGTCAAATGTATGTGATTACGGAGTAATCGTGACAATTTGGTTTGTTTACATGATTGTTGGATTCTATTGCAAACGACTTTAAGTGTAGTGACAACGCTGTACGATGCATCATGGGAAAAAAACATGTTGAGGTGAAAATTTCACCTACCAATTTTTTTTCAAAAATGGCCTCTATGAATAAGACCTAATGCTTAAAAAAAATTGGACGATGTTCGAAAAGTCACCCGGTATAAATATGAAGACGTATATAATATTTAATATGTATTTATTCATATTATGTTTGTTACTAGTATTAATTTATCAGTTTAATTTATTGTCAATCAAATTTAAAAGCTATATATGTGTTAGATTCAGCTTACAATGTTGTCCATTAGAACTTAACATATTCGACAGGACTACACTTAATTTAAGCATTCTCTTTTTCTGTCTGTAACGAAAAGACAAGGACAGGATGCTTAAAAAATGGTTAGTCCTATTTCGTGTTCCACCGAAACTACACCATTACCAAAAGATTTTTATCCCATTCCAAAGCAAGTCGGTATTAGCCTAAACTACTTAACTAGCACTAAATTACTGATGTAAAGTCTAAATTGCCAGATGAGAGAATATTAAATATTCAATAGTTAAGGTTCTACATTACATGGCTCATTAACTCATTAGCGATTACTTGGAACCATGTCAATGACATGAATATGAATTATCATTCTACTAAAGCCGTAAAGCCCATGTTATAATGAGGGAAAGCTTCTGAGAAATGAGGGGTGAAAGTTATTCAAATCGTTTTATATTATATATACAGGGTGTAAATGCAAAGTCAAGAATCCCTTTAGGGTATGAAAGTATACACGATTCTGATGTCATTACGAGAAAAAAAATATATACCTTGAATTTTCACCAAAAATTCCATCATTTTTCTAAACTATGGCTACGCAGCTCAACGGCCTCCCCACACACCTAATTGCACCCCGCAACCCGCACCCCTCATCCGAGTGGCCAGCGACCAGTGAGGGTGTCCACGCAATTAGTGTATTTTGAGTAAAGAAAATCGTCTTATTATGAGGTACTGGTACTTTATTTAGAGATCCCAGTATTTAAAATAATATCTTTACCGATCATACTAACACACCCTTATAGGATTCTTGACTTTGCTTTTACACCTGGTATAGTATATATGTATTAGTCAGGTGAAAAGTTTCATACAGACTTTGGACGCATACTCCCGCCAAATTATCAACTGGAAGTGTATCGGACTATCGGTAAAAATATTGATTGAAATGATATCGAATTAGGGATCATATCGCGCTCATTGCAGAGTGGCTGTTACTCCCACGACGACCGCGTGATCTCGGATAACGCAAAATACGAATAAATAATACGTAAATAATTAATCACAATTATAGTAACAAAAGTTTTTACAAAAAATATACACAATGGTTATCTCATTTCTTGTTATAAATATCTTCAACTTCAATAAATTATACAAAAATTCTTGTACTTTTTTCCACATACCTATATAAGGTGACTTTAATTTATCCAGCCAAATTCATATTAGAGGCTTGGTAAGTGATCAGTAACACGGATCGATAACACTTTTTGCAGATTTCCCAAAATAAAATCTTGACGTCCTGTGGTGATTGGCTCGGGGCTGGGCTTGCATTTGTAAGGAACACGAAAAGACTGAATTACGAATTTCACAAAAATGGTCATCGAACCTTGTTACTGAGCACTTACTGGGTCTTCAGTAAGAATTTGACTGTATAAATTAATTTATACTTGCGATTGTCGGCACTTGGTGAAACTTGGAAAACATCACAATTAAATTCACTTGTACTTGTTTCACTGCTTTTTAATTTTGAGGTTTACGCGTTAATCCCGACCGGTTTCGGTTAATACACCATTCTCAAGGGATACAAAAACACAGGAAATTAAACAAACATAACGGCGAGCCGTTAAAAATGTACACAATGATTATGTCGAAATATTATTATGTGTTTTTTTTTATTCTTACTTTAATTTAATTACTATTTAAAACTACTTGATAGGCTAGCGGTTTCAATTTAATAACTATTGGCCCGATGATGTGTAATACGAAACCGGTAGCCTATAGAAGAGCCAACGAGAGATGGCCCCTATGACAGCTGCGTTTAGTGATGGGGTGCATTTTAATTTCGGCAAAATTAAAAATCAAGTGCGATTAGCGACTTGAGTAAATAAAATATCGATTTATTTGACACGTCATACAACATGCATCATAATAATACAAACGGCAAATGTGCATTTGCTTACATTAACAAAGCGGCCATGAAATCTAGAAAACTGGTTTACAATTTTTAATCATAAAAAGATATAGTTTGTATACAGACGGAGCCGTACGATTAAGGAGAATAGAACCCGTTATTTATTGATAATTCAGCAACAATTCAGCCACTAACATTCCTCATGATCCCTTGAGTTTTGAAAAAATTAGAAACTTTTGCTATAGCTTTATAAAATCGAAAAATGATGATCGAAACGAGTAGTACGTCACTTTTCGCTGCTAGCAACAATGAAGTATTAGATTATTTTAGTGACACTTACCCATAAACAATTATGAAACTTGGTAGGCATTTAAACGTCATAGGTGCCATCTCTCGTTGGCTCTAGTTTAAGTGAGAATAAAAATAAATATATGTGGAATAAAAAGTACAAGAATTTGTGTATAATTTATTGAAGATGATATTCCACCAAGAACCATCAATCGAATCCATTCAATATCTTCAATTTGGCTAAGTTTCAATTTGATTGTTTCTTAACATAGTATGGAAGTAAGTACTACTTACTTCCGAAGTAGAATATGAATAGAATATAATAGAATATGAAGTAGATAGTAAATATATTATGTTTTTCAGCGATTTTTGGATTGGCGAGCACCACGTGTAGTTTCCGGCTTTTCATTTGTAAACTTGCAACTAATTCGAATTAGACAAGATATTGAAGGATACCTTTCACACCCAAGTCGGAATTTAATTTGAGTTGGTGTTCGTAAAGGTTAGTCTAGGAGTTGAAATGAAGAACTTTAGGTTAGTTCACACCTTACATCTAACATTTTATTGAATTACTCAGGTAAATGGACATATATGTTTTAGTAACTTGTTTCCCCAGTTTCCGTGATCCGTATGAAACTTTTCAGCAAAATGTATAATTGTTAAATACTTTGATGATTGTTCTAAGAAAATAACCTGCTACAGCAAGAACACGTAATTCATTTTAAAATTTAAAGCTAGAAAATACCTGCACCAAATACTTTTCCGGAAAATTCAGAAAAACCTCGAAAATTCACTTATTAAGATTGTCGTGCCCCATGGGCCAGGCCTTAAGAAGCTGTGTAAATTTAATTTTTGTCACTCTCACTCCAAGCAAAAAACACGAGAGGGGCGGATTCAGGGCCAAAAATAAATGAGTATGTTATTTTTTAAATACCTAAGAAAATTTTCAAAATTTAAACTCTCGATATTGCCATCTAATG
The DNA here is from genome assembly GCA_910592155.1 of Ypsolopha scabrella. Classification (NCBI taxonomy): domain Eukaryota; kingdom Metazoa; phylum Arthropoda; class Insecta; order Lepidoptera; family Ypsolophidae; genus Ypsolopha; species Ypsolopha scabrella. The sequence continues at coordinate 15,844,746 of OU342987.1, forward strand.
GTTATGACCAGGGATAGGATATTCGGATCGATATATAAGGTGAAATTAAATCAACCGACCAAATTCATACCGGAGACTCAGTTAGTAATCAGGAACTAGGTTCAGTAATCCTTTTGGCCAAATTCTAAAAATATAATTTTTTGCTCCCATACTGTTTGGACTACAATTCCTAGTCTAGGCAGTACAGAAGCAAAAAAAAATTTTTCGAATTTCACCAAAAGGGTAATTGGAGCTTGTTTCTGATCACTAACCGAGTCACCAGTATGAATTTGGTCGGTTGATTTAATTTCACCTTGTATACCTAAAGTTGAAAAAATTACAGAAAACGTTTGCAACTAAGGAGTCGGCTTCTTAAAATATTTTTAACGTGTAAACCTTAAAATCAAAAAGCAGTGAAACAAGTACAAGTGAATTTAATTGTGATGTGAGGTGATCTTAAAATATTATTTATTTAGATAGTCAAAGTTCCGGAAGTTACGGAATTGCTTAAAACGTTACGATGATGTACCTACTACTTAATAGATATTACCGTAAATGTATGTATATTTTTCAGGCATTGTATAAAATTCCTAAATTTCCGCAATTTTTTTTTAATGCCAATCAGATTTATGTCGTACAGAGTAGGAGGTCGAAGATATATAGTCTATACTTAGACTTTCCACACTATTTGACCTAAATCTGTTTGTCATTTTAAAAAAATCCTAGGAATTTTATACAATGCCTAAAAATATACGTACATTTACGGTAACATGTATTAAGTATTAGGTACATCATCGTAACGTTTAACGTTTTAAGTAATTCCGTAACTTCCGGAACTTTGACTATCTAAATAAATTATATTTTAAGAAGCCGACTCCAAACTTCCGGAACTTTGCAACTCGCAAACGTTTTCTGGTGTTTTTTCAACTTTAGGTATATATATATCCGAATATCCTATCCCTGGTTATGACATGCCTATGTTTGAGTTCTGTACATGAATCCTATCCGTCAAACGAGGAGAAAAATAGTGTGTTTGAAGACCTCATTTCAATAGTTAATTCCTATCGAGGAAAATGTATAAAAATGTATGGAGCAAATAGTAATATTTTGTGACATCTTTGTATTTTTTTAGCTTTTCCTTAATAAATATATAAATGTACTTACTATGTGACATTAAACAACGATGCCTATTATTGGTGCTATTTAAGGTCAAACACGACCCTTTTTACAAAAATACTTCAGAAAATTATTTTTTCTTAGGCAGTCATTCTAAAATAATATTTTTTTCAAAATGTGTGAATTATTAGGAAAGACTTTATTTACATGATGTTACAACGTTTTTTTCTACAGTTTTAAGAATTCTTAAGCTATTGAGCATATATCATGGATTTCACTGATTTATGCTTTAGCACCCTCAATATCCTAAATCCACGTGGACAAAGTCGCGGGCCTCCTCTAGTCATAAACAAAAGAAAGTAAGAAAGAAACTTACGCATGCGGAGGAGGTGCTAGTGCTGCTTCTGTCCTCTGCCGGGTAGCGGGGTGGAGGGGAGCAGCGAAGGGGGCGGTCGCTAGCGGAGCGGCGCCTGCGTAATATTGTTGACATTCACTAATATCTTTTGACATTCACTGATTAATGTTGGCGTTCACCTATTCATACCGTAGTGAATCCACGATCTACATACGTGGTGAGTCCACGATCGAGACAAGATACAAGGATTGTAGTGTTGCGACCGCATAAACGCAAAAATTATGCTTTGTGTAATAAATGATTAGCAGGGCTGCCATGTGTACGATTTAAATCGCATTCGTACATGGATCGTATAAAAACATACGACTTTATAAGATTAATTTAATTAAGTAATAACTGGCAACATTTTTACAATTAAACAAACATCCCGCTTATGGCAACGATTTTGAACACATTTACAGGGACTCTTCATATATGAATATAATATATATATATATAATATACTATATACCTAAAATAAATAATTTATTTACGTCACGGAAGGCCCCTTTAAGAATTTGGCAGATATTTGATATTTTCATCAATATTTCTTTAATAGCAGAATTATTTTACGTACGTAACGTAACGTACGCTTCAGAGCTTTTGCCTTTTTCACATCTGGCAGCCCTGATGATTACTTATTTACAAACAATTTCAAATAGATCGTAGTTTTACCACTGTTTGATTGCAGGGATAATGCTCGTCAGTATCAAATTATTTATTTTGTTTTTTACTATAGAAATAAACATGGACTCGTCCTTTAGGTCGTTGGACACGTGATATAATCTAAAATAATGGAAAATCACAAAAATATATATATATATTTACAATTTTCGATATATTTAGATCCACGGTATTCGACTGATGACGGCCCCATACCGTGGGCCAAAATATATCGAAAATTGTAATTTTTTTTTGTGATTTTCCGTATAAATAAGTAAAGGCTCAAAAAGAGTAAGATATACATTTATTCATAATCTAAAATAATGATTATTTTGCACAAGGTGAATTTCTTTCACATAGGCTAAAATTAAATCAACCGACCAAATTCGTACTAGACATTCGGTAAGTGGTCAGGACTAAGATTCAATGACCCTGTATGCAAAATACGAAAAAAAGCTTGCAAGCAAGCAAGCCTCTATTACTTGTTCAAGAATACCCCCTTCGCTAGTAATTTGGTCCAAACTTCGTCAATTTTTGTCGTAGAACAACAATTTTTGCACTGTATGTTTAAGATTTCTTAGCTCTATAAATCTGCATTCTCAACTAAAAACGTTACGGATCGTCATTCGTAGAGGAACTCTACAATTAGTTTGCGTATTTCGCAAACAGGGTCATTGAACCTGAATCTAATACGGACCGAAACGTCCAACACACAGCAAGAATAAAGCAACTTAAGGCTGCATATAAGGTCAGATTGAGCACCTCATTTTCCATCAATCAGACAGAACTGAACTCTACGACGTTTCCTTTTAGTTTAAAATAGCGCGCCCTCAGCCGTGGCTGTTACGACCACCAAGAAACACGCGCCCACAAAATCTGCGTTTTTATTTAATAACTCTGCTTCTAGATGCAATTCTAAGACGAGGTGACGATGTCATTTGTTAACTTATTTTTATTAAATTTCAAGGCTGTATTATTTAGAAAGGCTCTTTAACACTCGAAAAACGTTAAATTTAGAAGTAAGTTCGTAGTTTTTTCTATCGAGCTCAATTAAAGATTTTGCGTATTTTCTAAGATCAGGGGCGTGATTCCGGAGAATCAATCGAATCGAGATTTCTAGAACTCAATCTAAAAACTTATGGAGTTCGACTGATAAAATGGGTTTTTACGATCGAGAAGGCTAATTCGACAGACTCAGAATATTCTCAGTCTATCGAATTAGCTTTCTCGATCGTAACAACCCATTTATTCAGTCACACTTCATAAATTTTTAGATCGAGTCTTAGAAATCTCGATTCGATTGATTCTCCGGAATTGGCCCCCAGCCTATCAGGCTTATAGTCTACTGTCTATATTATTTTTACTATATCGATTAACCAAGTTACACAAAGTGATATGCTCATTTGAAGTTGGACATCTAGCCTTATACGGACCCTTAACTACTTAGTTTAGGCTATAATGGACCGCCTAGGTCTAGTTTATTGAAAGGAGGTATACCTTAGACACAGCTAGAACAGACTCACCCGGAAGGCCGGCGGTGGAGCCCCTCGGGAGCTCCGGCTTGCCGCGCACAGAGGGTCGGGCGGCGGCGAGGGAACCGGGCGGGGCCACTGCAACAAGACACAAAACAATACTGTAGTCCTCCTAACATGAGTTGAGCTCGCGATATACGTATGTTACCGACTGCATAATAGTAGTTCATGTTAAGGGGTAACGTTTCGAGCTCAGTGCAAAGTGCATAACATAAGTTTGTTAACCTTATTTTAAAATAAAATGTATGAAATAAAATAGTTTCATCTTATTTTGCGACTATTGTTGAATAATTATCAGGGGGTTTTAGCAGAATTGCGTCAATTTATGCATTACGTTGTAAATGAATGGGTATACAAACATAAAAGCGTGTTTTAAGTTTGTATGCCCATTCATTTACAACGTAATACATAAAATTACAAAATTTTGGTGGAAAAGTGTAATTGACACTAAACAATGGTCGCAAAATGCCATAAATCACATTTATTTAGTACTTTTTATGCAGTAGTAAGAAAAACAATCATAAGTTGTGCATTTTGCACCGAGCTCGAAACGTTCCCCCTTAAAAGTGCGGTAAGGACGAGGAACGATTTGAAACACGAGCGATAAGTGAGTACGTTTTTGCCCTAAGCCCAGGTGTATCATACTACGTTTTTCAATGCAGTGTCAGAAATAAACAAACAATAAATACTCCAAACGAACTTTAGGCGGGCATACTTTTTCTTTTTCTTTGCACGCAAGTGCCAACTTGACGGAAATAAGACTCTTTCAGTTTGACGCGTTCGAAGGCTGTTTTCAGTCATACATAACATACCTGTCCTGATGTAAGTAGAGGGAGAACAAAACCAAAAAACAATGAAAAATGAAACACTAGTGTGGTAATGTTGACTTTGACAACAGTTTAGACGCATATAAAATAGGACCATACGAACACTTGCATTGAAAAGTATTTTGTATGAGACATTGTAGTTTTTCTCGTAAGCCGCTAGGGGCGCTGCACAATTTCTCATATACGAGTAAATAACCTACGTAGTCGTTATCGTATATCGTGACCAAAACTATTGGTAAGCCTATTGCTTCCCTTCGGCTGCTGAACCGTAGCTTTGAGCGGACCTTGAAAGAATTTGTTGGCCCGATACAAAACCGTAGCCAAAGTTAAATTGAAAGTACTTAAACATTTGTGGAGTAAAAGCACAAGAATTTGAGTCATTGAAGATATTTAGAAAATAGATATACTGTAAAAGCTCCTAATATTCTTTGTTTTTAGGGATATATTAGGTCCTACAAACAAAAGTTAAAAAAATTAAGAGATGATAGAGCAACGCTAAAAGACTTTCGAACAAAAAAAAGGTTGCAATCTTTTTTTCTGAGCTAACATTTTTTTTTCATCTTAAATGTTTTCAGTTACAGATATTCTATTTCACGGCTTGGCCTTGGACATAGTAGCGCGTGCACACGCGCTTTTTTCACAAAACGCGCTTATTTGGAACGTCACTACTATCCATCCATCCATCACTACTATAACCAAGGACAAACATTCACCGTGAAATTGAATATCTGTAACAATACATGCTTTACATTAATATTTTTATAAAGCTATACAGGCTGAAAATTAACTCCTAGCTTTATTGCAAACTATGAATCAGAATCAATCAAAAAAGAAAACATTTTTTATTTTATTTCGAATAAATGGCCAATCTACACGACGAGACATGTGACTGACAATGGACCGTACATTCCTGGCGATAAATAATGCACATAGATAGCATGGGCGTCGGAAGGCGAAAGTCTAGGGTGGGGCAACCTTTCAAATATCAACGGGATTTATAGGAAAAATAAAAAAACGTACTTTTGTGCAAACTAAAACTGCCGATCGGTCTTGTCTCTCATTATGTCCGCTGTATGTGTACTTTAGTCGTGCTACGAACTCTTATATTTGACTGTCTCATTTCGTTTCCAGGGGGGGGGGGCAGCTGCCCCCCCCCTTCCGACGCCCATGAAAAATAAGCTATGTACGTGTCGCAGGCATTTGGTTAAATCAGGCAGAAGAGAGGCGGTAGCTTAGGTTCGTGGTTATTTTTTTATGACCACCATTTAAGCCAAAAGCCTAGTCATTTAGTTAAGTCACTGAATTTAACCAGATGCCTGCGACATACACATAGGTTCCGCAGAGCGTCGTCGTCTATGTCACCGCAGTATTAGTGATTCTTTATACGGTCGAAATCTTTTTTAAAAATTAAGTATCATGACAAAAGTAACAAACCATACATTATATTTTTATTTCTAACATAGTTTCCTTTGATATAGCTAGGTAAAGGGTTCATTTTCAACCTGTATAAAGTGACATTAATTTATGAAAAAAGTAAATGGGATCTTTAAGCCTGCTTTGCTGCTGAGCCCTAGATCCACATAGCACATTGATGATGAATTCAAACATCACTCAGGTCTACGTGTTGATAATGAAACGCGTCGGGTAGTTCCCAGTGTAACTGAATTAATTAATCACGAGTAAACTACGGCTACAATGTCAACAATAGAACTTCGTGTAAACTGACGGAGGACTTCCAGGTAACTATTATAATCATATACATAAATATCAATCTACATAATATTATAAAATTGTATTTTTTTACGAGGGCCAGAAAGTTGGGTATTGCTTGACGAGGTGAGTTAGCAGTGAGTGTTTGCGTGTACTAAGTGAGGATTTTATACTTCACACTTGGAAACACTTCTGACACCCCGCCGGGGAGTCATGTCACATCGATATGTTGTATTTTATATGTCTGACACTGTTTCTGTGTCCCAAGGGAAGTGTCGTTCTTTTTTCGTTTCTATTATACAAGCAATAGCAATAGCCTTTGTCCAAGTGTCCAAGTGAAGTGAACGCATTTTTATAATCGGTTCCGTAATTATTAATAACCTGTATATGTTTTGTTACTTTTGTCATGTTTCATAATAAAAAAAGATATCGACCGTCAAAGGAAGCACTAATACTCCGGTGACAGAGACAATGCTCTACGAAACCTATGTATACATAACCTATGTGCGTTATTTACCGCCGGGAATATGTATGGTCAGTAAAATGTTGCGTCGCGTAGGTTGGCCATTAAGGCGTAGTAGGTCGATCGCACAACGAAAGAGATAAGCATATCTGAAAAAGCGCGCGTCTGAGCAGAGCGGTAAATTAAGAAGAGAGTGGATAATGCTGTTTTTCAAGGAATAAAATTTAATATGAATTCACACAAGTGCGTTTAAAAAAAAATCGCTGTTCTATCGTTTAGATAATGGGTTTATATGTTTCAAACAGTAATCATTGTTATTTTTACTTTATTTGTTTGAAATGAAACTGTAGCCTTCCTTTTGCATTTTTTTTTCGATCGAGCCAATTTTTCTCAATCGCGTTTTGAGCTGTTACATCGCCTTAGAAAAAGCTTTGTTTATAACATGTATTTGTTTCAAAACCATATCTATTGTAGTTTGGGAGTACTACTTGTTCAAAAACTCCGTTGTTACTACCTACGTCGTCTTAATTCGTAATATGGGAACTAATAAGAAATTAAGAAATTTTTTTTTTTTTACCAATCTGTGTTCTATTAGATACGAGTAATTCATAGATTTCAACAAAGCTAGGGAGTTCATTTTAAACCTGTATCGATGTGGTGAAGGACATAAATGATCACCACTCACCGGGTAGTTTGGAAGGCTGCTTCTTGTGTTCATCATCGCTGTCTTCCTCCGACGAGCTGGGGTCGATCATGGTGTTGTTTCTGGAACAAAACCATTCGGGTTGAGAACAAAAACAGAGGAATTCGATTGTCATATGGCTATTCGGCTAAGCAAATAAGCCCATTTGACAAATTAGATCGTACGTTTTTGGTTGTCAACAACAAAATTAGTCAGTTATTGTCTTCATTTGACAGTGAAAAATTTACGATTTTAACTGTCAAACAGGCTAATTTGCTTAACCGAATTGCCATAATATGACAATCAATTTGAACACCATTAGCTTACACAATTGCACCTCTGGTCAAGTGCGGATCGGAATAGCACCCTGAGCGTTCTATAATACCATTTAAATTAATTTATAATAATAAAGATACTAACTAATTGCTAATATTGAGCATTTTATTTCGTAATAACTGGAACTAGAATCAACAAAAAAATCTAAAATTTTTACACCATGAATTAATTAGACCCAAAAACATAATCAACATCACGCCAAATTTCAGAAAAGTCATAACATGACCATAAAAGCGCGCAATACAAAAAGCGTAATGCTTAACTTCAAAATCTAAATGGGAAATCGGGAGGCCCCTTAAAACAGTAGTTAAATATTTAAATCTTATTCCGATATCTTGTTTACTAAACCCCATTTGAACGTCATACATTTTTCTTCTTGTCGATTCGTCTTATAATACCCTCGCTTATAATAATTTCACTGAAAACTGTGCTCTATTCGTTTGAATTAGGTTTCATAGACAACACGTCATGTACGTGACCCAAATAAAAAGGCTTTTCGAGTCAACGCACGGACCCTGTGAGGGCTGTTGTCCTCTACATATCTCTCCATCATATCGTCCCTCGACGACGTTGAAATTTTCTGTTATGGTTTATCTTGAGATTTCCCCTTCCATAAACAAATGTGTAAGCATTTTATTGAACAAGTCGTTTTGTTTTTGTATTGTCGCTATTTCCTATTTAACTAAAACTTAATCAGCTATCAATTTAGAAAGTTATTCTGGTATTTACAATTCCCTAAAATTTAACTTACCATTACTAACTAATGACCCCAAACCCCACGTGTTTCGAAACACGCTATTTTCTATTGTTTAACAATTAATATTGTAAAATACTTTCTTTGACATTAAACCTTCTTTGACATTAAGAGCTGATGCCGAGCTCGACTGTGGAGGTACCACCATCTTACTCGCAAATCCTCCCGAAGTTATTTGGGGGAGAGTAAGAGAACAGCTCTCAGGCAAAACCAGGCGGCCCACCATTGCCTGGGACCGATAGATGGCGGTATATCCATCCATAATTGCCAGGCCTTAAAACAGACTAGTGACGGGCAGCGGCGTCACTGGTGCAAGGGTTTCGGCACCGCGCTCACTAACCCGCCTGCCCAGCGTGTGTGAGTATGGGCATTTCTTCCAGGGGGACCGCCAAGAGTGGCGTAATCCTGGAAAGGCCTATGTCCAGCAGTGGACGAAACAGGTTGATGGATGGATGGATGGACATTAAACCAATAGCCTACTATTTCAAATAAGGTCATTCCACCCGCCATGTGCTTCTAGATTTAGTATAAAAAGGCGAGCATCCTAGCCATGTTGCAGTGAAAGCTAAGAATTTATTATACGCGTATTAACTTAGGACAGTAACTTTTTACCGCGGTTTCGTCTTAGCTCTGAATATTTTATTGCTATCTTAAATTTCCTAAACACCAAACTAATTGCATTTTTCAGACATTCATAAACTATAACGGGGTTTTATTCTTTTAAATTCATGAAAAACGTTGTTACTAAAAAACTATGTCAAAATGAGACGTTTTGGAGCTTAAAATTTCTGAGTAATCATATGACTAACCGAAATTTTGATACCGGTGGGCGATCGATGGAGTAATTTTGATTTTCATTTGAATTTATACGTATAAATGAGACGCCAAATGTGTATGGCATCAAAACCTGACCCTTTACCTTCAATATGGTTTTGTTCGATATTTTAACAATCACAAATCGAGTTGCAAATTTTTTCGACGGAGGATCTCGGTGCAAAATGCAGATCATAATATTGTTTTCCTTACTTTTGAATAAAAAGCTTGCAATGGATGCGTTTTATAGCAATTCGCGCAAACTGCTTGTAAATAGTTAGGTGATCACATGAAAATTACATTACAACTGTAAACACGCTTTTAAGTTTGTTATTGTAATGCAAAGAAAATGTAAAATTTGAAACGACCGGCGTATGGGGCTCTGAGGCCAAAGGCACTCGGAAGAAAAATAAAAGACAGGTGCCAAGACCACCGCTCCATGTCGTACTTGGCGCAAAGGATTTCCCTAGCCATCCAACGCGGGAACGCGGCTAGCGTAATGGGGACCTTTGCGCCGGGTACGATGAGGGGCGGACTTTTTGATAGTTAGGGTTTTATTTCTAAGTTAATTTTATTTTTATAGCATAGGTTCTTCTTTTTCTTTCACTTTTAGGATTTTTAGTTTATTATCTTTTGTTTAATTGTAAATAATAATATTATTATTTAAAAAAATGTAATACATTAAAATACGTAATTTTTTGTGAATACTTTTTTATTAATAAACTATTTTCGCAAGTTGCTATAACACAACAATATTATGATGTGCATTTTGTACCGAGGTAAAAAGTTACCCCCTTAATTCCGCAGTAGCTAGACTATCATATAACTAGTTAGATAGTAAACGCTAAGTGTCAGCCACTCTGATGCCACTCAGCCCTCTAGGGCATTCATCAAGGTCAAACTTGAGAGCGGCGTGTGTTTAGAATATAGTGTTTCAGGCAGGGAATGGGCCGACCTCTGAATAACGGGAAGATGTTAGTGGCATCATTAAAACTCAGCTAACAGCTCAGGTGCTTATAAAGTTGATACATATTTCAAACATCCACCGTAACAATTCCGACAAAAACGGCCAATTGCGAGTAAGACTCGTTGCCTCCCTGATAAGTTCCTTTGAATAATTAGACTTCCAAATTGTAGAACAAACCTCAATTGTCACTCTCCGATACCTAGAATACTTCATACTTACATAGACAATTATTGGTTCATCCGTGATACTTACAATAAATTATGGCAACCTTATGAACTAGATATATTTCGAGATAGTCTTAAATCTTAAAATTCTAAATTTCATAATTATCTTTATAATTTTCTGTGCATGTTAGTCTAACATTTTATTTTATTTTTATTTATATAATACTGTAGTAATTGCATGTTAAGTTTTAGTTTTTCATTCAGTGTTTCTGTCTATATAAGGTGACTTTAATTTATGTAGCCAAACTTATACTGGAGGCTTGGTAAGTGCTCAGTTTTTGTGAAATTCGTAAATTATTCTTTTCGTGTTCCTTACAAACGCAAGCCCAGCCCAGAGTCAATTACTATGGGACGTCAACATTTTATTTTGCGAAATTAGCAAAAAGTGTTATCGATCCGTGTTACTGATCACTTACCAAGCCTCCAGTATAAGTTTGGTTGTAAATTAAAGTTACTTTATATAAGTAAGTTGTTCTATTACCGTACGTTACATTTAATATAAGTAAATCTTTTTAACCATTTATGAAATGTATTAATCCATATAAATTAAAAATACCTAGCAATATAAAATAAAATCTTAAACTTATAAAAATAACTTACCTACAAATAATATAATTGTTCTAAAATTGACCCCAGCGGCATGGTGCCCAGAACGCTGGCCACATTTCCTCTTTGAATGGCCAAACTTATACGTTGGCCGAGGAATGCGCCACAATGGTCACCCGATGTCTCCACTAAAAGATGAGACAAATCTTTTACGAGTTTGTGGGAGCTGGGACCCCACGGGCCAAAAGTTTCAACCCCAAACGGCTCAAACATATAAAAGCTTCCCAAGGGCAAGGCTTCCCTGCTGGATTGGCCCTGCTGATACGCCAGCGTATCGATGCAGATCGCATCCCACACTAGCGGCCTCCCCTGTCTCCACGGTATTAAAGTCATGCCGTCGGGTCTCCTGCCATCGTCACGTGCTATGCCTGTTTAAATAATTTTGTCATGCTGATTATAATGTTGTGTACATCTGTTATGGATATAAACATAAGTTACGTAATGTTTATGTATCATATAATTGTTATATGTTTATATTGTTGATGTGCCTTTCCTAATAAATAAATAATTTGAATATGTCGTACAAAATGGACGAAATGGAATGCAAAATCTAGTTAGTCAAATTCTCTATATCTATGTATACTAATAATAACGTAGTAAAAATTCGTGTCTGACATTGGATATTTTTGCGACATTGTGAGTCAAAAGTTTCGTATTTTGCAAACAGGGTCATTGAACTTTGGTCCTGGCCACACCTGATAGCACAGTATAAATAACAATTTATACTATGCCTGTAGTTAGGTAGTTAGATAAGTTTCTCCATAAAACTACCCCACCCAAAAGTTTGATGTTTGGCTAAAATTTGTAAACAGGTAGAGTTGTATGATTTGCATACCAATAACTTTAAGTGTTTGTTGCGTAATAATTAATTTAAAGTAGGAATAAGTTCACGCCGGCAACAATTAGGAGAGCCGGCCGTTTTCCCGTAGGGCTTCTGACTTTTAATTAAACTAATTTGGGTTAACATTTCTGTGCCACCATTAGGTTTTATATTGTTTTACTTGTGTAACCGTAGGGAAAATATAAGGAACCGCTGCTCAGTCGTTAGGTCGCCGGGCTCTCAACTTCGCGAGACCCGAGGGCAAATCCAGCCGGTGAAGCGGGCAGCAATGAAACTTTATCAAATTTTATATGTTTTAAACACTTGGCGATTTATCTTTCAGCCTAGACGTTCTCTTTAAAAGCATTTAAATTTTCTATTTTAGCCAGAGACACTTTAAAAATAAAATATATAACAAAACTAATAGACGGACTGTGTTAAAAATTGACTGCATGGGCTATTGCTATTATATCTTCTTTGCATATTCCAAAACGGAATGAAAAAAAACTAATGGAAACCTATATAAAAGGCTATCATGGTCTTAGATACATAAAAGGCTATCATGATCTTAGATAAAAGGCCTTTCCCAGAATTAGATAAAATATTGAAAACAAAAAGACTCTCACATTGTGTAACTTAGTTAATCGGTACAGTTCTTCTTCTTCTTATCGGTACAGTAAAAATAATATAGACAGTAGCCTATATGGCTGATAGGCTGATTTTAGAAAAAACGCAAAATCTCTAAGTTTGCTCGATAGAAAAAATTACGAATTTACCTCTAAATTTAATGTTTTTCGAGTGTTAAAGCGCCTTCCTTAAATCATACAGCTTTGAAATTTGTATTAAAAATAAGTTAATAAATGACATCGTTAGCTCGTCTTAGAATATTTTAAAAATTGCATCTAGAAGCAGAGTTATTAAATAAAAACGCAGTTTTTTGTGGGCGCGTGTTTCTTGGTGGTCGTAACAGCCACGGCTGAGAGCGCGCTATTTTAAACTAAAAGGAAACGTCGTAGAGTTCAGTTCTTATTGATGCAAAATGAGGTGCTCAATCTGACCTTATACACAGCCTTAAATGCTTACCAAGTTGCGTACTTATTTAAGAGTAAACAGTATACAACTGTAAGGCCCACTTGTAGCGTAATCGAGAAAAAAATCGTTGACCCTCGAGTTAACTAAATTCCTTAGGGGAAGAGTCGAGGCGAGGGCTTACATTTTTAAGACTTTCTTTCAGTTGTTGAACCTGGGTTTTTGATTGGTGTAAGAGAGCATTTTCTTAATCCTCTTATTTGCCTCAACCCGTGTTAAAGTCGAGTTAAGAACATGCTGCCAGTAGGCCCAAGTGTCAACAAAACAATGTAATTTATTTATACCTAAATAAATAAAAAATTACGCGTGACGATAAGTGATGTCCTCACTAGATTGTTATTTTTTCAGTTATTATTTTTGATTTTCATGTAGCCGTTATTTTGCAACAGAATCGTTTGTAGTGACACTGGTGAACATATAGGCTATAAAGAATGTTCATAAAATAACGCCCAAGTCTAAAATGAGGCAGATATTGTATTAATTCGACGCATTGTAAATTTTGGTGACATAGATCTCCATTTTTCTCAGCAATAAAAAAACATGTAATTACCAATTTATATAATAGATTTCACTGTCATCATTTTGCCCTAAGATTTAGTTGATTGATTAATTTTCATAGCAGAGAAAAAAATATTCAGAAAACCTCTTTTAAAATAGATTTCTATTTTACTGACAAACGGGAGCGAATGAAGCCTCCAAGTTTTTTATTTAAATGAGTCTACAAATACACTTCAATATGGCCGATTGGATTTATTAAATTACTTATAGTTGTCATTTTAAATGAAAAATACTGTTTTGCCGCATACGACCTTACGCCATAGTTCGTGAGCGGATATTTGTATGGAGTAAGTCCTCCTCACTCCATTCCCCTAAGGCGCCGATTTGAAATTAAAAGTTTATCAATTCCTCGCCTTAAAGCGGGCGGAGCCGCGGGCACTAAATAGTGTTCTTCTCCTTATCGTCTCTTTACTATATTTTTTGTATTTATTTTGTGGCAAAATTACATCTAGCTAAGACTGTAAACCAGTCACTTTCTAGATTTTATGAATGCTTTGTAAGCATATTTGGCGCATTAACGTTTTGTATTATTTCGTCGCATGTTTTAACGTGTAGATACGTGTCTAATAAATCAATATTTTACTAACTCAACTCACACCTAATTTCTATTTTAACCGAAATATTAAAATGCGCCCTTCACTGAACACAGCTGTTTGGTGCCCTCTCTCGTAGCATCCACCATCTGCTATGGCGTAGCAAGTGCTACGACTTCGTAGTTTTCTCGATTTGTAGACCCGCGCTACATCGTAGTCCGAAAGTAATGCTAAATAAAACATGCAAAATCGTACGTTTTTGGTTGTCAACAACAAAACAAGACAATCTTATTTATTTAGCAGCCAAAAATTTACGATTTGAACTGTCAAACGGGCTAATTTGCTTATCCGAATAGCCATATCACAAACGAATTTGATGATAATTGTCTTACACATTGCATCTCTGATCCTTGTTGATGGCTTCGTAAGTTGGATCACGGCAATGTATGGAACATTATATTATTCCAGAAGTCTGTTTGAGCCGTTCTGGGCTGGAACCATTAGCGGAACCTTTAATAGGTCTGGGGGCGCAACTCCACAGTAATCGGATTGTCTACCCGCTGACCGACCTAATTAGAGAATGAGAGCAGAGTACGCGAAGAAAACGTATAAAAGCGTAAACGTGTCCGACATATTTTTATGCGGTAAAAACTTATGAAAATAAATGTGACTTTGCATACATGGCAGTGACAAGGGGTTAACATTTTAAAAAGAGAAGCCGGAGAAAAAAATCGCCTTACTCAAAAAAGCAACCAAGGAAAACGTTTTTTTTTTTTTGTACTTTGCAACTCCCTGTCAGCCAAGTGTATTTGTCGTATTGAGATTTATGGGAACGTTTGACAAAGCGTAGAGCACGGAATAAATAAATGTAGTATGGATGCCATTTCCTAAACAAGCCGATGGGAATCGTACAAAGTGCGCAAAAGTTGGCGGCTAACCCTGTTCATCACAATAGGACGAAACATATTGACGTCCGGTATCATTAGAATAGGTAATAAAATATAGTTATAATTTATCATTAAAACAAATTACAATAACAGAGTAATAATTTATTTATATTTTCTGTATTTTTATATGATTTTAGAACACCATGTTTACATCCAGCGCATAAACAAGTTAAACTTGTAATGATGTGTATTATACGAGGTTAATAAAATAATTATAATACATAAGTATTATAATAACGGGTGATTTTTTAAGAGCTTGAGAACTTTTTTTAAAAAAAAACGCATAAAATTTGCAAAATCTCATCGGTTCTTTATTTGAAACGTTAGATTGGTCCATGACATTTACTTTTTGAAGATAATTCGAGCATTTCGGCCGGAATAGCCCGAATTTCTTCGGAAATGTTGTCTTCCAAAGCTGGAATAGTTGCTGGCTTATTTCTGTAGACTTTAGACTTGACGTAGCCCCACAAAAAATAGTCTAAAGGCGTCAAATCGCATGATCTTGGTGGCCAACTTACCGGTCTATTTCTTGAGATGAATTGTTCTCCGAAGTTTTCCCTCAAAATGGCCATAGAATCGCGAGCTGTGTGGCATGTAGCGCCATCTTGTTGAAACCACATGTCAACAAAGTTCAGTTCTTCCATTTTTGGCAACAAAAAGTTTGTTAGCATCGAACGATAGCGATCGCCATTCACCGTAACGTTGCGTCCAACAGCATCTTTGAAAAAATACGGTCCAATGATTCCACCAGCGTACAAACCACACCAAACAGTGCATTTTTCGGGATGCAAGGGCAGTTCTTGAACGGCTTCTGGTTGCTCTTCACTCCAAATGCGGCAATTTTGCTTATTTACGTAGCCATTCAACCAGAAATGAGCCTCATCGCTGAACAAAATTTGTCGATAAAAAAGCGGATTTTCTGCCAACTTTTCTAGGGCCCATTCACTGAAAATTAGACGTTGTGGCAGATCGTTCGGCTTCAGTTCTTGCAGGAGCTGTATTTTATACGGTTTTACACCAAGATCTTTGCGTAAAATCTTCCATGTGGTCGAATAACACAAACCCAATTGCTGCGAACGGCGACGAATCGACATTTCACGGTCTTCAGCAACACTCTCAGAAACAGACGCAATATTCTCTTCTGTACGCACTGTACGCATTCGTGTGGTTGGTTTAATGTCCAATAAAGTAAACTGAGTGCGAAACTTGGTCACAATCGCATTAATTGTTTGCTCACTTGGTCGATTATGTAGACCATAAATCGGGCGTAAAGCGCGAAACACATTTCGAACCGAACACTGATTTTGGTAATAAAATTCAATGATTTGCAAGCGTTGCTCGTTAGTAAGTCTATTCATGATGAAATGTCAAAGCATACTGAGCATCTTTCTCTTTGACACCATGTCTGAAATCCCGCGTGATCTGTCAAATAATAATGCATGAAAATCCTAACCTCAAAAAAATCACCCGTTACAATAAAAAAAACTCAACTAAATTATATAAAAATAAAAGACTTTATTTAAGTCGTCGCTGTCACAGAGTCAAACTTAAATGTCACAGTTATATAGTACAGGTATATAAGTAAGTATAAACATTATTTACATATTTCAAGAACATCATTCTTATGTAACATCATCCGGTAGGTACTCTTTACGGAATAGTATGCCTTTCCCAAAAGCAACCTTACCTTGCTTACAAATGCTCGGAACGTTTGCACTTTTTTATGTGATCAGGTAGTTGTTAATAGCATTGTCTTATCTGACGACTAATGATATGATAGCCGATATTTTAACAAAAGGCTTACCAAAGTATAAGCATTTGAAATGGGTATGTTCATCTGATTTTGAAACTTACCATGCCCTTACATTGCGAGTTTCTAACTTTTAATGTTTTTCGCATTGCTGTTATACACTCTAGTTAGTATTGTTGTGTGCAGTTTTGATTAAGGGCGAGTGTTGAAATAGTTTTTATTATAATCTTTACTGGCACAATACTCTGATTTTATATTTTTAATAATTGACTGTATTCTTAATATTCTACCTTAAAAGAAATGTTTTTTTTTATAATGTCCTGTATTTATTATCTCCAGAATATAATTTTTAATAGTTTTTTAAATATTCATTGGTTTCTTTTCTACTGATTTTACACGGTATTTAACCATTTAACAGGTTAACTATAGCATAAATGAGGGAAACAGATGCTTAGTATGGAAGCTCTTTGTTTATAGAAGTAAACCGGCGTTGAACAGAGGAATCGGACCACGGAACATTTTATTCATCAAGCGTTTTTAGTGGATATTGTTTTCGTTTTTTTTTTGTACTGATATAAAATGTCATTGGTTGTATTACATTGTTCACAATGCACTTTTGACTTGTAATTTACCGTAGATAAATAAATTTTAGTGAATAAAGAAATACTATGTACATTTATGCCATTTGCTAAAGGGAAGCCGATGGGAATCGTGTTATATGGACCCTTCGCCACTGATACTTACCGTACCCTCAGAATTATTTTTTTCGAGATTTTGTTTTACCAATTTGTTGACGTGATTAATATATGTATATACCCATGCCAAATTACAGTTTCCTAGTACTAATAGTCCCTGAGCTAAGCCGCGGACAGACATGGCGAAACTATAAGGGTTCCTTGTCGGACTACGGAACCCTAAAAATCAGTTTCGTTGAAAAGCTATGTTAACAAAATGTATGCAATAACAGTTTTCTTTTTTCGCGGTTTCGTTGCTCGTTTAGAACGAGAGATGTTATTTGTTTAACTTTTGTCTAAAAATAGAACTGTAATTCATCATGGGCGTAGCCAGGTTTTATTATCGGGGGTGGTTTAAGAAATAAAGCAACAAAAAAGTACATAAAATTACATTAATATTGAAAAAAAAACGAACAAGTGCGAGTCGGACTCGCCCACTGAGGGTTCCGTTAAAGACTATATTTTTTATGATTTAATTACAAATGTATAGTTTTCAGATTTTCCCTATACTTATAAGTATAAGACCGTTTTATTTGCCAAATTTCATAGTTCTAGGTCAAAGAAAAATACCCTATAAATTTTGATTCCTTAAGAGTGTAGAAATATGTGTTTTTTGCGGCATAAACGGCCGTATTTTTTACGTTAACTAGAAGTTTGATTTTTTTACAGTTTCAAGGGACTGTAGACGTGAGTATATGGTTTTAATTTCAACTTGATACCTTCACACATTCCCGAAATAAAGGGTCTTGACATGAAAGTTAAACAATAAGTTAATCAAAGGTACTCATTATTGATTAAATAGGATCTAAGTCTAATTTTGGACCTTGTTTCGGTATTAGTTCTCGATCCAAATTTTAAAAGGTAGTTATTAGACAAATCCCAAAAGTGGAACTGTTTCTTAGGTGGACCAGCAACAACCGGTTATTGACCAATATAGAGCCAGTAGTTGACCAACATACAGGTTCAAAATGAACACGTATCTTCAAATGGAACCACACAGCCCACTGATCATACTGGACAACTTAACCAAACAAAAAAAACGTGCAAAAAAACCGGCCAGGTTGCCATAAGTTATTATTACAATAAAAATTACAAACTATCGAAATGTATGGCACAAAACTGGTTTAGTTTTTAAGATAGACCCGGAGTTTTTAGTGTATTTTAGGGTTCCGCACCCGTATTGTGGGGAGGTACGAAACCCTTTGTACGCAAGTCCGACTCGCACTTGGCCAAATTTCTTTATTATCATCGTAGTGACCCTGGACAACATAAGTTATAAGGGGTGTTGATGAAATAACTGCCAAGCCGAAAACCACGCGGCGCAGCTGCGGGCGAAAACAAGTAAAGAAATAAAACCAGAACCGAGATTGATCAGTAGTTTCATGTACGTAAATCACTGTGGGGTCAACATTGTGCGTGTAACACTAAATGGGTTTCGGGAGAATTTAATTTCTTTTAGTTTTATTTACGATGCTGCGTAACGCAACCCAGCGGGATTGTTCGAATATTGTGAGAAACAAATACAGAAATGTGAGGTCTACGAGATCGATACACACTTCAAGTAAACCAATTTTAATTTAGTTGATGCTTGTGAATGTTGTTTAACCGATTTATGGTCGCTCAGCGAGCTACGAAGCGGAATATGCTTGTGGTACATTTGATGGATAAAATCCGAAATGAGGAGATGTCGGACAGACAAAAATTCTAAAAATTCTGGTTTTTACACAGATTATAGTTTAAGGCATCAGTTAATAACCCATTTCATTTACAATTTCGCGAAAATATTCAATGTACAGACACGACCTTTTTGCTACTTTATTATTAGTATAGATGTCCAACTAAACGGCGATAAAAATCATTTTTAAAGCGAGACCGAGAGTATCAGGGGCACACAAAGCCTGAAGTATACCGGGTGTAAATAGACTGCTACCATTAAATAAAACCACATATTCTACCGACCCTACTGAACCACTTTTCCCAAGAATCGTACCCGCGGACACCCTTAGTTTAGGAAATAATTGAGTTTCAAACAATAACGCGTGAACCCTAACGCACCGACAAACGGGCGAGTTTAGAGAGAGCGTCGTCCTAGACAGCTTCAGGTTTCACCAACGACGGTCTCTCTAAACTCGTCCGTATGTCGGTGCGTTAGGGTTCACGCATTTTTTTTTGGAACTCAATTATTTCCTAAACTAAGGGTGTCCGCGGGTACGTTTCTTGGGAAAAGTGGTTCAGTAGGGTCGGTAGAATATGTGGTTTCATTTAATGGTAGCAGTCTATTTGCACCCGGTATATATAAAGAGATTTTTTTACGCTCCCTTCTACTTCTAAAAGTGAAACATAGGTAAGTGTTTTATTATGTTGTCATAATGAAACGCAGTTCGGTTTTTACGAGCTCCTTACAAAGTAACGTCCTTTACAGTTAATATTCTTTTAATTGGGGCAAGTAATAAACAGAAACGTTAACATTTTATTACTTGTAATAAAAGCACCTCCCTACATTTTTATTTCCTACTCAGAAGAAGGGTGAATTTGTGTATCAAAAAAATATATATTATCATATTATATTTCAGTCTACGTTACGGTGAAAGTCAAAAATCGATTGGTGAATTTCAACAGTCAAATTATACATTTGAAAACCTTCAGAGTGTTGCCATAATTTTGTTTCACCTGACACACGATTTTAAATTTAGTGCCCGTCATGAGCATAGCAACTCAGTTGTAGGCGTGACCAAACGTAATGCTATTTCATTTCTCTATTACGTGCTCTTTCTTATCCAGGTAGTTGATTTGGTCCACTGCATAGTGTGAGTAAATAAATGAAACGTAACTAAAAAAAACAACGAA
This sequence comes from Ypsolopha scabrella, assembly GCA_910592155.1. Lineage (NCBI taxonomy): Eukaryota > Metazoa > Arthropoda > Insecta > Lepidoptera > Ypsolophidae > Ypsolopha > Ypsolopha scabrella. The sequence continues at coordinate 15,865,090 of OU342987.1, forward strand.
CAATAAATACTTCGCTAATAAACTTTAGGCGGGCATTCTTTTTCTATTTCTTGCACGCAAGTTGCCAACGGAAATGAGCTGCTTTCAGTTTGATGCGTACGTAGGCTGCTTTCAGCCAAGTCTATGTATGGTACACAAGAAAAGATTGGCAACTTTTTTCAATAAATAAAAAAGACACTAGTGTGGTAAGTTGACTTTGACAACAGTTTTGATGCATATAAAATAGCTCTTTACGAGCACTTGCATTGAAAAGATATAATCGGCTTTAGTTACAATCCACTCGAACAAAAATAAATGAACTTTTAATAAAAAGAAATAATAGTGTAATGGGACGTAATAATTGTCGGTAAAACGCGGGTGTGCCGAGTGTGGACTGACCGATGGTACCAAAATAATACTTTTGCCGACTTCTTTCTTCCTGAAACACATGTTCCCTAGAAGTCGGCGCTCTACTATTGGTTTTTGTGCTATATACTATGGGGAATGCGCCGACTTCTAGTTAACATAAAGTTTCAGGAAGAAAGAAGTCGGCACAAGTGTTATTTTTGTACAATCGGTCAGTACATAATTATTTTAAACTTTTTAGTGAGTGTCTGCTATAATATTTGAAGTCGCTAATTATTTTTTTGTTAAAATTGCCTCATTTGAGGAGTTTCAAATTCAAAAGTCCCGTGGCATAACTTTCAAGTAATATTCTTCGATGAGCACACTAAAACAAAGGTATTGCTGCCATTTAGAGTTATTTGCTGTCATTCGTTCAGGAGCTCTATGGTGATGAGGCCAGGATCGAAGGTCGGTGGGCATATTGTGAATTTTCAAGTAATACCCTGGTATCAGCACACTTACACAAAGTGATTGCCGAAATCTCGTGGTATGTGCTGTCATCCGTTCAGGAGTTCTATGGTGATGAGGCCAGGATCGAAGGTTGGTGGGCATATTGTAAATTTTCAAGTAATACTCTAGAATCAGCACACTCACATGAAGTGATTTCCAAAATCTCGTGTTATGTGCCGTCATCGGTTGAGGAGTTCTATGGTGATGAGGCCAGGATCGAAGGTTGGTGGGCATATTGTAAATTTTCAAGTAATACTCTAGAATCAGCACACTCACATGAAGTGATTTCCCAAATCTCGTGTTATGTGCCGTCATCCGTTGAGGAGTTCTATGGTGATGAGGCCAGGATCGAAGGTTGGTGGGCATATTGTAAATTTTCAAGTAATACTCTAGAATCAGCACACTCACATGAAGTGATTTCCCAAATCTCGTGTTATGTGCCGTCATCGGTTGAGGAGTTCTATGGTGATGAGGCCAGGATCGAAGGTTGGTGGGCATATTGTAAATTTTCAAGTAATACTCTAGAATCAGCACACTCACATGAAGTGATTTCCCAAATCTCGTGTTATGTGCTGTCATCCGTTCAGGAGTTCTATGGTGATGAGGCCAGGATCGAAGGTTGGTGGGCATATTGTAAATTTTCAAGTAATACTCTAGAATCAGCACACTCACATGAAGTGATTTCCAAAATCTCGTGTTATGTGCCGTCATCGGTTGAGGAGTTCTATGGTGATGAGGCCAGGATCGAAGGTTGGTGGGCATATTGTAAATTTTCAAGTAATACTCTAGAATCAGCACACTCACATGAAGTGATTTCCCAAATCTCGTGTTATGTGCCGTCATCCGTTGAGGAGTTCTATGGTGATGAGGCCAGAATCGAAGGTCAGGTGGATATAATGTCAATTTTCATGGTACAAAGCGTTTGCCGCAATATCGGGTGATATGCCGTCATCCATTGAGGAGTTCAACAGCCTATATCTGAAGAACATCATCACATCAGGACTAAACTGAAATGGAGGTCCCATTGGAAGTAAACGCTTCCAAACAATTTTTTTTATCAAATCCGTAAGATTTACCAGAGCAATAGAGTATACGTAACATACCAAAAAAAGAAAAATATATATACAGTCGAATTTAGAACCTCCTCCTTTTTTGAAGTCGTTTAAAAATGATGGCACCGCAGCTTTTTTGCGGTGGGTCCTTATAAGCGTTGCCCTAGTAATTCACGTAAAAGTTTGTAAATGTACGCATTTGAAATTTTTTATTTGTCTTAACAACATAACAATTTATCATGAAATAATATGCGACAAAAATGAATAAGCTTTATGCCCTGAGTGAAAAGGAAAATCATTACAAACCGCTGATTTTCAGCTTGTCCCTGTTCCCGGACACACATGCGGGTAGAATGTTGAGAATAGTAGATTACACAACAAGTGAAAAAAAGGGAATTTCTTTCGAGGCTCAAAGGTGGATCCCGAGAGGAGCGAAGGATTCTAGAGTAGAATCCTGAGCGGAGCGAGAGATCCAAGAGCCGAGATAGAATTTTTTTTTCACGAGTTATGTACTCTACTTTTCACCATTGACTATGAGAAAATAAACAGTACCATATTAACTATTTGAATCAAATTTTATTATACTTACAACCAATCGGTACATAGTAAATTAATAAGAGAACAAAACATAAAAATGGCCGTTCTTTTTTTTTTGGTCTTTTTTCCAAGCGTCCAGCCAATACGTTTGGTAAGATATTTTTTTATATTGTGCATTGACGCTTGTTCCAAATTTAAAATGCTTTGTTCGGGCATTTTTGTGGAACATAAAATGTAGTGATTGCAAGATTTATAGTTTATAGCTTCTCGGGTGATTATGTTTTAAGATGGCTGTATGGTCACAGATACCTTTGCCATGCCTTTGCCCATCCAAAAAGTTTAAAAAGTTACTTGTTCTCACTCAGTGAAGAAAAGAGCGTTTTATTCACTGTTTTGGTGAACCAATAACCCCTTTTCGAATAGTAATGGTGAAAAGAAACATTTTACCACGCACTACATAGTAAATGCGAAAGTTGCAACGCAATCGAAGATTTTCTACACCTCCATTCCGAATTGCATCTCAATCAGACCAGCTGTTTCTGACATATGGCGCAGGAGAAAGAACAGTCACACATCGAGGCTTCGCTATAAGCGTTTTCATTAGTAAAGAAACTCTAAGAAGTAAAACGAAGCAACCAAGACTAGCCGGACGGAAACTTTGCTCATATTTCAGCTTCAACAACGCGGGGAAAGATGAAATATTTAAAAATTCATGGCGAGTACTTCTTGAGTGCATTTACGTGTTGAGACATTTTTATTTTAAATTATTATTTTGTTGTTACCTGTCGTGTAAAAGAAGCGGAAGATTTGAGGAGGGAATGCCTCTGGGACATTAGGATAACAAAGCACCAAGCAATGAGAATTGAATGGCTCAAATTGGAGAGCAAAAAAAAAACAAAACGAAAGCCCCACCATGCTGCATTTGTATTACCATCGACAGTTTCTTTGAGTCAAGGAAAATGTTAGTAGAATATAAGTTTATAAGACAGTAGATAGTTGGTATAACAGCGGCTTTAGGGAAATTTAAGTATGTAATTAACGCCGATTTTGAGAATTATTCCGTGAAAAATACAATTTTACTGTACGTATATTGATTTGTAACTTGTGACTTAATTAATAATTATTTATTTACTCGCTACATGGTATACATAATGTTACAACCAGTTACAGGTCCATTGCGGTACTGCAAATTTTAAGAGACCGCTAGGCTGACTTGTAAACTTTACATTATTCTACACACAATAATAATTTAGATCTACAAAATTAACATATGACCTGCTATAGCTTCACATCAATAAAACACGAAAAATAATGTAAAAAATATTCGTTCGCTTGTAATAAGTAAAAACAATCATATCAGTTTTATAAATTTTACTTTGAATCATGTTAAAGTTCTTTTGATCAATAAATAGTCGTCGTTTCAGAAACTGCTGCGTAAACTAAATTATAGAATGTGGCGTCATTTCTAGCCAATAACGATACCTTTGAAAGCGGTAGGGATAGATGTTAGATAATGGCCTCTGGTTTTGGCTGCAGGAATTTTCCCGGAATTCTCATCTTACTCCACATCTTCTAACATAAGTATTAACCATTTTTACAACTGTACCGTCTGCAGAAATATTGAAATCGTCGAAAATTAATTTCCATTTTGTGCTTTTAAAATTCAGAAGAAAGTTGGTCACGCAAATCCGGCAACAAAACAATCTTAAGGGTTTCTTAAGATTACTGAATTACCAAGGACTGCGAAACTCCGGGCAAAGTTTTTAAAAAGTTAACAAAAATCCTCTTACACACTTCGTAACTTTTAATTTCTGAGACTGTAACGAGACGAAACTTTGGCGTCACGAAATACAGTTTACCTAACTTTAAAACTTTAAGTTATGCAAGTGATCGAACGTTTTTTTCACAAATCTGTAGAGTTTGCGAGCCAAAATCTCGTCAGGGTACATTAGTTTGATATCGAGACCTGTAGTCGGCGGCTTGAAGTCAGTCGCGCACGGGGTCCCTATGCTTGCTATTTCATTCTACATTCAACTTCGGATTATAGAGCACTGACTGACTGTTATTGGTTGGCCCGAACGTTCATTTCCCGAGCTCGTACGGAACTAACCGAACACTAAGCTAACGCGAGACAAAATTCATGTCTCGAATAAACTCGAGAATGGTTTTGGGTCTTCCTATGATTTCATGAGAAATATCCCAAAAATCTAAATAAAAATGTACTATGCTGTGAACCTAAAATTATTTGATTTGTTATATCGCTTCTAAGACATTACGGTACATAAACATTCATGAAAATATGTGTAAAATCCAGGACTTTATACGCTTGTAACTTTTGTATGTATTTGATAAATGTTTTACCTTCAAGTCATGGAAATTGTATAGGATATGTTGAAAAAGAAAAAATAATAAGCAAGTACCTATCAAGAAAGATATTATCAGCGAACGGCGCTAGTATGGAAGTTAAGGCGAATAGAGTCGCCTTAAGAGGCCTTAACCCGCAAAAACCTCCATACAAAAACAAAAGGTAAAAACTGATTGTGAAGTCAGCAGCTTACTTTTTCATTTATTTGTAATAAAGTTTTATCTAGCGACATCTAACTACGAGTACGTATGAAGCCCAAAAAGATAAATCTGATGTTATATTAGCTGTCATGAATACTGCCTCGTTTTTACACAACGTTTAATAATTCGTACAATTTGTAGCTATAATAGAATTAAAAAAAACGAGACATGCCGCGGTCGTTCATGTAAAGAAGATTAAGTTTAAGGGGGATCGTTTCGAGCTCGGTGCAAAATGCACAACTTATGATTGTTTTTCTTACTATTGCATAAAAAATACTAAATAAATGTGATATATAGCATTTCGCGTCCATTGTTTAGTATCAATTAGGCTTTTCTACCAAAATTTTGTAAATTTATGTATCACGTTGTAAATGAATGGGCATACAAACTTAAAACACGCTTTTGAGTTTGTATACCCATTCATTTACAATGTAATGCATAAAATGACGCAATTCTGATAAAAACCCCTGATAATTATTCGACAATAGTCGCAAAATAAGATGAAACTATTTTACTTCACACATTTTATTTTAAAATAAGGTAAACAAACTTATGTTATGCACGTTGCACTGAGCTCGAAACGTTACCCCTCAAACGCTTTTTTATTAATAAATAGGTATCTACGTACAGTTTCATGGGAAACAGTTTTTATCTGAAACCATTTTACCAATTCTAATATCGGGTGAATACCTCGCCATCAAGCACATATCCAGGGGGGGAAAGGTGGGATTTATCCCCTCCCGAAATCATTTTTATGGCAGCTGAGCGTGAAGGGATGTTCCGTACCCCAAGGGCGCCAAACGAGACCCTAATACTAAGCCTCCGCTGTCTGTCTATCCGTCTGTCACAGGCGTCTACAGCTTCAACAGAAACTGTCACAGAATACATGTTACTATGGCCTCTATCACGACAAATAATAAAATGTAAAAGAAACAAAGTTGCATTATTTAAACGTTACTGTTTTTGGCTCTTTCTTACAGACGGTAATACATACAAGTTTTAAATTTGATCAGATTGTAGGACATATTCTAGAGTAAAATAAAAAATAATAAAACGTAGAGTTCCGTACGCAGACGGTGCACAATTTCTTGTCAGGCGCTACTATTTTAGCGACTTGTTTTTTGTAGCTTTAATGCTGCTTTGGCATGTATATTGTTATTAGATATTTACCATAATAATTTTCGGGTTCCGCACCCGTATTGCGGAGTGATACGGAACCCTTTGTGCGCGAGTCTGACTCGCACTTATATATTAGTGCCCTAAGTACGGCATTAAGGTGGTAACAGAGGATCTTGGTGCAAAATGCACATCATAATATTAGTTTTATTAATTTTGATTAAAAAGTATGCAATAAATGTATTTTATAGCAATTCGCGCAAACTGTTAGTTAATACTTAGGTGATCACATGAAAATTATTCCTTTTTATGCGTTACATTTTGACTGCATTACATTACAACTGTAAACACGCTTTAAAGTTTGTAAATGTAATGCAAACAAAATTTAATACATTTAATTCCACAATTTTTTTGTGATGACTTTATTTTTATTAAACTATTTCTGAAAAGTGCATTAAGACGCATTTATTGCATACTTTTTATTCAAAAGTATGGAAAACAATGAAAAACATGTTGTGCATTTTGTACCGAGGTAAGAAGTTACACCGTTAAAGCTCACCTCCCACGCTGTTACGTAAATCATCGGTGAAACATTAGTGTACGAATTTGGACTTCAAGAAGATTCAAGAAGCTTGGGGACCGAAAGCTTACATGGAGGTGCAAGAAGTGTAAACAAGGCGGCGAGGACGCTGGTGAGTCGGACCAATCCGATGAAGCTGTCACTGCAAATCGAGGCACAGACTCCCAATCTCTGAATTCAGAATCGTACTCTCATATAATGGCTGAGTTCAAAGCACTTAACTCAAAACTCGAACCTCTCCAAATATTAATGGATGATGTAAAGAACTTAAAAAACGACTTTGCAGAATATAAATCAACTGCTCGAGAAGTCAACAAGGTCCTTGAGGATTTCTCTGTTAGGATGCAGAATGTAGAAACTAGGCTAGCCAAGTTTGAAACTACGCAGGCGCTAGTCGCCCCACTCCAAGCAAAGGTGGAAAAGCTGGAGAATGAACTTAATGACAAAGAACAGTGGTCGCGATTGAACAACATCGAGCTGAAGGGAGTTCCTTATAAAAGTGGTGAAAATTTGTTTGAAGTGATTATGGGTATCGGTAAAATCATCAAATATCCGGTTTCCAAGCAGCAGTTAGACTTCATTGCTAGAGTACCATCCCGAGATCCTGAGAAGTGCAAACCGATCATCGCGTGCTTTATAAACCGATACGCTAAAGAAGACTTTGTAGCGGCAGCAAGATCTTACATGAAGAAGACTGCAATAATTCCCACTGACTTGAACTTGAGTGGAAATCAAAGCATCTTTGTTAATGATCATTTAACTGTGCAAAACAAATCACTGCTCAGTACAGTTAAAGTGACTGCAAGGGAACGGGGGTTCCAGTTCATCTGGGTCAAACATTGCAAAATAATGGTCAGGCAAAACCCCACATCCCCAGTTATAACAATGCGAAACTTAAAGGATCTCTCCAAATTAGCGTAAATATTTCATTTGTAATTTTACTCGTCTTTATTCTTGTTAATAGTGATTTTTCAAAGCTATGTTTGAGAACCGTTATGCATGTCGAAAGTCTTTGTTTGAGGTGCTCGGCCAGTTACAATGTAAAAAATATTGTGCTTCTCTGTTCTGTAATTGATAGCTCTAATTTAAATCTTTATCCAAATGGACTAAAGTCTATTCTTGCCTATTGTCTTTTATCGCTCACTATTCACCACTTGAGGGTATCGTCAACAATAGACGCTCGGTCTTGGGTGGCTATACTGACTCATATCTGTGCTCACACTAATGAAGTTGTTTACTTAAATAAATTAGAACTAAAAATTAAAATTGAACTTTCTGACTTATACTCATTAGGACTATTCTATTATAATAACTTACGGCTATTAAGTCATAGGGTTACCTATTTCTCATGGATTGCACCTTTGCTTTTCCACTTGTGGTTTAAAATACGGGTGTATTCGTGTCGAGTTTATGACAATTTGTTATTGCTTATCATTTACATTCAAATGTAATAACTTACAAATTTACTATCAGAATGTCCGTGGATTGCGTACCAAGACAAGTACGTTCTTAAGGAGTTTATATTTAAATGATTATGACATTGTTTCGGTGACTGAGACTTGGCTACTTGATAGTATATCAAACACTGAATTATTTGACGATCGGTACTTGGTCTGGAGACGGGACCGTGATTATGCGAAAACAGGCCAGGTATACGGTGGAGGAGTTTTATTGGCGGTGAAACGTACCTTCCATGCAGTGGAAAGACCTGAATGGCGGTCTTCCGCGGAGGACCTCTGGGTTACATTGACTCTCAAACACGACAAACCAAGAGTTTCATATAAAGTTCATATCTGTACCATATATCTTTGCGAAGAAACTGAAGGTCACTCGTTTCAGTCTCAACTAGCAAATTTCTCACAGAGACTAACAGAAATTATTTCTTGTCATCCACTTGACAAATTCATAATTTTAGGCGACTTCAATATGAGTGATATTTCATGGAATCCACTTCCCGACTCCTCTGATCTCGTACCTGTTACTTCTTTAAATAGTGACTATTTACTAAACTTTATAGATGTGCTTAGCACCTGCAATCTTGGTCAGTTCAATGGTGAAGTTAATTTTATGAATAGAATTTTGGATTTGGTTTTATGCAATGGTTCTGTCGATGTAAAATCTTGTGGTGATCCATTTTTGCCCGAGGATAAGTACCATAAATCCCTTTGTATCCAAGCTATTTTTACCGATATACATACTCTTGAAGAGCAACCTAGGCTAAAATACGTATACGATCGTGGTGACTACTCATCTATAATGTCTGAGTTGAACCTCGTGAATTGGCGTGACCTGCTCACATGTGGCTCGCTCGATGGCGCTGTGGCCATTTTTTATGATAAACTTTACGCGCTGCGTGACACATATATACCAACCAAAAAAGTAAAAAATGACTCTTATCCACTCTGGTTTAATTCAGCACTAATTAAAGTACTACGCGAAAAGAGCAAATACCACCTTAAATTTAAAACTTATCATAACCAAAATGATTATCAATCTTTCTCATTGTTACGCAAACGAGCGAAGGCCTTAGAGCGGGAGTGTTTCGATATCTATATATCTAAAATCGAAGAATCTATAAGGAACAACCCTAAATCTTTCTGGTCTTACATTAAAAGTAAAAAACAGACTAATAGTTTCCCTAAAGTAATGAAATTTCAGAATGAATCTGCGGAGTCTGGTCCTGATATATCTAATCTTTTTGCTAGATATTTCCAATCTACCTTCCAACAACCCAATGATCTGAATACGATGCAAAATGAAGTAACAGAAAGTTCAAATGCCTGTCATATATCATCGATAGAGATTGAGACTGAAGTGATACATAAATATCTCAAATCTATTGATCTAACGAAATCTGGTGGACCAGATCATATTCCGCCGACTTTTATTATAAAATGCGCCGACAGTCTCGCTCTACCGCTCTCAATACTGTTTAAACGGTCACTATCTGAAGGAATAGTCCCCAAAGTATGGAAGGAGGCATTTGTTACTCCAGTTCATAAAAAGGGTAATAAAGCTGATGTGGAAAATTATCGACCAATCTCCAAATTATGTCTTTTCGCTAAAGTATTGGAACGCCTGGTGTACAATCAGATTTATGCTGCCTTGAATTCCTCATTCAATGAAAATCAACATGGCTTTCTGAAAAAACGTTCTACAGTCTCGAATCTGGTGACAGCTACCGAATTCATAACTAAGTGCATGGATGAACGTGTACAAGTTGACGTAATTTACACGGATTATAGCAAATGCTTTGATCGCATTGATCACAATATTCTCCTAAAAAAACTTTTCACGGCTGGAATACACGGTGATTTGCTCAGATGGTTTTCATCGTACATAGATAACCGGAACCAGGCTGTAGTACTCAATGGATTTACATCTGCTTGGACTCAGATTCCCTCTGGCGTGCCTCAGGGATCTTTGCTTGGTCCTTTGCTTTTTATAATTTTTATCCAAGATATTAATAATTGTTTTATTAACTCCGATAAAATTTTATTATTTGCTGATGATATGAAAATTTTAAAGAAAATTAGCTCAATGGATGATATTTACAAACTTCAGGCTGACCTCGTTAGATTTGATGAGTACTGTACCACTAATAAGCTTAACTTAAATGTATCTAAGTGCTATTACATATCTTTTTCCAGAAAGCATTCTGACCTTGACATTGGTTATTCAATGAAGGGTCACAGTATCAAAAAAGTAAATACTATTAAAGATTTAGGCGTGATCTATGATTCTAAACTCATATTTGATGAGCATATCAATCACATTGTTTGCAAGGCCTCCAAAGCTTTAGGATTTATAATGCGAACTTCTAGTGACTTCAAAAATATTAAATCTATAAAAATACTATATTGCGCTTTTGTCCGTAGTCACCTGGAATACGCATCGCAAGTTTGGAATCCTCAATATAATAAATACATTTCTCGTATTGAAGGTATACAGAAGAGATTCCTGAAATTTCTTGATTATAAGGCGCATCAATATTCCCTTGACTATGATCATCGATGTAGGAGATATCATTTCCTACCTTTGGCCGTAAGGCGTAATATATCTGACGTTTGCTTCCTCATGAATATCGCCAATGGATCAGTCGATAGCCCGAATCTTCTATCATTAATTAACCTACGAATTTATAAAAAGAGCACGAGACAGCACAATCTTCTTTATATTCACCCATGCAATACTAATTACAGACAGAATGCATTTATTTCAAGAGCAAGTAACCTGTTTAATAATAACTCTACTGATTTAGATATGTTTTGTATGAGCACCTCATCAGTTAAAAGAGCCTTGACAATCAAAAATTTTAATTAGTTTTTTAAAATCAAGTCTGATACTTCTATTTATTTTGCATCTTATAAATACTAATAATTTAACCTAATGTTATATTTACTTGAGTTTGCTAAATGTATAGTTTAATGAATGGCTGACGCCATCATGACTCTTCTTCTTTTATACAAGTGTTAAATCTATCTGGTGGAGATTTTTTATCGGCATTTAGTTGTTTAAGAACACTTCTATTGTTATAATTTTGCTGTAAATCTTCCTAAAAGAAAATAAATAAATAAAAAAAAAAAAAATAGTTCATACTCGGGGGCACCTCTGACATCCTCGCAAGGGTTAATGTCGTGAAGATGTGACAAGTCACTTTTAAAATACACAATCAAATCGGAATTAAATCTGTTTGAGCCTCCATAAACGCCTCCTACATATACAAGCCACCCCTAAATCAATCAGTAAATATGGGAAGACGAAATATAATTTAGCGTATTTGGGCGAAGAGTGTTTTGGCCTTGTTTTAGATTACTTACTGAATCTTCAGTATCTATTTTATGGATTTCGCTGTAGTCACCATACATTAACTTACCAACCAACCAATTCTTTTTCCTACGTCCTACACAAATGATCTAGATCTCAAGGAAGCAGATTTTTATGTAAATCCCTTATGTAGGTAGACAGAAAAGACAGGTTTAAAAAAACAAGTTCCTTACATGACGTAGAAACTAAAATACTTTTTAATACACAGTAAGAAATGGCTGCTCTCTTGCATTTCCTATCAAAACCACACGCTTTCGAGCTTTTTTTAAGAACGCCCAAACTGTATAAGTAAACCAAGTAATCAAATAACAAGACTTTAGCTAGAGACTAGTCACAGTAAATGCCTCTCTTCTACGCATCCACCTTGCCCGCAATCCGCAATAGTGTTGGCTAAGCTCAGATTTCTCCAAACGTGTCTAAATTAAGTATTAGAGAAAATCCAGAGCTGTCAATTCGCATGTTAGTACTAAAAGCAGACCCTTTTCAAAATGGACTAAGATTGACAGACTTTCCGAGTTGTAGAGAAATAAAAATCCATAAGTAGATAAAGTGTACCTATGTAGACTTAACACATTTATTACCTAGTTTATAACACATACCGGGTTTATATGGGCCGGTAGCTAAATGATATCACATACCAGCGGCGGCCTTTCGGTGTGGCAAGCAGGACAACCGCCCGGGGCCTCGCTCTTGCAGAAGCCTCGTGCACTAAGCTCGCGCAACAACCCAAGTAGAAAAATATAAGGTAATAGTACATTACGATACGAGAGCGATGAAACGTTTCGAGAAAAAGTTTCTCGCACGAGTTTCGTATAATATTTTATGGCAAAAGTGCGGAAAATGCCGACTTTACGCAAGCGCAGCGTGCGTAAAGTGGTCATTTTACGCACGGTGTGCTATAAAATAAGTTATAAAGGTACTGTTTATTTGAATTACATAAAACTCTCTGCTTTCAGCTCTTAATATTATTTCAATTGAAAATGACGTAGCTCATTCGTTAAATCATTATGATTTAACTACTAGTTCGCTCCGAACTTTGAACTCGCGCTCGCCCAATTCGCGCTTGACCGATTTGGCTCATGTTCAAACTTTAAAATTTCTTTAGTCCTATTTACTCGTCTGCCAAGTTTCATGACATTCCGATCAACGATACTCGAGTTATCGGCGAACAAACATTCACACATACATACAAACGCCGGATTGTTCTAGGTTAAGGTGTTTATTGTGATAACCAAATATTTTCATAATTACAATTTATAGCTGGAGTCTTTTTACCTGTATCAGAAGACTCCGCTCCTTCAGTCCACAGCCTTGGTTTTAGAAACCAGTTCCAAAAATTTTCAAAAATTAATTTTAGTAATTTAAGTATAATAAAAGAGACGTAATATGCAGCATACTTGAGTGTTATGGAAGTAGTTATGTGTGAGGATGTGTGATCACCATAGTACCTACGACACTACTACGTACTTCTGTTGGAAATACTGCCTTATTAATTCTGGTTTAAAAACCACAGGCTGGAAAAGCTAAAACCATCTTTGACTGTGCGTACAGATTAATATTTTTCCCAAAAAGCTCATCTGTTGTTCCAACTACGGAGCAAAATTTAACACTATCGTCTCAAAAGTCAGGATCTAAGTTATGAATGCGGCAAGAAAGGACATTGAAGCTTCATTATAGAAGTACATAAACTATGTAGTCTCTTTAAATTCACGCGTACTTGTCCACTATTCAATTTATTTTATTCAACCAACCGGTTTCGATGTGGTAGTGTTTTTAAGGGTTTTTAAATATTCATCTATTTTAATAACAAAACAGTAAACAAGTCGTGGCTGTGCAATTGATATTTTTTTAGAATTTTAATGAGTTATTAGTTTTGTAATGAAGCCAAAACTACAATTTTTAGAATTTCTGTCTGTCTGTATGTATGTTCCGTTTTAAGTCGAGAACCACTCAGCGGATTTGGATGCGGTTTTCTTAATTATAATAGTGATCCTGGTCAACATAAAGGCTAGGAGTGTTGATAAAATTACACCCAAGCCGAAAACGGGGCAGAGATTAAAAACACGCGGGCACGCGAGCAGAGGTTAATACATATTACCGACCAAACCTGAATTTTTTGGAAATCCTTCAATGCACAAGAGAACCGTTAAGTTAGACGAGCCCATACAAAACCTTCGTAGTTATTATTTCATTACAACCCAAAACCACTTTGGTCTAGGCTATATATGGGCAACCACTGGCCCGCGAGCCGCATCCGGCCCTAAACGGTTTTTAATACGGCCCATGGCGAGGAACAATTTAAAATCGGACAAACATTTTTACCAAAAAATCGCGATTCGTTGTTTTCCTGCAACTTTAATACTTTCAGGGACATAACGAGACGAAAAAAAAAGAACAATAGAACCACGTCTATGGGTGGTCCGTGTTACTGAAAGAGTTAGGTCCAGGCTGCGCTTAAATTCTTTGCTGATCTGAGTAAAGAAGCGAGAGCTTAAATATTTAAATAATATTAAAATAATATTATGATGAATGGTGCGACCGTCATGAAGTTATGTGCCTGGAAGACCGTCGCACACTTCTTGATATGTCTCTGCTGCACGATGCGTGCAGTGGAACTCTTAATTGTGGTGACCTTGTCGGTAAAATTGTATGGTTCTGTACTCCAGTCAAACGCACAAGACACACACCACTTTTTCATGCTAGTTTTAACCGAACTAGATATGCAAAAAATTCTGTCACACAACGGGTACCCACAACCTTCGACAAAAAGTTCGACGAACTTGATCCATTCCATGTCTCCAAAGAAGTATTTAAAAAACAAGTACATTCTGTACTACTTCGATAAATAAGTTTACGCTCCTCTTGCAATTTGCACATACCTACATACCCTCTCTATCTTTAACACAAACTCTCAACAGAATATAACACTACAACACTAAACATATACCTTTTACACACGTTTATACACCTCATACTCACCCTAACACACAGGTTACCTGTCAGATGAAACTTTAAGTCTAATTTGGTTAAATCATTGTTCCTCTTTTAATATTGAATTCTCTAAGTATACACATCTTATTTCTTGTTTGCATGCTTTGTATATGTTAAGTTAGTATAAGAAAAATCCATTATTGGCCTCTGTTCAGTTGATTTTTATATGTTATTATTTATTGTATGTGCTGTGGATTTTTGTATTAATAATAAAATAAATAAAATAAAATAAATTAATAAATATGTACACAAGCAGGCATAAAAATCAATAAATCCAAGACACGAACCAGGCCGACCTATAAAAATTGCGAAATTCTTTCCCTGAAAATTAGGCTCAAGCTTTACATTTTATTGAAAATGATGTAAATATTTATATTGTAACTTTTTTAGTTTATTATGACTTTTATGACACTTGAATTGAAAGAAGTAAAAATTAAACCTGCGGTTCACCGATTGCGTCGTTGTTTTTTGTATACTATACGCCTCAACCTATGGCCCGCGAATTCACGAGCATGGTGTTTGGCCCGCGACTTCCCAAAGGTTGCCCATGCCTGGTCTAGGCCTAGAGTTCGTCCTAAAACACATTTAATGATATTATAGCACGTGAACTTAACCCAAAACGTTCGCTATAAAGGTTTCCGTTTTCCAGGGGAACCTTAAAAGCTTGTAATTGGAACTTTGCATGTCAAACTGGTCAGTGTATTTTCATTCGAGTGAGGCACTCATGTTTTTAGATGGTGTAAAAACAGGAAAAATAGCCTCGGAAAGCAATTACTTATGTATGTACTGTTGCATACTACATATTGTATTTCTCTGTTCCTCGGATAAATAAATTTATTTGTTTCAGGCACTACGTAGTATAGAATATTTTTCATACCTTAGTAGATTAAACATTATTTTTTCCTTATACAAATACAAATAATTTATTGGCCTGAATAGAAATAGCATACATATAATCAGAGACAGCATATCTTAAGTAAAATATAAAAATAAATGTATTACAAAAAAACAATTAGACCCTGGCATCTGCGCTGGCTACATAATAGCCGTCCTGCAGCATGCAAAAAATTATTATTAGTAGGGATGTATACAAAAATAGTAATTACTATTTTTTCATCACTAATGCTCAGAAAGTAAGTCGTATTTAACTCGAAATGGGGGGGTAAATTCGATTTACCACCCTAGGGAGGTAAGTAAATTTGAAAATCCAACGAGTGTTCCTTACAGTCACTAACTATGTAGTCAATCACTCGTCGCGCTAAATGACAATGGAAAATATCTTTTCTGACTATTTCCTTTTTATTTTATTATTCTGTATTTTATTTATATTATTATGGAAAACTATGACTTGTGTATATAGGTAAATATGCTAAATAAAATCTTAAAAAGACGTTTATGACTTCACACAGCAACTAAATTAGTTTTATTTTTAAAACAATCACCCTGGCCAGTATGACACGATTGCACGAAAAAAAAAAGAAAAAGTCACATAAAAATAAAATGGCGGCAGTAAAGTTATCTCGTTGAAAACGTTGTTGCAAACATAATTTCATAATTATTGTCATTGATTGCACGTCGAATTAATTTTTATATCCTGCAAAAGTGTTATTAGTTATTTTATTATTGATAGACCCTTGATAATGGTGTAAAACCGAAACTGGTTGGGATAAATATAATTACAGTGAAACAAGTATCTACGGGTGAAGGTCATCATCATGTTATAATTTTGTAAGTTTTTTTTATTTCCTCGCATTAGTAATGAAAAGTAGAGTGTTACACACGGGTGTAAGTGATCTTAAATAACAATCTATTTTAAACGCACGCATATGTCGTAAATGTGTGAGGGTGTGTGTTGCGGGTAACAAAGTATGTAAGGGGGTATAGTAGGATTTTTTTTAAATGTCGGAATCGGCTTAAGTGCTTATCTTGATATGCTGACGCACCCGCGGTGGGTCTGGATGTGAGAGGTCGCAAAAGTGGTAAAAAAAGAAAAGAAAAGTTTTAGCCGGCGTACTATCACTTGTTTTACCACTTTCGCAACCTCTAACTCCCAAACCCACCGCGGGTGCGTCAGCTGACGATTATTTTTCAGCTCAGTATGATGTCAACTATCTGTGAAAAAAGTTTCAGCCGGCGTACTATTACTTTTTTTACCACTTTCGAAGCCTCTCACATCCACACCCACCGCGGGTGCGTCAGCTGACGCTTGGTTCTGTTATTAGCCATTCCAGATCTATTGAAAAAGATGGAAATCAATCGGCTTAAAATCACTACCTAAAATGCAAAAAAATTCATGCGAGCAGCTGACGCATCTTCCCCCCTCCACTATGCAGCGACGATTTTTTTTAGCTTATTATGGCCTCAGCTATCTGTGAGAAAAGTTTCAGCCGGCGTACTATAACTTTTTTTTACCACTTCCTCTGCCTCCCACACCCACACCCACCGCGGGTGCGCCAGCTGACGCTTGGTTCTGTTATTAGCCATTCCAGATCTACTGAAAAAGATGGAAATCAATCGGCTTAAAATCACTACCTAAAATGCAACGCTACCGGCTGAGCTTTAACGTTCTATTCATAGTCCGCTTTCGTCGCGTCATCATCTTGCTACGACGACGTAGCAAGTGCTACGCACCCGCTTTGTAGAGTTCGTTCGTGTCTAAAACATTGTTCAGAAATGGAAGACTTTCTTAATTTATTGGTTTTGTTGGAATTGATATCTTATCTACAAAAGTGCCGGCAGACAAAATCGGACTTTAAATTGAGTCTCCTCCGTAATCACGTCTACAAAAAGTCTAATGATGGATAATCCTTGAAAACGGTAATACTGGAAGGTCTCCGAACTAAAGTTATAAAGATTGCTTGGACCTAAGTGTGGCATTGAGGTTTATTTTACAATTGCTTTAATTTAATGTAACTATACAAAACGCGAAAAAAATATGCAATCGCGTACAAATTGCGTTCATTTTTGAAAATTATGATAATGTGATTTTAAAATTGTTCTAGATTTTATTCAGAATCCGTTATCGTTATCACTGTTATTTACTCGAGATATATTTTTTGTTTGTCTGTCTACAAAATACGATCAAAGTGAAAGAGAAAATCACAGTTATGCTTCCGAAAATGAACAAAAATATATCTCGTCATCGGAAAACAACCAAAACCGGCCAAGTGCTAGGACTCGCACCCAGAGGTTTCCGTACCATTTTAATAAGTTAATAGACTTATATGATTTGAATAAAAATTTACTAACTTATCAAAACTGCAAAGTTGGTTGGTTGGTTGGTTCAGTTTTCGGATACGTAACCCTAAACCTGTATTAAATATCGGTGTTTTCAGTATTGTTGTTTAAATACAGTATATATGGCACATAATCGACATAATACACAGAAGATTCTAAATTCCTAACTAGTTTAGTTTTCGAGATAGACCCCTTAACAGAAATAGTCTGAAACTGACTATCCTGATGGCTCCATTATACTTTTAGAGATTTAAAAAAAATCTATTCTCCATTATCGAGTTCTTGACAATGTTACCCCACACGCCGGAGGAAGAAAAAAAATCGGCTCCCTTTTCATGTATGAAACTCCGTGTTATACTCGTATAAGGCCCGGCAATTGGGGATGGATATACCGCCATCCATCGGTCCCAGGCAATGGTGGGCCGCCTGCTTTTGCCTGAGAGCTGTTCTCTTACTCTACCCCGAATAACTTCGGGAGGAGTTGCGAGTAAGATGGTGGTACCTCCACAGTCGAGCCTGGCATCAGCTCTACCACCTAAAAGGTATACTACCTACAGTAAAGGCCTTTATAATTTCTTTTTCACTGTGGTAGATCGCCAATGCTATAAGTCTGCCCACCCCTGCTTTAGTTTCCTTTCTTTATTATGGCGACAAGCTACACGCTTCGTCATTTCACTATAAAAGACACAACGAGAAAGAAGTCCAAAAGTGTCTAAGAGGTAATTCCACAACAGTACGTAACGTAAACAACATGCAACTAGTTCACACGAACGATGTACTCCTCCATAAATTATGTATATTTCAAACATTATACGTGAAGCTTAAGTCTTTAAGGTTTTAAGCACGGCAGCGCAAAATGTTGCGTGTTTGTTGCACCAGTTGATGCTGAATTTGCATGTGAATAACAAAAGTAACATCGACTAAAGCACTTGCCACTCGAAAGTCCTTATGCTCTGGATACAAAGGCTATTAAGCTACAGGTTTACTGTGTTAGCTTCATTTTTAAGGATTATAAAAGTGCATAGCAGTGAACTTGATATAATGAGTGTAAAGAAACCTAAAGAGGTAGCATTATGTGACTTAATCAATACCTCCAAAAAAACATGACCACGCAAAACAGTATAGAAATAGTACATTATTGCAAAGGCAGCGAAATAGGCAATTGCCACTTCGGCCGAGGCATATATAGTGCTTTTCTTAAAAAAATGCAAGGAAATAAAAAAGGGCCTTTTACATAATAAATTTACCTTTGTCGCTAAATATATATTATCTTGGGCTTCAAGTAGAAACTGCTTTATGTTTTCAGCAGTCAAAATCTTCGATTTTTTGCTCTTAAACCCAGACGATTGTCGTTTTAGAAAAGTTGTTAAATTTCCGTAGTTCTTCAAGTCAATGCTGTTTTTAATATGAACTGTACATTTCAGCATAGAATAAATCGCCCATAAGGCTTTTTAGTTTTAGCAATTTCATTGAAATACGCCAAAAACACTGTTTCGGAGAACAATTTTGCATTTTTCTCGTTTTTCCAGAACATGAAATTTTCATATACTTTCATATATTTTTCTTTTGATTTCGCTGGAAGCAGGTTTTCCATCGCTAATTTAGCTTCCAATCTTAAATCTGGTCGAGTGCAGTCAATGTCCATTTCATTTTCATTTTCAGAATCATCGGAACTCATTTTAATTTATTATTAACCAAATAACAACGAACTCCGCTTTACCACAAATTTTTTATTTTTATTTTACAGTTTGTGCCGAGGTAACCAAACTATTCAGCCACGAGAACGCAATGTGTACGATAGATGAAAGAGTTCTAAATTCAAACAGCACACCGTTTCATACAACATTACCGGTGCGCTCTTCGTTCCAAATTCAAAGAATGCGCCGGGAAGTGATTTGGTTTTTCAGTCCACGTAAATATGATACTTCGCGTGTTCTTTATTCAAAAGTAATGATAATATTTCCGCGCATGTTTAAGAAAATGTATTTAAAATAATATCAAAGGATAAAATAAAAGAAATGCATGTGATTTCCATGGTCTTCAGGTTCATGGAAGTTTGCATTAATATCGAAGGGTGCCTAACGGGACCTGTCACAGGAGTCTACAGCTTCAATAGATAGCCAGTGAAACAGAAAATTTGGACATTTTCAAATATTCGTAATATCTCTGTATGTACCATATTTGAATCAAATAAAATTATCTTTATCAGAATACGTGTAATTTTACTATTGTAGAGACCACGGTAAATTATAAAAAGTTTAAAATATTTTAACCTTTGATTTCTTAACTTTTGGAGATAAAAATTATATTTGTACTCCACTTATTAAGCTTTAGACAAAGACACCCCACAAAAAAAATCGACTCCTTTTTGCTGTATGGGATCCCTTCAGAAAATGGACCCCCTTTAAATTGTCGACACAATCTATTAATTAATTATCTATTATTATTAATCTATTAATACAATATATTAAAAACCATTATAGAAGGAAAAATAGAGGGGAAACGGGGAAGAGGCAGAAGAAGGACCAAGTGGATTGACAACCTAAAAGCCTGGACTAAATTAAGGAAGCAGCAGAGATCTGCAAGCTCACTAAAGATCGAACGAAGTTTAGAGATATGGTAGCCGACGCCCGTTAGGGCATGGTACAAGAAGAAGAAGATCCAAATTCCAGATCTGTAACTCATTCCTCCTGCAAGCTCGAGACCCGTGACATACGGAAGAACAGACCACACGACATCTAAAAACTGAGATATGAAAGAAAGACAGACGAGTAATAAGTTTGAATACCTACTCGTTCATGCGTAGATATATCAATTTTTTGTTTTTGTTTGCGTTAAAGTTTGTTGTTTTGAACTTTTTTCCAGTTCCTGCTCTACTCTGACCGACTATATCTGTTGGATATTTAATATGCTATAAGATCCAGGACAAAATCGATCAGAATATAGGTCAGAACAATCTCCGTCTAATGCAGTCTCGCATTTCGCTGACTGCTATAGCTTTGTGAAGTTTTTTAAATGTTTTAT
The DNA here is from genome assembly GCA_910592155.1 of Ypsolopha scabrella. NCBI lineage: Eukaryota > Metazoa > Arthropoda > Insecta > Lepidoptera > Ypsolophidae > Ypsolopha > Ypsolopha scabrella. The sequence continues at coordinate 15,885,853 of OU342987.1, forward strand.
AGGATACGAAAGACGCAGTCCTTCTTGGACATTCGCTAAGAGATGACATAAAGATAGAAATTGACGCGAGCTATTCGCGTATAAGTCTAAATTATTATTAATATTTTACCAAAAATATTTTATTTCAACTCGGAAGTGGTCATGTCGGGAAGTGGTCACCCCGGACAGAAAGGATAATTTCGTCATTATTAGCCTAAATAGCGTTCACGAAGCCGTAATTTACTTTAAGTTTAAATTTGTATCCCTTCTTATTGTTTGGCTTCTAGTTTGGCTCAGGTTTCTGAATGGCTTGGTGGTAACCTATTTACCTTAAATACAAGGAAGACTGTCTCGCTGACTGATCGTACTCAAACTACTAACAACTTTAAAATTAAAATTCATGAATGTGGAAATAGTTTCAATAACAGCTGTTTATGCTTTGTGCTAACTAGAGTGACTTCTGTCAAATATCTTGGTGTTATAATGGATCAAAACTTGAAATGGTATTCTCATCTTGAGTTAACGCAGCAAAGCGTCTTGGGCACCCTGCCATGCGGCAGCGACAACCTCGACAGCATTTTTCATTTTTTTTTAATCTAGATAGGTTTAATTTTTAATTGTGTATTTTTAGGTATAGTTTTTTTGTGTTAGTTAATGTATTGATGTTGTTTTATAAGAAAATTAATTTGGATTTTCTAATCGCTTCGCCATATTGTCCCTGCTAATAGTTTTAATAAACAGAAAGCCGATATTCAAACCAAAAAATCTATGCCCAACCCTGAGAAAAATCTTTTAAACATCGTTTATATATTGTTCTTGTGATTGTTAAAAAGCGCAAATCTCTTGGCTATGACCCTAATTTAAGAAATAAAAGAAGAAATGGTATTGTTGCCTATGCTGATGGTATGAAAACTGGTTTTTGTAATTCTCAATATGATAAATTGTCTTGCCATTTATATAATAAAATTCACAGAAAAATCGATATTTATCCTGACTAGTTTTAATTGCAAAAATGCAGTATCGGAATAACCTTTACTATAAAATGAGGTTGAAAAACTACTTGAAAAGTAATAGATAGGTATATTAAGATACATCACACTCACACACACTCACCCTCACCCTCTCATACTCACATACACACACCCTTAACTTGTAACTTTTGTACAAATTTTATATTTTATTTCTAAGCGCAAGTTAAATGTAGATGTCCTATGGAAGAGCAGATCCTCCTAACACAGATATCCCTTTGAACCTCTAATAGGAGGCCCTGGCCACTAAACATATGTATACAAATCCTTTGTTGTGCAATAAATAATTTTCATTTTCATTTTTTCATTTCTTATTCTTTATTTTACACACCGAAAATAAACATTTACAAACGCATTTAAGCAGCATGTACAAGAGTAAACTTATGTCTAAAAAGAGATTTCTTCCAGTCTACCTATAAAATAAAATAATTTATATAAAAGTAGACGTTCATACGTGTACATAATAATGAATAGATAATAATAATAGATAATAATTTATTTATTTAAGGCGGAACGTTTCGAGCTCGGTGCAAAATGCACAACTTATGATTGTTTTTCTTATTATTAAATAAAAAGCACCAAATAAATGTGATTTATGGCATTCGCAACCATAGTTTAATGTCAATTAGGCTTTTCTACCAAAATTTTGTAATTGTATGCATTACGTTGTAAATTAATGTCCACACCAACTTAAAACACGCTTTTAATTTGGTATGGACATTCACGCTAACTATAATCCATAAAATGACGCAATTCAGCTAAAAACCCCTGATAATTATTAAACAATAGTCGCAAAATAAGATGAAACTATTTTATTTCATACGTTTTATTTAAACATAAGATAAACAATCATAAGTTATGCATTTTGCACTGAGCTCGAAATGTTCACCTTTATGTATAATAAATGATGCAGGTTGTACCAACACCTACAGTCAGTGTACATTCTGTATGGTGTTGTTGTACGCAGTTACGCCTGGCGACTCTAGCCATTAAGCTCAAGCCCATTCTATTTTCTAAAAGTTCTGATGCTGAGTCAGCAAGCGGATACAGATAAGACCCGCTCCTGCCTGGTCATTGCAACGTTAGTTAGTAATAAGCATATAATAATAAGCCAGTCTTGGATTTTTTGTGCGAGTGATTAAACTCTCTATAAAATTAATTTGTCTTTTTAAAAACGTTTTCCTGTTTCCCGGAACTTTAACTACCCACTTGCATATTTGTATTTGTATTTACCACTCCAGAGCAAAACGATGCGGGAAATTGTGTATGAAAATCTTTAAACTCACGTGAGTCGGCATACTAAAAAATAAAAATATATCGTCACGACATGGATAACGGAGGGGGTGTCAGAGGTGTTTCCGAGAACACCTCCTCGTGACGGTATGTTGTTCCGTTTTAAAATATAATAACTGTCCATATAGAATAGACAGTATAATCTATGTGCGAGTTTTGAGGCGTTATATTTAGGTATTTTCTCACAAATTTGAAAAATCTTCCCCATTAAAATCCCAAAATTCTGCTGTCTCGTGGGCCACCATTTAGGCCGAGAGGTGTAGAGCCAAAAAAAAGTATTGCGTATCATTTTTTTTTCCGGGCCTCGATTTGTAAGCCTTACAGGATCACTTGTTGTTTGTCAGTGAAGATCCTTTCTCTCGGGCCCCATGAGGTATATCAGTTGAAAGTAAAACCTACCAGTGGCGAGGAGCCCATATAACACGATCCCCATCGGCTTGTTTAGGAAATAGCATCCATACTACATTTCTTTATTCCGTGCTCTTTTTTGTCCGGCTTCCCTCTTTGAAATGTTTACCCTTCGCCACTAAAATCTACAGAAGTCTACAACCCCATAATGCTGTTTAAGAAATCAAGTATCTAACTCAACGCGAAAGAAAGTTATTTTCTTTTACGTAATTAATTTCATACAAATTGCCTCACCATGAAAACATGGGGCACTTTTAATTGAGTAACAAACTGGGAATTCCGTTCATAAGTAACTAGGTCTTGTGGCACAAGTGAAGAAGGTTATTAAAGGGGTATTTCGATAAAAATTGCACTTTTTGAAGTTGTTTCTTTTCAGATGAAGTCACTAATTTGATAAATAAGTATATAAATTTTAAAACCTTTTTCTTGTTTTTTTCAGTACAGAAACGCGATTGCGTAACTTTCGCTCGATAGAAATAATTATTGAAATTAGGTCTTCTCCACTTTTTTTCATAGTATGACAAATAGGAATGACATACAGACCTGAACGATATTTCATTAGATAGATTTAAACGATATCTAAATTTCCTTAGTTGGAAAATTTGATAGCTCATTTTGTATTAATTTAAAACCGACATTTTGCTATTTTTCCGGAATCCGTCACTCTCGCACTGCGGGGCGTTCCGCATGGAGTAACAGTGACCTTTGCAAGCGTGAAATATCCTCTTAATTTCTCATTTTACTTGACCAACTTGGTCCCAAGGAAACATGGCGGCGCTTGGTCAAAAGAAGCAGATGCTCTTGGCCTAAGCTGGGGCTAAGTGGAGCATGCTGATAGTGATAGAGGCGAATGGAGAAGAATTGTATATGTCCTCTGCCCCGCTGCGGGGCCCAAGGACCACAAGAAAGTCACTAGGTATCAGTTTTGTAGTATTGTTTGATACATTTTATTGGCAAAAAACGAACTTATTAGAGTAATATCATATAGTAATCCTCAGAGCGCAAAACCCACTCGCACTCGACCGGTTTTTAGGAATCCGTATCCGACAGGTGCTAAAGGACCCTATTACTAAGCCTCCACTGTATATCTGTACCTCCATCTGTCACAGGGATCTATAGCTTCAGCTATAATAGGTAGCTAGCTGAAATTTTCTCAGAATACGTGTTACTAAGCTAAAAATAAAAAAATAAAAAATAAAATAATTGTGGTCCTTTTCTTACTTTTGTACTAAATATTATATGGTGGTAAAGAATCCCTCGTGCGAGTCCGATTGTCACTTAGTTCAATCGACAAAACTCTAACACTTTTCTTTACAAAAGCCACTTTATTTAAGTAGGTTAACTATTTTATAATGCTGTGCAGAAAGTACGTAACTCAGGACTTATTAACATTTTTATCGCGAAAGGCCACGAGTCAGAGACTGAGCTATTGATAGAGACTCCCACTGTTGCCGTTTACGTTTGTATAGTTATATGTACTTACGTAGGTATAGTCGGTTTTATGGTTCCTTTCATTTTAAAGTTATTGCTCTGATATTGCCTTTGAATGTTTTATATTGCTATTATTATTGGAGGAATAAATATTATATGAAATAAGTATAAAAATATTGGGAAGGCAATTCATTAAATTAAGAGATTCGTTTTTATTGAAGTACCTACTGATGCGATGGAAAAATAGTCACCCAGATTTCATCCAAAGACACGGTATCTATATTTTAAAATAACATCTAAATATAGATACGTATTTGGTCCCAACGTTATTGAACCGATAATAAGTCCGTAAAAATGTATGCTAGAATAATTTTTTTACTTACGAAAACGATTGAACAATTGAATAAAATTCCAAGAAAAAGTAGAAAAACGCGTTTCGGTTAGAATCAGATCAATTAACTAACCCAATGATACCTAAATTGTTAATTTCCCTTTTAATATGTATTGAAATGCTAAATTTTTATAACCATAGCGAAAGCAAATAGGTAAGCCTTAACTACTTTTAACGAAACTAAAAATTACCTTGAAAAATTACACGGTTTTTAAGCTCGAATTTATGAAACTTAAGTCATCAAAGGCCGCATACAATCACGCAAGCCTAGTTATGTACTTACTAACACAAATACCTAACCATATACACATACGTCCCCATAAGCATCGTTACATAAAACTTTAGCCGACTTTTCTTACTATAAGAACACCTATGTATATTACAAAGAAAAACAAATCCAATTTATGACGCAATAATTCGATTACAAAAAAGCGCAAAGCGAAAAATATAAAATATACACATACTCTACTCACCCTTATGACTTAATTGCCGCGTATAAAAACTAACACCGATTAACGAATGCACAATCGAACATCTCTGTACAAAACGAGGGTACTCAAAAAATAAATCGCGTGCATTCGAAATTTGAAAACGTATTTACAATTGAATATTTACAGGATGTTCAGTGAATTTTTCCCCGTGAACTGAGAAGGGGAAACGTCAGTTTGTCTGCAGTTTGTCGCGCATGCGCTGGCAAAATGGCGGCGCGGGTCGATACTACAGCAGTGGTCCGAAGCCGTATCCTACTTCTGAACTACACGATATCACTCTTAATAGCTTGTCATAGAGTCTGATTCAGCTTGTGCAGGACAACGCTAGCGCCATGTTTGTGAGTCAGTGGCAGTGGAGGTTACATTGATAGCTTATCGAGAAGGCTGTAGCCCCCATAGTGGGTGACATTGGAGACCAGTGTGATACAGACGAGGTCACAAGTTCGTATTCACCCGCGTTTCCTGCTCTGTGATGCCAGATATAAGAATGTTGCCAGTTTCATCCATGCTTATATGCTTACTGAAACCAACGGCTGTTTATCCTTTAAATTTACTGATCCAACCGATTTTAGTTTTTAAACGGTTACCATAAGAATTTTTCTGTATTTTTCATGGGCATATAGAAGTTGGTTTCACTACGGAAATGTTTTTGGAACGATCCCAAAATTAAGTGAATAAGTGTGTCGACTTGGCTCAGGAATTTAATGAACACATACTTATATAACGCATCTCGGGGCTGTAAATTTATTATGCGAAAGTTTTAGGGTATTTAATTTACGCCAATCGCGAAACTTGAACACATGATTTTGCAATTTTATGTCCAAAGAAATTTGTGATTCAGATAATTTTTACCCTTGGACTTCAAAAAAGGAGGAGGTTCTCATATCGAGTGTATTTTTTTAGACGGGCTGTCATTTCTCAATTGACCTGAAAATATGTATTCTTGGAAGAGTGTACTTCTAAGTAGGTTCCGTTTTAGTCTGGTTGTAATCTGATGAGCTCTTCAGGGATAGGTAGTGGAACTCCTCAATGGATGACAGTATATCACTCGATATTAAAGCAAACATTTTGTACCTGGATGTTGATTGCAGTGTAACTGTGAAAACTTTCATATACCCACCTGACCTTCGATTTTGGCCCCATCACCATAGAACTCCTCAACGGATAACAGCACATAACAATATATATTTTTCCTTTTTTTCGTATTTAAGGCCCAAAAACACATTTGTCTATTACCACAACTTGTCAAATTGTCGAATGACACGATTAAGCATTACAGTGACGTAGCAGCATTTGTGCCCAATTCTTAGTCTGATAAATAAGATTTTATGGACACAGTTGAGAATAATTCAGAAGAAAATTTTACGATTGAATGATTTCTCAAACTGCTTGTAAATGGACAGGAACCTTCAAATGAAACCACATAACCATACTGCTCAACTTTCTCGAAGAAAAATACCTGCAGAATAATATTTTACTGTTTCCTCAATAATTCAGAAAACCCACTGCGATTTTAAGGCTGTTTTTGGAGAAAGACCTGTACCAGAAGTTACAGATCAATTCAACAGCCTGTATCGTCTGATGATGATGATGATGTCCTCCTCGACGTATCAGTCGACGGCGACCCTTATTGCTTCCTGGCATGAGCTCGGATGTGACTGGAAAATCCGAGTTTCGACAAAAATATTCCGTCACATGAAGTATTTTTTTTTTATTGGTAAATAAAGTAAAATTCAAACAATAGGGATCTTAGTCACTCTTCGGCAAAGGTCGTTTTGGACGATTTCTTCTTTACAATCCAATTACAAAAATTTGGACTTCTGTCAAGAATATAATGCACACTCTTATCGAAACAGCATCTTCAGACGTCATTCAAAGATTGAATCATAAAAACATAAGATATATGACATAATTTAATGTCAACTTACGTGAGTATTAATCACATCACATCACACTAATATTATAAATGCGAAAGTTTGTGTGTGTGAGGGTGTGTGTGTGTGTGTATGTTTATTACTCTTTCACGCTGAAACGTCTGGATGGATTTGGATGAAATTTAGAATGGATATAGCTTATAGTCTAACTTAACACATGCTACTTTTTATCCCGGAAAAAAGCATGTCACTAAAACGAATAAAACGCAGGCGGAGCCGCGGACAAAAGCTAGTTATCTAAAAAAACGGCAAAAAAAGTCATGTCTGTTGTATGGGAGTGCGCAGGTCCGACTCGCACTTGGCCGGTTTTAGTATTTGTTGTTATAGCGGCAACAGAAATACATCATCTGTGAAAATTTCAACTGTCTAACTATCACGGTTTATGCATTGCCTATAAAAACGGCAAAAAAGTAATGTCTATTGTATGGGAGTGCGCAGACCGACTCGCACTTGGCCAGTTTTAGTATTTTTTGTTATAGCGGCAACATAAATACATCATCTGTGAAAATTTTAACTCTCTAACTATCACGGTTCATACATTATCTATAAAAACAGCAAAAAAATCATGTCTGTTGTATGGGAGTGCGCAGGTCTGACTCGCACTTGGCCGGTTTTAGTATTTGTTGTTATAGCGACAATAGAAATACATCATCTGTGAAAATTTTAACTCTCTAACTATCACGGTTCATACATTATCTATAAAAACAGCAAAAAAATCATGTCTGTTGTATGGGAGTGCGCAGGTCTGACTAGCACTTGGCCGGTTTTAGTATTTGTTATTATAGCGACAACAGAAATACATCATCTGTGAAAATTTTAACTCTCTAACTATCACGGTTCATACATTATCTATAAAAACAGCTAAAAAATCATGTCTGTTGTATGGGAGTGCGCAGGTCTGACTAGCACTTGGCCGGTTTTAGTATTTGTTATTATAGCAACAACAGAAATACATCATCTGTGAAAATTTTAACTCTCTAACTATCACGGTTCATACATTATCTATAAAACAGCAAAAAAATCATGTCTGTTGTATGGGAGTGCGCAGGTCTGACTCGCACTTGGCCGGTTTTAGTATTTGTTATTATAGCGACAACAGAAATACATCATCTGTGAAAATTTTAACTCTCTAACTGTCACGGTTCATACATTATCTATAAAACAGCAAAAAAATCATGTCTGTTGTATGGGAGTGCGCAGGTCTGACTCGCACTTGGCCGGTTTTAGTATTTGTTATTATAGCGACAACAGAAATACATCATCTGTGAAAATTTCAACTGTCTCACTATCACGGTTCATGAGATACAGCCTGGTGACAGACGGTGACAGACAGACAGACAGACGGACAGCGGAGCCTTAGTAATAGGGTCCCGTTGTTTGGTTTGGGTACGGAACCCCAAAAAGAGCGTTTGCTCACAATATAATTAAACCAAGCAGTATTCTGTCTCGGCAGTGTCCTTAAAATAATTACGGACTACAGCCCCTCGGTACGTAAACACGCACTAGGGCAAAGGCGTCCACTACGTCACAGAATATAAATTACATGACTCCATTAAAGACAAAAAGACACTCTCTACTCTCTGACAAATACGCATTTTTAAGGTTATATAACTTACTAGCTTTTGCCCGCGTGTTATTCGGTTCAACGACTTGATTTTTTCCGGGATAAAAAGTAGCCTATGTGTCAAGTTAGGGTATGAGCTATATCTATTCTAAATTTCATCCAAATCCGTTCAGCCGTTTCAGCGTGAAACAGTAACAAACACACACACACACACAAACTTTCGCATTTATAATATTAGTGTGATGTGATAGTGTGATGCTTAACTCATATGTTATTATTTACGTTATTTTAGCAGAAAATTGATAACATATTATAAATAATAAACCGGTCAAGCGCGATAAGGACTCGTGCCTGACGGTTCCGTAGCAATAAAAATTAAAAACTTATGAAATGTATGAAACAAAACTGAAAATCTAAGGGTCCGTATAAGGCTAGATGGAAAACTTTAAATGAGCATATCACATTGTGTAACATGGTTAAAGTAAAAATAACATAGACCGTAGATTATAGGGCTGATAGATTCAGTTTAGAAAAAACGCAAAATCTTTAAGTTGGCTTGATTGAAAAAAATTAGGAAGTTACCTCTAAATTTCATGTTTTTCGAGTGTTAAAAGGCTTTCCTTAAATCATACAGCCTTTAAAATTTGTGTAAAAAAAAATTTACAAATGACATCGTCAGCTCATCTTAGAATATTAAAAAAAAAATCTAGAAGCAGAGTTATAAAATAAAAACGCAGGTTTTTTGTAGGCGCATGTTTCTTGGTGGTCGAAACAGCTCCGACTGGGAGCGCGCTATTTTAAACTAAAAGGAAACGTCGTCGTAGAGTTCTATTCTGATTGATGCAAGATCTGACCTTAATATACAGCCCTAAGTTGGTCGACTATTAGTCGTTAAGTTGTAAAGCCTACTTAGCTGTGATAGTTTTCCTTTTAACTTCGTTATATGTATATCCTACTACAGTGAATTTTTTCACAACACAACCGTTTAGCTGGCAAGGGGGGAGACACTTGACTCTAACAAAAATGTATTTCGCAGACGAAACGTGGTTTTCACATACCCATAATATTTTTCAAAGACCTATACAACAACACTCCACAGTAGATGCGAAAAAAAAAATTCATCCACAGTATAAATAAGTGAGGGCAAAAAAAACGGGATTTTATTTTACCACTTTGTCGGCGTGATTAATATTTATACCCACGTCAAGTACTAAGTCTCTGAGCTAAGCCACGAACAGACAGACATGGTAAGGGTTCCTTATTGACTTCGGAACCCTAAAAACTCAGCTTTTATAATATTTATTGTTATAAAAAATTGTTAAAAAAGTATATGTGTGGGTTCAGTGCTACGCACATGAAGCTATAATTGTATTTTTAATTAGATAGTTCTCTCTTAGAATTGTTTTAATATTTATAGTTATGGTCGTAGTAATTTTCTCCTTTGTAGCGCGCATTAAAATAATTTAAATTTATTTATTTATTTATTTATTTGGTCTACCAACAGATGATACACTTTCAACGTACAATTACAATTAGCCTATACAATGAGTACAGTGTAACTCCAATTAAAGGTAAACACAGCATGATAACAAGAGAGGAGTGACGCGTGAAGCCGTATTATACGTGGGACGCACTATAAGTTTCCGGAATGAATATGAAAAAATACTATTAAAGGTACAAAATTAATTTATTGTTTTTCAAAATAATCTCCCTTGGCGTCTATGCACTTTTTCATTCGATCAAACCAGTTTTGAAAACTTTTGTGCCACTCCCCTGTGGTGACCTCTGAAACGTGTTTTTCATACTCCTCGACAGCCTCTTCTGGTGATGAAAATCGTTGACCACGTAATTGGTTCTTAATTTTTGGGAACAGAAAAAAGTCACAAGGTGCCAGGTCGGGACTGTATGCAGGATGACTCATGAGTTCTACATTTTTCGTCTTCAAAAAGTCGTTTGTCTGTCTGGCCTTGTGAGAACTAGCATTGTCGTGGTGCAGGATGATACGGCGTTTACGGTTATTTTTACGGAGTTCGTCAATAACTTCCGGCAAACAAATGGTCGTGTACCAGTCACTATTCACGGTACGACGATTCTCTAAAGCAACAGTAGCCACGTGTCCAGTTTTATTAAAAAAAGAAGCAATCATCCGCTTAGATGCACTTTTCACGCGCGCCACTTTGGTTGGTTTCGGCTCATCTTGAAAGACCCATACGCTCGATTGCTGCTTTGTTTTGGGATCGTAGCAATAAATCCATGTTTCGTCACCTGTTACTATGTCCCACACCAAATTTGACGCACCTTCGTTGAATCTGGTAAGCATGGCACTGCACCAAGTGACGCGGTCCGTTTTTTGAGCCTCGGTCAAGTTGTGTGGGATCCACCGCGAGCACAGCTTTCTCACACCCAAATGTTTGTGCAGGATTGATTGTATTTGACTCATGCCTATTTCTAAGGGTGCGCGAATTTCATGGTAGGTCACATGCCTGTCTGTTTCAATCATACGGCGCACAGCATCGATGTGTTTGTTGGTCACAGCGGTGGACGGCCGACCATCGCGAGATTCGTCACTGAGATTGATACGACCACGCTTGAATTCTGCAAACCAGCTATAAACAGTCGTCTTGCATGGTGTTTCATTGCCAAAAGCTGTTTCAAGCCGAGCGATGCTCTGTTGAGCTGTCAAATTACACTTAAAATCGTAGAAAATCATACTACGAAAATTTTCCCGAGTTAAATCCATGTTGATGCAGACACACAATTTTTTAAATGGCGCCACAAGGTAAAAACAAAAGACAGTCAGATGAAACAAACTGCATTCTACAGCCAAAGAGTTCTATTTTCAAATGTTGCAATAAATTTTTAAATATTGTTTATGTAAGTGGCCAGTTCCGGAAACTTTTAGTGTTACCTATGTATTAGTATATCTGGATTCGACTGGTATTTTTGTAACACTGAAATTATTTATATGTCAATAGAAACTGTAATTGTACCTTATTTATAAGCTTTATAATTTGTCTGTTTGTTTCTTCAATAAAGCAAAATAAAAATTAATAAAAAGAAATTTTTCTAGAGCGCGTAATATTTCGGTTTTCGTAACAGCCACGGTTCAATAATGCAACGACGGTTTCGTCCACTGCTGGACATAGGCCTTTCCAGGATTTCGCCACTCTTGGCGGTCCTCCTGGAAGAAATGCCCATACTCACACACGCTGGGCAGGCGGGTTGGTGAGCGCGGTGCCGAAACCCTTGCACCAGTGACGCCGCTGCCCGTCACCCGTCTGTTTTATATAAGGCCCGGCAATTGGGGATGGATATACCGCCATCCATCGGTCCCAGGCAATGGTGGGCCGCCTGGTTTTGCCTGAGAGCTGTTCTCTTACTCTCCGCGAATAACTTCGGGAGGATTTGCGAGTAAGATGGTGGTACCTCCACAGTCGAGCCCGGCATCAGCTCTACCACCTCTAAACTATGGAACGTCGTAGTCCAGTTCTATTTGACGCAAAATGAGCACACATCACACAATGTGAAAATTTAAATGAAGGTAGAGATCATGGAGGTACATAAAAAGGCGGAAGGAACTTCACTAACCCAAAACTGAAGCACCCATAGTAAGGCTACTCGCACGAGCCCGGCACGCACACATTCACGTCATAGTAAGCCTATTTTTCACAGTCCACTGACACACTTTTAAACCGGCGCCATTGCTTCAGTTGTTTATAAGCGGAGACTCCGTCCACCTTTGTAGGGTTCCGTACCCGAAGGGTGCCAAACGGGACCCTATTACTAAGCCTCCGCTGTTTGTCAAACACAGGGGTCTACAGCTTCAGCCTTAGGTATGCAGGTAGAAATTTGAAATTTTCACAAAATACGTATTACTGTAGCCTCTACCACGGCAAATAATAAAACGGGAAGAAAATTTAAACCCAAGGGGCGTATATAAGGTCCTACAATTCAAATTAAAAAAAAATACAAATGAAAAAAAAAATTTTGCGCATACTTTTTTGTTACCTTTCCATAGAAATTTAGTCAGCTGATTGAACCACTTTGTACTGCGAAGTGAATAAATTGTTTGAGCAAAACAGTTTTTATTCTTTTCGGATTGATCTACCCTAGAATTATTTTCACTTTACTTTCACCGTAATTTTAATTTTTATCGTTACTTGTTTCAGCTCTATATTAAAGACGGTAATACATAAAAGTTTATTTTGTATATACAAGTACAAGGAAAGGATTCTGTGCTCTGAGAGTGCTAAATTGTTTGTCAGGTGGCACATTTTAGCCCCTTGTTTTTTGTGTAATGTTATGTACAGCATCTATATTGTTGATATGTTTTTTAAGGTTCCGTTGTGGGGGTACGGAACCCTTGCAAGTCCGACTCGCTCTTGGCCAAGTTGCTTCATACGTTTAGTAGAGATAAATAAAAGGCTGAATGCTCAACAAGTAGTTTATTCGTCGGCCGAGTGCCTCGTGAGGTATCTAACTTCGGAGTCGTGCGTTGCGCGTCCCCGGATGCGCGCGACGACGGCGCGGCCGCGTGCAGTGCGCGCCGCCAGCGCGACCAGCACCGCGCACGCGCACAGCACGACCAGCGACAGCGTCACGACGGTTCTACTGCCGCCAGAACCCTCTGTAACAGAAATACAATACCATAATAGTGTCAATGGACATCGGGTCCGTGCTCAAAAGTGTCCGAACCAAAAGAGAGTCAAAACCATTGAAAAATAAAAAAGGGTGTAAGTCACACGTCAATCAAAACTAAGCCGTGCAACAATGGCATACGATTCAAATTAAAATGTTTTGATTCTTAATACTTTAACACTTCCATAAGGACACTTTTTTGGTAAATTTTATACTAGACCCGAGGTCCATGGTTTTTTGTAATCCAATGGTTGTAACTCGACATATCTTATTCGACAGAACTAAACTTAATTTAAACATTCTGTCTTTTTCTTTCTTTATCGAAAAGACAAGGAAGGATGACACGCTTAAAATAAGGTTAGTCACGTTACACTGTATCCTCGAAGGAGTTCCAGAGAATTGTGAGCAGTTTGCTTTTACAGCGTTTATATATTCGTACAGCCACGTTTCAGAGACGATTATAATGTCTCAACGTGATGGGTGGTGAGTCCTATCCCCGCCGTACAGTTTAAACTGTCTTCCGAAGCACAAATGTGCTCCTACGGAATTTGAACCCGCGGCCAGTTTATCTGTGTGTACCACTTCATATACTTTTTAGGGTACCCAAAGGGTGCCTAACGGGACCATTACTAAGCCTCCACTGTCTGTCTGTCTGTCCGTCTGTCGCAGGGGTCTATAGCATCAACAGAATACGTGTAACTATGGCCTCTGTCACGACAAATGAAGAAATATTCAAAAAATTAAATACTAGAAAGAAACCTCGAAACGGTTATTCACCATCATATTAGAGATCGGTACTCTTATTGGCGTGTTTTTGACTAGCAATATTCGTGCACGGATCGCAAGATTGAGAAAGTAGCAAACAATACAAACTTTCAGCTTTATTTCCATCATTTTTGGTCTTCTCAGAATTCAACTTATCATTCTTAGCCTTTTCTATCAATTCGTGATACCGGTTGTGGTTCTCATATGTCCTTGAAACACCATGATTCAAAGTTGTAGTTTTCACGGCACTCATTGTTGCTGCTATTTTTGTAGTTTTCACTGTAGTGTCTGGTTTCCCTGTTGTAGTTTTAACAACTGTTTTCGTCGTATCCTTGTTTAGAAGACCAGTGGCGTTATAAACGGCGGTGGTTGTTTTGTAAATAAGTTTCGGATTGAATTTTGGTTTTCTTGTTGTCAGTTTGTAGGTGGGTGGCAATATTTTCTTTGTGGGTTTCAGTGTAGTTGTAGTTTCTGGTGTTTTTGTAGTTGTGGATGTAGTTGTGGTTGTAGTTACGGTTGTTTTTTCAGTTGTTGAGGTTGTGGTTGACTGTGTTTGGGTGGTGGTTTGAGGAGTGGTGCCAACTAGTTTTTGTGTTTGTGGCTTGATATCGATCGGTTCAAGAGATAGGGAATAGTTTGATGTTAACTCGTCCATAGATCTCTCTGTAGTTGTTGCATCTGAAACAGATAAATATTGCGTTAGTGTTTTTGTTACTTTGTTGTTTCAGCAAAATAAAAATATATTAGTTCTAGTTAAAATATGCACATAAATAAATTAGCAAGATATATTTCGAGTTCTTCTGGACTCGGCATCAGTTGCAATGACAAAGACAAATAAATATAAATATGACAGGATAAAAAAAAAAAAAAAAAGTAAGAAAATAGTAGTTTTGTGTGCCTGCTACACAGCACAAGAAGTTTAGATTTGGCTCGAGAGGTTAGCTGTGGTTTGATTTAATGTTGTTTATTGAGGCCTGGTCCAAAGTGGGCACCAAGCGACCAGATGAATGAAGTCTCCCATGTGCGAAGCTGGATGTCTGTGAGAGCTGGATGGAATGACTTAATGACGCGAACTGTGAAACATTGGTTGAAAGGTGAATTGTGAATACGTGTGTGGGTCGGTACTGGTAGAGTGTTGTTGTTTATGGAGTCACATGTATGGCGATGCTGATTGATGCGGATGTGAAGTGCGTTTTTTGTCTCACCTACATAAAAAGCTGGGCAATGTCGGCATTCTAAGAGGTAAATACAGTTGCTTGTCTTACATGTTGTATTCGGTTGTGCATGGAGGGGTTTTTGTGTGTGGTGAGTATTTATGAGTGTATTTGGGTTGATGATGGCGCAGGTTTTGCATCGTGGCCGCTGACATGGTGTTGTGCCCGGGCTTGTGGTGTTGGTGGTTGGTGCTGTAGGTTTTGTTTTAGTTAAGATGGATTTTATGTTAGCATTTTGTCTATAGCAGATTGGTGGGTTCCGTGGTAGTAAGTCTTTTGTTTCATCGTTTTGGTTGAGGATAGGGAGACTGTCCCGGATTAGGTTTTTTAGCTTATGGCTGCCATCGAAATATGAAGTAATTAGTTTTAGTTGGTTTGTGTAGTTTCTGTGTTGAGTGTTGTTGTTATGGTATCTAGGTCTGTGATAAATGTGTTTTCGGAGGAAGTTGTCTGGGTAATTTCGTTTTAGTAATCCTGTGTGAATTTTGTTCTGGAAAGAGTGTAGTTTTTCTTCATTGTTGCATATACGGTGGCCACGGAGTGAAAGTGCATACGGGATGGATTGTTTGATATGAGCGGGATGGCAGCTGTTGTAGTGTAGATATTGTAGTTTGTTCGTGGGTTTAAAATGGACAGAAGTGATGATTTTGTTTTCGTTGCTGAGAGTGAGGTCGACGTCCAGAAATGTTATTTTGTCTGATGATATGGTATGAGTGAATTTTAATGAGCTATAGTTATTGAGTCTGGTGATGAAGTCTGTTAGTAAGTCGTGTCCGTGTGGCCATATGATGAATATGTCATCAATGAATCTTTTCCAGATCAGAGGCTTGAGGCGTTCAGATTCTAGGAAACTGCTTTCAATGGATGCCAAAAATAGGTTTGCGTAACTGGGGGCCATTCGGGTCCCCATTGCGGTTCCTTTTATTTGATGATAGTTTTTGTTTTGAAAAGTGAAATAGTTGTTTTTGAGAATGATTTCTGCCAGTTCAACGATGAAGTCAGTTGATTGTTGATGGGGTATGGGGCGGTTATTTAGATGAGTTCGTAAAGTGGCAAGACCAGCGTCATGTGGGATATTGCAAAGAAATGAAGAAATAATCATTCTACCTGCAGATAAAGGCTCGTCTACAGTTATTCAAAATATGAGTGACTATGTTACAGAAGGCATGCGACAACTGTCCAATATGGAATTTTACTCACCGATACCAAGCGACCAATGCAACCAGGTCGTTGAGACCATCAATGATCTACTCCAGACCAAAGGCACGAATGAGGGATTATCGGAAACTGACAAAATTCTCATGCTGCCTTACCATCCAAAAACACCCCATTTTTACATGCTCCCAAAAATACATAAAACAAATAATCCAGGTAGACCAATTGTAGCCTCATACGATGCACCAACAGAACGAATATCAGCTTTTGTAGATGATATCCTTCAACCTTTAGTAAAAAACCTTCCATCTCACATAAAAGATTCCAACCATTTCCTAGGCATTATTCAGTCCCTTCAACTGCCTCATCACGAACCACTCCTTCTTGTCACCATAGATGCCATCTCATTATACACCAATATCCCACATGACGCTGGTCTTGCCACTTTACGAACTCATCTAAATAACCGCCCCATACCCCATCAACAATCAACTGACTTCATCGTTGAACTGGCAGAAATCATTCTCAAAAACAACTATTTCACTTTTCAAAACAAAAACTATCATCAAATAAAAGGAACCGCAATGGGGACCCGAATGGCCCCCAGTTACGCAAACCTATTTTTGGCATCCATTGAAAGCAGTTTCCTAGAATCTGAACGCCTCAAGCCTCTGATCTGGAAAAGATTCATTGATGACATATTCATCATATGGCCACACGGACACGACTTACTAACAGACTTCATCACCAGACTCAATAACTATAGCTCATTAAAATTCACTCATACCATATCATCAGACAAAATAACATTTCTGGACGTCGACCTCACTCTCAGCAACGAAAACAAAATCATCACTTCTGTCCATTTTAAACCCACGAACAAACTACAATATCTACACTACAACAGCTGCCATCCCGCTCATATCAAACAATCCATCCCGTATGCACTTTCACTCCGTGGCCACCGTATATGCAACAATGAAGAAAAACTACACTCTTTCCAGAACAAAATTCACACAGGATTACTAAAACGAAATTACCCAGACAACTTCCTCCGAAAACACATTTATCACAGACCTAGATACCATAACAACAACACTCAACACAGAAACTACACAAACCAACTAAAACTAATTACTTCATATTTCGATGGCAGCCATAAGCTAAAAAACCTAATCCGGGACAGTCTCCCTATCCTCAACCAAAACGATGAAACAAAAGACTTACTACCACGGAACCCACCAATCTGCTATAGACAAAATGCTAACATAAAATCCATCTTAACTAAAACAAAACCTACAGCACCAACCACCAACACCACAAGCCCGGGCACAACACCATGTCAGCGGCCACGATGCAAAACCTGCGCCATCATCAACCCAAATACACTCATAAATACTCACCACACACAAAAACCCCTCCATGCACAACCGAATACAACATGTAAGACAAGCAACTGTATTTACCTCTTAGAATGCCGACATTGCCCAGCTTTTATGTAGGTGAGACAAAAAACGCACTCCACATCCGCATCAATCAGCATCGCCATACATGTGACTCCATAAACAACAACACTCTACCAGTACCGACCCACACACGTATTCACAATTCACCTTTCAACCAATGTTTCACAGTTCGCGTCATTAAGTCATTCCATCCAGCTCTCACAGACATCCAGCTTCGCACATGGGAGACTTCATTCATCTGGTCGCTTGGTGCCCACTTTGGACCAGGCCTCAATAAACAACATTAAATCAAACCACAGCTAACCTCTCGAGCCAAATCTAAACTTCTTGTGCTGTGTAGCAGGCACACAAAACTACTATTTTCTTACTTTTTTTTTTTTTTTTTTTATCCTGTCATATTTATATTTATTTGTCTTTGTCATTGCAACTGATGCCGAGTCCAGAAGAACTCGAAATATATCTTGCTAATTTATTTATGTGCATATTTTAACTAGAATTAATATATATATAAATATTTATAAAGAAAAGCCGAAGGGTAACATATACATCTTATTATTTTATTCGCAAATGCGATATCTAAAAAAACGATTACATCAAGTGACGGAAGTATTTTTGAAGTCCACAATAAATAGCATTGAACATTGAAGATCTTCATAAACACTAGAGATACTCATAAACACGGAGAAAACGCACTAATTTGGTCAATTTAAGGAGCCAGAAGCACTGATCAATGATTTAGCTTGAACGGATGTTTCTGCTAATTTACCATCTTCTTTGGAATCATTCTTCACCACACTGACTTTCTTGGTAGGCACCATACAGCTCTGTACGGATTGTTTCTTCTACTGTGTCATCTTTTTTGAAATCTTTCTTCACTAAACACTGGAATTGTGAAAGGCAACGAAGAAGGAAGACTTCAGGAACAGAACCTTGTTCACTTTCATATTTACGTTTAAATTTTACAACATTTATCTAGATTATTATTTATCGAGACCTTGCCACCCAAACATTATGCGCTCTTTTCTTTTTTTACAATACATTTATCAACAACTTTCTCAAAAATAAAATACCTTTGCACAATAATCTGCAAAACTTGTCAATGTCAAAAGTTTGCTCTTTCATTACAGAAAAAATATTCTTGTGTGCCTATCCTCTTCACAACAATAGACAATGATAGAGATCCTTAACAAAATCAAGAGCTCGACAAAGAAGTTAGCAAAATATCTAAATCATGTCAGGTATCTCCAAAAATGTCTAGAAATTGGCGCATCACCGAAAGGCCTGGTCCAAAAAATACCACTTCATACAATGCCAACATTGATCAGAAAGAATATGGAAATCTTTAATTATGTAAATGCTGTTTACACTACACAAATGCTATACAACCAATATGTCTGTCTATGCACCCACGAAAAAAACAGCCTCGACAATTTACTAAAAGTAAGCCTTATTGCTTTTCCACACCTATTTTTACAAATCCAAGAGATAATTCTAGTTGCTAACATGCAACTAAAGCGAGAAGATGACAGACTATCACAAAAACTTCAAAATCTTAGATTTTATTACAGAAACAAGAACATTAATTTACCTATAACTACCCATCAAATCAAAAGTTTTACCGAGCTTAACCTGGCTCCAACAAACTTAATACACCCTTTCTGCATCCCCCCTCCCCCACCACTAATCCGTAACACAGAAAACGTACATAATGATACTGAAGAAAACATTGTAGTTAACCTGTCATCATTGGAACTCACCTCAGCAGATAAAAAACTGTTGAGCAAAGGCCTTTCATTCTGTCCCACCAAAAAATTAGACCACATTAAACTACTAAATGATTTTGTTAATTTTGGAAGAAACCTTAAGTGGAAACACTACTGGAAATCACATACACCAACTACCAACCAAAATATACATGATTCACTCAAAAAATTTAAGCCACCAAGTAATAATGAGCCCCCACCATTACCCTCCTGGCATCCAATCGAAATTTTTATGAAAACAATACTCACTAAATTATCGGACCAAAATTATATAAACAATCTTCAGTCAAAAAGTAAAAATCTCTCTCAAGAAGAACAAAAATCACTTAAAAAATTACAAAGAAATGAAGAAATAATCATTCTACCTGCAGATAAAGGCTCGTCTACAGTAATTCAAAATATGAGTGACTATGTTACAGAAGGCATGCGACAACTGTCCAATATGGAATTTTACTCACCGATACCAAGCGACCAATGCAACCAGGTCGTTGAGACCATCAATGATCTACTCCAGACCAAAGGCACGAATGAGGGATTATCGGAAACTGACAAAATTCTCATGCTGCCTTACCATCCAAAAACACCCCATTTTTACATGCTCCCAAAAATACATAAAACAAATAATCCAGGTAGACCAATTGTAGCCTCATACGATGCACCAACAGAACGAATATCAGCTTTTGTAGATGATATCCTTCAACCTTTAGTAAAAAACCTTCCATCTCACATAAAAGATTCCAACCATTTCCTAGGCATTATTCAGTCCCTTCAACTGCCTCATCACGAACCACTCCTTCTTGTCACCATAGATGCCATCTCATTATACACCAATATCCCACATGACGCTGGTCTTGCCACTTTACGAACTCATCTAAATAACCGCCCCATACCCCATCAACAATCAACTGACTTCATCGTTGAACTGGCAGAAATCATTCTCAAAAACAACTATTTCACTTTTCAAAACAAAAACTATCATCAAATAAAAGGAACCGCAATGGGGACCCGAATGGCCCCCAGTTACGCAGACCTATTTTTGGCATCCATTGAAAGCAGTTTCCTAGAATCTGAACGCCTCAAGCCTCTGATCTGGAAAAGATTCATTGATGACATATTCATCATATGGCCACACGGACACGACTTACTAACAGACTTCATCACCAGACTCAATAACTATAGCTCATTAAAATTCACTCATCATCATCATCATCATCATTTATTAACAAAACAATGTTTACAATAAGACTTATATACTAACAGTGTGACAAAAACCAGTTTAGGTTTGACCGCACACCGCATTCACACAACATCACTCATTACGTAGGTACTTATAGATAAGGTGCTTACATTCTATACAATTCACAGCTAGCTTTTGTTTGTGTAGACACACTAGGTGATTATTTTTAATGCTTATTTACGAATTATACTATATTTACGAAATATTTATTGTGAGAAGAAGTGTTTTAATTTGATTTTTATGTTGGTTTTTGTGATTTGATTTTGTATGTTCAGGGGAAGTTGGTTTATTAATGTAGGTACTTGATATTGAAGTAGTTGTTTTCCATATAAGTTATGGAATGGAGGAACTTGCAGTTTCTTAATTAATGCACTTCGTGTATGTTTTTGATTCTGATTCCGGATTATGTTTTGATAGTTTAGGTTAAAGAAATTGTCAATTAAAAGGCTATATTTTACTTGGTTATGTACGGGTATGATTTTAAAATGATGGAATAGTTTGTGATAGTTGTCCTGATGTTTGTTTTTAAGTTTCGGTGGAATGATGGATTTAAGGATCCTTAGTTGTAAAGAGTATATTGGATCAAGATGTGACTTACAGGTTCGGCCGTAAGAACTAAGCCCATAATAAATTATGGTTTCACCCAGGGCTTTATATAATTGCAGAAGTATAGAGTATGGAATTTTTTGTTTTACAAGTCGAAATTTAGCCAAGATTGCTCTTAATTTATCACATACATGGTTAATATGTTCAGTCCATTTGAGTCTATCGTCGAATATCAGCCCAAGATATTTTTGTTTACTGACGACTTCAACGGGTGAGCAACAACAGTTTTGACTGTCCTTCGTGTGAAGACATTTGTGGTTGTGTGCAATAAGTTTGAGGTTGACAGTTTGTCTATTCTGGCTTGAACTGATATACATTAATTTTGTCTTTTGTGCATTGAGGACAAGACCTACATCATGTGACCATTTGGCCAATAATGCGAAGTCAGTTTGTAGTTGTTCAAGGGCCGTGTTTATATCTTTGTTAGCTGCAATAAGGCATGTGTCATCGGCAAACTGATAGATCTCACAGTTTTTAACAAGATTTACCATATCATTCACGTAAGTTATATAGTGCAGAGGACCTAAGACCGATCCTTGCGCTGTGCCTTGAGATACCGTTATCTTTTTACTTAGCGAATCACAGATTTTTACCATATAAGACCTTTCGTCAAGATAGTCTTTGCACCATTTGCCAAGCGGTCCCCGAATACCACAGTCGTCTAGTTTTTCAATCAGGATATCGTGTTTTAAGGTATCAAATGCCTTACTGTAATCTATAAACAGTACTAAGATATGTTCTTTATTATTAAGATGTTTGTAAATATTATCCGTAAAACTTGAAAGAAGTTGTGTTGTGCTTTTACCGGTCTGGAATCCGTATTGTTTCTCTGTAATTATG
The DNA here is from genome assembly GCA_910592155.1 of Ypsolopha scabrella. Classification (NCBI taxonomy): domain Eukaryota; kingdom Metazoa; phylum Arthropoda; class Insecta; order Lepidoptera; family Ypsolophidae; genus Ypsolopha; species Ypsolopha scabrella. The sequence goes on from OU342987.1 coordinate 15,908,056, forward strand.
TTATGTTTTTTATAGAATGAATGAATCTGTTTTGATATTGCTTTCTCTGCGATTTTATTTATAGTGTTTAAAATACCATATCATCAGACAAAATAACATTTCTGGACGTCGACCTCACTCTCAGCAACGAAAACAAAATCATCACTTCTGTCCATTTTAAACCCACGAACAAACTACAATATCTACACTACAACAGCTGCCATCCCGCTCATATCAAACAATCCATCCCGTATGCACTTTCACTCCGTGGCCACCGTATATGCAACAATGAAGAAAAACTACACTCTTTCCAGAACAAAATTCACACAGGATTACTAAAACGAAATCACCCAGACAACTTCCTCCGAAAACACATTTATCACAGACCTAGATACCATAACAACAACACTCAACACAGAAACTACACAAACCAACTAAAACTAATTACTTCATATTTCGATGGCAGCCATAAGCTAAAAAACCTAATCCGGGACAGTCTCCCTATCCTCAACCAAAACGATGAAACAAAAGACTTACTACCACGGAACCCACCAATCTGCTATAGACAAAATGCTAACATAAAATCCATCTTAACTAAAACAAAACCTACAGCACCAACCACCAACACCACAAGCCCGGGCACAACACCATGTCAGCGGCCACGATGCAAAACCTGCGCCATCATCAACCCAAATACACTCATAAATACTCACCACACACAAAAACCCCTCCATGCACAACCGAATACAACATGTAAGACAAGCAACTGTATTTACCTCTTAGAATGCCGACATTGCCCAGCTTTTTATGTAGGTGAGACAAAAAACGCACTCCACATCCGCATCAATCAGCATCGCCATACATGTGACTCCATAAACAACAACACTCTACCAGTACCGACCCACACACGTATTCACAATTCACCTTTCAACCAATGTTTCACAGTTCGCGTCATTAAGTCATTCCATCCAGCTCTCACAGACATCCAGCTTCGCACATGGGAGACTTCATTCATCTGGTCGCTTGGTGCCCACTTTGGACCAGGCCTCAATAAACAACATTAAATCAAACCACAGCTAACCTCTCGAGCCAAATCTAAACTTCTTGTGCTGTGTAGCAGGCACACAAAACTACTATTTTCTTACTTTTTTTTTTTTTTTTTTTTTTATCCTGTCATATTTATATTTATTTGTCTTTGTCATTGCAACTGATGCCGAGTCCAGAAGAACTCGAAATATATCTTGCTAATTTATTTATGTGCATATTTTAACTAGAATTAATATATATATAAATATTTATAAAGAAAAGCCGAAGGGTAACATATACATCTTATTACAAAATAAAAATACAAATAGACGGGACGGCCGCTACAAACAAGTTCACAATGTAATTGAAACAATTTACTTTGTAGGGACGGCCGACCGTAGCTTCAAAATCACCTGGTCAGCCGCGGCGCACTTGCGTATAACAAGAAAAAGTAGTCAGGACAATAGTTGTAGCTCTCTACGCACGTGTCCGTACACCCGCACGCCGGTTTGACGTAACCCGTACACTCACCGTTAGTGTAGACACACAGCTCGAAGTAGTCGGGACAACAGTCGTAGCTCTGTACGCACAGGTCCGTACACCCACACGCCGGTTTGACGTAACCCGTACACTCACCGTTAGTGAAGACACATAGCTCGAAGTAGTCGGGACAACAGTCGTAGCTCTGTACGCACGTGTCCGTACACCCGCACGCCGGTTTGACGTTACCCGTACACTCACCGTTAGTGAAGACACACAGCTTGAAGTAGTCGGGACAACAGTCGTAGCTCTGTACGCACGTGTCCGTACACCCGCACGCCGGTTTGACGTAACCCATACACTCACCGTTAGTGAAGACACACAGCCCGAAGTAGTCGGGACAACAGTCGTAGCTCTGTACGCACGTGTCCGTACACCCGCACGCCGGTTCGACGTAACCCGTACACTCACCGTTAGTGAAGACACACAGCTCGAAGTAGTCGGGACAACAGTCGTAGCTCTGTTACGCTCTCTGTACGCACAGGTCCATACACCCGCACGCCGGTTTGACGTAACCCGTACACTCACCGTTAGTGAAGACACACAGCTCGAAGTAGTCGGGACAACAGTCGTAGCTCTGTACGCACAGGTACCTACACCCGCACGCCGATTTGAAGTAACCCGTACACTCACCGTTAGTGAAGACACACAGCTCGAAGTAGTCAGGACAACAGTCGTAGCTCTGTACGCACGTGTCCGTACACCCGCACGCCGGTTTGACGTAACCCGTACACTCACCGTTAGTGAAGACACACAGCTCGAAGTAGTCGGGACAACAGTCGTAGCTCTGTACGCACAGGTCCCTACACCCGCACGCCGGTTTGACGTAACCCGTACACTCACCGTTAGTGAAGACACACAGCTCGAAGTAGTCGGGACAACAGTCGTAGCTCTGTACGCACAGGTACCTACACCCGCACGCCGATTTGAAGTAACCCGTACACTCACCGTTAGTGAAGACACACAGCTCGAAGTAGTCAGGACAACAGTCGTAGCTCTGTACGCACGTGTCCGTACACCCGCACGCCGGTTTGACGTAACCCGTACACTCACCGTTAGTGAAGACACACAGCTCGAAGTAGTCGGGGCAACAGTCGTAGCTCTGTACGCACAGGTCCCTACACCCGCACGCCGGTTTGACGTAACCCGTACACTCACCGTTAGTGAAGACACACAGCTCGAAGTAGTCGGGACAACAGTCGTAGCTCTGTACACACGTGTCCGTACACCCGCACGCTGGTTTGACGTAACCCGTACACTCACCGTTAGTGAAGACACACAGCTCGAAGTAGTCGGGACAACAGTCGTAGCTCTGTACACACGTGTCCGTACACCCGCACGCCGTTTTGAACGCGAAGTGTTCGTAGTTTATGTGGTCGCATCGGTCCATGCAGCTCTCTGTCGCTGGAATTGTATTGTTCATGTTGAAAAACGGTTAAGAGCGAGTATTTAGTACTCGTGCCCTGAGGGTTTCGAAACAATCAAATAAGTTAGTAGAGTTGATAAATTTGAATAGTATTAATAAAGATACATAGTTGCTATATTTTAGCCTTCTATATCCTTTAAATATTGATAATAAAATAGATATTAATATTAATAAAATAAAAACAGATTTTTCGATTCGTCTGATGACGGCGGCGCCTTGCCGGTAAGTGGAAAAGGCGTGCATATAAATTCATACATTTTTGCCTCCACCTTAGCCGTACCGTTGCCGGCATCATAGAAGAGGGCGAAATATATTGAAAAATCTGTTTTTATTTTATGAATATTTTATTATCAATATTTAATTTGAATAAGAAATACAAACTTATCATTGCGTGTAAAATGTTAGGTGACTTTCGTTTATATATACCGGGTGTAAAAGCAAAGGCAAGAATCCTTTAAGGGTGTGTTAGTATGATCGGTAAAGATATTATTTTAAATACTGGGATCTCTAAATAAAGTACCAGTACCTCATAATAAGACGATTTTCTTTACTCAAAATACACTAATCGCGTAGACACCCTCACTGGTCGCTGGCCACTCGGATGAGGGGTGCGGGTTACGGGGTGCAATTAGGTGTGTGGGGAGGCTGGTGAGCTGCGTAGCCATAGCTTAGAAAAATGATGGAATTTTTGGTGAAAATTTAAGGTATATTTTTTTTCTCGTAATGACATTAGAATCGTGTATACTTTCATACGCTAAAGGGATTCTTGACTTTGCATTTACACCCTGTATAGCCAAATTCATACTGGAGACTCGGTGGTAAATGGTCAGGAGCAAGGTTCTATTGCCCTTTCCGTGTATGTCTTATACTTGAGTCGAGGTAAATCTTGAACAATTAAGAAGTCAACTAGTGAAAATTCAGAAGACTCACTGTATGTCAATTTATTACTTTTGCCGACGTTTCGGCCACGTCAAAGCATCCATTATCACGGGTAGTCGAGCAACTTACAGAAAGCAGTGGGCGTGGTAGCGAACTGGGCAGCTGCGGTACAGTTGTCTCCCTGTAAAATGGCCACGTCGTCTATCGCGATGTCTGACGTGAAACTGTGACCTCTAATACCTTCTATTACGATCTATAACAAAAGTTTTATATTATTGACGTGACACATCTGTGGAAATGGGTACTCCATCCACCCATCAGCCTGTTTCGTCCACTGCTTTTCCAAGAATTTTCCAGTCTTTTCGTCTATGTTAGCTATGCTGTAAAGTAAAAAACCCGCTATACGATGAATGAAGATAGAGTAACGAAAGAAATGTACCTATGCTGCACAAGTGGAAGGTAAAGCTCGACCGGGCCGCCCTAGAAGGACGTATGCCGACCAAATAGGCGACATACTGAAGAAGGGCAAAGTAAATAGTACCCGGAATAGAAGAGCCTGTATGACTCCTCATTTCATCTTACATGTCAACCTAACACAATCCTCCTCGCTTCGCTCGTTTTGGTGGAAGATTTTTGCCGACGCGTACATACTCAGTCTAGCGCGCAAAATCTAACTAAAGTACGTGTTTTTATACTTGACCCACCAAAACCAGGATCAAGATACAAAGGCTCTTCAAAATCACCCCTATTGCTAGACTGTTAAGAGTTTAATTAAGTGTGTCAGATACCTAAGCCAAACCAGTGCTAAAGACATACGATACCTATACATCGTTGTTGAGACAATAGGTCCTAGCGACTGGTAATTTTGGGTCAAGTATAAAAACACGTACTTTACGGAGTTTTTGCACCAATCACAGATCACTATCGAAACGCAATAGCTATATTTTGCTTATATGCTGCCGGGCCTTATATAAAACAGACTGCAGGCAGCGGCGTCACTGGTGCGAGGGTGTCAGCACCGCGCTCACCAACCCGCTTGCGCAGTGTGTTACTCACATAGTACGGGCATTTCTTCCGGAAGGACCGCCAAGAGTGGCGAAATATTGGAAAGGCGCCTAGCAGTAGACGAAACAGGCTGATAGATGGATGGAGGGATATGTAAGTAATATAACCTGAAAGTCTTCGCGCCAGTCAGTGAGAGTGGTGACGCTCTGGTACCAGAAGTCCCCCTGGTTGAACCACTTCTCGAACAGAATGTACTTCTCTTTGTCCGCCGTCGATAGACTCAGCAGGCTGGGCAGCGCTAGACTTTCTGGCTTTTGGTACACTCTAAGACCTCCGATTGATCTGAAAGTAATATGAAAAGCAATCAAATGTACTGAAATAATAAAGTAGTAAAAAGGTCGTGACTGTACATTGAATATACTCGCGAAATTGTAAATGAAATCGGTTATTTGTATTATACTGAGGCCCGCGATAGACCTTATGGCACCCTTTTGAATCATGTACCGTTATTTTACCGTTTTCCCGTTTCGGTACCGATAGAAATAGAAATAGAATTAAGACAATTCCGTGCGTGATGAGTAATCGAGGGGGTGAGACGGGATTACGCCGCGGCCGCCGCTCGCCCGCATTTGTCAATCGGTTATAAGCGGTTAATTTTCTATAGCCGTTACTTTTTAGGGTTCCGTAGTACCTAAAAGGTAAAAGGAACCTTTATGGTGAGACTCCGTTGTCCGTCCGTCCGTCCGTCCGTCCGTCCGTCCGTATGTCACAGCCTCATAACTTTAGCATCGTTAAAGATAAATACTTGAAACTTTCTACAAAAATATGATTCACTTGCCTACAAGCCTAAACTTTTACTATACTTACTGTCACTGATTTCGAGAAATATTTGAACAACCACAAAAAAATGCATGTCCCCCCCCTTATTTCCGAAACTGGAGGATCGAAAACAATTTCAAAAATCATGGTAATTTGGGATTACCTAAAGATTACAGGAAAAATAGCGGCTGAGAAATTCACGATAATAAAATGACAAAATCAAATTTTTAATCTACGAGTTTTATTTAAAAATGTGGTACAGTTAATTCTTTTTTTAGTCATCATAAACAGTTATGGGCAAGATTTTAAATATCTTCTTTATCCCAAAACTGTCGAATTACGGAACCCTAGGTATGCGAGTCTGACTCGCACTTGACCGGTTTTTTGCAAGGCGGCGACACAAAGTAAACCCAAGTTCCCAACCGGTTATAAGCGGTTAAATTTCTGTGTACATTGTTTTTCGGTATGACGTCATTTCGGTGAATGAAGGTATCGTAATTTATGGGTTATTCAATCCTTGACAGAAACCCCGCGGTCCATATTAATTGTAAGCTATCTTACAGTTCATTCAAATTCATGCCGTCTTTATCGCACTTACTAAGAAATTAGTGTGCTATCTCTGACTCACTCAGTTTGAGTGATGTAATTCAATTTCGGACCGTATGGAAAGAGAGGCATCTCGTAGGTGTTGTTTTTTTTTTCTTCAATAATAAAGATATGGGCCATCCAAGTTGTCAGTTTCAGACCATTTTTGTTACGGGGTCTATCTCAAAAACTAAACTAGTTAGAAATTAGGAATTTTCTATGTATTATGTACCATATACTGTATTTAAATAACAAATACTGAAAACGCCATTTTTAATACAGGTATTTGAAAAAAAAAACTTTGTTCTGCAGTTTTGTTTCATACCTTTTCTAGGTACTATCAGTATCAGTTTGCAATTTTAATCAAATCATTTAAGTCTATAAACTTTTTTTACTGGTACGGAACCCTTTAGGCCGCGGATCCTACTCGAACATGACCGGTTTAACAAATATCACGATTGGCTTCCATTTGGCGACTACCGCGCATGATGGAAGCGTTTTTGCAACCAATCATGAAGCGCGGTCGATCAGAAAAAAAAATTTAAACTTATAAATACCCGGAAAAACACTAGCAGGATAAGTTACATATTTCAACTGGGCGGATGAAAACGAACATTGCATCCGAACTAGTGTAATTATGAGGGCTTCTTGTCGGACTACGGAACCCTAAAAACGGTGTTGTCTACTGAGTTTTAATGAAAATTACAATAATTATTTTAAAAAAAATATTCGAAAGACACTTGATGATCTTTTTATCTAATATTCTTGTTTTTAACAAAAAGCTACGCGTTAAAGTTGCTTATTTAAAAGAACTAGCAGTGTAGGTAAAAAAGTTGATTAGCCGATATTCAGTACACTTACAATCCATACATGTGGTAGAAGAACGAGAAGCATCCATTCATGGCCAGGGTTCCGTTGTAGATGGGCGAGAGCAGGCGAGCCGTCTCGTTCTCGTTGCGGGACGTGCTCTCTATGTACATGTAGTAGCCTGGAATGTGGGAAACTATCCGTCAGTAAACGGGTCCCGTCGATGGAGACGTAATCTACTGAAAACACGTTACGTTTGAACCTCACAAAGATCTTGAATTTTTTGTGCCAATTACACTTTTTTGGGTTTCGTAAATAGGATCACTTTATTGTCCGTCTTCTGTTTGCCGTGTGTCAGAGTTAAAAAACGTATCTTTCTCAAAACTGTCAGGGACTTTTTGTTAATAAATCGGCCCCAAAATGATACCCTGTCTAGTGCCCCTTTACCAAGCTTCCCCTTCCCGAGGGCATGGTAGAACGAGGGTCCAGTGTTGAGGAAGGAGCTGGGAGTCTTCTTGCTGAGTCTGCGCCAGTCGAAGTTTTGCAAGATCTCGTTGGTCCACCTGCCTAGTACCCCCCTTACCAAACTTGCCCTTCCCTAGGGTATTGTTGAACGAGGGTCCAGTGTTGAGGAAGGAGATGGAAGTCTTCTTGCTGACTCTGCACCAGTCGAATTCTTGCAGGATATCGTGGGTCCACCTATCTAGTACCCCCCTTACCAAACTTGCCCTTCCCGAGGGTATGATCGAACGAGGGTCCAGTGTTGAGGAATGAGCTGGGAGTCTTCTTGCTGAGTCTGCGCCAGTCGAAGTCGTGCAGGATGTCGTTGGTCCATCCGCAGAGCGCCACCGTCTCGAAGTCGCATGATAGCTCAGGGGGGGCTGATTCGTCTAGGAAACAGATAGTCGATGGTGAATATTGTCACTTCTAGATGAATCATTTATTTATACTACAGAATGTTCGGGATATCATGATATGTGACAGTTCGTAATTTTCCGTTTCACCTACACTACTCAGGGTGATTCTAATTTTGTCTTTTTTCCGTTTTATTAGGGGTCACCCCCACGATGTGTTCTATGTAGCTAAAAACAGTTATAGTATTTTCTTCATATTTTTTAACTAAATTTAGGGGTCGCTACCAAAGTTTCTACAATTTTAATCCCCATACACTGAAAGAATTTTTTATTAAAATAAAAAAAATTAAATGATGCAGAAATTAAGCCTTTTAAACGTAGATAATGAAAAACTTTTACATTTCAATAAACTATAAACTGTAAGTGATCGTAGTTTTGTATACAGCATGTTGAGTTTACCTTTTATTGGATGTACACTATAATTTTAATATTTGTCCATTTATCTATATACTATGTTAGTGTGTATATCTGTTGGTAGACCTTAAAAAATAAATAAATAAATAAATAAATAAATAAATAAACTATCTGTGCATCACTCTTGAAAGTTAAAAAACGGCACGTAATATGAATAAACTCCCATTTTGACAAAATTTTGCTCTATTTTGACAAAAAAAACAGGATGAAGTACAGAAAGTTTACAAATGCAATAGTGTTTCATTATCTTCTGCATGATTTTAATTTTTTTATTTCATAAAACAAAATACACTATGTATGGGGATAATAATTTTAAAAACTTTAGTAGCGACCCCTAAAAAAATATGAAGAAAATACTTTATTTATTTTTAGCTACATAGAAAACATTGGGGGGGGGTGACCCGTAATAAAACGTAAAATAGTCAAAATTAGAATCACCCTACTACTCACACCATACTCCATACACCCAAGTACAAAAGAAAATAATAAGTGTTAGAAATAATGTATATCATCTTAATTGTAAAAATGCAATAAATAATGCCTCAATAAATCGAAACAAAAAACGCAGTGTATTCCTTATATTTAACAGAAAAAGGTTATAAGATATAAGATATTTATTCACCATATAACAATGTCCGTTATAAAAGGTTTGTCAATACATAAGAAATTTACACGAAATACAAAATATGTACAATATACATACACAATGTAATTTATAAAAATTTACATAAAATAATGGCTTAAATTAAAAATGTCATAATTAAAAATAAATTTATATTTTAACTGTATAATCAAAAAATGAACATATCTTTAGCTTTAAATTCAAGAACTCATTAATTGAGTAAAACGGTTTATTTTCCAAAAAACGTTTCACCCTCGTTTTAAACTCCAAGAGCGGCAACTTTGAAATAGCTGTAGGTATTTTATTAAACATAATTAATTTAATATAATTATTTTCCTTGTTTTTGCGTCTTTTTTAGTCTAGTTTTTGGTGTTATGAATTTCTCTTTATTTCTTGTATTATATCTGTGAATGTCCATTTTTTTAGGTAAATTGTCTTTTTGTAAATAAGTTTCGATCAAAGAGTTGGAAATAAATAATGAAATTACGGTCATAATTTTGTCTCTTTTAAAATAACTTCGTACAGACGTACGTTTGTGTAGCCCGTTTATAATTCTTATTGCCCTTTTTTGAGAAATTAGGACTCGTTTTATATCAGCTCCATTTCCCCATACTGTGATAGCGTAATTTATAATAGATTGAATGTAGGCATAATAAACAGCAATGAGGGTTTTTCTGTTAACAAGAGACTTTAATTTTAGTAAAGCGTAGTTTGCGCTTGCTAGTTTTTTGCAGACTTTATTAATGTGGGCCGAGTGAGTCAGAGTGTAATCTATGATATAACCTAAGAAAGTAGTCTCCTTAGCATGAATAAAGTCATTTTTATTTTTTCTAGTTTTATAGGACATAATAATACTTTTGTCATTATTTAAAATAATACCATTAGCTTCAAACCATTCTTTCAGTTTATCCAAGATTAATTTGGTTTTTTGTTCGATACCTAATAAACTACTATCCTTTATACCCACATGAGTATCGTCAGCAAATAAGGAAACGAAAGCCCATTCTAGTAGAGAGCTAGCCAAGTCATTTATATAGATAAGAAATAATAGCGGTCCCAGAACAGATCCTTGTGGAACTCCTATGTCATTTATTTCGTAAGATGAGAACTGACCATTAATGAAGACTGCTTGCTTTTACGTAGGTATGACTCCAAAAGGCTTAGCTCTACGTCTGAAAATCCGTAGTGCTTTAACTTATGCAGGAGGATGTCGTGCCTCAAGCAATCGAATGCCTTAGAGAGATCACAGAACACACTAGAGCATTTCGGTTCAGAAAAGAATATTATCTTTTTGCTACCTGATGCGTGGATCGGAACGTTAACTCATAGGCACTGACACTACATAATCGAAAATATATCGATGAATCTATGCGGCCATCTTAACACGATCTCGTTACTATATATGAGTGCATCTTGGATGCGGTTTGTGTTTTCGTTGCGATTTCTTTACGTTCTATTTGTTTTGACGTTTGTTATAGTTTTTGTTGATTTTTTGTTTGTTTCCGGTGAAATGCCGAGAAAAACAAAAAAAAAACTTTGAACTCTCAAGCTCGGGAGTGAGTGGTTAATTTAATTTAATTTATTTAGTAGGTAATTAACAAAAGTAGTTTGGATAATCAAAGATCAATAAAATAAAAAATCGATTTGATAGCCCTTGTTAACTTTCTCGATACTAAAAAAAAATAGATTATATTTCGTTAGGGCACATCACTATAACTTCCAACCATATCATGACATGATATCCCGAACATACTATAAATAGTAAAGCAGTAAAAAAGTAGTGTGCATTGAATATTTTCGGGAAATTTTAAATGAAATGGGTTACTGGTATTGTACTGTACGCAAAACCAAAATTTTTTGAATTTTTTCTCTGTCTCTCTGTATGTCTGTCTGTATGATTCGTTTTAACTCGAGAGCCATTCAACGGATTTGGATGCAATTTTTTTGTCATCATTATTGTTTGAAACCGGTTTAAAATAAACGCTTATTAAACGTTAAGATCGATTTTCTCGTTTTTTTTTCGTTCGGAGCGTAAACGTTATGAGAACGTTAATTCATTAACCGGTTTATTCGAGAGCCGGCAACAGTTATGCGGGATAGAGGAGCAGCCCCGCTCGTGCGCGTTTATTCCGCGAGAGCCGGCAACAGTTATGCGGGATAGAGGAGCAGCCCCGCTCGCGCGCGTTTATTCCGCGAGAGCCGGCAACAGTTATGCGGGATAGAGGAGCAGCCCCGCTCGCGCGCGTTTATTCCGCGAGAGCCGGCAACAGTTATGCGGGTTAGAGGAGCAGCCCCGCTCGCGCGCGTTTATTCCGCGAGAGCCGGCAACAGTTATGCGGGATAGAGGAGCAGCCCCGCTCGCGCGCGTTTATTCCGCGAGAGCCGGCAACAGTTATGCGGGATAGAGGAGCAGCCCCGCTCGCGCGCGTTTATTCCGCGAGAGCCGGCAACAGTTATGCGGGATAGAGGAGCAGCCCCGCTCGCGCGCGTTTATTCCGCGAGAGCCGGCAACAGTTATGCGGGATAGAGGAGCAGCCCCGCTCGCGCGCGTTTATTCCGCGAGAGCCGGCAACAGTTATGCGGGATAGAGGAGCAGCCCCGCTCGCGCGCGTTTATTCCGCGAGAGCCGGCAACAGTGATGCGGGATAGAGGAGCAGCCCCGCTCGCGCGCGTTTATTCCGCGAGAGCCGGCAACAGTTATGCGGGATAGAGGAGCAGCCCCGCTCGCGCGCGTTTATTCCGCGAGAGCCGGCAACAGTGATGCGGGATAGAGGAGCAGCCCCGCTCGCGCGCGTTTATTCCGCGAGAGCCGGCAACAGTGATGCGGGATAGAGGAGCAGCCCCGCTCGCGCGCGTTTATTCCGCGAGAGCCGGCAACAGTGATGCGGGATAGAGGAGCAGCCCCGCTCGCGCGCGTTTATTCCGCGAGAGCCGGCAACAGTTATGCGGGATAGAGGAGCAGCCCCGCTCGCGCGCGTTTATTCCGCGAGAGCCGGCAACAGTTATGCGGGATAGAGGAGCAGCCCCGCTCGCGCGCGTTTATTCCGCGAGAGCCGGCAACAGTTATGCGGGAAAGAGGAGCAGCCCCGCTCGCGCGCGTTTATTCCGCGAGAGCCGGCAACAGTTATGCGGGATAGAGGAGCAGCCCCGCTCGCGCGCGTTTATTCCGCGAGAGCCGGCAACAGTTATGCGGGATAGAGGAGCAGCCCCGCTCGCGCGCGTTTATTCCGCGAGAGCCGGCAACAGTTATGCGGGATAGAGGAGCAGCCCCGCTCGCGCGCGTTTATTCCGCGAGAGCCGGCAACAGTTATGCGGGATAGAGGAGCAGCCCCGCTCGCGCGCGTTTATTCCGCGAGAGCCGGCAACAGTTATGCGGGATAGAGGAGCAGCCCCGCTCGCGCGCGTTTATTCCGCGAGAGCCGGCAACAGTTATGCGGGATAGAGGAGCAGCCCCGCTCGCGCGCGTTTATTCCGCGAGAGCCGGCAACAGTTATGCGGGATAGAGGAGCAGCCCCGCTCGCGCGCGTTTATTCCGCGAGAGCCGGCAACAGTTATGCGGGTTAGAGGAGCAGCCCCGCTCGCGCGCGTTTATTCCGCGAGAGCCGGCAACAGTTATGCGGGATAGAGGAGCAGCCCCGCTCGCGCGCGTTTATTCCGCGAGAGCCGGCAACAGTTATGCGGGATAGAGGAGCAGCCCCGCTCGCGCGCGTTTATTCCGCGAGAGCCGGCAACAGTTATGCGGGATAGAGGAGCAGCCCCGCTCGCGCGCGTTTATTCCGCGAGAGCCGGCAACAGTTATGCGGGATAGAGGAGCAGCCCCGCTCGCGCGCGTTTATTCCGCGAGAGCCGGCAACAGTTATGCGGGATAGAGGAGCAGCCCCGCTCGCGCGCGTTTATTCCGCGAGAGCCGGCAACAGTTATGCGGGATAGAGGAGCAGCCCCGCTCGCGCGCGTTTATTCCGCGAGAGCCGGCAACAGTTATGCGGGATAGAGGAGCAGCCCCGCTCGCGCGCGTTTATTCCGCGAGAGCCGGCAACAGTTATGCGGGATAGAGGAGCAGCCCCGCTCGCGCGCATTTATTCCGCGAGAGCCGGCAACAGTTATGCGGGATAGAGGAGCAGCCCCGCTCGCGCGCGTTTATTCCGCGAGAGCCGGCAACAGTTATGCGGGATAGAGGAGCAGCCCCGATCGCGCGCGTTTATTCCGCGAGAGCCGGCAACAGTTATGCGGGATAGAGGAGCAGCCCCGCTCGCGCGCGTTTATTCCGCGAGAGCCGGCAACAGTTATGCGGGATAGAGGAGCAGCCCCGATCGCACGCGTTTATTCCGCGAGAGCCGGCAACAGTTATGCGGGATAGAGGAGCAGCCCCGCTCGCGCGCGTTTATTCCGCGAGAGCCGGCAACAGTTATGCGGGATAGAGGAGCAGCCCCGATCGCGCGCGTTTATTCCGCGAGAGCCGGCAACAGTTATGCGGGATAGAGGAGCAGCCCCGCTCGCGCGCGTTTATTCCGCGAGAGCCGGCAACAGTTATGCGGGATAGAGGAGCAGCCCCGCTCGCGCGCGTTTATTCCGCGAGAGCCGGCAACAGTTATGCGGGATAGAGGAGCAGCCCCGCTCGCGCGCGTTTATTCCGCGAGAGCCGGCAACAGTGATGCGGGATAGAGGAGCAGCCCCGCTCGCGCGCGTTTATTCCGCGAGAGCCGGCAACAGTTATGCGGGATAGAGGAGCAGCCCCGCTCGCGCTTGTTTATTCCGCGAGAGCCGGCAACAGTTATGCGGGATAGAGGAGCAGCCCCGCTCGCGCGCGTTTATTCCGCGAGAGCCGGCAACAGTTATGCGGGATAGAGGAGCAGCCCCGCTCGCGCGCGTTTATTCCGCGAGAGCCGGCAACAGTTATGCGGGATAGAGGAGCAGCCCCGCTCGCGCGCGTTTATTCCGCGAGAGCCGGCAACAGTTATGCGGGATAGAGGAGCAGCCCCGCTCACGCGCGTTTCTTCCGCGAGAGCCGGCAACAGTTATGCGGGATAGAGGAGCAGCCCCGCTCGCGCGCGTTTATTCCGCAAGAGCCGGCAACAGTTATGCGGGATAGAGGAGCAGCCCCGCTCGCGCGCGTTTATTCCGCGAGAGCCGGCAACAGTTATGCGGGATAGAGGAGCAGCCCCGCTCACGCGCGTTTATTCCGCGAGAGCCGGCAACAGTTATGCGGGATAGAGGAGCAGCCCCGCTCGCGCGCGTTTATTCCGCGAGAGCCGGCAACAGTTATGCGGGATAGAGGAGCAGCCCCGCTCGCGCGCGTTTATTCCGCGAGAGCCGGCAACAGTTATGCGGGATAGAGGAGCAGCCCCGCTCTCGCGCGTTTATTCCGCGAGAGCCGGCAACAGTTATGCGGGATAGAGGAGCAGCCCCGCTCGCGCGCGTTTATTCCGCGAGAGCCGGCAACAGTTATGCGGGATAGAGGAGCAACCCCGCTCGCGCGCGTTTTTGCACACTTACACAGACAATTTGCTGCAAAAACCGTTCGAAACCGGTTTATCCAACAAAACCTATTTTACTTACACTATTTGCCTGAAACCGGTAAATTGTGGTTACGGTAAAACGAAACCGAAAAGGAAAATTCTCTGTGTGCTTAGGCGTTAACCGGTTTTCAAGTCTTAGTTGTAGTTACCTTGCTCAACACAGGCTATAAGGGCTGTTCATTATATAACGCACAAGCCGAAAACGGGGCAAAGATTGAAAATGAACTCGGGCGGGCAAAGGCTAGTTTGTGTAATAAACTGACCGACACACATGGGCGCGGTGGTATTCCACTTGCGTCCGTCGCAGTATATCGCCAGCGAGCCGACGAGCTTGTGTCCCGGCATGCAGAAGAAGACCAGCCACGCGTCTTGCCGCATCCGCAGCACCACGCCGTTCTCCACCTCGGGGACCTCGCAGCCCGACCCTGGGGAAAGGAGAGGCTGTTAAGTGTACGGCGATGGTCGCGGCGCTTCGAGTAAAACTCAGGATCTTAAACCAATCATTTACCACATTGAATGAATTAATTAATGAATGACTGAATGACTCGGCCTTTCATTCATTTATTTAAAAATTGACTTTCGTTTATATAACCAAATCCATACTGGAGACTCGGTAAGTGATCAGGACCAAGGTTCAATGACCCTGTATGCGAAATACAAAAAATATTTTTAATGCATCTATACTTGTTCAATTAGTGTAGGAAATCTAAATTTTCGACATAAAGGCGTTTATTTGCAGGGTCATTGAACCTTGGTCCTGATCACTTACCGAGTCTCCAGTATGGATTTGGCTAAATAAACGAAAGTCACCTTATATGTAAGTCACCTTGTATTTACGGCTCATTTTTACCTTCAAAAATAAAGAAATGGCGGGGCCATCTGTCAGTTTTAATTTCATTTTGGTTCTGGGGTCTATCTCAAAAAGTAATGGAAACTAGTTGGGAATTTGAAATGTCTGTATGTTATTATTATTATGAACCATACCTACTGTTTTAAATCAAAATTAAATATTGAAAACGACGATTCATAATAAAATGGTAAGTTGTGACCAAAAAAATTAAACAATTGTGTACTTGGTACGAAACCCTTTGTGCCCGAGTCGAACTCGCACTTGGCCGGTTTTCAAAAGACGTCATAAATCACAGGATATAAATGCAAATCGTCTGATATGTAAATTACTGAAATCGGTGCGCTGGTTTTAATTCTATGAATGATGCATCACATAACGTGGAGTGAAGGCTTTCAAAACCGCACGCTTCCTTTAAAATGCGTATAGTTTAAAATATACTCAACGGATTCTTAAGATTTTTTTTTGTTTTGTTGATAATATTATAAGAATTTATTAAATTATATAAACATGTGACCATCTTTCACTCTCACATACACTCAACCGATCTCATAATATCACTCGCAACACACTCAATACCCACCCACACCTCTCACATACAGTATAAGTACAACCTCTTTTAACTTTGTTTAGACTAATAATATTATAAGTTATATTCTAACATTTACAAACACTACTACCAATGAATGTAACTAAACGTAAACAAACCTAATCTACTTTAAATGTTGTAAATTTTAGCTTTGCTCTTTTATTTATCTTTTTAATTTAAAATAACAAAAGATAATTTCACAGTTATTATTACAATTAATAATTATGTACTACTGGTCTTAAATCATGTATAGCTATAATACTAACCCTTAGTTAAAAAAAAAAAACTTTTGTACCTTTTGGCTAGATAATATATTTAAAAACTGAAATTATGGGAATGTACTGACTCCTAGCTTACAGTTTATACTTTTATAGGAGTTGGATACTCATTGTTTTATGTAAATGTATTATGGTCAATAAATATATTTTATGTTTATGTTTATGTTTTATATCGTTGGAAATTTAGATGTTATTTTCATAATAATTATATTGCAACGATTGAAGATTCTATTAAGCTGAATCCTAAGAATTTCTGGTCATTTGTGAAGAGTAGGCGAAACACTAATGCTTTACCTAGTGTGATGACTTTTAATGGGGACACTGCAGGCACAGGTGCTGGTATATGCAATTTTTTTTCTAATTATTTCTATTCAAACTTTTTAGAACCTGACCCCGTTTCTCACTCTGGTACCTCTATCTTGTTTCCTACAGCTGAACCCATTAATGATGCTGATTTGTGCTCAATAGAGTTTCGGCTGACTGATATTGGAAACAGACTAAAAAAACTGGATATTTGTAAATCTGCAGGTCCGGACCACATTCCCCCTATTCTATTGGTAAATTGTGCTGAATCATTATCATTGCCTCTGCTTTTACTCTTTAAGAGGTCTCTTTGTGAGGGAGTGGTTCCATCGATTTGGAAATCTGCTTTTATCACCCCAGTCCATAAAAAAGGGTCTAAAACAGATGTCACACATTACCGGCCGATTTCCAAATTGTGCGTAATTGCCAAGGTTTTTGAAGGAATTGTTCAAGAACAAATTGTGCAGTCCTTGAAAAACTTTTTCAATCCCACTCAACACGGGTTTTTGAAAGGGAGATCTACTGGATCGAATCTCATTGTATTTAATGACTTTGTGACTGAGAAGATGGATAGGGGTGGTCAAGTTGATGTTATTTACACTGACTATAGTAAAGCATTTGATAGGATTGACCATATTTTACTGCTAAAAAAACTTATGAGGGCGGGAATTCGTGGGGATCTCTATCGATGGTTCTCTGCTTACATTAGTAACAGAACACAAGCTGTTGTGACGCATAACTATACGTCTGATTGGGTATCTGTGCCCAGTGGAGTCCCACAAGGTTCCTTGCTGGGACCTCTTCTTTTTCTCATTTTTATTTCAGATATAGACTTATGTTTTAGAAATTCTAATATTCTTATTTTTGCGGATGATATGAAGATCTTTCGGTCGGTAGCGAGTATTGATGATGCGCTTGCCCTCCAAGATGACCTTTTCCGTCTTGACAACTACTGCTCACTTAATAAACTTGACCTTAATCCATTGAAATGTTCTTACATCTCTTTTTCTCGGAAATTTCAACAAATCATGTTTAACTATACTTTGAGAGGCCATGCTTTGCAACGAGTGTCTGAAGTGCGTGACCTCGGTGTTGTACAGGATTCTAAGCTTGTTTTTGACCTGCACATTGATAATATTGTTAAAAAAGCAACTAAAGCCTTAGGTTTTATTATGCGTATGTCAAAAAATTTTAAAAACAACAAAACACTAAAAATCTTATATTGCACGTATGTACGCAGTAGCTTGGAATATTGTTCACAAGTTTGGAACCCATCTTACAATGTGTACATTAATAGGTTAGAGCGTGTACAGCAAAGGTTCTTCCGTTTCATGAATTATCGTAATAAAATCTATTCAACAGATTATTTTGAATCTTGTCGAGAATATCACATACTTCCTTTACAAGAGCGTCGCTCGATAGCTGACATTCTCTTCTTAATAAGAGTTGTTTCAGGTCAAGTAGACTGCCCTTATTTACTATCCAATCTGAACTTTTATTTCCCCAGCAGATCGCGGCGTCAAATACCCATTTTTTCTCTTCCTATTGTTGGAACAAACTACAGACAAAATAGTTACCTATGGCGAGTACAAAATTATGTAAACACATTACATGATCTCGATATTTTCTTCCTCTCTGTGGCTAGAGCAAGAATGGTGCTAAGCGCTAAGTTTTTTAATATTTGATGTATTAATTTAATACTTACCTGTGGTATCATTGTATCCTAGCATTTTTTTGTGTTGTGTTTGAGAATTTACTTTAATTTAATTTAATGCTGTTTTCTTTTTCTCGGTTTAATAATAACTTGTTTTTTTTATATTGATTATGTGTAAAGCTAAATTTCATACCGTCAGTAAATTTTATTACTAATATTTTACGTAAGTGTTATTAAGTTAGTATGTTACTAGTAGTGAAAACTTGTAATTGGCCGTAATTTGTTTTGTCTGTTTTTTAACTTAGTTATACTGTGCTGTAAGTTTTCCTTAAATATAAATAAATAAATAAATAAATAAATAAGGATGAATAAAATGTTTCCAAAGTTTCTCAATTTTCTTAATATTTGGCTGCCATCTTTAATTTCATAAGCGGTATGTTTTTTATTTTATTAAAGTTGTCAATACAAATTGATTGACACCCTAATCACTAAAATCGGTGGAGCCGTTTTGATTCTTTAATTTTTTGAAATTATGCATCCGCCATTTTGGAAAAGGTCCGCCATCTTGAATTCCAGTGGATAAAATTTTAATTTCCTCGGATGAAATCATTTATATTGGTCCCTAGTATTACTGGGTGAAGCGGCTTTCTTTCTGCCAAAAATGCAGTTTTTGCTAAACCCTAAGACTACAAGCCCAGCCCCGAGTCAATTACTATGGGACGTCATCAATATTTCATTTTGCGAAATCAGCAAAAAGTGTTACTGATCACTTACCGAGCCTCCCGTATGAATTGGGCTACATAAATAAAAGTCACCTTAAATATAAGGTTCTACAAGAATGAGTGAAAATGATTCTAGGGCAGATCAAGCATCGTTAACTGATCAAATTCAAGAAGAAAAAAACTTATGCTCAAATTTTTTTTCCACTTCCCAGTACAAAGTTCAATCAAAGGTAAAAAAAAAGTACGCCCAAAAATATTTTCTTCTGTGGAGTGTGGTCTATTAGGGATACATACTCTATCATCTTTTTTTCACTTTAAGTTATGGGACCTTATATAAAATATAGGTAGTACTCATCTATATGAACAACTTTTTGCATAGTGTAGCATTCGCTACAGTTATTCAACCTGTTTCTTCGATTTTAGTTTTTCTTTATCTTTGATTCCTTTATAGAATTTTCAAAATTTAAAATTTCGAAGATCTTGTCATGGTTTTCGTTTGTTTTTCTCATTTTGAAGAGTATTGTCGTCGAGACCACAAGGAAACTAAATAAATTTCTGAACTTTAATCCCTTGGATTCGTAACATGGGATACATTTGCTTTGAAGTCTATTTTCAAGCCTTTTCTCTTCTTCTCCTGGTAAGTTTTGTGTACTTTTGGTTTCATTCTCCGAAAATCCCTTTTGTCCTTTTTCCAAAACGTTAGTTTCCTTGCTCGGGTTTCATGAGCACTTCTTCATTCTGTTGTTTTGTCTCTTTACAGCGACCCTTCAGGCTTTTTAAGGGTTTTAAAAAGTAACATACAATTTCAAAATAACACCATCCTCCTGGTATCTTGTGTGGATGCACAACACGAACTCATTTCCACGACATCTGGAAGACAATCCTGTTGCATAGCGGAGTCTGGCTGCAGTTCACGGCGTGCGTGGTGAGGATTGGCTAACTACGAGCCAGCGTTTTGGGGACCACCCCATACCAGAAGGCCTGCCGAATCGACCTAAGGAAGGAACCAGGTTCTTGGTAGTTTAGTAATTATCTTATTCTGTTTAGGTCATTTTCTTTCCTTATGTAAGGCTGAATAACGACAGCTCTTAAAACTTTCACGCATTAAGATATATTTTCTCTCGCCTAAGATTTACTAATATTTCCGCGATATTTCTTGGGATCCCAAAAAATAGATTAACTTTTAAATAAGCTTAAAGCGTCGTCTTAGCTACATTAAAAAATTCTAAACCTTAAAAATGGTGATTTACTAAATTAAATTTTATTGTAAAATTTTTAGGCTCGACGATATACTTTTCTACAATTTTGTTCTTATACCTTTTTTATTTTCTTTTCGTTGTTAATTTCTAAATTCTATTGATATTTAAATTATACTTTTAACGAGGTTTTTCAGCATTTTTTTTGGGGGCCGTCTCCAGGCTTGCCTGGCGGCAGCCTTTTTAGCACCAAATCCTAATCTCGTAAAGCGAATCACTATAATAGGGACTATTAAAATCTCATTTTTTTCGCGTTCTCGTAGTAAACCAGGCTGCTGATATTGTCAATTTGTATGAGAGGAAGTGAAAAAAAGTTGCGAATTTCGCTTAGCTCCGATAGAAAAGATATTCATATAGACCAGTACTACCTATTATTATTGAACGTTGTATACTTTTTGTTATATTTTCCAGGTGAAAGCCCCAGCATACTCACGGACACAGACGGGCGGCTGCTCGTCCCAGCGGCCTGCCACACACGTTGCGTACTTGTTCCCGACGAGCTCGTACCTCGGGAAGCAGGAGAACTTCGCCATCTTGGCTCGGAGACGCAGGCGCGTGCGGCCGTGGTCCAGACGCGGCGGCGTGCACTCCGACGACACTTGAGAGAATTCTGGAATTTAATACACTGGAGCTTAGAATAGAATAGAATGGAAAATTATCTATTTGTCTCACAAATATTTATACATATTATACAGTTATACCGGGTGTAAAAGCAAAGGCAAGAATCCTTTAAGGGTGTGTTGGTATGATCGGTAAAGATATTATTATAAATACTGGGATCTCTAAATAAAGTACCAGTACCTCATAATAAGACGATTTTCTTTTCTCAAAATACACTAATCGCGTGGACACCCTCACTGGTCGCTGGCCACTCGGATGAGGGGTGCGGGTTGCGGGGTGCAATTAGGTGTGTGGGCAGGCCGGTGAGCTACGGTAGCCATAGCTTAGAAATATTATGGAATTTTTGGTGATTATTCATTTTGTGAATTATTTTTTTCCCTTAGTGTCATCAGAATCGTGTATACTTTCATACCCTAAAAGGATTCTTGACTTTGCATTTACACCCTTTAGTTGACAAAAAGGAGTCAGCTCAGCTTCTTGCCTTAAGTGAAAAAGATCATCTTCACAGCGCTGTTTATCAGCCTGTCCCTGATCTCACAGATTTAAACATAGGTAACTGAATACCGCGTACTTAAAGGCTAAGATGTACAACCAGTGCGTCCTTCCTGTGATGACGTATGGCGCTGAGATGTGCTCTCTTACAAAGGGCCTGATCCACCGATTTAAGGTCGCTCAGCGAGCTATGGAGCGGGCTATGCTTGGGGTATCTCTGATGGATAGAATCCGAAATGAGGAGATCCGTCGGAGATCTAAAGTAACCGACATAGCCTGCAGAATCAGTAAGTTGAAGTGGTTGTGGGCAGCTGGGCAGGCTATATTTGTCGCCGATGTGATGGCCGAAAGGCTTTAGAACGGAGACCAGGTACAGCAAAGCGTAGTGTAGGCCGACCTCGTGCCCGCTGGACCGACGACCTGAAGGACGTTGCGGGGGGCGGCTGGATGAGAAGGACGGAGGACCGACATGAGTGGCGAAATTTAGGAAAGTCCAGCAGTGGACGAACACGGGCTGATAGATGGATGGAACTGCAGGTACTAAGTGATAGAGCTGATGTCGGGCTCGACTGTGGAGGTACCACCATCTTACTCACAAATCCTCAAGCAAGGGGAGAGCAAGAGAACAGCTCTCAGGCAAAACCAGGCGGCCCACCATTGCCTGGGACCGATGGATGGCGGTATATCCATCCCCAATTGCCGGGCCTTATATAAAACAGACTGGTGACGGGCAGCAGCGTCACTGGTGCAAGGGTTTCGGCACCGCGCTCACCAACCCGCCTGTCCAGCGTGTGTGAGTATGGGCGTTTCTTCCAGAAGAACCGCCAAGAGTAGCGAAATCCTGGAAAGGCCTATGTCCAGCAGTGGAAGAAATAGGCTGATGGATGGATGGAACTGCAGGTAGTAGATAAAAGAGATAAAATATTAACACGACAAAAAAGAAGATGCATGCATTAGAAATAAATATAAAAATTGACATTGGGTTTAACAAATATGTATAAAAAATCAAGTAATTCGTCCATTAAA
Organism: Ypsolopha scabrella; assembly: GCA_910592155.1. NCBI lineage: Eukaryota > Metazoa > Arthropoda > Insecta > Lepidoptera > Ypsolophidae > Ypsolopha > Ypsolopha scabrella. The sequence continues at coordinate 15,930,376 of OU342987.1, forward strand.
GCGAGATAATCCAGAGAAATTTGTCCGGTCCTATTATTGTGTAACTTCAATATCCATCGCTATAGTCTTTAAAAGCGTCGTGATTGGCCAAAACTGATGTGTGATGTCACTTCTAGCCAATCACGGTGCGTTTGAAGGAGATTTCGACGGATGTTGAAGTTAGACAATAAGACCCTAAGGCGCTAATGCTTTCATTTTACACTTTCCTATCCTGCTCAGTGGGAGCGGACCGCTCAGAAAACTCGCTATTTGGAAGTGCTTTCATCTATTAATTTAGAATTAAGAGGTTCGTTTTTTAATATGACGGCCATTTTATTTCACATTTCTTACTACGTTTATTTTCATATAAGTTTTATTGTCTAAAACCTAATGTAACTCGAATGAAATGGTATTTATACATGGGCGTCGGAAGACGGAAGTGTAGGGTGGGGCGACCGCTATCAAATATCATCGGGATTTGCAGTTGAAAAATAAAAAGACGTATTTTTGTGCAAACAAAAACTGCTGCTCGGTCTTCTCTCGTATGTCCGCTGTATGTGCACTGTAGTACTATTTTTTACTGTCCCATTCCGTTTCCAGGGGGAGCGGTTGCTCCCCCTGCCCCACCCTTCCGGCGCCCATGTATTTATATCATAGTTTAGACCTATATTTGCGATTTTATTGGATGCAGTAAAATGCAAGTGATCGTACATCGAACGGCCAAAATACTAAGCACAGAGAGTAATAAAACAACGGATCTCAAGCAATTTAACCTACTTACTGACCTCCAACTTCATTAATTGTCCAACTAGCTAGATGCCCAACTTCAAATGAGCATAACACATTGTGTAACTTGGTTAATCGATATAGTAAAAATAATATATACGGTAGACTATATACGGTAGGCTGATCTTAGAAAATACGTAAAATCTTTGAGTTCGCTCGATAGGAAAAAATCACGAAGTTATCTCTAAATTTAATGTTCTTCGAGTGTTAAAGGGCATTCCTTAAATCATACAGCCTTGAAATTTGTATTAAAAATAAGTTAATAAATGACATCATCAGCTCGTCATAGAATATTTTAAAAATTGCATCTAGAAGCAGAGTTATTAAATAAAAACGCAGATTTTTGCGGGCGCGTGTTTCTTGGTGGTCGTAACAGCCACGGCTGAGAGCGCGCTATTTTAAACTAAAAGGAAACGTAGTAGAGTTCAGTTCTGATTGATGCAAAATAAGGTGTCAGAAAACTCGTGGTTTCGAGGTGTTTTTATTTATTATTTTGAAATTAGAGGGATAGATTTTTAATACGACGGCCGTTTTATATTACACTAGCTTTTGCCCGCGGCTCCGCCCGCGTCGAAGAAATTTTCGTGGAAATAAGGAAAACAAAAGAATATGATTTTTTGAACGACAATATGCAACGGTCACCGCGTTTTACCAAAGTGCTAATAAAGACCAATCAAATAAGCCCAAACTTGAAGGGTCTGCTGTTTTTCGTTGAGGAGAACCCATACCCACCTTCCAGTCCCATCAACAGACCTTGGTCACCATGTTTTACCAAAGTGCTAATAAATACCAACAAAGTAAGCCTTAACTCGAAGGGTCTGCTATTGTCCGTTGAGGAGACCCCGTACCTATCTTCCAGTCCCATCATCAGACCCTGGTCACCATGTTTTACCAAAGTGCTAATAAAGACCAATAAAATAAGCCCAAACTCGATGGGTCTCCTGTTATCCGTTGAGGAGATCCCGTACCCACCTCCCACAGTCCCGTCATTAGATCCTGGTCACCATGTTCTACAAGAATACTCATCAATACCGATCGAATAAACTTAAACTTGAGAGGTCTCCTAAAAAAAACATTTACCAGTGGATGATAGAAACCCTGACGATGAGACTACATACGTACGACTACGCAAGGCGTACATACCACACGATTAACTAAAAATCTTATTGAGTGCTTGAAGAATTTTTTAAAACAAACAAATCTTTCTTCTTTAAATAATAGTGTAGACAAACTTTAACGTGAGTTGATTTGAACCAGACTGCGTCAAAGTCGATATTTTGAAACATGCAGCGCCATCTTGTGTATTAAAATAAAAACAATTTCAACGCCAGCTTACAAACAATTTCAACGCCAGCTTACTGAGCCGTTATCCAGGATTGCTTCCCAGAGATGGTGTTTTCTAAGCACTTGAAAATAAAAATATTTTAGTTATTGGTCTTTGCGCAGTCAAGAAATATAATTTCAACTTTAATATTTTTTTTACAAAAGGAAATATTTTTTCTGAAAATAAAATAAAAGAATAAAAAATAAAAGGTGAAAACAAATTTTACCAGTCGGGGTTTGAACCCGCGACGATCGACAATGCTACGGCGGCGAACCTTCCATATGTCTCACTAAAATTCTCATTGCGCTGCTCCCTTTGTCATAGCGTGATGATACATAGCCCTAAACCTTCCCGAAGAAATGCTTTATCTTTCAGTGAAAACGGCATCAAAATCCATTGATTGGTTCTCAAGTTATAAGCGAACGAACAGACAGACGGACAGACAGACAGACAGACAGACGTTGTATTTTATATGTATAGAGATTTCTTAATACATTTATTTTAGTACAAGTTTTATTGTCCAAAACTTAACATAGCTCAAATGAAATCATAATTAGATCATAGTTCAGACCTATCTTTGCGATTTAATTGGATCGAGTAAAATGTAAGTAATCGTGTATCGAACGGCCGCAATATTAAGATCAAAGACTGAAATATGACATATATTTTTGCAAAATTTAATCGTCGCTTTTTATTGGGTTAAAATTAATTTGAAAAGAGACAAAGTCAGGATAACCCCCCCGTAACTATACTTGAGCCAAGATGACCGCCCCAAAATCTTGATCTGCGTACGCGCCTGTTTAGAACACTGGCTCCTGAAACTATTGACATTGTGCGTCCCACGCGCAGCACCGCCCAGGGACGGAAGCGTGGCGGGCACAAGATGGCTTCCTGTCGATAACTGTTTATTATATTACGCGATTACTACACGAAAAACATAGACTTTTTTATTCGGACATGTTGTTTCTCAGTAGAGGATAGAAAGTGTTTGATTTTAGCAACCATAGCCTAAGAAATTATTTGGCTAAGTGTGAGTCGGACTCGCGCACAAAGGGTTCCGTGCCACTTCACAATACGGGTACGGAACCCTAAACACGTTTTGGTAAATAACAACAATAAACATGGTAAAGCAATATCAAGGCTTTTATAATTTTCTTACTATTTATAGTTATTTTTTTTTACTTTGTAATGGTGTCGATTCGATGCAACACGACTTAACGTATTTGACCGGACTAACCTTATTTTAAGCGTCCTGTCCTTGTCTTTTCGATACAGAAAGAAAAATACAGAACGTTTAATTTAAGTTTAGTTCTGTCAACCGAACTATAGTGTACTATACAATCTATAACTAAATTTAAAACATAGAACTTGTATGTATTACCGTCTGTAAGTAAAAACCAAAACCAATAACGTTTAGTAATGTAACTTTTTCAAGGTTTCTTGTAAGGTGATCCCCCTTAATTTTTTTTTTTATAATTATATTTGTCGTGACGGACGCCATAGTAACAACGTATTCTGTGAGCATTTCAATTTTCTATTACGGTTGAAGCTGTAGACCCCTGTGACAGACGGACAGAGAGACAGTGAAGGTAACAGGGTCCCGTTTGGCACATTCGGTTACGGAACCCTAATAGAAACTAAGATATGAAAGAGAGATATAGACGCACTTCAGGGACGTCAATAAATTTGGATACATGTGTATACTTATGTATTTTTGTTGGCTTTGGTTGCTTTGAATTTTTAGGGTTCCGTACCCGAAGGTTGCCAAATGGAACCCTATTACTAAGCCTCCACAAATAATTAAAAAATCCGGTCAAGTGCGAGTCAGACTCGCATACCTAGGGTTCCGTAATTCGACAGTTTTGGGAACAGTCAGGAAGAAGGTATTTAAAATCTTGTCCATAACTGTTTATGATAACTAAAAATAGAATTGATTGTACCACAAAAGAGAGACTCAAATATTTTTATACCGCACTCAAAATAAAAGTCGTGGATGAAAAATTTCATTTTGTCATTTTGATATGACATGTAATCGTCATATTTTTCGGTCCACCAGTTTTGGAAATAAGGGGGGGGGGGGCATGCATTTTTTGGGGGTTTTTCAAAGATTTCTCGAAATTGGTGCCAGTAAATATAGTAAAAGTATATATTTTTACAATCAGCTTCTTAATATCTAAAATTTGATACCCATTTTGTATTTCTAAGAATTTATTTTTTGTTTTTCTCACTTAGTATTAAAAATATTTTTTACAATCCAAAAATATTTTTTTTTTGTACCATTCTATTTAGGCAAGTGAATGCTATTTTTGTGGATAATTTTGAGTCTTTATCTTTAACGGTGCTAAAGTTATGAGGCTGTGATATACGGACGGACGGACGGACGAACGGACGGATGCACAACGGAGTCTCACCATAAAAATTGAAACCCAAGGTGTGTCCTCATATAATAAACCTCGAAAAAATATCATTTCTTCACGCTATTTGTTTCAGCTATATCTTAAAGACTCATTTTGCATCAATCAAAACTGAACTCTTAGACGTCTCCTTTTAGTTTAAAATAGCGCGCTCTCAGCCGTGGCTGTTACGACCACCAAGAAACACGCGCTCACAAAAAACTGCGTTTTTATTTAATAACTCTGCTTCTAGATGCAATTTTTAAAATATTCTAAGACGAGCTGATGATGTCGTTTGTTAACTTATTTTTTATACAAATTTCAAGGCTGTATGATTTAAGGAAGGCCCTTTAACACTCGAAGAACATTAAATTTAGATGTAACGTCGTATTTTTTCCTATCGAGCGAACTCAAAGATTTTGCGTATTTTCTAAGATCAGCCTATCAGCCATATAGTCTACTGTCTATATTATTTTTACTATATCGATTACCCAAGTTACACAATGTGATATGCTCATTTGAAGTTGGGTATCTAGCCTTATACGGACCCCTAATGTTATGCTTATGTATAGCTTATATATTGTTAATATTATAATCTTAGGGTTCTATACCCGTATTGTGTGTTGTTACGGAATCCTTTGTGCGCGAGTCCGACTCACACTTGGCCAATTTTTTTCTTATTCCCACTCTGCTTTGACCTTATTATGATACTTATTCAGTTGGATATAAATATGCTAAGATCCAGGACAAATTCGATCAGAATATAGGTCAGAAAATTCTACTTAGAATAATTCTGTTAGGATATGTATGAGTCTAGCTTTTTGTTGACTGTTACTGCTTTGTGTAGTTTTATACATGTTTTTATACGATATCTATCTTCTTGTAAATATACTGCTACCATGAAACCTGAAGCTGTTTCACGGACGACGCTCTCTCTAAACTCACCCGTATGTCGTTGCGTTAGGGTTCACGGATTTTTGTTTGGAACTCAATTATTTCCTAAACTAAGGGTGTCCGCGGGTATGACTCTTGGGAAAAGTGGTTCAGTAGGTTTGGTAGAATATGTGGTTTCATTTAAGGCTTTAAGAGGGGTCAAATCTCGAAATTTGTGCTCATTCTAATTAAATCAAAATATTGAAGAATCTATGAGACCTCTGCGTAAAATAAAATTTATGTCATGTAAATTAGAGTCTAATAGACATTTTTAATTAAACAAAATTGTATTTTTGCTAACCGACTTTTGCAAAAAAAAAAAACAAATGTGTGACCGATTTTAGCATACTTTGCAAAATTTCTCCAAAATGGTGCAAACGATCAAATTCTTACACACAAAAAAAGGTATTTTAAAAACGATGTTTTTTAATTGAGAGTTTTATTTTTAACTGTTACTTTAATCTTGAAAACCCGGTATATCTACTAATAATATAGTGGTAAAAAGGCGTTTTCGTACATTGAATAATTTTGCAAAATGTTTATTGAAATGGGTACTAACAAGTACTGAATAAAAAAAATGGAATTTTTATCGACAGTCTTATGTCAGTTTTATGTCTGTCTATATAGGTCTCTCTGTATGTATATGTATGTTTCGTTTTAACTGTTTAACTACTCAACGGATTTGGATGCGGTTTTCTTTATTATCAACGTACTGACCCTGGTCAATTTATATAGGCTATAAGGGTGTTCATAAAATAACTGCTAAGCCGAAAAAGGGGGAGAGATTTAAAAAAAAGCGGGTGTACCGCGGGCTTAGGCTAGCCGGCTGTAAGGGATGTTCATTAAATAACTGTGAAGCTGAAAACTGTCGTGAATAGTTTTTAGGGTTCCGTACCCAAAGGGTGTCAAACGGGACCCTATTAGTAAGCCTCAGCTGTCCGTCTGTCTGTCAGAGGTCTACAGCTTCAAACGTAATAAATAGATAGAAAGTTCAAATTTTCAAATAAGACTTGCTACACTGTGGCCTTTACCACAAGAAATAATAAAACTGAAAAAAATAATTAAACCCATCCTCATGGGGATCCCCATACAATGAACCGCGAAAAAATGTTTTTTTTTTTAGTTGTTGTTTTGTCTATATCTTAAAGACGGTCTACGTACATACAAGTTTCAAATTTATAGATGTTTCACTCCATATTCTGAGGGTGCGCGCTACCATTTTAGCGCCTTGTTTTTGTCGCCGTAATAACGTTGCTTTGACATCTACACCGCCCAGTCAGAATGACCGGTAAGTAGTTCTTGTTTTAGACTAGCTTTTTTGTTTAATTCAGTTGTTTTGGAGCACAGTGTCAAAATATACGTCTACAATGTGCATATGAGTCGTTTAATAGGTAGACACTTTCTTTGCTTGGCTACTTTCGCTAACTCGCTACTTTCCCTGATTCGACACTTTTGTTGATTTGGCACATTTCTTCATCACAAACTTCCTACCTCCATGATTTAGTACACGTGGTAGAATAATTTGCTAAATGAATATGAATTTCAATATGAATTCAATATTATTATTGAATAATTGAATAATATTATTATTGAACTAAATAAAATTAGATTTTGTGACAAATGATGACATGACACATGGTTTATTTTCATACAGATTTATTTTGACAGATGTCAAAGTGACAGATGGTTTATTTTCATACAGATTTATATATTGGGGCTATTATTTATTGTTTGAAATATTATCAGACCAAAACGAATAAAAAAGTATTAAAATAACAGCCAGATCATCTACACTTCTACATCTACATCTATCTACATCTACATCTATCTACATCTACACTTCTACACTATTATATAAAGAGGAAAGATTTGTTTGTTTGTATGTTTGAGGTAAACTTTGGAACTACTAAACCGATTCTAAAAATTCTTTGTTTTGTAAAAAGCTACACAATTGCTGAGTAACAAAAGCTATATTTTATTTATATAAAAGTAAGTTTTCAGTTTGAAAATTCAGTATTTGTGAACCATGTCGGGAGAAAAAACGCTGCTTAGCTGCTTTATCGGCGTGCCCTGACCAAATGGTTAGTTCTACGTGATAAAACCGGTTGTTTTTTCATACGAGGAAACTGTATCAGTTTAATCTGACTAAAGATTTCCATCTACAACGACCCTGACACACCTCTTGCTAATATTAATCTTGAGAAAGTGACTACAGCCAGGTTTAAGCATAGATACATCAAATACTGTGGTTTAAGTAATGATTTCTTCCAATATGGCAAAACTATTCAGTTTAATCTGACTACAGATTTCCATCTACAACGATCCTGACACACCTCTTGCTAATATTAAGCTTGAGAAAGTGACTACAGCCAGGTTTAAGCACAGATACATTGAATACTATGAATTAAGTAATGATTTTTTCCCACACGGGAAAACTATATCAGTTTAATCTGACTACAGATTTACTTCTACAACGACCCGGACACACCTCTTGCTAATGTTTAGCTTAAAAAGTGATTAAAGCCAGGTTTATGTACTGATTTTTTCCCATACGAAAAAAACTGTATCAGTTGAATCTGACTACAGATTTCCAGCTACAACGATCCTGACACACCTCTTGCTAATATTGAGCTTGAGAAAGTGACTACAGCCAGGTTTAAGCACAGATACATTAAATACTATGATTTAAGTAATTATTTTTTCCAATACGGGAAAGCTATATCAGTTTAATCTGACTACAGATTTACATCTACAACGACCCGGACACACCTCTTGCTAATATTTAGCTTAAAAATTGATTAAAGCCAGGTTTGTGTATTGATTTTCTCCCATGCAAGAAAACTGTATCAGTTTAATCTGACTACAGATTTCCATCTACAACGATCCTGACACACTTCTTGGCACTTGGCTAAAACATCGTAACCAGGGTCTGATGATTGGACTGGAAGATGGGTACGGGATCTCCTCAACGGACAACAGCAGACCCTTCGAGTTTGGGCTTATTGATTTGTCTTTATTAGCGCCTTGGTTAAACATGGTGTCCGTTGCATATAGTCTTTCAAAAAATCATATTCTTTTGTTTTCCTTATTTTCACGAAAATCTCTTCGACGCGGGCGGAGCCGCGGGCAAAAGCTAGTTATTTATAATTTTTTTAAATTTAGTCTTCTGTACCTACTTAAAAATAAAATCTTAAAAATATTTCTGAAATGGTTCACTTTTGCATAAGGCATTATATTCTAATCGACTGCAATTGCTGTCTGTTACAACCCCGTCAAAAGAAGCTACTAATTACCGATCAACCTGTATATTGTTGTTATTTAGCATGTTTTTAGGGTTCCGTACCCGCAACATACCTCTTTTCCCGCTGCCACATCCATCAATCCAGTCACTCAAGCTCTTATTAGTTACACCAAAAATAATAATAAAAAAGATAAAAGCTCAAATCGTTAAACAAAAAAAAATGTACGTACGTAAACTGAAGTTCACAAACAAACATAACAACAATAAACATTTAGTAAACATTGTCCACAAAATTAAATAACCACTTGTATAAAAATAAAACACAATTTCTAAAATAATCCAAAAATGGCGGGAAGCAAGTGGACACTATAATGTGTGCATTTTGAATGATAAAAACTGTTCTAAATGGTGATTTGGTTTCCACCAAAGATCTTTAATAAAACAGACATGACACTATTTTATCATGCAATAAGATAAGTTCTAAGTGTTGTAATGTTTTGTGTACGATAATAAATAATGTTAAGGTGTGACAGCAGACTGGTTCTAATCGAATTGAAATTTAATTAGTTACTCCATAAAAAAACATCAAGTTTTGCTGATTTACTTCTCGGAAATATGCCAAATATCTGTGAAAGATTGAATATTTTTCTGCAATAAAAATCTACCGTCTTCTGGTGCATACTCGAACATCTTACGTACGATTCAATCCAGCTAACACGCGGCACGGGCTAAAGCGCTCAACCAATCAGAACGCGTGTTGCTAAACAGTACACACACTTACAAAACACAAAACTTCAACTCAAGCGACAATCGAATTAATGTCTGTCCATCCGTAGCATAGCTTGTATATTTTATACGCCGTAATCCAAACAGACTTATTCCTTAACCTTTTCATATTATACGTATGAGTAACATAACCTATTCCATTACGGTTTAGAAACGCAGGATATTATAAAATCTGTATTTGAGGGAGTCTTCCATTTTTAGTCAGCCCCTTTATTGTCTAACTTCAATATCTATCGCTAAAGCCTGATGGCTTGTCAATGTGTCATGATTGGCTAAATACAATGTGTGATGTCATTTCTAGCCAATCACGGTGCATTTGAAGGCGATTGGATGTCGAAGTTAGACAATAAGACCCCAGACCCCGAAAATTCACTCATGCACTTTCTCACACCCCATTTATGTAATAGGCACACTCTTTGTCCACATGCCGCGGTTCGCTCGCGCGAGAGCTCGCGCGTAAGCATTCGCGCGTAGTCGAAGGACTAGGCTCCAATAGATTGCATCCACATGACTCGCGCGTTGGTACGCGCGTAGCATGTAGACGTAATGTATTGGAGCCTAGTACTTCGACTACGCGCGAGTGTTTACGCGCGAGGTCTCGCGCGTGTATCTGGACAAGGCCTTATCGTTTATCCTGTCTACGCTATATGATCTTTGGCAGTTGGCGCTTCGTCGTACGGGATGCATGTCGTATCAGAGGATGCGGCCTTCCGATATTCCACTGAACACTATCAGTATCGAGTCGAAGATTATTCATGTTTCTGGATACCATTGCAGCTTACGTACGACTTGATTCCTGTACTATCTTATCGCGAAAAGCGTCCTCCAAAACAAAGCAAATACTCGAAACAATGATTCATGTGGAGGCTTTTTTGTGATTATTAGGAAGTGGTATTTGAAGCAGGGCGTAATTTGACGTAATTTTGCACTCAATACTACTGCACTCTTTTACAGCAATACAACTTTTGTTTATATGTCGTCGTCATCATGGGCGTAACTAGGTAGGAGCAGGGGGGCACGACCCCCTCTAGAGTACCTTTTACCCCTAGAAATACAGGTGTAATCAATGCAAAAATATGCTTCATCTAATTTAAGGCGTTATTTGTTTTATTTATTTATTTGTTTTGTATGTGATTTCGTTGTATGGAGGGTTATCTCTATTTATCTTATTAAGATCGAGAACAAATACTTGTTGATGGCTTCATGCAGAGAGTAAGGTTTCATAAGTTGACGTCTGGGGCCGGACCCTCAGCTACAAATCCTAGTTACCCCAATGATCGTCTATTTGGACGATAATGATGCTTGGTGTCATGAGAATATTGGTTCTAGTCATAATACTACTGTTCGTTAATTTTCTAACTGATTTGTGTTTTTCAAATCGTTTGTTTTTATGTGGACTAATATTTTTATTTTGTTTTTTCATTATTATTTTGACATTTCTTTTTACATATTGACATGAACATTTATAACTTAAACTTAGCATTTATTAGTTGATAATCTGACTATAAAAAAAATGATAAACTATATGAGACAGGTAGATGATGTTTTGCTTAGTATTTAACTTACTACCTCATTAGACAGGTAGACTAAGATGTATTTTTTTTCCCTCATGACACAATTTCCTTCTGTCTTTTATATTTTTATCCTTTCGTTATTAAAGTTTAATACATTGTTTTGTATAATTTTATGTAAGTTAAAAAGACTGTAATAGTATTAAGACATAATATAAATTATACACAAATTCTTGTACTTTTATTCCACATATATTTATTTTTATTCTAACTTAGGCTACCGGTTTCGTATTACACATCATCGGGCCAACAAATTATTAATTATTTAACATGACAGAAAGAAAACAAAAGAAAACATTTTTAACAAGTTAAAAATGTTTTCTTTTGTTTTCTTTCTGTAAGTTAGAATAAAAATAAATATATGTGGAATAAAAGTACAAGAATTTGTGTATAATTTATTCAAGATGATATTCCACCAAGAACCATCAATCGAATCCATCCAGTATTAAGACATATTGAAAAAAAATACTGATTAAAAAAGACATGATCTTGCTAAGTTTCTTGCCCTTCTTCTTAGCAAGATTAATCGAATGGGCGGATTTAGGCATTAAATCTATTTATAGTTTATTTATCTATTAACTTATTTATTCATTGCATTATGTAGGTATATACAATATTTTAATTTTTTACTTATGGTAGTATATATTTGGTTGGGCATTATATTTATTTATGGTCTATTCAGTTTATTTATCAACTTATTTATTAATTGCATTGTGTATAATAATATTATTATTCCAATAAGTCTTTATTTTATGCATGTGTATAACTTCAGTGGCCCAACTTAAATATAGTTGTTTTTTATATATATTTCCCGTTAGTATCATATTTGTTTCATTATTAGTACATTACGATACGAGAGCGATGAAACGTTTTCTGACGAGTGTGAGTTTGCGGCACGAGCCGAAGGTGAGTGCTGCAATCACACGAGTCGAGGAAAAGTTTCTCGCACGAGTATCGTATAATATTTTATAGCAAAAGTGCGGAAAATGCCGACTTTACGCAAGCGCAGCGTGCGTAAAGTGGTCATTTTACGCACGGTGTGCTATAAAAAATATTATTTTATACAGATTACATTTGACATTTAAAACGTATACTTTATGTATCTATTTTACAAATAAACATTTTGAATCTTGAATCTTGAAAAACGGACAAGTGCGAGTCGGACTCGCCCACCGAGGGTTCCGTTAAATACTATTTTTTTATGATTTAATTATAAATGTATAGTTTTCAGATTTTTCCCTTTACTTGTAGTACGTGGGACGCACTATAAGTTTCCGGAATGAATATGAAAAAATACTATTAAAGGTACAAAATTAATTTATTGTTTTTCAAAATAATCTCCCTTGGCGTCTATGCACTTTTTCATTCGATCAAACCAGTTTTGAAAACTTTTGTGCCACTCCCCTGTGGTGACCTCTGAAACGTGTTTTTCATACTCCTCTACAGCCTCTTCTGGTGATGAAAATCGTTGACCGCGTAATTGGTTCTTAATTTTTGGGAACAGAAAAAAGTCACAAGGTGCCAGGTCGGGACTGTATGCAGGATGACTCATGAGTTCTACATTTTTCGTCTTCAAAAAGTCGTTTGTCTGTCTGGCCGTGTGAGAACTAGCATTGTCGTGGTGCAGGATGATACGGCGTTTACGGTTATTTTTACGGAGTTCGTCAATAACTTCCGGCAAACAAATGGTCGTGTACCAGTCACTATTCACGGTACGACGATTCTCTAAAGCAACAGTAGCCACGTGTCCAGTTTTATTAAAAAAAGAAGCAATCATCCGCTTAGATGCACTTTTCACGCGCGCCACTTTGGTTGGTTTCGGCTCATCTTGAAAGACCCATACGCTCGATTGCTGCTTTGTTTTGGGATCGTAGCAATAAATCCATGTTTCGTCACCTGTTACTATGTCCCACACCAAATTTGACGCACCTTCGTTGAATCTGGTAAGCATGGCACTGCACCAAGTGACGCGGTCCGTTTTTTGAGCCTCGGTCAAGTTGTGTGGGATCCAACGCGAGCACAGCTTTCTCACACCCAAATGTTTGTGTAGGATTGATTGTATTTGACTCATGCCTATTTCTAAGGATGCGCGAATTTCATGGTAGGTCACATGCCTGTCTGTTTCAATCATACGGCGCACAGCATCGATGTTTTTGTTGGTCACAGCGGTGGACGGCCGACTATCGCGAGATTCGTCACTGAGATTGATACGACCACGCTTGAATTCTGCAAACCAAAGAGTTCTATTTTCAAATGTTGCAATAAATTTTTAAATATTGTTTATGTAAGTGGCCAGTTCCGGAAACTTTTAGTGTTACCTATGTATTAGACGGTATTACTTGCCAAATTTCATATACAGTATGTATATATATGTAGTTCTAGGTCAACGGGAAATACCCTATGAATTTCGATTCCCTTGAGAGTGTCTAAATGTACGTTTTTTGCAGCATAAACGGCCATATCTTTTTTTCACGTTAACTAAGAAGTTTGATATTCTCACAGCTTCAAGGGACTGTAGACCTGAGTATATGGTTTTAATTTCAACTCGATACCTTCACGCGTTTCCAAGATCAGGGTCTTGACAGACAGACGGACGGACAGACGGACAACAAAGTGATCCTATAAGGGCTCCGTTTTCTCGACTGAGGTACCGAGCCCTAAAAAACTGGCCAAGTGCGTGTCGGGCCACGCGCAATGTTGGGTTCCGTAGTTACCCAGTACATTTTATAGGTTGGTCTACTAATACAGATCGCGTCAAACATCTAGTCCGCTCGGAAGTTGCCCTCCCGAAGAACGGCCCATACATTGTCGTGTGTAGAGGGGACTAAAAGTTTGGCGCGACCTGTACTCTTAAACCTGTAAAGCCTACTTAGCTATGATAGATTTCCTTTTAACTTCATTATACAACGTGAAATTTAAGTCATTTTGTTAAAGAAAACTGGTGATAGTACTCGTCCATATGAACAACTTTTACTATGAAGCCAAACCTGAAATCATGAAAAAAAAATCAGCTGTTCCATACATTTGGGTCGAGTAGGTATTTAACTTTTCTATGGAACAGCTGATATTTTTTTCACGATTTCAGGGTTGGGTCTATGGTAAAAGTTGTTCATATGGACGAGTACTATCACCAGTATTGTATATAAGGTCCTACAATAATAAATGAAAATAATTCTAGAGTAGATCATGTATCGTTAATGATGAAATTTCTTGCTCAAATGTTTTTTTTTAGTTCCCAGTATAAAGTAGTATAAACTGGTTCAATCGGCCGATTAAGTTCTATGGAAATGTAAAAAAAGTACGCGCAAAAAATATTTTTTTCGGTTAAATGTGGTCTATTAGGGATACTCTATCAACTGTTAAATTTTTTCACTTTGAATTGTTGGACCTTATATAATTTATTACAATAAAAATGTTTTGAACACCTGAAAGCGTGTTTACAGTCTTTATCTCGTATTGTTGGCCTTACTTTATAGTACAGCTTCGTAACTAAAAGTATGGTCCCATCCGGAAGAAAGCATGAAACTTGGTGTGCGTGTAGCTTTTACATTCAAGCATCAATTTAGAAGTAGGAACATGTTGAGAAATTATTTTTTCCCCTCCTCGCCCCCCCCTTTTGTGTCCCAAATCGTGTTTTTTTTAATTTTTTGTGAAAACTGTTACAGCTACGAGAAAACTATCAAGAACGAATATGTTCTTCATTAAATTCTCTACAAAACTGTCTTTGGATGTATGTGGATAGGACTTATAGTTTTCAAAATAATCTAACCACCATTGGTGTAAATACAGAGATTCAAGCAATTTATTAAAACTACCAGTCAAGTCCAGTAAAAAATATATTTATTGTAATTCATGTTGCAGGAATCTCCCCTGCACTTATAAAGGCCAGTACAGGGAAGCCCTGACTTCCTACACAAGCATCGATCTGTAATGCAGCTGCGGCAGGAACACTTCGTGAACTTCTTTACGGATGCTGAAGTTTCTTTTTTCGTACTCCATAATGGAACCCAAATACCATCTTCTATTTTCCATCCCCAATCCTCGAAGTTAGGCCATTCAGAGTTTGCTATCAAGCACTGACCCCAGATCAGTCCCGCTTGCAAACATGTTCATTTCGTATGCTGCAGAAGAGCACCAAATGTTGGTGGTAGCCTATCCATAGCCAGTCCCCAGATAAATAGTGCTTTTCTTGCTTGGTCGATGTCTTCCACGTCACTTGTGTTGTCGTAAGTCAAGACAACAAATCTCGCCAAAACATCCAAATGATGAGTTTTAATTTCTTGTACAGGCCGTGACAATGCTTCGAATACTTTGGTGACTTCAGGGAAGGACTTCCATGTTAGAATGATTTCTTTCCCTTTCCACAGAATCCTGATACGGTATCGCGGCCTGTAAATGTATGGAAGAATAACATGCCACTGCATTTGTCCGAACCGAGTGTATTCACGAGTTGGCGAACAGCAATAATACGCCAGGCTTTTCCAACACCGAACGATATCCAAAATTTGTTTAACTTCTTTCTTTCTTTCTAAATACTTTATTGCACAAAACAAAAGTTACATGTACAACAGGCGGACTTAATGCTAAAAGCATTTTCTCCCAGGCAACCCGACAGAAAGTACAAGAAATGAACAGAGGCAGGCGTGCAGAAAGGCTTTAAGACACAAAAAAAAATAAGTGAGAGAAAAGAGAAAAAAACAAAACATGAATGTACTAATAAATAAAATAGATAAGTAGATTTGTAGGTAAATACTAAATACATAGATTAATAAAAAATACATAAATATATTTTAAACAAATAACAATAATTACTACATAAATACGATTATATAATATTATTTAAATATATATAATACAATAATAAATACAAGAATAAACTACTAGTCGTGATAATTTCAGATTGCTATGTTCACACCAGATTAACTTAATCTTTTGAAGCTCACCATACAAGGAAACTGGAATAACAGCTACATCTGTATCCACAGTTCTAATTATGTCGTTTGTGTGACCATGCTGCACAGCGTGAAAGACATGGAGGAAGAGTCTGGAATCAGCTTCTTCTAATTTTGATTTCAGGGAAGTCATGTCTGCGGCATCGTTACTCAAAAATTCTTCCCCTTTGGTTGCAATAATGGTTTTCATGTGCTTTTGCTGTAGTCCGTCAGCGAGGAAATTAAAGAGGTCAACTTTGTTCTCCGATGAACGAAGAAATTTGTGCCAGTTTTTTGGAAGCGTACCCCCTGACGTGACCCTTTGACGAATACCTATTCCCCGCTTTTCTCGTGTATAATTGTTAAGACTTTTGTCATGATAGGCATCAAAAACAACATCTACTCGATTTTCCTTTTGGTTTGTAACGTAGTTAACAAAAGATATACGATAAACATCAAATGTCACGCGTTTGTACCCGGCCTTATCATTTAAACGATAGCAGGCCCATCTAGAAACGATGCAGTGCAGTCTACAGGATCTGCGTTAAATGTCTCGTTTACACAACATTCATTCTCATCTTCATCTTCGCAGTGGCGTAGCATGGGGGGGGCGGTCCGCACCGGGCGGCACTTTGCCGGGGGCGGCGCTGCGGAGATGGCAGTTAGAGAAAAAAAATATATATAAAAAAAAGTTAATTTCTTTCAGTGTTTTTTTGTCATTTTTTTTGTTGTTACCAAATACCCCTATGCAGGTTCTATGCATGGGTGATGCAAGTGCAAGGTTTCTCAATAATGCTCAGAATATTTTTGACAACTGCTATAAGTAATGCCAGTTGTGAAAGGAGCTTTTAGAAACTGAAATTGATAAAGAATTACTTGCGATCTACAATGAGTACGCTGAGATTAACTAATCTAGCTATATTGTCGATTGAACAAGACCTGACTGATGCAATCGATATTGAAAGTGTGATCAAAAACTTTGCTGAAAGGAAGACTAGAAAGGTTAAATTTTAATCTTTCAGTTGAGGAGTTGAGGTTGTAATGATACTCGTGCGCAAAAGAGCGTTCGTGAAGTAGGCGATTTCTCCATTATTGTATTACGTTTTGTAATAGATATTCTACTTTCTACTCTATGTCAAAAAATGTTAATTTCACTTTTCAGGTTAGTGTTATTCAATAAAAGTACTCTTTTTACCATGCCCCAAATTTTTTATAATGGATTGCAAAAATAAGAGGGCGGCAAATTTGGAATCCGCACCGGGTGCTAGTGACCTATGCTACGCCACTGCATCTTCATTCTTGTCTTCTAAAAAATTTAAAAAACCATTTCAAAAGACATTTTGTAGAGAATTTTATAAGGAGTATAATACTCTTTGACAGATTTCTCGTACCTTTAACAGCTTTTATTCAAAATAAAAAAGACACAATTGGTTACACAAATGAGCGGGGTAGGGGGGGGGGGAAGTCATTCCTGGACGTGTTCCTATGTACTTCTTAATGGGCATGATGACTAAAAAAAATTTATTATTCCGTCAGTCTGATTATCAGAAAATATTGGACACGTATTTTTTCTTTTTTCAATTAAACAAACAATGATGAAGATATAGCCCGCTGAAGTTCCACGTGACGTCACATCTTGGTACAATTTTACTTAGAAGTGACGTCATTTTTCCCCCACTTTGACGCGCTTTATCTCTCGTCATTTTTTGTTTGATTGACAAAAGAAAAAATACGTGTCCAATATTTTTTGATAATCTAAATGACGGACTAAATAGAATAATATTTTGTTTACCCTGTGTACAAGCCTATTGAAGCACATATACAAAAGCTAAGTGTATGCCAAATTTCATGCTTTCTTCCGGACGGGACCATATCTTACGTTTTTATGAGTTAAGTGTTTTCTGTAACTGTAAACAGTGGTAATTTTTTTTTCCTCAGAGTTTACTGTAAAACCTACTTTTGAACGGAATTTGCAAGTTTCTTCACTGGAAGTGCCCTTTATTGGTGACGTCAATGTTGGTGACTCAATTTGTATGAAATTTATTACGCAAAGGACAATAACTTTTATTACGTTGAGTTAGAAGCGTGATTTTTTGACTAGACAGCTTTGCCGTTTGACATTACTTGCCAGAATTTGTTCCGTAAAGGCGACGCTACCGGATAGTGCAACATAAGGTGGCTTTTATTTATGCAGCCAAACTCATACTGGAGGCTTGGTAAGTGATCAGTAACACGGGTCGATAACACTTTTGGCCGATATCGCAAAATAAAATCCCATAATAATTGACTCGGGGCTGGGCTTGCGTTTGTAAGGAACACGACGAGAATAATTTAAAATTTCACAGAAAGGGTCATCGAACGTTGTTACTGAACACTTACCGAGTCTCCAGTATCAACTTGGCTGCATAAATTAAAGCAGGGGTCTTCAACCCGCGGCCCGCCGGGACATTTCTGGCGGCCCTCAGAGGCTAAAGGAAATGTTTGAATTTATTTATCTATTGAATAGATTATATAATAAGAAATCACGCCCACAAAGATGATGTCACGTTTAGCAGCACATAAGGATGAAAAATGTTAAGTCCAAAACCAGGACAAGGATTACGGATGTACATCTGGAAGGTAGTCTGCGGGTTACGGCCATCAAAATAAAAGCAAATATCGACAATCTGGTGAAAAGTAAACGGTGTCAATCCTCACATTGACCTGTTTTTTTTAACATGTAAAGGTAATTTTAATTCGCTTGTTTGATGTTTAAATTATTGTTGAGGTAGTATGTTAACGATGGCAATGTGGCCCTTTGACAGACCTGGAATAGATTATTGGCCCTCGAGCTAAAAAAGGTTGAAGACTCCTGAATTAAAGTCACCTTATATAAGGTGGAATCGTAATACCTGCCACGGATGAAATAGGAGATACTATTATGTTTATAGATTACAATAGTGAAGATAATTTATTGATCTAACTTCATAAATTTTTCCATACAAACAAATGTGCGTATAAATTTAAATTCATTTAATTGTATGAAACCGTCCGTCAAAGGACGCCGCTCTATCCGAGCGAGCCACTCGTCAAATAGTCAAAGGGCAGACCGCCTGCCGCCACCCCGTCCCCCACTACCCCCTTCGTCGCACGCGCTTGTTTTTGTTTGTTGTTGTGCCCCCACCCCAGTTCGCTGTTTTCGCTGGTCGCAGAGGTGCGTATCTCGCGCGCATTCTTTAAAAATGCCTCCTAGACCACGATATTCAAATCAAGAATATCTTGAGATGGTATCGTGCTACCGCGAGTGTAACAACGTAACCGCGCATGCAGTAAACCTATACGAGCAGAGATTTGGTGTACGAGTGAGCCATCATACCATTGTGTACGGCCAAACCGGACATGATATTAGAACTGTGCGAGAACTAAAAAGGCGCATCAAGCGCGCTTTTCAGCAAGTAAAAAGTGAAACTGACACCTTAAATAAAGTGCAAAGACATGTACGCAAGCGTGCCTACATTTGTGTGCAACGCGAAGGCGGACTTGTGCAACAGTTTTGTAGATAAATAATACTGTTGTAAATTATGCAAATAACTGTAGCTAAGGTGTAATTGGTGTAAATAAGGTACAATTGGTGTAAAAATGCAAAGACAGAACATAATGTTTTTGTGTAATGTGTACCTACGGCAAAACATAATCAGGAGACCCGGCTTTAAGTGTGATGGGAAGTTTACCATCTTATTACATCAGTTTTTATCTGCGGAATGAATTAGAGGAATGCAATAACTGGTAAGTGCACTTTTAAACTTTTGCCTGCGTATTATTGGGTACTGGTTGGCCAACAGATCCAGCCGTTTGGAAATTTAACAGTACCCTAATTAGTTAATTTACCGGTGTCTTAATGACCAATGACGAAGAGTAATTTGCAATGTATTTCGTATTTACATCTACTTTGCGTGTGAGCGTAAGCACATTGGAGAGGCATGCAATGGCACCTATTCTCGTGTAGCACTTTTAAATTTCGAGCTAAAAAAAAACAAGAATTTTCATAGCAAAATAGACCTTAACGCGGAGGGATGACAGTTAAATGAGCTTGTATTATTTTGGGTTTTCACAACTCTACATTTAAGTTTGTGCTACACAGAATAGGTACAAATATCTCTACCTGGTAGAGACGAACTGGGCAGCTGATTTCATTCATTGAACGGTTAGAAAGAGATAGCAATTGTTATCATTGACTAAACGACTCGTCAAGCGTAATTTGTGAACCACGTTATGCAGAATGAAGAAAATGTTTATTTAATTACTTTACCTTCTCAAATTTATTTAACTATTCCGGGGTACGAAATTTCTTCACTAATGTAATCTATAAACATAATAGTATCTCCTATTTCATCCGTGGCAGGTATTACGATTCCACCTTATATACAGGGTTTTTTTTAATCAACCGGTTAGATCCCCAGCTACGGCAATTACTTAATCAAATTGACTTATTGGGTTAGGTTAAAAGTCAGCCTGTATACGGTGACTTTCGTTTATAGAGCTAAATGTATACTGGAGACTCGGTAAGTGGTCAGGACCAAGGACCAAGACCCTGTTTGTGAAACACAAAAAATATTTTTTGTGCCTCCATAGTCGCTCAAGAACAACCTCGACGCGATTAATTTTATTCTTGGTATTTCACTTTGGCATGTATACTGTTGTTATTTACCATAATGTTTTTAGGGTTCCACACCCATATTGTGGGGTGGGGTTCCTCCTTTGTGCGTGAGTCCGTCTAGCACTAGACCGGTTTATAAATAGCGCCGACACTAAAGGTAGCTAAACAGTGACCATATTAGTAAAACTGAGCGAGTTAGTAAGAAAACAGAAGTATTTATGTCAATCAAGTATAATTCAATGACATTACTCACACTTTCTCACATATTAATGGTTTAATTGTACGTGAGTCACAGTTGTTGCGTTTCACGAGCGTTTGACTGATAGTTGCAGCTCTTATGGTGTGAATTCAACCGACTCCGAGATATAAAAGCTCTGGGGCACACGCCACAACTGTATGGCCGATCTCCTGTATGGTATCTGAAATAAACACAGACATATAATTATTACTACGTAGCAGACCAAACATAAGGATTTAATAGCGTGGCAAGTTTCCATACAAAAAATAAGCTACATTTGGGCTTCATGGTACGAAGAAACTTATAAAAATATGTTGTTTTGACTGGCTTATGCTTGGAACATATTTGTAAATTCCTAAACTAATCTCTAGTATATATTTTGTTTGGAAACAAGCAATATTTATATTTAAAAGAGCCCGTAACTCACTGAGCTAAAATTGCCACGCGTTGACTCTATGCGTTTATTATTAATGTTAGGTCTGCTTAAATTATTTTTATTTTTATAGTTTCCTAAGAGTGAAGTTTACTTGGTTTCGATTGTATGTTTGTTTCAGCATATTTTTTCAAATATTGTATAATGCGGAAAAAAGGGACACAAAAACAAACATCCATATGTAATTGTCGGCGCAACCCATTATAATAGTTAACAAATGTGCACACTAATAAAGGTCCTCACGAATCAAGCTCGTCTTAGTTTGAGGACCGCCAGATAATCGTATAGATTAAATAAGTTCTCAATGTACCCACCTATTTTGTAACCATTTTATGTTTGTGATTTATTTAATGTTTGTTGTTTTTGAATAAAGTTACTTTTATCTTTACTATAGTATTATACATTTGTGGAAATAAATAGATTTCTTTTTATTAATTATTCGTTTAAACAGGTTGTTAGTAAAAGTATTGCGATCCTTTTAACAACTATAGTATAGGCATAGTTTAAAAATCCATACAGTTGTCTAACGAAGTCGTTCCGACGGAGCAGTTATGCGGGGCTAGTCTCAGAACTGCTCGTTCAAGAATTATAAGTAGCTCAGTGGCTTACCTACCGCGTCTGTAAGCGCTTTCGTTGGACAATCTGTATTGATTTTTAAACTGTGCCTACTGAGAATGCAGCTGTGAGTGTATGACTGGGGGCAATCTTGCTGACTGTACATTTTACATACATCGTCACGACACGAAGCCCCGAGGGGGTGTCAGAGGTATTTCCGGGTATGGACCGGGTGTTCCATTTGGATCCTCGATTTCAATCCCCCTGGGGATCGAGAAGCAGTTGCTATTCCACTAGAATCCCCTTAACAAAAGTATCAAACAGCACTAAAACTCTTGATAAAATGAATATCATAAAGGCCCTTTCATTGTGACACATATTAAGTTAATATTATTAACCTCCTACTATTAAACAAAACAAACATATGTATTTCAAATAACATAACAGATAACTGAAGTAGATCAGATAGATAAGTAGATCCATAGACTAGATTCATTATGGATTTCGTGACAAATTTTTGCATGCATAGAGGAAAAATTCTCACTAGATCCATAGACAAACTAGATCCATGCATGCATAACAGTTCTTCTCAATGAGAGTTTTTTGACAGATGTCAAAAATGACAGATGAATAAATTTTGTACTGTTTTTTTGACGGATGTCCAAAAATATGTGTAATTTTTGACATGTTTAAAAAAATCAGTATAAAAATAATTAATCTATCAAAACATGTTAAAATTATTCATCTGTCATTTTTGACAACATGGTTTTATGTAAAGAGACCTAAATATCATCATTGTCGTAGGGGATTTTAAAGGAATAACGAGTGCATAAGAATCCCCAGGGGGATCGTAGTGGAATAATAAGTGCTTTTCGATCCCCAGGGGGATTGAAATAGGGGATCCAAATGGAGCACGGGGAAATACAAGCTACAGTCCACACACGTACACAAACATTTCACCGACAATTATGACGTCCCAGCGCGGTATGTGGTGGGCACTATCGCCGTACCTCGGGCACAAATACGGAGCAACAGCTTAACGTACCTTCCGAAGCACGCAGACCGAACACAAATGTGCCCATACAGGATTTGAACCCACGACCTCCGGATCAGTAGTAAAGTACAGATATTCTATCTCACGAAGTCCGTTTGGCTATGGTTGTAGTAGTGACGTGTACAGATAAGCGCGTGTTGTGTGTGTGAGGCGTGTTTTGTAGCGCTCCCGAGGTTACGCACAGCCTTTCAGATGCTATTAGAACAGGACCTTGTCATACCTGATGCATGTGTGCTTTAGCACACTATGTGCATCTCACTCAATCACGCACTTCCGTCAACGTTAAGGTATGACAAGGTCCTATCCTAATAGCATCTGAAACGGATAGTACAAAAAAGTGCGTGTGAACGCACTACTACATCCATAGCCAAGCGGGCATCGTGATATAGAATATCTGTACTCTAGTCACTAAACCATCTAGTCTTGGGCAAGTAAGTGATCCATTTGAGAAAATTGTTAATTCAAGAAAGTGGTTATTTCTGGAAAGTGGTTAATTCAGGAAAGTGGTTAATTCAGGAAAGTGGTTACTTCAGGAAAGTGGTCAATTCAGGAAAGTGGTCTGTACCGAAAGGGCTTACCTAGTATGTATTTTTAGCGTGCTCGGTTGCGTGAACGCCTTATCACATTCAGTGCACGCGTATGGCTTCTCTCCAGTGTGGACTCTTATGTGTAGCTTTAGGTTGCATTTCCTTACAAAACGCTTGCCGCAAGTGCTGGAAATAGGACGTCATCATATTAGTTTGAATTATCGAATCCTTGTCGAAATCTAGGATGCGTCCAAGAAAAATAAATATGCCTATCCTTCTAACATGGTAGACCATAAAGAGCTTTGACAGCTCGACATAGCACTGTCTGACCTGTCTGTCCCTCTTTAGATAGATCAAACGAGTGATACAGAGCACTTTATCGAGCGTTTATCGAGCTGAATATGGTCCTCCATGTTAGAGGTGCAGGAAAAAATAAATAAAAAAATAGAACTTATTTCTTCTACTGGCAACACTAACTTTAAAACGTCATTATGTCGATTGCTGCCAAAGTGATGTGATGTTGTTGTTTTTTGTATGTATGTGTCACAGATATAGTTTCAAATAGATGACGAAAGTGCATCAAACTCTATGAAAACAAAGCGTGTCATATAATATTTTACAATGAAAACGGTTGACAGCGGTTTGAATTTTAGAAGGAATTGTAAGACTTAAGACATAATACATAAGAGTCAAAGTTGTAGGAGTCAATATCGGTAAAAGAAGGGCATTGCTCTCCGTTTCGGCGCGCGATTGGGCACGCGAAGTACACACACTCGCGGCATCTATTTAGATCTATATCTATAGTACGTGTTGTCAAAAATTGCTTTTTAACATTGCAGCTGATTTTAAAGGCTTTAGACCTGTAAAAACTTGAAATTTTGCAAGGTAATTTAGGTTTTACTAAGTCCATTTTAGTACAACATTACAATGTAAACATTTTAGATTTTTGTTTCGGTTTTAATTTATCCCTTCGGGGAAAGGCTACGGTGCTAACCCATACCGCCTTGTCATTTGTGTTCTTTTCTGTGTACTTGTCTTCATAAATGGTACCATCTGAAGAATTGTTTTTTATTCCTTGAAGGCCACATGGCCAAGGTAAACATTTTAGTTTTGACAGCATCAAATCAGCTACATTAAGTCCACCTGTTGAACATATAACTTTTGTTTGTGCAAAAGTATTTAGAAGAAGTGTAGTGTTGTTCTTTTGTTTGTGTGTGTGAATATGAGTGTTGCCATAATAAAAGCTAATGTGGCACTCCTGGAGCAGATTTTTTTTATTTTATCGGTGAGGCTTTGGGCCAAATTCCAGTTAGAGTTATACCACGATAAGACAGACATGTAACGCCTACCAAACAGGTAAATAAACAAATACCTGCAAGCGTGTGGTTTCTCCCCGGTGTGCCCTCGTTTGTGTAGCTTCAAGTTTTCGGCGGATGAGACGTTTTTACCGCAGACATCGCAGAGAAAACTCGCCTTTATCCCATGCTCCTAAGGTTTAAATTGGTATTTAAAACTTTTAAAACACTGACAGTATATGACCTTAAGCGCACAAGCGAAATCTCGCACTCCAGCCAGTGTTAGGTATTTTCTTGCACGCAGGCAGTCTCGCGGCGTACTCACATAGGTAATGTGATTTTCAGCGGTTATTTTACGACTAAACACAAATGTGTTTGCATTTGATCACAGCATAGAATTGTCTAAATATTCTTTATGCATTTTCCTTTCGCTACAAGCACTAAGGCATGGTCAAAGTGATATAATTATTTCGCAATATGCGCGTGCTAACGCAGATCATATTAATATGATAGAGCAGCCTTAAAAAGTAAAAGTAGGCAAAGACTACATACCTAACAAATTGGCCGTCAATTCTGGCATGTGCGCAAAAATTGCAAAGACAGATTGCGGGTGATATTAAAAGGGAATTGGTACGGGTATATGTTGATTTTTTTGATTGAAAACTTATAGTGAGCATTCTTTATATCATATAAATAGTTCCAATTTAATGTGGTTTAGCCACTCCAATTTTCATTACATGACATTTATTAAACTTTGGACAAATATCGAATGACTGATATTGCGAATGGGCAATGATGCCGGAATAGCCGCCCTGCGGGTCTAGAAACAAAATCGAACACGTTTCATTCGTCCCGTCTTCGACAAACGCCGAAAGGGACAAACCGATACGAGTAAGCGCGACAGATTACAGTCATCTTCCTCACTCGCGTAGCTGTGTCTCTTTCGTCGTTTGTCGAAAACGAGACGAACGAGCCGTGTTCGTTTTTGTTTCTAGACCCGCTGGTGCTTTGACAATTACGAGTACCATATCGATTGGTGATATTGAAGCTAAAATATTTTTCAAATTTCGTTTGATCATTACTTTCTTTCCAATCACTTCACAGACATGGATTTAGCAGCTAAGTTTATACAGTCTCCAGTATAACTGCAAAATCCAAGTCACCTTTGTGTCATACATAAATAACATCATAGATGATGAAGAAGAATATACAGGGTGTGAAGGTGATGGTGCGGAAGTTGGAAACTGGCGACGTAATTTGTCTTATTTATTGTTTTTTTGTGTGATCTCGTTGTATGGAGGGTTATCTCTATATCTTATTACGAAAACATAATTGAGAACAGATACTTGTTGATGGCTTCATGAGCTGGAGCCGGGGGCGCGACCCCGCCAGCTACGAATCCTAGTTACGCCAATGCGACCAACTGTAGAACCAAACCAAAAAACACGAATACAAAACAGCTGTTCCATAGAAAAGTTACTTGACCAAAATGAACAACTAATTTTATTTTCACGATTTCAAAAAGTTGTCCTTGTTTACGAGTACTATCGCCAGTTTCCGGTTACCGCAGCGTCATCTCAAGGGCCCATAATACCTCAATTCGCAGTCCTGCTCTAACGCTTCTGCTTTTTAACTGTCTATCCTACTCTAATCAGATGCCGCGCACTCAAAAACATCAGTTATTTTGAAATCGCGGCTACACTGATGGTTTTTTCATTTTTATGT
The DNA here is from genome assembly GCA_910592155.1 of Ypsolopha scabrella. NCBI lineage: Eukaryota > Metazoa > Arthropoda > Insecta > Lepidoptera > Ypsolophidae > Ypsolopha > Ypsolopha scabrella. Next base: position 15,956,783 of record OU342987.1, read on the forward strand.
TACAGTCTGCAGCTGCTTTATACTAATAACAGTTATATTATGCAAAGTTTCAGATCTAATTTCATTTATTCATCGAATGCTATCGGTTTATTGTACGGTTTGGAGGTAACTTTGTATTTTTTGCAAACAGCATGTACATAGCATTAGTCCTCCACTTTATCATATATAAATTTCAGAGTGATTGTTGCAGTATTTGTTGGTATAAAACAGGACCATGCGAAGCGAAGTGAGTTATTATACACCCTTAACACCCTGTAAAACAACAGTGTCGGATTAAGCCAGCGCGGGGCCCGTAACAAAAGTGAACAAGGGGCTCTTGGCATAAAATAAAATTAGTAGGCACCCGCTAGTTATTTCTTCCTAAAACATAATAATATATAAATTATCTAGAAGTTAGCGCATTCTCTATGATATAGCAACACAATAGTACATTATGATACAAGTGAGCTGCGTTGGACATTACAGTCGAGGCGGGATTGCAGGCCGAGCCCAAGGTAATACTCACGCGTTTCATACGACATTTTTCAACACACGTGCGAGGTAAAATAATTAAATTTTCACAATCTTTTTTTTCCACTTAATCGAAACCACAGCTAACTGAACTGACAATTTTCATTGAAAAATGGCGGCGGAGATTATGGAAATAGAGGCACTGACGCATTCGCCAAACAGCCAAATATTAAATAAACAAAAATGAATATTGTTGTATTTACAACAAAAAAATTGAGTTAATTTGTAGATAAAAATAAATAATTTGATGAAATTAAATGATTATTTATTATATTTAACTGAGACAGTCTATTTATTTATTCGCAAAAACTTTACTATTTCTCAAGACATCAAAACTCTTTGCTAAGATTTAAAAAAAACTGTAATGTAAAAAACACTAGTGCGATAATGTAAAGTAAAAATCACGCGTGTTTAATATGCTGCTTTATGACCCTAAGAACGCTGAAATAAGGGCCACTTTATAAGCAAGTGTGTTGAAAAAACCATTATGAGAGCGTCTACTTCTGGAGAACATGTTTCGGAAAAAAAGAAGGCGGCAGAAGCGCGGGGCCCCCAATGTGCGGGGCCCGTAGCATTTGCTACTCTTGCTACGTAACTAATATGTATATGATACCTTCAAGTGAATATTCAAAGTGTTCCTTGAGTTACAAGTGTGGCCACAATGTACACAAATGTGTTTCATTACAGTCGAGGAGTGCGGGTGTACCGAAGTGCGGTGTTGCGTCAGGTACCTGCAATATATACATCGTTACGACATAAATCCCCAAAGGGAGCAACAGAGGTGTTCCCATTAACTAACAGTGAAAACCACAGTTTAATATACTTCAGTTACTAGGGTTGTTCGGGATGAAGACGAAACAAACGGGTTCCGAGAGAATCGTTTATTTGGTTTATTTGGTAGGTACTAAGTACACTGAGAGAATAGTTTAACATCTAGCACAAGCAAGTTTTTGTACGAACACTTACCGAGTCTCCAGTATGAATTTGCCTACATAAACGAAAGCCACCTTATACAGGTTTAAAATGAACCCCCTAGCTTTCTAACCCCCGATCTATGAATCGGGAACACTAAAGAACAAAAAATCGTAAAAAAATATTGTATCATTTTCATATATTTTTTTAGTTCCCAAATCTCGAATAAATGGCTAAACTACGCGACGAGACATGTGACTGACAATAGACTGTACATATTCCCGGCGGTAACAAGGCTATGTAACTTCGGCTTCTCTTCTTAGAGCGTCGTCTGTCACCGGAGTATTAGTATTTGACGGTCGATATCTTTTTTTTTATTTATTTTTTTTCTAACATTGAACAGTTTCGTTTGGTATAGCTAGGGAGTTAATGTTCAATAGTTATAGTGGAAATGTAGTTAATGTACGCAAATACATTGCCCGATGCTGTAACAGGTGACGGTAGGACAATAATAGTCTCAGACTTGTCTTGAATACACTAGCTTCCTCTAGGCGCCAAGAGGCTCACTACTAAGTGAGTACCCATACATATCGTTGCGGTATGGAAAAGCACAAGCGTAAATTCGCAGGTCATGTTGAGAACTGGATAGTTCAGTTGGTAGAGCAACCGCCCGGTAAGCGAGTGGTCCCGGGTTCGAATCCCGGTTCAGAGCTCCTCACGTCCAGATTTACTTTTCTGATTTTCTATACCGCAGTGATATAAATTTAATTTGTACGCAAATGGGTACCTTTCCATATGAAAGTCAGCTCTGCAGATATCGCAAACAAACGGCTTCCTCCCTGTGTGAACGTTCTGATGCTGCTCGAACCAGGTCTGGACTTGGAATCCCTTCCCGCACACACCGCACTTGTACTGTAATATTAAATGGAACAGTTATGTACAAAGTAAGGCCGAAATTGTTTTGATACCACATATTCCACCGTTTAAAGAAATACATATCTAGTTATGTTACAAACGTGAAATCTGTCAAGTCCATTTCGAAAATAATTCGCGGTTTCCGTTTGAAATACGAAGTATTGCGCTTGCACATTCTCTATTACTACCCGTTCTCGATTATGCCGATGTCTGCTACCTTGACGTTACTGAGGTTCAGCTTGATAAACTCGAACGTCTTCAAAATGTCTGTATTAGGTTTATTTTTGGTCTTCGATCACATATCTAAATTCCGCTCTCGATTAAATTGGCTTCCCATTCGTCGTCGCCGTAATACTCATATTCTGTCTCTCTTGTATTCTGTGTTGAATAATCCTTCAACTCCCTCTTACCTAAAAACTCGGTTTCGATATCTTCATGGTACTCATGACCGCATTTCACGGTCCTCTCAGAATCTGCTTCTTACCACGCCGATGCATTCATCGTCTTTCTTTAATAATTCGTTCTCAGTCCAAGCTGTTCGATTGTGGAATGATCTTCCTTTACTTATTAGAAGAGCCCCTTCCCTGCCTGTCTTCAAGAGACTAGTCAAACATCATTACCTTTCACTCTGATTACATAAATATTATTTCTCTTTATGTATGTAAAGTATATATATTATTATTAGCATGTAAATTACCATTCATAACAATATATATTTACCAATATGTATGTATATATCTATTAATATACATTTATACATCTATCAATATATTTATATATCTATTACCTATACACAAATTTAGTACAATATGAGTTATCCTCTTGACCAGTTTCTTCCACCCAAAGGTTGTCTGGAAGAGATCGCTTTAAGCGATAAGGCCGCCTGTTTGTATTAACCCAATATGTTACATTAAGTGTTACATTATTTTTTGTTTCCTTTTTTTGGTGTACAAATAACGCTGTATTGTTGTTGTTCTAGATGTTACAAACGTGAAATCTGTCAAGGCCATTTCGAAAATAATTCGCGGTTTCCGTTTGAAATACGAAGTAGTTATTTTAAGGGGCTATGTAAATTTTATTTTTGTCACTCTCACTCCAAGCTAAAAACGGTGCAGAGCGAGAGGGGCAGATCCAGCGTTAAAGAGAAAAAAGTATGTTTTTTAATTTTATAAAAAGAACTAAAAGAGCTAGCAACAATTCCAAAATCAGATATCTATATTAAAATCCATCTAATAAAATATGTTTGAGTTCTGATCTTCATTCCGACGCGTCGAACGAAGAGAAAAAGTGTGTTTGAAGACCTAATTTCAATATTTTTTTCTATCGAGGAAAACTTATCCAAACGTGTTTTCCAAAAACGAAACCCTAGATTATACCTATATAGTCAAAATGCATATACCAAAAATGTATTTAAATTTTTTATTAAAATACACAGAAACAAAGCAAGCCTACTTTATTTACATAGCCTCTTAAGGATGTCGAATAAAGCTCCGAAAAGAAATTAAAAATTGGCTTGTTCTAAAACGTATTATTGCTGTTATTTATACAAATATAATATTAACGAAGTCCGTTTTGCTATAGTTGTAGTACCTGGTGCGTGCGTGCACACGCCCTATTTCTGGTGTATGTAACCCCGGGAGCGCTACAACACGCGCCACACACACAGAACGCACTTATCTGTACACGTCACTACCAGAACCATAGACAAACGGACTTCGAGACATTAAATATCTACACTTAGTAACCAACACACGCACGCGAATAAAAAATACTAAAAGTTGCGACTAAATGCTAAAAACTCAAAAAGTAAATACAATACCTACTGAATTACTAGCTCAAATATACCTAGTCGGTTCTTAAATACTGTCACTGGCCATTTATTTTAAAAATAGAACACCTAGAAAAAAAATGAAATGGTGTTCGATTTTCACATATTTTTTGATTAATAATCTGCCAAATCACAATTACATTCATTCATTTTTTACGATGGAGTGGACTCGCAAAGAAGACCGAGTAGCAGTAATTGCATTGCATCGTTGCGGCCATCCACCGAAGACGATATTAAACTTGCTTCAAAAATTAAAAACCACGAAGAGGTTCGTGTACCGTACCATCAAGAGGTACAATGAAACCTCTAGTGTCGATGACGAGAAAAGAACTGGCAGACCTCGTTCCGTTAGGACTCCAGGGGTCATCAAAGCAATCAAGGCGCGTATTGCAAGAAATCCCCCCCGCAAGCAGAAACTGATGGCTTTGGAGATGGGATTAACCAGAAGTAGCGTAAAAAAAGTACTCAATGAAGACCTGGGACTACGAGCTTACCGAAAAAAGAGTGGACATCTTCTGAACGCGCGTCTTATAGCTATGAGAGCCAAAAAATGTAAAGTTTTGCTAAAGCGGTACGCAAGAAACAGACACCGCGATATCCTGTTTACAGACGAGAAAAATTTTAATATCGAAGAGAAGTACAACAAACAAAATGACAGGGTGTACGCTACCAGCTCTGCGGCCGCTGGGAATGCCATTCCTAGAGTGCAGCACGGCCATCATCCATCCTCAGTCATGATTTGGTTGGGAGTGTCCTACTATGGCCCTACTGAAGTGCATTTTTGTGAAAAAGGTGTCAAAACCAGTGCAAAAGTGTACCAAGACACGGTTTTAGATCGAATAGTAAAAGATCTGCCCCAGACACTCTTTGGAGGACGGCCATTTGTGTTTCAACAGGACTCCGCACCTGCTCATAAGGCCAAAACAACTCAGGAGTGGTTCGAGCGCCAGAATATCGAGCTAATAAGGCATCAAGATTGGCCCTCATCTAGCCCTGACCTCAATCCACAGGATTAGAAAATTTAGCAGGAATTGGAGGAGAAGGTCTGTTCTAAACCTCGCAAAAATTTGAGCAGCTTAAAGTCATCATTGAATAAAGCAGTGGCGGATATCGACATGAATATGGTCCGTGCTGCTATTGATGATTGGCCTCGAAGATTGAAGGCTTGTGTGAAAAATGGTGGCAATCATTTTGAATAAATTTTGCGTTTAATGTAAGATAATTAAATTACCTTTTTTAAAAAAAAAACTTTTTTTGAATGTCATGATTAGTTTTCATTTTATAGCCAATTTTGTTTGTGACAGAATTTAAGCACCGACTAGGTATATTATACCGAAAATTAAAGGTCCTCATATGTATTACATAAGATACGTATCATACAATTGAATTTCTGCTTACTGTTTTCATAGACTGTTGTATTCAATTAACTAAAATGTCAAACGGAATACTGTGTTCAATGATATCATTATAATTCTTTATAAATAGCTTTATTGTAACGAACCTTCTCTTTTCCAAAATTTGTACGAACCTAGTACTTATATTGTTGTAATTTATCTACCCAGCCCAACTGTTTTTTTTTCTTGCATTAACTCCAGCGCTCATAGCGGGGCGCCTAACACCCTGCAATTCGTCACAGGCATCCTCGGTCGCCGTCACTGCTTTCCGCTACAGTATGGACTGTGACTGTGTGCAATTCACATTCTAAACTCGGAAACACCTCTGACACTCCCTCGAAGATTCAGGTCGTAATGATGTATTGATCTTAAGATAGTACCAATAGTGCGTTAAAAATGAATTTGTTGGATGTACTGTTTTCCGTCACTCAGTAGATATAGTTGTCGGTAAGTTAGTATATTTGTTTGCTTTAGTATTTTAATCGGAAGTTCGTATTTTATTCCATCCATCCATCCATTATTTTATTCGAAGGATTTTTATTTGAAGCTACACAGTATAACTGTGAGCCGCACTTCGCTGTAATAAGGAATTACACGCATAATGTCAATTACGCAAAATGTCACAAACGCAAAATGTCAGAAATGCAGAATGTCAGAAACGCAGAATGTCAGACATGGGGTAACATTATGTGCAAATAACCAAACATAGACATGTCTTACAAATACTGTAAATATACAAAACCTCGAACCGCTATATGTATGAACAGATGTGAACTGATCTCACCTTGAACTCTGTCCTATGTCTCCTCTCGTGCTCTCTCAAAGCGCTAACATAAACAGTCCGGTAGAGACACCGGTCGCGGCGGCACGCCAGCGTTGCGTGAGCGTGCACGCGCCCGTGTCGTAATATATCTGATGCTGTTTTATATGTGCGCCCTGGAAAGGGGTTAACAATTAATTAGTGTATGTAAAAACTCTACCAAATTTAGTCAGAGTAATACACAAACTGGGATAACATCGAGATTTCTATCAAATAATTAAAGTATATAAGGCGACTTTCGTTTATATAGCCAAATTCATACTGGAGACTCGGTAAGTTGTCAGGACCAAGCTTCAACGACCCTTTCTGCAAAAGACGCAAAAGTAAAATGTTGACTTCCCACACTAATTGAGTCGAGGTTGTTCTTAAGCAAGTAGAGGCACAAAATAATATTTTTCGTATTTCGCAAACAGGGTCATTGAACCTTGGTCCTTGCCGCTAACCGAGTCTCCAGTATGAATTTGGCTATATAAACGAAAGTCACCTAATATACTTATTATATTCTTAATTCGAAATTAAAATGACTATACAATAAACATAAGCCCTATATGAAATAATAATAAATATAAAATAAAAAATATTTCCAAAGTTGTTGTTGCTGGGAAGGGTACCCAAAGACGCTGGCTGTGTTACCTCACTGTACCGCTAAACTAATCCGCTAACCGAGGTAAGCACCAGCCCTTGGGTCACCAGAGCCATCGAACAGGTGCGACGACAATTCTTTAAAAAGTCGCCAGGCCCTATGGCCTATAAGTTTCAAAAGCACAAATACGTAGCCTCGATATATACGAGCTGCTTGAAGTAGCACTCAACCCGCCGGCCTATATGCGTATGGGCATTTCTACCAAGAAGACCGCCAAAAGCGGTGAAATCTTGAAAATGCCTATGTCCAGTGGATGAAACAGGCTGAGGGATGGATGGATGGAAGTTTTTACTTTTTTTATAAGTATGTCCATCCATCAGCCTGTTTCGTCCACTGCTGGACTTAGGCCTTTCCAGGATTTAACCACTCTTGGCAGGCCCCCTGGAAGAAATGCCCATACTCACACACGCTGGGCAGCGCGGTGCCGAAACTCCTGCACCAGTGACGCCGCTGCCCGTCACCAGTCTGTTTTAAGGCCTGGCAATTAGGGATGGATATACCGTCATCCATCCCAGGCAATGGTGGGCCACCTGGTTTTGCCTGAGAGCTGTTCTCTTACTCTCCCCCGAATAACTTCGGGAGGATTTGCGAGTAAGATGGTGGTACCTGCACAGTCGAGTCTGGCATCAGCTCTACCACCTAATCTGTACTTAAGTATGCACTTGTAATAATTTATAAGATGGGCATGATAGGAGATATGGTATGAAACAATTTCCATATCTTTTTAAATCCTCATAATACATATTTATGCATTAAGCTTAACCAGCCTAGCAGTAGCATATTGTATAATACCATCGACCTCAACGACTAACTGGGGTATCTACTAATTGTATATCATGACAAAGTTATGTATGGAGAATGTAGAAAATACAAACCACAAATATTACAATGAAATGGTCTGCGATCCATATGGCTAATTTTATGCCTACCAAGACCCTTTTTCTTTTCATAAATTTTGGTACATCTTGTACATTTGTACATTTTTGTGCCATCTGTAGTGGTAATTGTAGAAAAATGGTCTAATATTTCATTTCCATCATTGCTGCCATGATCTAGTTTGTAATGCTTCAGTAAAATAATCTTCGTTTCAAATGAATTAGAACACATCAAACATTTCCATATGTTTCCTTGAGTATTATTTTGTTGTATAATATTGAGTTTTGTATTATTACTTTCAATTCCCTTTTCTTTGGGATTTGTTTGTAAAAGCTTCTTTACTGTTTCAGATTTTTGAGTTGTAGTCACAATAACTTCTTTTGACTTTTTGATAAAAGAAAGTTTAACATCATCATCTGAACTGAAATCACTTGGAATATCTATATTATCAGACTTAGAAATCAGTGTTTTATTATATTTATTTCCTTGATTTATTTTATCATAATTTTCACACACATTCTCTTTATTTTCTAAAATTATTTCTTTGTGAAATTCCCCAATTTCAAAACTTTCTTTGTTTTCTAGTTTCACAGGAGAAAAAATATTTTCTGATTTTTTTAAACTTGTATAGAATTTATTTAATGCTTCTGTTCCCATCGCAGCATGTTGTAAAAGGAGTCGTTGGTTGGACAAAGTTCTATGACGAAACGCATATAGATCTTCAATTTTATCAAGACAAACTCTGCATACTTGGTTTGGCAAATTATTTTTGTGGGCAATCTGAAAGAAAAATATATAGTAAAATTGAAAGGGTGCTTTATTTATCAACATCTAATAAATATAATTTTGAGTGGAAAAACATAGAAGATGGTGTCTGAAACCAACTATGAGGGAAGAACTATAAGTACTTTAGCAACAAAATAACATCACAACAAGCAACCAGGCTTAGCATCCTATAAACATTTGTCGCATTTAATGACTTTGCATCTGAACCACGGTGAATTCTGCAATGGTTGCAGCGGTGAATTTGTATTAAACGGATGAATTTGTGTTAAACGGCCATACATCAAAATGACAAGCTGCTTATACACTGCAGAGAGCAGCAAATATTATTTGCTCGATGCTTGTCAAAGTCATGAGAAATGGTCATTTATAACTCTTTGCAGCAGCTGCACAATTCATTGCTGCAGATGCAAAGTCGTTAAACACAACAAATGATCCATCCCATTCAACAGCCTGTCATCGTCCACTGCTGTACATAGGCCTTTTCAATATTTCACCAGTCTTGGCGGTCCTCCATTCGCCTTATCCTGCCTCCACCCGCAACCTCCTTCAGATCTTCGGTCTAGGGGGACGAGCTCGGCCTTCACTATGCTTTACACATGACCCCCCAAAATCATTAACGTCAACTCAAAACATTGCCAAAAACTTGATGGTTTACGAACATTCCAAACAAATAATTATCTGCCTGCTAATGTCTAAGTTAAAAATATTCAAAATAAGATTATAAAAAGTAATTCAAATGGAGCAAACCAAATTTGGCGGTGGCTGCATGGTCCATAAAATTAATAGAAGGCTTCCACTTGTTTTGTGACTGCGATTTTTCAATTTATTAAAAAAGTTTGTTATTTGCTTGACCTGCTTTACTGTTAAGGTTGGCCTCTTGAGCTGTACTTGAGCCAAGATGACCCCGCCCAAAAACTTGAGCTGTGACTGTGCCTGACGTAGTCTCCATTCTAACAAAAGCCATCCCCCTGGAGACCCGGAGCAACCACCTTAAGTATTTTACTCACACTTCTACATAAGTTACACACAATCCTGTAAACCCTCCCATGAACATATAAAACTTTGAACTTACTTGAATAAACAGAGATTTGATCTTCACAAAAATTTCATCTTCTAATAAAGCTGATTTATATTCAACAGAAGAGTCCAGACACAGCCTACAGATTCCGTTCATGATGATGTGAATGTGATGAGGCTATGCTATATCCTGCTGTAGGTGTTCCTTGGTTTCATTCAGTAGGTAACTTAAAATCTGGGAACTTAGTTTCTTGCTACTTATTATTAAAGGTAGGTAGGTACTCTGTGCTGTGCTTGCTACTATTCATAGAGTAACTTACTTAAAAACTGGGAACTACTATTTTATTTTGGAAGTGATGAAAGGGCCGTTAGCGGTCCTTTAATTTTTTAAATTCATTATTTAAAATAAAAGTCAGTATTTAGCTGTTGCAATATCTTTCTTAGCACGAACTGATAAAGTTCAATTTGCGATATACAGTTCGAAAAGGGAAGCGGTCCTTTAATTTTATAGATTATTGAACCGTACAAATATTGTAAGTCATCCGAAAGTGCTCGGAAAATGTTTTTTTCTGTATATCGTGAATTCTGTTAAAGCTACGGGAGTCGCCTCGCTCCGCTCCGCTTCGCTCGGCTCCCTAATATGTACTTATATGTCAACCTAACCGCTCCTCCTCGCTTCGCTCGTCGTCGTCGCAACCTATCCCTAGCGGTCGAATAAAATTAAAACTTAGTTAGCCGCTAACGGCTATTTAGTCACTTTCTTTTTCATCATGAGTTCTATCTGTCATTAAACGAACCTTGCGTCAAAGAGTACTATATATAAACGGAAACTTTGCGTTGCGAACCCTGCTCAGAGTTGGTGTTGAAAAATGCGACACCGGTGTAGCGACACTGCTATTTTTGAACGGTCGGTGTTGCGACCCATGTTGATTTTTGAATGGTTTAGTGTTGGAACCCGGAGTACGAACCCAACTCGGTGTGAGTTTTTGAACGACTATCTGTAGCGGTCCTTTAGTCACTTCCTACGTCCAACATCCTACTACATCCTTTTTACTCGAAAGTACTTCTCATACAATGCGCGCGAGTGTTGTGTACGGACGTAGCACTCACACTGACGCATAATGTCGACACGACACCTGCCAGAAGGCGAGCGGGGGGTGTGGTGCGACACGCAGGCGGGTTTGCACCGCGCCCTCGCTCCTGTAACGTCCCCCTGACACCGTAAAAGGGCTATCGCGTCGCCTATTGTGGCTAGCTATAGCTAGCTTCAGAGGCGACTAAAATGATTGGCGATCACTGTACTTCCTCTTTCTTTCTTTCATAATCTTAGAACTGTACCTATTTGTACAACTTGCTTTCTTTGTTTTAAATTAATAATTCTCTAAACAGATGACCGAGCATTGCATCAATAATGGGTCGAGTATCTGCCAGACTAAAGATGCTACCCATCTCATTCTTAGTTTTGATTTGTTTAGTGCAGATACAACAGTTGGGTTTACTTACTCAGGTAAGCAAGCTGAGCTCATGTTGCTTTTGAACTCAGACCCTGAAGCTGCAGAGAACAGACTTACACTCTCTGTTACTAACATATCTGACAGTCTATGGCACGTAGCACTGTATGATGATCCCTACGACATCACTTCTAAAGCCAAACTGAAATCATTACCAATGAAAGAAAAATTGCTCTTGTACCCCATCAGGGAATATGAGTTTGGAAAATGTGACGAACTTATAGTTTTCATCAAATTTGGTGATGAAAACCTCCTGCTACTGGAGCAGGATATAGAACCGGAAGAGATGTATCGTCTTTGGAAGTGTTTAGATTTTCTTTACTCTGATTCTGTGTTTGCAGACATGACAGTAGAGAATAGTCATGGTCAGAATATTCCAGCACATCGGGCTATTCTAGCAGCAGCTAGTCATGTTTTAGATGATACTGTGTCTTCTTTAGAGCTGATAACAGATCATAATACAAGTGAAGAAAATTATTGTCATGAAGAGATAAACAAAACAAATAGAGTTGCATCAATGGTTGTTGTAGTAAAACAATTTAATGATCATAATTATAGTCGGGATGATGGTAAGGAAAAATTTGGTATTATAGACAGTGATAATGATACATCAAGGAAGCAACTTGATGCAGAATACACTCCACCTTCAAAGAAGAAAAAAACTGATATTATTGAGGCAGAAATTATTACTAAAAGTTTAATTTCAGAGTGTGCAACACATGTAGCAAGCACAAGCCAAGAAAAATGTAAAAAGTATAATGCAAATCAAATATTAACCCATCACCCTAGCTTAGCTAAGACATCATCAACAGTTGAAAATAAATATGAAGATGACAATAATGAAAAAGAAGAAATGTTACTCCAATTCTCAACTTTCTTAGCTGAGCAAAATAAAAGTCAATTACCAACATCTGATCTTAGTAGTGCCAAGAACATACACAAAGTGGTTCAGGAGTTTTTGACTCAACATTCCACCAGTGCCTTAGAAGAAAACAATGATAAGGAAACCTTTGTGAAACCTAATCCTAGAAATTACTTACTTGCAATGAATGGTTTTAAGTCTGAAACACCTTTGCAAGAATATCTGTTATATCTATACTGGACAAATTAGCATTGACATTGGTAATGATCATGAAAGGTGGCTCTGGACTGAAGAAATCATTGATGACTTAATTTGTGCTGCCTATTTCAATAACTTAAAAGGCCTGATTCAAATCATAGAATCACAACTAATTAATTCCTTCTCTGAAGACACTGCTATGGACATATTTAACCTAGCAAAACAATACAATTTGGAAAAACTAAGACAGAAAGCAATTGTGTATATAAGAAGTCCAGATTTCCAGCAAATTGCAACAGAGATTGGAGATCCAGTTATTCAAAAGTACATAATATCCAAGCCTTCTAATCATAGGTTACAGAAACAAGCTTTTGTAACAGAAAAAGTAGCAAATATAAGCCAGGTGAGAAACTACAGATCTAAAAATTTTTTTGTTAATGGGCTGGCCTTTAACACCGAACTGACAATAAGTCGATCAAAAAATAGAGTTTCAGTATATATTTGTCTGAAAGAATGTGGAAATTCTTATAAAAGTCTGTTTGTTGACTACCAAATTTCAATCCTTTCAAGGCTAAGACGCAAAACTCTTTCAAATAAGAGAAGATATTATCATTTGTTTCATACAACAACATCTTTTTCTTGGGGCTATGAGGATTACATCCGGTGGACAGACCTTATAGATCCAAAAAATGGTTTTGTAGATAATGACAGTATTACTTTACAGTTATACTTAGTAAGTTATGATGACTGGCCAATGGAAAATGTAACAGCTAGGTAAATAGATTTTGTGTTTTAGATTTATATTTCTTGCTAACATTTATATAATTTGTATATATATACTTTTGTTAGGGTTTAAGTTTTGAGTTTTTCATAGGAAAATTAAATTAGGAGGATTTAGATACTCTGTAGAGTTAATCATCATTGTACCTATCTATAAATAAATATATTTCATTGCATGCTTGTTGCTCTATCACTGTGTTCAGCCTTAAAATTAATTGTCAAAGTTAATAAAAATCATACAATAATAAGAACATTTTTATTCACTCATGGAACAAATGGCACTTCAGTTATATATCTACTAGCATAAACACTCGTATATTCTGTTAACGTGTGTGTTATTCCTTTTTCTAATTCACACAATACTGTATACTTGCTGTAGTGGTCATATATAATTGAACGAAACATTCTGTAGTTGGCATCAACAATCACTCTGTTAATCTCAACTTTCTCAGAAGGAAGTAATGGTATTTGTTTATCAAAATCTGATACACTCTTCAGTCTATTTGGATGACCACTTTTCTTGAACTTTTCATTCAGATTGTCCTGAAGAGTCATACAATCATCCATCCAATGTTTCTCAATTTTAAAGTAATGTTTTACCGTATCATAAAATCCATAAACTAAGTATAGATCCTCATTGAAGAAATCAGATTCAAATAATTTGTAGAGCTGGGATATGCCTCTGTCTGATAGTAAATAATTATGCTGAAAATTTTGTTTTTCTTTGTCTTCATTCTTATTGAAGATACAATCAAACAGCTTGTATCCTTTGTGGAGTCTGGGTGACATGAAGTTGTCACATAACTGGAACATCAGTGTAGTATCATTGCGGACTAAAGCTTTTATATTTGCTGCTGTTTCGGGATTCACATTGAGACACATGAATAGAAATGGTGTAGGATAGTAGTATTGAGCTGAACATTCTAATAAATACCTTTTGTAAATATCTACCAGCCCAAGGTCATCTATCAAATGTTTTTGCACAAAACTTTCCATCTCTGTTTCCTTATTGTCAAAAATCCATTTTAAAAATTTTCCAACGTTCTCTTCTCCTTTCTCTCGCTGTGATATTGTGATGAGTGCTTCAATCATAAATCTTTTATCACCAATTAATTCACATTTAAGGGTTTCCTCAAATGCCTTAGAATCAAAGAATATTGATAAAGCTTCATACTGGCATGAGAAATCACTTTTCTTGAGAATCATCTGTTTTACTACATCAGTATTGATGTTTTTTCTTATGTCAGAAATATGGGCTTGGAAGCTTTCATTTATAAAATCTAACTTTGTATCATTAGATTTCAATAGAAGTCTTGAGACAACATGAAGAGTATAGTCAAACTTTTCTTTTTCATTAAATGCATTATCATCCATCAAAATATGTAGCAAATAAAAATTACTCTTCTTTATCAATAAGTCTAGCATTTCAAAGAATTTAATTCCTATATCTTCTTTGATAGAGTTAGGAGTATAATACCACATGAGCAAGAATGTGTTTTCACTATTACTGTGAACAATGTTTTCATAGTCATATTTGTAAGCAGCTGGAGAACATAGCAGTTCAAGAGATTGGCATAAAATGTTCTTGCAAATATCTACTTTGTAGTTTTTACACATCAATTTGTAAAAATTGAAACAGTAGTTACTGTAGTAACCCAAAAATAATTTCCTGAATAATTTCTCATGATATCTGATCATTATTTTTAGCCATATATGACTTGGAAGCTTTTGGTAAAAGAATACTATCTTATCTTCAGTATCTTTTGTTGATAATATTGCAAATACTGCAGCAGATGGGATAAGTAATCGTTGATATTTCTTCTTCAGACGCATGAGGTAATATTTCATTACTTCAAGAGGAGCATTGGCGGCGACATATTCCAAAACTTGTACTTTATTGGCCCTAAATTCATAATTACCATCTCTTGCCAGACTTGCTTCTAGTTTCCATACTTCAAATATATTTGACTCTCTCAATATATTTATCATTTGAAAAATCGTCTGCTTCACTTCTTTTTTATTGGAAACCACCAAGTTTTCTAAAATGTTTTCCAACATAAAAGGTCTTATAGCACAACATTTAACAGTATTATGGCCTATAACATTGACTTCTAAATAAGAATCAAACAAGATTTTTAATATTGTTCCCGTTTGATTGAGCTTGCAATCACTTTGAATGACAACTTTTTTTAAACAATATAAGATGTTTTCTCTTAATTCCAATGATAAAAAAAAATCAATGACTTCTTTTTCTAGGTAAATTAGTACCAAGGCAATTTTTACTTTCAAGTTATGTGGGATCATTTGTAAAGCCATAATTTTCTTCAAAGTTAGCTCTTTTTTTGAGTAAAAGGATTGTTTCATCTTATTTATCTTTTCTTCTGCATAGTCATGTAAATATATATTCCGAAATTCAGCATACTTTACAATTAATTCAGTGAGGGCTTCCGGGATGTCAGAGAAGCTCCAGATCTCTGTCATCACCACATGAAAACAAATGTCGTTCAACATCTTGATTGACATCTTTGCTTAGATTCCTAGTATCAGCCTATAAAAGAAAATAAACAGTAATAAGGTCCCGTTTGGCACCCTTCGCGTACGGAACCCTTTAAAAGATTTATTTTTTGGGTTTTGTCAACCAAAATTTGTACAAAATACCGAATCAAGCCTTTTCAAATATACGTGGTATTTTTTTTAATGGTAGGCTTCTGCATTATATTACAATTTGAACAGAGATTTATATTTCCTAACTTGAAAAAATACACTCTAAAAGGCAAAACAACGCGCGCGATCATGCAAAAAATTAAAGGGTGTATTCACTGAGCATAGGATGTATTTAACATAAACAAACAAGGAAACAAGTAAATAAAATTAAATAAATAAAACCAACCAACTTCAAGCCAGACAGATACAGCGTTCCGAATGGTGATATTATTAAACTACTCACGCCCATCAAGTCATTCCGAATGGGAAATGGCGTCCATCAGAGCTTAAACTTATTATCCATTCGGAACGTGGATGATGACACTTGTCAGTGACAGTAACGTTACGTGAATACCCGGTATACTTTACCTACGCTACGTTGTTGTGCAAGAGTTATTTGCCCCTCATTGAGAGCAATCATTACGTGTTGGTTAATTCTTTCGTCAAAAATCCTTTTTTCTAGGCTCGTAATTATTTAGTTCTATAGATCCATGGCTGAGTTGAGTTTGATCGCCCACTCACGCCCGGCGATCATGACATCTCTTTTGCACGCGTTGCTTTTGTATGTGCTATCCTGCTGTCAGTGAAGAGCGGGCGATCAAACTGAACTTGGCCCATGAAGCGAACTACAATCTCTGATTCATGGTTTAATGTTACACTCCTAGACTAGGAAAAACCGGCTGTCACTTTTGATAGATTACTCACACATAGTGCTAACGCTCAGAAGCATGGGCGATGATAGCACAACATGGCGGCCTTAATGATTTTTAGGGCTATTGTTATCGGGCTAAGAGTGACTCGGAATGACGATAGACGCGATGTAATCGATTATGTTTTGACTCGGAACGCGCTGATGTCGAAAATTAATAGGCTTCGTTTCGATACGAGCGAAAATCACTCGGAGTGATGCGAATTTCACCCTAGAGCGGTCAAAAATGGACACGAGTTAAACCGAGGGTAATGGGGTAAACGAACTGTCACCTGACTGTTGCACAAAAGTGTTTTGAAACGCTTCTGAGTAATGCGAAAATCACACTGGCTAGTGCGAATTCTAACGCTGTACGGATACCGTTAAAGTTCACCTGACAGTTGTCACTTCAGATTTTCACCAGGTTTTGGACAAAATTCTAAACTTTAAAAATGTATTCTTCATTTATAAAGGGAAAAAAGTGAAATTATTATTGTGAAAGTTGCATTAGGCTCGTAAGAGCTCATTTATCTATAATTATTTTTTTGTGACTACAAAAGGCAATTTCAGTTTTCCGCCCTTGAATGAGATTTGAGACTGACGTTTGTCACCCTGAACGGCTATTCCGGCGTTATATATATATATATTCGCAATATCACTCATTAGCTATATTTTGTTTAAAATTCGATAAACGCCATGCGATAGAAATTAGAGTCACTAAACCACATCAAATAAAAGCTATAGGATATAAAGAATGCCCACTATAAGATTTCAATCAAAATAATCAACACTTAACTGTACAAAATCCCTTTTAAAGTCACCCGCAACCTGACTTCGCAATTTTTGCGCACGTGCCAGAATACCCGCGCAGGCCCGTTCTAAAACGTTTTTCTCACTGTAATCTAATCACTCGCAAGCGTTTCAAAACCAGATGATCTTTCTCTTTCTTGTATTTAGCTATGTCTCTTTATATAAACAAGTGAAATTTCGCAATACCATCGCACGTTTTGAAATGGTTCCCTAGACAGAAACGCGCTCATTACTGAACCCCATCCGGTGTAGGAGTAGGAAAGAGTACTGTGTTTGCAAATTTTTTGCAACGCTAACCCCCATCCATTAATTAACACTTTCGTCAGATTCCAGCACTGACAGCAGCATAGCGTATATAATTTTCAACGCATGCCACAGAGATAGCAATAGAACCCGTGTCGTGACCACTACTTTATGAATCACAGAGAATTTCCTCTGTGCGCTGAGTCTTTAAAGGTACGATTGATAAATAATCTGTCTACGACCCCGCCCGCCTACCATGCGTCCATGCCATCTCTTAAACGCGTTAATATTGTGTAAGTAAGGAGTGATTTTCGCTCGTTTCGAAACGAAACCCAGGTAACAGTTCGGTTACCTTCGGTTTAACTCGTCAATTTTTGAATGCACTAGAGTGCATCACTCCGAGTGATTCTCTCTAGTTTCGAAACGAAACCTAGGTAACACAGGGTCTACTCCGTCTACTCTACTCCGAAGTGGAAAAATTCGATGGAATATCGGTCGGTCGCTTAAATCCATCTATAACACACCGACCGACCGAATCTTTTTGTGAGTGCGGGGCCAATCGGTAGGTACCCTCGGTTTAACTCGTGTAAATTTTTGAATGCAGGGTGAAATTCGCATCATCAGAGTGAAATTCACTCGTTTCGAAACGAAACCCTAACATCTTGTTAATGATGTGCCAATTCGATTATGTTAATAATCGACATCGATTTTGCCCGTTTATTCAACAAGAAATACGTAATACTAAAAACTAGTTTTTCTAGTCTTCGTCGCCGGAACAGAAAAGTTTGTGGGGCTGTTCGTAAGACGGAATGATCTCGGATTACAGGTACTGCACTTCCTCGTAATTATATTCTCATAATTAACAGAATTATTTGTTCGCATGATATTGAATATTAGCAGTCTTTTGGCTATCTTGTCTATGACTTAGGGACTTACGGTGATTAACTTTTATTCCACCAATACGTCGTATGTTAGTGCTGAAATAAAAGAAGTGACACTTTTTAAGTAAGTACCAATCATAGAGAAAATAACATAAAATAAAAATGAAATTCTTAAATAGCTACATAGTTATAAAAAGTTATTGAAAAAAAAAACATCGATATTAAATGTAGTTAGTTAATCAACGCATCACTACTAAATAACAACTTTGGAATTATGACTTGTGCGTGCTTATTCAAATATATAATTCAGCCCCCTGATTCTGTATCGTAAACTCAGTTGCCAAACCAAGTGGCTATCGTCTAAAACATACATATCCGCTTATCTGAGGATAAGTTTGCACTTGAAATTACTTCACAATTCGTAAATAGTACAATACCCATTGAAGGTTATTTTGGAAGTTCATTTTTTATCTGTTTTTGGTGAATAGCAACTATAGCTAGCAACCGAAACTGAGTTACATAATAGCCCCGCAGATATACCTATGCATTTCCCATTAAAAAAATATTATAAGAAGTAAGATTAGGCACTGTGTTTCTCAGCTCGTAAGCCTACGAAGTAAGAAGACCTTATCACAGCTAATTAATAATAATAATTAAGCATACTTACATCAAAATGATCTTCACACACACATTTTGTGCTTTTAGGACAAATTAAATCTCGCCTCATTAGTTTACACAATTTTTTTTATGTCACTCGGAACTAGGAAAAATACCGTCCGTCGCAAATGGACGAAATTAGTTTTTGAGCGCAACTTTGGGGTCCCATAACTTTTTCAATTGTAGAGATATGTTAGTGCTTTCTTTTACAATTTTGTTTCATTATACTTAAATTTATATATTTAGTCCATAACAACATAGTGGAAACTACTTTATTTGCCAGATAAACTCGCGTGGGGAGGTAAGTGTCGCTTCTTTGCGAATTAATACTATATATTCTCTGGTATAGGTAACGGAGCTACTACAAAATAAGACATACACATACAACCACTCCGAAACATCTGCAAATTGTTCAATTATAATCGTTTATGTAAATGGTAATCGATTGTTGTAGCTTAATTTAATAATCGATTTCGCTGCGAAATCATTATGTAAATATTAATTAAATGTAATAATTTTCGCACATCATTACATCTTTCTTTTTCTTTTTTTTGTCTATTCTTTCCATGGAATTAGTATGTAGGTATAACGTTGCGTTGTACAGTAGTACCTAATACTGATTCCATGATTCTTTTATATATGGAAAAGGCTAAGGGCTTAAGCCCATATTGCCTTTTCTTTTTCTTTTATAATTTTTTAATTCTTGAATAGGCTTGTGCTTGCTCGGTCACTGCGCTGCTGCGGTTCGATCCGATCTCGTACGTTCATCAAAACGTACTAGTTCGTTCATTTAGTACTGTTAGTACATACGTGACTCGTTCGAATTGCTATTAGATTACGATTACACATATACATTTTCTTATGTGTTTTAGTTCGATTTATTATTCTTAAAACGAATTATTAATTATAGGCATATTATTATGATTTTATTGAATAATGTTGAATATACGAGTAGTATGTACATATATAAAGGTGATGAATGAAAGTTTTCATAAGAATATTTTTTTCTGTATAATTTTTCACGAACGATTTTAAATAATGTAACATGATTTGACTGCTAAGTTTTTTTAGAAATAACTATTATAGTTCTTCATAATTACCTCGGAAAAAGTCATTGACTAACATAACCAACCTTTTCAGAAGAATTTAAACTTTATATTATTGGAACAAAGTACAAAATTTCCGAACGAGATCGGGATCATCGTTGCGTGTCACTCTCAGTGTCACTGGCCGTACGGTCCGAAAAAGAATTACATCGCTCAAAACCATGAATGATTTAGAGTGTGAGCGATGAATCGTCCGTAATTTGTGAGCTAGCAAACGATGTGAAAGATAGCTCATAATTCAGATCACGTTAAAAAAGATACCTCATACATAACCTCTTAACTTATCAGAATAAAATACGAGTTTAATAAGTACTTTGTTCATTTTATTTTATTTCGTCAAAGACTGTAATAAACTTAATAATACAGTGCCGTGATTCGTGATGGAACAAGAAGAGCTTGTAGCACTGTTCTTTAACGTAGACTCTGATAGCGACAATAGCTATCTTTATCGACTCCACAAACATATTCACAAATATAAATTCTTCCATTTCGACGTGTTTTCCACGAGACTTCATTTTGTCTGAAATTATGGAACGAAAATCATTTTTGAGGTTTCATTCCGTTCAACGCTCTCATCTCATCGCCTCACTCACCTCCGTCGCATAATCTACAAAAGTCATACGAATGTATGATGACATTTGCTTCATGGATTATTTGCCATTCACCTCACTCATTTAATCAATGTAATCGATTTTCAGGCTTGCCAGATTGGGTGATTGATAAGTCGCCAATTGAGCTACTTGAGAGCCTCTCGCGGTGACCTTAATTCTGATTTTGCGACTTATCGCGAATTGGGCTACCTGAGAATTTTGTTAGGCGATAACCAGTGGCGTAGCGTGGGTGGGGCGGAGGGGGCGGCCCGCCCCGGGCGGCAGCCCGCGGGGGGCGGCAAAATGTCGCCGTTGAAGCGGGTTGAGATCTGATCTATGATTCATTCATTTCATTACACAGTATAATTTTCCATTTTTATATAAAATTTTGCGCACAAAGGATTTTTTAAAATTTATTTAAAAGAAAAATTGCTAAATTACTGACAGAGCTCTTTATAAGGTTTGTTTGTTTACATACGAACGGCAACATCGCATCACGCCGCGCCGCCCGCCCGCCGCGCCGGCGAGGCAACGCGCGCGAACCGAGTTGATCTGAATCTGAAATCTTTTGTTTTACGAGTCGGCCCGTGTCGATGCCTCTCTTTCGCACTCATTGAATTAGTACTACGCATTCATTTGTAGGTACTTTGTTTGTTTTAGTGCATCGTGAAGTGCCATTACGCAATCACGCATTACTCGTATGTTTGTTTTGCGAGAGTTTTGGATACGGAACGAAAGTCGTTTTGATTGTGTTTCGATCTTTTAAATACTATTGAATCTTCTAAAACTAAACATTTAGATCTTTACCCAATCTTTGAATTAGTTTTTGAAAATGAAAAGAGTCAAAGAAAGCGGTGCGGAATTCCGCAAAAAAAGGGCTAAGAAAGCAGCAGATGCGAAAAAGTCTCAAGGTGCATTACAGAAATATTTCAGTTCTAGTTCTGGTTCGAAAGCCACGTTAACGTCTTCGGTGGCATCCTGCAGCAGCGGAAGTGATTCCAGTGTAAGTAGATATATGATTCCTCCATCTAGAATCGTGTGTGGCCTAGAATTACTCCAGTTATTTTAGACATTTTATTGGCTGGGTCGCTCGCAATAAATTGCAAGGTTCTTTATCTAAAGTAAAAAATCAAAATGTGTATGTATGTGCGTTTGTTTTTAGTTGTCAGCTCTATAGCCTAAGCCGCTAAACAAAATAAGATGAAATTTTGTATTGGGAATGTTTTGTAAATGTCTAGGAATATTTTCTTTGTTTTTTGATCACTTGATTATTTATGGTAGGTAACATAATTTTTCATTTAGCCGCGCCGTCACCAAAACCACTTTTGTTTTGTGATAGTTAAAATACTTATTTGAAATTCGAACGTGTCTTCTAGCCAATATTCATGGGAATACATAACTTATTTTACAGGCACAAGAAGAAGACGTGCCTGGCGTCGCAGTTGGAAGTAGTTCTGGTCCCACCACAGAGCAGGGTCAAGACGAAGTCGACTCACCAGATGTGCCTCAAGCATCTAGTCATAAGCCTGCAGAAAAAGTGAATGTTGCCAAAGAAGACATAATTGAAATCGTGCCTTCTGCTCCTGCCGAAGTCAAAGATGTGAATCTCGACGATGTAGGTTGCTGGCCTTCTCCTATGACCGACGAAGTCAGAACGCTTCTAGTACGTCGCGGGTCTGACTCAGTACAGCACATCGATTCCAAATTTGCCGATGTTGTTCGCTCAGGGACTTCAACGAAAGGCGGTACCCGAAAACTAACCAAAGAGTGGTTCTACAAACCATTATCTAATGGCGAAAAGGTTCTCCGAACATGGCTGGTGTACTCGCCTCTGAAGCAGTCTTTGTATTGTTTTTCTTGCAAGCTGTTTGGCAATTCCGGCTCGAACTTCGCATCTGAAGAAGGATTCAACAAATGGTGGAAGCTAAATCCAAGAATCGGAGACCATGAAAATAACCTGGGCCATGAACAGAGCTTCTTGAAATGGAAGGAGTTGGAAGTTCGCCTGAACTGTAAAGCAACCATCGATCAGAAACAACAAGAAGTTTTCGAAAGTGAGGAGAAGAAATGGAGGGATGTATTGTACAGGTTGCTGAATATTATCCAGTTCTTAGCCAAACAGAATCTGGCCTTCAGAGGACATCGAGAAGACATTCGAGGAGATGATAGTGGCAATCGCGGGAACTTTCTAGAGTTAGTGCACCTCCTAGCTAAATACGATCCTCTTCTAATGGAACACCTGACAAAGATAAAGCTGGGAGCAAGAGTGTCAGTTTCATATCTGTCTCCAGAAACCCAGAATGAATTTATAAATTTACTGGGACAGCAAGTTCGATCCACCATCATCCGTCGTATTCAAAAAGCTAAATATTATTGCGTAATCTTCGACAGTACACCAGACATCTCCCACAATGACCAAATGAGCCAAGTTCTGCGATACGTACATATCGAAGGAGAAAAAGTCGCTGTGGTAGAATCTTTCATTGACTTCTTCCAACCAAAAGGAAAAAATGCAGAAGATCTCAGCAACGATATAATCGCGAAGATAACATCAGACGGACTGGACATACAGAATCTGAGAGGACAGGCTTATGACAATGCTGCCACAATGTCAGGGATCCACAATGGAGTTCAAGCCCGGATTAAAGCACTAAATCCGAAAGCTCTATTCGTTGCATGCACAAACCACTCACTAAACTTGGCTGGGGTACACGCTGCTTCTGAATCAGTGAATTCGGTGACGTTTTTTGGAATTCTAGAGAAGCTATTTGCCTTCTTTTCTGCATCAACTGTTAGATGGAACGCTTTGGTTGCCGTCACAGGTCAAGCAGTGAAACGAGTCACTGAAACGCGTTGGAGCGCTAGACATGTAGCTGTCAAGATGCTTAAAAATAAGTTTGAGGGAGTTCTTGAGGTACTGGAACAATTAACAGATTCATCTCAAACTTCCGAAACAAGATCGGGAGCCAGTCTTCTCCTGACAGCCATGCAGTCATTTAACTTCCTAACTTTTCTTGGCTTTTGGGCTGCAGTGCTACCTGAAGTAGATGACGCACAGATTTACCTGCAGCAACGAGGACTAAGTGTGGATAAGTGTGCTCAGAAACTCTGCGCTTTGAAAACCCTCTTAGTGGAAAGTAGAGACCGTTTAGTGCAAGAAGCAATTGACTTTGCTAAGACTCTTTGCGAAAAACTCGGAATCGAACTCAAAACGAGAAGAATTTGCAGGAAAAAACGCATGCATGGCGATGAATCTTCTGCAGATGCAGCTTTGTCTCACGAGCAGGAAATCCGTCGAGAGGTGTTCGCATCATTGGACAAGATCATTCAAGAAATGACGACTCGATTCCAGCAAATTCAAGAAATATCGGACAAGTTCGGATTTTTGATGCCAGCAAAACTTTTGGACAGCAAGTTCGAGTGTGATCTTTCCCATGTATTAGAAGACATCGACAAGGACGAGTTTCAGATGGAGCGGAAGCGTCTCCAGCAATTTATTGCCTGTTCTGAATCAGAGGAAGATATAAGTGGTAAAGGACCACTGGAGCTCCTCCAGTTCATTCAAAAACTGAATCTCGGAATTTCGGTTCCAAATATAGTCATCTTGATTCGTATATATTTGACTTTGGCGATTAGTGTGGCAAGCTGTGAGAGAAGTTTTTCGAAGTTGAAGCTAATAAAAAATTACCTCAGATCTACTATGAGCTCCGCTAGATTATCAAACTTGGCTATATTGTCGATTGAACAAGAATTGGCTGCTAATATTGATTTTGACAAAGTTATTTCTGACTTCGCTGCTCATAAGGCTCGTAGAATCCGCTTGTAAAACCGCTCATCCAATTTTTTCTTCAATAAAAAGTATCTCATTGCCTGTGCAATTTAATTTTAATTAAGCACCTATAGAATGGGGGCGGCAAAGTGGGTCTCCCGCCCCAGGCGCCAAAATGGCACGCTACGCCACTGGCGATAACTACAATTATTTTTTCCAAAAACTGCACGAACCTGTGAGTTTTGCTCCAATGGACTTGTATCCATATCCCATAACTTTAACTATACTAATAATTCTATAATGATTATGACCAAGCCAATGGTTACCTATTTCATAGAATACTCGGTGCTACGTACGATTCAGCCCGCTTGTGGTCTGACTCTGTTTGATTTATTTGAGATCTAACTTGAACAGGGCTCCTGTTTCCTTTACACGCGTTTTATAATCTATATGTTATCTTGTTTTCAGTGTTGAAATCTGACTTAACTAGTGTGAATTATTAAATGCGGCTCTGATTAATTATCGGAAGGCAGCCGCTCATCGTGCAATCTGTTTTGTACGCGTTGAATTTGGTTTATGCTATCCTGCTGTAAGTAATAGGCGGGCTTCAACCAACGATCACTCTTTTTTTTGTTTTAATTCCTATCATTGAATCTAAAATTGAAAGCTGGGTGAATCGATATTTTGAAATTCTTATCTTTAAAATTTGTTTTTAACTGAACTTTTCTAGTTTATTATCCAATTTATTTCTAATATTTATTATTATTATTATTTTTAAAAAGCATTCCAAAGCGATGGATTTCATTTAAAAAAGCATAATTTTAGAGTGCTCTAAACATAATTGTGGGGAATTGGGCGATTTGGGCTACCTGTGCGCCCCGAAATGGCGACTTGAACCGTCAAACATCTGGCAACCCTGTCGATTTTAGCGATTTAAAATTCTATTTTGGATCATACGATGAATAGTTCTTTCTCTTTCACTTTAAGGAATGATGTCTTATCTTCTTCGATCATCAATATACAACAAGATGACGGGTCAAGAACAAAATCAAAGCGATATGTCGGCACCGGCTGTCTATACCTTTATAGTTATATCTCAAACTACTATTTACGTGAAAACGTCCGTAACTTTTTGTAAATTCAACCTATTTTAAACTTTAAGCGCTTACGATAACGTGCAGTATTGTTCGTTTAAGTATTCACATCTAACGTTACATCACACAAGATGGGAAGAGACGATCGAGTCCGAAACGGTTTATTGAAAATCCAACTTTAATATTTCGTATTTGAAGTACAATTTCAATTCATTCTTTCGAAACACAATATCCTGAGCAAATTCCTCTATGATTGGAGCCAATGTTTGTGAAGTTGGCGCGTGCGTTGGCTAAGAAATATTTTATTAAAATTACCATGCCATTTACCGATGAAATTATGAAAAATAGAAACTATTGATATTTTCTTAGCGAAAGTACGATATTCCATCACCTCTACCTTTATTTATAGGGTTATTACGGCAGTTTTTTAGAGCACATTGAGGAGTTGTTACATGTTTCAATCTTGGCGCTGGCACTAACGAACTAAATTCAAATAAGAGCTGACTCTGCAAGTGGGCTGTTATTTTTCGGGCCGCTTTTTACGTGCTGACCCGTCATCTAGGTAGTTGTATAATGATGATCGAAGCTTATCTTATCAGTACTCTAGGGAAACGTTTCAGAACGTGCGATCATGGTGCGAAATTTCACTTGTTTATTAGAAAGAGATAGATCTTTAGAGGAGCAAGAGAAACGAAAATCTGGTTGCACCAATCAGACCCCGTTCATTAATTAACACTTTCGTCAGGTTCCGACACTGACAGCAGGATAGCGTATACAATATTCAAAGCGTGCGACAGAGATGGCATTAGAACCCGTGTCGAGACCCCTAATTTATGAACGCGGCCCAAGTGGCCCAGTGTGATTTTCGCATTACTCTAAAGCGTTTCAAAATACTTTCGTGCAACTGTCAGGTAACAGTTCGATCACCCTCCTCGGTTTAACTCGGGTCAATTTTTGAACGCTCTAGGGTGAAATTCGCATCACTCCAAGTGAAATTCACTCGTTTCCAAACGGAACCTAAAAAGCGTATCGGAACGTGCGAGTATTATGTAACTCAGTGTCGGTTGAAAGAAAGAAAGAAAGAAAATGGAATTTATTGCCAAACAAACCACATGAAACAAAATTAAAACAATAAAAAGGATTAGACTAACTTAAATACAAATTTTGTTCGACAAAAGGTGGCACGCTCAGCATTTGCTGTCGGAGATTTTTGAAGGATCCCTACAGCGCTGATTTCCAGCGAGCCCCTAAATACTTTGTCATAATAAAATAAATTTAGAACTTAAAAATTTACAGCGGGCGCTCTAGTAAAACTATTTAATTACATCATTATTAAACTATTAAATTAACAGGACTAATCTATAACAATCTCATTATATTATATTTATATATAAATATATATATGCAAGGTTTATACATAACAGTAAAGTATAGTATGGACGTTTTTCACACTATTTGATATGAATACATATATAAAAAAGAATAATAATAATGTACATGAAGTATTGTAGAAATAATTGGTTGCTAGCTATAGTTGCTATTCACCAAAAACAGATAAAAAATGATCTTTCAAAATAACCTTTAGTGGGTATTGCACTATTTACGAATTGTGAAGTCATTTCAAGTGCAAACTTATCCTTAGATAAGCGGATATGTATTTTTTAGACGATAGCCACTTGGTTTGGCAACTGAGTTTACGATACACAATCAGGGGGCTGGTGGCCCAGTGTGATTTTGGCATTACTCGGAAGCGTTTCAAAACACTTTCGTGCAACTGTCAGTTAATAGTTCGTTTACCCCACGTTTACCCTCGGTTTAACTCGTGTCCATTTTTGAACGCTCTAGGGTGAAACTCGCATCACTACGAGTGATTTTCGCTCGTTTCGAAATGGTACCTTACTGTACTATTTCAAGCCTATCCTCGCTCCTCCCTCACTTAAGTCAGTCTTGGCTGACTTCAGTTTGATCGCCCCAATGAGATTCTAAGGTCATTGGATCGCCCGCTCACGCCCGGCGATCTTGACATCTCTTTTGCACGCGTTGATTTTGTGTATGCTATCCTGTTGTCAGCAGCGTTGCCGGTATGGGTATTTTTACCCGATTTCGGGTAATTTAGGCATTGAGCGGGTATCTTGCAGGTAATGATGACTGCCGGGTAATTTCGGGTAATTTTGCGACAAACACTAAAATATTTTTTCTCCCATTAAATCATATCGTATTGACTCAGTAATAATTTTGAGGCACATCATGCGTGAATGCGCAAAACGGAATGAATCTTATCCCTTTTTGTGTGAGGATGTGTGTGTGTGTGTGTTGAGTCGGGGTTGAGTCCGATGAGGCAAAACGTGCAAAAGAGATGCCCCTACTAGACAAGACTCTCATTAGATAGGGCAAGCCATGGGCAAGCAAGAAGATTTTTTTCAACATCACATCAAAGCAGCGTTGCCGGTTCGGTTATTTTTACTCGATTTCAGGTAATTTACGCCCTAAGCGGGTTTTTAGCAGGTAACCATGACTGCCGGGTAAAAAATTCTGTACCGTCTATAAAAAGAAGCATGAAATATTTTTTTTTATTAAATCATCTTGACGCAGCTACAGCGCATAATTGAACACATCCTATCTTTCTCTACTGTTTGTGTGTGTGTGAGAATCATGATTTATGTGAAGCTAACCCGCACTAAAACGACATGCAAAAGAGATGCACACAAATCATCAGTAGAAAGCACGATTATTTTGCTGTTTGTTCCGTTTTGTTTTGTGGCTTGCTCTGTCAAGTTATAAATATTACAAAACGTTACAATTTTGAGGGAAAGGAACCTTTAAAATCAACTTTTTTTATTATAAGTTCATTGTTGATAAATTATTATTTGTAGGATGGGGTTCTCTTTATAACAGAAACTCAGCTCATATATAGTCTTCAGGGTATATTGGCAGTAATACAATATAAGAAAAGTTCCCTTAGAACAATAAGTAACAAATAAACAAAGCAAGTAAAAACAATTATGAGCGTGAGGCGCTCTGACATGAGTAATAATCAAGAATGCGAGACGCTCCCACTTGATCCGGACGGATGCAAGTTGGTTAGTCGTTACGCGGAGTAGTCGACAGAGCAGTGGACCGTACGCTGGAAGCGCTGCTCGTGACTGCCTGCTATCGTAGCGGAAGCCGGTTTATATAGGCTCGCGGCGATGGCGGGGGCTCCGTAGCGGCGTAGCACGATGCGGTGTAGCGCGTAGGCATGCAGTGCAGACAGGCAAGCGCGGCGTACCAACGTGGTGCTACAGACTCCCCCTCTGGCTCCGAAGGCGTCTCGACGAGGAAGACAGTACATCGGGTCGTGGTGTGATCTTAGGAGGCCTACCGCGGCGTCGCAGCGTTTGGGAAGTGACTTGTTCTCCCAGCTGAGCAGGCTGGGATGGCAGAGGCTTTCGGGGTCGGCCTCGCTTGCGGATTGGTAGCGCAGGCGGAGGCAAGGGTGCAGCGGTGGATCCTCGGAATGAACGCAATGCAGAGGCATGGTACAATCCCACAGGAGTGTCGGGAGTATCAGGGTCTGCAATTTCAAAAGAACTAGGTCCATGATTTCGTAAAATAATATAAGGCCCGTCACGTCGTGGTGCGAGCTTAGCAGAAAAACCACGGGAAGAACTGCTAAGAACATGAGAAGCAACCATCACATAATCACCAGGCTTGTAATTGGGGCAAGCCTGACGTTTTTTGTCTACGTATTCCTTACGTTTCTCTTCCTTCATCTCGTTGATTTCTCGAGCTCGTTTGAGTGTTTCTGTCATCAGTAACAATTTGGGCGTAAGTTCAGGAATGAAATTTTCGCTCTGAATAATGTGTCTCAGATCACGGTTTACATCATCAGGTGTGCGTAATTCTCTTGCAAACGTTAGATAGGCTGAGGTGTACCCGGTTGATGCAGAAATAGCTGTATTCATTGCGAATCTGATGCTTGACAGCTTTTCTGGCCAAGAACTATGATTATCTCCTACCAATATAGCCAGTTGTGTCTTTAAGTCCTTATTTCGTCTTTCCACGGGGTTAGTTTCAGGATGATAAAATGGTGTAAACCCATGTTTTATATCCAAACAATAGGTGAGTTGCTGCATCACTGCACTCACAAATTGTGTCCCATTATCGCTGATGACACGTCGGGGAAAACCAAAGCGCAAGAAAATCTCGTTTATTAGTAACTTGGCACAGTCTTCAGCTGTTGCATGCTCTAATGAGAAAAGCTCAACCCAGCGTGTAGATACATCTTCTACAATAAATATCCACATCTGATTGTTGCTTGATTTAGGCAGTGGCCCAAATAGATCAAATGCTATAACTTCGAATCTTTGGTTTACAGCGGTGGTTTGGAGTAGACCAGCAGGCTTGAGGTTGGATGGCTTGTACCTTTGGCATTTGATACAGTTTCTGATGTAACTTTCGATATGTTTTCGCATCCCATTCCAGTAATAGCGTCTTGAAATTCGATCGATAGTCTTTTCAGCTCCATAATGTCCAGCTGTGGCATCGTCGTGGTAGGTAGAAATAACATTGTCTTGTTCAGCACTTGGGACAACAAGTTGGCTGTCTCCATTTTCATTGTCTTGAGTGTATCTGTATAACAATCCATCATTCATCATGTACCCCTTCTTGCTCCAGTATCTGGCATCTTCTTCGTTTGATCCTTCTAAGGCATCAGTGATTTTCTTAATATGTTCATCTTTTCTTTGCTCATCTCGTACTTCTTTAGAACTTCTTCTTGGTAAATCTACTACGATGCTGCATATCCCACAAACTTCTTTATTTTCAGAGGAACAGCTTGGGCGCGACAATGAATCAGCCACAACATTAGTTTTGCCTGTTATATACTTGATCGTTATATCATAAGGCTGCAATTGTAAAGCCCATCTTGCCAAACGACCTGTTGGTGATTTAAGAGACATGAGCCATTTTAGAGCTTGATGATCCGTCAGCAAGGTTATGGGAGTGCCTTCAATATAGCCTCGAAATTTATTCACTGCCCAAACCACTGCAAGTGCCTCTCGTTCGGTGGTGGAATAATTTCTTTCTGCAGAATTTAGCAAACGGCTTGCGTATTCAATAGGATGCTCATCTCTGCCCTCCCCCTGCACTAAAATTGCACCGATAGCGTAGCTACTCGCGTCTGTCTTGATCAGAAAGGGTTTCGTTTCATCTGCTTGAGCCAATACGGGAGCGCTAACTAGCAGTTCGCGAAGTCTTGCAAAAGCTGCTTTTTGTTCATCGTCCCAAGTCCATATGGCATTCTTCTTCGTAAGTCGTGAAAGGGGCTCGGAAACCTTTGCAAAATTTGGTATAAATCTACGATACCACGAGCACATTTGCAGGAATGAAAGTAGATGCTTGATATTGTTTGGAGCTGCCATATCAACAATTGAGCTTACTTTATCGGGATCCACTTCCAAACCTTGTGTGGTTATGTAATGTCCCAAGTATTTAATACGGGAACAACAGAATTTACATTTCTCCTTATTTGCTGTAAGGTTGTACTCTCTCAGGCGGTTGAAGACGTGTTGTAGATCAGTCAAATGTTCTTCAAATGTAGATGATAGAAGAACCAGATCATCTAAGTAAATCAGCAGCTTAATGTGGCTCAGGCTATTGCGGAAACCATCCATCATACGTTGGAAGGTCGCAGGTGCGTTGCGTAATCCGAATGGCATGCGCAAGAACTTATACATGCCGAACGGGGTGACGAAAGCTGTCTTGATTTGGTCTTCATCTTGCACCTTAATCTGCCAGTAACCAGCGCGGAGATCTATGGTTGTCATAAATGGGGTAGGCTTTGCATTGTTAAGAAGATCGTCCATCCTTGGCAAAGGATACATGTCCGGAGTTGTTATGGCATTTAATTGACGATAGTCCACACAAACTCGAATCCCTCCATCTTTTTTTGGGACCATCACTACAGGGGCAGACCAGGGAGATACACAAGGCTCAATTATGCTTAGCGTCAACATGTCTTCGATTTCTTTCTTCAACTCTCGTGTTTTCGCAGGAGACATGCGATAAGGGGGAACTGATACTGGTTTGTGATTTCCAGTGTTAATTTGGTGTTCTGTTTGTGTTGTCGGTTTACCATTAGAAGTAAAGATTTGTAGGTTTTTTTGCAGCAGCAGTTCTAGTCTTCTATTCTCATCATTACTCAAGGAACTGCATAGGTCAACAGATGAGATTTCTGTGCTTGCCGGAAACAGGGCTGCAGCTCGAGGCGATAGATTAACCTCAATCTCGTCTAGACTTTTCTTTGCATCGTTGTACAGTGCATCCATTATTGGAGAATATCCGTCAAAGATTGTGCTTCTAGCCCTCTTTGGGGGCGTGGACGCTTCTTGCGGTCCATATTCAAGATCCATTGGAGGGGTGGATGCTTGGTTTGTTTCATACCGAAGATCCTTTGGCGGCGTGGATGCTTCTGGTGGAAAACGGCGATCATGAAAAGACTTGGGCGCTTCCTTTTGGTTCGCAGGTCCATATCTTTGGCTTCCTGGATTGGGCACATCTATCGGTATTAGAGGTCCATATGGCCGATCCAAATCAACGTCTTTGTTACAACTAGATACTGGCAGGTCAGGAGACTTGATCGATTCTGGGGTGTTACTCAAGGGAGAAATCATATCTGGTAATGTGGTTTCAGATACGAGGTTTGCAATTGATGTAGATGTTTCAATTTTTTCCTCTAATAGCTCATATACCTTTCCTGGCTCGTCCAGAAAGGTGCAGGCTAACTGTGGTAGATCCAACAACATCATGGCATCTTGAATAAACCCAACTCCGAGTAAAGTTTTGTTTTCCTTGGCTTCAGGAAAAACAACGAAGGATGTCGGTACAACTCTGTTGAAAATATTACAGGAGCCTTTACGGTAAGTACAGTCTGCCTCTTTGCGATTCCATCAGCGAGTGTAATGTACATGACTTCCCTCTTGAATGGGTACCCATACTTCTGTAGGCGAACGAACAGTTGGTACGAAGCAACACTTGACTTAGCACATGTATCTATATGTGCAGTACCAGTTTCATGAGCAATCGTGACTGGAACCATAGGTCGTAAACGTGCATCAGTCTCCGTGTTGAATGAACAGAACGCTACTTCTGCGATTGCTGAACTTCTACGTGCCTTTGTACATTTGGGGCATTTACTGCGAACGACGCCAGGTTCTCCGCAGCCGTAGCATGTGATAACATACTTTTTATCGTTTGCTACTAACATCTGCTTCTCCTCTTCTTCTTCATAATTACTGAGATATTGAATAGATCTATTTCAGAGTCTATTTTTCCGGATGCTTGGAAAATGGCTAGGGTTAAACCCCTACCAAAATGTTCTACAGTTGAAGAATATAAAGATTTGCGAGCCATTAGCATTTTGCCAGTAATGTCCAAGGTAATGGAGAGGATCGTGTGCGCTCAATTTACCAAGTTTCTAGAAAACGAAACTGTCCTCCCTGCTATCCAGTCAGGCTTCCGTGGTCAACATGGCACTACCACGGCTTTAGCTCACGTAACCGATGACATATTGACAGCGTCTGATTCTGGAAAAGGTAGCATACTCGTGCTGTTAGACTTCTCACGTGCTTTTGATTGCCTCAGTTCTGAACTACTCCTGGCTAAAATGTCCTTTTATGGGGTTTCAGAATCTGCCTGCAACTGGTTTCGCTCTTTTCTTACAGATCGGAAGCAATACGTGGTAACTGAGGATGACCAGGGAAATGTGAGACAATCTCAAGTCAAAACAATTACTCGAGGCTGTCCACAAGGATCTATACTCAGCCCCCTTCTGTTCATCCTTTACACATCAGATCTCATAACTAACCTTAAACACTGCAAAGTTCATCTATACGCAGACGACACTCAACTGTATCACTCTTTCAGACATCAAACTACTACAGAAGCGGTGCAAAATATAAATGAAGATCTTGATGTAATTTTCAAATGGACCAAGCAGAACGCTTTGCTCTTGAATCCAGGCAAGTCAAAATTCATGACGCTGGGAACAAAACGTCAATGTGAACAGATCATGGAGCACTCACCACAAATTACCATAAACAATAATAGTGTAGAGAGAGCCTTGACCGCGAGAAACTTGGGGTTGGTGATGGATCCAACGCTTCGTTTTGAACAGCATGTTAACCAAAAAATTAGAACTGCGTTTTATAGGCTAAAGGTTTTGTATGGCATTCGAGATTTCTTGAAAGAAGAAGTCAGAATGCTTCTAACCGAATCACTCGTCCTTTCTGTTTTTAATTATTGTGATATTATCTATGGTCCAAGGTTATTTGAAAAAACAAGTCGTGCTATACAACGGGTCCAAAATGCCTGCGTAAGATTCTGCTACAAAATACCAAAACGAGCACATATAACACCTTACCTTAACGAAAAAAAAATTCTGAAAATTGAGGGTCGCAGAGTGTTACACTTCGCCGGCCTAGTACATAAAGTTGTGCATACTGGACGACCTACTTACTTGTTCGACAAATTTAAATGGCTTAGTGACACACACGATAAATATACCAGAAGTAAGGAGTTAAATAAGATGACTATTCCGAAACACAAGACTGGAAACTTTAGGGGAGGGTTTAAATTTGCAGCATCAAAGATATGGAATGACTTACCACCACCATTGCATAAATACATGACTACCTGTTCCTTTAAATTTAAATTCAAATCATTTCTACTGAAAAAACAAATCTCACTGACTGAATATAGGTATCATAGAAAAAAAAAGTGATTGTTGATCCTTTGATGCTGGCAAAGGTGGACCCACAAATTAACAAATAAACATAAAAAGATTTTTATGTAATTAAAATTATTTCTCATAGAAATACTTCATGTACATTATTATTATTCTTTTTTATATATGTATTCATATCAAATAGTGTGAAAAACGTCCATACTATACTTTACTGTTATGTATAAACCTTGCATATATATATTTATATATAAATATAATATAATGAGATTGTTATAGATTAGTCCTGTTAATTTAATAGTTTAATAATGATGTAATTAAATAGTTTTACTAGAGCGCCCGCTGTAAATTTTTAAGTTCTAAATTTATTTTATTATGACAAAGTATTTAGGGGCTCGCTGGAAATCAGCGCTGTAGGGATCCTTCAAAAATCTCCGACAGCAAATGCTGAGCGTGCCACCTTTTGTCGAACAAAATGTGTATTTAAGTTAGTCTAATCCTTTTTATTGTTTTAATTTTGTTTCATGTGTTTTGTTTGGCAATAAATTCCATTTTCTTTCTTTCTTTCTTTCTTTCTTCAGCTTTGGCTTTTTTGCGGCATACTTCGGACGTATGACCATATAATCGGCAGAAGTGACAGCGGATGCGTGTTTTCTTCTTACCATCTTCTTTGCATCCACGATTATCTTGAATTCCTTCTGACAGAATTCTTCCTGATAGATTTCTTTCTGATAGATTTCTTTCTGATAGATTTCTTTCTGACAGATTTCTTTCAACCTCTCTCGTCTTCTCAAGAAGGTCGTTGAACGTACCGATGGAGCTTCTAGATATTTTTTCCCTGATTTGAAATCTTATTTGGCCAAAAATCATGTCAATTTGTAACTCCTCAGATAGACTGGGTTTAGGTAACTCTGCGATCAGTGCTCGTTTTTTTGTGATAAAGGTTTCAGTTGACGTAGCAATGTCTTGTTTTACTTCTACGATTTCTTGTATTATTTGATAAGACAAACGTTTCGGTGCGAAAGCGTGTCGAAACCTTTCTTCGAAATTCTTCCAAGATTTTATTTCTTCTTTTACTGCTTGCCACCAAACATTCGCATCACCCGTAAGGAGAAGAGGCAATCCCTTTAGCGCGCTCGCGTCATCTACATTTTCTATGTCTTTGTAAACCGACACTGCGGACAAAAAGGCCTCAACTTCTGTTGATACTTTGGACCCTCCAAACTTCGTTGTGCATTTGGCTAATGATCCACGTTCCCTTTGGCACACTGAGGCCATCAATTGCTTGAACTGAGCGTCTGTAAATGCTGTCATTGTGTTTTGATTGCTTGACCCAGAGTCTTCAGTTAATTCTTCTCCGAATCTCTTAGGTTTCTCTGTAGGTCTGGGTCGTAAATTTTTTCCTGACAGCTCCACTTTTGGGCGCCAATTGTAGGATGGGGTTCTCTTTATAACAGAAACTCAGCTCATATATAGTCTTCAGGGTATATTGGCAGTAATACAATATAAGAAAAGTTCCCTTAGAACAATAAGTAACAAATAAACAAAGCAAGTAAAAACAATTATGAGCGTGAGGCGCTCTGACATGAGTAATAATCAAGAATGCGAGACGCTCCCACTTGATCCGGACGGATGCAAGTTGGTTAGTCGTTACGCGGAGTAGTCGACAGAGCAGTGGACCGTACGCTGGAAGCGCTGCTCGTGACTGCCTGCTATCGTAGCGGAAGCCGGTTTATATAGGCTCGCGGCGATGGCGGGGGCTCCGTAGCGGCGTAGCACGATGCGGTGTAGCGCGTAGGCATGCAGTGCAGACAGGCAAGCGCGGCGTACCAACGTGGTGCTACATATTTTTATTTGTCCATTTTCACCAAAATGGTCTGAATGTGAATGTAGAAAATTCTTTAATAATTATTTTATTTGGTAACAACGACTTAAGATATTAAACTCTACTCAAAATATCTTTAATTGTAATTTTTTTTACCTTATCAATTAAAACAAACACATTCCGGTTAATTTAGGTTTATTCAGGTTTATCTTTGGGCTAAGAAAATATGACCACGTATCTCAGTACCGTGAACAGTTAAAATGGCTTCCAATCAAACAGCGTCAAAATGTTAATATCCTTTGTTGCCTTTTCAACATTTTAAACAGTCCCACTTCTCCTCCATACCTCCGCGATCGTTATGAGTATATCTTCCTTAGAGACAAGCAAGTCAGGTCTAACACGTTCTCACTTTTAAAAACACCTTCTCATAACGCCGCAGCGTATGGAAAATCATTTACTGTACAGTCCATCAAACTGTGGAACTCTCTTCCTCACACTATCAGAGACAGTCCTTCCATTGGTGTATTCAAAAGGAAAATAAAAGAGCACTATCTCCGTTAACCTATCCTCCTGGTATACATATTATGTATATAATATATGTATAATTATATATATATATATGTATGATTATATATTTATTGATAGGATACTATTTATTAATACTGTGTAGGTATATGTATGTACATTTTATGTAGTTTATTGTATGTATTTTTTACTTGTTTGTATATTTTAGGTACTATTTTAATCTTGTTTTTGTGGAAGTATTATTATGTGCACATTATGAATACCTTACTTATATCTTATATATCTCATCCACCCTTGGTCTGCTGGAAGAAATCTCATTATTGAGATAAGCGCGCCATTGTACATAGCTTTTCAAGTGTATATTTTATTAATATGTTTTCTGTGTACATTAAGAATAAATATATATATAAAATATATAATTTTTAAAAAGGTATGGTAAATATTAAAATAAAAACAAGGTAACTAACATTTTATTTCTTCCCTTGCAAAAAAAAATACATTTACAAAACGGGTAATTTCTGATCCGGTTTCGGACTTTTTCTAGTTTGACTACCGGCAACACTGGCTGTCAGTGATGAACGCGGCTCGATCAAGCAAGATCAAGATCAATCAAACAAACAATCGTAGATTCGTAGGTACCTGTAAATAAAGTTCATTGGATATGAAAAACAAAACAAGTGGAAATATGAATACCTAAATACTTTTCAGTTGTCGAGCCTCTGACTGAGCTAACATCAGCATAATTAGCAAAAGAAGCCAATTGTAAGTACAGATGTTCATATTTTATACCGGTGTTTGGTTTAGCAGGTGA
The DNA here is from genome assembly GCA_910592155.1 of Ypsolopha scabrella. NCBI lineage: Eukaryota > Metazoa > Arthropoda > Insecta > Lepidoptera > Ypsolophidae > Ypsolopha > Ypsolopha scabrella. The sequence continues at coordinate 15,994,259 of OU342987.1, forward strand.
TTGTAATGTAATTAAGCATAAAAACAAAGAGCCTTCTTGTCACAGTGCTAAAATCGAAAATGCGAAAATCCTAGATTACTTATATTGTTTTGATCGTTGTTTTTAAAATAGGTATGAGATTCACATGAGCAGTGGAATTCTTAATTAAATATTATCAACCCCTATAAGAGGTGTCGCAAGCTATGAAGCTCATCAAAATTACAGTTTAACAGCGAACAACCGCTTCTAAGGGGGGGCAGCTGCCCCTCTCTGCCCGTACCTCTCTACGCCCATGAGTACATGATCTAAGTACAGCCTACTCCAAAAAAATTCAAATATTAAGTCAAAGTCATTGACCTCTCATAAAACAACAAGACACACAGTCTCTAATAAAAGTTCCTCAGAAAGTGTCCGAATGTGTGATGTGTATAGTAGCAAAAATCTTCAACAAAATTAAGACGTTATGTCGTTAACATAAGATGCAACATCAGTTCAGAATTTGTCACCCTTTTTTAGCGAGATTGTGAGTCTAGTTGTTTAATGGGAGGTCAATGGTCAAAGTCGTTAATCAAACACATGTTTACCTGGAGTTGATGCTTGTGATTGTTGGCACTTGGTGGAACTTTTGATACATTTTTGATTGAAAAACACTTGTACTTGTCCACTTATTTATATTATTTCCCTTACCGGTTTCGCTGTTATGGCATTATCAAAGGTTTTTTGGTAATATAAATAAGTGGACAAGTACAAGTGTTTTTCAATCAAACATGTTTACCTATTACATCAACCATTATGTATTGAACATTTCCATTAGCATGATGAAATTGTTTATTGTACTTGCAAAATCACCATTTATGTTTTTGTTCTCAATTGATGGGGTTGATAAGGGGCACTCTGGAAAATATAAGAGTCAGTGGTCATCTCGCCCGAAAGAAACTCACCCGAACAGGTAAGTTCACACCTTTTGATTAAACCTATTTTTGATTTTTATCAGGCGAGATGACCATCAGCTCAAATAAAAAACCAGACAAATGGGAGTCAGACTCGCTTATATTTTTTATGATTTAATTACAAATGTACAGTTTTCAGATTTTTCCCTATACTTGTAGTATAAGACCATATTACTTGCCAAATTTCATAGTTCTAGGTCAACGGAAAATACCATATAAATTTTGATTCCCATGAGAGTGTCGAAATATACGTTTTTTGCAGCATAAACGGCCGTATATTTTTTTACGTAACTTTGTAGTTTGATTTTTTCACAGCTTCAAGGGACCGTAGATCTGAGTATGATTATGGTTTGGTTTTAAATTCAACTCGATACCTCTATGCATTCCTGAGATAAAGAGTTTTGACAGACGAATGGACGGACAGACAACAAAGTGATCCTGTAAGGGCTCCGTTTTTTCCTCTTGAGGTACAGAACCCTAAAAAGACTATAATTTCAGAAATCCGTAAGTGCTGAATGAGCTAAAGTGCTACGTAAGAAAGTGTAAGAAAATTAGGTATAGTGAGTGGCAGAATGTTGTGTGGAGGGACTGCCATACATAACCTTCATGGTTATTTTTTATGACAACCCTGAAATCCTACAGTGCCTTATCAACACTCTATTCCTATAATATTGAGGTAGTATGATATGGTCAACAGTTTTTACTAATTTCCATCAACTTTAAAACCATCTTCCTTATAGGTACTTAAAATATAAATATTAAACTATATTTAACCTTTAGTCTACAGGTAAAAAAAATATAAGAATTTAATCTACTGTGTCTGTAGCGTAGATCTACACTAAAGCGTCCTGAAAGGATTAAGCAATTTTATTTAAATTTATTCTGAATGATATTTTTAAATGTTTTTAACCTTTTTTTCTTATAATATAAATGTTATACCATATTTCACCTCTAGTCTGCATGCGAAAAAAATATATAAATTTAATCTACTGTGTCTGTAGCGTAGATCTACACTAAAGCGTCGTGAAGGTTAAAGGATTGAGCTATTTTATTAAAATTCTGATTGATATTTATTTTTAAATGTTTAAAACCTTTTTCCTTATAGATACTTATCCGGGGGCACGGCAGTGCCCCCGCCAAGTCGAGCTAAAAAGCGGCACGCCGTACCATCCTTTTCTCGAAGCAGTTCAGGACATTTTCGACCCCCTATAACTTCCTTGTGGATAAAACTAAAAGCCTGAATTTTTGGTAACCAAGAAGACATTGTATAAACACGGTATATTTCAAATTTCATTCAATTTGAACCAGTAGTTTAAGAATTATAACTAGTCATAGTTTATCAATTTTGTCACTCACTGACCGACTGACTGACCGATCATCAAAACTCTAAGGAAATTTGGAATACAATTAGTGTTTAGTGTATAAATCAAGGAAAAACTAAAATATTTTGCAATTTCGGTCCAGTGCTCTAGATACACCAACTGCATATATAACTTTGTAATCCCATATAAATATATAGGTACCGGAAAAAAAGTAGGACTATCTACAAAAAGAAATGAGATGCCATCAAAAACAAAACTTGTAAAAGAAACTAAGTCTCGCAACTTAGTCCTTCTACCATAAAAAGTGAGATCCATATAAATCCAAGTCGATTAATTTATTCAATCCCTACTTAAGGCACCTTCTGTCTTAAGTAATTACATAATTAGCTAACCTAACAACATCTTATAGTGACCATATCAATATTAAAAATCTTTTATGTCTTAAATAAATAGATTGACTCGGCAATCGCACTAAATAATCTAATTTAATATAATATGTATTACTTGTGAGATACATTGTGTTTTCATACGATACATCATGCATGCGGTGCCCCATCCCCTTTATTTTCTTCCATATGGTAAAAAACTAATACTGTATATTTTTCAGAATTTTTGAAGTGTTTTTAGGGGTCGCTACCAGCCATGAAAGTATAGGGTGATTTAGAGGCGGTAGGATTTAAAATGAAGTATTTATTATACTAATTATTGAAAAAATAACGAATTATTAACATGTAACGATAAGATATGTTAATTCATGTTAATGATTCGTTATTTTTTCAATAATTAGTATAATAAATATTGATATTCCGAAAAAAATGTGTTTCATACATTTTTGAAGCAGCCTAGATATATTATAAAATCAACATCACAAAAATATGAACTAATACTAAGGAAGAGACGGGTAAGAACTTTGGTTTCAACAAAGCATGTTCTTTTCTGGTAACGAGATTGCTTTAAATTTTTTTTATATAGTTTTACTCGAAGTTTTATAGTAGGTATTTAGATCCAATCCTTTATTAGATTGACTGTAGGTACTTTGTATGTGAGGCCAAGTTGACCCGCAATAAAATTGATTTGATCGAAATGTGTCAACTTGGCCATGGCCTAGTTTTATGTGGCCGAGATGACCCCTTAGCCACAAAAACACCCTCACATATACACATTCACCCTCTCATATCCAAAGGCAAAGCTTACATGTCCAAAATATATTACATAAATATTACTTTAATGCATCTGTACCTTTTAATTATAATTTAATTTTAATTTCTTTTAGACACATTAGTAACCTGATGTACTCATTCGGGTCGAGCCTAGCTCCTACAAAACAATGAAAATTAGGGGGGGAGCTAGTGCACCACGGTCCCTAAGATTTTTACTTCAGTGAATAAACTTTATTCCTTCTTTTTCAAACTGTATACAGATTTACATCGTCGGGTATATCCAAATCGGAGATATCTTATAGATGAAAAATCTCGCCCCTTTTAATAAAGAAATAGCAATATCACACATTAGTGGCCATGGAAGTGTAATAACACTATTGAATAATGTATTTTATTTCCATCGTGGGGTATATCCAAATCGGAGATATCCTCGAGATGAAAAATATCGGCCCTGATGAAAAACACATAGCAATATCACACATTTAGCCATCGAATCTTACAGTAAAATAATTTCAGAATGATGTAATTAAATGTCACTAAAATTCTGAGCTACATCCTGTATCTGTTCGCTCTCGGTTGTTCTTTTGGTATTCACCTTTGTGCATTTCCTAAATTTCGAGATTTCTAAAAAAAGTTCCGTATCAAAACATTAACGAAGTTCGTCATTAATGGGAATGGCACACGATTAGGTTCCATTTCGAAATGAGCGATTATTACTTGAAGTCTAGAGCTGAGATTCAGAGTGCATTTTGAGTCCGAACTCAATCTTACAAACGTCAAAAAGCGACGTGATCTCAGGCTGAGATTAAGAGTGCATTTTGAGTCCGATCTCAATCTTACAAACGTCAAAAAGCGACGTGATCTCAGGCTGAGATTCAGAGTGCATTTTGAGTCCGAACTCAATCTTACAAACGTCAAAAAGCGACGTGATCTCAGGCTGAGATTCAGAGTGCATTTTGAGTCCGATCTCAATCTTACAAACGTCAAAAAGTTACGTGATCTCATACTAGAGTGACGTTTGTAAGATTGAGTTCCTCTTGAGTTCGGACTCAAAATGCACTCTGAGGCTGAGATTCAGAGTGCATTTTGAGGGCGAACTCAATCTTACAAACGTCAAAAAGCGACGTGATCCCATACCAGAGTGACGTTTGTAAGATTGAGTTCCTCTTGAGTTCGGACTCAAAATGCACTCTGAATCTCAGCCTCAGAGTGCAGTTTGAGTCTGAACTCAATCTTACAAACGTCAAAAAGTGACGTGATCTCATACTAGAGTGACGTTTGTAAGATTGAGTTCTAAAGTTGTGCTCAAACGACGGCACTGTAAATCTCAGCTTTGGAGTGATTTGAAACGCCTCCGAGTAATACGAAAATCACACTCGCTAGTGCGATTTTTAACGCTGTCTGGAGAAACTCCTTCCCCATATTTATTCTAGAGATAAAACATCACAGCATGCATCACTTCTAAATAGAATAAATAGACCCCAAGGTCATTTTAAAGTCAACCGGGCGGATGAAATGTCGCAAGTCAAGAGAAGTGTTGCGTAAGCCGTGACGTCAGTGCCGCGCCCCCGCTCGCCGCCGTCTGATTGGACGAACGCGACTGCAGCCATGCACGTGCACTGCTTGGCCTGAATCATGGAATGTTGATAGAAATTGCAACTGGGGTTACCATTTCAAAATGGAGGGATTTTCTAAGATTCTTTTTTCTAGTTTTTTCGTGTAAAAGTATACACAAAAAATTGCAAAATGCCTGTCTCAGATCGACACGCCGGCCGCACGCCTGCCTCATCATAAAATGCGGCAAATTCCTGTCAATATGGTAACCCTAATTGCAACGTGATATTTTCCTTTACATGTGGCCGGTTTCTTTTAGAAAATGCTGTTTGTAACAAGTTTTATGTTAGCACTGATACAACTTGTCTCGTCCAGATATTTGTAATGCAGTATGCGTACGTACATAGTCTCACGCCTGTCTCCCAAACTGGTAGCAGAGGCAAGAAATGCCTCTTCCACATCCAACAATCTAGTCATACAAGCTCTTCGGTTCCATACGGGTATTTTTACATTGTCCTTCTTCAGCTTTTAGGGTTCCGTAGTCCGACAAGGAACCCTTATAGCTTCGCCATGTCCGTCTGTCCGCGGCTTAGCGCAGAGACTATTAGTACTAGAAAGCTGTAATTTGGCATGGATATAAATATTAATCACGCCGACAAAATGGTAAAATAAAATCTCGAAAAAATTTTTTTTAGGCGTACCTCTCATACACGTAAACTGGGGATGAATTCTTTTTCTCGTCTATCCCATAGTGTGGGGTATCGTTGGATAGGCCGTTTAAAAACATTGTGGGTGTGTCAAAACCATTTTTCGATTTAGTGATCCGTTGGCGAAATATTAAGCTTTAAAGTGAAAAATTTTACTAGAGTGGAGCGTCCCCCCCCCCTGCTGGCTAAACGGCTGTTTATAGAAATGTGAAAAAATTCACAGAAGTAGTATATATAATGAAGTTAAAAGGAAAACTATCACAGCCAAGTAGGCTTTACAGATTTAAGAGTACAGGTCGCGCCAAACTTTTGGTCCCGTATAATGTTTGGAACCAGAAGTTTGGCGCGGTCTGTGTTAGTAGACCAACTTATATGTACCGGGCAACTACAGAACCCTACATTGCGCGTGGCTCGACACGCACTTGGCCGGTTTTATTTTTCTCTATTCGATCATTGGCTTGCTTTCTGCCACCATTTTCTGCCAATGTCAGGTACCTATTCAGCAAATCATGGTTTTAAAAACAAATAAGAACGACTACGACATATACCTGAGTATACCTGAAACAAACACAACACAGAGAATACTACACATTATATCTAATGTCTAATCCACACACGTATAATATAGTAGCAGACCTAACATTAATTATAAACGCATAGAGTCGACAAGTGGCAATTTGAGCTCAGTGAACTACGGGCTCTTTTAAATATAAATATTGCTTATTTCCAAACAAAATATATAAGCTCCTACAATGTGAAAATAAGTGAAAATAATATTAGTTTAGATCATGTAACCACAATAAAAAAGAAAAAAAAATTTTGTTCAAATAATTTTTTCACTTCCCACTACAAAGTGGTTCAATTCGCAGACTCAATTTCTATGGAAAGGCGAAAAAAAAAGTTCGCGCGATAAAAAATATGGAAAGTGGTCTATTAGGGATACCCAATCATTTCCCACTTTTTTTTCACTTTGAATTGTAGGAACTTATATACTAGATATTAGTTTAGGTATTAACAAATATGTTCCAAGCATAAGCCAGCCAAAACAACCCATTTTTATAGGTTTCTTCGTACCATGTAGCTTAAATGTCGCTTATTTTTTGTATGGAAACTTGCCACGCTATTTAATCTTTATGTTTGGTCTGTCTTATATGTCTGTGGTCTAATCTAATGTCATTTAATTCTATGAATTTATTTTTGAATGACAACAGGAAATTCATCACATCATTATTATCATCGGGAAGGGAAATATTGCATGCGCTAAGTACCTCAACCAATGGTCTCTATTTATTGTTATATTGACAATTAAAGAATATATGGCACATGCTTGTATATGGCAGCGAGCGTTCGTTCGCTGGTACATGGTACTTCAGTTTGTTTGAACCCTATTTATGTAGCTCTGCTGTCTGTTCGTCTGTCCGAACGTATGTCACGGGTTTCTACATTTCTAGCTATCAGACGGAATGAGGTACCTATCTGAAATTTGGATATGTTCCGTAAAATGTTGACCGGAGTATTGAATTAAAAATTAAATTAAATTATTTTTATTTATATGAAAAATTTTTTTTTCTTTCCCTGGCATGCATGTGGTAGATCATCTTTGTCTAGAACTCATTAAGTAGAGTATAAATACATATAGGCATATTTTTCATCTCTAAACATGAGAAATAAACTAGGTAGGAATTTGGAATTTTCTCTATGTTATGTGCCATATACTCAATTTAAACAACAAATACTGAAAACTCCGATTTTTAACACAGATTTAGGGTACGTACCCGAATACTCGACCGACTTAATTTTGCAGTTTTGTTTCAAACAGTTTCTAGGTACTGATAAGTTTGTAATTTTTATTCAAATCACTTATGTCTATTTACTTATTTTAATGGTGCGGAACTCTCACGCACTTGACCGGTTTTTCTATTCCAGCCAGTCACTACATCTTTCGGGCCGCAACGATTCCGTAATATTTTTCACTCTATCATTCAATGTCAACCCACATCACTGTAGATATGTATATTGTAATGTAATATAAAAAAAACACAAAAGTGTTGAATCCGAGAGTAGTCAAGATCGAACTAGTCATTTTAGAGTGATGCTCTAACGTTTATGTAGAATAGAAAGCCAAAGATTATTACAATAGTTCATAGATATAAAACCAATAGTTACTATGGCCACAGTATAGTTAACAACAGTAGTTTAACTAGGCGGTGTCCTTGAAATCAATACCTACCTACGACCGCTCGGCGCCTAAACACGCCCTAGGGCTGCCAACTGACTGTTTACGTATTTGATGATGCTATATTATTATTATAAAAGTTGTATTTAAGCAACCATACAATGTACAACATACTCTGTAATTTCATGCCATAATTTACGAAAATGCGCGGGACCGTCACAGAGACAACGTGCGTACGTAAATGCGGTTCGACCGCGACTGTCGTAAACCGAGTTGAACTATGTTTTGGCGGTGGTTCGTTTCGGCCCGCTTGTATGGAGATAGAATACTATTTGTTACTTATTAATATATATATATTTAACTCTTCTTGAGCCTTTATATTTATTTTAGCAATAAGTATGAAGAAAATAACATTTATTTTATTTATTATTATATTCGATATATTTCGGGCCACTGTATGGGGCCGTCATCAGTCGAATAGAACATCATACTGACAAGTAGATAAATAAAAAAGTAAAAAAATAGTGAAAGTGACACTTGTTGAGAGATTTGTAAACATTTTTTAAATAAATAAGTTTCATTTATCGGATGATTTCTGTAGCGGTCTTTCTAATGTTTTAATTACTGCTCTTCTTGCATAATATATGTTGGTGATAGTAGACTAGATAGGTGGCTTTGTTCATGTAATTTCGGTGTGATGTGGTCGTTAAATTACTCGAAATTTTGAGTGGTCTGGTTTGTCAGTAGGATGTGTAATTTATGTCAGTGCTGTCTGTTGAGTCCAGGTCCATAATGGGCACCAAGTGACCAGATGTACGAGGTTTCCCATGTTCTTAGGTCTATGTCAGTCAGTGGTGGAGTGAATGATTTAATGATGCGAACGGTGAAGCAGTCACTTATATTATATATTATACTATGCTTCGGCCAAAGGTACTTCACAAGGCGGTAGGGTTTTCCATTCCTTCACGGTACCCTATAAACACCAAACACAAAAGTGTTGAATCTGAGTATCGAGTTCTATTAATAGCATTATTTTTATTATAATGTAAATCGTTGCTTTTTACTGAGACCGGCGATAAGTGTAACAAGTTTACCTTTCGATATTTCTAGGACAAAGCATAGATGATGATGCAATTTCCTAAAATAATTATCTATTGTTTTGAAACCAGAGCAGAGTCACATTTTAATAGGGTTGCCACCTGCCATTTCTTGATTTAAGGGTTATCGGATTTAAAATACGGGTTTTTACGGGAGTTTATAAGAACAACATTTTTGTACATGAAAATGTAACTATAGTTTCTTGTACTTCGTGTTTGAAGAAATAGATATTTTATTTTCGTAATTACGGTTTTTTTAATAGCTTGGAATTTCCATATAATTGGAATAACAATTTATTTAAATATAATGTTCGTAATTTAAAGTGATAGCCTAAAAACGAGGTGACCCGTAAAATACGAGCACCTGGCAACCCTACATTTTCATAATGTCTGCATTTTTTCATTACAACACTGATACAATTTTAAGAATTGGTTCCTCAGTTCCAGAGATTACCCGCGCTAATTTATTTATTAGCTATGTCCCTGGGTATAGGCAACAAACTTTGCCCAAGTGAAGGTCTAACCATTACAACAATGAAATGATTTTCAAAATCGTGTCCGCTTGATTTTAGTTTATGGCTATGCCTCTGGGGAACTGCTTGTATCAAGGGAACAAACTATAGCCTATGTCCAAGTGAAAAGTCTAACCATCACAACAGTGGAAGAATTTTAAAAATCGGTGCCGTAGTTCCAGAGATAACCCGCGCGATATCCCTAGGGCAGGGGTTCTTAAAGTGGGTGACCGCGAGCGTATGCCTGGAGTACCGCAGCCAGAGTATGTCAGTGGTGCCGACACATTTTCTGAATTATAACAAAAATCTTGGAATTAGTAGGATTTGTCGCGAAGCTTTTTTAGCAAAACCTGTCCTAGGGAACTGCCCGACCTCTGCTTGGCAGTAGGTACATAGGTAACACTAAAAGTTTCCGGAACTGGCCACTTACATAAACAATATTTAAAAATTTATTGCTACATTTGAAAATAGAACTCTTTGGCTGTAGAATGCAGTTTGTTTCATCTGACTGTCTTTTGTTTTTACCATGTGGCGCCATTTAAAAAATTGTGTGTCTGCATCAACATGGATTTAACTCGGGAAAATTTTCGTAGTATGATTTTCTACGATTTTAAGTGTAATTTGACAGCTCAACAGAGCATCGCTCGGCTTGAAACAGCTTTTGGCAATGAAGCACCATGCAAGACGACTGTTTATAGCTGGTTTGCAGAATTCAAGCGTGGTCGTATCAATCTCAGTGACGAATCTCGCGATGGTCGGCCGTCCACCGCTGTGACCAACAAAAACATCAATGCTGTGCGCCGTATGATTGAAACAGACAGGCATGTGACCTACCATGAAATTCGCGCATCCTTAGAAATAGGCATGAGTCAAATACAATCAATCCCACACAAACATTTGGGTGTGAGAAAGCTGTGCTCGCGGTGGATCCCACACAACTTGACCGAGGCTCAAAAAACGGACCGCGTCACTTGGTGCAGTGCCATGCTTACCAGATTCATTGAAGGTGCGTCAAATTTGGTGTGGGACATAGTAACAGGTGACGAAACATGGATTTATTGCTACGATCCCAAAACAAAGCAGCAATCGAGCGTATGGGTCTTTCAAGATGAGCCGAAACCAACCAAAGTGGCGCGCGTGAAAAGTGCATCTAAGCGGATGATTGCTTCTTTTTTTAATAAAACTGGACACGTGGCTACTGTTGCTTTAGAGAATCGTCGTACCGTGAATAGTGACTGGTACACGACCATTTGTTTGCCGGAAGTTATTGACGAACTCCGTAAAAATAACCGTAAACGCCGTATCATCCTGCACCACGACAATGCTAGTTCTCACACGGCCAGTCAGACAAACGACTTTTTGAAGACGAAAAATGTAGAACTCATGAGTCATCCTGCATACAGTCCCGACCTGGCACCTTGTGACTTTTTTCTGTTCCCAAAAATTAAGAACCAATTACGCGGTCAACGATTTTCATCACCAGAAGAGGCTGTCGAGGAGTATGAAAAACACGTTTCAGAGGTCACCACAGGGGAGTGGCACAAAAGTTTTCAAAACTGGTTTGATCAAATGAAAAAGTGCATAGACACCAAGGGAGATTATTTTGAAAAACTATAAATTAATTTTGTACCTTTAATAGTATTTTTTCATATTCATTCCGGAAACTTATAGTGCGTCCCACGTATATGGCAAGTTTACTTTAACTCACTTGGACATCTGTAAACTTCGATGGTACTATTATTCCATTCTCCAACACTGAGTGTTATTTTTGATAGTAAACTTTCGTGGGCCTCGCATAACAACGAAGCAGAAAAGTCTATGAGGTTTTTCATTCCCTGAAGTGACTCCAGAAATTTCTCCCTTATAAAACTAAAGTCATTTTTGCTCGATCTCTTCTTCTTTGTGTAAAATGAAGGAAAAGACACAAATAACCTATTGCATTTTTCAAAAATGTTTAAAGTACTCAAAAATATGAGTTTTCTAAGTATGTTTTTTGTAGTTATATCGGTTTTGGAGCCACCCTTTATGACCGATTTCAAATTTTCAACCTGTATATACCGTTTATATCACGTGAAAGTGCAAAGCTGGCTCTAGACTCTTGTCGAGTGCAGGCAAGCATTCTTGAAAGTTAGAGCGTTAAATCTCAAATCCGCCTCCGAAGTTCGTCTGTCTCTCTCTATCCGTCTCACTGGAACTAACTTCACTCGAATGAATTTGTTTGACGCGAAGTGTATTTTTGAACAAGCGAGCGAAGTTCTCCGAGTCTACTGTAACAATCCGGCGTTTGTATTGTATGTATGTGTGAATGTTTGTTCGACGATAACTCGAGTATCGTTGATCGGAATGTCATGAAGTTTGGCAGGCGAGTAAATAAGGCAAAAAATATGTTTAAATTCAAACATTAGCCAAATCGGGCCAGCGCGAGTTCGCAGTTCGGAGCGAACTACTAGTATATATACGAAACGACCTTCTATTGCGCTAGGCATGGACAGCGATTTTCTAATATCAGCAATATAAAGACCAAAATTGATTTTATTGTACCTGAGTTATAAAAAGATAGACTCGCCTTGGTTACAGTAAGTATAGGTCTTGCTGGGACTCTCAGAGTTTTCCGACGCTATGCCGGCGCACACACGGTTACAGTACCTTTTGATACTTGCGCATCGAACAAAAATAATCAAATAAATATAAACTGATTTCATAAATATGTGGTATCTTTTTCATAACTCTGTTTTCTGGCTAATTGTATGAGTCATGTTCGTTCAGCCCACTGTCCATGGTGTTAACTTCTTCGTCCCCCATAATTCAATGCCGAACATTGTCTAGCTTACTTGCCAAGGGTGTAGAGGTAGCTTTACGAGTGTGTTATGTATGATATGAACACTAAAGTCATTAATTAATCCAATAAGGAAAATCCCCTTGCTTTGCCGACGGTGTCGACATGTTTACCAAGTTTATAGCGTTTATTGTCTTGTGTGTGATCGATGCTCGGTGGAAAATACATGCAATGGCGATTCATTGAACTTGACGCCGACTAAACCTTACTTTGTCTCCCATAGTAATGTAAAAATTAAACAATTAAATTATAATTGAAAGTGAAATATATTTCGGGCCCTCCTGACTGATGCCGGACCCAGGTTTAATACAAATCTATTTAATTGTAATAAACGTTTCAATAAAGACAAACAAATCGACTAATCATATTTATTTACAAAAATTAAACAAGGAGCATATAATTAGAGTGTATTAAGAGAAAAAAATAATCAACAAGACATAGATTCTCTAGGACTCGTACTCTCTGAGGATTCCGTACATACTGTTAAAAACACAAACGTATTCCACGAGCAGTCATAAACGACAAAACTAAATTGACATTTAAGATCTATTAAACTCCATATATCCAAAGGGTCTAATTAAGGGTGGTTATCCCGATTTTGTCTCTTTTCAAATTAATTTTAAACCAATAAAAAATGATGATTAAATTTTGTAAAAAAAATATGTCATATTTCACTCTTTGATCATAATATTTCGGCCGTTCGATACACGATTAAGTAATGCGGTATGTATGACTTGTCGATGCTAAACAAAAACCATTTAATTGAGTGAAAGAAGTCGGAGTCTACAGCAGATTCTAATCAGGGCAAGCGGTGTCGCGGACAGAAGGTTATACTAACCAGAAAAAAATTTCGTACCTCAAAATGAAAAAAACGGAAACCTTATACGATCATTTTGTTGCCCGTCTGTCAAGTCCCTTTTTCTTGGGCCCTATTAGAGATATCAAGTTGAAACTAATACCTTCTACAGAAGTCTACGGCCCCAATAGTGCTGATGAAAAAATAGACGAATTGGCTCACCATGAAAACCTATATACCTTTAGTTGACTTAGGTCAATTAGGTCTTGTAGCACATGTAAAGGGAAAAAACTGAAAATTACCGATATTTCATTATTCAAAAAGAAATTAGTATCCAACTTAAGGCAAGGGTATCCAGAGAAATCTTTCCTGCTCCAACGATTTCATTTTACGCATGTTTATCCTGCTCAGCGGAAGCGAGCCGCTCAAAGAACTCAAAAGAACAAGAAAGAGGTGTTTTTATTTATTATTTTGGAATTAGAGAGATTGATTTTTAATATGACGGCCGTTTATTTTAGTGTAAGTTTTATTGTACAAAACTGAATATACAGTTCAAATGAAATTATATTCAGATCAGTTTAGACGTATATTTGCGATTTAATTGGATCAAGGAAAATGCAAGTAATCGTGTTTCGAACGACCGAAAAATCAAAGAGTGAAATATGACATATATTTTTTACAAAATTTAATCATCGCTATTTTTTGGTTTAAAATGAATTTGAAAACAGAAAAAATCGGGATAACCCCCCTTAAAATATTTTTTACACAGAACTTTTTCTCATATGTTTATGTTTATTTTTAATTTAATTGTAAGGTTAAGCAAAGAATTAATTAAATTCATCAGAACCTGTTAAAAAGCTTAAATTGTATAATAAATACATGCGTTATTCTGGCAGTTATTAATATTGCTCGTAAAACTTAGTTTAACAACGCGAGAGATTTTTTTAAAATCCATTTACGAGCTAAAGATGTTAATAAAATTTATTTTTATATACTCTAGGACAAAAGGCCTATTCAAAATCATTTTTTTACTTGAGCATACCTCCAGTGTTTAACAATAGGTAAAGATTTTAGGTTTTTATAGGTTGCGATCTTCTGAAAACATTCAATTAAAAACACCACCACACTCCTCGACTTTCTATGGCAAATCGTTTACAGTTGAAGCTGTGCGTTTGTGGAATGCTTTGCCTATTTCTATAAAATCTTCTCCTTCCTTGGCTATTTTCAAAAGACGAATTAAAGAATATTTAGTGTATATTCGTAGGTATATTCATCCCTCTCTGATAATGGTATTATGAATATATATTAGTATATATAATATGATATATCGTGTATTTTTATGTATATTGATATGTAGATTGTTTTGTATTTAGGTTACTAGTTACGAGGGGTGGCTGATATAAAATCTCCTTTGTTAAAGAAAGTTTAAAAAATGTTACTGGCCACTATATTCTCGTATTCTTTGTTTATTCCTTTTTTAAAAATTATGACACTTATTTGTTTCTACGAGTTCAATTTTTTTTTGGCGCGTCTTCGTTTTTATCAAGTTGCAATAAAATTAAAAATGGATAAAATTGAGTATCGCGCTGTGATTAAATTCCTCGGTAAAGAAGGGAATACGCCGACGCAGATCCGAGAGCGCATGTTTAAGGTGTTCGGAGATTCATGTCCTTCCGAATTTGTAATAAAGTTTTGGTCAAAGCAGTTTAAACAAGGCCGTGTGAGCTTAGAAGACGATCCCCGTAGTGGAAGGCCCATTTCTGCAGTTACCGCAGATAATGTGGAAAAAGTGAAGAAACTGATCCTTGCCGATCGGCGAATTAAGCAGTGGGAAATAGCTAGAGATGTTGGCATTAGCAAGGAACGAGTTCATGAAATAATTCATGAACATTTGGGAATGTCCAAGGTGAGCGCACGTTGGGTGCCTAAAATGTTGACCCCGTTTGATAAGCAAAGGCGTGTGGAATGTTGTCAGTCATTTTAGACTTGGTAAAGGATAAAGAGGAAGAAACTATCTTGCGAATAGTGACCTGTGATGAAACTTGGATTCGTCAGTGGGATCCCGAAAGCAAACAAGAATCGATGCAATGGAAATTTAAAGGGGAAAAACCACCAAGGAAGTTTAAGGTCCGGCTGTCAGCGGGCAAACTAATGGCAACCATTTTTTGGGATGTTGAGGGGATTCTTATGATAGATTACCTGCCAAAAAACACCACGATGAATGCTGAATACTATGCGAACTTACTTGACCAGCTACGCAAAAAAATAAAAGAAGACAGGAGGGGCAAACTTAGCAAAGGCGTTTTGATTTTGCATGATAATGCACCCGCGCACACGGCCTTTAAGGCGCGGTCATCTCTGACAAAAAACGGCTTTACAGAGATCAACCACCCACCCTATAGTCCAGACCTGGCTCCCTCTGACTACTTCTTATTTAAAAATTTAAAGAAAAATTTGAGAGGGCGCAGATTTTCAACAGACGAAGAGATGAAGGACGCTGTGAATGACTATTTTGACGATCAAAATAATAATTATTATTTTAATGGTATGCTGTCACTTATTGACAAATGTCGTAAGTGCATTTCAGTTGCAGGGGACTATATTGAAAAATAAAAAATAAATTATTAATCCATGTATTTTCTTTCATAGTCAGGTAGATTACTTTTCAGCCACCCCTCGTAAGTTAGTTTATTTAATACGTAGATATTATCTTTACACCACCTTCACCTTATTCTCTATTTAACATTATCTTCCAACCAAAGGTTGTCTGGAAGAAATCGCTTAAGCAATAAGACCGCCCATTGTACCCTTTCTGATAAAATATTTTCTAATTTGTTTTATTATGGTGCACAATAAAGAGTATTTATGTTATGTTATGATTTTCGAACACCAAATCAGATCTATTTTATATGTTTTTGCTAAAATCTTTATTTTTTTTTATGGTTGAGTGGTAATTTTGTTCCAGAAATGAATTCCTCGTCTTCGAATTATGCGAAAATGACACCAAAATCGATCTAGTTGCTTAATGTATTCAGATATCTAGTTCGGGAGTGAGGTGCAGCGGATGCAGTTTCCCCCCCTCCTCCAGGTCACCTGTAAATTGTCTCCTCATGTCTACCGGGCTCAATCAGCTTGGAACACTCCTAGCTACACCTGTGCCAAGCGGTTTTTTCCGTTGAAAATTTGCAAGGCCAATCGCATTAACAAGGCCGCTATTAGCCTTTGCCCCGCGTTTATTCAGTCTTTGCCCCGTTTTCGGCTTGGGCGTTATTTTATGAACACCCCTTATAGCCTATGTGTTGATTGTTGACCAGACTAATAACCCATTTCATTTAAAATGTCGCGATAATATTCAATGTACAGACACGACTGTTTTACTAGTGTAGATGTATGTACATATACAGGCTGACTTTCAAACAAACCCCGATAATTTGAGAGGTTATTAAGAAACGTTAGTAGAACACATTTTAAATGTAAAAACAATTAAAAATAACAGTAAAAATATTATTTAAAAATGTTACTTGAAAATGAAATTTATGGTTATCCTAGCCATACGGAAAAAGTTGAAAATAGTCCACAATAGTGGGACCAATAATGAAAATAACTTCGCGCGATCTAATTATCTTATCTCTTCGGGTGACCATGGTTTCTTTGGATTTTACGAAAATCTTCAAAGGGCTCCAACTTTAAAAAATAACTATGAATATGATTTTGAATGGTTTTAATAAAACCAGTTTCTACAAAATACTAAATTATCGGGGTTAGGTTACAAGTCATCCTGTATATTGTAGATAGATAAATAGATAATGTGTGAGTGTTCATTTGATTGTATCTATATTATGTAAATAAAAAATATCTTGACTGACTGATATATTAACGCCCCGACCAGATGGTTGAACCTAGGATGATGTTTGGACTGTAGTTTTCTTGTTCGACACGCAGTATAGCTTGCGTGAAGTTGGACTCCGTGATCCAAGTCAGGTGCAGCTCCGAGGCCGGTTACTTTCTAACGGTTTTCCGCCTGCGCTTGCGTCACGAGAGGCGCGCCCTGTCAGCCAATCAGAAGCGAGATTCCAGAGGCTCGCCTCTACTTACAGCGTTTTCATTGCCACTCTTGTGTTTGTTTGTGCGTCATTTACGAGTTTCGTGGTGCAATCTCTTGTAATATTCATATCTTGGCTTCAGTGGTCAGATTTTGGTAGATTCATCAGTAGTAAGACAGGCAGTCTCTGATGCAACTGATAGTAAAATTGGAACAACAGCCGTAACATACTTGGAAGGTCCTATTATTCAAAGTAAAAAAAAATTAAGAGATGATTGAGTATCCCTAATAGGCCACTTTCCAATGAAAATGAAATTTTAAGCGCGAACTTTTTTTTCGCCTTTCCGTAGAAACTGAGTCAGCTAATTGAACCACTTTCTGCTGGAAAGTGAAAAATGTTTTGCTTCTTTATTGAAATCACTAATCAGTTAACGATACATGATCTACCGTAAAATTATTTTCCCTTGTTGTAGGACCTTACACTTATGTATACTCATGCCTGTCTCTGCCTTGATTCCCATCCGCTACATCCATCAAGCAAGTCATGCAAGCTCTACTATTCCGGGTATTTTTTACTTTGTCGTTCTTTACTGTCCAATTTTCCAGATATATCTTACAAAATTTGTTATAAGCGACGGAGTTTGGTAGTACAGACACAGCTGGGCCCTTATTGTGTAACTTCAATATCTGACGCAATCCCTTTCAAACGTGTCGTGCGTGATTGGCTAGAAATGACATCACACATAGTTTTTAGCCAATCACGACACCATTTGAAAAATATAGCGATAGATGTCAAAGTTTGACAATAAGGGCCCAGGTCTTTACTGTATTTACCTTAAGGCGCGTGTTCCCGCGTCATCTGAAAATTACTCCCATTGATGAAGTTATTTCTCTTAAACGGCTTACTTAAAAATTATTAAAAAAATATTTGTCATTATTTAAAATATAAGAAACAATCTCATTGCAAGAAATTATTCTCGCCTATAAGAAACATCTTGAAAATATTTCCCGAAGTCGAGCTGTTTTTGGAATAAAATTAGCTATTTCTTGGAAACCGCTAATGTTATTTGTATGGTTCTTGCACTAAAATACAAAAAAGGTATAGCTAATAAAACTCATTGCAGGAATTTAAAAATGTTGATTTACAGCAGAGTTAATAAATAAAAACTAGATATTTTGAGAGCGCGTGGCGTCAACGTTGCCGTAAACGGCAAGTTTCGGAGCAGTCGATTACAAAATCAAGTGCAAGGTTTTAACGTTCATTTTGACTTTGTTTAAAATATCTCAAGGTTATTGGAGGCTACAAGGGCCTTTAAGTAATGTTACTCTAAGTCAGTAGAGCCCAACCGGTAGCTCGCGGGCGTTTGGTAATCCGTGGCCTGTTTTCTAGGCGCCCTTGAACAAAAATGGCATAAAAATTCAAGCATACACTAAATTGATAAAATTAAATTAACACTAACTAAACTCTGAAATTCTAAATAACGCTGACAGTCCAAGGCACACTCGTGCACATCAGTGCTGTGATGCGGCTCTTTTCATCACAACTAAAAGTGCACAAAAGTACGTTAAGAAACGAGAACGTCAAAAATTTTACGATTTTGGGATGCATAGAAGTACCAACTAGACTTTCAGAAAAGTGAACAGCCAAGTATCACATTAAGTTTATGCTGTTCCGTTCTATCTTGTAGTATGTCATCATAATAAATAAACAGAGATATAATGAAAGAATGTAGTTTCTTTTTCAAAACAGCCCTCAGAGCAATACCAGTTGGGCACCACTGCTCTAAGATCTTAACCTTAACCCAAAGGCTATACATACAGCTCATAGGCATAGCAAGGGGGTGTGTTTTGGAGGTTAAATAAAACTCCCCCGATATAAAAACTATAACATCGTACCTATATCATATTATAACTTTTTTTTTTCTGTGTGTTGTTTTCCTAAGAACCTGAACATACAACACCTAAACAAAAATCTTGGCTACGTCTATGACTCAGGCTCTTTCAAGTATAACGTACATGTACCCTCGCACGTTTACAGACGCGTTGTCAACGAGTTATTTATGTCGATGCGCGTGCGCGGTGTACGTGACAGCGAAACAGACACTGTAGGCCTACCATGAGTTTTGGCCACCATACACGTTACCGTCTGCGTAAAATATTTTGTATGAGAAATGCTGGTTCCTGTAGTAAGCCGATAGGGGCGCTGCACAATTTCTCATATAAATATTTTACGTAGTTGGTAACTTGTATCGTGACCAAAACTCATGGTAGGCCTACTGTATCCACACGTTTGTCTACGGTCCGGTTTCGCATGCGTCATTTGACGGAACGGAGCGGCCCATGTATTTATAGATAGCGCGCGAGTTAAATGCACACCTGAAGAATGCTCTATTATTTTTTGTTTACTCAGTCCCTGCTCTAAACCAGGTATGGGCAACCTTTGGGAAGTCGTGGGCCAAACAATCATTATGTTCATGAATTCGCGCGCCATAGGTTGATGCGTATAGTGTACAAAAACAACGACGCAATCGGCGAACCGTAGGTTTAATTTTTACTTACTCATATCCAAGTTTCATAATAAACTAGAAAAGTTACAATGTAATATTTTCCTTGAGCCGGATTTTCAGATGCAAGACTACTAATATTAGAATCAATTCCACTAATATACAGGCAAAGAATTTTGCATTTTTTATCGATCGGTCTGCTTCGTGACTTGATTTATTGTATTTTCATGCCTGCTTTTGTACACATTTGTTAAATTTAAGCTCTCGCTAATTCGCTTCATACTCAGATCGGTAAAGAATTTACTTAACTCTTTCAGTAACACGGACTGCCATACACGTGGTTCTATTGTTCTTTCTTTTTCGTCTCGTTATGTCCCTGAGAGTATTAAAGTTGCAGGAAAACAACGAATCGCGGCTTATTGGTAAAAATGTTAGTCCGATTTTAAATTGTTCCTCGCCGCGGGCCGTAATAAAAACCGTTACGGGCCGATGATTGCCCATTTATGCTCTAAACGGAATTTGTCTAATTCCATTTTGTCAACAGTTCTACAACCAGTCGAGTACGAGTATTTGCTGCGTTTCCATGTGCCATCAGGGAAACTACTGCAGCTATTTTCGCTCTTACTGCAATCGTAATAAGGGCGGAATGTGAATGTTCGGAATTTTCTCGGGTAGTACGCGCACTCGCTGTTTACACTAGTTCTGCATCATCATCACGCACGCTTATGCCAGAGTCTGGCAGCCAGACTTAAATAATGCTTTTTGCCAGCATCTGGCCTTGTTTGTTGTGAAGAAGTATTTCCTAGAACCATTATTGGTTCTTTATTTATCTAAGTTTTATTGTTATTTTTTTTTAATGTTTGTTTGGCAAATTTTGTAGATAATTTGTTTTTATAATAATATGCATATGGTACCTAATAATAACAATAATAATAATCCTTTTCACAGTTCACACCCGGAACACCTCTGACACCCCCTCGGGGATTCACGTCGTGTACTGTGAACAAAAGGCTAATAATTATGTATGATCCAATAATTAACTATTTAATTATATATATTATCTTTGAAATTGATTCTGGTGACGTCAATATACTTTCATTATAGACTTACCTCAAACGGAAAACCTGAAACAGAAGATCAGTAAACAACTCTAATGAACTTGTTGGCCGACTTGTCGTCATGAGGATCGTAAGACATGCGTCAGCCAATCAAAACGCAGAGTTTCTTTCTAATGCGGACAATGCGCAAGCGCATGTTTTGCTTACTTGGTTCGACCACCATAGATAATTGTTTTAATGGCTACTAGAGTGACGTATCATTGTACGTTTCAGTATTTTTATTCTTTTATTTCTTTTTGTAGTGTCTGATTCGTTTCTGGCATAACTAAAGGTTCATTATATTTTGAAAACTGGCGTGACAAACAGCTTTAGGTGCGCTTCGAACCGTGTAGGTGTAACGAGGACCAGCTAGAGGACTCAGAAGTTTGGAAGCATATTAGTTAAAATTCGAGTCGCTGATTAGTCTAAAAAGCTAAAGATTGGTAGAGATTGTATTCATCCAACTATAATATGGCTTCTCACCGATTTAAAATCAACAATTCGCCTTAACTCCCATACTAGCGCTGTTCGCTGATAATATCCTTATTGATAGGTACTTGCTTATTATTTTTGCTTTTTCAACATATCCCATACAATTTCCATGACTTAACCTAAAACATTTTATCAAAATCAAATACATACAAAAGTTACAAGCGTATAAAGTCCTGAATTTTACACATATTTTTATGAATGTTTATGTACCGTAATGTCTTAGAAGCGATACAACAAATCAAATAATTTTAGGTTCACAGCATAGTTTATTTTATACTATTCAAAAATAGTTTTTGTTTTATTTCGATTTTTGGGATATTTCTCATGAAATCATAGGAAGACCCAAAACCATTCTCTAGTTTTTCCAAGACATGAATTTTGTCTCGCGTTAGCTTAGTGTTCGGTTAGTTCCGTACGAGCTCGGGAAATGAACGTTCGGGCCAACCAATAACAGTCAGTCAGTGCTCTATAATCCGAAGTTGAATGTAGAATGGAATACGAAACGACTGACTTCAAACTGCCGGCTACAGGCCTCTTATAGGCTTTAGTTGCAGTGCAGTGCTGTCAAAACAAAAATTTTGAAAGGTAATTTAGATTTTATTAAGTGCTATATTGCAATGAATACATTTTAGTTTTCACAGCTTTTAACCTAAAACTAAACCTTTGAAATCGTTTTTTCGCTCGACTGCTTAACTGAATGTTTCACTTTTTTTTATAAACAATCATATTTTTTGTTCGTGGTTGTGTTGTGACGTATTTTGACAGATAATGTTTAGTAGTTTACCACGTAAGCTGCCTCGGGACGGTCAAATTAAGATATCGGCGCGCATTTCAGTTAGACTTTATGTATAGCACATACATAATTGAAGTAAAATCTTCGGTAAAATCGTAGTCTCTATATTTTTTATGATTGCTAGTAGTAATTTCTGCTTTATATTAAAAAAAACGAAAACGTGTTTTTGCTCGTAGATACGTTACCTCACGGTGAAACATGTTAAAATAGTGAAGATTTTTCAGGGAGCAAAAAACGCATCAGCTACACTGCCTACGTAGAGTCCGCGCCACTACTGAAGTCCTGCGATGAAGTCTATTGATTTTGAAATATGAACCAAAATGTCTTAATCCATTGGATTTAATGGGTTGCGCGGACTCTAAACCTCCGTCTTCCATTGTAAATAAAAACAATGTTTGGGACATCTTACCGGATTATTATCTCGTCACTTACAGGGGTTCATATCAATTTCTCAGTTTCGCAGTGATAAAAACATTTTTAGCTTTCGTTTTGCAGTTCTACAATCGTTTCAAGTACAGTACTGCCAAACTTATAATGCGCATACGAATCTTCGCCACTGCTCGGCAAAGTTCGTATTTCCCTACTCTTTGTATACGAGCAGTAAGGTCACGTGGTACGTCCGGTCGCTCGGCTATAGATTTCTATGCGCATTATAACTTTGGGAGCACTGTATTAAACGTTTTGTCTCTTCTGATGATGTGCAAATTTCATGCTGATCGTTTTGTAATAATCTTAACCTTAGTTGCTTTTACATTACAGGTATGCAAAATATCCTTTTGGGAACATTTGATTCTATATTCCCCCAATAATAGGACTGATATTAGAACGCTGCTGCAAACTGGCGGACACACGGCGGCAGGGCGCAAACACCCAAGAATCTTATTGATTTTTAGGGTTCCGTAGTCCGACAATGAACCCTTATAGTTTCGCCATGTCCGTCTGTCCGCGGCTTAGCGCAGAGACTATTAGTTCTAGAAAGCTGTAATTTGGCATGGATATAAATATTAATAACGCCGACAAAATGGTAAAATAAAATCTTGAAAAAAAAAAATTTTTAATTGTATCTCTCATACTAGTAAACTTTTATTTTTTTTCGTCTATCCCATAGTGTAGGGTATCGTTGGATAGGCCGTTCAAAAACATTGTGGGTGTGTGAAAACCATTTTTCGATTTAGAGATCCGTTGGTGAAATATTAAGCTTTAAAGTGAACATTTTAGTTTGAGTGGAGCGTCCCTCCCCCCTGCTGGCTAAACGGTTGCTTATAGAAATGTGAAAAATTCACAGAAGTAGTATATGTAATGAATTTAAAAGGAAAACTATCACAGCTAAGTAGGCTTTATAGGTTTACGAGTACAGGCCAGAAGTTTGGCGCGGTCTGTATATACAGACCAACTTATATGTACCGGGAAACTACGGAACCCTACATTGCACGTGGCCCGACACGCACTTGGCCGGTTTTTTTTTTCAATTTGATACCGGTGGATTTTTACACAGCTTAGGTTTATTCTAAAATAGCAATACATTTTTTGCAACAAGCGTGCACTTAGAAACCTTAAAAACATTTTTTTACTACAATGTTTTGACGGTTGCACATTTTGTCGTTTGATTCTTCGGACCGTCAGTGCATTTTGGCATAGTATCTTTAAGGACCCGGCGCGTATTTAATGAACCTTGTCGGAATACCTCAAACAAAATCTTGGACCTGTAGGCCTATTATCAGCCTGTCTTAGCCTTCTCGATCGTAAAAACCCAGTTTTAGAGATCTCGATTCGATTGTTTCGCCGGAATTGCCCCCCTGCCTTTGACATTGCCACCACCTGTCCGCCCGGGGCGCGGGCGACGCGGCTTGATGTTTCGAGCTTAGTGCAAAGTGCATAACATAAGTTTGTTTATCTTATTCTAAAATAAAATGTATGAAATAAAATAGTTTCATCTTATTTTGCGACTATTGTTGAATAATTATTAGGGGTTTTAGCAGAATTGCGTAATTTTATCCATTACGTTTTAAATGAATAGGCATACAAACTTAGAAGCCTGTTTTAAGTTGGTGTGGACATTCATTTAAAACGTAATGCATAAAATTACAAAATTTTGGTAGAAAAGCGTAATTGACATTAAACAATGGTCGCGAAATGCTATAAATCACATTTTTTCAGTACTTTTTAGGCAATAATAAGTTGTGCATTTTGCACCGAGCTCGAAACGTTCCTCCTTAAGGTCAAACCATCCCTACCAAACGGCCGCAATTTGTATCACCTAGAGGGCTATTTAATATTTCGTGCAAAGTACAAAGTCCTCAGTTATGTACCTAGACTTTTAAATTTTGCAATTAGCCAGTTTCCAACGCAACCGCTGAGTGCGTCACTCTAGCGCAGTGAGTGATGTTCACACAGGTACAGGCGGTGTTATATAAACATGACATTCACTAGCTATACACATGCTGTGTGTAACTAGCTCGCGTCGCCACCTTATAGCGCTTGTGGCGCTAGATCTAGCGTTGTCTTCGAGATGTGCGGCACTTGAAATATTTCCTTCCTTTGGTACAAACTGTGCCTACGGTGAATAACGATTCAAATCAAAAAACCCAACTATACGGAAAAACCGAAAAACAATTTGTTTTTTACACAAAAGAAATATATACTTATTTCTCGTAAACCAGTCCATATTTATAGTATGTTCGATTTATCATGATATGGGTGGCAGTTCAAAGTTGGCAGTTATAGTTATGTGCCCTAACGAAATAGAATCGATTTTTTTAAGTATCGAAAACGTTAACAAGGGCTGTCAAATCGTTTTTTTATTTGATTGATCTTTTATTATCCAAACTACTTTTTGTTAATTTCTAAATTAATTAAATTAAACGAACCAATAACTCCCGAGCTTGAGAGATCAAAGATTATTTTTTGTTTTTCTTGGCTTTTTACCAAAAACAAACAACAAAAACAAAACAAAAATCAACAAAAACTGTAACAAACGTCAAAACAAATAGCACGTAAACCAACCGCAACGAAAACACAAACCGCATACAAGATGCACTCATACCGACGCGATCCTATATGATGGCCGCACCGATTCATCGATGTATTTTCGATTATGTAGTGTCCGTACCTATGGGTTAGCGTTCTGATCCACGCATCATGTATCAAAAAGACATTATTCTTTTCTGAATCTTTTTTTGTTAAATTTAACGAATGCATTGTGGTTATTGTTTCGATTTATAGATAAATAATTTATTGTATTTTTGCAATGATGATATACATTATTTCTAAAACCTAATATTTTCTTTTGCACCTGGGTGTATGTAGTATGGTGTGAGTAGTATAGGTGAAACGGAAAATTACGATCTGTCACCCATATCATGATAAATCGAACATACTATAGTACAAAAAGTCAAAGTCTCATGTAGAAAAAATCAAGTTTATATCGGTTCAGCCTCTAAAACCAAATAAAGAAACGTGAAATTCGATCTAATTAAAGTTACATCTTATTTTACAAGATGTGATGTTTTTATTATGCG
Organism: Ypsolopha scabrella; assembly: GCA_910592155.1. Classification (NCBI taxonomy): domain Eukaryota; kingdom Metazoa; phylum Arthropoda; class Insecta; order Lepidoptera; family Ypsolophidae; genus Ypsolopha; species Ypsolopha scabrella. The sequence continues at coordinate 16,019,794 of OU342987.1, forward strand.
ACTAACTCTTTTTAAATCACTGTGTACAGCGAAAAACGTACTTCGAGCATTTTGTAATATGTCTATCTCCTCAGGTGTTATAAAAGGTATCTTGTTGAAAAAAAGAAAACTGAGCCGAGTGGTAAAAAAATCTCTTAATGGACCTAAGTCGACTTAAACCGTTATTTACCGGACCTACGGAATTATAAAAGTATACAAATTCCAGTCAGACCATTTTGTATAGAAATAAAAATTTAATTTTGGTCTTGAGTCGAGACTCGAGTTTAAACCATGCTATTTTATCCCGGCAAAAGCAGCTAAGCGATTATCTAATTTAATAATTACTTATTTAAATAATTTTCAGAGCGTTACTACTTTTGCTGTTATTCATTTATAACTAAAACGTACATATTAAATTTGAGTCCATTTAGCTTTGCAACAAAAATAATCCTTGAAAGTTAGTGGTAGGTTTTAATTTGAAATCTAAAACGTGGGCGATATTATTATAAATTAGGTGACTTTAATTTATGCACCCAAATTGTTACTGAAGACTCGGTAAGTGATCAGTAACAAGGTTCGATGACCTTTTTTGTGAAATTCGTAAATTATTCTTTTCGTGTTCCCTACAAACGCAAGTCCAGCCCCGAATCAATTACTATGGAACGTCAAGATTTTATTTAGCGAAATTTGCAAAAAGTGTTATCGATCCATGTTAGAATAGAAAAAATAGAATATGGTTTATTCATAGTAAAATTTACACAAAAATGTTACGATTGCCTTTACACCTACGAGGGTGTATGTACCGGTGCTATAGGCAGCAAGCTCTTTCTTTACGATATTTATGATTACACGAATACAAAAAAAAAAATGCATTACTATTACCAAAAATTTACAAAATTAATATTTGATTACAGAGCATGCAGCTTCCAGATAGGGAGCTTATAATTAACTAAAGTGTGTGAGAAGGTGTATTGTGTCAAGGGTGAGGGTGTGTGTGTGTGTGTGAATGAGAGGGTGAAATTCCCCAAAAATTTACAAAATTAATATTTGATTACTGAGCATGCAGCTTCCAGATAGGAAGCTTATAATAAACTAAGGTGTGTGAGAAGGTGTATTGTGTCAAGGGTGAGGGTGTGTGTGTGTGTGTGAATGAGAGGGTGAAATTCCCCAAAAATTTACAAAATTAATATTTGATTACAGAGCATGCAGCTTCCAGATAGGGAGCTTATAATTAACTTAAGTGTGTGAGAAGGTGTATTGTGTCAAGGGTGAGGGTGTGTGTGTGTGTGTGAATGAGAGGGTGAAATTCCCCAAAAATTTACAAAATTAATATTTGATTACTGAGCATGCAGCTTCCAGATAGGAAGCTTATAATAAACTAAGGTGTGTGAGAAGGTGTATTGTGTCAAGGGTGAGGGTGTGTGTGTGTGTGTGTGTGAATGAGAGGGTGAAATTCCCCAAAAATTTACAAAATTAATATTTGATTACAGAGCATGCAGCTTCCAGATAGGGAGCTTATAATAAACTAAGGTGTGTGAGAAGGTGTATTGTGTCAAGTGTGAGGGGGTGTGTGTGTGTGAATGAGAGGGTGAAATTCCCTAGCCCTATGACCCAGGTCTTGGGATCAGTATAGTAACTACTAGAGATAGTGAGTAGTGTATTTGGGTCTCTGTGAATGGGCAAAAAAATAAAAAAATAATAATTGAAAAACATACAAGAAGAATTTACTAAAGTTAACATTTCAACCGAGAGACAAGAAGATTCTCAGTTTCTTCGTAACTTAGAGACTGAAGCCAAAGTGTTAATTTATTTTTAGATTCATATAAATTTAAGGAGTGAACAGCATGAAGGTTATTTGCAAGGTTATAGAGAAACCGACCTAGATAACTCTCAAATCTTCCCACGAAACAAGTCCGTGAACGTGAAATTATGAAAATAGGGGGTGACTCGTCGTGAGGGGCGGTGTAGGGAGTGTTTGAATGTAGTTTTAGGATCACATTTAGAATAAACAGTTGCCTCACTATAAGAACATCACATTCCTTATATAAATTGACTGTAGGATATCTGAAGGGACGTATGTACTAACTTTCAGAACTGCTCTTTGAGCTCTCGCTCTCCAGGGGAAGAAGAAAAGTTTTACAGGTGCCAGGTTACTGATCACTTACCAAGCCTCCACTATAAGTTTGGCTGTATAAAAGTCACATTATTATGTGTCCACCTTGACCTCTAGCGTTAGAATAAAGGATGTTCGACTGTTCGACCAAGTATGGGAGAGTAAAAGCAGGCGAGACGGTATCGCATATTTTGCTACGGCGTAGCAAATAAATTTTCCTGTTCAGTGGCACCTTTACACCGTAGTCCGAACGCAAATACGCGTCAGGGGCAGGAGTGACGCATGTGATAATCAGTCAAGTGTCAAGGGGGTTCCGAAAAATCTACAGAAGTCGGCAACGACTGTTACTACGCAACTGCCTGTAACCACTCTCCCGGTACGGCTTCTTATGACGTCATTCTGGGACATGACGTCATTCTTGACGTGAAAGGATCTGTCAGCCACATTTGGGTGTTAGCTTAGTCCAACTGCGCCGGGCGTATTTGAACAATCACCTGGTTGTACGTGTATCTGTTAACGCCACTTGAAAAGGCTCCTTTCGTGCAGGGGGGTCTAGCACACGCCGTCGATACAGTGTCTTTCCATCATATTTGTACTCTCGCACAGTGACACACGCAAGTGGGATAGATAGACGCTATTCATATCTCTGGCCCGTGCTAGCTCCATTGATACTTCTCTGTGTAGCTTGCACGCGCTAAAGATGCAGCGTCTACTTGTATCTATACTATGATTAAAAGGCGCCAGCTTTACATCGCTTTGTATAATTTGGCTATTTTGTATCATGTAGCGCTTACGGTTATTTACCTTGTAATGCAGCGTATTCTAGCTGAGCAGCGCTGGCAGCGATGCTTCAATTCAAAATTGGAATAAATAATCTCCCAGTTGCTTTCCGACCGCCGACGGACGTAGTCGTCTCGTAGTTCTAACGGTTAATCGCGGAGTTTACATCGATATATCAATTAAAGTGGCCATTTCTTTGTGATTTTGTGTTCTGATTCGTTGGTAACATTAACTGGTAAGTCGTGCACCATTGTTGGGTTTACATAAGCCGCTGGTCTTGCTTGGTAAAGAGTTTGTGTCCCGAAATAAACGGTTTTGGCACAATCTTCGGCTTCTTATCCTTGACGTCTGGTTATTTTGCAATGACTTTTGTGTCTTTGCGGCAATTTATTTTTGTATGTATTTTCATGAGTGAAGTGTAATTTTTCAGCGATGTTTTACGCGTTTGATGACGTCATAGCTGATAATTGACGACAGCCATTGTACTCTTTAATCTGCAACACATGGTTCAACGAGTATAGTAAATAATGTATATGCTTTTGTTTTCATTTCATATCCTGTCTTGGGTTTTTCGAATTTAAGTATAGTGTATTTTTTAGTGAATTTATCGTAAAATTCCATTGAAAATTAGCGCTTTTAAATTAAAAAAACCGGTCAAGTGCGAGTCAGACTCGCATACATATGGTTTCGTAATTCGACAGTTTTGGGAATGTATTTTAAGGGAATAGTTGATTCTACTCTTGCATTTTGTGATGGATGATAAAATAGGTTATCTTATATATATTTCTTTTCGCGTAATCATAATATTTGTAGCAACAAAAGAAAGACACAAGTATTTTTATACCGTACTCGAGATAAAACTCATGGATGAAAAATTTAATTTTGTAATTTTGTTATCGTGAATTTCTAAAATTTTTCGAATTTTGCGTCCATGCAAGTAAAGTCAAATTATTTATTTTTATAATATATAATTAATATTTTAGTCAGCTCTTTAATACCTTGAATTTAATACCCACATAGCATTTATATAATAAAAAAATATATATATTTTACTTTGGTTCTTACATTTCTCAATTATTTTGAACTTTTTTTCATCGCTATAGTTTTTAATTGGCCAGTTAATCGTAATTTTTTTAGGTCCACCAGTTTTGGAAATAAGGCGGGAGACATGCATTTTTCTGTGGTTTTTCAAAGATTTCTCGAATTCGGTGCCAGTAAATATAATAAAAGTATATATTTTTATAATAAGCTCTTTAATATCTACAATTTGATACCCATATTGTATTTTTGGAATATTTTTATTTATTTTTATCTTTTGTATTGGAAATATTTTGTAGAATTTCAAATTTTTCATATTTTTGTACGCCGTAATAATGTAAGCAAGTAAATGCTATTTTTGTGGCAAATTTCAAGTGTTAATGTTTAACGGTGCTAAAGTTATGAGGCTGTTACATACGGACTGACGGACGGAACACGGAGTCTCACCATAAAGGTTCCTTTTACCTTTCAGGTACTACGGAACCCTAAAAATACCATTAGATTATGTAAGAAAAAAATATTTGTCTTAGGTAAAGTTGAAGTATTTATTATCAAAGAAGAAGTTCAATACACTGTGGCAGAAATCCTAAATCACGATTTAATTATTTCCTGCTGCCTGGTTTCTTACTTACTGCACCCATTCTACAAAATGCTGTCAGAATCTAATGCCATTATTAAAAGTAACAAGAGCCAAGTAAAAAAAAAAAACGGACAAGTGCGAGTTTGACTCATCCACCGAGGGCTCCGTTGAAGACTACCTACATATATATTTTTTATGATTTAATTACAAATGTATGGTTTCAGATTTTTCCCTATACTTGTAGTATTAGTTAGACGGTATAACTTGCCAAATTTCATAGTTCTATGGCAACGGGAAATACCCTATGAATTTCGATTCCCTTGAGAGTGTCGAAATGTACGTTTTTGCGGCATAAACGGCCGTATCTTTTTTTCAAGTTAATTTAGAAGTTAGATATTTTCACAGCTTCAAGGGACTGTAGACTTGAGTATATGGTTTTAATTTCAACTCGATACCTCCACGCGTTCCCGAGATAAAGGGTCTTGACAGACAGACGGACAACAAAGTGATCCTATAAGGGCTCCGTTTTTTTCTATTGAGGTACGGAGCCCTAAAAACAGTCAAGTGCGAGTCGAACTGCAAAATACTACAAACCACAAAATACGCGTACGAAACCTTATTAACATTATGGTAAATAGCAACACCAAGGCGACAGAAAACAAAGCGCTAAAATGGTAGCGTCTAACAAACAATTCGGCACCCTCTGAGTACGGAACCCTCATTTTTATTATTTATTGTTTTACTTCAGAGTGTGCACAATAATCCGTCAAAATTTGAAATTTTTATGTATTACAGTGTATCAACATTTTCGAGGTTTTGTTGTATGGGGACGACCTCCCTAAGCTTTATTTTTTTAACAAGCATTTTTCTACCTGATTCTCTGTTTTGTTATAGACCAGTTATCCATGTATCTTTTTGAAGCCTTTTTTTTCTACGTTCATGTTATGAAGTAAAAACATTCTGTGTCAATCAATATCGGGGGTAGCAGATGGCTAACAAGGAAAAGAGTGCATAGGCATAGCAGTCTTTGTTGTTTATATTTACGAAAATATCGTAAGTCGTACCAGAAGTTGCTTATTTTATCCGATAGATATTCCAATTTTTCATCGCTGTTGACAGCAAAGTGGGGTAAGAAAACGGGCCATCGTTTTTCTCTTTACTTAGCTCGGTTTCCACAACAATATATATGTGATCTTTGGGTCTAATAATGTCTCCGTTGGATCTTTGGCTTTATTTATTAAACAAAATAAATTGTAAATAATTTCCGAGAGGAAGTGCTTGTTCCCTGAATCTCAGGTTATTTTTTAATTATACCAAGGTCTTATTGTATTTTTGTCAGAGGGCTCGTAGAAGAAACTTTATCTGTTTGACACATTGGTAATGCAGGAGCACACTGAGAGGCTCAGATAATATTTTTATTCCGATATTTCTTTATTTTATGCAGGTTTATAACTTTATTACATTTTAGTAGCCCAACCTTAATATTTTTTGGATGTATTTCCCGTATTTATTTATCAACTTGTTTGTTCGTTGCATCATTTGTATATAATATTTTTATTCCTAGATTTCTCTATTTTATATAGGTGTATAATAAATTTTTTGTAGCCCAACCTAAATATTTTTTGTATGTATTTCCCTTATTAGTATATACATATTATTTTTTATATTTTTTTATTGTAAAGATTAACTTTGACCTGTAGAAAGTATACTTTATGTATCTATTTTACAAAATAAATATTTTGATTTGATTTGATTTGGCTCTTATTTCAGCAGTCTTCACAAAATTTTGTTGAAGCCGTCCCACTAATTTGTAATGTAAATTGGTTTAATAAAAAAACAAACTTTTTTCTCGTGTTAAGTAATGCTACTTCAGACTACAACGTACACGTTTTGTTTTATTTTGCGCAGAGTGATTTGATATTTAATGAGTAAGTTATTCCTCTATTTATATTCATAGCTTCTTTGATAGAAGAGCCTTCTGCGGAGGCTTAAAATAATGTTCCGTTTGAATATAAAAAATAAAGAAAACTGAAACTTCTTCAGCAAACATTGTGATTGCGATTTTATTTTTAACTACATACACTAAATAGGGACAAAAGCCGTCCCAGGATGCCACCCTGTGGAATACCCTTTTGAATACATTTTAACGTAGATTCAATTTTCAGTAATAGTTATATTGTCATCATGAGAAGGTATACCAACAATTTACCGTCTTCATCCGAAACAGCGAACGAAAAAAAATCATTGACCGATCTGAACCATTTTTTTCGAGCATTATCGTGTCCTCTACTTTATCCAAAGCTTTTGATAACTCTAATAGAACTATTGCTACAAAAAGACATCAGAATCTGATGTATTTTTTTTGGATCAAATCATAAAAAACTTAAAATGGTACTAAATCAAAATTTTGATTCCTCTAGAATTTCCAATATTTTAAAACTAAAAGTGAAAAAGAAAACAATGTGAGCAAACAAAATGGACGATGAAACAAAAGCCATTTACCTCGCAGTTTCAAAATTACAAAGTCCTGGAGGGCTCGGTAGCAAAAAATTACTTTTGCTCCAAAAATGTTAAAATAACATAATTTAAGACTCCCTGAGTTAGAGTACATACGTATTTAAATTGTAGTAAATGCAGTTGAGGAAGTCCCCGCTTCTTAGACCTATTTCTCAATCGTACATAATCCGTCACAGTTCTGGCGTTTGTTTATATCTTGCAAAATTGAGTCTCTCCCATCTCTCAATTTTGCACGAGATTCGTCAGAGTTTCCGCGTTTTCATAATGTCCCTCACCGTGACTCGGAGCGACCTTGCGTTGCCTCTACACGTGATTGTCCCCTCCTGCCGACCCACCGGCTCATTCTGATTGTGGTATTACAAGGAAACAGGTTTCTCTAATTCAAGAATTTGTGTTTTTAAGGGTTTGTGTTTTATATTGCAATCAACTCGAGTTCTATCTCTTTTTTATCGATTTTTATAATATTTAATTATTTAAAGTTTAAAGCATTGCAGTTTTACTGTAATTAATTACTCTTGGTGATAGGTGTTGAATTACAAATCAGAAAATGTCATGGCATAGCATTATCTATTCCTTATCTCTTTGTCAGTTGAACGTGATTCCGTTACAATCAACATGTTGCTATGCAACGTATCATCATGAGGAAACCTTGCAACTCGATAATTGGCTGTTTTTGCTAACATGTCGTCTTTATTCGCTCTATTTCTTACGTTTTTGTGTTGTTTTGCGCGTGGTCAGTGTTACTTAAATTTCTATTGTATTTTCCTCATTTTATCATTTTTTTGTTTGCTTTAAACTACATATAATTGTTATTGGATGAAGCCAAAATATCTGTATAGGTGTAATAGGTACAATTTTATAGAGATCTGAACTTTTCCAGAGCAACAACACCCAACAATCAAAGGCAGCCCAAAGAGCAAACAGTTATTATTCCGTGACTGGACTTTTCCTCGACGACTAACGTCAATAAAGACCTACGCAACTTGAGTTAGAGTTGTTTTTTCTCCATTTCATGTGTCAAGTTGTTCTAAAAACCGACAGAATAAAATGGTTTGCATCGTCTTCTAGATTACCTTGATCTTCAAATCCTACTCCATTTGTTAGCATGTTAGGTGGCTAGGCTGGATTGAAAACCGGATTTAACCGGTTGCGCATTTAGCGAGTATTCTGTGATAGCAAATCGCTATGTGCGAGCGTGCAAGTTATTTATGACGTTACAGCAATGGCCTATTTTGGAATCGTTAGAATTTTCAATTCTCTGGTAAGTAGAGCACAATTTGACGTCGAAGCTCTGCGTTTTCCGAGAATAAACTGCAGAGAACTTCGCTGACAGTTTTGAATCGACCGCCAGTCTGTATTCTAAGCTGCCAGTACCGTCAACACCTACAACACAATGTACGGTCCGCAGAAGTGGAGGTGAGCGGTTGCAAATTGGTCTAATTCAAGCTAATTTTCTCGTTAGTGGTGCCCACGCCTCGGCTTGACTGTGACAATCACAATCGGCTCTGAAATTGTATAACTCACGCTAGTGTTTTGTGTTCCTCTGACTTCTGTCCGTGACATTTGTGTAAAGCTAACCTTATGACTTAAAACTTGAATTAAAACCTAGTTTTGGAAATATGCCCCTTCTGTCGAAGATATACACTCTGGTAGGCTGCTCTAGAAAGAAGCCTAAAATATAAAAGACTTTAAGGGATAAAATGGAGCCAACTAAAACCAACCAGTTGAGGATAAGAAAAAACTGAATGATTTTTGTTTAATTTTATTGGTATGGTATCTTTTCCAAAACAAATTTAAACCGGTCAAAATATATCAAATTCGTTACCAAGTTCATCGAGCTCATTCTTAAGGGCACTCTATTCGCCCTAACTCCCATACTAGCGCATTTCGCTGATAATATCCTTATTTAAAGGTACTTGCTTATTATTTTTTATTTTTCAACATATCCCATACAATATCCATGACTTGAACCTAAAACATTTATCAAAATCAAATACATTCAAAAGTTACAAGCGTATAAAAGTCCTGAATTTTACACATATTTTGATGAATGTTTATGTGCCGTAATGTCCTCGAAGCGATACAACTAATCAAAAAGGTTAGGTTCACAGCATAGTATATTTTATACAATTCAAAAATATTTTTGTTTCTTTTCGATTTTTGGGATATTTCTCCTAAAATCATTGGAAGAACCAAAACCATTCTCGAGTTTTTTCAAAACATGAATATTGTCTTCCCTCTCACATAATCCGAAGTTGAATGTTGAATAAAATAGCAATCATAGCAACCCCGTGCGCGACTTCAAGCCACCGACTACAGGCCCCTTAAGCCGCATACCTACTCGTAAAAGCATTACCATTTCAATAAATTATTCAAAAGACTTTTTATGTCATCGTTGGAGTAACACGATCAATTTAATAATAGGTAGTAGAATGCAGGAATTGATTTACTTTTACAATTATTTATTAAAAGTAATATTGTTTTGGAGCACAGACATAATTATTACTAAGTAGCAGACCAAACATAAGGATTAAATAATTAAATTTCCATACAAAAAATAAGCTACATTTAGGCTCCATGGTACGAAGAAACGTATAAATATGGGTTGTTTTGGCTGGCTTATGCTGGGAACATATTTGTTAATTCCTAAACTAATCTCTAGTATATATTTATATTTAAAAGAGCCCGTAGTTCACTAAGCTAAAATTGCCACGCGTCGATTCTATGCGTTTATTATTAATGTTAGGTCTGCTACTACATATACGTCTGTGTTCTGGAGTTGATGCTTGTGATTGTTGGCACTTGGTGGTACTTTTGGTCCATTTTGATTAAAAAACACTTGTACTTGTCCACTTACTTATATTATTTTCCTTACCGGTTTCGCTATTATAGCATTATCAAAAGTTTTTTGGGTGTTTACGTACAATATATGAATCGCTTGGCATGCGGGTGGGACAGGGGCAGGCAGGCAGGTAGGGTAATATTGATTTGAATTTATTTATTGTTGACTCAAATAAATTAGACAATCAGGTCAACATTGTATTTAGTTTTAAGCTATTTAATATGAAACCGAAGTTTAACGATTCGATTTGTCGGGACACATGGATGTACCAATAACCGTCACAATCAATGGCGATAAGCTGTCCCAGGTTGGCGCGGTCAATATGGTGGGATTTAAAATTGACAGAGCGCTCACCTGGTGCACCCACATCGATGCACTCTGTGACAGGCTGGGTCGGGCCTGCTTTGCGATGGGGCGTGTAGCGCGCGTGCTGCCGCCGGAGGCAGTGAGACAGTGTTATTTTGCAACGGTGCACTCGCTGCTTAGCTATGGAGCTGAACTATGGGGTCGAGCGGCTGGTTGGGAACGAGCTTTTGTCATGCAGAAGCGAGCGGTGCGTACCATTGTACGGGTCTACGACCAGTCTGTCACGGCGAAACCCATATTTATTGACCAGAAAGTTATGACTCTGCCTGCAATGGTCGTTTACCACTCTTGCATTTACGTCCGCAAAAATCTAGCGGACTTTCGATGTAATAAAGATAACCACAGGTATGCGACAAGGGGCGCCAACAGGCTTGTTTCGCACATCCACCGACTTGGGAAAACACACAAATGTACTCGCGTTTTCGGTGTAGCTGTGTATAACTCGCTGCCTACTGAGATCACGAACGCTCCATCACTTACTAGTTTTAAAAGCAAACTTAAAAGACTGCTAGTCGAGTTTGCGCCTTACACAGTCAAGGAGTTTATGGACAGATGATGGTACGTACTCGTACCTACATAGCATAAAAATCCTTTTTGACATAACTTGATAATTATAATTTGTTTTTATTTTTATCATGTAATTTAATAGTTATTTTTTATAACAATTATACTGTAAGTATTAATTAATTATTTTTGACATGTAACATTATTTATTATCAATAAATAAATCTAAATCTAAATCTAAATCTAACGAAATACAATTTATTGTGCATTGTTTTAACGATTTGTGATCCTTGATTATTTTATACTTCCAATGTGCGATAGCATTGTCAAAGAAAGTACGGTTGGTGTAGTACTGAAAATAGAATCCTATTGCTAGTTGTATGAAATTGGTTCTGAAATATCTTTATTTTCACCACGTCTCCAATCCGTCACATTTTGAATATACTTAAAAAAAAGAGTTCTTTCAAACACTTGTGTACTGAAGATTTATTTTCTTATCCTAAAAACTGCGCATATTTTGGCGAGTAAACAGAGATAATATCAAACCACGCAAAGATATCTTTTACAAATTACATCGCAAACAGCGAGATAGCGTCTACGAGTACATAGACGATGATAGATCAAATCTGTTTCGGAAAAGCAAACAGGAAGGCACAGTTGCTAACCATTTATAGCCGAGCATCATCATAATGTTTATTATCAATAGCTTGATAGATTTGAGGAAATTTTTACAAGGTGGCAGTTTTGTTATGCAAAAACTAAAATAACATCGTAACATTCTATCTATCGTATTCTTTGTTATACATGTTAGATTGAGCATTCGTTTCACACTTATTAAACCTTTTGCCTCAGGCCAAGTTGCGTTGAACACTTCGTTTTGCCTTGCACTTTCACTAGTGCCTCTAGGCCATGTATTTGCAACACTTCAGAATACAGAATCAAATGTTCCGCTACATTCATAATACCTAGTTGGAAGGTCATTATCTTTAATGAAACCACGCGAGCTTACTGACAGATCCATGCTGACAGTGACAGATTGAGAAATTGCAAGTTATATAAGTTTAAAAAAAACCGGACAAGTGCGAGTCAGACTCGTGCATGAAGTGTTCCGTACCATTATCTATAAAAACGGCAAAAAATCATGTCTGTTGTATGGGAGCCCCCCTTAAATATTAATTTTATTTTAATTTAATTATTTATTTTTAAAGTGAATATACAAAGTGAAGTTAAATTAACCGACCAAATTCATTCTGAAGATTCGGTTAGTGATCAGAAACAAGAAAATAAAACGGATTAATGAACCTAGTTCCTGATCACTAACCAGTCTCCTGTTGTATGATTTTGGTCGGCTGATTTAATTTCACCTATATAACTAGATATTCTGTGAATATTTCAAGCCTCTACCTGTTGCAATATCGAGCAAAAACTAGCAAAAAAATCACGTTTGTTGTTTGGGAGCCCCCTTTAATATTTCTATTCTTCTGTTTTTTAGTATTTGTTGTTATAGCGGCAACAGAACTACACCATCTGTGAAAATTTCAACTGTCTAACTATCACGGTTCATGAGATACAGCCTGGTGACAGACGGACAGACAGGTGGACAGCGGGGTCTTAGTAATAGGGTCCCGTTGGTTACCCTTTGGGTACGGAATCTAAAGTGTAGGTACCATCGAGGAAATGGCCGCAGACCTATGTACTTTTCGCTTTTATTACCATTACAATACGGGCGAAAAGTAGGTCTGCGGCCATTTCTTCATAAAGGTTTCATTAGGTTCATATTTGATATTCAAAACTGCTAGATCGGTTTAAAGAATAAAGACGATGGAATATTTCTGCCAGCATTGTTTTTTGTATAATATTCTAGTAAACAGTTCAAATAGATAATGTTTATCAGACTTAATTTACTTTCATTTTCCAATACAATGATGATAAACGTTACACGACGTAACTAATTATACCTACAGGTTGTTTGCAATAAACACGGGTTAATTTTAGTTCAGTAAGACTAGTTTGCGAAAACATTACGGAAAGTTTCTAAATGCCTGCCAATAATCTGCTGCCAATACACTCCCGCCTAGATTTAGGTTCTTGACCTTGAAATGGCTTCAGTCATTCATGAAACGACACACCCACTTCTCATGTGATTTGCTGTGAAAGGTCGTGACACCTGAGATTTCTATTTTTAAACTACCCTACGAAGACGTAAGCGTCGATTCTATGAATTTTACAGATAAAAGGCATTACGGGCCCTCAATTCGCAGTCCTGCTCTAACGCTTCTGCTTTTTAACTGTCTATCCTACTCTAATCAGATGTCGCGCACGCAAAAACATTAGTTAAGTATTTTGAAATCGCGGCTATAATCTGCAGCTGCTTTATACTAATATCAGTTATATTATGCAAAGTTTCAGATCTAATTTCAAGCATTCATTGAATGCTATCGGTGTATTGTCGGTTTGGAGGTAACTTTGTTATTTTTTTCTATCGGGACAATTTAATGTAATCAAGATTTACAACAGCATTGACATAGCATTAGTCCTCAACTTTATCATATACAAATTTCAGAGTGATTGTTGAAGTATTTGTTGGTATAAAACAGGATCATGCGATCATGGATCATCTATAAGAATCACATTTGTCGATATCAAATCGATTTCGAGTTAATTGCAAGTTTATATTTGTACTGACGATATGCTCAAGACTGATAATGGTACTCTGTTGGTTCTAAATTTCCGATTGTATACTTTGATTAAAAATCCACATTCGCCTTTAAACATTTTCAAGTCTTTGTTTTAGGTATGCAGAGTATGTGAACATATTGAATGTTAGTTGCAATATTTAGTTAAATTTAAATTGAAAATAATGTCTAATTTGAAAAACTTTTCAATTTCATCGAGTATTTCATTAAGTTTACTAACTTAAAAACGCACTGCACTGCGTCTCAAACGGTTGACTCATCATGATTTATGCAAATGTTTTTTGTACTAGGAACCAACATTAAAATTTTTACTTCCAAGTGTCTCGTGCTCTACAATTCAAACAATGCTTCCTGCAAAAAAAACTTTCAATTCAAAGAATACCCTAGGTGTTCAGCTGTTTCCTCTGAAATATGTTAAATACTAATACACTTACATAAAGTATTTGCAATTCGCCGTGTTCATTGTCCACAAAAATATATCAAACATAACAATACGGAATAATCAACCATTGTTAAATTCAGTAGATCTAGAAGCTTAGACTCTACTCCCACAAGGTAACAAATCCAATAATAATTTCTTGATTTCCTGTCAGCCTACGACAATGCTGGGGTGAACCAATTCATCAATAGCCACACAGAGGATTTACGTCATTCAATCGGGGGTGTGACTTGGATAGCCGCCACGAGGCACGTGCTCACGCGCATGACATCTCGCCATCTTGGATTTATATGCATCTGCTGTAATTTCGTACGTGTGGGTGTCAATATCAGGTCTTGCGTCGCGTGATCTCTTCAGAAGTGATTGTCTTACATTGATGAGATGGTTTAGATTGACGTCAAGTGAGTCATTACTTCAGGTGTTTGTTTGCTAATCTAAGTCGATTATCGAAATAATTAAGAGGTTCTTCGACGATATGATCCGACCCTCTACTTTAATTATTATTTATCATACAAGTGCCATTGTTATTCGTAAAAAATCGAAAGGTTCTGTTAACTTATTGTATGTTTTATCTAAAACTTTAATTACTATTTAGAAATACAAGTATCACAAATAGGCAAATTAATTCAAGAAACAACATCAGTACCAATTTTTCCGAATGACGCGGAAAATTTCGAGACAGTTGTAAAGTGATACATGCTCTTCCACTTCCAGAAAGATTCCCAAGGTAGCTCTCCATCAAGGTAAATACAAAAGCCAATCTTCCAATTTATTCAGCCGTGACTCAATTGTAAGTTCATAAATCAGCTGTCAAATATATTTTGGTTCGTAAACTGTTGTCCTGCTGTTTGCTGAATTTCCTGGTAGAATATAGCTAGTACTGATGTTTGAAATAAATCTATCTGAATTGGAAAAACGCCTTTGTCCGGTTTTTTCTTAGTTTTGCAATCTGGCACAAAAAATACAGTATTCTCCGTTCCTCTCATCTTGCGACTGACCTTTAGAATTATACAGGGTGTTAAGGTGATGTTGCGGAAGCCGGAAACTGGCGATAGTACATGTCCAGAACTCTAGACGAACAAACATTCTAATTTTTTTTTGAAATCGTTGAAAAATATCAGTTTTTGTTCCATACATTTTGGTCGAGTATATAGGTGTGTAATTTTTCTATGGAATAGCTGGTAATTTTTGTGATTTGAGGGTTGGCTCCATAGTAAAAGTTGTTCGTATGGACGAATCACCCAGTATAATATCAGTTGTTTTGATCCAGTACGTTTTTACGTACGTACGTGAGTATGTTTATGTTTATGAGTTGTCATTAATATCATGTGAAATTGTATAAAAAAGTCCTATTGTCCCCAATACCAATTAATTTCATCATCAGGTTTATCTGCCTGCACTTTATGTACCACTGACTAGTTTTATTTTTGCGGTTTTAATACAATGTGTTACAATTGTATTATTATCTAAGCTATTATTAGCTTTTATGGAATCATCCTCGAGTTTTTTCGTACCTTCATTTTCCCCTTCAGTCGCTGCAAATATTGTTATCAATTCAACTTTGTTTACTCTTTGAGTGTATGTGCCACATTCACGTCCAACCACCTAGACCTTAAAGTCGCTAACTGCTTCATTACCATCGAGGGTCAGTAAAGGCTGGTCGTGCACAAAATCACCGCGTCCTGTCGCAGTTTTTGCGCATGCGATTTGTCGGATATAAAAGATTGAACAATTGACTCGTTTATGTGGGGTCACGTCACGTTGGTAGCACTGCGTCGTGCTATTCTCATATTTATAGCGGCTGCTTCCTCTGTGGTGTCAGGAAATGACGTAGTGACAGAACGTGATGTGATCAGATAGATTGCGCTTGCGTCGTTGTTTATGATGAAGGGTTGTTTGTGAGTCTTGAAAATATGGCTCCATATTGCTAAACTTTAGTTTTGCAATGAATTTAGTTTCGTCTGTAGGTAAACGATCAAAATTTGAAAAAAATATGGTATTATTTGAAAAAAGACTATTATAAATTGCCTTCCATAAATATACATACGCTAAATCTTCTTATTTAATTATAATATTCAAAAAAATTGTAAATTTTACGGGATAATCGATTCCATCCATCTATCCATGCATCCATCAGCCCGTGTTCGTCCACTGCTGGACATAGGCCTTTCCCAAATTTCGCCACTCATGTCGGTCCTCCGTCCTCCTCGTCCAGCCGCCCCCCGCAACGTCCTTTAGGTCGTCGGTCCACCGGTAATCGATTCAGCTCCTATAAATTTTGAAATCAAAACCGTTTAAAATGAAACTAGCACACCCAAATACTGACTAAAAAAGACTCTGTATTACATAAAAAAATTATAGTTAATTTCCTGATGTAGCCGTAGTTTCAAAATAACTGAATTTTTGTGTGCGCGGCAGTTGATTAGAGCAAGATCCATCCATCCATCCATCAGCCTGTTTCGTCCACTTCTGGACATAGGACCTTTCCAAGATTTCGCAACTCTTGGCGTTCTTCCTGGAAGAAATGCCCATACTCACACACGCTGGGCAGACGGGTTGGTTAGCGCGGTGCCGAAACCCTCGCACCAGTGATGCCACTGCCCGTCACTAAGTCTGTTCTTTTTATAAGACCCGGCAATTTGTTATGGATATACCGCTATCCATCGGTCCCAGGCAATGATGAGCCACCTGGTTGTGCCTGTCTGTCAGCGAGCTGTCCTCTTATTTTGCCCCGAATAATTGGGTCGGGGTACATGCCTCCTCTTGAAATTCGTACCGCGTAAATTTGTCCTTAAAAGTATTTATTTTTGGTGTATTTTCGTCCCTTTTCAAAAAATATATTCATGTGAAAATTCGTCCTCTTTTTGGATGTCGATTCGTCCCCTTCGTCTTGACAACGGATGTTATACCTAGGTTTCTATGTATTTTATATAAGAGTACTATCAGTTACAAAAGTTAAAAGGAATATAATTCACTATACAAAAAAAATATTTTACTACTCTTTGGTTTGAAATTATTTTGTTGACTATAAATTTTTATAATTTTCATGTATTATTTTTAGTTTAGACTTTGTAATTGGAACATTTTCTTTTTTTTTTTAATTTGTAATCGTTGATTTTTAACTATCCGAATGTTGATTGCAAATTTACTTTTATTTTGCTCTGATTTCACTTTTCACTCTCATTGTACTATCGAAAAGAAATACCATTTTTAAGTACCTAGTGGTTATGTATGTTATGAGTTGAGGGCCGAATTTACTCTGCTTGAGTCAAGAGGGACGAATTTTACCAAAAATAGAAAAGAGGACGAATCCTTGAGGACGAATATTCCCCAACCCGAATAATTTCGGGAAGGTTTGCGAGTAAGATGGAGGTATCTCCACAGTCGAGCCCGGCACCAGCTCTACCACCTACCAGCTCTATCTTGCGCCTTAGTTGGGTCTAGGGTATGCTAGATGTTTTTGGAGTTATCAGCGGTTCTATCTCAGGTTTACGACACCTTTTCATGTTCCACCAAAACCAAACGAAACTTCGTTCATGTTGTAGACCTCGCTTTCCTTTACAGCTCAATACTGCCATCATACGTAAGAAAGCGGCTAAGTGACATTTTTGTGAAAATGACATTCTGGCATGGTTATATTCATTTAAAAAAAAACATCGACCTGTCTTACGTTGATTCCCCTAGGACTTGTAGGTCTATAGGTTTTTTTATGAATATAAACGTGCAATAAAGTCATTTTCACAAAAAATGTCACTTAGCCGCTTTCTTACGTATGACGGCAGAATACAATCCGTCACAGATCGCAAACGCTACGTTTATTGCACATAAAGAACAGTGCCGATATTTAGTGCCGTCCTTGAGATTATGCAAACGTGCTTCTTTCCAGCACGTGTATTGTAAATCCGTTCGAATAGGTCTGTCGGCTGGATTCTCGTTGTTTCTTGACGTGATTTTGGCAATAAATAGACGAATTAATTAACTCTACTATGTCAGAACAATATTTATCTGCCCCTTTTTAATATATTATATACAGCAGTCGGGAACTAACCAAATTACCAAGTTATGAAATATTCAGGTAGAGCTGGTGCCGGGCTTGACTGTGGAGGTACCACCATCTTAATAGAATCCCGGTGCAAAATGCACTTCATAATATTGTTTTCCTTACTTTTAAATAAAAAGTATGCAAAAAATGCGTTTTAAAGCAATTAGCGGAATTTTTTTAGTAATAATTAAGTTTTCACATTTAAATTCTATAATTTTATGATTTAAATTTTGTTTTTTCCAGATTGGCTGCTGGGCACATAACGTGCCTCCTTACCAGTGTTCTCCGCCCGCAGCCATAGACCTCAAGATGATGAGCAGACCACAACGAAGAACGCCCTATAAAATCACAAACACATACCTAAACACGTAAACTAAAACCATAGACAAAAAAATACAGACCAAAATACAATCTAGCTAATTAGTGAACTAATTGTTCCTGTTATTTAATATTTAATTTAAAAACGAGTGATATTATCTTTAAGTGTAATTTAAAGGATCAAGTGTAGTGCCATTGTTGTAAAATAGTGTTGGGACAATGTGGTCGATAGTTTTTTGTGCGTTAGTTTTAGCATCGGCGATGGTGGCGCCAGCGGCGGCCGATCGGACTAAACTACCGCCTGCGTGCGATAGGTATGTATTTTCTTATTTTATTTGGATTTTAGCGAAGTAAACCGTAGTCACTCTAAAGCAGTGTTGAATGCTCTAAGGGGGTTAAATGTGTTTAATTATTTTGCAGCCATAGGCTATTTAGGTTTCGGTGAAGGGTTTGTCAAAACATCACATGCGTTATGTGATTTTTGTTGTTGTTTTTATGGGTGACCAACCCTTGACCGAAACCCGAATAATCGATGAATGTAAAATAGTTAAATGTATTTAACAAAAATTGTATTAAAATAATTACATATTGCTAATTATAGCATACGTTCTTTTATGTTACTAAATTTAAGACGCTTGGAATGATGGAAACCAAATCTCCATTAATAAAGAATCAGTGTTCAGAAGGTATTCTATTCTACTCTACTCTTGGGATATCTACTCTTCATAGTTCCGTTCTCGAATCCTCTTATAGCCAACTAGCTTTTGCCCGCGACATCGCTCGCGTGGAAGCGCCTTGCTTGGCGTTTATTTCACCCCTGATGGTCTATATGTTGACCATTTGATAATAATAAAGAAAACCGCATCCAAACCCGTTGAGTGGTTCTCGAAGTAAAACGGAACATACATATCTTAAAATTTCGCAAAAATTTTCAGTTTAGAGACACGACTTTTTTACTACTTTTTAGATAAGGAAATATTTATATAGATAAGAAATTAAATTTAAAGATGAAATTATGATTTAATAAAAAGTTTCATAAATGCTCTTATAGGAATTAAGTTCCATATCTAATCAAAATTTTCTATATGTTTTCGGCCAACCTGTGAATGAGATTTGTTCGCTACTTGCCCCCTTCTGCATTTGTCCTTAATTTGAGATTCCCATAGTATATTATATGTGTAAGTGATGCTACGATTAATATACTCGTAGTATTTCTGCTCACTATCAGCAACCAAACCTTTTCGATTAATAAATCTCCCGTTTATGTGTTAATGACGGCTTTATAATAGCCATAGAGAAGTTGTCTATGATAATAGCTTTTAACTTTCAATTATGTCTAAGTGGGGGACGCGTCACAGAGTTGTTCGCATGGATCCTCTCTCTCGGAAATTTCCTAAAATTCTTTATTAGCGGATATCTACATATAGACAAGAAACCTGTAGGTTGGACTTTAACAGCCCACATGTTATGTTTTTATTGCGAAATCCATCGCTTTGGAATACTCTAAGTATTATTATTAGAGTGCATTACAAACTAGAAAAGATAAATTGGAAACAAATGTAAAGACAAGAATTTGAAAAAATTCCTCGGGCCAGGATTCGAACCTGCGACCTCTTGTTTCCCAGACAAGCGCGCTACCATTTGCTGCGCTTTGCTACCGTTGAATTTTTCCACTATACTTGTCCACCGAATAGTTTTGTGACTATTTGATCTAACTAGCTTGTAATGCACACACTGAACGCTCACGAGGGCGTTATGTGATTTCACGCCTTGTTCTTAAGAAACAGATGGCGCTGTCGTCGCTACAATATGTGTTGCTTCAGACAGTTAAGAAATTCACAGTTCTCATTAACTGAGATTATGTTTTTATTGCGAAATCCATCGCATAGCTCAGTTTCAGCATGTTTTTTTTAAGGTTAATTTCTAGGTTTTATATCTCCGTATTAAATTTTGTTTTCATTTTCAGTTTGATTACTAAAATTAAGTCTTCAAAGACAGTTCGTCTTAAGCGTTTCTATGATAAGATTCGTAATAACTTTTAACAGGTGGCACCTTTTAAAAATTAAATAGTAGTTTCTGTTAGCTTAATGTTGTCTCATTCATGTACAATTTGTTTTATAAAATTTGGATTTGTCAGTCCTAAAATAAATGGAAAAACGTTTGTACTGAAAATTGAGTTTTCGTCTAATTCTCCATACAAAAGAGCTATTTCAAAGGTAAAAGACCTACATAGGTAACACTAAAAGTTTCCGGAACTGGCCATAAACAATATTTAAAAATTTATTGCAACATTTGAAAATAGAACTCTTTGGCTGTAGAATGCAGTTTGTTTCATCTGACTGTCTTTTGTTTTTACCTTGTGGCGCCATTTAAAAAATTGTGTGTCTGCATCAACATGGATTTAACTCGGGAAAATTTTCGTAGTATGATTTTCTACGATTTTAAGTGTAATTTGACAGCTCAACAGAGCATCGCTCGGCTTCAAACAGCTTTTGGCAATGAAGCACCATGCAAGACGACTGTTTATAGCTGGTTTGCAGAATTCAAGCGTGGTCGTATCAATCTCAGTGACGAATCTCGCGATGGTCGGCCGTCCACCGCTGTGACCAACAAAAACATCGATGCTGTGCGCCGTATGATTGAAACAGACAGGCATGTGACCTACCATGAAATTCGCGCATCCTTAGAAATAGCCATGAGTCAAATACAATCAATCCTACACAAACATTTGGGTGTGAGAAAGCTGTGCTCGCGGTGGATCCCACACAACTTGACCGAGGCTCGAAAAACGGACCGCGTCACTTGGTGCAGTGCCATGCTTACCAGATTCAACGAAGGTGCGTCAAATTTGGTGTGGGACATAGTAACAGGTGACGAAACATGGATTTATTGCTACGATCCCAAAACAAAGCAGCAATCGAGCGTATGGGTCTTTCAAGATGAGCCGAAACCAACCAAAGTGGCGCGCGTGAAAAGTGCATCTAAGCGGATGATTGCTTCTTTTTTTAATAAAACTGGACACGTGGCTACTGTTGCTTTAGAGAATCGTCGTACCGTGAATAGTGACTGGTACACGACCATTTATTTGCCGGAAGTTATTGACGAACTCCGTAAAAATAACCGTAAACGCCGTATCATCCTGCACCACGACAATGCTAGTTCTCACACGGCCAGACAGACAAACGACTTTTTGAAGACGAAAAATGTAGAACTCATGAGTCATCCTGCATACAGTCCCGACCTGGCACCTTGTGACTTTTTTCTGTTCCCAAAAACTAAGAACCAATTACGCGGTCAACGATTTTCATCACCAGAAGAGGCTGTCAAGGAGTATGAAAAACACGTTTCAGAGGTCACCACAGGGGAGTGGCACAAAAGTTTTCAAAACTGGTTTGATCGAATGAAAAAGTACATAGACGCCAAGGGAGATTATTTTGAAAAACAATAAATTAATTTTGTACCTTTAATAGTATTTTTTCATATTCATTCCGGAAACTTATAGTGCGTCCCACGTATTATTTGAAAAAAACTACACATTCTACATTCCACAATTAAAGGCTGCGATGAAAGAGGCTGGTCCATACATTATAACAGGTTTTTATATGTACTTATTTGATGGGTGGGCCCACAGGAGATAAAATACGACAAAAATATTTTTTTCTGTTCTGTGTGTGGGCCAGAGCTTACTTCTAGCACAATTCTCAATTTGTAAAAGATCAATATATAGCCAGTCATGCTGGCTACGTACATGCCAAATCAACATCAAGGCTACAAAAATCAAACCGCTAAAATGGTAGCGCCTGACAAAAAATACTTGGCATCGTCTGCGGCAAAACCAGGCGGCCCACCATTGCCTGGGACCGATGGATAGATGGATAAGATAGGATGGATGGCGGTATATCCATCCCCAATTGCCGGGCCTTATATAAAACAGACTGGTGACGGGCAGCGGCGTCACTGGTGCAAGGGCTTCGGCACCGCGCTCACCAACCCGCCTGCCCAGCGTGTGTGAGTATGGGCATTTCTTCCAGGAGGACCGCCAAGAGTGGCGAAATTCTGGAAAGGCCTATGTCCAGCAGTGGATGAAACAGGTTGATGGATGGATCGTCTCTGTAAGGAACCCTACTTTTTATTATTTTCTATTTTACATTAGAGTACTTATGTACTACAATCCGACTAAATTTAAAACTTGTATGTTTTACCGTTTTTAAATAAGAGCCAAAACCATTTAAATAATGCAACTTTTTCGAGGTTTCTTGTATAGGGAGGGGAAGCCCCTTAAATCCAATTTATTTTATTATTAGTTGTGATAGAGGCCATAGTAATTTTTTTTGGTGAAATTTTCAGCTTTCTACCTATCACGGTTGAGGCTGTAGGCCCCTGTGACAGACGGACAGACAAACGAGGGTTACGGAACCTTCGGGTACGGAACCCTAAAAAGGACATTTTACTCACACAGAAGCTAGTGAATGCAACAGGAAGCGATGTTGCTACGACCTTGCCACGGCCACTGGTCTTCTCTACATTGCCATACAAAAATAACTCTTAACACAAACTAATAAAAATTCACATAGATACAAAATCGAATGGTTCGTTCGCCACACAAATATATTACTTAATCCATCCCAATAAAGATCAGTTTGCAAGAGAAGGGACGTGTCATAAGTGCATTCATTTATTATGCTCATTATCAAGGATTAATGGCAATTACGATAGGGTTGCAGGTCTTAAAAAGATAATTTAGGTGTGCCCTATCGATTTATTATCGTTATCGACAAAAAGCGTTGCATAACGTGACATCACTGGTGGATGAAAACGTGATTTAGTTTTCTTTTTGTTGGGTTTTTCCTAATCTTCGAAGTTTTTTTATAGATGTAAACGTTTAGTTGAATGGTAAATCAAGATAATTAGCCTTCTAAAATACGGAAGAGTTCAAGTCAAAGGCACCCGAGTTGTATGGCTAGCACACGCCAAAGATACGGGGTCTTTCTATCCTACGCTCGCTCTCACGTATACCGCGTTTGTCAATGTGCGAGAGAGCAAGTATGATGGAAAAACGACAAAAAAGTCACTGGAGAAATTCCGGGGGTTTTACAAAAACCACGTATAATGATGTACTTACTATGTTTTTACAAAAGCTAAAGTATTGTTTTACAAAGGTTTCATCGGCAATTACAAATATTTTTTACAGAAATCACGTATCTGGTAAATGTACCTTGTTTTTGCAAAAACTAAACAAATTTTAGACATCGGTCTTCACGGCTTATCTTAATTTTAATAACAATATCAAATGGTAGGTATTTTCATTACGCTTAAATGAATATAAACATGAATAGTTAGCCACGTAAAATTTAAATTTATTTCTTTTCCAACAGATTATGTTATAAAAAGATCATAATATGCTATTTTAAGGTGGTAGAGCTAATTAAAGGTGGTAGAGCTAATGCCGGGCTCGACTGTGGAGGTACCACCATCTTACTCGCAAATCCTCCCGAAGTTATTCGGGGGAGATTCTTGCAAACCGTTGTTTCGTGAACTCAATGTCCTTACATTAGTCTCAATGTACATTTTAGAGGATGGAGTTTTTGTTAAAACCCATCCTGCTTTTTTTAAAACGGTAAACGATGCTTATAATTACAATGTCAGAAATAAAGAAAGACTGGTCCTCCCAGAAATGAAATGTGCAATGTTTAGCCAAAGCACTTATCCGATGGCCATAATGATATATAACAAACTTCCATCAGCATTAAAAGAGCTTCCACTAACATTATTTAAAAATAAACTGACACTTCTACTAAAACAGTCAACATTTTATAATATTAAAGATTTTTTAGATTCTTAAGATTAAATGAGTATGACATTAAATAAGACATAATGAGGACTATTATTATTATATATATTTTTTTTTTATAATTTTCTTGTTTATTTGTATTAATGATTGATGATTGTTATGCATGAAAGTTATTTTTATTAACTTTTATTGTTTAAGAATTTAATCTGTGTATAAATTGAAATTTTTGCATGCCAGTCTTGGCGGAACATGCCTGTGCCCTGATCAATAATTTAACACCTAAATGTTACCATGTTTCAAGCAAATAAATGTTTTGAGTTTGAGTTTGAGAGTAAGAGGACAGCTCTCAGGCAAAAAAACCAGGCGGCCCACCATTGCCTGGGACCGATGGATGGCGGTATATCCATCCCCAATTGCCGGGCCTTGTATAAATCAGACTGGTGACGGGCAGCGGCGTCACTGGTGCAAGGGTTTCGGCACCGTGCTCACCAACCCGCCTGCCCAGCGTGTGTGAGTATGGGCACTTCTTCCAGGAGGACCACCAAGAGTGGCGATATCCTGGAAAGGCCTATGTCCAGCAGTGGACGAAACAGGCTGATGGATGGATGGATGCTATTTTTTTACAAAAACAATGTAACTACTGCTCATATATTTCCGTTTATTTTAAGAACTATGAGTAGTACCATTAATTACTCAAATAATAAAAAAAATCACATACTTATTTTTATATTGTACCGACATACATTCTCTTCCCATAAAATTTGTTAATTTCAGATCATTTTTTGTTTCTACTGTAAAATAGTGCTCCATAAAATTACGTTGTTTTTGTAAAAAAAAAAACTCTTCAATTAAGCAATCTAACATCTGTTAACACATTATAATAAATAACACATTATAAAATATTTAACAACAATTTTTTTTTATTATCGGACATGCACGTAATATTTCAAATCAAATGATTTAATGAATTATTAATAATAAATTTTATTTAAATTAAATTTCAATTTGAACAATTTCATATATTTTTTCTGAGTCAATCCATCCATCCATCAGCCTCTTTCGTCCACTGCTGGACATAGGCCTTTCCAAGATTTCGCCACTCTTGGCGGTCCTCCTGGCAGAAATGCCCATACTCACACACGCTGGGCAGGCGGGCTGGTGAGCGCGGTGCCGAAACCCTCTCACCAGTGACGCCGCTGCCCGTCACCGGTCTGTTTTATTAAGGGTCGGCAATTGGGGATGGATATACCGCCATCCATCGGGCCCAGGTAATGGTGGGCTGCCTGGTTTTGCCTGAGAGCTGTTCTCTTACTCTCCCCCGAATAACTTCGGGAGGATTTGCGAATAAGATGGTGGTACCTCCACAGTCGAGCCCGGCATCAGCTCTACCACCTACCTCTGAGTCAATAATTAATTTTAATCAATAATAACACGTTCTCAATTTCTGTGAATTTTATGTAATAAATATTTTTTTCTTTTGTTCATTTTTAAAACGCATGCAATTACACATATATTGCTATGCCCAACAAAGGGTATCATGTAATAGAACTATACATATAATACTTGTTAATATAATGTACTACATGAATTATGAATTAATGATGAAAACACCGTATCGACGGCGCGTGCTAGAATCCCTGGTTAAGTAATACTTGTATATCGGATGCTTAGTGTCTAGCGAACAATTCATATCAGAATTAGTCAGTTTAATATAACGTTGACCTCTGTTTATCACGCCGACCTTTTGACGCGTTCATTTAATTAATTTCGTCTAGACGACGCGACGCGACGGCTGGACTTTAATAAGTTGCACTTGGTAGAGATAAAGCCGATCGAAAAAAAAACTTACCTGGCCGGTCGCCTAATTTTAATCCCTCACCAAAAAGAGAAGGGTTCACGTGTTCCTTAGCCAGAGGGCAAAACGGAACCTTATTAATGTCACTCTGTCCGTCCGTCTGTCACGAGTCTCTAGCTCGTAGACGGATTGAGTTACGGATCTGAAATTTTGATATCTTCTAAAAATCTTGTTGCCCAAATTCGAATTTGTAATTATTACGTGCAATCTAAACAACATTATACTGTAGTTTGTAAGCTGTAACCAAATTAAAATTAAAATTATTGCCATGTTACGGAACTCTGATAGATTCCCGACTCACTCTTGTTTCTACATATAACAAGGTTATTTCATAGAGACTACGGCTATAAAGGCGAGTTTACATGACACCCACTCGTCCAATTCTCTTGCGGACATATAAAAGGCAATCAATAAATTAGTCTCCACGCATCACACCCGTGATCTTGGGTCACTGAAGTGTCTTAAGGCGCATAGGCACGCCACCGTTTCTCTCTTGTTTTTTATTAAAGGCTAAAGTTCGAGACCTGGTGAAGTACACTGTGGAGCGTGATTCCTCGCCAACTTGCAGTCCGTGCGAGTTCCCTTCTTAATAAGCAGTAAAAAGGCCTTTTTTAAAACAGACCGGTGACGGGCAGCGGCGTCACTGGTGCAAGGGTTTCGGCACCGCGCTCACCAACCCGCCTGCCCAGCGTGTGTGAGAATGGGCATTTCTTCCAGGAGGACCGCCAAGAGTGGTGAAATCCTGGAAAGGCCTATGTCCAGCAGTGGACGAAACAGGCTGATGGATGGATGTTTTTATTGCCAAATCCATCGCTTTGAAATACTCTAAATATTATTATTAGAGTGCATTACAAACTAGAAAAGATAAATGCCATCAAAAACAAAACTTGTAAAAAAAAACAAGTTTCGCAACTTAGGGTACGTTCAAGGAGAGGCGACGCGTCAGGCGGCACGGTGCGCGAAGCGGGCTGCGTGGCGTCAAGCGTTTTCTCCGTTTATGGAGAGGCAGCGCGTGTCGCTGCCCGCCGCAGTTGACGCGTAGAAACAAACATATGGTAACTAGTAGTTTCGTTTATGAACGAGCGGGGCGTACGGAGTAGCGGTTTACGCCGCTGCATCCGCCGCGAATTCCGCAGCGGCGCACTCGGCGTCGTTCACTGTGGCGCCCGCTGCGGCTACCGCAGCTTTCTTATTTCTTGCATTCTACCAGTCGTGTTCGAATAGTAACAACGGACAAACGTGTGTATTTATGTTTGTAATCATGGGCGACTTTATCGACATACCTATTGCTTGAAGATAATTATTACTTAAAAAGTATCTTAATCACCGCTAGATCAGGACTCGTTACTTCACCCGCTGCGTCAATCGCGGCGTCGCCTGTCGCTTCATCCGCCGCGTCCTACGCGGCGTCCCCCGTCGCATGCGACGCTACAATTCAAACAAACGCGTGCAAAAACGCTTCTCCTTGAACGCTCCATACATCGGTGTATGTTTGTGTTTCCGGCGGCCTGCTTCGTGCACCGCGCCGCTTGAGGCTCCGCGTCTCCTTGTTCGTCGCCTTAGTTCTTCTACCGTAAAAAGTTGTGAGATCCATGTAAATCCAAGTCGGTTAATTTATTCAGTCCCTACTTAAGGGACCTTCTGTCTTAAGTTATTACATTAATAAACTAACCTAACAACATCTTATAGTGACCATATCAATGTTAAAAATCTTTTATGTTTTAAATAAAAAGATTTACTCGGCCATCGCATGAAAACAATGTATCTCACAAGTAATACATATTATATTAAATTAGATTATTTAATGCGATTGCCAAGTCAATCTATTATATTTCTATGGGATTACAAAGTTATTTATGCATTTGGTGTATCTAGAGCACTGGACCGAAATAGCAAAATATTTGAGTTTTTCCTTGATTTATACACTAAACACTAATTGTATTCCAAATTTGAAGCTTCTATGTCTGCTAGAAGTGCCTTAGAGTTTTGATGATCGGTCAGTAATTCTTAAACGACTGCTTCCAATTGAATGAAATTTGAAATATACCGTGTTTATACAATGCCTGCTTTGTTACTGAAACTTCAGGCTTCTAGTTTTATCCACAACGAAGTTATAAGGGGTCGAAAATGGCCTGAACTGCTTCGAGAAAAGGATGGTACGGCCGTGCCGTTTTTTAGCTTTGTTTGGCTGGGGCACTACCGTGCCCCCAGATGCAGAACAAACAACTTATCGTCGGTCGTAAACAACAATCATTGTTAGTATCTTAGTATCGTGCAAGATATAAAAAATTTAAACAATAATCGAGACTACCGACGGCATATCAAGTGAAGCTACCAATGGACTGGTAACAACAATAAATAGGTCAATCTCGATCAGTTCAGTTGCCTCAGTTGCTCGATTTGCTATTAATAATAATATCATCTTTATTTCACGCCCATTGTGTTAGTAACAAGGTCTTAAGGCGCTACCTCACTAAAATCGGCACTTTTTGAAGTTATTTACCTGATTTTCAGAAGAAGCTACTAATTTATAAATATGCGTACCCTTTTCTAGTTTTTTTTAATACAGAAACGCGATTGCAGAACTTTCGCTCGATAGAAATAATAATTGAAGTGAGGTCTGCTTCTACACTTTTTTTCATAGTATGCGAAATAGGAAAGACATATAGACCTGGACGATATTTTATGAGATAGATTTTAACAATATCTTAATTTTATGAATGTGAAATTTTGATAACTATTTTAGTTAATTTAAAACCGACATTTTGCTATTTTTTCCGGAATCCGTCCCTCTCGCACTGCGGGTCGTTCCGCATGGAGTAACAGTGACCGTTGAAAAATTCACATATCACCTTAAGGCGTAGAGGCACGCCACCACTTTAGTACAAAATTTGATAACGCGTGTCTCTGTTGTTTTTCGTTATAGACCAAAGTTTGAGATCTGTTTCATCTGCTAAGTTCTGATATTTTTAAAGGCACAATTTTGCCAAAATTTTCAATATTGATTTTGTTTCAAAGGTTTCAAGCTGGACAAATTTACATATAAAGTTGTTTTCAATCAAATCAAATCAAAATGTTTAGTTTGTTAAATAGATACATAAAGCATAAGCTTTCTACAAGTCAAAGTTAATCTTTACAATATATATCTTTAGAATATAAAAAAAAATGCTAATAAGGGAAATACATACAAAAAATATTCAGGTTGGGCTACTAAAATGTAATTATATACCTGTATAAAATAGAGAAATACAGTAATAAAAATATTATATATAAATAATGCCTAACCATCCGCACCATTCGGTTAGTATTGGTAAGAAGAAGGGCAAGAGACTTAGCAAACATGGCTTGCCTTAAGTTAGGGAATTTTTATATAATATCATGTTAATAGTATGTAAAACATAAATTATAATAAAATTACGCTTGATTATAACAAAATAATAATAGTAAGGACATTGGATGTCAAATTATCTAAAAATGTCTGTATAGTACAATGTCAACTTATAACAATAAATCTTTTATGTCAAAATACTGTAAAAGGTGGGGAGGAGACGAAAACCCACTTGACAAATAAGTGTTAGTTTCATTAATTGCTCTAATGTAAACTGTTTGTTTTATATACTACAATAATAAGTGAAAATATTTCTAGGGAAAATTAAGTATCGTTAACTGATCAAATTCCAGAAGAAGAAAAATTTGTTTTGCTCAAATAATTCTTTCACTTCCTAGTACAAAGTGGTTCTATCAGCTGACTAAATTTCTAGGGAAAAGTTGAAAAAAAAGTACGAGCAAAAAAATTGGAATGTGGTCTATTAGGGATACACTATCATCTGTTAAATTTTTTTCACTTTAAATTGAAAATGCCATAAAGGCGAAACCGGTCAGGAAATAAAATGGAATAGTACAAGTGATTTTCTGTTCATTATGTATTCAAAGTTCCACCAAGTGCCAAAAACCAATAGTACCAACAATGTTTACATCTCTCGTGCATCGCGCAAACCTACGAAGCAACATTATCACCTCACTGCCAACGCCCTGCGCTCCCTCTATATCAGGGTTTCTTAAACTGGGGTCCATGGACCCCTTAGGCGTCCGTAGCATCAGTGCCAGGGGTCCCCAGCCACTCAGTTCACTCTTAAACATACTGAGTTCAAACAACAGATCCTTTTCATTAACTTTCATGAATACTCAATTAAATACAATACAAACTAAACAATAAAAGTAATTTTTAATATTATGCTTTCTTTCCTTTTCCCAAAATTTTCTTCGAGAAGGGTTCGTGGAATTTTTGAAATTCTGAAGGTTACAAAAAGTTTAAGAACCACTGCTCTATATCTACGTCATTAGATAGGTCTTCGTTGACCCAGTGACCTAGGTACTTAAATTGCTTGACCCTGGAAAGGAGAGCGCCACAAAGAGAAACAGGAGGCGTGTCATATGTTTTCTTTTCCGCCTTAAAAATCAGAAGTTCGCTTTTTGAGTATTGTACCTAGACAAATAGCAACCGGGTTAATTAGAGTATAAATATATTTTTTTCGTTTATTTTATCTTTATTATTTTACTGAAATAGGTGGTAGAGATAATGCCGGGCTCGACTGTGGAGGTACCACCATCTTACTCGCAAATCCTCCCGAAGTTATTCGGGGGAGAGTAAAAGAACAGCTCTCAGGCAAAACCAGGCGGCCCACCATTGCCTGGGACCGATGGATGGCGGTATATCAATCCCCAATTGCCGGGCCTTATATAAAACAGACTGGTGACGGGCAGCGGCGTCACTGGTGCTAGGGTTTTGGCACCGCGCTCACCAACCCGCCTGCCCAGCGTGTGTGAGTATGGGCATTTCTTCCAGGGGGACCGCCAAGAGTGGTGAAATCCTGGAAAGGTCTATGTCCAGCAGTGGACGAAACAGGCTGATGGATGGATGGATGGATTATTTTACTAGCTTTTGTCCGCGGCTCCGCCCGCGTGTTATTCGGTTTAAAGACATGCTTTTTTCCGGGATAAAAAGTAGCCTATGTGTTAAGTAAGTAAGCTATATCCATTCTAAATTTCATCCGAATCCGTCCAGCCGTTTCAGCGTGAAAGAGTAACAAACATACACACACACACACACACAAACTTTCGCATTTATAATATTAGTGTGATTTTTTTGTTGCGATGCCTATCTCAAAAACTAAATTAGGAATTTGGAATTTTCTCTTTAGGTATATTATGATTTATGTGCTATACTACAATAGGTATTCTATTTAAACAACAAATCAACAAATACTAAAAACGACGATTTTTAATGTAGGTTTAGGGTTACGTAGTTAAAACCGCAAAATTAAGTTGGTCGAGTATTAGGGTACCCTAATACTCGACCAACTTAATTTTGCGGTTTTGTTTTATATAGTTTCTAGTCTAGGTAATGATAAGTTTGTAATTTTTATTCAAATCATTAAGTCTTTAACTTCTCAGAATGGTATGGAACTCGCTCTTGACCGGAATTTTTTACCTGGGTGCTAGATAGATAGATTTAGTTTATTCACCAAAGACAATACATGTTTTTCTTTTACATTTCTTAAGCCAAACTGCTCAGCAGTTTATCGGCTACCGCTCTCGGTATCCAAACATGTCTTCCTCTGCAAAAGGTTCTAAATCTTAAACTTATTTTTAACACAGCTTTTTAAAAATCTAAACAAAGCCAAGAAAACACCCTTGTATTTGTGCAAGACTGAAAATATATATATTTTTTGTATTTGGAATATTTTGTATTTCAATTTATTTAGATCATCTAACTACTCACCTCTTATCATGTTTTCTTTTTAATCAAATACCTAGGTGTTTTGGTTTGAATCAAGCTATGAAATACAATGATATTAACAGCAAATCCAATGAAAGATTATATCAACACACGTCAACTGCCGGTCCGTCTGTCTATAAACACGCTGGAGAATGTTTGTAGATCGCATAATCAGAGTCAGTGCAAACACATGGGTTACTGGATCGAGCCGGTTTTATAGCTTTGTGTGTGTGAGTGAGGTGTCGAGACGTGCTTGTGTGCGTGACCGAGGAGTCATTTGAGACTGGCGTGGTGTTGCTGGGTGATGTTTGAAATACTTACTACCGGGTATTGGCTGCTAGCATTTGCTGATACCACATAATTCACGTGACATACCGGGTGTAAATAGACTGCGACCATTAAATGAAACCACATATTCTACCGACCCTACTGAACCACTTTTCCCAAGAGTCATACCCGCCGACAGCCTTAGTTTAGGAAATAATTGAGTTCCAAACAAAAACGCGTGAGCCCTAACGCACCGTAATACGGGCGAGTTTAGAAAGAGCGTTGACCTCAAACAGCTGCAGGTTTCACGGACGACGCTCTCTCTAAACTCGCTCGTATGTCGGTGCGTTAGGGTTCACGCGTTTTTGTTTGGAACTCAATTATTTCCTAAACTAAGGGTGTCCGCGGGTATGACTCTTGGGAAAAGTGGTTCAGTAGGGTTGGTAGAATATGTGGTTTCATTTAATGGTCGCACTCTATTTACACCTGTATGGCTAAAATGATGACATAAATAATGGATATGTCATCGGCATGTCATAGAGTTTGACATATCATAATCTGCCTGGACGGATCGTATTTCTATTCAAACCCAGAAGGGTCACCTCGCTCTGCTCCCAAAATTTATTTACATGTGAACCTAAAATTCTCCTCTTTGCGCTGCTCGTCGTCACATTTATGATTAGGGGGATATACCACTACTTACCGATAGTGTCAAAATCATTTTAAACCATGAAATTTAAATAATTACATTAAAACAATATATGTGTTATATTTAACTCTTTGAACTCAATATTTCGGCCATTCGATATAAGATTACTTGCATTTTACTGCATTAAATAATTTTATGAAGGCCTATAACTGTGATATAAATACCCTTTTATTGGTGTTTATATTAGGTTTTACAGCAGTGGTGCCTAACTGGTATTGCTCCGAGGGCTGTTTTGAAGATCTTGACATGCTTCGCGGGCACCGCTGAGTTTAAAGAAACCTAAGTTTAATAACGGAAACTACATTCTTTCATTATATCTCTGTTTATTTATTGTAACATAGTACAAAACGATAGACCGGAACAGCACAAAATAATGTGATACTTAACTATTCACATTTTCAGAAAGCTTCTTAATGTCTAGTTGGTAAACTTATGTGCATTCCAAAATCATAAATATTTTGACGTGTTCTTTTGTTAACATACTTTTGTACTTGATCCTTATAACGTTTAATTGAGATGAAAAAAGCCGCAGCACAGCACTGAAGTGCGCGAGTGTCCGTAGAACTGTCAGCGCTATTTAGAGTTTCAGAGTTTAGTAAGAATTTAATTTATTTTATCAATTTAGTGTGTTCCTTAATTTTTATCAGATTTTGTTCGCGGGCGCCTAGAAAACAAGCCGCGAGCTACCGGTTGGGCACTCCTGTTTTAGAGAATAAAACTTACACTAAAAACGTCGATTAAACGGCCGTCATATTAAAAATCCATCCTCCTAATTCCAAAATAATAAATAAAAACACCTCGAAATCTCTTAGTTTTCTGAGCGGCGTGCTTCCGCTGAGTGTAAAATGAAAGCGATGGAGCAAGACAGATTGTTCTGGATAACCTCGCCTTTACTTTTAGTGAAACATTTTCGATTACTTCACGATCTGCCGACCTTACGACCTTATTTTATTTTATTTTATTTATTTATGGATTTTTGTAGGTGGTAGAGCTGATGCCGAGCTCGACTGTGGAGGTACCACCATCTTACTCACAAATCCTCCCGAAGTTATTCGGGGGAGAGTAAGAGAACAGCTCTCAGGCAAAACCAGGCAGCCCACCATTGCCTGGGACCGATCGATGGCGGTATATCCATCCCTAATTGCCAGGCCTTAAAACAGACTAGTGACGGGCAGATAAAAATAGAAATCTCTGTTTTAAAAGAGGTTTTCTAAATTTTTTTTTCTCTGCTATGAAAATTAATCAATCAACTAAACCTTCGGGCAAAATGATGTCAATGCAATGCTCAATCTAGTATTTAAATTGGTAATTACATATGTTTTTCTATTGCTGAGAAAAATGTAGATCCATGTTGCCAAAATTTTTAGGCGTCGCCTTAAGGTGCGCGTCCACATGCCGGCATCGGATGATCCGCTGTGACCGCATCAAACGGATTTTAGTATTCTTTGTATGGTTTGCCATACATACGCGTCCACTTATCGGCAGCACACGGAGCGGACGCATCGGACTGTCGGCAATGCCGGCGAGGATTCTCGATGAGGCAACTTTTCCGTTTAGTGCGGATGACGTCATTCGGATTGCCGATCAGTGGATGCACTTGCACGCATGCTCCGTCTGCCTTTCCACCCATACCCCAATATAAGCGATATTGTATGTTTTTCATTAGCGGGTTTTTCTTTGGGAGTGTTTCTCAGCCGATGGGTAGTGTGTAGTGTCAATACAACATACATTTTTCGTTAGTTTTATTTGTAAATAAATTTCATACATAACCAATCATAGAAAACCATTTTACTGTCTAGTACTCATTGGTAAGTGAAGGTCTGATTTCAAAAACATCAGAGTCCACTTGATATGAAAATCCCGATGTCAATGTTGAAAATTCGTTTGCAAATGGCGATCGCGTCGGCAATCTGGTTGCTGCGGTTACAGTGGACGCTCCCCCCGGCATTGCGATCAAAAAATCCGTCTGATGCGATTACTGCGGAGCGTCCGATGCCGGCATGTGGACGCGTGCCTTTAAAATACGTACTACAAAATCTACGAGTACATGAACACATTTGGACTACGAACATCTGAGCTCTGAAAAACAATTCTGTAAATTTCCAAGTTTCGTTGAAAGTCGTAGCGTAGCGTGTTGTACCGCCGCAATGCAGCTAAACCTTCTGATAAAAGTACAAGGAAAATAATCTAATGTTTACATGTGTGCAAGTTTTCTTCAAGTCTGACGAATTGATCAAGGAAAACTTAACATTTACGTAGAATATCACGTAATCGTTCGCAATGTAAAGGTAAAACGTTGTAAAACCAAAATAATCACTTACGGAATCGGCACATACACGGATTTTAGCTGAAAATCCAGTAAACTGCAGATATTTACTGAATCATCATAAAATACTTACCCAAGTTAGTCATCAGACGATAGAATGGTATCGGGTTCAATGCCCGATTACGTACAGTGTCCCCAAATACACTGCAGAGCAAATAATTTGAGGATTTATGCGAGTTGGCACGCAATATTTGGCTGCTTTGTAGCTATATATTCGATCTACAAATTTCGTTGTTCATTTGCGAGAAGAATAAATTGTTTGCGTTATTTTAGATATTTCTTGCGTGCTTGTGTAATTATCACAATTCAATTTATTCTATCTACACCTCTACACTACAGACGTAAAATAGTAGCAGACCTAACATTAATAATAAACGTAGAGTCGACGCGTGGCAATTTTAGCTTAGTGAACTTCGGGCTCTTTTAAATATATATATTGCTTGTTTCCAAACAAAATATATACTAGAGATTAGTTTAGAAATTAAAAAATATGTTCCGAGCATAAGCCAGCCAAAACAACCCATATTTATACGTTTCTTCGTACCATGTAGCTTAAATGTCGCTTATTTTTTGTATGGAATCTTGCCACGCTATTTAATCCATATGTTTGGTCTGCTACTTTGTAGTAGAATAGATTAGAATAAAGATTTATATGTCTAATAGATAATAATTAATTTTGTCTGTGCTCAACACTAATATTATAAAGAGGTGATGTTTGTAGGTTTGTGAGTTCACCGATCTTAGTGATTAGGGTATCAATCAATTTGTTCTGACATCTAGTCTAGGTATAATCAGGAAAATAAAATGGATCTGAATTGTGATTTGTGATTTTATCGTTTTATCTATTACTAATAATAATGTAGTAAAAATGTCGTGTCTGTACATTGCATATTTTCGCGAAATTTTAAATGAAATGGGTTATATTCATATTCATATCGTTTACTTGCAAGATAACACCAAAAGTGGTATACAAATCATTTTAAAATACATTAAACATCTTACAAATAAATAGATATTACATCGTTATATAACTGTCAGTATTATACTGAGGCTAAAACCACAATTTTTAGAATTTTTGTGTCTGTCTGTCTATCTGTTTGTATGTATGTTCCGTTTTAACTCTAGAACCACTCAACGGATTTGGATGAAGTTTTTATTATCATCGTAGTGACCCTGGTCAACACATACGCTATAAGGGGAGTTAATAAAATAACGCTCAAACCGAAAACAGGGCAAATATTGATTGAAAGCGGGCAAAGGCTAGTCCACTATAATCGGGAAAATAAGATGGATCTGGATTGCGATCTTTTGTTTTATCGTCAATAAGAACAAAAAGTATCCGGAATAGAAGAGCCAGGTGTGTCAGGATCGTAGCAGATGGAAATCTGTAGTGTCTGCCTACCCCTCTGGGAGACAGGCGTGAGAATATGTATGTAAGAACAAAGAACACACGTCATCTAGTTTCGTTGTACCTTCCAGTATGATCTACTGCCACGGGCCGCTGCTGGACACAGTGCAGATGGCCGGCCTCTACAATGACTCGAAGACCTTCGTCGACATGAAGATCAAGATGTCGCCCAACATCACCATGGAGCGGTTCCACGAGATGATGAACAGGTATGTTGCCTGGATTGGCAGCGGCTTGCTTATACCTAAAAGAATGAAAGATACGCATAAAAAATCCGCCCACACTTAACTAATAGTCTGTTAACGTCGTGCTTTCCGCGCCCACGGGGTACAGAGGTTGGGGGACGCGCGTCCTATGACCCTCCCGCCACACCACCGCCCGCATCCTCTCCGACGCCGTCCCCCAACTCCTGTACCCCGTGGGCGCGGAAAGCACGACGACGTTAACAGACTATAAATTAACACTAGCACACGAAGCGAGCGTTCTAATGCAGACTTTCTGACAATATACTTTAATTTCAAAATAATTTAATAGGACTGTTGTGTCCCCGTGGGCGTGGGTAAGGCTGCATATAAGGTCAGATTGAGTACATATCTCTTTTTGCATCAATCAGATCTGAACTTTACGACGTTTCCTTTTAGTTTAAAATAGTGCGCTCCCAGCCGTGGCTGTTACGACCACTAAGAAAAACGCGCCCACAAAAATCTGCGTTTTTATTTAATAACTCTGCTTCTAGATGCAATTTTTAAAATATTCTAAGACGAGCCGAAGATGTCATTTGTTTAACTTATTTTTAATACAAATTTCAAGGCTTTATGATTTAAGGAAGGCGCTTTAACACTCGAAAAACATTAAATTTAGTGGTAACTTCGTAATTTTTTCTTTCGAGCGAACTTAAAGATTTTGCGTATTTTTAATATTCAAAATTTTGGCAAAGTAGTGCCTTTTAAAATATCAGTACCAGATGATAGAGGTCTTATACTTTGGTCCATAACGAAAAACAACTGAGAAAAGGGTTATCAAATTTTGTTCTAAAACAGTGGCATGCCTATGCACCTTAATTTCTAACCTTTTTCACCACCTTTTTAGGGTTCCGTACTCAAAGGGAAACCAACGGGACCCCATTACTAAGACTTCGTCCGTCCGTCTGTCACCAGGCTGTATCTCATGAACCGCGTGATAGTAAGACAGTTGAAATTTTCACAGATGATGTATTTCTGTTGCCGCTATAACAACAAATACTAAAAAACAGAATATAATAAATATTAAAGGGGGCTCCCATGCTACATGATTTTTTTGCCGTTTTTATAGATAATGGTACGGAACCCTTCGTGCGCGAGTCCGACTCGCACTTTTTTAATCCCAACGAGTCAGGTGATGTCATACATTGATGAGAGTATCCTTGCAGGACAGAATCCCGGCCGACGAAGGCCGACATCCTCGAGTTCGTGAACCAAAACTTCGACCCCGAGGGCTCCGAGTTCGAGGAGTGGCGCCCCAGCGACTGGAAGGAGGATCCCAGTGAGTTTCATCTCTTATACCTTATCATGGAAGAACGGAACACTTAAGGCGCTATCTAAAAAATATATGGATGCTTTGTTTCTGTGTATTTCATGAAGTAAATGGAAAATTGTAATGAATTTTTGGTATATGCATTTTGACTATATAATCTAGGGTTTTGATTTTGGAAAACACGTTTGGATAAATTTTCCTCAATAGAAATAATTAATGAAATGAGGTCTTCAAACACACTTTTTCTCCTCGTTTGACGGATAGGGACCATGTACAGAACTCAAACATAGTTTATTAGATGGGTTTTAACAATATCTAGATATTTGATTTTGGAAATTTAGCTAGGTACTTTAGTTTTTTTTATAAAATTAAAAAACTTATTTTTTTCTCTTTTGCACTGGATCCGCCCCTCTCGCTCTACGCGTTTTTTCGCTTGGAGTGAGAGTGACAAAAATAAAATTTACATAGCCTGTTAAAGGATCTCTTAGTTGTCCGTCTGTCCGTGTGTCAAAGCCTGAAAATGGTTATATTATTATTTTACACAAATAGCAATCATTAAGGCGACACCATTCGCCTGAACAAAACATGAATGTTGTCTCGCGTTAGCTTGCCTCTTACACCGTGTTCGGTTAGTTCCGTACGAGCTCGGGAAATGAACGTTCGGGTCAACCACTAACAGTTAGTCAGTGCTCTATAATCCGAAGTTGAATGTAGAATGAAATAGCAAGCATAGCGACCTCGTGCGCATTTGACTTCAAGTCGCCAACTACAGGCTTCTTAAGGTGGTAACGGAGGATCTCGGTGCAAAATGCACATCATAATATTGTTTTCCTTACTTTTGAATAAAAAGTTGCAATAAATGCGTTTTATAGCAATTCGCGCAAACTGCTTGTTAATAGTTAGGTGATCACATGAAAATTATTCCATTTTATGTGTTACATTTTAGCTGCAACTGTAAACTTGTAACAATTACAACTGTAAACACGCGTTTTAAAGGAATTAGCGGAAAAGGATTAGTAATATTTAGGGTTTTACATTCAAATTCTATCATTTTATGTTATATTTTGATTGTATTCGATTATCAAACTTAAAAGCGTATTATCATTGTAATCGAATGTAATCAAAATGTAAGACATAAAGCAATTTTGCATACTTTTTAATATAAAGTAAGGAAGGCTATATTATATTATGATGTGCATTTTGCACCGAGATTTGGTTTTACCACCTTAAAGACACAGCCTAATTTGATGGGTATGCTAGCGACTTACAAATTACATATCTTACTCTCCACTTTGGACATCTATTAATATAAAATAATTGAAATACAAGTACTGGATATATTTCGGTTCACGGTATGGGGCCATCATCAGTCGAATGGAACAAAGTATTCACAAATAAATGCGTTTTACGTACACATTAACTCGAAAATAGCTCAATAATTATTATGTTTTCACAAGTAAATGATATAATTTTATGAATTACATTTTGATTGCATTATATTTCAACTGTAATCAGATTTTAAAGTGGGTAATTTTCAAAATTTTCCTGATATGGCATTATTAATATTAATCAATTTTCGCGAATACACATACAGTGCATCTATTGCATACTTTTGAATTAAATTAAGGCGAAAAATATTAAGATGTGCATTTTGGACCGAGATCCTCGTTACCATCTTAAGGCGAGGTTATCCAGAAAACGCTATCCTGCTCCAACGCTTTCATGTTTCACATGAAGCGGGCCGCTCAGAAAACTCGTGGTTTTGAGGTGTTTTTATTATTATTTTTTTGAATTAGATGGATGGGTTTTTAATATGATGGCCGTTTTATATCACATTTTTCACGAAGTTTATTTTAGTATAAGTTTTATTGTCCAAAACTTAATTTAGCTCAAATGAAATGATATTTAGATCGTAGTTTAGACCTATCTTTGCGGAAAGTGTAAGCAATCGTTTATTGAACAGCCGAAATATTAAGATCAAAGAGTAAATAGATGACATATATTTTTGTAAAAATTTAACTGTCGCTTTTTATTGGTTTAAAATTAATTAGAAAAGAGACACAGTCAGGATAATCCCCCTTAATAAATAAATAATATTAAAAAAATTAAGGCGAAGTTATCTAGAGAAATCTGTCCTGCTGCATTCAGCACCGAAATCCTCTGTTACCTTTAACCAATGATTCCGCTTGCAGGGTTCCTGGACCGCATCAAGGATCCCCTGTTGCACCAGTGGGCGAGCGACCTGAACCGACTGTGGCTGCAGCTCGGCAGGAAGATGAAGGACGACGTTCGGCACAACCAGGACCTCTACTCCATCATCTACGTCGACAACCCCGTCATTGTTCCCGGTACCACCTTCAGACTTGCGAATTTATTATATCGTTTTGTTACCTGTTTTAGGTGGTACAGCTGATGCCGGGCTCGACTGTGGAGGTACCACCATCTTACTCGCAAATCCACCCGAAGTTATTCTGGGGAGAGTAAGAGAACAGCTCTCAGGCAAAACCAGGCGGCCCACCATTGTCTGGGACCGATGGATGGCGGTATATCCATCCCCAATTGCCGGGCCTTATATAAAACAGACTGGTGACGGGCAGCGGCGTCACTGGTGCGAGGGTTTCAGCACCGCGCTCACCAACCCGCGTGCTCAGTGTGTGTGAGTATGGGCATTTCTTCCAGGAGGACCGTCAAGAGTGGCGAAATCTTGGAAAGGCCTATGTCCAGCAGTGGACGAAACAGGCTGATGGATTGAAATAATAAATTTACACAACGTTTAGTCAAAATGCGGAATGCCAAACACATTATCAGCTATCTTTAACAAAACGGTGAATTCAGTAAACATTTTAATCTTAGGTTTGTCTGTCATGCGTATTCAATCTACCCGCAAGTTATTTATATCGTTTATTGCACGGACATCTAGCAACAGAAACATTGTTTAAATAAATAATTATGTAAATATAAAGCTCCTGATGATGCTTATATAGTGAAACCGGTTGGGTAGTGTAGTATTAAATATTATCTGTGGAAAAGTACAAGTGTTTTTTTATCACAACAATGTTTGATAAATTCCACCAAGTGCCGACAATCTCAACTATCAACTTCCCAATTAAACTAGTACATAATAGTGGTTATTAAAACACGAATGTGACTTTTTTCTAGTATCTTAATCCTAATCGCTTATTAAATATACAACGCAGCTGTCAAATCAAATCAAATCAAATCAAAATCAGATCTCAAAAGATCAAATCTGTCCGAATATTAGAAAAAAAGTGTAGTGTAAAAGTGTAACTTACCTACCTACCGCACCCACGGAACAGACTACCCGTCGTCTAGACTAGGGGCTGCTGCCGACTTTAACAACAAATATGTATTCCAGGCGGTCGCTTCCGTGAGTTCTACTACTGGGACTCGTACTGGATCATCAAGGGTCTGCTCCTCTCGGAGATGCGCTCCACGGCGCGCGGGATGGTCTCCAACTTCCTGGACATTGTGGACAGGCTCGGGTTCATACCTAACGGCGGACGGATATACTACGCCATGAGGTCAG
Organism: Ypsolopha scabrella; assembly: GCA_910592155.1. NCBI lineage: Eukaryota > Metazoa > Arthropoda > Insecta > Lepidoptera > Ypsolophidae > Ypsolopha > Ypsolopha scabrella. Next base: position 16,061,202 of record OU342987.1, read on the forward strand.
TGAAGTTCTACTACTGGGACTCGTACTGGATCATCAAGGGTCTGCTCCTCTCGGAGATGCGCTCCACGGCGCGCGGGATGGTCTCCAACTTCCTGGACATTGTGGACAGGCTCGGGTTCATACCTAACGGCGGACGGATATACTACGCCATGAGGTCAGTGAAGTTCTACTACTGGGACTCGTACTGGATCATCAAGGGTCTGCTCCTCTCGGAGATGCGCTCCACGGCGCGCGGGATGGTCTCCAACTTCCTGGACATTGTGGACAGGCTCGGGTTCATACCTAACGGCGGACGGATATACTACGCCATGAGGTCAGTGAAGTTCTACTACTGGGACTCGTACTGGATCATCAAGGGTCTGCTCCTCTCGGAGATGCGCTCCACGGCGCGCGGAATGGTCTCCAACTTCCTGGACATTGTGGACAGGCTCGGGTTCATACCTAACGGCGGACGGATATACTACGCCATGAGGTCAGTGAAGTTCTACTACTGGGACTCGTACTGGATCATCAAGGGTCTGCTCCTCTCGGAGATGCGCTCCACGGCGCGCGGGATGGTCTCCAACTTCCTGGACATTGTGGACAGGCTCGGGTTCATACCTAACGGCGGACGGATATACTACGCCATGAGGTCAGTGAAGTTCTACTACTGGGACTCGTACTGGATCATCAAGGGTCTGCTCCTCTCGGAGATGCGCTCCACGGCGCGCGGGATGGTCTCCAACTTCCTGGACATTGTGGACAGGCTCGGGTTCATACCCAACGGCGGACGGATATACTACGCCATGAGGTCAGTGAAGTTCTACTACTGGGACTCGTACTGGTTCATCAAGGGTCTGCTCCTCTCGGAGATGCGCTCCACGGCGCGCGGGATGGTCTCCAACTTCCTGGACATTGTGGACAGGCTCGGGTTCATACCTAACGGCGGACGGATATACTACGCCATGAGGTCAGTGAAGTTCTACTACTGGGACTCGTACTGGATCATCAAGGGTCTGCTCCTCTCGGAGATGCGCTCCACGGCGCGCGGGATGGTCTCCAACTTCCTGGACATTGTGGACAGGCTCGGGTTCATACCTAACGGCGGACGGATATACTACGCCATGAGGTCAGTGAAGTTCTACTACTGGGACTCGTACTGGATCATCAAGGGTCTGCTCCTCTCGGAGATGCGCTCCACGGCGCGCGGGATGGTCTCCAACTTCCTGGACATTGTGGACAGGCTCGGGTTCATACCTAACGGCGGACGGATATACTACGCCATGAGGTCAGTGAAGTTCTACTACTGGGACTCGTACTGGATCATCAAGGGTCTGCTCCTCTCGGAGATGCGCTCCACGGCGCGCGGGATGGTCTCCAACTTCCTGGACATTGTGGACAGGCTCGGGTTCATACCTAACGGCGGACGGATATACTACGCCATGAGGTCAGTGAAGTTCTACTACTGGGACTCGTACTGGATCATCAAGGGTCTGCTCCTCTCGGAGATGCGCTCCACGGCGCGCGGGATGGTCTCCAACTTCCTGGACATTGTGGACAGGCTCGGGTTCATACCTAACGGCGGACGGATATACTACGCCATGAGGTCAGTGAAGTTCTACTACTGGGACTCGTACTGGATCATCAAGGGTCTGCTCCTCTCGGAGATGCGCTCCACGGCGCGCGGGATGGTCTCCAACTTCCTGGACATTGTGGACAGGCTCGGGTTCATACCTAACGGCGGACGGATATACTACGCCATGAGGTCAGTGAAGTTCTACTACTGGGACTCGTACTGGATCATCAAGGGTCTGCTCCTCTCGGAGATGCGCTCCACGGCGCGCGGGATGGTCTCCAACTTCCTGCACATTGTGGACAGGCTCGGGTTCATACCTAACGGCGGACGGATATACTACGCCATGAGGTCAGTGAAGTTCTACTACTGGGACTCGTACTGGATCATCAAGGGTCTGCTCCTCTCGGAGATGCGCTCCACGGCGCGCGGGATGGTCTCCAACTTCCTGGACATTGTGGACAGGCTCGGGTTCATACCTAACGGCGGACGGATATACTACGCCATGAGGTCAGTGAAGTTCTACTACTGGGACTCGTACTGGATCATCAAGGGTCTGCTCCTCTCGGAGATGCGCTCCACGGCGCTCGGGATGGTCTCCAACTTCCTGGACATTGTGGACAGGCTCGGGTTCATACCTAACGGCGGACGGATATACTACGCCATGAGGTCAGTGAAGTTCTACTACTGGGACTCGTACTGGATCATCAAGGGTCTGCTCTTCTCGGAGATGCGCTCCACGGCGCGCGGGATGGTCTCCAACTTCCTGGACATTGTGGACAGGCTCGGGTTCATACCTAACGGCGGACGGATATACTACGCCATGAGGTCAGTGAAGTTCTACTACTGGGACTCGTACTGGATCATCAAGGGTCTGCTCCTCTCGGAGATGCGCTCCACGGCGCGCGGGATGGTCTCCAACTTCCTGGACATTGTGGACAGGCTCGGGTTCATACCTAACGGCGGACGGATATACTACGCCATGAGGTCAGTGAAGTTCTACTACTGGGACTCGTACTGGATCATCAAGGGTCTGCTCCTCTCGGAGATGCGCTCCACGGCGCGCGGGATGGTCTCCAACTTCCTGGACATTGTGGACAGGCTCGGGTTCATACCTAACGGCGGACGGATATACTACGCCATGAGGTCAGTGAAGTTCTACTACTGGGACTCGTACTGGATCATCAAGGGTCTGCTCCTCTCGGAGATGCGCTCCACGGCGCGCGGGATGGTCTCCAACTTCCTGCACATTGTGGACAGGCTCGGGTTCATACCTAACGGCGGACGGATATACTACGCCATGAGGTCAGTGAAGTTCTACTACTGGGACTCGTACTGGATCATCAAGGGTCTGCTCCTCTCGGAGATGCGCTCCACGGCGCGCGGGATGGTCTCCAACTTCCTGGACATTGTGGACAGGCTCGGGTTCATACCTAACGGCGGACGGATATACTACGCCATGAGGTCAGTGAAGTTCTACTACTGGGACTCGTACTGGATCATCAAGGGTCTGCTCCTCTCGGAGATGCGCTCCACGGCGCGCGGGATGGTCTCCAACTTCCTGGACATTGTGGACAGGCTCGGGTTCATACCTAACGGTGGACGGATATACTACGCCATGAGGTCAGTTACGCTCACGGGAAATTTGGGTGTCTCTGATGTTTTCATAATTTTTAGGCTTGCGTACCCAAAGGGTAACCAACGGGACCCTATTACTAAGACTCCGCTGTCCGTCCGTCTCTCCATCTGTCACCAGGCTGTATATCATGAACCGTGATAGTTAGACAGTTGAAATTTTCACAGATGATGTATTTCTGCTGCCGCTATAACAACAAATACTAAAACCGGCCAAGTGCCACTTGGACCTGCGCACTCCAATACAACAGACATGATTTTCTTACCTTTTTTATAGATAATGGTACGGAACCCTTCGTCCGACTCGCACTTAACCGGTTTTTACACACATACGTACAACATACATAACTTATTCCTGTCTCAGGGTACACGTAATAAGGATTTTAGAATTTCCCAAAAAGGTTCATCGAACCTTGATACCGACTACTTACCGAGTCTTTAGTCAACTTATATAACTCCCCCCCCCCCCTTGTAATTCCAGGTCGCAGCCCCCCCTCCTGATCCCGATGGTGCAGGCGCTGATGGACGACTTCCAGGACGTGGAGTACCTGCGGCAGCACATCCATATCCTCGACCGAGAGTTCGACTTCTGGATGACCAACCACACCCTCGAAGTCGAGCAGGACGGCCATCAGTGAGTTGCTCTGCCTCCGATTTATACTTACAGTGGTGAAGGGTCCATATAACACGATTCCCATCGGCTTGTTTAGGAAATGGCAACCATTTTCATAAAATACACTTGGCTGACAGGGAGTTGCAAAGTACAAAAAATTTAAGGCGATTATTTTGTCCGCTTCCTTTTTAGGGTTCCGTACCTCGAGAGGAAAAAACTTTGTTGTCCGTCTATCTGTCTGTCCGTCCGTCCGTCCGTCTGTCTGTCTGTCAAGACCCTTTATCTCGGGAACGCGTGGAGGTATCGAGTTGAAATAAAAAAAAAAACAAACTTCTAAGTTAACGTAAAAAAAAGATACGGCCGTTTATGCCGCATAAAACGTATATTTCGGCACTCTCAAGGGAATCAAAATTTATAGGTCTTATACCACAAGTATAGGGAAAAACCTAAAAACTATACATTTGTAATTTAATCATAAAAAAATATAGTCTTTAACAGAACCTCGGTGGGCGAGTCCGACTCGCAATTGTCCGGTTTTTTCTTAAATATTCACCTTTCGACACTGATGCTTACTATCACTCATCCATCCATAAGCCTGTTTCGTCCACTGCTGATGCCTTTTCAAGATTTCGCCACTCTTGTCGGTCCTCCTGGAAGAAATGCCCATACTCACACACTCTGGGTAGGCGGGTTTGTGAGCGCGGTGCCGAAACACTTGCACCAGTGATGCCGCTACCCGTCACCAGTCTGTTTTATATTATACCGCCATCCATCGGGTCCCAGGCAATGGTGGGCCGCCTGGTTTTGCCTGAGAGCTGTCCTCTTACTCTCCCCCGAATAACTTCGGGAGGATTTGCGAGTAAGATGGTGGTACCTCCACAGTCGAGCCCGGCATCAGCTCTACCACCTAAAACAAAACAGGTAACAAAACGATATAATAAATTCACAAGTCGAGTGAATTTGTATATAAGGTGACTTTTATTTATGCAGCCAAACTCATACTGGAGGCTTGGTAAGTATTCAGTAACACGAATCGATAACATTTTTTGTCAAATTTGGCAAAATAAAATCTTGACGTCCCATAGTAATTGACTCGGACGGTGCTGGGCTTGATTTGTAAGGAACACGAGAATAATTTACGAATTTCACTAAAAGATTCAAGATTTTTTAAAGATTCAAGATTACAAATTCAAAAAGTGTAATCGAATCCTGTTACTGAGCACTTACCGAGTGTTCAGTAAGAATTTGGCTGCGTAAATTAAAGTCACCTTATATAATTGATGTATACGTTCCAGGTACAAACTGGCTCGGTACGTGGATCAGTCTCAGGGGCCCAGGCCGGAGAGTTACAAGGAAGACGTCGATTGTGCCAGGTTTGTGACGTCATTCTTTGATTACACTATGATTGAGGCATTGACAGCAAGAAAGGACACAAATTAAAAATAGATGAATAGATCAACCCGAAAATTACCACGTAAAGCAAGGGTCTTCAACCCGCGGCCCGCCGGGACATTTCTGGCGGCCCTCAGAGGCTAAAGGAAATATTTGAATATTGGATGGATTCGATTGATGGTTCTTGGTGGAATATCATCTTGAATAAATTATACACAAATTCTTGTACTTTTATTCCACATATGTGGAATAAAAGTACAAGAATTTGTGTATAATTTATTCAAGAAATATTTGAATTTATTTATCTACTGAATAGATTATAAATTGAGAAATCACGCCCACAAAGATGATGTCACATTTAGTACAGATAAGGATGAAAAATGTAAAGTCCAAAACCAGGACAAGGATTACAGATGTACATCTGGAAGGTAGTCTGCGGGTTACGACTATAAAAATAAAAGCAAATATCGACAATCTGGTGAAAAGTAAACAGTGTCAATCCTCACATTAATCTGTTTTTTTAACATGTAAAGGTAATTTTAATTCACTTGTTTGGTATTTAAATTATTATTGAGGTGGTATGTTAACGTGCGGCAATGTGGTTGAAGACTCCTGTCGTAAAGTATTGTTGTTTTATTATTATTTATTTTTATCTTACTCTGTAAGACTACAGCAAATGCTGAGTTTTAGCCTTTTTGTCTGCTTCGACACATGATTTCATTTAGCTTTAGTCACATTGTTTTATTCTTTTATGTTATTTCCTTGTGTTTGACTTTATAATTTGTTTTTATAATTTATTGTGTTGTGGTAGATAAATAAATGGATATTCTATTCTAAAGAAATGCGCTGCTACCACTGACATATTATTATGATATCTACAGCCGCCATTGATTTTTGTGACTGAGTATCTAAGAATCGACATAATAGTATCCACTGAAATAAATTACGTATTTATCTCTGTCTGACACCAAGTGCTGCTTTCTTTTCGGAAAATCGCATTTGCCATTTGAATAAGTTGGTTAAAAAAAATGTTTTGGTCTTTTCTCTAACTTCTCATTTTATAATTTCAAATTAAGTGATGCTTGCATCAAATGTAGCTCTGTGATTGGCTTATTTGTGGCTAATTTATGGCTTACTGCGATTTTCTTGAATTTGATACCAGGAATTTGGCTAAGGACAAAAATATCAAGTCTCTCTGTTGCTGGTTCAATTTGAAATGTCTATCGCCTCGGTCAAAAACCGGTCAACCTTATAGCGACGTTTCGGTGTCTCCGCTGCATAATAGTCTGTCAAGAAAGTGTTGAAATGAATATTGAAGAAACTATTTTTCTTCCGCCTGGTTACATCAAACAAATAAGTACAAAATCTGTTAAACCGAGTTAACCGCTTTGTCATTTCATAAATAACAATACCTAAATTATACTACTTGAACGTTTAAAGTTCAATATTCATTTCAACACTTTTTTGACAGACTTTAGTTGTGGCTGAAATTTCGCATCCAGGTGAAAAATCTTGATGGTTTTCTATTAATATAAAGACACAAATGTCTCCTATAGAGATTTTCAACAAATAAATACCTGTATAATATTGTTTTAAAGCGTTTTGATTAATTAGTTTCGTTGATATAGACATTTTCAACAAATAAATACCCATATAATATTGTTTTAAAGCGTCTTGATTAATTAGTTTCGTTGATAATAACGATATGAAGCATCACAACGAAGGAGGAACTTAACATACCGTTATTTTAAGCGTTCTTAACATAAGATAACGTTACCGGTATTAATAATATATCGTTTATTTTCAGGCAAGTAATTTTACAATATAAAAGCCCATAGATATATACCTTATAGTCTAACATACATAAAATAGCATTATACTTATATATTAAGCAACGTGCTACGATGCGGTGGAAGTGGGGGGGTGTCAGCTAGCCTTCCACGAAATTGCCGAAATATACAACACCCTTCGGCCAGAAGTCTTCCTTCATACAGATATCACTTGACTGCAATAGAGTCATCTTCAATACAATACAAAAGCATGTTACAATTGGCGGTCTTATCACTTAAAAGCGATCTCTTCCAGACAACCTTTGGATGGAGGAACTTTTAAAAGAAAAATAAAATTTGTAATAATTAAATCAAATTATTTTAAATATATTATTTTAATAATATTATAACGCTATTTCACAACTTGATGTGCGCATGTTCAAACAGATGACATCTACGTCAACGGAACTCAATACTTTACAATTGACTCTTCTACTTTCAGACACTTCGACACATTGGACAAGAAAGAGGAACTTTACGCAGAACTGAAGTCGGCCGCCGAATCCGGGTGGGACTTCTCGTCGCGGTGGTTCATATTGAATGGCACTAACAAAGGTAATTCCTTTATAATTTGGGTAGGGTATAGTTAGCACTGAGTTTTTGTTTTAAATGGGTTATGCTCAACTGATCGTCAAAAAATACCGAAATGCACACCAAAAATACAATGTTCCAACCTAAACTTTTGAAATTTTTTCTGAATTTTGGCATTTTGAAATTAAAAATTCTATTTGCCTATTTCGCCTGCCAAATTTTTTGACATTCCGATCAACGATACTCGAGTTATCGTCGAACAAACATTCATACATACATACAAACGCCGGATTCTTCAAGTAGACTCGGGGAATTCGCTTGTTCGTTCAATTATTTGTCATTATGTTTTAACTATAAATTTCTTACGTCATCTTGATTATTCACAAAAACACTTGTACACTTGTTTCATTTGTTTCATTTGAGTTTTTCAACCGATTTCGGAAATTAATCCATCTTCAGGGGATATACAGGATGTAATCGTTAATTGTGACCAGGCGATTATTCCGTAACTATTACAGATATCAAAAAAATTGTAAACTGATAACTAAAGTACGTTACCTAATCAGTAAAATGACATCAATAACTTTTTGAAGATCAAACGAAAAGTATTCAAAATTTTGACTTTAAACACTCCCATACATTTAGTATGAGATTAGTAGAAAGGTTTTAGTTTCCTTATTTTAAAAGGTTAGCTTAGTACTGATATTAAAGGAAACTGTTTTTAATCAAACAAAGTAATAAAACTATTTTTTTATTGAATAATAGTATATTTATTTCTTGGTAAGTGCAAAATTTTGTATTCAAAGCAGATTTTAGCAAATGTTCGATGTGACGTCCTTGTTAATCTCATACTAAATTAAATGTATGGGAGTGTTTCAAATCAAATTTTTAAATACTTCTCGTTTTAATTTCAAAAAGTTATTGATGTGATTTTAATGATTAGGTAACGTACTTTCGCTATCAGTTTAATTTTTTTTTGACATCTGTAATAGTTACGGAATAATCGGCTGGTTACGCTTAACGATTACACCCGGTATATATAGGTCTTAATATTATTTACGAGCCATTAACGAACATCGTTTGACAACGTTTCTGACGTCACTCTTCTTTCATGCATTTTCTCTATTTGCCCATTTTCTTTTCTATTCCAGTGACTACTTTTCTTTCCGGGCTGCAAAAATTCCTTATATCGATATTTATTCACTTTATCTTTTAACTTTAAACCACACACTCTGCGGGGGAAAATAAGGCAAATCATAGATGAAACTTTGAAAATCCACATGTCTTAGCGCATTTTCGAGCCAAAAACTTATCCTTATTTCTAAACAACCCAATGTCTTTCTCAAGGAAACCTGACCAACCTGAAGACGCGGTCGATAATCCCGGTGGACCTGAACTCGATCATGTGCTGGAACGCCGAGCTGATGGCGGACTTCCACAAGCTGCTGGGGAACGTAGACAAAGCGGCCTACTATAGGGACGTGCATGCGAGGTTCATGGAAGCCATAGAGAAGGTAAACCGACTTCAGAGGGGGCCTCAAAGTCATTGAAACCTTGACCTAAGCAAAATAAAAACAAGTAACTCTATACTTCTTACAAGAAAGTTTACCCCGTAGGATCTCTGCAAATATGTTATGATGTTGTGAGTCCTTTCAGTTTCTAGTCAATTTCAATTCCAATTTCGCGGAATGGAATCCCTGTATGATGAACAGAAAATCGCTCGTACTATTCCACAAATTTATTAAACATTAATTTCCTGACCGGTTTCGCCTTTATGGCATTTTCGAAGTAATTATATTTATATATTTATAAATCTAAAATTATATTTGTCAATGATTCTACTCATGTAAACGTTATAATTTAAATTTATATAATTCCTTTGAAAATACCATAAAGGCGAAACCGGTCAGGAAATTAATCACACTAATATTATAAATGCGGAAGTTTGTGTGTGTGTTTGTTACTCTTTCACGCTGAAACGACTGGACGGATTTGGATGAAATTTAGAATGGATATAGCTTATACCCTAGCATAACACATAGGCTACTTTTTATCCCGGAAAAAACCATGTCGTTAAACCGAATAACACGCGGGCGGAGCCGTGGGCAAAAGCTATATTTAATACATTTGTGGAATATTACAAGTGATTTTCTGTTCATTATGTTTTTTTAAGTTCCACCAAGTGCCAACGATTAATAGTATCAACATTCGGGAATCTTTGTCTCACATCAGAAAGATTGTCATACAACATGTTTGCCGTCAGGAGCATAGCGTCTATGGTTGAAATTCATCCCATCCCTTTATCATCTGTGTGTATGTATGTACTACAGCCACTGTTAAGGGTTAGAGTCCCTTAAACGGGCAAAAACAGGAATCGACATGCTCACTTTTGATAATGGTAAATATTAAAATAAATACCGCTTGCTACTCTGTAAATATTGTACAAAAATATGCTGTAAAATATAAAATTTTAGATGACTTGAAAAAAAAACAGGTATTTCAGTATTATGATTTAATTAGAGACATAAAAATAAACAAAACATATTTTGGAGCCAAAGTAACACATTTAAAAACATGATGAAGAAAACAGTTTTCTGATACGATATGGATTTTCTGTAAAAATGTTGCACAAAATGACAAAACAACTGACATTTTGCCTACACGGTAGTTGATTAGAGCGAGATAGACAATTAAGAAACAAAAGCGTTAAAGCAGGACTTTTCCCACCCTTAACATACGACGTTTTTTTTTACTGTCTCGTTTTTAGGGTTCCGTACCCAAAGAGCAACTTCCTTTGCTTTTGTCGTTAACCCCAGGTCGGACGAGGGTCCTTTTATGGGATTTTGGGCGTTAGGAGGATGTTTTTGAAGAAACTTCCGTGCGTTAGAAGGTTAAAGTTATTGTGTATGATCATTTTTAAAGTAATGCATGAAATAACATAACTTTGCTATTGAATCCTGATTGGCATCAAACTATTGTGCCATGTACAATAGTTTGATGCCAATATACACAATAAACCACAATACACAATAAACTTTTGTGTATATGTGGTTTGCACATTTATTTGATACTTTTCATTGAAAAACAATCATAAGTTGTCCGGTTGGGAACGCATCTTGGAACAATCACCTTAACCCCTTTATCTGGCAGGTGCTCTGGCACGAGGACGTGGGCGTCTGGTTAGACTTCTCGCTGGAGTCTGGCCGGCGGAGAGACTACTTCTACCCCTCCAACGTGGCTCCGCTGTGGACCGGCTGCTACGACAAGGCGCGGAAGGACTACTACGTGTCTCGGGTCATTAATTACTTGGATAAAGTTAAGGTAAGGTCATATTTGAAGCCTGAAGCAAGGGTATCATACCTATATATGAGTCACACGAAAGGGGACGATATAATAAAGAAAATAGCATCCAAATTCGTTGAGTGGTTCTAGAGTAAGCAGGGAACAGGCAGTAAAAATATATTTAAAAAAATGTTTTGGCCTCAGTGCATTACTAAAAAGTAACCCATTTCATTTAAAATTTCACAAACATTCAATGAACAGACTTTTTTAGTGCTTTATTATTAGTATAACGGATAGTAGCCAAAAGCTTTATCGATTTTCTAATTGTTTTTAGCCATAGCGCTAAAAACTTGCATTTTTAACCAAATTTCAATATACTCTGGCGCCTTTCTGAGCAAGAGAGATCAAATCTTCGATAGGCCTGAACTTTTCATTTCCCAAACCATATATATACTCACGCCTGTTTCCCAGAGGGCTAGACAGAAACTACAAATTTCCATCTGCTACGATCCTGACACACCTCTTTTGCATCGATCTAGTCATAAAAGCTCTTCTAAACGAACCCATATAATAACCCAGGTGGACATCTTCGAAGGCGGCATCCCCACAACGTTCGAGCACTCGGGCGAGCAGTGGGACTACCCTAACGCCTGGCCACCCCTGCAGTACATAGTCGTGATGGGGCTAGCCAACACCATGGCGCCGGACGCCATTAGATTGGCGAACGAACTTGGCACCAAGTGGGTGCGGTCCAACTTCGAGGTCTGGAAGAAGGAGACCGCTATGTTGGAAAAGGTATCTTCTAAATCCGCAATTTGTGAAATGTTCTTTAAATATTTGTTAAACATTTTTTTGTTTGGGTTCCGTAGTCAAAAACCCTTATAGTTTTGTTATGTCCGTCCGTCTGTCCGTCCGTCTGTCTGTCTGTCGCTGGCTTAGCTCAGAGACTGTACTAGATAGCTGTAATTTGACAAAGATATACATGCCTAGTACTATATTAATCACGCTGACAAAGTGTTAAATAAAATGCTCAAAAGATTTTTTTTTGATATACCTACCTCTAGATTATGTAATAAATAAATAATATACCTATACGTGCTTTTTTAAAAGCTTTTATTTGGTATTTTATAAACAGGTAAATAATAAATTGGAAAAACAGAGAAATTAGCTCAAGATTAAATTCTCTATAAATTAAGGATTTCCATTCGCGTCGTTAAATAGGTCTTTCAACAATTTTGTGGACATTTTTCGGAAGACACGTTAAACTCTGGGCCTTTTACCGATAATTGTTACTTCCCACGGGGAACGTGGTTTGCGAGTGTGGACTGTGACTTGCATTCCACACTCGGAACACCTCTGACACCCCTTCAAGGATTCGTGTCGTGACGATGTGTATTCTCCAGTACGACGCGACGATATTCGGCGGCATCGGTGGCGGCGGCGAGTACGTACTGCAGACTGGCTTTGGCTGGAGCAACGGGGTCGTCATGGAGCTGCTTAACAAGTGGGGAGGTGAGCGATTTTACACCTTATTCATGAGGGAATTGGGCTTAAATTAACGGGGCTGTTGCGTTGTATCAGTTACCGACTTACGTAGATTTTTGCGGAAGTCCCTGGACAGATTGGCGTTTTGCCTGCTTTCTCTTTATTTTCTGGGTGAGGGCACTTCATCCTAGGCCTGATCGAAGTTTTTCATCAGGTGTTTTAGTAGACAAGTGTAAGCTAATTGAGAATATTAAGAAAATACGAGTAAGTTAAGGTGGTAACGGAGGATCTCGGTGCAAAATGCACATCATGATATTGTTTTCCTTACTTTTTAATAAAAAGTTTGCAATAATTCGCGCAAACTGCTTGTTAATAGTTAGGTGATCACATGAAAATTATTCAATTTGATGCGTTACATTTTAGCTGCATTACATTACAACTGTAAACACGCTTTAAAGTTTTTTAATGTAATTCAAACAAAATGTAATACATTAAAATACCTACGTAATTTTTTGTGAAGACTTTATAATTAATAAACTATATCCGCAGGTTGCTTTAAAACACATTTATTGCATACTTTTTATTCAAAAGTAAGGAAAACAATATTATGATGTGCATTTTGTACCGAGGTAAAAAGTTACCCCCTTAAGGACCCGTTCTCCCTGACATTGAGCACCTCATGTTGCGTCAGGCAGAACTGAACTCTATGACGTTTCATTATTGTTTAAAATAGCGCCCTATGAGCTGTGGCTGTTACGACTGGTTACGACAACCGAAACATCGCGCGATCTAAAGAGTCACGTTTCGATGCCGCCCTCCATAGTAATTTGTATGGGGAAATCGCACGCAAAAGTTGGTGATGTTTAATGGATAAATACACCAAGTATCAATTTTTGTTTGGCAAAAATAAATTAATCCCACCATTCTGTACACTTTTAACTTACGGGAGCCTGAATTTCAGTTTCCAAAATTATCTGAGAAATCGCCAATGAGAAATACGCGAAGAGCAGTTTTACGTGATTTTCAGCAACTTTAGATTTTTTTTCTAGCTTGCTATGAATTCTATGCAAAAATCAAATTAATTAGGTTGTAATACAACTCTTCGACAACTTGTGTGATTATTTATTTCTCATTAAATAAATATTTTCTGTCATGAATCAGCAATACGGTGGGGCACGTTTAGGTGGCATGGACCCTTAAGGCGCAAAGGCACGCCACCGTTTTAGTACAAAATTCCATAATCTGTATCGATACTCGATAGCGACTACGTAAAATAATTATAAGAGAAATTGTGCAGCGCCCCTAGCGGTGAACGAGAGGAACCAGGATTTCTGTTACAAAATATAAGTCGACATATATTTATGCAACCAAATTCACACTGGAGGGTCGGTAAGTGATCAGTATCACAGATTGATAACACTTTTTGCTGATTTCGCAAAATAAAATGTCCTCTCAAGCTCGAGAAAAAAATAATTTACGATACTGAGCACTTACCGAGTCTCCAGTACGAATTTGGCTATATAAATAAATTTCACCTTGTATTTACGCTGTCGCTAACGAGTATCGAAATCCAAACTCATAGAAGACCTACTGCATCTACTCCCCATCGCATAACAATCGAATTATTTCAATCAAACTCCAATGATATTCACTTGAAACATGTCCTTTTTGATAATCATGTCCGAGATATCATGATATGGGTGACAGTTCGTAATTTTCCGTTTCACCTATACTACTCACACCATACTACATACACCCAGGCACAAAAGAAAATAATAGGTTTTAGAAATAATGTAAATAATTATTGCAAAACCACAATAAATAATGCCTCTATATATCGAAACAAAAATCTCAGTGTATTCGTTAAATTTAACGAAGAAAAGATTCAGTAAATAATAATGTCTTTTTGCTACGTGATGCGTGGATCGGAACGCTAACGTACTGACACTACATAATCGAAAATATATCGATGAATCGGTGCGGCCATTATATAGGATCGCGTCAGCATGAGTACCTCTTGTATATGGTTTGTGTTTTCGTTGCGGTTGCTTTACCTGCTATTTGTTTTGACGTTTGTTACAGTTTTGATTTTTTGTTTTGTTATTGGTGAAATTACAAGAAAAACAAAAAAAAATCTTTGAACTCTCAATCTCTGGAGTTATTGGTTCGTTTAATTTAATTAATTTAGTAATTCACAAAAAAATAGTTTGGATAATCAAAGATCAATCAAATAAAACATCGATTTGATAGCCGTTGTTAACTTTCTCGATTCTAAAAAAAATCGATTATATTTCGTTAGGGTACATCACTGTAACTATCAACTTTGAACTGCCACCCATATCATGTTAACTCAGACAGCCTAATTTGCAAAAACACCAAAATATGGGCTAAATGGGCTTTAAAATACTAACAAATTTGCACGTAATTCCTGCCTCATAATAACAACGAAATGTTTTATTTTCAACACGCTTCGTCGATCATGGAAGTCGGTGATTTGGGTATGTCATCTCGTCGTTTCACTACGTAGATGTTTGTTGCAAATATATTATGTTCTAGTTCAATGCGTCTCAAATTAAGCCGCGATTACACCATCCGCTTTATCGGGTTCCTAACTAAGATCCTAATTAGGACACGCGAAGAAACAGACCGTTCTAACCGCGATTACACTTTCCTAAGTCCAATCCTTTCCTAGTTAGGACGCTGGTAAATCGGATGGTGTAATCGCGGCTTAAAGAATGGTATGGGGCCTGTAGATAACTTAACTCACTAGACATATCTCTCTCTCACTCTGTCTAGCGATGGCGCGAAAGAGAGCGAAAGCAAAATGGCGTCCTTACAATTCTATTAAAATTTAGACGCATAGTACTTTCGTATTTATTTATTTATTTATATCGTATTGTTATTATCTTAAGTTTTATTATTGTAGTTGTTGATATAGTATATTTGAAGGAAAATAGTATTATAAGCTTTAATAGTTAGAAAATTATTCTTTCAAATTAGATATACATAATTTGATTTTAATTTTCGGTGTTTTCTTTCGTAAGTGTTGTGATTATTGTAATACAAGATTATTGTTATACAAGATACTTTTATTGAAATATAATTTATTATATTTATTTATTTTTATATTGTAAACGCTTTCTGATACATCTTCAGATCTTCCATAACATTTTACTTTATTTAATACATTTAATTTTCAGGATTTGCATGTTATTTATATTTTGAATGCATGACTATTGGGCAAACGCAGACTAACGATATGGTTTGATTAATTTCATTGGTATTGGGTTATTTATTTTATTTAACAAAATAGTATTTCAGAAAAATATTGTTTTGGCACTTTAATGTTATTTATTTATTTATCATTGCAATAAATAATTGTAATGAACAACACTGCATTGTAAAAAAGGATCACGGAATTAAATTCAGGCTTTTATTATTTCTATGTTGCTATTAAATGATACCTTTAGAATTCCCAATACGATTACTTTGTTTTGGTAAATTTGCAAACTACAAAATAAATTTACCCGAGTCGGGTGTGTATCGAGAATTAATTTTTCCAAAACATTTTTAAACAATCCAAATTACAACCAGACTCTTCATAATTAAAACATTCCCATAAAGTAACAGTTGACCATATCGTTGTCCCGCTTGCCCCTGGTCGCGTCTGACCAGCCGGCATTCCCCCAGAGAGCCTCACAGCGTCGGATGCGTTTGGGACCAACATGGAAGTGAACGGCGCCGTGGTCGGCGCGCACGTAGGGGCGGGAGGCGTGGCCACCGCGCTGCTGGTCGTCTGTGCGTCCGTCGCCGCTGGAGCGTTAGGGTGAGGTGAGTGAAGTATACAAACTTAGTCTAGCAGTAGTACGTGGGACGCACTATAAGTTTCCGGAATGAATATGAAAAAATACTATTAAAGGTACAAAATTAATTTATTGTTTTTCAAAATAATCTCCCTTGGCGTCTATGCACTTTTTCATTCGATCAAACCAGTTTTGAAAACTTTTGTGCCACTCCCCTGTGGTGACCTCTGAAACGTGTTTTTCATACTCCTCGACAGCCTCTTCTGGTGATGAAAATCGTTGACCGCGTAATTGGTTCTTAATTTTTGGGAACAGAAAAAAGTCACAAGGTGCCAGGTCGGGACTGTATGCAGGATGACTCATGAGTTCTACATTTTTCGTCTTCAAAAAGTCGTTTGTCTGTCTGGCCGTGTGAGAACTAGCATTGTCGTGGTGCAGGATGATACGGCGTTTACGGTTATTTTTACGGAGTTCGTCAATAACTTCCGGCAAACAAATGGTCGTGTACCAGTCACTATTCACGGTACGACGATTCTCTAAAGCAACAGTAGCCACGTGTCCAGTTTTATTAAAAAAGAAGCAATCA
Organism: Ypsolopha scabrella; assembly: GCA_910592155.1. Lineage (NCBI taxonomy): Eukaryota > Metazoa > Arthropoda > Insecta > Lepidoptera > Ypsolophidae > Ypsolopha > Ypsolopha scabrella. The sequence goes on from OU342987.1 coordinate 16,077,910, forward strand.
TCCGCTTAGATGCACTTTTCACGCGCGCCACTTTGGTTGGTTTCGGCTCATCTTGAAAGACCCATACGCTCGATTGCTGCTTTGTTTTGGGATCGTAGCAATAAATCCATGTTTCGTCACCTGTTACTATGTCCCACACCAAATTTGACGCACCTTCGTTGAATCTGGTAAGCATGGCACTGCACCAAGTGACGCGGTCCGTTTTTTGAGCCTCGGTCAAGTTGTGTGGGATCCACCGCGAGCACAGCTTTCTCACACCCAAATGTTTGTGTAGGATTGATTGTATTTGACTCATGCCTATTTCTAAGGATGCGCGAATTTCATGGTAGGTCACATGCCTGTCTGTTTTAATCATGCGGCGCACAGCATCGATGTTTTTGTTGGTCACAGCGGTGGACGGCCGACCATCGCGAGATTCGTCACTGAGATTGATACGACCACGCTTGAATTCTGCAAACCAGCTATAAACAGTCGTCTTGCATGGTGCTTCATTGCCAAAAGCTGTTTCAAGCCGAGCGATGCTCTGTTGAGCTGTCAAATTACACTTAAAATCGTAGAAAATCATACTACGAAAATTTTCCCGAGTTAAATCCATGTTGATGCAGACACACAATTTTTTAAATGGCGCCACAAGGTAGAAACAAAAGACAGTCAGATGAAACAAACTGCATTCTACAGCCAAAGAGTTCTATTTTCGAATGTTGCAATAAATTTTTAAATATTGTTTATGTAAGTGGCCAGTTCCGGAAACTTTTAGTGTTACCTATGTATAGTGTGATATGTTCGGCACGAACATGAAGACGAACGGCGCTGTGCTCGGCGCGCACGTAGGGGCGGGGGGTGTAGCCTCCGCGCTGCTGGTCGTCTGTGCGTCCGTCGCCGCTGGAGCGTTAGGGTGAGGTGAGTGAAGTATACAAACTTAGTCTAGCAGTAGTATAATGTGATATGTTCGGCACGAACATGGTGGCGAACGGCGCGGTGCTCGGCGCGCACGTGGGGGTGGGGGGTGTGGCCACCGCGCTGCTGGTCGTCTGTGCGTCCGTCGCCGCTGGAGCGTTAGGGTGAGGTGAGTGAAGTATACAAACTTAGTCTAGCAGTAGTATAATGTGATATGTTCGGCACGAACATGGAGGCGAACGGCGCGGTGCTCGGCGCGCACGTAGGGGCGGGGGGTATAGCCACCGCGCTGCTGGTCGTCTGTGCGTCCGTCGCCGCTGGAGCGTTAGGGTGAGGTGAGTGAAGTATACAAACTTAGTCTAGCAGTAGTATAATGTGATATGTTCGGCACGAACATTAAGACGAACGGTGCGGTGCTCGGCGCGCACGTGGGGGTGGGGGGTGTGGCCACCGCGCTGCTGGTCGCCTGTGCGTCCCTCGCCGCTGGAGCGTTAGCTTGAAGGGAGTGAAGTATACAAACTTAGCCTAGTGGTAGTGTGATATGTTCGGCACGAACATGGAGACGAACTGTGCCGTCGCCAACAAGGCGTTAGGTGACGGAAGTCGCGTCTCTCGTAAAAACAATGTAAGGTGACTTTGGTTAATGAAATTTATGCTGGAGACTCGGTATGTGGAAGTGACCAAGGTGCAATGACCCTTTCTGTGAAATAAGTAAAATTATATTTAGGCTTACTATACTTACTAATTGAGTCGTGGTTGTTCTTGAACAGGTATAAAGACAGAAATAATATTTGTCGTATTTCGCAAACAAGGTCATTGAACCTTGGTCCTGACCACATACCTATTCTCCAGTATAAATTTCATTAAGCGAAAGTCACCTTTTATAGTAGAACCCATGCCCCCAGGTAAAACTAATTAAATTTAAAAAAATGTTTAGTTAGAATGCCAGATTTTATATGTACTCGTATTATAGTTAATTATGTTTTCTGATTGTTGCAGATATCAATTTAATTTGGATGGTGCTATTTTAGAAACACCGGTGATATACTTGAGGCCCATAAAAGTAAGACTTTTCCATTTTATTTTATTATTATATTTAAATATCAAATATACAAATGTAGAAAACTTAGTACAAAGCAAGTACATTCCATTTATAGTACATTTTAGTCTTGTTTTTTTTTATCTCAGCATGGTTCTAAGCCATACCTGCATAGTTTTGTGGCAAGATATAGATTAATAGTTTAGTAGGTAGGAATTTAGTATTGAAGTTACCAGTGTTGATATGTGATACTATGCCAGTATTTTATAATTGTTTTTATTCCATAGCAAAATCATTAAAAATATATAAACAGTGGAATGGAAAAAGATTTTTTGAATGTTATAAAATAGTGCATATGCATATATTATTTTAATGATTTTGCTTTTGTATTTTGTGTCTTTGGAAAAAACAAAAGGTGAAAATTGGTATTATTCTCGTAGCTCACATCATTTCTGTCAGGGCTTTTTTCTGGGAAGTTCTGCCTGGAGTCTCACCAAAAACTCCAAGGCCTATGGAAAAAATAAATATAAAAAAATATTTTTAATATAAAAATATACTTTTTAACGACAAAAAATAAAATGAAATGTTGGTATGTGTTCTGTGCTTATTGATCAAATTTCACCTTTGTAAACTGATAACCTAAATTAGCCGATAAACTTTACTACTTGATTTAGAGATCATACTAAACAACCGGTGCGTGTGCCATGAGAAAATTCCAATTAAAATTATATCTTTGTCTCCAATATCAATATTTTAAATTCACAGTAAGGGGGCTGTCCATATATAACGTCATCGTTTTTCGACCCCCCCCCCCCCTACAATCATTCTATCTTCCTTATCCAATGACCCCACCCTCTCACAAAACTGATGTAATTTTCGTTATATGTCTTACAAAATTAATAATGTTGTTTAAACAATATTTGTTTTCTTTTGGCAAGACCCCCCCCCCAATCTATTATACATTCATGATATTACCGTCATACGCAGACCAGACCCCCCCCTCCCAATTTAAATATAAAAATTGGGGCTTGGGGCTTGGGGCTTCAAACCCCCCAAAAACTTCAAAAGAATACATAAATGGATCAATTTAAAAAGAAAAACAGAAGATTTTTTTTTCTTGCCCCCCCCCCCTCCCTTATACTAAGATCTGGCTACGCCCGTTTGGGAAGTAAACCAGTAAGATCAGTGGCAAACGTGGTATTGTTAATATGATTATCAGTTTAATGTCCGAAAAATACTTTAGATGTAATCATAATGACCGTCGTGCTTAATTTATTGTTTACTTTTGTTCTACTAGTGCTAAATATGTTATTTTATTTTTTTATAGTGTTAAATTTATAATTTTAAGTATGTTTATTAATGTTCTACCTTACATAATTTGTGAATTTAAACAATATACATTTAAATAAATCAATCTCATTGTAATTACAACTTATTTAAGAATTGAACTATTGCTATTTTGAAGAAAATTATACCATAAAATTATTATTATTTACATAGGTTAGAAATGGAATTCAAATCAGTATACGCGACTTTATTGGCGTTATTTATATATAACATATTCAATCACATATTCATAGATAACATTAATGTTATTTAAAATTGTAAATTAGCAGTTCTAACAATTAACAGTTAGTATTAATGTTATCTATAACTGTTAATGGTTTGTTAATGGAACCATTTATTTTATGTTAATTTCTAAAGTACAAAGACCTGACGTAATTGATGATCCGAAACATAAAAATAAGCCATAATTTTGAAGCTTAAATGCCGGGGCTGCACTAAGGACAACAACTAGCTTCAGTCATGCAGACCCAATTGCATAAAACGTCTTTTTACACCAATGACACCGGGGGGGCATGCCCCGGGGCCCCTACCTAGTTACGCCTCTGATTGTAATCTTTGAGTGCCTTTGGCGCAAGCCAGAAGCGGCGCGGCGCGCATCGGGGGCGCCCTCTCGACGCCTTTCCAATGTTCGTTTCTTTCATACAAAATGTAGGAGACGGACATGGTGCAAAACAGATAGAAGAGATGCGCTGATGGCGTCCGCGCCGTTTCTGTCTGACTTGCGCCTTAAATAAGACCCACAATATTTTATCGTCGTGTGTGGCCGAGTGTACCGCATCATGATCGTTTAATCATGATTATCCGTGTAATGTGGCAGCGCCTGGTTAAATCCGGGTTATTTCCGTCACTCCTACCTTCTAGAACTTAACTATTAAACCAGTCTGCCACATATCCTGTTGTGGCGTTTTTACTTTTGCGATTACTTTACATAAGAGCTGGGGAACGCCGCTGGCATGGGTATCGTTTCTTCAGATCCCGTGGGAATATCATGCAAATTTCTTCTTAGCGGATGTCTATGTCATACAAGAAACCTGCAGTCCAAATTTCATGTCCCTGGGTCCAGCCATTTGGTCTAGCTAGGCGTTGATAGATCAGTCTGTCAGGGTAATCTTATATGTATATTAATATATTAATGAATAAACACTTTATAGCACACAATATGTGTACAAGGTGACGTTAACTTATGCAGCTAAATTTTTACCGGAGGCTTGATAACTGATCAGTATTACGACGGACCAATGACATATTTTGGGAAATTCAATAATTTAAATTTTGCCTTTCCATAGTACTGATCCAGGGGGCCTAGCACAGCAGATCATATCGAGCTCGATACAGAATGTCTGTCCCTCTTTAGGTAGATCAACAGAGTGAGAGAGAGCACCGTATCACGCACTATCGAGCTCGATATGGTTTAACAGGAAAAAAAAAAAATTCGAATTTCCCAAATAGGGTAATCTAACATTCATGTCGACTACTTACCGAGTCTTCAGTTTGAATTTGGCTGCATAAATTGATGTCACCTTATACAAGTATTTTATAGATAAACCCATTCTCTTTTTACGCATAAACGGTATATCGTTGATATACCTAAGCGGTCGTTGTACTCGATAAACAGAAATAGGAGTATTATTAAGTGACTTTAGTGTTGTTGGCCATTTAGCGTATACAACTTTCCCGGACAAACGTAAAGAACTACGAGAACGGTCACTAAGATTCTGTTTTTTTTTTTTTTAATGTAACTTTTGTATTGTTAAGGCGCATAGGCACGCCACCGTTTTAGTACAAAATTTGATAACCCGTTTCTCTGTTGTTTTTCGTTATAGACTAAAGGTATAGACCTCAGTAGTTTAATACAGACATTTACAAAGTCGCTATGTGGCTGAAATGTTAAATTTTGATACAGGTACAATCTGAGGCAAGAAAACAACTTTGTATGTAAATCTGTCCAGCTTAATATCTTTAAAACAAAATTAATATTCAAAATTTTGCCAAAATGGTGCCTTTTAAAATACCAGCACCAGATGATGGAGGTCATATAGTTTGGTCTATTACGAAAAACAACTGAGGAACGGATTATTAAATTTTGTACTAAAACGGTGGCGTGTCTAGGCGCCTTAAGTGTGACTTGTTCTACATTCCAAAAAAAATCTTATCCTTCGTTAGAAAAGACACCTCGATAGCCATTTTGAAGTGGAATCCAGCAAATTGTCCATAGACAAACTATACCTACAAACGCGCTCCATATCCTCCTGATGACCTTAATGATACAAATGTGTTTGAAACGGTTCGCTTTGTTCTGTTACAATCACTGATTGCTTCCCCGCCTCGGCCTGGGGCGAATCTTTAGTAATCATAAATGTGCCGTGACCATAACCTCAATAACAGCTGTTTCTAAACGAAGCACACGTGTGTAGCTAGAGAAAAAGAAAAGATAATATTTATTGGGTACAAATAATCAATTCAATTTATATTTATTCAAATGGCTAGTATTACGAAGAGTGAAAACCTTTCGTATGGTTCGTACAATATAGCAAAGAACGATTTTTATAGTTAGGGTTAGGAATTTTGGTAGCACGCTGTAGTTCTAGAGTACCATAGAGTCGCTGTTAGATGTATTTTATATCCATACCGGGTGTAAATAGACTGCTACCATTAAATGAAACCACATATTCTACTGACCCTACTGAAACACTTTTCCCAAGAGTCATACCCGCGGACACCCTTAGTTTAGGAAATAATTGAGTTCCAAACAAAAATGCGTGAACCCTAACGCACCGACATACGAGCGAGTTTAGAGAAAGCGTCGTCCGTAAACCTCCAGCTGCTTGAGGTCAACGCTTTCTCTAACCTCGCCCGTATGTCGGTGCGTTAGGGTTCACGCATTTTTGTTTGGAACTCAATTATTTCCTAAACTAAGGGTGTCCGCGGGTATGACTCTTGGGAAAAGTGGTTCAGTAGGGTCAGTAGAATATGTGGTTTCATTTTATGGTCGCAATCTATTTACATCCGGTATATAGGGTGAAATTAAATCAACCGACTAAATTCATAATGGAGACTCGGTTGGTGATCGGGAACTAGGTTCAGTAATCCTTTTGGCCAAATTCGAAAAATGTTTTTTTTTGCTACCTTACTTGTTGGACTAGTTTAAGCACAATTCCTAGTCTAGGCAGAACGGAAGCAAAAAAATGTATTTATCGAATTTCCCCAAAAGGGTAATTGAAGCTTGTTTCTGAACACTAACCGAGTCTCCAGTGTGAATTTGGTCGGTTAATTAAATTTCACCTTATATACATACTCATATTGAATAGTTACAAAAAGAGGATATATTTTGGTAGATACAATAATTTTATTTATTATGTTTCTGAAATAACACATTTAAAACACAAATTAACTCTTTTTCAATCTTTATGCCGCAAATAATAAACAATAATCAAATAGTTACAAAAATATTCGGTGGACAAGTATGGTGGAAAAATTCAACGGTATACGATAAGTACCTCGGTGGCGCAGTCGGTAGCGCGCTTGTCTTGATAACAAGAGGTCGCGGGTTCGAATCCTGGCCCGAGGAATTTTTTCAAATTCTTGTCTTTACATTTGTTTCTAATTTATCTTTTCTAATTTGTAATTCACTCTATTAATAATAATAATATACACTACCTTAAATCACCACATAAATATAAGTAGATAAGTGTATAAATGATAAATGTATATTTACAGCCGGTATGTACAATTTTTTAATGATAAAAACGTGTAATTGTAAAAACGTGTGCGTCACGCAAACCCGAGCAAATAGGAAAACGTGACCGTGAAATAATATTTGAATATGGAGCAATAAATCCAAATATCCGTGTAAACAATTAATTGTTTACTTTAATATCCGTGTAAACAATTAATTGTTTACTTTAATATCCGGTTAAACAATAAATTGTTTACTTTAATAGCTGGTGATTCCGTCACGGGCTTGTCCGTGGGTTTTAGTAATCTCTCTCAATATTCCGTCCAAAAACGGAAACCTGTGTCCGTCTATATCGTCCACTATACAGATCGGCGACCGATTTGGTTTAATGGTAATGAAGGGTGTTAATTTGATAACCTTTTCCCGTTATACAGGGTGTTTTACATATGAATATGATGGACAACTTTTACTATTGTGCTAACCGTTCATAACGAAAAAATATTTGCTGTTCCATTTAAATTATTATATTTATATAGGATTACAAAGTTATTTATGCAGTTGGTGTATCTAGAGCACTGGACCGAAATAGCAAAATATTTTAGTTTTTCCTTGATTTATATACTAAACACTAATTGTAATCCAAATTTGAAGCTTCTATGTCTGCTAGAAGTACCTTAGAGTTTTGATGATAGATCAGTCAGTGAGTGACAAAACTGAGAAACTTTGACTAGTTATAATTCTTAAACTACTGGTTCGAATTGACTGAAATTTGAAATATACCGTGTTTATACAATGCCCGCTTGGTTACTGAAAATTCAGGCTTCTAGTTTTATCCACAAAGAAATTATAGGGGTGTTGAAAATGGCCTGAACTGTTTCGAGAAAAGGATGGTACGGCCGTGCCGCTTTTTAGCTCGACTAGGCGGGGGATGCCGCAAGATGTCTAAAAAAAAATTTTTGCCTAGCGATTCTACTAATTATTTTGAGGATTTATAGCTGACAATAAAAAAATATTGTCATTGGCTAAGTCTATCTTAAAAGCTAAAAATTCAAACCGTGTTTTTATAATAAACTATAGATCTGCTACTTGGAGACTCGTTAAAAAATAAATATTTTATAATATTATATTACAATCACTTGTTTATTGTAGGTTGAAACCTACTCGTTCCTGTGGATATAGATTTGAATTGTAGGGTTTTCTTGGAACCTTAGAATTATACATACAAACAGGGACCGAAAAGTAACGATTTTTATATTTTTGTTAGCATTTTTCGTTTTAACTCTGTACCGCTCGACGAATTTGAATGCGGTTTTTTAATTACAAACGTAGTGACCCTGGTCAACACAACAGACTATAATGGGTGTTGATAAATCGTCGCCCAAGTCAAAAACGGGGCAGAGATTAAATAAATTTATTAGTATAAAAATAAAAATGAAGTTCACAAAAATATGTTTTTTTTTTAAATATACAAGGTGAAATTAAGTTAACCGACCAAATTCATACTGGAGACTCGGTTAGTCATCAGAAACAAGCTTCAATTATCCTTTTGGTGAATTGGAAAAATATCTTTTTGCTTCATTCTGCCTAGACTAGAAACTATATTTTTCGAATTTGGCCAAAAGAATTACTGAACTTGGTTCCTGATCACTAACCGAGTATCCAGTATGAATTTGGTGGGTTGATTTAATCTCACCTATATTATTAAAACTTCGGAATAGTCTGGCCCTGCCCTAATTCCGGCCCTGACCGCCGAGTATTGAGTGCGTTACTAACCTAATATAACTACACTAGGTACGGTCTGAAATAAAAACCATTCTAATCTAATTGGACAATAACACCGTGCGGTCAACCCCTCCAAGAATAACAGCGTCCTGTCATAACTCACCAAAACTACCGACACTTGACTCCACTCTTAAAGCTTTACAATAGAGGTTATAGTTGTTGAGCAACCTAGTCTAGTTGTAATGGTGGTTGTAATGGACCCATCGTGGAAATATACAAGGTCCGAGTGCGACATTGAGGAGTTCGTTGGAAGTTCAAGAAAATTCGCAATAGGAGGGTCCCTTTGTTTAAATATTACAAATTATTATTTGTATTTAAATTTTAGTAAAAATTATTATCCATCCATCAGCCTGTTTCGTCCACTGCTGGACATAGGTTGGTGAGCGCGGTGCCGAAACCCTTGCACCAGTGACGCCGCTGCCCGTCACCAGCCTGTTTTGGATGGATATACCGCCATACATCGGTCCCAGGCAATGGTGGGCCGCCTGGTTTTGCCTGAGAGCTGTTCTCTTACTCTCCCCCGAATAACTTCGGGAGGATTTGCGAGTAAGATGGTGGTACCGCTACAGTCGAGCCCGGCATCAGCTCTACCACCTAATTATTATATACTAGCTTTTCTCCGCGGCTTCGCCCGCGTTGGATTAGTTTTTGTGTACTCCTATAAAATCTGTCAATATTTTTCGGACTGTTACCTACAGTAAACACAGCTGGTGTGTGTTTGCGCCTCTGTGTTTCCCATCTTGTATGTCTCTTTTATAGCTTGTCCATGGGAACTGCTTTATGGGATAAAAAGTAGTTTTTGTCCTATTCTAGATCTAGAATATTATTTGTGCAAAGTTTCAGCCCAATCGGTTGAATAGGTACGGCGTGAAAGGGTGACACATCTCTTTTATATAGAAACTTGAAACCTCATTTTCATCCCATGGGAACTGATTTATGGAATAAAAAGTAGCCTATGTCCTATTCCAGGTCTAGAACTAAATTCATGCAAAATTTCAGCCCAATCGGTTCAGTAGTTCGGCGTGAAAGAGTAACAAACATCCATCCATCCATACATCTAAACTTTCGCATTTATAATATTAGTGGGATCATAATTTTAAGGTTCCGTAACCTAAAATAAAAAAAAAACGGATCTCTTATAGGATCACTTTGTTGTCCGTCTGTCTGTCTGTCCGTCAAGATTTTTTTCTCGGGCCCCGCTAGAGATATCAGAAGTTGAAACTAATTCGTCCCACAGAATTCCACGACTCCATAGTGCTGTTAAAAATCAAGCTTCTAACTTAACGTGAAAAAAAGTTATTGTCCCTTACGTAAAAGTATCCGCTTCAAAACATTCTGCTTTGTTTACTTTAAGACTCTTTAAAGCAGCTGAATGTTTTTATCAAAAACGCAGCCAATGCAGTTTAATGCAGTTATTTTTCTGTTATCTTGGTTTTATTAGCATAATATGTTTAATGGCTGAACGATTTTGTAACTTACGTAACGTTAAATAAAATCACTTTTTGTCACTGTACAATAATCCTTATGACCCTGAAAACAGGTTGTAAAATCGCATGGCGACGTGTATTTATAGACACAAGTGTAGTTTTAAAATTAAGTATTGTTCTTGTACTAAATATTCACAGGAACACAGGTGACATTCACTTGACCTTCAGTTTGGTTTTAATCTTTATTAAATAAGGCTTGTTTTGTTACTGTAAATACAATTTTAGTATTACAAATGTTTTAAAGTATATTTTCTTATAGGTTGTGTTTTTATAGCGACATCCATCGCTTTTAAATACTCATGTTTATGTGCATTACAAACATAGAAACAAATTTCAAGTAAGTCAAGAATTTGAAAAATTCCTCGGTTCCGTTTCGAACCTGCGGCCTCTTGCTATCACGACAAGCGCGCTACCGACTGCGTCACCGAGGTTCTTTCGTCTCTTAAGAGAATAGGTTCCGATTGCATTGATCGCTGTTACTCCATGCGGAAAGACCCGCAGTGCGAGAGGGACGAATTCTGGAAAATTATCAAAATGACAACTTTTATAAAAACTAAAGCTTGTATCAAATGTCTGTTCGTTTCAGAGTTTAATAAAGTTTATACAGAATTTTAATTCATTCAAAACTTTTTTTCGAGTCGTCTTTGATTTTTTATGCTTCAATGTTGGAATGACGTCTGAAGATTCTGTTTCGATAAGAGTGTGCATTATATTCTTGACAGAAGGCCAATTTTTTTTCAAATATCTAATATTGCCAGATTATTCAAACAAGAAGGAATAAATTATGGTTTTTCGGAACCTATCCTCTTAAGTTCTAAAACCGCGTATCTCAGTTTCGATAATTCTCTAACCCCTCACATCTAAATTCTGAACAAAATTGAAAACGCTCAATATTTTGATTTAATATTAAAATATTATAGGTTTTCTACTTTATTCCTAATTTTAAAGTTAGGGGTTAGAGAATTATCAAAACTTGAGATACGCGGTGTTGGAACTTAAGAGGCTATGTAAAAAATGTATGGATGCTTTGTTTCTGTGTATTTCATGAAGTACACGAAAAATTTTAATAAAATAATTTACTATCCTCTGAAGCTTCATTAAAATATTTTTTAACCCAATCAATTGCTTCAATTAATTTATCATTTTTCATTTTAATAAAAATATTTTCTTTAAAAAATTATGAATTAAATAATTTTATTATAATTTTAATAAATTTATCTTTATTTATTTGGTATATGCATTTTGACTATCTAGGGTTTTATTTTTGAAAAACACGTTTGGATAAATTTTCCTCCATAGAAATAATTATTGAAATGAGGTCTTTAAACACACTTTTTCTCCTCGTTTAACGAATGGGGATCATGTACAGAACTCAAACATATTTTATTAGATGGGTTTTAACGATATCTAGATATTTGATTTTAGAAAATTTTGCTAGTTATTTTAGTTTTTTAATAAAATTAAAAATCATACTTTTTTCTCTTTTGCGCTGAATCCGCCCCTCTCGCACTGCGCGTTTTTTCGCTTGGAGTTAGAGTGACAAAAATAAAATTTACATAGCCCCTTAAGCGACGTTATTCTATTGTTGTCATATAATTACAAAAACCATTGTTTCTTCGGGCTGGATTTTTAACCGCTAAAAAGCTAATAATTTGGTTAAGTGCGAGTCGGATTTGCGCACCAAAGGTTCCGTATCACAGTACGAGATAACTCTCAAAACATGGTAAATATGAACATTACAAGGTGACTTTAGTTTATATGGATTTGATGAATTTGGCTTTATATAAACGAAAGTTACCTTTTATAGATGTCATAGCAACATTAAAGCGACAAAAAATAAGCTGATCTCTTGACAAACAGTTCAGCTACCGCTGAGTACGGAACCCTAATTTTTATTAATACACATACAAATGTACTATCACATCACACTAATATTATAAATGCGAAAGTTTGTGTGTGTGCGTGTGTGTGTGAATGTTTGTTACTCTTTCACGCTTAAACGGCTGGACGGATTTGGATGAAATTTAGAATGGATATAGCTTATACCCTAACTTAACACATAGGATACTTTTTATCCCGGAAAAAAGCATGTCGTTAAACTGAATAGCGCGCGGGCGGAGCCGCGGGCAAAAGCTAGTCAAAGATAATCCGCAGGCCCCCTTTTCATCCGTATAGCAATGGTGTTGCGAGAAGTAAGTAAGCTGATTTTTACCTAATAGTACCAACTTGGTTCGCGGAATTTTTCATACAATCGGAGAGATCTAAATCTAATTACCACATGACAAGGTCACGCGCAGCCGCGCACACATCCTCCTATTGTCATACATTGTGATAAACATTATAACTACTTGTATGTGTATATCGTCACGACATGATTCCCCGAGGGGGCGGCAGAGGTGCTTCCGAGTGTAGACCGTGAAATTTAGGACACATCCACGTTTCACCGACGATTATTGCGTGTTGTTATTTTATCAACACCCCTTATATTGACCAGGGCCACTACGATGATAAAAAAACCGCATCCAAATCCGTTGAGTGGTCCTTGAGCTTAAACGGAACATACAAGTACATACATACAGACAGAGAGACAAATTGAAAAATAATATTTTGGTCTTACAATTAGTACAATACTAAACACCAATAACCAAACTTATGAAAAAAATTGAAAAAATTTTCATTGTACATACAGACACGACTTTTTAATGACTTTTTTATTATTAGTGTAGATCCTCGATAGTCGAATACTCTTATTGTACGACGTACAATGGTGCCGATTTGGTGAAAAACTATTTGTTTTGACACAACTAAACTTAATTTAAGGATTCTGGCTTTTTAGTGTTCCGTATTCCGACAAGGAACCCTTAAGTTTCGCCATGTCCGTCTGTCCGCGGCTTAGTGCAGAGACTATTAGTACTGAAAAGCTGTAATTTGCGTAAACACATTAAATACACGTAAACTTTTTTTTTCTCGTCTATCCCATAGTGTGGGGTATCGTTGGATAGGTCGTTCAAAAACATTATGGGTGTGAGAAAATCATTTTTCGATTTAGGGATCCATTGGTGAAATATTAAGCTATAAAGTGAAAATTTTAGTTAGAGTGGAGCGTCCCCCCCTGCCGGCTAAACGGTTGTTTATAGAAATGTGAAAAAATCCACAGAAGCAGTATATATAATGAGTTTAAAGGGAAAACTACCACAGCTAAGTAGGCTTTACAGGTTTACGAGTACAGGTCGCGCCAAACTTTTGGCCCCCTATAATGTATGGGACCAGAAGTTTGGCGCGGTCTGTATTAGTAGACCAACTTATATGTACCGGGCAAGTACGGAACCCTACATTGCGCGTGGCCCGACATGAACTTGGCCGGTTTTTATTTCTTTATTCAAAAATCATGCCCCCTTCTGGAACTAGATTCCCTTTAAATCAGTCGTCTTAGTGGACTCTTCATTGTGTGACGTAGGTCTTCATTGTACGACGGAACACTAAATTATCTTTGGAATGTACAGATCTTCAGTAAGCTGTAAAATATGGCCTTGTGTATTGTTACATCTGTAAATAGCACTCGGTGTCGGAAGGTTTTGTAACAAAATATTATATTTGTACACTTTTTAGAGTTCCTTTCGAACCCCTTACATCGAAGTCAAGGGGTTTTGTCGATATTTGTGTCATTACGATATTACTTATAAACGACTGGGATTAATAAGCCAAAAGGTATGTAGTCCAAAGTAATGTGGGGGGCAGGGAATAAAAAACACGAAAAATGTAACTTTTTGGCAAATACTTAGAATTAGACAGTACAGTTGAGACTCACTTTGTTTATTTACTTTGAAAGTCCTTTGAGGGTTTTGAGGGCATTCCGCTGAGCTTGAAGAAGGTCATTCTTTAGTCCGATAGTGCTAAGTTTGCAAGTCGCTTTTTTCATTCATTTCATTTAATTTATTTATTTCACAAGCAATAGATATACATCGCATTTGAATTTCATACATAATAAAACAAACTTAACACTAATTAAAAAATAAAACCTAATTTCTACAATAATATACATTTATGTTAATGTCGTTTCAGTATTTAAAATGTAATAATTATGTCAAAATAGAAAAAATACAAAAATACAAACATATCATTTGTCACAATCCATCGATTTTGTACATATTCCTCTCCAACAAAAACTGTTTTAATTTGTTTTTAAACAAAGTATGACTTGCAATAGTCTTTAACTCCGTAGGCAACCTGTTGAACAAGACAACTGATTGATACCATGTGGTTTAGAAATGTCTATTTTAGAGTTGAAGTTATTAGTTAAGTCCTTGCGTCTAGAGCTAAGCCTAATTTGCCGTTCATCCGCCGTTTCAAACTTGTGCAGTCAAAATTACAAATATTTTTTATGGACCTATTCGATCTAATTCATATTAAACTAACTAATGATAATAAATATTTTTCGGTTCTAATGGACAGAGTTATCCATGTTAAAGAGGACCTTAATGTTTTATAACAGATCTTGGTCGAGGGCTAGTTATTTTGTAAATGTTGTGAATAACTTAAAAGGAAGAAAAACATGTCAAATCACCTCTTCAAACCTATATTGGTTTAAAGACGGTAAAAAACGTTTTTTATCATTTTATAACAAGAAACGTTAATTTTTATTCGGATGATTTAGTTCTTACTTTTGCAAAAAAATATTTAAATTTATTTACTTTGTTGAAATTGACAACGTAAGTTTTTATTAAATTCCGAAGTTTTAGCTTTTACTTTTGCGAAAAATTGTTTAAATAAATCATAAAGTATGCTTTATTACCGCCTTTAAACCATTGACCTCTCATAAACAACAAGACTCACAATCTCGCTCAAAAAGTGTCCGCGATGCATTTTGTCACCACTATGGGGGGACAAATTCGAATGACGATTCGTACAACTGACATTGCATCTTATGTTAACGACATAACGTCTTAATTTGGTTGAATATTTTCACACGTTCGGACACTTTCTGACGAACTTTTCTTTGAGACTGTTTATGAGAGGTCAATGCTTTAAACATATAAACGTTTGCAAAACTGATTTGTCTATTTTTACCTTTAAGTTATTCTCGTCAGTCACAAATATATACTCCTTGACCCAATGTCAGTTGGAAAAGTGTACACTAAGTAAATATCCAAACCATGGGACCCATTTCAAAAATTAAACTTACCTTGCAAATTAAATAGTATTTTTATTGATTTTATTAGTATTTCCTTTGGGCTACTTCAGTTTGACCGAAACGTAGAGTTTTCTTGCAGAAACTAAGCGAATCTCAGCTATATTACATAAAGATAGAGATTGCTTTTTAGTGATAAGACCATCAAAATTTCATTTTAGATAACAATTTGGTTTTAATATCTATATTGAAAGGCTGCGTAAAAACGAAGCTTGTGTATTTTTTCGTTTTGTTTTATTTTACGTTTTTCCTGCATAATTTAATGTTTTCTTATTCACACATTCTAAAAGGACCTAAGTCGCATCTGAGGATTTCAAAAGTCGATGTTCATTACCAATCGATTATTAAAAAAAAAGCTTGGCATGTTTATTGTGATTTTTTTTAAACAAAATGATCTTAAGAGCGAAGGAAATTGCTTTTGAAATCCCGTGTTTACCATATTTTTAGTTTTTTGGAAATATCTCTTCATTTAATCACGTATTAATTCTGAAAAAAAAATATGATGCGCAGAAAGCCCATATCTCGAAATGGTTGTTAGTTTTGCACCAATTATTAATTTGTAATGTTGTCGATTGTACATATATCGCCTTAACTTAAAAAAAATTGTCGCTATATTTCGTTTTTTTGGTGTGCAATGCAGGATATTGTGTTTCATTATCTAATTCGTTAAGATAGATATTGATCTTAATTCCAGTGATATAATAAGTGTTAAGTGAAATAAAACGACTTTGCTAGTAGGTTACTAGTACGTCTACCGAAGACCGTTTATATTTATGACGTACAGTAAGTATACAGTTTGTTAAGATGATGTGAAACGAACTGTGATAAACTGGCGATAATACTCCCTCATACAAACAAATTTTCATTTAAAAAAATCAAGGAATTGTGAATAAAGATAAATTAGTTGTTTCATACATTTTGGTTTAGTAGTTAGGAAGTTTTCTGTGGAAAAGAAGTTTTTTTTTCGTATATTCAGGTTTGGTTCCACATTAAAAGTTGTTCGTATGGACGAGTACTATCGCCAGTTTCCGGCTTCCGCAACATCATATTAACTACCTGTGTGTAAAAAAAAATTAGGAAATGTTTTACTTACTGTTGAGTCGAATAATTTTCTTCATGTCACATAGATAGTATCTTAAAATGCATTTAAATATGCCCTTGGTTCCTTTCTTATTGTATGTATGTCTGACCGAACTCTGTATTTTAATCCTTGTTTTTGTCGCCTTAAGTTATTTTTATTAAATAAATAAAACAATACCTGCCTGAAACGTTATCCTATAAAATCCTAAAACATACTTTTCAATTACATATCTACTTTGTTATCATAAAGTAAAGGCAAACTTGACATATCGTCGCTTAAGTTTTAAATACCTCGTATCTCAGTTTTGATCATTCTCTACCTCGTAACTTCGGAATTCTAAGTAAAATCGAAAACGCTTCATTATTTAACTTACGCGTTGTTGGGGATCTAGACAAAGATTTATATGTATAGACAACAAGGTGTACCGCACTGAAAAATTGCGCACTAAATTGTGGCTCCACAACTCCATTCGAGCGAGCGAGACAACAGGTCTACCGCAAATGACACCAAGCGAGACAAAAGTTTGATTGTGAACACCGTGTCTGGTATTTATACATACTCGTAGAAGTCTTTGGATCTAAAGCAACTAATGAACCAACGATCTTTACCGCGTAAGTCAAAATATTTACTGTTATCTCATTTATAGTCTCTCAAAAAAAGTGTTGAAATGAATACTGAACTTTAAACGTTCAAGTAGTATAATTTAAGTAATATATTTATGAAATAACAACACGGTAAACTCGATTTAATAGATTTTGTACTTGTTTGTTTGGTGTAACCAGGAGAAAGAAAAATAATAATAATTTCTTCAATATTAATTTCATCTTTTTTTTGACAGACTGTATTTTTCAATCTTTGCCATGTTTTATGAACACCCCTTATGGCCTATATGTCGACCAGGATTACTACGGTGATAATAAAACAAACCGCATCCTAATCTGTTCAGTGGTTTTCGAATTAAAACCGAACATACATACAGAGAGACAGACGAAAATTCTAAAACTTTTAGTTTTGGCTTCAGTACAATACTAATAACCCATTTCATTTAAAATTTCGCAAAAATATTCAATGTACAGAGACGACATTTTTACTATTTTTTTATTAGTATAGATTTTGAAGTTAGGTGGTAGAGAATGATCAAAACTGAGTTACGAGGTGTTATGAGAACCAAAGCGACGATTTGACGTATCCAACCTAAGAATTATAACTAATAAGTACTCTAGATAAGTATATGGTATATGATTTTGTTATTACATGTCAGAATTACTTAATCACCTATCATTATGTCGTAGGATTTATTGTGGATGACTTCAATATACGCCACTTCCTTCCCGTCTCCGTCGTCTTGAACTCATAATTGTACAATTCGCTTGTACTAAGTTGGCGTGTGCTAGATACTGCTCAGGGGGTCTAGCGCGCGCCGTCGATACAGTGTCTTTCCATCATACTTGACCTCTCGCACATTGACAAACGAGGTATGCATGAGAGCGCAAATAGGATAGAGATGCTGTACCCCGGGCGCGTGCTAGTCATACAGGTGATCTCTTACTTCATGTCTGCAAATCAGTTGTCCCGAATTTGTACCGTAGAATGTATATAAGATGACTGTTTGGTATAGCCAAATTCATACTGGAGACTCGGTAAGTGGTCAAGAACGACGTTCAATTAACCTTTTTGAGAAATAAGCTCAGTTATGTTTTGACTTCCTATACTAATTGAGTCGAGGTTTTTGCTGAACAAGTATTTTGGGTACAAAAAAATGTTTTGCATATTTCGCAAACATGGTTAGTGAATCTTGACCCTGACCACTTACCGCGTCTCCAGTATGGAAAGTCACCGTATACTAGGCCAATAAACTTTTATTTGTCCACACTTCTTGGCACTTTAAATTCAGACAAAAAATGTACAATTTAATTTTTCTTACCAAAAATGTATTGTTTTCTAATTAGATAATGCAGCAATGTTATGAAATAAATGCTATTTAGTTTTTTGACTGAATTCAGCTTGTTCACAAGACAAGTTTGTCTCGCGAATTAATATAAAAAAATGTATTTAGTATCCTCTGGGTGAGGGACGCTTCAAATTTGCTAGAAATCATGAAAATGTTGTAATATTATTCGATATGAATCATATTTTATTCATCTGATTACGCACTAGGTTTTTAGCAATCATTTAGACCTTAGAAAGATTTTCCTTACAAGACAAAAATAAGTCAAGTGACCCATATTACTTACATAGTTTTAGAATTTTGCTTCCTTCATGAAGAGGTTGTATTCTTGCCGAGTTTTGTGTATCACGATATTTCCCGAACCATTTGTTTTTAAATTCTAAAATGTGAGAAGAACTTTGTATTTCTCAATGGAAGCATCGTACCTTCATATTAAACCCAACAACCTACAGAAATTTCAAACTGCAAAATAAATAAATTTTTTTTTTCCTAATCCGTGAAAATTCTTATCGTGTGAGACTGTTTCCATAGAAAACTTGTTCAATATGATTAGCAGAGTATTTTGGTTTAATTTAATTAATTAGGTACCTGTACCCAATGAGCTATGGCGTCGTGGCCGGTACCATTTTACACTCGATGTTTTTAATCACAACTCAAGGCGGTGAAACCGAATCCCGGTGCAAAATGCACATCATAATATTGTTTTCCTTACTTTTGAATAAAAAGTATGCAAAAATTGCGTTTTAAAGCAATTAGCGGAAATTTATTACTAGTAGTAGGGTTATCGCATTAAAATTATGTTATTTTATGCCTTACATTTTGATTACATTCGATTACAACGATAAATACGCTTTTAAGTTTGTTAATCGAATGCAATCAAAATGTAAATCATAAAATGATAGAATTTGAATGTAAAACCCTAAATATTACTAATCATGTTCCGCTAATTTCTTTAAAACGCAATTTTTGCATACTTTTTATTCATAAGTAAGGAAAACAATATTATGATGTGCATTTTGCACCGGGATTCTGCTTTACCACCTTAAGAAAGGACTTAAAAAAGCTCAAACAAATTCATAAACTGTGATCAATTTCTTTCATTGTTATCGCTGCCATTTTAGTGTCCCGTCTAGAAATGTAAACCTTTTTGTATTAGCAAGTAAACTTGAAAACTACTAGGCTGGTTAAAACGAAAAGATACGAGATACGAAATCAATCGAAAACTTTTGGACTGGGCCAGCGACAGAGAGACACAAATGAACAAAAGAACTATCAAAACAAATTTAAATTCCCTAATTTCTCAGAGGAAAAGGATAAAGTTATTTATTAGGATTAATTTATATGTATTATATTTAAGCCTTTCTACCTAAGTTTAGATAGATTTTTGATTATATTAAGTTACTAAAATAATAGCATACAACGTAAAGTCCTCCTAGTATCTAAATCAATAAGGAATAAAAATTTCTGATAATTGTTAACATTATTTAGTTTTCTGTTCATTCGAGGAAATATGTAGAAATCTTGCCACAGCTATGCAATATAATTCTTACAACCTTTCAATTTTCTTGTGTAAATAGATAAATATTATTTCCATGAACTTTCAACCATATATGCGTGAGAACGATTAATTATTTATAAGTAACATACCTACGCAATATTTTTACGTTATCTAATTTACATTACAGTTTTTAAAAGAAAAAAATATGTCACAACTTTTTCTACAAGTATAGGATTTCTCAATGAAACACCAAGCGCTTTACAGATTTATTAAAAACGCAATTTTTAACAACTAAACTACTTTACCTGATATTAGTGGGCACTTAAAATTAAAATACAAGTTGGTTGTCAAATAACACTTGCAAAAACGATTCTTGATTCAGTTCTCCAACCATTTTGAAGAATCGTCCACACTCACTACGTAAATGTTCTAGTTCGCTGTAATATCAACTTTATTACAAAAAAAATAACGTAGATATTTTATTTGGCCGTATACAAGAACGACTATTTACAATCTCGATTTTTTATACCAATCAGAAAGACGTGTGCCTCGGAGCGAGGTTGTTTTTGTACTGAACAAGGTATCAACATTCGCTGGTCGTTACATTCTGTAAATATAAATAGGCAGTTATTTGCGAGGGCTCAAGCTCACATACAGGCTGATCTTTAATTCAAGGTGTTTCGATATCTGAGATGGCACTACTTTTAATTCCATCTATCCATCAGCCTGTTTCGTCCACTGCTGGACATAGGCCTTTCCAGGATTTCGCCACTCTTGGCAGTCCTCCTGGAATAAATGCACATACTCACACACGCTGGGCAGGCGGGTCATCAGTCTGTTTTATGTAAGGCCTGGCAATTGGGGATGGATAAACCGCCATCCATCGGTCCCAGGCAATGGTGGGCCGCCTGTTTTGCCTGAGAGCTGATCTCTTACTCTCCCCTGAATAACTTCGGGAGGATTTCCGAGTAAGATGGTGGTACCTCCACAGTCGAGCCCGGCATCAGCTCTACCACCTTAAACTTTTAATTCATTATATATATTTTGATCATTGCTTATGGTCTATTTAGTTTATTTATCAACTTATTTATTCATTGCATTATGTACATATAATATTTTTATTCCTATATTTTTTTATTTTATGCAAGTGTATAATTTTACCAGCCCAACTTAAATATAGTTTCTTATACATATTTCCCGTATTATATTTGTTTAATCATATTATATTGTTTTTATAAAAATTTGATATGACCTGTAAAACGTAAACTTTATGTATCTATTGTACAAAATAAACAATTTGATTTGATTTACACCTTCCACCACTTGTGTTCGATTTTCTATGACTCGCTTCACCTAAACGGTCTCTGCTCTGCTCCCTATAAGCAAAGCGCAATGGCACATACCTTGCAACCATTTAAAATAAACTCCGTGCCTAACATTTAAACTCAACCAAATCAGTTTAGTGATCCGTGGTCTCAAGTACTTTTGCGAACCCTAAAAATATAATAATAATATAGATGCCATAGCAACATCCTATGAGTACGGAACTTATAACTGTCACAATGATACAGCTGAAACAAATAACCTTGAAGCAAATGGCATTTTTTAAGGTTTTTTTGTATATTTTGTTATACCTTTGTTTTTGTTATTTTTTTAAATCTTATTATTTGTCGTGGTAGAGGCCGTAATAATATGTATTTTGTGAAATTTTCAAATGGCTACCTATTACGGCTGAAGCTTTAGGCCCCTGTGACAGACGGACGGACAGCGGAGGCTTAGTAATAGAGTTCCGTTCGGCAACCTTAGGGTACGGAACCCTAAAAACAAACGATACTTATTTTATATTTTACTAGAATTTCTAAAACTTGACGGATGACTATTTCAAAACAAATATAAACTTGTGGTTTTGTAATGATTCAATTAAAAATTAAAATCGGTCGAGCAATAAAGAAACTTGTTGTAAATATGAGCTAATTTCCCAAATCAATCGTTAGACGTGACAGAAACATCCTGTACTTCAAAAATTAAAAGCTAATTACGTCACAACATGAACCAACTTAGGTTTTTTTTCTTCGCTCTCATTTAATTTCTATGTGCGGCCATTTTGTAAAGGTTTCCTCTGCTGATTGCTTTTTGCCAGTGCCGGATCAAGTCTAATTTATGCCCTAAGCAATCCAATCTAGTGGTTCAACTTTTTGCCCTTTGGAGGCGATAATAATTAACCTGTGAAGTCGTCAATTTATTAAAAATTATTTTAGTTTTATTTAACGTGTACCTACTTGCATACACTATTGTTGCACTGACGGGTAATTTTCCAAAAATTGACAAATCCTGGAAATATTTCAATATGTTTTTAGGATTTTTTAAGGATAAATGTTGATTATATTTTCGTGTAATCCTTTTTTTCTAAGCATAATTAACTTTTAGATTAGGAAAAGTATCAGAAAAACATTGGAAAAATTTCAAAAATACTGGATTTTTTTTCTGTTCTGAACGAAATTTTTACATTACCCATCGGTAGTTTTAGAGTTAATTAATTTTATGTTAGGGGTCTAAGCTCACAAGTTTTCGACTTCGATACTAGTTTGGACTTGAAGAACTTGGGTAGTTATACCTAATATGTTTTGTACTTCATGCTATCATGCTATTTACCTTTTTTGTTTCTTCAGTAAGTGAAGCTTTTGATTAAAATGAAACTAAATTGACGTGTAAAAAGTTTTTGGAGGAGAGTCACTTCCTAATATTATCTAGAAGTGAAAGCGTACAATTTTTTCGGGCAAGTAGTTTGGTGCCCTCTCAGACGTGATGCCCGCCCTGGGCAACTAACTGCTTATTATGATTATCGATCCAGCACTGGCACTGCCTTTCATTCATTATAATGTGTGTTGCCCACTGTTGTCATTGTTATGTAGATCACGCAATCTGTCTGTCTGTCTGTCTAGTCAAAATTATGATGAATAGACAATCATTTTAATGAATAGGTAATTTATGAATATTGCGTCATAAATCTTGGCAATTTTTTTATGATGGGTACTTTTATCGGGTCACCGACAGCTCGACACACCGTCAACTCGACACGAATAATAATACCAGATATTTCACTTCCCTTTACGGTGATTTGTACGGTCAGCCAGAAAATCCATAACTTGAAATTAATAATTTAATATTTTTCAAGGAGTTGGTTTTTTATTTCCATACAAAGCAGGAAAGCATAATTATCTACAACGCTTATTTCAATAATGATACCTACATAAGTAGCCTTAGTACAATTAATATACATTTCTATAACCTTTAATAAAAATTACCTATTATATGTATTTGTTTATTTTGAAAGCCTCATACAAATAGTAATAAGTACCTAAATAAATTAATCAGGCTCTATTGATAAAAAAAAATCATTACATTTATTCATAAAAATAAATATATAATTCTATCAATAAATTAAAACAAAACTCAATATTTTAAGAGGACGATACTTTTCATGTTTACGGTACAAACCATTTTTTTAGACGTAGTTTCTAGGATTATTATTCGTGTCGAGTTGACGCCGTGTCGAGCTGTCGGTGACCCCATTTATCTTACTTTTTATCTTTTTTTTTCTTGACCGCCGTTGTTGCTGAGTGGTAGAGCGCTCGCCTGCTAACCCAGAGGTCTTGGATTCAATCCTCGAGGTGCATTCGGTCTACGTGCTTCGGGCTGTTGGTCAATTTGTGCCCGAAGTACGGCGACAGGGCTCACTACCCACTGGGACGTATAATCGTCGGTAAAAAGCGGGTGTGATGTGCATTTTACTGTAAACATTTGGGAACCCTTGGTCATAGATATAAGGTGAAAATGTATGTAGCCAAATTCATACTGGGGGTTTTGTAAGTGATCAGTATCACGGATCGATAATAATTTCGCAAATGAAAAGGTTGACGTCTCATAGTAATTAACTCGGGGCTGGGCTTGCGTTTGTAGTGAACACGAAAAGAATAATGCCATCAAAAACAAAACTTGTAAAAAAAACAAGTCTCGCAACTTAGTTCTTCTACCGTAAAAAGTTGTGAGATCCATGTAAATCCAAGTCGGTTAATTTATTCAGTCCCTACTTAAGGGACCTTCTGTCTTAAGTTATTACATAATTAGCTAACCTAACAACATCTTATAGTGACCATATCAATATTCAAAATCTTTTATGTTTTAAATAAAAAGATTGACTCGGCCATCGCATGAAAACAATGTATCTCACAAGTAATACATATTATATTAAATTAGATTATTTAGTGCGATTGCCGAGTCAATCTATTTATTTAAGACATAAAAGATTTTTAATATTGATATGGTCACTATAAGATGTTGAATGTATATTCAAATATTTATTCCAGATAACCATTAATTTATTAGTTTGAAAACAGCAAAGAAAACCAGTCAAGTGCGAGGACTTTCTTTTGCCTCCTTTTTAATGGGACCACCCCAAAAATTTATTTAATTTAATTTTTAATTCCATATTCGGTTTTGGGTCAATATTTTATATAACATAACCTTTCAGATCTCTACCTCATTCCGTTTGCAAGCTAGAGACCTGTGACATACGGACGGACAGACAGCACGAAAACTAGTGATAGTACTCGTCCATATGAATAACTATGGAGCCAACCCTGAAATCGTGAAAAAAAAAGTATCAGCTGTTTCATAAATTTGGGTCGAGTAGGTATTTAAATTTTCTATGGAACAGCAGATATTTTTTTCGCGATTTCAGGGTTGGCTCCATAGTTATTCATATGGACGAGTACTATCACTAGTTTTCGTTAACAAAATGACATAAATTTTACGTTGCATAGTCAAAATGCATATAGGTACCAAAAATGTATTACAATTTTCCGTGTACTTCAAATTCAAAAAGTTTCTTTGTAAAATATTAATTATATTACAAGGCCAGAAGTATTTACAACATAAACAAAACCTACATAAGCTGTGACAAAATATTATGAATTGGTAACTTGTTTTAATGGACCTTCAACGTACTTAATTTTCTCTTTCAATAATCCAAATCCAACATTTTCCTTAGGCATAACAATTATAAGACCATAGGAATTATGTCACGAAATACACAGAAACAAAAAGCATACATATATTTTTTACATAGCCTAGGGTTCCATTTTGGCGCGGAACCCTAAAAAAACATAATCTTTAGAGCTGAACACAAAACGTGAACTCATGACAGAACCGAAGCCGTTAATTAAACAAATGTCAAAAACGTGCACAACGCGATCTTGAGACGTACACGAGTGACGGATCCTTGCTGCTGCCATCATGACACGCCATCGTGAAGGTGCATTACCTCATCGAGACAGCGGTCTCTAGAGACACGTAGCTGAACTGGCACGTGATACCAAAGATTTACTCTCTGTGGCTCAGAGCAAAGGTTCACTTTTACTTGTGGTAGGCTTGGGGTATCTCTGATGGATAGAATCCGAAATGAGGAGATCCGTCGGAGATCGAAAGTAACCGACATAGCCTGCAGAATCAGTAAGTTGAAGTGGCAGTGGGCAGGCCATATTTGTCGCCGAGATGATGGCCGTTGGGGCCGAAAGGCTTTAGAACGGAGACCACGTGCCCGCTAGACCGATGACCTGAAGGACGTTGCGGGGGGCGGCTGGATGAGGACGGAGGACCGACATGAGTGGCGAAATTCGGGAAAGGCTGCTATGTCCAGCAGTGGACGAACACGGGCTGATGGATGGGATGATGGATGAGGCTTTGCTCAGGCATCTCGCAAGTATATTTTGCGTTCTTCGGAAGGCATGTTGACCTGTGGTTCTATGGTTTGTGCCCGATGTAAAGCGACAGGGGAACATACAGATAGTCGTTCTAAAACTCACACCGGCTTGGGTTCGTACCCCGGGTTCCAACACTAAACCGTTCATAAATCAACAAGGTTCGCAACACCGACCGTTCAAAAATAGCAGTGTCGCTATACTGTTGTCGAATGTTTCAACACCAACTCTGAACAGGGTTCGCAAGGTTCGTATAGAGACGTCAAAATGACAGTTATAAATCAATGCGAAATCTGTGAAGACGTTTGGAGTGTAGCAACTTGACCAAACCCGTTCAAAAACTAAGTGTTGCAACCCCGGTGTTCCTACCTACCCTAGGGTTCTTTAATGAACGCACTTCTGTGCTGTGCCTTTTCCTGTGTTTTTTTTAAACTCCTTTTCGGCCGCATCGTTTGTTGCCTGCAATGGAATACATCCGTGGATAAAAAATTTAAAAAAATATTTACAAAATGTATTTTTAGGGTTCCGCACCTAAGGGGTAATGTTGCTATGGTATCTGTTTCAGGCTACTCTCGGTCTCCCTCACCTTTAAGGCAAAGCCGTAATGTAAACAATTTTCAAAGCCCAAAAAAGGTGCATTCGTGCTATAAGTAAAATTAGGAGCACGGAAACTTGCAAGCCACATTTTAAAAATTTCAAAATTCTTACGTTCCCGTCACTATATATCTACGAAATGGCGGTATTTGTAAAATTCAATTTTAATCTTTCTGACCACTTTAAAAGCAAACGCTACGGAAACTAAATCTGTAGCTTTCAACACAAAAAAGCACTCTTCAGAAAAAGTGTTTTTGGAATGGCACCCTCTATCTATAATAAGTTACCAAAAGCTATAAGAGATGCAGAAGACATCCAAATGTTTAAAACGCATCTTAAAAACTTTTTACACGACAAAACTTATTATAGCGTAAATGAATATTTGTCCGATGCACAGTGAGTCCAAAGGTTAATGAATGTTAATTTTATTATAAGTGAACAATTATTTTATATAAAATGTGACATAATTGTGTATATTTTATTTTCTGTGTGAATATTTGTACGCCATGTGGCAGAGCACGGAGAGACGAAACCTATGTACTTGCTATCTAACCACTAACATGTGACTCACAAATAAATGATTTGATTTGATTTGGAAAAGGCCAACAGCATAAGAATTAATAAAAAAAAAATGTCATCTGTGTTGTTATGTTATGTTTGTGCGCGAGTCCGATCCGCACTTATTTTATATAAATTAAGTCGGATTATTTTATAAATAGTGGCTTTAGAGAAAACGAACTATGTATCTCTATTTGCTACTTCAATGATTGTAAAGGTGTGTTTACACTGAACGACATATGGTGACAGTAGTTAACTAACGATGTTAATTAACGAACAAGTGTTGTTTTATGTTTGCTGTTGCAACTACCTTGTTTTAGTGATCATGTTTGTTTATAATAAGTCTTGCTATATTCACGCCATATATGACGTACAGGTGTGGTCAGTCGGCATAAAAGAAGTATCGTTTGATTTCATACCTTATATCGGCCACCTTGTTTTTTTTCCGGGATCCCTATCCCCGATTCATAATTTAATATCATTTAATTTCCGAGTCAAGTTTTGTTCCATAATCACGATCAACCTTGAAAATTTTGTTTCGTTTTCGTTACGCGCTTTACTTCGAATGACCATCGACATTGGTTACTTTTTAAGTAGATAAATTTGTAAATGAAGTTGTTTCTTATTGTCTTTGGTCCAGAGCTCGACCTCCCCCCGAAATGAAAGCCTGTCAGCTCCCGTTTGCGATTGGCCAATCTAAGTACATTAGAAATAATAATAATGTAGAGGAATCAACCTACATCAGTCTAGGAATACATGACAATAGCTATTGTTTCTCTAAAGTAACTGAACTTGGGACTTTCCCCATGAAATGCTCAAAGACGCAAATAAGACAATTGCACTATTATCATTGCGCAAATGTCTCTACTTTACTTATTTTGTTGAAGCTATCTCGTATATCAACTGTTCTTAGCTAAGTCCAGGTTAAACAAAGGAGTTACATGCACATTATCTTATCTGTAATATGCTTAGATAATACAACTAGTTTATGTGGGCCTCCAGTTTTTAATCGTGGTGTTAGTTTAATATTTTTTGTTATTTCATCTGGAAAATAAACAACTCGTTGAGATTTTATTCCTTACGAGCCCTTAAACATTTTTGACATGCGTCCCACAGTGTTTTAAAAATCCTTGAAATCGGACATTTTTAACTGAAGTCATGGATCGATACAGTGATAAGCACGACATTTGAAAAAAAAACCGAGATATTTTAGATTTTTCATTTTTGGGAACAGTAAAAATGTTTTCGAATTTTTTCTCCGTAACTAGAAAGAATTGGCGCGTGGGAGTTTTAATCTTTTACTCAAAACTCATGTCTCTATCGATCCATGACTTCAGTTAGAAATGTCCGATTTCAAGGAGTTTTAAAACACCGTGCCTCCGTCAGTCTATGAACAACAATATCTGGCGCTGGTACCAAAAGCCCATTGAGCTTTTATTAACAGTTTCCCTCTCCATATTACAGGCTCATGGTGTACAGGAAGCGGCAGGGCGCGTACACACTCCTCAGTCAAGGCGAAGACCTCAAGCTTCTCTCTGGGAAACCGTACACGGAGTTGCAACGTCTGAACGGAGCCTCCCACCCGAGATTGCGGTGAATGTCATCTACCTCTACCTACGTCCGACGTGAGAATTTATCTTCTGTATACATTCATAGCCTGTCTGTTCTATCAACGGTTCAACCTACGAACATGGGACTGTAGGTTCCTTTATGGGAGCGTTCGATTACGTAACGAATTTGGGGGAGGGGGAGGTCTTGTAAAACGTTACGTTTCGTTACAGGGGTGGGAGGGGGGGTTTGAACTACGCGTTACGTAACGTTGTTTTCGAACGGTCGCCTAGAGAGATTCTCTTACGCATTTTCTAAAACGTATTTTTTTTCTTGAAAATTTAAATGCAAATCAAAAAATTGTCGCTTGGTGGTTACGTAACGTTTTACTAGAGAGAGGGGGGGTCCAGAAAAATCTCCAAAAATTGCGTTACATAATACTTGAACGCTCCCTATGACGATGATATCAGCTAATAAGGGTTTTTGAGGAATTTTCTCGAGATTCACGCGTGAGTCTGCGGGGCGGCCGCTTGGTCTGTTTCTGTGGTATAATATTTGGAGCTAATATTGGATGTTGCAGTGTTGCCATGCGAATTTTCTTATATTTCCCATCTGTACGAGAATATCAATAATTATTAATGTAGCTCCACAGAAGCACTCGTTTGCTTGGCAGCACAATGTTAAATCATTTTCCTCTCTTGAGCAATGATCATTTATGCCACGCATGCGAAATCTAGTAAAATAATAAACAATTTAGGAGTTTTCCATAAATGTCTACTTTAATTATTGAATAAAATATGTATATAAAAGTCACTTTCACACTCTTTTACCACTCGATTTGTTTGTACCTGTACAAATCCGATAAAAATGCGTGCATATTATAATCTATTTCACGAACACCGCTGGGCTATGGCTTGGCACATTCACTTTTTACAAAACGCGCCAACCTACACAAAGCGTTTACCTGTAAACGTTATTTACCTGTAAACGTTACTACTACAACCATAGCCAACAGACTTGGTGAGATAGAATACTTGTATTGAATATCAAAAATACGTATTTGTGGCAACACTACCCAGTCGTGAAAGAGAACTATCAGATACCAAAACAAGTAGGTGGCGCCCTCTATGTGCAAGCGACGCTATCCTCCACTTACACTAATATTCAGGATTTACATCCTATGGAAAAGCTATATTTTGTTACTTTTATAATGTTTTTAAACAGTAAAAGTTACTAAATGTTCTTAGTAATCGAAACGAATTCCCAGCTGTATATTTTCGTTTTTTTGCGTAAACTTTACACGTTGGACAGTAGATTTTTAACAAATGGCGATGTATGGTACCAGTTCTTTATGTGCTGTGAATGATTTTAGCTCTTGTATATATAGATTTAAGGATCATTACCTAGATAGTAATTCGGTTGTCGTTTTGGCCCCAAAAAAAACGGCTTTTTCGTATTCGTTGGCCAAATGCTGGAATAACCATTTTGCATATTTTACCAAAAATTGTTTTCAGATTTGTTAGCTTTTACCTGTTTGGCGAAAATTTTAGCCAAAATACTAACATTTTTGGTAAAAATATTTGGTAACTATTCAAAATAACTAAATTATGTTGAAAGTGAAAGCTCAATTTCGTATAATTTCTTCTATGAAGCAATATGTAGTATACATTTTTTGTCAAAAAGTATACAAAACGGCTGTTGAGAACACATTTTCATCATTTCAGTTTTGCTCATACCTACAAATGACACGCTTAGATAGATAAGACGTCATATTATACAGGCTGAACCAAACGAATGCCCCCTGGAGGAAAAGTACCTTAAATATTAGAGATAGCAAATTTTACTTAAACGAACCTTTATTTTATTTTTAAAGTTGCTGAAAACTGCATTGAAAGAATTAAAATTAATTTTTATTTTTTTCTTCTAACAATATTGAATTTTGCGATATCTTTAAAAGTTTTGTTATTAAATGTAAAATTTCATGGTTTTCCTTTAATTTACGATACTATACTACTCAGAAGAATTTGGTTCATATGTTTGACCCTTTCGATCGGTATCATAAAAATACAGTATGTTTTTTTTTCACATTTTGTCGGGTTCGATTCCCGGCATGAGCAGGTGATTTTTTAAAATTCTTTGAATGCAGTTTTCCTTAACTTTGAAAATAAAATAAATATTCCCTTAAGTAAAATTTGCTATCTCTAATATTTAAGGCAATTTCCCTCCAGGGGGCATTCCTTTGGTTCACCCTATATATTTAGGTATATCTTAGGTTTTGTGCATGGCTTCTGCTTTCTTAGATGTATTGAAATGGTTTTTGGATGACATGTTTTTATAGCTTTGTTTTGAGCCCTTATGTATGTCTGTAGCGACTGAGGACTTTATTTTATATAGGTAAAAATACGAATCACACATTTCAGTTAAAAACTGAGACAAAAATAGTCGTGGTAGTGTTGAAAATTCAGAAAACCCCTTAATTATTCAAGCACAGGAAAAACATATAGATAAAGCGCTTGTTGTCTTTCGCCATTCATTTAAATAACTAGCCAATTATTATGATAGTAGAATTAAATATTCAACATCTAATGCCAAGAAATTTCGGATGGTCCAAGTTGACTCTTCCTCAAATTTCCTTCCAGAAAATCGCAAAGTTTTGGGGAAAAGATTAAAATTGCTCGGCATCACGATGCATTCCTCATTTCGATTAAAATGCTTTAAAATCTGCGATATTTGTATTTTTAAAGAAAATCTTATTTCTTATATTATTATTTCTGAGTAGGGCAAATGTGTGAAAATAGATTACCGATATATATTTATTATTAATGCATCAATAAATATATAAATCAATGTATATAAGGTGACTTTTGTTTATATGGCCAAATTCATACTGGTCAGGGCCAAGGTTCTGTTTGCGAAATATGAAAAATATTTTTTACTTGCTCAAAAACAACCTCGACTCAATTAGTATAGGAAGTCTAAATTTTATTTTCTTTACAGAAAGGGTAATCGGACCATGGTCCTTACCACTTACCGAGTCTCCAGTGTGAATTTGGCTAAATAATTAGAAGTCACTTTATATGTGTTATTAAAAACCATGAACAAAACTCTCGTGTAGTCATTTGTGTAATATTTTTTGTTGTTCTAGTATTGTGTTTAGGTATTAACCAAGAGTATTACTAGTTGTTCTAGGTTTAGATGTTAAGTAGACAATTTATTGTTTTTATTCCGTATTTAAAATATATTTTTAATGCATTTATTTTAATGAAAATGTGTTTTCAATGGGCTTAGTATTTTTGTTCGGGGAGTAATGGCGTCGTTATTTTGGACGAATATTTTCAAAATGGCCGACCGTAGCTTATGAAAGGTCTCTGTTTATTTAATAATTTATATTAGAAAATCATGTCATATTATTCTATTTTAGTATACATATTTACATACATTAATGCTCTTTTGAGCTATACTTTATCTGTCGAAAAGACCAGATTAGTTGAAGCAAAATTAACCACAAAAATATCGGAGCTTGTTTAAAAAACGACTAAAATTTATTTATTATTATTTATTTTGATTAATGATATACTCAATTTTTTTATTATGTTTCAAACAATACCTTTTTCACTGAAGCCTTGGCCTCTCTTTGCGTTCGCCACATAATTATAAAAAAGCTGAGCTGGTTGAGTTTAAATTTGACATGTAGAGTTGTGTATGAACTCGAAAAAAGAAATTTAAATATTCGACTAAGCCTCGTGCGTTTTCCACGAGTGGAATACATTTGTATTTGTGCGAGCGAGACGTAGTGACAGACTGTTCGGTTATTTGTGAAATAAGCATGTAGAAAATTATTTCAAAATAAACTAATACATATTTTAAATTTACCAAAAAAGCTGACATCTTTTAGTTTAATTCAGGGCCTCTTGCACAAAAAACTTATTATTTTTTATAAAACTCAACAGAAATAAATGAAATGTTATAAAATGAAATGATGTATAAAATATCGTGCAATGGGCCCTTAGTCTTAAATTGTATTAAGAGAACTAAGATCTGTCCGAGATTGAGATATCTCGTTAAACTTTGTTTTAGTTTGAATTTAAGAGTACAGTACTCCCAAACTTATAATGCGCATACGAATCTTCGCCACTGCTCGGCAAAGTTCGTATTTCCCTACAGTTTCTATACAAGCAGTAAGGTCACGTGGTACGTCCGGTCGCTCGGCTATAGATTTCTATGCGCATTATAACTTTGGGAGCACTGTAAACTATGTCTATTTAAAGCCCTCGATAGGAATAGGTGCTGGTCACCAAACACCCTAGCCTTAACTTGTGATCTTTGACCTCATAATTTTCTGCTGTACATATTTTTTTCACCAAATCATGACATTATAATGATATTGTTGGACAAAAATCAGTTACTATGTATATACTTAACTAAAAGTAATTAAAATATTATTGAAGTGTGAAATAATTTAATGTTGCCTTCATTTTGCTTTGCATAGGTCTGGTAAAAACAGCATCTAGAAATAATTATAAATTGTTAAGGAAAAAAGTGAGATATTATTAGACGATGTAAAAAAATAAAATGTGGAAAATAAATACTACAACTACTATATACATGTAACGGATTTCTGGACTTTTAGATACAGAAAGTACCTTAAAAATCAACTATTGCTATTTAAGGGTGTAACTTTTTATCTCGGTACAAAATGCACATCATAATATTGTTTTCCTTACTTTTGAATAAAAAGTATGCAATAAATGTATTTTAAAGCAACTTGCGGAATTAGTTTATTAATAATAAAGTCTTCACAAAAAAATTACGTATTGTATTACATTTTGTTTGCATTATATTAACAAACTTAAAAGCGTGTTTACAGTTGTAATGTAATGCAGCTAAAATTTAACGCATAAAATTGAATAATTTTCATGTGATCACCTAACTATTAACAAGCAGTTTGCGCGAATTGCTATAAAACGCATTTATTGCAACTTTTTATTCAAAAGTAAGGAAAACAATATTATGATGTGCATTTTGCACCGAGATCCTCCGTTACCACCTTAATAAGAGTTAGAAAATGGGTTTATTTTGGTCCATGTATGTATGCATATAAAAGTTTTCAATGAGCCACGTCGCGTCGCCTGGCGGTTGTGGCAATGACAAAGGTACTAAAGAAAATGTTACAAGTTTGGCCATAGGCATAACTTATTTTAATTTTATTTGTATTTTGTAGCAAAATATCTAAAAACTGTCGCTAGCGTTTGGACAAAATGTTTTGCTGTGCTTCTAAAATATCGTAGAAACTATATTTAAATGCGAAAGATGGTCTGTATTGCCGTAAATTTATAACTCAGAGTGGAATTAAAGGCATACATTTTGTGACCTATTTATTTTAACGTACAACAAAAAGAAAACAGCTTCCATGTGATATTTGTAAATATTTTATTTTTCGGTGAAAATGAACGTTTTGCCGATTTGTTCCTAGATATTTTTTTTATTAGAATATTTTATTTTCAGTGTTATTTTTAAAATGTATTTTAATTTTAATTGTGACATAAAAGAGATGAGACATGTTGCCATTGTGTATTAGTTTTAGTATGAATTTTGACAAATAAATTAACAAAATTTTAAAAATATTTCGTTGTTTCACTTAACAAAAACTATATCACAAAAAACTTGTCGGTTGTTGCACAAAATTTAATTGTATGATATAATTACTAAAATGTTTGTTAAGTTTTACTAACAAATTAACATATCGTGGACTATTCGCCTGAACTCCCATACTAGCGCAGTTCGCTGATAATATCCTTATTTGTAGGTACTTGCTCATTATTTTTTCTTTTTCAACATATCCCATACAATATCCATGACGTGAAACTAAAACATTAATCAAAATCAAATACATACAAAAGTTACAAGCGTATAAAAGTGCTGGATTTTACACATATTTTGATTAATGTTTATGTACCGTAATGTCCTAGAAGCGATACAACAAATCAAATAATTGTAGTTTCACAGCATAGTATATTTTATAGTATTCAAAAATATTTTTGTTTCATTTCGATTTTTGGGATATTTCTTCTGAAACCATTCTCGAGTTTTTTCAAAACATAAATGTTGTCTCGCGTTAGCTTGCCTCTCACACCGTGTTCGGTTAGTTCCGTACGAGCTCGGGAAATGAACGTTCGGGCCAACCAATAACAGTCAGTCAGTGCTCTATAATCCGAACTTGAATGTAAAATAAAATAGCAAGCATAGCAACCACGTGCGCGCGCCTTTAAGCCGCCGACTACAGGCCTCTTAAAGGTAAAACTCATTAAGTACACTTTTGTCAAAAATTTGTTTGTCACTAATTGCAATACCTACCTTTAAAGCTCATTTTCTCTTAAGGGTCCATAATACCTCAATTCGCAGTCCTGCTCTAACGCTTCTGCTTTTTAACTGTCTATCCTACTCTAATCAGATGCCGCGCACGCAAAAACATCAGTTATTTTGAAATCGCGGCTACACTGATGGTTTTTTCATTATTATGTTACAGTCTGCAGCTGCTTTATACTAATATCAGTTATATTATGCAAAGTTTCAGATCTAATTTGATCGAATGCTATCGGTTTATTGTACGGTTTAGAGGTAACTTTGTAATTTTTTTCCATCGAGAAGATTTAATGGAATCAAGTTTTCACAACAACATGGATATTAATTTCAGAGTGATTGTTGCAGTATTTATTGGTATAAAACAATCATGCGAAGCGAAGTGAGGTATTATTATACACACTTAAATATAATTTGTACGTTTTACCTTTAAGCTCACAATATGTTCTATTCTATTCTAAAACAAATAAAACAACAGTTCTGATACAAATTAAAGAATGCAAAATGAATCATGTTACAATGAAGAGGTAGGTATAATTCCTAACATTGCAAAACCTCTAGCTAGAACATATATGGGCAACCAACGGCCCGCGGGCTGCATCCGGCCCGTAACGGTTTTTAAAACGGCCCGCGGCAAACAACAATTTAAAATCGGACTAACAGTTTTACCAAAAAGTCGCGATTCGTTGTTTTTCTACTCTCATAAAAAGAAAGAACAATAGAACCACGTATATGGCGGTCCGTGTACAGGTTGCGCTTAAATTCTTTGCCGATCTGAGTAAGAAGCGAGTTCACGAGAGCTTAAACTTTACAAATATGTACTAAAGCAGGCATGAAAATCAATAAATCCAAGACACGAACCAGGCCTAGAATTTTCCTAATATTTGTGGAGTTGATTCTAATATTAGTAGTCTTGCATTGAAAAATCAGGCTCAAGCTTCACATTAATTGAAAATTTATGTTTATTCTTAATGTACACAGAAAACATTATATTAAAATACACTTGAAAAGTTATGTACATGCGCGCTTATCTCAATAATGAGATTTCTATTTATATATATGATATAAGTAAATTATGAAAATGTTACATTGTAACTTTTATAGTTCAGTATGAAACTTAAATTTCAAGAAGTAAAAATTAAACCTATGGTTCGCCGATTGCGTCGTTGTTTTTGTACACTATACGCAACAACCTATGGCCCGCGAATTCATGAACATACGATTGATTGGCCCGCGACTTCCCAAAGGTTGCCCATACCTGCTCTAGAACATAAATCCTAGTATCAAATTTCATGCATAGAAGGCGTTTTCAAAACTCTCTTGGTCAGAAGTCGCAGTAATTCGCACAATGAAAGTGCTAATTATCTTCGTTCTTTTACAGTTATCTCTAATCAGTTGCAATTTCAGCATAAGTGAAACCTCAAATAGGATCAAAACGCTGTTGAATAAGTATAAATCTACGTTTAGACACCGAAGAAATGTTAAAAACACGATGCTGAACGGTTTCGCATCTTTTACGTTGAACTTTTTCGAGGAGACCGAGAGATACGGTGAATTTCTGAAGTACTTTAACGTCAGTGAATGTGGAAATGGCACGAAGGGGTCAAATTATGTAAAAAGACATATTAAACACGGATTGTTGGTTGACTACAAGGTGCCCGATTCTCACTGGATTGAATATAAGGTAAATATGAACGGTTAGCTTTTGATTTGATTCCTACAACTAATAATAAAAATCTCTTTGAAAAATTATAATTTTGCGACGAAATCGTGGTACCTATATAGGGTAAAATTAAATCAACCGACCAAATTCATACTGGAAACTCGGTTAGTGATCAAGAACTAGGTTCAGTAATCCTTTTGGCCAATTTCGGAAAAATAATTTTGCTTCCTTACTGGTTGGACTAGTTTAAGTAGAATTCGTAGTGCAGGCACCATGGGGCAGTTTTTTTTTCTAATTTCACCTGTTGTGTCATTAAACCTTATTCCTGATGACTAACCGAGTCTGCAGTATGAATGTTGTCGGTTGATTTAATTTCACATAGTATACCTGCCTATACATATTAATAAGTTACTTTTCATATATTGGATAGCTACCTCAGATTACACAAAAATCTAATACCGCACACGAACAAAACCACTTTCACTACATATTGTATACATATAAAAACTTAAAGAAGTTAAAAAGTTGTTGCTGATTTTAAAGGCTTTAGTTTTAGGGTTACTGCTGTCAAAACAAATTTATTCATTGCAATATAGAACATTCCATCCATCCATCAGCCTGTTTCGTCCACTGCTGGACATAGGCCTTTCCAGGATTTCGCCTCTCTTGGCGGTCCTCATGGAAGAAATTCCCATACTCACACTAGCTGGGTAGGCGGGTTGGTGAGCGCGGTGCCGAAACCCTTGCACCAGTGACGCCGCTGCCCGTCACTTTAATTAATAAAACTAAAATCTTTTGAAATCAGCTACTGTATGTACATATAACTTAAGTATTATCGAGGAAAGCTTCGTAAGGGGCTAAAAGTGTGTCAGTGCACTTATCCACAGTACATAATAGTATAATTTTGTCAGGTGTAAGAAATAAAAATGTACACTCACAATCACTTGGTTTATTTTTTTAGAAATATAAATTACAACACTCCTCGATTGAAACTCTCAAAAAGATATGTCCGAGCCGCACCACACAGCCGCCAAAATCAAACTTCACTCCTCTCCACTTCCCGCCTCTCACCACGCAATCAACTGAGTCAGTACAGCTCCTCTCCACTTCCGTTACAGTCGGCCATCCTGTAACAATTGCACCGCGATTGGTGCAGCCGAGAATTAACTCTCTAGTAAGTCAATTAGATCATCACGGGCAACTACATCTTCATCACTACTAGTTTCACTACAAGACGGGGCACTACGATAAGGGCGCAGAGCATCAGCTGCAACCACCCCAGTAAACTTTTTATAACCTCGCATTCCCTTCACACTGCGGATCTCATACCGACCATGAGGTAACACTTTCTGAACTACATATGGCCCAGAATATAGAACTTGAAGTTTAGTATTAACATTCTTGACCTCACCACCGGTAGGAGATTGCTTCCATAGTACTAGATCCCCTTTACTGAATTTTTGTTCAGGCTTATGGCGCTTGTCATATTTTTGTTTCATAATTTCAGCCCTCTGCTTTAACCTTTTAGTGGCAGCAGCGCGCTTGTCTTGAATGGGCACGGTGTCAGCCTCCTGGGCTAAGTTGGGTAATAATTTACCCTTTTGGGAGAACATAAGCTCATATGGGTGATAACCTATACTCTCATTTAACGTATTGTTCATTCCCCAGACTATCTCAGGCAAACAATCGGTCCACATGTTGGGATCTTTGACTCTAGTGCGCATTAAGTGTAGCATTAAGTAATGTGCGATTATAGCGTTCCAACTGACCATTGGCCCGGGGGCACGCTATCGCATTCAATGTGTGGTGAAACTGACGCCTCTGAGAGAACTCTTTAAATATCCTACTAATCAAGTAATCAGTAAAGGCAAGATTACGATCAGATATTACCCTAACGGGATAGCCAAACATGCTGAAGATATCCTCTAGTATTGTCACGGTCTCGGTTGAGCTAAGAGTCCTTGTAGAGCGAGCCCACACAAATTTTGAAAAGGCATCTAGGTCAGAGTGTCGATAAGGGGGCACGATACCGGACTTGAAAATTATTCGCTTTTCGGCGCCGCCAGTGTTTCCCTTAGGGTGTAGATAAGGGGGCGGACGAAAAAAAAAAATTTTTTTTATTTAAATATTTTAGACTTAGAAAAATTTCGGAGGAAAAAAAGACTTAGAATTTTTTTTCTCTTTTTTACGTTTTTTTTTATACTATCGTATAGCATTTTTCCTAGTCATCAATTAATGTCTTATGCATTTTCTTCATCCGACTTACCTTTTTTGAGATATAAGCTCTGAAAAATATTATTCCGTTATATCTCTATAAAAGGTAGTATTACGGAAAAAAGTCACATGACATGAAATTACGATAAAGAGCAACTTAAAGTAATGCGCAAATAAAAGATAACTTTTTTTTTTTCAAGAATTTTTCTGTCTCCTTTGCCCCCTTACCTACACAAGCACCGTAAACTGGAACATAGAAATATTTTGATGAATTTTTGAATTTCAATTTTTTTTATTTTTTATTTAAGAATCGTGTAGTGATTGTTCTTGCCAACATTTTACGTCGTATAAGATTTGACCGTACGTCTTACCGTTCTGGAGATATAAGTCAAACAAAGGTACTTTTTTCTTCTTTTTATTATATCTCGGTACGTATTGGCCGTGCAAGAGAAGGTCACATGACATAAATTTACAACAGATTACCCATCTTAGCGATACGCGATTCAAAGTAGCAAAATAATAAAAAAAAGAATCAGCTGGAACATAGCCAAATTTTTCATTTTTTTTTTATTTCAAGTGTTTGATATTTTTCATTAATTATCGCATAGATTTTGATTCCCTTATAAATTTAGTTCATATAAACTTTTTGCTTCAGACTTACCATTTTCGAGTTATGAGCCCTTAATTTTTTTTTTTCGATATATCTCGGTAAAAACTAGTCGTAGAGAAAAATAACATATGACATGAAATTACGATAAAAAGCAACTTAACGTAATGCGCAAATAAAAGATAACTTTTTTTTTCTCAAGAATTCTTCTGTCTCCTTTGCCCCCTTACCTACACAAGCACCGTAAACTGGAACAGAAATATTTTGATGAATTTTTGAATTTCAATTTTTTTTATTTTTTATTTAAGAATCGTGTAGTGATTGTTCTTGCCAACATTTTACGTCGTATAAGATTTGACCGTACGTCTTACCGTTCTCGAGATATAAGTCAAACAAAGGTACTTTTTTCTTCTTTTTATTATATCTCGGTACGTATTGGCCGTGCAAGAGAAGGTCACATGACATAAATTTACAACATATCTTAGCGATACGCGATTCAAAGTAGCAAAATAATAAAAAAAACAATCAGCTGGAACATAGCCAAATTTTTCATTTTTTTATTTATTTCAAGTGTTTGATATTTTTCATTAATTATCGCAAAGATTTTGATTCCCTTATAAATTTAGTTCATATAAACTTTTTGCTTCAGACTTACTATGTGTATCGTAGCGCGGGGCGTGGGGCTGGGTGGGGTGGCAGCAGGCGTGCCAAAAAAAACGGTTTACAGAGTCAGTGATGAATTATTTGTTCACTCGTCTGATCTGTCGAGTTATGCATAATAATACTAACGTATAGTATAAATTTAAATTAATTGATTTAAATCAGTGATTTAAATCGCGATTAAAATTAAGGGGTTTAAAAAAAACAATGATTCAAGTCAATATTTTTTTACTGTGACCAGATCATCCAAAAATGATCAAGGGACTTCCCCCGACATAAATGTTTTTGTAATTTTATTAATTATTAAAATAAATCAATAATATGATCTGCTTTGTTAAATGATAAACTTGCTTCCAAATCTAAAAATGTCAGTCTAAAAGAGAAAAAAAAACGATTTATATTAAAGTAATTTTATTTTGTAATCGTTAGATTTGTATGTTCAGAAGATTGAAACCTTAGGTGTCGTCTTAAAAAGACGACACCTAAGGTTTTTCAAAGATAAAGTCTGTTTTTTTTTTTAAAACCTCGAAATGTATAGTAGAACTTTCTGTCATTTAGCTACAATACTGCAAATCTACTTATTTACCATGGTGGATAGCTTTTATTTCAAAATATATTAAAACAAAATGTCAAAATGAAAACACCCGAATATTTACCCAAACGGGTGTTTCCACGGAAACTTTCCGGGAATTTACCCGCAATCGGGAATTTTCCCGGGTGGAAACCCATTTCTTTGTAAAACACTTTTATGATACACAACACAGCTGTGGATGAAACAACGGCACAAGGTAGACAAAGGCATGCTTTTTTGAATGGTTTTATGGTGAACTAAAACTAAATATCAATGTTATTGCTAATGTAACGTACCGAGATACACGAAAAGAATTTTTTTAAAGAGTTGGTCCGAAGAAAAAAAAGTATAACCAAAAATAATGAGGGAAACAAAATCTATGCGACAAGCAACGAAAAATATCAAGTTCGTAAAACTTGCGTCCCATTGAAAATTCAGGTTTCTTAATAAAATAACAGGACAACCTACTTTCAACACCATTTTAGGAGGAGGAAGTCCAGACGATTCAAAGAATGAAGAAATTCTGTAGGACAATGCGCTATTAATTAGGCAGGCGCCGACCATTATTTCTCGTAAAAAGTAAAGGATAAAATATGGTTATTGTGGTTTATCCCTAAGACATATACCATCGCAGATTTTTTGTAGACCTTTTTAAGGTTGTACTGTGGTAAATTATTTTGATCTATCTCGTAGGGCTGGTTTGCAATGTAAGCGCAAAACAATGTGTTTATTTACAACATCACATTAGAAACCTCTAAAATTATCAGTGTTTCTCTACTATATTTTGCATGTATTATATGTACATATAAACAATTCTCTTGAATTACTTTATCTATTAAAAAAACCGAATAAAAATCCGTTGCGTAGTTATAAAGATACATAGGGACAGACAGACAGCAGGAACGGACTTTGTTTTATACCATGTAGTGATACAGCTAAGATACATTATTTTTGCTTTTTAAATGCCTGTAAAAGCTTGCTCTAAAAAGGTACCTTTTGCGAATGATGTATTTTGCGAAAGGTGCATTTTGATAAAGGTGTGTATTTTGATAAAAGTGCAGTTTGATAAAGGTGCATTCTGAGAAAGAGACATTTACAGAAAGGTACATTTTGAGAAAGGGACGTTTTACGCATGGGGTGCGTTTTGCAGAAGGTACATTCTGCGCCGGAACCCTACTTTTTACCGAGATATATCGAAAAAAAATAATTAAGGGCTCATAACTCGAAAATGTTAAGTCTGAAGCAAAAAGTTTATATGAACTAAATTTATAAGGCAATCAAAATCTATGCGATAAATAATGAAAAATATCAAATACTTGAAATTAAAAAAAAAATTGAAAATTTGGCTATGTTCCAGCTGATTGTTTTTTTTATTATTTTGCTACTTTGAATCGCGTATCGCTAAGATGTGTAATCTGTTGTAAATTTATGTCATGTGACCTTCTCTTGCACGGCCAATACGTACCGAGATATAATAAAAAGAAGAAAAAAGTACCTTTGTTTGACTTATATCTCGAGAACGGTAAGACGTACGGTCAAATCTTATACGACTTAAAATGTTGGCAAGAACAATCACTACACGATGCTTAAATAAAAAATAAAAAAAATTGAAATTCAAAAATTCATCAAAGTATTTCTATGTTCCAGTTTACGGTGCTTGTGTAGGTAAGGGGGCAAAGGAGACAGAAGAATTCTTGAAAAAAAAAAGTAATCTTTTATTTGCGCATTACGTTAAGTTGCTTTTTATCGTAATTTCATGTCATATGTTATTTTTCTCTACGACTAGTTTTTACCGAGATATATCGAAAAAAAAAATTAAGGGCTCATAACTCGAAAATGGTAAGTCTGAAGCAAAAAGTTTATATGAACTAAATTTATAAGGGAATCAAAATCTATGCGATAATTAATGAAAAATATCAAACACTTGAAATAAAAAAAAAATGAAAAATTTGGCTATGTTCCAGCTGATTGTTTTTTTTATTATTTTGCTACTTTGAATCGCGTATCGCTAAGATGTGTAATCTGTTGTAAATTTATGTCATGTGACCTTCTCTTGCACGGCCAATACGTACCGAGATATAATAAAAAGAAGAAAAAAGTACCTTTGTTTGACTTATATCTCGAGAACGGTAAGACGTACGGTCAAATCTTATACGACGTAAAATGTTGGCAAGAACAATCACTACACGATGCTTAAATAAAAAATAAAAAAAATTGAAATTCAAAAATTCATCAAAATATTTCTATGTTCTAGTTTACGGTGCTTGTGTAGGTAAGGGGGCAAAGGAGACAAGAATTCTTGAAAAAAAAAAAAGTTATCTTTTATTTGCGCATTACTTTAAGTTGCTTTTTATCGTAATTTCATGTCATGTGACTTTTTTCCGTAATACTACCTTTTATAGAGATATAACGGAATAATATTTTTCAGAGCTTATATCTCAAAAAAGGTAAGTCGGATGAAGAAAATGCATAAGACATTAATTGATGACTAGGCAAAATGCTATACGATAGTATAAAAGAAACTTAAAAAAAGAGAAAAAAATATATTTTTCCAAAAATTTTCTAAGTCTTTTTTTCCTCAGCGCCCCCTTATCGACACTACGACCAGGCGGCGCCCAAGCGAAAATTTTCTAAGTCTTTTTTCCCATAGTGCCCCCTTATCTACACCCCAACCGGCATCTACTATCAGGAGGACATACTGGTATCCTTTCTTTGTTTTAGAAAAGGGCCCTAAATGGTCAATATGGACAGTCTGCATGATCTTATCTGGTTTGGGAATAGGGTGCAACCCACCAGATTTTTTCCCGTGGTCTCCCTTACCATATGCACACTCAAGACAACACTGTACATACTTTTTAATGAATCTGGTCATTTTAGGGAACCAGTAATCAGCTTTGATTAATTCCTCACACCTTTTAAACCCGATATGTCCGATTTGGTCATGGAATCTTTGCATAAACTTCCATCGCGCGAACGATGGTACCACTAGACGATCGCCATATAAAGTTTTTCTGTATAAACTATCATTTTTGATTTTATAATTATTTGCTATATCACTACACGGAGTCCCATCACTTAATTGCTGAATTATTTGGCTCAATTTACTGTCTTGCATTTGCACAGTTAAATACCAGTCTTCATTTGAAATGGGAATGACATTGACATTGACGGTTTCATTTTTAAATGTTGGGCTACACGTCAAAAGAGTGTCGGGGATGCCACCGCCCTCCCCGGGCTCGACAGTCGGTGTATTAGACTCATGGATTGGATTACGACTCAAGGCGTCGACGTGCCTCATACGATCACCAGGTCGGTACTCTATTGACATATCGAATTCCTGAATCGTTAACCACCAACGGGCAATCCTCGGTATCATGTCCTTTTTCACCAACGTATGTCGAACTGCGGAACAATCCGTGACAACCTTGACGGGTTTTCCGTAAATATACACGTGAAAATGTTTTAGAGACTCCACTACTGCTAACGTCTCAAGCTCATAACTGTGGTAAATAGACTCTTCGCGACTTGTTACCCTACTAAAGTAAAAAAAACTGGTTTTAATTCACCACAACTCTGAGTCTGAAACAAAATTCCCGCGATCCCGTTTTTGCAAGCATCTGTGTGAATTTCGCATGGCAGACTGAGGTCAAACAAAGCTAGTACCGGGCGGGAACACAATTTCATTTTAAGGTTTTCGAAACTTTTAATTTGATCTCCACCCCACGACCACTCTGAGGATTTTTTCGTCAAGTCTGTCAGGGGTTTAGCTAGCAAAGCGTATTGGTAGATGTATTTTCGGAAATAGCTACACAAACCTAAAAATTGCCGAAGTTCATGCAAATTATTTGGTGTGGGGAATTTTTCAACCGCCTCAATCTTTCGATTACCTGGTTTTATTCCTTCGGAACTAATTTCATGACCTAAGAATGACACTTCAGATTGAAGAAATGAGCACTTTTGCATATTTAGTTTTAAATTTGCACTTCTTAGTTGAATAAGGACCTTCTCCAATAAAATAAGCCCGTCGTCAACGTCAGCAGTTGCCAAAAGTTGGTCATCCATAAACGCAATTATTTCATTACTACCCACAAGTTTAACCAATTTCTGCATCATACGCATGAATACAGATGGTGAATTTGCAAGACCGAACGGGACTTTTAAGTACTCAAAATGACCGTCTGGAGTGACGAACGCGGTCTTATCGACTGATTCAGGCTCAATACTAATGTGATGATCATCGATGTGG
Organism: Ypsolopha scabrella; assembly: GCA_910592155.1. Taxonomy (NCBI): domain Eukaryota; kingdom Metazoa; phylum Arthropoda; class Insecta; order Lepidoptera; family Ypsolophidae; genus Ypsolopha; species Ypsolopha scabrella. The sequence continues at coordinate 16,122,633 of OU342987.1, forward strand.
GGCAAGGGGAAGCGCTCTTTGACGGTAATCGCGTTTAAATCTCGATAATCAACGCAAAGACGGTAATCGCCATTATTTTTACGCACCAGGATAATGGGGGAGGCATATTCAGATGAAGATTCCCTTATGATGTTCCCTTCCAACAACTCCTCAATTTTATTAGACACGATCTCCCTTTCAGCGTGTGATAATCTATATGGCTTCCTATTAATAGGTTTTTCAGTTGTAAGATTGATACGCATTTGACCTAAATTAGTACGCCCTATTTCTTTCGTAGAACTGGCAAAACAGTCTGCATATGCCGCTAACAAATCAATTAGTTTGGTTTTACTATCCCTGTCAACAGGACCTACTTTAATCTGCTCCAAGCTTACCCCGCCAATCTGCTCTATACTCTCAGACTCTCCTCTCCTCAAAGATAAAATATTTGAACTCACCGCAGCCTCTACTTCACATCGCTCTGCTCTTGTTATAGTATATCCCTTATTCCATTTCACAGGTTCCTCTCCCATGTTGCAAACTCGAAGATAGCCGCCACCTTCTCGAAGCATGGTACTGGCAATCGCGTAGCTCACAGCTCCCATGCTGAAGTGCCTTAGCTTGGTGCAGTAGTTGCCCTGCGATGCTCCTTCCAGGGTCACTTTCACCAAGCTGTCTCCCACTGGTACTTCGGTATCCTCGGCAGCTTGAACTCTGAAACGAATCGCTTCATAAACGGTGTCAACATTGCTCAACTCATCAGTCGTTACCTGCCTCAGTTCTGATGTGTTATTGGAGACATTAAGAATAACGTTCTGGCTATTTATTATTGGTTGACCAATAATCAGGACAATATTTCCGAGATCAGCGTCGGTAATAACTGCTCTGCTATCCATTTCAATGCCGTCTACTCCAAGATTAAATGAGACTTCTCCTGCTGCTTTAACCGAACCTCCCGCGAATCCTTTCAGAATGACGTTAGAGTCCTTAACTGGTAATTGCATTGCTTCCGCTGCACTCTTAGCCATGACCTTTAATTCGCTACCCGTATCAATGTATGCTTTCATAAAAACTCCGTTGACACGAGCCGTTTTATTGTAGGTATCATTCAAGTTGGATAAGATCTGTACCTTTTTTTCCTGGCTTGATGTACTGGCTTCAGTAGCAATGCAGCTGGTCGCCACGTGACCCAACTTACCGCATCTAAAACACTTGCGCTTGTCTGGCAATGTACAATTTGGCGCCACGTGCCCGGTTTGATTGCATCGGAAGCAGATTGGTGGCTTGCGTGTTGAAGTAGCCTCGTTTGATGCTTGACCCGTCGACGAATCCAGCGCCCGATACGGATATTTGACTGGAGCGTATATTGTTTTACCTGGATTTGTAGCTTTATAGTTGTCAAATGCCGATAGGAAACCCTCATCTAATTCGTCCGGGCTCGTGCATTGAAAAGCTTGCGCATTTGCCTGAAGTTCCTGTGGCAGGCCTCGGATAATACACGAAACAGACGCTTGATCGCTCAACTGACACCTATAGCACATGGCCAACTTCTCTTGAAAATACTTCGTCATGAATTCATTTGTAAATTTTTTTCTATTCATCAGTTCGTCTAACAGCGTAGCATAGTCGTGGAATCGTGGAAAAGCTTTTATCAGCATCGATTTCCACTCTTCCCACGTGTGATCATAAAAATCTAACCTATTAAACCAAACACGTGCTTGACCTTGTAACTTTGCCTGCAGTTTAAATGATTTTAATTCGTCACTCCACTTATAAATATCTCGGAGTTGTTCAATTTTATTAATCCATCCTTTAACATTAATATCTTTATTTTCTGGATCAAAATCAGGAATTAATGTTTCAGTTTTCAATAATTTATGCGGTTTTTGATCTGATGCTACATTATTTTCGCTCATGAGGTTTTTAACAGCCTTTTCCACCTTTTTATCAATCAATGATTTTAATGCTTCATTACGAGTATAAGATTCATCTAGCTCCTGATCATCATCACTTACTTGAGGACACGCTAGCTTGGCTCTTTTCCGCTTCACATGACCGCCAGTTGAGCTTCGTATCCGCTTCATTGTTGTTCAGATGCCACTTCTGACTATAATTTTGTCAGGTGTAAGAAATAAAAATGTACACTCACAATCACTTGGTTTATTTTTTTAGAAATATAAATTACAACACTCCTCGATTGAAACTCTCAAAAAGATATGTCCGAGCCGCACCACACAGCCGCCAAAATCAAACTTCACTCCTCTCCACTTCCCGCCTCTCACCACGCAATCAACTGAGTCAGTACAGCTCCTCTCCACTTCCGTTACAATAGTAAACTTAACGCAGAGCAAATTAGCTAGTTAAAAATCTAGTTCCTGTTTTCATAATTAAATTTGACTTTTATTTCATAATTCAAGTTCAATTTTATTTTTATTTCGTTCCAGTTTAAACTATTACCTAAGTACACTAAAAATGCCAATTGACAGATAATTTCCCTTTTGTTAGAAATTTACTTAATTTGTTGGTGGCATAAACCTGGTCTATATTGACAAATTAAATGGACTCGCCAGTACAAAATAAAATTTGTATGGAAACGTGAAAATATTTCATTTCAAAGTTGTTCTGTGTGATCATAAGATTATGCAAACGTGTCCACCTGCACTCTGTCAGTTATCGATCCTTGTTACTGAGCACTTATCGAGTCTGCAATAAGAATTTGGCTGCATAAATTAAAGTCACCTTATATTATATTATACTACTATTAACTATAGCTAAATCCAACTAAAGACATGTCTTGTGTGGCGGTTATCTCTTTCAGTCCGTCTTCAACAAGAAGTACCGCACAGCTCACCACGAGAGGGCAGCACTACGCGAATGGCGCACAAATCTTGCCCACGTGGCGGGACACAACCAGAGATATCTGGCGGGAACGCACACGTACGCTCTACATCCGAACCATCTTGCTGATTTTGTACGTTATTTATTTATTTTATACCGTTTCGTTTATCGACACCAGAGCCATCTATTGGCATTTTATGGAACGATGATGTGTATGCTGTTACTTCTGTGGTTTAGCTTAGCCAGGGCTAAATATTTTTGTGTTAGACATTCTGGTTCCTCTCGTAAACAGCTAGGGGCGCTGTATCATTTCTCATATGAATATTTCCCGCAGTCGTAAAAGTCGATTATGAATGCTTTGATTTTAGTTTTAGTGCTGTCAAAATGTTCCAAAGTAATATACCTACCTAGCTTCTGTCTAAAGAACAATTCTGAGTTGAAGAAAATTTAGTTGTGACAGCACTAAAACTAAAATTAACGCGATAACGCCTTCACTAGTATGCTAGGATGTATAATCCGGTTTCAATATCTGTGGACCTGACGTCGATGACGTCACGTCAGCGCTCTGGTACGGTGCGCAAAACAAGCATCATTAGGATAATATTGTAAACAATAATTATGAATACATCTTTTCTCTATTATTCTTTTATCTTTATTATTTTTTTATTAGAAACGGGGAGGGGCTTGACATTCCAATGAGGTCCACGGATAATGTAACAGAGTTGTAGCAGCGAGTATTGAGGCCCAAGGGCGGATCGAGAGACGGTTCAAATAAAACAAGGAGCTGGGAGATTAACACTATCGCTTTAATAATATTAGTTTCTTTTTGTGTCACGCTTTTAACAACATTTGCAGCATTTTTTGGCCTACCAGTAGGACTAAAAGATATAGTCCAATACTAAGCGGGACACTCTCTATACTTATTTAGCCTTTGTGCCATAAATCCTGGATCCGCCCTTGTTGAGGCCCAAACTCATTGCAGGGCTACTCTGCAAACTCTCCGTACTTTTGAACCGTCTGGGCCAATTATGCTGTAGGTGCAGAACTAAAAAGGAAAACAACCATTTCGTTTCTTTTAATCAGCGAGGTCTCCGAGTCTACTGGAACAATCCGGCGTTTGTATGTATGTATGAATGTTTGTTCGGAATGTCATGAAATTTGGCAGGCGAGCAAATAAGGCACAAAGAATAAACATGAGTCAAATCGGTCAAGCGTGAATCGGACGTTCGCGGCGAACAACTATGTAGTATGATGTGTTGAGAGTGAGACAACACTTGACATTCTCTGTCTATTGGCAAACTAGATGTTCGGGAAACTATAAGCTGTGAGGAATCCAGGGCTAATTTGGCGACATACTGATATTTAAGGGCCAAGTCAAAAATACCCGGAATAGACGAGCTTGTAGCACTACATTACTTTGGATGAAGTGATAAAAGTGTGTAAGGATCGTAGTGGATGGGGACCTCTTCTAATATCTGCCCACCCTTCTGGGGAGACAATATGTAATCCGTACCTACAAAGTTGTCAATATGGTAACTTTAGTTGATACAGCCAAATTCATACTGAAGACTCGGTAAATGATCACCACCAAACCAAGGTTCAATTACCCTGTTTGCGAAATACACATAAATATTTTTTGTGCCCCTATCCATCCATCCATCAGCCTTTTTCGTCCACTGCTGGACATAGGCCTTTCCAGGATTTCGCCACTCTTGGCGGTTCTCCTGGAAGAAATGCCCATACTCACACACGCTGGGCAGGCGGGTTGGTGAGCGCGGTGCCGAAACCCTTGCACCAGTGACGCCGCTGCCCGTCACTAGTCTGTTTTTATAAGGCCCGGCAATTGGGGATGGATATACCGCCATCCATCGGTCCCAGGCAATGGTGGGCCGCCTGGTTTTGCCTGAGAGCTGTCCTCTTACTCTCCCCTGAATAACTTCGGGAGGATTTCCGAGTAAGATGGTGGTACCTCCACAGTAGAGTCCGGCATCAGCTCTACCACCTATACCCCTATCTATGCCCCTATACTTGTTCGATTTAATTTTGTTTTTATTTTTTTCATTTTGCATATTTCACAGAATAGGTCATTGAACCTTGGTCCTGACCATTCACCGAGTCTCCAGTATAAATTTGGCTAAATCAACCAAAGTCACGTCATAATTGAATTCTCATAACATAACAGTTTAAAATCTAAAGTATACTTTTTCTCCCATATGTATTTCAGAGTACAAATGAGTACATCAGGAACATTCTGAAGCTGATCGACACGGTTCCTTTGCACGACCCCTTTGAGGACAAACGAAGAACGACCTTCCAGAGAAACTTGCATCGGAAAGTGCCAAGAAAGGTAAGTTCCGATTACACTGCTCGCCAAATGACTTTGGAATGTCCATTTTGTTACAGATGGCGCTTGTTGAACTGTAAACCAAAGTTATTTGGTTTCTTATTGTACATTTACATTGTTATAGTGATATGGCTTATGGATATTGTTTCATCGCTAAGAAGTTAATCGAACCCAAACAGTTGTACCATCCATCCGTCCATCCATCCATCCATCAGCCCGTGTTCATCCACTGCTGAACATAAGCCTTGTACAGTTATACCCGAACATTTAAATTAATTTCTTTATGAATCTAACTAGATATTAAAGTCATGAAGACATGATAGATGAATAATAGAACTCTTTCCAACCGAAAAAAAAAATTTATAGCGCGAATTTTTTTTTCACGTTACCATAGAAATTTAGTCAGCTGATTGAACCACTTTGTACTGGGAAGTGAAAAAATTATTTGACCAAAAAATCTTTTTTTCTCCTACCCTAAAAATTTTTCCACTTATTTTTGTAGGACCTTATATAATAAGTTAAGGATATATGAATATAATTTGCAATATTCTGCTAAACAATTCTTGTCGTGCTATTCAAAATGCAGACTGGTGCACCGCCCGCCCGCCCGCATAAAACATGCAACAAGCAAGCAATACGAGCATACAAGCAAAGCAATCTTAAATAACAAGCAAGAAAACTTATCGACACGTGTTTCGCCTCTGAACGAGGCATCCTCGAGATGTGTTGCTAGCTCGGCTTCTCCGCAGCAACTGATGTGTTGCTCGCCCAGCCGCGACAAGAATTGTTTAGCGGAATATTGCAAATTATATTATACCATATATCCTTAACTTAGTGATGAACTTCCGCAAGGTAACGCGTATTTCAATTAATTACCTTATATAATAGTTGATATCCCCGGTTTCAGATGGACTGGCGCTCGGTCGGGTTCCGCCCCCGGCTCGAACAGCAGCTGCACTGTGGAGCGTGCTACGCCTTCGCTGTGGCCCACGCGGTGCAGGCGCAGCTCTACAGGAGACATGGGGACTGGCACGAGTTGAGGTTATAAACACATCCAGATGGACTGGCGCTCGGTCGGGTTCCGCCCCCGGCTCGAACAGCAGCTGCACTGTGGAGCGTGCTACGCCTTCGCTGTGGCCCACGCGGTGCAGGCGCAGCTCTACAGGAGACATGGGGACTGGCACGAGTTGAGGTTATAAACACATCCAGATGGACTGGCGCTCGGTCGGGTTCCGCCCCCGGCTCGAACAGCAGCTGCACTGTGGAGCGTGCTACGCCTTCGCTGTGGCCCACGCAGTGCAGGCGCAGCTCTACAGGAGACATGGGGACTGGCACGAGTTGAGGTTATAAACACATCCAGATGGACTGGCGCTCGGTCGGGTTCCGCCCCCGGCTCGAACAGCAGCTGCACTGTGGAGCATGCTTTGTGGCCCACGCGGTGCAGGCGCAGCTCTACAGGAGACATGGGGACTGGCACGAGTTGAGGTTATAAACACATCTAGATGGACTGGCGCTCGGTCGGGTTCCGCCCCCGGCTCGAACAGCAGCTGCACTGTGGAGCGTGCTACGCCTTCGCTGTGGCCCACGCGGTGCAGGCGCAGCTCTACAGGAGACATGGGGAGTGGCACATGTATCCCCGAGGGCATGCCATTGTAACGTCCTTCTTTCCCATCTCGCAAGTTGTGCGTTGACCGACGTAGCCTGTCGAAGTAGCAGTGGGCAAGCCATATTTGTCGCCGACATGACGGCCGTTGGGGCAAAAGCAAAGCGTACCGTAGACTGACTTCGTGCCCGCTGGACCGACGATCTGAATGAAGTTGTGGGTGGCGGCTGAGTGAGGAGGATGGAGGACCGCCAAGAGTGGCGAAATTTGGGAAAGGTTTTTGTCCAGTAGTGGATGAACACTGGCTAATGGATGGATGAATGAATGGAAGTTGTAAGCAAACAAATACTACACAAAAACAATCAGAAAGACTCATTGGTACTTCTACGACTGGCTAGAGCTGGATTCGAACCCGAATCACAAGATTAAGATTTACCTATCTTACCTACCTACGAACGAATTACCAGTGGCGTGCATCTCATATAGGCAAATACGCAATGCCTACCCTGGGATTGGCTTAGCTAACTAGACCTATCTATTTAAATATACGAAGGTACACACAACAATTTCAATATTATAATCAGGGAAGCTTCACTTGTTCTTTGGCAACACGCATTGCTAAAATTCGATGCCAAATCTCTATGTGTGCATCTGTAATTATACTCCCATGACGCCGCGGCTCGCGCCAAGCACGCACATATTCTCATTAAAATACACAACGCCTGTTCGAAGCAACAACGTCGCGTGGACAGTTTGTACTTTTTATCTACCTTTTATAGGGGCTAACTTCGTACTGCAAGCAAGTGTCTAGCTTGATGTGGTCGAACATTGTTGTTGCTAATAATATTGTTATAGGTACCTACTGCATTTTTTCGTATGCAAAATGAAGCATAGTCTTATATGGGATAAATTCCAAATTTAGAGTTTTGTGCCTACCATACTTAAATATCCTATGCACGCCACTGCGAATTACCTACGAATAATTTATTTATTTATATTTAAGGGAAATGTACAGTACAGAGTAACTATTATATAAAACAGCAAACAAATTATTATTATGACCAAATACAAGTACACTTACGTAAAGTAATAGTAATAATAATTTACTGACGCTATGAAATTTTGATTCGCCCATAATCAATATTAAAACAAGTTATTTTTTAACTGAGAAAAAGTAAATAGCAATAATTAAACATATTTTAAATGTTTTCCAGTGTCCAACAAATAGTGGACTGCAGTGGAGTCGATGGTAACGCCGGGTGCGAAGGTGGTTCGTTGCGGGCTGCCTTCCGCTACGTCGCGAGAGAGGGACTGCACTTTGAGAGGGACTATCCGTACAGGGAGAGGGTAAGAGTGAACAGTGGACTGCAGGGAAGATGACGGTCACTTTTGGTGACAGTGAATCCTTACATGAAGCCTTCTGCTACGTCGCGAGAGAGGGAGGGACTGCACTTTGAGAGGGACTATCCGTACAGGGAGAGGGTAAGAGTGAACAGTGGACTGCAGGGAAGCCGACGGTCACTTTTGGTGACAGAGCGGATCCTTGCGGGAAGCCTTCTGCTACGTCGCGAGAAGTTGGCATCACGTGAAAACTATTAGTGCAAAGACTGTCGCGCTGAACAGGAAGTTTATCCAATCTCTAACCCGTTTTCGGCTTGGGTGTTATTTTATAAACACCCGTATAGCCTATATGTTGACCAGGATCACTACGAATATAGTAAAAAAACGCATCCAAATCCGTTGAGTGGTGCTCGAGTAAAAACGGAAAGTACATACGCACAAATATTCTAAACATTGTGGTATTGGCCTCAGAATAATATAGATTTAATCATTTTTAGTCTTTTATGTTATTGAATTAGGTATTTTTATGTATTAATAAAGTAGTAAAAATGTCGTGTCTGTACATGGAATATTTTTGTGAAATTTTAAATGTAAGGGTTATGATTATTATACGTTCAATGTATAGACATGACTTTTTTAGTACTATATTATTAGTAAGTATAGAAAAAGGGTCCCACCCAGCAGGAATTAATCCGAACCTTCCTACTCTATATAGTGTACTGTACTTGATAGATACCACACAATTCGCTGACATTTTGAAAATACTTACATACATGTTGATTATTTCTAAAACTTCAACAGAAGTCCCTCTGCCACTCGCTAGACTGGTTGCCGCGGGTGCGCCCGCGTCGCTGGTCACTGCTGCCCTCTGGCGACGAAGCAGCGATGGAACAAGCGCTCGCTACCATCGGCCCTCTAGCGGTCGCTATCAACGCTTCGCCGCGCAGTTTCCAGCTCTATCGGTACGGTATTAGGCCTATTTTACTTCAACAGAAGTCTCTCTGCCACTCGCTAGACTGGTTGCCGCGGGTTCAAAATCAAAATATTTATTTTGTAAAATAGATACATAAAGTATACTTTCTACAAGTCAAAGTTAATCTTTACAATAAATATCTTTAGAATAAAAAAAATAATATGAATATACTAATAAGGGAAATACATAAAAAAAATATTTAGGTTGGGCTACAAAAATTAATTTATACACATACATAAAGTAGAGAAATATAGGAATAAAAATATTATATATACATAATGCCTAACCATCCGCACCATTCGATTAGTATTGTTAAGAAGAAGGGCAAGAAACTTAGCAAACATGAATTTTTTTTCATTTTTAACATAACCTTAATCTATACAATTTTCTTATACCTACTTAAGTAAAGGCAAATATAAAACCATAGGAATTATGTCCAAGAGAAAAAAAAAATATTGATCTTAGTCAATCCGTCTTACATTGTCTATTACCTTTTACAGCAAAGTCAGTTTACATATTAATTAACTATAAAGGGCTTAAGATTAGCCTTTAGAGGAATCAAACATTTCGTATTAAAATTTGCTAATTATGACTTACAATTTTGATAAAGATTATTATTATTTATTACACCATGCTTCATTATCGTTCAGATAATCATTGATTTTATAATAAGCTTTTTTAAGTAGTCCCTGTTTAATGTATAATTTAAACTTATTTTCAGGCAAACTAAGGACCTCCTTTGGAAGTTTATTGTAAAATCTTATACCATGTCCTACAAAAGTGGTATCTACCTTGGCAAGTCTGAATTTTGGAAAAGCTAGTTTATGTTTGTTTCTGGTTTCAACAGAGTGGTCCACACCAAGCCTCGGGAAATTATCAATATTTTTTCTGACATATCTAATGACTTGATAAATAAATTCACATGGGACCGTAAATATATTAATTTCCTTAAACTTTTCTCTTAATGAATCTCGATACTTCATGTTATAAATAGACCGAATTGCTCTCTTTTGCAAGACAAAGACTGCTTCTACATCCGCGGCTCTACCCCACAATATTATGCCAGATGACTAATGCTGTGAAAATAACTGAAATATACTAATCTAGCAGTATCTTCATCAGTAATCTGCATTATGCGTCTAACAGCGTAAGCAGCTGAACTAAGTCTACCACAGACAGCTTCTATGTGGGGACCCCACTGAAGACGAGAGTCTATAGTAATACCCAAAAACTTAGTTTCGTTAACTAACTCCAGCTTGGACCCCTGCAAAAATAAACTGACGTCTACTTGAATTACATTTGGTAAAGTAAACTTTATACATTTTGTCTTTTTTGCATTTAGAACTAAATTATTTGCAGTGAACCAATCAAGAATCAGAGAGAGAGTTAAATTCGCGTCATCAAGAATATCATTATGTCGATTCACTTTAAAAATAAGTGACTTGTCATCTGCGAATAGACCTATCTCAGATAAGTCTCTAACTAAGTAAGGAAGGTCATTTATGTATATTAAAAACAATAGGGGCCCCAATATGGAGCCCTGCGGAACACCCATTTTGACTAATGCTCCAGATGACTTTACTCCATTAATGTCTACCTTTTGAATCCGGTCACTAAGGTATGACTTAAATAACGCCAAAGATTTACCCTTAACTCCATAGTGATCTAATTTACATAAAAGTGGTTCGCTGGTCACTGCTGTCCTCTGGCCACGAAGCAGCGATGGGACAAGCGCTCGCTACCATCGGCCCTCTAGCGGTCGCTATCAACGCTTCGCCGCGCAGTTTCCAGCTCTATCGGTACGGTATTAGGGCTATTTTACTTCAACAGAAGTCTCTCTGCCACTCGCTAGACTGGTTGCCGCGGGTTCGCCAGTCACTTCTGCCCTCTGGCGACGAAGCAGCGATGGAACAAGCGCTCGCTACCACCGGCCCTCTAGCGGTCGCTATCAACGCTTCGCCGCGCAGTTTCCAGCTCTATCGGTACGGTATTAGGGCTATTTTATTTTAAGCAGGGCTCAGTCGATAGCGCTACACAGTGCTCTGTCTCACTCTGTTGATCTACATAAAGAGGGACAGACAGTGGTATATCGAGCTGTCAAAGCTAGATATGGTCTAACATGCTAAGCACCCTAGGTGCACCCTATTGTCTAACTTCGACATCCATCGCTATCCCCTTCAAACGCGCCAAAATTGGCTAGAAATTACATAATTTTTGGCCAATCACGATGCTGTTGAAGGTTATAGCAATGCAAATTGAACTTGGACAATAAGAGGGCCGTTCTGCGTGTGTGTATTGTTTTTATTTATTTAAAACCTGCAGTGAACATTCCTTATATTCCAATGATTTTTTTTATAATATGCAGTCACTCCTCCACTTTACATTGCATGGCATTTATCATACTGTAAACAAATGTCTTGGGTTCGAAGCCTGCCGAGGTCAGTTTTCCCGGAAGTAGACGTTCTAATCTATATTTACAAAACTACCCTTTTGGCTGCAGTGGCACCTGCGCGGATGTAATTAATAACTATGCCCGAGGTTACTGCCCACCCTTTGAGAACAAACCATAGCTTATGTTCAAGTGAATACTCTAGCTATTACAACAGATATTACATAAACTTGCATTAAATAAATCTGTATTCTATCTAACGGTAAAATAACGGACAGTCAAAAAACCACAAAGGAGCATACGAGCAAGCCAAACGTACACATATACTCGAGGTCCCAAAGACCACTGTGGCCCACAGTTCGTGAAAAAAAAACCTCTTTGTTAAATAAGACGCTTGTACTTTAAAAAAAGACCTTTTGGTGTGGTTATGTATGACACAGACATTCAATTATAATGTTATGGTTTTCGAAACTATGATACCTTAACCTTTTGTCTCGTCAATATTTTTCAATGCTGATAAGCCCCTTCTTTTCCTGTACGCTACATACAAACAAACAAACAAACATGTCTCTTTGTAACATTATTGTAGATAATACCCTGACTAAAGTTTCGAATGAAACTGGATCGACACAGCGACGGTTTCTTTAGCAATGTCAACTCACGTCATGGCTCCGTCGGTGTAACTATGATAAACTCCCAGCTGATGTGACAGCCGCCAAGACTGTTAAAGACTGAAGACTGTTAAAGACTGAAGACTGTCTTTCCGTTGTCAGGTTTCACTTGACAGTTTTTATTTTTGAAAATTATGCCTTTTTAAGTTATTAATTCGTGTTGTGGCTAAAATGCTTGAGTTTTATGTCTAAAATTCCTGCTATAACAAGAGAACATGGTTTATTTTTCGATGTCACGTGAAAAAACTCCTACATCAAATACTTTTTGATAAAATCCAGAAAAACCTCGAAAATTTACTGATTTTCCGTGCCAACAGCGCGCGAAGCGAGTGTTCTTATGTAGACTTTCTGACAACATGCTGAAGTTCAAAATCGCTCAGTAAGATTATCATGCACCAGGGGTAAGGCCTTAAGTCGAGGCTGAAACATTGGCTTCTCAAGCAGACGTTCTACCTATTCTGTCTTCCTCCATGTATAGTGTGGATGAATTGCTAAAAAAGGATGTTTCTCTTTTTTAGTATTAGACTAATTAGAATTCTTTGACACAATTATCCTTTGACATTTATAATGTTTATTTAAATAATTGAATGTTTGACATTGTTTAATTTTACGTTTACTTGACCGAGTATGTATGTATGAATATTTGTTCGACGATAACTCGCATAATAATATTTTTTATTATTATTATTAATTGAAAAAATCATTTTTTTTAATTAATGTATCATTAATTTTATTATTATTTTAAGACTAAGCATGATGACAAAAAAATTATTAGTCCGTCAGTTAGATTATCAGAAAATATTGGACACGTATTTTTTCTTTTTTCAATTAAACAAACAATGATGAAGATATAGCCCGCTGAAGCTCCGCGTGACGTCACATCTAGGTACAATTTTGCTTAGAAGTGACGTCATTTTCCCCCACTCCCAAACTTTGACGCGCTTTATCTCTGTCATTTTTTGTTTGATTGACAAAAGAAAAAATACGTGTACAATATTTTGTTTACCCTGTCTACAAGCCTTGTCTTATGCAGTAAAACATTTGTACTTGCAGAAGCGGCATCTACGACGACCCATTCTGCACCCCTTGGGTCCTAAACCACGCGGTGCTACTAGTGGGCTACACGCCGGAGTACTGGATCGTGCTCAACTGGTGGGGGCCGGACTGGGGGGAGCGGGGGTACATCAGGTAATGTACGAATCGTATATACTTGCAGTAACGGCATCTACGACGACCCATTCTGCACCCCTTGGGTCCTAAACCACGCGGTGGTACTAGTGGGCTACACGCCGGAGTACTGGATCGTGCTCAACTGGTGGGGGCCGGACTGGGGGGAGCGGGGGTACATCAGGTAATGTACGAATCGTATATACTTGCAGTAACGGCATCTACGACGACCCATTCTGCACCCCTTGGGTCCTAAACCACGCGGTGCTACTAGTGGGCTACACGCCGGAGTACTGGATCGTGCTCAACTGGTGGGGGCCGGACTGGGGGGAGCGGGGGTACATCAGGTAATGTACGAATCGTATATACTTGCAGTAACGGCATCTACGACGACCCATTCTGCACCCCTTGGGTCCTAAACCACGCGGTGCTACTAGTGGGCTACACGCCGGAGTACTGGATCGTGCTCAACTGGTGGGGGCCGGACTGGGGGGAGCGGGGGTACATCAGGTAATGTACGAATCGTATATACTTGCAGTAACGGCATCTACGACGACCCATTCTGCACCCCTTGGGTCCTAAACCACGCGGTGCTACTAGTGGGCTACACGCCGGAGTACTGGATCGTGCTCAACTGGTGGGGGCCGGACTGGGGGGAGCGGGGGTACATCAGGTAATGTACGAATCGTATATACTTGCAGTAACGGCATCTACGACGACCCATTCTGCACGCCTTGGGTCCTAAACTACGCGGTGCTACTAGTGGGCTACACGCCGGAGTACTGAATCGTGCTCAACTGGTGGGGGCCGGACTGGGGGGAGCGGGGGTACATCAGGTAATGTACGAATCGTATATACTTGCAGTAACGGCATCTACGACGACCCATTCTGCACCCCTTGGGTCCTAAACCACGCGGTGCTACTAGTGGGCTACACGCCGGAGTACTGGATCGTGCTCAACTGGTGGGGGCCGGACTGGGGGGAGCAGGGGTACATCAGGTAATGTACGAATCGTATATACTTGCAGTAACGGCATCTACGACGACCCATTCTGCACCCCTTGGGTCCTAAACCACGCGGTGCTACTAGTGGGCTACACGCCGGAGTACTGGATCGTGCTCAACTGGTGGGGGCCGGACTGGGGGGAGCGGGGGTACATCAGATAATGTACGAGTCGTGTATACTTGCAGTAGCGGTATCTACGTCGACCCATTCTGCAGCCCCTGCGTGCTAAACCACGCGGTGCTACTAGTGGGCTACACGCCGGAGTACTGGCTCGTGCTCAACTGGTGGGGGCTGGACTGGGGGGAGCGGGGGTTATTTTTATATTTAGGGATCCATTTGCGAAAGTGCTAATTTTTGTTAAGAGTCCAGTGCCCCCCCCCCCCCCCCCCGCCCTCTGCCAGCTGAACGGTTGGTTTAGGTATGTGAAAAAATTCACGGCAGTACCTAGTTTAAAAAAACATAACAGCTAAGCAGGCTTGACAAGTTAACGAGTAATAGTCGACCAACTTAATTTTGCAGTTTGGTTTCATGATTTTTTTTAAGTTAATTAAATTTAGGCAAAGAAGTGTATGATTTTTATCAAATTATTTGAATGTTACGGAACCCTCAGGGTGCGGGTCCTACCGCTATTTAAGGGGTTACAGTCCGTGATCGCCGCATTTTAGAAAATCAAAATTCAACCACTAGACTAGGCAGTCTATGCATAAAGCCTACAAACTTTTTTTTTTGCTTTCAGAATAAGGCGAGGTTTCAACAGGTGTGGTGTAGCAAATATGGCGGCTTATGTGGAATTGTGAAATAAATGTCTGTCTCACGAAAAAATATTTTTATTTATTTAAAAATAACAATTACTTACCGAAATCGACAGCCACAAGCAATGATGTGGAGCATCGTTGGCCACAACATTCAAACTACATACTCTAATGATCAATCATACAATACTAAACAATCAAAATAGGAACATGCGAAACATATATCATAGGCGTAACTAGGCAGGGCCAGGAGGGCACGGTTTCCCCAGAGCACTGTCTGCCCCACCAAGAAGTACGTGCGTCATTCATAAAATATTCTTTATCCGATTAAAGGTAAGTACAATTTGTTTTTTGTTTTGGTTTGTATGTGATCTCGTTTTATGGGGGGTTATCTCTATTTTTTTTACTACGATCACATAATTGAGCACGGATACATGTTTTGATGTCTTTATAAGTTGGGGTCAAGGGCCGGTCCCCCCCCACCCAGCTACAAATCCTAGTTACACCAATGATGTCAACTACAAAACGCGAGGAAGTAGGTATTGTATAGTATATTTCGAGGTGAGGAAATTAGGGTATAGCCGCGATTACACCATCCGATTTATCGGGATCCTAATTAGGAAGCGCGAAGAAACAGACCGTCCTAACCGCGATTACACTGTCCTAAGTCCAATCCTCTCCTAATTAGGAAGCGCGAAGAAACAGACCGTCCTAACCGCGATTACGCTCTCGCAAGTACAATCCTTTCCTAGTTAGGATCCCGATAAATCGGATGGGATGGTGTAATCGCGGCTTATGGCCTGACGAAATGAGTTAACAGGCTTTCTATAATACTAGTCGAACAATATCCAAACAAATAACAATGTAAATGACTAAACCTTGTCGAAGGGAGACTATAAAATGGTAGGAATTCGCATGCTTTATTACAAAAACAAAAATAGTGCCAGCGCCATCTAGCATCCAAACCGAATGTTAAGTGCTAGCTTGCTTAACTGGGCACTCTGGGCATGGTAGTAAACGCCTACAAAATGTTTCGCTGGCTGGGAATCTGTAGATAGGTGTACGAAAGGTTATAAGTATTGTACTGTATTGTTTTAACTTCACCTCTTGTATGGTATGGCTTTGAATCCTTGCTACATTCCAAAAATCGCTGCTCTACTCGTATATAACAAATAAACAAAATCGGCACTAGCGCTAACTAGCGTCCAAACTAAATACTAATTGTTAGTTTACCTAACTGAGCATGGTAGCAAACGGTTTTATTGTTTGGGGATATTAATGCTGTGTAGTTTTTACTTCCTTCATCTCATTCATCTACCTATCCGTATTTAATCATGTTTATTGATATCATAAATTAAATAACACTTATGTAGAGAACAGAGACCTACTGCGGCGCAAATCTGTACTCTACCTACCCAGTTAAGTGATCCACCCCTAAACAAGGCTATCTTTACAACCGTTATAGACTTTATTTCTTTCTACTAAGGCTGAAATTCATGTAAAGAGTAAAATTGCTAAGTACTTTTGTTGTCCACAAGCAAGTTTGGCTAGCTAGTCGATATGTTTAGTAAGCCACTGGCTGCGCGATATCGCGGGTTTTATTTCCCCGTTATGAAACCTTCCACGTCCAAAATGAACACAATGTACACTTACAAATGGCGCACAGATACCATCAAGAAATTCCTGACCATCTACGCGGAGTTGCCCGTCCTGTGGAACCCCAATTCCCCTCAATACAGAAACAAAAGCAGTCGCGATAAAGCTATCAACCAGATCATTTCATACATGGGCATTCAGGATCTGAACGAAATAGATGTGAAGCAAAAGATAAAGAATCTGCGAACGACATATACGATGGAACTTAGAAAAGTGGAACGATCTGTGGAGTTGGGGGGGCCCACGTACAAGCCAACACTATCGTGGTTCGATCAAATGTATGCGTTCATGAGGAATGTTAGAATTAACAGGAGGGAGAGGGAAGATTTCAGTAGCTTTCTGCTGGATTCGGTAAGCCTGATTCATGACTTCGTCACGCGGTTTTCAGAATTTTCATATCTTTTGACAGGGGACTTCTTTCCTAGCGGATCGCTCAGTTTCATAATTTACAAACAAGAAACTTATAAATGAATTGAGTACCTAATATTTATTTCGTCAAAAGTAAAACAGTAGTTTTGGCTGGTTTTTGACAATTTTTAACAATCAATTATGTATTTTTCTAGGAATTCTTAAATAACTTCCTAAATCTAAAATACTGAATGGTATACCGTTGAGTTTCGTACTGGGACCCCAACCAATAAAATACAAGTAGCGTCTTCATACTTAAGAAATATAGAAAAAAAAATTTTTTTTTTGTTACCCATTTATCTTAAATACTCTTAAAAGTAGGTATGTATGGTATATGGTATGGACATACAAGTTTAAAATTTATTCAGGTTGTAGAAGATAATTCTATAGTAAAACAACAAACAATAAAAAATCCGTTCTCAGAGGCTGCCGTATTATTTGTCAGGCGCTACCATTCATGTTACAATAAAAATATGTGCATGTCCCTATTATTTGACAAATAACGAAGAGTGCGAAAATTAGGGTTTCGTACAATTTAAATAAGTTTAAACAATTTGAACAAGATTAAAAACTTACATGTTACTCGTATAAAACAAAAATTGTCTCCGGATTCGTAACCCTGAAACTTCATTACAAATTGGCGTTTTTGGTATTAATTTATTGTTTAATCGACAACATTTCATTTTAGTTAACCATTTGTTTTTAATATTTATATTGAAAGTCTGCGTAAAAAAGAAGCTTATGTTTTTTTTAATTTTGTTTTTTTTTGTTTTTCCTGCATAATTTAATGTTTTCTTATTCACTCATTCTAAAAGGACGTAAGTCGCATCTGAGGATTTCAAAAGTCAATGTTCATTGCCAATGGATTATTAAAAAAAAAGCTTGGCATGTTTATGGTCTGCTGTCACATGGCATGACAGTTGATTTAAAAAAAATGAACTTCAAAGCGAAGGAAATTGTTTTTAAAATCCAGTGTTTACCATATTTTTAGTTTTTTGAAAATATCTCTTTATTTAATCACGAATTAATTCTGAAAAAGAAAATATGATGCTGAGAAAGCCCATATCTCGAAATGGTTTTTACTTTTGCATCAATTATTAATTTGTAATAATGTCGATTACAGTCAATTCCAAATTCGTTTAGTTTTTGAGATAGACCATAGATCCCGTAACAAAAAATAGTCTGACATTGACAACTTTGACGGCCCCATTTTGAAAGACTATAACAAACACCCCACAAGTAAATATTTTATATAATCATTTTATTAAAATTTTTAATTAATATTCAGTTACCTATTTATCACTTAACAATTATCATTCTACACAAAATATCCTAATTTCATTCAGATTTGTAAATCATTCCGCCTGCGAGCTAGTGTAGTGACCCATCCATGATATATACGGACTGACAGACAGCAGTGGTCGTTCAGTGGGTAAAACCGAATCTCGTTGCAAAATGCACATCATAATATTGTTTTCCTTACTTTTGAATAAAAAGTATGCAAAAATTTAGTTATAAAGCAATTTTCGGTTCGAGACGTTGGTGCCTTTGGGCATTCCTCACCGAACCATGACCGACACCAAGTTTGGAGGGTACGACGTAGCCGAGGCAAGTGGAGATTGAATTTTGACACTCATTTTTTGGGCAATATCATGAACTATGAAATCGAAAGTCTTTCAACAAAAAGTCAAAAATAGGTATTACGACGAGCGGATCGAGGCGACCCCTGTAGATTTTACAGAATTATGATACGCCTTGGCTTTATGACTTGATTACTATTAATGGGGTCCTCGCATTAAAATTATGTCATTTTTCTGCCTTACATTTCGATTACATTCGATTAAGTTTGTTAATTGAATGCAATCAAAATGTAAATCATAAAATGATAGAATTTTATGGTGAACACTTAATTATTACGAATAAATTTCCGCTAATTGCTTTAAAACGCAATTTTTCTATATTTTTTATTCAAAAGTAAAGAAAACAATATTATAATGTGCATTTTGCACCGAGAATCGGTTTTACCACCTTAATGGGGCTCTGTTTTGCCCTTTCGGCGCGGAACCCCAAGTTTGTTTTTGTTCTATGGTGGGAGTATAAAGTAAGAAAGGTCCCGGCAACTCGTTCAGGGTTATCCGATTTATCGTAATCCTAACTAGGATAGGATTAAGGACAGTGTAGGTCTGTTTCCGCGAGGGCCACGGGCAACGACGACGACGCTCCAAGCAAATACAATTTTGTATTGTATATTTTGATGAGCTTGACGCCGATACTTGCAGCGCAGAGCGAATCCGCTTGAAGCGACGCTCGTTGCCCGTGGCCCTCGCATTACGCGTCCTAAATAGGATCCTAGTAAGGATTTCGATTAATCGGATGGTATAATCGCGGCTGGCTTTATTCGTATTCGACCCACGGTTGCAGAAGCGAGTGGACGTGTGTGTTGTTTTATTCCACTATATCTTACGAAAATTTGTTGATTACGATAAATCGCGTAATCTTTACTAATATAGGATTAAGGAAAGTTTAATCGCGTTAAGGACGGTATGTTTCATTACGCGTCCTAATTAGAATCCTAGTTACGATTCCGATAAATCGGATGGTGTAATTACGTCTTTATTCGTATTCGGCCCGCGGTTGCAGAAGCGAGTGGACGTGTGTGTTGTTTTGCTCCACGATTTTACGATAAATTGTGTAAATCAAGATGGCACTGAATACGCAACAGGAAACAATCTTAAACATCCTGGAAGTACTAAAAGAAATGCCTTTTATATGGGATAAAAACGATAAGAATTACACTAATAGAAGTTTACGGGACGAAGGATACAACGTTTTGCTGGAAATGTACAAAAAAATTGATGCAAATAGTACAATGAAAAATTTAAAAACCAAATTGGACAACCTGCGTACCACTTATTTCAAAGAGTTAAAAAAGGTAAGTGCATGTGTACTCCTAACTATGGAGTATATCGTTTTACTTGTCCTCATCTTAAGTTGGCTGCCGATAAGCCGCCCAAATTAACAAGGTATGTTTTGAAGTTAGCTGCCGATATAAGCCGACCAAATTAACAAGGTATATGAACCAAAAAATGTGGTTTGTTATATCATTAAAAATTTATTTTTCGGGAGTCCCATCTAATAATATAACAAAATTTAAAAATGTAAGATTTTGAAAAAATGAGAGAACTGCCTTTTTAAGGGTAAAACAAACATAAGAAAAAAATATTTTTTTCTTAAGATGTCAAGAAAATATAGCTGCTTAATTTAAAAGTATAAAAATCGCGAAAAGATAAAAACTGCTAACAAATCATAAATACAAACATCTTAACAATTTTTTTACGATGTACAGATCTATCGATGTACCGACCAAATTAACAATGTATGAAAATTGTGAAGTTAGCTACCGATTTAAAACGACCAAACAAAAAAGGTACCTTTATAAAAAAAAACGGTGTATGTCGGGCCACGCGCAATGTTGGGTTCCGTAGTTACCCTACACAATATACGGACTGGTCTATTAATACAGATCGCACCAAACTTCTACTCCGATCGAAAGTCGCTCTTTCGAAGGACGGCTCATACATTTTATTCCTGCCGATCCGAATCGCCCCCTGTTTAGAGGGGATTAAAAACTTGGCGCGACCTGTACTCGTAAACCTGTAAAGACTACTTCGCTGTAATATTTTTCCTTTTAAATTAATTATATATACTACTTCTGTGAATTTTTTCACATATCCATAAACAACCGTTTAGCCGGCAGGGGAGGACATTTGACTCTAGCAAAAATTAGCACTTTAAAGCTTAATATTTCGCCAACGGATCCCTAAATCGAAAAATGGTTTTTACACACACACCCACGACCGATCCAACCATACCCCACACTATGGGATAGATGAGAAAAAAAATCATCCCCAATTTACGTGCATGTACACTTAAAAAAAACATGATTTTATTTTACTGTTTTGTTGGCGTGATTCATATGGCTACTTATGCCAAATTACACCTTCCTAGTACTAATATTATTATTACTATATGATTCTACAAGTTTGTACTGGGAAGTGAAAAATATATTCGACCAAAATATTTTTATTCTTCATAAATGTGACCTTTTAACGATACACATACACAATGTACAGTAGAAGTATGTTCACTTATTATTAGCAATGGCAATGATCGGGAGAAACTACTCGAGCTAATTTGTTGTTTACTCGAGAGTTATCTCGAGCGGTTTTCTCTCGCCCACTTGCACTGGATGAACGATGTGATCACCCGGCTCGGGACGTTGCCGCACTGTGATCACTCGGGCGGGACGTTGCCGCGTCACCGATCGCACGGCACTTTAATAAATAGTTTAATTTCTCTCCCTCAAATCAAATCGACAGTTTGCCTGCTCGTTCATATGCGCTCGCTCGCTCGTGTGCATGAGAAAGATTAATTATCGAGAATTATAATGTGAAATTGAGGGATTATTTAACTTGCTAAAATAAAAAGTGTGTGTAAGTAAATGTGCGTGTGAATGTGTGTACGTTCATGACTATAAATCTTGGTAATTTACCTATCGTTTTGCATTTTGTTTTGTTTATTTTTGTTGTTTTGAATATAAAATGCGTCCGTCAAGCAAGAAGGCGAAGGCATGGGAGTTTTTCACAAAGATTGCTGAAAAAATAGTGCAGTGCAATATATGTAAAAAAGAACTAAAATTTTGGGGAAATACGACCAACTTAAACGAACATTTGCGGCGAAAACATCCATTGCAATATGACAGACCTCAAGTCTACGACAACGACAATCTTGTTGATGCATCCTCAGTTTCCACATCTGCTGAAGCTCAAGTAATAAAAGGGTTTTATTTTACTTGCAAAAACCGGGCGGGTAGTCAAAGTTGGAGCACATTTCATAATCGTGTAATTACCCCTCGAGTGGTTTCAATCATTAAAATGAACACTCAGCTCTCAACTCATCTAATCTAACTACTCGAGCGATTCGCTCACCAGAATCGCTAGATTAATAAAAGTCTCGAGTGGTTAGTACTTGATTACGAAGTGTGCTCAATTATCGCCATCGCTACCAAAGACATTGCATAAAGAACAAGACTGTGCACTACGATACGAAAAACGAGCCGAGAGAGATGGGTGTTGGCACTCGTTGGCCCCTTTCTCACACGTTAGAAACTCAACAACACTATATAAGTATATTGTATATATTATATATACTGGCAACTTGCTAGACAAGGATACACGAGTCACGACATCTATCTCGCTCGGCTCGTTTTTCGCTTGAAAATGGTATCAATAATTACAACCTTATTTGTAAGGAAATAAAATCTAGTTTAGTTAAGCAAAAACTGGACAGTGCACAGTCTTGTTCTTAAATGTCTTTGATCGCTACTTATTAGGACCTTACATAAAATCATAATTTTTGTGGTTTTTCAAAGATTTTTCGAAATCGGTACCAGTAAATATAGTAAAAGTACTTACCTATATATATTTATGATCGGCTCTTTTTGGTTTTCAAACGTTCGTTTCATAAACGCGGCTAAGATCAAGTTCATTTTTTTTTCATAAAATAGTAATCCCACTAATATTATAAATGCGAAAGTTTGGATGTATGGATGGATGGATGTTTGTTACTCTTTCACGCCGTAACTACTGAACCGATCGGGCTGAAATTTTGCATGAATGTAGTTCGAGACCTGGAATAGGACATAGGCTACTTTTTATCCTATAAATCAGTTTCTATGGGATGAAAATGAGGTGTCAAGTTTCTATAGAAAAGTGTTGTCACCCTTTCACGCCGTACCTATTGAACCGATTGGGCTGAAACTTTGCACAAATAATGTTCTAGATTTAGAATAGGACAAAAACTACTTTTATCCACTAAATTAGTTCCCATGTAAAAGCAATAAAAGAGACATACAAAATCGGATAGACAGAGGCGCATGTGTATTTCACACATTTCAGCAGCTATGTTTACTGTAACAGTCCGAAAAATATTGACAGATAATATGAGTACACAAAAACTAATTCAACGAGGGGAAGCCACGGGCAAAAGCTAGTAGAAATATAAAGGCTTTCTACATAAATCCAATATTTTTTTCCCTACAAAATATTTCAGTATTAGCTAAAAACCCTTAGTAGTTTCGAAGTATTATAGTATTACGCGTGCTAGACAAATAGGTTGATTAGCTAACCAATAATCGCCTCTATCAAAAGCTAATAAAGTATTTGACATTAGCCTTTTTGTGTTGGACGGGTAATAACATTTTTTCCTAGATTATGCCATACACTTAACGGAACATTCGGTGGGCGAGTCCGACTCGGGAAAAGATGGCGTGGTGCGAGTGGCCGATGTACAAACAACAGCCAGTGTTCTCAAACGACCAACTCGAAAACTGGTAAACCTACCTGTAGAACCGGAAGCCAGCTGGTCATCGGGACAGTAAGGCCGGAGCCCTTACGGAGGGGGCCATGTCGACGGTGCTGGCAATCATTTTGTAAATAGGTTCTTTATGTATGAATTAGACATCTTAGCAAATTCAAATTTACTTCACTCATCGTTTGGCATCTTTCTTGGCTAGTTAAGTTTTTAACATAAAATTCTAAATAAATATCTTTAAACAACTCAAAAGCCTGCCTTATCAATTTGTCGGCGACATCGTGATTGATTATTGCAAATTATATTCATATATCCTTTACTTATTGATGGACTTCCGCAAGGTAACGCCTATTTCAATTAATCGTAATTTAAATTGCCTTGGACAAAGAATAGGTTTTATGGCAAGATGCTTCTGTGTTTACTCTATCCAACAACTGTAGCCAAATTTTCTTGGTGTCTTTCCAGTCTCTAAAAATAAATATTATTCTCTCTAAAATCTTACATTTTTAAATGTTGTGTTGTATTTTGTGTTATTATAGGCTATACAACTCATGCAGTAAAATTTTGGTGTAATATTCGATGAAGCTTTCGGAAAATACATTTAAGTAAAAAAAAAACAATCTAAAATTGTTATATTTATTTGTAGCAGAGCGTGGTTACGATGCACGGATGTGGAATGAGAAGTGAGATGTAGGTTTTATTATGGATTGATTGAGATAACACATAGGTACAGCACAGTTAATATTTCCGTTTTATTTTGCACAATTTTCAGTATTTACTCGTTGACATTTTAAAAGAGAGAGATGACAAGTGATTATAATTTAGATAGACTTTCAACCATAAGTTTTCATTCTAGTGTCATGCAACCTTATTACTTTCCCTCACTAGCAGGAAATACTTTGCAGCCCCAAGTCAGCTCTGATTTTTACCAGTCTGGGTTTAGGAACTGCCTTTGTTAAAAGATCAGCTAACTGTTCAGCAGAGCTTGTTTTTTGAACGTTGATAAGTTCTTCTTGCACTGTCTCCCGAACGAAGAAATGTCGTACTCGGATATGTTTAGTCCGCTTGTGGAATTCGGGGTTATATGCAAGACGTATAGCAGCTTCATTATCTACCTTCAATATAGGTATTCCTTCCAGGACCGTTAATGAACTGAATATCCTTTGAAGCCACACTAGCTCACGTGCGCCTTCGCTTGCGGCTACAATCTCTGCTTCCGTTGTTGAGATTGCAACAGATGGTTGTCGTTGACTCAGCCATGAAACGGCACCTTGAGCAAACAAACAAATAACTCCTGTAGTGGAGCGTCCAGTCTGGTCATCACCGGCGTGATCTGCATCACTATAGCCATCTATTTTTCCACTGGTAATATTTGCGTTGTACATAATGCCGTAGGATACTGTTCCTTTTAGATAACGAAATATCCTTTTGACTTTTAACCAATCCGCTTCTGTTGGATTCTCCAACTTTCTTGATACTACCCCAACAGCATAAGCTATGTCGGGGCGTGTACCCGTCATGAGGTACGCGAGAGCACCTACAGCCTCACGATATGGGAATTTCTTCTCTTTAGGGACTCGATCTTCGACTTTCCCTGATTCTGAAGTCGGATTCCGGTCGATAGGCGTTGAGACTGGATTGCATTCTGACATACCGAAACGTTCTAAAATCTTTCTCGTGTACGACTCTTGGTTAATGAAAATAGAACCATCTTTCGAACGTGCAATTTCCAGACCTAGATAGTAGGATGCTTCCTTAGTCGTAATTTTAATCTTATCTCCCAATTCTTTGAAGAATTGGTTTGCTAGTTCTTCATCTGTTGTAGCCACGAGTCCGTCATCTACGTATAATGTGATCAGAATCTTCTTATCTCCCACATTCTTCGTAAATAAACAGCAGTTGGCCTCATTCTGAACGAAACCTTGGCTTAGCAGTATGTCTTCAAAACAAGAGTTCCAACATCGAGGGGCTTGTTTTAATCCATAAAGGCTTCGTTTTAGATGATAGACTTTGGTTGTGCCATCGCTGAATCCTTCTGGCTGCTTCATATAGATCTCTTCTTTTAGCTTGCCATTCAGAAATGCAGTTGACACATCAAATTGTGTGACATGCAATTTTTCTTCAGCACTGACACTTAACAAGGCTCTGATAGTTGCCATTCTTGCAACAGGACTGTAAGTTTGTTCGTAATCTATTCCTTTTATTTGTTTGAACCCTTTTACTACCAGCCTGGCCTTATATTTGTCAATAGTTCCATCTGGGTTGCGCTTAATTCTAAAAACCCATTTGCATGGAAGCGCCTTTCGATTGGAAGGTAGCTCACACAATGTCCAGACATCATTGTCTTTCAGAGACTTTAGTTCACTTCTCATGGCTTTCTGCCATTCAACACCGTCATGTCTCTTAATTGCTTCTTCGTATGTTACCGGGAAATCGTCAGAGCTGACGATGCATACGTAGTCTTCAAACTTCTTAGGACGTGCGGTATTTTGTCGGTCTCTTAAATAATATCGAGAATCCGCTTCTTGCAGGGGCTCAATTACTTCTAATCGCTCATGTGCGTCGACAAACTCATCGTCACTATCATTATTGTATTTGCCCTCAGCTCTGATAGTTGGACCTTGATCCTCTTGAACTTGTTCTGCATTTGTTATATCTCCCTCTAGAACATGTTCAGGATTGTCTGGCTCTTGTACGGGAACATTTTCATTATCGTTTATGCCTGTTTCTCCCTCTGAATAAATAGGGAAATTTGTGGTAATCTTAAATTCGACGTCAGTTTTGAAAGTAAGATCCCTAGACCTCAATGTCTTGTGACCATCCCAGACACGATAACCATCATCATTCTCGTAGCCTATAAGAATGCCCTTAATAGCTTTCTTACTCATTTTATTCCGCTTTTGTTTGGGAATATGGGCATAGCATTCACTCCCGATTATCTTGAGATGACTAATCTTGGGTTTCTTGTCATGCCATAGCTCGTAAGGCACCTTGTCCTCCACTCTAGTGGGACCTGTCCTGTTGAGTACATAAGCAGTTGTATTGATCAATTCAGCCCAGAGTACTTGTGGCATTTCCCTTCTTGCATACATTATCGATCTGGCAGCTTCTACCAAAGTGCGGTTTTCTCGCTCACTACAGCCATTCTGTTCTGGCGTGTAAGGCATCGTCAATCGGTGTTGAATTCCGTGTTTCTGTAGTATCTTACGAACAGCCGCATTGTCGAATTCGCCTCCATTATCACTTAATAATGTTTTTATAGTATGGCCAGCATTTTTCGCTTCTTGTAGCATTTGCAGAAGTTTGTCTTTCACTTCCGACTTCTCTTTGATAAAATAAACAAATCGATAACTCGAATAGTCGTCCTTGAAAAGTACAAAGTACTGGTACTTCGAGATGCTTTTTGCAAAGGGACCACAAACATCGGTGTGTATCAGCTCTCCAGCTGCTGTTGCTCTTTCCCTTGTTCCAAACGGTTTTCTATGTGACTTTCCATATATGCAGCCTTCACACTTTACTTTTTCTGGACTTAGTTGAATGCCTAACTCACGCTTTACCACGCGAATGACATGTCTCTTGTCTTGATGAGCAAATCGTTCATGGTATAGCTGCAGCATATTCGAGCCTGTCACAGCATTGACTTCTATTGTCACTTGCTTTGTTGGAATGACTGTCTTCATATCCAACTTGTACAGTCCACCATGCGGGACTCTTCTGCCAACAACCCTAGTCGTGCCTGCTATGTCTAGTTTGCACTCTCTAGTCGTCGACATAAAGATGCTGTTCTGCATCCTATCTTGCGCTGCTAATGGCGAAAATAGATTTTTTGTTAGCGATGGTACTAACCACACATCGTTGAGGGTTATTTTCTCCTTGTGTTCACGGACATTTGATTCAACCACTACGGAACCCTTTCCCAACGCAGGTATGATAGTTCCGTCTGCCGTTGTTACGGTGTGATCTGAGTCAAATTCATGAAAAGCGTTGAAAACATTCCTCCTTACTGCAATGTGCGTTGTTGCTCCATTGTCGACATACCAGTTTTCTTGGTCTTGGATTTGACTGATTGAGCATGCATTTACCATCAACGAAATTTGTTGTACTTGTTTGGACTTCGACCCAGAAGATGAGGTGCTTGGTTTAGGTGGCCTCCCATCTTTAATCCACTTCTTACACTTGCGTACTCTATGTCCTTTTCCAGAACAATAGTTGCATATCAACTGGTCATCGTTCTTATGCGTATTTTGTCCATATATGGGCGTAGTCACTAGTGTTTCCTCTTGTGAGTTCTCTTGACTACCCAGATCTCTCTCAAATGTGCAGAGGTGACTCGTCAAACTATCGATAGTTCTTTCGGACTGCTTCAGCATTAGCCAGCTCGATTTGAAATTGAAGAATCTATCATCAAGTGTATCCAAAACTTTACAAATCAGAAGGAGTTCAGGTAGCTTCGCCGTTGTGTCAGTTTTTGATACTTCAACTTTTAAATCGTTCCATAAATTCTTTAACTTTGACATATGAGTAGGTATATCGTCCTCTTTGTTATGTTGCAGTCCAAAGAATTTTAGACACAAATTATAGGCTTTATCATCTGTTTGTCCATCAAAAAGTCTGTGGAGCTCTTGCCAAACCTCGTTTGCCGTTCTGTACCTCATAACTTTTTGTAGTGTTTCCTCTGTCATATTGGTGGTCAGCATCAGCAGAGCGCCGCTTTCAGTCCTCCTATACTTTGCCATTGCGGCGTTATAGGCGCTAGTCGCAGCGTCACCTCCTTCCGCAGCAAGTATTGGTCTTTGAAGTTTCCCTTGGACAGCATCTAAGGCACCTTCTGTACCTTCTAGCATTATAGAAATTTTGTACTTCCATGTTGACCAATTTTTCTTGCCTTCAAGTTTCCCAATATCTATTTTTGTTGAAAAATCCATTGTTACCCTATTCTCTTCTTCTTGTGGGGCACAGAACCTGTTATATTTATTTGTAGCAGAGCGTGGTTACGATGCACGGATGTGGAATGAGAAGTGAGATGTAGGTTTTATTATGGATTGATTGAGATAACACATAGGTACAGCACAGTTAATATTTCCGTTTTATTTTGCACAATTTTCAGTATTTACTCGTTGACATTTTAAAAGAGAGAGATGACAAGTGATTATAATTTAGATAGACTTTCAACCATAAGTTTTCATTCTAGTGTCATGCAACCTTATTAAAAATAAGTTTTTAAGCCCACTTGTAACTATATAACTGCCGCCATTTTTATCAAAACGGAATAAAAATGTATAAACTTCGAGACAAAACAATATTAAATGATACAGTTTCTCACTTTTTGGAAATTCTCTTTATTTTATTTAAAATAAAATAAAAACGGCCAAGTGCGAGACGGACTCGCGTACGAAGGGTTCAGTACCATTATCTATAAAAACGGCAAAAAATTCATGTCTGTTGTATGGGAGTGCGCAGGTCCGACTCGCACTTGGCCGGTTTTAGTATTTGTTATTATAGCGGCAACATAAATACATCATCTGTGAAAATTTCAACTGTCTAACTATCACGGTTCATGAGATACAGCTTGGTGACAGACGGACAGGCAGATTGACAGCGGAGCCTTAGTAATAGGGTCCCGTTGGTTACCCTTAGGGTACGGAACCATAAAAATGTACTATTTTTGAACTTATTATCCGGAGCGCCTAACGTAACAGTCAAGGTTGAGTGCGAGTTGATAAGAACTTTATTTTGATAGGGTTTTGTTCTAAATTTCAGCTACCACAAAATAGAGTTGCTAATTTTTCCGACGGAGTCACCCTAATTTGGTCGGCTTATATCGGCAGCTTCACAATTTACATACCTTGTTAATTTAGTCGGTTTATCGGCAGCCAATTTTTGGTTGCCGTGTCTATAAATTACGCCATAAATATAACACGCGGCTTCACCCGCGTATAAAATTTTCTATATTATTCCTTTCTTTCACCTCTTCCATACAAAACCAACCAATCCAACATTTGATCGAAGATCCAATCAAAAAACGCTGTAGAAAAAGTTGTTGTGAATGAAGAGTGCCTTTAAGCAATCTTTAAGTTTGATTCACAATTTTTGAGACACTGGTATTGTATATTCATTATAGATGGATAGTATACAGACTTTCTTGTAGCTAAATTTATACTGGAGACTCGGTAAGTGGTCAAGACCAAGGTTCCATGATCCTATCTGTGAAATACGCAAAATAAAATTTAAACTTCCTATACTTATTGAGTCGAAGTTGTGTTGTTCTTGAACAAGTTTAAATGCACAAAAAATATTTTTCGTGTTTCGCAAACAGTGCCGTTGTCTTGAGCACTCACCGAGTCTCCAGTATGAATTTGGCTATGTAAACGAAAGTCACCTTAAAATTAGAAACAGTTTAGCAATGTTTTTTGCTTTAGGTCAATGAATCTAAACGATTCGGTGCGGGACAACGAAATATTTATGTACCAACATTGTGGTATTTTGAAGCATTCAGCTTTTTGGAATCGATGTCAAAGCCTTGTACTATGGTACCGGCTATTGTGAAGAAAGAAAAGGTGAGTGCATGAAGTTAATAAAAGCCAACCAAAATCGATTCGGACTCATTGACAAAGGGTTCTGTCTGTACCAGCATGGTAAAAAACAACAATAAATAAAACAAACAATACGGCACCTTCTGAGTACGGAAACCAAATATATTTATTTTACTTTATAGCACCTTCTATTTACAATCTGACCTGAAACTTCTATGTTCCTTTTGGTCTGTGGTTCCTTTTAACGTCTTTCGAGATAGAGCTGAATTAAATATGCCACTATTCCGAGTTTTTTTTTTAAAAGGGCAATTTTTTTTCAATTCATGTAATTTGCTCGAGGCCATAGTAACCGTATTCTGTAAAAAATTCATCTGGCTACATGTTAAGGGTGAATCTGTTTGTAGAGCACTGTGACAGACAGACGGATGGACGGACGAACAGACAGGCAGCTGAGGCTCAGTAATAAAAAATATACAGTTACTTACACAAGAGATGTGGAAAAGTTTATTTATTTTCTCTTGGGATCCTTTCACATACGGTGGTACACGCACAAGGCCCATCTATATTTCGCGACAGTCGGGAGTGCGGGCCGTTTAATACTGACATGTATATAATAAATAATAATAAAATCATTTATTTCGGACAGGATCCATAAAGTGTTAGTAATACAATATAACTTATAAACTAGTGTTAGTAAGAGATCAGGCGAGTAAAAGTTGTATTAGAATTAAATTGACTTGTGGAGCTCTATCCACTTTTTAAGAAGGGGCGAGTCCCACCTGTCAGATAATACCTTCAGGACACTATTGGGGCTGGCCCGAGTTCGACTGAGCAACGACGCACAGCGCTTTCGCATGATTGCCGCGAAACCATCTGTGTGTGCTTCCGCGAACATGACAGAGGCGCTGCAATATCGCGGTAACCCCAACAGCATCCTGAAAGCATTACTATACTGGACATATGTCGCAGTTAGTTGGTTAAATCAGTCTCTTGTCTAACACCCTAGATGGTTAATTGAAGATCGACGTTTAACCAAGTCACTAGCATTTTGATTTAAATGAAGCATCGTCGAAAACGTTTAACAAACTGTCTTACCGAAAGCCGGCGTGTTGGTTAAATAATGTAAAACAAGATGGCGTCACAGAGTCTATCTTTTTGGCAAACGTTTTTTGGTTAAATTTGGTCTTTGGTGCAATTTTAAACATGTTGTGGACTCCGCCATGATTATTTCATTTGTTATTTCTGTGTGCTCGTGAGGAACTGAGAGATTAGAAATTCCGTGTTTTGTTTTGTTGTAAATGATTACTTAGCTAAATTAAGCAGATGAGTCTCATTTTTGTAGTGAGTTCTTGTTGCAAACATGCAACAAAATAACTTCACATGCCATTAATAACGGTAAAACCTGCGTCTTGTTGCCTAGGAACATTTACTCCGCGGTCCGAATTAATTGTAAGCTATCTTACAGTTCATTCACATTCATGCCGTCCCTAACGCACTTACTAAAAAATAGTGTGCTATCTCTCACTCACTTACAGTTTGGGCGATGTAATTCTATTTCGGACCGTACGTTTAGTGAACTCGTTAAACGTTTCGTTCACTCACTTGTCTGACGGAACTTTAGCGACTTGGTTGAATGTCGGTCTTTATTTAACGGTCTAAGGTGTTAGTTAAGTGTCAAATTTAACCACTTAACTGCGACATATAGGTATACTCGCCCGCACTCCCGCCTGTCGCTTACTATACAATGCGACGGGTTTTTTTGACGGGTGAATTGATCGTGGCCAAAATCGAAACGAAGGTCAATGAAACAAGGGTACTTATCTCAACGAAGGTCATCAAAATAGCCTTGTCACAATTTGGCTAACGGTCTGGTGACCTTGTGAAGGATTTATTCTACCTGTGACCTGTCTGCGCTCTTTTCTTCGATTGTACAGGATGGTTGGACCACAGAACAGAGAAATGTTCTGTGGGTCGGACGGACATTGTTTATGAAACGCGAATTACTTTTACGCTAATTATCTTACGCAATTCGGGGGGAGGTCCGGCCGAGAGTTACGGTCCTAATTCCTAATACATGGGGGGAGAGTGGGTTCAAAAAATTCAAAATTTTGTATTTCTTATATAATTTGCGTACGCGTAGCTTTGAGTACGGATGAACAGAACCCGTATTTCCCCTCTACACGATCGGCCATTGTGATGGGCCATCAACGAGCCCATTGCCCATCATCATTCGAATTCGAACGAATCCGTTCAATTCAATTCGGTGCGAAACGAAACGTGGCAGGCGTCAGACGTTACAATCTTGGAAATATGGCATTGTGGAATAACGAAGATATTTTTAAGTTTATAGAACTTTTTAGAAGCGAAGATATCATTTGGAATCCCCAAAACAAACATCACGAGGATAAAAGTAAAGTAAGTAATACTATACCAAATGTAGCTTGTATTATCGCTTTTTAAAACTGTGAAAATTACTAATATAAATCAACCAGTTTTTTTGGTGATGATAAGATTCTACTAGAGATGAAAATTCCACGTAAATCATGTATTTATCATTTGGCAACTTTATACAAGTAAACAAAAATGGCAAAAATCATGTTTTCTTTAGAATTTATAAAAACTCGTCCATGTCATTAAGAGTAGGTGTGAATATTTTTCAAAAAAAAGCGTATGTTCTCGGTGGTGTTAACACAAATGAAGAGATAATCTAATCAAGCTCTTCTATTCCGGCTTCTTTTGATTTTGCCCTTCTTCAGTGTCACCAAAGACGTCCACCTGTTTGCTTCATGTCCACCTGGGACGGCCCGGTTGAACTTTACCTTCCACTTGCTTGCGCACCATACATTTCTTTCGTCACTCTACTTTCGTTCATTCTCTGCAATACCCTCTATATGCCAGAAAAAAAATTACGCATTCCTTACGACTATTCATCATTTGTTACTAGCTCAGGACATTCCTAGGCCGCACTAAGGGAATCTATCCAGTCCAATCCATCAACCAATATCAGTCCACTGCTGCTGGACATGGGTTTCTCCAAGAGCACGCCACATTTTCCATCTTCGGCCATCCTCAGCCAGCCGCAGCCACTACCAGCAATCTTTTCAGTCCAGTGAGCGACATAAATAATTTAAACATTCATAAATTTATCGTTACCTACGAAATGAATGAAACACAACTGGAAAATTAGGCGTTTTCAGTATTCGTTGGTTAAATACCCTATATGGCACATAACACAAAGTAAATTCCAAATTCCTAACTAGTTTAGTTTTTAAAATAGATTTCTTTTCGGCGGCGTATACATATATGTTCTTCCCTTGAAAATTATTTAATTGAGTTTTAATTCAATAGGTATTCGGTTTAGGGCTTAGGGTGAATATTCTACAAAAAATATGCAAATTTCAGATCTGTAAGTTGATCCGTCTACGTGCTAGAAAGAAACCCGTGACATACGGATGGACGGACAGACAGGCAGATAGCTGTTCATAAATTAACACTAGTCAGGTTCCGACACTGACAGCAGGATAGCGTATACAATTTTCAAAGCGTGTGACAGAGATGGCATTAGAACCCGTGTCGAGACCCCATGCAGCCCAGCAGAGTGACTAAAAATAGGTACATATTTTACTTTTTATTGCTTTGGTCTTTATTAAAACTAATTTTGTGAGATTGAATTATTGTTATAATATCCTGTAGATTCACAGTCAGGCTTATATATAAAGTAAAATAACGCCTTTCTGGGTCCAGTTAGTTCCTTTTTCTTTTAAACATTTCTTCCCAACGACCGGTCGTTATTTCTTCCCGCAAGAAGCACAGTATAAAATAATGAACCGGAAAAATGAATGTAAAAATTGTAAAATTCTCTGTCAGACTATTAACCTCTCAGATAAAACAATAAAAAAATATATTTTTAGTTTAAATATATTTTACAGAAATATTAAAATTTCAAAAGAAGAAAAATTACATATTTTACAATTTTCATCACTAGTTTCTAAGTACAAATTAATTTAACAGTGTAATATCACTGTGGTAATATTATGCGCAACGCAAGCTATCAATTTTACAGATGAATGACGCCTGGCGACGCATGGCTGATAGCATGAGCATTCCTATACCGGACTTGAAAAAAAAGAAAGAAACATTAATGACTGCGTTCAGGTCGAACTTGAAGAAAAAACAAGCTTCCATATTATCTGCTGCAAAGGAAGAAGACATTTTCAAACCTATTTGGATTTTCTATGATGCGTTGGAAAGTTTCTTGCGTGATAAATATGAATGCAAAGGGATGGTGAGTAAAGGGTTGGGTTTTACCTCCCGAAATACCGGGAATTTCTCGTTTCAGTTTATCCACAGAATGACATTCTAGAATCCACATGTTCGTAGAAGTTTCGAACTATGGAGATAGATGTCGCTGTTTTATAATTTGACAGCTACTCGTAAAATGTGATGTTTGTTATTCAGTTTCGCCGAAGTTGTTGATCAGAGAAGTGTGTGCGCAATAAAATATTTTTGTTTTCGTGTTTCGTCGTTATCATGCCTTACAAAGAACATCCAACTAAATCTGGTGATAAATCGTCAATCTGGTACTACTTCCTGCAGGAAACGAATAAAGGTTCCGCTAAATGCAAGTTTTGTGGAAAAATTTTAAAGACTCTAGGTAGTACCACCAGTGGACTTCACAAGCATTTGAAATTTAAACACCAATCCGAACCATTGCCGAATGATAATATAAAGGTGAGTACCTAGTTAACACATAATGTAATTAATTTATCGGGCATCTTGTGGGATATCGAATTCCCGGGAATAATACGGTTCCAGTGTAGGGTATTTATAAACACGTTACACAAGTCGAAACGGTACCGATTCGGTAACAACAATGCATTGACCAGATAAAAGAGTAAACGAGATAGTCTTATGTTTGAAAGGTTTACTTTTTAAATACGTACCCATAACACTCGTATTCAAATGGAAGGTGAAAGGATAAACGTACTTATCGCCAAGCACTATCGATGAAAATAGCTTGTTTCGAGTTCTATCTAGTTTTGTTGCGTTTACTTTATTCAATACCAACCGTTAGCAGCTACTCAAATGCGCGTTCAATCAATAATATACTTGTTTCCTCTTGGACGAGTTTAATAGCGAGTTAACTGGCATACCTAGCGAGTTTAGCTACTGGCCCCGTTTGGACAGCGAAAAACGAGTTCAGGGTACATAACATAGTAGACCATATCGAGCTTTGACAGCTCGATATACACCACAGATAACCCCCTATAGATACCTTATATTGGCCATTTTGTTCGGCATCGAGTTCACCAAAAATGGAGGAAGTTGCGGGTCGCGAGCGGCGTAACAGCGACGCCGTGATTGGCTATTTCAAGGTCGCACTTAGAAGCACCAAACATAGAGATTTCAAGAGTGTCGATAAAAATATCGATGATTTTTGGTGGGAAAGTCAAAGTCCACGGATTACCTACTTTATTTTAGACCTTTTATTTTATTGAATATTTTGTAATATATAATGCATTTCAAAAAATGTTATTTCGTCAAAACTTTATGAATGTGTCGGAAGGGAAGTTAAAAGAATAAATTAGTAACTACTATTTATATTAATAATTATTTTTATTTTTAATCATTATTCCTCCAGTTTTATTTGTGACAAAACTATGTTGTTGAATAGTTATATAACATGTAGATGAAAGTTGCATAAAAATTTTCCTTCAAAGTTATTCT
The DNA here is from genome assembly GCA_910592155.1 of Ypsolopha scabrella. Classification (NCBI taxonomy): domain Eukaryota; kingdom Metazoa; phylum Arthropoda; class Insecta; order Lepidoptera; family Ypsolophidae; genus Ypsolopha; species Ypsolopha scabrella. Next base: position 16,158,391 of record OU342987.1, read on the forward strand.
GTACATTAGAAAATACAATATTAACAACTATGTCAAAATATAAACTCTAATGAAATCCTTAATTCTATTAGTCCCTCCGTTCATCCGGCCACCACTCCATTTAAGTTATTTCCCTCCATCTCTCCGTCCTTATTTCCCCGACTCCGGCAAAGCAAAAAAGGAGGATCATGTGTTTGCCGCGTATGTAAGTATGTATGTCCGTTTCTTTGTTCCCTCCTATTCCTATCTGGGAAACCAGTGAACCGATTTTGATAAATGATATGTCGTTAGATTCCTCTTGGTGACGCAAGTAACATAGGGTACATTTTAATAATAAAACAACATAATGACGGGTATTAGATAGATAGGTTAGACGCGATATTGGCCATTTGAAAAAAAGCTTTGTCGAAACCCATCGAATAAGTTATCGAAATATAGAGTTTTAAAAGTTGATTAAAAAAATACCTATATGTAACTTATATGTTTACAAACAGTTTGGAAGTGAAAACTTTGCTCTTTAACATTCTGAATCTGGTGGGGTGCACAAGTTTACAAAACTAAAAAGTTCGAAATAAAAAAGTAATATAAAAAAACAAAAATCCCGACTGCTGGGTGTGTTCATTGAACCAAAAAGATATAAACAGACAGTTTCAAAACTTCAAAAAATTTCAAAATAAAAATCATAATATGAATTTATGAAATCATTACATGCAGTCGGAGGCTATCAATAATAAACAATGTACATACTAGCCAAAAACCAATGTAGATGTTGCCTCCGAGTGCATGTAATCATTTCATACCATGCTGTTTTTTTTAAATTCTGAAGTTTTGAAACAGATTGTTAATATATTTTTAGTTCAATCGACACAGCCAGCAGTCGGTTCTTTTTTTAAATTACTTTTTTATCTGCTCTATATACATCTTTGCTTCATCAATTTATTGATTTTTAAAATGAACGAGTTTAGTATAAACTCTTCGGATTGCGTCTTTAGGGTTTGACTTTCTAGTTAAATACAGTAATCTTATGTCAATATACTTTTGGGCAACACTTTTTGTTAATTCGATAATGTGATTACAACTTTCATGATCAAATTGATGCGTACGTAACTCAGTAAAAATGTCTTCATTTATAAATGTCATCATGGTTTTTGTTGTCAGCCGCATCTTATCATTATAATAAAATTTTGGAGAGTTTCCTTTTATAGTGCTGCGAATAACCTGTTCGCAGCGCCTACAAATTTTTGTAACAGTGTTTGACGGATATAATAATCCACCAAAATCTCTAGCGTAGATGAGGCTATTATATTTTTTATCCAGTGATATCAAGGCTCTAACACATTTATTGCATTGTATTGATTTTATAAGGTAATGTACCACTGCCCCAGCAATGTATTCTATGATACTCTCTGAAAACAAAGACAGAGAAATTCCTTGTAATGCTTTGACAAAATTATCATCATCTGGTTTGTCAGCAACGCAAGCATCATCTCCTCTCTCTACGGACGCGTTAATACGCTTTACGGCTGATGAACAATGTAATATTCCGATTTTTTCAAGAGGAATACAATTGCCAGTTTCAGTTTGTTGTAATTCCATGTGAATTAACATTTTTCGGTATATACCGTGAAATTGTCTTGGTGTAGGGTTATCGTTTGCCCCTCCGTGTGATCTGATGTTGCAAAAAAATAATTCAATATGATCTTGACTTATTCTGTGAAAAGAAATGTACGGACAGCTATTGTTTTGAATTAAATCACGGAAAAGAAATTTCAAACTTTCTATACCAACACATAGCCCCAAAAACCCGGTAAATCTTGGTGAATTAATTAGTTTTATTTCTTTGTTCTTTAAATGCACTGTTAGATTCAGAAGAAAATGTTTAAAGTCTTCAAGCTTTTGTATTAAACTATCTGCGTTTTCCTGGTTTAAAGCCCTCTTTAACTTCTGTCCATGTACTTTGGAATCCAGTATATCAAATAAGTCGTTCATAATCAACAAAAAGTCTGCAGTTGGATCAACTGACTGAAATTGTTTTAGTTTTAATTTATTTTTGCAAAATTGAAGCGCTACTGCTACTGAACGGCTAAATAATTGAGTGGCGAGTTTTACCTTCATTATATTTTTTTTGAAATGCAAATGTTCTGATCGGAGTCGATTTGCTGCATGAAACAATTCGGTTTCTTGTAAGTTATGTAATGTTTCTATATATTGCCACGAAATAGTATTGCCTTCAGAATCTGAAAATTCTTTGTAATATTCAAAACTATTTCGTACTAATTTTATCATGTGTGCTGGATCCAGAAAAATTGCAATTTCATTGTTATTCAAATTAAAAACGGTTTTTAAATTGTCAGGATCTAAACTACATCCTAACTTTTTGGCCATTGCTGTATTAGCAGGACATCCGTCAAAAGTTACTGCTTTAATAATGATGTTAGCTTCATTGCAGAGTTCAATGGCACGAGTCAGTAAAAATACTTTCTGATCAGCCGTCACCTTATTTATCAAAAAGTAACCGATTGGTACTTTCCATTTACCATGCAAGGGCACAACTAGGTAAACCAATGCATCTGTACATTCCTCTCTACAGTCTGAATCGATACTACTTCCAAAATCAACGTAGCCGTACGTTTTCTCGACTTTACTCTTAATTTTCATTTCGTCGAATATAATAGTACAATACAACGGTTCCGTAGACTGCTGTGCTTTTATTTTCAAAGCATCAAAAGCTTCTCTTGTAAATCCTGGGCTCCCATCTACTGTGCTGTACCATTTCCCTAAAGTTTTTACTGATGGCAAACATGAATCAAAGGTTTTACGTACATAATTATAAGCCTTAGTCGAGTAAAAGGCTAATGTCAAAGCAAAGGCCCTCAACTCAGGAGAATATTTTTTTCTGACTATAGAACCCGACTTTCCCTTGAGCATTTGCCTTTTAATGAGTTCTTGACATTTTACTCCTACTGACTTAAGAATGTCGCTATTCTCCGTTGTAATTTAATTTTTACTTTCTAACTCGGCTAGTAATGATTTTAACGAAGTGATTTTTCTCTTTAATCTTCTATTACTGTCGCGTACTTTTCTAAGTTCCTTATTTTTTATCGTAACTGTGTTCTTTAGTTCAATAACTCTACGACAAAGTCGTTTTGCGGTTGGACTATCATAGGCCGATGGAGAATCGGGAAGAAAATTTAATTTTCGCTTTCTTTTTGGTGTTTCCGAACCACTTGGTTGGTTTTCGCAAAATGACTTCTCAAGTTTTGATGATGTCGAACCATGAGTCTGAAATAAGGTAAAAAGGAAAAGCAATAAAATTATAATGAAATATAAACATGTTATTCAAAAAAATTATTAAATCCTGTTTAGAAAAAAGGTGTTAATTTGCTCAGTTTCTATTAGACGCTATAAAATTTCAGAAGATTAGCTACATTTTCAAATTGCGTAGCTTTCTGTTGACACCTTTCTATCAAATAGGATCCGATGCATGTATAAATTCTTACTCCTTTAAAAGACTCAGGATTGGTCTTAGATGTTGTGCTTTTATTATCGCTATTTGTAGTCATTGGTACTGAACTCTGTAAAAAAAAATATGTTCGCGTAAATACATTATACTTTTACACGATGATATTTATTTGTCAAGTAAAGTTATGGTACAATACCAAGATTGGTAAGAATAAAGTTGGCACAGTAGAGTCCATCAACCGCCTACGACCCTTCATAACGTGAAAGCAGTCATCGGTAAAATGTCTTGAACATACAACGCTGTTGTTACTCGGAAACCATTCCTCTCCGCGACAAGTAGAATCAATCCAAATCGATTTTTTATCGGGACATTTTGGAAACCTTAAAACAAAATGTCAAATTATTAAAATCTTTTTGTAAACTTTATTTGAGCCCTGTTTTAATTCGATAACATTGAATAAGAAAACTAATAATACAAATATAATAACAATCATTACATAGTAATAAACAAAGTCGCTTCCAGCTGTCTGACTTTCTGTCTGTACCTATGTATGTTTAGATCTTTAAAACTACGGCCGAGACAGTGAAATCATGTCAAAAAATGTCAAAAAAGTCAAAACTACTTTTTACTTATCGACCGTTCAGGCAACCGACCCCTCCCTACATAATTCTCGAGTCAAAGATAACAAATTCCCATACAAAAATCCCATAAAAACAGGGTTTCGTAGAAACGTCAAAACCCATGTCAAATGTCAAAAATATCAAAATGTCAGATTTTTCTGGAATACATTAATACATTTCCTACAACCCCCCGTACATCATGTCAACGTCAGATATCCCCTTCCGACTAAACTACCATGTCAATGGGTCAAAAACGGTATAAAAACTGTCAAAACTCATGTCAAATGTCAAAAATGTCAAAATGTCAAACTAATCCTAGATGCGGTACCGAATTCCCCAAAACTCCTCTATACATCATGTCAACGTCAAATCACTCCTTCCGACTAAAATACCGTGTCAAAGGTTTTGTTCGGTTTCGTGTGTTCGGTTAAAGTCGATTAAAATAACAAAATCTTCTCCTAAGTCTAACAAATGTTTTTGTGAAAACCGCATCAAAATCGATTCAGCCATTATAGAAACGAAACATGGAACACGACCACATTAAAATTAATTTATACTTAAATAATAAATTTAGGTATAAAAACCATTATCGTGAAACTACTCGATCTAAAATGTTTAGAATCTTTATAAAGTTTGCAAGTATGAAATCTTTTTTATTTCTACTCGTATTTGTGTATTACTAATTATTTTTTATTCGTTTATCGATACCGGTGGGCCGCCGCCCAATCCGATCAAATTCACATCACTAGCTTACACGTGCCCATGACAGAAAGAGAGAAAAATATGAATTAAAGTAGTGTGAAAAAGAGATGTTAGACCGCGCGTGCGGCGTGGTACTCTGTTCATCCAGTGTAAGTTGAACTCCGTGAAGCGAAAAATTATAATAAATTTTACTTACCGATGAAATGTAATGCCATCTTTTTTGAAATTCGAAGTCTTAGAATTTTTTCCGCACCATTTTACGGAACAATACGGCATTTTTTCACTGTTTATACTCAGGAGTAATTAAATTTGAATTGTTCACAGACACGTCAAAAGCACGTACGCAGTTCCAAGAATTGGTCGGTACTGAACCTGTTCCGTTGTGTTATTCTTAATATAGGCGCTAAAAAACAAATGAGTGGTGCGCGTCGGTCGCCCTGTAAGCGGTATCTATAGGGGGTTATCTGTGATATACACTGTCTGTCCCTCTTTAGGTAGATCAACAGAGTGAGACAGAGCGCTGTACTGTATCAAGCGCTATCGAGCTCGATATGGTTTGCTATGCTAGACTAGCTGTAGTAATAGTAAACTTTAAACTTTCGCGATTTTCACACATTATTAACTTGGTATTGGGGTCTTAATTGCGACAACTAACAACATACCTTAATAGAGTAAGTTACCAGTTAAGCTGCGAGAATAGAATCGGTTTCTATTCTTTGGACAGTTAAGTATGGAGAACCTCCCCCGGACACCTCCCGCACGCCCGGCAACTTGACTCGCGCAGTCTCGCCGTGCAGACGAGTTTAGACAATTTAGTACAGTTCATTTGTTGTCGAAGCAAAGACGCGCGCGTATTTGAAGATTTGAGGTTATCTTTTGTGGATATTAAAAATGAAGTGGTCGGAATCAACCACATACGCATTTGTTAGTGAGTATTTAAAGCACGACTGCTTGTATAATACGAAAAGCCCTAATGCCAAAAATAAACAAGCACGAGATAGTGCAATTAGTGAAATTTGTGCTAAAATAGATATTGAAGGGTTTGGATCCAAGGAGGCTCTTGCCAAAATAAAAAGCATACGATCCACCTACAGTCAGGAGGCTAAAAAGGTGCTAGATTCCACGAAAAGTGGAGCATCAGGGGATGTGTATGTCCCCTCTTTAAAGTGGTTTAAAATCTACGATGATGCACAGAAGGCAAAAAATCTCCAACCCAGAAAAACAGAAGATAATATAGTAAGTTATTTATTTATCCCCGCATTTTTCTTCGGCGGAGCCCTTCGAACAAATAAACCCTAGATTTTGCGACAGAGCGCACCGAAAGCGTCCCGGCAAAAGCCCACTCAGTTCAGTTGAGGAGTGGTGTTTTCGTTCAGACAGCGCGTGACCGCCGACACGCAATCATGTTTAATTGCTGTAGTAGGTGGCTTGAAGTTAGTCGTGCACGGGGTCGTTAAGCTTGCTATTTCATTCTACATTCAACTTCGGATTATAGAGCACTGACTGACTGTTATTCGATGGAACGAACGTTGTTAATTTCCCGAACTCGTACGGACGGAACTAACCGAACACGGTGTGAGAGACAAGCTAACGCGAGACACCATTCATGTTTTGAAACAACTCGAGAATGGTTTTGGTGGTTCCTATGCTTTCAGGAGAAATAGCCCAAAATCGAAATGAAACCAGAATATTTTTGAATAGTATGAAGTATACTATGCTGTGAATCTAAAATTATTTGATTTGTTGTATCGCTTCTAGGACATTACGGTACATAAACATTCATGAAAATATGTGTAAAATCCGGGACTTTTATGCGCTTGTAACTTTTGTATGTATTTGATTTTGATTAATGTTTTAGTTTCACGTCATGGATATTGTATGGGAAAAAGAAAAAATAGTAAGCAAGTACCTGTAAATAAGGATATAATCAGCGAACTGCGCTAGTATGGGAGTTCGGCCGAATAGAGTCGCCTTAATGCGTTTACATAAAAGCTGAGAGATATAAAAATAATAATTACTGAGCTCTTTATTCGCTGGCTGGTCGATTTGGTTTTACGACTTTTTGTGGGCTGTGAATGCAAAATTGAATTCCTCCTTATATCAATAGTAGAAAACAAATCTTATATCAGTGCTACTCGTATCAAGGTCTAAGGTATTTTAGAAAAATCATTAATTGGCTCGTATGTTATTGTTGCTTTGTTTCGATGTAAATATGTAACTATAATGGTATACAAACCTGTTTCATGTTTTTAATCTGATTTAGTATGGAATGATACATCCAGGGTTTATTTGATCGAAGGCGGATCCAGTTTCTTTCCCACAATCGTTTGGGTTTTGTTCTTTGAGAATTAATTTCATTTTTAATCTCGAATGCGATCACATACTATTTCCCTTATTATTTCACGAAGTTTGTTACGAATTTCTTCTTCCATGTTTCACTGGCACAGTGACAACTGACAACCATAACTTGACAGCAAATGTAACTTGGAACTAAATCTATCCAGCGATTGTTTGGACGTTGGACAGTACTTACCACTTGACCAAAGAACGAGTTAAGCTGCCTTGTCTTCTGTCCGTAACTAGTCCAAGTGTAAACAGATTTCAACACCGACAGCAGGATGATAAATATACATTATATAATATAACGCGTGCAAAAGAGATAGCACCTGAGTCGCTAAATCGAATTTATGAACGCAACTCTGTGTTGCAAAATGCGCGTCCTTAAGTCTGGATAATTTTTTAAAGGATGAGGTCAAATTAAATGATTTATCAATGTGTCTCCCAGGCTTGGCTATGGGCCCAACCAGTCAGTGAAACATTAAGTTTATTTATAATCTCAAGCATTATGTATGTATAACTACCGACCTACTGCCACTAGGTACTTGTCGGTAATATGAGATTTGACTCAATTTAGATGACAATATAAGCAAGATTCTGTATTTAGCCAAGTCTGATTGCAGCTAGCATAGCTAGCTAGCACTAAATTTTATAACTAATAGCCCCTTTAGACGTGTATGAATACCGACGATGAATCAGTCAGGGACTGCGGCAAGAATTCAGCGTCCGCTCTAGCAAACCGAGTGGTCTCGGCCTCTTTTATCAAGTAATTAGTGCGACAATCAGTCAGCCAAGTATAGAAAGCTGCTTTGCTGTTACTGGCTATTGTGGCTATGCTATGCTAGGTATGCTATGACCAGTGGCGGCTGGTGCCTCAGAGAACCGGTGGTGCACTGCATGGTTTTATTAAAGAGATCAAATATAATGCCGCAATTTAAGGAAAGAAATTGTATTTATATTCCGTCCAAATCGAGGGAAAGCAAAAAAAAAGCATTTAGTCTCTCACATCCACATAACCATTTCTTTTTAACATACATTTCACTTTTGAACGTTCTCGTGAACGATTTATTTTTTGTTTTGCATTCCTGTTTTATATTATGAATAGGCCGGGTTTTCATAAGTCCTGTTGGTTTTATCAAAGTGAATATTGTAATTTACACTCATTATTATCACTCTTTCTAATCTTTAGTTTACTTTTTTACTTAATTATAGCAATTAAATAAACAATTACTCCTCCGCAAGCGCGCGCAAAAAGTGACAAACTGACGACAAAAAGCAAAAGCATCGTGCGTGCATGCGTAGGTCAAGGCCTCGGGGTAACGCGAGTGAACTACTCGTTTCGCTTCGTATTCCTTCGGCAATTTCCGGTCGCGTGCGGCGCACGAATCTAACATAAAACTGCCATACATTTTGTACTACGCATCTTCTGTCCCACGCGCCGGGCTGTTTGTAGTAGTATTGAGTAAATAAACGTATAGCGTATAAAATTAGCGCGCTAATTACTTTTCACGAATAGCTTACGCTAAAAAGGATTGCGTTTAGAGCTACTTTTAACGAGGTTCGACATCGCGCGCTTTTCTTAGCAGCAGCGGATCCCGACGGAAGCCACGCGACGCGATTCGTTCGTTTCGTACAGAGGTCACTCACCCCGCACCTGTGCCCCGCGATTCGGACGCCTTTCGCGCGCTTTATGTCATTTTTGAATTGATATAACGTTTAGTACCGAACAGCTTTCGCTTGAGCGTGTACGCCTACCTAAATTGATTTCGTGCGCGAGTATTAGTGAGTAGTTTTAGTAAATAAAAAAAGCTTTTATGGTAAATTTATGCATCTAGAACTTTTTAAGAAATATAGTTTTGTAAATAGTTCGTTTGAAGTGTAAATAACTGATTGAAGTAACTTTATAGTATTTTTTACCAATCACGCCTTAAACTGGAACTTTTTTGTGAAGTCTTGTGACAGGAGTAATATATATTAAGTGTAAATAATTAATGAAACCGTTTTTAAATAGTTTTTATCAATAATTCCTAGAAGAAATAGTGATGTACAAGATCTAGAACTTTTTTGAGTAGTCTAGTGATGTGAATAGTACAATTTAAGTGTAAATAATTAATTGAACCGTTTTTGCAATCATGCCTAAAAAAAATAGTGATGTACCGATCTGGAACTTTTTTGAGAAGTCTAGTGATGGAAATAAAACTGCTACTTGTAATTATTGCCGCCGAGAGCTATCGTACAAAACAACAATTACAAACCTCAAGACACATTTAAAGCTGAAACATGTATCAATGTACAACAACTTTTTAAATTTTGGTGATAATCTTGAAGACGCTGCTTTACGAGAAACAGTGAGTTTGTTACCTATTACATCGACTGAAACTGGGGAACTGCATATAGAAAATATTTATCATAGGAACAAGGTTAACCAAGAATGTGGTGTTGGTGACGGTAATGGTGGTGGGAGTGGGACAGAAAAAAGGCCAAACAATGATAGAATTGCTGGACCTCCGGAAAAAGTACAAAGGATTATGCATGCTTATGTACAAAAAAAACTTAAGCCAGAAGAAAAAAAAAGAATTGATTTATGTCTTCTTAAAATGATTGTATGTGATTTTCAACCTTTTTCTATAGTTGAAGATACAGGTTTCCGTGCATACGCATGCACTTAACCCGAATTATGAAATACCTGACAGAAAAACGTTGTCTGTCAATCTCCTTCCAAAGATTTATCAGAGCAGATTACAACAATTAATGTCGTATGTAGAAACTCACGCAAAATCTGTGTGTATAACAATAGACTGTTGGACATCCCGCTCGATGGACACTTATATGGCAATTACAGCGCACTTCATTGCTGAAGATACTTTGAAAACAATATTAGTTCAATGTGACGAATTCGAGAAATTAGCATATAGCTTTTAGCGCGTTAACAAAAAATAGCTGTTATGCACACTACTAGTTTACATCGTGTTTCATAGAAGTTGTATGAGCTCGCGGCGTGCGCTTTCCCGAGCGCACGGGGCCGATTTTGTTCAAGCAAAAATAAGATTTTATAAAATAAATAAGATCCTTTGCAGTAGAAATCTATACAATTTTATTTACCTCGTAATAACAAAACATGTATATGTACTATAATCAGATATTTAATTTCCGTATAGGGCAGTATGGATGGATGGGTAATGATAGGTATAGGACATTATTGTGTAAGTTTAATTTAAATGGTAGTGCGGCGCTGGCTATGACTCACACAGAGTCAGTCTCGAGATAATCAACGAGTTATGCGCACGTAACGTATCACGTCCCAGAGTTATTTTCTCATCATGAGTTCGAAAGAAAGAGAAGTCATATTCATATTCGTTTATTGCAATTAATTACATGTATGATAATAGGTAATAGTATTATAATTATGTATCAATGTAATTATACCCACAGGGTGTAACAATATCATGCACACAAATAAATTATATAAAATCAATTTGGATGGACAAATTATTTACAATTATAATCAAACAACAATGGACTCCGGATACGAATCATTACACTATTATTCTAATGCGAAAGTGCCAAACACTGAGCAAGTATGATAGAAGTTAAAGATCATCTTACAAATACTGGAAAAGTACAAAAATCTGCCCTTCTTATGGTATAGAAATCACAAGGACTACACAAATAAACAATACCGAACCAACGCTCAGCAAACACTACTAGAAATGTTTAAAACAATTGAACCTTCCGCAACAGTTCAAATTCTAAACAGGAAAATCCAAAACCTCAGAACTAACTATATTAAGGAGTTAAAAAAGGTACGAAGATCTATATAATAATACTAATTAATAAATCAGTAAAATAGTCGTGTCTGTACATTGAATATTTTTGCGAAATTGTAAATGAAATGTGTGAGGTGAGAATATTTAGGCCAACCACAATTTTTAGAAATTTTGTCAGTCTGACTGTATGTATGTTCCATTTTAACTCGAAAAACTCTCAACGGATTTGGATGCGTTCATTTTCATTTACATCGTAGTGTATCCTGTATCCTGATCAACACATGGGCTATAATTGAATAAACGCGGGTGGAGCCACGGGCAAAAGCTAGTAATATATGAGTATTGAGTTTCATAAGATTTTGAAATTGAAATATATTGTCCAGTTTTATCACTCAGAATACAGGTAGATAGATGAAATAGAACATTTTCAGATTTACAGAACCTTATTATTAAATATATAACTTTCAGGTTAAAGACTCGATCGAAAGCGATCCCAGCGGGGAACAAATTTATATACCGACTCTTTTTTATTTCGAAGCGCTGAATTTCCTGGAGCCGATGACTGACGGATGCTTATGTCGTACAATAAGGGACACATTAAAGTTTATATCTATAATAGTTTTATATCTATGTATACTAATAATAAAGAAGTAAAACTCCGGCCAAATGCCAGTCGGACTCTCGCACGAAGGGTTCCGTACCATTATCTATAAAAACGGCAAAAAAACCATGTCTGTTGTATGGAAGCCCCCCTTTAATATAAATTTTATTTTAATTTAATTATTTATTTTTAAAGTAAATATATAATTAAATATTCAGTGAATATTTCAAGCGTCTACCTGTTCCCGTTATCAATATCGAGCAAAAAAAAACACGTTTGTTGTATCGGAGCCCCCTTTAATATTTATTTTATTCTGCTTTTAAGTATTTGTTGTTATAGCGGCTACAGAAATACATAATATGTGAAAATTTCAACTGTCTAAATATCACGGTTCATGAGATACAGCCTAGTGACAGACGGACAGACAGACAGACAGCGGAGTGTAAGTAATAGGGTCCCGTTGGATACCCTTTGGGTACGGAACCCTAAAAAACGGGCAAAGGCCCATCACCAACACAAGAAACTCTGATATAAAAAAAATCTACGTGTACTGAGTGCTAATTGAATTAGTGTATGTATAAGTAGAGTGAAAAGTTTGCGTTAATCTGCGTATCCAGCTGCGCAGCCTCCCGCCCAACGTACAACCCCCCCCCCTCCACCCACCCCCGAAATTCTATTGATCTAGCCAACGTACCTACCGTTTTATAAGGTATACTATACTCTGGGCCGGAGGTCGACTCCCCCCCCTGAAATGAAATCCTAGCTACGGCTACGGGCCTGCTGTGCAGGGCCGGATTTAAGGGAGGGCAACCGGGGCTTAAGCCCAGGGGCCACCACACAAGAGGGGCCTCCCCAAGTTTTTAATGTTGTACACTAATTGTTTTTTCGAATAATAACTCGCCATGCACATATTTTAACTAACCATACAGACAGTGAGTACAAATAGCAAGGGCGGATCCAAGGGTACGGGTTGAATATAACAAGGAGCTGGGAGATTAAAAGTTTATTTTTATGTCATGCTTTTATCTACATTTGAAACATTTTTTGGCCTACCGGTAGGACTAAAAGATATAGTCCAATAATATGGGGGACACTATATCTATACCTAATTGGCCTTTGTGCCTCACCCAAAAATAAATCCTCGATCCGCCCTTGGCAAATTGCATAAGGATGTTAGGACTCACGATGTTTTTTTTCTATTTGTATTGACTTTGTCCATTAGAACTGTGTTTTTCGTTTTATCTTACTTTTTTAAGGAATGTAACTATACTAATTGAAAGAGTAATGTTAAAACTCAAAATTGTTTTCAAACACTAAGTACAACTAAATTCGTTCTTGCCCAGGGGCCTCCACACCTTCAAATACGGCCCTGCTGCTGTGGCTCCGCTTTCTTGCTGACTATTCGAAAATACACCTCTGTCACAAAATGTGCCTGTGTCACATTTATTATTACCAATGAACAAGTTCCAGCAAATAATAATAAACTCGTTAGGTGATATTGTAAGTCGATTTGCTTTTATTAATTGATTAACTAACTGATGACTATACTTTAAAAGAATACCGATCCCTCATACTTCGATAATTTTGTCATACCGAATACCGAACGTGGGACCGAAATACCAAACAGTTCTACTAAACAAAATGGAAAGCTTAGGTATAAGAGGCGTCCCTTTGGACATCTTTCGCAGCTACCTATCGGAAAGAACCCAGAGTGTGAGAATTGATAGTTTCACTAGCAGTAATCAATCTCTGACACATGGCGTTCCTCAAGGTAGCGTGTTAGGTCCAACTCTCTTCCTTATGTATATTAACAATCTTTGCTCGATGCATATTCCTAACTGCAAAATAATTACTTACGCAGATGATACTGTTTTACTTATACGGGGCAAAAATTGGGAAGAGTGTTGTCGCCACGCTGAAAACTCTCTTAGAACTGTGATGAGTTGGCTTTTGTCAAACCTCTTAACTTTAAATATTAATAAGACGAAATACATAACATTTTCTCACTATGCTAGCCATCAGCCTGACCATGACTCCTACAATATTTTAGCTCATACTTGTGGGGCCCAAGTCCGCAAATGCGGCTGCACTCCTATTGTTCGAGCCTCTAATATTAAATACTTGGGCGTTATAATAGATAGTACCCTTTCATGGAAAGATCATCTTGAATCCTTAATATCCCGGGTTAGAAAAATAATGTATATATTTCGTAAACTTAGATATTCAGCTGATAATCATACCCTAAAAACTGTGTATTATGCGCTGGCGCAATCAGTACTTACATACTGTATTACATCCTGGGGTGGTGCATGTTCATCGCACTTCATCCGCCTAGAGCGAGCCCAAAGGGCCGTCCTTAAGGTCATGACTAAAAGGCCAATCCTTCATAACACAGACCAGCTGTACAAAGAATGTCAGGTGCTTTACGTTAGAAGGCTTTTTATTTTTAACGTTATCCTGCGTAAACACTCTACACTCCCTTATGACCCGTCTACCATTAGTTCGATAAGACGATCGGACCTAGTCTGCAGGGTTGTGAAGCACAGGACTCAGTTAGCCGCTCGACACTACAAAGTTCTGAGTTCTCGTCTGTATAATAAGGTAAATAGAACGGTCAATATTTATCCTCTTCTCTTAGGCAAATGCAAGGTTGTGGTCTTGAACTGGCTGCTCTCACTTAATTACAAGGATTCAGAGGCACTTCTGAAAGTGATTGCGTAAGAGGTATTAACAGTAATAGTAATTTCCATATATATATATTAAATATATATTGTGTATATAAATGTAGGTGATAAAACCAATTCTCCAGCATCCATAATTTCATTTATTGTATTTATTATATTTATTCGGACTCAGCTACACACATGCAAACACACCCTCGCACACACACACACCTTCTCCCTCACACACACACACACCTTCTCCCTCACACACACGCACACACCCCCCACACACCTTTAGAGTATATTGCATGCAAATTTTTCATTTTTAATTATTTTTCTTTTTCTGTTATTCTTCCATGTAACACGTAAATTTTATAGTTATCGCTCTCCTATAGGAAGGCGTTGGTGACTGTATAACAATTTATATTACCACAGTTACCAACGGCACATTTTTCATGTTAATATTTATCCCAATATACAAATAATTTGTTTAAGATCTATGTACTCAAATATTTTCCCTGTTTTTTTGTACAATGTATATTGGTTGACACAATAAATAAAAAAAAAAAAAAAAAAAACTGTCATTCAACTGATGACGGCCTCATAGAAGAGGCCGAAATATTTTGAAAATTGTGTTTTTATTTAATTTTTATTGTAATAAGTAATATTTAAAGAAAATAAAAGGCTAAAAAAAATATATTTTAAAAGTTCGGTAAAAAACCGAACACCTGGTAACCCTAACAAAAATGCACGCTCTAAATAAAGTCTAAATTTATTTTCATAATAAGTTCATTATTGAACTACAATAATCGTAGACAGTCTCTGTCTACGACAATAAGGCTGAGATTCAGAGTGCATTTTGAGTCCGAACTCAATCTTCAATCTTACAAACGTCAAAAAGCGACGTGATCTCATACTATAGCTTGTATTCTTCGTGCTTGCACCGCCCGCGCGGTTGGAGGGTTGGGACGTACGAGGGAGCACGCCGTTTATGTGCACGGCCGAGCGCATGGCTATACAGGTAGGGATTTGCTATCGAGATATATCTTGAGATTAATTTTTTTATGAATAACCCTAGAATTATGTTAAAATCTATTCATGTTAAGTACACGAAAAGTACACTACGCCAACACCTGTTTTACGGAATTGACCCTTAATATAAATATCTTTAGATTTATTACGAAGTATTTTGTAATGTAAAAGATAGTTTTTTAGCTACTTTAAGTGGGTATGAAGTGATGATATGCGTTTTAGCAAAATAGGTAATCAATGTTTAATTCATTATTCTGGTATTCCTGCGTTGATTTATCTTTTTTACGCTCTTTAAAGAAGTTGTATACCTTATACACAATTTCTTTTGCCTGTCTTCCAATCGGTTTGCTCATCTTCGGGTCGTGATGTCGTGTGCGTTCTGCAAAATGCGACGAGTTCCAAATACACAAGTAGCCGTGGCGAGTGACCTCCGGCGACTGGCGATCCGTCGCACGCGTCGCGCTCGCCCACCCTCCCGCCATTCTGCCCGCACCTCCTCCGAGGCCCTGTTCCCTCGTCCGCCCCAACCCTCCAACCGCGCGGGCGGTGCAAGCACGAAGAATACAAACTATAGAGTGACGTTTGTAAGATTGAGTTCGGACTCAAAATGCACTCTGAATCTCAGCCTCAGAGTGCATTTTGAGTCTGAACTCGAACTTATAAACGTCAAAAAGCAACGTGATCTCATACTAGAGTGACGTTTGTAAGATTGAGTTCGGACTCAAAGGCTGAGATTCAGAGTGCATTTTGAGTCCGAACTCAATCTTACAAACGTCAAAAAGTGACGTGATCTCATACTAGAGTGACGTTTGTGAGATTGAGTTCGGACTCAAAATGCACTCTGAATCTCAGCCAAAATGCACTCTGAATCTCAGCCTAATAGTACACTGTGAGTATTGTGATGACCATAGACAAAAAAAAATGTTCTCATCTCATCGTTCCGCTCAGATTAATATAATTAAGCATAAATTGGAAAAAGTTTTGGATCGAAATCCAGATTTGGACTCAATACGAGAAATTAGTGAAAAACTAGACAGAGGTATTGAAATAAATGATCCTGACGGTTAAATTTAAATTCGCTTTAGTTACTTCAGCGGATGTAGAGCGCTCATTTTCGAGTTATTAGTGGATCCTGGGTGAGAAAATAAATTGACTTAAGGAAGAAAACATTGAAAAAATCATGATCATTTATTTCAATACCTCCAAAGATGATTTAAAAATATGATGTTTAAACCTGTATATGTATTATTATTTAAGTGTATTAATATATTTTGTATCTTTTTGTTAATAAAACATTGTTCTTAAAATTGCGTTTGGTATATTTTTGCATACAAACTTAGTTACGATCATACTATGTGATACGATCAATAAATGTTTGATCAGCTGAAAATATTTAAAAAAATATTGCTGGCAACACCGAAACAGCATTTGGGTAAATCGTAACTAAGTTTGTACGTGTTTTGCAAGATTTTAAAAATTTTAATTACCAAAGATTCGTTTCCGGTAAAAAGGTCTTATCCATACTAATGTATCATTAGCAGCAGAAAAATCCGATCTCTGAAATAAGGAAAACAAAATAATATGATTTTTTGAACGACTATTATGCAACGGTCACCATGTTTTACCAAAGTGCTAATAATGACCAATCAAATAAACCCAAACTCGAAGGGTCTGCTGTTGTCCGTTGAGGAGATCCCGTACCCATCTTCCAGTCCCATCATCAGACCCTGGTCTCCATGTTTTACCAAAGTGCTAATAAAGACCAACCAAATAAGGCCAAACTCAAAGGGTCTGCTGTTGTCCGTTGAGGAGATCCCGTACCCATCTTCCAGTCCCATCATCAGACCCTGGTCACCATGTTTTACCAAAGTGCTAATAAAGACCAACCAAATAAGGCCAAACTCAAAGGGTTTGCTGTTGTCCGTTGAGGAGATCCTGTACCATCTTCCAGACCCATCATCAGATCCTGGTCACCATGTTTTACCAAAGTGCTAGTAATGACCAATCAAATAAGCCCAAACTCGAAGGGTCTGCTGTTGTCCGTTGAGGAGATCCCGTACCCATCTTCCAGTCCCATCATCAGACCCTGGTCTCCATGTTTTACCAAAGTGCTAATAATGACCAATCACGAAGGGTCTGCTGTTGTCCGTTGAGGAGATCCTGTACCCATCTTCCAGTCCCACCATCAGACCCTGGTCACCATGTTTTACCAAAGTGCTAATAAAGACCAACCAAATAAGGCCAAACTCAAAGTGTTTGCTGTTGTCCGTTGAGGAGATCCTGTACCATCTTCCAGTCCCATCATCAGACCTTGGTCTCCATGTTTTACCAAAGTGCTAATAATGACCAATCACGAAGGGTCTGCTGTTGTCCGTTGAGGAAATCCTGTACCCATCTTCCAGTCCCACCATCAGACCCTGGTCACCATGTTTTACCAAAGTGCTAATAAAGACCAACCAAATAAGGCCAAACTCAAAGGGTCTGCTGTTGTCCGTTGAGGAGATCCCGTACCCATCTTCCAGTCCCATCATCAGACCCTGGTCACCATATTTTACCAAAGTGCTAATAAAAACCAACCAAATAAGGCCAAACTCAAAGGGTTTGCTGTTGTCCGTTGAGGAGATCCTGTACCATCTTCCAGACTCATCATCAGATCCTGGTCACCATGTTTTACCAAAGTGCTAATAATGACCAATCAAATAAGCCCAAACTCGAAGGGTCTGCTGTTGTCCGTTGAGGAAATCCTGTACCCATCTTCCAGTCCCACCATCAGACCCTGGTCACCATGTTTTACCAAAGTGCTAATAAAGACCAACCAAATAAGGCCAAACTCAAAGGGTCTGCTGTTGTCCGTTGAGGAGATCCCGTACCCATCTTCCAGTCCCATCATCAGACCCTGGTCACCATGTTTTACCAAAGTGCTAATAAAGACCAACCAAATAAGGCCAAACTCAAAGGGTTTGCTGTTGTCCGTTGAGGAGATCCTATACCATCTTCCAGACTCATCATCAGATCCTGGTCACCATGTTTTACCAAAGTGCTAATAATGACCAATCAAATAAGCCCAAACTCGAAGGGTCTGCTGTTGTCCGTTGAGGAGATCCCGTACCCATCTTCCAGTCCCATCATCAGACCCTGGTCTCCAGGTTTTACCAAAGTGCTAATAATGACCAATCACGAAGGGTCTGCTGTTGTCCGTTGAGGAGATCCTGTACCCATCTTCCAGTCCCACCATCAGACCCTGGTCACCATGTTTTACCAAAGTGCTAATAAAGACCAACCAAATAAGGCCAAACTCAAAGGGTTTGCTGTTGACCGTTGAGGAGATCCTGTACCATCTTCCAGTCCCATCATCAGACCCTGGTCTCCATGTTTTACCAAAGTGCTAATAATGACCAATCACGAAGGGTCTGCTGTTGTCCGTTGAGGAAATCCTGTACCCATCTTCCAGTCCCACCATCAGACCCTGGTCACCATGTTTTACCAAAGTGCTAATAAAGACCAACCAAATAAGGCCAAACTCAAAGGGTCTGCTGTTGTCCGTTGAGGAGATCCCGTACCCATCTTCCAGTCCCATCATCAGACCCTGGTCACCATGTTTTACCAAAGTGCTGATAAAGACCAACCAAATAAGGCCAAACTCAAAGGGTTTGCTGTTGTCCGTTGAGGAGATCCTGTACCATCTTCCAGACCCATCATCAGATCCTGGGCACCATGTTTTACCAAAGTGCTAATAATGACCAATCAAATAAGCCCAAACTCGAAGGGTCTGCTGTTGTCCGTTGAGGAGATCCCGTACCCATCTTCCAGTCCCATCATCAGACCCTGGTCTCCATGTTTTACCAAAGTGCTAATAATGACCAATCACGAAGGGTCTGCTGTTGTCCGTTGAGGAGATCCTGTACCCATCTTGCAGTCCCACCATCAGACCCTGGTCACCATGTTTTACCAAATTGCCAAGAAGTGTGTCAGGATCGTTGTAGATGGAAATCTGTAGTCAGATTAAACTCATACAGTTTTCTCGTATGGGAAAAAATCAATACATAAATCTGGCTGTAATCACTTTTTCAGGCTAAATATTAGCAAGAGGTGTGTCCGGATCGTTGTAGATGTAAATCTGTAGTCAAATTAAACTGATGTAGCTTTCCCGTATGGGAACAAATCATTACTTAAACCATACTATTTAATGTATCTATGCTTAAACCTGGCTGTAGCTACTTTTTCAAGAGGTGTGTCAAGATCGTTATAGATGGAAATCTTTAGTCAGATTAAACTGACAGTTTCCTCGTATGGAAAAACAACCGGTTTCATCACGTATGACTAACCATTTGGCCAAGGAACGCCGATATAGCAGCTAAGCAGCGTTTTTTATCCCGACATGGTTCACAAATATTACTCAACAATAGTATAGCTTTTTATAAAAGAAAGAATTTTTAGAATCGGTTCAGTAGTTCCAAAGTTTACCTCAAACATACAAACAAATCTTTCCTCTTTATATAATAGTGTAGAAGTGTAGATAGATGAGAAATGCTGGTTCCTGTAGTAAGCCGCTCGTCCAATAAATATCGACATATCGATACATCGATATTTTTTCTACATCCCTAGCTCAGACTTCACACAGACATCGATCACCACAGCCAGCAGTACTCGACTGACTCGACTCGGTCTTAGTTCGTTTGTTTACGTTTGAAGACTTAAATAAAATGGCGCCTAGAAAAAAATATAGCGCTATTTGGAACCATTTTACTGAAATTGCTGACGGTCAAAGTGCTACTTGTAATTATTGCAATCGGTCTCTCAGTATTATTAGTGGTTCGATGGGAAATATGACGAGACACTTAAGACTCCAACATCCTTCCGTTACGGTGGACCGAGCTGAAAGACAGACTTTCAAAACGGTGAGTAACTATGTAGTTCTGGAGTTTAAACGAAGCCATTTTTAGAGTTCCGTTGTCAATATAGTTTCGCCATGTCCATCTGTCTGTCTTAGCGGCTTAGCTTAGAGACCCTAAGTACTAGAAAGCTGTTATTTGGCATGAGTATGCGTATTAATCATAACGACAAAGTGGTATAAACTTAAAAAACAAAGAAAATTATCTCCCCTGCACGCTTAGTGGGGATGAATTTTTTTTCGTCTATCCCATAGTGTGGAATATCGTTGGATAGGTCGTTCAAAAATATTGCAGGTGTGTGAAAACCATTTTTCGATTCAGGCAGGGATCCGTTTTCTAAATATTAAGTTTTAAAGTAAAAATTTTTGTTAGAGTCCCCTGCCAGCGCCAGCTAACCAGTTGTTTTTCGATACATACCTATATGAAAAAGTTTACGGCAGTAGTATAATAAATGAGTTAAAAGGAAAAATATAACAGTTCAGTAGGATTTACAAGTTAACGTAGTCGACCAACTTATTTTGCAGTTTTGCAAATTACATTTTGAAGGTAAAATTTGTAATTTTCATTTAAGTCTATTAACTTATTTGAATGGTGCGGAACCCTCGGGCGCGAGTCCTACTAATAGTTCCAAACAGTTAGTTCATAGTTCATTTAGTTGCTTGCTACCTAATTTTGCTTTGCTTCCGCCCGACTCCCAACCAGACTTCTGACGACCCTCCCGTTTTCGGAATTTATCGAGTGAATGATGTTTGGCAACGTCGCCCTCGCTCGCACAATGATGATGCGGCGGCGCACACTGTTTCCAAATCACGAAATCGTGGACTTAGGGGTAAGTCAATTTGAAGGTCAAGGAATCGAACTGATTTTTTTTTTATAGACTGCCGAAGCTATTTCAAACACCTTTTATAAATGTAGTTTTTCTGAAATATGCATTGCTTTCAGAGAAAAAAAAAAGAATTATTTTTTGTGTGGAAAAAATTATGTTTTTGTCAATTACTTCCGTGCTTCATGTTTATTTAAAATGAAACTTACTACAGGTCATTGAGGAAGTCACGGCCAACATTTTATTTCCTTACACTTATCTGCGAAAATCTGCGCTTTGGAAGCTACAGGCACTTGAAAATATTTAGAGAAAAGGTCAAGGAATCGAACTGATTTTTTATGTTTGGTAGACTGCTGACGCTATTACAAACACCTTTTACTGAAGTAGTTTTTCTGAAATATACATATTAGTCTACCAAAAATAAAAAATCAGTTCCATTCCTTGACCTTTTCACTAAATATTTTCAAGTGCCTGTAGCTTCCAAAGCGCAGATTTTCGTAGATAAGTGTGAGCAAAGAAAATGTTGGCCGTGACTTTTTCAATGACCTGTAGTAAGTTTCATTTTAAATAAACATGAAGCACGGAAGTAATTGACAAAAACATAATTTTCTCCATACAAAAAATAATTCTTTTTTTTTTCTCTGAAAGCAATGCATATTTCAGAAAAACTACATTTATAAAAGGTGTTTGTAATAGCTTCAGCAGTCTATAAAAAAAACAGTTCGATTCCTTGACCTTCAAATTGACTTACCCCTAAGTCCACGATTTCGTGATATGGAACCAGTGTGCGGCGGCGCGGCGTGGCGAAGTCTTTCTGTTGTTGTCTTTATTTCTAGTCACTATCTAAAAAATATTAGCTCTTATTACTACATGTAGTCTTATTTTAGTTTAGTTTCGTTTAGTTTAGGATAAATAGTATTATTATAAGCTCCTTTGTGGAGTGGACTCGTTGGGTACCACGAAAGGACGCCCTGTTAAAGTACGTTTCTTTATGTTATTTGGAATAATGATGAAAATGCCTTAATCTACGGGAACTCTTTTGAGTTTAGTTTCGTTTAGTTTACGATAAATAGTATTATTATAAGCTCCTTTGTGGAGTGGACTCGTTGGGTACCACGAAAGGACGCCCTGTTAAAGTACGTTTCTTTATGTTATTTGGAATAATGATGAAAATGCCTTAATCTACGGGAACTCTTTTGAGTTTAGTTTCGTTTAGTTTACGATAAATAGTATTATTATAAGCTCCTTTGTGGAGTGGACTCGTTGGGTACCACGAAAGGACGCCCTGTTAAAGTACGTTTCTTTATGTTATTTGGAATAATGATGAAAATGCCTTAATCTACGGGAACTCTTTTGAGTTTAGTTTCGTTTAGTTTACGATAAATAGTATTATTATAAGCTCCTTTGTGGAGTGGACTCGTTGGGTACCACGAAAGGACGCCCTGTTAAAGTACGTTTCTTTATGTTATTTAGAATAATAATGAAAATGCCTTAATCTACGGGAACTCTTTTGACCAATACGGTAACAGGGTAACAGCCAGCAGCCAGTGAGATAGTTGCTTGCTGCAAAACAGCTGAGGCGCGCGTCGCGTCGTGTTGTTTTTGTTGTCGCAAAACAAAACCTTGTCGGTTGCAAGATGTGCAGTAAATGGGGACCAGATACGACTAAGAAATTCTTAACTTTATATGAGAAGTTGCCGGTTCTTTGGGATCCTCAACATCCCAAAACAATAACCAAGGCGCACGCCGTGAAGCAATTAATCAGATAATAAATTATATGGATATTGATAATTTTACCGAATTAGACGTGAAAAGGAAAATAAAAAATCTAAGGTCCACGTATTATCTAGAACTACGGAAATTACAAAAGTCGCTCAACGAAGGCACAGTTATCGAGCCATGTTTATCATGGTTCAATCAAATTCACGCTTTTCTAAAAGATATAATCAACTGTAATCTGGTAAGTACCTAGTATTTTTTGAACACCTAGGTTGTGCAAAATGTGACGCAGATGGTCTAAGCGCAGCGCAGACGATGTCGGACGGATCATCAACTCTGATGAAACTCATTAAACTTCGGGCGTTTTGGCCGAGACAGAGATAGATAGAGTCAGTCAACTCATAGAGGCTGGCACTGGCATATGGCTGGCACGCTGGCACACTGGTCAACCGCTTCCAACAACTCGCTCGCGGTCTGGCAACGCTGCTTTCTTGTGTGTTTGTGAACAAATCTGTATCGTCGCTGGAACAAATTAACCTAACTAAAGTTGGGTCCGGGATTGTGTTGGACCGATTCAAAAATACTATTCTTTACAATCCTTAAATTTATAGCTTGAGCCCTGTGTGTGACAGACAGCTGTCAGCGCTATACATATTTGAGCATGATAGAGAAAGAAATACAAATTGTATAGCGCTGTCCTGCTGTCACAGGGCTCAAGCTATATTAGTAGGCACATGCTAAAACTGACAACAAACAGTATAGCGTGTAGTAGTTGCATGTAACGGCATTGCATGCACCAAGTTAAGTTATCCTTGAAAATAAAGCTTTAGCCCCACTATGTCGGACCTCCCAGGAAGATGTCGTGTTCGGAATTTTTTTGATATTTGTGATCCTAATGGCAGAAGGGCTACATGTCGCTTGTGTAAAAAAACAATAAGTTTTAATACGACTTCTTCGAACCTGAACAAACACATTTACCGCCAGCATCCGTCGGCGTCGGTTGAGCTCTCAAGTTGTGGTACCGACGACGGTATCCTAACTGTAAGTAATAAAATAAATAGGTTACTTCTTAAAGCAAATGTTAGGTCTTGATGACATACACTTTATGTGGGTTTTAGCCGCGATTACATTAACCGATTTATCGGAATCCTAAATTCCTAATTAACTAGGATAGGATTGAACCAAGGACAGTGTAATCGCGTTGAGGAAAGGTCGGTCTGTTAGGCATACTAATTGCGATTCCAATAAATTGGATGTTGTAGATAAGTGCGGCTTTAGCCGAATGACAGATTCGGTTTGAAATGATAACGAACGAAGCCGAACTTCGGTTGTTTTAGGTGCGCTTTTACTAACCGTGTAGGTTGGTACGTGTTTTTGCGCCTTGACTAGAAATTTTGATTTTTGTGAAGTGCGCCTTCCGCCCCAATCCCCCCGGGCCCCGGTCACCCGGCATCTCTGCCTCTCACTCTACCATATCGACACCAACTCAGTTCAGTCGGTTGCCATTATATCATCTTTGCGGATGCTTTTGTTATTTGCTGTTGTGATTGATTTTTACGCAATTAAATTGTATTGAAGATTGTCTTGGTGTTTACAAAATATGAGTGGAAGAAAAAGATCGAATGTTTGGTTATTTTACGGAGAAACTGAAGACAAAAACAAAGTGAAGTGTTGTTTATGTGAAGCTGTAATTTCCCGTGGCGGTAGTGGTCGTACCGGGTCTACTTCTGCCTTGACAAACCACTTGAGAGTGAAACACAAGGAAGAATTTGCGAAAATACAACATCCCATACACAAGGTAGATGTAGCTCAATAGATGACCAACCTTAGACTTCTCACTCCAATACATCTTAGATTTCAACACCAACAGATATAACCCCAAAAAGGGTTCTATTATGGATTTGTTAATTAGTACTTAAATGAAATGGAAAACAAATGATCCTATCCTATATCCTTCATAGAGGTCCATACAACACAACACAAGACCAAAGCAGAAATGATAGTGTTGGATAACCAACCATTTACAATATTCGAAGATGTAGGTTTCAATCGCTTGATGAGTTTGTTGTTTGTTGTCACTGTCTAGAAATCTGGTGGGCACAAGCAGAGGGGGGCATAACTATCAGTAAATTATAAAAGAATTTTGAAGACAAATAATTGACAGCATGTCATGATTCGGGTGTGAAGGGAAAAAAAGTCAGTGCAAATGCAACAGTTTAAGTTTTCTTGTATTTGCCAAATGTGACGGCGGCGTATGAAAGTGAATGGTGCGATGCGGGTCTGTTGTATAAAGTAGAGAGGGCACTCGCTCAATCCCAAGCGTGATATTTAAACAATTTTCTTGTTCGAATCCGTGACCCAAAGGGGGCACGTGGTCTGTTTTCAAGGTGGGTTCGTGCCCACCTGTGCGCACGCCTATGTTGATTGAAGAAAGGTAAACATTCAAACAATTAATACTCGAGTATTTGTCAATCGTACACCTGGTTATGATTAATTTCTTAAGCAAACGCTCCACGCTTCTAATACCTACTTGTAATTCAACTTTCCACCGAAATTCGATTTTAACTGAATTTAAATACCGAATGTGAAACGAACTTCGGCCCATCCCTAGTGCAGGTAGCTCGAAATTCAACTTCTTTCGAATTTCATGTTGTAGTAGTGGAATTACTTTGAAGCGATCTATAAAATAAAACCAGATACCTGTTTAAAAGAACACAAAATGTTTTTCAAACTACACGTATTGTACTATTACGTCTATGACAATATTAACTGTAAATATCTACACTTCCAAAAATTACTTAAGCAGCGGATAGCGGATGTAAGACCACGGCATTATCTTATCTGCACTATAATATTAAGAATTTGTTCGTTTGTTCATTTGTATGTAAAACAAATAATCTATGAAAATGGGTCATCTCTGTAACTACTGGACCTTTTTAAAAATTCTTTCAATAATAGAAAGCTACACTATCGCTGAGTAACGTAAGCTTTGGTGAGTTCCCTGGGGACGGGTAGTTTCCTAGGGACAAAGTGTGGGTAATCTCTAGCACTACCGAACCGATCTTGATTATTTTTTTTGTTAGAATGAGAATATCTTTCACTGTTCTATTGGTTACTCTTCACTTGAACACACATATATTTTTATAATAACCATAACTCAAAAACAAATTCGTACTATAAAATGATTGAAGTTTTACTTAATTTTTCACGCTGCCAAGTACTTAATAAAATCAATGAATACTAAACCAAGTGTACCCACATTGTTAATGCCGTCGGAGATTTATCAATTCCTTGTAGCGCTGATTTTCAGCGAACTCTTTTGTACTTGGATAGGTACTTAAGGAAAATTTTGCAACAGGCGTTCAATCACACATCGCAGTCCCTACTTTAGTCAGTACTTATTAAGGGGGCAACTTTTTACCTCGGTAAAAAATGCACATCATAATATTGTTTTCCTTACTTTTGAATAAAAAGTTTGTAATAAATGCGTTTTATAGCAATTTGCGCAAACTGCTTGTTAATAGTTAGGTGATCACATGAAAATTATTCAATTTTATGCGTTACATTTTAGCTGCCTTACATTACAACTGTAAACACGCTTTTAAGTTTTTTAATGTAATGCAAACAAAATGTAATACATTAAAGCTAGTAATTTTTTTGTGACGACTTTATTATTAAAAAACTATATCCGCAGGTTGCTTTAAAACACATTTATTGCACACTTTTCATTCAAAAGTAAGGAAAACAATTTTATGATGTGCATTTTGTACCGAGGTAAAAAGTTACCCCCTTAATTTATTCTGAACTACAGCGCCAGGCGTGGCGGAGCGCGATGATAGCGTGTCGTGTGTTGGTGGGGCGTGCAGTGCGATCAACTTTGACAAACGGTAAGGCCTTTTCAGATGCAGCGTTTGTTTTACTCCTAGTTGAAGTACTAGGCTCACATGCTACGTTTGTAACTCGCGCGCTAAAGCATGTAGACGCAATGTATTGGAGCCTAGCACTTCGACTACGCGCTAGTGTTTTCCCGCGCGTGTAAAGCGCTGCATCTTAAGCCTAGCTAGCGTGACAAGGCGTGACGGTAGCGCGGGGCGGGATCGCGGTGCGCGTCGCTCGCTTGTAGATTCTAGAACAACAGACAGTCGTACCGACAGCTTGGCGTGATCACGTTGCGCGTAGCTAGGCGGGAAGCGAGGCGAGTGTCATAGTCATATAATTCAGATTGTATGTTTGTACAACATGAATGTCGAACTACTCATTAAGTTAGTGAAAAGGCATGTGTTTCTTTATGACATAGGTCATAAAGAGTACAAAAATATTGGATTAAAAGCAGCCGTTTGGGAAAAAATCGCGAGAAAATTAAACCAAGATTGTAAGTGTTTATTGATAAATTATTATTAAAAAAACGTCAAATTATTTATATGCAGTAAAAATGCTAAATACCTTTTGGTAACCCTATCGTCTCGTACGGATCGATCAATAAACTTTCGTTTCTTTTTCAGGTAGAAGTGTAAGACTCAAATGGAAAACCGTTAAAGACGGTTATATAAAGTATAGAAAACAAGTAAAAGAAACTAGTGGTTCTGGCAGAAAAATAACCGATTATGTTTGGAAGTCTCAACTTATGTTTTTAGACAATTACAAAGTGACGAGGAAAACTTCTTTGAATGTAAGTTCTTAAGCTCCACTCTAACAGTCTAATCTGAAGAATCAGCTTCGTTTCGTTCACCACCACAGATATATTAGTATTAGCCAAGATATTAGTAATATGTTATGCATTGCATGTTACATTGATCCGATGGATTTTGGTATTCTAATATTCCCATATTCGCTTTTCATATCGGTTGGATAATACTTATTACTCGGTTGCTGCTGGCATTCTATTTGTCAGTATCCGACCTTTATCCGACGACACGGACAGATATTTCACATTCGTTCATGCTCTGACCATTTAAAATCGGTTGGATAATATCAGTCGGCTGCTATTCAAATCTAATGCGAGCGAGTGAGACAGAGTTCATTCGAAGCATCCGAAGTGAGCGTGCATATCGGTATCGGTTAAAAAATAGTGCAAAGCGTATTCTTTTAAAGTAATTCTGACCATACAAAGATTTAACTTCGAAACATGAAGCGCGCTCGAGTAAGTGAAGTATGGAATTATTTCACAGTAGATTCTGAACAACATAAGCTTGCAAAATGTACTATCTGCCAATCGAAGTTTAGTTTTAAAGGGACCGTTTCCAATTTAAACAAACATCTAAAAAGTAGGCATCTCATTATTGCCCCGACCAAAAACACAAGTCAGGAACAGGAACTGGAGCCGGGAACTACTCGTACAGTGAGTATTTAATTGATCTGTTTTGTTCCCGACACCGTACTTACCATGTATGTCGCGTCGAAACGAAACAATAAAAAGGACAAAGCTAGACGATGAAGTTATCATATCACTTGCCATGTCGATATATGAAGATATAAAGGCCCTCCCGGCTTAGTTGCGAGGACCGCCAGTCAAGCGTATTTAGATTAGATAAGCTTTCTATTTAGCAGCATTGCTTTTTTTGTTATATTATGTAATTATTTAATCTCTGTTTATTGTTTATTATTAATAAAATAAAATATTCCATTTGATTTATTTGATACCAAGATTTTACTACGAGATTCATGGTTTAGATTAATAAATTAATACAGACGTTTACTTACGTTGTATTAGTGTATTAGTCTGGCAATATCGGACTAATACATCGCGAGTAGTGTAAATTATTAATTATTATTCATATTACTATGTATCTCCTTTACTTACCTTTAAAATATGCCCCTACTCGTAAAGTTGTAACGGTTTTTATTTTTATTCTATAAACGCCACGCAAGAAGTATTAGCATAGTTTTACTATGGTATTAGGGTCCCGTCCCGCGTATTAGGGAATGTTCGTATATATGTAGGTACAACTTGTGTGCCGTGCTGACTGCTGACAACAAGTTCTTTGACAGGGGGGATGTTTTTATTTTTATCTGCCTTTTAGCTTTCACAACTTTATCGGACAAGAGCAGGGAACACAAAGGGAACGTTAAATAAAAAATACTTACAGTTTATACTAATATTTTGTGAATTACATGTTTTCGTAACGTTCAAAAGATATAAAATGACAAGAAAAACAGTCAAGGCTCGACAAGTTCCGACAAGGAGGAAGTTTATAATGGTGTACTCAACCATCTTAATTTAACAGTTTTGTTTTGTGTATTTTGTAAGGAATAAAAACTTTGTAATTTCTGTTTGAATTGTTATTAACTTATTTAAATGGCACGGAACCCACAGGCCGCGAGTCCTACTGCTCGCACTTGACTAGTTTGACTAGGTTTAGTTTTGTATGCTTTATTTATTATGTTCTTAAAAATGTAATCTGTAGTATCCCGATACAGCACGATACGATCTGATAGCCCGTTTCAAATTATTCCACTTTGGCGGTCGAATCCAGCGCTGGAGTTCAATGACCTAGCGCGCGCAACCATACAGCACTGGTTTGGTGGTTTGATGGTTATTCACGTCTCTTACAATGCGCCTTTGCGAATCGTTTAAACTTCGAGAAAAATAATCGTAAATCATCGAGATATTGGAACAATTGAGATAATCGACCAAAATAGCTCACCGCCCATCCCTCCCTAGTGCCAGCAGTCAGCCCAGTACTGGCAGGAACGTCATTTAGTAAACACGTGTAGTTTTTTTTGGTGTAGGTTTATATTTTTTGCATCGATGGTAATGAAGTTAACCGAAGAACAAACTTTGCGGTTTGTTAGATTATATAGAGAACGCGTGTGTTTATGGGATATTACATCAAAATGTTATAAAAACAAAACCATGCGCCAATATGCTTTGCAAACATTTTGTAAGGATATGCAAATTGATGGTTTCACAATAGAGGATGTAAAAAATAAAATAAAAATTATTCGATCTACATACTACCTTGAGCTAGACAAGATAGAAAAATCATATGCTAGTGGCAATATTTACCAGTCCAAGATTAAATGGTTCGCCGAAATAAATTCATTTCTCAAAAATGTGATTGTGAAGAGAAAAACACAGGTATGTTTTCTTTGAATATATTTTAAATAATTAAATAAATATTGAAACGCGGGGTCAAACCAAAAAAGCCAAGTAAATTGAGAATCTCCGGTGTAGGTTTTGGATAATGTTGATTGCCTTGATTGGCAACACTAGGCGGGTGCCATTTTGTTTTGTTCGAGGTCATGCGTGCAACTCGCCTTGCCAGTCGGTCGACTCAATCCATCCAGTACTCCAGTAGCTCGCACTCGCATTGTGGGTGAGCGTGTCATTCGATCGTTTTCTACTTAGTGTAAACTCAAAATGTACCGTTGGGGCGATGTAAAAACCTTGGATTTTGTCAATAACTACCGTGAATGCAGATCATTGTGGGATACAAATTGCCCAGAGTATAAAAGCAAGTTCCATCGGCAGAAAGCATACAAAAAATTACTGGACTTGTCGAAAGACAGTAATTTGACAATACAGTGCATAAAAGAAAAGATAAAGAATCTAAGGAGCACTTACCATCAAGAATTAAAGAAAATTAAGTCCTTTTTACAAAATGACCCATCCTTTGTGTATAAACCACGGCTCTTTTGGTTCGAATCGATGCATGCTTTTTTGGGTGGTGTTGTTGATAGTACAGTCGTGATGGTGAGTTATTAATTCATTTAAACTAGTTTTAGCGGCGTACCTACGAATCTTTTTTAAGGCGACATATAAATATTTAATTCTATTCAACACTTATTTTTTTATCGATTATTAGGGGTCCGTACCAAAGATGAACTCTTATGGTGTATATCTGTATCTATCTCCGAGACGGATAAAACTTTCAGTTCGAAATTAAAAATATGTTAGTTAAAAGTAGAGCACTTGTTTTTATCCCATGCTGCAAATCCACTGATATTTTTTGGTTCTGTATCCTCTGAATAATTGAAAAAATATCCATAAAAATGACGTGTATAAACTAATAGTGGTGATATTAATGATCCTAACACAAATATAATTTGAAGAGACACGCGATTTAAGTACGGAACCCTGGTTGCGTTAGTCGAATTCGCATTTACATTAGGTAATTCAGTTATTAATATTAATTAAGTAATTCATGTCACTTTATAGTGGAAGTTTAGTTTTAAAGGAATGCATCTGTTTCGGTTACGGTTGAAAGGGAAAATTCTATGCTAGAAAGTTCAACAGACTTGTTGATCCTGCTTATTCGTATTGGTTCGTCCCTTTCATCCGGAACAGAAACGAATGCATGTATCCGATTCGGACTGACTTCCCGAGACTCACAAGCGTGCGAGTTACTCGCGTTTTAAAGTTTATTTTGTTGTGTATAGGCGACGATGTCCTTGAACTCCATACGTTATATAACAGCCGTCATGACCCCCAGGGTCACAAACACGAGCCTAGTACGCCTATACCGAAATGTTCAAGATAAAAACATGACTTTTACTCTTCGATCATCAATATACAATATATTGGTTATACTTTTAGTGTCTACTAAATAATTAGCCTGTGTCGACGGCTTCGATCGCGTATAAATGAGACTTTTAATCTTAGCAGTATCGACCAGTTTTGCGGCTTGGCGGTTATTTTATCCCCTTATCCCTTATCTATCTACGGTAATCTATCTTTCTACACTATTTTATTTACACATTTTAATACCTACCTATTATAAAAAGGAAGTGTTTGGGTGTAGGAAGTAATCTCCAAAACTACTGATCCAATTCTGAAATGTATTTCACTTATAGGAAAATAAATTATCCCTGACTGCTATAAACTATAGGTAGTTTGTTCCCTGGGGACGGGCAATTCACTAGGGACATAACCATTAGTTACATTATCGCGGGTAATCTCTGGAACTATCAAATCCATTTTGAAAATTCTTCCACTGTTGTAATGGTAAGACTCTACACTTGGACATAGGATATAGTTTGTTTCCTGGAAACAAGCAGTTCCCTAGGGACATAGCCATAGTTTGCTTCCTGGGTAAGTAGTTCCAAAGATTACCCGCTTGAATTAGAACTGCCATCCTCAGAGAAAAAAATTATAGCACTCATGGATAATGTCGCTTAGTGAAAGAATTCTCAGAATCAGATCTCTTTATAATATTATTACTTTTAAAAGTATTTATTTGAGTTTAGAAGTTTGGACGAGCGGTCACAAAATACATTTTACAAAGTGGAATAGATTGAGCGTTATCCATAGGTAAATATCATAATGATATCTTGTTGTTTTTGTATTCTTAGCATTCCACCAGAGACAATAATGTTTCATAGCAATCAATGTTGCTGGATATGCTTAGCCATACAAAATGACAATTCGTTTTTGTAACAATTTCTTGAACAAGAAATTTCTTCAGAATAATTCAAGAGATTTCTTGTTCTGTGGCTCACTGCAACTTTTAGCGCCAGAATGGCGATAATCAAATTATTTAGGTACTTCATTATCACGTCACCAATAGCCAGTCTAGCGTACCTACCAATATTTAGCTTTTTTATATTTTTAACTTGTTTGGAATGTGTGCAATTATTTTCTTTGACTGTAAATATCGCTACAAAGCTCAGATAACTTTATCTAAACTACAAACAACAGCAGTGACCAATCACACTAATATTACAAATGCGAAAGTTTGTGTGTGTGTGTGTGTGTGTATATTTGTTACTCTTTCACGCTGAAACGGCTGAAATTTAGAATATTTAGCTTATACCTTAAGTTAACACATAGGGTACTTTTTATCCCGGAAAAAGCATGTCGTTAAACCGAATAACACGCAGGCGGAGTCGCGGGCAAAAGCTAGTACGTAATATGGTCAAGTTCACTAACCTACTTTTAATACAAGCGACTTCTAACTAAAATACCGTCAACGTCTAGCTCTAACTAAAATAGCTTTTAATGCAAAGGTAAAAGGTATCGATTCTTATGCAACAAATACCAAAAGAGTGGGCAGTAGTATAAACCTTGGGTTATTTTCCCCTAAATTTGGGGTATTTTTTTATGTTTAGAGAATTTTAGGGGTAACGCATTAACCAGGGTATTTTTAGGGAAGGTTATTTGGGTTATGAACGGAACGTGGTGTGGAGTTCTCTATCGCTAGCAACAAACAATCTTTTAGGTATCTATGCAAACAATACATGTTTTATATTAGATATATATTTTATTTGCCTTTGAATCTTTAACAATGGATGCTTTTTAAAACTGTTTAAAAACATTGTTTTGAAAAGTGTCAAAATGGAGGTTTTCACAAAGAATTAGGGGAAAACTATAATCAGACATTGGCACCACTGAGAGTGGGGAGAAGAGAAGCGCGGATGCGGAAAATGCAGAGTTGCGGAGCTAGTTTCACTTTAAATTCGCGCTTTGCAGACGTGTGTTTGCAGACCTTGAACAATTTAGTGTTGAAGATTCCGCGTCTTTTAAAAAATGATTAAAATTACAAAGCCTAGGATTAGCTTGTTGTGGCAATATTACGATCTAATAGATATCAACACAGCCAGGTGTAAGGTGTGCAATCTTGATTATTCCCGTCGAGGTCGCAGCACGACACCTCTCAAAAGCCACCTCAAGTCGAAGCACCCCGATGTTTATGCTGAGTTTTTGAAGCTTGACCTTGTTAGAAAAGTTGAGGTAAATTGTAGCAATAACAATCTCCGCTTCCGCATGACTGACATGCTTTCGCTGGCCGTGCGCCGAACTCATCTTTTATATGGCTTTACGTAATGGGCTGTAGTA
The DNA here is from genome assembly GCA_910592155.1 of Ypsolopha scabrella. Taxonomy (NCBI): domain Eukaryota; kingdom Metazoa; phylum Arthropoda; class Insecta; order Lepidoptera; family Ypsolophidae; genus Ypsolopha; species Ypsolopha scabrella. The sequence continues at coordinate 16,191,763 of OU342987.1, forward strand.
TGGCCCATGGTTTTGTGCAAACAAAAGTGGATTCGAGCGTGATTCGAGCATTCGCAACAGCTGTGTGCTACACCATGACGGGGTGTGTGAGTGACAAACAAACAGAGATCAGCGGAAAATCCAAAATGGCCGCCCTTACCCCGGGGCGGGGCGTGACTTGTGCAAACATACATCGGCACGCGTTGGCGCGCTGCACAAACCAGCTTGAACAGTTTGTTATCGTATGTCGGAGAGTATTTGAGGATACGCAGCGAAAGTATCCATATACTGTGGGGTTTTACAACGCAAAACAGCAATTCTTACAAGAATTCATCGATCTCTACAAGTCCCTGCCGACTTTGTGGAAAATAAAATCCAAAGAATACACAGACCGGACCAAAAAAGAAAAGCTTATGAAGTTATGGTAAGAAAAATGAGAGAGGTTGACCAAGAAGCTTCAAGAGAAACTGTCACGAAGAAAATTAACTCGATTAGAAGTATTTATAGGAAAGAAAAGCGAAAGGTCATTATGTCTCACATGAAATCTGATGTCCCAGACAATTACTACACCCCTAGTCTGTGGTACTATGATTTATTAGACTGTTTCCTAGGCGATATTACCGCTAAGGTTATCATGTTTGATGATGATAACGAGGTTTGTATGTTTTTAGTTCATGCGTTCAAAAATAAACATTCCTTTCCTAGTGATGCACCGGAAGTTATCGGATAATCGAATATTCGATCAACGATTCTAAATTGTTTACAAGGCCTCCGTAAACACGCATGCGAGGGGCGGCCGACTGCCCCTCCCGTCCACTAGCGCCCCTCCCCCCTCCCGCTGGCAGCCATTTTATGACAACAGTTACCGTTCACGCTTGTGATTTCAGTGTGCGTGCTTAAATAATTCTTACTTTCAAATCCGTTTTGTTGGTTTATTGCGTTCTAATTTAACTTTACTTTCACGTTTTAGAAAAACAGTACATACCTACAATAAGTACCTATCCATTTGTGAATGGCCGGATACCGATATCCGGTTAAGGTTATAACAATCCGGTTTTCCTTCCGATTTATTGTGTGATGTGATATTAAATGTGGTTGAATCAGCCTAATACTCGTAGATAAAAGTATCCGTTCGTTTTATTCAAAAATCAAATTAAACAAAAACCATTTAGTTTGCTTGTTGCCTTTCTGGGTAGAAAAGTCAAGTTGTTAGTGATAAAATGGCACCAATGGCCAAACGATCATGGATTTGGACATATTTTACGTGTGTTCCGAATACGAACTATGCGGAATGTCAGTTGTGTTTAACGAATATCTCGCGAGGGGGTGATGGAGGAAGGGCGGGCACATCCGGAATGAGAAACCACGTAAAAAATAAACATGCAGAAGAGTTTATCAAGCACTGTGGCACCGATGCTTATGTTGTCAAAGTTAAGGTGATTTTTTTTTTTTTACTTTTGTATCTCTTGAAGTTGTTGTCGAGGACTTGATAATAATATTATGTTACTAGTTAGTATATTTATTTGATATCTATTTTTATTTATGACTATAACTTATATATCCGGATGTTCGTGCACATACACAACACCTGCGTTGAAATAGCGGAATATTATGCAAATAGCATGCAATAAAATAGCAACTAGGTTGCAAAGCATTTTTTTAGTACCTACCTACCTATGCTATGAGAGACAGGGACGCGGGAGGGGGTTGACTAACTTGACTGACCTGCCGCTCGCTGCCGCCGCAGCAGAGTCCTACTTGTTGTATACTAAATAGCACGTATGTGCGAGCGTGTTGCGCGTGTCTGGAATTTCCCAAGGGCTTTGTTTAACAATAAAACTTAAAAATGTCTCGATGGGGAGATAAAAATACTTTAAAACTGATTGATTTGTACCGAAATTACGAATGTCTTTGGAATTCAAAATCACCTGTGTATAAAAATAAACTAGCTCGTGAAAATGCATACAAAAAAGTGCAAGAAGATATGTATAACATTTTCACGATAAAACAGATAAAAGACAAAATAAAAGGTTTAAGAACTTCTTACCACCAAGAATTAAAAAAGATCAACAGTTCCATAAACTCAGGAGCCACGGCAGATGAAGTTTACAAACCTACTTTATTCTGGTTTAAGGAAATTGAGTTCATAAAAGATACTCTTGATTACAAAGACACAATATGTATAGAAGTAAGTATAAGTACTTATATCAATGGTTCGGATAAGTACAGAAGAAGCTTTGACGACAGTCGGTAGAATGCCTTCACGCATGGCATGCAATTTACATAACACAAGGCAGCAGCGTGCCTCGGTGTGCCATTTAACGGCATATGCTATTTCATTTTTCATGCAAACTACAATCCTGTTTATATGAAATGTGTGTTCCTTCTTCATATTGGTTGGTAAATCGCTCCGTTATTTTATTTCTATTGCCTAAATATACCTAAATCTGGATGTGAGGAGCTCTGAACCGGCATTGGTGGAACCCAATATAGTTACCTACACAATAATAATATTAATTTGCAATCAACTTGTATCTCTAAATCGTCAAGTGTGAAAAATATAGAAATCTAATTTTAACAATTTGTCAAATCTGTAGCCCTTGACCTCTTGGAAAAACTAAACACTTTGATTTTTAAAACTCATAAAGTTGATTAATATAGTGGGTAAATTACATAAGTATCTAAATTACATAAGTAGGTACATTGACCTCTCATTGTTTATGAAAGTTTAATGAGTAGGTACCGCAAAGTTAAGGTGAATTTAATCTTTCTTTAGTTTTGTATTTCTATACGTTGTGGTTGTAAGTAGCGTTCGTGTGAAATTTGATAAGTACATATATTTATTTGATATCTTTTCAGACTACTTACGACTTATCTATCCAGATGTTCTTGCACCACATTCACTTACAAATATAGCCAGGAATTCACAAGCGTTCAAATAGCGTAAATGTTATGCAAATTGCATTCAAGAGAATAGCAACAGTACCTAGGCTGCCTGGCATTTTTTTAGCATGCTATGAGAGGCGGGGAACCAGACTTACTATGACCCAGAGCATACTTATAGTTGCATATAAAATAACATGTATTCGCGATTGCGTCGCGCGTGTCTACAATCTCCACGGGCTTTGTTTCACGAAAAAAAAATTCATCAAATCTGTAGTCTATATGCATCAAGCCTAAACAAAGATTCGGCAAAACATTTCTCAAAACTAATAAAGATTAACGTTATAGTACCTAGATTATATAAGTACCGTTCAAAATCGAGGAAAATGCGTGGAAAGAAAAAGTGGGCCAGCAGATATTTCAGCTATGATACTTATCAAACTCACGATTCATGCACGACAAATTAAAAATTAAGTAATTTTTTTTACGAATAAGTCTTGAGTTGTCAAGCAAAGCAGTGACTATGCAATGTCAGCTTGTCTGTCTATCGGCCATTTATCTGATTGTTATTATAATACCCTAATATATGTCGGTCATTTTCGTTCCGTCTCGTTCTCGCACTCCTATCTTTGTCATGCAATGGTGGCGGCCATTTTGTTTTTTAGTCGAGGTGAGTTTGTGCGGTTCTGTTATCATAACAAAGTAAAATTACGTTGCTTTAATCTTTTGCGAGTTAATTGCGCAATAATCATGCGTAAAAGTGGTGACGTGTGGAAGCATTTCCAAATATTAAATGAAGAAAACAATAAGAAGCATGTTGTGTGTATTTATTGCAAGCTGGAGTACAAACAAGCTCATGCCACCAGAATGCAAGAGCATATGACAAAGTGTGAGGAAGGACCTAGTGAAGTGAGGGAAAAGTATCGCAGAATTTTTCTTAGAAAATTTCCAAACAAATTTTTAGTTAAGGTACTTACTTCTATGGTTTTCTACTTTATTATTTTCCTTCAATAAACAATGGAAAAAATATTGTTTCACACCACCGCTCGACAATGTCTAATATCATGCCGGAAAATAACGTTATACTTACTGAATGAATTTATAAGCAGTTGGTCAATAATACTGGATAAATATTTACATCTTATACTTATTATGTTGTCCAATTTGTCTGGCGTTTATGTCGATGAAGGGACAATTACTGGCCAACACTTATTTAATGTCGGAGTCTCAAATAACAAAGGCGCAAGCATGCAATGTTGCAAGGTCACATTTTTGGACCTTGATTGGCATAATAGCTTTTGTGTATCAACATTGATTTGATTAGTTACAGAGTAAATGAAGATGGTAGGGCAACCGCCCGGTAAACGAGAGGTCCCGGTTTCGAGTCCCGGTTCAGAGCTCCTCACGTCCATATTTACTTTTCTGATTTTCTTTACCGCAATGATACAAAATTCAATTTGTTATCTCCTTGCGATGGATAAATCGCCTAGTGTTTAAAATATATAATTTTTTTTCTATCATAGTTTCGAAATTTAGAAGGTTTTGATTGTTCTAAGGTCGAAATAATAAGGTAGGTATTCCTCGAAGCGCAACCATTTTCAAGCGCAACTAAACTATTCCTCGAAGCGCACCTTTTAGTTGCGCTAACGAAACAAATTAAAAATATTATTATTTTATTCCTCGAAGCGCACCAATGATCAAATTTTGAATAGAGATGGGTACTAACTGAAAATATTCGATACATTAAGGTTCCGTTTGGAAACTAGTGAATTTCACTCGGAGTGATGCAAATTTTACCCTAGAGCGTTCAAAAATTTACCAAAGTTAAACCGAGGGTAACCGAACTGTTACCTGAAAGTTGCTCGGAAGTGTTTTGAAACGCTTCCGAGTAATGCGAAAATCACACTGGGCCACCTGATTGGTGCAACCAGATTTTTCTTTCTCTTTCTCCTATATATATCTCTCTTTCGAATAAGCGAGTGAAATTTCGCACTACCATCGCACGTTCTGAAACGGTTCTTAAAATTGCATCGCATTTTGTTTTGTTTTGTTATGTTTGCGCCTACGTAATGCGAAGCTGTGAACTGAAGAAAGTTTGTTTAGTTAAGAAAGTTTGTGGAATTAGGCAGTTTTGTGACCATGGAACCAGTTGCTGGACCAAGTAATAGAAATACGTTAATAACATATGTACAAAGCAGAAAAGGAAAAAAGATGTATTGTTTGATATTAAAACATACAGACTGATTAAAGATAATAACAATGGGAACACTTTGTGGCGGTGTACGATAAAGACGTGTGGAGCGCTCCTTACTCTCAACAGCTGCGAAGATATTATAAAGAAGAACAAGCACTCATGTAGACATAAGAAGGCATCACATTCTGTAAGGAAGGAAGTAAGCAGTGGATGATATTCACCAAGAATCTATGTCCACCTTGGATCAGACTGTTGTTTGCGACAGACTGTTGACAATAACCAGAGTGTTGATTGTAAATTTAATTTTATTTCTGTTAACTTTTATTTTTTACTCTCATTTTACTATCGAGAAGCTATAATATTTTCAAGTATTTTTAAACAAACTGATAAACCTAAATTTCAACATAGATAAGAAGAATAGTTTAGCAAATAGACAAAGTCATTTTAAATTTTATAAGCTTACAAATAAGACGACAACTATTTTTTTAGTGCAAAACATTCTGATCCTCTTGTCCTTAAGTTATTTTTTTTTATTGTGCATAATAGCTTTTGGAAGCGGTGGAAAATAAAAGTTTCCATAAATTTATTTTTGGAGGCAGCGGGAATCAATGTATGAAAGATTTATTTTTTGAGGGCAAAAGATTTTGGAGACTCAATAATTCAAATCTATCAACCTGGTACTTTTAGTCAAAACAACTATGCACAGATTAGCAACAAGTTACTACGTAACCGGCGGGCATTGGCACCCCTCTACTAAATAGAAATGATCAAAAAGTTCAAAAGTTCTGTCGATATCATATATTACGTTTCCTTTATTCTCTTCCCTATTTTTCACCATAGGTGCGTTTCGGGGAATAAAATTATAATATTTTTATTTCGTTAGCGCAACTAAAAGATTCTCTTTGACGAATAGTTTAGTTGCGCTTCATTAGATGCGCTTGAAAATGGTTGCGCTTCAAGGAATACCTCGAATGATTCTCTAGGGTGGGCTTAGACCACACGGGCGAATGCTCATTCTATCTCCATCCACTCTTCAAATTCTAGTTGTGTAAACAGGTTACGAGCACTCTTTCGTTGCTCCTTTTATTTCTAGAATGCTCTATTTTACTTGCTCAGTGGAATGCTCGCTCGTTTGATGTAAACGCCACAAGCAAGAGCAAGAAGAGTAGAGTTGCCCAAATTCAGTCTTGGTCTTGCAGTCTTGGTCTTGTTCTTGCGTTTTTGCAAGACCAAGACCAAGAACAAGACCGCGTATTTTTAGCAAGACCAAGACCAAGACTGACCGTGCAAGACTTGAGCAAGAACAAGACATAGCCTGCAAGACTCTTGCGTCTTGCAGCTAGGACTTAGCGCTATTTCACTGAGTAGTTAGGTGTAACAGTTCGGTGTATAGGTAGGTACGCTTAGGAATTCTATGAGACGCAAAATACTGTATTAAAGAATATGAAAAACTGGACCTATGCGCATTACGACTAATACCATAAACATAGCGAATAAAAAAATATCTATTAAAATCAAACTGAGTGCATGCATAGTTATGTTTTAACCATCGGCACTTTGATAATGCGGCATCAAAGGTTTTGTACTTACTTCTCAAAGAAATTTGCCGCTTTTCGGAAGTACATGGTTATGATACACGCGCCGGCGGCTTCTTTTGAAATCTAAAACAATCGTTGCCGCCACGCCGAAATCATAACATTTGACACTATTTGATTGCCGCCATAGGGCGTAGGTATACTCATGCAAAATAATTTCCTAGTAGAGTACCTACAGGTGTTCCAAAGAATAAATAAGTTTCAGAGTGCTTAGAATGAAAATGAATACATTATACTGATCACGCAAGTAGTATTATGATTAGGATAAAATGGTAAGGATAGGTAGTAGATGTCATATTAATTCATTCTAGTAAGTATATATTATAATATTGATTACTTATATGGTTTTAAACTAATTACTTAGGTACTATTATTGTATATTTAGTCATTATATTTCTTGAGTTTTTACAAGAAAAAATAGCAAAAAAGTGTTCAAATATCACCCGTTTAATAAATATTGTAGCCACTTTTAAATATACTTGAAACGTGTAAAAAAATTCTACAAAACTAATAAAATAATATAAAAAGCGTAGGTACTTACCTACTAATAAAATAAAAAGCCTGCGATAAGAGTTTTGTATTACTTACCAGCCCGAATATCTCTGAGATGATGAGAGTAAGTATTTACTAGCTGTGCCCGCGACTTCGTCCACGAGGAATAGTAACTTTGGAGGTATAGTGACGTTCAGGACTTATATTTATTTTAAAACTTCTGTCATCAAACATACAAACGAACTCTTCAGCTTTATAATATTAGTATAGATGTACGCCAAAACATTCACTTATATGTAAAGAATAGTGATTGGCACTAATTCTATTTTATTCACGCGTCACGTCTGTACAAGTAGGTAATATTTAGTGTGTGTTTGTACGCCGCACGCGGCATTGTTTGATTTGCGGCGGCATCCTTTTCATAGAGCCGGCACGTGGCGAGGCGGCGCGGTACAAAGCAAGGAAACGTACTATAAATAAAGGAATTATTTTAATTCCAGTCATTTCCAATTGAGCTGTGCTTCGAGTCTAACTTAATAATTGTTTTTACTAATTCTCGTTGTTTTCTAAAAACGTATCACGTGTACAATTTAATATGAGTGACGAAGATTCAAATTATTCTAGTCCGAGTAACGAGAGTTTGAGTCACAGATCTAAAAGACCCAAAAGCAAATTTGAGGAGTTTTTCGAAATAATTCATGCATCCCAAACTGCCTTCTGTAAATTGTGCCAACATAAAAAGATTGAAATAAAAATGAAAAACAGAAACACTTCAGGCTTAAGGAAACATCTAAAATCTTTCCACAAAAAGGAATCAGAAATATTTCTTCCTGTTAAACCAAAATTAAGTGGAGATATCACAAGCTTTTTAGTAACCGCTGGAAGAAGTGGACAGGTAAGAATATTTTTTTAACAGTTAAAAGAATTTTAACTCCGCGTAGCTATTCATGCGATACTTTCAAAAACGCCATTAACTTACGTATGTAAGACAAATCAGAATGGAGACTTACGTTACTCAAAGTGTTGAATATTTTTAAGGATCGACTGAATCAAATGCAGATATCATTAACAAGTATGTATTTATTCTAGAACTCAAATATTGTTAAATCAATAGAAACTCATGTAGGTGAATCTTAGTAATATTACTCGTACAAAACGAAAGAACAAAAATAGAATAACGATCACAACAAAATAATGGTTTCAGTGATACAGGAACATGAAAACATAAAATTACTTACAGTATTTGCAGCTTTCAAATTTTACAAACACCTGGCTCAGTAACACTGGCACTTCCATCGGCTCTCCATGCTCGAGTGTCGTCAAAAGCAAAACAACAATCCACTACGGTTGGAATAATCCCGTGATTAAAGATGGGTTACCTAACAGACGGCCGTCCTGAAACAGGAATGTCCTCATTCCTTTCCGGCCATTCGAGCATGTTTGTATGGCTCTATACAACTCTAAATTTGTTACTACCTAGTAAATATACATCTACTTATACTTATTTTCCTTAATACAAGTTCATAAGGTTATGTATCAACGTTTATTTGATAACAATTATAAACTTTGATGATAAATTATCAAAAATTTAAACTGCAAAGATATAATAAAAGTATCTATTTTACCTATCTACCTAACTATTTTTTAACAAATTATCAACAAAGACTTTAGTAATTATTCCTAACTGAAAACTGTTTTCATTCTTTCAAGAAAACATTTCAAATAACCTTTTATTAAGTAAATCTAATTCTAAACCATACTCTATACTAGGTACTTTAAACTGCACACTAAGGATGCATAATTTAATTAATCTCCTTTTTGTGCTACAGAACCGTTATGATGCTGCACCTGAAAAACAAGAATTATGTATATTATTGGAAATTTATTATTAGTAACAAATAAAAATAATATACATAATAAAAATAAGTATTAATAAAATATAAAGATCTCAAAGTCGTAAAACAATATAAAATAATAAAAGTCTCAAAAATCATTTATCCATGAAAATGGACGCACCAAAAAGATGAAAATGAATATTAATTTAAATCGGATAGTTGCCAAAATAAAATATAAAATCTATAAATACTGGTAGCCATAACGGACTGTAGAGATAGATCGAAAATGATAAAATATTAGTATAATTAACCACAAATAAGGGTTTTACCAATATACTCGCACAATGAGTATTTTTTTATGGCGAACGCTGCTTTTACATCGCATACGTCATTACATTAATTATCATACATACATGTCGTCGACTGTATTTCAATATCTTCGCATACTTTTGTTTGTAACGAACACCGCTTGTACTTCGGAATCTGTCAGTGTTACTGACTACCGCTTGTACTTCGGCCTCGGTCGTATTCGTGGCAAATGTAAACACATCCAGCATCATTTTGTGACGAACACCGCTTGTACTTCGGAATCTGTCAGTGCTACTGACTACCGCTTGTACTTCGGCCTCGGTCGTCTTCATGACAAATGTAAACACATCCAGCATCATTTTGTGACGAACACCGCTTGTACTTCGGAATCTGTCAGTGTTACTGACTACCGCTTGTACTTCGGACTCGGTCGTCTTCGTGGCAAATGTGATCACCGCTTATACTTCGGCATCCTCAGTGTTAATGAGTACCGCTTGTACATCGGCATAGATCATCATAAGTAAATTTTAAATTAGCCTCGTTCCAGAAGAACTTGTGTGATCTGGCAAGCACGCAAGGCCTTTTCTGTAATCATATAGGTCAAGGATTTGGAAGGAAAGCTAAGGGATATTTATTAAATTGCACAGTAAACAATTGTGGATACGAGAAGAGAATTGTAATAATAATCATAAATACGTAATTTCGTAATGAATTATACATTTGATTAAGAATCAACTTTTGTCATCCATGTCATGTTCTCAGTGTGGATGTCATTGTCTTCGTTATCAGTCTCTTTACCTGGGAAAATGGTAATCTAACGTCTTAACTGTTCTGCTGGATAAATACTTCTTCCCGTTTAGAGTGAAGTGCCCCTATATTTGGGACGCAATTTCTTACTTTTGCCGTCTGTTGGACTATGGTGATTGGAAATCTTGACTTAAATGGTTAAAAGTGGGAGCCTCATCAAGTAGTTTTTTTTTTCCATATAGTTTTTGTTTTGTTTTTATTTGTTCCATAGCAGTTGTACGTATGTCTTCCCTGGATGGTCCTGGTTCAGGTATTACCGCAACGTCTGTAAGCTCGTTTAGAATAAAGGGCCCCTGAACTGACTGTACGGCGTCCAAACACAATTTCTGACGGTGATGTACCTGTGGTTTTGTTGATTGTGTTGTTTAAGCCTCAAGGCCAGTTTCTGAGTTAAGAAAGTCTCGCTAAGTGGATACATAAGTGACGAATTGGCCAATCACAGCGCTGCATTACTTAACTAGAAATTCTCAATTGTGAAATCGGGGGTCATTGTAGCTTTCCTACATTCACATCTCAGTCACGCTCGTCCTGAACGTGATTAGTTACCAATAATATCAAATTATATCTTGAAGGATTTTGAAAGTTGTTTTAGATTTTAGGTCCTTTACAGGTCTTACAAAGATGAATTTAGTAAAACCATCATTATTGTCAAGAATGTAGGAATTCCCTTCTTACTGCAAACAAAATGATATGAAGAGTATGGAATGGGACATCACCCTTTGGAATTGGATGAAGATAACCAGTAGGTTTATAGGTAGATGCCTTATTATAAGCACAGTCTAGACATGCTCCTACATATTTGTAAACGAAGCGTTTAATTTTTGGGAACCAATACTCTTAAGACATTTCAATATTTTAGTAAATTTTTCTAAACCCGTTACTCGATAGCGAAAGAATGTCATCCAAGTATACCAATTTATTATTTGCTATTATTACAAAGCTGGTGCATTAACTTAACCAAATGGCATTCGAAGTGTCCGTCTGGCGTTACAAAAACGGTTAAATCTATTCAATCATGCAGTATTAGGATCTGATAATAGCCGGATTTAAGGTTCAAATTAGTGAATAATATCTTTCCATTTAGTCTGTCCAAGTGAACGTCAATAACTGGCATGGGACAGGAATCTTTTACAATCTTATTATGGAGGGCGCGACAATCCACGCATAAACGGTAGTCGTTATTTTTCTTTTTGACTAATACCATTGGACTTGCATTGGAGGAATTTGATTCCTACACTATTTTACTATCTAAAAGTTCGTTAAAAGTTCACGTACTATACAGTACGGCGCAACCTTTAAGGTTCTTAAGAAATGGGAGATTCATTTCTGAAATAGTTTAAGTCTCGCTCATATTAAGAGCAAAACAGTCACGATATTCAATAACCAAATCTATTAGCTGTTGATTTTGTTCTGTAGAAGTATCAGAACCAATCTTGATCATGCCTATCGTCGGAGTAAAATAATTGGATGTCGGTTCAACAATTATCATTGTTTTAATTTCTAAACTTTTAGATACAGGTTTGCCCTCATATCATGTGAGGTTGGCAACAGGCTTGCTCGTGTGACCTATTTCTTTTTTCTAAAACATTACTGCCCCCAGAAATATTTACAGCAATAATTTGAAGAATTATTACCTCCTCCTCATTTTTTTAAACTAGTGCTGCCTGGTAAGTATAAAAGACCCGTGTAGTTAATTTCTAGTTGGATATTAAAACTTCGATTCCTTTAATTTCTACGTCTGATTCTACGTAAACTTCTGATTTCTCCGTTTCGGCCATCTCCCAGTAAAATGTTAAACTATGACTAAACCAACATTTTAGACAGCTCTGTTAAGCGTTGGTCTATTAAGATGTCAGTAGTAAGAAGATTATCAGGTACTATAAATTAGTTTAAATCTACATTAGCAGTTTCATAGTCCGCATTTATCTCAACAGACACTTTGCTCAGTGGATGAGGTACACCAAATGCAAAACCTTTAAGTGCAGGTAAATCCTACATTGGAATATCCGCATTTATTTATTTTATAGTACTACTCTTGACAAGTATGCATTCACTACCAAAGTCGATAAAAGCCGATTAACAAATACCGTTTAATTTCACTTGGTTAGTATATTTATTATGAGAGCTTTTGGTGATCTTGATTACCTGTACCTTAGTCACGAAGTTTTCATCAAGTTGGAATGCGCAGCAACTCGCTTACAATGTTTCGGAAGGTGACCCATCTTATTATATTTTTGACATTTCTTTAGCTCCTTTGGACATTTAGGAACGTAGTTATGACATCGCATTTTATCTGATGGATTCATATTTCTATTGTTTCACGTCGCTCCTGAATTGGTATTTCTAGATTGCACACTAGTTCCATTATTGCCTTTTATATTTTTAATAGAAATACTGCGTATATATTTTAGCAGTCTTCTCGGACGCTTGAAATTTTATCCTTGTGCATTATTAACCTTGAAGTTATTTTCGTAAATACCTTGAATATGGCAGTCCACCGCATCTTCCCCCTTAATATAACAGTGACTAACTAGTCTGGCTTTATCATAGAAGAATTTCTCTAATGCTTCATCTCTTTTTTACAAGTCTATCTGCATAATTTCTGCCATCAGAGAAATTCTTAAGTAACTTAGCCTGCCATTCCTTCCAGATAAGTTTTAAACGATGTTAACCTTTCATACCATCTACGAACTAGACCGGTGAGTTTCGGTCAAGCAGTGTTAATCATTTCCTTATCATTCCAGTCATATATTTGAAGTGTCTCGTTAATTTTCTTTATCCATGATTTCATTGTTTGGTTCTAAAGAACAAGACTAAAGTCTCGGATCGAAATTAGGAATAACATCCTTACCGCCTATGAAGGAACTCTGATCACGTTTACGTAGTGCTTTTATTAATCTCTCCATAACATTGTTAGATCCTTAAGTATTTATTAGATCTAGATTTGTTATTTCGCCGGCGCCGGTTGGTTCGTCTTGATTTTTCCGAGGACCGTATTAAACTTCGTGAACGATCATTATTGGCATTGGCGTATATAATTTTGGAAGGTTTTGTTAATTAATTGAAATAGGCGTTACCTTGCGGAAGTCCATCACTAAGTAAAGAATATTGCAAATTATATTCATATATCCTTTACTTAGGTTTTGGTAACACTCCACTCTTCCGAGCAAGAACCTCGGCCGACACGTACCACGAAAAAAATATTATTTTATTTTATTTAAATAAAGAAATGTCCCGAAAAGCTATAAATGGCTCAGCACTTGTTCAAGATGGAACTATGTTTATTGAGAGTACATGGAGATTCGGCTTTAAACAGTTATCAGCCATTGCGTTTCACTTAAGGGGCCAACCCCCATAGGAAATAACTCTAGATATGCCAGTTATTACTGGATTACTGTATTACTATTTGAACTACTGCTTCTATGGTGTTTTCTACCTCTGGTTCTTGTACGGTTTCGGCGAGAACGTGTACTTTTAATTTTAAGCCTGTAGCGTAAACGAGATCGTCTCCCAGATAACTGTGATAATGTACATACTTGAACTAACTGACCGCTGGGCTGGGCACTCGTTTTACTTCTAGATTTAATTGATTGACGCTTGCGCCTTGAGGGCCTTGTATTCGAAGATTCAGAACTAGAATAATAATGTTATAAACAAAGCCTTTTCCAAGGCGATGTATTAGCCCAAAACGCGATAGAGAAAAATTGGCTCGATCGAAAAAAGATGCAAAGTGAAGGCTATTTATTTATTTTATTTCAAACAAGCAGTCTTCGAAACTAATAAAGTAAAAATAACAATGATTACCGCTTTAAACATGTGAACCTATTATCTAAGCGATAGCACAGCGATTTTATTAAACGCACTTGTGTGAATTTATATTAAATTTTATTCCTTGAAAAACAGCACTATCTACTCTCTTCTTAATTACCGCTCTGCTCAGACGCGCGCTTTTTTAGATATTCTTATCTCTTTCGTTGTGCGATCGACCTACTACGCCTTAAGTGGAGTCACTTGTTTTTATTTTTCTCGACCGGCTTCTACGTTCTTGCGGTGGCGGTGGTGTAAAGCTTTCATGGTCCAACACTGTTGTTATCTTATGTATTTTAATATAGTCAAATTAATAGTCAAGAAAATTTTCGTCAGAGAAATGGAAAAGGATGGAATAGGTATGGAAAAAAAAACAATATTAGAATGTTGTTAAAATGCATCATATAAAAGTAAAATTATGTGCACATTACTTGCACATATTTAAATCAAAATATTCAGCAGAAATTAATAAAATAAACAATAAATTCAGTGTACGATAATTATTATCGTACAAAGTAACAAATAGTTTTATATTTGTTTAATTCATGACTATTCACTTTCCAATAACAAAAATAAAACATCTACGTTTGCTATTTGTACGTACGGATGAATGATTAGAATTGTTCAACTGAGCTTCGCTACGAGTACTTGAGTTGACTCGTAAGAGCTTAAGCTTGAGTTACTATTCTGATTAGGGAAGTTTGCTTGCTTAAATGGGTAGAATACCCGTACGCTGTTTACAATAGGTACTGAACCTTAAAAATAATATGTTTACAATTCTTGCAAACTTGTAAATACATATCAGGTGTGTGTGTGAGGATACTGTAAACCACACGCCGTGTTTTTATTTCGGTGTCACTGATGTCCGCCTCGGCGGCTCCTTTATGTCGGTGTAACACAGTGAACTTCAAATTACAACACCATGGTGGAGTGAGTAGGTACCTACTCAACAGGGCTCACTAAAACCTTTATTGAATACAATTTCAATGGGAACACTGTTATGTATATTTATTCAGATCCCTGTCGTATTATTAACATGTAAGTATAGCGACTCTGGTGAAATGCTTGTCCCGACTTCGGTAGGTAACTCACATTCAAGTTGCCTTCGAGTCAACAATGTGAACATATTCGACGTCAGTTGTTCGCTAGAATGTTTGTATAGTCGCATACACTCGTTTACCCCAAAAGGTACGAGAGAAAATCACTACTGTGTTATAGGAACCAATACCTGTACAATAAAGGCACGTCTATGTGTTGGATACAACACACTGAATGTTAGACCTACAGTACCATCAAAGAAATCGCCGCTGACCCATTCATCGCACTCATTACTATTATAATATGTACGATAAGCGGACCCGCGGACTTCTCCTTGATAGTACATACATACAAACGAACGGCCACTCAATCCACATATAGGTAGTTGTGGTTGTGGCTACCATGTCATCCAAATTCGGCGATGAATAAACAATAGTATCTGGTTCCTACAACAACACGGTTTTGTTACGTTGTGATCGTTATTGTTCAATGAAATTATCCAATTTTACCAAGAAGTAGTTATTGGTTGTCACAATTCCGGTAAAAACACACTAAAAAGAAATATATTGTGGGCACAGAAATAATCCCACTTCTGATTTGTAAGACAAATCAGAATGGAGACTTACGTTACTCAAAGTGTTGAATATTTTTAAGGATCGACTGAATCAAATGCAGATATCATTAACAAGTATGTATTTATTCTAGAACTCAAATATTGTTAAATCAATAGAAACTCATGTAGGTGAATCTTAGTAATATTACTCGTACAAAACGAAAGAACAAAAATAGAATAACGATCACAACAAAATAATGGTTTCAGTGATACAGGAACATGAAAACATAAAATTACTTACAGTATTTGCAGCTTTCAAATTTTACAAACACCTGGCTCAGTAACACTGGCACTTCCATCGGCTCTCCATGCTCGAATGTCGTCAAAAGCAAAACAACAATCCACTACGGTTGGAATAATCCCGTGATTAAAGATGGGTTACCTAACACGTAAGTATTTTTGAGTTAGTGGTGTTTTCACAGTTTTCATCTAGGGGTGCGACATATTAAGTATGTAATTATCGTCTTAAATATTTTTTATAAACACCCATATTTTCATTTAATCGGCCAGTAACAACTAAGTACTTTATTTTGGTAAATTACAGTACAGTGCAACCTTAATATAACAAATATCAATTTAACGATTTTCTCGATTTAACAACAACAAACCTCCTCCTCTTATACGCTCAAACCTAGTATGTTTTAAATAATAACACAAGATTTATTGTTTTGTTTCAGTCGGAAAACAGCAGTGACAACATCACGACGGCTACAGTTGATTGGGTGGTGAAAAAATATCTTCCCTTCTCATTTTTCGATGACGAAGCTACACAAGTATATTTTCGACGTATTTGCCCTAATATGGTGTTTCCTAAAAGGTCTACACTTAGAAGGAAAGTCAAAGAGCGATTTGAAGAGCTCCAATTGAATCTCAAGGAACGACTTCAACAATTATCATCTAAAATGTCTTTTACCATTGATGGGTGGACGTCAATTGCTGGTAGGAGTTACTACGGCGTTACTATTCATTATATAGACAACGAATGGAAGTATCAATCTGTAGTTCTTGATTTTATACCATCACGCGGTCGACATACTGGGGAAGATATTGCAACGATTTTCCATGAATGTTTATTGGAATATGGCATAATTGATAAAATACAAGGTATCACGGTCGACAACGCAACTGCAAATACCAAATTTATGTATGAACTGGGCAAACAGCTGCCGCCACACTTTGATTCAGACAATCAACATTTCCGGTGCTTTGCTCACATTTTAAACCTTGGTGTACAAGATTTATTAAAGACCTTAGCATTACACTGTGAGTCTGACACTAACGCGCAAGATCAGCAGTACGAAGACTATGCAGACGAAACTGAGGATGAGGAAGATGAAGAATCTGCACCAAATATTGCTGACTCGCGTACATCTGTAACAAAGTTACGCAGTATTTCCAGTAAAATAAAAAGAAGTGAGATAGTGAAGAAGAAGTTTCAGTCTGCTTGTGAAGCAGCTGGCGTGCCATCAAATCTAAATGCCATTCTTGACTGTCCAACGAGATGGAATTCCACACATGATATGATTGGATTTGGTTTAAAAGTGAGAGCGGGCATTGACATATTGTGCAGTTCTGTCACCGAATTAAATGATTTTCAAATCACAGCTAATGAATGGCAGGTACTCGAAAAATTACATAAATTTCTAATAAACTTTAAACTTTTAAGTACAAAACTTGGTGGAGACAAATATGTTACATTACCGCTAGTCATTGTATCATTCAATCTCTTGCTAGATAAAATTGAATCCATGGTAAAACAGTTAGATGAGAAACCTAATCGATCTGAAGTGGATGAAAGGCTCATTCTAGCTTTTCAAGCAGCTCGAGACAAAATGCTTAAACATTACAAGAAGAGCAACTGGATTTATTGTACTTCTTTAATTTTAGACCCAAGGCATAAGGCTCAGACTTTTGACCTGACAATGTGGGGGAAGCAACTTAAAACAGAAAGTCTGCGCAAGTTCAATGAACTTTATGAAGAATATAAAAGTCTACACTCACTGAACAAATCTCTGGAATTACCAGAAAAAGAAAATAAAGTATGTGATGAAGATGAAGACGTAATAGACTTTGATAAACTCTATGAATGTCCCTCGACGTCATCTGGATCTTGTCTTCAAGGCTTAGTGATAGACGAGTTGGAGGAGTACCTGAGAAAACCAAGAACTGCCAGCTCGGAAGACATTTTAGATTGGTGGAGGACGCATGAGACAGAGTATCCGATTTTATCGAAAATGGCCCGTGATTTTCTCTCAATACCTGCAACTTCAGTACCTGCTGAGAGGTTATTTTCTAAAGCATCATTAGTAATTAGAAAACATAGAAATAGGTTAAGTGATGAGTCAGCCAGATGGTTACTTTGTATTAATTCTTGGTCAAAAAAAATTATATAAAGTATCATAACCTAATGATAAAGCTGTTGATTTGTGTTGTATTTTATTTTTTATTCAAATAAATGATAAATCGTAAAACTCTTTTATTAAATTTCTTATAAGTTGAGGGTTCAATCTCTTTCTAGACAGATACTCGTAAGTATTGTTCTTTAAAATACAGTCAAGTTATTGTAATTAATTTGTTTTTTTTACATGTTTTAGCAAATGTAAGCTTATAAATCATAAATGTTTATTAAGAAACAGTTACTTCCATGGAAAAGGACATATAGGTCAGTTGATTTTTCGAATTTCTTATCAAATCTTCAGTTATTTATTAATCTGCTTGATCTTTACTATGGCTATGTTAATTCAAGCTCACAATATTCCAATTCTAATACGTTTTTCTAAGATTTAAAGTAAACTTTAATAAATAGTAATAGACTAATAGGTAATTGCAAGACTTGCAAGACTCTTGCTGCAAGACCAAGACCAAGACCAAGACTGGGAGCGCAAGACCAAGACCAAGACCAGGTGTATTGGCGCAAGACCAAGACCAAGACTGGCTAAGTCTCGTCTTGTTCTTGCATTTGGGCAACACTAAAGAAGAGGGTCAGCTAAGTAGCGCGAACAGTTGCCTAGAGCATTCTTTCGTATTCGGACATGCTTGATCTTTGGGGCAAACTCTTCAGTGTTCTATTTGGTTGTATCAATATCGTGTTAATAATGTTTTGGTTTAGGTGGTAGAGCTGATGCGGGGCTCGACTGTGGAGGTACCACTATCTTACTCGCAAATCCTCCCGAAGTTATTCGGGGGAGAGTAAGAAAACAGCTCTCAGGCAAAACCAGGCGGCCCACCATTGCCTGGGACCGATGGATGGCGGTATATCTATCCCCAATTGCCGGGCCTTATATAAAACAGACTGGTGACGGGCAGCGGCGTCACTGGTGCAAGGGTTTCGGCAACGCGCTCACCAACCCGCCTGTCCAGCGTGTGTGAGTATGGGCATTTCTTCCAGGAGGACCGCCAAGCGTGGCGAAATTCTGGCGATAACTTGGATGAATCCAAATCGGGAGTGAAATCTATTGTTTTAGCGACCATAAGTATAAAGAGGGCGCAAAATGGACTCGAGGTACGGTCTGGACTTTGATCTGTCAGTGGTGATAAGGGGCACGATACGATCCAGGACTTGAAAATTATTCGTTTTTCGGCGCCGCTAATCTATTTTTGTTTTGTTTTAGCGATACTAAGAATTAAAGAAGGTGCAAGATAGACTCAAGATACAATCTGGAATTTGATATATTGTATAATAGTGTGTTAATGAATGAGCGATTCCTTTTAAAACCACGAGAGGATGCAACCGGATATTCGTTTCAGCTATGAAAACTATAACTATTAATGACGGCTCATTTTTCCTTGAAAATGATTACAAAAGTATTTACTTGGATGTTCGATTGGAAAGAAATAAACAACTTATCTAGTTTATTCTTACATTTATTTTAAATAACCATTTTAGAGAAACTGTTTAATTAAATCGTAATCCTGACAATGTGTTCACTTATCGATTACATTTCGTCTTTCCAGGACGAGAGTCGCGAGCCGAAACCGAAGAAGCTTCGCCCGGACAACTTTACCATCGTCAAGAAATGCTGCGTCAATCTGGTGAGTTATGTTAACGCAACGCAACAACATCCTGCAAAAAATATCGAATCCGAGAATAGAGAATATCCGAGATCCGAGAAAAATTAGTTTAAAATTTGAAATAGAAACATATTACAAAAAAAATCGAAACTTATTATGCAAAAACACTTTGGCAGCATTATCTTGGTTCCGTTATAAACGGATATCCTTATAGTGAAGCCTAGAGGTGAAAGTTCTCGGTATTCCCTCCATTTGTCCAGTACATCTGTAATAGCCACATTGTCAACAAAATGAAAGTCACTTTAAAATTTAAAACGGACAGTTTTTGTATGGATGAGCCGAACGAGCCTCAACTAAATACACATACATTTCGGAAATCTCATAGGATTTGAGTTCAGATCCCAAAAGCGTCCAACCTTCTTAATTTGCGCTGATATTTGATTGAAAACACTTGACCATTCCAGGTGAAGAAGCACGGTCGCTCGGTGACGCTGTTCGACGACCTTGCGTTCCGCGAGCTCATTGACCTGATCCCGATGACGCAGAGCGAGAAGCAGACCCTCACCTCTCAGTACATCCAGAGGCTGCTCGACGACGACGACCAACTTGCCGATGTATGTATATATAACACTTGAATACTCCAGGTGAAGAAGCACGGTCGCTCGGTGACGCTGTTCGACGACCTTGCGTTCCGCGAGCTCATCGACCTGATCCCGATGACGCAGAGCGAGAAGCAGACCCTCACCTCTCAGTACATCCAGAGGCTGCTCGACGACGACGACCAACTTGCCGATGTATGTATATATAACACTTGAATACTCCAGGTGAAGAAGCACGGTCGCTCGGTGACGCTGTTCGACGACCTTGCGTTCCGCGAGCTCATCGACCTGATCCCGTGATCCCGATGACGCAGAGCGAGAAGCAGACCCTCACCTCTCAGTACATCCAGAGGCTGCTCGACGACGACGACCAACTTGCCGATGTATGTATATATAACACTTGAATATTCCAGGTGAAGAAGCACGGTCGCTCGGTGACGCTGTTCGACGACCTTGCGTTCCGCGAGCTCATCGACCTGATCCCGATGACGCAGAGCGAGAAGCAGACCCTCACCTCTCAGTACATCCAGAGGCTGCTCGACGACGACCAACTTGCCGATGTATGTGTATATAACACTTGAATACTCCAGGTGAAGAAGCACGGTCGCTCGGTGACGCTGTTCGACGACCTTGCGTTCCGCGAGCTCATCGACCTGATCCCGATGACGCAGAGCGAGAAGCAGACCCTCACCTCTCAGTACATCCAGAGGCTGCTCGACGACGACCAACTTGCCGATGTATGTATATATAACACTTTAATACTCTAGGTGAAGAAGCACGGTCGCTCGGTGACGCTGTTCGACGACCTTGCGTTCCGCGAGCACATTGACCTGATCCCGACGACGCAGAGTGAGAAGCAGACCCTCACCTCTCAGTCTATGCAGAGGCTGCTTGATGACGACCAACTTGCCTATCAAACCGACAAGTGAGATCGCGTTGACTTTTCCAGATTAAAAACGGATATCTGAGGTGCAATTGTGTAAGCCAATATTCAGATTGATTGTCATATGGCTATTCGGTTAGGCAAATTAGCCCGTTTGACAGTTGAAATCGTACATTTTTGGCTGTCAAATGAAAACAATTGTCTTATTTTGTTGTTGACAACCAAAAACGTACGATTTCATTCGTCAAACGGGCTTATTTGCTTAGAAGAATAACTATATGACAATCGAATTTGAATACCATTGGCTTACACAATTGCACCTCTGATTCCGAAAAACGGTTATTCGGGAGACGAAAATGAAAAGCCAAAATTGAAATATTTCCGAACATTTTGAATAAAAATGCACCCAAATTGAAAGTAACGTTTTTGCCACCATTTTAATATTCCATACCTCATCATGGAAAAACGTTATCCGTCTTGTCTGTCCGTGGGTTTGGGTCCTTGTTTCAGGAACGTTTTGAAAATATATGGCTTTTAAAAGCGTATTTTCACACTAAAAACTCACAACTGATCATTAAACCGTTTAGGGTACTTTCCGGTGATCTAAAATCTTGAAATTTGGTACAAAAAGAGGTCTGTCTATATGAAATAATAATAGACTAACTGTATTTTGCAGTATTGTCAAGGTATTTTTTTATTTTTTTCTTGACAGTTATTTTCCATGTTTCAGGAAACAAATGACAAAACTACCGACGACATTACTGCTGACGATGATGACGACATCCCCCTGCAAGGTTAGTTCTATAACTAAAGTAAGGCCAACGAAACGATTTAAAAAAGGTAAACACACTTTCAGGGGTTCAAAACATTTTTAAATTACGTCTGTAAATAAAAAATAGTAAAGAATAGAAAAGTACATAACAAGTTATTGTTATTATAAAAAAACAGCCAAGTGCAAGTCCTCTCTTAGGATTTCGTACATAATCGGCAGATAATTTGTAAATCATTCCGTTTTAGAGCTAGAGAGCCGTAAAATATTCAGACAATAGAGTGACAGCAATAGGGCTCCATTTGCCCTTTGGTTACGGAACCCTAAAAAAAATCCTTTTTGCTACGGAACCCTAAAAATCGAATTGATATTAATGGTTCAAGTCCGGAAAAATGAATTAATAAGTTGACTTTCTTACCTTTTGACGTTTTTTGCGTGGTGAATTGATATCTTTCAAAGGTTGTCTGCCAGGCTGTGATTCCATAATTAAAATCAACAACCACTTACAATATCAGTAAAATCAACAAGAAAAACTAGCAGTAACGGTTTAATGATACCAAAAAACTAAACAAATACACAAACGAAAAAATACGTATCACTTCGAACGCAATCCAAACAGGAAAGAACTTGTTCACAATATTCAAAATGGCGACCTAATGTTGGTAGCTACGGTACTGACTGCTCACATGTACCACGATTCACGCAACGACAGCTGTCGTCGACCAACTGACGCCATTATGTCGACCAATTGACGCCATTATTGTGTACGAGAGATAAGAATGGAGATAACTCACTAAAGGTCCGATTGTGTACCTTTTTTAAATCGTCTCGTTGGCCTTACTTGAGTTGTTCAACAACGGCCCCGCTTAAAGTGGTTGCGACGGGTCTCGTTCCCAAACGCACAACTTATGATTGTTTTTCTTATTTTTGAAGAAAAGGTATTAAATACAAGTCATGGCACTACGCCATTAATTTTAATGGCTTCTTGTATGGTAACTCTATACTTGCCGAACTGGGAAGCCACAGCTTTTCTACAGCTACTAAGTTGTCGTGTCTGAATGTGTTGCTGTTATCACTTCCAGCGATCAAAGGCGAAGTAGAACCGATACCGTGTACGTGTGGCAAGGACACTGACGAGAGTATGACGCGGCACACCGTGGAGTGTCCCGCCTCGAGCCAGCAGACTTATTGGAACTTCTTTGAGGTAAACTTGTTAAATGTACACTTTTTTGGCGTATTATGGCGAGGAAAAGTGTTTCGTCTGTAGCACACAGGATTGCGTCTGAGGAAGATCTTGAACGTGTTTTTTGTCGGGGTGTTAACTCTGATTCACCTAATATATGAAAATCTTTGTCCACAAATGTTTTTAACAAAAAGAAAAGTTTACTCGGATATGTTATTGTTTGTCTGGTCACTTTTTTGTTATTTGTTACTTAATTATGTTTTACTAGTTTGTCATGAACCTTTTTTATGGATTAATAATGTCAAGAATGAACTCAATACTACAGTAATGTTTAGGTTGTGTTTCAAGTTTATATTATGTGCTTTAATTTTGTTATTGGACGGTCTAAATGCCAATAATAACTACAATTTCATTTTATGCGATAATCACTGTGTTCTAGACTGGCTCATGGCTCAGCAATTTTATTGTGTTATAAGTATAAGAAAGTTTTTCGTTTTTGAAATTTTTCACGCGGTTTTGAGCTTTGATGGTTAAAGAGAAAAACTTGAAAATTGGGCTCTTTAATGCTGGGTCCTTAAGGTCCAAGCATGATGAATTTCTGGTCGCACTATACCGTGAATTGCCTGATTTAATTGCTATAAATGAAACTTGGGTGAGAGCTGGTCAGGAGGGAAGCGCGCCTAAGTTGAGTAACTACCGGCTTCGTCACACCCCGCGCCCCTCCGACGTTCAGCGTCAGGGTTTTGGTGGTGTCGGTTTTTACGTAAAGAGCGGCGTCTTTGCGCGCACCATTCCGCACCCCCCCTCCAAAGTCGAACAGATGTGGATGTCTTTATCAGTTAAGACTATGAGACTTATTGTTGGTACAGCCTACAGGCCTGAATGGGTTAATGTTGATGACTTTTTTGACGCGCTGACAAACTCTATTGCGTCCTTTGGTGTCTTTGATCGATTAATATTACTAGGGGACTTCAATATAAATCTCCTTAAGAATGACGGTAAAACTACCCAGTTGTATGAATTTCTCCATTACACTAACCTAAGTAATGTAGTTAATGAACCGACACATTTTAAAGGCGAGAACAGAACGCTTATCGATCTGGTGTGCACGGATGCTACGGTTCTGAATGTTACTGTTAACCATGCGCCAGAGTTGGGAGGACGTGCCATGATCATAACGGAATTTAAAATTAAAAAGCAACGTGAGGCTCCTACAACAATTACATATAGACCAATCAAAGATATTAACAAAGAGGAATTTACGAGCGACCTCGTTGAAATTGACTGGAACCAAATTTCACAAATCGAAAGTGTTAATAACATGGTAGCAGTGTTTAATGAAAAAATTTTGCAACTTTTTGACTGTCATGCGCCATTGAAAACTACAATTATACGGAATAAGTTAAAACCTTGGTTGACGAGTAATATAGTATATGATGCAACTGCGTGATTTGGCTCACAAAAAATACCGTAAGTCTGAACCTAAATGCGATAAATTGTTCCAAGAATATAAAAGTCTTAAACGCCTTGTTAATCTTAGTGTCTATCAGGAAAAGAAGGCCTTTTTTAAATCCCAAGTCAATTTAAAAAATCGTAACCCCAAGGGCTTATGGAAACAATTAAAGCAAAATATTCTACCTAGCTTTAAAAACAGTTCAGATCTTCCTGATTTTTTCAACAATCCTGATGAAATTTGTGATCACTTTGCCAATGTACCGGGTAGCAATGAAATTCGAATATCAGACTTAACCTTTTACGAACTTCACAGGTATAATTCATCATCTTTTTCGTTACAACTTGTGGATGAAAATGACATTGCTAAAATAATACTAGATATTGATTCAAATTCATTAGGATGTGATGGAATTAATATGGATATGATCATTTTGACCCTTCCATTAACATTGCATGTAATAACGGCGATTATTAATAAGTCATTAATTACGTCTACTTTTCCTGATCAGTGGAAATCAGCTAACATAAAACCCATTCCTAAAATTAGTAACCCGGCTAATATCAGCGATCTTAGGGCAATTAGTATTCTTCCGTTCCTATCTAAAATATTAGAAAAAGTAGTGTATAACCAAATTTCAAAGTATCTAGAGGATAATGACATTTTACCACAACGGCAATCTGGCTTCAGGAAAAATCGTAGCACAAGTACTAGCCTTCTTGATGTGGTCGATAATATTCTTGCGGCTCGAGATGTAGGCAAAGGAACAATTCTTGCCTTAATTGATTTTACGCGAGCATTTGACTCAATTAATTCTTCTCTCTTGTTATCCAAGCTGTCCTTTTACGGTTTTGACCTGGGTTCTGTGAGATGGATTGACAGTTACCTGACTGGGCGTACACAACGAGTTGTATTATCCTCATCAAATGGTATCAGTATTGCATCGAAGCTTAGTCCTGTATGCAGAGGAGTCCCACAAGGATCCATCTTAGGGCCCCTTTTATTTATAATTTATATGGTGGACATAGTTAAATCTATCAGCAATTGCCATTTCCACCTGTACGCAGATGACTTGCAGGTTTATGTTTCGACTACTCCACGTGATACACTAAATGCCGTTTATAGTATTGATCATGATCTTGATTGTATTGCAACATGGGCGGATCGCAACAGTTTAGTTTTAAATCCAGCCAAATCAAAATATATGATTCTAGGTTCTAAACAGCAAATTTATAATCTATCGCAGGAAAATCCTCAGATCGCTATTCAGAATAGATCCATAGAAAGAGTGACTGAAGCGCGCAATCTAGGTTTGTTGATGGATGGACAGCTCCGTTTCGAAAAACACGTTTCGGAACTCGCACGCAACTGTTTTTATAGACTTAGAACAATTTATACGATCCGTGATTTTCTAAGTGTTGAGCTGCGGGTACTTTTATGCGAAAGCTTAATTTTATCTAAACTTAATCACTGTCTTACGGTTTATGGCGCATGCTTGCTAAAAAGATCACAAAATCTTATCCAAAGAATCCAGAACGCCTGTGCCCGTTTTTGTTTCAAGATCCCTCCACGGACTCATGTGACTCCTTTTCTTAATAATGCGGGTATTTTGAAAATGAAGCAAAGACAAGAACTCTACTTTGCAACAATGTTATTTGGGATAGTAAAAACTAAAGTCCCAGAGTATCTGTATGAAAAGCTTGCCTGGCGTGGTTCCATTCATTCATACAATACACGAACTGGATGTCTACTACTCACTCCATCACACAAAACTGCAGCTTTTAAAGGTAGTTTTCGGTATCTCTCAACCAAGTGCTGGAACAATATTCCACCTCCCCTTAAATTACTCACGTCTAAATCAACTTTTAAACTGAAATATCGTTCCCATTTACTGTCTCTTCAAAAGATTCAGCGATAATTTTTACAATACTACTAATGCGATAACCGTTTCTCGTATGTGCACACTTGTTGTTCATTATATTATTATATTTTTTATTTTACACCATATTGACATTCTATTCTGTATTATTACTTTTTATTAAATACTAACTTTTGTCATTTGTAAACTTTCTTATTAATTTAGTTTTTAATTAGACAAGTCAACATCGACTATTTTATTTTCTTTCAAGTTGGTACGGGTACTATGAGGAGTACCATGGTACTGGCTGAAAACCAGCGTTGGAGAATAATCTCCAACATTTACTGAGCCAGGGCCAGTTTAATATTTTACAGTGCATGCGACAACATTTGTATATTATTTTGATTTGTTTAAATATTGTTTATATTTGTGTTTTCTTTGTTTCTTGTAATGTTTTTTTTTAAACTGTCTCGTTTCATGTACTGTATATATTAATAAACGTTTTTCTTCTTCTTCTTCTTTTTGTTTTTCTTTCAAGTTCATATTCACGGTAATAAAAAAACAAAACGAATAAGTTTATTGCAAATTATCCGAAATGAAAAAACGGATATCCATTTCGCCAACCCCGTTGCCCGTTGCTCTCGTGTTTATTCTCGATAACCTATCTATCGGTTCTTTTTCAGGTATCTTTGGATAGTGCAACATGTCAGATATGCAATAAAACGCTAACGTGGACGAATATAACGACGCTCAAGGAACATCTACAGAACAGCCATCCTTCTGTAGACTTCGTCGATGACGTAAGTACTATTCTACTATTTTATTTAAGTTCTTGAGTTTTTCGCCAAACACAGCAGGACAACAGTTTAAAAAAGTTATTAACAGTGCATCTTTCAATGCTTAATTAAAAGGAAGCCTGTATATATAAAAAAAAGATTTTAAATTATTTGAAAAGGGAAGCTGTTAAACTGGTGTGAATATTTTTCTCTGATATTTTTGTAACATTTTATTTTAGGCTTGGTTATTTATTGTCATAGTCGAAGAAATATTAAGCTTAGTAACATAACCTCATCTGTGTTCCTTCGGTTCGGTTATCCGCGGTTTTATGTATTCGGATTGTAGGTAATTACTAAAAAACCAGCCCTAATGGAGCCGTCTTCTAAATAATCCTGGAATATTGATTGAATAGTACTTATGGGGTTTTCTAACATGAATAATACATTTTGTACTCAGCGCTTATATTAGGTAATCTTAAAACTAAAAATTCTTCTCCAAAGAGGCGACCAATTTGGTGATTCGAAAATCTTGATTGCCCATCTAGACGATAACGACGGATTCAAATCACATAGAGGCAATTTGTAATTTGTATTGGAATTGGGATCCTAGTTACGGCGAGGCTCGACACTCACGCTGAGATAATAATAACTGTCGTTGACTTGCATTTTGCTGCAACCAGAAAACCATCTCTAAACAAAACAAAATGTCGGTCTTAAACCATTAAAAAAGCGCTTTTTCGTATATTAAAAATAACAATTATGTCTTAGATTGATTTAAATAATGTTTCATTCAAATAATGGCACAGAGTATAAAGATTGTCAGTTTCATTATGTCTGCTCCTTACACACCCGAGCGAAATGGTCGAACCGAACGTAACATGGGGACCGTAGTGGAAACTAGTTGGTCAATGTTGTTTGCCAAACATTTACCAATGTATTTGTGAGCGGAGGCGGTTAACTGTACAGCTTACATTTTCAATTACACTAACTGTCCAGGCCCAGGTTCTACACCATTTGAATTATGGACAGGTAAAGTTCGCGTCAAACTTTTAAGCAGCTTCGAAGAGACGGATTGAAAAATTGATGAAAGAGAGAGATAGACAGAGTCATTACAGCCGCTTTAAAAATTGAATACCTCGTTATGCGTATGTTTCGGTCAGAAACATACGTGCAAATCACCTGTTGAGAACAAAACTGGAACAATAGACCAAGAAATTCATAAAACAAAGAAGATTAACGTATCTAGAAATGTGGTATTCAATGAAATTGCTATGCCACTATGCCACATACCTATTAAGGTGGTAAAACAGAATTTCAGTGCAAAATGCATATCATAATATTGTTTTCTGTACTTTTTCATAAAAAGTATGCAAAAATTGCGTTTTAAAGCAATTAGCGGAAATTTACTAGTAATAATTAAGTTTTCACATTCAAATTCTATGATTTTATGATTTACATTTTGATTGCATTCGGTTAACAAACTTAAAAGCGTATTTATTGTTGTAATCGAATGTAATCAAAATGTAAGTCATAAAATAACATAATTTTAATGCGACAACCCTATTACTAGTAAATTTCCGCTAATTGCTTTAAAACGCAATTTTTGCATATTTTTAGGGTTCTGTACTTCAATAGAAAAAAAAAACGGAGCCCTTATAGGATCACTTTGTTATCCGTCCGTCCGTCCGTCCGTTCGTCTGTCAAGAGTCAACACCATTTATCTCGGGAACGCGTGGAGGTATCGAGTTGAAATTAAAACCATATACTCAAGTCTACAGTCCCTTGAAGCTGTGAAAATATCAAACTTCTAAGTTAATGTGAAAAAAAGATACGGCCGTTTATGCCGCAAAAAAACCTACATTTTTACTCTCAAGGGAATCAAAATTCATAGGGTATTTCCTGTTGACCTAGAACTATGAAATTTGACAAGTAATACCGTCTTATACGACGAACATAGGGAAAAATCTGATTACTATACATTTGTAATTAAATCATTAAAAAATAGTCTTTAACGGAGCCCTCGGTGGGCGAGTCCGACTCGCACTTGTCTGGTTTTTTTATTCAAAAGTAAGGAAAACAATATGATGTGCATTTTGCACCGAGATTCGGTTTTAACACCTTAAGAAGAATATTGTTAACATTATGAAACTAAAAGAGAAAAGTAAAAAAAAAAGAAAAGCTATATTAGTGGCGCTTCTGGCAATTTGTTCCATGAAGAATTTCCAAAGAAACGAGTCTCTTTAGTGTAACTAAATTCGTAATTAATTATAGTTAAATATAATATAGTAAATTAATTATATGTTAAATATTCCTACAACTCTGCAAGACAAAACCCACGAAACCTTATAGTAGGAATTTTTTTAAATGTTCGAATCCATTTAAGATCTTATCTTCCAAAGAATGGCATTGTTATCTTTTGTTCGACCGCTAAATGAGCAGCGCATAACGAAACGCCTAGACAACAAAATATTTTATGTTAATAGCAACTTTACCACCTAAACAAAAAGGCTCAAATTTGAACACCAAGTCGCCAACGAATTTCAGTTTCCATTTTTGAAATTGGAAGCGGCAGCCATTTTGTGTGTCAGTTACAGGATGATTAAGTAATGGCTTTCGGAGTGTTTGATTCTGGATATTTCATAAATTTGACCCTGGCTTAAGTTTATAGGATTATGATTGCTTACTATTTAGATTTATGTGAAAAGTGTGCTCGATAACGACCCCGGCTGTGTATATGGACTTTAGAAATGTAATGTATGTAATTTTAAATGTAACTTCAATAATTACCGTAGATAGCAGCCATACATTATTTTTTGTATTTGTAGGTACTTACTGGTTTTGATTGGAATTATATAAGTATAAGTAAACATAGTTATTTAATAAACAACAAATGTGTGTTAAATTAAAGTTTCAAAGAGACAAATGAACTTTTAAAAACTTAAATACTGTTTTTCTTAATAACATGCATATAGATTATAGATACAATAAATTGTGTAAGAATCTTAAATCGTTTCATCCTGTATCACACTGTACCTTGCTGCCGCTTTCAATTTCAAGAAGTACTATCTGGAATGCGTTGCCGTTCAAATTTGAGCCTTTTTGTTCAGGCGTTAAAGTTGCTATTAACATAAAATATTTTGTTCTTTGTGCGTTTCGTTGTGCACTGCTAATTAGTGGTGGAACTTAACAATAGAACAATGCCATTCATTGGAAGATAAGCCATTAAGCCGATTCCGACATTTTTAAAAATTCCTACTATAACAGGGTATATCTGTAAGAACCTACGTGAATTTGATATGGGCACATGAA
Source organism: Ypsolopha scabrella (assembly GCA_910592155.1). Lineage (NCBI taxonomy): Eukaryota > Metazoa > Arthropoda > Insecta > Lepidoptera > Ypsolophidae > Ypsolopha > Ypsolopha scabrella. The sequence goes on from OU342987.1 coordinate 16,222,156, forward strand.
ATATCGTCATTTACTAGGGTGTTTTATTTGGAAAAGTTGTTCACTCTTATCAGTAGAGTTTGTGGTTTTATTTAAGGATTGCTTAACCCCGGTTGTGAATGTTGTTGTTCCAGGACGATGAGTTCCAAAAGGGTCCGCCCTCGGAGGATGGGTCCACGAACGACTTCGGCATGGAAGAGGTGTACTTAGACGAGACCGTGTCGGAGAGTGAGCAGACCGCCAGCGCCGCCAAGAGAAGGAGGAAGAGAGCCAAAGCGGCTCTGAACATCACCGGCCCCATCACCAGAGAGAACATCGCCCTCAGCTTGCAGCGGTTCAAGAGTCTAGACAGCTTCGGGCAGTACGTGGCCTCGCTGATGAAGTTGATACCCAAGGACAAGTGCATCAAGTTCCAGATTCAGATCGTGGAGCGGTTGTTGCAGGAGCAGGCTGCTGCGGGGTAGGGGGGCGAGGGAGGTAGCTACTAACTGAGGGAAGATACTGGTTATAGAACCACAGTAAAGATATAGAGCAGTAAGTAAGTTCCACTATATTCTCGCGATAAAATCCTGTCCAAGACCGAAGCGTTAAAGATGTCGCTCATAACTTTGACAAAAACTGTTTCAATATCTTATTATATTACAACACTAATGGCAAAGGTGACTTGGAATTAAATTTCCTGTGAAATAACATAAAATTCGTTAATATGTTCATAATTCCCGCAGATATTTTGATAAAATAACAGCAGTTCATCTAGCCATAGAAACTAGTTAAAAATCATGTATGACATACATACATTGTATGTTTACAATGTTTTGTCGCAATTATGTGATACTTAATTTTTGTCAATTTAGGGCAATGCCTTAGCATTTTTATAATGCTTTCCGCAAATTTATTAAATTCAATGACTAATTAGTGACTATTAGTGACTAACACCGCTTAGTTGATTTGAATTATTTCTTTGCCGTGGCGGCGGCACGGGTGAAATCGAAATAAAAAAGTCTTGTCACTCGGTGCGGTGCTCGAGACGAGTGGCACTGGCATCCTGTGAGAATCCTTGCGCGTCTGTGTGTGTGCGTCGAATTAGGTGTTTAGTCCCAGCTGGTGTACTGCGCTATATTTTTACTGTATTACAGTCGTTATACAAATGCAGAACTAGGATTATCCCGGTCAATTTCAAAAACTTTTTCTAGTATATTTCTATATTTTGTTTTACTAAAACTGATCTTTGGCCAATAAATACATTTCTATATTTAAACCTTTCTCGTAAAACTTCCTGAAACCCGCACCACAATTAGTCCAGTAGTTTCAAATTTCATATAGATAGAATAATCATTGTATTTTATTGTAAAGCCTGTCCAGGAATATATGAGAGCTGTCAAGAGGGACCCACTTTCAAAATGAATATGGCAACATTTACTATAGTGCGCACATATTGAATTGGCCGTTGGCCAAATTGGCCAAATTTGCGTTGATGTCAGTGTCAAAAAAACTAGCCAACGTTTGTGATGATTGAGGTATGTAATGACTCGTCCAAGTATACAGTGGGCTTATTTTGACATCTAACGCTTTCTATTTCTCTCGAATACCTTTCTCGCCAAGCAATAATATCATATCCTTATAATAGGATTGTTCGCTTATTCTTACATTTTTTTAAATTTATAACCCAATTTATGTAATAGAAGCCGTAACGATTCCCTACTTCCAGGGAAGTTAATGTCCTCTTTTAAGACTGCTCATACTTTTTTTTTACTGTATAAAATTCGTGTATCTTCCGACGTATGACACTGGAGTCTAAGTCAATTTTCTTTTTGGTTTATTCTTTTTTGGTGACTGAAATGGTAAGCCAGTACGCCCCTCATTTGCTATACGGAAAATTGATGCTTGGGATACACGTAGAATCAAAAATAATTACCTAATTGTACATTACGGCGGCGGCGGCCAATTCAAACCACTCTCACTACAATGACTTACTGTTTTTACCTACCAGTTAGTTCAGCAGCCAACGTTACTGCATCATTTAATAGGAATACTTTCAAATCATGTTTTTAATCTTGTAAACACTTATAAACATAGTACACAGTATTCCGCTCCCTGCTATAGTTTTTGGCATTTTATTCAGATATTTTATCGTTTACGCAAAAACAAAATACAATGCGATGGTGAAATTGTGAAAATGTCACAATGACAAATGATTATAAAGAATAAAAAATTAGTTCCAACGAAATTCCGCAATATGGCGACCTCTCATATATTCCTGGTCAGGCTTTATTTTAATTTTGGCTGTGTGTTTTGTCAAGGGAAGAGTTAAATGGTTGGCTATGTAATGAAAAGTTTTATATACTTTTTAGACACAAACTTTTTTACTTAATTAATTCTAAATTCAATTGAAATTGATCGTTGATAATGTCGAATCATAGTATTGTTAGTTTTCAGCATATCCATATAAATATTAGGATATTCTTTCTATTTACGTTTATTATTTACGATTGTGTGAAAGTTATCCTAAAAAATATATACTTTTAAAATTTATCATACAATTTATATTGTATTTTTTAGGTTTTACCAACCAACTTCTTTAATAAACTTACTCGTAAAAACTTTATAGCTCAAAACACATGAACAAAAATTTCATTAGGTAGTTGATTGATTTTCTGATTTGCGTAAAATTATTGACAAGAAGTTGGTAACTTGAATGGATATGTTGAAAATATTCAAAATACGAAGTAGGTACCTACACACTTATTAAAAAATCCGTTCCTATTTGTGACATCATTTTTTATGGTTCGAACTCTGAATTTCAGATATTATTCACGAAATTAAACACTTAAAAAGTAATTAGAGAACCAGAAAATTACTGGGTGTTAATTGGATAACTATTTTCCCATTATAACTCTTTGGTTACTCTTCTACATTTACAAAAATGTGTGATCAGTTCACCACAAAAAAGTCAAGTTCGTATTGGTGAATATCATCAGTGGTTAGTGGGAAAACGGTTATAGTATTAACACCTACTAGTTGAAAATGGTGTCTTTGATTTATACAGCTAAAATTATATGCTTTATAAAAAAAATGATCACTTTGATATTATTTTAGTAGGTAATGGTAAAACTTTGGTAAAGACCAGCATTCTTACAGTTGTAGCTAATTCTTAGATATCTGAACAACAAAACCTTTATACTGGGGAAAGAAAAATTTTGTAAAAAAAATGTTTTGATTCTCCTGACAGCCAAAGGGTCCGACAGATCGAGATGGCACTTCTGAATGGTAAAAGTTACGAAACTACGACCTAATATATAATATTGCCTCCATCCATCCATCAGCCTGTTTCATCCACTGCTGGACATTGGCCTTTTCAGGATTTCGCCACTCTTGGCGGTCCTCCTGGAAGAAATGCCCATACTCACACACGCTGGGCAGGCGGGTTGGTGAGCGCGGTGCCCAGACCCTTGCACCAGTGATGCCGCTGCCCGTCACCAGTCTGTTTTATATAAGACCCGGCAATTGGGGATGGATAAACCGCCATCCATCGGTCCCAGGCAATGGTGAACCGTCTGGTTTTGCCTGAGAGCTGTTCTCTTACTCTCTCCCAAATAACTTCGGGTGGATTTGCGAGTAAGATGGCAAATAACTTCGGGTGGATTTCCGAGTAAGATGGAGGTACCTCCACTGTCGAGCCCGGCATCAGCTCTACCACCTATGATTTTGCTTTTTTTTACAATGTTTCCCCTAGCATTCAAAGGACCCGCTCTCTCTGTCCTCCGTTAAGATATCTAAGAATTACAAGGAATTCTTAATGGACCCTTTCTACAAAATTGCCAAAAAGTCGTCTCCCCATATAAACGAATCAACTAAAACACAGAGAAGTCTTTAAACCTACATACATATACAGAGTTATTTTTCTTACCACTTACCTCAAAAAATGACACTTATCGTTAAGGTGGTTGGTCCAAAGCCGCCGGTTGAAACCAACAACCACGACAGAAGCATTATAATTTCGCACACTTGTGACTCGTGAATAATTAATCTTTTCACAAAAAAAGTTTATACAATCTAATTTTGCTATTTAATACTTTAATACATTTTTAAACAGCAAAATTTTATATTAAAAACCTTTTTTACTGTGAAAAAAGCTGATGGAACGTATAGAAAAAAGTAACACAACGAAATTATAATGCTTTTGTCGTCGTTGTTGGTTCCGACAAGTTTGTATGGAGAGCGGCTTTGGACCCTTAAGCTGAGTATCTAGTATGAATTAAGCTGTATAGATCAAAGCCACCTTATATTCGCGGCCCTAAGGACGCGGGCGAGAACATTCGCAGTCACAGCATGTCACAGATGTATAGCTTTGACGAGGAGGGGAGAGGAGGGCGTGCCGCGGAGGTGACAGGTAACTTTACGCCCGCGTGCTTGGCTGGCACGAACTGTATATCTCTCAGTATAATCCCTCAGTTGCAATGTGCTACAAACAACTAGGTAGGTAGTTTTATGATTAATAATTAGAAGAGAAATGTTTTAGTTCATATCGATAAAGGTAGGGTATCTTTTATTTTGACTAAGGTAGGTGGATTATCTATGCTACAAAATGTTTAATTAGTATCTAGAAGTAAGATATTTTATCTGTGTGGTAAAACTAGTATCTAAGAAGATCTCAGAATTAATGTTTAGTTTGATTTATGATTATTTGAATTGTATGGAGGTCGATTTAATAGCATTTATGTTCTTTCGTATAAATTAATATCCACAGAAGGTTCTTTTTTTGTTTAAACATTTTTTTGATTATAACGAGAGACGTGTCTTTGTTTTGAGAAAAGGTATGATAAATTATTTAAAAAAACGCCCATGTCTACATTGTGTTATATGTGCAAAAACAAGTTTTTTTATGACATTTATGTAACAGTTTTAAAAGTTGAATTTGTCATAGTTATAATATACTTTGTTTTAATTCTTGAAATAGCTTGAACTGTTTTTAAATTGCAAAGTTTTCTTAAGGTGGTAACGGAGGATCTCGGTGCAAAATGCAAATCATAATATTGTTTTCCTTACTTTTGAATAAAAAGTACGCAATAAATGCGTTTTATAGCAATTCGCGCAAATTGCTTGTTAATAGTGATCACATGAAAATTATTCAACTTAATGCGTTATATTTTAGCTGCATTACATTACAACTGTAAACACGCATTTAAGTTTGTTAATGTAATGAAAACAAAATGTAATACATTAAAGTACGTATTTTTTTGTGAAGACTATTACTAATAAACTATTTCCCCAAGTTGCTTTAAAACACATTAATTGCATACTTTTTATTCAAAAGTAAGGAAAACAATATTATGATGTGCATTTTGTACCGAGGTAAAAAGTTACCCCCTTAAACAAGTTTATTTAAAGCCCAAATTTTAACTTATGTTAAATGTGGCCGTTTTTAGCAAAAGTATAAGTTTTAGCTCATTGAAGTCGTTTTCCACGAAAACTGCAATTTAAAAATATTTTATTAATGCTATTTCCAGGAATTTAACTGAGCAGACTTCCAACAATTATTCTGGGTATTAAGAATTATTTTGTCTACTGTGCCCGGACTTTCCGGATTTTCTTAAAGCGTTTAAAAATTGTTTTTGCATATACCATCTTATTACTTGTACATAATTTGTTAACATTGTTTTTGGCTGGAAGCATATTATATGAGAAGTTATGAATATTACAAAACCAAAGTCAAAAATAACATCTTTACAGAAGAAACTAGTTATCCAGCATGAATGAACTGAATGTTATTATTGTTCCACGTTTGAATTGGGAATGAGGTGTCAACTTTACGCGAATGTATGAAATCACAGTCACTAAAGGTAGGATGTGCAAAAATACGTTAAAACTTTTTGAGTACTACGAAATTATAATGTGGAGAAAATAAAATGTAGATAACATTTACCGAAAATAATATTTCGTGGAATTAAAATAAAATTATATTCTTTAAATAAAATGGTCATCTCGCAATTTGTTTTGATGATTAATCACTCATGGGTTCATCAACTTCATCATCAATGCCAAATAGTGACAGATTTGTCAAATATTTCAAGATTTAATTTATAAAACAGTTGAAAATAGATTCAGCAAACAGTTCAGACAACTAAATCAGCGATCATTTCATTTTTTGGAGAAGCAATATTATTGATGAACAAACTTTTATAAACATCAGTAAGTACAAACGCAAAAATTTGATTATTATTTGACTTGATGGGCTTACTTATGTCATCAATTCATTTGTACTATTTATGCAAACGGTACTTTTGAATCCCAATCCAATCGTGGAACAATAATACCTATGTATAATATATTTTTATACATCGAATAACAGGACAGGAGCTGTTCAGAGTGTTGCCTGCAATGAAAATGTTAAAGACTGGGTTGTTTTTGTAAATAACGCCTAAACTTTTGTAGCATTTTGTGACTTAGTATAAAATGTGAAGTATTGATCCTCAAGTCATTTACGATGAGGTCGGTACTAAGACAAATAATTTAATCAACTGATATTACATTTAAGGGCTCATAAACATCAGTTATTTTGAAATCGCGGCTACACTGATGTTTTTTTCATTATTATGTTACAGTCTGCAGCTGCTCTATACTAATATCAGTTATATTATGCAAAGTTTCAGATCTAATTTCAAGTATTCATTGAATGCTATCGGTTTATTGTACGGTTTGGAGGTAACTTTGTTATTTTTTTCTATAGAGAAAAATTTATGTAATCAAGTTTTCACAACAGCATGGACATAGAATTAGTCCTCAACTTTATCATATATTAATTTGAGAATGATTGTTGCAATATTTGTTGGTATAAAACAGGATCAGGCGATAACCCTTAATGTAATTAGTTATTAAAATGGGTAGTATTCCAAGAATGCCGTTACCTCGGGTCCCACTTTCTCATTCAGAGCGGGCGCCCTTCGTTAGCAGTAGCGCGGGCTAGGTGGCTCGAAATTAACTTTTTTCGAATCTCATGTTGTGATAGTAGAATTACTTTGAAGCGATCTATAAGTAGCCCAAATAAAATAAAATAAAGTATATTGGGACTGCATCTTCTGCCCGCGCATTTGAATCAAAGTTTTACAAAATGTATAAAATTTTTTTTTTCTTATTTTCATTTTTTTTTAGTGTGACCTTTTGCTAGCAATTCAACAAAAAAAAGGGATATAAAATTCAAGGTCTTACGAACATAAAATCTCTTAAAAATGCGTTAAATTGAGGAATCCTGTAAATTAACACAGATTTTATTAAATTTTAGACATGTTAAGTGGCGCATATATTTATAAAATCTATATTTTTGTCATATACTTCCAACAAAAATGTTAAAATGGAAAAAAAAAATTTTTTTTCCTTCTTACATTAAATTTAGTTAAACTTTGAGTTTATCATGACAGATGATGCGGGGCAGAAGATGTAGTCCAATATTTTTTTATTTTATTTGGCCTCTTTATAGATCTCTTCGAAGTAATTCCACAATATGAAATTCGAGAAAAGTGGAATTTCGAGCCACCTAGCACGGGCGCAAGCGGGGGAAATACCCATACAAGTAGGATATAGACGCTGCATCTCCGGCGCGTGCTAGCCATACAGGTGTAGCGGCATTCTTGGAACAAACAGTAGGCCTCCCATGAGTTTTGCTTACTATACACGTTAGCGTCTGCGTAAAATATTTTGTATGAAAAATGCTGGTTCCTGTAGTAAGCCGCTAGGGGCGCTGCACAATTTCTCATATCAATATTTTACGCAGACGTTAACGTGTATAGTAAGCAAAACTCATGGTAGGGGTGCTGGTAGTATAACACGGTTTACTCAATAGTAAAGTCCCGCGGTATTTTATTTTTTATTTCTTGACAATAATTACTTTGACAGTTGACTTTTTTGTGGCTTTCACTCCATTGTACTGAAATATCTATGTACTTATAAAGATTTTTCGTTCTAGAGTTTATCTTGTCTATGTACGAATAAACGACTCAAATAGATATTGTACTGTGTACATAATAAAGAAAAACTTAAACCAATTTTGACTTTTGCTTTTATCGAATAATTTGTAATTTCATTTAAGGTTAAATTTATTTATGCAGCCATACTCATACTTTCGCAAAATAAGTTATTGACATCCCATAGTAGGTAATTGACTCGAGGCTGCGCTTGCGTTTTTAGGGAACACGAAAAGAACAAAAAAGGGTAATCTAACCTTGATACTGAGCACTTACCGAGTCTTCAGTATGAATTTGGCTGCATAAAAAATGTCCCTTGTATGGTATACAAAGTTCAAGTTCAAGTTCAAGTTCAAGTTCTTTATTGCATTTGCCATATACACAGATGTTGGTAGTACAATGACACCCTGTTTGGGTACAGCAACATAGCTTAAAATTACATATACATTCTTAATTAACTTAATATCTATATAAAATACCAACTAGGCCTTAGGTGTAATAACATTAGTTGTACCTATCACTACAAAACAACATTCTAAACTTAGGTTTATATTACACAATCTTGGGGTGTAAATTAACCCTAGGTACCTAGCTTAATAATAATAAAATTAAATTATTTAATACTGAAGCTCAGTCAAAGTTTATCATTCTGGTATTCAGTAATGCTATAGTAGCATTTCTTGATAAGGAATTGTTTCAGCTCTTTTACAAATTTTAAATAGTTTGTTTCGGATTTTAAACAGGTCGGTAATTTATTATAAATTTTAATTGACATAACAAACGGACTAGTGGAATGACTGGTGAGGTTGGAGGTAGGTAACATCAATCTGTTTTTATGTCGCAATGAATAGTTTATAGGTATGTCATGCCGTGTTGTGTAAAAATTTGGGTGGTTTTTAACAAATTTACATACCTCTAAGATATATATACAGGGCAGGGTCAAAATTTTAAGATTAGTAAAATGTGGTTTGCAGCTATCTGTATCCTTAATGTTAACTAGTATGCGAATGAGTTTTTTTTGCTTTATAAAGAGAGATGGCGCGTCTGTACTATTTCCCCACATGATTATTCCGTAGGTGAACCACGAGTAAGCGTACGCGTAGTAAGTTGTAAGAGCAGATTGTAAGTCGGTGGATTTTTTTATTTCCATAAGAGCGTATATAAATCTGGCTATTTTATTCCTAATTTTTTGAATGTGTGGTTTCCAGTTTATGTGTGTATCTATTTCTAAGCCAAGTAAGGTAAAATTATTTACTGTTTCCAATTTAATGGAGTTAAATGAAAAATCTATTTTAAGGGGGGTTTTTTGGTGCGGGTGAAAAGTTATTATTTTTGTTTTATTAAAATTTATCTCTAGATTATGTTTATTCATCCAATCGTTTATATTATAGAATAATGAGTTCAGGTTTTGATCCATGTTGATATTGTTATCACATGCCATTAACACCGACATATCATCTGCAAACAGAACACACGTTTTGTTGATAGTTTTTGGCAAATCATTAATATATAGTATAAATAGCAAGCATCCAATAACACTTCCTTGGGGAATAGAGGCATTTATTGTTTCATATTCTGATCGTACGTTTGTTATTTCATTTGTAGTATTGTTATAAGATTCTATTTCTACTATTTGCTGTCTATTTTCTAAGTATGAACTGAACCATTTGTAGCAATTTCCACGTATTCCTATGGAATAAAGTTTATTCAGTAAGAATTTGTGTTGTACTTTATCATAGGCTTTTGTCATATCTAATAATACTCCAACTCCATATTTTTTCTCATTTATAGTATTGAGAACCTCTTGAATATATTTGTACACTGCCAGGATCGTAGACCTTTTTTTTCGAAATCCGTTTTGGCTGTCATGGAAGATGTTATATTTTTCACAAAAATTGTATACTCGATTGCACATAGCTTTTTCGAATATTTTGGATAACGTAGGCAATTGTGAAATCGGCCTATAGTTATCTGGGTCTGTTTTTTCTCCTTTTTTATAAATAGGTTTTATAATTGCAATCTTAAGTAAGTCTGGAAATGTGCCTTCATCAAAAGATTGATTAATTAAAATACATAAGGGTAGAGATAGTTCATCAGAGCACTGTCTAATAAGACTTGGAGGGAATTCGTCAATACCATGACTGGTTTTATTTTTTAGATTTCTAATTAGTTTATTGACTTCTTGATAGTTCACAGGGCGCAAAAACATTGTATTGTCGGTGGAGGAGAGTACTGGTGGGTAGTGAGTCCCTGAACTTGTTGTTCGGTGACCTATTGATGTAAAATAGTTATTGAAAGTGTTTGCTATGATGTCAGGTTTTGAAATGGGGGTATTATTTATCAATAATGTTATATTGCTTTTTTGCTTTTCTTTTTTTTTATTTGTACGTTCATTTATTATATTCCATACAGTTTTCATTTTATTATTAGATTTACTCATTCTGTATTTATAGTTGAGCTTCTTGGCAGTGATTATTGTCTTTTTTAGTATTTTTGCGTAGCTTTTATAATGTTTTTTAAGTATTTTATTCCTTGTTTTTTGAGATATTATTTTGAGCATTCTTTTATGGTGACAAGATTGTTTTATTCCAGTGGTTAGCCAGTATTTCTTATTTTTTGCTTTAATTTTTATTTTTCGTTTAGGCATGCATTTATTTAATATTTGCTGTAGTATATCATTAAAATTCCCGTAGTTTTCATTAACTGAGTTATTTGGTGAAATTACTGTTTGCCATTCAACGTTTTGTAATTCTGTTTTGAATTTTTGTATATTAACGTCATTATATAATCTCCTATGGGTGTGCCAGTTAGTTTTATTTTTTTGGGGTGGTATATTAAGGTGTATAACGGTGCCCTTATGATAAGAAAACCCTAACTCTTCTACAGACGTGTAAAATTTATTTCTATCCATATTTGTAAATATCAGATCTAAGCAAGTAGATGAGGTTGGTGTAATATGTGTAGATTCTTTGATATATTGACTTAATTTATATTCCAACATAAGCTCTATAAATTTATTTGTCTTAACATTATTTTTCAGCACATTTGTATTGAAGTCACCTCCTATGATTATATTTGACTTTAAGTATTTGAGATTAATAAGGTTGAGAATTTTTTCAAGTTGGTTATAAAACACTGTCTCTTTTTTTCCATTCCAGTACATAACAATTAAAAGAATATTTTCTTCAACTAGTTCTACAGCACACACTTCTACAACATATTCAACCGATAAGTTAGATATCTCTTTAATTTCTGTTAGGTGTATGTTTTTGTTTGCAAGGATGCACACTCCGCCGCCTCTTCGAGTTGTTCTGCTGAATGATGCCGCTACTTTGTATCCAGTGAAGTCTATGAGGTCTTGCTTTCCAGGAGATAGCCAAGTTTCAGAAATGCAGAGTATTTGATATGTTGGGTTTTGTTCAAGGAAGGTTTCGAGACTTTCTTGTTTATTAAATAGGCTTTGAAAATTTTGAAATAATATATTAAATTCTTTTTTAGTTACGAAATGTATTGTTTGTGCTATTTGCTGGATTTTGAGAGTCGTTTATTTTAGTATCTTCGATATTTTGTTCAATTCTGTTTATTATAAGCTTATTGTTTTTGATAACTGCATGCTTTCCATTTTTTCTTGCATTTTTCATCATATCCTGCATTAATCTTCTTTTATTTCTTCCAGCTTCATCCAGGTACTCAGAGACATATAAACCAGTATTCTTCAAGTAAGAAGCGTTGTCCAGTATGTATTTTGCCGTTTTTTTACTTATTAATTCCACCATTATAGGTCGGCGATATGATCCTCTCTTTCCTATGCGATTTATAAATTCAATATGTCCCGAGATGTCAATATTATATAGATCTCTGAATATATTTTCTATTTGATCCATCAATATATACTCCTCTTCGTACTGCACCTCGTTCAGCCCAAACAGAACAAATTTTTTGCTGTTGTCGCACTGACAATTTTTTACTTGAGTCGAAGTTGGGTGGTTTGTGATTTTACCTGAAATTTGTTGTAGCTCATAGTCTAACTTATCTCTTTTTTCTTGCATATTTTGTATTTGTTTCTCCATTTTACTAACACGAGACAACGTATTAGTTTGAGTAGATTCCAATTTAATGAATTTTTGTAAGAAGTTTTCTTCCAACTTTTTGATAGATTCAGCGAATTTATCTTCTATTGATGCGGCTATTTTTGCTATTATGTTTTCCTGCATTGAATTTAGCTTTTTGTCCAACAGATCTCCAAGTTTTTCGAGGTCGGGAGACATTTTGTCAGAGTCATCTTGAAGTGTGTCCCCTGGTATGCTTCGGTCAGAGTCTGACTCATAGTTTGAACGTTCTTGTTGCAGGCTTCTGACGGGAGTGGAATCATTTTTAGGTCTCCTTGTTATAGTTTGGCATTGTGGACATAACCAGTTAAAATCATAACATTGCGGGTTTTTTTTGTATTGTACCGTGGTGATCCCCAAGCATTTATAGTGGTACGCACCTTTACACGAGCAGCAACTTATTCGTTCTGAAATGACCACTGCTTTCTTGCAGGCTTTACATGACATGGTAACTTGCAGTTTAGTAAACAGATAATCGTAGCTTGTAGTACGCTCTCGTAGCTTGGCGTAGCACGTTTAAAATTCTACGCTTAAGCACGATGTGGATCTAGTCCACCCTCTGTTGGCTGTATCAAATACTAATGGCAATTTAGTATAGTAGTTCAGCGTAGCTACGGTGTGTATGGCATGCAGCGCGCAAGCAAGCCGTTTACTGGCACGATAATTAGTACGGCGTGTTTCTCACAGATGTCGCTGTATAAACTGAAAACCGTAAATTTCGGTTTTTTCAGTGTGGCGCAGCACTATGTTCACTCCACTGATTTTCTAGTAACTTATTTCAATGATTATTGCACTTGTCTATAACATGTAATCAAACACACGAAAATTATTATAACAATGTAGGTATTTTGATATTCCTTTGTTTGTTTCACTATTTTATGTCGTAATTACTGAATAGCACGAAAACTAACGAAATAATACTGATGGAGTATCTTCAACAAATGGATATTATGGACGTAACACTAGAACTTCAAAATTTTGCTTCTTTATATTACTATTTAAAATAACAATTGGAGAACGTTATCAAAGGTATAGGTGCAGCGAGCGTACCCGTCAAACTTGTCAAAAACAGGGTGTTAAGATGATGTTGCGAAAGCCGGAAACTATACGTAGCGACAGTAATCGACCATACGAACACAATTTTCATTAAAAAGAATTCGAATAATTGTAAAAAATAAATCAGTTGTTTTACATATAGGGTGAAATTTAATCAACCGACCAAATTCACACTGGAGACTCGGTTAGTGATCAGGAACTAGGTTCAGTAATCCTTTTGCCCTAATTCGAAAAATATATTTTTTGCTCCCTTACTGGTTGGACTAGTTTAAGTAGTAAGCCTAGCCCAGTCAGTAAGGAAGCAAAAAATAATAATTCATCCAATTTCACCCTAAGGCTGTTTCTAATTACTAACCGATTCTCTAGTATGAATTTGGTCGGTTGATTTATTATCACCTAGTATAAGTTTTTTTTTTCTATGATATGATATTCTGCAAAAGCCATTTCTAATTTTTTTTAAATTTTTGTCTGTCTTTATGCTCTTACCGTGAACCACTCCACGGAGCTGGATGCGGTTTTCTTTAAGTTCATTGTAGGTAGTAACTGACTCTTGTCAACATATAGGCTATAAGGATGTTCATAAAATAACGTCCAAGCCGAAAACGTGGGTGGATCCACGAGCTGAAGTTATACAGTCTAACATATGTGAACGCTTAAAGGGGGGTTTGGGGGGGGGGGGGGGGGGTTTATCCCGTCTTTGTCTCTTTTCAAATTAATTTTAAACAAATAAAAAGTGACGATTAAATTTTGCAATAAATATCTGTCATATTTCATCTTAATAGAAACCCATCCCTCTAATTCCAAAATAATAAATAAAAACACCTGAAAAACGCAACTTTTCTGAGCGGCCCGCTTCCGCCGAGCAGGATAAACATGAGTAAAATGAAAGCGTTGGAGCAGGACAAATGTCCTGGATAGCCTTCGATTCCCACTGTAATAATATGTCATGTATGTAGCTTCATCCATCCATCCATCAGCCCGTGTTCGTCCACTGCTGGACATAGGCCTTTCCCAAATTTCGCCACTCATGTCGGTCTTCCGTCCTCCTCATCCAGCCGCCCCCCGCTACGTCCTTCAGGTCGTCGGTCTAGCGGGCACGAGGTCGTCCTACACTACGCTTTGCTGTACGTGGTCTCCATTCCAAAGCCTTGTAGCTTCAGTTCCATTAAAATCGGGGCTTGATCTTGTACCTAATCTTCCAAGAACTTTTGATAGGGTTTGGTTTTTCATTAGGTAACCCCTTATGGCTTTTAATACCGCTTTCTGAAAGAATATTTTACTAATCATGTTGAAGGCCTTCTACTTTCCCGCGCCGTACGGTTTTGATTCTACTCATGTCTCAGTAGGTTGTATATTGATTACTATAATCTGTAATGTAAGGCTAGAATTCTGTTATACATTCGCTTCCTCCCCTTTATTGTTCTATGGCTATGCACAGAACATTAAGTTTTCTGTTCTGTGTTGCTATGTCATTAAATATACACCTTCTCTGTGACTTGAACGCAATAATGTGTATGTCGCAGGCATCTGGTTAAATTCAGTGACTTGACTAAATGACTAGGCTTTTGTTTTAAACGGTGGTCATAAAAAAATTACCACGAAGGTTATATATCGGTCACGTCACGGCACAACGTGGCGCGCAGGGTTGAAAAAAAAGTTTTTTTTAAAAGATCAAAACATCCTGTATAAAACAAAATTAAAAAAAAACATGTTTAAAACAAATATTTACTGGTGTTTTTTGGCAGCTGTTTTAAACATGTTTCAAACATTTTTTGGGTATCGTATTGTAATAATTAAATAATAATTATTAAAAAGCGTTTTTTAAATGTTATCAATTATCATAATCTAATCATGTATTGAGTGAAAAATAATAAGTGCTTGCCCAATAAACACGAAACTTAGAAATACTTGAAAATACAAGTACAGCGCCACGAGCTTGTCTGACCCTATAAGCCAAACTAAAATGACCTCTATATTCAAGAAGCGACAGTCCTCGTCACCGGGTCAGATAAGTTTGCTGCACTATACTCACCGACACCGCCCGTTCTCACCTTTATGTTTGGGGAAACCCCCGTCAGTAAAGGAATTTTAACCGCTCCGATTAATAGAAAAGGATGCGTTCAAAAGAGTAATAACAACGACACGTTCGATAAAAGGAAAAAATAATAATGGATATGCTAAAAACAGTGTTTTAGTTATATGAGTGTAATAACACGTTTAAAACAATTTGTTTTAAACAGTGTTTTAAACAAGGGTGTTTTTTCTCGGTGTTTTAAACACTGTGTGTGCAACATATGCACGACAATACGCGTGCAAAATTACCTGGCTGAAGTGCCGTTGGACGTTTGCATATATTGTTCATGCAGATCCACGACGCCATACCTACTTTGTACACGGCTGGGTTTTATTAGGTGCCATAACAATGACACGGTGTAGATTTTTAGACTATGACAATGTTCCCTGGCCATAGCCACAGACGTGCCATAACACAATTTACATTCCAACAAAAGGCTTTTACCATTAGCCCCTTTTTTGAGCCCAAAGTAAAAATATTGTGCGCAAGTCTTTTTGGGTGCGCTCATTGATTATTTATTAAAAAGGTTTTATAATAAAAAGTATCCTTGCAAATCAGAAAATCCCAATTAGCAGCTTGATCTATTATAACAATATTTTATTGTCATTTACATCATAGATTTATGTAGAACATCTTCTTTCATAGGATCGCAAGATTATTGTAATAAGTAAAAGAAAAATCAACGCACAATATCGTGATATGTTGGATGGAAGGGAACTTTGTAAACTGTTATTCAAATTCAATAATATAAAGGAGAATGCCGCAT
The DNA here is from genome assembly GCA_910592155.1 of Ypsolopha scabrella. Lineage (NCBI taxonomy): Eukaryota > Metazoa > Arthropoda > Insecta > Lepidoptera > Ypsolophidae > Ypsolopha > Ypsolopha scabrella. The sequence goes on from OU342987.1 coordinate 16,238,098, forward strand.
AATATATGATGCCTCGTACCAAACCCAAAGTCGTGGCGTCAAAACCAAACCAAGTTAATCTTAGGGAGACTAAAATGTACTTACCAAATCACCAAGTCTCATTTAAATTATGTACCGCAATTCGAAGCACTGACGAGGGCGATTGCAAAGACTTTATTACCTTTTGATAGAGGCGATTATTGGTTGGCATCATAATCATAGTTAAGCGGCAACGGAAATGAAAATACCGAAATATTGTTTATTATGATGTTAGAATTCCGGATTTAAGTAAATTTTTTTAATCAAAACGATGTTGATCGAATTTTAAAATATGTAGGTAATTTTGTAACTTTTATTTGGTTGTGACGCCATTTGGTACGATCCCGTGGCATTCTCCTTTGTTGAAAGTACAATTATCTAAAAAAAAATACTGCCGTCAATTTTTTCGATTGATGTCGCCAGATCAAAACCTTTTTTTTAAAATGAAATCAAGCGTAAGGAATTACAATCAAAATTTCATGTAACAATAACTAATGATCTTTAACTATTTGAATTTTGCACTTTTATTGTTTATCCATTTATTTAATAGACCGTAAAACACAATTGAGGAGGGGTTATTTGGAAAAACAGCCAATGTCTTTGGTAATTCTTCCAAAAATGCATTAGAGATTGGTTGTTTTTCCTGATAGCATTGAATTTTGTTCCTTGAATAAGTCCGGATATAGGTTGTTTTGTCTAAAACCAGATTTTGGATCTTGTAAGGAAGGTATGTAGCTAAATAGACATCAAAATCCTATTTTGTTTTATTTTTGACATCGGCTGTTTTTCCAAATAATTAAGATCACTTCAAATTCGAAGAGAATTACGATCTAAAAAAATACGCCATACAAATGGCGTTGTTTGATGGAATGTCCTTTAAAGAGCAACTTGAGCAAGTGATTCCCATAATTTTGACTAGTACCCATTTTTAATGGCTTTTTTGTACCAGTATCTCATATCACAACGTTATCCCACAATATACGACTACTATTTTATATTCTGTTTCTTTTCTATGGCGCACACAACTGCTCGACAACGGTCAGTCACCACGGGTCTCATTCATTCATCACAATAATCACGAAGGGGAGAATAATTTACCTAAAATGAAACCGTTTAAGAAATGGTTTCCCCTCACTAGTGAAATGGAATGTCTAAGCCAGTGGCCATCATTATTTATTTCCTCTTTCATTCGCTCGAAGCCATTTTGTCAGTTGCTGTCTCATTTCACGAGTTGATATTCGGGCAGGTTCGTGTGTTTTCGTATCGCTCGGTTTTTGTAATCCAAATCCAATGGGTTCCCATTTATATTTCTAACATAACCTCGCAGTTGATAGCAAGTGTTCTTTTCTTTGAAATCGGTTTTCATTTCAGTGTTTCCCAGGGTTTTTGGTGTAAAATATGGCTAAAAAGAAGTGGAATACTGTTCATGAATACGTGGTGTTCGACCCAGCTTCTGATACTTCAAAATGTTTAGTAAAAGGATGTCCGAGCATCTTGAAGGTAAGCATTACGCGTTAAGGGATTCTATATGGTTACCTCCAACCAAAAACCATTGTAAATGGTTATCTATATTCATGACAAAACTTTTATCTGATTTGTCCGTTCACGGAAAAAATAGGTAAATAAAAGTATACATAGATTACTTACGACCAATAAGGTCGTTGCTTACGACTGTAAAAATAGTGATAAAAATATCAATCAATTTTCTGTTTGTCAGTCTTCTCGGTATCTACATAAAACATGCATGTTTTTATTTGGTCTGAGCATACTTACTTACATGCAATTTACGCAAATAGGTTCTACTCAGTGAATGGATTCGGATAGGGTTTTCACTGTTCAAATAAGCAAGTTTACGCAGTTTTAAATTTGGTGTATGACGTCGCTTCAAGCGAGCAGTCTTCGATAAATGGCTTAAAATTGTTCAAAACCCATAATAGTCGTAACGTAACCCTAATAGTCCGATAGAAATGGGTTTGCAACTACCTCTTTTTTCGGTTATAATACAAGTTATGAGACGAAAGAATGTCGAGTCACTTTTACAACCGTGGATTTGTTCAAAGTTCAAATATGGAAAAGAAGCAATTTTTCAATCGATTTCGTTAGTATTTCCGCTGTAACTTAAAAAACCGGTCAAGTGCGATTCAGACTCGCATACCTAGGGTTCCGTAATTTGGTAGTAGGTAAGTTGCATTTTGATAAAATAGGTTCTAATACCTAATTAATATAATCATAATAGGTATTTGTAGCAACAAAAGAGAGACAAATATTTTTATACCGTACTCGAAATAAAACTCGTGGATGAAAACTTCAATTTTGTCATTTTGCTATCGTGAATTTCTCACCCGCTATATTTTTCCTGTAATCTTTAGGTAATCATTCTTTAGGAAAACTATAGCGATTAAAAAAAAGTTGATAAAAAATGAGAAGTATAAAAAAAATTGTAAAATAAAAAAAAAATATATATTTTATAAAAATACAATATGGGTAAGGGGTCAATTTTAGATGAGGTATATTTTTTGTAGTTATTTTTAAGTGTGTAATTTATATTGTGAGGTAATTTTAGTTTAGAATAAGTTTTTGTTTTTTGTTTTAAGTTATTGTAATTATTATTATAACATGTCTAAATATGGGTATCAAATTGTAGATATTAAAGAGCTAATAATAAAAATATATACAATACTTTTGATAATTAACTGGCACCAATTTCGAGAAATATTTGAAAAACCACAAAAAATGCATGTGCCCTTATCACCGAAGCTGGTGGATCGAAAAATATGAAACAAATTATGGTAATTTGGGATTATATAAAGATTACACGAAAAATATAACAGTTGAGAAATTCACGATTATAAAATGACAAAATGTAATTTTTCATTTGTGTCTCGCTTTTGTGGTACAATCAATTCTTTTTTAAGTTAACATAAACAGTCATGGGCAAGATTTTAAATACTTTTTTCCTGACTGTTCCCAAAACTGTCGAATTACGGAACCCTAGGTATGCGAGTCTGACTCGCACTTGACCAGTTTTATTTTAATTTATCTTACATTTTTTTAAATAATTTTCATTTGTGCTAACTTTTTTTCATCGCTTGTACTGAGGCCAAAACCACAATTTTTAGAATTATTGTCTGTCTGTCTGTATGTTCCTCAATGGATCTGGATGCAATTTTTTAATTATCATTGTAGGGTCAACATATAGGTTATAAGGGTGTTCATAAAATAACGCTTAAGCTGAAAACGGGGCAGAGATTAAGATGTCATAGGCAGGCCCGGATTTCCGTCTTGGCCTACAAGGCCCAGCCGCCAAGGGGGCCCCAGCCAGAGCAGAGACGGAAATTATAGAAATAAAAAAAATATTTTTGATTGAAAAACACTTGTACTTGTCCACTTATTTATATTATTTCCCTTACCGGTTTCGCTGTTATAGCATTATCAAAGGTTTTTTGGTTGTTTACGTACAATATATGAATCGCTGATATAGGTCCTACCCGCATGCCAAGCGATTCATATATTGTACGTAAACAACCAAAAAACCTTTGATAATGCTATAATAGCGAAACCGGTAAGGGAAATAATATAAATAAGTGGACAAGTACAAGTGTTTTTCAATCAAAAATGTATCAAAAGTTCCACCAAGTGCCAACAATCACGAGCATCAACTCTAAAAAAAATATAATTACGCCTAATTGTCGTGCTTTCGCCTAATTTAGCAACACTGCACCAGTGACGATACCGATTGAATTAGACAGTATTTTTGGTGCTTCATTGGCCCCCGCTCTATAAAGTGCCTAGGGCCCTGTATCTACAAGTCCGGGCCTGGTCACAGGTAGTAAAAAATTACATTTTGTAACAGTAGAACTTTCATACTACAATAGATAAGATAGGTAATACTTAAAAAAATGTTATAAAAGAGGTCTTTTCCAATATGATAGCGTATTACTTAGCCCTAAACGTGAAAGACAAAAAAGAAACAAAGGTAAGTAAAGAAATAATTATGACATTATTTCCAGGGAAAGCATACCTCGAATCTACTTCGTCACTTCATGGCTTATCATCCAAAGATATATTCCGAAATCCAGGAAAAAAACGAGAAAATAAAAGAAAAATTGATGCTACCCAACCACTTGGCTTCGTCTGCAAATAAGACAGGAAAACCTATAATTAACAGTAACTATAACATTGTGCGAAAAGCTTGCATTGATCTGGTCAAATTCTATGAGTATCCCATATCATTGTTCGACTGTCAGGCATTCCAGGACATTCTGAATCTGATAATGATGAAGCCGAATGAAAGGTTGCGAATATCGTCTAAATATATAGAGAAAGCTTTGGCTCTGGTAACACCATGTGACGATAGTACGGAAAATGAGAAAGAGACGACCAGCGAAATTGAAATTGAAAAGGTGAGACTTTAATGCAAATATAAGGTGACTTTAATTTATGCAGCCAAACTCATACTGGAGGCTTGATAATTGATCAGTAACACGGGTCGATAACACTTTTTGCCGATTTCGCAAAATAAAATCTTGACGTCCCTTAATTGACTCCGGGCTGGGCTTGCGTTTGTAAGGAACACGAAAAGAATAATTTACGAATTTCACAAAAAGGGTCATCGAAGAGTCTTTAGTAAGAATTTGGCTGCATAAGTTAAAGTCACCTTATATATCAAAGATGTAAACGAGATTATTTGTAAACTTTCAATATGGTGAAACCACTGTAGAAAAACATTATACCGGGTGTAAATAGACTGCTACCACATATTCTACCGACCCTACTGGACCACTTTTCCCAAGAATCGTACCTGCGGACGGACATCCTTAGTTTGGGAAATAATTGAGTTCCAAACAAAAATGCGTGAACCCTATTGCAGCGACATACGGGCGAGTTTAGAGAGAGCGTCGTCCGTGAAACAGCTTCAGGGTTCACGCAGTTTTGTTTGGAACTCATTTATTTCCCAAACTAAGGTATGATTCTTGGGAAAAGTGGTTCAGTAGGGTCGGTAGAATATGTGGTTTTATTTAATGGTAGCAGTCTATTTACACCCGGTATATAGGTAACGAGTGTTAGAAAAAGCACTTCGTTCCTTTAAACCACGTGTGCTATAGGTATAACAAAGTATGTTAAGCCTGTTTAATTTTTTAATTATAATAAAAGTACATGTCTTTTTACTTTTTTATATTATTAAATTAAATTACTATCCCCTTCTCTTACGCGCCGTTTTTTTGCAATTTTCTATCACCTATCTCTATCTATCTATAGCGTTCTGAACTAGGGTTGAACAATTCAATGAAAGTGTAAAAAAAATATAGTTTTTTAGTACAAAAAAATTTAAACACTTACCTTTGTTATACAGCACACGTGGTTTAAAGGAACGATGTAATTTTCCTAGCACTCTGTATAATAAAATAACATACGAGTAGGAGTGGCAGCAATGCAACGCACCATTAGCTGGAGGGAAGTATGTTTCTATATAAGAATACTACCCTTTTCCGGGATAAAAAGTAACCTATGTGTTAAGTTGGAGTATAAGCTATATCCATTCTAAAGCTATATAATTCCAGCCGTTTTAGCGTGAAAGACTAACAAACATACATACACACACACAAACTTTCGCATTTATAATATTAGTAGGAAGTAGGATACTTTTGTATGAGCTGACTTGTTTTGCTAAAATTCATTTAATTGTACAATTACATAATTTCTTTACTCGATTTTAACTTTGGTATACTATCTTTTACCTATTACCCAGGTGGTAGAGCTGATGCCGGGCTCGACTGTGGAGGTACCACCATCTTACTCGCAAATCCTCCCGAAGTTATTCGGGGGAGAGTAAGAGAACAGCTCTCAGGCAAAACCAGGCGGCACACCATTGCCTGGGACCGATGAATGGCGGTATATCCATCCCCAATTGCCGGGCCTTATATAAATCAGACTGGTGACGGGCGGTGGCGTCACTGGTGCAAGGGTTTCGGCACCGCGCTCACCAACCCGCCTGCCCAGCGTGTGTGAGTATGGGCATTTCTTCTAGGAGGACCGCCAAGAGTGGCGTAATCCTGGAAAGGCCTATATCCAGCAGTGGACGAAACAGGCTGATGGATGGATGGATGGAGTACAAAGTAGATAAACATTGGACACATGGCATAGTACAAAAGTATAATGATCACACTGGTCAACAAAATTGTAGAAATTTTCTGTCACAGAAACGATTTATTGAAATTATTTTATGAATAAATGTATATTTTACTCTTTTTGAGCCTTTATGATGACGGCCCCATACCGTGGGCCGAAATATATCAAAATATGTAAATATATATATATATATATATATTATTTTAGAAATTTGTGTGCTGAATCCGAATATGAACTAAGATCTTCCCTATCACGTCATAGTATGTGTCTAAGACAGACTGAATTTTGAAAAATCGCGTGTTTTTACTACTTCTGGTGGGGCTTTACGCTTAGCACAGTTAGTTTTTCGGCTTTAATTTTCAATAATACTTCTTCTCAGTGGTTCTTTTTAATAATATGATATAAAGATTCACGTAACCAAGCCTAGCAAAACAATCACACCCAATTTTCATAGTAAAAACTTGGTATGAAATGTATGGAGAGAACAAGCTCTCACAAAATATTATTTATTTTAAAAAATAAGGCCCAATCGCGAATTCTGTTATTTTTACCTTGATAAGTACTGATTAAGGACTTGTAATTATTAAAAATAAATGTATAAAATACATTTGTAATAAGTAAAAAAGCATTAAAGAAACAAAAAATTTCAATACTTAAAGTGGATTACACAAAAAGTGAGACCTGATAGAAAAAAATCTGAATTCAGATTTGGTTTCAGCACACAGTTTTCTGCAAGAATTTTAAAATATCGTTTCTGTGCAGGAAACTTGTTGACCAGTGTCAATTTAAGTTATTTAAGTTACGATAGAAACTTACATAATTATTAATTATGTACCTACATAAATATGTAATAAGGATGCAACCATGTTAAAACTTTAAATAAATAAATTGTTGTTTGTTGTTGTTGTTGTTGATGTTGATGTTGTAGTCTAAGGATTACAAAACCAGGAACAAGTGACGTTCACTTAATGTCATTAGTAAAGTGGACTTGAAAGATTCCCCGAAATGAACGGAACAAAATGAATGCTTCCAAGACGCGCAATTTTTACAAAGAAAGCTAGGATTACACGTTATGTCATCCAATCCAAATACCAAATTAACATGGTGTCGTATATTTTACTTATGGTTACAAATCGTGACTTTGGCCCGACATACCCAAAGATAGTGTCCATCCATCTATCAGCCTGTTTCATCCACTGCTGGATGAAACAGGCTGATAGATGGATGGACATCCCTTCCAGGATTTTGCCACTCTTAGCGGTCCTCCTGGAAGAAATGCCCATACTTACACACGCTGGACAGGCGGGTTGGTGAGCGCGGTGCCGAAACTCTTGCACCAGTGACGCCGCTGCCCGTCACTAGTCTGTTTTATATAAAGCCCGGCAATTGGGGATGGATATACCGCCATCCATCGGTCCCAGGCAATGGTGGGCCGCCTGGTTTTGCCTGAGAGCTGTTCTCTTACTCTCCCCCGAATAACTTCGGGAGGATTTGCGAGTAAGATGGTGGTACCTCCACAGTGGAGCCCGGCATCAGCTCTACCACCTATCACTTTGTACTACTGAACATCAATTTAGCTTTTCAATAATTGCAAGTTCGCTGGTACTGTAAGATAAATCAGAATGGAGACTTACGTTACTCAAAGTGTTGAATATTTTTAAGGATCGACTGAATCAAATGCAGATATCATTAACAAGTATGTATTTATTCTAGAACTCAAATATTGTTAAATCAATAGAAACTCATAGGTAGGTAAATCTTAGTAATATTACTCGTACAAAACGAAAGAACAAAAATAGAATAACGATCACAACAAAATAATGGTTTCAGTGATACAGGAACATGAAAACATAAAATGACTTACAGTATTTGCAGCTTTCAAATTTTACAAACACCTGGCTCAGTAACACTGGCACTTCCATCGGCTCTCCATGCTCGAATGTCGTCAAAAGCAAAACAACAATCCACTACGGTTGGAATAATCCCGTGATTAAAGATGGGTTACCTAACACAACAAAATAATGGTTTCAGTGATACAGGAACATGAAAACATAAAATGACTTACAGTATTTGCAGCTTTCAAATTTTACAAACACCTGGCTCAGTAACACTGGCACTTCCATCGGCTCTCCATGCTCGAATGTCGTCAAAAGCAAAACAACAATCCACTACGGTTGGAATAATCCCGTGATTAAAGATGGGTTACCTAACACAACAAAATAATGGTTTCAGTGATACAGGAACATGAAAACATAAAATGACTTACAGTATTTGCAGCTTTCAAATTTTACAAACACCTGGCTCAGTAACACTGGCACTTCCATCGGCTCTCCATGCTCGAATGTCGTCAAAAGCAAAACAACAATCCACTACGGTTGGAATAATCCCGTGATTAAAGATGGGTTACCTAACACAACAAAATAATGGTTTCAGTGATACAGGAACATGAAAACATAAAATGACTTACAGTATTTGCAGCTTTCAAATTTTACAAACACCTGGCTCAGTAACACTGGCACTTCCATCGGCTCTCCATGCTCGAATGTCGTCAAAAGCAAAACAACAATCCACTACGGTTGGAATAATCCCGTGATTAAAGATGGGTTACCTAACAATACCTACAGTTCAATATATGGCCATAGTTACAAAATAACACAAAAAACGAACAGAAATTATTTTTTGACGTCACATTGTGCATGTCAACAATTTTTTCAAGCGGATTACAGTTCATTGCCGAAACACAAGCACTGAGAACATACTGTAAACCTATAGGTGAATTTCCTATCGGTACTGTAATGTAAACCTATAAGGTGATTTTAGCCTAACTAGCTTTTGCCCGCGGCTCCACCCGCGTCGAAGAGATTTTCGTGGAAATAAGGAAAACAAAAGAATATGATTTTTTGAACGACAATATGCAACGGTCACCAAGTTTTACCAAAGTGCTAATAAATACCAATCAAATAAGACCAAACTCAAAGGATCTGCTGTTGGCCGTTGAGGAGATCCCGTACCCACCTTCTAGTCCCATCAGCAGACCCTGGTCACCATGTTTTACCAAAGTGCTAATAAAGACCGATCAAATAAGCCCAAACTTGAAGGGCCTACTGTTGTCCATTGAGGAGAACCCATAACCACCTTCCAGTCCCGTCATTAGATCCTGGTCACCATGTTCTACAAAAATACTCATCCATACCGATCAAATAAACTTAAACTTAAGAGGTCTCCAAAAAAAAACATTTACCAGTGCATTTAATTTAAACCCCGACGAAAAATCTTATTGAGTGCTTAAAGAATTTTTATAGTCAGTTCAGTAGTTCTAGATATTACCCATTATATGCAAACAAACAAACAAATCTTTCTTCTTTATATAATAGTGTAGACAAAATTTAACGTGAGTTGACTTGAACCAGACTGCGTCAAATCCGATATTTTGAAACATGCAGCGCCATCTAGTGTATTAAAATAAAAACCATTTCAACGCCAACTTACTAAGGACTTGAAAACAAAAATATTTTAGTTATTGGTCTTTGCTAAGTCAAGAAATATATTGAATTAAAGCTTTAATAATTTTTTTACAAAAGGAAATATTGTGTCTGAAAATAATATAAAAGAATAAAAAATAAAAAGTGCAAAAAAATTTTACCAGTCGGGCTTTGAACCCGCGACGATCGTCTACACTACGGCGGCGAACCTTGCATATGTCTCACTAAAATTCTCATTGCGCTGCTCCCTTTTGTTATAGCGTGATGATACATAGCCTTAAACCTTCCCGAAGAAATGCTTTATCTTTCAGTGAAAACTTCATCAAAATCCATTGAGTGGTTCTCAAGTTATAAGCGAACGAACAGACAGACAGACGTTGTATTTTATATGTATAGAGAAAGATTCACACTGGAGACTATAAGTAGTCAGGACAAAGGTTCCATGATCCTTTCTGTAAAATACGCAAAAAATTATGTAATTGAGGCGAGGTTGTTCTTGAACAGGTAAAAAAATATTTCACGTATTTCGCAACAGGGTCATTGAACCTTGGTCCTGACTACTTACCGAGTCTTCAGTATGAATTTGGCTACATAAACGAAAGTCACCTTATTTACTATGTACGCCTAACAGACTTATTTCACAGGAAAACGGGTTAGACGAGGTGGAGGAGATAGAAGTTCCTTTAAACGAAATGATGCCATCCGGAAAACGTAAGAGATATTTTGAGTCGTAAATATAAACTTAAGGTGGTAAAACCGAATCTCAGTGCAAAATGCACATCAATATTGTTTTCCTTACTTCTGAATAAAAAGTACGCAAAACTTGCATTATAATGCAATTAGCGGAAATTAATTACTATTAATAGGGTTGTCTCATTAAATTTGCCTTACATTTGATTACAACGATAAATACGCCTTTGAGTTGAATGCAATCAAAATGTAAATCATAAAATGATAAAATTTATGCGAAAACTTAATTACTTATTACCAATAAATTTCCGCTAATTACTTTAAAATGCAATTTTTGCATACTTCTTATTGAAAAGTCAGGGAAACAATATTATGATGTGCATTTTGCACCGAGATTCTTCTTTACTCCCTTAAGTACGAAATTTTTCTGTTTTTACCTTTCAAAGGAGCCAATTTTCTTGAGAATTTAGCGAAAGGTTATTTTAAGGTCGTAATAGAGGATCTCGGTGCAAAATGCACATCATATTATTGTTTTTATACATTTTGAATAAAAATTATGCAATAAATGCGTTCTATAACAATTCAAGCAAACTGTGATCAAATGAAGATTATTCAATTTTATGCGTTACATTTTGACTGCATTACATTACAACTGTAAACATGCTTTAAAGTTTGTTAATGCAATGCAAACAAAATGTAATACATTTAACTACATAATTTTTTGTGATGACTTTATTTTTAATAAACTATTTCCGCAAATTGCATTAAAACGCATTTATTGCATACTTTTTATTAAAAGTAAGGGAAACAATATTATGCTGTGCATTTTGTACCGAGGTAAAAAGTTACCCCCTCAAGGATTTTGGAGACTGCGTCCACATGAGAGATGGACTTCGCTTCACGCTAATGTTGCCCTGAGACCCTCGCAGGCAGGTGATCATAGAACATTTCAGGCACCTATTTTCTTATGATCAGCCTGTTTGATCATATGACACTTGACGGGCTTTGATTTACCAAAGCGCATAAACGCCTGGTTGGTGAAACAGACGATTACTAATTTAGGTGGCGTTGTTGAGTTATAATTAATAAGATTAATTCTTGCAGGTAAAATTAAAGCTGAAAGTGTTCAGTGTACATGCAATGCCGAAGCTGAAACCAGTAAACATTCCCCGGACTGCGCTGTTGCAAGCACGCAGGAATATTTCAGCCATTTTGAGGTGGGTAACAAAGTGTTCCATTCATCTTTAGACTTTTATTTTCTTTAAATATTACTAGTTACAAGAAAAATGAAATAAAAACACAATTTTCAAAATATTTCGGCCTCTTCTATGAGGCGTCATCAGTTCAATGACAGTTAAAATCTATGCTACTGACTATTTACAGAAAAAAAATATAATAATAATGATATTTACAGAATTAATGTGATGATGATGATGATGATGATGATGATGATGATGATGATGATGACGATGACGATGACGATGACGATGACGATGACGATGGCGATGGCGATGGTGATGGTGATGATGATGAGTCAATCGGTCGAGTTATGTCTGTCAGTGTTGTCTGTTGAGTCCGGGTCCATAGTGTCCGCCAAGTGACCAGATGTATGATGTCTCCCAGGTCCTCAGTTCTATGTCGGTCAATGGTGGAGTAAATGACTTAATGATACGCACAGTAAAGCAGTCGTTAAAAAGTTGATTGTGGAGGCGAGTGTGAGTGGGGATGGGCAGGATGTTGTTTTGTGTAGTGGCTGAAGTGTGTCTGTGTTGGTTCATGCGGATGTGTAATGCGTTTTTAGTTTCACCTATGTAGAATGCCGGGCAATGTCGGCATTTGTTGAGTGTGCATCTAAGGTTTCTATTTTGTCTATAGCAGATTTGAGGAGTGTTGGGTAGTAGGTGTCGAGTTTCATTGTTTTGTCTGAGAATGGGTAAATTGTCATTGATCAGTGTTCATCTTTAGAACACCTTCAAACTTTGCAGTCCAAAAGGTTTACAAATACCTGCTAGAAGGATTTCACTTTTTTGTTTCCTTGTAGAAATTAGTAAAAAAATAACCAAATATAGTAGATGGTTTACATCCCCGGATAGTTACTTCAAACATCTAAAAAAGCTGTGTTTGATTTCCAGAAAAACCACCAAGTGGACCAATATTATAAGAATGATGATATTGTTTTTGTTTTTTAATTAATTAAGGATAATTTTTATAAAACTACTTAATTTTTATAGCCATGCAACAAAGTAACAGCGATAGAAGGTGAAACGGTGAAATTGTCTCGCAAGGAGGAAAAATTGTATTTATTTAAGTGTATAAATATTGAATTCAGGGAGTAACCCAACTGCCATCCGAGGTGAAGATCACATTGTTACCGCACTTTGCTCTTCCGAGGAAAATAAATGGAAAATACTTAAAATTACAGTTTACGAATACATTTTTGGGGAGATGGTATCTTTTTGGTCCTTTATTCGCAGTAGTTCCATTATCGCATATTGATCGCTACCAATAGAACTACTGCGAATTCCAAAATTAGATACCTATTCTATTCAAAGATTATTGATATTTTTAACTCTTATTTTCTGACAGCTGTCAAAGTGACAGACTCACTCACTTATCGCGAGCAAAGGTATTATATTGCAGAATAACGTGGTTTTATTAATGTGTAGGTATTCATAATAATAAGATTGGTTTTGAATTGTCCCTGTTTTTTTTAGACCTTTCACCATTTTCGCTGAAGAATCATTTAACTATAAATTTGTTTCGTCACAGGATGAAACATTTGAAGAAGCAGGCGACGCGCCAGACTCCAGCGTGAGTTCCCAAGAAGATATGGAGGAAGTGTTTTTAGACGTTGACTTTATTAGAGGAATAACGAAGTCACCACTAGAACCACCGAAAAAACGTCGTAAATCGGAATTTCCTGTAAAAGATCCTATCAATCCAAATGAAAACAGACATGACATAGAGATAAAAGTATCAGAAGAAATGGGGCAAAGTTTAGATAGATTCGGTTTGTACATTGCGTCGCTGTTGAAATTTCTACCTAGAAACAAACGTAACAATTTCCAAAGTCAAATTGTGCAGCGATTAATACAAGAGCAGCCATCTTTTGCTGCATAGTGTTGGTAATGGTAATTTATATTATAAACGTTTTGTAACTGAATCAGAATTGATTATAGTGGATCAAAAAGCAAAAGTCTTAACTTTGAACATGCGATTTTGATTTAATAATGCAAATTTTTCTTAAAATTTCTGTGAAATATTTTCTACTACTGTAGTAAAAGGTATTTCGAATGAATCGATCAGACACGAACACTGGTTTTGTAAAATTACTAAAAAGGTAATCCGAGTAATGTATCTCGCGGTAAGAGGATCTGGCAGCCTCTCTAGTGGATTTATAACAATACACACTCCATAATACCACAAACCTATTTTTTGTAACACAAAATATACATTTTTCTAGTATGGTTCGACATATCTTTTAATTTGAGCATGTATTTTTTATTTTTCCGTTGTTATTGAAGTTTTCACAGTAAAAGTTTAAACGTTTTATAGTCACAATGACCGGTCCCCTATTCTCGTGCAGCAAATATAAAATTACGATCTGCCAAAACTTAAGAGTTTTCGCTGCAAACAGATGTATAAAAGTTAAATGAGCTTGTATTATTTTAGGTTTTGACAACTCTAAATTTAAGTTTTGTTGCACGAGAATAGGGGTTGTCGCAAAGTAGTTAAACACCGTACTCTGCGAATATCTGAAATGATTTCTATGTCACAAGCTGAGGTAACTGATTAATGATTATATAATATAATAAACTGAACACTGAATATCGCACAAGCGTGCACGATCCGATGACACTTTTAAGTGACTGATAGGATTAAAAAAAATCATATGGGGGGTGCAATTTCACCCCCCTGCACCCCCTCAACGGCGCCAAGGCGTATCTACCTTTTGTTATATCAATGGTGCCGCTTCGGGATTTGAATCCACGACCTGATTGGTGGTCGAGTACCTTTAGACCACAGGGCCGGCTTACGGTTTTATTATTTGATCAGTCTGTAATTGTGACTTTTAGGGTCTGTCTGTCTGTCAAAGCGTTTTTTCGCAGGAACGGCTTGAGGTAACAACTTGAAATGATTATCGAATACTGATATAAAACAATCAAGTTTCTAATTCAACTCAACTACAAACCAAAAGGCTCTCTCTCCATCCTACTAGCGATCTTCAGAACCGAAGCAAGCTCACAAACATATAATTATTACTAAGTAGCAGACCAAAAATAAGGATTAAATAGCGTGGCAAGTTTCCATACAAAAAATAAGCTACATTTAGGCTTCATGGTACGAAGAAACGTATAAAAATGGGTTGTTTTAGCTGGCTTATGCTTGGAACATATTTGTTAATTCCTAAAGTAATCTCTAGTATACCGGGTAAAACCGTGAAACGGACGACGCTCTCTCTAAACTCGCCCGTATGTCAGTGCGTCAAGGTTCACGGGTTTTTGTTTGGAACTCAATTATTTCCTAAACTAAGGGTGTCCGCGGGTATGACTCTTGGGAAAAGTGGTTCAGTAGGGTCGGTAGAATATGTGGTTTTATTTAATGGTCGCACTCTATTTACACCCGGTATATTTTGTTTGGAAACAAGCAATATTTATATTTAAAAGAGCCCGTAGTTCACTAAGCTAAAATTGCCACGCGTCGACTCTATGCGTTTATTATTAATGTTAGGTCTGCTACTATATTATACGTCTGTGAGCAAGCTCAACATCAACCTTGAGTGCTTTAAACAGTCATAAGAAGATAACCTCAATCGTTGATCTTGCGTTGAACAAGTTGCACTGTGCTCTTCTCACCGCCATCTCTCTTCAGTCAGCGTGCCCGTTTTCTAGAACATCGTCTTGGGCTAGGAGGCCAATAAAATGCAGAGTTAACGATTTAAATATTAAATTTAATAATCGTTTTCTTTTAGGACAGGTGTGTGTTTTATAATAGACCGTACACGGTTCGACACGAGAAAAGACTGAAAGCTAAAGCAAACTTTGTAACCTTTAACTCTCCAATTAATAGGTACTTGAGACGACAGATTTATTTTGTGTTGAATTCCAACACATCGCTGATGATTCTGATGATTATTGTCTTTTTTCTTCTGTAAGTAAATATTTTTGTGAGACACCAAGCCAAGGTCGTGATCAGCTGTGAAAGCATTCTGTCAAAGTCAGTACATCGTATTTTTTTATGAAAAAACACTTAGGTACATATAACGTGCCAGCCAGTTACTCAAGTTAGAACATCCAAGTGACGTTGTGCCATCGTACCTGCCTAATGTTTTTACTTTTAATATAAAATATGTACCTATTGGTATTTATCAGGCCACGTTGCCTGAAATAAAGCGAGTTATTATTATTATATAGGTATATTTATATTAGGTATATTTGGAGAACAGATATCATACACTTGAATATTCTCTTATTTTCTATATATCAATAGTAAATAATGCTCTTATATATGTGTATATATATATATATATATATATATATATGTATATATATATTACTCATACATACTCATTCATTACTTATTTCAATACTATCTATTCCATTATATATAAACACTGGCTTAATTTATACATATTCTTTCTATATAGGTAACTATTTATTTTCTTTAGTAGCGTTGAGTCCTTATTAGATATTTAGATTAAGACCCTAAAAATGCTTTTGTTCTTTTTTGTTTTAGGCTTAGGTTAAAATAAGTTTTAAGGTTATAGATCTTAATCACCTTATTCACAAATAACATCACTTGTCCAAATATAAGACAAAACTTTTGATTAACCAACCTACCAGCACCCACGGAACAGACTACCCATCGTCTAGTCCGGGAGCTACTGAATTTTTTGTAAATGTTACCATGTGTGTGAAATAAATATTTTTGTATTTGTATTTTGTATTTTGTATTTATTATCAATAATCACCGGGAATTACTTAGTAATAATTTTCAATTAATCATCACCTTTTAAATGCTCTTTTTTAATATTTCGTTATAAAACTTTTAACGCATTAAATGTCTTAAATTTTATTCCACAATTGAAAAGAAAGAAAATGAAAAATCCCACAAAAACCGGACTGGCCGGACGCAGGCAATTTTGGCCGAACAAGAGGTCAAAAAGCCTAACACTGTCCGGCTTTATTCGGACGGATGACAACGTAGAATATCTCAAAGCGGAATAGCAATGGCTGACTCACTCATTACAAAATCACGAGGATTATGAATATGAAGGCTACTTTGTTTGGCAAAAGTTCATTTTTCTTTCAAGGTGGGCGCGGGCGGGGCAATGTATGGACAGAAATCTGGTAAGTACTTAGATATCTAAATATATTATAAAAATTTGTGCAGGCCGCAGGCCCCTCTAATATGGGGGCCCCTTGACTTCCATGTTGTCCTCCCTCTTCACCTAAGCCCGGGCCTGCACTCTCGTCTGCTAGCACAGAAAAGGTTTTCTCTTGTATAGGAATCCCTAAAACAGCTTAAAATTACAATAAACCGGTTGCCAACTTACCGGTGTTGGTACCGGTTTGCACCAGTAAGGAAACGTCGATGCATTACCCCAGCCACCATCTTTGTTGTGTCCCTCTCTCGTTTACGCAAGGAATTCGCCCTATTGCTGTCTCACTTTACGAGTTCCGATTCGGGCCGCTTCGTGTGGCACATTCTCGTTCGGGTTTCATAACCTCGCAGTTGATAGCTATCGGCGACCGTTCTGAAGCGGTTTTGGTTTTAGTGAGTGATATAATATTTGTTTACAATGCCAAAGAGGAAATCAAATCCCGTTCATCAATACATGCTGTTTGACGCGGCTTCTGATACTTCGAAATGTTTAGTAGAAGGCTGCCCAAGTACTATGAAAGTAAGTAATTGCCTACTATTCTTTAATTGGTTGAATAAAAGAGTTTCTCAGTAGCGTGTGTTTGTATAAAACAACACACAAACGTTTGTCATGTCATGCCAAACATTCTTAAAAAAATAAGCCATTAGGATAACCACAGTGTAGTGTATTGATTTTGAAATTTGCTTTATCGAAACTCATTTCGTAAACAAGCACTCGTTTACCAATAGACCATTTTCAGTAACTAAAGTAAGTAGGTAAACTACTTTTATCAAAAGAGCTGACCTTTACGTAAATTCTGCTATACTTTTTATTGTTTTATTATTTCACAGTTGCACAAAATAATATTTCAGAGTTGGCTCTATTCCCTTCGATCAAATTGATCGAAGAATAGGATCCAGGGTTGACATTGTTTAAAACAAATGTTTAAAACACCGAGAAATAAACATCCGTGTTTAAAACACTATTTAAAACAGATTTAAAACAAATTTTCCAACTTTATTACCAGCTGATTGTTTTTCTTTTTGAATTTTATTACTGATTTTATTTTTACTTTGTTATTTGTGCTTGTTCATATTGTTATAAACAGTTACTATAGTCAGTTACTTGTTACAAGTAACTTGTATTTTTAAGCATTTCTAAATTTCGTGTTTATTGGGAAAGCACTTATTATTTTTCACTCAATAAATGATTAGATTATGATTACAATTAAAAAACGCTTTTTAATCAATTATACATTACATAATATACCAATACGATAACCAAAAATTTGTTTAAAACATGTTCAATACAACCGCAAAAAAAACATCAGTAAATATTTATTTTAAACATGTTTTTTTAATTTTGTTAAACAGGATGTTTTGATCTTTAAAAAAAAAACTGTTTTTTTTTTCAACCCTGATGGTACCCTATAGAGGGGTGTAAAGTCCGACGAGCTTTTCTGACCCTGTAAGCAAGAAATGACAGTCCTCGTCACCGGGTCAGATAAGTTTGTAGCCCTATAGTGTGCGTGAGCAGCGACCACGAAATCAGGGTTGCCAGATAGACAAGCCGGATGATCGCAGAAAATACGAACTCAGGTCGCCCAAAATCGCGCAAAATTACTTAGTATAGAAATTGACTAAAAGCGCATTATCAATTTAGTTTCCATCCACCCATCCATCAGCCCGTGTTCGTCCACTGCTGGACATAGGCCTTTCCCAAATTTCGCCACACATGTCGGTCTTCCGTCCTCCTAATCCAGCCGCCCGCACCCCGCAACGTCCTTCAGGTCGTCGGTCCAGCGGGCATTAGGTCGGCCTATACTACGCTTTGCTATACGTGGTCTCCATTCTAAAGCCTTTCGGCCCCAACGGCCAACATGTCAGCGACAAATATGGCCTGCCCACTGCCACTTCAACTTACTGATTCTGCAGGCTACGTCGGTTACTTTCAATCTCCGACGGGTCTATTCAGATTCTATCCATCAGAGATACTCCAAGCATAGCCCGCTCCATAGCTCGCTGAGCGACCATAAATCGGTAGATCAGGCCCTTTGCAAGACACCACGTCTCAGCGCATACGTCATCACAGGAAGGACGCACTGGTTGTACATCTTAGCCCTTAAGCACTGCGGTATTGACGACGTGAATATGTGACGCAACTTTCTGAATGCTGCCGAACCCAAGCATATTCTTCTGTCAGCCTCGGCGTCGAAGTTGTTTTTATCCAGCTGTATGACTTAACCTAGATAAACATATTTTTGAACAACTTCGATGCTGACATTGTTGACGGTTAGTGGCCCTTGGATGACGTGACAGTTGGATATGACCTTAGTCTTATTCAAATTCATCCGCAGGCCCACTCGTCTCGAAGAATCGCTAAGGCCACGCACCATTTCCCCCAGTTCCTGCAGTGATTCCGCCATTATCACGATGTCATCGGCAAAGCGAAGATGTGAAATGTACACTCCGTTTACGTTTATGCCTCGTCCATTCCAGTCTAGTGTTTTAAAGACGTCCTCAAGCGCGGCGGTAAACAGTTTTGGAGAAATAACATCTCCCTGTCTCACGCCGCGCTGAAGATGTGTCGGTCTTGTTTGTACACCCTGTACTTGGCCGGACATCGTACCGGAATCATAAAGACATTTCAACAACTCCACGTAACGCCAGTCAACTTGGCATCGCTGCAGGGACTGCAAAACAGACCAAGTTTCGATGGAGTCGAAGGCTTTCTCGTAGTCTACAAACGCTAGACATAAAGGCTGAATATACTCTTGAGTTTTCTGTATAACCTGCATTCGCGTGTGAATGCGGTCGTCGGTGCTGTAGCCTTTTCGAAACCCAACCTGCTCTGGAGGTTGGAAGTCGTTGAATCGTTGGGCGAGACGATTCGTGATAACTCTTGAGAACAGCTTGTAGGTGTAGCTCAGGAGCGCAATTGGTCTATAGTTCTTAAGTAGGATTTTGTCCCCTTTTTTGAAGAACAAAATGACTAGGCTCCTGCTCCACTCCTTTGGCGTAGTACCTGTACGAATGACGGCATTAGAGAGGTCCTGTAGCTGTCCAAGTATAGGGTAACCTCCAGCTTTAAGAAGTTCAGTTTTGATGCCGTCCTCACCCGGCGCCTTGTTGTTTTTCAGCTGTTCAAGAGCTCTCCTAATCTCACCCATTTTGACACCCGGGAGTTCATCGGTGTAGTGGCAGACCAGAAGTGCACGTTTATCGTCTTCATCGCGAGCAGTTGGCTTGAGAGCGTGTGAAGAATATAGGAGCCCATAAAATTTCTCGATTTCGGCGAGGTCCTCTCGCCTAGAGATAACGGTTCTATTGTCAGATTTCTTCAGCTTCGTCAGATTGGTCCTTCCTAACTGCTGGGCAAAAATTTTTGAGCCTGTGTTTCGCTGGATCGCGTCTACAATGACGCGAGTGATATGTTGGCGCAGGTCAAAACGAATTTGCCTTTTAACGCGCTTATTAAGAAGGGAGAAATCTGTATAATCTGAAGACATTTCCCATCATTTATTTTTTCATTTGTTAAGTTCATAATTTTATAATCTAGCTTGGTGTCTTAATTTTGAATCAATTTTATTTGCTTCCATTCCATTGCCAAATAGGTAATTTAAAATAAGTTTCTTATTTGTAATAGTTTTTTATAGCTGGCAATGTTGACAAAGGCATGCAATACAAAACTATTGACTCTAGAGAATAAGTAACCAGGGCTGTAAGCAATATAGAGTAAACTCAAAAATAGTAATAATAAAAAAAGTATAAACAGCCCAATAAAGTCGCCCAAATATCGCAGAAAATATTTTTGGAGTCGCCCAAATTGCGATCATCGCAAAAACTTAAAAAAAGGTCGCAATTACGTTCGTCAAGTCGCCCAATTTGCGATATGTCGCCCAATCTGGCAACCCTGCACGAAATAGAGCGACCCAATGGACTCAAGCGATTCCTTCCTTCGAGAGTGAAAACATACATCTACTTAAAAGTTACTCTATGATACATACTAAGAAAGAATCCTGACGTCTAAGGTGCAGAGCCGGGGGAGGGGAGGGGGGGGGGGACGGGACAAAATCAGTGTTGCCACCTTAGCTCTTTTCGGGCTAGATCTAGCACTTTTTGCTGTAGTTGAACTCGTGTTTTGATGATTTACCCCGAAAAGAGCAATCTAACTCTTTTCTAGACACTATCATAATCACTCATTCGGTAATTTTTTAGTTTTATTATGGTAGCCCTACTTCTTCTTTACTGGGGAATCCAGTATATCATGGAATCTTAGTACAAACCGAGTTAATTCCAATTTGTTTATCGTAATTATGTGTCTGTATTTATCGCAATATTGACAAGGTAATGGGAGAGCGAACGAGCGAACATCGATTTTTAACGATTTAATTATGTACTTAGTTTTAGTGAATCTGTTGCATTTTCTGAAATTACTTAAGTACTACAGTTCAAGTAAACAATTTAAAAACTTTGTTGTATTTTAATTTGTTATGGCTCAAAATATATGCAAATTCAACTGCGAGCACAAAATAATAACCGAGTTTCCGCCTCTAAAAGTATTTATTTTTTTAGCTCTTTTTTAGCACCTCTTTTGATGGCAAAATCTAGCTCTTTCTAGCTTGTCCAATTGCTCTTTTTCAAAAACCAAGGTGGCAACACTTTAAAAAAGGGTGGATTCTGAATTCCCGATACAACGCAAGCAGGCATTTAAATAAAACATATATTTGAAGATATGATTCTATCTATACTTAGATATTTTTCAACACACTTGCTTATAAAGTGACCCTTATTGCATCGTTATTAGGGTCATAATGCAGCATATTAAACACGGGTGCTTTTTACTTTACAATTATCGCACTAGTGCTTTTTACATTACAGTTTTTTTTAAATCTTAGCAAAGAGTTTTGATGTCTTGAGAAACAGTAAAGTTTTTGCGAATAAATAAACTGTCTCAGTTAAAATATAGGTAATAAATAATAATTTAAGTATATCAAATTATTAATTTTTATCAGCTAATTAACTGATATTTTTGTTGTAAATACAAAAATATTTAGTTTTTTAATATTTCATATTTGGCTGTTTGGCGGATGCGTCAGTGCCTCTATTTCCATCTGCGCAAAAAACAAAATCTCCGCCGCCATTTTTCAAAGAAAATTATCAGTTCATAGCTGTGGTTTCGATTATGTGAAAAAAAAAGACACTTTTTCTGTCCTCACTAAGTTTTAGTACATAACCACAAGTTTTTTTTTAAATATAGGGGGCCCCCAGTGCGGCGCTGTAAAAACAATACTTTTGTATTGTTCAAACGGGCATTCTTTGGGGATCCACGAACTGTTATTATACGTTGAGACCGATGTGGTTGATATACTTGAACACTGTGATAATTTCGATGTTTTTAATGTTCCGTACCTCAAAAAGAAAAAACGGAACCCTTAAAGGATCACTTTGTTGTCCGTCTGTCTGTCAAGACCCTTTATCTCGAGAACGCGTGTAGATATCGAGTTAAAATTAAAACCATATCCTCAAGTCTACAGTTCCTTGAAGCTGTGAAAAAATCAAACTTCTAAGTTAACGAGAAAAAAACATACAGCTGTTTATACCGCAAAAAACGTATATTTCGACACTCTCAACGGAATCGAAATTTAGTCCCGTTGACTTAGAACTATAAAATTTGGCAAGTAATACCGTCTAATACTACAAGTATAGGAAAAAATCTTAAAACTTTACATTTGGAATTAAATCATTAAAAAATCATCGAGGTTAAGCAACGTTATGTGCGGTCATAATTGTACGGGTGACAAAATCTTTTTGTAGATTTTTTTAAACTTTTACTAATTTTTACGGAACCCTCGGTGGGCGAGTCCGACTCGCACTTGACCGGTTTTTTCCTCATTTATCGTCTTATGCAGTGTTAGTGATTTTGGGCGGTTTCGAAATCTCTTGGACTAATTATGTAGAAACATGCTTGTATTACCATTCAGAATACTTATCAGTTATATTTTACTTTTCAGGGAAACCATGGCACCAACCTTCTCCGTCACTTCTTGGCTCACCACCCAGAGATATACTTGAAAATCATTGAAAAAAACAACCAAATTAAAGCCATAAAAGAAAAACTGTCTATCTCATCCACCCTAACTTCATCTGACATTTCGACGCTCAAGGAAATGCCGAGTAATTTCGGCGTTGTAAGAAAAGCTTGCATCGATCTTGTAAGAAATCATGGGCTTCCAGTATCTTTGTTCGATTGTACAGCTTTTAAAGAAATACTGAATGTAATTAATATGAAGCGCCATGAAAGGGCGAGGATATCTTCTAAACGTATAAAGAAAGCCCTGGCGACGCAATCTGATGAAACTATGGACAACGATGAAGATGGCAGCAGTGATATTGAAAAGGTGAGACCTCTTGAAATGGACGAACTACACCAGCACCCAATCACAAAACCTACTCGCATGTACCGCAAAGCGCACTCGCACTCGTGAGTGACTATTCGTGTCGTGAGTCGACCGAATCCTACCGAGATCGTCCTACGTACACGTCTATGTGTGTGTGCGCCCGAAATCGCTGGTTGCAGGGAGCTGGCCTTCTGTACCGTCAATCCTTACAACATTGCCCGCTTTTTTTGCTTATTTTCAACATTACGCAAAATCTATTTGCTTGATTTTAAAGTTGAATATACAGTTATATAAAGCGCAATTAAAGGAATGTTCTATTGAATCAAAATGTTTTTATGTCAAATATAAGGTGCTCTAAAAATATCTGCCACGGCAGCAATGGGAGATAGTATTGTGTATGTAGATGACAATAGTGAAGAAATTTTCTACTCCGGAATATTTATGTGAGTTTGAGAAAATAAAGTAAATAAATAAATATTTACTTTATTCGGCATAAAGTGATTCGCAAACTACGAGCGATGTGTCGTTTCATCAATGAAAATAATTTCTACCTCTTTCCAACTGTTTTGTGTTATTTACAGGATGGTTTCATGCAAGTAAATCAATTCTAACTTAAATGCACATTTCTTTGTATGAAAAAATGTATGACGTTAGATCAATAAAATATCGTTACTATTGTAAACTATATACACAATACACTCTCCCATTACAGCTGTGGCAGATATTTTTAGAGCACCTATATATGCCGGAAAAATGACGGTCAAAGAGGCGGGCAACTTTATCTACCATTCCTTACAACATTGCTCACACTCAATCTCACATCTCAGCAACTGTAAGCTCTATTGCTTTGACAATAAAATATAAAGCGAGGAACGGCGTAACGATGTAAACCATCGTGAGAACCAACAGAAATACCCATTATTATTTTTTCTATTGAGGTGGGCAATGTTGTACTACCCGCCAAAGCTACTCCCATACAAAAGGATGTAGGGTGCTAGGGTTGCTACAAAATGAAAACCATATTGTTTACAAATTAGTTTTATTAGGTACAAATAGTGCCATAAAAGTATCTAGGTATAACAAAATATCATAAATATCTTGGCGTCTTGGCAAAAAAGTCAATCGTTACTCCGAATATCAACCTTTTCGCACTTGCATCAAAATGTACTATTTTCTATCAAACAACGTTACTTAGTTGATATTGGTATTATTATTTTACAGGAAAACGAGCTGGATGATTTGGAAATTGAAATTTACAAAGATGAAGAGACGCCAACCAGTAAAAGTAAGAGTACTTATTTGTTTTTACAGTAACCTTACCCTACTAAGCAATTTGCGCGGCAGGGCGGGTATTCTGACATGTGCGCAAAAATTGCCAAGGCAGATTGCGGGTGACTTTAAAATGGATTTTATAATGAGCATTCCTTACACCTTATGGTTTTTATTTTATGTAGTTTAGTCACTGTAATTTTCATCGCATGGTATTTATCTAACTTTAAACAAATATCTAATGATTGATATGTTACTGTTAAAATTGGCCTCTTGACCTGTACTTGAGCGTTTTCCAAAAAATGTGTACTTTTGGGCTGTCCCCTGTGTTTGAAGTCGAATAGCATGTAAAATTTATATATGGCTTATTATTTTTGTAATTGAAAAGCATTTAACATACTCCAAATTAGTTATTTTTAAATAAAAATCTTAATTATAATAAATAAAATCTTACTTTGCTTAAATATAAATAATGACCATTTTGAAACACCGAGATGCGTCCCCCACTTAATTTCCTCGATGTTAGAAGAGATTTTGAAAACTTTTTGTACTAGGGCAGCATGAGTATTTGGTATCATTTGAAAGTACTCTGAGTCACGTATCGTCGCCACTAGTTTATAATTAAAGCCTCACATAACGCCCCCGTGAGCGTCAGTATGTGCATTACAAGCTAGTTAGATCAAATAGTTAGTTACAAATAGTTACCAAAACCTTTGATAATGCTTTAACAGCGAAACCGGTAAGGGAAATTAATATAAATAAGTGGACAAGTACAAGTGTTTATCAAACAAAAAATGTTTCAAAAGTTCCACCAAGTGCCAACAATCACGAGCATCAACTCCAGTTACAAAAATATTCGGTGGACAAGTATGGTAAAAAAATTCAACGGTCTAGGTAAGTACCTCGATGGCGCAATTGGTAGCGCGCTTGTCTGGGAAACAAGAGGTCGCAGGTTCGAATCCTGGCCCGAGGAATTTTTTCAAATTCTTGTCTTTACATTTGTTTCTAATTTATCTTTTCTGGTTTGTAATGCACTCTAATAATAATATTTAAAGCCGTGTGCTCAATTAAATACAGTTTGACTTTCAAAAGTATGCAAAAATGTGGTACTGACCGGAAATGTCGGTTTTATCACGCCTAAAATTGCTATTTGAAAATTTAGGAAGACTATGTTAGTATGTGAAGTGGAAACTATTATTTATTTCACCGACTGCCATATGAAAAAATGCCATTTGTCAAATACATTTAAGTTAAACAGTCGTATTTCCTGTGGGTGCCACGGGCGTCAACATTTTTCCTGTCGGGTTTGAAACAACTTTTCTACTGATTAGAGGTTAGTTTACATCTTTGACTGTTTTCGGAAGATGAAAAATATCCTATTGTTACGTTATTTACATTTGATAACAAACATAGGTGAATGTTTTCGTTGGAATATAATTTCGAATAAAAAATGTGAAGATTTGGTTTTGCGACATTTTGCCCCGTGACCTTATGTACAGGTTGACCAGTAAAATTTCAAAACCGACACCGTTAAGCTGAGGGAGGCTACATTAGTGCTTTCACATCTTGTAGGTTTGGAAATACCACTTGCGCGCAGAGAGATTTCGGAGGTACAAAGAAAAAATTCAACGAGAGAATCTTGAACAGTTAGAGGCCCAAAGGCTGATAATCCAATTGTATTACAGAACATATGGGTTCCCAAATTATATAACACTAGCCTGTGCCCGCGGCCCCACCCGTGTTTATTCAAACTCTGCCCCGTTTTCGGCTTGGGCGTTATTTTATAGCCTTTATGTTGACCAAAATCACTACAATGATAATAATAAAAAACTGAGGAGAGGGAGTTCTATGGTGGTGAGGCCAGGATTGAAGTTCAAGTGGGATAAGGAAATTTTTCAAGTAATATCCTGTAATGAGCACACTAACACAAAGTGATTGTCACAATATCGAGTTATGTGCTGTCATCCGTCAAGGAGTTCCACGGTGATAAGGCCAGGATTGAAATTCAGGTGGCATTATGACAATTTTTGAGTAATATCTTACAATGAGAACACGAACGCAAAGTTATTGCCGCAATCTTAAGTTTTGTACCTTGGTAGTTCTATGGTGATGAGGCCGGATCGAAGGTCGGTTGGTATAATGACAAATTTCACGTAATATACTGCAATAAGCACACTAACATAAGGTCTATTGAAGAGTTCTATGGTAATGAGATCAGAATCGAAGGTCAGATGGGTTCCTTACAATTTTCAAATAACACCCTGTAATCAGCATCCTGGTACAAAGCGTTTGCTTCAAAATCGAGTGATATGCTGTCATCCAATAAGGAGTTCCACTGCCTATCTCTGAAGACAACCATTAGATCAAGACAAAACTAAAGCCGCTACTTGGAAGCACAATCTGCCAAACAAAATAAGAATCTTACAATGACGGAGTATTGAAGTAATGAAAAAATAAGAAAGTAGAGTCAAATTGAAAATCTTCTCTTTCTTGAAGTCGTTGTAGATGGAAATCTGTAGTAACAGTTACATTACAGTTTTCTCGTATAGGAAAAATCATTACTTTAACCATAGTATTAATGTGTCTATACTTAAACCTGGCTGTAGTCACTTTTTTAATCTTAATATTAGCAAAAGGTGTGTCAGGATCGTTGTGGATTTAAATAATTAGTCAGATTAAAGTGATAGTCTTCTCGTATGGAAAAACGACCGGTTTTTATCACGTATAAATAACTAACCATTTTGTGAACGCACGCCGATAAAGAAGCCAAGCAGCGCTTTTTTCCCGACTTGATTCAGAAACATTGAATTTTAAAACTAAAAACTTATTTTTATAACATAAATTATAGCCTACGTTACTCGGCAATAATGCAGCTTTTAAAAAAAGAAAGAATTTTTAGAATCGGTTCAGTAGTTCCAAAGATTACCTCAAATATACAAACAAAT
The DNA here is from genome assembly GCA_910592155.1 of Ypsolopha scabrella. NCBI lineage: Eukaryota > Metazoa > Arthropoda > Insecta > Lepidoptera > Ypsolophidae > Ypsolopha > Ypsolopha scabrella. Next base: position 16,265,395 of record OU342987.1, read on the forward strand.
CTTTCCTCTTTATATAATAGTGTAGAGTGCAGAAGATGCAGATAGATAGATAGATAATAAGAAGACAAATTTAAACATGTGATATAAGAAAATTCAGTTTTTAAAAGAAATTTAAAATGACTTAAATCTCGTCTTTAAAACAGTGTCCGATTTAAATATATATTTGGGAACCTACATATTCTGAATAAACACACTTGTGGTATTTTGTTTCTACGAACTACGCATGCGCGCCGGCCTCTTACGGGTTGATGATTATATAATAAACAATGAAAATTTAAATCCTCTTGATTTTATTTTAGCCACGTTAATTTTCGAGGTCATACTTGTGTGTAAGCCCAGCCTTAGGAAAATTGATATATCGGTTTTGCGACTATCCCCAATTTTTCGGAGATGAAATTATTAGTTTTTACCAATTTTTAATATGTAGAGGCACAAATAATTTGAATTCATAAATTAAAATGGTTTTCCCGTTACGGAATACTATAGTTACTTTGTCGATTAAACTACATATTCATGATTATATCGTAAAAGTAACGGTTACTTTGGCATGAACTGTGAGTCTGTGACAAAACCGAATTTAAAACTATAATTTAGTATAATTTATGGATTTGGTGACTATATTGTCCAATGTCCTTCTTTGTATTTATGATATTCTTCGTTATAAGGTAAAATCATTTGCGTCTTTCTTCATAGTTAGTACATAACTTAGCTTTTAGGACAGTCGCAAAACTGACATAATGTTCCACAGCCCCAGTTTAATTTGATGATTTCCGGTAAAATATATTAATCTGCATGTCTATATCACATCTTATCTTAATATCTAAATCAAAAAATCATTCAAAATGTGATACTTATTTAAGATTTAACCGTAAATTCAGACATGGTACACTTTGTTTGGAAAACGCTCACTTGAGCCAAGATGATCCCCCCCAAAATCTCGAGCTGCGACCGCGCCTGGTAGACTTCCGTCAAGAACATGACTCGAATCCACTCAACAGGTTGGGTAGAATATCCCGTTTCAAGGGAAAAGGTTATCATTTTAACACCCAGTACAGTGGTTTACACAAGGTTAATGTACGGACATCTAGCAACAGAAACATTGTTTAAAAAAATAATTATGTATATTCCATCCATCAGCCTGTGTCGTCCACTGCTGGACATAGGCCTTTCCAGGATTTCGCCACTCTTGGCGGTCCTCCTGGAAGAAATGCCCATACTCACACACGCTGGGCAGGCGGGTTGGTGAGCGCGGTGCCGAAACTCTTGCACCAGTGACGCCGCTGCCCGTCACCAGCCTGGTTTATGTAAGTCTCGGCAATTGGGGATGGATATACCGCCATCCATCGGTCCCAGGCAATGGTGGGCCGCCTGGTTTTGCCTGAGAGCTGTTCTCTTACTCTCCCCCGAATAACTTCGGGAGGATTTGCGAGTAAGATGGTGGTACCTCCACAGTCGAGCCCGGCATTAGCTCTACCACCTAAATGTATTATGTATATTAGTTAATTAAAAAGCCCCCGATGATGCTTATACAGTGAAACCGGTTGGGTAGTGTAGTATTAAATATTATCTGTGGAAAAGTAGAAGTATTTTTTCATCACAATAAGGTTAATGTCTATTGTCTACAGGTAAAATAAAATCTGAAGCTGCTGATAGTATTCAGTGCACTTGCAATGCTGACGGCACCAGTAAACACTCTCCAGATTGTGCTGCAGTATGTCAACAGGAGTATTACAACCATTTTGATGTGAGTACGTAACTGAGTTTATTCTGGATAATTTAAAACAAAATCTGAGGCTGCTGATAGTATTCAGTGCACTTGCAATGCTGACGGCACCAGTAAACACTCTCCAGATTGTGCTGCAGTATGTCAACAGGAGTATTACAACCATTTTGATGTGAGTACGTAACTGAGTTTATTCTGGATAATTTAAAACAAAATCTGAGGCTGCTGATAGTATTCAGTGCACTTGCAATGCTGACGGCACCAGTAAACACTCTCCAGATTGTGCTGCAGTATGTCAACAGGAGTGTTACAACCATTTTGATGTGAGTACGTAACTGAGTTTATTCTGGATAATTTAAAACAAAATCTGAGGCTGCTGATAGTATTCAGTGCACTTGCAATGCTGACGGCACCAGTAAACACTCTCCAGATTGTGCTGCAGTATGTCAACAGGAGTATTACAACCATTTTGATGTGAGTACGTAACTGAGTTTATTCTGGATAATTTAAAACAAAATCTGAGGCTGCTGATAGTATTCAGTGCACTTGCAATGCTGACGGCACCAGTAAACACTCTCCAGATTGTGCTGCAGTATGTCAACAGGAGTATTACAACCATTTTGATGTGAGTACGTAACTGAGTTTATTCTGGATAATTTAAAACAAAATCTGAGGCTGCTGATAGTATTCAGTGCACTTGCAATGCTGACGGCACCAGTAAACACTCTCCAGATTGTGCTGCAGTATGTCAACAGGAGTATTACAACCATTTTGATGTGAGTACGTAACTGAGTTTATTCTGGATAATTTAAAACAAAATCTGAGGCTGCTGATATTATTCAGTGCACTTGCAATGCTGACGGCACCAGTAAACACTCTCCAGATTGTGCTGCAGTATGTCAACAGGAGTATTACAACCATTTTGATGTGAGTACGTAACTGAGTTTACTCTGGATAATTTAAAACAAAATCTGAGGCTGCTGATAGTATTCAGTGCACTTGCAATGCTGACGGCACCAGTAAACACTCTCCAGATTGTGCTGCAGTATGTCAACAGGAGTATTACAACCATTTTGATGTGAGTACGTAACTGAGTTTATTCTGGATAATTTAAAACAAAATCTGAGGCTGTTGATAGTATTCAGTGCACTTGCAATGCTGACGGCACCAGTAAACACTCTCCAGATTGTGCTGCAGTATGTCAACAGGAGTATTACAACCATTTTGATGTGAGTACGTAACTGAGTTTATTCTGGATAATTTAAAACAAAATCTGAGGCTGCTGATAGTATTCAGTGCACTTGCAATGCTGACGGCACCAGTAAACACTCTCCAGATTGTGCTGCAGTATGTCAACAGGAGTATTACAACCATTTTGATGTGAGTACGTAACTGAGTTTATTCTGGATAATTTAAAACAAAATCTGAGGCTGCTGATAGTATTCAGTGCACTTGCAATGCTGACGGCACCAGTAAACACTCTCCAGATTGTGCTGCAGTATGTCAACAGGAGTATTACAACCATTTTGATGTGAGTACGTAACTGAGTTTATTCTGGATAATTTAAAACAAAATCTGAGGCTGCTGATAGTATTCAGTGCACTTGCAATGCTGACGGCACCAGTAAACACTCTCCAGATTGTGCTGCAGTATGTCAACAGGAGTGTTACAACCATTTTGATGTGAGTACGTAACTGAGTTTATTCTGGATAATTTAAAACAAAATCTGAGGCTGCTGATAGTATTCAGTGCACTTGCAATGCTGACGGCACCAGTAAACACTCTCCAGATTGTGCTGCAGTATGTCAACAGGAGTATTACAACCATTTTGATGTGAGTACGTAACTGAGTTTATTCTGGATAATTTAAAACAAAATCTGAGGCTGCTGATAGTATTCAGTGCACTTGCAATGCTGACGGCACCAGTAAACACTCTCCAGATTGTGCTGCAGTATGTCAACAGGAGTATTACAACCATTTTGATGTGAGTACGTAACTGAGTTTATTCTGGATAATTTAAAACAAAATCTGAGGCTGCTGATAGTATTCAGTGCACTTGCAATGCTGACGGCACCAGTAAACACTCTCCAGATTGTGCTGCAGTATGTCAACAGGAGTATTACAACCATTTTGATGTGAGTACGTAACTGAGTTTATTCTGGATAATTTAAAACAAAATCTGAGGCTGTTGATAGTATTCAGTGCACTTGCAATGCTGACGGCCCCAGTAAACACTCTCCAGATTGTGCTGCAGTATGTCAACAGGAGTATTACAACCATTTTGATGTGAGTACGTAACTGAGTTTATTCTGGATAATTTAAAACAAAAATAATAAGATATTGTTTTTCGAAATATATTTCGGCCCACTTTGGGGCCGGCATCAGTCGAATAAATGACAAATCTACAAAATGACAATTTTGGTTGAAGAGCCATCTTGCTATTTCCGGCCGCAAAATCCCGATATTTGTTTAGAATACCAGGGATAAGACGTACCGAAAATCGCAAGATGGCGCTGCTTTTTATGGCACCCTGGTCTTAAGTCTGGTCTGAGTCTGGTGTCAGTAAGTAGTCTTAGTCTGTCAGTGTTGTTTATTGAGTAAAAAGCTTTATATAGCCAACAATATATACCTATATATATTTTTATTCTGGATAATTGGGATATATAATTATATATAATTCATATCTGGGATAATTGAGTTATCTGATGGATGTTTGTAGAGGAATGTTAGAGAGAAATATAAAAGTAAGTGCTTTAGCTTAAGAACATATTATTGTAATGGTTTAGATGTGAATCTGTTATATTACTTTAATTATTTGAATAAATGAATTTGAAATTATTTTAAGCGACGTATTTCTGAAAAAAAAAACGCATTCATTATTTCAGCAAAAAAGAAAAAACTTAAATTTTTCATTGGTTTTTAAAAGCGGAGTAATCTCCTTTTATTATTATGTTCATGATATTCTCATTAAGTCTAGTTTCGGACATGTAATAGTAGCAGTGGCTGATCTAGATCTGCCACCAGGTCGGGAGGCCAAAGTATAAACTAAGCAATAGGGTAAAAAGAGAGGGGATCATGCATGACTGCGAAATAAAAAAACCTTGCAAGTTACATTTTTACTTCTGTTTGTGTCTGCACTAATAAAATAAGAGAATTACAAAATTCTTACTGAATATTCATCAAATTTGATTAAGCGTTTCTGTGAAAAATAAATAGAATATATAAATAGGTAATTTGTTGTAAAACTTATTACACATCAGTTTTAATGTAACAATCAAGTGAAATACCTAATCGTGAAATAGGCATGATGACTAAAAAAAATTTATTAGTCTATCAGTTAGATTATCAGAAAATATTGGACACGTATTTTTTCTTTTTTCAATAAAACAAAAAATGATGAAGATATAGCCTCCTGAGGTTCCGCGTGACGTCACATCTATGTACAATTTTACTTAGAAGTGACGTCATTTTCCCCCACTCTCAAACTTTGACGCGCTTTATCTCTGTAATTTTTTGTTTGATTGACAAATACGTGTCCAATATGTTTTGATAATCTAAATGACGGACTAAATATAGGTAGAATAATATTTTGTTTACCATGTCTACAAGCCTATTATCGCTACAGGTCTCCGTCGATGAAGCTACGTGTTTGATCTGCAGAAAAACAATAAAGTGGACGAATATCCTGCAAATGAAGCTGCATCTCATCTCTGAACACCCTGGGATGTCTTATAAAGATGATGTTCGTTTTTTTAAATCTATTCGTTATTTTTTTAAACGCCAAGTAAAACCTTTTAGGTAAAATCGTTTAGACTGCGTTTTCATGACAGGGTATTGTGAAATGAATTCATACATATATACACCAGTGTCCAAAGGAGGGTCCTTTTTAGGGTTCCGTAGTCCGCCAAGGAACCCTTATAGTTTCGCCATGTGCGTCTGTCCGTCTGTCCGCGGCTTAGCGCAGAGACTATTAGTACTAGAAAGCTGTAATTTGGCATGGATATAAATATTAATCACGCCGACAAAATGGTACTATGAAATCTTGAAAAAAAAATTTTTAAGGGTACCTCTCATACAGGTAAACTGGGGATGATTTTTTTTTTCTCGTCTATCCCATGATGTGAGGTATCGTTGGAAATGTGAAAAAATTCACAGAAGTATATAATGAATTTAAAAGGAAACCTATCACAGCTAAGTAGGCTTTACAGGTTTACGGGGACAGGTCGCCCCAAGCTTTTGGTCCCCTCTAATGTATGGGACCAGAAGTTTGGCGCGGTCTGTATTAGTAGACCAACTTATATGTACCGGGCAACTACGGAACCCTACATTGAGCGTGGCCCGACACGCACTTGGCCGGTTTTTTATTTGCGCCCATAATGAGATTGATTTTGAGGGTCCCTGATACGGTTTTTTTGTTATACACCCCTTTTTAACAATATTCAAACTTAATTATTTATAATAAAAATGTATGTTTCACAGGATGAAGCATTTGAAACTACCCGCACCGCAACAGGTTCCAGCGTTAGTTCCAATGAAGATACAGAAGAAGTGTATTTAAACGATGACTTTATTACTGTTGTGACGAAGACGCCACCAGAACCACCAAAAAAACGCAAAAAACCTGAATTTTCTTTAAAAGATCCGATTGGACCAAATGATCGTACACAAGAAGTAGAAATTAAAGTATCAGAAGAAATGGGACAAAGTTTAGATAGGTTCGGCTTGTATATTGCGTCGTTGTTGAAGTTTCTACCTAAAAGCAGACGTATCAAGTGTCAAAGTCAAATTGTGCAGCGATTACTGCAGGAGCAATCATCTTCTGCTGCGTAATTCTGAAATGAATAAATAAGATATATATAATTTAGCTTTTTATTTATCCATCCATCCATCCATCAGCCTGTTTCGTCCAATGCTAGACATAGGCCCTTCCGGGATTTCGCCACTCTTGGCGGTCCTCCTGGAAGAAATGCCCATACTCACACACGCTGGTAAGGCGGGTTGGTGAGCGCGGTGCCGAAACCCTTGCACCAGTGACGCCGCTGCCCGTCACCAGTCAGTTTTATATAAGGCCCGGCAATTGGGGATGGATATGTCGCAGTCATCTGGTTGAATCTGCTATTCGATTGAATGACTAGTGCGTTCCTTGAATGACGAAATTCAATTGAATGACTAGGCCGAACGTTGATTGAACAAGCGTCACTCAACGTCCAACTACTTAGCGGATTGTAACACAGCTCTATGAACAGAGCGGACGTAAAATCAGTCAGGTGATTCAAATTTTGATAATTTTTTTTCCACTGCGGCGCTAGTAGTCACCAAAACAAATATGGCGTCAAACAGCTCGCATAGATAGAACTGTGTTTATATATTTTTCAATTAAATTTACTTTATAGTGCGTTATTTGTAAATGAAACTGATCCTGTGATTTTAAGTATTTTTTTAAATCTAAACCCTCATTTCACTAGGTGACAAAGACTTAATTTAACAACTTTTTGGAGTCCCAGAGACTCGCATATTTTAATAAATTACTTCTGAAATAATATGATCAATTTTTCTATGTTTTTCACTTTTTTATACGAAGCAAAAATATGAGATTAAGTAGAGCATTGGAAATCATGCTACAATCTTTTATTATTTTAAGCTTAGCAGTTTATAAATCAGTAATTTTTTAACTCTCCCAAAATTCTCATGAGCATCCTACCTAATAAGCAAACCTAATCTTTATGGTCACCCTACATGGGACCCCACTGTAGACGACCTAAAATTTTGGCGGCCAATGATGAAACTTACGGCAATCGACAGTAATATCGTAAGGTTAACTTTTAAGTTGCGAACTCATGGTCACCCTAACCAAACATTACAAAGTCGGTTATATCCCACTTCGCTAAATGACGTTCAGTCAAGATGTTGAACGTTACATTCAACGACTTGACGTGTTGTCCTTTAGTCATTCAATTAAATGAGGTCATTCAATAGACGCGCTAGTCATTCAATCAAATAGCAGATTCAACCAGATGACTGCGACAGATATACCGCCACCCATCGGTCCCAGGCAATGGTGGGTCGCCTGGTTTTACCCGAGAGCTGTTCTCTTACTCTCCCCCGAATAACTTCGGGAGGATTTGCGAGTAAGACGGTGGTACCTCCACAGTCGAGCCCGGCGTCAGCTCTACCACCTATGGTGGTCTATTTCATTTATACTTATGCATAAATATAAACAATAAAATATTTTAGATATTTGAGTTACTTCGATGAGGGTGAAGGGCCCATTATTGCGGGGCTTTTTTAGAATTTATAGCTCTTAGGCTGGCCCTGTATATTTTTTAATACAGGTTGACTGTTAACCAAATCTCGATTATTTAGTACTTTGTTGAAGAATACAAACTGGTTTTATTAAAACCATTCAAAACCATATCCATAATTACTTCCCTTTGAAGGTATTCGTAAAATCCAAAGAAATCATGGTCACCCGAAGATATAAGATAATTAAACCGCGCGAACTTATTTTCATGATTGATTCCACTATTTGACAGTTAGGTGGTCATTAATAGTTTTAGTCCTGTCAAAATAGGTTGGGTGTTTCGGAATAGCAAAAATCAATAAACCTTAACCTAATTTCAGTTAAGTCGTATTGTGCATGTTCGAATCGACACCGATAAAATATCAATAATAAGTTAAGATCACGTAACAAAAATACATAGATAATATAAAAAAATAAATACAGTAGAAGAGCGGGTCAAGTGCGAGTCAGACTCGCATACCTAGGGTTCCGTAATTCGACAGTTTTGGGAACAGTCAGTGTTTGCGCGCGCAACTACTTCCGGTCGTCGCGTGCGGTATCGCGATTCGCGAATACCATTCACAGTCGTCGTGAACTCAAATCAAAATTAACTCGAATCGAGTTGAACCGATTCGATTCGGTTCGGATCGGCAGTGTGTGGGTGCTTAGCAACTACTAGTAAATAAATGTGAATCGTGCAATAGACTCACTGATAGATTCAGTAGTTCCAGGAGATGGGATGGGCCGTAAACGGTGTGTGGATGTATCCCTAGCTAAATGTGTTTATATATTCATACACTACCAAATATAATTATATGTGTGCGGCTCCCAATGAGTATTCCACTCCAACGAATTATTTCTGGTACGTTCCACAAAAGGAACGGTTTCGTCCGAGTAAACCGACGCGAGCTGACACCACTCTTATTGTATCATTTTAATATGGCCGGTCACAAAATCAATTAGCAGTCAGTTGCCGTTCTTTCGACACCGGCACAGTTAAAACGAATACACAACACATTCACGGGAAACGCGATACGCGATACAAGATAATACACTCATTATTTTTACTCATCAATTATCTCAATTTAATAGTAGATTACACAACAAGTGAAAAAAAAGGGAATTTCTTTCGAGGCTCAAAGGTGGATCCCGAGAGGAGCGAAGGATTCTAGAGTAGAATCCTGAGCGGAGCGAGAGATCCAAGAGCCGAGATGGAATTTTTTTTTCACGAGTTATGTACTCTACTTTTCACCATTGACTATGAGAAAATAAACAGTACCATATTAACTATTTGAATCAAATTTTATTATACCAATCGGTACATAGTAAATTAATAAGAGAACAAAACATAAAAATGGCGGTTCTTTTTTTTTTGGTCTTTTTTCCAAGCGGCCAGCCAGTACGTTTGGTAAGATAGTTTTTTTATATTGTGCATTGACGCTTGTTCCAAATTTAAAATGCTTTATTCGGGCATTTTTGTGGAACATAAAATGTAGTGATTGCAAGATTTATAGTTTATAGCTTCTCGGGTGATTATGTTTTAAGATGGCTGTATGGTCACAGATACCTTTGCCTATCCAAAAAGTTTAAAAAGTTACTTGTTCTCACTCAGTGAGGAAAAGAGCGTTTTATTCACTGTTTTTGGTGAACCAATAACCCCTTTTCGAATAGTAATGGTAAAAAACAATTATTCCCACGCCAAACAAATCCTAAACACCGATCGCAATCAAGTCACAATAATGTTCTGACAACTGGTCCCAACCAACCGAGCTGCCCCAGTCGTCCGCTTTATTTACATCTACCTCCGGATTAGGTATAATTTCGTACGCAAACAAATCCTAAACACCGATCGCAATCAAGTCACAATAATGTTCTGACAACCCGTCCCAACCAACCGAGCTGCCCCAGTCGTCCGCTTTATTTACATCTACCTCCGGATTAGGTATAATTTCGTACGCAAACAAAATATCGCCGGTAAATATTCGGGCTATTTCAAACAGTCAGGAAGAAGTCGGAACTTAAATAAATAATAATTATTATAAATTACTCAAACAAAATTACCAAAAAACATTAAAGTTGCAACGTGTTGTGTCATGTGTCGGAAATAAAACCGTAAATTATTCAAATACTTCTTTAGGTCGCCTTTCTTCCTGAAATATTTGTTATCTAGAAGTCGGCGCATTCCCTATGCAATTATTGTAATTGGTGCTCAGATACTTCTTATGTAAGTAAAAAATAAGAAACTTCCGTGGTTAATAGCCTGGAAATAGAAAACAAAATGCATGGGACACCCAAAAAAGGCAAGGGATGCATTATTTTTGAAATGGCCCAAGTAGTTGACTCAGCATCATTAATAGCAAAAACCGTCGAAGGATCAAAGGCAAGCTGGTAACAGAGGATCTCGGTGCAAAATTCATTTCATAAGATTGTTTTCCGTACTGTTTACTACAAAATCGGTCAAGTGCAAGTCAGACTCGCATACCTAGTGTTGTAATATTGAACACGACCGAGTGTTGATTATAGAACACAGTTGGAACGCAGTTCAGTTGTATATGTCAAGATGGAGGTTTGTCGACTTTATACTTTGCTTGTGTGTCAGTGTAACGCATGATACGTTATCTTTAATAAAGTACCAAATACAGTTAAGAAGCATACGTTTCATTACAACATGGTGGCAGCGTAAATCTTTCAAGAACCCAATGAAAAAACCAGTAAAAAAATGACAGATTCAGGTGAAGAAGTGAGGCAGCAGGTTATAAATCTAGTGACGACATCCATGGTTACTCCGCCACAACAATTCGATTTTCAGCCAGAATACTGGCAGGTATGGAAAAAACGCTTTGAACGTTTTATGTCGGTGTCAGAAAATGGCTCTAAGTCTCAAGAAGAGCAGATAGATATGTTGCTTTATCTCATGGGTGACAAAGCAGAAGAATTAGTTCTGCAGCTAAAAATAGAAGATTTAAATACATTACAAGAAGTGCTGACAAAAATTACTGAGCATTTTAAGCCAAAGAAAAACATTGTCTACTCGAGATATACATTTCACAAAAAATTACAAGGGTCGGAATCAGTGGACGAATATATTAGAAGTTTGTATGTGCTAGCAGAAAACTGTGAGTATGGCACTTTGAAAGAAGAAATGATCAGGGACCAGATAGTGGTTGGCATTAAAAGTCAGAAAGCTAGAGAAAAGTTGCTTTTGAATATCAATCTTACGTTGGACCAAGCAGTAACAACAGCTTGAAATGTAGATTTATTATAGAGTCAAGCATCCTTTAATACAACAGGAGAATTGGAAATCAATAAGATGAAAAAAGAGACTGAAAACAAGCAGGGTAGTTGCTGGTTTTGCGGAAGAGGTTTACACAAAAACAGAACATTATGTCCAGCGCTCAAGGCAGTGTGTATGAATTGTAAGAAAGTAGGACACTTTGCAAGATGTTGCAGAGGCAAAAGGATGCAGGTGACTGAAGAATTGAGGGTATGTGTCATTCAAAATGGATACACAATAGATGTTGATGTTTATGAGAGAGATACATTCAAAACTAAGTTAAAATTTTTGTTGGATACAGGCGCAGATGTAGTGGCTGTTCCAGAAAATTGTGTGGAGTGCGAAATATTTCCATGTAATACCAGCATTAGAGGTCCAGATCAGACAAGATTAACAGTGTTAGGTGTGATTAAGGGGACATTAAAATATGGGGATAAAGAATATACAGGTGACATATTTGTAGTCAGAAATTTAAAAATGCCAATATTAGGAGTGCCTGCTATAGAAAGTATGAAAATTATAAAAATTTTAGAGAATAATAATGCTCTTGGTGAGATTAGTGTTAAAAGCATGGTTAACGTAGAGCTGGAATTTCCAAAAATTTTTGATGAGTTGGGCATATTTAATGAACCTTTTGATATAACTGTGTCTGATAAAAATAAAAGTTATAAGCAATGTACACCAAGGGTTGTACCAATACCTTTATTAGATAAAGTTAAAGCTGAGTTAGACAGATTGTGTAATTTAGGAGTGTTGACAAAAGTGGAGGAGCCAACACAATATTGTTCACCAATAGTTGTGGTTCCTAAAGATGAAAATAATGTTAGGATTTGTGGAGACTACACTGAGTTGAACAAAAACATTCAAAGACCTATTTTTCCAATTCCCAAAGATGAGGTGACATTAGCTAGGCTAAAAAATTCAAAATTCTTCTCAAAATGTGATGCTACCTCCGGTTTTCATCAAATTAAGTTAACGGAGCAGGCTGCACGGCTCACAACGATTATAACTCCATTTGGGAGATATATGTACAAACGTCTTCCCTTTGGCCTTAACTGTGCTCCAGAATACTTCTCAATGAAGTTCTCAGAATTGTTTCAGGATCTGGATGGAGTAGTATGTCATGTCGATGATGTATTGATTTTTGCAGAAAATATAGAGAAACATGATGAAATTTTGCGAGAGGTTTTAAAAAGACTGCAAGAAAAAGGTATCACATTAAATAAAAATAAATGTAGTTTTGGTAAACAAGAGATCAAGTATTTAGGGCATATTATCAACTCACAAGGTGTCCGTCCAGACCCTGAACGAGTACTAGCTATAGATAGTTTTGATACACCAAAAAATAAAAAGCAGGTTATGCAATTTCTTGGAATGGTTAATTTTGTCAGTAGGTTTATCCCTAATAAAACTGAAATTTTGTATCCAATATACAGTCTTTTGAAAGAAAATACAGAGTTTGTGTGGGACATTGACCAGGAAAAAGCATTTCAGGAAATAAAAGAAATATTAAAAAAAGCTCCAATATTAGCACATTATGACCCATCGAAAAAAATTATTTTGGCAGCAGATAGTAGTTCATTTGGTTTGGGGGCTACACTCATGCAGGAAAATTCAGACAAAAACAGGCAGATAGTTGCATATTGTAGTAGAACATTAACAGATACAGAGAAAAGATACTCACAAATTGAAAAAGAATGCCTTGCCTTAACATGGGCTGTAGAGCGGTATAAGGACTTTATTTATGGTATTAAAGTTCACTTAGAAACAGACCACAAGCCTCTCATACAGATATTGCAAACAAAACCAATTGATGACTTGACTCCTCGACTTATGTCATTTAGAATGCGATTGACTAAATTTAATTATACTGTCACATACATACCAGGAAAAGAGTTAGTTCTACCAGATGCTTTATCAAGATGTCCGCTACCAAATACAGAAGTAGGTCAGTTTAAGGACAGCTCTGAGCCTTATCTTAATCTCATTCTTAATAATATACCATTTAGGGATCAGGTATTACAGAAAATAAAACAAGAACAAAGAAAATCAGAGATATGTAGTAGTTTAATAAATTATACAGAAAATGTTTGGCCTAAACAATCAAAAACACCTGAAAAAATTAAGCACTTTTATCAGTATAGGTATGACTTTTCTATAGTAGAGGGTTTGCTTCTTTTTAGATGTCGCTTAGTAATTCCAGAATGCATGCAATTGGAAATGTTAAATAAAATACATGAAGGTCATTTAGGTATAAGTAAATGCAGAAATAGGGCCAAGCAAACTATGTGGTGGCTTGGTATGTCAACTCAGATTGATAGACTAATTCGAAATTGTCCTCAGTGTATAGAAGAAAGAGTAAATCCTAAAGAGGATATTATTTTAGAAAAAACTCCTATGAGGCCATGGCAAAAAATAGGCATTGATTTATTCTATTTTAACAATGATTGGTAAATGTGTATGACTGATTACTACTCAAGATTTATAGAAATAAAAAAATTATCTAATTGTACTGAAAGTCATGTAATTGAACAGTGCAAAGATATATTCTCTAGATTTGGAATTCCAGAGATTGTGAGAACTGATTGCGGTTCACAGTTCAAAACTAAGTTTAAAGATTTTCCTAGAGAATATAATTTTGAGCACATAACGAGCAGTCCATATTATTCACAATCAAATGGGTGTGCTGAGGCTGCAGTTAAAATAGCAAAGAACTTGTTGAAAAAAAATAAGGATATTTATCTTGCACTATTGATTTATAGAAATACTCCTCTTGATTCTGGTTTTAGTCCAGCTGAACTTATGTTTAGTAGGAAATTAAGAGATAACCTTCCAAGATTGCCTGGTGCTCTGTCAAAAACAGTTAATTGTAAATCAAAGTTTTTAGAAAAAGATAAGGAGAAAAAGAATTCAGTGCAATCATATTATAATAAAAGACACAGGACCAGGCAATTGCGGGATTTAAATGTAAATGATACAGTTTGGATAGTTGATTTAAGAAGTTATGGCATTGTAATTGGCAAAGCAGCTGAACCAAGATCATATGTTGTTAGAACACATAGAGGTGTGTTTAGGAGAAACAGATGGCATCTTATCCCAGCTCCTAGTACTGAGAAAGAAAAAAGTCTGGATTATGATCTAGATGTTTATGGTGAAAACGATGATGTTAACAAAGATTCAAATTATTCTCAGGATTGTACTGTTCAGAATGATGTAATTAGTAATGATTTGGTTAATGAGAAAGTAGAAAGTAATGAAGAAGGAGAAGTAAGAAGGAGCATGAGAGTAAGAAATAAGCCTGCATGGACAAATGATTATGTGATTTAATTTTATAAAAAAGGGAAGATGTTGTAATATTGAACACGACTGAGTGTTGATTATAGAACACAGTTGGAACGCAGTTCAGTTGTATATGTCAAGATGGAGGTTTGTCGACTTTATACTTTGCTTGTGTGTCAGTGTAACGCATGATACGTTATCTTTAATAAAGTACCAAATACAGTTAAGAAGCATACGTTTCATTACAACACCTAGGTTTACGTAATTCGACAGTTTTGGGAGCAGTCAGGAAGAAGGTATTTAATAAAAGTCAGAAATAAAAAATTGTATGTTAGAAGAGTCATCTGGTGCGCAGTGTACCAAACACCCTGACATTTAAAAACGAACGCAGAGTACATTGAATAGAATCAGGGATGAGCAGGAAATGCACATGCAATCCGCTAGATGGCATTGAGTAACCAAGTTACTAAATATGACATGACTGTATTTTCTTTGTTTATAGCAACTATAACAGCGATGGAATTTAATGCAACCAATGATTAATTCAAATATAAAAATAATAAGTAGTGTCTTATTTGACTTTGAGTTCAATACGGAAACTGAAATATAGATTTGCCTTAGCCGTCAGCCATATTAGTGACTAAAAGTAAATAGGTATTTCGTGTTGTGTCTGTTATTATAATCACAAAATATTAGTGTTATTACATTACTATGTAACGTTTTAAGGGTTCCGCGACGCCGTCTGTCCGTCCGTATGACACGGGTCTCCTTGCAGATGGAATGAGTTACAGATCTGAAAATGTGGATTTTAGTAAAATGTAACCAAAACCGAATATTGAATTTATTATATATAATATATAATATGTAATTTATTATAATTTATTATATTTATTATATTTAATTAATTAAATAAACATTCAGGAGGGGTCCCATACATGAAAAAAACTTGAGAACCAATCAATGGATTTTGATGCAGTTTTCACTGAAAGATAAAGAATTTCTTCGGGAAGGTTTTAGGCTAGGTATGTACATATCATTCATTACAAAAGCGCAATGAGAATTTTAGTGAAACATGGAAGGTTCGCCGCCGGCGTAGCGTAGTCGATCGTCGCGGGTATTTGTTTTCACTTTTTAATTTTATATATGTATTATATTCAGAATAAATGTTTTCTTTCTTTTGCAAAAAAAAAAGGTGACCATGGTTTGATGGTGGGACTGTAAGGTGGGTACGGGATCTCCTTAATGGACAACAGCAGACCCTTCGAGTTTGGGCTTATTTGATTGGCCTTTATTAGCACTTTGGTAAAACACGGTGACCAGGGTCTGATGATGGGACTGGAAGAGGGGTACGGGATCTCCTCAACGGACAACAGCAGACCCTTAGAGTTTGGGCTTATTTGATTGGTATTTATTAGCACTTTGGTAAAACACGGTGACCGTTGCATATTGTCGTTCAAAAAATCATATTCTTTTGTTTTCCTTATTTCCACGAAAATCTTCTCGACGCGGGCGGAGCCGCGGGCAGAAGCTAGTTTTAATACTAGAGGGAGTGGGATTAGTGGGATAAATATTTAAATTAGTGCTGGGATTTTTTTTTTTTTTTTTTTTTTAATCTTTATTTAATGGACTTGGTACACAAAAAAGCGACCATGTCGTCCTGTAATGCTACATACCAACTAAATGACACACAGTATAAATGTATAATCTAACTTAACCTATCTAATCAAATTAACTAGTATAGTCTAAATCTCTCCTCTAGCCTTTATGCCGAAATTAACTAGTTTATACAAAGCTATGGCGTCTTTGGAACAGGGAAATGCCAACACTGTATTGCAGCCTCCTATTGTACTAAACATATCTTTATTAAATATGGTATTTCTTACGGATTCGTTCCGACCACACTCCACTAGAATATGATGTGCGTCTTCAATAACACCACACTCTAAACAGTTAGGAGATGTGACTTTTTTCATCATATATGCAAACTTATTAAGTGGAATGTGGCCGGAACGAACCCTAAATGCAATCGCTAATAAGCATCTATCTAAATGACAACTTTCAAACCATGGATAACGAAATGGCTCGGATCGTATGGTGTTATACCAAATTCCTTTGTGCAAGGAAATGCCTTTTAGGTATTCGGCCCAGTAATTGAATATGTTCTCTTTTAACATGGGTATGATATCTGTATAGAATGGCGTCACACATTGGGAAATCCCGTCTGAACAAGCTTCTTTTGCTAAGCGATCGGCCTCATCGTTACCGCACAGCCCCACATGAGAAGGTATCCATTGCAATATTACATTTTTATTTGCCTCCTCCAACTGTCTTAAGGACATTAGGATATTGTAGGCTATCGGTACTCCTCGAAAGCTCGAGGTGCATCGAGCCACATGTTGAAGTGCACTTCTCGAGTCTGTTAGTAATACAAATCTTTCACTGTTAACTGTAGTAATATATGAGAGAGCCTCAGACAACGCAAATAACTCTGCATACATGATGGAAACATCGGCCTCAAGTTTAAACTTAATTTTTGTTTGTGACTGGGGGTCAAATATTGCCGCTCCTATAGTACTGCCTTCCTTCGAACCGTCAGTGTATATCTTATAAAAACTACAATATTTAGAATTTATTAATTCGCAGCACTTATCTTTTAAGTATTTAGCGCCTAAATCTCTTTTTGACTTCTTAACTCCTTCTATAAATTCAATCACTGTATTCTCTATGTATATATTTTGTACCCAAGTGTCCAAAGAAAATATTTCTAAAGTGCTGGGATAATATTTGTTTAGTTTGATGACTACCATCACCAGTTTCTATTTGGTTCACAATTTTCAGAAACTATGAATGTTGGTAAAGAAAAATAACAAAATTTGTATTTTTAACTTACAATTATAACAAATCAGTAGTAAAAGAGCATTTGGATAATTGTCTTTGTTATTTATCAACAATCAAAAATACAAAAAAAAAATATTATTCACATAATCATAAAAAATTAAGTTATATTTAACTAACAAATAACAAATCACAGTACTAAAAGAGCAGACGTTTACTAAATAAATAAAAAGTTTAATAAATACTATATACCTAAATTATAGCTGGGAGTTATTATGTGTGAAACCGTTATGTTGTTCAAAACCATATACAAAAGCCAAAACATTTTTAATTCATCGCTAAAATAATAATTATGATATTTTTTTGGTAAATATTATAAGAATAAATGTACAGTATAAACGTGTTATGATTCGAGTTGGGAAATGGTGCGAGAATAAATAAAGCAAGGCTTGATTGACTACTACCTAAACAGTTTATTTACATAAAACTCAAGATACCTAATTCTACTATGTAATATGTACACACTTATATGACTAGGTTACCCCGTTGGGATCGGACTTATAATTATCTTATTCTAATGTTGGACGCCAGGAGGGTTTCAGAGTTGCTCAAGGGACCCTGCCTACCCAGTGCTCCGGCTACTGCTCAATAAATGGTCTTGAATACGTTGCACAGTAATTGGAATTTGTTAATTTGGGTCTTTGGATAATCCTATTTCTCTGTCTATCAAAAAGGTGATATGATTACTATATCAACTGATGCCGGGCCCAGTAGGTTCCGAAATATATCTTGAAATAATATTTTTTAATTCTTTTGTGTGCATATATACTTCAATATAATAAAAAACAAATAAAAAAAACAAGCTGGTAAAGTTTATATACATTTATTTTATTGTATTCGCAAAGTTAGCGATATTATATTTACTAATAAGAAGTGTTATTGAGTTCTATCAAAAAGGGCGTTTTCACAAGCCCTTTTCGCCTTTCACACACACACAGTTAACTAAAATCACTAGCAAGTAATTACGGTGCTTAAAATGCCATGTAAATTTAATTTCAATCAGCTGCACACATCAATTTCAATATAATCATGACATGGCTTTCACTGACCTCTCTTTGACCTCTCTCAACCTTCAATCAACTCATTATTCTGTCGGTCGGTAGGTACCTCAGTGAGAATTTATTCAATCTGTTAAACTACCTTTATATTAAATAAACTACTTGTTTACTTATTAAACTAAAACTATTACCTATTGTGAGTAACTAATCGATTATTAACACATAACAAACGAAAGTAATTTAACGTAGTTCCTTTGTTTCATTTATTTTTAAATGGAAGCCAAAAATGTTATAAATATAAAATCTAAAAATAATTTTAATTAACTATGATTAAAAATCACAGTAAGATGGTCTTTACAGCATTATAAAAACTCGCTTATCGCCCGTGTTTCAAGTCGTCCTCGTAAACTATTGCTTCCTTACCGCACTTGTCGTATAAACTACTATTATATTTATTAATATTAACTAAACTTTATATCCTAGTTGTTGGATATATCCAATGGTTGCGTTTTGTGGACTGTGCCTTGCAATTCACAGTTCACACTCGGAACACCTCTGACACTCCCTTGGGGATTCATGTCGTGACGATATATATCATTAGCTTAGTTTATGTATGTTACATAGTAAAGCTTATATAAAGTAAATCTGTCATTGGCCTATTTTTAGTTAATGTTAATCTGCCTTACAATTTTTAAGGGATTCGTAGTCCGACAAGGAACCCTTATAGTTTCACCATGTGTCTATCTGTCCGTCCGTTTGTCCGCGGCTTAACTCAGAGACTATTTTAGTACTAGAAAGCTGTAATTAGGTATGGGTATACATATTAATCACGCCGACAAAATAGTTAAAAAATCCCGATTTTTTTTTTGTAGGATATCTCCCATACATGTAAATTGGAGATGATTTTTTTTTCTCGTCTATCCCATGTAGTGGGGTATCATTGGATAGATCTTTGAAAAATATTATGGGATTGTGATAACCATTTTTCCACTTAGTGATCCATTGGTGAAATATTAATTTTTCTTAGAGTCAAGTGTCCCCCTCCCTGCTGGCTATACGGTTGTTTATGAGTATGTGGAAAAATTCACAGAAGTATTATATATAATGAAGTTAAAACTAAAACTATCACAGCTAAGTAGGCTTTACAGGTCGCGCCAAACTTTTAGTCCTCCCTAAGCACGACAATGCACATATGCGCCGTTCTTCAAGAGAGCAACTTCCGAGTGGACTAGAAGTTTGGCGCGATCTGTATTAGTAGACCAACTTATAAAATGTACTAGGCAACTACGGAACCCTACACTGCGCGTGGCCGGACACGCATTTGGCCGGTTTTTTTAAATCCAGGTTTAAGGTACGTACCCAAAAACACGACCAACTTAACTTTGCAGTTTTGTTTCATACATTTTCTAGGATTACCTAAGATTTTTAATTTGTAGGTAAGTTTACTTTTAATTAAGTTTCATTTATTATTAAGGTAATTTTAATTTATGTATATTTTTTCGTTATCTACAACTTGTCGCTTGGGCGTTATCTAAAGATTTTGTTTCAATATTATCAGACTATGTTTTACTAAGCTTGACCCGCGTTAATTCAATTCAATGTTATTTTATGAACAGCCTTTTATAGCTTATGTGTTGAGCAGGGTTGACAACTACGATGATAATGAAAGAAAACGCATACAAATCCGTTTCATTCAATATTTGCCCCGTTTTCAGCTTGAGAGTTATTTTATGAACACCACTTACAGCCTATGTGCGGACCAGGATCACTAGAATAATAATGAAAAAAGTGCATCCTAATCCGTTGAGTGGTTCTTGAGTTAATTTATTTATTCAAGCGTTTATTCAATCTTTGCCCCGTTTCCGGCTTGGGCGTTATTTTATGGACACCCTTTATAACCTATGTGTTGACCAGGGTCACTACGATGATAATAAAAAACCGCATCAAATTATATTGAGTCGTTCTTGAGTTAAAACGGAACATACATACAGACAGACAGACAGATAAAAATTCTAAAAATTGTGGTCTCTGCCTAATAATAAACCCATTTCATTTAAAAAATTGCGAAAGTATTCAATGTACAGACATGACGTTTTTACTACTGTGTTATTAGTACAATAGACAAAGATGATTTGACAATTCTATCGTTGCTTGTATACATATGTATGTAGTTGATTATATAACTATCTCGTAATTTTGGACGCATCATGTAGCATTTAAACACATCCAAAGTCAAATGGGCAATTACATGCGTAATACATTTACATTTTTAGGGTATCGTAGCGCACGCTTAGCCAATGTAAGCAAACGCAACCGTTGGATATATCCAACTTGGATATAAAGTTAAGTTAATATTAATAAATATAATAGTAGTTTATGCTATTAGTGCGGTAAGGAGGCAATGATACCTATTCTCATGTAGCAAATATTAGATTTAGAGCTGACATAACCTAAAACTTTTCATTGCAAAATAGGCTTTAACGCAGATTGATAAAAGTTAAATAAATGCGCTTGTATTATTTTAGGTTTTTCAACTCTAAATTCAGTAATCAGTAATCAGTAATCAGTAATCAAACCATAAATTATAACAGTGATTGTTACATGGCAAGTGAAAAAATAATAATGTTTTATAAATTACTATTCTAAAACAGTTATATCGCATTGATATTATTTATCAACCAAATTCTTAATCAAAATTAAATACAATAAAATATAAATTATTATAATGTCAAATTGATGTAAGTATACATAGTTAAGTCAAATTATATTGAAAATGAACATTTCGTAAGTTTCTATAACATAAATTCATTCATTGTATAAAATGGATTACATTGGAAAAAATGTTCAAGTTTTGTTTTAAATTCCAAAAATGTCAATCTAGTTAATTCTATGGGCAATTTATTGTACATTTTTATTTTATTTCTTATTCCTTGTTTTTCTGTTTTTGTGAGTCGTATTCTAGGTAATGATATTATTTCTTTATTCCGCGTATTAAAATTATGTTTATCCATTTTGTTAGGTAAATTGTGTTTCTCGTAATGAATTTCAATTAGTGAGCTATACAGATACATAGATAAGACGGTCATTATCCTATTTGATTTAAAGTACTTTCTTGTTGACGTGCGCCTATGAAGTCCATATAATGTTCTAACTGCACGTTTTTGGCAAACCATGATTTTGTTTATGTCTGCGGCATTCCCACAAACTGTTATAGCATAGTTAATATTTGCTTGGACATATGCGTAATAAACATTTATTAGGATAGCTTTGTCCACTAAAGGTTTGAGCTTTAATAAAGCATAGTTTGCACTTTTTTAGATAACCTTTCTATGTATGATGAGTGGCTCAGAGTATAGTCTAGTGTATACCCAAGAAATGGAGTTTGTTTAGTTTGAACTGTCACAGATTTATTTATACGGGTATTATATTGCATAATAACACTCTTATCCGCATTGAGAACGATTCCATTTACCTCGAACCAGTTCTGCAATGTTTTCAAAACATCATCAACTTTTGTATCTAATGATGATTGATTTTTGTCCCTAATACCCACATGAGTATCATCTGCGAATAGGGTTATGAAAGCCCAATTCGGTACAATGTTTGGCAAATCGTTCATATAAATAAGGAACAAAATTGGACCTAGAATAGAACCTTGAGGTACCCTGATACCATTCAGTTCAAGGGACGAATGGGTTCCATTCACACACACTACCTGCTTTCTGTTTCTTAGATAAGTGGCTAGCAAATACAACTTTTCCCATGAACCCATAATATTTTAATTTGTGAATAAGCACATCATGACGCAAGCAGTCGAATGCTTTGGACAAGTCACAGAATATGCTTGAGCATTTCTGCAACCTGTCCATTGCATCCAACATATAGTACACTACTTTCCGTATCGCCATTTCCGTTGGCCTACCTTTGCGGAAGCCAAATTGTGTCTGTGTAAAAATATAATTTTCTTCAAAGAACTCCACTACCCTTGTTTTAGTGACGGATTCTAAAACCTTTGACATGACTGGTAAAATGCAGACGGGTCTGTAATCCCCAGGATCCGAGCTATCGCCTTTTTTAAAAAGCGGTACTATTTTACCCGGTTTTAGTGCCTCTGGAAATATGCCTTTCTCTAAACATGAATTTAGAACAACTGTTATAAGCTCAAGAATTGTACCGTTGTTAAGGGTAATTTTTTTGAATATAACGCAGCTCATTTTATAAATGGCTTTAGACTTTTTAGTTGTCTGACAATTTGCCTTATTTCTTTTATGTTAATTGTGTGAAATACAATATTTTTAGTTGGCTTTTTTGTTTTCACTAAATAATAGTCGCATTTGTCAATATCTGTCTCAATGTGTTTGGATATATTTTTGGCTATGTTTCTGAAGAAATTGTTGAAAATGTTTGCTATTTCCTTTCTTAGGATTTGTGACCGTATCTCCTGTTTCGTTTTTTATCTCCTCTATTTGATTTTTTGGTTTTCTTTTACTTTGGACTTGCTCTGTAATTCTCCATGTGTCAAATTCCTTAATTTTATTCTTTGCTTTTTTATCCTATTCCCGTAGAAATATCTTTTTGTATTTTTTAATTTTTAGTTTAAGGTCTTGACACGGTTTCAAATCCTGAAGCAATTGAAGTTTTTCCAAGTTATTTTTAGAGATTTCTATGCCCTTTGTAGTCCAATTTTCATTTTTATGATATAATTACATTTTCTTTAAGGGAAACGCGGTATTAAAACAATGTCTTAGACAATTTAACAAAATGTTTAATTTTTCGTTTGGATCGTCAGTTTTCATGATTTCTTGTTGTATTATTACAGATTCTTTTTGAAATAAATAGTGAAAATAGTTATAATTTTTATTAGATATACTCCTTCCTAGTTTACTAGTAGTTGTTTTGTCTTTTAGTTTTGTACTGTCAGAATAGAAATAATCCAATTGAATTACATTATGGTCCGATAATTTAAATTTTAGTATTTTTCCTGTAGAAATGTCATGGTCGTCGTTGATGATAAAGTTATCAATGCAGGTGGCACTACTTTTTCCATATCTTGTTGGCTCATTTATCACCGTTTTAAATTTATAAGTACTTATATTATCACAGAACTTTTTTACCTTATTATTAATTTTCAGTTTATCTAGATTGAAGTCTCCAGCTATTATTAGTCTTTTATTCTCTCTACAGATCTTTTGCAATATTTTAGTAATCACATCATGAAAATTTAGGGTTTGATGCACTAAAATAGGTCAAATTTTAGCTTACGGGGACGATTTGAAACACGAGCGATAAGCTGTGAATTTTAATCTTAGTTAATTACAATGATATTATTGTTTTTAGATTTTGTATGAATTTAATTTTTGGCTTCCACAACAAAATAACTATTTATTTATTTTATTTATTTATTACTCTTTTTGTACATTCACATATATATTTTACAACACGTTTTAAAATAAAGGACATATATTTTGTACAAAGGCGGCACTTATTGCTTTTAGCAATATCTCCCAGGCAACCTTTGGGTGGAAATAAAAAGAAAATGTATTAACAAAATTAATAATAAAGAGGAGGAATGTAAATGCAAACAAAAAATGCAGAGTGCTCTTTACACGAAACATAAAATTAACATAATAATATAATAAATACATACATATCTCTTATTGTTTAACACATATACTTAAAAAATATACATAAACGTATTAAAACTAAAATAAAAATAAATATAATTATATAAATACATATACATACTTACTTAAATAATAATATGGGGGATTTTTTAGATGAAGTTCTATTTTGACGGGTATTCGGTATGGAAAAAGTGCTTCACTTTGATTTTAAATGAGTTTACATCTGTTAGCTTTTGTACAGAAAGCGGTAAACGGTTCCAGAGCCGTGCAGCGTGAAAAGTAAACGAGTCATTGTAAAAACCTGTTTTCGCTTCTGGAAGTGCCAATGTTTTGCTTTTGCACAGCCGCATCTCTCTACCGTTATCGGAAAGATAAGAGAATCTTTCTCGCAAGTAACTGGGGGAAGAGGGGTTGTTAAGGACACCATGAAGAAGAGAAAGAATGTGAGCATTTCTGCGAAGACGAATAGGAAGCCAACTTAACTGCGAACGGAATTCGGATACATGGTCATATTTGCGAAGAGAGAAAATAAAACGAATACAAAGATTCTGGAGGCGTTCGAGTTTATTGAGAAGTTCCTCAGTGAGGTCTAAGTGACAAGAGTCCGCATAATCTAAAATAGGGAGGAGAAATGATTGCGCTAGCATAATTTTGGTTTTGATTGGCAAAAAGCTCTGCAGACGCTTCATTGCGTGAAGAGTGCCATACATCTTCCTACTCAAGGATTCTACGTGAGGAGCCCAAGAAAGTGTTTTATCAAAAGTCACCCCTAAGTTCTTGACGGTGTCACTGTATGGTATTACAGTACAACCAAAAATAACCTTGGTAATATAGCTATTGTCTACTTTAGCTAGCATTCTTGAGCTACCAATAACTATAGCTTGTGACTTGCTAGGATTTATTAAGAGACCGAAAGCTTTCGCTCACTCCGCCAGTACCTGTAAGTCTTTATTCAAAGATTGGATAGCTTCATTAAGGCCTTCTACGGGTGCATTAACATACAGTTGTAGATCGTCAGCATAGAAGTGGTAGCGAGAAGATAATTGTTTGGCAAGGACGTTTATAAATACGGAAAAAAGTAATGGAGACAAGACGCCACCTTGCGGTACACCAGTTGTTAGCGGGCACCAATCCGAAATAATATCGTTTACCTTTACGCTCTGCTGGCGACCGCGAAGATATGATTCAAACCAGGAAACAACGGCTGGAGAAATGTTAAGTGTACGTAACGCCCCCAGAAGCATGTCAAAGTCTACTGAATTGAAAGCATTGCTGAAGTCGAGCAATGTAAGAACTGTGAGATGTTGCTTATCCATATTGAAGCGGATGTCATCAGTGACTTTGACAAGGGCTGTTACAGTGCTGCGACCTGGGCGGAAACCTGACTGTAGCGGGTTAATCAAACTATTATGAGAGAGAAATTCACTTACTTGAATATGAACAAGTTTTTCAAGGACTTTCGATAGAAAGGGAAGAATAGAAATAGGGCGGTAATTTTTAAAGGAAGTAGGATTTGTGATTTTAGGTAAGGGGATAACAAAAGCTTGTTTCCAAGTGGAAGGAAATGTACTGCTGGCCAGTGAATTATTAAAAAGTTGTGTGAGAGGAGGCAGCAACACATCAAGGATGGGAATAATCATATCTAAGCCCATGTTATCACACCCCACTGCTTTTGAGGAAATGGATAGGATACACTTCTTAACATCTTCCGCCGTGACTTTTATAAAAACGAAAGATTCAAGCATTGTTGGCAGATTGTTGAGGTAATTTAAAGAATTAATTTTCGATGAATCATCGACAATAGTCGGAGGTGTTGTAAAGAATTTATTAAGACCATTAAGATCTACATCGTCAGATGTCGAACTGGAAGGTTTACCGACTCCTAGATACTTAAGAAATTGCCAGATGTTTATGTTGTTACATTTATCAATAGTGGAATGAATGTGACGTCTTTGAGCATCTCTACACACTCTGTTGCATTTGTTCCTGTACTGTTTAAATAAGATTAAGTTTTCCTCTGTAGGATTGGCCTGATATTTAGCACTCGCATGGTCACGCAATGCTTGAAGCCTTTTTATTTTAGGTGTAAGCCAGGGAGCTGGGGGATGCTTTACAGTGACTGGCCGAAGGGGTGCATGCTTGTCATATAGATCAGTAACAATTTTGTTGAAAGCTACTACCTTTTGACTAGCGTCATCAATTTCATTAAAAACTGACCAGTCAATGTTGGTTGCACCCGTAAGCAGCGCGTATTTGTCAATCGCACCAAAATTACGCAGAAGAAGAGAACGCTTAACGTATTTAGGGGGCCGGATTTTATAGGAGAGATAAATAAGGTGATGATGAGAGAAACCAGCTGCAGGAAACTGACCACACGATCAGTTGATGACGTTATTATTAAGTCTAAAAGGGATGGAATACAATTGGGAAAAAAATGAGTAGCCTTAAGTGGCAAGATATTCAGATTGAGAGAACTGATAAGAGACTGCAGCTTTGCCGAATGAGAGTCCTGTTTCAGGAGACAGGTATTAAAATCACCCAAAATAATAGTGTGATCGTACTGTGGACGATCACTGTGAGGTTGTCGAACGAAGAAAAGTAATCAATTCTGAGATTAGGGCTATATAAGACACCTGAGAGAACCTTCCTGTAATTAAGGGTAATTTCTAGAAACAAATGCTCAGCTGATTCAGAGTATACTGACGGAGATTGGCTAACAATTTTATACGGTATGTGACTACGAAGGTAAATAGTAACTCCACCACCCCCTTTATTTGTACGATCATTGCGAATAAGCTGAAAACCAGGAAGTGAGACAAGAGTAGAGGGGAGAGTGGGTTTAAGAAGACTTTCTGATACAAGAATAGCGTGGATGTTAGGATTGTTCTCAAATGTGGAGAGAAGATATGGATAATGTGCATCCAGGCTTTGAGCATTGATATGCACAATGTTGAAGTGTTTTGAATAAGCCGAATATGTAGACTCAAGAAGATCGTGTAAAGATGAAACGTAAGCATCATTTGAAAACTCGTCAGAACCGTCAGAACAAGAGAAAAAATCATCATTAATATCTATAGCCATTAAAATTAATAAAATATACTTCTATTATAAAATAAAATAAAATAAAATAAAATAAAATAAATATAGAACAATATACTAATTGAATATAAATTAACTAAGTTCCTACTAAAACCGGTTTCTTTGTTAATTTCCACCTGCCAGTTGTACTATGTTGGGAAAAAAAATCAAAAAACAAGTACAGAGAAAATCATCTAAATACAGACACTAAAAAATTCTACAAAGGCATTTAAAAAACTAAATTTAATCACCGCATGTAGCTACCCAAAAAAAACTGATGTTTCAAGTTACAATATTAGAGTTACAGCTTGGAACACACCTAGAGACTGTATTTTAATGTAGCGGTACACCGTTAGCGAAGAATGCTATTTCTTATTATTTTGACAGTTTTAATAACCTGATCTGTGCTATTAAATTAATAACAACTATTTATTAGATAGAACACTACAAGAAGGTTTCAAAATGTGCTAAAAAGATAAAAAGAAACGTAAAAACAGAAAATCTAAAGTAACTATGTTAAATTATTTTCAATTTTATTATACGTTTATTCTAATAATAATACTTATCACCAAAATATCATATTATTTTAGCGGTGTATTAAAAAAGTTTTGGACACAATAACTCCCAGTAATCACTGTGTATAGTATGTATTAAACTTTTTATTTATTTAGTTAACGTCTGTTCTTATATTGCTGTGATTCGTTAGTTAAATATTACTTATTTTTTTATGATTATGTAAATAATAATATATATATTTTTAAAGTTGTTAAATAACAAAGATAATTTGTTAACCAAATGCTCTTTTACTACTGATTTGTTATAATAGTAAGTTAAAAATTATGATTTAGATTATAAAGAGACCGAAGACATTCTAACCATTTATAAATAAAATATTGATGATATATATATATATTCATCCACAATCCACATTATAAATATATATGATATATTATTTTTGTTTTATTTTTATTATTTACGCTTATGTGTGAGCCTATTTCTTGTTAGTAAGATTATTTTAAGTTGCTAGTATTAGTGGTATAAAGAAGAAAATACCAATATTAATTTCGTTTAGATTTTCAAATTCTTATTGTCATAAATAACTTATAGTTATAAGGTCTACTACTGTCACCGCTGCAACTTGCAGATGAACAACTAAGATATGCATAAAACATCTGAAAACTGTAAACCGGCACCCACGGGTCAGGCTTTGCCTATATTGGGGCCACTGTAAAACATATTGTGTTTCAATTTTGGTGTAAATAAATATTTTGTTTATTTTTTAATGTGAATTTTGCACCGAGATCCTCTGTTACCAGCTTGCCTTTGATCCTTCGACGGTTTTTGCTATTAATGATGCTGAGCCATTTCAAAAATAATGCATCCCTTGCCTTTTTTGGGTGTCCCATGCATTTTGTTTTCTATTTCCAGGCTATTAACCACGGAAGGTTCTTATTTTTTACTTACATAAGAAGTATCTGAGCACCAATTACAATAATTGCATAGGGAATGCGCCGACTTCTAGATAACAAATATTTCAGGAAGAAAGGCGACCTAAAGAAGTATTTGAATAATTTACGGTTTTATTTCCGACACATGACACATCGCGGTGCAATTTTATTGTTTTTTTGGAATTTTGTTTAGAAGTATCAATATCGTGCGTTTCATTTAAAGTTAGCTGCCCATTTACACTCAATCTGTTTCAAGAATATATTATATGTCCGCAATACACGAAAGGGACAAAACCAGCACAGCCATACGGCAGATTAACTAAAGTGTGCATTTTGAATGAAGCAGATGGTGCAGTAAATTTTTTATTTTAGAAACCAAAAAAATAAATCAGTTCTGTAAATTGTACGGAACCTTCGGCGCAAGAGTTCAGCTCGCACGTAACCAGAGTGACAAATTAAAATGTGAGGTTAACTTAATATACTGCTACATTATTTAATTCCTTGTAGGTAAGCTTTATAATTAGTTTACTGTTCAATTTTAGTGTTTAGTTAGGTTAGGTTAGGTCCACACTCATCACTTTTTTTAATACTTTTTTTAAAAGTGTATCAAGATGGATCCAGCAGCAGCTCTGGACTTGCAGATGTCATCTCGAATGTGCGCAGTGCGCGAGACTGAAGCGAGGGGAGACTCCGAGATACAACAACTGTATGCAGGTTCCGTAGTCTTCGTTACTGGCGGAACTGGCTTCCTTGGGAAACAATTGATTGAGAAACTGCTCAGGTAAGAAATAAGTGTATCAAGATGGATCCAGCAGCAGCTCTGGACTTGCAGATGTCATCTCGAATGTGCGCAGTGCGCGAGACTGAAGCGAGGGGAGACTCCGAGATACAACAACTGTAGTCTTCGTTACTGGCGGAACGGGCTTCCTAGGGAAACAATTGATTGAGAAACTGCTCAGGTAAGAAATAAGTGTATCAAGATGGATCCAGCAGCAGCTCTGGACTTGCAGATGTCATCTCGAATGTGCGCAGTGCGCGAGACTGAAGCGAGGGGAGACTCCGAGATACAACAACTGTAGTCTTCGTTACTGGCGGAACGGGCTTCCTAGGGAAACAATTGATTGAAAAACTGCTCAGGTAAGAAATAAGTGTATCAAGATGGATCCAGCAGCAGCTCTGGACTTGCAGATGTCATCTCGAATGTGCGCAGTGCGCGAGACTGAAGCGAGGGGAGACTCCGAGATACAACAACTGTAGTCTTCGTTACTGGCGGAACGGGCTTCCTTGGGAAACAATTGATTGAGAAACTGCTCAGGTAAGAAATAAGTTTTGTTTATTTGAATTAATTGTCACGAAATCTATCGCCAAATGGAAATAACAGAACTCTTACACCAAATTTTCACCGGTGGTTAGTTATTTCGTTACAATGTAGCACTTAACTCCACAAATAAATAACCTTTCCATTTACTGGGTAATCTCTAACTCAAATAATCTTAAACGGCTTATATTTGAGCAATCACCAGATATAATAAAATATAATGCGAAAACAATCGCTATATACTGCTAAAAATAGCAAGTAATTACCAGAATCTAATCCACATTTTAGTATGAAATTATAACCAAAATATTTATAGCCTGCTAACCTACTTATAGCAATTATCTCTAAAATAATCGCTGAACAACCCAGAAATAGTAAACGGCCACCAAAAATAGTAAACAATCACCATAAATTTAACGGCATTATAATATAATTAAAAAATTAAGCCAAATATGCTTCTTTTTAGAGTCCTTGCTATACAAAACTTCGGGGGTCGCCTCGCTCCACCTAACACGCTCTTCCTCGCTTCGCTCGTCGTCGCTACCTATTTTCGGACTTTGGGTAGTAATAGTACAAAAATTTGGTGATTGCTTACTAATTTTGGGTTTTGAATATTTTTTTTGGGTAAGGCAGCTTTTGTTAGAAAACCTTTTTTGGTGGTCATTATATTTTAACCCATCATAAATTATGTACAGAGCCTGCCATGGTATACGGAAGATTTATCTTCTAACAAGAAGCAGAAAAGGAAAAACCATGGAGGAGAGATTAACGAAAATATATAAAGACCCGGTAAGTATTCCTTAAACACTATGCTTAAACAAGTATTTTTTCAATGAAAATGGACAGTTTCATATGAGAGCACAAAAGTTAAATAAATATGGTACGGAAGTTGATGGATCCAACCTTCAATTCAATATTCAGGTTTCACGGACGACGCTCTCTCTAGTCCGTATGTCGTTCACGCATTTTTGTTTAGAACTCAATTATTTCCAAAACTAAGGGTGCCCGCGGGTATGATTCCTGGGAAAAGTGGTTCAGTGGGGTTGGTAGAATATGTGGTTTCATTTAATGGTAGCAGTCTATTTACACCCGGTATTTATAGGTAACAAAGAAGAATTTGTGCTCCCCAACGGGTTATGCGGGAAAGGGTAGAAACCAAATTCAGAGTCTGAAAGAGATAAAAGTCTAGTCCAAAAAGGTCTTGTGACTGACGAGTCCAGTTGTTTCCCTTTTTTTTATAAACTCCTTCCAGTGATTTAAAAGCGTACTCGTCCAAAATGACGTCGTAATTTTTTTATGTTCATCACAATTTTGTATCATATAAAATAATAATAGAGATAATAGGAGCCAAAAGTGGTACAGTGTGGAAGGTGAGACTGTAGAATTGCGATTGTGTGCGTGCACACCATTGACATTGTGGAAAACAAATCTTATAGCAGACCACGGGTCTACCACGTAATTCGATGATCATGGTAATGGGCTTCGTTTTGACAGTTGAAGCCCATTATTGAGCTTCGTCGTACCGCGTAAAATAATTGTGATGGTCTTCAAGCCCATGTCAATTGAGTGAATGATTTTCATACATATTTGACGTTTGAACACAATTATTGGTATCGCGTAACAAAAAAAAGAAAAAAAACCAAGTTCATGACCATTTTGAAATGTCAAATGAAAGCCGGACCACCAGAGCTCCGGTGTTCATAATAAATTTGCACAATTTTGGTATTTTCCAGCAATATTGTGGGGTACCTAAATCTACTATGCTTGGTTTTTCGTAGATATAACTTTTCGTGCCTTGTTTACGTGTTTTTTGTTCTAATAATCGAATGGCGAGAGCGTACTTGCTGTCTGCGGCGGGCGGAGGAGGAACACCTAAAACCAGGGAAAGAATCCAGCGAAGGATGCAGAAAGATATTTGCAGGCCGATGCTTCTACCCAGCGACCTAATCTTCTACCAGAGATATCGTTCACGGAAAACTTTCGCCTTTCAAAGGTATGGCCTGTTGTTACCTACTAAATTATGCGAAAATTTTTTCCCATAGTGCCCCCTTATCTACACCCCAACCCAAACTTATTGTCACATGCCAATTTCACGAAACTTTGCGACGAAAAAAACACTGCAGTGCGTCCAGAAATCAAGGTAGTTTATTGTAGTTTCAACCAAACCAAACAAGAAAATGTAGTGTTACTCATCTACTTACTTCAGTGTACTTCTGTAATCAAATAACCAAGCCTAACATTGAAGTTTACAGCTTACTGTGTAAACGAGTAATTAAATTATCAAACATAACAGTGAAGTTTCTGACATCTTTTTTACAGATTCTGGTAGCATTACAGATGTATGCCAGTGTTACCAAGGCGACACACGTAGGGAAAAACAACTCCCTAAACCTTTCACAATCAAAATGTCTGATTGTCTGATGGAAGTTATGGAAGAGCTGAATCCACCACATATCTTGCAAAAATATATTCATTTTCCAAGATCTCAGAAGGGAATGAAACTTCAGAGAGGTAATGTTGATTTATAATAATACCTTCAATTTGTAGTTGTTAAAATCAAGTACAAATACTGTAATATTTCAAATATTCACACACAACATTAATATTATTTGCATTTTCTTTAAGATTTATGGAGAAGTTTGGATTTCTTGTGCATTTGCCCCAAGGACAATGAAGAATCATCCTTCAA
The DNA here is from genome assembly GCA_910592155.1 of Ypsolopha scabrella. Classification (NCBI taxonomy): domain Eukaryota; kingdom Metazoa; phylum Arthropoda; class Insecta; order Lepidoptera; family Ypsolophidae; genus Ypsolopha; species Ypsolopha scabrella. The sequence continues at coordinate 16,298,001 of OU342987.1, forward strand.
CATGAAGAGACCACTCACTCAATGTCATAGTGGTATTTAATACTTTCCAAAACATGAGATGAATTAATTTGGATGCACTGAGCATGGATCTTCAGCGTCCACCTCCACAAATTCCATTCCATGGAGACCATAAACAAATTGATGAGGGAAGAGTTGCTTTGGTTGATAGGCTGTGGAGGAGTTGACATCTAAATTAGTTATAGAATATGTTCATTATTTGTATACCATATTTTTTATGTTTTAACAAATTTTAGTGTAATTTATAAGAAATGTATAATTTGCAGCAGTCGCTGTTTGTACCTTAATTTTAAAAAAGGGTATATAATACAATAATACTATAGCTTATAGTCTTTCACAGGTGATGGGACTAATGCATGGTACATGTATTTACTAAATTTTGTAATTAAATTATTTATATTGATAAGTTTATTGTAAACATGACATGTAATTTTTTTTGGTTGTTTTTTTTTTTGTATTTAGACTTAATTTAAGTGTTGATTCTGCAAATTCTGCTCAATTAAATATATTATGTGGTCTATTTTAATATCTGAAGTATGAATAAATAGTATTATTGTATTATGTACCCTTTTCTGAAATTAATATTTAATGACTAGAGATAATTATGTACATAAAGCAGGTATTGATCAATTAACATTGTCAGTTTTAGATCACATTTAATGTTATTAAGTTAGGATGCCCACAGAATTTCTGGACACCTCTTTACTCTGCTTGGTAAATGTATGTGTATGTTAGGTTTTATCACTGTCAGAACAATAAATGGCTTCTGTTTTGGCTATGACTTGTTCTTTTTTCGTCCCATCATCTTCCTGAATGGATTGATTGAATACATAATAAGTACATAAAGCTTATGTCCAGCAGTGGATGAAACAGGCTGATGGATTGATACATACATAATACTTATGCCTGTCTCCCAAAGGTATAGGTGGAGACTGCAGATTTCCATCTGATATGACTCAGACCTCCGTTCACTGATTAAAACTTTCGTCAGGCTCCGACACTGACAGCAGGATAGAGTATACCGTTTTCAAAGCATGCGACAGATGGCATTGGAACCTGTGTGGTGTTAATTTATGAACGCGGCCCTGGCATACCCCTCACATAATGTCCTTCTAGGACAACCAAGTAGAGTTATATCTTCCACTTTCCTTACCATTCTTTTCATTTGTCATTCTACTTTCATTCATACCCTTTATATTTAGACCAAACAACTAAATGTTTTTTTTCCATACTATTAGATTTTAATTCTTTTATAATCTTGTCAAACTTAGATACTTTTCTCAGAATAACATCATTTTGAACCTACATGGAATTTCAGAAATAAAACACTACTTTTGCACTGGTTATTATTTATGTATTAACACACTTATTTTTAGTAAGTACCCACTGAAACCTCAAGTCTTACATATTAGATTTTTATCATCTATTTTAACAATTAACTTAAGTAATTGCTAAATTACCTCATTAACAACACTGCATTCAAAATCACAATACATTTCCACTGTGACTTAACACATTGCCCGGTTAACATTGTACCAATATTGTTGACCATCTTTTCGACAGCCAAGTCCAACTTCATTCACAATCACAATACATTTCCACTGAGACTTTACATGTTGCTTCGCTAATAGTGCTGCGATGTTGTTCACCACCTTCTCTACAGCCAAGTCTAAGTTCTCCATGAAAATGTCTTGTCTCTGTCTGTGTGCTGGCATTCTGAAACATAATATTTGATTGTTTTAAGTAAAACAAAAAGAGAAACAGGCACTGTATTGATGATGTTGAGTTGGGACGCCTGCTGGGCTCAGTCAGGCGGATGGTTGGCTCTCCACTTGGGGCTATTCCATCCAACTCCCATTGCATGAAGCTTTGGTATTCTAATGTCTATTTCCTCCTCAATTCTTCCGCAGGCACTGTATTATGTTACTCAAAACTCAAACTCAAACTCAAACTCAATTTATTAATAAATAAAATTATTTACAGGTCAATTGTTAGGTCAGGTTATATGATATGACATTCGTTATTTTATTACAATAAATTATACTTAACGTTAAAAATATTATACTTAACATTTAAATCTTTAACAAATTATATTCATTATGATTATAGTATTTTACATTATACATTATTTTCTGAAATTTAAATTTAATTAATTTTTAGTTTATTTTGTATTTGTTGAAGTGTAATATTCCTTAACACTATAGAACGATTTTTCAATTAGCCATGCTCTTAGTTTAGTTAGGAATGTTGTGGTTTCTTTACAAGATTTGATTGCATCAGGAAGCGCATTGTATATTTTTGATCCTGCTATATAGACGGACTTTGTGGATTTAGATAATTTATGTTTAGGTATATGGAGTTTATTAGAGTGGCGGGTTAGGTAGGATTGGAAAGATGCTTTTGTAGGAAAAGTAACTGGGTTTTCTCTTACAAACTTTGAAACGTTGTAGATGTATTGTGAAGTCATGGTTAAAATTTTCAGCTTTATAAATAAAGGTTTAGCGTGTTCGTCTAGAGGTACATGAGAAAGTATTCTGATAGCCCTTTTTTGCAGTATGAAAGGACGTTTACACTCGGCAGCATCTCCCCAGAGCTCCAACCCATAGCACAGCACCGAGTGGAAAAGTGAGAAGTAGCAAGAGCGTACTTCTTTAGTTGGGAGTATTACGGACAGACGACGGAGAGCGAAACAAGCTCCGCTCAGTCTTCCACAAAGCGCTGAGATGTGAGGTTCCCAAGTGAGAGCAGAGTCCACTATTATGCCTAGGAATTTTGTATGTTTTATCTGCTTCAGAGTGTCACCATTTATATTAATTGATAGAGGTCTAGGAGGGGGGCCCCCTAGGTTGAAATAAAGTAACTGAGTTTTTGATAGGTTTAGAACCAAACCGTTCACATTAAACCAGTTTTGTAGGCTAGATATATCTCTATAGATTTCAATTTGATTGAAAGATTACACTGTTGATTTTCCAAAACTTCTACAGATTTTGGTAAAAAGTAAAGAAAAATTGACATTGCCTTATGTTATGATATTGATTTTCCCAGAAATTTGAAATTAAATAGAAGAAAAACACAACAGTACGTAGGTACATATACTTACTTACTTTTATTTACAAACTTGAAATAGAAATGAAAACGAAACTTTTCGAGGGAGGTTATTTTTGTCATGTGCGTTTGGTTATTCATTTCTCATTTGCATTTATTACGTTAAGTGATAAATTTGAAAATAAAACAATAAGAAACATTGTAAAACTTCTTTTCAATACGAAAAGAGGATCAGACTAATTAAATAGGTGCTCATATCTACGAATAACTTGGTTTATAATAACTTCGAAAACGCATCAACCCATAACTAAATTGAATAAACAAAACGCAGATTTTCATTCGTTCATGATGTTCATTGTCATTGAAATTTTTACAAAATAGGTCCGATTCAGACTCTGGTAATGGTAATGAAGTTCAAAATGATGTTCAAACCCATGACAATCAGAATTACGTGGTAGACCTGCAGGCAAGGTCTGTTTTCAAAAAATTATGGTTTGACTTTTATCTTATCTTAAAAATAGACATTGCCTGGACTGTTATAAAAGTTGTTTTCCACAATGTCAATGGTGTGCACGCACACAATCGCAATTCTACAGTCTCACCTTCTGCACTTGTAGGTAGTACCATATGTTTTACTGATTATAAACTTTCTAATAGGAACATAATCATCACGCTATATGTGACTAAGTGACGCCGATGGGATCCGTAACGGTTGCGATGCCAAATGCCGATTTATGATTGTTTTGCTTAGTTCTGAATAAAAATTCGCGACTATTTTTATTTTATTTAGGTAACAAACAGTCGTAACACAAGTATTAAATTTAAAGAAAAATACCAAACACAAACAGACCTATAGAACCATAACAATGAAGTAAACAATCATTACAATATCTACACTTTTACGCATTAAAATTTATACACAAGAAATTCGAAAGTTGTACAAAATGAACACTAAACCATTGACGATGCATTAAACACATACAACATTAAGATTTAGTGTGACACGCTGTTGAAGAAACAAGGATGCTATACATGACTTTTAAACAGTATTTTGGTTTGGCTGCTTTTGGCTTTAAAAGAATTTACACTTTCGTTGAACAAATCTATATCACGAAGTTTTTCGTTGTAAAGTTTCACTGTACGTGAGATAAATCGGTGCTTGGCATAAATAGTTCGACAATTTTCAGTTTGAAGCTGAAAAGCGATACGTTTGTCGATCCGACTATTGTTTAATAGAGGTAACATCTTTACAGTCTTTACTACTAAAAGATTCATGGTCTAGAGTCATATTGATATTGAAACGGATGATGTGTTAGTCAGCTAGTATCACTGTATTCGTTCGTATAGTTTCTTCGGAGGCAAACATTGTTACGCGGGGCGGTTCGGTGTCAAACGTGTCTATAGTTGTTACGTAATACATAAAATTAACGCAATTTTGCTGAAAAAGCCTAATAGACATTCAATGGTTGTGGCAAAACAACCAGTTGGTTTTATTCAAGAATAAGTAAGATATTCACAAGTTGTAATTTTGCCCAGATCCCCCTTAATCAATTCTGATTCTAGATTAGGTATTTAAAATTATGGTGAAATAGGTGCTTATCTTTAACAGGTATTCAATCAGCTCCGGAAGATAAACCCTGAGTTTGGGAAGCTCATCGTTCCTGTTGGAGGAGATATCACGGAACTGAAACTTGGAATTAAACATGAGGATTGGGAAAAGCTTACTCAAGAGGTATGTAACAATGAGTCAGGTCTTTCAATATCCTTAGAACGTAAGACAAGTTAGACAAGTCACCTGAATCAGCGGTCATACATAAAGGGAAAGGCGAGTTTAACGTTTCGTTACGAAGTCTTAGCACTGAAAAACTTGAAAGAGTGAGTGTATTCCATAGATTTAGGATTCCTAAGTCTATGGTCTATTCTGAATTTGACCGTTAACCAACTTTCTAATAAGCAAGTGAAAGCAAGTGAAATTTCGCACTATGGTCGCACGTTCTGAAACGCTTCCCTATTGTAGCATTGGACAGATAAATGTGGCAGTTTGTGAGCAAGTTCTTATTTAAATAAATATCTCTATCTAGATAAGAGCTAATTTTGTAACCGCTTTATTCTGTTTTCAAAAGCATTTTTTTGTGCTTTGTCACGGGCTAAATGAAGCAATAGTACATTATACTGCTGGATTGCAAATTAATGATGGAAGCAAGTATAGTGGTTTTCTCAAAAATAAAATACATTTTCTTGTTTTTCATGATACTGACTTAGGTATCAAACAAAATAAACTTACTAGGAAATATTAAAAGTTCCTTGCTCATATTTGGGCGATTAGTCATGTATATTGTTATTGATTTTTTCAGCAAAGCATTAGTGGAGTACCTACAATCTATATCAGAGCCCGCTTCTGAACTCATTTTGTAATTTATTTGCACAAAATACTTTCAACTAAAATTTAAAGCAACATAAATTCCCGCTTTTACGCAACTTGTTTTTATTATTGCCAGCTGGGCAAAGGTATTTACCGCCATGCAGCCTTCTAGCCTTCTTCGTGGACAACGCCATCTAGAAAAACGCCAAGAACTAAGAAGAGAAAAAAACAACGAGATAAACCTCCTTAGTCTCTTAGAAACATAGACACGGATAGTTAAAAAAAACATGACCAGGCCTCAATAAACAACATTAAATCAAACTACAGCTAACCTCTCGAGCCAAATCTAGACTTCTTGTGCTGTGTAGCAGGCACACAAAACTAATATTTTCTTCCTTTTTTTTTTTTTTTTTTTTATCCTGTCATATTTATATTTATTTGTCTTTGTTTTGTCAATGCAACTGATGCCGAGTCCAAAAGAACTCGAAATATATCTTGCTAATTTATTTATGTGCATATTTTAACTAGAATTAATATATATATAAATATTTACAAAGAAAAGCCGAAGGGTAACATATACATTTTATTATTAAAAAAAACATGAAAACTTATGGTGAACTTATGGTATGTAATGGATTTTCATACGAACTCCCTGGACAGTTATTCAGATTTTCTGGAAACTTTTATTAGCTCTCCAGGATGAAGTATTTTCTGGTCGGTCTTTATAGTATGTTATGGTAATATTATATATTATAGTCATTCGACTGATGCCGGCCCCATAGTGGGCCGAAATATATTTCGAAATTTTTTTTTTTTTTTATTATTAATACAAGTTAAAGGTAATATTACAATGTATTTTTGAAAAAAGGTATTTTACCGCCATGCAGCCTTCTTCATGGACAACGCCATCTAGAGGAATGCTAAGAACTAAGAAAAAAAACAACGAGAAAAACGCTCATTGAGGTTAAATTTAAGTATTAAATGGTTTTAAGTATACCTATAAAATTTATAAAAATTATGTATAAAATATAGCAAACATTTCTACATTCTAAGCACGAAATTGTAATTCATCTTATTTTTATTTTTAAATTGGCCACTTACAACCTGATCGCCAAACTCCTTAGTCTCTTAAAAACATAGACACGGATAGTTTTAAAAATAAAACATATGGTATGTAATGGATTTTCATACGAATTTCCTGGACAGTTATTCAGATTTCTTGGACACTTTAAAATAGCTAGCCAGGATGAAGTATTTGCTGATAGGTCATTAAAATTTTGAGAAAAAAACAGTTTTTCATAGCGAATCTGAACTTGATGGAACTTAATTTTAGGAGATTTTTGTATAGATACCTACTTCAAAATATTGTTTCAAATAAACATATATTTTTAGTATTGAACTATGCCGATAAATGAGCCAATAACAATGTATTATATTTATATGGTGTATATTTGATGTTATTGCATGTAATTCTAGGTAAACTTCATATACCATGTAGCAGCAACGGTTCTCTTCAATGAGCCAATGAAATCAGCGATCATAGCCAACGTGCGAGGCACTCGGGAGGTCATAGCGCTGGCCAGAGATTGCAGTAACTTGAAAAGTATAGTGCACGTGTCCACGGCTTATTCTCATTGTTACCAGGAAAAGGTATACTTTTAGAAGTATTATACAGGATGACTGTTAACCTAACCCCGATAATTTAGTATTTTGTAGAAGAATACAAACTGGTTTTATTAAAACTTTTCAAAATCATATTCATAATTATTTTTTAAAGTTGGAGGAGCCCTTTGAAGATTTTCATAAAATCTGAAGAAATCATGGTGAAGAGATAAGATAATTAAATCGTGCGAAGTTATTTTTATTTTTGATCCCACTATTTTCGACTATTTTCAACTTTTTCCATATGGGAATGGCTAGGATAGACATAAATTTCATTTCCAAGTAACATTTTTTAATAAAAACTTTTAATTTTAAAATTAATTTTAAAATGTGTTCTGCTAACGTTTCTTAATAACCTCTATAATTATCGGGGTTTGTTTGAAACTCAGCCTGTATAAGGTGACATAAATTTATGTGGCCAAATTATAACAAAGACTCGGCAAGTATTCGGTATCAAGGTTCGATGTCAAGATGTCGATTCTTTCTAAGAAAAGATCGATCTTGAGTTCGATTTCGAATCGTGGCGAAAAAATCGATTCAAAAAAATTGGTACTGAAAAGATCGATTTACAAAAGTCGATTCAAAATTAGAACAGAAATTCACACAATTAGCGTTAATTAATTTTTATTTATGTTGGTAATCTAGGTAAAAATTCAGAAGCGTTAATTTTTCCCGCGTTTGTTATAAGTAAAGTTTATTGTTTTCTCAAAAATAAAACATTAATTAAAATATTTGTAAAAGTTTTATGGCTAAAGTATCTTAAAATGCACATACATAATACAAATAAAATATACAATTTTTATTCGATTATTATTATGTTACTATTATGTAACAATATTCCTGCGTCTCAATTACCCACTCCAATTTCCTATCTTCAAATGCAAGGCTCTTCATAATTTATAATTTTGAATTTTAAAATGAAATACTTGCCGGAAACTTCATTAAACGTAGGTACTCTTTTTAATTTTACGTAATTTGTTAGCAAAATTATCGACAAAAATCGTGTCCACGATTCTGTGGCTGTATGGATCGATTCAAAGATCGAATCGCTTTGAAATAATCGATCTAAAATCGATTTCTTGGCCCCGATTAATCGATTGAAAATGGACATCCCTGGTTCGAAGGCCCTTCTTGGGTAATTTCAATATTACTTTTTCCTTCTGTTTCCTGTTTCCTACAAAGTCAAGCCCAGATACTAATATATTCAAAATTTTATTTTTTAAATCTCGCAAAAAATGTAATACTGGACACTTTTGGCTGCATAAATTAGTGTCACTTGTATTTGAAAACGAAATAAGTTTAAGGACCTCTGAAGGCTTTAATTTTAGTTTTAGTGCTATCTAAACTTGGATTTTTCCAAAGTAATTTAGCTTCTGCCCCTAACACTTATGGACTATTTTGCAATGAAGCAAATTTAGGTTTCCATCCATCCATCCATCAGCCTGTTGCGTCCACTGCTGGACATAGGCCTTTCCAGGATTTCGCCACTCTTGGCGGTCCTCCTGGAAGAAATGCCCATACTCACACACGCTGGACAGGCGGGGTGGTGAGCGCGGTGCCGAAACCCTTGCACCAGTGACGACGCTGCCCGTAACCAGTCTGTTTTATATAAGGTCCGGCAATTGGGGATGGATATACCGCCATCCATCGGTCCCAGGCAATGGTAGGCCGCCTGGTTTTGCCTGAGAGCTGTCCTCTTACTCTCCCCCGAATAACCTCGGGAGGATTTGCGAGTAAGATGGTGGTACCTCCACAGTCGAGCTCGGCATTAGCTCTACCACTACAAATTTAGGTTTGACAGCACTAAAACTAAAATTGAAGCCTTCAGAATCGGCTCTATTAACGAAGTAAATAAAAGTCATCTGGAGCATTAGTCAAAATGAGTGTCCCGCAGGGCTCCATATTGGGGCTCCCTTATTGTTTTTAATATACATAAATGACCTCCCTTACTTAGTTATGGACTTTTCTGAGATAGTTCTATTCGCAGTCGACACTTATTTTTATGGTGAATCGACATAAAGATTATTCTTTATGACGCGAATTCAACTCTCTCACTGATTCTTGATTGCTTAACGGCAAACAATTTAGTTCTAAATGCAAAAAGACGAAATGTATAAAATTTACGTTTCGAAGTGTAATTCAAGTAGATGTGAGTTTATTTTAGCAGGGGTCCCAGCTGGCGTTAGTTAACGAAATCATATATACATTATAGATTTATCTATGACGAAATTTTTTTTTGCCATTTCTCTCGTCTGCAGTTGAATCCCCACATACTTGGAATCCTCCTGTGGCAGACTTAGTTCAGCCGCATACTCTGTTAGACGCATAATTAAAGCAGATTACTGATAAAGAATAATATTTAATTATTTCCACAGCATTATGTTATACGGCTTACTATTGTATACCGGTTGAAAATGAACTCTCTAGCTATAGTGAAGGAAACTGTTATATGTTCGAAATAAAAATACATGTTTTGTTACTTTTGTCATTATTACTCATGATTCATCATTGAGAGGTCAATGTGATTCATAATTTAAAAAAAAGATATCGACCGCCATAGAAGCACTATCGGTGCACACTCACTCCGGTGACACGAGACGACGCTCTGCAAAACCTATGTGTACATAGCCGTATGTGCATTATTTACATACCGCCGGGAATATTAACGGTCTATTGTCAGTCATATGTCCCGTTGCGTAGGTTGGCTATCAAAAAACTTTTTTTTTACTGTTTTGTGTGCTATTAGTGATTCTGATTCACAGAGTTCAATAAAGCTAGAGAGTTCATTTTCAACTTGTATATTATTTACATTCTTTTGTTTTTGTAAAGATTAACTTTGACCTGTATTATCTTTTATGTATCTATTTTACAAAATAAATTATTTTAATTTGAATTGATTTTAAATTTCATATTGATGTCTCAAAATCAAACTAGGCCACGTAAAATAGCAACTTAAACAATATTTTTTTATGTTTAAGGTGGAAGAGAAGTTCTATCCGAGCCCAGTGCCGCCGGCGACCATGATTGAAATGGTAGAGAGTATGGAGGAGAGTCGACTTGATGCTATGACACCGGCGTGAGTACTCTCTTCTGAGACAAGAGAATCGCAGAATTTAGGTTATTTTGACTTAAAAAGCTCGTTTTCTAGGCTTATAGAAGGCTGGCCCAACACCTACACTTTCTCGAAGGCGATAGCGGAGGAGGCAGTGCGAGTGATGGGGGAGGGGCTACCTATATGTGTCGTGAGACCCGCTATCGGTAAATTACAATTTAGTTTTATTATAACTGTTACAACTTATGCGAGAGATATTATATAATTAACATTACATCATTGGTAGAGCAATCTTCTGGTAGCGAGAGATCCGAGTTTCGAATCCCAGTTCAGAGCTTCACGTCCAGATTTACTTTTCTGATTTTCTATACCGCAATCCATCCATTAGCCCACTGTGTTCCTCCACTGCTGGACAAGGCCTTTCCCAGATTTCCCCACTCATGGCGGTCTTCCGTCCTCCTCATCCAGCCGCCACCGACAACGCCCTTTAGGTCGACGGTACTGTACGCTTTCCTGTACGTGGTCTTCATTCTAATATTCCAAAGCCTTTCGGCCCCAACGGTCATCATGTCAGCGACAAATATGTCCTGCCCACTGCCACTTCAACTAACTGATTCTGCAGGCTATGTCGGTTAATTTGGATCTCCGACGGAGCTCCTCTTTTCGGATTCTATTCATCAAAGATACATAAAGACCTTAAATTGGTGGATCAGGCCCTTTGTAAGAGAGCACGTCTCAATGCCATACGTCATCACAGGAAGGACGCACTGGTTGTACATCAGCCTGCGGTATTAACTACGTAAATATGTGACGCCATTTTCCGAATGCTGCCCAACCCAAGCACAATCTTCTGTCAGCCTCGGCGTCGAAGTTGTTTTTATCCAGCTGAATAACTTGACCCCAAAAACATACATATTTTTGAACAACTTCGATGCTGACATTGTCGACGGTTAGTTGCCCTTGGATGACGTGTCAGTTGGACCTTGGTCTTATCCAAATTCATCCGCAGGCCCACTCGTCTCGAAGAATCACTAAGGCCGCGCACCGTTTCCTCCAGTTCCTGCAGCGATTCCACCATTATCACGATGTCATCTGCTACGTATGTATCTACTATCGAGAGGGCGATCAGTTGTCGGTCGCTGGAGCTGGCATGCTGGTCAAAAAAGACCTCACCAGCAACGTGTTAGAAATCGGCAGTGTCTCTACTCGGGTGGCATACCTTGTTCTTAGACTTAACAAGAGATATTCTCTGAAAGTCAATCAAGTGTATGCCCCCACGTCGAGCGACTGTGATGATGTAGTCGAGGCCGTCTATGATGACATAATTAAGGTCAGACACAACACCACCAAGACACATTTTACCGTTGTTATGGGGGACTTCAACGCCAAAGTGGGAGGACAAGAGTGTGGTGAATCGGTAATCGGACTACACAGTTATGGATGTACCGCTATACCGCAAGGACGTAATGTTAATTTGTTATCTCCTTGCCATGGGTAAATCTTAGTGTTTAAAATATAGAAATGTATTTCTATTTAGCATGTATATGTATATAGGTACTACGTAGTTTTGATATTCAAATTCAAATTCAATTTTTTTATTTTTGTAAAATAGATACATAAAGTATACGTTTTAGATGTCAAATCTAATCTGTATAAAAATAATATTTATAGCACACCGTGCGTAAAATGACCATTTTAGTCGGCATTTTCCGCATTTTTGCTATAAAATATTATACGATACTCGTGCGAGAAACTTTTTCTCGACTCGTGTGATTGCAGCACTCACCTTCGGCTCGTGCCGCAAACTCACACTCGTCAGAAAACGTTTCATCGCTCTCGTATCGTAATGTACTATTTATAATTAACAAATATGATACGGGAAATATATAAAAAAACTATATTTAAGTTGGGCTACAAAAGTTAAATGCATAAAATAAAGACTTATTGAAATACGAATATTATTATAACTACACAATGCAATTAATATATAAGTTGATAAATAATCTGAATAGACCCTAAATAAATATAATGCCTAGCCAAATATATACTAACATAAGTAAGAAATTAAAATATTGTATATACATACCTACCTATGATATGGTGTAAGGCAATCTCAAGCGAGCAACTACTAAACGAATTTTTAATAAAGATGTCGTTTTCAATAAACAAATAATATATTTTTTAGTTGTTCCATCGCATCGAGAACCCGAGCCTGGATGGTTGGACATGAGCAATGTGTTAGGACCAAGTGGAGTAAGTATTTTTTATTCATTTATTACTGATTCGATAATATTGTTACGTAGTACCGGCGCACGAAACAAAAATCTCACACATCATGGAACGCGTAAGAAAGTTCGTAAATAATCTCAGCGCGGATGACGTGTGGACGCTTCCAGGCCAAGGTCACAACTGGACAATGCGAGAAGTTTCCGCCATTGAACTCGAAATGTCTCGGACGAAGGAGAGAGGCATTCGGGTTGGAAAGGGACGGATACAGACTGGAGTCCTTGACACGCTGACGTGAAGTGTGACGCGCGTTCCATAATGTGCGAGAGGGTTCTGGACAGATCGCGAAGCCAGCGTATGGTATAAAAACAGGACAGGTAGCGGTCGATAGTTCAGTTCAGTGTTAACTACGAGACAAAGCGGAAACTCTAGTGAACTAAAGGACAACTCTAGTAGTGACTAGTGAAGTGCGACTGTATAGAGCGAATATAACCCCGTAACGATTCTAGTTAGTAGTGGTGATACATTTTTCAAATTATAGTGCGGACAAATTAGGTTTTCCAGCGAGTCCACTGAGTCCAGTTAGTAATTCCGTTTGTTATTTAGTTTCAGTTGTGTTTAAATAATGTGTGTGATTACAAATAAAGACAGTACAAATTGGTATAAACTTAATTTATCCCGAACCCCAGCTCGTAACATTTGGTGTCAGAAGTGGGATAAATTATGCCAGTCTTACCAAAGGAAGACATGGATGGTATTCGTAGCAGGAGCCAACGCCAGCAGGAGATTGATCAGAGGCGGTTTGAAGGTTCTCCGACACAGACTCCGGGTTCTCCGACACAGACGCTGGGTGGTAATCAGCCGACAACGGAGTCAGTTCCCGGTTCATCTGGAGTTCCTAGAGGAACTAGAACGTCACCGGCTCTGGATCTTTCTGCGCTGATTTTAATGCTACAGGAGCAGGGCCTTCGTCAGCAAGAGCATGCCCGCTGGTTGGAGGAACAGCTGCAGCATGATAAGGAAGAGCAGGCCCGCCGTCAGGAGGAGCAGGCCCGCCAGTTGGAGGAACAGCTGCAGCGTGATAAAGAAGAGCAGGCCCGCCGTCAAGAAGAGCAGGCCCGCTGGTTGGAGGAGCAGCTGCAGCATGATAAGGAAGAGCAGGTCCGGCGACAGGCAGAGCAGGCCCGCTGACAGGAGGAACAGATCCTCCTTATGAAAGACCTACACGCGAAATTTGGCAAGGACGTCACAGCAGTGAAGGAGGAAGTTCAGCGGCATGAGAACCAAATCCAAGGCCGAGGTACAGATCGCTAATATGGAGAAGGCGTTGGGAAATCTGAAGGCTGGAGACGGGACCGTAGCTACTGTAGTTGCTGCACCTTTAGTGCGTGGGTTTAAAGTGCCACCCTTTGATGGAACATCATCGTGGTCGGCATATAAGATCCAGTTCGAAGCTGTGATGGAAGCAAATGGGTGGACTAAAGCACAGGCCATGACCGCACTTACCTTGGGCTTTCGCGAATAGGCCTTAACCATACTGGAGGCCCTTGGCAAGAACGTGACCTACGAGCAGCTGCTCGAGGCGCTGGAGTCCAGATATGGTGACGCGCACTTCGAACACGTTTTTCGTGCCCAGTTGAAGGACCGTGTGCAACGCAGTGGTGAAAACGTACAGCAATGGGCCCTAAAAATCGAAAAGCTGGTTCGAAAGGCCAGCTTTTCGATTTTTTCAGTCTGCGCCTACACTCATCGACGGAAATGTTATCCAGGCATTCATCAATGGTATACGGGACCTGGAAGTTAGAGCTGCCGTTAGGCTTGGGCACCATGAGACGCTGAAGGATGCCTTAGCTCATGCGCTAGAGGTGGAAGCAGTAAGGCACGACCATCAAGCCCACCGCATTAGGGAGGTTGTGGCGTCACCTGTACGTGACCGTGTTAGGTTTAGCCCTAGATGCTACACCTGTGGGGAAAGGGGCCAACTCCGGATGAGTTGCCCGAGACGAAGCACTGCCAGAGAGGATCACACTCAGGATGGAAGGGTGGCTGATGTCAGCGTCCAGCAGCAGGGAAACGACGAGACAAAACGGTAACTCTAGTGAACTAAAGGACAACTCTAGTAGTGACAAGTGAAGTGCGACTGTATAGAGCGAATATAACCCCGTAACGATTCTAGTTAGTAGTGGTGATACATTTTTCAAATTATAGTGCGGACAAATTAGGCATTCCAGCGAGTCCACTGAGTCCAGTTAGTAATTCCGGTTGTTATTTAGTTTCAGTTGTGTTTAAATAGTGTGTGTGATTACAAATAAGACAGTTAGTGATTTTTGGTACAAATTGGTATAAAATTAATTTATCCCGAACCCCAGCTCCTAACAATATCATTACTCTACCGGTTTTTCAACCATTCTCCTTTTGTTATAAATATAAAGTCTTTTTCGAAAAACTATTTATCTAGCAACTTTGACCTAGATAGCAAGATCTACATAATTTTGAGAACATTTTTGCATAACCTTTCAGATTCCTCTAGGAAATTTTATAGGTGCGGTCCGAACCGTGAGGGCGGATGTTGATGGTTGTCCGGACTTTGTTCCCGTGGACTATGTAAACAACCTCATTATTGCAAGTTCCTGGGAGACAGCCCAGAAATTTCATAGAGGAGACCAAGATATCAAAGTATACACATGTTCGAGGATTAGAAACAGGATTAATTTTGGTGAGAATACCATGTTTAAACTTATACATATCGTCACGACATGACTCCCTGACGGGGTGTCAGAGGTGCTCCCGAGTGTGAACTGTGAAATGCAAGTCACAGTCCACACCCGGTACACCTGCGTTTCACCGACGATTATTACGTTCAAACGTGATGGGTGTTGAGCCCTATTGCCGTACTTCGGGTACAATTATAAGCTTTTTAATTAATTCAATTAAAGAGCTTTGCTCTTGTCGTTGAAGTCTTCTCCATTCACTTCTGCATTCCGCCTTCTCTTAAACTTCTTGATACGACACGACATTTACTTTTTCTTTCACTTGATCCATGAATGTTCTCCTGGGGCTTTCTCTCTTTCTTTTCCCTCAACTTTTCCTTCAATTATGTTTTTGATATAATTGTCGTGTCGTATCAGATGTCCCAACATCTTTCCCCTTCTATTATCTATATTCTTCATCAAATCTCGCTTTTCATTTACAATCTGCAGGATCTCTTAATTGCTCTTTTTGTCCATCCAACTAATTCTTTTAATTCTTCACCAACACCACATTTCAAAGGCTTCCAATTTTTCTGTCACGTTTTGTCATGGTTTATTTTTCACATCCATAGAGCAATGCTTCAGCTAGTCTATCATATCAAACCATATCGAGCTCGATAGCGCTTGATACAGTACTCCATCTCACTGTGTTGATCTACTTAAAGAGGGACAGACAGTAGTGTATCGAGCTGTCAAAGCTCGATATGGTTTACTATGCTAGGTACCCTGATGTATACTTTTATAAGACGTTTCCGAAATAGTTAAGATTAAATTGGTGCGTTACTTTGATTTATCCCAAGTGAGTATATACATAAAACAGTAACGGGCTCGTGTTTGTAAATGGGATATTCCGTACCCGAAGGTTGCCAAACGGGGCGTTATTTCTAAGCCTCCGCTGTTGGTCTGTCTCACGACTCAACGCGCTCTCGTGTTGAACAGCAGGATGTTTAACTATACGCTTACGCGACGCATCAACACTAAAATGCAGTGTGGTTTTCATTTGAGGTATTTCATACAAATAAATTCATTCTGGTCGTCCAGCAATGAAGGAGAAAATACTCAATAAGAAAGAAAAACACAATCTTTTTCAAAATATGTCTAATAATATGCCGAACCCTTGGTTTTCAGGGCGGGGAAAACTCACGCAAAGTGTAGGGTAAAGACATATTTACTTATTATATTTTGTAACTTAGTTACCTATGCGTTTTATTTCTCAATAAAACAAATTGCAATGAGTATCGCATCTAAACTTAAACTAACAATTAGTCTTAAAAACCACACAAAAATAGATATAAGCTACTATGAGCCTCAAAATTTACAAACAGTTAACAAAATTTATAATTTTTTTATCTTATTTTAGATAAACATAATAGTCTTCTTATCAACAAAAACAAAATCTGTTATAAAAACAAAAGTAAAAAAAAACGTGCACCACTGGTAAGTATTAGGTAAGAACAAAAATGCACATAAATTCCGAAAAATTTTTTGGTACATGGCCAATTTGGGATCGAAGCTGGGTCTCAAGACTGAGAAGCTATCATTCTACCATCTGTAAATCTGCCGCTTCTTTAATAAAGAAAACAATATTTGCGTTAAAATGTGATTTGGTGCCTGAGTTACATTAATTCGCATTTTTAAACTTTTCATCGAATCTAATATGGCTGAGCCCGAATTTTCACCCAATGTTTATTTGACGACTATTTGAAGCCACTGCAGCTTTGTAAAATGATGATTGACACTAATAAAACAAAACAAAATAAAATTTTGTTACATATATTGTAGGGTGGAGTCCGCAGGACCTACGATTGTCCGGTACTTACTTTTGCAAGAAGCGCTCGCGCAATTCCTTACACCCCCGCGTTGCCAGTGCTACCGGCGGAAAGTACTCGAACGCATTACACTGTATCCCCGTTTAAATAAAAGTTATGATCGAAAATATTTTTGAGTGGAGTCCCTGGGACGTACCCTACCCTACAACGCTAAACAATTAGTTGTTTTTTCCTATGTGTATTTGTATGTAATTTGTCTCTTCAGAGTCATTATACCAGTTCATTAATTCTCTTAGCTACAAGTGAAAAGGAGTCGGGATATTGGCTAAATGGCATCCCATCCTCCAACATTGGGACGCTGCTGGATAAGACAACTTTCACTTTAGCTGTAGGCCTGCGGATAGGGGCAAAAATTAATGAACCACATCGGTGCCACTGTGGAGAAAGGGTTGACCAGTTGGGCCACCACGGCTTGTCATGCCTCCGCAGCGCTGGACGTCTGTCACATCACGCTGCCATCAACGACGTCCCCCGTCGCGCCAGCGCCAGCGTTCCGCAGTTTTAGAGCCAAATGGACTCGCACGCGACGATGGCAAGAGGCCCGACGGCATGACGCTCGTTCCGTGGCAGAACGGCCGGTCGTTGGTATGGGATGCGACCTGCGTCGATACGTTGGCCCCATCCCATGTCCAAGCGACCGCAGCCAAGGCCGGCGCTGCGGCGCTGATAGCAGAGTCTAACAAGCGGCGCAAATATGCAAACCTCGAAGAAGGATGCATGTTTGTGCCGTTTGGCGTCGAAGCCCTCGGGCCGTGGGGACCCGACGCGCGACGTCTATTCAAAGAGATAGCGTCGCGCCTGGTCGATGACTCAGGTGACAGGAGGGCGGGGGCATACCTCGGACAAAGACTTAGTCTCGCCATCCAACGAGGTAATACCGCCAGCCTTCTTGGCACTATGCCCGGCGGCATCGATCTGGACAAATTTTTTTACCTTTTGTAGAACAAGTTTAGTTTTAGATTGAATAATTTTCAGTGTTTTATATTAATGAATTAAGTATTTTTAAGTATTATTTATGTTATTTAAGTTGAATCACATTGTAAATGCATGTTAATTATCCCTAAATACTATAGCTTATACGCTAGGGTGATTCAAATTTTCACTTTTTCCGTTTTATTACGGACAAACCCCTCAATGTGTTCTCTGTGGCCAAAAACAAATAAAGTAGGTATATTTTTAAAAGAAATTTAGGGGTCGCTACCACAGTTTTTAAAATTTAAATACATTAAGCGTTTTTTTTATTTAAATAAAAAAAATTAAATCATGCCATAATCATGCAGAAATAAAACTTACATTTCAAAAAATTATCTGTGCATCAGCCTTGAAAGTTTAAAAAATAGCACATAACACGAAAAAACTCCCACTTTGCCAAAATTTAGCTCTATTTATGAAGTACAGAAAGTTTAGAAATGCAATAGTGTCTACGTTTCTAAGGCCTATTTTCTGTATTTTTAACTGATTTAAATTTTTTAAACTGTAGTAGCTACCCATAAATTTCTTAAAAAAATATAAATAACATACTTTATATTGTTTTTAAATAATATATATTTTTTATTAACTTATTTAGTTTTATATTTTTTTAGCTACATAGAACAAATTGAGGGGGTGCCCCGTAGTAAAACGGAAAAAAAGCGAAAATTGGAATCACCCTAATATACACTATTAAAAAAATATAGATCTGGGCATAAATTGTATGAAATATGTAAGTGAAAGTTTCTGGAGTGGCTAGTAATACAATTAAATTAGTCTTTGAATACTTGCATGTTGAGCCGTAGGATGTTTTCGTAAGACGCTTTAAATAATAAGCGCTCGGAAATCATCCTCACGTTCAACACATAAATAGAGTATTGTTTATGGAGCTAAACTTCGCAAAAGCGTTTAGTAAAACATACTGCTGTTCAACGCACGAGCGCGTTCGGCGTTAGTATGTCGCGTCTGTCACAGGGGTCTACAGCTTCAACCGTCATAGACAGAAAGTTGAAATTTCCACAGGATACGTGTTAAGGGCTTGTATTGGGTCTTTCAACGGTTTCGTTTTAATATGCTGAGTCAACTACTGATCAATGTAAAACTTAAACACGTGTTTTTTCAGACCTTTGTCTTTCCGTTGTCAAGTCGATTACCTAATTGGACACATTTCGCTCGATAGATTTTATTTTTGAAAATGATGCCTTTTTAAGTTATTATTTCGTTTTATGTCTAAATGGCTTGAGTTTTATGTTTGAAATTACTGCTATAGCAAGAAAACATGGTTTATTTTCCGATGTCAGGATAAAAACTCCTACATCAAATACTTTTTCGTAAAATCCAGAAAAACCTCGAAAATTCACTGATTTTGCGTGCCGCCAGCGCGCGAAGCGAGCGTTCTAATGTAGACTTTCTGACAACATACTGAAGTTCAAAATCGCTCAGTAAGATTATCGTGCACCAGGGGTAAGGCCTTAAGGTTTTTTATATATAATAAGGTTTAAATTTTTCAACGGCCACTGTTACCTTATGTGGAACGACCCGCAGTGCGAGAGGGATGGATTCCGGAAAAAAATGCAAAATGTCGGTTTTAAATTAATATAAAATTAACTTAAATAGTTATCAAAATTTCACATTCACAAAATTTTGATATTGTTAAAATCTATCTAAAATATCGTCCAGGTCTATATGTCATTCCTATTTCGCATACTATTAAAGAAAGTGTAGAAGAAGACCTCATTTCATTCATTATTTCTATCGAGCGAAATTTCTGCAATCGCGTTTCTGTATTCAAGAAAACTAGAAAAAGGTACCTGTATTAATATACTAATTTATCAAATTAATGGCTTCTTCTCAAAATCTGGTAAATAACTTCAAAAAGTGCCGATTTTAGTGAGGTAGCGCCTCCTTTACCACGACATACAGACAGCTGAGGCTTAATAAAAGGGTTCCGTTTGGCACTCTTCGGGTACGGAACCGTAAAAGAACACCACACGTTGACGTTGTCATAATGTTGCCAGTAGAAGAAATAAGTTGAATTTGTTTTCCGCAACATGGCGAGGTTTTTTATTTTCCTGGTATGATTGCAAAATTTAAAGATTAGCAGAACAAGAAAAAGAAAAATATTACTCTATCACTAACGTGCTAATACTAACTTTCATTTTGAACAGTTCAATTCATAGGAGCTGCCAGTAATGACTGCCGGAATTACGCATCGCCTAGAACGATCGGGTACCCTCAAAGCATTTTTACTAAAAACAAATATGTTTTCTTGCTCCTATCAACGATACTGCACTTTATACCAGCTCTGTTTGTCGATGGTCTATTAATGGCTACGGGGCAAAAGTTCAGGTGAGAATCGACAACATTTCATTTTAGTTAACCATTTATTTTTAATATTTATATTGAAAGTCTGCGTAAAAAAGAAGCTTATGTATTTTTTCATTTTGTTTTATTTTATATTTTTCTTGCATAATTTAATGATTTTTATTCACTCATTCTAAAAGGACCTAAGTCGCATCTGAGGATTTCAAAAGTCAACATTTATTGCCAATGGATTATTCAAAAAAAAAGCTTGGCATATTTATGTCTGCTGTCACATGGCATGACAGTTGATTTTTTTTAAAACAAAATGATCTTAAAAGCAAAGGAAATTGTTTTGAAAATCCTGTGTTTACCATATTTTTAGTATTTTGAAAATATCTCTTCATTTAATCACGATTTAATTCTGAAAAAAAATATTATGCTGAGAAAGCCCATATCTCGAAATGGTTTTTACTTTTGCATCAATTATTAATTAATTAATGAATTATGTCGATTAAGTTATACCAACAAAAATATTCGACAAGTTTCTATTCATCTATTTTGTTTATAACGAATGGGCCAGAAGTTTTAACATTTTTTAAAACAATCGTACGTTCTACTTAAAAAAAAACTATTTAGCTATTAAAGAATTAAAATGGAAGCAAAGTCCCACAAAGAATAAGTATATACAGGTTGAACCAAACGAATGCCCCCTGGAGGGAAAGTACCTTAAATATTAGAGATAGCAAATTTTTATTTTATTTTCAAAGTTAAGGAAAACTGCATTCAAAGAATTTAAAAAAAATTACCTCCATAAGCCGGGTATAAAACCGGACAAATTTGAAAAAAAAAACCGGTCACGTGCGAGTCAGACTCGCATACCTAGGGTTCGGTAATTCGACAGTTTTGGGAACAGTCAGGAAGAAGGTATTTAAAATCTTGCCCATAACTGTTTATGATCACTAAATAAAGCATCGATTGTACCACAAAAGAGAGACACAAATATTTTTATACCGTACTCGAAATAAAACTCGAGGATGAAAAATTTAATTTTATCATTTTATCATCGTGATTTTCACAACCACTATATTTTTCCTGTAATATTTACATAATCCCAAGCCACAATCATTTTTTTAATTTTTTTCGGTCCACCAGTTTCGGAAATAAAGGATATATAAGAATAATAACATGCATTTTTTGGGGTTTTCAAAGATTTCTCGAAAATAGTGACAGTAAATATAGTAAAAGTACATATTTTTATAATAAGCTCTTTAATATCTACAATTTGATTTCCATATTTAAAATTATATATTTTTTATTATAATTTTTTTTTTACTTTTTTTTATTTTTCTCATTTGTATTTGTTTTTTTTAAACGCTATAGTTTTCCTGTAATTGGCCAGTTTTGGCCTATACTATAACCGTCATTTTTTTCGGTCCACCAGTTTTGGAATGTCCTCCCCACATGCATTTTTTGTGGTTTTCAAGGATTTCTCAAAATCGGTGCCAGTGATATATAGGTACATATGTACAAGTATGTATATTTATAATCAGCTCTTTAATATCTACAATTTCATACCCATATTGCATTTTTAGAATATTTTTTTAATTTTTCTCACTTTTGTATTGGAAATATTTTGAACAATTTAAAAATTTTCATTTTTTTTACAGCTTATTGTGTAGGCAAGTTAATGCCATATTTGTAGCAAATTTCAAATGTTTACCTTTAACGGTGCTAAAGTTATGAGGCTGTGACATATGGACGGACGGACGGACAGGAGTCTCACCATAAAGGTTCCTTTTACCTTTCAGGTACTACAGAACCCTAAAATACCGATCGAAAGGGTCAAACATATGAACCAAATTCTTCTGAGTAACATAGTTCGTAAACCATGAAATTTCACATTTTAATAACAAAACTCTTAAAAATATCCCAAAATTCAATATTGTAAGAGGCAAAAAAAATATATTTTTTTAAATTCATTGAATGCAGTTTTCTTTAATTTTGCTATCTTTATTATTTATGGTACTTTCCCTCCAGGGGGCATTCGTTTGGTTCAACATGTATATACATAGTAAGTATATCGTCACGACATGAATCCCCGAGGGGGTGTCAGAGGTGTTCCGCGTGGGAACTGTGAAATGCAAGTCACAGTCCACACTCGGCAAACCTGTGTTTCACCGACGGTTATTACGTCCCAACGAGATTGGTGGTGAGCCCTATCGCCGTTCTTCGGGCACAAATACACGCTTTTTAGGGCATGAAGGTTTCCTCACGATGTTTTCCTTCACCAATCAGCAAGTGGAAAATAAGTGCACATAAATTCCCAAAAACTCATTGGTGCATGCACAGGCGGGGATCGAACCTGGATCTCAAAGATTGAGAGGTTAGCGTTGATGAGCGTTCTACCCCTGAGCTACCGCCGCTACGAAGAATAAGATCAAAAAGTAGAAAGAATGAGATAGAATAAAATGATTATTGATAACTTAATAATTTATTTTTCTACATAGTCTCCGAGGCTCTCTACACACCGAGTTCAGCGCTCTTCCAAGGCTTTAATCCCTTTCAAAAAAAAAGTTTTATCTTGGTCCTGCAAAAAGCTCTCCACGGCATCCATCACCTCGTTATCGTATTCGTACCTGTTTCCCCTCAAGTATTCTTTCAATTTGGGGAACAGATGAAAATTGTTCGGTGCAAGATCTGGTCAACCAATTCGAAGCCAGCTTGGCAGCCATCGCAACTGCCAAACTGTGCACGGGTGCGTTGTCGTGATGAAACAGCACGCCCCTTCGAAGTTTCCCTCTCCTTTTCTCTTTCATGGCTTTCCTCAACGTGGGAATTAAAGCTGCATAATATTGGCCAGTAATAGTGGTTCTACACTCCAGGTAATCAATCAACAATATCCCTTCTGAGTCCCAAAATATTGAGGCCATCATAACCTTGCCAGCCGATGCCACGGCACGAAACTTTTTCGGGATCGGTGATGATGACCGTTTCCATTGCGAAAATTGCTGTTTTGTCTCGGGATCAAAATGATGGACCCATGTTTCGTCCATTGTTACGAAACGAGACAAAAAGTTTTCAGAATCTTCTTGAAACTTGTCCAACGATGTCTTCGAAATGTCAAGTCGATTTTGTTTCTGACTGTCGGTTAACATTCTCGGCACCCATCTTGCGGAGACTTTTCTCATATTCAAAGATTGTTTGAATAAGGATTGAATACTTCCATATGAAAAGCCTGTTTTTTGAACTAAGTAACGGATGGTAACTCTTCGATCGCTCAATACAATTTTCTCGACTTTCACAACATTTTCTTGGGTGACTGACGTCGATGGACGTTCGTCTTCCTTGCTCGTACTCCCTACTCGAAATTGAGAAGCCCACCTTGCGACAGTGGAATACGGCGGAGCGGACTCTCCTAATATTGCCTCCAAATCGCAGTGAATCTCTTGCGTCGTTAACTTTTTTAAACAGAGGTATTTAATAACGGCTCGCACTTCGTTTTTCTCCATTTTCAAGAACACGTTCCGACACGACACGAAGCAAACAAATGACGACTAATTCAGAAAAAAAAACAAAAGAGAATCGAAAATTTTTTTGTTTATTAATATTACAATATCTGAGCTATGCCTGCCAGTATTTATTTTTTTTCTTACCAAGGAGTATACCGGATGTAAATAGACTGCTACCATTAAATGAACAGCTCGAGGTTTCACGGACGACGCTCTCTCTAAACTCGCCCGTATGTCGGTGCGTTAGGGTTCACGCGTTTTTGTTTGGAACTCAATTATTTCCTAAACTAAGGGTGTCCGCGGGTATAACTCTTGGGTAAAGTGGTTCAGTAGGGTCAGTAGAATATGTGGTTTCATTTAATGGTCGCACTCTATTTACACCCGGTATATGTCGTTCTCACTACTTTTTGATCCCCCGCAGTACATAAAAAAGCATAAAGAACGACAGTAGATAGATTTTAACAGCAAAACCTAATTTATTGTACGTTCACAAAACAAAAACGATAAATAAAAGAACAATGTTAATAAATGCTGGAGCCCAGAACGGAGTAGGGACTAAAGTTATAGGAACGCATAAGAGTGTGCCGACTAAAATAAGCTAAATCAACAGTCATGGTTAAGTTGATTTAATGACTAATATTTCATTAGTAAAAATAAGAAAAACATATTTAGTATCACAGAAAATGTATGTACACTTTATCCGAAGCAAAAATTAAAAATAATTTTTGTTTCATAAAACAAAACCATTTAAACTAAGCCCAAAATGTAACAAAAGCGTATTGGCGTTTAAGTCATTTTAACAACTACACTGTGGAATTTTATCTCAAACTTAATTTCAAACAATCACCCAAGTATAAACTACAATTTGTCCATCTTACATTTTAAAAATATTGCCTGGCAATTTAAATACGATTTATTGCGTTACATTTTTAGTATGGCCGGGCAGCATTTACCACGATAAAAACGACCACGAGAGTACAGAGCGAGGTGTCTAATCGTCGTACGCTCGGCGCAGCCCCTATAGCTCGAAAGAGCACTCCAAAGTTATTGCATCATTTCCCTTCGGTGTAATACCCATATTTTTAACAGTTTTATATTAAATCTTTAAAGCGTTTTGTCGATCCATGTTGGTTTCACTATTCCTTTTCATCGGTACGGTGACCGATTTAAGGAAAAATAAAAATTGCCTGGTGTCGTCCTAGGAGGCGTCTTTCCTAAAATGCCTTCACCTTGGTTCCAATAATTTATTCCCAAACCTCGGTTTTTCACTTTTGTCTCAGTGAAAAATTTGAAAAAATTTCAGTAACCGATATGGGATGTAAGATCGAGGGGAAATTATATACTATAGAGTGTTCTTTCGAGCTATAGGTAAATAATTTAGCGTTCTTATACCTTTGTCCCTACTCCGTTCTGGGCGCCAGATCTATTAAGAAAGAACGGAATCAAATTAATTCACTCTTACCTTTTCTTACAGAATCAGCCCGATTTACCAAAAAGTGTACAAACTGAACACGGTTCTTGGCCATTTCGTCTTGAAGACTTGGGACTTTTACGACGACAATACGCTTGGTCTAAGCAACAAATTATCCGAAGCTGACAAGCTGATCTTTCATTTTGACGTTACCGATATCGAACACAAAAAATTTTTACTCATCTGGTATCTTGGTCTAAGGAAGTACATCATCAAAGACGACTTGAAAGGGACTGAAAAAGCAGTAAAAAGACAGTCCATTATGAGGATCGTACAAAACATTGCTTTAACTTTGTATTTCTTCTTCTTGTGGAAAGTATTGTCTTGGACCTTTACTGCTGCTTTGTTTTGTGTTACATGTATTTTAAAATTTGTGAGTTGAGCTACGAAATGTATTTTTAAAAATAAATAAATATTTTTATTTGAGTTTTTTGGTCATCCATCCATCCATGAACCTAGCTCGTCCACTGCTGGACAAATCTACATTTCTACATCGACATCTACATCTATCTTCTACATCTATCTATCTACATCTACATTTACACTATCTACATCTACACTATTATATAAAGAGGAAAGATTTGTTTGTTTGTATGTTTGAGGTAAACTTTGGAACTACTGAACCGATTCTAAAAATTATTTGTTTTGTAAAAAGCTACACAATTTTTGAGTAACATAGGCTATATTATATTTAAATAAAAGTAAGTTTTCAGTTTGAAAATTCAGTATTTGTGAACTATGTCGGGAGAAAAAACGCTGCTTAGCTGCTTTATCGGCGTGGCCTGACCAAATGGTTAGTTATACGTGATAAAACCGGTTGTTTTTCCATACGAGGAAACTGTATCAGTTTAATCTGACTAAAGATTTCCATCTACAACGATCCTGACACACCTCTTGCTAATATTAAGCTCGAGAAAGTGACTACAGCCGGGTTTAAGCACAGATACATTAAATACTATGATTTAAGTAATGATTTTTTCCCATACGGGAAAACTATATCAGTTTAATCTGACTACAGATTTACACCTACAACGACCCGGACACACCTCTTGCTAATATTTAGCTTAAGGCCAGGGAAACCTGTCACGGCAATTCTTCAAAAGTTTTATTATGGCAACAATTTTGGAATTGTCAAATTACAAACCATTGAAACAAATATTTCGAGTTTTCTGTTTTGTTATTGAAGAATTGTAGTTGTTAAGTTGCCGAAAACAATAAGAAGCAACGAGAGGAAACTTCTGTATAACATAATAATAATAATAATTCATTTATTCATTGAAAAAAAGCTTAGCCTATTATACAAAAATCTTACTTCTATGAACCAACACAATATAGGTACCCAATATACACAAAGTGAACAAACAATAATCCAAACAAAAGAAGTAAAAGATTAAGCTTATATGTAGCTTAAAATATATGAGCCCTGGACCCTACGCTAGTATAAACTGTTATGTAGGTTCCAGTCGCCCCCATGTTAATGATACTACGAGATTGTTTTTAATTACAATATTGAAAACAATTTTTGTTAATCAGAGATAGAAGATTTAATTTTATTAGCACTTAAGAAGCAATCCTTAGTAAAAGTTCAGTGTTCTCATAATTCTGATGATTTAGAAAACTAAAACATTCCTTTTTAAGTTTGTGAGAAGTCATTCTATGTACATAATTCTAATGTTTTATTTACAAGATTGTAGATATAAGGGCCAAGAAAATGGAAAGATTGTTGAGCAGACTTAGTTTTGCAGGGTGGAACATTAAATATTATATCATCACGTCGTTTTGAATGCAGTTTGTACGTACTATAATCCTTGCTATGATGCTGTGTGAGTAATAATTTGTGAATCAACAATTGTCTGATTGTAAGTTACTTATATTCGCGATAAAGCGTTAACGTTAACTGGCCTACAACTAAACGAAAATTCTACCACATGTAGTTTTTTACAGACGATATTTTTTTCAGATTTTTCCCAGGCAAGGCCACTAAAACTTCGAGATTTTTTTAAAATAGAATTTTTGCCCTAGACTGCCTGGTGTTTTATTCTTGCATTTCAAATGCGGAGATAAATCACTTTTTGCAATAAACTGAACATGTCAGTTTTGGGCTAAAAAAACATTGTTTTTTGGTTATAAGTTACGAATGACATGTTTCAGCGTTTTTGAAAAATGATCCCCTAAGGGGTTAAAATACTCGGTCACCAACTGTCATGCATGATCCTTTGCTTTCGCTGTTTTCTTCTGTGTTTCATATTGATTAGGTCACAAGAGTCACAACAAATCAGGTAACGATAAGGGAAATGGCTGAACCTGGGTTCACAGGCTAAATGGCACCCCACTGATGCCAAATATGTCAGTTTGGCTGGTCGTCTTCCAGAAGGAATGCCAAATGCCAATAGTGGCGAAATCAAAAGAAAGGTCTTTTATTCCCAGAGGCGACAACGGATTGACTAAACTATCGTTTGGGTGACTGATTTATCAATAACGTGTAGATAACTTAATGTGAATGCGATGAAGCTGGTCTTAGTAACTGACGTTGGTGCCTTTCGTAGCTACAGCCGTTGAAACACGTGTTATTGTTTTATTAACTAATTAATACTATTAATTACAGTGTACAGTATTTTAGAGTTACGAGTTCGGATGACAATTGAAATATCTTACCGGTTACTAACCTACAGGTTACGGCAGTGGTCCTGCGCACGATACCCGTCATGCTGGTCGCCTGCACGTTGCGTCTCCTACACTGTCTAATCTAAACATACGATGTATAGCAGGTTTCAATAATGTGACAAGATGCACAAAGACTCTTTACACATTCGGTAAAATGCTAAAAGTTTTCTATCTCTACAATTTATGTTTCTTTCAAGATAAGGGTGAATCCAGTATTTCTTTTTCTTGCGGAGATGTCTTTCTGTTTCTATAAAATACCAAAACTGCAAGTGCTTTTTCGCCACTGGAATCACTCGAAATTATGATGTCCTCACAATCAGAAGTGTGTGCTTCAAACATTGACCTCTCATAAAACACAGTCTCTAAGAAAAGTTCGTCAGAAAGTGTCCGAACGTGCGACGTGCATAGTAGTAATAAAAACCGGCCAAGTGCGTGTCGGGCCACGCGCAATGTAGGGTTCCGTAGTTGCCCGGTACATATAAGTTGGTCTACTACATTAAGGGGACCAAAAGTTAGGCCCGACCTGTACTCGTAAAACTGTAAAGTCTATTTGGCTGTGATAGTATTTCTTTTAAATTCATTATATATACTACTTCTGTGAATTTTTTCACATTCCTATAAACAAATGTTTAGCCAGCAGGGGGTGGGAGGACGCTCCACTCTAACTAAAATTTTCACTTTAAAGCTTAATATTTCGCCAACGGATCTCTAAATCGAAAAATAGTTTTCACACACCCACAATGTTTTTGAACGGCCTATCCAACGATACCCCACACTATGGGATAGGCGAGAAAAAAAATATTCATCCCCAGTTTACGTGTATGAGAGGTACCCATAAGAAAATTTCTACCATTTTATCGGCGTGATAAATATTTATATTCATGCCAAATTACAGCTTTCTAGTATTAATAGTCGCTGCGTTAAGCCGCGGACAGACAGACAGACGAACAGACGGACATGGCGAAAAACTATAAGGGTTTCTTGTCGGACTACGGAACCCTAAAAATGCCTCAACCAAATTAAGTCGTTAGATCGTTAACATAAGATGCAATGTCAGTTGTATGCAATCGTTATTCGTATTTGTCACGCCATAGCGGTGACAAAATGCATCGCGGACACTTTTTCAGCGAGATTGTGAGTCTAGTTGTTTATGTGACCTCAATGGCTTCAAATGACGAAAATTTACGAAATTGACATAATTTTCAGTAGCTTCTTATTCTTCTTATCGTGTGGTCTGCAAGGCTTATCGGCCCGACAAGCCCTGGTGTCAGAGTTTTTAAACCGCCTTACGGCCTCTGACGTGGTTTATGTAACGACCACTCTACTAGGAAGTGGCCGGGACCAACGGCTTAACGTGCCTTCCGTGATTCAAGCCTGCAATGTCCTAACCAAACTGAGAACAATCCACAAAGTGACTTTCCAGTTTGTGTGTTCCCCGTGGGAATTGAACCCACAACCTCCGGATTGACAGCCCAAGGCTCTCACCACTAGACCACGGAGGTAGCGTAGCTTCAGTAGGACGTCGAGTCGCGAACTAGTATTCAACTGGTATTCGACTCAAGTATCGTACCTTGGGAGTATCGTAGTGAGAGACGGGCTATTGGTGGTCTACAACAAAAAAACTTGGGTGGCGAGCGAGCGATCGTTGGGCACCAGACAAGGCGGAGAAAAAGTTAATTTATTGTTAATGCTTTCATGCAAATTATTTGAGTGTCGATTATTGTATTTGTGTATTTTCAGTGAACTTGTCGTACGAAGAACCGTAAGTATTACCATAGTAGTATTACTAAATATTACTAAATATAAATACCAATTGTAAGCACGAAGACAAATGTCAGTAAGTTGGCACACGTGTAGCCATTCCAGACCAGACGTTGCTCGAGACCTAAACGGATATGCGTGATACTTTGTCACGTCATGGCGCGAAATAAAGTCATAATTAATTATAAGTTGTAAAGGAAATGAGCTCTCGTGCAGCAAGTGTTTCGGACATGACTATCTTATGAGTCACTCGAGTAACCGTTGCATTAAGAAAAAAAAAACTGCGGTGATTAGCGAACCACTTCTTTATGTTTCGAAACAATATTAGACGCTTCATTGAAAAAGGTTTGTCATGAGTAATTTCCATTAGAATTACCAAAAAAAAACACACCGTCTTTTCACGGTCGATGTTTACGTCCCAACTATAGGCGTGCGCAGGGTCTAGAAATCAGGCGGGCACAAGCAAAGGCAGAAGGGGGCCCAACTTTCAGTAAATTTTAAAAGAAGTTTGATTTTTGTTTTATTACTTGTTTGAATCCTTAACTTATTTGAACCTAAGGGGCAATATGAGAGCCCTCGCTCAATCCCAAGCGCGATATTTAAACAATTTTCTTGTTCGAATCCTTGACCCAAGGGGGGCACGTTAAATTCGAAGAGGGCACGTGGTCTGTTTTCAAAGTGGGCACGTGCCCACTCTGCGCGCAAGCCTATGGTCCCAACGTGATAGGGGTGAATCTTATCGCCGTACTTCACTACACACGCTTTGATTTCACCGTCAGCAAGTGGTAAGTAATAAATACCTATCTATAACCAATCCCGAAAGTCATAGAGGTATAGATACGACGGCAGGGTTAGAATCCGGGTCTTGGGCTTCTTAGCTGTGCTGTGCAAGGAAGCTGAGCGGTGAGAGGGATGCTTAGCGGAGCTGTAAATGCACTACCACTCTACACTACACCGTGTGCCTACACACAGCAGGACCCCATGTCCTATGATGATGCTAGTAGTTGAAGTTTAGTGCCAGATTAGTTCTATCGAATCCAATCAAATTTTTCATGAATCAAATCAAAATGGATGAAGGACACGATTTTGCAGGCGACCTCCAGCCAGCGGGACACTTTCTATTTATATTTGTTAGCCTCAGGAACTCCAAATGGGTGTCAAACTTTAGTACTAGATCAAAACAAGTCGCTAAAATGGTAGCGCCTGACAAAAAATTGGGCACCTTCTGCATACGGAACCCTACTTTTTGTTATTTTTTATTTTACTTTAGAGTATGTCCTACAATCAGAATAAATTTTAAACTTTTATGTTTTACCGTCTGAGCCAAAACCAATCACGTTTAAATGATGCAACTTTTTCTAAGGTTTCTTGTATGGGGATCGCCCTTTATTTTTTTTTAAATATTATTTTATTCAATCAAATCAAATCAAATCAAAATATTTATTTTGTAAAATAGATACATAAAGTATACTTTCTACAAGTCAAAGTTAATCTTTACAATAAATATCTTTAGAATAAAAAAATATAAAAAAAATAATATGTATATACTAATAATTATTTGTCGTGGTAGAGGCCATCCATAGTAACACGTATTCTGTGAAAATGTCAATTTTCTAACTGTTACGGTCGAAGCTGTAGACTCCTGTGACACACAGACAGCGGAGGCTTAATAATAGGTCCCCGTTTGCCACTCTTCGGGTACGGAACCCTAAAAATAAAAGAATCTGTGGGCCTATTATGTAACTTAGTGTCGGTTGCCATCGAGTTGCTAAACACTAAAAACATCGATAAAACTGAACCTTTAAAATTGCCATCAGTGTACAGTGCAGAAGGTGGTGAGACTGTAGAATTGCGATTGTGTGCGTGCACACCATTGACATTGTGGAAAACAACTCTTATGGCAGAGCAGGCAAGGTCTGTTTTCAAAAAATTATGGTTTGGCTTTTATCTTATTTTTCTTTTGTTACGATGTATACTTTATGTTTCCATGATTTTTCAAAAATAGACCTTGCCTGCACTGCTGTAAGAGTTGTTTTCCACAATGTCAATGGTGTGCACGCACACAATCGCAATTCTACAGTCTCACCTTTTGCACTGTATATGGAACCGTTCACGAACTGTGACGTCACTTAAGATAATCTGAATTCAATAGTATATCTATGTTTAGCAACCGAATCAACGAAACATAATCTAAGGGCTAGAATGAGAGAGGAACTCGTTTTGTATGGATGTACCTCATTATTTAGAGTCCTAAAATTAATTAAATTAATGTGTTTACATATATTATGGTCATTTTAGGTGTGAGAGCACTTAAATTTCGCCATCGCCATCTTGTATAAATAATCTAGATTTTTACATAAGAGGCTATGTAAATTTTATTTTTGTCACTCTCACTTCAAGCGAAAAAACACGCAGTGCGAGAGGGGCGAAAGGCAAAAGAGAAAAAAATTAGTTTTTTAATTTAATTAAAAAAACAAAACAGCCGGCAAAGTTTCCAAAATCAAATTTTAATATGTTTGAGTGCTGTTAGGTACATGATTCGTGTTCTTCAAACGAGGAGAATAAGTGCGTTTAAAGACCTCATTTCAATAATTACGAGAATCCAAATGTATTTTCCACCAACTCTAGATTATGTATTCAAAATGCATATACAGGTCTAATGAGAAAAATTGCGACTTCGGCATTTGCGAAATCTATGAATAATCGTATTTATTTAATGACGTCTTATGACAACTTAAGGTGGTTAAACCGAATCCCAGTGCAAAATGCACATCATAATATTGTTTTCCTTACTTTTAAATAAAAAGTATAGTTAAATCGGAAATTGATTAGTTATAATTATGGTTTTACATTCAAATTCTATCATTTTATGATTAACATTTTGATTGCATTCGATTAACAAACTTAAAAGCGTATTTAACGGTGTAATCGAATTTAATCAAAATGTAAGGAATAAAATAACACAATTTTAATGCGAGAACCCTACGGTTAGTAATCAAATATTGGATGGATTCGATTGATGGTTCTTGGTGGAATATCATCTTCAATAAATTATACACAAATTCTTATACTTTTATTCCACATATATTTATTTTTATTCTAACTTAGGCTACCGGTTTCGTATTACACATCATCGGGCCAACAAATTATTAATTATTTAACATGACAGAAAGAAAACAAAAGAAAACATTTTTAACAAGCAAACATAAAATAAACAGAGGTGATTCACTTAAATTTCACCTCTGTTTATTTTATATTTGCTTGTTAAAAACGTTTTCACTTAAATTTCACCTCTGTTTATTTTATATTTGCTTGTTAAAAATGTTTTCTTTTGTTTTCTTTCTGTCATGTTAAATAATTAATAATTTGTTGGCCCGATGATGTGTAATACGAAACCGGTAGCCTAAGTTAGAATAAAAATAAATATATGTGGAATAAAAGTACAAGAAGATCAGTAATCAATTTCCGCAAACATTTAAAATGCATTTTTTGCATACTTTTTATTCAAAAGTAAGGATAACAATATTATGATGTGCATTTTGCACCGGGATTCGGTTTAACCACCTTAATACTAAATTTTATGGAAAAGTCAAAAAGACAACGAAAAAACTAACTTAGCCGACGAAACACGAAGTCATAATAATTCTCATTATAGCTGCTGTACCAGATATTTATTGTTAAAGCAACGAAAGTTAGTTGGTGCAGAGGTAAATTACAATTGCTGAACCAGAAAACATGCGGTATTTATATTATCTCCGGACGCATTGAGTGCGCACAGCGCGCTAGCATGATTAATTAACGTTGAACAAGTGAACGAGAAAAGGGCTGTGTCAAAGTGAAAAGCATCGATATCGATAAAAATTTATCAGTAGTATTTTAAGATACCACACGTTATGAAAGTATAACTTAGACTTTATGTTAACTTCCTAGGAAGTATGGGCTTGTATTGGGTCTTTCAGCGGTTTTTGTTTTAATATGCTGAGTCAACTACTTATCTGATCAATGTAAAACTTGAACACGTGTTTTTTCAGACCTTTTACGGTTACGTAATTGGACACATTTTGCTCGATAGATTTTATGTTTAAAAATGATGCCTTTTAAAGTTATTATTTAGTTTTATGTCTAAACGGCTTGAGTTTTATGTTTGAAATTACTGCTATAACAAGAAAACATGGTTTGGATGTCAGGTGAAAAAACTCCTAAATGAAATACTTTTTCGTAAAATCCAGAAAAACTTCTAAAATTCACTGATTTTGCGTGCCGCCAGCGTGCGAAGCGAGCATTCTAATGTAGACTTTCTGACAACATACTGAAGTTCAAAATCGCTCAGTAAGATTATCGTGCACCAGGGGTAATCTAGTGTTACATTTTGTGGAAACAAAAAACCGGTCTAGTGCAAGGAGAACTCACGCACCGAGGGTTCCTTACTATGCTTAAAAATATTTATGATGTATCGAAATAATAATGTACTCATAAAAAATCGTGCTAATGAACCATTATGTAAAGGTAATAAAACAGTTTAATTTCGGAATATTATGAAAAAACAAACATACTTATGATTATTTATATGCTTTCAATCGCGTCCGTATTGTGGGGTGGTACGGAACCCTTTGTGCGCGAGTCCGACTCGCACTTGGCCAAATTATTTGAATCTATGCTTGTAGAAATAGCATAACTTAATTTTAATATTTATAATCGGCCCTTTAACAATTCAATAATCGT
The DNA here is from genome assembly GCA_910592155.1 of Ypsolopha scabrella. Classification (NCBI taxonomy): domain Eukaryota; kingdom Metazoa; phylum Arthropoda; class Insecta; order Lepidoptera; family Ypsolophidae; genus Ypsolopha; species Ypsolopha scabrella. The sequence goes on from OU342987.1 coordinate 16,332,345, forward strand.
ATAAAATAAAATAAACTGTTTGTTGCGGTCCTAAAATTTTGAGCAATTTCGTTTTTTTATATGCATTTTATATATTATGTTAGCAAATTAATGCAGTTTTATATTAAATTTCAAGTTTTCGTTCAGGTTTAACAGTAATGCGGCTGTGGTATATAGCTACATAAAAATAAACAGATTGAGTTTGAATCCCATCAAATGACTTTTTTAAGTTATCTCGAAGGCGATTTTTTTCAGAACAAACGGCCTCCATCATTGTGTTAGAAAAGTAGAAAAAAAAACACTTTTGGTTGAGACAGAACAGAATAAGACCTAAAAAAATTGTACAGTATGTACATACTGTGCAGCAAACCTTAATTTAGAGTTGAGAAACCTAAAATAATACAAGCTCATTTAACTTTTATCCGTCTGCGTTAAAGCCTATTTTGCAATGAAAAGTTTTAGGTTATGGCAGCTCTAAATCTAATATTTGCTACACGAGAATAAGTGTCAATGAACACTAGGTTTATTAAAAGATCTGCGTTTCTCTATGACATAGACTCTGTCACTGACATCAATTTTTAGATTTTATAGTGAATACAATTTTATCGAAAACAATGTAAGCTTGTCAGTCATCGATACTACGCAATAACGTCTGAGTACAACTCTATCCAATCGTTGTCATGTGGCTCTCAATTACACCTCATCTTAAACTAAACAACACTAAGCCCGAACATTAAAAAAAAACTAAAAAAATAACAGTATGTTTAATCCCGATCTGGTTACTGAACTCAACCTGTCTAAAAAAGGCGTTTTTTATTTCACGCACATGTCGCACTGAATGGGTTAAGATTTTTTGTTCAAAAAAGTGTCATTTCGATTCGAAATGGAAAGTTAGGGGTTAATAAAGTATTCTAAAACGTGTTTTAGTACGGCTTACTGGTATTTTCTGTTTTTGTCCACGGAATGGATGGGGAATGATGAGTAATGGTTTTACATGTGGCAATGATTTCGTTGTCATCTGACACACGTGAGAAAGAACGCGCTTAGGTTGTGTCATCGATGCGTTTTAAGATATCCTAGAATGGGTGTTTTTATTGTGCGTCTGCCACGTGAAGGGTTAATTAAATTAAAATTGATTTGCGTTGGAGAAGAGATTCTTGCATTTTGGTTTAGATAAACTTATGTAGTTTTTTTTTTAAGTTTAATCGTTTGAGTTAGAGTTTAGGAAATGCGCCATCCTGTTTTTTAGGGTTCCGTAGTCCGACAAGGAACCGTTATAGCTTCGTCATGTCTGTCTGTCCGCGGCTTAGCTCAGAGACTATTCTTACTATAAAGCTGTAATTGAGCATGGGTGCCGACAAAATGGTAAAATAAAATCGAGTTTTTTTTTAAAGTGTATTTTATTACGCTTTTTCGCGAAAAAACAGATTGAAAAATATTTGTAATAATGATAATGCACAGTTTTAGCATACAATACATATAATAATAATCAAGTAAAAAACGAATCGAATAGTACGATAAATTTATATATTTATATGAAAAATTTGCAGTTTTACAGACTTATCCAATTTACTTTACAAATAAAAAGATTAAGGAAAGTTCAGTATAATCTACGTAAACGACTACATATACATAATGCTATTAAGTAGGTAATAAAAAAAATAAAAAAGGTAGTAAAAATATGTAGGTCTTAGACTCTAAAGTCGTTGAGGCCGCACTATCATAAAATTTCAAAAAGTAGGTGCAATCAATATTTTTTCAAATTTTTAAAGGGTTTGGGTTCACCGATAAAAAATGCTGGTTTCATTTACCAGATTATAGCTAATTTAAAGCAAACATTGTTACTATATGTGACGTCTATATTAATTGTTCACTTCACTTGAAAAACCTAGTTACAACAAACCCTTGTTTTGTTTAAGATAATTCAAGTAAACTTAACTTAGTTCTGTTCTGGATTTTATTCACAATACGATCTGGCAATATTAAAAAAAAAAAATCTCCGTGTTATTATTATTATCGTATCTACCGAAGCCAAAACAAAAATTTTTTGAATTTCAGTCTGTCTGTATGTTTAGTTTTAACTCGAGAACCACTTAACGGATTTCGATGCGTTTTTTTATCATCATCGTGGTGACCCTGCACATTAGGTGTTCATAAAATAACGCCCAAGCCGTAACCGGGGCAGAGATCGAATAAACGCGACAGAAGCCGCGGGCAAAGGCTAGTGATATAATAGAAATTGTATTTTTTTATTAATTAACTTTATAAATTTGGATCTTTTATTCCATAATACTGTTTTTAAGGTTCCGTACCTAAGAGGAAAAAACGGAGCCCTTAAAAGATCACTTTTTTGTCCGTCTTTTTGTTCGTCCGTCCATCCATCAGCCTGTTTTATTCACTGCTGGACCTTTCCAGGATTTTGCCACTCTTGGCGGTCCTCCTGGAAGAAATGCCCATACTAACTCACGCTGGGCAGGCGGGTTGATGAGCGCGGTGCCGAAACCCTTGCACCAGTGACGCCGCTGCCCGTCACCAGTCTGTTTGATATAAGGCCCGGCAATTGGGGATGGATATACCGCCATCCATCGGTCCCAGGCGATGGTGGGCCACCTGGTTTTGCCTGAGAGTTGTTCTCTTACTCTTCCCTAAATAACTTCGGGAGGATTTGCGAGTAAGATGGTGGTACCTCCACAGTCGAGCTCGGCATCAGCTCTACGTCTTATGAATCTGTGAATTTAGAAACTTATTTTGAATACCTTTTCGTTTTTGTTTTTTAAGCCCAACGCCGTGGAAGCACAATATTTTTTTGGAAATTTTGCGTAATAGATGCATTGTCTTGTTATTCATAACAATCACTAACTGAGTCGTCTACGATTTAGCTTGACAATCAAAGTCACCGCATTTTGTAAACCTGCACAACGTGCCTACGTTTTTTTATCTACTCAGACTATTTTTTTAATAAACTGCTGTTGATATCGAGTGCTCCTTTCAAGGAAAGTTTATTTTTGTAATATTTTTTATCAAGCCCGAGAGGCGTGTGGCACAATTACAGTTTCTCCATTATAATATTTATTTATAATATATATTTCTGGTCGAGAACATGTGCGCGCGCGCTTACTGTACTCCAGAGTACGCTGTTCTCAACCCGGGGCCGCGGCTTTTAGTTTTTTTGTAGGAAACATCATTTGATTTTGTTTGTTTGTATATAATGTCGCTGGTATTCGCAATAATAAAAAAATATATTTCAGTAGAAATATCCTTCCAATCAAAAAAATCATACAAGTTGTACCCTAAATTTCGATTAATAAAAATTTGAAACGCTATATGTACAATGTGAAATTTAAGTCATTTTGTTAACGAAGACTGGTGATAGTACTCGTCCATATGAACAACTTTTACTATGAAGCCAACCCTGAAATAGTGAAAAAGGGTAGCCTACGTACATTGACGTGCTACCAAATGGACATCGGGTCTGTGCTCAAAAGTGTACAAACCAAAAGAGAGTCAAAACCATTGAAAATTAAAAAAGGGTGTCAATCACACGTCAATCAAAACTAAGCCGTGCAGCAATGACATACGATTCAAATTAAAATGTTTTTTACGAAAGTCTGCTAAAAATATTAAAGATAAAGTTTAACATCATTGGGCCGCAGTTGGGAAGGAGGGATGTGCACGAGTGTTAATTTGGTGTGCCACCGCGACGCTCAGCGCTTCTCAATCTGTGGTGTAGATGAACAAACTGGGTGTACTGACCTTGCTCTATTAATGGGGGGTTATCTCGACTTTGTCTCTTTTCAGATTAATTTGAAACCAATAAAAAGCGACGATTAAATTTTGCAAAAAATATATGGCATTCTTTACTCTTTGATCTTAATATTTTGGCTATTCGATACACGAATGCTTAGACTTTCTTCCATCCGATTAAATCGCAAAGATAGGTCTATAGTACGATCTAAATATCCCTTTATTTGAGCTATATTAAGTTTTGGACAATGAAACTTCGTAAAAAATGTGATATAAAACGGCCATCATATTATTATTAAAAATAATAAATGAAAACACCTCAAAACCGCGAGTTTTCTGAGAACATTTATAAAATGAAAGCATTGGAGCAGGACAGGTTTCTCTGGATAACCTCGCCTTAACAAAATAATAATGGAACAATGAACTTTATTTTCAGAAGTAAGAATACAACGAAAATATTATTGTGACGTTAAAAATTCAACAGCTATTTTAGCTCGAAAAGATCCCACACACACTGACAACCAGATATTCACACTGTCCCATTCCCACAAAAATATAATATATTTCGAGAGAGGGACGCATTAACCTCTCATAAGCAATTAGACTCACAACCTCGCTCAAAAAGTGTCCGCGATGCATCTTGTCACCGTTATGGCGTGACAAGATCAAATGACGATTTCGTACAACTGACATTGCATCTTATGTTAACGACGTAACGTCTTAATTTGGTTGAAGATTTTTGCTACTATGCACGTTACAGGTTCGGACACTTTCTGACGAACGTTTCTTAGAGACCGTGTGTCTAATTGATTATGAGAGGTCAATGGAGGGACGCCATAAAAACCAGCCGGCCATCAGCAATACGCAAAAGGATTCATATCAACCGTGAAAAATAAAAAAATAAAACAGGAAAACATTTACAAGGAAAAATGAATTATCGTCGAGTTATTTATTTATGTGAATTACATAAGCTAGGGTCGATAACTGTGTAACTGTACACAAATTCATGACCATACGCGTAACTAGGTAGGCGCCCGAGGGCACGGCCCCCCCACAGCGCCGTCTGACCCCCCTACAGAACTACAAGTGTCATTGATATAAAAACGTTTATACCGGGTGTAAATAGACTGCTACCATTGAATGAAACCACATATTCTACCGACCCTACTGAACCACTTTTCCCAAGAATCATACCCGCGGACTCCCTTAGTTTAGGAAATAATTGAGTTCCAAACAAAAATGCGTGAACCCTAACGCACCATACGGGCGAGTTTAAAGAGAGCGATTGATGTAAAAAGATATTTTATCCAATTTAAGGCGTTATACGTTATTTTTTGGGTTTAAAAATCCAAATGATTTATACTGTCAGTTAGTTATACCCTTAGTGTGAAAAAGGTGCCCGTGACAAAACAAATAATAACCTTTTGCTTTTGCTTCCGTCATGGGAAATCCACTGAAGATGCTGTTGAAGCACTTACTTCATTGATTGTAAATAATTTAGATCAGGGAAATAAATGCCTAACTATTTTTCTAGACCTTAAAAAGGCGTTTGACACCATTTCTGTTCCTATCCTTTTACGTAAACTGGAATTGATCGGCATTAGGGGCACACCATTGGAGCTACTCAAAGATTATCTTAACTGTAGGAAACAAAGTGTTAAAATAGGTAAGTACATGAGTGGTTCTATCAATATAACGTATGGGGTCCCGCAAGGTAGTGTACTGGGCCCAACCCTATTTTTAGTGTATATAAATGACCTATGCAATGTAAATTTAACAAATGGTAATGTGATCTCATATGCTGATGATACAGCATTGGTCTTTTCTGGTGCCTCTTGGAATGAAGTCAAAGAAATGAGTGAACTTGGACTTGCCCAAGTCGCTGAATGGTTAAAATGTAATCTCCTTACTCTTAATATAAAGAAAACTAATTATGTCTGCTATAGTATATATAACAGTGGTCAGCCGGATACGGATTGTAACCTTAGAATTCACAATTGCGGGAATAGGGCTCGGGTCGGATGTGATTGCCCAAAAATCAGTAAAGTTGCCATGATCAAATATCTAGGAGTCATGATAGACCAACGCCTTTCTTGGTACCCGCATATCGAACTTGTATCTGGAAGGATCAGAAAACTTATATGGATTTTCAAAACCTTAAGATATGTAGCTCCAGTAGATTTATTAAAAACTATATATGTGGCACTTGCACAATCTATTATATGCTATTGTATTCCAGTCTGGGGAGGGGCTTCTAAGACAAGGTACATAGAAGTAGAAAGAGCTCAACGCCTATTATTGAAAGTCATGTTTTTTAAACGACGAATATTCTCCACTGATTTATTATATTCTACGTATCAGCTACTAACAGTAAGAAAGCTATATATTTTAAATACCACCTTGAGGCTACATAAACATTTAACGTTTGACCCTACTGTTCTAAATAAGAGAAGGATGGACCTCATAACCACATCTGTATCTAGCACAAAGACCTCTTTCGCCAGACAGCAATATACTAGACAAGCAACATATCTTTATAAAAAGATCAACAAACAGCTTAACATATATTCTAAAACACTATATGAATGTAAAAACTTAGTAACTACTTGGATAAAAACATTGAATTATAACGAGACGGAGAATTTATTAAATGTCATTGAGTAGCATTCGTAAATATCATACGGTCATCATACTTAAAAATTATGTAACTTATTACTATGGTTATCTTCAACCAAACTGATATTGATTTCAATTATTAGGTATTGCAGAAAATTTAGGTATTCACACACACAGTCACACACATTTCACATCCACATACACACCCTTCTTAGTGTCCTTTTATACATCCGATCCCAAGACAAAGTCATAAGGCTAGGAAGGATACACAAATAAAAACATCCTTACACAATCTTCATGCATACTCCCTACATACACAACTCACACACACCCTCACACACCCTAGTAGTAATAAATATTAAAATATATTAATTTGTTAGGCACTTTTGTAAGTAAAAGTATATGTTTTGTTTCTTTACTTAATTTCGTATTTTTAGCTATAGGAGAGCGGGGACTCCTACTACAGGTATTTTCATACCCAATTGGAGAACTCGAACTTAATGTATTAATTGTTTAAGCACGTTAAAGAAATAAAGCATTTTTATTTATTTTTTATTTATTTTTTATTTTGTATTGGTTGGCTTAGAATGTGAGTGAATGATTTTTGAATCATTCGCTTAATGTTTGATTTACCAATCGCTTGTTACATTTTCGACATGGGACATACAAAAATAAAACAGATGTTTGTATCCTTGATAATTTTAATCCCTCATTAGGGAACGTCTGATTTATGAAATAACCAACAGGGTATGGTGAAATCAGGTCTTTAAATGCTGAGGGCTTAATGTATATAAACAACTATTATCTACGGCATCATCACAGCACAGTTAAAGAAATTTGTCGTTTTTAGCCAAACTTTGGGAACCGCTCGAGCGAGACAAGTGTAAGCATTTCTAACTGCTGGCACTTGTCCTAGATAAATAGAAGATAACTTGTCTTGTGGCAACACAACACTGAAAACAATTAATCATCGGAACTCCTTTCATAATGATCTGAATGACACACAGGGGAAACGGTCACTTGCCTTCTGCCAAATTGTTGTAATATTGGTGGTAGGTAGGTAAGCGGATTCGGCATCTGCACCACCAAGAATTCTGCTACCGAGGAGTCTAAATTTTCTTTCTTGGTAATTTGAGTTTTTTCGTTTTCGTGGGTTGATACTTTAAAATTTCGAAACAATATCCAATGTACAGACACGACATTTTTATTACTTTATTATTAGTATAGATTACTTATACAAATTTTAATATTATGGACAATATTGCCCCTATCTCACCTTTCGTCGTAGATAACGTATGGGTGAAATTTGAGCGAGAAGATATTATTCATTAGTTTCGTGTTTAGTAAGTACTAACTTGTAATCAAAACTTTCATAATATTGACACACTAGGTTTACTATATGTTTAAAACAGTCAGTATAGTTATTTTTACTTTATTAGTTTTGACTACTGTTTCGAACTGAAAAAACTGCCTTGACTTTGCAATTTTTTTCGATGCAGCGAATTTTTCTCTATCACGTTTTGGGCTCTGTTATCGTCTTGAAAAAGAACATTTAATTAAATATTTAATTATTTTTTTCAGAACTATATCTATTGTAGTATGTTAGTTCTACTGTTTTAACATCTTGTTTTTTACTGCCTTTTAAAGAACTGCGTACAAGGGTAACTAGCTATCGAACTACATAGTGTGACAGAAATCTAATTTCGAAGCAAATTCGCACGTGTTCACTTGTCAAAAATGTGATCTGAAAATATACAGGGTGTAAACAGAGTGCGACCATTAAATAAAACCACATACTTTACTGATTATACTGAACAACTATTCGAAAAAAAAACCGTGCAAATCTTGAGAGAAAATATATTTAACTGTAACCCAAAGACTTTATCTCGTAGGAGGAAGGTCTATTTTAGAATGCTGCACCGGAACAGCTGTTTTACGGACGACGCTCTCTCGATACTCGCCCGTATGGCGTAATGTGTTAGGAACTCATTGTTTGGAACTCAATTATTTCCCAAACCATGGACGAATTTAAATTATTCATCCATGCCCAAACAAAGGATGTCCGCGGGTATGATTCTAGAGAAAAGTGGTTCAGTAGGGTCAGTAGAATATGTGGTTTCATTTAATGGTAGCAGTCTATTTGTTCTATGAATTCACAAAAACTCAATAATTCCTTGATGTTGACTTTATTATCATCATTATTTATGTAGTGGAAGTTTGCAACACAAAAATGATTATGTTGAAGTTGTTTTATATTTTTGTCAGATTAATTAATTTAATGTATTATTTTTGATTTCCTTGTATTACTGTGTGTTCTATATGTGTGTTTTGTTAATGAATCCTTTGTGTTGTCCATTATTCTAAATTAGTAATTGTATCTTTATTCTTGTGTAACCTGCAACAACTGAAATGGGTCAATCTGAAAATCAGCGCTGTAACGTTCATAACTTACAGAAAATGCTGAGATTGATCCATTTTGCAAACAAAATGATTAAGTTGTTAATTTTAATTATTATCAATTTTTGTTTTGTGGCAAAAAAATATACTTCTATTTCTATTTTCTATTTACACCTGGTATATGACATCGTGTCTTTACCTGTTTGGTGAATTTCTGCTTAGTACCTAGTTCTTGTGTCACTCTGCACCAGGGCCGCTTTTAGTAATCTGGACCCCTAGACTAGCCCCGTGGTGCGCTATTATACTATATATATGACGGAGAGACAGCCTTGGTTGTATTTTTAAAAAGTGTGACGTCAGCAGTGCTGACGTCACGAATATTTTCTTGGTGATCACTCATCTTCAATTTTCAAAGAAAACATTGAAGGTATTACCAAAGCTTAGTTTATTCAACTGACAGCGCAACAACCTATTAGAGAGGTCCGCACTGTCCGACGGCTCGAGCAAGACTGCCCGAGCGTGGGCTGTGCGGCCGTATTTATAGTGTGCAAGCACGTGTTTACAATTTTAGGTTAAGTATTGAATGTATGTGAATTTACGTTAATTTTACATTGCAATAATCACAGTTCAATTAATTAATGGCTTATGAACTAGTTTTAATCTAATCACATTATTAAACAGAGTTATTTAATTAATAATCTTCTTTTATCAACAATGAACCATTGCTGATGCGCCGATACGGCCATACTGACAGGCGGTGAGCGCTCTGCACCAGCCTCGTTGATTCTGGTTCTTATTTTTATCTGTAACAATAGATTGGACTTCTTTTGAGTCGGATATCTGTAAGCAACCTGAGTTGCAATGCAAATATTTTTATCTTTGCATGTTTGGCAATATTAATGTTACTAAGTTTTTGGGAATATAATAAAGGGTTTTTGGAGTTTCTCGTAGGGTCTCGGCGATTCTCGTAGGGTCTCGGCGATTCTCGTAGGATCTCGGAGGTTCTCGGAGGGTCTCGGTGATTCTCGGAGGTTCTCGGAGGGTCTCGGTGATTCTCGGAGGTTCTCGGAGGGTCTCGGTGATTCTCGGAGGTTCTCGGAGGGTCTCGGTGATTCTCGGAGGTTCTCGTAGATACATAAGTGAAAGTTTTTCTCGTGGAATTAGTTTCGGTTACTAATATTGAATTTATGTAGTGTAGTGTTTCTTTGTAAGTATTTAGTTATATTGAACTAAGTTACTCACAGTTTATTCTGATGAATTGCCTTCATTCCGTAGGTCTTGTCTTGTTGGAATTTGCAGCCCTTCTCGTGATGTCGACGGGATGGGCTCAATTGTAGCAGAGTCTCGAGGATTAGGTGATAAATGTCCCGCCGATACGGTCAACTGCTCACCGGGTTGTGGAGCACGACGCAGCTGGTCATGAGCCACCTTGCGAGGTCACCCTCTGCCGACCACCTTCTTCACCAAATAGCGGTCGTTTTCCAGTATTCTGGACACTTCATATGGCTCGCTGAATTTTAGGTCAAGCGATGTTTGGTTGCGAGGGTTATTCTTAATCAACACGTAGTCTCCTCGTTGGAAATGATGAATTTTTGCTTTACGTAAATTGAATCGTTGTCGGTCTTGTTCGCTTGAACGCAACATTTTCTGTTGTACTTGATGAGTAAGCGCTTCAATATCCACGGTCTGATCGTCAATATTCACCAAGTTGAGGAGCTCAGGAGGTACACAGTGCTTTCGTTGTGTAATTAATGTCAATGGAGCAACCCCCGTGACACGATGACTTGTACAGTTCATTGCCAGTTGTAGTTCCTCAAGCGCAGTGTGCCACTGCTCTACTTCGTAGTTTTTGATCATCACCAACGCATTTTTGAGAGTCGCAATGACCCTTTCTACTTGGCCATTCGCTCGGCTAACTCCTGGAGCTATGGTATGAAGATCTATTCCAAAGTGGTCACAATAGTCTTTGAACTCGCCAAGGAATTCTCGTCCTCCATCGACTATGATTTGAACTGGCGCACCGAATAGATGCACAGTGCGTTTCAGGGCAGCTAATGTACTGTGTGTGTTTTTGTTGCTGGAGAAGTACAGTAGCACGTACTTCGAGAAGGCATCGATGGTAACTATAACATACTGCTGATCATCTGGAGTACCCAGCTTCCCAGTTATGTCCATGTGAATAACTTGGAAAGCAGTTGTTGGTTTTTGTATGGGGTGTAATTGAGCTCCCGAAAATCAACGCAGAGTCGGTCATCCCCATTCTTCTTCTTCACTAAGATGATAGGGCTTGAGTAAGGAGACTTGCTCTCGCGTATTATGTTGTTTTCCAAGAGTTCTTGAATTATGGTGCGTACCTTTTCCCTTTCTACTGGGCTGAGACGATATGGTCTTCTTTCGACGAATTTATCTGGATTTTTCAGTCTGATTTCGAGCTTTCCAGTATTGACCCGAGTTTTGGGATAACCACGAATAAACAAATGTTCATATTTATGCAGAAGTCCACGTAGCTGCGTGATTTCATCTTCGTTGGTCAGATCGCAGTCCAAATTGTTGAAGAGAGGAGAATTCAAACTTACATGATTGACACGTGTGTTGTGAACCAGTTTTGTCCCATTGGATGTGATAACCATACTCAAATTGGTATCATGAATCAGGTTCATACCCACTAGGATGTCTGTTGACATTTCATGATCCGGTAGTATGTAAAACTCCAGCTCAATACGGATGGTGTCTATAATACATACAGTTGTAAGCTTGGCCAACGATAGTGCGGGAAATTGTCCGATCCCCTTCAAATAATTGACTGCTGGGCTTCTTTGACCTTGGAGAACTACAGCAACGGATTCTCGTATAATAGAGCATTCTGCCCGACTATCGAACACAGCCTGCAAAGTCTTCTCACCAATTCTGATGGCGATAGGTGCTAGCCTGTCACTTGACACATAATTGACGTTGGATGTCAACAAACGTTCCCGTCTGAAGCAAGTTTCATAAGTGTGGCCTGTTTTTTTGCAATAGGTACAGGTAGATATGGCTTGTGGTTTAGGGTCCTTATTGCCGGCTTCAGGTTTAGCCTCTGGTGGTTTAAATCTGCAATCATTGGTAGAGTGATTTGTCTTCTTACATATGCGGCAACTTGATGTTGATTGTTGATTGTCCGTAAATCTTGGACGCTTGTTTAGCAATGCGGAAAACTTAAGTTAGGATGGGAACGCTTCTTCCGTATAGACGTTGCAACTGAGATCAGTTCAGGCACACTGGTTGCTCTAGCGTTCAGTAATTCAATGCGCAGACGCTCGTCGTTAACGCATCCAATCACCGCCTCAACGGCGTGCTCATCTTCTAACTTGTCCTTGGTGATCCTTCTCCAAAGGACCCAGGCTCGTGACAAGAATTCCGCAATATCTTTCGACGAGTCGTAAACGTGTTCCCTGAACATCACAATATCTCGGGAGTACCTGTTCTCAGGTTCAAACGTGGTGATGAGATTCTTCCGTAACTCTGCCCATGTATTAGTAGTCACCATCCAATCATCAATCCACATTTTTGCACGCCCTTTCAACAGGCTGCAGACTTTCATACGAACGTCGAAATCGTTCAGTTTGTGTGCTTCAATGGCTTGATCTATATGCTGACACCATTCTCGTATTCCGACGTAGGCATCCGGGTCAAATGATGGTAAGTAAATGTCTTTGATCCTTATTTTTGCCTCGGTGGGTGGAGCACACAAGCGCTCTGACATTTTCTGCATCATTTCCATCATTTGCAAAAGGTACTGTGGTGGTACCCCATCCATCCGCATACCTTCATAGGGGTAGGTATGTGGTCCTGACTGTGGTATGGCTTCCATTGGTGCATTGGTAACCAGCACATGCTCCTGATGCTGGGTATTGGCTGGTTCCAGTTGCTCAGGTGGTAAACGAGCTGATGAGGAGGTGGCTTGGATCGGAATCCCTTCCGATCCCACTTCTGATGACGGAGAGACAGCCTTGGTTGTATTTTTAAAAAGTGTGACGTCAGCAGTGCTGACGTCACGAATATTTTCTTGGTGATCACTCATCTTCAATTTTCAAAGAAAACATTGAAGGTATTACCAAAGCTTAGTTTATTCAACTGACAGCGCAACAACCTATTAGAGAGGTCCGCACTGTCCGACGGCTCGAGCAAGACTGCCCGAGCGTGGGCTGTGCGGCCGTATTTATAGTGTGCAAGCACGTGTTTACAATTTTAGGTTAAGTATTGAATGTATGTGAATTTACGTTAATTTTACATTGCAATAATCACAGTTCAATTAATTAATGGCTTATGAACTAGTTTTAATCTAATCACATTATTAAACAGAGTTATTTAATTAATAATCTTCTTTTATCAACAATGAACCATTGCTGATGCGCCGATATATACTATTAGATGTATTTTTATAGTGTACTTCCAGTTGACTCAGAAATTTGAAATTCCGTTTGTAATTAGATCTTATATCATACGTCTAGAAAAAATCTGAATATTGCCTATATTTAATTATTCAAGAAAAAACCGGACAAGTGCGAGTCGGACTCTTCCACCGAGGGCTCCGTTAAAGACTATATTTTTTATGATTTAACTACAAATGTATAGTTTTCAGATTTTTCCCTATACTTGTAGTTTAAGACGGTAATACTTGCCAAATTTCATAGTTCTAGGTCAACGGAAAACATCCTATAAACTTTGACTCCCTTGAGAGTGTCGAAATATATGTTTTGTGGCATAAACGGCCCTATCTTTTTTTTGTAAATTTGATTTTTTCTCATCTTCAAGGGACTGTAGACCTGAGTATATGGTTTTAATTTCAACTCGATACCTCCGCGCGTATTCTTGAGATAAAGGGTCCTGAAAGATAAACGGACGGACAGACGGGCAACAAAGTGATTCTATAAGGGTTCCATTTTTTCCTCTTAAGATACGGAACCCTAAAAAGACCAACCACATTCCGTTTCTGCACGGAAAACAATAACTATTGCTAATTAATAACCGTGTAACGAAACAACCAATCTGAAAAGAGAATTCCTTGAACTCGCTAGAAACGTGATTATAAAAATAAAATGACTCTTTTTAATGCAGTCATTCTGTGTGCATAAAAACAGTAATGTGGGCCACATGTCGCGCAAGTTACTTCGTTGTAATAAAAAGGATGCGCGTGGATGAACTTTCTTTTTATTTCTTCTCTCTTCTTTTTTCCGTCTTTTTTGATCGTGTGGCAGTCGAAGTTTACGAGTCAAGTTAAAAACGTACTGTTGGGGAAAAATGCGTAAACTCACTTTTTTAGATTTAGTAGGTGTTAACAGCGAAAAGTTTGTCAGCGGAACTCCCGCCGATAGCAAGTGTTTGTTGCAATAGTACTTGGCTGTAAATTTTTTCTCTTTTTTATCTCTGAAAATACCTCGATATTATATAAAGTCCTACAAAAAGAAAAAAAACTGTCGTAATTTTTTTTACTTCCCAGTACAAAGTGGTTCAGTCAGCTGACTAAATTTCTGTGGAAAAGTGAAAAAAAAATCGCGCAAATAAAACTTATTTTCGGTGGAAAATGGTCTATACAGACACCTTTAGAATTTTTTTCACTTTGAACTTTTGGGCCTTATAGAAATCTTGGTGAAAAAAAACCTAGAATCAGAGTCAGAATGATCTATTTGTGAACATAGATTTACAGTACATCAAAGTGATACATACTTAGGTGGTATTTAAGGTGTTTGTTTGAACGCTGTCTACCACAATGGTATACAAATATTTTATGATGAGTATTAAACGAACATAGATATTCATGCACTTGCAACATTTCTTAACTAAATGTATATTATGTTTAGAGAAAATATATGTAAATTGTATGTCAAAGGTATCAAAGTCGAACATTATTAAATTTAGAATACATTATAAACTCGCCATCCACCGAGGTAATGCCGCCAGCCTTCTTGGCACTCTGCCTGGCGGCATCGATCTGGACCATTTTTTTTTACATTTTTAGACCAAGTTTTAGATTAAATAGTAAAAAAAATATATAAATATATATGTATTAAAGAGAGGAAATAAATATGAAAAAAAAGGAACTGATCAACACTATAATAAAATTTCTGTGTAAGTAAGTAAAAAAGTCTGTTTTTAAATGATGTAAAATTTAGATCTTTAATATATGTATAGGTAGTTAGGAATTTTATTGAAGATTTTGGGAGCCATACAATACAAACTTTTGTGCATTAAGCTAGTTTTTGAAAATCTTAAACATAATTTATGTCTGTATAGCACGCACCCAATGAAGAACAAAAAAACGGTCAAGTGCGAGTAGGAGTCGTGTCCTGATGGTTCCGTACACACCATTTAAAACATGAACTTATTCCACGTGTATTTATGAATGACCTATACCTTAACACTTACGATCTATTAAACTCTATGTGTCTAAGGCCTAAAGTTAGTCTTCTATATCTCCTTGAATAATTAAATAAAATGGTGAATTTTCGATTTTTTCCTATATCTGTGCTATAAGACCTACTTGAGGACGGATTTTGAAGTTTCTAAATCAATCGAAAGCGACAGGTCTTCATGGTGATCCAATTTTTATGAAATTGATTACGTAAAGGGATTGCCTTTTTGCGATGAGTTAGAAACCTAATTTTTTGATAGCACAATGGGAAGATATACTTCTATTAGTTTCAACTTGATATCTTTAATGGGGCCCGAAAAAAGGGTCGTTACAGGCGGACAGACGGACGACAAAGTGGTATAATTGATTTAAATAGGCGTTACTTTGCGCAAGTCCTCTAGGCCAACCATGAGTTTTGCTTACTATACACGTTAACGTCTGCGTAAAATATTTATTTTTAAAATATTTATATATTAGCATTTCTCATATATTACGCAGAATAGTAACCAAAACGCCTACTCATTAATATATCCATAAGTTAACAAAGTGATCGCATAAGGCAGTGGTTCTTGAACTTTTTGTAGCCACGAACCACTTTTAGAATTTCAAAGATTCCACGAACCCCTGTTGAAGAAATTTTCAGGAAATGAAAATACAACATAATATTAAAATCACTTTTTATTTAATATATAGTATTAAGTTATATATTCATTAAAATTCATTATATAGTATTAAGTTAATAAAAAGGATACCGTTGTTTGGACTCAGTATATTAATATATCAAGAGTGAACTGAGTGGCCGTGGACCACAGTTTAGGAAACCCTGGTATAAGGCTTCCGTTTTTAAATTTTGAG
The DNA here is from genome assembly GCA_910592155.1 of Ypsolopha scabrella. Lineage (NCBI taxonomy): Eukaryota > Metazoa > Arthropoda > Insecta > Lepidoptera > Ypsolophidae > Ypsolopha > Ypsolopha scabrella. Next base: position 16,348,327 of record OU342987.1, read on the forward strand.
GTACTGAAACTGAACATTGACTAAAATGACAGACAAATTAACTTAATAAACAATTGTCGTCGTGTCATATATACCTAGCTTTAAAACTAGACTGTACAGGATGTGCTTCAGTTTTGTGTTATTACTTTATACTCTCTTTTGGAAGTTTTCATTTTGTATTTTATTAAATAAAGTTATCAATTAAAGTAATAAAAAGAAAAAAGAACATTGCTCAAGATATATTTCGGACCCTGCTGGACTCGGCATCAGTTGAGAAGGTTTCAATGATTCCCTTTTCTGATGAAGTTCTTCTTCGTTGTATGATTGCGAGGAAGATTTTATAGCTTGATGGTCTTTAAAATTCGAGTTCATCCATTAGGAATCTTCGTTGTTATTTTATATTTTTTGATATTTTTGTTTCGCTTATAACTTTTCTATCGATAAATGATACAAGCATTTATTTCGTATTTTACAATAAAAAAATAAGGTATAGTTCCAAAGTATGTCAATAAATTTGTATTAGTTTTGTTGTTTCTTTTTTATTATTTATGTTTATAAAATACAAAACTATTTATATAATAAAATTCAAAACGAGTAAACGTTATTTATTTATGAGAAATCTTTTATACACTCATCACATTTTAGTATGAAAGTTGTTGAATATGTTGTTTTATTATTTTATTTCACCTGTCTGCTACATAAACCCGGTATAAGACCATAGTGGGAATGTGGTATGACAGAGATTCACTTTGACCCAGAGCAAGAGTGACATGCGTTAACTACCCCACGTGTAAACAATCGTAAATCGTTTATTGAACCCCTCGATATCACCAAATCGTAAACAAATCTGCAACATTGTAGATAATAGAGTGAATATGACCTTTATTTCAATAGAATTGCGTTTTCTTGGATAACTAGATGCAACAGAAAGGTTCATAAGTCAAGGAATTAGGGAGATAACACAACCAAGTCGATTCTCATATTAAACAAACATAACAATTTTGAAGAACCGCGCTTGTGTTCAAAATAAAACAGATTACTAAATAATTCACGAATCTTTGGCGTGCTACAAAACTGATTTACTGATTACAATGAACCACTTTTAATGACTTTAAGAATACCACGATTACTTACTGATGACGCGAATACAATACCTAGTGCAACAAATAAACAAACCGTTCAGTATGATAAAAATAAAATAAAAATCTTGTACGTATATTAGGTTTTAGGCGCTACGCTTTAAAACTGCTACGCCGCGCCGCCGCCGTCGCGTCGTAGGCCTTTCCCGCCTTTGCATCTACGCTGCTTGTAGCTTTAGAAATAAGACTTTTTCTTTTTGTCTGTTAACACTTAGTATCATTGTACTGCAACAAACTAAATCCGTAATTAGTTATGTTGTGTTATCCTTATGATATCTTGAGTATGACATGTTAAAAATGCTCTTGTTTAAAACCTTCATTCTTTATTATATACGAAAAGCCAATTTTTAGATGAAACTATACAAGTAAATACAAAAGGAAACTTATCTCTAATAAGAAGAGATTACTTCCAGTTCACTCTGGGGATAAGAAAAATAGGAACTGAAAGGGGTGTTTTCTTTTTTCCCTTTTCAGTTCCTATTTTTCTTATATAAATAACCTGTACAGTACCTGACAAATAATAATAATTTAATTTTTTTGAATACTGATAAATACGAGTTATTGTAAGACCATGTTGAGTACCTTGGGTTATGTTCTAGCTCTTAAACGTTAAAATTTAGGGAGTGCCTCCGCTGCCGGCGCCGGCACCCAAAAATAACATCATTGGGAACCGGAAGTACATCACTGCCGGCAGCCAAGATTAAAAACATTGGCTGCCGGCGCTGCCGGCTCCAATAATGGACACCGGCGCCGCTGACGGTAGAAATTTCTTACGCGCAAAGGACTTTAAATTTCAAAGTGTGAGATTGTGTATTGTGATTGCTCCGCTCCGCTTCGCTCGTCGTCGTATCTATTTTTTTTCTTTTGGTGAAAGGTTTTTTACTATGAGTTTAAAGACCCAAAATACTTCCTATCGTTCCTGGCCCTATACTTAATCTAACCCCATTTCCCGGTTCTTTTTTCTAAAGTCAGTGCCGGCAGCCATTTCAGCAATCGGAGCTGGGAGCTAATTCAGCAACCGGCGCCGGCAGCAGAAGCACTTCCAAAAATTTAATGTCATGGATTTTTTTTGTGTAATCTGTTTTGCGTGCCATAATTATTCAATAAATAGATACAGAGAGACAACAAAAGAAAACGTCATAATAGCCGTCATCTAAAAGTGGAATATCTTACCTACCTTATGGAATACAGTTTTAACTTGCTTCCTGAATTTAAGGTGAAGTAGGCATTGGATAAACGTGCTGTGAGACTGCAGGACGGACTTCTCCTAACAACCTTGTTAAAAATCTTAATAAGTTTGAGACTGCGGTAGAACAGAAACAAAGACTAGACTCTCGACGCAAAGACTTAAAAGTAGTTTTTTCACCTAGGTTACAAATTGTTAATCATTCTGCAAGATCCCAATCAGTCCATTTGTTCAACAAATTGCCAACAGAACTTAAAGAAATTACCAGCCAACTTAGGTTTAAAAATAAACTAAAGCAGTTCTTATTAGATAAGTGCTTGTACTCTGTTGATGACTGAGATTTTGTTCGTTTAGTATAGTTTACATTGTTATTTTAACTAAGAACTTGACCTTTTTTTTCTGATGTTGTTATTAGTATTTTAGAATTGTAATTTTAATATGTTTATTCTGTTAGACTTTAAGTGAATACCTAGTATACGAGTTTAAGGATATTTTCAAATACAAATTTATTGTTAATGAATTAAATAAATGAAATGAAAGCCGAGCGCGAATAAGCAGGTTGACATAGTATACAAATACAACGCAAGCGATAATCTGACTAAATTTTAATCAATAACGAAAATCTTAAGCAATATTAAAAAAACTTGTCGTCAAAAGATGGGACAAGTATCCACAAAATAATCTGTATCATATCTTTAGGATTTATTTTCCATTATGTGAAAGTTTCAAATCTTGTTTTCAAGACAGTCAAAAGATTCTTCGTATATTCGAAAAGAATATTTATTTTTTGCAGTTCTGTATTTACATCTGATTTTCTAAAAAAAACTTGCATAAAGCAGCATTTTCCAACGCTCACTTCGCCTTATTAATTTTAAATTTTAACTAATTTATATTTAAGGTGAGTTGGGTCATGTTATGACTTGAGTCTTTTGCCCTTTTGGGTATCTGGTACCATTTTTTAATGATAATTTGTTAGAAAAGCGTCTTCCATATTTTTTTCGTTCGCCAATACTACTCACATACTAAAAAAAACTATCTTAAAAAAATAACTTAAAACCGTATTGTATTAAACAGCGGTACTGTGTTTCAAATCCTGCCGGAACTTATGTATTTTCAGAATATATGTACTTTATGTACTTACCACTTACTGAACGGTGAAAGAAAACACTTTCAGGTAAATTTACAATACTTACATATCCTAAAAAGCGTGTATTTGTGCCCGAAGTAATGGCGTTAAGTAAAAAGAGGGTTTAACGAGTGTTAAATTTTCTAACGATAGAGGACGGACGCCCCTTGGGTATATATTTCACTAGCTTTTGCCCGCGGTTTCACCCGCGTTGAATTAGTTCTTGTGTACTCCTTTAGAATCAGTCAATATTATTCGGACTGTTACCTACAGTAAACACAGTAAACAGTGGTGAAATGTGTGTGTTATGCGCCTCTGTTTCCCATTTTGTGTGTCTCTTTTATAGTTTTTCCATGGGAACAAAGGGTAAAAGTAGTTTTTGTCCTATTCAAAGTCTAGAACTACATTTATGCAAAATTTCAGCCTAATCGGTTTCGTAAGCATAGCGTGAAAGGGTGACACATCACTTTTCTGTAGAAATTTGAAAGGTCATTTTCATCCCATGGGAACAGATTTATGGGATAAAAGTAGCCTATGTCCTACTTCAGGTCTAGAATTAGATTCATGTAAAAAGCCCAATCGGTTCAGTAGTTACGGCGTGAAAGAGTAACATCCGTCCATCCATCCATCCATCCATCCATACATCCAAACTTTCGCATTTATAATATTATTATTATGTAGGTACACTTTTCAGTCACGGGCCCATAGGGACCCGGTCATTTGAAAGGCATTCATGGGGCCGAAGCCAACATTGAAGAGGCCTTAGTACCATTTAATCTAAATGTGAGATGGCCGCATCTATGGAGGCCTCTCCCTCAATGTACCATTGGGATACACTAACGGACAGTCCCCCATAGTTGCCAAGCTATTGCCAGAAAGGAAGACTTGGAGTGGGCTATGTGGATGGGATGCTAAATGGGCCGGATAACAGGGCTATGGAGTGAGATAACGGACATCTGCCTCAAAAATCTCTCACAAATTTAAGTCTGGCAGATGGTGACTTGCTGCTTGATGACTACCCAGAAGGATAGCCATTGTGGGCCCTCTATCTTGCCACCATGGGGAGGCCAGGGGGCAACACTATTTAAGCAGCTAAGGTTGTCGAGAGGTGAGTCTGCGGGGCGCAAGATCCTTATACAGTCAAGTGCCCCCGGCGTTATGACATTTTACACTTCCAACCTGGAGCATAGGTTCCGCTCTTGCGACTCCACTCTGGCCGGCTGGTTAAGGCAAGCACAGAGGCAGGGAGGTGTGTCGCTGTGTGTATGTGTGTGTAAGTGCATGTGTGTGTGTTTCCCCTGGAGGTAGGGTCCGAGGTGTCGCCACTCACCAATGGCTCACCACAAGCCGCCCTGCGGTGACTGCTTGCACTGTACGTACCAGAGGGCGAAGGGGTCGTCACACCCCGACGCCATCTGGACGCACCAGTGGGCGGTGGGGTCGTCACTTCCCTACGCCGTTTGTTATAATTATTATTTATTATTATTATTATTAAGTGGGAAGTGGGATTGCAACATGTTTTTTTATTTAACTGGCCGGCATTAAGAAAGTGCCTCACTTTTTAATTCACGAGTAGGTAAAACTCTCATTAATTAAAACAAGGTGCACAAAAAAACTTCAAATGATTATTCATTACTCTAAGGCTCATTTAACTTGCTTACAGCGTAACTCCTATTGCAAGGCTTTTAAGTTTATTTTTGTAAAGCAATGTTATACTCTGAAACACGTGTTTGATAATTTTTTTGCTATCCCGTTAGTCCACGTCGTCAATACTGTTAATACCGAGTGAGTCCTGAAGGAGTGTAGTCGTTATAGTGTGGAGTGGGGAAGATAATATTTTTAGGTTATGTGTCACATTTGACGTTTCAATCGCGGCCATTTTCGTGACGTTTCGAGGTGTTACATTGTGTGCTTTTGGCGGGTTTTGCGGATGGTGAGTTCTTTTTTCTCTTTCCTATATCTTTTTTCAAATGATTTTGTTTAATTACTATTTTATAGGTCCCTTTATTTTACTTTTGAGCGAAGAGCGATTTGTAAAAATATTCGAAATAGAAATTTTGATGAAAATTTATTCTTTATTTAATAAACGTATCTAAAGACTGTTGTCAACCTTTATTTTTATATTTTTATATGCTTATTATTAATTTTAATGAACCTATGATTATTTCGTTGATGAATTCCTTATTTTTTTATGCATGCTGGTAAATAATAAAACTTATTTAATGTTGACATGTCGGTTAAACTAATTAATCATCCGTTCATTAAATGTGTTCTTTAATTAGATCAATTTTTTTTTCTCTTGTTACATAATTCCTATGGTTTTATATTTGCCTTTACTTAAGTAGGTATAAGAAAATTGTATAGATTAAGTTTATGTTACAAATGAAAAAAATCATGTTTGCTAAGTTTCTTGCCCTTCTTCTTAGCAATACTAATCGAATGGTGCGGATGGTTAGGCATTATGTATATATAATATTTTTATTCCTATATTTCTCTATTTTATGCAGGTGTATAACTTTATTACATTTTAGTAGCCCAACCTTAATATTTTTTGTATCTATTTCCCTTATTAGTATATATATAAATATTTTTTTATTCTAAATATATATACTTATTGTAAAGATTAACCTTGACTTGTAGAAAGTATACTTTATGTATCTATTTGACAAAATAAATATTTTGATTTGATTTGATCTTTTGATTAAGAATCATTATAAAAAGGCTTATATACGAGTACAAGAAAAATATATGAATAAAATTGTTCCCAAGTATAAGGACGGCAATTCTGATAGAATCGTTTAGCGACGGCGGCGGAAGATAAGTGTTTTTTAGAAAACGTATCAAGTTTTTTAGACAAAAACCTGTTGCCGGGATTCATAACTTTTAAAGGGTTATACCTACTCAGTAGAAATATCACACACCAATAAACAAAGTCGTAGGAAACCTTGAAATTAATTGAAGTTATTTTCTTCGAAAATGCCTCAATGCTTAGCTTACGAAAAATATACTTCTGAAGAAATCATGAAAATACAATGAAAATTGTTTTGTTTATTTCTCTTTAAATGTTTTATATGAAAGAATTTTTGCCTTTTTTCCTACAAATTAAAATTTTGTCTCTTTTATTTTAAATAAGGAAACTTTCGTTTATATTTCCAAATTCATACCGGAGACTCGGTAAGTGGTCAGAACCAAAGTTCAATGACCCTGTTTGTGAAATACGAAAAAGAAATTGTAGTGCCTCTATACTTCAAGAAATCAAAATTTTTATTTCGTATTTCGGTAACAGTGTCATTGAACCTTGGTCCTGTGGTTAGGACAAATTCATACTGAATAGTCGGTAAGTGGTTACCGACTATCCAGTATGAATTTGGCTATATAAACGAAATTCGTGTTATATAGGTTTGTTAAATCTGAGATTAAAAAGTTTGACAAACAATATTTATGACAAAGTGATAAGGGTTTCGGAGCACAATAACCTCCTTAGGCAATCGAGGAGCTTGATCCGAAGGCGATTTCGTCCTCTGTGGTATCTTCACTTGGCTATATGCCCCTGGGCTACGAAACCTTAAAAACCACTGCTTAATTTGTAGCCCGCTACGTCGTAGCAACGATGATGTAGCGAAAAAGCGCAACTGCATGATATATTTATGGTTATTTCTATAATTTGTATTTGTGTTCTTACCACTTGCTGACCGATGAAGGAAACCTGCATGCTATAAAAAGCGTGTAATTGTGCTCGAAGTATACGGCGATAGGGCTCACTCACCCACCGCCCATCGCGTGGGGACGTAATAATCGTCGGTGAAACGCGGGTGAATCGGGTGTGGACTATGGCTTGCGTTTCAAAGTTCACACTCGGGAACACCTCGAACACCCTCTCGGGATTCATGTTGTGACGATTGTTCTAAAATTTTATATTGAAAATTCAATTTAAGAAATATACCGCTAGTGGAAGACTTCTACCTGAATGCCCCAAACGACCGAAATTGCGGAATTGACATATTGACTCTGGCCCAAGGCATTATGAGGAATTGTAGTAGGCAAAATTTGCCATATACTGGTATAGCATAATGCAAATTTCACAGTAACTACCTACATATTTAATAAAAAGCAAGGAACATTTTATTCCCGTTGTTTTTTCATTTTGGAAAGAAAGAAATATGATAATCTAAGGTAAATAGATAACTTTTGAAGTAAAAGAAATAGATACTAACAAGTCACCATTAAATGTTGCCCACAGAACAGATAGAGTTACACACGTGTTACAAAATAAGTAATAATACTTACAATAAACACACGCAAAAAGTGATTAAATTTATATTTCGCAGATGCGGTCGCCACGCGTAACTACAAGAAGAGAAAGTTTATTTTTGTAATAATAGCAAACCCATATGCCGAGGGTATGTTGTACTGACAGCCACATGCTCGCAAACTGGGCAAGTACCTACTCTAGTTGAAACAACTTCATAGGTAATTGAACCCAAAGATGGCGGACGCACAATTCGCCACTCCGTTCTATGATAACGACGACGTTCCACAAAAAAACACAAATAACGTAACAGATTTGCAGGCGTATTTTATGACGCAATTCAATTTAGAATTAGAAAACAAAAACAAACAGAAAAGTAAAACTATAGACGGCTTCAAATATGGAAACGAAGAAAGTTTTGATTTTGAAGTCTTGGAACAGTTTACTGAGGATAATAAATCTAACGGTTATGAATTTGAAATAATTGATGCTGTTATAGAAAACAAAAATGTTAGTGAAGAAAATATTAAAGATGTTTTATTAGATTTAGATAGCATAGATTTTGATAGCAAAAAAGATAGCCCAAATGATTTATATGGAAGCAACACAACGAAAGGATCTGGGAAGAAGATTAGTGATAACGATTACATTGATGATGAGTCATTGATTGATGAACTGTGTAGAGAAGAAGAAGAAGACTGCCGTCTGACACCAGACATATTCAACGATGACTACTTATCTTCAATCACAAGTGAAACCAACATTCTACCGTCAATAGAAACAGTATTTTCAAAACGATACTATAATTTCAACAAGGAAGTTTACAAACAAAATCAAGAAGAAACCACATACATATCAAATCAAATTCCACAACATACAGATACTGTAATTGAAAATTTAGATTACTACAGCTATCCAAACAATATATTATGTAATCTAGACAGTAAAAATAATTACATCCTTCCTGATACACCCACTAGTTGCAATGAATTTAGCTATGATAGAACTGAAAGAAAAGTTTCTGTTTCCGAATCCATAGAAAGTGATGTGCAAAGTTCCAATTATTATGATGAGAATTCAGAAACATTTGATGATGATGAGCTTTTCGTCAATTTGGATGATTTTGGACTAAATTTTGAAAACGACAATGATAATGCTGTTGGTGTTCAAGATTCTCGAGCTGTTGATGTCACTGAGAGGAAGATTGAGAAAGACAAAAGTCAAGGTAAGTTATAACTTTTAAGGATAAACATAGAAAGTCCTTGATCAGATATTGTATGCAAATAAAAAGTTTCTTAACATCAAAATAGGCCTTAGCTTTTTACCGTATTCTTTTTCGTTGTGGGGGTTGGGCAGTTGCAACGTGATTAATTAAGGTCTTCCTTTTATGAAGTTAGTTAAAATTATCCAAATATCTAATGGCTTCTTGTGTCTGTTACAGTTGAAAGGGCGTGCCTTTGGGAACATTGTTACGAAAGATATCCTAACCAAAGCACGTTGGTAGAACACATCGAGAGATCCCATGTCAACACATATAAAGGTACAGAAATCTCTATTTATACAGTATCAATACTTATAATAAAGTAGTAAAAAATTCGTCTTAATCTTGAATATTATTGCAAAATTTTAAATTAATGGATTTTTGGTATTTATTGATCAAGAAACTAATTTTGACTAATTCAGGTGACGAGTTCAGCTGTCTGTGGCGAGAGTGCGCCCGCGCACGGCGACCGTTCAACGCTCGGTACAAGCTGCTCATACACATGCGGGTACATTCCGGACACAAACCCAATAGATGCCATGTAAGTACGCATTCTACTTGGCATCGAGTCTTAAAAACTAACAAAATCCAAAAGATTTGAGAAGAAAAAATTACCTACATCCAAATAAAATAAACATCCATCTATCCATCAGCCTGTTTCGTCCACTGCTGGACATAGGCCTTTCCAAGATTTCGCCACTCTTGGCGGTCTTCCTGGAAGAAATTCCTATACTCACACACGCTGGGTAGGCGGGTTGGTGAGCGCGGTGGCGAAACCCTTGCACCAGTGACGCTGCTGCCCGTCACCAGTCTGCCTGTTTTATATAAGGCCCGGCAATTGGGGATGGATAAACCGCCATCCATCGGTCCCAGATTTGCAAAGCTAGCAAAAAGTGTTATCGATACATGTTACTGATCACTTACCAAGTCTCCAGTATGAGTTCGGCTTTATAAATTAAAGTCACCTTATATGTACCCAAGCAGGTCAGAAAATCTATAAATTCAAATCAGAAACTACCTATTGGCTGATCGATAAAAATTTGCAAAATGCTTTAACCTAATTTAAGCTCATTTTAGTTCTTGTATATATGTTAATTAGGCTCAAGCTCATGGTTGTGATTATCAGCACTTGGTGGATCTTATTAGACATCTACTTGTACTTGTCCACAAAACTCAAGAACTTGTGGACAAGTACCAAGTGTCTTATTTAAACAAAGATAAGATCAAGCTTCCTATTAATTGGAAATGATCAAACATTGTATCTTTTGTTGTTAATTATGAAACTTGAATTCGGTTGTCTTTTAAAAATTTATGTGATTTCTTTGTCTGCTTTTCGGAATAAATAGATCAATTTAGGAATGTAATTTCAATTTAAAATTTTTTCCATCTCTTAAACCGATTTTATATGCATTTTAGTTTTATAGGAAATTACGTCATCGCATTGGGTTAAATGTCAGATCCTTGCCTAACTTTAGGATGCGTTCAAGAAATGTTTTTTTTCGTATGGAATTGTGTTGTGATGACGTCACTGAAGGTCAAATGAAAGACATCGCTTTTCTTGATTTAATAAAGGATACGGACGCTTAATTACAAATCTGTATCCTAAAAAGAGTTAAGAAAAGCTATTCCTCGAAACGGGTTTCTAATCGTAAATATTGATGAAAAAAAGAACAGGCATTGGCCAATTCAATTGTGATAAAAGTAAAAATTTAACCTTCGGTTCGCCGATTGCGTCAGCATTTTCGTATACTATACGCGTCAGCTTATGGCTTGCTTCATGAGCATACGCACATCCGGTGCAAGAACGTCACATGTACATCCGAGAGCGCAAGGAACAACTGACCCTAAGACGTTGTCTCTCCAGTTACTCGCTAAATTGCGCCAAAACCGCAAAGACGAAAGAGCCCTCAGACGAAAAACTACGCACCAAGTATATGGTCAAATTATGTACGTTTTTATACATTTTTCTCAGTTTTTACTTTTTTGCACTTGTGACGTTTTTGCACCGGATGATGTTTGGCCCGCGCCCTCCCAAAGGTTGCCCATGCCTGTTAATTACCATCCACGTAGTTTAAGCCCCACGTTCTCCCTCAGCACCCGGGATGCGGCAAGGCGTTCTCCCGGCTAGAGAACCTGAAGATCCACGTGAGATCCCACACGGGGGAGCGCCCGTACGCCTGCCCAGCGCCGCACTGCAGGAAAGCATTCTCTAACTCCTCGGATAGGGCGAAGCATCAAAGGACGCATTTTAACGCTGTAAGTGTTTAAAAAAGAAGGCTTCTTGACTTGACCTATAGTTGTACTGACTTGTAAATCTAGATTTTTATAGCACCATTTTTTAGGGTTCCGTACCTGAAAGGCAACGTGGAGCCCTGTTATGTCACGGGTCTCTAGCTTGCAGACGGAATGAGTTATAGGCCTAAAATTTGGATACGTTATGTAGAATGTTGATCCAAAACCGAATATTAAATTAATAAAAATGAAATAAAATTGTTTTTAGGCTGGGGCCCCATTGATTTCTTTTTTACCCTGATTTGTGGTGTCAATGTCTAGAACTCACTAAGCAGGGTAGAAATATACAATATTTTTAATTTATCCTTAAATAAAAGAAATGAGAGCCATCAAAATTGGCAGTTTTAGACAATTTTCGCTACGGGGTCTAACTTAAAAACTAAACTACCTAGTTAGGAATTTGAAATTTCCTATTATCATGTGTTTAAACAACAAATACTGAAGGGCTTGTATTGCGTCTTTCAACGGTTTTTGTTTTAATATGCTGAGTCAACTACTTAACTGATCAATGAAAACTTGGTCACGTGTTTTTTCAGACCTTTGTCTTTCCGTTGTCAAGTCGATTACCTAATTGGACACATTTCGCTCGATAGATTTTATTTTTGAAAATTATGCCTTTTTAAGTTCTTATTTCGTTTTATGTCTAAACGGTTTGATTTTTATGTCTGAAATTTCTGCTAAAACAACAAAACATGGTTTATTTTCCGATGTTAGGTGGAAAAACTTCTACATCAAATACTTTTTCGTAAAATCCAGAAAAATTCACTGATTTTGCGTGCCGCCAGCGCGCGATGCGAGCAATCTGACAACATACTGAAGTTTAAAATCGCTCAGTAAGATTATCGTGCATCAGGGGTAAGGCCTAAAAACGCCGATTTTTAATACAGCTTTAGGGGTACGTCCCCGAATACTGAACCAACTTAATTTCGTAATTTTGCTTCACACATTTTGTAAGGTAGGTACCTACCTGATAAGTTTGTAAGTAATTTTAATTCAATTTTTTTCAGTATATTAACTTGGCGTGAATACTGCTCTGTATCGTTCTGATAAATTAATAGACTTAGATGATAATAACGTAATTAATAGGCTCCGTTTTGACCTTTCGGCACGGAACCCTAAACTAAGATGGTCAAGAAATATTCTACATTAATAATGAATCGGTGTTTTCAGTATTTGTTGTTTAAATACAATAATAGTTCATAATGTACAGAAATTTCAAATATATAACTAGATTAATTTTTGAGATGAACCTCATAACAGAAATTACAACTTCGATTTCTTTATTTTTAAGATAAAAAGCATAGATTTTATAATAGTATTATGTAATAAAAAGGCATAGAAAATATATTTTGACTCTACTCAATTACTACTCAAGCTTATGCTCTAAATAATGACACTCCACATGGGTACCTAAACTTTTTTTTCGTCTCCTTTTTCATGTATGGAGCCCAACAAATATTTGGGACGAATTTCTAATTTAATATTCAGATCAAAACATTTGATCAAAGAATTTATACATCTACTATTCAGTTACAAATCAATATAAATTTAAATTGCCTACCAATATAAAATAAAATCTTAAACCTATGAAAATAACTTACCTACAAATATTTTTTTTAAACCTTTTCTTGTAAGCTTTATTCAAAACTACACAAAATATTGAAATTTCAGGACTGTAACTGATTCCGTTTATGAGATAGAAACCCATGACTTACGAACAGAAAGACAGACAGAGAGTAGACTGCCATTAATAGGGCTCAATTGCCCTTTGGGTACGGAACCCTAAGAATCATGGGTATCACCATATGGAACATATGTTTAAATAGGTTTCATCCAAATTACAACACGTGCAGCCTCGTACAATAGTAGTAATTTCCAATCTCAAATACACAACATTTAATTGAAAATGACTACAATTTCATATACACGACTAACATTTGAATTGGAAATGATTACAATTTCAAATACACAGTATTTGCATTGGAAATGATGACTACAATTTAAATACACAACATTTGAATTCCAAATGACTACAATTTCAAATAGCATAGCATTTGAACTGGAAATGACTATAATTTCAAATACACAACATTTAAATTGGAAATGACTACAATTTCAAATACACAACATTTGAATTGGAAATGACTACAATTTCAAATACACAACATTTGAATTGGAAATGACTACAACGTCCACATCTTCTCCAGAGACCATACGCCTGCGGAGCGATCGGCTGCGGCAAGCGATACACCGACCCATCCTCCCTGCGCAAGCACGTCAAGTCTCATCCTCACGTAGCCAACGTGCCCAGGACTTGCATCGCCCCGACCAGGCCCTTGAAGAGAGCTGACCACGAGCAGCTGGTGCCAAGCTCGCCGGCCAAACTGGCAACGTTGCGCTGCATCAGAGACAAACTGGCAACGGTGCCTAAGTTACATAGATTGTAAGTGAGACTCAACTTTTGACCAAACCACGGAACAAATAAACCAAACACGGAAGTCCAAGAGTTCCGTGGGTTGAATGATCAGTGTCGAAATAGAAATTACTTTACGTGGAAAGATTTTTTACACATTAGAATCTAGCTCCACTTAAACTTTTTCGAAATAGACTTAAGGTAGGAGCGAGGGCACAAAACATCGATATAAAGATAATAATTCATTGGATATGGTATTAGGCACGTGATGTGAAATTCTAGTTTGATCTCGGCGTCGCAAAATACTATAAAAGTTTTAAAGATTTAAAAAAAAATAGAAGATGTACTTACTTAAATAATGTTTAAATATTAATAAGAAGTTATATGTAGATGAATGATGTTGAGATATATTTCATATTCCAGTTTTATCATCTTCTTAATTTTAGTGTTAAAAACACTTGATAATCTTGGGATCTCTTAGTCTTAGATAAATTTCATTGTTTTTATGACAATTTTATAATGTTAAGTATTATACACTTGTTTGCAGTAACATCACTCAAGATCTCCTTGAAAAGACATTTAGGTAATATTATGTAAGCTTCCAAGTTTTTTAACTGATTAAAAATAAGTTAAGCACAACTGTGCCATCTGGGAATATTGTTATAAAATATTTAGTTTTTACTACCTGTTCATATTATTATAATGTATTATTAATTACCTACGACGAAGTATCTATAACTCGCTGATTTATACACTTAAAAGCAATAAATTATAAAAATAAATACAAAAGATATTTGTCAATTCCTATTTCGATCCATTTAGTATCGTCCTCAGCTAAAATATCACAATTTTAATGCATACTATACATAAATTGAATTTTGGTGACATATTACTGTGAATATTTTTGGCAATAATCCTAGTATAATAAGTAATAACATAACTCTATAGTACGTATAATTTAAAATACATGTGAAAAAGAAATATTTCTAAATAGGACATGTGTGGTTATGCCACTATATAAATAATAGAAATGTTATTATTGTTCAAGCTCAAAATACACCTGCTATTTGCTCAAGTTTACTATAAATGTATTTAAAATAATTATTAAATGTTAATTATTATAGGTTATAATTATATTTTATGTAGCGAAAACCATTGCTTGAGAAATTCTGAATATTAGACAGATTTTCTTAAATTGATTTTTCTATATTGTTATCCTCAATTTCGTTTATTTAGCCAAATTCATACTGGAGACTCGGTAAGTGGTCAGGACCAAGTTTGCATGATACGAAATATATATTTTTGTGCCTGTATACTTGTCCAAGAACAACCTCGACTCAATTAGTATCCATCCATCCATCCATCAGCCTGTTTCGTCCACTGCTGGACATAGGCCTTTCCAGGATTTCACCACTATTAGCGGTTCTCCTGGAAGAAATGCCCATGCTAACACACGCTGGGCCGGCGGGTTGGTGAGCGCGGTGCCGAAACCCTCGCATCAGTGACGCTGCTGCCCGTCACCAGTCTGTTTTATATAAGGCCCGGCAATTAGGGATGGATATACCGCCATCCATCGGTCCAGGCAATGGTGGGCCGCCTGGTTTTGCCTCAGAGCTGTTCTCTTACTCTCCCCGAATAACTTCGGGAGGATTTGCGAGTAAGATGGTGGTACCTCCACAGTCGAGCCTGGCATCAGCTCTACCACCTAGTATAGGAAGTCTAAATTCTATTTTGCGTATTTCACAGAAAGGGTAAGTGAACCTTGTTCCTGACCACTTACACAGTCTCCAGTATTATTTAAGCTGGATAAACGAAATTTACAAGTTGAAAATGATCCCCCTAGCTACATCAAAGGAACCTATTCAATGTCCGAAATAAAAAAAATTTTTGTTACCTTCGTCATGATTTATAATAAAAAAAAAAAATATCGACCGTCACTAATACTCCGGTGACAGAGACGACGCTCTACAAAACCTAAGTGTACATAGCCCATGTGTACATAGCCCATGTGTACATAGCCCATGTGTACATAGCCCATGTGTACATAGCCCATGTGTACATAGCCCATGTGTACATAGCCCATGTGTACATAGCCCATGTGTACATAGCCCATGTGTACATAGCCCATGTGTACATAGCCCATGTGTACATAGCCCATGTGTACATAGCCCATGTGTACATAGCCCATGTGTACATAGCCCATGTGTACATAGCCCATGTGTACATAGCCCATGTGTACATAGCCTATGTGTACATACCCTATGTGCATTATTTACCGCCGCATTATTTTAATCGGCCATTCATTTAATTTCCCAATATTTGGGAAACGAAAAAAAATAAAAAAAACCTGATTCATAGCATTTCAATAAAGCTAAGGGGGTTCATTTTCAACCTGTATATATTATACAGGATGTATTGATGACGTGCTCAGAAAATGAAACAGCATGTAGGGAATACACCCTAGAAAGCCACGGAAATAACTATTTCGAGAAAATATTTCTGTTTACAGAAATATGTTTACTTGAACATAATAAATCAGAAAAAAAGAAGGAATTCCAAGAACTCCCACGGCATCGGGAGAGACGGGCTCTAAGCGAGCAACGCTGCCGGCGCCCACTAGCAATAGTATAAGTTAGATTAATAACATCTTAGGTATTTTCTTTTAAGACAAAAATGTACAAACGCGACATGCTTTCCAAAGAATCTCCTAAGATAATTTCAATAGTTTTAAGTTAACTATTCCATTGTAAGGATCTCTACTTTAGTATTTGCTCACTTTTTATTGTAATTTTTTTCAAATATTTTAGACAGATGCTGTCAGTGACGTTATTTTATATCTCTGTATTAATAAAATAGTTAATACTGAAATATTTTTGTTTGTTTATCCAATACTCTTCTAATAAACCTTAGAATAAATAGAAATAGAAAAATAAATGTAATGACACCGAGTGAAAACCAGTGAAATTTAAATGGTTTTGGAAATGAAAACTGATAATAGTACTAACAAACATATTTTACTGTGAAGCTTAACTTTAAATTTAAAAAAATAATGAGTTTATAAAAATAAAAACCATAAAAAGTATTTATTTCTGTAGTTTTAAGCCTACAGTTTCGCTATGTCCGCCCTTTTGTCCGTTTGTCTATCCGCTGCTTAGCTCAGAGACTATCAGTACTGGTACTAGAAAGCTGTTATTAGGCATGGGTATACGTATTAATCACGCCGACAAAATGGCCATAATTTACGAAAATGCGCGGGAGTGTCACAGAGACAACGTGCGTACTTAACTGCGGTGCGAACGCTACTGTCGTAAACCGAGTTGTACCGAGATTGGGGGGGGGGGGTTCGTTTCGGCCCGTTTGATGGAGATAGAATACTATTACTTAATAGCTTTTGCCCGCGGTTCCGCCCGCGTCGAAGAGATTTTCGTGGAAATAAGGAAAACGAAAGAATATGATTTTTTTAACGACAATATGCAACGGTCACCATGTTTTACCAAAGTGCTAATAAAGACCAATAAAACAAGCCCAAACTCGAAGGGTCTGCTGTTATCCGTTGGGGAGATCCCGTACCCACTTCCCAGTCCCGTCATTAGATCCTGGTCACCATGTTCTACAAAAATACTCATCAAAGTAATATATTATATTATCTTCATACCGAACAAATAAACTTAAACTTGAGAAGTCTCCTAAAAAAACATTTACCCGTGGATGATTGAAACCCCGACGATGAGACTACACGACTACGCAAGGCACATGCACATACCACATGATTAACTTAAAATCTTATTGAGTGCTTATAGAATTTTTATAGTCATTTCAGTAGTTCTAGATATTACCCATTATATACAAACAAACAAACGAACAAATCTTTCTTCTTTATATAATGGTGTAGACGAACTTTCATGTGAGTTGATTTGAACCAGACTGCGTCAAATACGATATTTTGAAACATGCAGCGCCATCTAGTGTATTAAAATAAAAACTATTTTAACGCCAGCTTACTTAGCCGTTATCCAGGATAGCTTCACATCACAGAGATGGCGTTTTCTAAGGACTTGAAAATAAAAATATTTTAGTTATTGGTCTTTGCTCAGTTAAGAAATATAATTTCAGCTTTAATACTTTTTTTACAAAAGGAAATATTTTTTCTGAAAAAAAAAAAAAAAAAAAAAAAAAAAAAGTGAAAACAAATTTTACCAGTCGGGGTTTGAACCCGCGACGATCGACTGCGTTACGGCGGCGAACCTTCCATTATGTCTCACTAAAATTCTCATTGCGCTGCTCCCTTTAGTCATAGCGTGATGATACATAGTCTTAAACCTTCCCGAAGAAATGCTTTATCTTTCAGTGAAAACTGCATCTAAATCCATTGAGTGGTTCTCAAGTTATAAGCGAACAGACAGACAGAAAGACAGACAGACAGACAGACAGACAGACAGACGTTGTATTTTATTTGTATAGAGAAGAAGAAGAGATACACCATGTCCCGGGATAACATACAGAAATTCGAGCTCATTCGAGCTCAATTGGCCCGGCCGTTCTACTTCAAGCTTCGTTCCGCTTTTTTCCGTTACCCCAATTTGGGTCTATTCTCTAGTCCTTGTTTAGGCCATAAGATTCTGCAGGGCCACAATAGTGCTCGTTTTCTAGATACGCGGCAGCGTCTCCGGCTTAATTCTAAAAGAAAGGGCCGGCGCACCGGCCGTGTGGCAAGTTCTCATAGTCAATTATTTGCATGTATGACTTAACTTTAAAACGTTTAAACTTTAGCTGTGAAAACTTGCCAAGTCTATCTCAACATACGTTATGTTACTCGTTATGTATTATATTGAGTAGCAAGGACCCTAACAAACTTGCTATTAAAACAAGTGAAGAACGTTGTACATTATTGCAGCTATTACTGAACCACCATAAGCCTCGACATCCAAATTTATGTCAATTCTTTTTTTGGCGAAGCAGACAACCTGCACTATCTTTGTACTGAACTAGGCCCCTTTTTCACCTTTTCATTTTTGATGAGATACATCTTTCCGGCTTCTATTGCCGACCTTAGAGGACAGCTAATGCTTTCGTTTTTGGGACGACAGTACCCTGGATATCTAGATGTCTCCAGAGTACCTAGCATGGTAGAGCATATCGAGCTTTGACAGCTGGACTAGGTATACCACTGTCTGTCCCTGTTCAGGTAGATCAACAGAGTGAGACAGAGCACTGTATCAAGCGCTATCGAGCTCGATATGGTCCTTCAGGTGGTGGTAAAATCACGAAACTCAACCTAACGCATGTCTCTTCTAAGACGTCACAGAAAAACAAACACAGCAACGCAATCTATAGAATGAATAGAAAGATAAAACCAAAACATAGCAGGCATAAAGTTCATAGGCAAATTATTATCGTTGCAATGTAAGCACAAAGTGTGTTGCTTATCAGAACTTAAAACACGTGTCAAAACTTAGAAGTGATTGATTCGTACCAGTATAAATAGTGGTTCGATTCCCAGGGTAAGTCAGAAGTGATCTTCTCCCAGATTGTGAAGGAGTGAGCTGCCGAAGTCAAGTGATGAAGGTCTTGATTCTAGTGGCCCTTTTGGGTAAGTCTTCTTTCCATTCTATGCTCGAAAAAAAACCCTTATGGCCTATAGGTATGCCACTGTTTTAGTATAAAATTTATAACCCGTTTCTCTGTTATTTTTCATTGTAAACTAAAGTTTAAGACCTCTACAGTTTTATACAGACATTTAGAAAGTCACTATCGGGCTGAAATGTAAAATTTTGGTTTGTTTAGGTACAATTTAAGGCAAAAAGTCAACTTTGTTTGCAAATATGTCCAGCTCGATATTTTTAAAAGAAAATCAATATTCAAAATTTTGTCAAAATGGTGTCTTTAAAATATCAGTACCAAGATGATAGAGGTGTTATAATTTGGTCTATAACGAAAAACAACTGAGAAACGGGTTAACAAATTTTGTAGTAAAACAGAGGTTTTCTTTTGTTTTGTTTTCTTTTGTTTTGCTGGTCTCCAGCTAAAGTTCTATTTTTTATTTTGCTCCTATTCTTGTACGAGTCTTCTAGTTAAAGGTGATTCATACTGTGTATTTGATAAAGATAAGTAAATAATAAATAGGAAAAATAATACACAATTAAAATCCTCGTCTCTATAATTTTCTATGATTGCTAGTCGTAATTTCTATATTATCTTAAACATAAATAACAATTTATCTTTCAATAAAACTAACTACCAAAATAAATATATCAAAAACAGAAAAAGAATACCTACCTCAGATAAAACAGAATTGGTACTTAAACTAAATAAAAAATTTAAGCCAATTAAAACTTTTTAAAAGAGCATTTATAGGGTGAAATTTAATCAACCGACCAAATTCATACTAGAGACTCGGTTAGTGATCAAGAACTAGGTTCAGTAATCCTTTTGGCCAATTTCGAAAAATATTTTTTTTTGCTCCCAGTAAGGTTGGACTAGTTTAAGTACAATTCCTAGTGCAGGTTCTACGGGAAAAAAATTTTTTTTTTCGAATTTCATCTGGAGGGTCATTAAACCTTGTTCCTGATGACTAACCGAGTCTCCAGTATAAATTTGGTCGGTTGATTTAATTTCACCTAGTATTATTCATTCATTAACAGATTCATACTGGAGACTCAGTAAGTGGTCAGGACCAAGGTTCAAAGACTCTGTTTGCGAAACACTGAGAATATTGCTTGTGCCTCCATAGTTGTTAAAGATCAACCTCGACTCAATTAGCATGGAATTCTAAATTTTATTTTGCGTATTTGGCAGAAAGAGTCGTTAAACCTTGGTCCCGACCACATACCGAGTCTCCAGTATGAATTTGTTAATAAATAAATAATATATGCTCTTTTAAAAAGCTTTAATTGGCTTGAATTTTTTACTTAGTTTAAGTACCTATTCTGTTTTATTTTCTTTTTCTGTTTTTTGTATATTTATTTTGGTAGTTAGTTTTATTGAAGTCTATTAACATAACGTATGTTGAGATAGACAGACAAGTTTCGCTTATGGTAGATGCGACGGGTTCCAAATGCACCAATTTATGTTTATTTTTTCTTATTTTGGAATAAAAAGTACTGAATGATAATAATACACGACAACAATTTTGTTTAAAGTAGTTCTGCGTGATCATTTACAGAGTAACTCATAAAAATACAAATATTTGCTAGAAAAGCGTAATTGACATTAAACTCGTGTCGCGTAATGCCATAAACTACATTTATTTAATACTTACTTTTTATTATTTAAAAAAACCGGACATGTGCGAGTTGGACTCGCCCATCGAGCGTTCTGTACAAATTAGTAAAAGTTAAAAAAATCTACATAAAGATTTGGTCACCCGTACAATTATGACCGCGCATACCGTTGCTTAACCTCGATGATTTTTTTAATGATTTAATTAAAAATGTATAGTTTTAAGATTTTTTCCCATACTTGTAGTATTAGACGGTATTACTTGACAAATTTCATACTTCTAGGTCAACGGGAGATACCCTATAAATTTTGAATCCCTTGGGAGTGTCGAAATATACGTTTTTTGCGACATAAACGGCCGTATCATTTTTTACGTTAACTTAGAAGTTTTATTTTTTTACAGTTTCAATGGACTGTAGATCTGAGTGTATGGTTTTTATTTCAACTTGATACCACCACCCGTTGCAGATAAAGGCTCTTGACAGACAGACGGACAACAAAGTGATCGTATAATGGTTCCGTTTTTCCCTTTTGAGGTACGGAACCCTAAAAATTAGTAAACTAAAGATAAGTTGCACGTTTGGGGACGAAACCCTTTGCATCTACCTTAATGGGTTTTAATTTCTTAACAAAATCTTGAAGAAATGTTTAAAGTACACATATACTTTTTATACTTGATATAAGCAGTGGTAGGACACTGATCTCTCAATCTTGAGTCCCAGGTTCCAATCTGCCGATCAATAATGCACCAATGAATTTCTCGGAATTGATGTGCATAGTAATTTTATACTTGCCACCTCCCGACGATGTAAGTAGTGAAAGATTGTGAGCTAAACTTACATGCCCGAAAAAGCGTGTATTTGTGCCCAAAATGCGGCGATAAGGCTCAATGTATCGCATTAGGACGTTAAAATCGTCGAAAATAAAAATAGATAATAAAAATTATTAAAAAACACGACTGCCGGAATAGATATTTAATTCGGATTTCAGTGCAGTGCCCTAATTTCGGCGATAGGGCGCACGAATCATCACGATCACGTTTGGGGCGTAAAATACGTGAGTGAAAAAAAAAGTGTACCTACTGAGACTTGCATTTCACAATTCACACTTGGGAACACTTTTAGACACCACGTTAGGTATTCACGATGTGACAATTTTTCCTTTTTATTTTGGCGTATGTTATGTTATGATGTAGACTGAAGAACCATAATATCAATTAGCATTCTTCAAAATAATATTTTATTGCAGTGGCTGCTACGTCTGGTAGATCCAGCATCAACGAAGCCGAGAACCAATGGCAGTGGCCGTGGCAAGTGGGGAAGCTTTACAATTATGAAGTCCTATCCCACACCTTAGCTCGTCTCGAAGAGGGAGCCAGCACCGGCTCTGCCATCAAAGCTCAGTTTGTGCTGCGCGCCAAGGCTCCAGGCCTTCTACAGGCGAGACTCGAGGGTGTCAAACATGCCAAGATCCATCAAGAACTCTCCAACACCCGAGACCTACCCGAAGACTTGCCTTACCAACCATTCCAAAAACTTGAAGAACCTTTCGAAATAACCGTCGAAGGTGGTCGCATTAAGACCCTCAACCTTCCATCTTCGTTGAGCATCTCCAACCAGAACTTGCTCAAAGGTCTCGTCAGCTCCCTGCAAGTTGATCTTTCCTCTCACCGAAGTGTTCATAATTCCCACAACTTCTTCGACAGACAAGCCTTCCAAGGTCAGTTCAATAAAAAAGAAACTGATGTCACCGGTGACTGTGAAACTTTGTACACTGTTCTGCCGCTAGCCTCTGAATGGCGCCGTGAACTTCCCAGGTTTACCAACATTGAAGAGCCAGTCGAAATCACGAAGACCAAGAACTTTGGCAAATGCGCTCATCGTGTTGCCTACCACTTTGGAGTTCCCGAGGGCGCTGAGTGGACCGGTACAGCGAGAGATAATCGTGAGAATCAGTTCATGAAACGATCAAGTGATTCCCGCATATTCGCTGGCAAGCAAGGTACTATTTACAAGGTGGAGACTACTGAATCTGTGTATGTAAGTCCCCAGATGTATGGCAAACAGAAGGCTTCAGTTATTAGTTACGTGAAACTAAATCTAGTAACAGTGCAGCAAGATAATGAAGATGAATGGAAGATGCCAGAGGATCTGCGTCTTATGAAGAACCTCCTTTATTCTTTGACATCAACAACTGTCTCTACTGATGATTCCTCAAGTGAACAATCTAACAGAGTTCGCCGCTCCGCCAAGCTATTGAATAAAATTCAAAATGTTGCCTTCGATGTGAACCAGAAGGACAGTGCAGAATCCGGATCTCTGGATTCGAGAGATGAATCAGACTCTTATGTTAACGATGACATTGTCAACATAAATGACCCAGCTAATGTTGCGCAATACCTGGATCCTGACACCAATGAAAACAAAGACTCCCCCATGACTACTCAAAAACTAGTTCAGGAAATCGCTCAACAGCTTCAAAACCCTAATAACATGCCCAAGGCCGATGCACTATCCAAGTTCAACATCTTGGTTCGTTTCATATCCACCATGTCTAACGACCAACTCCGCCAGACGAGCCGCAGCATTGAGATTGCGAAGTCATCCAATAACATTGTGAAGTCAGACATGTGGATGGTTTATCGCGATGCTGTTACTCAAGCTGGCACAATGGCTGCTTATCAGCAAATTCAGACATGGATAAAGTCGAAGAAACTCCAAGGTGAGGAAGCAGCGCAGGTTCTGGCCACTCTAGCTACCACTCTTCGTTACCCCACCAAGGAACTCATGACCCAGTTCTTCAACTTGGCAATGAGTACAGAAGTGAGACAGCAAGCTTACCTAAATAGCACCGCCGTGATTTCTGCGACAAGATTCATCCATATGGCTCAGGTCGACAACGAAACTGCCTATTCATACTATCCAACTCATATGTATGGTCGTTTATCTCATCAACAGGACAGCTTTGTCCTAAATGAGATTCTCCCCCGTCTAAGGGAAGAGATGCGCGATGCTATTCAGCAAGACAATAGCCACAAAGCGCAAGTCTTCATCAAGGCAATCGGTAACTTGGGCCACAGAGCTATTCTTGATGTGTTCGCTCCTTACCTTCAAGGAGACATCCCCGTCACGACTTACCTGCGCCGCCTCATGATCGACAACCTCAAGGTGTTAGCTAATCACAAGGATCACCATGCACGTGCTGTGCTCTACAACATACTGAGAAACACAGCTGAACTCTATGAAGTGAGAGTTGCAGCTATCCAAAATATCTTTATGGCCCACCCCACGACGCCAATGATGCAAGCAATGGCTCAAATGACCAACGAAGATCCCAGCATCGATGTCCGTGCAGCACTTAAGTCCGCTATTGAATCTGCTGCAATGCTGAAGAATCCACATTACCGGGACCTGTGAGTATCTGAAATTATTGCTTTGTGATATATTACTGTTACTTTTGTGATTAATATCATATTTTTTGTCATAGTGCCAAAACTGCTGAAGCTGCTAAAGAGATTTTGACCAAAGAAGACTTTGGAGTATATTATTCCAAGAAGGAGTTCATTGAAATCTTCGATGCCGAACAAGACCTTGGCATTTTGAACGTTCTTAGTTTTATCAGCAGCGAAGACAGTTTAGTACCCAAGTCTACGAAGTACTCCTGGAGGAGTAGAATGCAAGGATGGAACAATAAAAACACGGTATTATTTTGATTAAGTTATCACAATTTTATGGAATAGCATCTGAGTGGCATAAAAACTAACAAATCTTTTTTACAGATCTCAGCTTCATTCTCCAGTGCTCGTCAGTTCTTTGAATACTGTCAAGAACAAATAAATATTAGAAAGAAGGAAAGTTTAAAGGAATCTGGACTGAACCACAAATATTCGGCTGAGAAGATTGCTGAAATGTTAAACCTCCAGCGTGACCGTAAGAGTCCTTTAGAAGCCTCTTTCAACATTGAACTAATGAACCATCAAAGATTCCTCGTATTCAGCGAAGACGATATGCAACAGCTATCACATGTCTTGAGAAACAGGTTAATGGAACTAGCCAAGGGAGTCGATTATCACTACACCAAGGTCCTCACCCCAGCTCGCGTAGTAGTTATGTTCCCAGTCGCAATGGGAGTACCTTTCATCTACAAATACAAAGAACCGACCCTCATCCACTTGCAAGGCAAGGCAAAGGCACTCATGCAATTTCCTTCAAATGAAAACAAAGATTTTGCAACCAATGTCGAAAAGGAAATTCAGTTCACTTTTGCAAGAAATATCGAAGGCAGCGTTGGTTTCCTTGATACTCTTTCCAACCAGTACGCTAGTGCAGGTGTCGTCAGCAAGATTCAACTGAACATTCCCATCAAAGCCCAGATGCAAATTCAATCAGGAAAGGTCCGAGTTCACTTAGAGCCTCTTCGCCCAGAGCAAGACACTACTCTTATTCACATCAGCGTCTGGCCCTACACTGCTAATCAAAATAAGGACAGCCACGTCACAATTTCACAAGACCCAACCACCAAGGTTATCAGTCGTCTTAACAAAGTTTCTTCCATCGACGCCAAATTTGGACAGATGACCACTGGAATGCAGTTCCAACTGCAAGGATACTCCTATTCATCAGACTACCGCAATCCTGCTAATATGTTCCAAAGCCGCGATTTACTGTCCAAAATTGTTTTCGCAACATACCAGAGGGATGTTGCTTTGACTCATTACAACCTACGATACCTTGGAAAGCAATCTCAAAATAAGGCTGTGACTGTTACAGCCGTTTACGGTAAGTAGGTCGGCGCGATTAACATTTTTTACCTCTTCATTTTATATGTACTCATAATATATGTATGTATTTAAACGAAATTTAATTTACAGGGAAATATTACAACCAGATGAATACTGTAGCCGATGGTCTGAAACCAAGTAATGTCAACGATGTAACCCCTGACAGTGAAGCTCGTCGCCAGGAAATGCTTAACCGCGTCTCCTCAGGAATCAATGGAGCCAAAGTACAAATCGTAGACATTAGCGCCACGTTCGAAGGATCACAGAAGTCAGATTACATTTTGACAGCAGCTATTGGTGGTAACGAAGTGAGCCCTAAGATTCAGTACGCTCTCTTTGCTGGAAGAAACAACGTCAAACTGGGAAACAATCAAGTCAATGCTGTAGGAACTGTCGTTAAACCCGCGATATCATCTTTGAATTTCCTTGAAGCTTTGAAAAAGGAACTGAAAACCAACTTCAACCTAGACATTACATTTGGAAAGAACAACAATGGAAAGATCAGCATTGACGGACACATGGAACGCACTAATAAATACGCTGACTCTCTCGAGAAATTGCCCATGGCTAAGCAGTGTCTCCAAGAAATTGCTAAGGATAACTACTACCAACCAGCTTGTCATGAGGTTATCGTGATGGCTCATGCTCCTGACTTCTTTAAGGCTTCGGTCACATACAAAGACGTTAGCCCATTGTTTAAGAATATGACTCACCAAGTCTATAGACTCCTAAGGCACTTAGGTTTCTGGTACAGTGAAGAGAACATCTTAAGGAATACTGCTGATGGAAAATTAGAAATCGAAGTTGGTGTCTCTTACCTAGAGCGCACCCTCAATCTACTGGTGAATAGCCGCGCAGGTGATCTACGTGTCTCCAACGTTCCCATCCCGAGAGTGGCACCAGCAGCTCTTGCCATCTACACACCTATTCACATGAGTAAACGCATTGCTAACGTATTCTCTGGCCACCAGTTTCTGCGTAAGTATGCATTACTTGAAGTTGCTTTTAGGGCAAATTAGGATCAGATTTGGCACAAATCGAAAATTTTAAACTTTTACAGCCTACTGCACAGTCGATGGATCCAGAATCAAAACATTCAGCAACAGAGTCTACGACTACACCCTGAGCCGCTCCTGGCATGTCATGATTCAGGATGATGCCAGATTTGCCGGCAAGTACGGTCACAATAACCAACAGCTCGTTGTTTTGGCTCGCAAACCCACTGAGAAGCAACAGGAAATCTACGTTTCGTACAGGTAAACATTGAAAACATAACTTTCATTATTTTATTGCGTAGTTACGGAAAACTTTGCTTTAATTTATTTTTGTTTCAATAAAAATGTACTATTCAACAGATCTGGAAATGGAAAGGACGTCGAAGTTGAGATAAAGCCAGCCCCTGAAGGTTCTGATAAGAAAGCAATCATCAGCGTAGCCTCCAAATTGAAGAAAATCACCGAAGGTGACTTGACTATGTACTGGGATGAAGAAAAGGAAATGCCAGTGCTCCAACACTACACCCTCTCAGACGGCGTTGTCATTGTTAATATCGAAGAAGACCGAGTGAAGATGATGAGTGATGGACAGCGTCTCGTGATCTTAGCTGATGAGAACAGGAATAACACCCGAGGTATCTGTGGGTTTATGAGCGGTGACATGCGCGATGACTACTTAACTCCTGCAGGGATCGTGGATTCCCCTGCACAGTTTGCTGCATCCTTCGCCCTGAACCAAGAAAACAGCGAGCCACAAACGTTGGAGCTGCAGCAACAAGCTAAGGACCTTTCATACCAACCAAAACAGTGGTACACTGCCATTTTGAAATCTGACTCGCAGTGGCGGCAATCGATGAAACAAAGATACTCTAGGACCTTGTAAAGTTATCTGCATTTTAAAGAATCAGCTGTGATAATTACGTAAACTTTGGAAGGACTTGTTAATGCTTAGTGTCAGTATTGTTTTGACAACGACGATAACGCTTGCACATGGAATTGAATTCACAAATCATAAAGTTTATTGGTTGGTGTTAACGACGACATAAATCCGTTCATGGATATCGAAATTATTTATATTTGTGTAGGTAGTTTATGTAGCTAATTATTTCATTTATAAGAATGTATTAATAGAGTAGAGAGCAAATAAAAAATGATAAAAAAAATAAATGACAAGAACAAATATATACTTGGGTTTTTAATTTACAAATGTCATGTTTTCAGGATTAAAGTAAAGACACACGTAGGCTCTTCGGATGGCAGAGTGGCGGCGTTAAATAGCCTCTCAGTCGTGTATACCAGTAACGTAAATTATCAATAACTAAAGTCATATTCTACTAAGATAAATCGCCAATTGGCCGAAGAGTTAAAGATGAAATATTAGACAACTTCCTCTTATACTTATTTATCTACATCTTATCTAAAATCGTATATTTAAATAAAAAGTAGATTTCAATAGAAAGACGTATGTCAAACAAATAGGCGACATACTGAAGAAAGGCAATGTTAAAAGTACCCGGAGTAGAAAAGCTTGTATGACTAGATTCATAGATAAAGAAAAAGCAAAATATGTGTGTAAATTTGTAGTCTCTGCCTATGAGTCGTTTCTGTCTGTGCGTTTTCCAGGCTAGCTTCCATAAAATTCACATAGATCTTTACCTTTCCAAAAGGTTATAAAACAAATCAAAGCTCTGGTTTATCTATACAATACAATACAACACAATATCTTTATTTATCAAAAAAGCTTACACTCCATATAATTTTCAACTAACAAAAATATAAGTTAAATAACATGCATAGTATTGTGTATGATTAAATGTAGACCCCACACTATAGGTAAATGTCCGGTGGGACCCAGGTCTGATTACAAAAAAATAATAAAGTCGGAGTTTCGAAAAAAGAATGTTATTCAATTAATAAAAAATTGGTACTAGGTATATATACAATTTTAACTTAATGCAAAACTTAAAACTAAATGATTGCAAATTTAAGTTAACTCGAAATATTTTACTGTTTAGAGATATTACAACACAAAATAGTACATCATATAATTTACATTAAAGTCCAGGGCTGTTTCACGACACTGAAATAAGGCGTTTGTTCCGTCATATTTCAGTGTTAGCAACCATTTTGTTATATTAGTTTTATAATCTTTAGTTGTCGAAGTTATTATATCCCATTTTGCCTGCGCTAGGAATTGTACTTAAACTATGTAGTGCAAACCGTAAGATAGCAAAGAAATTTATAACATACCGGTATCTGGGCATGTCCCAAACTATAGGTGTGGATGAAGCAGACGTGAAACAAGCCGTTTGTGAGGTATTTTATGGTCGCCTGACGAAAGTGCTTGAGAGCTTTTTGTCGGGCGGAAATAAAGCTCGAGCTTATAACGCTTGGGTCATGCCTGTTCTCATGTACACATTTGGGGTGCTCAGATGGTCTTAGACTGAATTAGACGCCCTGGATAGAAAAGTCCGCACAACCATGACCTTTCACAGAATGCATCACCCGAGATCGTCGGTTATGAGACTGTATCTCCCGCGGAAGTGTGGTGGTCAAGGCCTTTTAAGCGCCAAGACTATGCACAACCGCGAGATATGCAGTCTCAGGAACTATTTCCTGGCAAAAACAGATGATAGAATCCATAGTGAAGTCGTGACATGTGATAAAGGACTTACCCCTTTGTCCTTAGCTAGCGAGGAATGGCGCGAACCGGTGGTACTAAGTACCGCTGAACGAGAGTCTGTGTGGCAAGGAAAGGTATTGCACGGGAGGTTTTACAAGGCTCTTCGCGAGCCTCACGGATTGTACACAGGCACAATCAAGTGGCCAAAATCCTTCACCAAGAACTCGCATACAAATACGGCCTCGTAGATCAGAGGGTACCATATTACAAGTACTCGCCGGCGCCAGTACTCGAAAACGACCGCGCCAAGCTCTACTGGGACCGGTCTGTCATCATGGATAGGACTATTCTCGCGAATAAACCTGACATCGTGCTGATGGACCGGGCGCAGTCTCGGGTGTTTTTGGTGGATATCACAATCCCGCACGATGAGAACCTTGTAAAAGCCGAAACCGAGAAGAAAAGAATGTATCTCGACCTGGCTCACGAGGTTACCGACATGTGGGGTGTGGCATCCACCTAAATCATCCCAATTGTTTTGTCCGCGAACGGGTTTATACCAACCAGCCTCGAAAACCACCTAAGGCGGTTGGGGTTCCGCGGCAGTTCGCTTCCAGCGCGGATGCAAAAGGCGGTACTGCTTGATACTGCTCGCATCGTTCGCCGGTTTCTTTCCCTGGGGCTCTGAACCCCGGTCGACTGTGCCTCTGCCGGGGATACACCGTCCCACTCTCTTTAAATTCTTTTGGCCAAGAGAGAGAGACGAGATCAAAAATTCCCATAATAATAATAATAAATTTCTTTATTTCAGGCCCCTAAGGGCCCATATCATAAATACCTTAAAACTAGGGATACATATTATCATCATTATTTTAACTAAGTAACTAAAACTAAGACTTCTAGCCCTTTGTCGGGATATTATTTAGCACCCCCTACGGTGCGGAACCCTAATATTATTGTACTTTAAATATAAAAAAAATTATAAAAATAAGACATGATCTTGCTAAGTTTCTTGCCCTTCTTCTTAGAAAGATTAATCGAATGGGCGGATTAGGCGTTTTATCTATTAACTTATTTATTCATTGCATTATGTAGGTATATACAATATTTTATTTTTTACTTATGTTAGTATATATTTAGCTAGGCATTATATTTATTTAGGGTCTATTCAGTTTATTTATCAACTTATATATTAATTGCATTGTGTAGTTATAATAATATTCGTATTCCAATAAGTCTTTATTTTATGCATATGTATAACTTTATTACCCCGACTTAAGCCCAGTTTTTTTTTAAATATATTTCCCGTATTATGTTAGTTTAATCATGTCATAATATTTTTATGTTGGACGTGTAAAACGTATACTTTATGTATCTATTTTACAAATAAACATATTTAATCTTTTGTTTTAGTTTTGATTATGTACAATAAAAATGCAAAATTGAAACTTGTATGGATTACCGTCTCTTATAGACTTAAGATAGAGCTGAGACCAATAACGTTGAAAAAATGCTATGTTATCGATGAAGCTGTAGACCCCTGTGACAGACGGACGGACAGATGGACAGCGGAGGCTTTTTAATAGGGTCCCGTTTGGCATTTTCCGTGTACGGAATCCTAAAAATTATAAAATCAGGGTTCCGTACTCAACCGTTTTAGCAGCTTGTTTGCCTTGATGTTGATTTTGGGTTCCGTACCCGTATTGTTCTCGCACTTGGACAAATTATTTTAATTGAGTTACCACATGGTAACAACCATTAAGTACCAAATCGGTTTATTTACAGTCAGTAGACCTGGAATAGGGTCCCTAGGCACTTAACAGAGCCGGGGCCATTAAAGCACCAACTAATTCAATCGGTATCGCCACGGGTGCACTGTTGCTGAATTGGGCGACAGCACGCCAATTAGGCGTAGTTATATTTTTTTTCTTTCTATAATTTCCGTTTCTGCTGCTGCCTCCAGGGCTGTGCCTTGAAATCCGGGCCTGCTAGTTACAAGAAGGGGTCCACCATCTTAACTTTCAAGGATGACACCTGTCTGTCTGTCCGTTGCATAACTCAAGAACACAGAACTACCAGCCAATATGGAATATACCTTCGATCCTTCGATGGTTCTCGAGGATATGAATTCACGGAATTTAAAATCAAAATGATCCAATGGAAAAAAAACAAACATGAATGTAATGATTTCGTTTAATACAACACTAATTAAGTATAATTTACAATGATCAATAAATGTATGTTTGCCCCTCGTCGGGCGCCACAACAGCCGCGAATCGGGTAAAGCTAAATTTAACTTAAACACGAATTTGTAACAAATTTAAGCAATTGCTAGTATTAAAATAAAAACAACGCCCTCTTTTTTCTTTAAACAATTACTAACATTTTTTTAGTTCATTGAAATAACTTGAAACTACATTTCAGGTGGACAGAGCCAGGGCGGCCTTTCTTAAGTCAGACACAATGTAAATAAAAAGATAAGCCACTCAAGCACAGATCGCTTCATTATAGAGTAAACCTCAAACCTAAAATAGAAAAGACGGAGTCTTGTTAACATTGACGTGAAGCCAGTTTCGTAAACATGTGTGCACTTAGTGAGTGTTGCCGCCAAGTAAAAACTGAGACAGATTGCGCATGTGTGAGTTTCAAGCCGTGTGCGAACACGAAACCGTCTCACTTTTGGCCTGCTTCACCCCTTACATGGAGTAAATACGTTTTAAAATTTTAGTTTGGTTTGAGATAGAAACAAAAAGAATATAAATCCGTGTCACTATTTAATTTCAACTTTACCCGTCTAACACCACAGCGATTACCGCTAACCGGTACAAATGCTATATTTATTATAACTATTTATTTTAATAATAATAACAACTAGATCAATTCCAAAACGAATTAAATAAAAAAATGCTTTCGTCGGCTTAAAAATATTTCCATACAAGCAACATGTAAAAACTGTATATAAAATTAAGTACTTGAAAACTGGTCGGCATTTCTGTTTAAAAATATTGGGTGGCTTAACAATAAAAACCAAAAAAAAAAAACGTAAAAAGTACGTTTATGACAATTTGGTTTTATAGTTTCTAAAAATTTACATAATACACAAATCGTGATATGATTATTTTCACCCTTACCCATCACTAACTACACTTATTTTTATGAGAAATGCTCGGAAAAAAATAACATTTGTGCAATAAAATAAAAAAATTAAAAAGCCGTTTAAATAAGCTTATCTTTATTATGGCATAATTTGGCTACCATTTCGTTAGCTTTCTGAAACAATTTCTACAACATGAACAATTCAATATGCAATGTTTTACTTAACAAATGCTAATTATATAGTAGGAATTTACAATTCGTGATAGTTTCCTATTTGATAAATATTTACAACACATTCCAAATTTCTATCAAAATAAATCAAAAAAATATATAAAAATTATAAAATTCATACCATTTACACGCCATGGCATTTGGCAAAGAAATATTTTTCAAATCAGATCCTTCGAATAGCACAAATCAATAATAATCCCTTTTTCCAAAGGAAATCAATTCCACAATAATTATCCTAATTTTGTCTACCCATTATTCAAATCACTGTACGAAACTAAAAAAAAGATTAAAAACTTTAAAAAATCAAGCAAAAAAATAAGTTTCCGCCAAGCGAAACCTTAATTTGTATTTTTATTTATTTTTAGACAGTCGAATACAGCTACTTATTGTTCTTAGTTTTTTTATTTATTTTACACATTGCGATTAAATATTTTAAATATTGATATGAACCTTAGAAGGTTAACTCGTTGACTGCTCGTGCTTTCATTACCCACAATCTAAAATATCTAACACTTACATCCTAAAAAATAGCCATTCTAAAAAAATCTAAACCAAAACTAATATTTAAATAATATAAAAATCATAAAACCTATAATACTTGAAAAATCCCGTTAAAACCGGGCCTTGTAAAAAGTAACAAAAAAATATTTGGTTATTTCTAACGTACAATTCCTCACCCGAGATCGTCCTTATTTTTTTAATATAAAAAATCCAACAGTGAACTCATTACACATCTTTAAATCTTTCTAGTAACTCGTTATAGATCTACACCCGTAAGTATGTATAAACTGTATTATATACTGTGATAATTATTTACTACAATATAATAACGCGGAAAAATTCGCAAGTACTCTTATCATAATTATTGAAGAGTTCTAACAATCCTAACACAGGATTTTACTGAAATTACTTATTGCAGTCCCATCTAAGCCTTTTTGCGCCAAATTTTGTCGCTTTAAAAAAAATGAATTGCAACTTCTTTTTGTTTTTTCACGATAAAATCATGCTAACGACATTAAAGGTCCAAGGGATCGGTAACTGTTTCTCCCAGGTTGTAAGAATATTTTTGTTTTTTTGAGTGTCTGTGTGTTTAGTATTTTACTTGTCATTTCTCTGTTCGTTCAGAGAAAGGTTTTCGGCTTCGTCCTTGATATGACCGGAATGTGAAGATATTGATGCGCGGTATCTCTCCTCAGACCTTGCGTAGTCGTCATATGGACTAGTTTCGCCTGAACGATTGCTAGAGGTTTCTTTGTTCGAGCTAGAGTAATCACCTGAAAAATAATAAAACAATTACTCAGTTGTATTTTTTATAACAATTATTAAAGGGATAATATTAATACCTTAATTGATCTAACGTAAAAATAAAATCAATCTACGAAAACCAAATTTGTATTTCTTAGAAAGGCCATTGAAGGTTCAATTAATATTTTTACATTTTTTACATTACATTTGTTTTCCTATGTAAGTAGGTATTTAAGAGTACCTTCAAACAGAGGCAAGCTAACGTGATACAAAATTCATGTCCAGATAAAACTCGAGACTGGTTTTGGTTCTTCCCATGATTTCAGGAGAAATATCCCAAAAATCGAAATGAGAGAAAAATATTTTGAAATAGTATAAAATTTACTATGCTGCGAACCTAAAAATATTTGATTTGTTGTAACGCTTCTAGGACATTACGGTACAAAAACATTCATCAAAATATGTGTAAAACAGGCCTTTTATACGCTGGTAACTTCTGTATGTATTTGTTTTTGATAAAAGTTTTAGGTTCAAGTCATGGATATTATATAGGATAGGTTGAAAAAGAAAAAAAATAGCAATTTCCTATAAATAAGGATAATTATCAGCGAACTGTATGGGAGTTAGTTCGAATAGAGTGTTCTTGAAAATTCTAGGCCAACATTTTTGAATACCTCAAAACCATAAATTTGGTTTTTAGTATTACAAGAGCATCTACATCGACTCAATTACATTTTCATCTCGAAATCCTAGTCTAAGGGAAGAAAAACAAATAAAATACTGTTAGACTAAAAAAAACTGATGCTTTTCTTCTGAAAATTACCTTTATGAGAATAATCAGAAGCTTGCAACTCAGACTTGAGAGCGTAGATGTTCGGCTTGACATCCTGTGCGTCGCTAGCACTGAGGTCTTCGGCCTTTACTTCATGAGATGAACCGCTGGTTCCGTAGCCGTTCAGGATTGATGCTCGGCTACAATACACGTGAGACTATTAGTTATTTTGGTTAGAGCTAGCACGGCTGTCAAACTGATTGGCAAAATGTAGGTGCAGATTTGTATAGCGCGTCAGTCCAAAAGCTCGTCCTAGCGAAGCTAAAACAAAAAGTTAGTAGACATCACTTAATTCTGGCTTAAGAAAAACAAAACATTAATTCCGATTCCTTTTTTACCATTTACTAATTACATGAAATTTTTCAGTCCTGATTTTTCTCAATATTCGTCTAAACATAACGCACTCTGATTGCCTAAGCCAGCACCACAAGTGATTGTGATAGTGCTAGTGATCCCAAGTTAGTGGGAGTGAGATATTCGTGAAGAAAGAACAGGCTAATTCCTTTCTCGGGTTGCTCGATGTTTGACATTTTTTGAAATAAAATTTGTTAGTCATACCTATAATCTTCGTGTGAAGATGGATATTCATCAGGTCCACCAGCCATGTGATCTTCACTGGACATGTATGACAGGTTACATTCCTCCATCATACCCTGGGAAGTAAATAACACGAATACTCAAATATCTCTGGGTTCAGCTGATACGATTCCGACATACTTCTTTCGCTTTTTAGGGTTCCGCACCCAAACGGCAAGACGGAGCCCTATTTAATGTCGATCTGCTGTCTGTCCGTCCGTATGTCACAGGTTCCTAGCTTGTTGAAATGAGTTACAGATATAAAATTTGGATACGTTATGTGAAATATTAAACCAAACCGAATATTGTATTAAAAATTGTAATAATTTAATTTTGAGGGGGTGTTCCCCATACAGGAAAAAAGAGCTAATTATTTTTACATGCCTATCGGATTTCATTGTCAAGTACTTTATTTTTCATCTCCAAAAAAACAGAAATAGAACCATTAAAATTAATTGACAGTTTTTGAACATTTTTTTTACAGGGTCCATCTCGAAAACTAAACCAATTAATTTTCTGTTTATTATGTGCCATGCCTACACTGAGAAAAATGTCTTTTTGGCTTAATAATAAAATAGCATTACATAAGTTTAAAATACGGTGAATTGTTTTTAAATTTGGTGATAATTGGAAAATATTATACTGTCATTAAAACGTTCAGAAAGTAAGATTATAATTTTCGTATTACATAATGCCTTCCCCATAAAAGAGGTCCGTCACACTACGGTATGCTTACTGTCACCATAAAATCGGTGACGGAACGCATAATTCTGTCTGCTTCCTACAAAGTCATAGTGACAGTGCGTCATATTATAACGCTAGCAGCAGCAACAGTAGTTTTATCGTATTTTGTTGTGATGTGCTCCCTACTTTACGTGAATCATCATTATTTCAGCTGAATTCACTTTATTTTATGATGACCAGTTGTATTTAAATAATAAATACTGGAAACGTCGACGTTTAATATAGGTTCAAGGTTACGTACCCGAGTACTTATTACTATAATACATAACTTATTTTTCAGTTTTATTTCATACATTTTGTTAGTAGTGATAAAGTTTGTAATTATTTAAATGGTACAGAACCCTCAGATCGCGAGTCTCACTTAGGCTCACTAGGGCTTAGCTAAAAGTAACTGAAACGCACTTCTGTTTGGTGGACAGACATTCTGGGATGGCCTAGATTCCAATTGTACATTACGAGGTTTGCAAGCACACATTTTTTTGTTTCGGTTTTTATATTTTTATTAATTATTATTTGTAGCTTAGATTTGACATGAATGAAAGAATAAAGTAAACAAAGATATAGTATGTTTGATTAATGCAACAGAATCGTCGATTATAGCTTATTCTCGCATAACTTATCAACCGTAACGTAGCCAGAGTCTTAAACATGTATTAGTTATCGTGCTACGAAATCTTTTTGAGGTATCGAGTAAAACCTGAATTTAGGGCTTTGGAATTACCTGAAGGTTCCTCTTCAAGGCTTCGCTGTAGCCATGTGGACTGGTCATCATTGGAGGGCTTTGTGCGCCCATGAACCTGTTTCAAAACATAACGTAAATATTTTTATTGGATTTACAAAAAACAAAAATAATAATATTGTGTTACTTGAGATTTTTTTGTAAAACAAATCAAAAGAAATGATTTAGCTTATTATTAAAAATATTCATTTTGAATCTGCAAAAGGGATTTCATATTTATGGGATTTAACTGCAATATTAAAAAATAAAATAAAATAAAATCGCCATACCCTGGCCATTTTTGACAACCTTTAAAATAATGGTTACAACCATTGTGTCAAATGTTCAAGTGTTAATCTGTGCAGTGTGAAATTTTATTATGTTAATCCAATTGGTCTGTTCAAGTGTATTAGGGTTGTGTAGTGATGTATTAAGAAAAAAGATAAAAAGACAAGTTATGAAAAATGCAGGCCTATAAGAATAAATGTTAAGAAAAAACAGAACTACCATGCGACACATTACAAAACATGCAAAGCTGTGAAAGCGAGAGACGAACAAAAATATAAAAAACATGCAAATTATATGGACGAGGAAAATATTAAATCTTACTTGGTATCCAACGACGATCCTTTCATTTAACAACAAATATGCATAATTTACATGCATAGTAAGTAATAATATTTAAAAAAGAAACAATCATTGTTACCTTCATAAATGTGACACAAATACAAAATCGATTTAACCATCGCGTATAATCAGATAGAAGTAAAGGTGGGTAATGAATAACAAAATTTCATTAGCAACATATAGATTTTAAGCTAATTTATGATAGTGGTATGTTTTTGGTGTTAAATATATTACTTTTGCAAATCAATTAGTAATAGCTTGTACTCTAAGAGTCTAAGCTATGCAATGTGTACTTAACTTACATATTGATGATATTTTAGTGAATGGAGAAGGTTTTGAATATTTTATCTAAATTCTTTTCTTTTTTCATAAATTTAAGCTCACATTGCATAACATTCTACAATTTATATAAGTTGACGTAAATCTACTCCGTTTTAGGGTCTAACATGACATATCAAATTAATAACTAGACTTACACAATGATTGACACTTACATAAATGGTGACGACCATTCATCTAAATCTTATTTACCAATAATTGTCATTGTGAAAATTCAATGATAATTACCGATCAAAATGCAAATACAACAAAAGACTATAAAAGTCATATTATGGACGCGATCGCCCAACGATTTTCAAAATTCTATACAAAGTTAACATGTTAGGCAACAAGTAGGCAATGCCAGTTTTTATATATCTTTAAAATAACATTGAAACCTTTTTTATTATTACATAAGTCGTACCAACTGTAATTAAAACATCTGTATGAAGGAGCACAGTTAAATAACTGGTTTAATATGTTAAAAGAAAGTGCTTTCATAAAGATGTCGAATGTAAAGATCGTTGGACGTTCGCAGCGGTGGCTTGCTGTTGCGTCCTTACTGTTGAGGGTGGCCAGGATTGGGCCCCGCTGTCGGCTCATACTTCCTCGGTCGTCCTCTGCTGAGATGCCTTCTCTTCACAAACTCCGCGTCATCCACCATCCAGAAAGAACCGAAGTCGTCTTCATATCGGACGAAACATTTGTGCAGAGATAGGTTGGTCCGGATCGCGTTCTAAAAGGCGTCTCATGTAAAAATCCAAATCAAAATTGTCTACGGTAAGTAGGCAAAGTGATTTGCAATACAACTCCATGGGTTATAATTTCAGGTGTTAGATTGTGCTTTCATTATCTAGGTTTGAATTGAGGCTTTTAAATTTAGTTGGACTTCTATAAATTAGTAACAAATGGACAATGAAAGCACGAAATTAGATCGTCGTGGAGGTATACAATTTTACCGATATCATGCAGGAGAAATGAATTGAACCCAAATGTCTTTAAAACCCAGATGGAAGGGAAAATGATAGGAGCGAGGTTAAGAGGCAAGCGAGAAAAGGTTATTCGAAAATCAAATATAACGCACACCGTTGCCTTAAAACTCCACGAACACACACAAATAACAAGTCCTAATTTACGAAAAATATACAAAATGTTCGAGTCTGTGACGGTATAACTGAAAAGTTTGATTATGTTATAGCGTCACTTACAAACAATTTTCAAAACCACTACACAGAAAACATAATTTATCAATAAATTCTGAAACAAGATAAAAACGTTTATTTACACATTAAGAATTAGATACATCACTAAGTCAGATAGAAAATATTTGAGAGAAGATTAAAATGTTAGAATCTGAAAATTGTGTCAAGTATTATTTGTACTTTGTGTTAGTGGATGATGTGTTAGTTATTGAAGCTTGAGTTGTTATCATGATAAATTAGTTATAATCGAGTTAAAACATAGATAATTTACTCGTATGTGGTGAGTTTATATATTATTTATCTGAAAAGTAATGGTACAGTTCCACATTTTGTACAAATGCAATATAAGCAATATATCCCTGTAATATAGACAATAAAATGCTTGGAACAATAGCCAAATATGTATTTTTTATGTTTTAATCATGAGTTGTTGGTAAAATAATAAGATGGAAGAAGAATACTCTGTGTTTTATTGTTAATTCTAATGTGTAGTCTATTATGTGCTGTATAAGGTAATACTTTGCAGAAGTTATGTTAATCTGTACTTAGTGTCAATGTGTCATTAGATGAAGTGTAAAGTTGCATTTTGTGAGGTGTAATTTTTGTACTCTGATTTTTTTGCAAGTAATGTGTATAATGTTAAGTGTCAAATTGTGATTTGTGTACACTATTAGAAGTATGTGTGTATGTATGTGAAACGCTTGTGTAAGTTAGTGTCAGTGTTATATGTGTGAAATGTTAAAAATAAAGTCAATATGAATAGAGTAAAAATACGTCGTGTGGTTTGTGAAAATTTGCAAAGTGTAAAATGTACATGTAGTGTAAAAATGAAAAGTGTTAATCTTAAAATGTATAAAATGTGAAAAGTGTTAACTTGCCATGACAATATGAGATGTGTTAGAAAGGTGTAATGTGAAATTTTGTGGAAGTGTGTAACGTGATATGTGACAATGTAAAATTTGAGAGTCGCAATGGCCGGGCGGCGCGCGTACCCCGCGTGCATCGGTGGCGGTGGAGCATGCGCGGCCCGCTGAGGCCGCCGCTTGTAGAACTCCACTTCGTCTACGGTCCACACGGCCCCTTTCACGTTCTCCACTCTCATGAAGCATTTGTGCAGCGACAGGTTGTGACGCACCGCATTCTGTCATTTTATTTCATTCTACATTGTTTTCCTTATCATCTTTACATGGAAGCAAAAAAATATCTTCTCCAGTCAGACGTAAACCACCGGTCAAGTGGTTTGTGTCTCCTATCGGAAAGTTTTAAAACACTAAACATCTATAAAACTTTAATCTAACCAAGACCCAAATAACGATGTTGTACTCAATAATTATACCACTTTAAGTTTTGCAATATCACAAATATAAAAGAAACTACATCACCGTTATTTGGCACAAATAATTTGAAATTATAAATGTTGTAACAAGACTTTACATGTTTGAAATTGATTAACAAGATTAAAAAAACTGTTTTTTATATACCGGGTGTAAATGGACAGCGATCTTTAAATTTAACCACATACACAACTGATCATACTGAACGACTTTTCCTAGACAACATTCCCGCGCAAATCTTCAGGGAAGAAGATATTCAATTTTTAACTTAAACTCTATCTCGCAGGAGGAAGGTCTATTTAAGAACGCTGCGCGTCAACAACTGTCTCACGAAAGACGTAGTCTCAAAATACGGCCGTATAATTCCAATATTTCCCAAACGAATGATTTGCACGGGAATATTTCTTCAAAATTGTTCAAAGAGATTTGAACAATGTGGTTCCCGTAAAAAGTAGCTCTCTATTTACACCCAGTATAAAATACATAGCACATTTAAAACAAATATACAGATATATATTTCTAACAATATAATAAATTACCTTGTCTCCTCGGCATCACGTTTAATAATGACATCTTACACCCGTAAATTATTATTCAGAAATCAAATGTATATTTAAAAATTTAGAATACCAAATTGAAATATCATATGTCTATTTTTAACATTAAAACATTAAATATATACTACACATACCTTCCATGTGGCAGCATTGCGTCTGAAGTAGCAGAACGTAGTCTGAAACCAGTTGTAGATTTCATTCAGGGTCAGTTGCTTGTCTGGAGATTCAATTATGGCCTGAAAATTACAAAAAATGGTATAATTTATTTTTTCGAAATCTTTGTATTAAGCTCGAAATATTATTAGTATGCACTACAAGAAGTAATTATCAAGTAGAAATAAAATTTACTGAGAAATGATAATCACTCTTGTATCTATAAGTTATTGTTAAATAAATACTTTTTTTAATCAATATAGATAACTCTAGTACGACATTTATAAACTTATGAATTTTATACAAAACTTATTTTTTTTATTTCGTATTTAAAATCTTGAAACATAACCTTTTAAGTACAATTAGATCATCTAGGTCAACCGATAAGTTGATGCATTGACTGGTTAATTTAAATATTTAATTCTATAAATAAAAGTTATTGAAATATATACCTGTCTTATGAGAGAAGCGTATGTGAAAGGAGGTCTGACATCTGCCGATTTGTAGAATTCGCGATTGCGTTGGATTTCTGAAAAATCACAAAGGGCTATGAATGAAATTAAAGGTAAAGTACTAAAGACATCAACACTTATATAATACTCAAATTCTATTTCAGTAACACACTTTACCTTGTTGAACATCTAATCCAGCTCTTTCGAGCATATAAGGCAGACCTTTTGACATGGAAACAGATTTTGTAAACCTTGTTTATTGATTTGATTCAAGTAGGTAAAAATATGCATGGTTTTTAGACGCTGCCAAAAACTAGAGATGTTACACATCTTATACGATCTACTTATAAGACAGCTGATAGTCGTTCTAAAACTCACACTGGGTTTAGTTTCCTACCCGGGTTGCTACACTAACCCGTTCAAAAATCAACACGGGTCGCAACACCGACCGTTTAGAAATATCAGTGTCGCTACACCGTTGTCGAATTGTTCAAAATCAAGTCTGAGCAGGTTTTGTATAGGGACGTCAAAATAACAGACAAAAATCAATACTAAACCTATTTGAAATATGTCAAATGACGTTTGGAGTGTAGCAACTCGACTAAAATCGTTCAAAAACTCAGCGTTGCAACCCCAGTGTTCCTACCGAGCCTAGGGCTCTTTAATGAAAGCACTTCTGATATGATTCCATAGCTAGCCTGTTCTACTCGGAGAAAGCTACAAGTACATAGATGACCCGTCCGGGCGGTAATTCAGTGGATTGAAAAGAGATAAAGTTATGTGATCGAAAGAGATGCGCCTCGTAGGTGAACCAAATTTTAGCCACGCATCGCTGTGCGAGCTGAATTGCACTTTATTGCCGCGTGGCGAGAGTAGTTTTCTATTTATGTGTATTTGAAGAGTGGATCTTCTGTAGGACTATTATTTCATTTGTGCCCATAATAAAGGTTGTTCGTATAGACGAGTACTAACTCTAGTTATCGACTCTTGAACTACTAAAATCCAGCCTGTATATAAGTGACAGTAGTTTATGCAGCCAAATTCATATTGGAGGCTTAGTAAGTGATCATTATCACGGATAGACAACACTTTTTGCTGATTTCTTAAAATAAAATGTTGGTTTCCCCTAGTTACTAACTTGCATTTGTAGGAAACACGAAAAAAATAATTTGCGAATTACACGAAAACGCACCTTAATACTGAGAGCTTACCAAGTCCCCAGTATGAGTTAGGCTGCATAAATAATGTCAGCTTGTAAATAAAAGTTTAAAATATTATTACCTCCAGCGATCGAGACGCCAGATTTATCTGAAATGCGACGTCTGACAGGACCCGGAGACGAGCCTTCACTCGCTACACCTCCACCACCTAAAACAATATCAAATGAATTCCTGTTAAATTAAATTTATATCATTGCGGTATAGAAGGTCAGAAAAGTAAATCTGGACGTGAGGAGCTCTAAGCCAGGATTCGAACCCGGGATTCGCTCACCGGGCGATTGCTCTACCAACGGGGCGAGCGAGATGCGTGAACCGATCTACATAAAATTTTCGGACAAGCAGTTTGGGGCCTATTTTAGTTACCCTATGAAAGGGTAAGCATGTGGGTTTTACAAAGTGTTTCTGCATGAAACCCCATGTTTAGTGTTACCCTATTCGTAAGTGGTAAGCAAACCCTATTCAAATTAAGGTAAGCGAACCCTATTAAAATCGCTTAGGGTAACCCTGTAACCCTATCAAACCCTATCAAAAACTTAATGTAACCCCGAATAATCTGAAAGTGTATCCCTGTACAAACCTATATAACCCTATGAAATGCTGGGTGAACCCAATGATAGGGTTACACCCTATGAAGGGTTAACCCGATGATAGGCCTAACTTTCAAACCCGGTAAACGTATCCCTGCCCCCAAGCCCCGCACAACCGCTTCGTCCGAACGGCTTCGTTGGACAACTGTATGGATTTTTAAACTGTGCTAATAATAAGTAGTAAAAACGTTGCGTCTGTAAGTTGATATTATTACAAAATTTTACGTGCAACGAGCTGTAGGAGACGAGTACTTAACCAAAACTACCATATTTTGAATTTTCGTCTGTCAGTCTTGTCTGTATGTAAAAATGTTAACAGATTTGGATGCGGTTTTTTTATTATCGTCTTAGTGACCCTGGTCAACATATAGGCTACAAATACATACCTATAGGGTCATAAAATAACGCACAAGCCGAAAACGGAGCAGAGATTGAATAAAGCCGTGAGACTTTTTTTATTTCTGGGGGGTGGCACAGGTCAAGCTTTCGATGAGAAGTAATAGTCTCCTCGAAAGCTCGACCACGGTAAAAAAATGAGTCCAAAATGAATTCAAAATTCCTGTTATTCAAAATACAAAAACATGATTATACTGAACTATGTGACATGCATACACCCCTTCGACCAGTCACTGTAAAGCTTCCCTAAAAATTTTAAATCACTTGTAAACGTATATTTATTTAAAGACGTTAAAAATCATGACTTATAATTTTATAACAATTTCAACAAAGTGAATAAATTTCATTACATCAAAAAGATGGTATTTTTAATTTTGCAAAAAATGTTTTAAATTTATTTACATCGTTGAAATTTTATAAAATCATAATCCATCCATCCATCCATCTGCCTGTGTTCGTCCATTGGTGGACACTGGACAGATCGTCGATCCAGCGGGCACGAGGTCGGCCTACGCTATGCTTTGCGTACGTGGTCTACATTCTAATGCCTTTCGGCCCCAACAGCTATCATGTCGGCGACAAATATGGCCTTCCCACTACCACTTCATTCGACAGACTATGTCGGTCACCTTCGATCTCCGGCGGATGTCCTCGTTTCGGATTCTATCCATCAGAGATAGAGATACCCCAAGCTTAAATCGGTGGATCAAGCCCTTTGTAAGAGTCCACGTCTCAGCGCCATACGTCATCACATGAAGGACGCACTGGTTGAACATCTTAGCTTTTAAGCACTGCGGTATTGACGACGTAAATATGTGAAGCAACTTTCCGAATGCTGCCTAACCCAAGCATATTCTTCTGTCGGCCTCGGCGTCAAAGATATTTTTATCCAGCAGTATAACTTGACCCAGATAAAAATAATAAGATATTGTATTTTCGAAATATATTTCGGCCCACTTTGGGGCCGGCATCAGTCGAATAAATGACAAATATCAAAGTGGGCCGAAATATATTTCGAAAATACAATATCTTGTTATTATTATCTCAAAGTGAACAAATGAAAAGCCTAATATAGCCAATAATAAAATATATTTTTATTTAAAGTTGACCGAGATAAACATACTTCTGAATAACTTTGATGCCGACATTGTCGACGGTTAGTGGCCCTTAGATGACGTGACTGTTGAACATGACCTTAGGCTTATCCAAATTCATCCGCAGCCTCGTCGGGAAGAATCGCTTAGGCTGCGCGGTA
Source organism: Ypsolopha scabrella (assembly GCA_910592155.1). Lineage (NCBI taxonomy): Eukaryota > Metazoa > Arthropoda > Insecta > Lepidoptera > Ypsolophidae > Ypsolopha > Ypsolopha scabrella. The sequence goes on from OU342987.1 coordinate 16,393,131, forward strand.
TTTTCTCAAGTTCCTGCAGCGATTCCGCTATTATCACGATGTCATCGGCAAAACGAAGATGTGAAATTAAATTATAAAGCATGCTTCTTTAAAATAAGAATTAGAATTTGCGACGGTGTAAAGGAAGGTCATATAGTTCAGGAACTACCAACTCACCGTGAGCGTGCTTGGCCTGATGATGAGGAGCATCCCTGGCGGCGTGTAGATGTCTCATCATGGCCGCCAGCCGGTCGCGCTCCCGCCGCAGCTGCAGCTCCAGCTGAGCCACCACCTGCATCTGCACGCGTGCCTGTGCCGCCGACCTATCGTCCAGGGTGTGGGCGGCTTCTAAATGCCTGGTGACGAGAACGTTAAAGATTATTAAAATATTTTAAATAAAACTTTGCTCGCAGCTTCTTCTTCGCTTATTCAATCTGTCTCCCGTTTTTGGCTTGGGCGGTTTTTTATCAATACCCTTTATTGCCTATTTGGTTACTAGGGTCACTACGGTGATAATAAAAAAAAACATATCCAAATCCATACATACAGATAAAAACTCTAAAAGTGCGGTAGTTTTGACTACAACACCAATAACCCATATCAATTAAAATTTTGGTAAAATATTCCATGTTCAAATACAATGTTTTTTACTAGGTACTTTGTTATTAGTCTAAATGTTGCATGGACTTTTTAGTAATTTGGAAAAATTTAGGTTTAAATGTTCTTAATGAAATAGGAGGCTCTGGTACTAAAAATATCACAGGATATCTAAAGTATAAGTACTTTGATGACATGATTTTGCTAAGTTTCTTGCCCTTCTTCTTAGCAAGACTAATCGAATGGGCGGATGATTAGGCATTATATTTATTGATGGTTTATTTAGTTCATTCATTTACTGCGGATTTATTATTGTGTACAATGTATTGTGTTTTTTAAATAAACCTTTCTTTCTTTCTTTATTCATTGCATTTTGTATATATTATATACAATATTTTTATTCCTTTACTTCTTTATTTTATGCAGGTGTATAATTTTATTACATATTATTAGCCGAACTTTCTATTTATTTATTATACAACTTAAATAACAATAGGTAATAAACAAAAAATCCGAAAAGAAAGAAAAAGGAGAACCTAAAGTTAAATATATATTTTATGTATTTCTCGTATTATATATTTTTTTAAATTATATTCTATTGGTTAATATTGACCCGTAAAACGTATAGGTACTTTATGTATATACTAGCTTTTTCCCGCGGCTCCACCCGCGTCGAAGAGATTTTCGTGGAAATAAGGAAAACAAAATGATATGATTTTTTGAACGACTATATGCAACGGACATCATGTATAAGCAAAGCACTAATAAAGATAAATCAAACGAGCCTAAACTCGAAGGGTCTGCTGTTGTCTGTTGAGGAGATCCTATACCCATCTTACAGTCCCATCATCAGACCCTATTCTCCATGTTTTACCAAAGTGCTAATAAAGACCAATCAAATAAGCCCAAACTCAAAGGGTCTGCTGTTGTTCGTTGAGGAGATCCTGTATCCATCTTTCAGTCCCATCATCAGACCCTGGTCACCATGTTATACCAATTTGCTAATAAAGACTAATCAAATAAGCCTAAACTCGAAGGGTCTGCTGTTGTTCGTTGAGGAGATCCTGTACCCATCTTTCAGTCCCATCATCAGACCCTGGTCACCATGTTATACCAAAGTGCTAATAATAACCAATCAAATAAGCCCAAACTCGAAGGGTCTGCTGTTGTTCGTTGAGGAGATACTGTACCCATCTTCCAGTCCCATCATCAGACACTGGTCACCATGTTTTACCAAAGTGCCAAGAAGTGTGTCAGGATCATTGTAGATGGAAATCTGTAGTCAGATTAAACTCATACAGTTTTCTCGTATGGGAAAAAATCAATACATAAATCTGGCTGTAATCACTTTTTCAAGCTAAATATTAGCAAGAGGTGTGTCCGGATCGTTGTAGATGTAAATCTGTAGTCAAACTAAACTGATATAGTTTTCCCGTATAGGATCAAATTATTACTTAAACCATAGTATTTTATGTATCTATGTTTAAACCTGGCTGTAGTTACTTTTTCAAGCTTAATATTAGCGAGAGGTATGTCAGGATCGTTGTATATGGAAATCTTTAGTCAGATTAAACTGATACAGTTTTCTCGTATGGAAAAACAACCGGTTTCATCACGTATAACTAACCATTTGGTCAAGGAACGCCGATAAAGCAGATAAGCAGCGTTTTTTCTCCCGACATGGTTCAAAAATATTGAATTTTCAAACTGAAAACTTACTTTTATCAAAATAAAATATAGCCTATGTTACTCAACAATAGTATAGCTTTTTATAAAAGAAAGAATTTTTAGAATCGGTTCAGAAGTTCCAAAGTTTACCTCAAACATACAAACAAACAAACAAACAAATCTTTCCTCTTTATATAATAGTGTAAAAGTGTAGAAATGTAGATTTAAAAAAATAAATTATTTGAATTTTGGCTAAAATAATTTGTACTCACTTAAGGAATGCCTGGTAATCATCAGCGAGAGCATCACAGCCAGGCCACTTGCAGACGCCTCGCCCGAACAGCGGGTGCTCTTCCATTTCACTACCCCATAGCATCAACCCTGTCAATTAAAGTAGGGAGTTTGACTGCGGAATTTGGTGAGAAGTTCATTAGTCTCTAGGGTTTCATATCCGAAAGGTGCCAAACGGGACCCTATTACTAAGCCTCCACTGTCTGTCTGCCACAAGCTCCAACCGTAATAGGTAGAAAATTGAAATTTTCTCAGTATACGTTATATTCTGGCCTCTATAATGATAAAAGTACCCGGAATAGATGAGCTTGTATGACTAGATTGATGGATGTAGAAGTAGCAAAAGAGGTATATCAGGATCGTAGCAGATGGAAATCTGTAGTCTCTGCCTACCCCCCTGGGAGACAGGCGCGATTATATGTATGTATAATGACAAATTGTAAAAATTTAAATTTAAAATTTAAACCTAAGGGGTCCCCATACAATAGCGCCATCTGAGATGACTTGTTTGACAGCTTATCGAGGTTAATTGATCAGATGATAGATGGCGCTAAGAATAGCAGGTTCATTCGTAAGATTATAGATGGCGTTAAGATCTTAAGGTCGGAGATTTTGGGTGTGCATATCCGTAATATGTGGTGGTGGTACAAAACCCGACTCGCACTTGGCCAATTTATTTTGTAACCAGCGGAGAGTAAAGGTAGGTGGTAGAGCTAATGCCGGGCTCGACTGTGGAGGTACCACCATCTTACTCGCAAATCCTCCCGAAGTTATTCGGGGGAGAGTAAGAGGACAGCAAAACCAGGCGGCCCACCATTGCCTGGGACCGATGGATGGCGGTATATCCATCCCCGATTGCCGGGCCTTATATATCAGACTGGTGACGGACAGCGGCGTCACTGGTGCAAGGGTTTCGGCACCGCGCTCACCAACCCACCTGTCCAGCGTGTGTGAGTATGGGCATTTCTTCCAGGGAGACCGTAAAGAGTGGCGAAATCCTGGAAAGGCCTATGTCCAGCAGTGGACGAAACAGGCTGATGGATGGATGGATGGATGGAGAGAAAAGGGTATGATATAAAAAAAATACATCTAACCTGGTGGTGCGTTTGGAGGCACAGCTAGAGGTCCATGCATCAGGTATTGGCGCTGAACCGCCTGCAGTTGTTGCACCAATTGTTGTTGCTGGGCTCCTATTTGTTGTTGGAGGGATCCTGGAAAAAAAAAGTACTTTTTATTCTACTGGATCCCCGAAAATCCTTACCTCTCATAAACAACTAGACTCACAATCTCGCTCAAAAAGTGTCCGCGATACATTTTGTCACCGCTATGGGGTGACAAAATCGAATGACTATTTCGTACAACTGACATTGCATCTTATGTTAACGACATAACGTCCTAATTTGGTTGAAGATTTTTGCTACTATGCACGTTACAGGTTCGGACACTTTCTGTCGAACTTCTTGGAGACTGTGTGTTTTGTTGTTTACGAGAGGCCAATGCTTACAGGTAAAAAGATTTTGTATAAGCGGTCGTAAGCACAGCTAACTTAACTTTGTTAAAACAATTAATAAATTATATCAACAATCCATATAAGTTAGTCATAATAAACTAAAATAATTAAATTATGGTAAAATTAGCAAAACAGTTTTTCATTACTATAAGTGGCAATTGTAAAACATCATTGTTGAAACAAGAATAATATTACATTGAATCGTCGATAAAAATAGGGAAAAATCTCTGACAACGCGTTAAAGCTAAACATGTTTTTGCAAATTCATCTCTGATTTTAAATAAAGGGTATTTTCAAACGGATAATATCTAACGAGCGAAACTAACGATTCACTGAGATGTTTAGAGAATATAATGAGTCTAGACATTTTTCATTTTTCTTGACCAAGTTTACTAAGATTCTGTTTAGTCTAATCTTACTTTCCTATTTTGTATATATAGTTTTTTTTTCGTATAATTTTGTGTTAGTTAATAATTATGTATAATTATTTAATTGTTAGTACTTGCAATAAATAATGTCCGCTTTGTGTTTACAATTCGTTTAAAATATGAATATTGTGAAAGCTTGTTAATGGTCCGCATATCAGAATTTTAGTTTTATGTTTTAATTTATTGTGTGTGACTAATATGTAGATGGTAGAGCTGGTGCCGAGCTCGAATGTGAAGGCACCACCATCTTCCTCGCTAACCCCCCGAAGTAGACAGGCAAAACCATCCCCAATTGCCGGGCCTTATATAAAACAGACTAGTGAACCGCCTGCCCAGCGTGTGTGAGTAGGCATTTCTACCAAGAGCACTGCCAGGAGTGGTAAAATCTTGGAAAGGTCCAGCAGTGGACGAAGCAGGCTGATGGATGGATGGATGGTGTTATATATGTACTGTGGGTGTTCCGTTTTTAAATAAATAAATAACTCCCACGGTGTGACAGACATCTTCAAGGTTACCTGGCGAGGTGTCAGGTGGCGGGAGATGCGGTTGAGACAGCAGATTTAGGTTGAGCTGATCCTGCAGCCGCGACTGCTCCAGCTGACGCTTCGCTGCCTCCGACGACATGTGCTGGAAGGAGAATTGGTTTATCTTCATTTCGCATAAAGGAGCCTCCCCAAAAGGCATAAACTGAGATACCAACCACTGCCTGCTGGTAGACTTTAGCCACCGCTTGTCACCGCCGTAATGACGAAACTATGCCGCCAACCGACCTATCATGTTCCAGCACGACGTCATCAGAAGCCGTACCGGGAGGAGAGCCATTAAAGGCAAAAGTGAACTTAATACTTATTAGAATTCTCTACCATTTAACCTTTGGTGATGTGGAGAATTCAAAGGTACTGCCAGATAAGTTCATTACTTTTATAAATTCAGTAAAGAAAGTAGTTGATGTTGCGTAAATCCTTGGACAGACTTTTTTCACTCTTCCACTGTTTAGACGAGCGTCTTCATCCGTCTCAACGATTCCTTTATCGGGCGCAGTACGGACTAAGAGAAGGTTACAAATAACAATCAGACCTGCTTCTGCATCTGATGTTGGTGGAAAAGCCGCTGCTTCATGAGAGCCTGCAGCTGTGTGTGCTGGTCGAGCAGCTGCATGGCGAGCAGGTCGGGCGCCACGAGGGGCAGCGGGGAGCGGGGCGCGGGAGCTGCGCCGGCGCTGCCCGCAGGGGAGGAGACGGGTGCGGGGCTGGACCGCGCCGAGCCGCCCGTCGGGGAGGCGGGGGCTGACGCCTGTCGACAAATTAGAATCATCAACCCCATTTGATTTACATACACATACATTCTTTCATATACTCACGTCTGTCTCCTAGAGAGGGAAGGAGATGCTTCAAGTTTCCGTCTATGATCCAGACATATCTCTTTCCCTTATTCTACATCCACAATTCGCACAATCGAGCTCTTCTAGTAAACTTTTAACTTTTGCAATTTTCAGACATTAAATATGAACATTTGACTGGACTGCTTTCCAGTGCATTGCCATTTTGCCCGGCCGAGCTTTACCTTTTTAGGGTTCCGTAGTTTTTCTTCTAGACAGCTACAAGAAAACCCCTAGGTCTCGTATTTGTTAGTCTTTTTCCCTGTTTCCAGAATGTAGTACATAATTACAGATTTCCGCTACGCTCTTGGCACAAATCTCACCTCCTCAAATTATTCCGCAGACACGGATGAAACAAACTATATTTCCACTCACTCGAGCCAAGGACAAAGGCTCATGTTCCCTCGGGGGTGAGGCGCGGCGTGGAGGGGAACTGCGCCGGCGTCGCCGCGCCGCCTCGCCGCCCCACCTGCCGGACTCCTCTCTGAAACACCCAGGACCTTCATCAAGCTGGCTCACCACCTACAATGCCTGTATCTTGAACCCTGTGCGAAAGAGATGGCTAGCACAATGTTGTTCAATCGATCTTACTTCGTTGTACAGCTGTCCCTTACACGGATAAGTCAAGACCAGTAGGCCTACCATATGTTTTGGTCACGAATCACCGTCTGCGTAAAATATTTTGTGTTATAAACTCTGGTTCCTTTCGTAAGCCGCTAGGGGCGCTGCACAAATTCTCATATAAATAATAGGTACCTATGAAATTGCCTAAATTTTCTAACAGATTCATGATTTCATAATTCCTGTAAATCAATCGCTATTTCCATTATTTGTTTTTTGTTTGAAAGTTGATTTCAAGGTGTTATATCTCCGTATTGAATGTTGTTTTTATTTTCAGTTTGACAGTTCATTCGTCCTAAGCGTCATCCGTTTTCATGATAAGATTTGAGCATGTGACACTTTTTCAAAAATTTAATTAATGTTTCTGTTAGCTTAGTGTTGTCACATTCATATGCAATTTGTTTTGTAAAATTTGGATTGTCATTCTTAAAATAAATGGAAAAAACGTTTGTACTGAAAACTGAGTTTTCTTCAAATTCTCCATACAAAACGGCAATTCCATAGATAAAGGACTATTATTTTACGCAGTCGTTAACGTGTATCGTGAGTCGTGACTAAAACCATAGACTAAATAATATAATGCTAAAACTCATGATATGCATAGAGTGCCGCTTACCAGGTAACTTTGCAGATATGTGATTACCAAATGTATAAGTGATACATCTACATACTAATAACCACCCGCATTTAATCAATTTTTTCCCCGTTTTCGTGTTGGGAGTTATTTTATGAATATCCCTTATTATATCGTATTAATGTTGACCATACGATGATAATAAAGAAAACCGCATCGTAGTAAAAAAAATTGTGTTTGCACATTGAATATTTTGGCGAAATTTTAATTGAAATTAGGGGTATTAGTATTATACTGAGGCCAAACTACCATTTTAAGAATTTTTGTCTGTCTGTCTTTTTATACGTATGTTCCGTTTTAACTCGAGATCCACTCAACAGATTTAGATGCAGTTTTTTTTAATTATCATAGTGACCCTGGTCAAGATGAGCCTCTAAGGCGTGTTGATAAATGGCGCCCAGGCTGGAAATGGGGCAGAGACTGAATAAAAATAAAATAAATAATAATAAAAATAAACTGTAAAGTTAACTGTCTGAAGCAACCCATATTGTAGCGACGACAGCGCCATCTGTTTCTTAAGAACAAGGCGTGAAATCACATAACGCCCTCGTAAGCGTTCAGTATATGCATTACAAGCTGGTTAAATCAAATAGTTACAAAATATTCGGTGGATAAGCATGGTGGGAAAATTCAATGGTCTAGGTAAGTACCTCGGTGGCGCAATTGGTAGCGCGCTTGTCTTGATAACAAGAGGTCGCAGATTCGAATCCTAGCCCGAAGATTTTTTTCAATTTCTTGTCTTTAAATCTATTTCTAATTGATTTTTCTATTTTGTAATGCGCTCGAATAATAATATCTGTAAAATGATTTACAAATAGCTTCGTTCTCTTTGTCCCCGCTGAATTTCATGCCGTTCTACTCAGGGTTGTAGCTAAACCGAATTCGTAGGAAATGTTAATCACACCAAAAACATAAATGTGAAAAAGGGGCCCAGTTCACTACAAAGTCAACTTCGCCAAAAGAAGAATTCAGATTAAATTGTGTGCCGAGGCTTATTGAGGCTCCTTCAGTCATGACTGCAATAATGTACAACGTTCTTCACTTGCTTTAAAAGAAAATTAGTTAGGTGCAAGCCACACAGAAATGGCGCGGCGCGCATCGAGCGCCCGGGCGTCATTCAAATTTCGTACAAAACGCATGGAAATAAAGTCGTAATTTCACAAAAAATACACGTAACACAACGAATGGTATGTCGGGCGTGGAACGGGCGTCCGTACCATACCTCAAATTGCGACTTTATTTCCATGCGTTTTGTACGAAATTTGAATGACGCCCGCGCGCTCGATGCGCGCCGCGCCGTTTCTGTGTGGCTTGCACCTAAAAACTTTTTTTTAAACAAGTGAAGAACGTTGTACTTTATTGCAGATAATGACTGAAGGAGCCTCCGTAAACCAATTCTTTTTTGGGCGAAGCCAACAATCCTGCACTGGCTTTGTTTGTACTAAACTCATTTATATTTTTGATGGGATTTATTTTAACATAGGTATAACTTGTGACCTATTCTCGTGCAGCAAACCTTAAATTTAGAGTTGAAAAACCCAAAATAATACAAGCTCATTTAACTTTTATCCATGTGCGTTAAAGCCTATTTTGCAATGAAAAGTTTTAGGTTATAGCAGCTCTAAATCTAATATTTGCTACACGAGAATAGGTGTCCTTATTAACCTATATTAACCCTGCCTTATAGTAAAAAGGATTAAATGCAATTTCACTACAATAAAGCACTCTCGGTGTAAGGAAACAATGACTCGCAATGACAAGGCAAGTTAGATGCCAATTCTGTTATGTCATTAGAGTATTTAAATTAAAACACAAACCATCCTTTGCAGACGCAACAGTCGTCCCCTCTTAACTTACCGGTCCAAACAGCGGTCCAGTTCGAATGTATTGAGTAGCGGCGGCTTAGCGGCGCCGCCAGGGTTCGAGTTCAGTGACGGCTCAGGACCCTGGGGACAAAGGAAACTACACTTTATATCCACCAACATAAGAGTTCAGTGACGGCTCATTACCCTAGGGACTTAGGAAACTACACTTAATATCTACTAGCATAAAAGTTCAGTAATAGCTAAGGACACTAGGGACTACGGAAACTACACTTTATAGCTACTAGTATAAGAGATCAATGGCTGAGGACCCTAAGGGCTACAGAACTACACTTCATTTCTACTAGCATAAAAGTTCAGTGACGGCTCAGGACCTTGGGGACTAGGGAAACTACAGATTTCTGTCTTCTTGCATTTTTCCAAAAGATGAAATTGTCGTATCGTCGTTCATATTGTAAAAGGTCCCATGTAAAAAAAGATGTTTTAAGATTCAATTCGTTCTATGTCATTAAAAAACAATGAAAAAGGCATAATACATATTTTACAACTCTAACAATGAACACTGGACAATAAACCTAAGTATAGGTAAATTGAAGGAAAACTTAAATCTCGCCGCTTTTAATAAATTAATCAGTTTTTTTGCTCGCCTGTAAAGTTGACCTCGGGTGACATAGGACCTTTTGCAATATGAACGACGATATGCTTTCATAGGTATATTGTTTACGAGATTTCGTATCACATTTTTAGCGTCCGATACAATGTTCTCTGGAGTTAATACTTTCATTCTCACTACTTTAGGAAGACACATTTATTTTTTTTAACACTAAGTAAAATCCGAATTTGAATAAGCAATTACGGACGAAGGCGGAATGCATTTCACGCGTTTTTCTTTTTTCACAAACTTTTTTTTAAATTTGCCCACGGGCGCTTTACTTCGTCATACAGCCTGTTAATGTTCATGCAATGTTCGTGATTGACCTCTTTGGTGATTGGAACTTTTACTAACAATATCCACATTACAAATTCAAATCACTTTCAGTCCCTAGGGAGTAAAGAGCCGTCTTAGTCCCTGTTTACGAAGAATAAACTCTAGCCCTTTTAAAATAGATGTGTATAAAAATTGATTTACAAGTTAAACACACTCGGATTAATATGAAACCGTAACCACCTAAGCATGCGCGGTAAGCATGATGTAATCATTTGTTTACATTATGTAAACAAAACAAAACACACGTAACTTGAGAAACGCGGGTATGAATCAGTTGCCTTATTTTGTTTTGGTTCACCTTTGTTTACAGAACAATGGTAAATATTTTCAGTTCAAAACTTTACCTATAATACCTACAGTATTGGTATAGAATTGCATTATTTTACAGTTCAGTATGTACAACGCCAGCATGACAGGCTACCTATCAGCTAAATAGGTAGCTCGAATTGCAGCCGAATGTACCATCACCAAGGCTCACGCCGATCCAGTTTCAAAACCTTATTGCTTGCATGTGGCGATCTCAGCTAGCCCTGCGTTTTGTTTTATTTATCAGTTAAGAGTTTATGGGAGACACTTTTTATGGCGTTTTTGTGTCCAGCTGAGTCCATTATTATTATTATATCAACTGATGCCGGGCCCAGTAGGGTCCGAAATATATCTTGAAATATTTTCTTTTGATTATTAAAAATAAAAATCAGAGTCCATCGGTCACTTTAGTCAGACTATTGGTAGACAAACACTAGCAGGGTGTGACCTAGCGGAAGATGCCGGGAGCCACTGCACACTAAACTGGAACTAAGGTGGTCAGGCGGGAACCTTGCTGACTGTACATGTTTTTAGAAGAAACTAAAAATTAAGGCAGAAATTATTTTGATGCGTTTAGGAAATTTATGGCGGAATTTTTCATGTTGCCTCTTTTACATCCTTGGGAGCCCTACTGCCCCTCTCTATTTGCGTGAACGCTTTAACTATCTTCTTTCCAAAGACAAACAGAAAAGACCACACACAGTATCTCTTTTAAAAACTCCATGTCACAACACGGGTTCTTTCACGGTGACATCCATCAGACTCTGGAATCCCTACCGCATACTATTCGTGATTGTCCTATGATCAGCTTATTCAAAGGCGAGGTTATCCAGAGAAATCTGTCCTGCTCCAACGCTTTCATTTTTCACATGTATATCCTGCTCAGCGGAAGCTTTTGGGTGTTTTGAGGTGTTTTTATTTATTATTTTGAAATTAGAGGGATGGGTTTTAATATGACGGCCGATCACATTTTTACGACGTTTATTTTAGTATAACTTTTATTGTCCAAAGCTTTGTCATTATCTTTGCGATTTAATTGGATCGAGCAAGAGTGAAATATGACATATATTTTTTACAACATTTTTTCATCGCTATTTATTGGTTTAAAATACATTTGAAAAAATAAAAAATGGGATAACCCCCTCTTATTTATAAATATTTTTCCCTTTAAAACATATATTTATTTAGGTAATACCAGTGGCGAAGGGTGAACATTTTAAAAAGGGTAGCCTGACAAAAAAAAACATCTAACTCAGAAAAGCAACAAAAGAAAACACGAATTTTTTTGTGCTTGCAATTCAGCCAAGTGTATTTTTCTCATCGAGATTTATGGAAATGTTTGACAAAGCGAAGAGCACGGAATAAAGAAATGTAGTATGGATGCCAATTCCTAAACAAGCCGATGGGAATCGTGTTATATGGACCCTTCGCCACTGGTATATACGTACACTATATTTATTTATGTTTATATTTAGTATATACTAAATTCTTGTTTTAAACATAGGCTTTTAATTTGATATGTATGTGTATGCACATTTTTATTTTACAGTATTTAAGTATCTTTGTTGTTTTTATATTTAAGTAATTGTTAATTAATTTATTATGCACCCATTTATTTAACAGGTAGGTATATTTAACCTAGTTTTAAGTTCATATTATCTCCACATTTTTATTTTTAAGATAACATGTGTTTCTTTATGTGTGCACATTTGATCACGCACTTTTAGTTAATATTTCCTTAGCACCTAGGTTTTGCTGGTAGAAATCTCTTTCAGAGATTATTTGGCCTATAGCACATTTAATTTAGGACCATCCACACATTCGATTAGTATTATATATACAATATAACTTTTTTGTGCGATAAAGAATATTAATTTGAATATGAACTTCTCCTCGTCTGCTTTCACTTCCTCGTTGTCTCATGGCCAACAGTGGCCAAAAGTAAGCGGAAGTGTACAACACTCTGTCATCCATCAAATAAAATATCAATCTGCTTATTTTTAAATCTATCTATTTATTGATAAACCTACCCGTATTCGCACTGCACGCTATCTACCAAAACTATCGGAGCGTATTTTTTGTGTTGACTTGTATGAAATGATAAATTTTATTGTTTGTTATTCTCAAATCAAATCAAAATATTTGAAAAATATAAACATAAAGTATACTTTCTACTAGTCAAAGTTAATTTTAGCAACTTATATCTTTAGAATATAAAAAAATATATAATAATACGGGAAATAAAATATACACCTACATAAAATAGAGGAATCTAGGAATAAAAATATTATATAGGTATATACATAATGCAATGAACAAATAAGTTGATAAATAAATACAGGCAATACATACAAAAAATATGAAGGTTAGGCTACTAAAATGTAATAAGGTTATACACCTGCATAAAATATAGAAATATAGGAATAAAAATATTATATATACATAATGCAATGAACAATGTGTTGAAAAATGAACTAAATACACCATAAATAAGAATAATGCCTAACCATCCGCACCATTCGATTAGTATTGCTAAGAAGAAGGGCAAGAAACTTAGCAAACATTCCTTTTTTTCAAAAAAAAACATTTGATACAAAATCATATACATACCTACTCAAGTAAAGGCATAAAAAAATATAAGACTGCAGGAATTAGTCACGAGAAAAACTGTATCTTAGTCAACCCGTCTCATATTTAACAAAGTAAGTTCTACCACGGCGAATAATAAAACTGAAAAATAGTTGATTTCGAAGGGGGCTCAAATATGCATTATGGATTTTTTTAACGTACCTAATTGGTTTTAGCTTTAATACACACAAGTTTCAAAATTTGTCACATTGTTGTACATACTCAAAAGTAAAACCACAACAAATAAAATAAGGGGTTCCGTATTCAGAGGGTGCTGAATTATTTGTCAGGCGGTACCATTTTAGCGCCTTGTTTTTTGTCGCCATAATGCTGCCTTTGCGCATCTATATTGCTGATGGTCTTAGGGTTCGGAGCCCGTATTGTGTGTTGGTATGGAACCCTTTGTTCTCCCGACTCGCACTTGGTCAAATTATTGTTATTACCATGGGGACGCGTGCAGACTCACAGTCAGTGTCCTGCAGACAAAAGTAACAACCGTCCCCTCTTTCGATTACCGGAACCAAAGGCTTCCGAAATGCAACGGAAATGCTTTCCGAGGCACCGACCACACACAAATTGTGCCTCTACCCAATTTGATCCCAAACCTCCATATTAGTAAGACACAAATCAACAGAGGCGGTTTTCAACGCTGCCAGTACGTTCCAAAATTCAGTAGGTAACTTTCAGAAGTGGTTAAGTCCAAAAAAGAAAAATTATGCCTGTCTATCCTGAATGAGTCTCTGTTAAAAATGTGATCCATCTTCGCCTCAAAATTTGTCATATCCAAATTAGTTTATAGTTAACTAACCGTATAGGTAGAGCTGATGCCGGGCTCGACAGTGGAGGTACCACCATCTTACTCGCAAATCCTCCCGAAATTATTCGGGGGAGAGTAAGAGAACAGCTCTCAGGCAAAACCAGGCGGCCTACCATTGCCAGGCCTTATATAAAACAGACTGGTGACGGGCAGCGGCGTCACTGGGGCAAGGATTTTGGCACCGCGCTCACCAACCCGACTGCCAAGCGTGTGTGAGTATGGGCATTTCTTCCAGGAGGACCTCCAAGAGTGGCGAAATCCTGGAAAGGCCTATGTCCAGCAGTGGACAAAACAGGCTGGTGGATGGATGGATGGAAACTAACCAGGATATGACCGCGCACGAAACGTAGATCAATAATATTCAAGACTCATTAAAGACAAACAAACGCACTCTTAAGTTTTTGGATTCGACCACTATTGAAAATCACCTCGTGAATCAATTTAGTGAAATCAATAGAAACCTTCTTTAAGGCGCAAAGGCACGCCACCGTTTACGTACAAAATTTGATAACCCGTTTCTCTGTTGTTATCTGTCTTTAAAGACTAAAGTTTGAGACCTCTATAGTTTAATACAGCCATTTACAAGGTCACTGTTTGGCTGAAATGTAAAATTTTGGCATATGTACAATTTAAGGCAGGAAAACAACTTTGTATGTAAATCTGTCCAGCTTGATTTAAAACAAACACAATACAAATTTGGCAAAATGGTGCCTTTCAAAATATCAGTACCAGATGACAGAGATCTTAAACTTTGGTCTATAACGAAAAACAACTGAAAATAATTAACTTTGGTACTAAAGTGGCGTGCCTATACGCCAAAAGATTAAAAATACTCCCCATTATTATAATCTTTCTAAGTATGTTCTATAATTAGATCATGTTATGTATCACTACTGAACACCATTCAGTGTTCACTAATATAAACATATTTACAATATGAGGTCATCTAGACCCAGAGATATGTTTTCATAAACTATTTCACTACGTCAACATATAAACCTAACGCCAGAGCATAACTTCACGGCAACTTAGATAATATGTTCCTTACGGCGGTAGAAATAAGGTCGTTTTGGTGTTGGAATATTTGTAAACTTAGTCAAAGGGGCCCATTGAAATGTAAACTAAGTTGGTAGAGAGACAGTATTTTTTATAACAAATTATATTGTGTTAAGCTAGATACAGACAATATTTAATTCTATTGATCGATAGTGGATGTTTTAAAAACGAAATGGAAACAAAATGTTGCCCCGTGTATTGTTCTCAGAAACACTAATACATTTAAAGAAATTTAGAGTTGAAAAACCTAAAATAATACAAGCTCATTTAACTTTTATCCATCTGCATTAAAGCCTATTTTGCAATGAAAAGTTTTAGGTTATGGTTTAGGTTAAATTATTTAGAACATTTTATGCAGCGGTGGCTGGAGCGAAGGATTGCTTACCAACCCGCCTGCGCAGCGTGTATGAGCAAGGGCATTTCTTCCTGCCTATGTCTAGCGGTAGACGAACCAGGTCGGGACAAAATACCTAAAAATACAGTTTTATTTTGATACAACACGCCTTAGAATTAATTAACAAAAGAACGCGACACGCACATGTAAATGCGAAAGCGAAAAATGTCTCAGAACCATTATATTAAAAATATATGCTGTATTTTTTCTCTTTTTAAGGATTCCAAACCACAAGAGGAAAAAACGGATCCCTTATAGGATCACTTTGTTGTCCGTCTGTCCGTCCGTCCGTCTGTCTGTCAAGACCCTTTATTTCGGAAACGCGTGGAGGGTATCGAGTTGAAATTAAAACTATGTACTCAGGTCTACAGTCCCTTGAAGCTGTGAAAATATCAAACTTCTAAACTATGATAGAAATAAATTTCCTTTATTCCCAGTGGTCCCTTTTTAAACACTTGGCGATTTATCCATCGCAAGGAGATAACAAATTAACTGTATATCACTGCGGTATAGAAAATCAGAAAAGTAAATCTGGACGTGAGGAGCTCTGAACCGGGATTCGAATCCGGGACCTCGAGAGGTAAGAGGTAAGCGAGAGGTCCCGGGTTCGAATCCCGGTTCAGAGCTCCTCACGTCCATATTTACTTTTCTGATTTTCTATACCGCAGTGATATAAATTTAATTTTTCAAAATTCTAAAAAAAAGATACGGCCGTTTATGCCGCAAATAACGTATATTTCGACACTATCAAGGGAATCAAAATTTATAGGGTATTTCCCGTTGACCTAGAACTATGAAATTTGGCTAGTAATACCGTCTTATACTAAAAGTATAGGGAATAATCTGAAACTATACAGTTGTATTTATATAATTACATGAAAAAGTCTTTAATTTAATTTTAGTCTTTAACGGAACCCTTGGTGGGCGAGTCCGACACGCACTCGTCCGGTTCTTTATGACTTTTTATGGCAAATTTCAGCTCAGATTGCACCAGTCATTTTTTTGCTGTTATGTGGACAACGCATATACTTAGAACTTTGGAATGTTCGGATCATGCACTTTTATAATATGACGTATTTCCCCGGAATTCATTTTTTTTTTCATGCTCAGGCTATGACATTATTATTTCCAAAATTACAGCCTCGGCTTAAGAAACACCTTTATTTATTTTATTTTAATGCTGACGTGAAATTCTGATAATTATAAACTTATTTTATAAACATCCATCATTATTTATGTAACAACAATAACATTGATACTGAAACTTGACGAATCAGACTTGAAATATCACGTTTAATATGTAATTACGTGACATTCTGCAACAATAAACTTGGCAACCGACTGAAGAAATAGCAGAGAGCAATGGCACGTTACGGTATGCTACATCTAAGAAGACATGACCGATACCAAATTAAACAATAAGAAAGTTTATAAAACTCAAGGACTCACGACAATAAAATACTTTTGCTAAGTGTGAGTCGGACTCGCGCACAATGGGTTATTCCGTATCACATGAGTATAATCAGCCTCTTTGTCTAGCGTTTGTGGACTACGAGAAAGCCTTCGACTCTATCGAAACTTGGTCTGTTCTGCAGTCCTGCTTTTCGCAGTCCTTGCAGTGATGCCAAATTGGCTGGGGCGGTACGCTATGTGTAAAGAAAATTCAGGAGAAGTTTCAATTCGGTTACGGAAAGCCAAAAACATATATCAACAATATAGTTGCTATAGCAACGTTAAGGCGACCAAAAATGAAGGCGCTAAAATGGTAGCGCTTGCCAAACAATTCAGAACCCTCTGAGTACGGAACCCTAATTTTTTTATTTGTTGTTTTAATTACGAGTATGTTTAAAAACATGACCAAATTTGGAAGTTGTTCTTCTTTAAGATAGAGCTAGAAATAAAAAAATGATTTTTTTTTCGTGCCTTTGTATGGGAACCTAAGGTTGAATTTTTTTTTATCTTTATGATTTGCCGTGGTAGAGGCCATAGTTACACGTATTTTGTAAAAGTTTCAACTGTCAACCTATCACGGCTGAAGCTGTAGACCCCTGTGACAGCAGTGACAGACGGACGGACGGACAGACAAGCAGACAGACAGACAGCGGAGGCTTAGTAATATGGTCCCGTATCCCGTACGGAACCCTTAAAAAGCAGCGGGTTGTGTCAGAGATACAACCGTAAATTATTGAAGTGGATACTTCTTAAGTCGCCTCTTTATTACTTGGAAGGAACTGTCAATAAATGCGCAGATCAAGTCAATAATCCAAAATCCATCAAACAACTCCACTGTCAAAGTATTTTTATGGATAAGGGACGGATAGAGGGACGGATTCAAAGCAAAAGAGAAAAAAGTATGATTCTTATTTTATAAAAAAAAAACGGTAAAAATTCCAAAATCAGAAATCTAGATATTGTTAAAACCAATCTAACAAAATATTGAGTTCTGTACATGATCCCTATTCGTCAAACGAGGAGCAAAAGTGCGTTTGAAGACCTCATTTTAATAATTATTTCTACGGAGGAAAATTTATCCAAACGTGTTTTCCGAAAACAAAACCATGGTCAGAATGCATATACCAGAAATTTATTAAAATTTTCTGTATATTTTATGAAATACACAGAAACAAAGCATGCCTATTTTATTTACATAGCCTCTTAACTAGCGTATCGCCTGTGGCTCCGCCCGCGTTTATTTAATTTATTTATATCGGCTTGGGCGTTATTTTATCAACACCTAATAATAATAAATAACCCATTTGAAAACTTTAAAAAAATATTCAATGTACAGACACGATTTTTTAACTATTTTATTATTAGTATAAATTGCGCTGTAATTTTTTTTAAATTAGTTATTATTTGTTTAACATGATGATGATGTTGAGGTGGGACGCCTGCTGGGCTCAGGCGGATGGTCGGTTCTCTAATTGGAGCTATTCCATCCAATTCCCATTGCTTGGTGCTTTGTTATCCTAATGTCCCAGGGGCATTCCCTCCTCAAATCTTCCGCTTCTTTTATTTAATATATTTGTCTGAGTACATAAGATACTTGAGATTTTTCATGTGGTTATTACCATTTATCTCCCATCTCAGGCTAGAATATGTATAAAGCTTTCACCTAATTATGTAAGATGACTTTCGTTTATATACCTATCCAAATTCTTACTAGAGACTCGGTAAGGGGTCACGACCAAGGTTCAATGGGCCTTTTTGGGAAATAAGCAAAATAAAATTTAGACATCCTATACTAATTGAGTCGACGTTGATTGAACAAGTTTCTCGCATATGCAATCGCCGTCCTGAAGTGCAATTGTGTAAGTCAATGGTATTCAAATTGCTTGTCATATGGCTATTCGGTTAAGCAAATTAGCCCGTTTGGCAGTTAAAATCGTACATTTTTGGCTGTCAAATGAATACAATTGTCTTATTTTGTTGTTTACAACCAAAACTTCATTTGTTAAACGGGCTTATTTACTTAGCCGAATAGTTTTTATGACATTCGAATTTGAATACCATTGGCTTACTTATTAGAGAATATGGATGTCGTTTAAATATCGTTTAATTTTTCATAATTAATAATATATTGCGTTTTTTGTATTCTATTTACTTAGTAGCATTTAATGATGACCCTGGGAAACTATTTTATTTTATAGTTTTGGAATTATTTCCATTAAAAAATACAACATTTTGATGAAATATAACGCAAATGCCATTGGCTAACTGCCTTTTGTCACATTTCATTGTAAAATATTAAGTATTAATAAATGTAAAATAAAACCCTCAAATATTTTGTAATGGGTTGTTTTAATAAAAAATAATGAAAAAACCGGCCACTCGCCATACACCGCAAGCAAGAGCAGTATCATGTGACGTCACTTGATGCGCGCTAAAATGGCAGCCGTTTGAATTGTACAAGATTATTATGAAACTCATTTTGATTTTGTAACCATGAAATATGCATAATTTAGTTGTAAATTCTTATTAATTGCCCTAAATTGATCATATATTAACGATTAGTCCATCCATCCATCCATCAGCCTGTTTCGTCCACTGCTGGACATAGGCCTTTCCACGTTTGGCGGTCCTCCTGGAAGAAATGCCCATACTCACACACGCTGAGCTTGGTGAGCGCGGTACCGAAACCCTTCACCAGTCTGTTTTGTGTAAGGCTCGGCAATTGGGGATGGATATACCGCCATCCATCGGTCCCAGGCAATGGTGGGCCGCCTGCTTTTGCCTGAGAGCTGTTCTCTTACTCTCCCCCGAATAACTTCGGGAGGATTTGCGAGTAAGATGGTGGTACCTCCACAGTCGAGCTCGGCATCAGCTCTACCACCTATACATGAAAAAATTACATGCATATTCTTTATTGCACCTCAGGTCGAACTTAAGTACACGAACGAACGCCATGCGCGCCTGTACTCCCGGAGAGTCCGATAATGATGGTGTAAAGATGAGTCAAAATCATAATCTCATCGAAAGCTCGACATGTGCCTCCTTGCACAGTTTACACAAGTGAGTCCTATTAATACAACATTTATTTAGGTATCTAATTTGTTTTGAATATTATTCTTAAATAAAAACCGGCCAAGTGTGTGTCGGGCCACGTGCAATGTACGGTTCCGTAGTTAACCGGTGCATATACGTTGGTCTACTAATACAGACCGCGCCAAACTTCTGGTCCCATACATTATAGGGGACGAAAAGTTTGGCGCGACCTGTAAAGCCTGTGATAGTTTTCCTTTTAAATTCACTATATATACTACTTCTGTGAATTTTTTCACATTTCTATAAACAACCGTTTAGCCGGCAGGGGGAGGAGGACACCCCACTCTTAAAAAACTTTCACTTTAAAGCTTAATATTTCACCAACGGATCCCTAAATCGAAATATGGTTTTCACATACCCACAATTTTTTTAAACGGTCTATCCAACGATACCCCACACTATGGGATAGAAAAGAAAAAAAAATCATCCCCAGTTTACGTGTATGAGAGGTACACTTAAAAAAGCTTTCTAGTAAAAATAGTCTCTGCGCTAAGCGACGGACGGACAGCCAGACATTGCGAAACTATAAGGGGTCCTTGTCGGACTACGGAACCCTAAAAAGAAACGGTTTCTGGTTGTTTTCGGGTGCTTTTTCTTAGGTTGGCTTACGTCCCTCCGCGCCTTAAATATTTCATGCGACACGATGTCCTGTTTGATAAAACATCGTGTTTTCGACCAAAACAAAACAATAAAAGACGACACAAAAGCATTTGATTCAGTAATTGAATACGACAACCTCCTTTATAATAATAATTAACTGCATACAATAAGGCAAACAGCTATTATAATAGTTTATGAAACTGGTACATAAAGAGGTTATTATAACCCGAGTGTGAGTTTAAAAATCGAGCCGTTGTTTTTTAATAGTATCACACGAGTGTTTTAATACCTAGTTATGTGCAGTTTCATACACTACTTTATCTAAGCTCATGCAATAGTTATCTACTCATTTTTAAGGCGCTACCGCAAAAATATTGTCACTTTTTGGAATCTTGTAACTACTTCCAAGAAGAAGCTACTTATTTAATAAATTAGTCAAGATATTGGTGGTGGTAGAGCTGATGCCGGGCTCGACTGTGGAGGTACCACCATCTTACTCGCAAATCCTCCCGAAGTTATTCGGGGGAGAGTAAGAGAACAGCTCTCAGGCAAAACCAGGCGGCCCACCATTGCCTGGGACCGATGGATGGCGGTATATCCATCCCCAATTGCCGAAGCTTATATAAAACAGACTGGTGACGGGCAGCGGCGTCACTGGTGCAAGGGTTTCGGCACCGCACTCACCAACCCGCCTGCCCAGCGTGTGTGAGTATGGGCATTTCTTCCAGGAGGACCGCCAAGAGTGACAACATCCTGGAAAGGCCTATGTCCAGCAGTGGACGAAACAGGCTGATGGATGGAGTCAAGATATTTGTTATCTTTTTCTAGACTCCTATTGAACAGAAATGCGATTGAAAATCTTCCACTAGATAGAAATTATTGTAAAATGGGGTCTTAAAACAATTTTCTCAATTTTTGACGCATAGGTCGTGTACATAATTTAAATTATTTTATTGGATTGGTTTTAACAATATTTAGATATTGGCTGAAGAAAATTTCGCTAGCTATTTTAGTTTTTTTCTATATAAATAAAGACGCTAGTTTTTTCTCTTCTGCCCTGAATCCGTCCCTCTCGCGCTGCGAGTTTTTCCGCTTGGAGTGACCGTTGAAAAATAAATCCATAAAAACTTGGTAAAATTTGTAGTAAGCTTTTCTTGATTTTTCTCTTACAAAATTGTTCGTTATTTTAGTTGCTCAGTATCACTTGATCACTGTTGTCAAAAATTTTTGCCCAGAATAAAACTTTCAACTTACAGTAACACAGTAAACATTGAATTGATAACCTAACTAAATTATGGCGCAAAAAATCTAGCAGTCCACCGCGCATGCAAGTGAGGTTAGGTCACAAGGAGGTTTCATAGCGGTGAGGTCTCGCACCGCCATGAAACCTCCTTGGTCCGCCAACCTCCCCCAACCTCGCTATTAAAATCTCAGAAATGACTGCATGGACTTAGTATTCTGTGCCTTCTTGCTTAGTGTGTTTAATTTATTGATTATACTTTAATATTGAAAAAAAAAATTGCATCTATAGATAAAAAAACAGCTTACCTGTCTCACAGCGTAGAGCATTTCGAAGTCTTCTCTCTTCTTTTAATTAAAAACAAAATTATTGTCCACCGATTAACAGATATTATTTTAAACAAATATTTGCACTATAATCTATCAGTCATGTTGTTTTCGATATTTATTGAATTACCCGCACTAGACATCGATTTGGTGCACATTTTAAAACTTAATCATGTAGTATATATATTTAACACTTATTGTGGACTGTAAATAAGTTTTAATCAGTTGTTTCGTGGAACGTATTTTATGTGAATGTTTACATTTTATTTAATAATATATATCGTTTTTTTGCTACGATGTCCATCGCTTTGGAATATCTATTCTAAATATTATTATTACACTGAAACAAAGAGGCTCCTATCAAGAGGCTTGTTTGTCAATTTTGGCTATATTTACTAACTTATTGGTTATTTCCAATGTTTTTATGATCAACTAAGTTTAGTTAGTGAAGTAAACTGACATCTTGTTGCACTCATATGGAGTTAAGATGTTGTTTACGGTTAACAAGATCTTGTTCAATTTACATATTTATGATAAAAGGTTTATAATATATACTTCTGGACACATCTATTGGCCCACCTTGCATTTTCAGTTTCGTTAGGTTCTAGCTAAAAATTTATATTGGGTCGAGCAAAAAGTTTAAAACAATACGATCGAAAAAGATGGTAAAATGTATCAGGTTTAAAACTGGATCAATAGTTTTTGTTCAATCTAGCAATCATATTTAGGTAGAGACCATCGAAACCTAAACTCTAAGGTGGGCCAATAGATGTGTCCAGAAGTATATAATATGTTTACAAAATTCATTATTATTTAAAATAAAATTAACTTAATCTATCTACATTAAAAATTAATAATAATCAAAAATTAATAAACTAACTATATATACAAATTAAAAATAACTTATTAATATTTATTGTTTTTCAGTGTAGAGTGCATTGCATACTAGAAAATATCAATCAGAAAATATTTTTTGTTAACAAATAAAATGGTTTTTTTACTCTCTATAAATTTGGGAGAAATTACTTTAATATATTAGAAGCCTACTCCTATTTGGTTATATCGTTTGGTTAAAATTAACCTTCTCATAAATTTATTAGGTTATGCTATGCTATACTAGTTGTATGGAATAGCTAATTTTGCAAGGTTCCATTATAAAGCAAATTTAAACAGATGATCTCCGCCTCTATAGCCGGGTAGTGGTAGTGGAGGTTCAGTTCAGTGGACAATCATTTGTGCCTGGTCTATGAGCTCCGGAAGACAAATTAAGCTGTTGGTACATTTGTGTCCGATAAACAGCGATAGGGCTCACTATAGATTTAATAATAGTGGGTGTATCAAGTGTTGACTGTGACTTGTATTTCACAGTTCATACTTATGAGCACCTCTGAAACTCCCTCGCGGATTCATGTCGCGACGATATGAGTACTAACTCTAGTATATTGGCTTTTCAGTGACAAAAAAAAATCTGCCAGTATTTTTACGGTTTCATCCATTTGTTTATTTTCGGTATATTACACTGGGGGTAGTTAGAAATAAAATAACAAGCTTTTCCTTGTGTTTCCGGTTTACGTTTAAGTTCAGTAGATATATAAATTGTGTTTAGTATGGAGAAATAATTATTAAAATCTTTGAAGCATTCGGAAGGAGTAGGAAAATTCTTGCGTAAATCATAGGGAACATTCGATTTATTTTTGTCATTTTTTTTAATTAAGCAAGGAATTTATTTTTGTCTGTGTACGACCCGTGTACGAGGAGTAGGTTTTCATTCAAAGGTTTAAATTGCAGTTTGGGTATAAATTTACCTTACGTACCAGACTACAGAACCAGACAGGCTAATATGCTTCATACACCATCATCACGTGCTAACTACGTGGAAAATTCCATCTCGTGTAGAATACTTTCAATCCCATTATCCCATCCCACTAATCCCACTATCCCATCCCTCAATCCCACTCCCACTAATATTATAAATGCGAAAGTTTGGATGTATGGATGGATGGATGTTTGTTACTCTTTCACGCCGTAACTACTGAACAGATTGGGCTCAAAATTTTGCATGAATGTAGTTCTAAACCTGGAATAGGACACAGGCTACTTTTTATCCCATAAATCAGTTCCCATGGGATGAAAATGAGGTTTCAAGTTTCAAAATTGCGCTGAAACTTGGTACAAATAAATTTTCTAGATCTAGAACAGGATAAAAATTACTTTTTATCCAATAAATCAGTTCCCATGGTAAAACTATAAAGAAACATACAAAATGGAAAACAGAGGCGCATAACACACACATCTCATCAGCTGTGTTTAGTGTACGTAACAATCCGAAAAATATTGACAGATTTTAGATTCATACAATAAACTTTTCTTCCATATATTGACGTCTTTTGTCAAACATCTTTCTTTGTATAAACAATGAATAGGTAGCTCATATCAATGGTTATTGAATATTGTTTTTAGTTAAATAAATTATTTTGTTATTTGTATTAAGTATTAAGTATCTTTTGTTTTCTTTGTTTCTTTTAAGTTTGTATACAATTATTATTTTTGTGTATTTTCAATCTCCATGTAACCCTAGTCTTATTTGTTTTGTATTTTTTGTATGTTTGATATGATGGTAATTAATGTCTTATGTCTTGAACATTACTCACTCTTTTCTTAAAATAACTAGGGACTAAATTCAACTGAGCGAATTTAGTCGCCCCTCCTATTTTACACAGTATTTTTGTGTATTTTATTTTTGTTATTTTACTTTTCAGAACTCGTATATGTATAAATTATTTTATTTTAATTTTATCGTTTAATTGGATTTATATTTAGTAATTTAATGTTATCTGTTTTATCTCGCTGGTGAGTTCTGTACATAAACGCCTCTAGAAGCCTGCCCAGCGTGTGTTGGTATGGGTATTTCTTCCAGGAGGACTGCCAAGAGTGGCGACATGTTTGAAAATCCAACTAAGTACTCTGAAATATAGTGTTTAAAGCTTGAAAACGTCCCAGTTTCACATATATTTTTCTCAAATACTATTTTGTTCTTGAATTTAAAAACACATTAAGAAACCTCGTGTTAGTTCATAAATATAGAGTGAAATGAAATCAACCGACCAAAATACTGGAGACTCGGTAAGTCATCAAGAACTAGGTTCAGTTATACTTTAAATGATTTTTTTGGCTCCCTTACTGGTAACTGGACTAGTGCAGGAATCACGAGACAATTTTTTTTTTTTTTATTTCACCTGGGCTGTCATTAAACCTTGTTCCCGATGACTAGCCGAGTTTCCAGTATGAATTTGGTCGGTTGATTTAATTTCACCTAGTATTTGAAAAATGCAGTTGTAGGATATATAGGACAGATATTGCCAAGATATTATAATACAAATTTCATTATTTCGGTATAGAAGAATAAAAACTAGGTTCGGAGTTTTGAATTGGGTATCAAATCATCTCTCTCTTCTTTTCTTCTGCATATTTTAGGTAAATTTATACCAGGGACTCTATAGGGACTAAATGAGGTCAAAGATTCAATGTTCCTTTTTTCAAAATACGAAAAATTTTATTTGCTTTTTCCATATGATTTTTTTCCCGTTTTTATAGATAATGGTACGGAACCTTTCGTGCGCGAGTCCGACTCGCACTTAGCCGGTTTTTTTTATATATTTCATGCTAAATTATGAAAGCTAAAAACATATAAAAACAAGTTTTGAATACACTTATCGGTAGTGCCTTGAAAGTAAAAGCTCTTCTACTCGTATTCCGAGTGTCTCGACTTAGATTTTTTTTTCAATATGTCACCAATTTGTTCGGAAAAAGTCTTTAATTTCAACGAAATACGAGTGTACCTTCAACTTGTGTTCCATATATTTCATAATAAATATCCTTATACAAGCAAAATAGGTCTGTCAGGATCGCAGCAGACGGCGATTTATAATTCATGTCCTACTTCTCTGGGAGAAAGGCGTTAACTAATAAACGGAAAATGTCATGTATATAAATGAATAAAATAGGCAAAGTTATTACAACACTCTCCAATCAAATTTCCCATAATTCATAATAAGACTGAGGCAAAAACGGTACTCTGAATTCCGAAAAGTTTACATCAAATAAATTACATTCCGTCCACTCAAAAGCGCAGTTTCAGCCCACTGTAAAGCGGCAGAAAGACGAAGCCGCTCTCGACCAATCAGAGCTCGTCGCTGAAAAGCGCCACGCCTACCCTCTGAAAAGAGACGCCTAGTCTCTATGTATAGAGCCTCAGTATTTGTTGGATATAAAACCTCTATGTAGAAGTGAATAAAGGATATAAGCGCCGTGAAAGGTTCTTCTAAATCGTTATTTTTCAGATCTTGCTGAAACATTCAAATTGTATTGTGCTTATTGGGAACAACGAGAGCCTTTGTTGATTGCTGGTGTAAAAAAATGTCGAAGTGGTTATAAAAAATACATAGCAGACTGTATGAAGAGAAATCTATAAAGAAATTAGTATACTAGTTCAATTTACACAACCTAGAAATCCTAGTAGGATAAAACTAGCTCAGTTAAAAAAACAATAGAGAGAGTTGAAGCCGGCTTCGCTTGGATGGTAACAAAACATAAATTAACAAAAAGGTTTTATAAAGTAATTTCACTGACTGTTATCTGTTAAGTTGGTGATGGCAGCACTGTTATTGTACGCTGACAATTTTAACCAATCACGAACTGAAAAAAGTTATTCTGCCATTCCATCCATCCATCAGCCTGTTTCGTCCACTGCTGGACATAGGTCTTTCCCGGATTTCGCCACTCTTGGCGGTCCTCCTGTAAGAAATGCCCATACTCACACACGTTGGGCAGGCGGGTTGGTGAGCGCGGTGCCTAAACCCTTGCACCAGTGACGCCACTGCCCGTCACCGGTCTGTTTTATATAAGGCTCAGGAATTGGGGATGGATAAACCGACATCCATCGGTCCCAGGCAATGGTAGGCCGCCTGGTTTTGCCTAAGAGCTGTTCTCTTACTCTCCCCCGAATAACTTCGGGAGGATTTGCGAGTAAGATGGTGGTAGCTCCACAGTCGAGCCTGGCATCAGCTCTACCACCTATAATTTCCTATAGATTCCTCCATTGCAACTGAATAAATAAGATACAAAGAAAGAAAGAAATAATTCATGTTGGGTATTTACCGTTCTATCGATTCACATCAATTAATTTTTTCACACGCATCGCTAACGTCGAGCAAAGTTAAAAAAACCGGCCAAGGGCGTGTCAGGCCACGCGCAGTGTAGTAGTTGCCCAGTACATTTTATAAGTTGGTCTACAATCGCGCCAAACTTATAGTCCGCTCGGAAGTTGCTCTCCCCAAGAACGGCCAACACATTGTCGTGTTTAGAGGGTGCTCAAAGTTTGGCGTGACCTGTACTCGTAAACCAGTAAAGCCTACTTAGCTGTGATAGGTTTCCTTTTAACTTCATTACAGTAGTGTAGTGTTGTCCGGTACGGTCTCATCCTCGGACACATTATTTGCGTCTAGAGCCCTACCACTGTTTAAAATCTATACAGTCTAACTAGAGTGCTCAGACAAAGCAATTGTGCGGGGCCTGCGGTGTGAGACGCGGTAGGTAAGCCACCGAGCTACATACAATTTTCGAACAAGTAGTTCGGAGCCTCCCACTGTACAACCGCTATATCCGACCGCCTTCGTTGGACAACTGTATAGATTTTCTAATTGTGGCCCTACTACGTTGCTGGTCTAAAAAGCGCAAAAACTATACAATCGAACGTGCTACGCCTACCGCAAATGACGGCAGCTTTTATCACAACAATTACTAATAACCCTCTGTCCTTGCTACGCCGTAGGGCGTACTAGTGCTACGAGATACGTAGTTGCTACGAAGAAGGAATTTTATTTGACGACCGATCGCTATATAATAATTTATATTACGAGTAGATATTTTTTTGGGTGTGAGCATGGTATAATGTTGATGCATGTCTGTGTCGCAGGCATCTGGTTAAATTCAGTGATTTAACTAAATGACTAGGCTTTTGGTTTAAATGGTGGTCATAAAAAAATAACCACGAAGGTTTCCTATGACGGTCACGCCACTACGTGGTGCGACTCGCCATACCTAACCTTGTAACCTAAGCTACCGCCTCTCTTCTGCCTGATTTAACAAAATGCCTTCGACATAATGTACGACGATGCATGATGATAATGGTATGAGTGTATTTATCTTCGTCTTTCGTTTAATGGCGTAAAATCTAATGGTTTGAATATCTAAACATCCCTTGAAAATGGTGAGATATCCGAAACCGGTTGGGAGAGTTATATATGTACATAAAATATATTCAGTGAGACTAATACAAGTGTTTTTTTATTAATTTTATTCAAGATGAGTAGATTCTATAATTTGAGAGAGACGAGAAGTTCTTTAAGCGCCTTCCCTTCCAAGAAATTTTCCTAAAGGCGATTGCTTTAACTGCTGCAGACAGATACTATGTAGCTTAAGGTGGTGCCGTTCAGTTTCGGTGAAAAATGCACAACTCATGATAGTTTATCTTATTTTTACGTAAAATTAATGAAATAAAATAGTTGCATCTTATTTTGCGACTATTGTTTAATAATTATCAAGGGTTTTTAGCAGTGGCGTACATAGAACTTTTTGGTGTAAAAGCAATGAGAAGGTCAAGTTTGACAATAAAATTAACATGAAAAATAATAAAAACCAATTTGAAAAAAAAAAATGGAATCATGTACTCTAGGGTAGGCAGTGCCTCCCCTGGCGTCATACAAATAATGATTTTTCAAAGTGAGATTTAAACTTTTTATTTTATTTTATTTTGAAATTTGACCTTTTCATTGCATTTCTAGCAAAAAGTTCTATTCATACCACTGGTTTTTAGTCCAGTTGCGTCATTTTATAGATTACTAGCTTTTGCCCGCGGCTCCGCCCGCGTGTTATTCGGTTTAACGACATACTTTTTTCCGGGATAAAAAGTAACCTATGTGTTAAGTTAGGGTATAAGCTATATCCATTCTAAATTTCAAATAAATCCGTTCAGCCGTTTCAGCGTGAAAGAGTAACAAACATACACACAACACACACAAACTTTCGCATTTATAATATTAGTGTGAAGTGTGTTGAGATAACATAGCTTTGTCTTATTTCACCACAAACGATTAAAGACCGCGCTAATAAGACACCTGATGTATGAAACAACAAAGCCATGTCTTATTTCACCACAAACGATTAGCGGCGCGCTAATTAGACACCTGATTTTTCAATGATATTGATTTATCCTGCAAGAGCCATGCATTTTTCCGGGATAAAAAGTAGCTTATGTGTTAAGTTAGGGTATAAGCTATATCCATTCTAAATTTCATCCAAATCCATTCAGCCGTTTCAGCGTGAAAGAGTAACAAACATACACACACACAAACACACACACACACACACACGCACAAACTTTCGCATTTATAATATTAGTAGGAGTAGGATAGAATAGGATAGGATAGGATTATATTTATTTTGTAAATTTTAGTAAATAATAAGAAAAACAATTATAAGTTGTGCATTTTACACCGAAACCCAAACGGTTCATAAGGTCAGATTGAGTACCTCATTTTGCATCAATGAACTCTACGACGTTTCCTTTTAGTTTAAAATAGCGCGCTCTCAGCCACTACCGCCCGCAAAAATCTGCGTTTTTATTTAATAACTCTGCTTCTAGATGATTTTTTTTAATATTCTAAGACGAGCTGACGATGCCATTTGTTAACTTATTTTTAATACAAATTTCAAGGCTGTATGATTCAAGCCCTTTAACACTCGAAAAACATGAAATTTAGCGGTGACTTCTTAATTTTTTTTCTATCCAGCGAACTTAAAGATTTCGCATTTTTTCTAAGATGAATCAAATTTATGCTCATTTGAAGTTGTGCATCTATCCTTATACGGATCTTTAAAGAATTGAAGGCTGTACTGCACTTGAGCTAGTTTATTACTTGGTTGGCACTAAGCATCAACCACACGATATAAAGAAGAAGTACTTCATATAACCAAGATTGATTTTACAAATTTCTCCCATCAACAACCTTTCAAAATTAGACGCTCACATAAAATTTTCTTGTGCGTATATAGGTTCCCCTACCGCAAAGGGTGCCAAGCGAGACTTTAATACTAAGCCTCTGGTGTGTGTCTGTCCGTCTGTCTGTCACAAAGTTCTACAGCTATAGCCGTAAATAGCCAAAGAATGAACTTCCGCAAACCCTCAGAAACCTTCCTTCTGTGTCCTCTTTTAGATATACCCTGAAAAATTATTACCTTTCATCTCTCTGAATTACTCGACTGACTACGCTACTTTGTTTGTATGTATGTACAAATAACAATTAATGTGTAAAATTTTAATTTTTGTAATACCTTCGGTTGACTGGAAGAAATTTCTTTTAGGAATAGGTCCGCCCTTGCCTTCTGTTATTCTGTATTCTGTGTTTTTATTTTTATTTTCTGTGCAATAAAGTGTTCATTCATTCTTTAGCCAGTTGAAATGTTTACAGAATACGTGTTACCGTGGTCTCCAACCGGGAAAATAATAAAAAAAAATTATACATATAGGTCAAATTGTAGCACATGCTCTAAAGTAAAACAATAAATAATAACAATTTGGGCTCCGTACTGAGAGGGTACCAAATTGTTTGTCATGCGTTGCTATTTTGGAGCCTTGTTTTTTGTTGTCTTGATGTTGCTAATAGCATCTACCTATATATTATTATTATATTATCTACTATAATGTTTTTAGGGTTTCTTACCCTGTTTTACTTGTTACCGTACGGTTATTTATTCTGTGGTAGAGTGGAACCCTTTGTGCATGAGTTCAACACGTACTTGACCGGTTTTATTTAAGTTTGACAAAACTTTTGTACATTATAAAAAATATATGTTTAAAAGAAGTACCAAGCATCGTCTTATGCAAAATTCTGCTTTAGGGGTATTCATCCCTTGATTTTTACGTGCTTGATTACTGTTAAATTGTTTTCCAGTTTTTTTGGGTTAACCCCTTAAAGCAATTCTTCAGTATCTGTGGGTTTGTCTATGGCATAACTTAATAGCGGCTGGGGTGACTCAGTTTATTTAGGTACGACAAAAAGCTTCGGTAATATCAAAAACAATTTAGAAATTCTTTAGATGTGTTTAAAGAAGAGTATTTGAAATAAAGTTTAATTTATTTAGCTTGGGGGGCAAAAAACAATGAAACGTAGTATTTCGATATGGGAGCACGTATATTTTGCTCAATGACGTGAATTAGTTTAGTTTGTACATTTAAATATAATATTCCATTGATAGTTAAATGTATTTTAGGTTAAGTTAATATTAGATCAGTTTTTTGTACCTGCTAACATTTCAGACCTGAGTAAAATTTGTATTTTCAAACAGATCACATCTATAATGACGAAACCCGTACAGTATGTACGACGTACACTGTACAGACGTAATTGTTTTATTATATCTACGGCTGAGTGAACAATACTTTAATTTTTTTAATTCTTTAAAACTATCACGTCTTCACAACATCACAACTTCAAAAACAAGAAAACTTTAATAACAAAAATGTTTTAATTTAATAAAAAGTTCCACCGTTTTTTCAAGCTTAATTTCAATGCCTAAATAATACATCTTTTAGGGTATCTTGGCCAAAAGGTCAAAAATGTCAAATGTTTTGTTTATCAGGAGATGAGATTTTTATTATAATATGTAATGTACAATATACCTCAAAATTCTGTGAAGTTAATTTAGATCAATTTACTCGGACTTAACAGGTTTCAAGGTCGCAAAGTTTTTGTGACCCTTTATTTGTTAACTTTAGTACCTATTTTATAAACAGAGGTAAATTAATAAATACGACAAAAAAAGGAGAAATTTTTTCAAGATATATCTTGGGCATGAAATTATGTCTATTGTGTAATTAACATCTACCGCGTAGCAAGCGGAGACTACGACGCGACGTAGCAAGCGTAGCTCTGCTACGAGTAAACCCCACTTTCACTGCCCCTTTTTGCTACGCATGGAATCGCTGGATCCCATGTAATAGCGAAATCGGTTGGGCCTAGTTAAACAGAAATGGAATACTTTGTGAACAGGTAAAAGAGCTTTCTTCATAAAATAAATTGATAAAAAAGTTGTGATGTCTTGAATCTCCGAGTGTGTCAGAGGTAGCGTGGATTGTGAAGTCCATTGTGAACAAAAACTAAAGCGGTTTTCTTTTTTTTTCTTTCTTTTTTTAGCGTGGGTCTTGACATGAATATTCAGCCTAGCTTATGTAAACTCGTCAAAAGATCGTAAGTTCAAAAAAGTATAAGAAGAAATTGGTCTAAAATAACGTTGGTATACTGAAACTCAGCCAATCAGAGCCCTGAATAAACGGTGATGTAATAGTATTTTGTGCAATTGTGACATAAGAAGAGCCATTTGGTTCGTTTCGTAATCTGCAGATGTGTCCTTATGGCCAATATTAAGTTCAGTTCGACACAATACTCTATCTACGACCATAAAAAATATCGTCTTCGCGTTACAATGTTTATAATATTTTCAACTAACTATCTTTTGATAAATTGGAAAAACAAAACGCGCTTTTTTAACTCTAATTTTAGGTAGACCTATAAATAAGGTGACTTTCGTTTATATAGCCAAATTAATACTGGAGACTCGGTAAGTGATCGGGACCAAGGTATAATTATCCTTTCTGTGAAATACGCAAATATGAATTTACAAAAATATATATAATAATTTAAAATACAATAAAAATAAATAAAATAAAAATAAATCAATCTCTTTACTGTTATTTTTACTGTTAATTCGCTGGAGGACGTCTTTAAAACACTAGACTGGAATGGACGAGGCATAAACGTAAACGGAGTGTACATTTCACATCTTCTAAAAAACTAAACTAAAATTATCTTATATAGGATGACTTTAATTTATGCAGCAAAACTCATACTGGAGGCTTGATAAGTGATCAGTAACACGGATCGATAGCACTTTTTGCCAATTACGCAAAATAAAATCTTGACGTCCCATAGTAATTAACTCGGGGCCTGGAATGCGGTTGTAAGGAACACGAAAAGAATAATTTACGAATTTCACAAAAAGGGTCATCGATCCGTGTTACTGATCACTTACAAAGACTCGAGTATGAGCTTGGCTGTATAAATTGAAGATACCTTTAGCCCAAAACAAAATAAGAAATATTAATTGCTGATTGGATATCTCAGTGTTATTATAATAAATTGCGCCAATCACAGCGCAGAATTGCGGTGTTATAATATTTTATACATCGGATAAACAATGATAATTATAAAACCGCTTTTGATGCTGTAATTACCTTATTGTAGTATGGGAGTAGATAAAAATTATTATTTATTGTTTTGCGATATCGTTTACTTCTGTATATCATAGCGAAATTGTTATATAGTATTAGCGAAGGAAGTAAAATAATTAAAATCTCCTTATAAAATATGAAAACTGCCACAAACCGCGTAACTTGAATATTATTTTACAGATAAAATGTCCAATGTACACAATGCGCGTTTATAATTCCGTGAACATACCCCTAAATCTAATTTGCCTTATTTGACGACATACCGAAATCTTCAATCTTCAAACAACCGTTGGCGTTGAAGGGTTTTCTAATCCCCTAACAAAAGCAAAAAAACATTTCTTCATTACGTATATGTATACGAACTGACAAACTATCACACTTTCTTAAAGGCTGTTTTTGATAAAACCTTTAACCCATTGTCTGCATTAAAAAAAACCGGGCAAGTGCGGGTCGGACTCGCGCACGAAATGTTCCGTACCATTATCTATAAAAACGGCAAAAAAATCTTGTCTGTTATATAGGAGTGCGCAGGTTTGACTCGCACTTGGCCGGTTTTAGTATTTGTTGTTATAGCGGCAACAGAAATACATGATCTGTGAAAATTTCAACTGTCTAACTATCACGGTTCATGAGATACAGCTTGGTAACAGACGGACGGACAGACGGACAGCGGAGTCTTAGTAATAGGGTCCCGTTGGTTACCCTTTGGGTACGGAACCCTAAAAAGTATGGAATCAAATTGTTTAGATATTTGACCAAACAGACAAGCGATTAAGGGATGATTCTTTAGATTTGTAAGCAAATCACATTTAATCATACAACCCCCAAAAACTAGTTGCTAGTTATAAACACTATATAATATTTAAGTTATATACCTATATTTTTATAACAATTGGTTTTGTCATGAACGTGTTTTTAGTTGTGAATTGCTAGTTACTTAACAACTTAATCCACTACTTTTAGCATGCCAATAGTAAAATAAAGCCGAAGCCGGCTTTAATTTTAGTTTTAGTGCTGTCAAAAATTTTCTTCATTCCAAAATAGTTTTTTGGTGTTAACAACAGAAGCTGTATTACTTTGGAAAAAAATTAATTCTGACAGCAATAAAACTAAAATTAAAGCCGTCAGAATCGACTTTATTATTATACTAAAATTATTTCGCTGCATTATTTATGTTAATAATTTTCATATGGGAGTTGTTTTTAGGCGCTATAATTATTTAAATCTTAAGAAAAAAGAAAAGAAGAAAGTAGTTTCTAAGAATCGTAAAACGAAATTCATAAAAGAATGTATTTGTAATGTAGGTATAAAAAAAATGCACAAATATCAGTTTGTAAAACCAATCGTCGGGCAATTTTCCCGTTTCCCGCGTGTCACTTATCAGCTGTCAAGTTCGGTACTTTACAGCGGGCCCTCCCCATTGGCGGAGCCGCTTATGAGCGACGTTCTGATTGGTCGCCGCCCAGAACAGATGAGCGACAGACCACGTGCTTATAAGTTCCGGCGGAGTTATCGCAACTTTTTACGCGAAACAAAAGTCGTATTCGATTTTTGAAAATA
This sequence comes from Ypsolopha scabrella, assembly GCA_910592155.1. Taxonomy (NCBI): domain Eukaryota; kingdom Metazoa; phylum Arthropoda; class Insecta; order Lepidoptera; family Ypsolophidae; genus Ypsolopha; species Ypsolopha scabrella. The sequence continues at coordinate 16,427,867 of OU342987.1, forward strand.
AGTTTTTGTTTTTTTTTTTCGGGTGTGTAGTTTTGAGTCTGTTTTAGTTTGATTTGAAAGGTAAAAAGGTAAAAGGATTATGAGTATTTATTTTTTGTAATTGTTAATTGCGCGAAATGGTCTTAGGTTTGATAAACAAAAAATATTTTTTCAGATTCTTGTGAAAAATAATACTTTTCAAAATATAAAATATTTCCGTTTTCTTTTAAATAGCAAGAACCGAACTGTTCACAGCTAACCGCAAGACCTTACGCAAAAGATTTAACTAAAACAGTTTTATATTTATTCCACTCGCGATAACGTTCCACGAAAACAACAATAAATCAACAAAACCAATAAACAATAAAAAACAAACTTAACACTCAACAGCGACGTTCGATACCACTTATCAGTTCCAACTGAACTGCAGTTCCTACTGCAAATTATTTACCGCACTGCACCCTGCCGCATCGTTTCTCAAAAACGTCCCGAGACACTATTTACTCCATTCCAAACCTTTCCCAAACACTTGGCCAAACAACACTCAGAAAAAATAATTATTTGTATTTAAATATTTGCGGAAAGCGCGCCTCTAAACAATGCACAACAGCCTGCGACGCCGCGGTAACAACAATAGGCGAAATAAGCAAGAAATATTTAACTACCGACGCGGGGAGGGGCGGCAGTGGCCCTCAGTATTGGCGCTTCGGCTGTGGTAGTTATAGTTTACGTGATACACAGCTCAAATACAAATAATATAAACATTACAACCGAGCATGCGCACGGCAGACCGACAGGGATGCCGCTACACTCACACCTTCTCAAACTACGCTTATTTCGGATTATTGTGACAAATTTCGCGTTTGTGACAAGTGACAATGTGACAAACTAAAAATCGTGGTGTAGTGGCGGGCCTAAATCGTTTTTTTATGGATTAATTTGCATATTTTTGACAGGAACACGCGTCGGTTAAGGAGCGCTCTACGCATGCGTGTGGGCGCGCGCTAGGATATTATTGACGATGCAAAATGTTTATTTTTCGTCGCAACGCTCTCGCAAAATCCTATACCTTCGTGTCAACCTATATGGGTATTGGAGCTGCCGTTACTTTGACTTGTTTGAATTATACTTTTTACCTGCTCTAAAAAATGCAAAAAAAAAACATTTGAATTTTTTATTAGCGCTCGTGAAAGTTTCTGCAAAATGAAATGATAAAGTCCCATGATCTCTGAACAAGATAAGAGAGTAATCAGTTTTCGATGAAAGTCTCGGAGGAGTTGGAACTGGATTTATTTCAATTATAATCCGATATGGGAACGCGCATGCGCGAGGCGATACGGTCAGAGACTGGCTAATTCACACTGGAAATATGGACGAGCGTACGCTCCGCAGCGATGGTCGCTTTAATTCCGTTTCTCTCGAATTTCATAAAATCCCTTCTTACAGGTGTCTACGTCATAAAAGGAATCTACAGTCCAAATATCGTATTCCTAAATCCGGCCGTTTGTTTTAGGCGTTGACAGGCATTCAGTCACACAAAATGTAATAAAATGAATGCCTTTAACAATATTCGTTTTTAAGATGTAAAAAAATATGCTGGATAAATATATTACATATTTTACTCTTTTTGAACTTTGTTATTTATTTTGGATAGCTATAAAATATTGTAAAATTTAAATACGGCCCCATACGGACTCGAACTGATGACGGCCCCATACCGTGGGCCGAAATATATCATGTACTTAAAAATATATATTATTTGTCTAATATTTATAGTTGTCTACAATAAATAAAACATTTAACTACATTATTTACATAACCGTCATTCTAGCATCGACGTTATCAGGTAAAACTTATGATGGAAATAAATCTATGGTAGAGTGTACTCGATTGGCGACGAAGAGCTTTTGATTCTGGTTCTGAGGTATTGATAAATTTCTCCATATCTCTCTACATATAATCTAGATATGTAAATGAAGGAAGAACTTGTTGATTAAGATCATAATACATTTTTACACTTAAGATGTAATAAGGGATATAATGTAGAAGACGATAACCGGATGCCAATAGACAGGACAGGTATCTGTCATTAAAAAAATAGAAGAAGTTCGTCTATGTCTCTGTCTGCCTCTCTCTATTTCTGTATATATAGTTTGGTGCAAATTATACTAGCGCGCGGCTGTCTGCTCGCACGTTCGCCCCGGTGTGAATGCGGCCACATCTCAGCAGTAGGTTACTGACATTTTTATTGTCCTCTGATTTAACACCTATCGATTGCGTCTACACTACTCATCCAACGGAATTAGAATATAGGGTCTCGACTCCCGAGCCATTTTACTTTATCATCCCAGTGCTGCCTTCGCCACGATATTGGGCATATATTTTTACGACGTTCGAAGTTTGAATTTGGAATTTTCGGAACGTTTCGAATTTTATGTAAATGAGCATGTATAATTCGGTTAGTGAACGTTGAAGATGCGTAAAAATCATAGATATAGTACCTATTTAGTACTATGGTAAAAATTGTGGCATGCATAATCAATAATCATACAAATATAGTCTCTACTTATCCCTCTAGGAGGCCGTTGTAAATATTCGTTTTGATTTATTTGTATTTATTAATTTAATTAAATGGGGTTTATAGACTATAGGCTTTTAGTTTTAGTTATTAAGATTATACGATTTATTATTGCGAAATTCATCGCTTTATACTTAAAGTTTAGTACATATCATCACGACCCATATCCCTGAGAGGGTGTCAGCAGGTATTTCGAGTGTGGATTATTACACTAACAGTCAACACTCGCACACCCTTTTTTCATCGACGACTATTACGTCTGAACATGATTAGGGCCTTATCGCTTCTCATCGAATCTCCTATCGCTATGATTAATTAATTCTGGGCAATCGCGCTTCATCCTATGCGAAGGTGGCTAAGCATACAGTTAATAAAAAAAAGAAAAAAAAAACACAATGACAAAATAAACAAAAAATAACAGAAAAATTATTCGTGGCAAAAAAACGCCCGTTATTTCCGAGCTTTTAAAAACTGAGAAGTGTTTTCAGCGTGATTATAATAGTGAGTAAAGCTTGTAATAACTCAAGTCTGATGAGCGGGTGGGCGTATCCCACTCGCTGTTGAGCGACGCCCAACCGAGCTCAACAGTGACCGCCTACCCGCTGTGTAGGCGCGGAGCTTGCGTTTATTTTATAGTCCCAAATATTTATTTGGATATGATTTATTTATTTGTTGTAGTTAAATAAAAGTTTACTTATTTATGTAGCCAAATTAATACTGAAGACTCAGTAAGGGCTCAGTATCAAGCTTCGATTACGTTTTCTGTTAAATGCGTGAACTGTTTTTCCGTGTTTCCTACAAACACAAGCCCAGCCCCCCGTTTAAATTACTATATCAACATTTTATTTTGCGTAATTAGCAAAACGTATCATCGATGCGGGATACTGATAACTTACTAAGCTTCCAGTATGAATTTGGCTGCATAATAGGTGAAATTCAATCAACCGACCAAATTTACTTGAGACTCGGTTAGTGATCAGAAACAAGGGTCAATTACCCTTTTGGTGAAATTCTATAAATATATTTTTCGAATTTGCCTAAGAGGATTACTGAACCTAGTGCCTGATCACTAACCGAGTTTGGTCGGTTGATTGAATTTCACCCTGTACGAGTATATAGGGTGAAATTAAATCAACCGATCAAATTTATACTGGAGACTCGGTTAGTGATCAGGAACTAGGTTCAGTTATCCTTTTGGCCAATTTCGGAAAAATTTGGTCCCTTACTGGTTGGACTAGTTTAAGTACAATTCCTAGTGCAGGCACTACGGCACAATTTTTTTTTTATTTTATCTGAAGGGTCATTTAACCTTGTTCCTGATGACTAACCGAGTCTCCACTATGAATTTGGTCGGTTGATTTAATTTCACCTAGTATTAATGTCGCCTTATATAGACGTATAGACTATTATTAATACCTCCAGTTTCTGGACTTTAGAAACATACTTTGCTTTCAAAGTGAAACACTTTCTTCGAATACTTTTCAATTATTACCTAAAATGTAAAAAAAAACCATCAGCTCCCAGCCTACACCGCTTTCATGAAAATGGCGGACGGTGCCGGTGGCGGCACATAATAAACATAACTTAGTGGAAACTAACAATAAAAGCGATGAAACTTCCAAGATGGAGTCTGCCATGAAGAATATAAAGTCTACGCTGAAATTAAAAGCTCCTTTTGATATAATTACAGGTTAATCCATAGATTCCTTGGATAGAAAAACAAAGAATCAAGGAATAGAAACACTTATAGTGACTTACACAACACTTACACACAGTGTAAAATATTAAATTCAGTCACAGAATTATATTTATTTGTAGTCTATTCAGTTTATTTATCAACTTATTTTTTTATTGCATAATGTATAATAATATTCTTATTCCAATGTCTTTCCATCCATCCATCAGCCTGTTTCGTCGACTGTTGGACATAGGCCTTTCCAGGATTTCACTACTCTTGGCGGTCCTCCTGGAAGAAATGCCCATACTCACACACGCTGGTGAGCACGGTGCCGTTAAGTCTTTATATTAGGGTGATTCACATTTTCACTTTTCTCCATACATCGAGCGTTTTTTTAACAAGTACTGAAAATAATAAAATGGAGCAATTAAGCTTTAGAAACGTAGATAATGAAACACTATTGCTTTTTTAAACTTTCTGTACTTCATCCTGGTTTTTTGTCAAAATAGAACAAAATTTTGGCAAAATGGGAGTTTGTTCGTCTTATGTGCTGTTTTTTAAACATTCATGGGTGAGAACAGATAATTTTTTGAAATGTAAAAGTTTTTCATTATCTTCGTATAAAAAGCTTAATGTCTGCATGATATAATTTTTTTATTTAAATAAAAAAAATCGCTTAATGTATTGGGATTTAAATTTTTAAAACTGTGGTAGCGACACCTAAATTTCTTTAAAAAAATAAAAAATAAAATACTTTATTTGGTTTTAGTTAAATAGAACATATTGAGGGGGTGCCCCGTAACAAAACGGAAAAAAGTGATAATTTGAATGACCCTAATGCATAATGTATAATTTTATTAGCCCAACTTAAAAATAGTTTTTTTTTTATATATTTTCCGTATTATATTTGTTTCATCATATTATATTGTTTTTATAAAGATTAGATATGATCTGTAAAACGTATACGAGTACTTTATGTATCTATTTTACTATAACATAAAATATAATTACTGCTGACAGCTTCTTTCTTTTATTATTAAATATATAAAATTGTTACTGTACAATAAAGATAATTATTCACAAAAATTTGTACTCAACTGATGCCGGGTCCAGATCGGACCCGAAATATATCTTGTGAATAATTATCTTCATTGTACAGTAACAATTTTATATATTTTACTATAACAGCTTTTCACCAACGATTATTGAGTCCCAAACTTGCTGGGTGGTGTGCCCTGTGGCCATCTTCGGGTACCTTTCGAATAACGCGAACCAAGCACAAATTAATGTGCACTACGAGAGTAAACCCACGACCTCTGGGCTAGCAGGCAAGCGCTCTACCACTCGGCCATATAGGCGATCTTTTTCAAAAACGATTTAAATCTGTAACACTAGGTCCGGTTCTAAGTTCTATAGGGTTCTATGGATCCATAAATTTTCCCATTTTTTCCTAGAAGAAAACATGGGTGAGAAAATTAATAAATGTCACCCATTTTTCGGGTATTTTCAGCCGTATTAGAGCACTGTTGTATGATTTATTATGAGTGGGAGTGGAATGATGTACTCGATTCTTGTTCCAGTTCTTTGTCCTTTCTAAAATCCTCAGGGTTTTTAGAGGGCATATTTATTACCCCGAGATTTAAAAACCGGTCAATTGTGGGTAGGACACGTACCCTGAAGGTTCCGTAACACTTTTTAAATAAGTTAATAGATTCATGAGATTTCACTAGATTTCTTATGATTTAATTGCAAATAAATGTATAGTTTTCAGATTTTTCCCTATACTTGTAGTATAAGACTACTATAATAAAAGACTACTTGCCCAATTTCATAGTTCCAGGTCAACGGAAAATACCCTATTAATTTCGATTCTCTTGAGAGTGTCTAAATATACGATTTCTTTTTTTAGGGTTCCGTACCTCAAAAGGAAAAAACGGAACCCTTATAGGATTAATTTGTTGTCCGTCTGTCTGTCAAGACTCTTTATCTCGGGAACGTCGGGGGAAGGGTCTTGACAGACAGATGGACGGACATACAGACGGACAATAAAGCGATCCTATAAATGCTCCGTTCTTTCCTCTTGAGGTACGGAACCCAAAAAATTAAAAACTTATCAGTACCTAAAATGTATGAACCAAAATAACAAAATTAAGTAGGTAAAGTAAGTACGTAACCTGTATCAATAATCGGCGTTTTCAGTATTTGTTCTTTAAAAACAGTATACGGCACATAATACGACTATAGTTATAGTTAATTCCAAATTACAAAAGAGTTCAGTTTTTGAGATAGACCCCGTTACAAAAATTGTCTAAAATTGACAACTTTGATGGCCCACCAAATCTTTAGTTTCAGAAAAAAAAATTGTTTTCTTTGCTCTACGAGTTCTAGACAATAGCGCACCACAAATTACAGGGTGGAAAACAAAATTATTTACGGTTCCTTTTCCCTGAATATTGATTTTATTTTATTTTTAATTCAATATTCGGTTTTGGGTCAACATTTTACATATATATCCGAATTTCAGATTTGTAACTCATTCCGTCTGTAAGCTAGATATACTCGTGAGATACGGACGGACATAGCAAAGTGACGTAACGTCCGTGTTGCCCTTTAGGTACTCCGGAACTAATTGTAATCACAAATATGGATCATACCACACAACGCCTAAGGAGGTCTCCACAGATCTTGTCACCACAGTATAGGTAACAACAGTACTTTAACTAGGCGGTGTCCTTGAAATCAATACCTACGGCCGCTGGGCGCTTAAACACGCGCTAGGGCTGCCAAATGACTGTTTGCGTATTTGATAATGCTATATTATTAGGTGGTAGAGCTGATGCCGGGCTCGAATGTGGAGGTACCACCATCTTACTCGCAAATCCTCCCGAAGTTATTCGGGGGAGAGTAACAGAACAGCTCTCAGGCAAAACCAGGCGGCCCACCATTGCCTGGGACCGATGGATGGCGGTATATCCATCCCCAATTGCCGGGCCTTATATAAATTAGACTGGTGACGGGCAGCGGCGTCACTGGTGCAAGGGTTTCGGCACCGCGCTCACCGACCCGCCTGCCCAGCGTGTGTGAGTATGGACATTTCTTCCAGAAGGACCACCAAGAGTGGCGAAATCCTGGAAAAGCCTATGTCCAGCAGTGGATGAAACAGGCTGATGGATGGATGGAATTTACGAAAATGCGCGGGAGCGTCACAGAGACAACGTGCGTACGTAACTGCGATGCGAACGCGACTGTCGTGAACCGAGTTGTACCGAGTTTTGGGGGGGGTCGTTTCGGCCCGTTTGTATGGAGATAGAATACTATTTGTTATAATACTATATCGTTACCAAACGTACAACTTATGTTTGATTAATTTTTAGGGTTCCGTACCAGATGGGTGCCAAACGGGACCTTATTACTAAGCCTCCGCTGTGTGTCTGTCTGTCTGTATGTCCATCCATCTGTCACAGGGGCCAGGGGTCTACAGCTTCAGCAATATGTAGAAAGTTGAAACATGATAAAATGGGTGTTCCATACTCAGAGCGTACCGAATTGTTTGTCAGGCGTTGGAGCAGCTTGTTTTTGACACGTTAATGGTGCTATGTCATTAATACCGGGTGTAAAAGCAAAGGCAAGAATCCTTTAAGGGTGTGTTAGTATGATCGGTAAAGATATTATTTAAATACTGGGTTTTCTAAATAAAGTACCAGTACCTCATAATAAGACGATTTCCTTTACTCAAAATACACTAATCGCGTGGACACCCCCACTGGTCGCTGGCCACTCGGATGAGGGGTGCGGGTTGCGGGGTGCAATTAGGTATGTGGGGAGGCCGGTGAGCTGCGTAGCCATAGCTTAGAAAAATGATGGAATTTTTGGTGAAAATTCAAGGTATTTTTTTTTTCTCGTGATGACATCAGAATCGTGTATATTTTCATACCCTAAAGGGATTCTTGACTTTGCGTTTACACCCTGTATTGTTGTTATTGTGCATAATGTTATTATTATTTGTTCGTACGGAACGCTTCGTGTGCGAATCTGACTCGCACTTGGCCGTTTTACTGATTTGCGCGTGTAGTTCTTTTAGAATGTGGTTTTTAAGGCGACAATTACTGCTGTGACCCCGGGTACGTGCGTCTCACTCATTCACACGATCGTCCCGTATTGCTATCTCCGTCGCTCGACGGAGAATAAAGTTGCGAACCCGCTAAAATTAAGCTAAATAATTAATTACGATTATCATAAATAAAATTCTACAAAAATAATCAAGGGAACTCATTTTTTGCGTTAATATTTTAAATTTGACTAAGCTTAGAGTTATCTCATTGCATACTTAATTAATTTAATAGGATCTTAGTCTTAATTTGGACCATTAGTTAAAGATCCAGCGAGGCAATGCCGCCAGCCTTTTGGGTACCTTGCTCAACGACGACGGTAGCGATCTTTCCAGCATATTTTATTTGTTCTATTAAATAGGGGTCCAAAATTTCCTTTTTTAATTTTATTGTATAATATTTAAATTGCCAGATAATTTTAATTTTTAATTAGTAAAGTTTAGATATAAATTGTTATTTAAGTTTTACATTATAATAAAATTAAAGTAAAAATTCAAAATTCGAATCAAGGTTCATCATTTTAGATATTCTGTAGATTATTATGTATCTTTTTCAAATTATTTTAAAATAACATCTGAATTATACCGGCCCTTAATTGTGGCTTTGAAGGTCACCTTGAAATTGTAGCCCTCTTAAGGGCTTGCCTTTGGTCTTTCAACGGCTTATGCTGAGTGTTGACTCTACGTATACCACTTATACTAAGTAGTTGTACTTATCTGATCAATGTAAAACTTGGACACGTGTTTTTTCAAACCTTTATCTTTCCGTTGTCAGGTCGGTTACTTAATTGGGCAAATTCAATCGATAGATTTTACTTTTCAAATCAAATCAAATCAAATCAAATCATTTATTTGTCAACATAGGTAAGTTAGATGATATAACATACATTATGAGCTGGATATGTTGCGTCTTGTAGACATACAAATTTTTAATCTTAAATAAAGTCATGCATTACATTAGGTACTACATTACATAATTTATTAAAGAAACAATAATAATAACTTCTCCTAAATAGTAAACTAAAATAAAAAATCCAATATTAAGCATTTATGACAGGACAGGAAGATACTATTCAAAATCTTCATCACTCAAGAATTCGTCCATTGTGTAGAGGCTTTTTTTATTAATGGGTTTTTAAGAGTAATTTTGAAATTGTCTCGTAAGGCAACAGGTAAATTATTATAAATTTTAGGAGCCATGCCTAGCACACTTTTGCTAAACAGAGCAGTATTGGAGGTAAAGGAAGCAACCATGTGTTGGCACCTTTTGCTTTTGAAAGTGTTAAATAAATGTCTATTAGATTTTACAAAAAGGGATATTTCTAATATATAGAGTGATGAGCTGATGCCGAGCTCGATTGTGGAGGTACCACCATCTTACTCGCAAATCCTCCTGAAGTTATTCAGGAGAGAGTAAGAGAACAGCTCTCAGGCAAAACCAGGCGGCCCACCATTGCCTGGGACCGATTGATGGCGGTATATCCATCCCTAATTGCCAGGCCTTAAAACAGACTAGTAACGGGCAGCGGCGTCACTGGTGCAAGGGTTTCGGCACCGCGCTCACCAACCCGCCTGCCCAGCGTGTGTGAGTGGCGAAATCCCGGAAAGGCCTATGTCCAGCAGTGGACGAAACAGGCTGATGGATGGATGGATAGAGTGATGGAAGGGTGAGTATGCCGAGCTCTATGAAGTGTTTTTTGCTTTTTCGAAGATGCTTCATTGCCCTGACACACTTCTTTTGAGCTATAAATGCCCGTTTTTTGTCAGTAGAATTACCCCAGAGTGGATTCAGTAAAAAGTAAGCACTAAAAACTGCCATAAGGTTTACAACTTTTGACAACATGTACAGTGCAAAAGAAAACTGATTTAATTTTCTACAAATCGTGTCAATTGGTGTTTCCATGTCAGTTTATTATCTATAATTTTTAAGATATTAATGCGTTTAAACGGCTTGAATTTTATGTCTGAAATTACTGCTATAACAACAAAACATAGTTTATTTTCCGATGTCAGGTGAAAAAACTCCTACATCAAATAATTTTTCGTAAAATCAAAAAAAAAATTTGAAAATTCACTGATTATGCGTGCCGGCAGCGCGCGAAGCGAGCGCTCTAATGTAGACTTTCTGACAACATACTGAAGTTCAAAATCACTCAATAAGATCATCGTGCACCATGGGCGAAGCCTTAAGTTAACTTCATGGGACCAATAAAATCGCAGCCCTCCATAACCACCAAATATTTGGCAACCATCTCAAGGTTTCGAAGTTTCTGCTAAGTTCCGCTTTAGTCCAAGATTTGTTTTAAAATTCATACACTTTATAACTATTTCATTTCAAGCATCAAGATTATTTAATGGTTTGTGGACTTAGCAAACGTTTTATTGCCAATGTGTCCTAACCCATTAAATCAAAGGTAGGGTAGTTAATAAATACCCTTTTCGACTAAAACTGTTTTTACGTCACTGTCTACGCAAGCAAAAAATCCTAGTTTTATTGCGCGTTTTACTATATTGGTTTTATTTCTTAACCGTGCCCATAAAAGGGTAATTTGTAGGGTTCCGTACCCGAAGGGTGTCAAACGAAACCCTATCACTAAGCCTCCGCTGTCTATCCGTCTGTCACAGGGGTTCTTCAGTAGAATACGTGTAACTATGGCCTCTACCACAAAAATTAAACCCAAGGGAGGGACCCCATAATTTTTTTAACGTTATTTGTTTTAGCTCTACGTACATACAAGTTTCAGGTCACATTGTTGTACAGTGAGTATAAGTTGACCTCTCATTGTACGGGAAGCCTATACAATGAGAGGTCAGCTTATACTGAATGTGTTTAGCTTGATGTGGGCTCCACTGTACATCTTTAAAGTAATAATAAATAATGAAATTAGGGTTCCGTCTGAGTACGGAACGGAAGGATACATATTTAGGTTCTGAATTGTTTGTCAGGTCAGGCGCTACCATTTTAGCGCCTTGTTTTTGTCGCCTTTATGTTGAGCATATCTATATTGTTGATAAGTATGTTTTTAGGGTTCCGTACCCGTTAATGTGATCGTACGGAACCCTTTATGCGCGAGTCTGATTCGCATGTGGCCAAATTATTATTGACATATGAACTCGCTACCTTTTAACTGACTCACATTAACAACTCTATGTCATATGTTTCTGGGTCACTATTTTCAGGGATTCAAACAATAAATCATTCGCTCGAAGAAACTAGTGTAACGCGTAAACGCAGAAATTTTTCAAGGTTCCCTAATAAATGCGTCTTTATGTCCAGATAATAAGGTCCAAATTACTATTAATTTCTTCAATAGCAGATGTTTGGAAAAGATCTTACTTAAAGCAAGTTGCTCAACATATCAGACCTATGTACTTATGTACTTAAGTTTAGGTGATTCAAAAGATAAATCTGTAACGCACACATCAGGGGCCGCCACCCCCAAAATGAGGTCTGAAGATTGAAGATATTGCGTCAACGGTTAAGAGTCTCCTCAAGAGCAAAAACCTTTGTAAGTCGTATCATACTCAAGTAGGCCTGTCTATTTTAAGCATTATTTAAGTACTGTGGGGAGTTTAAATGATGTTCTTCAAACAACAAAATTTTTAAATTATTGAACGAGCACGCGAAACGAGCGAGTTCTCCAAGTCTACTAGAACAATCCGGCGTTTATATGTATGTATGTAACTCGAGTACAAATCCCGATCGCTACGTGTCTAGGTTATAGTGGACCGCCAATATCAACTCAAGATTATGAAAGGAGGTCCTCTGTAACTTCAACTCAAACTCAAGGTTATGAAAGGAGGTCCTCTGTAACGTCAACTCAAAATTCAAGAATGAATTCAAGTGATCACTCTCCCACTGAAGGGCAATGGACCATTGTCAACTAACAACAGTACCTGTGATCATCACGTTCTACCGCAACAGGCACAGGTCACCCGACATCACGCCCTCCTCGTCCGACGCTTTGTCTACCTGTGTGAGCAACGATGACGCCTTGATCAAGAGTCAAGGCAGGATAGCCCCGAGCAGAACCAAGCGCTGCTCATCCGCCGTCAAACAATATATGACATGATTGACTCCACTATGTGTTGTTGGACCCGCCAGAGAAGCTGTCTTCAAAGACAGTGTGAGTGACGACTGCGGACCGCATCTCACTCTTAATCAACGGTCAACCTGTTGAAGATGTCAACGCCTTCACTTACCTGGGAAGCCAAATTACACCTAATGGTGGATCAATAAGGCTCGTGGAACTTTTGCCATGTTAAATCCAGTGTGGCGGTCTTCCACCTTCAGTCTTCAAACGAAGATCCGTTTATTTAATGCCTGTATTTAGACCGTTCTCCTCTATGGTTGCGAAACGTGGAAAAGAACTGACCATGTTACGGATAAGTTACAGGTTTTCATAAATAGATGCTTACGCAATATCATGGGGATCCGCTGGTTTCAATTTGATTCCAACGAGGAACTTTGGCGCAGAACTCTTCAGAAACTTATAGCAGACACCATAAAGGAACGCAAAGGTCACGTGCTCAGGCATAGTGATGACGTCCCAAAGGAAGAACTGACATGGCATCCTGAAGGCGGAAGACGAAAACTCGGCAGACCACGCGAGACCTGGCAGCGCACAGTGAAGCGTTGCCAGATCGTACTTTTTAGTACGAAAATCGTACTATTTTGCCGTTCGTCGTAACTTTGGCATGCCTTGCTTTAGATTGTACTATTTCGTACCTTTTTACAACTTGACCCCAAAATATACTATCAACTCCGTGCTCGCAATAAACTAAAAAGAATTCTTTGTAGGCTCACTTTTTACGTCGAATATCTCTCTCAATTATCTAAGAATCGGATATTTCTACCTCCTTCGAAATTGTTGAGGTAGAACAAGTGCAATAAGGTACCACAGACATGGCAATTAGAATTAGGTACCTTTTAAAAAGAATTTAAAATTTGTGAGTCTACAAAAGCTTGTGTATAAGAAAAGTATTCCTTAATTACTTATTAGTTGCATGACGTAGTTGTTGTTTAATATTAATATTTTTTGCCGACACCTTAATTCAAGCCATATAATTAGGTATGTACGTGCACATGTCTACTAACAAGCTTTATTCACATATATATTGTAATGGAAAAAAAATTGCGTACTTTTACAACTATTTTCGTACTATTTCTGGGATCGAGACGTACTAATTTGGAGACCACTACTGGCTGAAGAGAGAACTGGACCAGAAGGGGATGATATGGTCGTAAATCTCAGAGTTGGCCCAAGATCGTGAAGAATGGCGGCACTTCACATCGGCCCTTTGATCTAAGCAAGTTTAAAGAGGAATACACATTATTTTTTCGAATAATATCGATGATTTATTTAATTATTTTAAGCTTTACATCTTGTAGTAGGGGCTTCAGTCATAAGAGAAACGGTAGTCGCATGGATGATGATATATCGAATGCGAAATATGCCGTTCGGAGCTTTTCAGAACTTTCAACTTACCAGTAAAGGTAACTGCACCATTGGTGTCTGAAACAAAAGATTAATTAATTTAATACAAAGGAAAAAAGTTATAAAAATCAATTATTGGAGGCAAACAATGTTTTAATTTGTATAATTTATCCTGAAATTTTGTATTATTTACGTGTGGTATAGCTCTGACTGTGGAGGTACCATCATCTACCGTAGGGACATCGAAGGATGGCACTTATGACAGCTTCGAATAAATAAAAAATAAAATAAAAAGATGTTTATTTGTCTTCAATTAAAACAGTATACAAAAAAAATAACTTTACAAAATAATGACAAGATTAAAATTAAATTAGAAAAAAATAGACATACTTAAAAAAGATTACATGAAGACAAAAAGGCTTAAGTTTCGGCATGTAGCTGTTGAACATGCAAACAGCTGCCGATTTTCAAACTTAACCTAAAAGGGACGAAGAACACAATACATCATTTTATTAATAAAATAATAAACCAACACAACTCTGAAATTGGAAATAAACAATATTAAAAAGATGTCATTATAATAAATAGATGTCAATTAACACTAGCAATAACAAAAAGTTAATAAATTTAAATTTAATAAAACGTAAATAACAATTATAAAACACTAATGAGTTACAGAATTAATTAATTAATTAAAGGGATCCCACTATCCTTGGACTGCTTCAAAAGCAACCACCTACGACATAGTGATGGGGCATGTTTCAAATTTAATCGGTAAAAATAAAAACCAAGTGTGAGTTGAGTGAAGAAAATATCGATTTATTTAAGACCTCGGTAGACAGAAAGCGCAGCGGGGCGTGGGCGCGGACCTTATTTTATGCATCATTCGACATTGCACTTCACAAATCTAAAATCATCGAACCTTTGATTAGAACAGTTTATTTATTCATTCCAATTCCGTCACTATGTCACTATCATTTTCTGTTGAATTGTCTTCAGAGCTTTCACCTCCTACGCAAATTATGATCTCATTTTCCATTATCTTGTCTATTTCTACATCTCTGTGAAATAATCACAGAGTCGTAGAAAAAAAATTACCAGACTGACTGTTTAGAACAGTTTTATTTGTACGTTTCGGCATATCAACAAGGATACCAAATTTTGTTAGTCGGGCTTTATAGTATCTCAACTAATCTTAAAGTTTCGTAGAGTATGAATAACAAAAACAATAAAACCATGACAGCGCAGAAAAAGTTTGAAATACTCGAAAGAGTTTTGATTCTATCAACCGATGTGAATGAAATTACAGTTCCACCAACTTATCTGTTCAGTTGGATTATCCACCCATCTCTTTCTAGTGCGGTAGAAAAGAATATAATTAGAAAGAGACGGCGAATGATTTTACTGAACAGTTAAATTGGTGGCACTATAAAATAGGTTTGCAACAGCTGTTAGTTCACTAGACGGTTTTTTGGTCGAAATTTATTTTAATTATTTAGGTATTTATAACTCAAAGGGAGAAAATACTAGTCACTGTGGCAACTATGTATTGTTAATTTTATAACATTTTCAAGAAAGAAAATAGTTTTAATTTGTGGGTATATAAGATGTACAATTCCAACAAATTCGTTAACGGAAAAGTAGAACTACAAACCACAATGTAAGTTTGTGCTTTTTCTTGATTTTATCAGTATTTTTACGAGACTATGTTAAATAATTTGATTGATAACTTTGGTCAATATAGCTGGCAACTTGGAAACTTAATTAAATATTGCCAGTGGAAATATTGCCGATCGACACAGTGTAAACATTGCCAGGCGTACATCAGTACCTATAACAATTCTATTGCAATAAACAGTAATGGATTAATCGATAAATAATAACCAGTACCTACGAGTAGTACATCACTTTCCATTACCTGCAACAATGAAGTATTGCAATATTTTGCTGTCGCATACCCATCAATAATTACATACTTTGAAAGCGCTATCAATCGATGTCCCTTCTTTAACTCGCGAAACTCCCGAAGTTATTCGGGGGAGAGTAAGGGAACAGAGAGGACAGCTCTCAAACAGGCACAACCAGGTGGCTCACCATGCCATGGAACAATTAATGGCGGTATATCCATCACTAATATCCATCATACATATACTCTTTAATACCATTAATCTCATAACCAATAAAATTACTTTAAAAAAAAGTTTCATTCGGCTCTTGCAACGGTAATGCACAAGACAGTAAACAAATGCCATCAATAACAAAACTTGTAAAAAAAAACAAGTCTCGCAACTTAGTTCTCCTACCGTAAAAAGTTGTGAGATCCATGTAAATCCAAATCGGTTAATTTATTCATTCATTCATGTCGTCAAACTTGTCCATCTCATTAAATTTACAGCAAAAAGTTCAATGCACGCCACTGGTTACTGATCACTTACCAAGCCTCCAATATGAGTATGGCCGTATAAATAAAAGTCACCTCATACATGTGTTGTTGTTATTTACCGCCATGTTTTTAAAGTACCGTATCCGTATTGTATGGTGGTACGGAACCTTTGTGCGCGAGTCCAACTCGCACTTGGAAAATTTTTTCAGATAGATCCCTTAAAAAAAATGGTAAAACTGACAACTTTATTGGTCGCCCCATTTCTTTATTTCTAGATGTGTATAATATATTATTATTTGTACTCTACTAAGTTCTAAATAATGAAAACCCAAATGCCGGGAAAAAATAATCTTTCCTTTTCGTGTACCCCTGAAAATTTATTTAAGTAAATTTTTAATTCAATATTCCGTTTGGGTCAACTTTTACACAAATTTTAGATCTGTATTCAGTCTGCAAGCTAGTGACCCGTGACATACGAAACAGACAGCAGAGCGGGCTCCGTCTAAAAATGGGGAAAAATCGGGCACAAGACTCTGACTACTTGCGTAGTATAGGTAGATATTATTTCAGAAACATCTCGTAGCGTGCGCTCTTATGTCTACGGCGTAGCTTTTCCTCCAGCCCTGCGAAGTGCTACGTCATCGTGGAATAACAACCTACGGACATGAGACGGAGTTTTTGTACCGAAACCTTTGTCGTTCCGTACATTTTGTCCACTGTATTGCTGGAGAGATTTTGCTATTTAGCACATGGTAAAAAAAACTGGAAATGTTTTTAAAATGTTACAAGCCGTCCAATACAAAAAGGCCAATGTTAAATACTTTATTAGCTTTTGATAGAGGCGATTATTCGTTGGCTTATTGACCTATTTTTCTTGGACGTGTAATACTAATAATCAAGCGCAAAACAGCAGGTTGAAGGGAAATATTTATAGGCAAACAATTTTTGGATTTTAGCAGTTTCCCTTCAAAGATTTATTATCTATTTCATGAAAAAAAACTAGTAAATCCCAGAACAGCGTTCTTCTAAGAAACATTTTGAAACAAAATATTATAGGGTTGAAATATTTTTTTAGACGAAAAGTATTTATCTTAACGAAAATTTTAATAGTACGTTTACTTTATTAAAAGATCAACAAACCAAATGAATTTTTCCACTAAGAAGTGAGTTCTAATTTCTTCAAACAAACTCTCGAAAATCTGGCATTGTTCATGTTCCTGGTGCACGATAATCTTACTGAGTGATTTTGAACTTCAGTATGTTGTCAGAAAGTCTACATTAGAATGCTCGCTTCGCGCGGTGGCGGCACGCAAAATCAGTGAGTTTTAGAGGTTTTTTTGGATTTTACCTAAAAGTATTTGATGCAGGAGTTTTTCCACCTGACATCGGAAAATAAACCCTGTATTCTTGTTATAGCAGTAATTTCAGACATAAAACTCAAGTCGTTTAGACATAAAACAAATTAATAACTTAAGAAGGCATAATTTTCAAAAATAAAATCTATCGAGCGAAATGTGTCTAATTGGTTAACCGACTTGACAACGGAAAGACAAAGGTCTGAAAAAACACGTGTCCAAGTTTTACATTTATCAGATAAGTAGTTGACTCAGCATATTAAAACAAAAACCGTTGAAAGACCTAATACAAGCCCTTAAGGCGTTGGAGCAAGACAGAGATTTCTTTGGATAGCAAAGCAGGGATATAAGAGGCTATAGGATATAAGGAAAGCTTATTATAAGTTTTCAATCCATTAAATCAATATATATTATATTATATCCATACAAAATCCCTTTTAAGATCACCCGCAATCTGCCTTCGAAATTTTTTTACACTTGCCATAATTGAGGGCCTGGGGCAAAAAGTTACATAAGAACGATCGTACGTTGGCATGATGAATGATAGAATCATCTATTTACGCGAGTGTGGGTAGGCAGCTATCACTATTTACATTAAACTGCTTACGTTTCTGCGTCATTCGCAATATTTTGTTAGATATGAACTATTTTTGTTTACACTGCTTATCGACTTTGATAAGTGTTTATGAAAATAATATAATATGTAGATTCTACATTGTAGAATGCCTACCAACAAACATATCAGCAACAAATAAAAGAAAGCAAATTTTGTATATACTGTTTAGGGTCCGTAACCCAAAATAACAAAAGGAAACCCTTAGAGGATCACTTTGTTGTCCGTCTGTTAAGACCCTTTCTTCGGGCCTCGTTAGAGATATCAAGTTGAAATTAATATCTCCTACAGAAATCTACGGCCCCATAGTGCTGTTAAAAAATCAGGCTTCTTATTTAACCTGTAGAAATTTGCATTTTCGCCAATTTTTTCCGCCAATTTTGTTTTTGGCTATATCTCCGGAAGTATTTGTCAGATACTAATGCGGTTATTTTTTAAACTAGATTAAATTTTACACACAATTTTTTTTTCCTAGACTTTCTCGTAGAAAAAGTTTTAATTAGAGGTATATATATGAAAATATGTATGTATACTATAAATGCATGTCTATAAAAATTTTATAACATTGTAGAAAAATATAAAGAAATTTAAAAACAATATAAAAAAATATAACTCTTTAAGTATACGTATATATTATAAAAAAGCGGGTAGGCGTAAAATTTGGGTCTCAAATTACAAACCACAACTTTTTTTTTACTATTATTTTTTTTTTGTTGCCCAACCTTCTAGCTTTCTAACGATACCCATATTCCTATATATATACAAATCTACACACCATGAAAACCTTTAGGGTACTTTCAGTTCACTAGAAACTTGAAATTCCGTACACGATTAGGTTTTAAAGCACACGTCTGGGAAAAATCTGAAATTACCAATATTTAATTACTTATTCAAGAAGAAAATTTTAACTAACTTATTTAGATCCTTTGGAGATTTACAGATCATATAAAGTCAAGTTAAGTTGGGCGTACATAACTGCTCCTGGAATAAGTTTGTGTTTCAAATGGTATGTACGGAACCCTTAGGGCACAAATCCTTCTCGCACTTGACCGGTCTTTAGGGTTCCGTACCCGAAAGGTGACCAGTTTTTTTTTTTATTACTGTCCAAAACTGTATATTTTTCCGATAAATTAGATCTTTATAAAAAATATCACGACATGAATCCCCGAGAGGTGTCGGAGCTGTTACCGAGTGTGGACTGTTAAACGCAAGTCACAATTTTCACAGACGATTATTAGCTGTAAAAATACAAAGTTTCTTGCTTCACGCGATGAAATGATACGGCCCTTCAAACATTGATATAACAAAAGGTAGATGCGGTACGTTCTTATCTCGTCAACTGAAAAATGGGCCTCTTTTTTATACAAGCGCCACCGAATGACAGAGATAGAGCGATAAGCTTTGACAGTGGTGCGAGCAAGACAAGCTACACAAAACAGGCCCATTGGGCCTATATTTGCAGTGCCGCGCGCGAGAAGCGGGGTACCGCATCTTCCTTTTGTTTTATCTAAGCCCTCAAAACGTATTCTCATACTAAAAGTTAAGGGCGTATCTCACTTCACTTCGCATGATCCTGTTTTATACCAACCAAAACTGCAACAATCACTCTGAAATTGATATATGATAAAGTTGAGGACTAATGCTATATCACTGCTGTTGTGAAAACTTCATTCCATTAAATTTTCTCGATAGAAAAAAATTACAAAGTTTCCTCCAAACCGTACAATAAACCGATAGCATTCAATGAATACTTGAAATTAGATCTGAAACTTTGCATAATATAACTGATATTAGTATAAAGCAGCTACAGACTGTTCCATAAAAATGAAAAAACTATCGGTGTAGCCGTGATTCCAAAATAACTGATGTTTTTGCGTGCGCGGCATCCGATTAGAGTAGGATGGACAGTTAAAAAGCAGAAGCGTTAGAGCAGGACTGCGAATTGAGCTATCATGGGCCCTTAACATTGACTGATCATCTAAACCTATAGATAAGTTACCTACTTTCCGGTGACCTATACAATCTTAGAACTTGGTAATCGAAAGAAGATTATTTGGTGGAAGTTGAACTCGCGCACTAAGTACGCGAGTACGGAAACCTAAAAACTGGTAAATAAAAATACATAAGGTGACTTTAATTTACAGCCAAACTCATACTGGAGCTTGGTAAGTGATCACTAACACGGATCGATAACACTCTTTGCTAATTTCGCAAAATAAATTCTTGACGTCCCATAGTAATTGACTCGGGGCTGGGATTGCGTTTGTTAGGAACACGAAAAGAATAATTTACGAATTTCACTAAAGCAAGAGCACTTACTGAGTGTTCAGTAAGAATTTGGCTGCATATATTAAAGTCACCTTATGTGTCTATGTCATAGCAACATCAAAACGACACAATACAAACCGCTAAAATCGCACTTGGCCAAGTCCCTCCAATGACCAGAGTTGAGCTCACACCATATCCAGGGAAAAGAAAATCCATGACCTAGTTAAGACACTCGTACCAGAAGCCATGAACAAAAAAATATTTTTTCTTTATTAATAAAAATAAATAAATATAATAAATATCAATAGTCTACTGAATCTCAAGGACATCAAAGGTGAATATGAAGTTGAAATCGGGAAGGTAAAGATTAAATTTCAAAATATTTCAATTACTTTATACCTACAATAAATAAAAATAAATAATAAAAAGTATTAAAGAACACGACTGCTGATTTAACTCGGATTTCAGTGCAGTCGGGGGACATACAAAACAACACGAATCCAATGTAATAGTCCCCCGACTGCACTGAAATCAGAATTAAATCTCTACTCCGGCAGTCGTGTTTTTTGTTATTTTTTATTATAAATTTTTATTGAATACTTTTTGTATATATTTATAGCCTATTCCACTCAGGATGCTATAAGGATTCTAACGGTACCACACTTCGAAATGTGGAATAAAGAAGAATACACACCATGAACCCCGAAACCAATACACTCCTTTTTTGGGGTCAGTCGTGTAAAAACACCAAAAAATTGGCACACCAGTGTGTATGTGTTATATCTAACGATGAAGTAGCTTACCTTTACAAGAGTAACAGAAGCGTTCAGAGCACCATGATAAAAGAAATAAAACTACTTTTGTTATGCAGCAACATTAGCCGTAAAGTCAACTTTTTCTTATAAATTAAAATGTCTCATACCCCGAGTATTTATAAAACAACCACCATATTTACGCGTTACGACACGATGGTTGTTTTCAATCGATTTTCTTGTTTATAAGAATCGATGAAAATAAAATCGATATATCGACACTGTTTGTATTCGGATTCTTCTCGGTGCTGTGTTTACGTTTTGTGTAAAGTCGACCTTTTTTAAAACATAACCGGGTTTTATTTTCGAAAAGCTGATAGCAGGTGCTTTTGTTTACACTTACTACTAACTGAAATGAGAGAGTATGTCTATAGGTATCTTATTTATGAGGTGAAGTTTATTTGTATGAATGGCCGAGGTAATAACAAGAACCAAAAAATAGATTTTGAAAAGTTCTTTCATTATTTAGACTGTTAGCCTGTTATTTAGAATAATCAGAAGAATATGTGTGGTTGAAGTAAATTTTGGCAGTTTATTTTCACCCCATTAAGGTGAGTATATCATAATAAGGTTGATAGAATGTTCGGTTCTGTCCCTAGAAAGACAAAATATAATCGGGTTTAAAGCGTACGTGCCTCAATCAGCACCCCCTTTCTCAGCAAGGTCTTAAAAAACATGTTTACATTCCAATTTTGCTTAGTCATTGAAAATCTGGCAATTCATGTACGCGAAAAAGTATTTTTTTTCTTATTTAAATTATATTTTAAAAGTGTATATCAAATATTTATTACTCAGCGTGGATTTATTTTTAATGAAACGGTTAAATTGTCTCCTCTATCTTATACAAAATTTCTTCAATTATTGAACTTATTATAGAGATCACTTGATGGATAAATCAATAAATGTACCAATAATATTTACTTCTTTCACAGTTTTCAATCGACCAAACAAAACCAAGGACGAACTATGAATTAAAAGATAGGTACGCAAAATGACCACTCACCGACTCATCTATGTTTCCACCATTCTCTTCGTCCCTTTGCAGACACATCCAGGTATCACACGATAATCCGGCCCACAAGCCAAAACATTAGATCAAAACTATATTTTTATCCGAACAATAGTATCGGCCCCAAGTGTGCGCCTTGCGGCACACCGCTGTCGCGACGAAGAAAACACTGAGCCGGTGTGCGGCTATCAATGTTTTCTAAACAATCTGCAACAAGAAAAAACAATAATAAACTTCGTGCACGCTGAATGTTTACTTACTGAAGAATATTTGGAGTTTATAACTGTCGCCCTGGTTTAATCATTTGGCTTAGTTTGGGATCCATGAGGGTTTTTAGGGTTCCGTATCCAAAGGACAAAACGGATGCCACTCTGCTGTGCGTCCGTCTGTCCGTCCGTATGTCACGGGTCTGTAAACTCTGTAACTTGTAGATGGAATGACTAACAGATTTAAAATTTTGATACCATGTTAGTATAAAATATTAAAAATTGTTATGTTTGACATTAAATCAATGTAGGTAATTTGTTCTGTATGCGCTACTTGGGTACATATTACTATGTAATTGTATTTTAATAATGTTATTTGTAAGGTTTTGACATCTATTAAATTTAATGCAATCAAAAACAAATTTTGTAAAAAAAAAACAAGTCTCGCAACTTAGTTTTTCTACCGTAAAAAGTTGCGAGATAGCATGTAAATCCAAGTCGATTAATTTATTCAGTCCCTACTAAAGGGACTATCTGTCTTAAGTTATTACATTAATTAGCTAAGCTAACAACATCTTACAGTGACCATATCAATATTAAAAATCTTTTATATTTTAAATAAAAAGATTGACTCGGCCATCGCATGAAAACACAATGTATCTCACAAGTAATACATACATATTACATTAAATTAGATTATATTATTTTGTGCGAAACTAGTAAAGTGCGAGTAAGACCTGAGGTTTCCTTCGCATTAAAATAAGTTAATAGACTGATTAAAATAAAAATTACAAACTAATCATTACATACAAAATGTATGAAACATAACTTCAAAATTAAGTTGGTTGACTATTACTCATTAACTTGTGCCTACTTAGCTGTGATAGTTTTCCTTTTATTCGTGATATATACTACTGCCGTGATTTTTTTACAGATCTAAAAACATCTGTGTTTAGCTAGTAGGGGGGACACTTGACTCTAACAAACATCTGCACTTCAAAGCTTAATATTTCGCAAACGGATTCCTTACTTGAAAAATGATTTTCACACACTCGCAATGTTTTTGAACGACCTATCCAACGACAACCCATACCATGGGATAGACGCGAAAAATAAAATTCATCCCCAAGTTACGTGTAGTAAGAAGTACCTACCCTTTAAAAAATTTATTTCAATGTTTTATTTCACCAATTTGTCAGCGTTATTAATATGTCTACTCATGCCAAATTATAGCTTTCTAGCTAAGATTCTCTCAGCTAAGCCGTGGACAGAGAGACAGATGGACAGACGGACGGACATGGCGAAACTGTAAAGGTTCCTTGTTGACTACGGAACCCTAAAAAAAAAATGATTTCGTACCCCTGAAATAAGTCAATAAATTTAACCGAATTAACTTAACGGAATTGGATGCGGTTTTCTTTATTATTAAATGATAATTATCATCGTAGTGACGTTGATCAATATAAGGGTGTTGATAAAGTAATGCCGAAGCCAAAAACGGACCAGAGATTGAATAAACGTGGACGGAGCCGCAGGCGACCGGCAAACCTACTTTTCACCTCACTAGGTAGTTTTTGTTTTTTGTGCCTTTGAATCCCTCACAAAGCTCAGGATTCTAACTTAGAATCGCTTGCTCGGGATTCAAACTCGGCACTTGCAACAAAAACTAACTTTGCTCTCTTGTTGCAGTAATAACTATTTTGTTCCGTGGTACATAAAAAAGGAAAGGAGAGGCGTGGAAAAGCCTACAATCTAAATAAATGACTACACATTAACTGAAAATTTTTGACAAGTGGAGTAAGTACTCTCAATATTAAAATGTATACATTTCAAAATAGACCTTGACGGAGATGTACAATATATCCATTCATCCATCAGCCTGTTTCGTCCACTGCTGGACATTGGCCTTTCCAGGATTTCGCCACTCTTCGCGGTCCTCCTGGAAGAAATGCCCATACTCACACACGCTGGGCAGGTGGGTTGGTGAGCGCGGTGCTGAAACCCTCGCACAGTGACGCTGTTGCCCGTCACCAGTCTGTTTTATATAAGGCCCGGCAATCTTGGATGGATATACCGCCATCCATCGGTCCCAGGCAATGGTGGGCCGCCTGGTTTTTTTTGCCTGAGAGCTGTTCTCTTACTCTCCCCCGAATAACTTCGGGAGGATTTGCGAGTAAGATGGTGGTACCTCCACAGTCGAACTTGGCATCACCTCTACCACTTATACACTCGTAAGTTATCTGTCATACATAAATGCACAAAAAGTTACGCAAGTTTTCATAAAATATAAGAAGTGGGTCGAACACTAAAGTTACAAATAAACATGGTACAAGAAAACCATGATACAGAGCAAGCCATACAAAAATCCATGGTGCTTTATGAAGAATTGGTAAGCTGCAATGAATCTAATGCTTCATTACATAATATGGACTTGACTTACTCGCCTGTAACACACCAATCAAGTGAAATTACCGAACTGAGACGAGAACTGGAAATGATGACACAAAAATATAATGATGCAAGAAATGAGCTTATTCAACAAAATTTAACCTTCGGGGAGATGTTAAAAATTGCTGAATCAATGGGTGAAACAATCGACAGCAACGACAAAAAACTACAGTTACTTCTAGAAGCAACGCTGCCTTCAAAGGAACCCAGCTGCATACACAGTGGCTGCCTGCTGTGTGGGCCACCTGCAACTCCAGCTGGTCCGGTCACTCAGACTAAACAGACCCCCCAGGATCTACATACATCAATAAGCTCCTCACCATCTCAGAACTACCAGCCAGCCTTGGTTCCACGAACATCCTCGGGTGACCAAACAACACCAAGTCTCCCTGCCATCCCTGGTCAACAGCTTGTCAACACATCCCCTCGACCTAGGCATACTCCTGTCACTTGACTGTCAGTGTCGCCGGATTCTTCTGAAGTGACAGAGCTTGATCACTTGATACTGCCAGCACCTCCCAGGACGCCAGCTTCTACATCTGAGCCCAAAAGTCAGGCTGCCCGTCGGCGACGCCGCCGTTCTGCGCGCCTCCGTTGGGAGTCGAAACAAGACGCGGAGTCCTCATCCACTCCTGCAGCCAAGCCCTCGTCAGACCCTTCAGCTACGTCTGACGCACCACCAATGCCGAACTCTTTCCCTCATTCATCTGAGCCTTTGACTGTCGACGAGCCAGCGCCTGCTTCTTCTTCGCACAAAGAACACTCTACTTTTGTATTTACAGATAGAATTGGCAAAAACCTAGGGCCTTTGTTAGGTAATAAACTAATGAAAAATTTCATCAACATTTGCATGCCAGGTGCATCATTTATACAAATAATGGAACATATACTAAAAATGGAATATAATAGTAATGTAAATAATACAATTGTTTTGTTGGTGGGAGATAGTATAGATATCACACACAGTGACCTACTAAAATACCTGGAATTGATGTTAAAACTTAGCGTTAAAAAAATTATACTTTGTGAATTCCCTTACTCTGAATTACTAACAGGGTCACAAAAAAGTAATATAAATAATTTAACTACTTGCATGCATAACTTTTCAATTGGTCACAGTGACAAAATTGAAATTGAATACTTGGACACGAATTCTTGCATTCGTGATTTTGTTTTGACGAAAGGTAAATTATACCTGCCATATTATTTTAAGAAACAATTAGCTACTAAGTTAGCTTGCATTTTACCTTGTAATGAATCTATTACAATAAGTGTAACAGGAAACTTTTCAATACCAGTCATTATTGATGGTATATTATGTAATCATAATAGTTCCTATAATTTTGTCCCTATTGACACAGTTGGTACCAGTACTGACAAAATTGTAACGAATTCTTTTTAGAATTAAAGACAACGAGAAAGCCCCCTGGTACATCAAAACATACAGGGCTTCCTTGGCAAAATACTTTCAATTGAGTTGTTCCTAGAGGAATCAAAAACGGATATTTTGTGCTTAACTGAACATCACTTACCAGAACATAACATGCAGTTTAATGTTAATAATTTTAATGTTCTTAGCTGTTACAACCGATTAACTTTACAAAAAGGTGGCTCTATGATTCTCGTCAAAAATAATATTAAAGCAAAAGAAAGAAAAGACATTGTTAAACTTTCTGTAGAACACCAAGTAGAGTTAGCTTGCATAGAAATGAGTAAATACATAATTCTTTGTGTCTACCGACCCTCGGGACAAGATTATAATACTTTTGAAAAAACAATGGACGAAGTGCTAAAATTATTATTTGATTCCAAGAAAAAAGTTATAGTAAGTGGAGATTTTAACGTAGATCTCCTAAAAAAGTCGGTTATGAACTCGAAATTAATTAATTTATTCAAATCGTTTAATTTGTTTAATGTTTTCTTAGAACGAACTAGAATTACTCAGGATACAGCAACATGCCTCGACAATATATTCTGTGATTGCGAGTATTCAGACAATAAGGTCATCAACCGTTTGCAGTCCGATCACAGTGGCCAAACTATATCCTTCATGCAAAGTGTGAACCAATTGCCAAAAAAAGCCTTTTGCAGGCCGATTACATCTCACAAAGTAGAATGTTTTAAAGCAAGCTTAGAAGCTAAATTACCACAATTTAATCCTCTCCAAAATTATCCAAATTATCTATTTTCAGACTTATTTAACATCGTTTCCAAAGAGTTTGAAAATACTTTTAAATTGAAAAAAGTTTCAAACACTAGTAAAATAACTTTCAGTGACTGGGCGACACCAGGTATTTGTAAAAGCAGAAAACATTTATATGAATTGTACGACATAAAATCTTATAATAATAAAAATGAATTTTTGAAATTTTCCAAAAAATGCTCGCGTATTTTCACATTGGTCTGTTTAAAAGCAAAAAGCATATTTCTGAATAAAAAACTTAAAATGTCCTATAATAAAATAAAAGCAGTATGGAATATCATTAATACAGAAACTGGTAAGAGTAAAAGACGAAATAATGAACTTAAGTTGAATATTAACAATGAAACTGTTACAGGAGACAATGAAGTTGCAAATGCCTTTGAGCAATTCTTTACTGATATCCCCTCCTTGACAACTAAAGATTTGAATTCAAGTCCATTACTTGCCCAGGATCTGTTGAGTGAACACGTGCCACAGTGCGATTCTGTATTTGTTTTTAAGTATATT
Organism: Ypsolopha scabrella; assembly: GCA_910592155.1. Lineage (NCBI taxonomy): Eukaryota > Metazoa > Arthropoda > Insecta > Lepidoptera > Ypsolophidae > Ypsolopha > Ypsolopha scabrella. Next base: position 16,455,452 of record OU342987.1, read on the forward strand.
AACTCATTCACTGTTATAAAGGCATTCAAATCTCTTAATTTAAAAAAACCGAGGACTTATGGGGCCTATCTGGTAAAGTTATAAGTTCCGTCATTGATTTAATAGCTCCTTATTTGGCTTTAATTTTTAATAAATGTATAGATGATGGTGTCTTCCCTGATTTAATGAAGTTGAGTAAATTGATCCCCATTTTTTAAATCAGGTGACCATGAAGACCCGTCTAATTATAGACCAGCGTCAGTTTTACCAGTTCTGAGTAAAGTTTTCGAAAAAATAATTTTAAATCAATTATTATCTCATTTTGACTTAAATAAGTTGCTTGATTGTGAAAAATATGGATTTACTAGAGGGAGGTCAACTACAGATGCAGGAGTTGCTTTAGTCAAGCACATATTTGATGCTTGGGAAGAAAAACAGGATGCATTCGGTGTTTTTTGTGACCTGTCTAAAGCTTTTGACTGCGTTAATCATGAAACCCTTTTATGCAAATTGGCCCACTATGGGGTTAGGGGCAAATCCTTGGCGTTATTAAAGTCATACCTTAATGATCGAATTCAAAAGGTAGATATTAACAGAGTAAAGTCAGCTGGAGCATTAGCTAAAACGGGTGTCCCACAGGGTTCCATATTGGGGCCTTTATTGTTCTTAATATACATAAATGACCTTCCTTATTTGGTTAAAGACTAATCTGAGAAAGTGCTATTCGCTGACGACAGGTCACTTATTTTTAAAGTTAATAGACATAAAGATATCCTTGATGATGAGAATGTAACTTCATGTATGATTCTTGATTGGTTTACTGCGAATAATTTAGTTTTAAATGGGAAAAAGACAAAATGTATGAAATTCACATTACCAAATGTAATTCAAGTAGATGCTGATCTACTTTTGCAGGGGTTCAAGCTAGAGTTAGTCAACAAAACGAAGTTTTTAGGCATTACTATAGACTCTCGTCTTCAGTGGGGTCCCCACATAGAAGGCCTTTGTGGTAGACTAAGTTCAGCCGCATACGCTGTTAGACGGATGAGGCAAATTACTGATGAGGATACTGCTAGATTGGTGTACTTTAGTTATTTTCACAGCATTATGTCATAGGGTATGTTGCTGTGGGGTAGAGCTGCGGATATAAACGCAGTCTTTGTTTTGCAAAAGAGAGCAATTCGTGCTATTTACAATATGAAGCATCGGGATTCATTAAGAGAAAAATTCAAAGAAATTAATATTTTAACAGTTCCTGGTGAATTTATTTACCAAGTTATTAAATATATCAGAAAAAATATCGATAATTTCCCTAGGCTCGATGAGAATCACTCTATAGACACTAGGAAGAAACATAAACTGGCTTTTCCAAAAATTAGACTTGCAAAAGTAGGCACCTCTTTTTTTTCTTAGTTTTTCAGAAGAATAAGTTTAAATTATATATATTAAGCAGGGACTCTTGAGAAAAGCATAATATATTATAAAATTAATGACTATTTGGATGATAGTGACGCTGATGTCATGAGAATATTGATTGATACTACTGTTCGTTTATTTTCCAACTGATTTGTGTTTCAAATCGTCTGTTTTTATGTAGACTAATATTTTTATATTGTTTTTTTATTATTATTTTGACATTTATTTTTACATATTGACATGAACATTGTATCACTTAAACTTAGCATTTATTACTTAGTTGATAATCTGACTATCAAAAAGTGATAAACTATATGAGACAGGTGGATGATGTTTTGCTTAGTATTTTAAATTACTACCTCATTAGACAGGTAGACTAAGATATATATATTTTTTCCTCATGACACAATTTCTTTCCGTCTTTTATATTTTTATCCTTTTTAATACATTGTTTAGTATTATTTTATATAAGTTAAAAAAAACTGTAATAGTATTAAGGCATATTCAGAAAAAAAAATACTGATAAAAAAGACATGATCTTGCTAAGTTTCTTGCCCTTCTTCTTAGCAAGATTAATCGAATGGGCGGATTTAGGCGTTATATCTATTTATAGTTTATTTATCTATTAACTTATTTATTCATTGAATTATGTAGGTATGTATACACAATATTTTAATTTCTTACTTATGTTAGTATATATTTGGCTAGGCATTATATTTATTTAGGGTCTATTCAGTTTATTTATCAACTTATATATTAATTGCATTATGTAGTTATAATAATATTCGTATTCCAATAAGTCTTTATTTTATGCATTAACTTTTGTAGCCCAACTTAAATATAGTTTTTTTATATATTTCCCGTATCATATTTGTTGATCATAAAATATTATTTTTATACAGATTAGATTTGACATGTAAAACGTATACTGTATGTATCTATTTTACAAATAAACAATTTGAATTTGACTTACGAGTAACTTGTGAAACTTTAGGGGTAACTTAAGGCTGCGCCGAGCGTACGACGATTAGACACCTCGCTCTGTACTCTCGTGATCGTTTTTATCGTGGTAAATGCTGCCCGGCCATACTAAAAATGTAACGCAATAAATCGTATTTAAATTGCCAGGCAATATTTCCAAAATGTAAGACGGACAAATTGTAGTTTATACTTTGGTGATTGTTTGAAATTAAGTTTGAGATAAAATTCCACGGTGTAGTTGTTAAAATAACTTCTACGCCTTTGTAACATTTTGGGCTTAGTTTAAATAGTTTTGTTTTATGAAATATAAATTATTTAATTTTTGCTTCGGACTGTGTACATACAATTTCTGTGATACTAAATATGTTTTTCTTATTTTTATTGATGAAATATTAGTAATTAAATCGACTTAACCATAATTGCCGATTTAGCTTATTTTGGTCGGTAAACCCTTAAGAATCAATAACATCTAACTAACAATACTAAAATATTACAGGAGGCGAAAAAAAAACGTTTCAAAATTTGAAGCGATAACTTTTTGGAAGTTTGTATATTAAACATACTTAAAAAAGCAGCTTCAATATGGTATTGAATATTATACGTACAACGTGAAATTTAAGTCATTTTGCTAACGAAAACTGGTGATAGTACTCGTCCATACGAACAGATTTTACTATGGAGCCAACCCCGAAATCACGAAAAAAATATAAGTTTTAGGTGGTAGAGCTGATGCCGAGCTCGACTGTGGAGGTACCTTCCACTTGTGCAGCATAAATTTCTTTCGTCACTCTACTTTCATTCATCCTCTCTATATGCCCAAAGGTAAGTAGTGGAATAATTTTGACTGGACAACCATGGTTGGTTAAACTAAAAAGGTCAGAAAAAGGACAATAAGGCATTCCGTCGGTGAGTATTTTGTACTTGAAAACCATAATTTTACTGTATACTTTTTAGCTAAATTGGTTGAGTAGTTTTTGAGCTATCCCAACAAGCAAAATTGCCTCATACACATATATAAAAACAAAGGCAATAGATTATAGATATGTATGTGTTTTGACTAAGATAATACATCTTATAAAGGCATGTTAAAATTATTATAACATTTTACTAAAAATACTTATTATCTAAACAAGAAATTAAATTAATTATTTTATGTTAAAAGGTATTCTGTGCTAAGAGATCATTCAAACTTATTAAAAACTCTTCCAGATGTACGTATATAAGAAATTCTTTTTTATTTATATTTCAGGAAAACTTACAGCTCGGAGTAACAAAAAATATTAGATTGAGTAAGGGGCCGTCCATAAATTACGTCATCGATTTTTTCAGATTTTAGACCCCCCCCCTATAATCATCCTATCGTCATTTCTTAATGACCCCCCCCCCCTTCTCCCAAAATTGACGTCATTACTAATTTGACAAAATAAAACATTGCAGATTTGAGAAAAATAGGGTATTATATGATTAAAACACTTGGTTATAGAAACACCTGTTATTATTTTTACTTTGGCAATAATCATTGATATAATATAACTACTTATTTTTTACTTTTCTTTGGATAACTCCCACGGAGTTTTCACCCATTCTTTTAAATTCTGGATCACGGGTAATATCTCCGTATCCTCCCGATATTCGTTTTGGCTCGATTCATCCATGACGTCAATTTCGAAACACCCCCCCCCCCCCCCCTAATTTAGAATGACGTAATATATGGACGGCCCCTAAACAAATTACGGCCAATTACAAGTTTTCACTACTAGTAACATAATAGAACACTTAAAATAATAGTAATACTGACGCTATGAAATTTTGCTTCACATATATTCAATATACTTAATAACAAGTTATTTTTGATCTGAGAAAAAAAAACAGCAATAAATTAAATTCTCAAACACAATACAATTTTTTTTTAAATGTAGGTATATAATACCACAGATAAGTAATAATATATCGAATATTAAAAAACTTAGCACTTAGCACCATTCTTGCTCTAGCCACAGACATAAACTAATTATCAGAACAAAAGTTTAACAAGTGCACTTTAAACAATGAACTGCTCTACCTAATAAAGCATCTAAGAAGACTATTTGTTCTTAGAAACATGGTTTAGAAAGTGGTTTAAAAGATTCCACTCTTACTGAAGTCTTGTATAAAACTGCTTTAAATTCAACTAATCATAAGTGTAATTTATCTTCTCTAAGCAACATTAAAGTGCAGACGTATATTTGAAAACTTTTTAAGATCATTTTATCTTACGAGAGACTTAGGAAAACCCTTAGGAGTACCCTTACTAACGGTTTATAATATCACTACAACCACGATAGAACAAATCAAAGTTTAAAAGTTTACTATGCGAGTAAAAAACAAATAGTCTCCGGACACTCGTAAGATCAAATTTTGCTAGTTGCTATACTGCGGATTAACTTAAAACAAGCAATCACTATTTTTATTTATTTATTTTTAAGGTCCACCAACAGATATACACACTTACATATATAGATAAATGGATAAATATTAACCTAACCTATACATATCGTTGCGGTATGGGAAGTCACAAGCGTAAATTCGCAGGTCATGTTGAGAACTGGATAGCTCAGTTGGTAGAGCAACCGCCCCGTAAGCGAGAGGTCCCGGGTTCAAATCCCGGTTCAGAGCTCCTCACGTCCAGATTTACTTTTCTGATTTTCTATACCGCAGTGATATACCTATGTAATGTTTGCTGAGTTTCTTGCCCTTCTAGCAATACTAATCGAATGGTGCGGATGGTTAGGCATTATGTATATATAATATTTTTATTCCTATATTTCTATATTTTATGCAACTTTATTACATTTTAGTAGCCCAACCTTAATATTTTTTGTATGTATTTCCCGTTTTTATTTATGAACTTATTTCTTCATTGCATTATGTATATATTATATTTTTATATTTTTATTCCTAGATTCCTCTATTTTATTTATTTATTTAAAAACTTACGACTATCATTTATTTATGCAGGTGTTTATTTTATTTCCCGTATTATTATATATTTTTTTGTTAAAATTAACTTTGACTTGTAGAAAGTATACTTAATGTATCTTTTTTGCAAAAATAAATATTTTGATTTGATTTGATTTTGATATAAATTTAATTTGTTATCTCCTTGCAATGGATAAATCGCCAAGTGTTTAAAAATATAGAAATATATGTCTATCATAGTTTAGACAAATATTAAAATTATAGTGTACATCCAATAAAAGGTAAACTCAACATGCTGTATACAAAACTACGACTACTTACGGGCTAATTAAAGTTACTAGTGAATACAAACGACAATTTAAAAATAATTAACTTAACACATTACTTAATTTTATCTCATAAACTGGAACTGGAACATAAACTATGGTTTTGTTATAATTATAAGAATTGCTGTGTACATTTAACCTTACTTACATAATTAATTTTATTGGCTTACATTAAACTGTAGGTGGTAGAGCTGATGCCGGTTTCGACTCTGGAGGTACCACCATCTTACTCAAAAACTCCGCGGAGTTATTCGAGGGAGAGTAAGAAGACAGCTCTCAAACAGTCACAACCAGGTGGCCCATCATGTTTGGACCAATTGATGGTATAGATTCATCCCCAAGTGCCGTACCTTATAAAACAGACTGTGACGGGCAGCGGCGTCACCGGTATTGGCACAGCGCTCACCAACCCGCCTCCCCAGCGTGTGTGAGTATGAGCAAAGTTTTCGTAAAGGCTATGTCCAATAGAGTATATTCATTTTGTGAAAAGTATATCTTTGATAAGTGCCAAAATGGTTCTAGAAAGAAACATTCTACTATAACAACAGTTTATAAATATGTCCAACAAATCCTCAATACTAGCAACAACTAAGAAAACCCTGTTTCTAGATGTGTCAAAAGCCTACGATAAGGTACAACACAACATAGTATTAAATAAATTATGTGACATAGGAATACGTGGATTAACCCATAAATGGTTTCAGACCTATTTAAAAGATAGTTAACAACTGGTTGAAATAACGCTTCCATTCCTCAAGGCAGTGTAGTTGCATGCCTACTCTTTTTAATATATATTAACGATCTCCCCAAAATAATAAATGACAGCCTATGTACTATTTGCCGATGATATATCTATACTTACTAAACGCCAGAATGATTTGAACCTAACGAAAAAATTAACTTATCTATTTGACTCAATTACAGATTGGATGAATGACCATAACTTACAAATAAACTATTTAAAAACACAATTAATGATTTACCGCCCGCGGCAAAAACCTCCATTGAATAAGTCATGTCACTAAACTAAAAATAAAATTATCTAAATTTACGTACGCATTAAAAGAAATCAAGAAATCTACAGATTTCAAAACCGCTCTAATAAAGTACTACGCATATGCTTATGCATGGCTCAGCTATGGCATAACTTTGTGGGGAAATAGTACAGAATCACCATCACTACTTATACTACAAAAAAAACTTATCCGAGTATAGTAAATATAAAACAAATAGACAGCTGCAAACCATACTTCCAGAAACATCAAATCCTTACCCTTCCGTGCATTTATATATTAGAAATTTGTAAAGTCAGATACAATTCCGAATTATTTGTGAAGCCTTAGCATGAAAACATTACGGTTACATTTAGTTTGAACGTAACGCGGTTTTGTGTGAAATCTGATAACCGCCCCTAGCGGTCAGTAGCGGAACTTATCAGAATTCCATACAAAACCGCGTTACGTTCAAACTAAACGTAACCGTAATGTTTTCATGCTAAGGCTACAGAAAAGAATTACCTTCAACTTCAACCTACTCTTTGCGTCATGAAAATTTACTTATGTTGCCAAACTCAAATCTTTCTTTGCATTCATTTAGTCCTTATCGAATGTCAATAAAAATATACAATAAACTACCAAGGGGCCGTTCAAGTATTACGTAAGCAGATTTATTACAATTATTTACCCCCCCATCCCCCTTGTCAGCAAAAGTAAGCAAAGCTCTTACCCCCTCCCCCCATGCTTACGTAAACATTTTTCAATTATAAATATATTTTTTTAAATATTATAATGTTATAATTATAATTTTAAAAATAATAAAATAGATTTAGGATAGAGATTAGATTTTACTGATACAGTATTCAACATAGAGTAAGGGGCAAAAATATACCGATGACGTAATCATCATCTAGACTCCCCTACCCCCCATGTCATCGAAAATAAGCAAAACAAAGACACCCCCCCCCCCATAGTGCTTACGTAATACTTGAACGGCCCCCAAAGACCTTAAAAGAAGAGTCGAATAATAAAAAATATTAATAAATAAATGCTATTATAGTGTCAGGGAATACTTAAATGATAATTTAAAATAGAATTTATAACAAATTATTAAATCATTCAAATCAATCAAATCATTAATCTGATGGATAGAATCCGAAATGAGGAGATCCGTCGGAGATCTAAAGTAACCGACATAGCCTGCAGAATCAGTAAGTTGAAGTGGCAGTGGGCAAGCCATATTTGTCGCCGACATGATGGCCGTTGGGGCCGAAAGGCTTTAGAATGGAGACCACGTACAGCAAAGCGTAGTGTAGGACGACCTCGTGCCCGCTGGATCGACGACCTGAAGGACGTTGCGGGGGGCGGCTGGATGAGGAGGACGGAGGACCGACATGAGTGGCGAAATTTGGGAAAGGCCTATGTCCAGCAGTGGACGAACACGGGCTGATGGATGGATGGATGGATTAAATCATTTGGTTGAGTGTGTGCATGTGTATATCAACCTATACATATATATTATAAATTTATATATACTGTAAAGAAATAGGATATTTTGTCGATAATTCTGTCTTCCTCTCTCGTAATTAGCTGTGGCCTTTGATTATAATCAAAGGCTGGTACCCAACAGGCTCCACAACTTGTACGATGTGTTACATTATAAGAAACATTTTGTGTAACGCAAATAAAGTTATAGAGTATTGAGTATTCCTTCCAGGAGAACCGCCAACCAAAGGCCTACGTCACGAGCCGTGGACGAACTGGGCTGAAGGATGGATGGCTTATTTTAAAGCTATCTTAACGAGCTTTTTAGGGTTCCGCGCCCAAAAGGGCAAGACGGAGCCCTATTTCATGTCGCTCTGCTGTTTTTCCGTCTGTCCGTCCGTATGTCACGGGTCTCTAGCTTGCAGACGTAATGAGTTACAGATCTGTTCGGGTATGTTGTGTAAAATGTTGACCTAAAATCGAAATCAAAAATTAAAAACAATTAATTTTCAAGGAGTTCTCAAACATGAAAAAAGGAGTTTTTTTTATATTACGGCATGTTGGGTGTCATTGTTTGGAACTCATTAAGAAAAGAACAATTTTCTTCAATATTAAGCAAATTGGGGCCATCACAGCTATCACGTTATCAGTTAGACCATTTTTTTACGGGGTCTCTATCTCAAGAACTAAGCTACTTAGGAATTTGGAATTTTCTGTATATTACTGCATTTAAACAACAAATATTGAAAACGCCTTTTTAATATAGGTTTAGTTAGGGTTATGTACCCGAATACACGACCAACTTAGTTTTGCAGTTTTGCAGATAAATTATTTTATTCAAATGGTACGGATCCCTCAGGGCGTGAGTACTTCTCGCACTTAACCGGTGTTTCCATTGTTTATGTTCCATTTGTTTCCATCTAATGAACATAAATCTTTCTACTACCAAACATATAAATAAAGACCGATTTAATTTTAAATTTACAATTTATTATTATTAATATAATAACTATTTGACGGCTGAGATAACATTTCAACTGAATAGAATTTTTTGTAGGGTTCCTTTTGAAATATTGAACCCATAAATAACTATCAAGACACACCTTTTAGGACACCGGCGTAGCGCGGCGGCGGCGCGCCGTGAAAATATCAAATATACAAATACAAAAATTATTTATTGAATCTAAAATTTTTAACCTAAACATAATAGTACAGTTATTATGGCTAAGAGTATTCACAATTATATGTTCAACTGAAACTTAAGTAAGGCAAAGCCTGTCAGTTAAGAGTCAGTTCCTTCTGCTCGTGGAGACACAGTGTGTGTGTGTGTGTGTTTGTATGTGTGAGAGAGAGGGTGTATGAGGGTATGTAACGGATGTTAGTAGGAGTATAGTGATGCCATATTAAACTATAGGAAGGACCAAAAGACTAGGCGCGATTACAAATTTCAATTATTTTGTTTATTAGTTGAAACTATTATCTCCTACAGAAGTCAACGACTCCATGGTGCTGTTAGAAAATCAGGCTTCCATTTCAACGCGAAAGAAAAGTTATGAAAACCTACGGAGCACTTCTAATTGACTTAAAAACTTGAAAATCCGTCCTTAAGGCTGTACCTGACCCTAGAATATGAAAAAAGCCAGATTTTCGAGGGTTCTTTTGGGGAAAGTAGGACTATCTTAATATTGGAAAAAATATATTTGATTTATTGATCTTTTATCTAGGTGATCTACTTATAAACAATTTACTACGATTTATAGTTTTAAAAAAATGTTGTCCACTCTCTTTTTTTGGTTTTCAAACGTTCGTTTCAAGAACGCGTTTGAGACATCAACTTGATTTTTTTTTTCATAAAATAGGTATTATAAATATAAAGGTTTTCTACTTAAATTCAGTATTTTTTTCCCCACAAAATATTTCAGTATTAGCTAGAAACCCTCCGATCTGCTGTTTCGCGCGTAATTATTAGTATTACGCGCCCTAGACAAATAGGTCGATTAGCTAACCAATAATCGCCTATATCAAAAGCTAATAAAGTATTTGACATTGGCTTTTTTGTGTTGGACGGGAAATAACATTTTTTCCTAGGGTATGCCATACTCTTAAAACAGATCATACTAGTACACGCTCATGAGGATGGCTACTATCTGTAGATTCTCAGTCTGTCGAATTAGCTTTCTCTTTCTCAACCGTAAAAACCCATTTTATCTATCAAACTCCATACATTTTTAGCTCGAGTTTTCAACATCTCACTTCGACTGTGTCTCCGGAATTGCCCCCCTGTCCCGCAAAGCCAAGCCGTAAAGGCTAAAAGGCCAAATAGACACTAAAAAAATTGAAAATATGGTACCCGTTTAGGAAAAAAGCTGAAAATTACATTGTATCTAGGTATCTATGTTTCATTATTCAAGAAGTATAAACCAACTTCATTCGGTAGCTTTTGGATACATAAAGTCGTAAGTGTCAAATTAAGTTGGAGGTCAGACTGTACGTGAAATAAGTATGTGTTTTAAAAACGGTATCTACGGAACCCTCATACCACGAGTCCTATTCGCACTTGACCGTTTTTTTGTTATATTATGGCGCCACCTATTGTCTCTATCCAAAACTACTAGAATATAGCAGCAACTAGAATGCCTGAACTTTACGACCTGACTGACAAAGGAAAGTGAGTTGTCGACAGCGCCATCTCTTTTTGGTAACCTTAAGCTTGTTTCTTTTTTTTTACGAGCGAGGCCACGTCACGCCTGTTGCATACAGCCAGCCAATTGTTTACACAACACAAAAGACCCTTGTTTGTTTTTCGCTAGACGTTTCCTGGTTTGTTTTGTGTGTGCATGTTAGTTAGTGTGTGTGCGTGCGTGTTGTTTTCACAGCCGCCTATGTATTCGAGGACGGTACACAAAATGTGTTGTTGTTTGCGAGCGGGCGAGTTGGTAATAAATTCTGTGCCTGAACTGAGAAGGTATTTTAATGTTGTAATAGCTCCGGTTGAAGTTTTTAATGATGTGTGATTGAGAGATAATTACGATTATGAGATAGTCGATTCACTATTATATTGATATTGGCAGGTTGACAGACGATACATTTACCCATCACTAGAGCTGTTCTGTTAGGTTTAAATTTTTGCTTTTCTTTGTTACTTTGATTAATTGTTTTTACTGATGCTATTCTTTTCATCCTTGAACGAATCTTTGAACTTTCACCCTGTGTTATCGACTTCCATCAATTTCGATATTAAATAAAATAATAATTAATAGTATACATAGAGACGCTTATATCTTTTGACTATTTGGGTAGTTCTACAGATCAGGGAATTTTGACGGGCTCAGCTCATAGCCCCTCAGTTTTTCAATTGTCGTCATTTGTCCTTAATCAACAAGAGGGAGCTAATCGGTTTCTACCTGGGCATCAAAAGTCAGCTTTCTCTAGAAATTATTTCCTGGACAAAAATAAGTCCAAATGGTCAAAATTCTCACTTCCCTGTGGGCGAATTTCCAGAATGCAACACTCGAGAGTAAATAATAACGTTCATGAAGTGAATTGTTCAAAAACAACCCATCCAGCAACTAACAATTAGTATAACTTTGTTGTATAGCCTGTAAATAGTTATATACTATCTTTTTTTCATTACTTTTTCTTTCACTGAACGGAGGCGAACAGAATTCTGTCTCACTTCCCTGCCACCTAAAAACATTTTCAAATCACACAGAAACCGAAACGTAAACACCGTTTCCATTCTTATTATTCAAAATACGGTGTGAAGTTAGCCCAATAACCGTTGTGCTTCGGCCGACTCGCCAATAGTTTAGTAGTGACAGTGCTTTCAGTGGGGGCTGTCGTGTCGGGGTCAGACAAATTATCACTCACATGGTACGTATTTACGTAAGCATTTCGACATATTTTTCAAAAGAATATTCATTAAAATTGTTTACACAGCTTGCAAGAATGAATAGAGGAGAACAGTTTTGTAATAGAATGGTGCATAATCGTGATTTTGAGTAAAAACATCTAAAATATCACTTCCCTGTGTATCACTTCCCTGGGTTTACGTAGACAGGGAAGTGAGAGCTCCACAGGGAAGTGATAAACTTTTGTTACGGCTTTGATTTAAGTATTGATGTATAACTTTAAAATTTTATTTGGGCTTTATATAGGGAAATATTTTAAAATTTAGAATAATGCCAAAACAGATTCCATCCATATAATTAACTTTTTTGAACTTTATCACTATTACTAATTTCATTGCGTTTTTGATATAAATTTGAGGTCTCGTTTACATTGCATGGTTAAAATATTTATTACATTCTCTTACAGAAGTTAGTATGGCCAAAACAAAGAAGTCCCAGAGTAGGGAAGAAATATTAGAAAAGAAGCGAGAAAATGAAAGAAAACGCTACGCTAGAATAAAAAATGACCCGGAAAGATTAGCTGCTTACAAAAAAAAGGATAAAGAAAAATATTTAAAGGAAAGAGCTACGGGGGTAAGAAAATTGATCTCCGAAATGACCGATCGTGAAAAACGACAATGTCGGAAGTCATGGCGAAATAGATCAAGTAAATACTATAAGAAAAAAAGTGCTGTTAAAAATGCTACTGCAGATTTCATTAGAGCGAATACACCGTCAAGTCTGTGCGATGAAGCTTTGATTCGTGATTCATCAACACCACAAATCCAATCCCCGCAACTTCAGTCTCGTAAAATGTGCGTGGCTAAACAAAAGTCAATCATCCAAAGACGTAAAAGAAACAAAGAAATAATAGAGAAAGACAAGAAAATTTTGAAACTTAAATATGAACTAAACAAATACCAGAAGAGAGTCAGCAAATTAAGAAAACAAAAAGAAAAGCTCAAGAAACAGCTAACACCCAACTCAAAAATGACACAGATGGCGGAAAACCCAGAGACCCGAGCTGAAGTCGTAAAAAAAGCATTATTTGGGGACATTATTGAACAACAGATTACAGAAAATCTTATCGATCTCACTACAAAGAAAGAACGAAAAATCGCCAACAAATTGCTTTTGGGATCTATAGCGAAAAAAAGAAAAGTATGGAAAACTAATAAGAAAGTGATCACTTATAAGAAGATATGGAACGCTGAGAGACAAAAAAATCTAAATAAAAAGACAAAGACAAAACGATGCCTGACAACATTAATTAGAGAATTTTTAGAAGATGATAAGTACAGCCGAATAGGGGCAGGAAAAAAATAATATATCAAGAGAAATAAGATTAGGAAGCAAAAACGTTATAGGTTAGACACACTTCGAAACTTACATAAAGAGTTTTTGAAGACCGGGAAGGCACTCGTAAGCTATTCGATGTTTTCGAGAGTCAGACCGTTTTGGATTGTTGCTCCAAACGTAACAGACCGAGATACGTGCATGTGTGCCACGCACAGCAACTTTCAGCTACTTGTGACGGCTTTAAATAAGGCGAAGGTTCTTCAAGTCTCGACCTACCAAAATTTATTGAGCACAGTTTGTTGCGACCGTTATAATGAACGCTGTCTTAAGCGAGAGTGTGATGATTGCTGTGCAAGATCTATCCCCTTGTGTGGTGAAATTGATGAGATGATGCCTGTTAAATATCAACAATGGGAAACAACACGTGAGATAATAACAGATCCGAAAACCAAAAAGAATCGTACGGTAATCAAACAAAAGAAAAACGATTTTGAAACTTCTGCTCAAGAGCTTAAACAGAAATTGGAAAATGATCTCGAAAAAATTTTCAAGCATGAAAGACGTGACGTGCACCAACACCAGGCCATGAAGACATTACTGGATTCGCTCACTGAAAATGACGCAGTCGTGCATATGGACTTTTCTGAAAACTATGCAACAAAATACAGCGAGGAAATCCAGTCTTTCCATTTCGGAGGGTCTCGGATGCAAATATCTCTCCACACTGTTGTTGTGTACCTGAAAAAATCTAAACGGTCCTATTGCACGGTTTCTACAAATTTGTCTCACAATACACATGCTATTTGGACACACCTTCGACCTGTCTTGGAGGAATTACCAGCAAATATCGAAAACATTCACTTCCTCAGTGATGGCCCCGTGACCCAATATCGGAACAAGCTCATGTTCTACGTACTGGCGTGCAAAATTCCCGAAATGTGGCCCAATTTTATAACCTGGACTTGGAATTATCATGAAGCTGGCCACGGCAAGGGTGCGCCAGATGGCGTGGGTGCTACTTGCAAAAGAACAGCGGACCATGTCGTGGCATCAGGAGGTGATGTGTCAAATTTGACACAGTTTTGCGGTGCAATTCAGAATCGATGCCCAAACATAACGCTGTTTACAGTAACTGACGATGAAATTGAAGAAATGGAGAACTCAATTTCGAGAGGGCAGCCAAGTCTGATTCCATTCAAGGGCACTTTGCAAGTCCACCAAGTGCAGGGTAATGCATATTTTCCTCAAAAAGTCGTGATGAAATCTCTTAGTTGTTTTTGTAGTAACCAGTGTGAACACTTTCGACTGGGCATCGTAAAATATTCTGCAGCACCGAAAGCAAACATTGACGATGTTTTTGGAGAGTCAGACCCTGAAAGAAGTGATGCCGAAAGCCCCAGCATTGCCGAAAGCCCCAGCATATTTAATCCACCGGACATGACTGATGATATAAGAAGTTTTACCAATGACCTGACGCTAATAGATGATATTGATGCTTTGCTTGATATGCCTAGTTCAGATATAGACCCTGCGGTACTGCTCTCAGAAAATGAAAACTGGCAAGGAAATAAAAGGAAGTTGAATGAAAATATCAAAGGAAATCGGATTAAAAACGCCAAAGCGACTGAAAATAAATTTAGAAAAAGAACAGGTTCTCAAAAGAAAAGAAAGTTGAATGAAAATGTTAAGTCAGTCAAAGAAGATCTGATTAAAACAGCGAAAGCAACTGAAAACAAATTAAAACAAAAAACTTACTATCAAAAAAAAAAAAAAAGTTAGGTGCCCAAGCAAAAGGAAAGAAAAAAAGGACAGACGAAAATGATTCAAACGATTGTTTTTGTATAATTTGTGGCGCTTTATATAAAGAGGATACGACTGGTCAAGACTGGATCCAGTGCATTATATGTGGTCAATGGGCGCAAATTCATTGCATCAAAAGCGATCCTGCATCGTTCACCTGTGCAGAATGTTTGCCAGATGGTGATTATGAACCATAAAACTTTTAGGTACTTCTATTATGATACTTATTATATTCTTGGATTTTTCAAATAAACTGAAAATGATTATATTTGTCTATTGACCTCACTTCCCTGGTTAGATTATTATTCCCCAGACCGGTAAAATAAGCAAATAAGGTTTATAAAAAAAAAAAAAAAAGTTTTCTAATTTATATTTTGTACGTTATATTAAGACCACTTAAATTTCCAATTTAAAGTAATTTTTAATTTCATTATCACTTCCCTGTACATGCTCACACTTCCCTGTCCTCTAAAAATTGAAAAATGGCTATAAAATGAATATTTACCATTACTTTGTCTGACCTGTTTATAGTTAGATTATCAAAGGTACGGCCTTGACCTGCAGCTACTTTTCATGCTATATATCGATAAAAAAATGCAATATAATAAACGCGACATTTTATTCCTTCAATTAGTAGAACTACCCATTTAATTAAGGTAGGTGCGTCAAAAGGTGAACTACTCGTACCTTTCTATATTCCACGCCCGTGTTGATTTAGTTTTTGGATAGTCCTATCAAATCTGTTTATATTTTTTGTACCAATAATGTTATTGGTTGGTACGTATTTGACTTTGACTTTTTTTGGTTCTTATGAAAATTATTTTTCAATTCAACTGCTCTTAAAGTCCTATTTTATATGCTTCAAAACTGTTGTCAAAGTCTTACCACACTAGTGTATTATTTTGTTTAAATTATTGAAAAAAGTTGTCAGTCTTTTCTTGTGTACCATAGATAGACTTGAAAAAAATTAGCTACGACCGCATCAAACTGAAAGCAGCTTATTTCCGTCATAAGTTGGTATCAATTGGGTGCAAAGAAAAAGAATGCCCACTTAAAGTTCATTTGGAGTATTTATTTATTGTCTGTTTTTTTAATTATGTTTTATTTATTTACTCACACTATGCATTGAAAAACGAAGTATGATACAAGGGGTAAGAGCAATAACTTACTCGTAACGTTTAAAACACTCGCTTATCGCTCGTGTTTCAAATCGTCCTCGTGAGCTATTAATGTCGATTCTGAAGGCTTTAATTTTAGTTTTAGTGGTGTCAAAACTAAAAAAATTCCAAAGTAATATGGCTTCTATAGTTCACACTAAAGAACTATTTTCGGATGAAGAAAATGTATTATTTACTTTTTATTAGGGTCTTACTCGCGATAACTAACAACATACCTTAATAGATAGATATGTGCTTGACGTTTCGACGCCTCTGTAGACTGTCGTGGTCACAAGACAATGTATGTTGTTAGTTATCGCGAGTAAGACCCCAATAAAAAGTTAATAATGTGTGAAAATCGCGAAATGAAGAAAATTTAGTTTTGACAGCACTAAAACTTAAAGCCTTCAGAATCGGCTTTATTGCCTCCTTACCGCACTAGCATAAACTGCTATTATAAGTAACCGCCTTTCTAGCCGAATGGTAGAGCGCGTGATTGCTAACCAAGAGTTCGCGGGCTCAATCCCGGCGCGGCGGCGCACATTAATTTGTTTGGGTCTAGTCTGCGCTGCGTGTTTTGTATATTTGTGCCCAGCGATATCGCTGATTTGTGTCCGAATCACGGCGATACGGTTCACCACCCGTCACGTTCTGAGAGGCGTATTTCATAGTTGAAACTTGGAAACACTTTGACACCTCATGTCGTGATAATTAATGTGTTGTTTACTTGTATTTAATATGTCTAACCCCATTTCTATGTCCCTAGGGAACTGTATGTTAAAACTATAAGCCTATTTAAACTATAAACTATAGCCTTTCTCCAATAGAGGAGTATAAGTATAATTTTACAACAGTTAAAGTTAATTAATTAATATATCGCTGGAGACTACCCAAACTATAGCCTATGTCTGGGGCTTCCAAACTTGGATCACGGATCATTTCCAACTCCGGAGCTAATTACGATGTTGACAAATCAACTCCGGAACTCCGAAGTTGGCTCCGGCTGTATTCTTTATTCATTATCTTAAAAAAAAAAAAAACTTAGTTAACATCGGTAACTATCGTTGAATGGTTTCACCATAGACAAATTGTTCATCCATGGTTTCACTTAGTTTTATTGAAACTGGTTTTAGCTCCAGAGTTCCCTTCGAACTCCGGATTTGAAAAATGCCATAGTTTAGTCCGAAACTCCGGAGTTACGAAACTCTGGAACTTCGGATTGGAAGCCCTATCTATGTCTAAATGAAGAGTTTAGAACCATTACAACGGTGAAAGAATTTTCATAATCAGTTCGGTAGTACCAGAGATACGCGCACGATTTAATTGTGGCTTTGTTCCTCGGGAACTGCCGGTTCCCAGGAAAAAAACTTATTTAGTCTCTGTCCAAGTAAAGGGTATCATTAAAATAGTGAAAGAACTTTTAAAATCAGCCATGTCCCTAACTGCCCTTCCACAGGGAAAATCTATGCCTATGTCCAAGTAAAGACTCTAACCGTTACAACAGTAAAAGAATTTTCAAAATCAGTTCAGTAGTTCCAGAGATACCCACTTGAATTTAGTTAATGTTTTTGTCCCTAGGGAACTGCACGTCTCCGGAACAAACTACCTATATAGCCAATGTACAAGTGAAAAGTTTGATCATTTCAACAGTGAAAGAATTTTCAAAACTGGTTTATATTTCGAAAATACAATATCTTCGTTATTATTGTCTCAAAATGAACAAATAAAAAGCTTTACATAGCCAATAATATATATATTTTAATTCAAAACTGGTTTAGTAGTTCCAGAGATTGCCCGAGCGAATGTATGAGTGAGCGTATGGCGTAAGGTTTATTTTATATTTGCTTGTTAAAAATGTTTTCTTTTGTTTTCTTTCTGTCATGTTAAATAATTAATAATTTGTTGGCCCGATGATGTGTAATACGAAACCGGTAGCCTAAGTTAGAATAAAAATAAATATATGTGGAATAAAAGTACAAGAATTTGTGTATAATTTATTCAAGATGATATTCCACCAAGAACCATCAATCGAATCCATCCAATATTTGCTTGTTAATAGTTAGGTTAGGTTACATTTTAGCTGCATTACATTACAACTGCAAACACGCTTTTAAGTTTGTTAATGTAATGCAAACAAAATGTAATACATTAAAGCTCGTAACTTTTTGTGAAGACTTTATTACTAATGAACTATTTCCGCAAGTTGCTTTAAAACACATATATTGCATACCTACTTTTGATTCAAAGGTAAGGAAAGCAATATTATGATGTGCATTTTGTACCGAGGTAAAAAGAACTGCCCCATCCCCACGGAACAAACTATAGCTTATGTCCAACTGGAGAATCTAACCATTACAACGAAGATATGAATTGGTTTTGTGGTATCGGAGATTGCCCGCGCGATTTTAATTTGTGCACTCAGGGATAATGTCGCTTTCTATTAGTAAAATAATTTTTAGAAAACAACAATATACATTGTACAGTGGAGACCGCATCAAGTTAGACACTTCGGACTTTGTACCTATCTTATATTCTTCTCTGTAGGGGCTAATGTCGTACTGCAAGTGTATAGCTTGATGTCGTCTCCACTGTAGGTAGATGCCAAAGCAACATCAAAGCTACAAAAAAAACGAGCCGCCAAAATGTAACCCTACTTTTCATTATTTTTTGTCCTAGTCTTTATGTAAGAGCCAAAACCAATAACGTTTAAATAATGCATCTTTTTCGAGGTTTCTTGTATGGGGAACCCCCCTTAAATTTAATTTATTTAAATATTTTCTTATTTTCCGTGATAAAAGCCATAGTAATACGTATTCTTATAACGGTTGAAGCTGTAGACCCCTGTGACAGACGGACAGACATTCGTTTGGCACCCTTCGGGTACGGAATTCTAAAAACTAACAGTAAACTGGTAAATAATAAATCGTGAGGTAACGCAACAAAAACAAGTGACAATCAGACGGGTTACGCAATATTTGTTTGTTGCGAGGAAAAAGAAAACAATGGAGCACTGGGAACGAACGTGGAACAAAGAGGTCTCGAGTCGACGTGCGCTTCTTTTGTAGTTTCTTTACATGCGCTCTAGTTGGGCAAACTAGTTCAGATTAAATGTACAGTCACATTAGGTCTTTCACAGAAAAGCCCTTGAAAATGCTCAATTTTCGAACTATCCATCCATCAGCCTGTTTCGTCCACTGCTGGACATAGGCCTTTCCAGGATTTCGCCACTCTTGGCGGTCCTCCTGGAAGAAATGCCCATACCCACACACGCTGGGCAGGCGGGTTGGTGAGCGCGGTGCCGAAACCCTTGCACCAGTGACGCCGCTGCCCATCACCAGTCTGATTTATATAAGGCAATTGGGGATGGATATACCGCCATCCATCGGTCCCAGGCAATGGTGGGCCGCCTGGTTTTTTTGCCTGAGAGCTGTCCTCTTACTCTCCCCCGAATAACTTCGGGAGGATTTCCGAGTAAGATGGTGGTACCTCCACAGTCGAGCCCGGCATTCGTTCTACCAACAATTTCCGAACTAAACGCCAGTTTATTATCACATACAGGCAGGGCCTTATTTAGTTCCGATTAAGGGGGGGGGATTATTACGATTTCGTCTCTTTTCAAATTAATTTTAAGCCAATAAATAGCGAAGATCAAATTTTAGAAAAAAATATATGCTATATTTCACTCTTTGACCTTGATATTTCGGCCGTTCGATACACTATTCCTTACATTTTCCTCGATCCATTTAAATCGTAAAGATAGGTCTGAACTATGATCTAATTATCACTTCATTTGAGCTATGTTAAGTTTTGAAAAGTAAAACTTATACTAAAATAAACGTCTTAAAATGTAATATAAAATGGCCGTCATATGCAAAATCCATCCCTCTAATTCCAAAATAATAAATAAAAACACCTCGAAATCGCGAACTTTCTAAGCGGCGCGCTTCCGCTAAGCAGGATGACCATGTGTAAAACGAAAGCGTTGGAGCAGGACAGATTTCGCCGGGTAACCTCGCCCTAAATGTAGAGTCACATTCGGTCTTTCACAGAAAAGCCCTTGAAAATGCTCAATTTCCGAACTAAACGTCAGTTTACAATCACATACATGCTTCGTCGGCCATTTTATCGACTTTTACGACAGATTTTGTAGGCTTTTAGAAGAAATGTAGAATTAAAAATTCCGAGTACAGTGAATGGTGACATTTATTATAGTGCCAAATTCATACTGGAGACTCGGTATCAAGGTTCGGTGAAGTCGGGAAATTCGTTTTTTTTCACAAACGCAAGCCCCCGAGTCAGTACTGTAGAAAGCATAGAAAGTAAAAATTCAATTTTCCAAATTACACTTTTTTTTATTAAACTACTGGTCACTTTCCATTTACCAAGCTTCCAGTATGAAGTTGGCTGTATAAATAAATGTCACCTTGTATACCAGGTGTAAACGCAAAGACAAGAATCCTTTAAGGGTGTGTTAGTATGATCGGTAAAGATATTATTTTAAATACTGGGATCTCTGAATATAGTGCCAGTACCTCATAATAAGACGATTTTCTTTACTCAAAATACACTAATCGCGTGGACACCCTCACGGTCGCTGGCCACTCGGATGAGGGGTGCGGGTTGCGGGGTGCAATTAGGTGTGTTTTCGTGAATATTCAACGTATATTTTTTTCTCGTAATGACATCAGAATCGTCTTTACTTTCATACCCTAAAGGGATTCTTGATTTTGCATTTATACCCTGTATATATGTATGTGTAAGAAAAATTGTGTTTTCAGTATTTTCAAAACATACAATGGGTTTAAAATTACGTAATTAACGAAATCTTCGGGTGTAATGTAGGGAACAATTCAACAAAAAATGTTCCCATCTAAAGGTAATGTTTACAAGTAATGTACTTTATGCAAAAACCCACTTTTATATGATATTCTATTAGCTTCTAATTTGTTTTAAAGCTACTATAATATCAGGAAAAACAACTGTTTTGCATTAAGTAAATATTACAATACCTACATTCTTTATATCGTGGTTTTTGGGAGCTACCATTTATTTCTCAAGATTTAATTACAAATCCAAAGGAAACAATTCTTGATTTAAATAAAGCTAGACCTGATTTTTAGGGTTCCGTACCCCAAGGGTAACCATCGGGACCCTATTACTAAGACTCCGCTGTCCGTCTGTCACCAGGCTGTATCTCATGAACCGTGATAGTTGGACAGTTTTTTTTCACAGATGATGTATTTCTGTTTCCGCTATAACAACAGATTCTAAAAGCGGCCAAGTGCGAGCCCCTATTCCCATACAACAGACATGATTTTTTTGCCGTTTTTGTAAATAATGGTACGTAGCCCTTCGTGCGCGAGTCCGACTCACACTTGGCCGGTTTTTGTTATTCTAGAACTGTCGAGTCTATCGCCCCTCGATATAAAGGTATTTGTAAATGTTTTTATTCCTTATCTAGTAAGTTTATGTCAAACACATAACTAAAAAGAGTATAATTTTGCATTCCAAAACATGAAATCTTTTTGAATTTTCAATCTGCGTGTTTCTAACGTACAGTCGCTTGCAGTTCATGCTTCCCTTAGAATAATAACTCAAGATGCTACCTATTTGCTAACAATGACGCAAATATAAATAAAATGACTAACTTCAGGTTTTATTTTTACTGTAAATAAAATTGTTTGTAACCCCTGTATTTTTACTCTGTTTAAGACTTCTTATTGGTTTTCTCTCGAGTGTATCTGCTTCGGGATTTAGTTGTTTTTTTATTTATAAAATGTGTTTGAATGTTATCTAGCGATTTTGAAAAAACCGTGTTTTTATTCCAACTAAAAGCCGAGTTAAGTATTAAAAACTCTGTTTTTTCGAGAGCGCGTGCTATTTCGGCTGTCGTAACAGCCACAGCTCAGAGCGCGCTATTTTAAACAATAATGAAACGTCATAGAGTTCAGTTCTACTTGATGTAAAATGAGGTGCTCAATCTTGGGTCACCCATGCTCTTCACGGCTATTACCGCAATAATAATTACCAATAGGTAAACCTGTCATTGCTGTCGTCTATACTTTATGTTCCAATCTTTTAAGTTTGATGGCAGACACCTATCTAGTTCCAACTTATTAGCCGTTTACGAGCTATAAAACCCTATAAATAGAACCTAATATTAATTATGCATTTATAAGTTGTATATCTATAGCATAAATTAATTAATAAATAATTGAATCAATTAAAGCCCAATAGTATAAAATATTCACATCTTGAATAAATAAATAAAAGATTGTTCAGGCTCCGCCTGCGTTTGTCAATATCTGCCCCGATATCGGCTTGGGCGTTATTTTATTAACACCCCTTACAGCCTATTGATTTACCAGGGTCACTCGATGATAATAAAGCAAACTGCATCCAAATCCGTTGAGTGGTTCTCGAGTTAAAACGGAACATACATACATATACCACAGACAAAAACTCTAAATTGGTTAGTTTTGGCTGCAGTACAATACTAATAAAATAAAAATTTAAAACCTTGAAAAAATATTTAATAGTATAGACAACTTTTTTACTACTTTATTTTTAGTATGAGGTCCTGCAACAATAAGCAAAAATAATTCTAGAGTATATTATGTATCGTCAACTGATCACAATAAAGACGAAAAAAAGATTTTTTGGTTCAAGTAATTTTTCACTTCCCGGCACAAAGTGGTTCAATCAGCTGCCTAAATTTCTATAAAAAGTTGAAAGAGAGTTCGCGGATAAAAAAATTCTTTCGTTGGAGAGTGGTCTATATTTATTATGAATTCTGTTATCATCTCCTAAATTTTTTTCACTTGGAATTGTAGGACCTTTTAGATACCTCGATCGGATTGTGTTATTTATTGATTAAATAGAGTGCAACCTTTAAATAAAACCACATACTCTACTGACCATAAACTGAACAACTCTTTGAATAAAAAAACCCGCGCAAAGCTTCAAAGACTTTATCTCGTAGGAGGAAGGGCTATTTTAGAACGCTGCACCGCAACAGCTGTTTCACGGACGACACTCTCTCTAAACTCGCCCGTATGTCGCTGTAATAGGGATCACGCATTTTTGTTTGGAACTCAATTATTTCCTAAGCTAAGGGTGTCCGCGGGTATGATTCTTGGGAAAAGTGGTTCAGTATGGTCGGTAGAATATGTGGTATCATTTAATGGTAACAGTCTATTTACACCCGGTATGTACCAAACCAACATCAAGGCTACAAAAAACAAGTTTTTGAAATGACAAAACCGGACAAAAACTTTTATTATATCCTTTATTGTACACACACAGAAACTTAAACTAAGATAACAAAAAAAGTAAAAAATATGCACAAAGGCGAGCTTACCTCTTCAAGAGGTTTCTTCCAGCCAACCAGTATTGTGGTGAAAGAATACACGAAATATGTTGGCAGCAAGCATACAAAAGGACAACAACTTATTCTATACAAATAAAATAATAAAAATATAAATTATAGATATAAATATAATGGATATAAATGAATAAATAATATTAAATAATGAATAAATAACTTTAGCACCGTCTGCGTACTGAACCCTACTTTTTGTTATTTTTTTGTTTTATAATAAGAGTGTTCTACAATTTGACTAACTTTAAAACCAAAGCCAAAGCTTTAGAGCCAAAACCAATAAATAACGTTTAAACAATGCAACTTCTTCGAGACGTCTTGTATAGAGACCCCTCTATATTTTTTTTTATACATTATATTATTTTGTTAAATTAAATTTTAACGTTCTACCTGTCACGGTTGAGGCTTTATACCCCAGTGACAGACAGATGGACAGCGGAGGCTTAGTAATAGCGCCCCGTTTGGCACCCTTCGGGTAGGAACCCTAAAAACTATCCAAATATAAAATATATAATTTAGTGATAAAAGTTGTTTAGTATTATCTATCAGGAGTCCATACCATTCCATTTAATGCATACCTGTTTTACACGCAGCATATTTGAAACCAAACAGAATCGGAATTTCTATTGTACTTAACCGTCTGTATGCATAATATATCAAATTAATTAAAATTATCAACAATTGAATTTAATCTAACAATAAAACAGTTCCGTGATAGACTGACAGACAACGCACAGTCTAAACCGCATAAAGGGTAGAGTTGGGGTAGAGGTGCACTAAGAAAGGGTTTTTCGAAATTCAACCCCACAGGGGATGAAACGGGGTGTGAACTTTTACATCAAAAATGCGTTCCCAAAGGGTACGCCGTGTAATGCGGAAATATTGCGGGCGTCCACTAGCATTCATTAAATTACTAGCTCATTTAATGGAATATCTAAATCCGCGCAGATCAGAAGCACGTGCCTAGACGAGAATCATTTCCGAGTACATATTTAGGAACAAGAAGGAGGTCGGAAACGTTGTTGATAGCCTCTATTTAGAATTCGAGGCCGCAACATTATTTAGGTTGTTTTGTTTTATCAGTTTAGGAAGGCGCAATTTCGTACAACTCGCGGAGTGTATGCGAAATTCGCAGATAAATCTGCACGCGGTGGTTTTGTTTTTGTTTTAAAAACAAAACGCCTCTGTGGTCCTTGACCGCCTTTTTAGGTTAGACCCGCCTTTAGTCTATAGTTGTACAGCTATAGTGAGAAATATTACAAATTGAAATATTTTCTGTTTTGTCGGCTAAGTTCGTTTTTTCCTTGTCTTTTTGACAAGTCCATAAAATTTGGTATTAAGTTGTCATAAGGGGCCGTTCAAGTATAACGTAAGCACTATGGGGGGGGGGTCTTTGTTTTGCTTATTTTCGATGACATGGGGGGTAGGGGAGTCTAGATGATGATTACGTCATCGGTATATTTTTGCCCCTTACTCTATGTTGAATACTGTATCAGTAAAATCTAATCTCTATCCTAAATCTATTTTCTTATTTTTAAAATTATAATTATAACATTATAATATAAAAAAATATATATTTATAATTGAAAAATGTTTACGTAAGCATGGAGGGAGGGGGTAAGAGCTTTGCTTACTTTTGCTGACAAGGGGGATGGGGGGGGAAATAATTGTAATAAATCTGCTTACGTAATACTTGAACGGCCCCTAAGACGTCATTAAATAAATACGATTATTCATAGAGTTCGCGAATACCGAAGTCGCAATATTTCTTACTAGACCTGTACGGACGTTGACGATAATCTAGAGATCGCGGGTTCAAACTCCGTAGGCGCACATTTTTATTCGGCCTGGGGCTCTTCGTCCACTCCAGCATAGCTAACTTGGACGAAAATAATAGAGAGGTTTTGTCTCCCGAAGAAACGTTTGACCAATGGGAACGCAGGTAAGCTTTATCACGTGATCATCGCCTCTACAAAACGACTGCGTGTTCATGGTCAAACGTTTCTTTGAGAGACAACATTTCTCCGTTCGTGTCATCTAGGTATGCTAGCTATACTGGATATAATATATATAGGCCTTTCCAAGATTTCACCACTCTTGTGATGGCCATTCTCAGATAAGCTGCCTGTAACCTGTATGTTTTATATAACGCCCTTATAACGCTATTAATCAGTCACAGGCTTGGTGGTAGAGCTGATGCCGGGCTCGACTGTGGAGGTACCACCATCCTGCTCGCAAATCCTCCCTAAGTTATTCGGGGGAGAGTAAGAGAACAGCTCTTAGGCAAAACCAGGGGGCCCACCATTGCCTGGGACCGATGGATGGCGGTTTATCCATCCCCAATTGCCGAGCCTTATATAAAACAGACTGGTGACGGGCAGCGGCGTCACTGGTGCAAGGGTTTCGGCACCGCGCTCACCAACCCGCCTGCCCAACGTGTGTGAGTATGGGCATTTCTTCCAGGAGGACCGCCAAGAGTAGCGAAATCCTGGAAAGACCTATGTCCAGCAGTGGAAGAAACAGGGGGTGAGCAGCTGCCCCCCCCCCTGTTTAAGTACACATACAGCGGACATACGAGAGACAAGACCGATCGGCAGTTTTTTTGCACAAAATTACGATTTTTTATTTTTCTGCTGGAAGGTGTTCGTGCCAACAGACCACAAATAATAGCCGAATTGTCTTCCTCAGCATATACTGTGCGAATGTTTGTTGTGTATTTTTGCAAGGCTCAGGCGATAACACTATCGCAACCCGTCACGCCTACACGCACACAGTAATACAAACATGACCAAATACATAAACATCGCAAATGTACATATTTACACGTACACACGGAGCAATGGCTAAAACAAACTTCTGTTACCATGAGCTGGCTTGGAAACGACCATGTCAACAATGGACCAAAACTAAGTTCATTTAACTGAAATATTCTTGGCTTTTTGTAAGCTACCAGCTTTTCTGGGGGCACGGCCTTACCACCCTTTTCTCGAAACAGTTCAGGCCATTTTTGACCCCCCTATAACTTCGTTGTGGATAAAACTAGAAGCCTGAATTTTCAGTAACCAAGCAGGCATTGTATAAACACGGTATATTTCAAATTTAATGAAATTTGAACCAGTATTACATAGGTAACACTAAAAGTTTCCGGAACTGGCCACTTACATAAACAATATTTAAAAATTTATTGCAACATTTGAAAATAGAACTCTTTGGCTGTAGAATGCAGTTTGTTTCATCTGACTGTCTATTGTTTTTACCTTGTGGCGCCATTTAAAAAATTGTGTGTCTGCATCAACATGGATTTAACTCGGGAAAATTTTCGTAGTATGATTTTCTACGATTTTAAGTGTAATTTGACAGCTCAACAGAGCATCGCTCGGCTTGAAACAGCTTTTGGCAATGAAGCACCATGCAAGACGACTGTTTATATCTGGTTTGCAGAATTCAAGCGTGGTCGTATCAATCTCAGTGACGAATCTCGCGATGGTCGGCCGTCCACCGCTGTGACCAACAAAAACATCGATGCTGTGCGCCGTATGATTGAAACAGACAGGCATGTGACCTACCATGAAATTCGCGCATCCTTAGAAATAGGCATGAGTCAAATACAATCAATCCTACACAAACATTTGGGTGTGAGAAAGCTGTGCTCGCGGTGGATCCCACACAACTTGACCGAGGCTCAAAAAACGGACCGCGTCACTTGGTGCAGTGCCATGCTTACCAGATTCAACGAAGGTGCGTCAAATTTGGTGTGGGACATAGTAATAGGTGACGAAACATGGATTTATTGCTACGATCCCAAAACAAAGCAGCAATCGAGCGTATGGGTCTTTCAAGATGAGCCGAAACCAACCAAAGTGGCGCGCGTGAAAAGTGCATCTAAGCGGATGATTGCTTCTTTTTTTAATAAAACTGGACACGTGGCTACTGTTGCTTTAGAGAATCGTCGTACCGTGAATAGTGACTGGTACACGACCATTTGTTTGCCGGAAGTTATTGACAAACTCCGTAAAAATAACAGTAAACGCCGTATCATCCTGCACCACGACAATGCTAGTTCTCACACGGCCAGACAGACAAACGACTTTTTGAAGACGAAAAATGTAGAACTCATGAGTCACCCTGCATACAGTCCCGACCTGGCACCTTGTGACTTTTTTCTGTTCCCAAAAATTAAGAACCAATTACGCGGTCAACGATTTTCATCACCAGAAGAGGCTGTCGAGGAGTATGAAAAACACGTTTCAGAGGTCACCACAGGGGAGTGGCACAAAAGTTTTCAAAACTGGTTTGATCGAATGAAAAAGTGCATAGACGCCAAGGGAGATTATTTTGAAAAACAATAAATTAATTTTGTACCTTTAATAGTATTTTTTCATATTCATTCCGGAAACTTATAGTGCGTCCCACGTATAACAATTATAACTAGTCAAATTTTCTCAATTTTGTCACTCACTCACTCACTCACTCACTGACTGACCGATCATCAAAACTCTAAGGCACTTCTAGCAGACATAGAAGCTTCAAATTTGGAATACAATTAGCGTTTAGTGTGTAGATGAAAGAAAAACTAAAATATTTTTAAATTTCGATCCAGTGCTCTAGATACACGAACTGCATAAATAACTTCGTAATCCCATATAAATTTATAGGATTACAAAGTTACATTTTCAGTTGTAAGCAGAAGGTACCGGAAAGGAAAAAAAGTAAGACTATCTACAAAAAGAAATGAGATGGCATCAAAAACAAAACTTGTAAAAAAAACGCAATTTAGTTCTTCTACCGTAAAAAGTTGTGAGGTCCATGTAAACCCAAGTCGGTTAATTTATTCAGTCCCTACTTAAGGGACCTCCTGTCTTAAGTTATTACATAATTAGCTAACCTAACAACATCTTACAGTGACCATATCAATATTAAAAATCTTTCATGTTTTAAATAAAAATATTGACTCGGCCATCGCATGAAAACACAATGTATCTCACAAGTAATACATATTATATTAAATTAGATTAATTAGTGCGATTGCAAAGTCAATCTATTTATTTAAAAGTTTATTTTTGGAACCACTTTGAATATATCGAAACATTTCTTTTACCGAAATATTCTATATAAAGTGAGCTTCGTTTATATAGCCAAATTCATACTGGAGACTCGGTCTCGGTAAATAGTCAAAACCAAGGTTCAATTACTCTTTCTGTAAAATACGCAAATTGATTTCCTATACCAATCGAGCCGAGGTTGTTCTTGAACAGAATAATAGAATAGAATAGAAAAATATTTATTGTTCATCTTTTCTGTTACAAAAATTGTCCGCCATGCGGGTGTTTGTTAGTAACATACGTCTTAAAGATCTAGTGACTTAATTTATGGTTTGTATTCTAGTATGAATGCCCGATGAATATAAATAAAAAAATATCATTTTAATATTGCTGATCTAGGAGGGGCAATGCGCTTGCTGACCCGCTTGCCTCTCTCATGTTTGTTTATATATTCCACATCGCCAATTCTCGTGCTGAATAACATCGGGTTGTGTTGCCCATACCTCGTATACGCTGGACCCGGGACATCAAGTCCTTGTATGCATACATTATTTAGTTTATCTATCATATCATGATGTAGATCGTGTACTCGGAGATGCCACGGATCCTCGTCGAGCATTTCCCACAGAACGCAGCTAGGTAATGATCTTGGAAAACCTCCAGCCGACTTTAGCACCATTCTATACTGGCATTCAATCGACAAAAGGTTTGACTTGCTTATTCTGGGTAGTAACTGCAATCCTTTCAATTTCTTCAAAAGCTATCGGTGATGACAAAATATGTCATCATATGTTACATCTTATCCAAGAAGAATTGCTACATATTTTGGTTCATATCATTAACTACTCACTAGTCACAAGTGCATTTCCTGCAGCATGGAAAAAGGCACATGTTATTCCTCTTCCTAAATCCTCAAATCCTACCTCCTTCTCAGATTTTCGTCCCATATCCATCCTACCGATTCTCTCTAAAGTCCTTGAAACTCTTGTACACAACCAATTATCCTTGTACCTATCTGATAACAAACTTCTTAATAAATTTCAATCTGGCTTTCGCGCTGGTCACAGTACTGTCTCCGCTCTTTTAAAAGTAACTGATGACATACGGCTAGCAATGGACAATAAGGAACTTACTATATTGACACTTTTAGACTTTAGCAGTGCCTTTAATTGCGTAGACTTCGATGTCCTTCTTGGTATTCTCGACTCTCTTAACGTATCTCCTCTGGTTACTGAATGGTTTGATACTTATCTGAGGGATCGCCTACAGTGCATACGCTCGGACGAGGTTACCTCGGAGTGGTGCCAACTAACTGCAGGTGTACCTCAAGGCGGCGTCCTTTCTCCACTTCTCTTCTCCGTATTCATTAATTCCATTTCTGATGTTCTCTCTTCTAGCTACCATCTTTATGCAGACGATTTGCAAATCTACCGCCATTTTAACATAGCTGAAATTAACTCTGCCATTTCTTTTATGAACCATGATCTAAATAACATTCATGATTGGGCTAAATCTTACGGTCTTTTAGTCAATCCAAAGAAATCTCAAGCCATTATCATTGGAACTAGATACATGACCAATTCCCTTAGTTCATTTAGTGTACCACAGATTTCTTTTAATAACATCCCGATTGCCTACATGAAAACGGTGAAAAATCTAGGGGTTATCTTTGACTGCAATTTATCTTGGTCATCGCACGTTACTGAGATTAGCCGACGTGTCTTTGCTGCTTTCCATTCGCTCAAACGCCTCCAGAAATTCCTCCCCTTCGTAACTAAAGTCACTCTCGCACAGTCTCTTCTTCTACCCCTAATCGATTACGCTGACGTTTGTTTTATAGACGCGAATGAAGAGCTCTTGGGTAAATTGGAAAGGTTGCAGAATCTAGGCATCAGATTCGTGTATGGCTTGCGCAAATACGACCACGTTTCATACTACCGCGCGGAACTTAAATGGCTCCCTATTCGGAAGCGCAGAAATCTCCATACGTTGTGTTGCCTTTTCAATGTCCTCAAGAGTTCAACAGCTCCGGATTATCTTCGTGAGCGCTTCAACTTCCTGTTTAGCAGAGATATCAATAAACCACTCAGGTCGCACACAGTCACACTCCTTAAAACGCCTTCTCACAATACCGGAGCTTTCGCAAATTCGTTCACTGTTAGAGCCATCAGGCTGTGGAATTCTCTTCCGTACACAATCCGAGATTGTCGCACTATCTCCTCTTTTAAAAAGAAACTAAAGGAATACTATTCAGCAAATCCTTAAGCTATCCTAAATATGTTTAATTATTTATTGCTGTATTATCAATTATCATGTATCGTTATGTCATGTTTATATATAGTCAGTTTATATTAGAGTTAGTTATATTAGTATGTATGTTAGATATATTTATATATTTATATATATATTATACACCTATGTAAGTATTTTAGTATGTAGTACGTACACATATGGTTACCTATTTATTTTTTAAAGCACTCCTATACTCATTCGGTTTGCTATAAAAAATCTCTTTGAGAGATAAGCTCGCCGCTGTACTCAAATTATTGTATCAAATATTTGTAATCTCCTTTTTTTGTGTACAATAAAGAATAAGAATAAGAATACTCCATAGTCTAGGATGGGTAATAGGCACGCCTGTATTACGGCCACTTTTGTTTCGATGTTCACTTTCGAATACCACCCAATTATAGGGGACAGCATGCCTCTTACGCTTTTCGCTTTCGCGATCACTTTTTTCACATGTTCGTTCATGCTCAGTCTTTTGTCTAAAATCACTCACAGATATCGCACACTTGTTTTGTATTCTAGCAGTTTTCCTTTGATCTTCACTGTTGGTTTATATCCGCGACTCGCGGTACTTCGCGATTTCTTTTGCTTTTTTGTGAACATTATACACTCGGTCTTTTCCACATTACATTGTAATCCCCATCGTTCGTAGTAGTCAATTATTTCTTCTGCTGCCCATGTGGCTCTTATCGTTGCTTTATCTGGTCTCTCCGACGTGTTAAGGATACAGAGGTCGTCTGCATATTGTGACAACATCTGACCTGCGATTTTGCTCTTTGGGATGTCGTGTACATAAAGATTGAAGATCAGTGGTTCTAGTATTGAACCTTGGGGCACACCGTGTGGTACGATTTTTTCTTCGCTTGTCATTGTTCTAAATTTTCCTCTCGTTTTTCTGTCTCTGAGGTAATTTTCAAAAAATTTTATAATGTTATTTGGCACGTCACCTTGTTGCAGCTTAAATGTAAGGCCTTTGTGGTTGATGGAGTCAAATGCTTTGCTTAGATCTGTAGATATCATAGCGACGCTGTGACTTTCAGCTAATGCATCAGATATGTATTTACAGGTCTTTAGAATTAGAATTAGAATTAAATAGATATGTATTTACAGTCAAGAAGCCATGCTGAAAATCTGGTATTAGTTTGCTGCACGCGGTCATTATCCTCTTGTGCATTATTCTCTCGCAGATCTTACCCATGATGTTCAGTAACGTGATCGGCCGATATGATTTAAACAAAAATAAATTAATTGTTTTTTTTTTTGAACAGGTAAAGCGGGGTACACAAAAATATTTTTCGTATTTCGCAAACAGGGTCATTGAACCTTGGTCCTGACCACTTACCGAGTTTCAAGTATGAATTTGGCTGTATAAACGAAAGTGACCTTATACCTATAAAATTTTATGGCCGAAAGTGAAACACTTCAGAGGTGCAATTGTGCAAGCCAATCGTATTCAAATTGATTGTCATATATGCATATGGCTATGCGGCTAAGCAAATTAGCCCGTTTGACAATTGAAATCGTACATTATTGGCTGTCAAATGAATACAATTGTCTTGTATAGTTGTTGACAACCAAAAACGTAAGAGTTCATATGACCATATTTATAACGATTGACTTACACATCCAAACAGATTCTGAGCATCTTTAAACTTGAATTGTGTCGGCGATTGTTTGTGTTATTGTTTGAAAAATCATAAAATTGTATTTCAACTGAACTACTACATTGATTTTAACAGTGTAATACTATTCGGAACATTTTAGGATCTCCCTAAGTGTCTGCAAACGTTGGCGTATATATATGGGGGGGGGGGGTTTGTAATTCGCGTAATACTTACATTTCATTTCATTATTTTAAGTTTTAGTTTATTAGTTTTTATAGTTTTTAGTTTTGTTTAATATGTGTTTCTTAAAAAATTCTTAATTTTCAGTTTAATTTTTAATTTTTCACCTAAAACTGTAAAAACTGTATAATTTTCTCTATATTTCTTTAAATTAGATTTTATTAGGTCGCTTCGAGCGCATTTAAGTGTCCTTCAGGCATGCTGTGTTTGCCTATAATTGGGAATACACTCGTACATGTTGTGTTTGTCTTATCTATTAGGTACTTTTGTAGGTGTAATTTCTGTTGGCAGACCAATAAAAATAAATAAATAAATAAATTTCCTTTCTGTTATGGATTATCCGTGCCATAAAATACGAGGCGACATTAATTATTACAGCCAAATTCATACTGAAAACCCGGTAAGTGCTCTGTATCAAGACTTGATAATCCTTGATGTGAAATTCGTAAATTATTATTTGTGAATTTATTTACTAAGTTATTTTCAATGCAGTAAATATTCTAAAACTTAAATAACAATCTACATCTGAACTAAACTAATTAAAATTACCTAGCAATTTAAATATTATACAAATAAATAAATAAATGGGAAATTTTGGATTAAATTATTATTTATTATTATTTTGTTGTTCCTATAAACGCAAGCCCAGCTCGGCGACATAGGAAGTAAAAAATTAGATTTTCAAGCTTCCATACTACTTGTACAATAAATAGGGTTCTGAAAAAAATATAGTTATAAAGGAAGCCTTTTCTAATACGATAGCAGACTTCGATCAAATCAAAGATAGCAGAGCCGAAACGTGATAGAGAAAAATTCGCTGTATCTAAAAAAATGGGAAAGTAAAGACCGATTTTTAGGGTTTCGTACCTCAAGAGGAAATAACGGAGCCCTTATAGGATCACTTTGTTGTCCGTCGGTCCTTCTGTTTGTCCGTCCGTCTGTCTGTCAAGACACTTTATCTCGGGAACGCGTAGAGTTGTCGAGTTGAAATTAAAACCATATACTCAAATCTACAGTCTCTTGAAGCTGAGAAAAAATCTTTCCAATTTAACTAAAAAAAGGATAAGGCCGTTTATGCCGCCAAAAACCGATATTTCGACACTCCCAAGGGAATCTAAATTTATAGGGTATTTCCCTTTGATCTAGAACTATGAAATTTGGAGATAATACTGTCTAATAAAAGTATGAGAAAAAATTTCTCATAGCATTCTCAGCAAAAAGTTCTATGCACGCTACTGCTGTTGTATGAGAGCCCCCCTTAAGCATTAAATTTATTTTAATTTAATTATATATTTGTGAATATATAACTAAATATTCTGTATGCTATTGCCGTTATCAATATCGAGGAAAAACGAGCAAAAAAATCACGTTTGATGTTTGGGAGCCCCCTTTGGTATTTCTTTTCTTCTGTTTTTTAGTATTTGTTGTTATAGCGGCAACAGAAATACATCATCTGTGAAAATTTCAACTGTCTAACTATCACGCTTCATGAGATACAGCCTGCTGACAGACGGACGGACGGAGTCTTAGTAATTAGGGTTCCGTTGGACAACCTATAGTATAGGAATAGGAAGTCTTATTTTTATTTTACGTATTTCACAGAAAGAGTCCTAAGACCATGGACAAGTTCACTTACCGAATCTCTTATCACCTTATAATATTATAGGTGACTTTAATTTATGCAGCCAAATTCTTACTGAAGACTCGGTAAGTGCTCAGCAACAAGGTAAGAGAACCCTTTTTGTGGAATTCGTAAATTATTATTTTCATGTTCCTTACAAGCGCAAGCGCAGCCCCGAGTCAATTACGATGAGACGTCAAGATTTTATTTTGCGAAATTAGCAAAAAGTGTCATCGATCTGTGTTACTGATTTGATTACTTACCAAGCCTCCAGTATGAGATCGGCTGTATAAATAAAAGTCATCTTATACATTAGCGTCTTTATGGAGTAGTTTGATACATAGGTGTCATCAGTGGTTGATAATACTTACCGAGTGTCCAGTATGAATTGGGCTGCATAAATAAATGTCACCTTATGCAATAGCCATTACCATTCAATTTGGCAATGAAAAAACGAGTTTTTTGTCTAAATATATAGGTTTTAGCCTTAGTGGCCTAGTGGCTCGGGTACTCGACTAGTAAACCGGAGTTCGCCGTTCAAATCCAGTAAGGGCACAATTGTGTTCGGTGCTTCAGCAGGGACGTTTAGCTGTGGGTCTATATCTGTATCTGTGCCCGGAATACGGTGGTGAGATACCACCCATCCCGCAGGGTCGTAATAATCGTCGGTGAAATGTGGGTGTACAAGTGCGACTTTCATTTCACAATCCATAGTAGCACCCGGAGATTCATTTCTCAACGATGTATATGTTTGTCCTAACAAGATTTTAGAAGCAGGTTTTTGTCATAGGTGTAACTACGTAGGAGAATGGAGACAGGGGGCACGCTCCCCCCCCCCCCCCCCCCCACAACGCCGTCTGCCCCCCATTGATGTAAAAAGATACTTGAACCAATTAAAGGCGTTATTCGTTTTGTTTTTAGGGTTTTTAGGTGAAAAAATCTAGTACTGTATTTGTCTATGGTACCGTCTAGGTTTTCTTTGATAAAATTAATTATGTTCCTGTTGGTGCAAATAATAACATTTAAAATGTATTTTGGACCATATTACTTTTCTCAAAAATACATTGTAATATAACCATTACATAAAGACCGACCAGAAAATACTTCATCCTGGAGAATAATAAAAGTGTCCAGGAAATTCGTATGAAAATCCATTACATACCATATATTCACAGAGTATATTTCATGCGTTTTCTTTTTAAAACTATCCGTGTCTATGTTTGTAAGAGACTAAGGAGGTTTATCTCGTTGTTTTTTTCTTTTCTTAGTTCTTGGCGTTTTTCTAGATGGCGTTGTCCACGAAGAAGGCTAGAAGGCTGCATGGCGGTAAATACCTTTGCCCAGCTGGCAATAATAAAAAAAAGTTGCGTTAAAGCGGGAATTTATATTGCTTTATATTTTAGTTGAAAGTATTTTGTGCAAATAAAGTTACAAAATGAGTTCAGAAGCGGGCTCTGATATAGATTGTACTCCACTAATGCTTTGCTGAAGAAATCAATAACAATAAACATTACTAATCGCCCAAATATGAGCAAGTAAGTAACTTTTAATGTATCCTAGTCAGTTTATTATATTTGATATAACTCATTATCATGAAAAACATGAAAATGTCTCCTTTTATTTTTGAGAAAAGCACTATACTTGCTTTGACCATGAATTAGCAATCCTGGCCTCGTATATAAAACTCCTCGCCTCGGACTTTTAACAAAATCGTCCAGGATTGCTTATTTCCTGGTCTTAGCAGTAATGTATCAACTATAAATAGATACTGATCCTAGTTCCTGATCACTAACCGAGACTACAGTATGAATTTAATTTAATTTCACCTTGTATAAGTGGCTATTCTATTACACTTAGAACCTGTTGAAGTGCAGTTTACATTGAAAAACGGAATACCGTAATCATTTTACAAATGACAATTATTTTTTAATCAAAGCAAGAACACGGTAACTGACATGCATTAGCTATTATTTTAAATAGTGTTCAAAATATGTTTTGCAATGGTTTTACACTAAAATCATTAAAAAAAAACATTGAATGCATGGTATTAAAACGTTATATATTATACAACCCTTATTTTTTAAATTCATCCCTCTATTTGCCTTTCTCAGTCTACGCTAGTGCAAATAGGTCGATTCTTTGGCACCCCTCTTTTACAAGTGGTTTTTTAACAAAGAAAGAGTTCAGTTAATATAAATTATCGGATTAACGAGAATATAGATTTATTTTAACAATGGAAACGGTGAAAAATTTACCTACGTATTTTTTATAATATTATATTTTTCTAAACAATACATAACCTTGAACAACATCAAATGTTTATATTTGGACGTTATTTTGTATAGGTATATCAAATTAATTTAGGTTACTTATATGTTTTTACAAGGTAGGTAAAGGTGGTAGAGCTGATGCCCGGCTCGACTGTGGAGGTACCACCATCTTACTCGCAAATCCTCCCGAAGTTATTCGGGGGAGAGTAAGAGAACAGCTCTCAGGCAAAACCAGGCGGCCCACCACTGCCTGGGACCGATGGATGGCGGTTTAACCATCCCTAATTGCCAGGCCTTAAAACAGACTGGTGACGGGCAGCGGCGTCACTGGTGCAAGGGTTTCGGCACCGCGCTCACCAACCCGCCTTCCCAGCGTGTGTGAGTATGGGCATTTCTTCCAGGAGGACCGCCAAGAGTGTGCGAAATCCTGGAAAGGCCTATGTCCCGGAGTGGACGAAACAGGCTTATGGATAGATGGATAGTTGGGAATTAGGGGCACAGGCTGATGGATGGATGGATGGATGGATGGATATGTTTTTACACGTAGTATGATTTATTACCTTTCTATATTGGGGTGTCGATAGCAATAAGAGGCACTCTGGGAAAAAGAATCGGATAATTTTCACGGGGGGAGGTTATCCCGATTTTGTCTCTTTCCAAATTTATTTTAAGCTAACAAATAGCGATGATTAATTTTGTAACAAATAAATGTCATATTTCACTCTTTGATCTTAATATTTCGGTCGTTCGATACACGACAACTTGCATTTCCCTCGATCCGATTAAATCGCAAAGATAGGTTTAACCTATGTCTGTGGCTTAAACTATGATTTAAATATAATTTCATTTGATCAATATTAAGTTTTGGACAATAAAATCGTGAAAAATGTGATATAAAACATCGTTCTAAAAACAAAATAATAAATAAAAACATCTCAAAACCGCGAGTTTTCTGAGCGGCCCGCTTCGCCTGAGCAGGATAAACATGTGTAAAATAAAAGCGTTGGAGCAGGATAGAGTACACTGGATAACCTCGCCTTAAGGTTTACTGCAAGAAATCTCTTTTCAGAGATAAGCTCGCCTTTATTAAGTACCTGTTTTAAATATGTTTCTCTGTGCACAATATGTGATTTGATTACTGATCATTTGATCAATCACTTATCAGATAAGTATCCATCCATCCATCAGCCTGTTTCATCCACTGCTGGACATAGGCCTTTCCAGGATTTCGCCACTCTTTGCGGTCCCCCTGGAAGAAATGCCAATACTCACACACGCTGGGCAGGCGGGTTGGTGAGCGCGGTGCCGAAACCCTTGCACCAGTGATGCCGCTGCCCGTCACCAGTCTGTTTTATATAAGGCTCGGCAATTGGGGATGGATAAACCGCCATCCATCGGTCCCAGGCAATGGTGGGCCGTCTGGTTTTGCCTGAGAGCTGTTCTCTTACTCTCCCCCGAATAACTTCGGGAGGATTTGCAAGTAAGATGGTGGTACCTCCACAGTCGATCCAGATAAGTATAACCGAATGTAATAGATAAAATCACTATCTCGACTAAATTGACGATCTATGACAAGTATCTCGAGACACCTGGCACCCGCAGCGATTTCAGCTCGTTAACTTCCTTGGTAGTAAATAAATTAAAAAGTCAACTCATCAACGTTTCGTCTTCGCCTAAATACATGACAACTAACCTCTCCCTCCTTGTCTCCCCTCTTACACAAAGTGACAATAAGTCGTATACGCACACAAATGAGTTGTTTGTTCACGCACACCAGCGCTATCCGGCTAGGTATTCGGTTTCCCGCCACCGGCACAGCACGCACACCAAACACGCAGAACAAACAATACATACAAACACCAACACACAAGTAAATTTAAACTCACCTCAAAATAAATCCATTAGAAAACACACTTGTTCAAACAACTAGCGCTTAGCCTCGAAAACGCGTTGAAAAAACACTCGCAGTCAGCATCCAATGTGTGTTCAACACTTTTCCAAACTTTCTGTGTACACCCTACTTCTGCATTAGCACCTCACTGTCTTTCCCGCCAAACAACTATTAAGAACTTTTGGAAATGCGCGCGCCAACTTAAAAACACATTTTGCTCACAGCTCGCCTAATTCTATCACTTATTACCGGCAGTTTATAAAGTTTTTATTATTTTTTTATTCGTTTTTTTACACCGTAACAGAACTTTGTTACAAAACTTTTAATAAAATTAATCCAATTAATTTTAATTTTGTTACCATGATAGTCACTTCCGCACTGAAAAGTTTTAATTAACACGACAGCAAAGAACCACGACAAGTGGCTCCAACACAATTATTAACACACGTTGCGCGGTAAGAATAAACTATGATTGACTGCCATTAAGATTCGCGGAGACAACTCTACCCGGCAGCACGGCGGTGGCCGACATGCGGATAGGTTATAAAAAAACACAAAAATTGATAATAATAATCAACAAATGGACCTGCCAATAAAAATCGCGAATTTGTTTACTGCGCGGTGCTATTTCTGTCGCTAGAAGCGGTTCCGATATGAATAATTATCACCGGCGAGCGAACATCGGCGCATAGTTGTCGTTTCATAAAACGTGCGCGTTAAAACTGAGTCGAAAGGCTCGCCGTGTCGGAGCATAGCGCCGAATAAAATAAACAACAATATACCTAAATAAGCGGCTCCACGGGTGCGGCCATGTGTGCGTCTCGTACGTCTGTGTGCGTGTGTAAACAAGGGGAGACTCGGTCAGCATCGGCCTCTCGAAGCAATAAAAACTATTACTTGTAAAACCACAGTTCATTTTGAAAAAATATATCATTTAAATTTCTGAATCGAAAAAGCAAATTGTAAAGAGTACCTGAGTTGGTATAAAAAAATAATGCATTCTTTAACTGAATTCGAAAAAGAAATGTACTGGTGATAATAAATATAATTATTTTATTTAAAAAAATAAGATCATGTGTAAGTTCCTTCAAAGACACACTCAAATGTACAAGTTATTTGGTTGAATATTCTGAAGTGCAGATCTAAGGAAGTGGGAAAGTTTCGCCCCAAATAATTTTGAAAGAGTAAGTTTAACTGAAAATACTTTATAAAAAGACTTTCCCCTATTAGCGATATCTTTGAAGTATTGTCGGGTAAGATCAGATAGATATTTAATAGTGATGTTGTGATCATCAATGTTTTAATGTTTATCAGTACATACTTAATTAATGAAAAATTAGCATTTTTGATTTACCGAATAAAATATCTTTGTTTTTTAAATGAATTTGCTTAAATTATAGTATAGAATCATAAAATAAATCCACAAAAACGATCACATAATTAGAAAAAAAAAACAACTTGTCGAAGTGAGCCAAGCTTCCCCGTGAGAATAAACATATGACGTCACCGGCGCGTAAACAAACAAACAAACACATGCGCCGCGCTCATGTTTCCTTAATACAATTATTATTTCGAATGTGGAACGCGTGCTGGCTGGTCGTACAGCGTCGCGACTGTTGCGATTTATTTTTAATTTCTCGAGGCTATGAGCTTTCAAACACTAGGCTCCAACCGGCATTATTCGCTCATTGTCTATGCGAATTAACTAGAGTTCACACTGTTTGTTTGGGATTACGATACAATTTATATCATCTTGAACTGTTTTAAACCAAACAAACATCATGATTAAGTATTTCTTTTATGTTGCTCCGGAAATAATTCGCTTGAATAGATAGATATGTAGATAACTTCTTTATTCCAGTGAATATCTTGCAGTCGCAGTCATAAAATAATATCTTGTCAAATTGACGTCACGCGCATCTACAGTACAATAAAACAAACAATCATTACTTATTTACTCAATTCGTTTTCTGTTAAACAGTTAATTTATGTATTACATGAGTCTGTATTTCGATAAGATACAGATACAACATAAAATAAATACAATTAAATTACGCAATAGATATAGATACTATGCATTCAAATCAATCAAGCAACTTATTAAAATTGTAGTGGAGTTTGTTAATTTATTTTTGGAATTTTATTGATTGTGATGATAATTTATTCGAACAAGACACGAATCTAGAATGCCAGTTACCTACTTGAAAATAAACGTCTTTAATTGTGTAATGTTTAACAATATTTTAGTGCCAACAGTTTTACCTATAATATGACGATGATTAATAACAAAAATCTCTGTGTTTTATCTGGTTGTTGATTAACCACAGCGATGTTTTTTTTAATTCTTCACATACATCACAACACAAATAATTTTAAATTGGGTATTATGTATGATATTTAAAGCAAAGTAGATAAAGTACTGAGATAATGGTTTTATTACCACCTAAAAAGTTTTTTTGTTAATATCTATTTGTTCATTCATTACGCGTCTCCTTGGACGAATTAACCAATTCGTCCAAGCGCGACACATGAAATAATGTTAATATTAAGTATAAGAAAAAATATTAAAAAACAAGGATTGTATTTTCTCAAATGACCCAATAGAAGATCTTTTTTTTTTTAATACATTCTTATTTCTGGTTTTTTGATTAAGAAACAACGACGGAAAATAAAAATATAAAAATTTTCTTATGCAGCGTTTTGAATCCAAGCAATCGAGACCAAAATGGACGTAACATGCAAATAAAAAGCACGCCCTCCAGTTTTTATTCCAATATGGATTCTTCATCGTGACTTTTTTGTGTTTTTTAGAGAACACAACTAGAAAACATTGTTTCTTTATCGATACATTTTCATAAACCAAAGGTAAACTGTATTTTATAGAGAGTAAGAGGACAGCTCTCAAACAGGCGCAGCTATCATGACTGAGAACGATTGATGATTGTATATCCATCCCTTATACAAGGTCCCTATTCACAAACAAAGACATAAAGCTGAACCTTAGATGGAGATTGATAAAATGTTACGTGCTTTCGGTTCTAATGTACGGCACAGAAGGCTGGACACTAAATAAAGTCACCCAAGTTAAACTAGAAGCTTTCGAAATGTGGTTGTTTAGAAGAATGCTTAAAATAGTAAACTTTAAACTTTCGCGATTTTCACACATTATTAACTTTGTATTGGCGTCCTTGGACATTTTTGCTGCTACTCTCATCAGTTAGCTTGTGACCACGACAGCCTACAGAGGCGTCGAAACGTCAAGCACATATCTATTAAGGTATGTTGTTAGTTATCGCGAGTAAGACCCCAATACAAAGTTAATAATGCTTAAAATATCCTGGAGGGACCGAGTGACCAACGAAGAAGTCCTTAGGAGAATGAACAGGAAGCGAGAGCTACTCACTACAGTCAAAAGAAGGAAACTAGCATATCTGGGACATGCTTATAGACACATTAAATACAATGTAGTAAAAACCATTATAGAAGGAAAAATAGAGGGGAAACGGGGAAGAGGCAGAGGAAGGACTAAGTGGATTGACAACCTAAAAGCCTGGACTAATATTAAGAAAGCGGCAGAGATCTGCAAGCTCACTAAAGATCGAACGAAGTCTAGAGAGATAATAGCCGACGACGTCCATTATGGCATGGTACAGGAAGAAGATACAAGGTCACATTCATTTATATAGCCAGATTCATACTGAAGATTCGGTAAGTGCTCGCTGGTGACGGGTAGCGGCGTCACTGGTGCGAGGGTTTCGGCACCGCGCTCTCCAACCCGCCTGCCCAGCATGTGTGAGTATGGGGGTTTCTTCCAGGAGGACCGCCAAGAGTGGCGAAATATGGAAAGGCCTATGTCCAGGAGTGGACGAAACAGGCTGATGGATAGTTGGGAATTATCTGTGTGTTGCTGTTTAGTTTCTTCATGAAATATCTTTAATTATTATTTAATTATACTTTTCGTGTTCCTTACAAACGCAAGCCCAGCCCCGAGTCAATTACTATGGGACGTCAAGATTTTATTTTGCGAAATTTGCAAAAAGTGTTATCGATCCGTGTTACTGGTCACTTACCAAGCCTCCAGTATGAGTTTGGCTGGATAAATAAAAGTCATGCTATATTTTTTTTAAATCACAGCTTTTTATATATACATATATCATAAAGACACGATAAGTAATAAATAAAGTAAATGCTAAATTCTAAAGGTAAAATATAATATTATATAAATACATAAATATATTACTTTAATTATTTTATGTTCAAGTTAATTTAACTTAAATTTGCAATGCCCTAACTGGGTCATGTTTGAAACTCTGTGATAAAGGGGGTAACTTTTTACCTCGGTGCAAAATGCACATCATAATATTGTTTTCCTTACTTTTGAATAAAAAGTATGCAATAAATGTGTTTTAAAGCAACTTGCGGAAATAGTTTATTAGTAATAAAGTCTTCATCAAAAATTACGTACTTTAATGTATTACATTTTGCTTGCATTACATTAACAAACTTAAAAGCGTGTTTACAGTTATAATGTAATGCAGCTAAAATGTAACGCATAAAATTGAATAATTTTCATGTGATCACCTAACTATTAACAAGCAGTTTGCGCGCATTGCTATAAAACGCAATTGTTGCATACTTTTTATAAAAAAAACAATATTATGATGTGCATTTTGCACCGAGATCCTTCGTTACCACCTTAAGTAAGACCTACACGACTACATGAGCAATAAACACTTA
Source organism: Ypsolopha scabrella (assembly GCA_910592155.1). Taxonomy (NCBI): domain Eukaryota; kingdom Metazoa; phylum Arthropoda; class Insecta; order Lepidoptera; family Ypsolophidae; genus Ypsolopha; species Ypsolopha scabrella. The sequence continues at coordinate 16,498,813 of OU342987.1, forward strand.
AGATTCAAAATATTGGAATAAGTGGAATTTCGAACCACCCTACTCACCTCACCTAACGCACCCATTGCGCCGGGACGTAATGATCGTCGGTGAAACGTGGATGTACGAACGTGGACTGTGACTTGCATTTCATCCCCTCGAGGATTCCTTTCGTGACGATGTATACGACCTAAGGTGAAATTTATTTATGCAGCCAAATTCATACTGGAGGCTTGGCAAGTGATCAGTATCGCGGATCAATAACACCTTTTGCTAATTTCGGAAAATAAATAATTGTCGTCGCTTGTCTTGTTGTAAGTCACTTGGGGTTAGGCTTGCAGTGAGATCCGTCGGTGATCGAAGGTGACTGATATAGCCTGCCGAATCAGTAAGTAGAGGCCATATTTGTCGCCGACGTGATGGCTATTGAGGCCGAAAGGCGTAGGAATGGAGGCGTACCGCAAAGCGTAGCGTACGACGACCCCGTGCCCGCCGACCTGAAGGACGTTGTTGGTGGCGGCTGCATGAGGAGGACCGCCAAGAGTGGCGAAATATTGGTAAGGCTTATGTCTAGCGGTGGACGAATACAGGCTAAAGTAAACAAAAACAAAACTTGTTAGAAAAACCAAGTCTCGCAACTTAGTTCTTCTACCGTAAAAGTTGTGAGATCCATGTAAATCCAAGTCGGTTAATTTATTCAGTCCCTACTCAAGGGACCTTCTGTCTTAAGTTATTACATAATTTGCTAACTTAACAACATCTTATAGTGACCATATCAATATTAAAAATCTTTTATGTCTTAAATAAATAGATTGACTCGGCCATCGCATGAAAACACAATGTATCTCACAAGTAATACATATTTTATTACATTAAATTATTTAGTGCGTTTGCCAAGTCAATCTATTTGTTTAAAACATGAAATATTTTAACATTGATATGGTCACTATAAGATGTTGTTAAGTTAGCAAATTATGTAATAACTTAAGACAGAAGGTCCCTTAAGTAGGGACTGAATAAATTAACCGACTTGAATTTACATGGATCAAGAACTAAGTTGCGAGACTTGTTTTTTTTACAAGTTTTGTTTTTGATGGCATCTCATTTCTTTTTGTAGATAGTCTTACTTTTTTTCCTTTCCGGTACCTTCTACTTACAACTACAAATTTAACTTTGTAATCCTATATATTTGTATGTGGTTACAAAGTTACTTATGCAGTTGGTGTATCTAGAGCACTGGACCGAAATAGCAAAATATTTGAGTTTTTCCTTGATTTATACACTAAACACTAATTGTATTCCAAATTTGAAGCTTCTATGTCTGCTAGAAGTGCCTTAGAGTTTTGATGATCGGTCAGTCAGTCAGTGAGTGAGTGACAAAATTGAGAAACTTTGACTAGTTATAATTCTTAAACTACTGGTTCGAATTGACTGAAATTTTAAATATACCGTGTTTATACAATGCCTGCTTGGTTACCGAAAATTCAGGCTTCTAGTTTTATCCACAACGAAGTTATAGGGGGTCGAAAATGGCCTGAACTGCTTCGAGAAAAGGATGGTACGGCTTGCCGCTTGTTAGCTCGACTTGGCGGGGGCACTACCGTGCCCCCAGGTACGCGGGCGGGACTCGTTATTTTAAAGTACTTATTTATGTAATTTATTGATAATTTATTTATCATTATCGACCAACAAAATACCACAAAAGAATTCGCAAGCTAGATTTACTTAGCAGTCAAATTTTTACGTCTCGCGCATACTAAAAAGTGTTCGCGGAGAATCGAATCTTCCACCGCGGGCGGACTACTAATAAGCTTGCGGATATGATTCTCATTCAGGCATCATTGTACTGAATGAAACACTATTGATATAAAGATAGGGACCAGGGGGCCACGCCCCAGGAGTACCGTGACGCCCTCTCAAAAATACGGGTGTCATTTGTCACTTTAACGCCAATGTGTTCTGAATTTTCGTTTGTATGTGATCTCGTTGTAAGTTGGAGGTTTATCTATAAGGTGACTTTAATTTATGCAGCCAAATTCTTGATTGACCCTTTTGTCTAATTCGTAAATTATTATTTTTGTGTTCCCTACAAACGCAAGCCCAGCTCTGAGTCATTGTCTATTTTATTTTGTGAAATTAGCAAAAAGTGTTATCAGAGTAATTGTAAATGCGAAAGGGTGTGTGTGTGTGTGTGTGTGTGTGTGTGTGTGTGTGTGTGTGTGTATGTTTGTTACTCTTTCACGCTGAAACAGCTGGACGGATTTGGATGAAATTTAGAATAGATATAGCTTATAGTCTAACTTAACACGTAGGCTACTTTTTATCCCGGAAAAAAGCATGTCGTTAAACCGAATAACACGCGAGCGGAGCCGCGGGCAAATGCTAGTTGATCCATATTACTGATATCACTTACCAAGCCTCCAGTATGAGTTTGGTTGCATAAATTAAAGTGACCTTATATGTCGTCACGAAATGAACCCATAGGGGGTGTCAGAGGTGTTCTGTGAATATGTAAGCCACAGTCCACACTCCGCACACCTCTATTTATCTTATTTTGACTTTCGTTTATATAGCCAGATTCATACTGGAGACGCCGTTGTCAGGACCAAGGTTCAATTACCGTTTCCTTTTACTCTAAATTCTTTGAACCTTGGTCCTGACTCCACCACTTACCGAGTCCCCATGAATTTGGCTACAAAATTAAAGTCACCTCATAAACTTGTTGATGGCGACATGTAACAGGGAACGGATCCCCCCCCCCCCCCCCCCCAGCTACAAATTCTAGTCACGACAATAGGTACGCATTATAATTATATATATTAATTTACTATAGGCCTTGTGTGTTATTTTATCATATGATTAGGATTATTATATTTAGGAAATATAAATAAAATTACAGACTTTGTAATAATCAGGGGGGCAATTCCGGAGACACGGTCGAAGTGAGATTTCAAAAAGTCTAGTTAAAAATGTATGGAGTTCGACTGATAAAATGGGCTTTTACGATCGACAAGGCTAATTCGACAGACTGAGAATTAGCCTACAGAGTACCCCACAGCATTAAAAAAAATATTCCTGTATTATTTTAACGTTTATGAAGTAAGTTAAACAAATAATGTAAGTAAGTTACGTTATGTAAGCATGTAAATTAAATTTTTGTGGCCAATTTCAAGTCTTTATGTTTAACGGTGCTAAAGTTATGAGGCTGTGACATACGGACGGACGGACGGACAACGGACCTCAAGGAGTCTCACCATAAAGGTTCCCTTTACCTTTTAGGTACTACGGTACCCTAAAATGTTGTCGCTGGAATAGCCAGGCCAATTTTAACGTGACGTAAATAGCTAAACGTATTACCTTATATTTGTTCCTAAAAATAAGGATATAATAATAGTACATTATAATACAAGTGAGCTGCGTTACAGTCATTACAGTTGAGGCGGGATTGCAGCCCGAGCCGAAGGCGAGGCCGTAATGGAGCCGAGAGTGTACTGTCTAATGCTCACGCGTCTCATACGACGTTTTCAACACACTTGCGAGGAAAAATCATAAAATTTCAGTCTTTTTTTCCACATAATCGAAACCACAGCTATGAACTGACAATTTTCTTTGAAAAATGGCGGCGAAGATTTTTTTTTTTTGCGCAGATGGAAACCGAGGCACTGACGCAAAAAGCTAAGCAGCCAAATATTGCCAAACAGCCAAATATTAAATATTAACAAACAAAAATTTGAGTTAATTTGTTGATAAAAATAAATAATTTGATGAAATTAAATGATTAATTGTTATATTTTAACTCAAAAATATATATTTACACTGGAAAAGCTCAAGAGTTATTAAAGACTAGCTTTTGCCCGCGGCTCCGCCCGCGTCGAAGAGATTTTCATGGAAATAAGGAAAACAAAATAATATGATTTTTTGAACGACTATATGCAACGGACACCATGTTTTAGCAAAGCGCTAATAAAGATCAATCAAATAAGCCTAAACTCGAAGGGTCTGCTGTTGTCCGTTGAGGAGATCCTGTACCCATCTTTCAGTCCCATCATCAGACCCTGGTCACCATGTTTTACCAAAGTGCTAATAAAGACCAATCAAATGAGCCCAAACTCGAAGGGTCTGCTGTTGTCCGTTGAGGAGATCCTGTACCCATCTTTCTGTCCCATCATCAGACCCTGGTCACCATGTTTTACCAAAGTGCTAATAAAGACCAATCAAATGAGCCCAAACTCGAAGGGTCTGCTGTTGTCCGTTGAGGAGATCCTGTACCCATCTTTCTGTCCCATCATCAGACCCTGGTCACCATGTTTTACCAAAGTGCTAATAAAGACCAATCAAATGAGCCCAAACTCGAAGGGTCTGCTGTTGTCCGTTGAGGAGATCCTGTACCCATCTTTCAGTCCCATCATCAGACCCTGGTCACCATGTTTTACCAAAGTGCTAACAAAGACCAATCAAATGAGCTCAAACTCGAAGGGTCTGCTGTTGTCCGTTGAGGAGATCCTGTACCCATCTTTCAGTCCCATCATCAGACCCTGGTCTCCATGTTTTACCAAAGTGCTAATAAAGACCAATCGAATGAGCCCAAACTCGAAGGGTCTGCTGTTGTCCGTTGAGGAGATCCTGTACCCATCTTTCAGTCCCATCATCAGACCCTGGTCACCATGTTATACCAAAGTGCTAATAAAGACCAATCAAATAAGCCCAAACTCGAAGGGTCTGCTGTTGTCCGTTGAGGAGATCCTGGTACCCATCTTCCAGTCCCATCATCAGACCCCGGTCACCATGTTTTACCAAAGGGCCAAAAAGTGTGTCAGAATCATTGTAGATGGAAATCTGTAGTCAGATTAAACTCATACAGTTTTCTCGTATGGGAAAAAATCAATACATAAACCTGGCTGTAATCACTTTTTCAAGCTTAATATTAGCAAGAGGTGTGTCAGGATCGTTGTAGATGGAAATCTTTAGTCAGATTAAACTGATACAGTTTCCTCGTATGGAAAAACAACCGGTTTCATCACACATGACTAACCATTTGGTCAAGGAACGCCGATAAAGCAGCTAAGCAGCGTTTTTTCTCCCGACATGGTTCACAAATATTGAATTTTAAAACTGAAAACTTACTTTTATTAAAATAAAATATAGCCTATGTTACTCAACAATAGTATAGCTTTTTATAAAAGAAAGAATTTTTGGAATCGGTTCAGTAGTTCCATAGTTTACCTCAAACATACAAACAAACAAACAAACAAATCTTTCCTCTTTATATAATAGTGTAGATAGATGTAGATGTAGAGTAGAAGTGTAGAAGAAGTGTAGATATACATATATGTATCTATATTATAGTAAAATTGTAAATATAAACAATAAAATTTCCTCAAGATATATTTCGGACCCTAACTGGGCCCGGCATCATCTTGTTTATATTCATTGTTTATATTTATAATTTTACTATACCTATATACATACATATCTTTAATAACTTATATTGTAAGTCTATTTATAAGCAAAAACTTTTTTATTTCTCAAGACATCAAAACTATTGCTAAGATTAAAAAAAAAACTGTAATGTAAAAAACACTAGTGCGATAAAGTAAAGTAAAAAGCACGCGTGTTTTATATGCTGCATTGACCCTGAGAACGCTGCAAAAGGGCCACTTTATATGAAAAGAAATATTATATCACAATATTGTACAAGGTAGTGCCACAGAACAGAAAATTTTATTTTCTGTGGGTAGTGCACTTCCCTAATCCTGTCGGCGCCCATGTGTGTAAAGATTTTCTTTGCAAGTAAATTCTGAGACGTCTATTTCGTGTCTTCAAGCCAAGCTATGGACGAGGCTGGCTGGTGAGACACCGACGTCTTTATTTTATTTACCAATTTTTTTCAGATTCCGTACCCTTATTGTATGGTGATACGCAACCCTTTGTGCGCGAGTCCGACTCGGACTTGGCTAAATTACTGTATGTGTCTTTCATTTCATTTCTTTTCTTTTCACTTCTGCTCTCTTCTGGCAATGTCCTGTTCTTTTTAACAGGCAGGAGCCTGTACTTCTTGAAATTGGGAAGTGATTATAACCTGACCAGCATAGCTGACATGGACGAAAATAATAGAGAAGTTTCGTCTCTTGAAGAAACGTTTGACCAATGGGAACGCAGGTAAGCTTTATCACGTGATCATCGCCTCTACAAAACGACTCGTCCTGCGTGTCCATTGGTCGAACATTTCCTCGAGAGACAAAAATCTATTCATGTCATCTATGCTGATAGGTGGAAGGATGTTATTCCAGCATTTAGACTTTGCATAGCGGAAGCTGCCTCCAGCCTATGCCCAAAATGGGGTGGGAGGACTGATTGATGATAGTAATAAAGTTGCGCGCACGCAGGAGTAATGGTTATGGATGGAAAATTAAAAACAGTATATATCAATCAACACTAAAAATAAAGTAGAAAAAATCTCGTGTCTCTACATTGAATATTTTTGTGAAATTTTAAAGAAAATGGGTTATTGTTTTTGTGTACTGAAGTCATAACTACAATTTTTTGAATTTTTGTCCGTATTTTCCGTTTTAACTCGAGAACTAGGTAACGGATCTCGATGCGGCTTTTTTTAATTGTCATAGTGACCCAGGGGCCTTATCGTCTAACTTCGACATCCATTGCAATCGCCTTCAAACGCGCCGTGATTGGCTAGAAATGACATCACACATCATTACTGGGCAATCACAACGCTTTTGATAGTTATAGCGATGGATATTGAAGTAAGACAATAAGAGGGCTGCTCAACATGAAATAAGGCTCAAGACGAAAACGAGGCAGAGATCGAATAAACGCGGACGGAGCCACGGGCAAAGGCTAGTGTTTAAATAAGTGTAGGTACTAATATTGCGAATTCGTGCTAAACTTTATTATATTTAGCACTTCAGAATTCCATATGAACGTGTTGTTATGTACATATTTGATTAGCAATGTGCTCGCCGGACTATTGTTTAAATTTTAAAATAAATAAAAACGTTCAAAATTATATTTCCGGCACGTAACTTTTCATTGCTTTTATGAATGTAAGGTGACCTAATGGCCTTGGTTTGAATATAGCCGAATTCATACTGGACACTCGATAAGTTTAAATTTTAAGTATAAAGTTATGACTTTTCATACCTTTTGGGTTTTTTGGGTTCCGTAGTCCGACAAGGAACCCTTATAGTTTCGCCATGTTCGTCTGTCCGTCCGCGGCTTAGCGCAGATACTATTGGTACAATAAAGCTGTAATTTGGCATGGATATAAATATTAATCACTCCAAGAAAACGGTAAAATTAAATCTTGAAAAAAGATTTTTAAGGGTACCTCTCATACACGTAAACTGGGGATGAATTTTTTTTTCTCGTCTATCCCATAGTGTGGGGTATCGTTGGATAGGCCATTTAAAAAAATTGTGGGTCTGTGGAAACTATTTTTCGATTTAGGATTTATTATTTCCGTTGGCGAAATTTTAAGCTTTAAAGTGAAAGTTTTAGTTACAGTGGAGCGTCGCCCCCCCCCCCCCCTTTTGTTTATAGAAATGTGAAAAAATTCACAAAAGTAGTATATATAATGAATTTAAGAGGAAAACTATTACAGCTAAGTAGGATTTACAGGTTTACGAGTACAGGTCGCGCCAAACTTTTGGTCTCCTATAATGTATGGGACCAGAAGTTTGGCGCGTTCTGTATTTAGTAGACCAACTTATATGTACCGGGCAACTACGGAACCCTAAATTGCGCGTGGCCCGACATGCACTTGGCCGGTTTTTTTCTAAGTCTTCGCTGTCTGTCCGCCTGTCACAGATCTACAGCTTCAACCGTAATAGGTAGAAAGTTGGAATTCTCACAGAATACGTGTTACTGTATTGTATAGTCTCCATCCATCAGCCTGTGTTCGTCCACTGCTGAACTGTTAAGCCTTTCCTAAATTTCGCCACTCTTGGCGGTCTTCTGTCCTCCTCATCCAGCCGTCACCCGCAATATCTTTCAGATCGTCAGTTCAGCGGGCACAAGGTCGGCCTACGCTACGCTTTGCTGTAAGTGGTCTCCATTGTAACACCTTGCGGCCCGAATGGCCATCATACCGGCGACAAATATGGCCTGGCCCAAGTGCCCACTGCCACTTCAACTTACTGATTCGACAGGCTATGTCGGTCACATTCAGATGTCCTCGTTTCGGATTCTATCCATAGCATGCAAACCCCAATACCCAGCACGAAGGAGTTTCAGCGGGTTGCCCGGGCCTCTAGTCCGCTCCATAGCTCGTGGATCAAGCCCTTTGTAAGAGACCATCCCGTTGTACAGGTTGGACATCTTGGTCTTTAAGCACTGGGTATTGATGACGTATATATGTGACGCAACTTTCCAAATGCTGCCTAACCCAAGCATATTCTTCTGTCAGCCTCGGCGTCGAAGTTGTTTTTACCCAGCTGTATAACTTGACCCATTCATCCATCCATCAGTCTGTTTCGTCCACTGCTGGACATAGAGGCCTTTCCAGGATTACGCCACTCTTGGCGGTCCTCCTGGAAGAAATGCCCATACTCACACACGCTGGGCAGGCGGGTTGGTGAGCGTGGTGCCGAAACCCTTGCACCAGTGACGCCGCTGCCCATCAACAGTCTAATTTATATAAGGCCCGGCAATTGGGGATGGATATACCGCCATCCATCGGTCCCAGGCAGTGGTGAGCCGCCTGGTTTTTTTGCCTGAGAGCTGTCTTCTTACTCTCCCCCGAATAACTTCGGGAGGATTTCCGAGTAAGATGGTGGTACCGGCATTAGCTCTACCACCTGAAACCATATAAACATATTTCTGAACAACTTTGATGTTTGACATTGTAAACGGTTACTGGCCTTTGGATGATGTGACAATTGGACATAAGCTTAGTCTTATCCGAATTCATCCGCAGGCCCACTCGTCGGAAAGAATTTTTTAGGCTGCGCAGCATTTTCTCAAGTTCCTGCAGCGATTCCGCCATTATCACGATGTCATCGGCAAAACGAAGATGTGAAATGTACTCTCCGTTTATGCCTCATCCATTCCAGTCTATAAAATATATATATCGTCACGACATGAATCCCCGAGGGGGTGTCAGAGGTGTTCCGAGTATGAACTGTGAAAATGCACGTCACAGTCCATACTCGGTACACCCGCGTTTCACCGACGATTATTACGTCCCAACGTGATGGCTGGTGAGCCCTATCGCCAAATACACGCTTTTTTAGGGCATGCAGGTTTCCTCACGATGTTTTCCTTCGCTGTCCAGCAAGTGGTAAGTTAAGAACATATACTATGCACATAAATTCCGAAAAATACATTGGTGCCTGCCCGACCGGGGATCAAATCTGGCTCTCAAGATTGAGAGGCTAGAGTTCTAAACGTCCTCAACCACGTCAATAAACAGTTTTGGAGAAATAACATCTCCCTGTCTCACGCCGCGCTGAAGATATATCGGTCTTGTTTGTACACCCTGTACTTGGACGGACATCGTAGCGGAGTCATACAGACATTTCAACAACTCCACGTAACGCCAGTCAACTTGGCATCGCTGCAAGGACTGCAGAGCAGACCAAGTTTCGATGGAGTCGAAGGCTTTCTTGTAGTCCACAAACGCTAGGCATAAGGGCTGATTATACTCCTGTGTTTTCTGTATGATCTGCCTTAGCGTGCGGACGTGGTCTACGGTGCTGTACCTTTTCGAAACCTAGCCTGCTCTGGAGGTTGGAACTCATCGAATCTTCGGGCGAGACGATTCGTGAAAAACTCTTGAGAACAGCTTGTAGGTGTGGCTCAGGAGCGCGATTGGTCTATTACAAAATGACAAGGCTCCTGCTCCACTCCTTCGGCGTATATAGTTTCTTCAGTTCCGCGTGATGCCGCCGTCTTTGCCCGGCGCCTATTGGCCTTTATCGTGACAAATAATAAAATATTGAAAAATTTATGAGTTATTGATGGTAATAATATACGAGTATATTCAGATTATAGGACATACTCTAAAGGAAAACAACAGGCGCTACCATTTTTATTGTTGGAACTCTATTGTTACCTTCTTTTTAAACTTTGCAATCGACAAAATTACAAATTAATAATTGGTGCAAAACTAAAAACCATTTCGAGATATGGGCTTTCTGAGCATCATATTTTTTTTTCAGAATTGAATTGTGATAAAATAAAGATTATAATATCTAATTAAATTATATTACTTTTTTCAAATGACCAAAAATATGGCTAACACAGGATTTTAAAAACAATTTCCTTTGCTTTTAAGTTAATTTTGTTTAAAAAAAAATCAACTGTCATGCCATGTAACAGCAGACATAAACATGCCAACCTTTTTTTTTTAAATAATCAATTGGCCATGAACATCGACTTTTGAAATCCTCAGATGCGACTTACGTCTTTTTAGAATGAGTGAATAAGAAAACAATCAATTATGCAGGAAAAACTTAAAATAAAACAAAATAAAAAAATATGTAAGCTTCTATTTTACGCAGACCTTCAATATAAATATTAAAAACAAATGGTTAACTAAAATGAAATGTTGTCGATTTTATCGATCAGTGTTGATCAATATGGCCACCACGAAAAGCTAAAACTGAAATCCAGAAAATATCTCCTCACATCGATGCGTGTGTGGCAGACGTTATTATTACAAAACACCAATAAAACGTTCCAAATTATGTTTGTTTACGATATCTGGGGCCAGATGTTTGCCGTGAGCGGGCAGTGCGCACCTCAGTTTGACAAACTTACTGTTTTATGAGCTGAAAAAGAATAACCGTCACGTTCTGAAATTTTAATATTGGAGAATCAGTTATTTATTATTGTTCCACGATTGGATTGGGATTCAAACGTAGGTACCGTTTGCATAATGGTAGATACAAATGAATTGATTACTTAGGTATTTAAGACCATCAAATAAAATAATTATCAAATTTTTGCGTTTTATTTAGGTACTTATTGATGTTTATAAAAGTTTATTAACCAAAAATATTGTTCTCCAAATAATTAAATGATAATTTAGTTGTCTGAACTGTTCGCTGAATCTATTTTCAATTGTTTTATAAATGAAATCTTTCAATTTTATTTGACAATAATGTCTCTATTTGGCATTGATGATGAAGTTGGTGAACCTATTTTGGTAAAATGTTAATGTAATATCGCAGTACTGAACAAATTTTTACCTATTTTTGCACATCCTACTAAAACTGTCATTTCATACATTCCCGTAAAGTTGACCTCATTCCCAATTCAAACGTGGAACAATAATACCTTATGTGTAAGAATTCTCATTGGCCGACTACAAATATTAAAGGGGGGATTATCCCATTTTGTCTCTTTTCTAATTAATTTTAAACTAATAAATGTGACGATTAAATTTTGAAAAAAAAAATGTGTATGTCATATTTCACTCTTTGATTTTAATACTTCGGTCGTTCGATACACGATTACTTACATTTTGCTCGATCCAATTAAATCGTAAATATACGTCTAAACTGATCTGAATATCATTTCACTTGAGCTATATTAAGTAGTATTAGATAATAAAAGTTATACGAAAATAAACGTCGTGAAAAATGTGATAGAAAACGGCCGTCATATCAAAACCTAAAACTTCAAAACTTATGGCGAGGTTATATAGAGAAATCTGTCCTGCTCCAAAGCGAAGCGGGCCGCTCAGAAAACGCGATTTGGAGGTGTTTTTATTTATTATTTTGTAATGAATAGGATGGATTTTTAATATGACGGCCATTTTATATTTCATTTCTTATGTACGACGTTTATTTTAATTTTACTGTCTAACTAAAACATAATAGGTATAACTCGAATGAAATGGTATTATATCATGGTTTAGACCTATCTTTGCGATTTTATTGGATATTTACAGTAAAATGCAAGTATTCGTAAGTCTATTGTAATAACCGCTTACAAATAGGAAGCTTAAATTGCAGGTTACTATTACCATGTATATTTGTTTAAGTTAAGGCGACATAGGTAGTACAAAATAGATTTTAAAACAGTGGTACTCATTTATTACAATAGATACGGCTCTAAAAAAAATCGTGTTATAAAGGAGGGCTTTTCCAAAACGATAGCTTAACCCAATACTTGATGCCTACAGCAAAATTACAGCAACATACCTATAGACAACTTTCCAGTGAAAATAAGTAAAGCATGAACGTTTTTCACCTTTTTTTTTTTTTTTTTTTTTTTTCCCGTTTCGTCAACTTGCAATCGGTCCGAAGACCATAAGCAGTTTTTGTGAGAGAAATTAATGGCTTGTTAGGCATGCCCTTCCAGTGTCGGGTTGCCTCCATGAATTATATTATTATAAATTGTTCCATGTGTGTTGCCTTTTTAGGCGTCTATAAGTAAAGCATGAACGTTTTTCACCTTTCCACAAAAATATGTCAGCTGACTGAACCACTTTACAAAGTTTAAAGTAAACTGGGAAGTGAAAAAATTACTTGATCAATTATTTTTTTCTTTTCGAGTGTTATCGTATCAGTTCTTCTTTATTGATCTTTTGGTAAGCGAACGTACTTTGGTAATAAAAGCTGTATAAAGATATAAGGTGACTTTCGTTTATATAGCCAAATTCCTAATGGGGACTTGGTAAGTGGTCAGGAACAAGGTTCAATGACCCTGTTTAGCGAAATACGAAAAATATTTCTTGTGCCTCTGTATTGTGCAATAACAACCTCAACTCCATTAATGGGGAACGTTTCGAGCTCGGTGCAAAATGCACAACTTATGATTGTTTTTCTTACTATTACATAAAAATACTAAATAAATGTGACATATGGCATTTCGCGACTATTGTTTAGTGTCAATTAGGCTTTTCTACCAAAATTTGGTAATTTTATGTATTACGTTGTAAATGAATGGGCATACATACATAGGTAACACTAAAAGTTTCCGGAACTGGCCACTTACATAAACAATATTTAAAAATTTATTGCAACATTTGAAAAACGAACTCTTTGGCTGTAGAATGCAGTTTTTTTCATCTGACTGTCTTTTGTTTTTACCTTGTGGCGCCATTTAAAAAATTGTGTGTCTGCATCAACATGGATTTAACTCGGGAAAATTTTCGTAGTATGATTTTCTACGATTTTAAGTGTAATTTGACAGCTCAACAGAGCATCGCTCGGCTTGAAACAGCTTTTGGCAATGAAGCACCATGCAAGACGACTGTTTATAGCTGGTTTGCAGAATTCAAGCGTGGTCGTATCAATCTCAGTGACGAATCTCGCGATGGTCGGCCGTCCACCGCTGTGACCAACAAAAACATCGATGCTGTGCGCCGTATGATTGAAACAGACAGGCATGTGACCTACCATGAAATTCGCGCATCCTTAGAAATAGGCATGAGTCAAATACAATCAATCCTACACAAACATTTGGGTGTGAGAAAGCTGTGCTCGCGGTGGATCCCACACAACTTGACCGAGGCTCAAAAAACGGACCGCGTCACTTGGTGCAGTGCCAAGCTTACCAGATTCAACGAAGGTGCGTCAAATTTGGTGTGGGACATAGTAACAGGAGACGAAACATGGATTTATTGCTACGATCCCAAAACAAAGCAGCAATCGAGCGTATGGGTCTTTCAAGATGAGCCGAAACCAACCAAAGTGGCGCGCGTGAAAAGTGCATCTAAGCGGATGATTGCTTCTTTTTTTAATAAAACTGGACACGTGGCTACTGTTGCTTTAGAGAATCGTCGTACCGTGAATAGTGACTGGTACACGACCATTTGTTTGCCGGAAGTTATTGACGAACTCCGTAAAAATAACCGTAAACGCCGTATCATCCTGCACCACGACAATGCTAGTTCTCACACGGCCAGACAGACAAACGACTTTTTGAAGACGAAAAATGTAGAACTCATGAGTCATCCTGCATACAGTCCCGACCTGGCACCTTGTGACTTTTTTCTGTTCCCAAAAATTAAGAACCAATTACGCGGTCAACGATTTTCATCACCAGAAGAGGCTGTCGAGGAGTATGAAAAACACGTTTCAGAGGTCACCACAGGGGAGTGGCACAAAAGTTTTCAAAACTGGTTTGATCGAATGAAAAAGTGCATAGACGCCAAGGGAGATTATTTTGAAAAACAATAAATTAATTTTGTACCTTTAATAGTATTTTTTCATATTCATTCCGGAAACTTATAGTGCGTCCCACGTACTTAACCTACGCTTTTAAGTTTATATACCCATTCATATACAACGTAATGCATAAAATGACGCAATTCTGATAAAAAACCCCTGATAATTATTCAACAATAGTCGCAAAATAAGATGAAACTATTTTATTTCATACATTTTATTTTAAAATAAGGTAAACAAACTTATGTTATGCACTTTTCACTGAGCTCGAAACGTTACCCCTCTAAATTTTATTCTGCGTGTCTAAATTTTATCTCTACGACAGAAAGAGTTATTGAACCTTGGTCCTCACCACACTTAACTCAAAATTAAAACTGATAGACCAAAATTTAAGTTTCTGAATACACCTAATAGCGCCACCTATAAAATGTTTACAGGTCTATTTCAGAAGGTACATGAACGCCATCCATAACACTTTCTGTTGAATTTATTGCCACTTTAATCAACAGATGGCGCATAAAACGTTATTATAAATGTTATAATTATCATTGTTTAATTAATTTTGTTTAGTAAAATATGTATCTTATTTCTTTTATATATTTAAAAATAAAATTCTTGAACTGTATGCGGTCAATACCCAATGCTAACTAACCTATGCTTAGAAAAAATATTTGCACTTGGGGGGAGCGGGATGATTCCATACTGGCTGAAAATTAAAAAAGGTGGTGGCTCTGCCCATTGATTGGTTCGGTAAAGACACCATTGTAACGTAGGCGATCTGTAACTTTGACTCACGTAAGTAGCTTGTAAAGGCTAAGATGTACAACCAGTGCGTCCTTCCTGTGATGACTGGCGCTGAGATGTGGTCTCTTACCACCGACCGGCTTGATCCACCGATTTAAGGTTGCTCAACAAGCTATAGAGCGGGCTATGCTTGGGGTACCTTGGATGGATAGAATCCGAAACTAGGACATCCGTTGGAGATCGAAGATGACCGACATAGCCTGTTGAATCAGCAAGTTGAAGTGGCAGTGGGTAGGCCATATTTGTCACCGACATGATGGCCGTTGGGGCCACAAGGTATTAGAATGAAGACCACGTACAGCAAAGTGTAGTGCAGGCTGATTTCATGCCCGCTGAACCGACAATATGAAGAATCTTGCCGGTGGTAGCTGGATGACGAGGACGGACGCCAAGAGTGGGGAAAGGAAAGACTTATGTCTAACAGCGGACGAACACAGGCTGATTTAGGGATGGAAGTAGCTTGCTAAGTCACTATTTTTCATAATATAAATAAGAAACTCTAGTGAACTAAAGGGCAATTCTAGTAGTGACTAGTGAAGTGCGACTGAATAGAGCGAATATAACCCGGTAATGATTCTAGTTAGTGGTGGTGAGACATTTTTCAAATTATTGTACGGACAAATAAGACATTCCAGCGAGTTCCATTCGCACTTCACTAGTCACTACTAGAGTTGTCCTTTAGTTCACTAGAGTTTCCGCTTTGTCTCGTAGTTAACACTGAACTGAACTCACGACCGCTATCTGTCCCGTTTTTATATACCCTACGCCGGCTTCGCGATCTGTCTAGAACCGTCTCGCACATTACGCTTCAAGGATCCCAGCCTATATTCATCTCTTTCCCACTTCTTTGTCCAAGACTTTCCGAGCTCAATGGCGGAAACTTCCCGCATTGTCCAGTTGTGACCTTGGCCTGGAAGCGTCCACACGTGATCCGCGCTGAGATTATTTACGAACTTCCTTACGCGTTTCATGATGTGTGAGATTTTTGATTCGTGCGCCGGTACTACGTAACAATATTTACACAATCACCAAATGTTGGTAAGTAACTAATTTGGAAACAATTTATGACAAAGTTGTTGAATAAGTGGTTCCATACTAAAAATAGGTGCTTCCAGACAAACTAAAATAACTGACTTTGTTTTACACAATAAGATCACACAACTTTTTATGGGTGAAAGGATTGCATTGCGAGATTTGACAGTTTTGTACACTTTATGTTTTTGAATTTATTTTTATAGGTAGTCATCATTTTTTTTCCTCCCATGTAGTATATCTTGCACGTTCAAGCACACCGTAGATTATCTATCTATACTTCTCTCTACATCTACATCTACACATAAAGAGGAAAGATTTGTTTGTTTGTTTGTTTGTTTGTATGTTTGAGGTAAACTTTGGAACTAACCTCTGAATCTGAACCGATTCTAAAAATTCTTTCTTTTGTAAGAAGCTACACAATTGTTGAGTAAGTAGTTTGAAAATTCAGTATTTGTGAACCATGTCGGGAGAAAAAACGCTGTTTAGCTGCTTTATCGGCGTGCCCTGACCAAATAATTAGTCATATGTGATAAAACCGGTTGTTTTTCCATACGAGGAAACTGTATCAGTTTAATCTGACTACAGATTTCCATCTACAACGATCCTGACACACTTCTTGGCACTTTGCTAAAACAAAGTAACCAGGGTCTGATGATTGGACTGGAAGATGGGTACGGGATCTCCTCAACGGACAACAGCAGACCCTTCGAGCTTGGGCTTATTGATTGGTATTTATTAGCACTTATGTAAAACATGGTGACCAGGATCTGGTGATGGGGCTAGAAGATAGGTACGGAATCTCCTCAACGGACAAAAGCAGACCCTTCAAGTTTGGACTTATTTGATTGGTCTTTATTAGCGCCTTGGTTAAACATGGTGTCCGTTGCATATAGTCGTTCAAAAAAATCTTTTGTTTTTCTTATTTTCACGAAAATATCTTCGACGTGGGTGGAGCCGCGGGCAAGGGCTAGTATTTAATAAAATAGTAAATAGGTACCGATGCCCTAAAATTATCCAAACAACATCCAAAACGTTAGTAAATAATATCAGTAAATCAATAGTATGCCTTTCAAATAATGAAATAAATATTAATTAAATGAAACTGAAAAACTTAGAAGTAAAACGTTTAATTATAACATTAAAACAAATTGTACACAAAACAAAATAATGTTAGAACGAATAAGCAACTCGCTGACCGAACAAATTTTAACAAGATATTATTTATTTATTTATCAATATTTATTTGTCGCGAGTTTGACACATGCGATGTAACTAAATCTAGTAACTAAATATGGTTGGTTTATTAATGTTTTTATTTATTATGGTTTTATTGGTTGGATGGTGGATATCAGTCAGTCAGTGACAAAATAAGGGAATTTCGACTTGAGATATTTCGTAAGTAATGAAATAAAGATACAAACTTGTAATTTGGAAGGAGAGGTAGGTTTAGTAAGTACTTATTAAATTATAAGTTTTTAAATTAAATCACTTAATTAAAATTTCAGACTTCTTGCTTTACCCCACAGCGAAGTTACAAGGGGCTTAAAAGTGTCATGAATTTCTTCGACAAAAGGACGGTACGACGGTTTCGCAATTTATGCTTGACTTTGCGGGGCACTGTCGTGCCCCCAGATAGGAAGTCGTAATTTTATTTTCAGTATTTAACAAAAAGGGTCATTGAACCTTGGTCCTAACCTAACCACTTATGGAATCTTCAGTATGAATTTGGCTTTATAAACGAAAGTTATAACACATAAACTTATTAGCTTAATATTACTACTATGTTTTTTAAATATGAACATTAAATTATATGTAGACTTGTTAAATATTAAATATTATTAGAATTATTGAAGGTCCCTATTTGAAAATAATTAATGATCATTATTTTTAACTCCCAATATTATATTTATCGTATTAATTTAATTTAGGTCTGCATCATCTTCCCCATTATCATCGAAGTAACTGTCCTCGACTACATACATTTATCACTTGGCAATCTGATTGATTTGCTTTTTGTAGATCTTCATCTTATAAAGCTTCTGCATAACGAACACATTCTGCCCAATCTTCTATCATCACTTTGCTATGACCACGTGCACCAATTTTCCACATGAGCTATTTTAAAATTGCTATTGTTGTCGCTACTTCTCCTTTTTTTGAGCCCTTATCAACTCAAAGGGATTGTACTGACAGTAAATTCCTTTGTAAGTACAACCAATTGGTATATTTTTTTCTGGACGAGGCTGTTTTACCTGGAAACATAATGATAAAAAAATTAACACATTAATAATCGATGATTTAGAATGGTATGCGCAACAGCCCAACACTAATGACTCACGTAAATGGCGCGTTTTATGGTCCTAACCTGAGCATCACGAGAGTTCGGTTCAGACGGACTATACAAAGCATACCAGGCGATTGATAGCAACCATAGACTAAGGATATACTGGCTGGCGTAAAGACAAACATAGGAAAGTGAATCTTATGACACTGTAACCGGTTTTGAATGACAAGACTGCACTATTCTGTACGCAAGGAAAGAGCTCTTCAGATTTGTGGATATTTTTGCAGTTAATCGTATTTATTTTGTGTAAATACCATTATCATTAAGAATGGTAAATTGTTATGTGAGTGGCTGTGGCATTAATCACAGAAATAACCCCGATAATTGCACATTTCACAGATACATAGGTTACACTAAAAGTTTCCGGAACTGGCCACTTACATAAACAATATTTAAAAATTTATTGCAACATTTGAAAATAGAACTCTTTGGCTGTAGAATGCAGTTTGTTTCATCTGACTGTCTTTTGTTTTTACCTTGTGGCGCCATTTAAAAAATTGTGTGTCTGCATCAACATGGATTTAACTCGGGAAAATTTTCGTAGTATGATTTTCTACGATTTTAAGTGTAATTTGACAGCTCAACAGAGCATCGCTCGGCTTGAAACAACTTTTGGCAATGAAGCACCATGCAAGACGACTGTTTATAGCTGGTTTGCAGAATTCAAGCGTGGTCGTATCAATCTCAGTGACGAATCTCGCGATGGTCGGCCGTCCACCGCTGTGACCAACAAAAACATCGATGCTGTGCGCCGTATGATTGAAACAGACAGGCATGTGACCTACCATGAAATTCGCGCATCCTTAGAAATAGGCATGAGTCAAATACAATCAATCCTACACAAACATTTGGGTGTGAGAAAGCTGTGCTCGCGGTGGATCCCACACAACTTGACCGAGGCTCAAAAAACGGACCGCGTCACTTGGTGCAGTGCCATGCTTACCAGATTCAACGAAGGTGCGTCAAATTTGGTGTGGGACATAGTAACAGGTGACGAAACATGGATTTATTGCTACGATCCCAAAACAAAGCAGCAATCGAGCGTATGGGTCTTTCAAGATGAGCCGAAACCAACCAAAGTGGCGCGCGTGAAAAGTGCATCTGAGCGGATGATTGCTTCTTTTTTTAATAAAACTGGACACGTGGCTACTGTTGCTTTAGAGAATCGTCGTACCGTGAATAGTGACTGGTACACGACCATTTGTTTGCCGGAAGTTATTGACGAACTCCGTAAAAATAACCGTAAACGCCGTATCATCCTGCACCACGACAATGCTAGTTCTCACACGGCCAGACAGACAAACGACTTTTTGAAGACGAAAAATGTAGAACTCATGAGTCATCCTGCATACAGTCCCGACCTGGCACCTTGTGACTTTTTTCTGTTCCCAAAAATTAAGAACCAATTACGCGGTCAACGATTTTCATCACCAGAAGAGGCTGTCGAGGAGTATGAAAAACACGTTTCAGAGGTCACCACAGGGGAGTGGCACAAAAGTTTTCAAAACTGGTTTGATCGAATGAAAAAGTGCATAGACGCCAAGGGAGATTATTTTGAAAAACAATAAATTAATTTTGTACCTTTAATAGTATTTTTTCATATTCATTCCGGAAACTTATAGTGCGTCCCACGTATGATCTCAGGTCGTCACCATTGCTCTTACGCGTTTATTTTTGGTTTAATTTCCATTATATTCTGTTTTAAAGTATGAAATAATTTTAATCGTGTACTTAGTAAATTTTGTTATTTTGCATGACAAGAGATTACCTTGTTGATAATTTACATGATTTTGGTAGATATATTTTTCATCAAGATGATTTACATGTACGCTGGGATTAGACTCAAAATTTATAGACATTGATACATATCCTGGAAAATTAAAATGAAAATCAATGTTAGATTTGCGTTTTCTATCTAATATCACAGAAAAGTTGACCAAAAAGGTAACTTATTTTGACGATATATTTACATTGGATCCTGTCCATGTTTCCTTCTCTGAGATGAACTGGAAAAAGAAGTGACAAGAATTGTCAACTATAAACCGGAGTTGCATACACATACAATGGACCAAAATTATCAAATATACTATATACATGATGAAGAGGATGCAAGAATTCTGTAAAGCTTTTATAAAGGCCAAGGGAGCTCTATTAACGAAAATAACCTATTTAATAGTATGTTTTTTATTTGTACATACCTACTGAAAGTATATTAATTTAAAACAAATGCATTAAGTTACGGAAACAACGTTTTTTTAATTTTTATCTACATTAATAGATTGTTTTCAAACCTTTAACTTGGGGTCCTACATGCGTCGTCACTACTCGCTACAGTGTTGTTCCAGGTCTTTCATACATTTATCAAACGCGTTATGTAGTAATTAGGATAAATGAACGATAAAAGTACTTTTGGCAGCGTACGCACGGTTCATTTGTATTTAGTTCGGAGCCGATCGCTAGATGGTGGTGTAGGTCTATGGTAAAGACGTGAACCGTGAGAGGGCTTTCTTTTTCCGCTAAGTTACTGTACTCTTTGATTTGATTGCACTTCGTGTAAATGGCGTCGCGACTTGTTTTTTATTCCGAATCACTATATTTCTAAATATTTCTTCTAAATATGAAAGTTACGTGTGGCTTTGTTCTTATTATCACCTATGCATCCGTTTTGTAAGTGAAATTTACTGTTGATCACCGATTTTATCGCCTCTATCACTATGACAATGGCGTCAAACGGGCCCGTCGAATCCAATGTAAAAGTTGGTGAAAATCGCGAGTTCGCTGACGATTACAGCAGCTCGAACAGCGAAGCAGACGCCGGCGAGGGCACCAAGCGTCGGCGAGTGACTCATGACTATCGAAAACTTTCGAAACTGGGATATGATCCAAGTGTGTCATCATTGCCCAAACAACCATCCTCACTCGAAACCAAAGGTATGCAGCCCAATTCTTGCTATATTTATCTCCAATAGCATCCAAAGATGACCATAATCTATCTAAATACGGTCATCAGCTTAGAGAAATTGTAGTGATTTTGGTGGGAAACAGGGTAACCTAACATGCATGCTGTAAAGTTTTATCATGGACTTTGGAGGTCATATCTGTTTATAAACACCCAACTAATAGTTACAAAGACTACTCTTCATATTTGTATGAAAATGCAGCCAAATTAATCCAGGATAGACATTATTTTATATTTTTTTAGTTGTAGGTTCTGATTGCCATTGTATCATATAACTGACCTTGTAATGTGCATTCTAACTTTCTATCTATAAGATTACCTTCATTTTCCATTTTGCATCATAAATTAGTACATTACTGCTAAGACCAGGAATTAAGCAATCCTTGATAAGTAATTTAAAAGTCTGACCCCGTAGGGCCAGGACTTTTATATACGATGCCAGGATTGCTAATTATTGGTTGAAGCAAGTATAGAGCTTTTCTCGAAAATAAAAGTGAGTCGTTTGAGTTAGGTATATCAAATAAAATAAACTTACAAGGTAGTCACCTAATATTAAAAGATACTGTTCATATTTGGGTAATTAGTCATTTTTATTGTTATTGTTTTCTTCAGCAAGGCATTAGTGGAGTACAATCTATAAGTATCAGATCCCTCTTCTGAACTCATTTTGTAATTTGCACAAGACACTTTCAACTAAAATATAAAGCATCATAAATTCCTGCTTTTACACAACTCTTATTTTATTTGTGTCAGTTTCTTCATGGACAATGCCATCTAGAGGAATGCTAAGAACTAAGAAAAAAAAAACAATGAGAAAAATGCTCATTGCGGTTTAATTTTAAGTATTCAATCGTTTTAAATATACCTATAAAATCAATAAAAATGATATACTTTTGTTATTATTATTGCAATTATAAAATATAGCAAACTTTTCTACATTCTAAACATGAAATTGTAATTAATTTTATTTTTCGTTTTTTTGGCCGCTTAAAACCTTATGATCGCCAAACTCCTTAGTCTCTTAAAAACATTAAAAAGAAAACATTATGGTATGAATGGATTTTCATATGAATTTCCTGCAGTTATTCAGATTTCCTGGACACTTTTAAATAGAGCTCACCAAGATAAAGTATTTTCTGGTAGGTCTTTACCGTATGTAATGGTAAAATTACAATGTATTTTTGAGAAAAATGTATTAATTATCAATGTCAGTGTTTTGTTACCACCATTAATTACTCAATAATTATTATGTAATTGACATTGGAGTCTTTAATTGAGTGAGATTTAATATACATACAAGGTGAAATTAAATCAACCGACCAAATTCATACTGGAGACTCGGTTAGTGATCAGAAATAAGCTTCAATTACGCTTTTGGTTAAATTTGTATGTATAATCTATTTTATATTGTTGTTTTGACATTTTACTTGACATTTGTATTAACTTTCTCATTGTGTAGTATTCCTGTATTTTTTAGATTAGTTTATAATTATAATTTGTATGCTTAGTGGCAAAAAGCATTGAGCCAAAGTGACATGTTTTCCAACTTATTATGTAACATGCTTTTTACAAATAAACAATTGATTGATTGATTGATTAATTCGAAAAATATTTATTTTTGCTTCCTTACTGCCTAGACTAGGAATTGTACTAAGCTAGTCCAACCAATAAGGGAGCAAAAATATATTTTTTGAATTTGGCCAAATGGATTACTGAACCTAGTTCCTGATCACTCACCGAGTCTCCAGTATGAATTTGGTCAGTTGATTTAATTTCACCCTATATATTTAAATAAATAAAAAAGTTTAGAAATATATATTGAGATATTTCTAAACGTTTTTATTTATTTAAATATATGTATATTAAATCTCACACAATTAATTACAGTAGACAATCTGCTACACTTCATACAGCCGGCTGTGAGACAAAACCAAAAAAACAAAAAATAAATTTTTTGTACATCACGTTTGATGAGGTAAAATATTTATAAAAAAACAATTAATACTCTTTAAATAGGTTCGCAAAAAGTTCAAATAGTATTTTATCTAAGAAATAAAAGCTTTAAGTATATAAAAATAAAGTAATAGAAAAGCCTGTATGACTAGATTGATGGATGTAGAAGCAAAAGAGGTGTTTCAGGATCATAGCAGATGGAAATCTGTAGTCTCTACCTACCACTCTGGAAGACAGTCGTACTTATTTGTAAATAAAAGTATTGCTTTCCAGTCCTCATTTTATTGAAACAGAAATATTTCTATTATTTTTACCATTTTTGTAATTTAAATACCTACTTGTATTTCATGAAATATATTGGTTGTTATTTAAAATAGCACAAGTAAATTTAGCATTGTTATACTCTAAAATGAAGGTTTACTGTTAATACAGATTTATTTATGCTCAAGTAAGAGGCTATGTTTTTAGTCTCGTTATATCCTTCCAAGATTTTGACAGCCTAACACGAGCATGCCGTCCTAACAAAAATTTATTTATTTTTATAATTTTCTTGCTTATGTCAAGTTTATTGTTGTGTTCATAATTTTTTTGTTTTGAAACACAACAATAAACTTGTAATGAAACTTAACATAATAATAATTTATGTTACATTAGCATAGCCAGGCTTTAGTATCTTTTTTGTCTTGTTACGCATTTTTTGTTTTGTTTTTATTTTTATTTATCTATTTATAAGCCATTTCTGCCATTGTTATTGTTTTTTCAATTTAGTATATAAATTTGTTAACTACTCGTACATACCTTATCATGCAATTGTAACGGAGGTAGCTGAAAACCAGCGCCAACCAAAGCATGTTTTGGATGGCACATAGCTGAGCTACATCTTTTATTCATGTTGTTATTTTTATCTATAGATTACTCCCTACTTAATACCTAAACCTTTTCTACTGTGTTTGCTTTATGTATATTTTCCTGTAAACACACCAATAAATTTATTTTATTTCTTTCTTATTTTATTAGAAAATTCATAACAGATTAGAAATAAAAACATGTATTTGCCAGGGTAGGCATGTGTCTTTTTGTGTCCAAGTTATAGTAAACCTATGATACCAACCCTAGGCTATGACAGGAGGAGGTCCTCTGTATCTTGAACCTAAACTTCAAGTTTTCACTTCCCCACTTAAGGGCAGCATAATGCACTGCCGAAGTTAATGTCAAGTGTCAACTTACATCAGTACAGTT
Source organism: Ypsolopha scabrella (assembly GCA_910592155.1). Taxonomy (NCBI): domain Eukaryota; kingdom Metazoa; phylum Arthropoda; class Insecta; order Lepidoptera; family Ypsolophidae; genus Ypsolopha; species Ypsolopha scabrella. The sequence continues at coordinate 16,523,261 of OU342987.1, forward strand.
GAAACTTCTAACACATATATTTATTATAATTTATAACACATTGCATCCTGCTTTTTTAGCCCCATACTTTTTACACCTTTGTTATTTATTTACTTGAAATTTGTACAATATTATAGGTTATCCATTTCGTTATACAAATTAAGAAATATCAAAAGAAATAACAAAAAGTTAAATAACAAACATTACAACAAAGTCAAAAAACAATAAACCGTACATTTTACGAATCAAGCTTTGATGACTTAATAGTCATGTCATTTAGGCATTACAGGAAATAGGCCATTGCCCACATCTCTGTTTAAAACGTCTGTTTTTTTAATTTTCAGTAATCCCATTCGGGTTTTATCCCCTATTTTTTTTTTTTTCGGACAGTTGATTCGAGCGTGCAATGTCCTAACCAAACTGAGAACAATTCACAAAGTGACTTTCCACTATGTGTCCCCCCCGCGGCAATTAAACCCACGACCTCCGGGTTGAGAGCCGAAGGCTAAAGGCCTAAATGGTATGACTATTACGTCACATTCCCAATTCTCCAAACTGATTTTCAAAAAATAATTTCGTGAAAAAATACCACCTGAAAGTTAATGAACAGTATCATCTTCATGATTTAGCCTATATTTTCAGAAAAAATATACAAAAGGGCCTGTAACAATTTATGGTTGGTTCGAATTACTTTAAAACGCAATTGTTGCATTTTTTTAATTCAAAAGTAAGGAAAACAAAATATTATGATTTTTGCACCGAGATTCTGCTTTACCAACTTCAAGTCTACAGTTTCTGTTTTTCATAAAACACTGTTTATACAGTAAAATCAAGTTGCCCTACCCGCTTCCCGTAAAAACAGCAAAAATAGAGCCTGTTATTGGTACCAATATCTCAATAACTGAAGGACTTTGATCAAAAACAAAATCACTGAATAGGAAAAATACTACATTTTCTCAGATTAGTGTAATAAACTTCCTATTGTCGACCACTTATCGCGATCATTTCGTCACTTTGTAACAGAATCCTTAAGCGGGGTTATACTGATTTTGTCTCTTTTCGTATTTATTTTAAAACAATAAATAGCTATGGTTAAATTTTGTAAATTTCACTCTCTGGTATTAAAATTTCGGCTGGTCGATACACAATTACTTATATTTTCCTCGATCCAATTGAATCGCTAAAATAGGTCTAAACTATGATCTAAATTTCATTTCAATTGACCTATATTAAGTTTTGGACAATAAAACTTAAACTTAAATAAAAGTCGCGAAAATGTAATATAAACTGGCCGTCATATTAAAGCCCAATCCCTCTAATTCCAAAATAATAAATAAAAACACTTCGAAACCGCGAGTTTTCTGAGCTGCCCGTTTTTGCTGAGCAGGATGACCATGTGTAAGCGTTGGAGCAGGAAAGATATCTCTGGATAACCTCGCCTTAAATCAAAATTCAATAAATCTGTACTAACTTCGAAATTAAGCTGTACAAATAATGTAGGGCTATGCTTATGTATACTAAATCAACATTTATTAAGGTACAATAGATCATAATTTTGATTCAACAAATCATGTTTTAATATGATTACATTGTCTAAAATCTCCTTTATTTGACTTGAAACAAATTATGAATTTTGGTTACATTAATAAAAACAATATCAATTTCCATTTTCCAGGCAAGAAGAGGAAAAGAGAAGAATCCGCCAAAGAAATATGCCTTTGGGGAGAAAACGCCAAACCGCCCAAACTAAGCAAAATATGGCCAGTCTTTGATTCTGGAGGATACACTGGCACTTCCATGCTGACCATTGCTGTCGTCAAGAAACCACCACCATTGGTTAACCCTCTACTCTTTGATTACCAGTCCAAAAAGATTGACAAAATTAATTTGTATGAACTAACCACAAAACCCTTTAAGGATGACTGGTTTGGAGGCCTTAACTCCTCTTGGAGACAAACTCAGATATCAGGAGCAGCGTCAAATGATGAAGTAACCAGGAGAATATTCTTGTCTGTCTCCAAGCAGTTGAAGATCATCAACGCACATTTCCAAAGGTCTATGATGAAATACAAGTATCCAAGAGTGACAAGATCCAATGTCCTGCTAGAAAGCTCCGTTTATAGAAGACCTACATCTCATTGTGCGACAGCCTTGAGATTCCAGCATACTCCACAACGAGACTTCCCATGTTATGGAAACCTGGAGTTACCGTTTAAGATTAAGCAGGAAAACCAGTCATTCGCAATTTTGTCAGGCTTGAATAGGAATGTCAAAGTGACTGAAATTGACAGTAAAGTGCAAAATGTAGATGTTGAAACCGATGTTAAAGTGAAGGTTGAGAAAAGTGACCGGGATAAAGAAAGAGACAAGGAGAGGGAGAAAGAAAGAGAAAAGGAATCTAGGTGAGAAATAGATAATATGATCGTATACCTAGAATGTAGGGTTCACTGAGGAAGGTTTTTTCGGCCTATTATTACATTATACAGGGTGTAATCGTTAAGTGTGACCAGGCGATTATTCCGTAACTATTACAGATTACAAAAATATTGTAAACTGATATCGAAAGTACGTTACCTAATCAGTAAAATGACATCGATAACTTTTTTTAAATCAAACGAAAAGTATTCAAAATTTTGACATTAAACACTCCCATACATTTAGTATGAGATTAATAGAAAGGTTTTAGTTTCCTTATTTTAAAAGGTTATTTTAGCTTAGTACTGATATAAAAGGAAACTGTTTATCAACCAAACAAAGTAATAAAACTATCTTGAATAATATTTATTTCTTAGTAAGTGCAAAATTTTGTATTCAAAGCAGATGTTCGAAGTGACGTCCTTGTTAATCTCATACTAAATTAAATGTATGGGAGTGTTTTGAAAACTACTCGTTTGATTTTCAAAAAGTCATGGATGTCATTTTACTGATTAGGTAACGTACTTTCGATATCAGTTTAATTTTTTTTGATATCTGTAATAGTTACGGATTAGTCGCCTGGTCACACTTAACGATTACACCCGGTACATCTTATATGAAGCGGCGGTAGCTCAGGTGGTAGAACGCTGGCCTCTCAATCTTGAGACCCAGGTTCGATCCCCGGTCAGGCATGCACCAATGTGTTTTTCGGCATTTATGTGCATAGTATTTGTGTTCTTACCTAATAGCACTTGCTGGACGGTGAAGGAAAACATCGTGAGGAAAAAGCGTGATCATGAGCCCGCAGTACGGCGATAGGGCTCACCACCCATCGCGTTGGGACCTAATAACCGTCAGTGAAACATATTAACGGTTTTCATTGTAACTTGGCAGAGTAAACAAAAACAATCTTAGTGAAAAACTCTGACTAATATACATCAATGGTGAAAAACTACCCTTTGTCCGTTGCTCCGTCCGCCTTTATTCAATATCAGCCCCATTTTCGGCTTCTGCTTTATTTTATGATCACCCCTTATAGCCTATATGTATGTTGTAATGAAAAAAAAACCGCTTCCAAATTCTCAAGTTAAAACGGTACATACCTATAGAGTCTATAATGTTATAGACAGACAGACAAAAATTCTAAAAATTGTAGTTTTGGCCTCAGGACAATACCGTTATATTTAAAATTTCAGAAAAATATTCAATGTACAGACACGATATTTTTACTACTTTACTATTAGTATGGATTTAAGAGCCTTTTCTCACTTGAAATGCATTTAATCAATGTTTATTAAGGGGGTAACAGAGGATCTCGGTGCAAAATGCAGATCTTAACATTGTTATGTATTATAATTGCTATAAAATGCATTTATTGCATACTTCTTATTGAAATAATTTTATAAAACAATATTAGGATGTGCATTTTGCACCGAGATCCTCTGTTACCGCCTTAATCTTGATATTTCTAGTATATCTTAATCTATCAATGTATTCGTTCACTGCCAAATGCATCAACAAATATCTATCTACAATGCTTTATGTCTAAGCAATATTAACTTGGCAAACAGATTATTTTTGTGACAGTAAACAAAACGAGTCTAAAAATATAACACTTCTAAACTAGTGCCTTTATGTGGTTCAGAAACACTTTACAGATTTTAATACAGTTTTCATTATTAGGAGATTTCTTGGCGAGTGATTTTAGTATATTCTAGTTTTTATCTGCCTTTGCCTAGTGACTCGATGTGTAGCACCATCTAGTGGTTAGTGCCATGAACCAATTAACACTTTGCAAAAGGTAACGGTGTAGATACCTATAGCGCCATCTAGTGAGAAAAGAAAGAACTATGGTGTTTAATACTATAAAAAAATTCAAAAAATATCTCTTCATTACGCCAAGAACTTTAGCTATACGACAGTACAGTGCTCCCAAAGTTATAATGCGCATAGAAATCTATAGCCGAGCGACCGGACGTACCACGTGACCTTACTGATTGTATAGAAAGTGTAGGGAAATACGAACTTTGCCGAGCAGTGGCGAAGAATCGTATGCGCATTATAAGTTTGGGAGTACTGTAAGCACCCTATGCTAATCCGTTCAGTAGTTTTTACATGATTTTAAAATATTATATGAGAAATTCAGAGGTAAGCGAGTGGGGTGTCAGGATGCTGATGATTAGAGTCACATGCCACGTGGTCGTTGATACGTCGATCTCGTAAATAATAGCACAGCCAGATAATCTAATGTTTCACACTTTAAACACAACGCGATACACTAGATAAAAGGCGATATCATGGGTATCGGACATGATGAAATTACAATAAAACCACAATCAAGAACTAAAGTCTCATAGTGGGAACAGACAAGTTTCTTCGCACTCAGTTACTTAGACCACGCAACAAACCAAAGTATTTAGCTAATTCCATTTTAAAATCGGAGGTCTTATCCCCTCGGTCGTTCGTGTAACTATGCCAAGAACCAAGCGCTTGCGTTTCCACCAATCAAATCGAATAAGTTACAGTTACGAACTTACCTTAACAAATCTTTCAAATCTGATTGGTTAACTCAATCAGTCTAGCCAACTTTACAGAACAAAAATACTCAGAACAGAGACTAAAATTATTACTAGCTTAAAATATCACCACAGACAAACTATTGGCGTACAGCGCCATCTGTTGGAAATATTAACAAACTTCAAGTCAAGGAAAGAATAGACAATGAATCGCATTGTAGTTCGGAAGTTCATGCAATCCGATTCGTAATTCGATTCAAAATAATCGTTGTCGACTGGTGGCTCCACGTCTCGATTTGACATATACATATATTATGTAATTACCGTCTGAGCATCTCAAACATACCTATCCAATTAAAACATTTGTTCTCTTGTACGGACACAACCCTACATGACATTATAAGTACAGTTTTTAGTGCTCCGTACACTATGCTGTCCGTCTGTCTGTCCGTGTGTCAGCAGTTGAAATTTTCATATAGTACTTTTTTATGGCCTCTATCACGGCAAATAATAAAAATATATTGAAACCCAAGGACGGTCAGAAACCTTGAAAACTGCACGGAGATAAGCTTGTATTTCAAACTGTACGTTCGCTTTTTACAATAGCGAGCAAATATTAACTGTAATAAAAGGCCAAATTAGTAGTATGAAAAGAGTTTATTGTTGAGAGCACGTAGCACAGAAAACGAATTAATCACAAATAATTAAATTAGATATACCTCGATCGGTGGTTAAATAGCAAGGGAGTAAGAGGGGGTAGAACAGTAGTGACGTCAGAATCAAAGTGTGTTCATGTGTCCAACACGGTATGTACAGAACCCTAAGTTCACGAGCTCTACTCGCACTTGACCAATATTTTTTCGTTCGCTGAAATCATGACTTATGTCATGAATCTTATTCCAGGTCCCATTCCTCGCGCCATTCGTCGTGCGCGCATTGCCGGCGGCGCGCGCGCATCAAGCGCTGCTCCATCGGAGTGCAGTGCCGCCGGGACCGCGCCGCGGGGCCCTCCCTCCCCGAGCACAACTGGGGCCCCCTCGCCGAGACCCCCTGCGTCAAGGGCTTGAAGTACCACAGGTGAGTTCACGGAATTATTATGAATCTTCTGCCTAATTTACTACTAAAAGATTTATCGTTTAGATTAGAAACGGCTAGTTTGACTTGTTGTCAAACGGGGAACCGATGTTTGCCTCCGAAGAAACTGTACGAATACAGTGAAACTAGTCAGGCGAAATCTGACTATTAAATCGTGGGTAGCCATTCTAATATCAATATCTTCTGCCTACTTTTGTTATGGCATAGCAAGTGCTATGACCTCATCATAATCATTTCCCGCTTTTTAAATCCGCTATATCTTAGTCTGCAATTCTGCACGCTTATAAGCGTCAGGGGTCCATCCATCCATCAGCCTGTTTCGTCCACTACTGGACATAAGCCTTTCCAAGATTTCGCTACTTGGCGGTCCTTCTGGAAGAAATACGCATACTCACGCACGCTGGGCAGGCGGTTTGGTAAGTGCGGTGCCGAAACCCTAGATTTGACACTGCTGACAATCGGTCCCAGGCAATGGTGGGCCAGCTGGTTGTGCCTGTTTGAGAACTGGGGGGTAATTCCGGAGAATCAATCGAATCGAGATTTCTAGAACTCGATCTAAAAACTTATGGAGTTCGACTGATAAAATGGGTTTTCACGATCGAGAAAGCTAATTCGATAGACTGAGAATATTCTGAGTCTGTCGAATTACCCTTCTCGATCGTAAAAACCCATTTTATCAGTCGAACTCCATAAATTTTTAGATCGAGTTTTATAAATCTCGATTCGATTGATTCTCCGGAATTACCCCCCTGCCCTCTTACTGTCCCCCGATTAACTTCGGGAGGTTTGCGAGTGAGATGGTGGTACCTCCACAGTCGAGCCCGGTACCAGCTTTACCACTTCAATGGCAGGTCCTTATTCTGGTAGCATTGTATGGCTTATCAAAATTCTTATAAATATTATTGAAATAATTACTGAAATAAATAACAAATTAAAAAAAAGCTTGCGATGCTTGCGCCATCTATTTGATCATAGCGGCAGCTGGGTGGAACATGAGTTGTTCTTCACCGCCGTCGTGAGATGGAAGCGGCGCTAGCATCGCCAATAGAATTTCACAATCAAGCGGCAAAGAAAAGGTTTACATGAAATTTTAAAATTCAGTTAATTTTCTCAGTGTTCAGGGTATTTGTGAAAAACTTGGAAAAGAGAGATGGATAAATAACATCATGTTGAATTTTAGTACTTTTCCCGCTGTCCTTTTGATATGATTTATGTTTGATTTTGTTACGACATAAGAATAGCAGTAAAAAGCAAAGTATACGATTTAAATAACGTTGAATTTATTTATCATAAAGTGCGATAAGTGTATTTATGTACGTACATTGCAAAATTAAGTATTCATTAGCATTCTCGTTATTTTAACAGGCAATAATGCGAAGGATTTTATGCAAATGGTTGTGGGCTCCTATAAAAAAACTGATAATTACACACAAGTTACTCTCTGTATTGTGTTTAAATGACATTGTTTTATTTTTGTTTATTCTAACAGATTTTGATCGTGTTTCAACACTCTAGATATACAAACTCTCTATAAACCAATCCGAAAGCACCACTTGACAGAAACATCTTTGTGACTCGGTCACAGCTATAAATTAAATTTTTCAAAGATAAAACTAATGCTTTTCAAACTCTCGTGTGCTGACATAGTGAAATGTTTTTAACGGATATTGTACCCACGTTTCATGCCAACTCTTTCACCGACACAATTTCGGCATTTTCAAGGCGAGTGTCGTGCTTATGCGGGGCGTTTACTATCTTTGTTATCTAGTTAACAACAATAAATGACTGTAATAACTGTTTTCAATATGTTCTATAATGGAGGAATGAAAGTATGTATGATGATGGCTTCATCGCCATTTATGTAACAAAAATATTGTTCTGAATTATGAATCCCTTGAATTTTTTTGCCCTATGGGAATGTATGATTAAAAATGTACACTAATGTTATAAAGAGGTGTTTGTGAGTTTGTATGTAGGTGACAATCTCTGGAACTACTAAAAGTAATAGGAAGCTACATTATCCCTGAGTGCTACAAGCTACAGGTTGCTCCTTGGGAACGGGCACTTACCTAGGGACATAGCTACTGTACCGATTTCGGATCACTTACCATTTTTTTTAATTTATTCATTTAAATTATGAACCACGAAACAATCTCATACAATTTAAGCAGTGCCCTGCAAAACTGTATAAACAGTTTGTCTGCAGGAATGAGTCTCGAGAATAACAAAGTGAAATAAATATATGTAGGTACATAAACTTATACAAAAAAAATGTCTCTTAGATATTAAATTAATTAAGTATGGAGTGTCTCTAATTTATTTGGCTCATTTCGGATATCATCGGGCAAATTACGCGTTTTTTCAAAGTTCTCTCACCAAAGTAATTATTTACTTTATTATATTATTTTATTAATAACGGATTATTCTCTTGACTACCATGGTTGTTTACAGTTAAAAGGTACTTGTGTTTTAAACTCATACTCCAGTATGAGTTTGGCTGTATAAATTAAAGGCACCTTATATATACTACAGTTTGTTTCTTGGGGACGGGCACTTACCTAGGGACAAAGACATTTATTAAATCCACGTGGTCATCTCTGGAATTAATTAGACTCTGGACATAACCTATGGTTCTATGATAACGGGCAAGACAAGACATAGGTAAAACAATTTCCATGAGGAACAAAAGTCAAAAGTACTACAAAGTTATTGGTCCGAAAAATATTAACAGATTCGATAGGAAAACCCAAAAACTAAATCAGCGCGGGTGAGGCTGCGGGCAGAATCTAGTATAAAACAACTTTGATTGATTATGTTTGCAACTTGTTTAAATTTCCTATCAAATATTATTTGAATATTAAATATTTCCTGTCTTGGCGGCAATTTGGTCAAAGTCAAAGTAAATACTGTGTTAAATGTTTTCACTTCACTCACTCCACAGACTAATGCGGGTGGAAACACATCCGAACGGCGGCGCGAGCGTCGTCTATCTGCAGCAACGTGACGTCGACATGCTCAGCTCGGGGCAGCAGGAGTCGCTGGCCAAGGAGTTCCTCAAGGTAAGTACACTTACAGCGTGGCGCTTCGATATAGTACTCTTATACGACCCAGTTCATACTGAACATCAGCGCTGTTCCTGGCCCCCAATTCTGGCACGTGCGCAAAAATTGCAAAGGCAGGTTGCGGGTGATTTTAAATAGTACATTATGATACAAGTGATCACGCCTCGACTATAATGTCTAATGCTCACGCGTTTCATACGACGTTTTTCAACACACTTGCGAGGAAAAATAATAAAATTTCACTGTCTTTTTTCCACATAATCGAAACCACAGCTGACTGAACTGAACTGATAACTTTCTTTGAAAAATGGCGGCGCAGATTTTGTTTTTTGCGCAGATGGAAATAGAGGCACTGACTTCGCCAAACATCCAAAAATTAAATATTAACAAAATGAATATTTTTATATGCGCGAATTCCTAAGAATGTATAAGGTAGTAACAGAGCATCTCGGTGCAAACTGCACATCATAACATAGTTTTACTTACTTTTGGATAAAAGTATGCAATAAATGCATTTTATGTTTATTTGCGAAAATCGCTTTATTAATATTTATGTTTTCACAAGAAAATTATGAGACTTTATGCATTACATTTTGATTGCTTTACATTACAACGGTAAACTCGCTTGAAAGTTTGTTAATGTAATGAAATCAAAATGTAATGCGTTAGGTGACATAATCTTCTTGTAAAAATACTATTATTATCATACAACTTTCGCGGATACACAAAAAACGCATCTATTGCATACTTTTTATTCAAAAGTAAGGGAAACAATATTAAGATATGCATTTTGAACCAAGATCCTCTGTTACTCCCTCACTTTTGAACCACTGACAGTGAATATAGGTATTGTTTTATCTAAGGGCTGGCGTTACGTTCTATGATAGCTTGAGGACTGTGCGAAGGGAGCGGTGAGGGGTGTGTGTGGAGAGAATTCTCACCCGCCTTATCACTTCTAGTATAACAGTCAAACCAGTTTCTATTTGCCATGGGCATAGACAATCATTTTCTTATGCCAACCGCATAAAGACTAATCGCTTACAATTGAAGGATTGACACGCCGTTGTTTCGAGGTACTGTAAGCCTATCACGAGTTTTGGTCAACGACTGCGTAAATATTTATATGCTTACGACAGGAACCAGAATTTCTCATACAAAATATTTAACGCAGGAGGTAATGTGTATCGTAGCCAAAACTCATGGTAGGCCTACAGGTAGCAGGCACGTATCCAGACTTTTGTTTCATGAAACAACAATGTGAATTGTGAAAGAAACCTCTGTCATCACTAATCACTGTACTATACTATGATTAAGTATCAACAGTACGGTACCTTTTATTATTAAAACTTACTTTACGGTGGTTATTTAAGAAATTAAATTTATATCATTGTTATAAATCATTTATTATAAATTATTAAATCATTATTATTGTTATCTCCTTGCGATGGATAAATCGCCAAGTGTTTAAAAATATATAAATTTATTTAAATCAGTTATTAAAAAACATTCCCGCGGGTCTACCACGTAATTCTGATTGTCATGGGTTTGAACATCATTTTGAACTTCATTACCATTACCAGAGTCTGAATCGGACCTATTTTGTAAAAATTGCAATGACAATGAACATCATGAACGAATGAAAATCTGCGTTTTGTTTATTCAATTTAGTTATGGGTTGATGCGTTTTCGAAGTTATTATAAACCAAGTTATTCGTAGATATGAGCACCTATTTAATTAGTCTGATCCTCTTTTCGTATTGAAAAGAAGTTTTACAATGTTTCTTATTGTTTTATTTTCAAATGTATCACTTAACGTAATAAATGCAAATGAGAAATGAATAACCAAACGCACATGACAAAAATAACCTCCCTCGAAAAGTTTCGTTTTCATTTCTATTTCAAGTTTGTAAATAAAAGTAAGTAAGTATACCTACCTACTGTTGTGTTTTTCTTCTATTTAATTTCAAATTTCTGGGAAAATCAATATCATAACATAAGGCAATGTCAATTTTTCTTTACTTTTTACCAAAATCTGTAGAAGTTTTGGAAAATCAACAGTGTAACATAATACAGTACCTGCGGAAGAATTGAGGAGGAAATAGACATTAGAATACCAAAGCTTCATGCAATGGGAATTGGATGGAATAGCTCCAAGTGGAGAGCCAACCATCCGCCTGACTGAGCCCAGCAGGCGTCCCGACTCAACATCATCAATACAGTGCCTGTTTCTCTTTTTGTTTTACTTAAAACAATCAAATATTATGTTTCAGAATGCCAGCACACAGACAGAGACAAGACATTTTCATGGAGAACTTAGACTTGGCTGTAGAGAAGGTGGTGAACAACATCGCAGCACTATTAGCGAAGCAACATGTAAAGTCTCAGTGGAAATATATTGTGATTGTGAATGAAGTTGGACTTGGCTGTCGAAAAGATGGTCAACAATATTGGTACAATGTTAACCGGGCTATGTGTTAAGTCACAGTGGAAATGTATTGTGATTTTGAATGCAGTGTTGTTAATGAGGTAATTTAGCAATTACTTAAGTTAATTGTTAAAATAGATGATAAAAATCTAATATGTAAGACTTGAGGTTTCAGTAGGTACTTACTAAAAATAAGTGTGTTAATACATAAATAATAACCAGTGCAAAAGTAGTGTTTTAAATATTGGATGGATTCGATTGATGGTTCTTGGTGGAATATCATCTTGAATAAATTATACACAAATTCTTGTACTTTTATTCCACATATATATAGTGTTTATAGTAGTGTTTTATTTCTGAAATTCCATGTAGGTTCAAAATGATGTTATTCTGAGAAAAGTATCTAAGTTTGACAAGATTATAAAAGAATTAAAATCTAATAGTATGGAAAAAAACATTTAGTTGTTTGGTCTAAATATAAAGGGTATGATTGAAAGTAGAATGACAAATGAAAAGAATGGTAAGGAAAGTGGAAGATATAACTCTACTTGGTTGTCCTAGAAGGACATTATGTGAGGGGTATGCCAGGGCCGCGTTCATAAATTAACACCACACAGGTTCCAATGCCATCTGTCGCATGCTTTGAAAACGGTATACTCTATCCTGCTGTCAGTGTCGGAGCCTGACGAAAGTTTTAATCAGTGAATGGAGGTCTGAGTCATATCAGATGGAAATCTGCAGTCTCCACCTATACCTTTGGGAGACAGGCATAAGTATTATGTATGTATCAATCCATCAGCCTGTTTCATCCACTGCTGGACATAAGCCTTATGTACTTATTATGTATTCAATCAATCCATTCAGGAAGATGATGGGACGAAAAAAGAACAAGTCATAGCCAAAACAGAAGCCATTTATTGTTCTGACAGTGATAAAACCTAACATACACTTTATTTACCAAAGGCCTTATATCCTAAGCAGAGTAAAGAGGTGTCCAGAAATTCTGTGGGCATCCTAACTTAATAACATTAAATGTGATCTAAAACTGACAATGTTAATTGATCAATACCTGCTTTATGTACATAATTATCTCTAGTCATTAAATATTAATTTCAGAAAAGGGTACATAATACAATAATACTATTTATTCATACTTCAGATATTAAAATAGACCACATAATATATTTAATTGAGCAGAATTTGCAGAATCAACACTTAAATTAAGTCTAAATACAAAAAAAACAACCAAAAAAATTACATGTCATGTTTACAATAAACTTATCAATATAAATAATTTAATTACAAAATTTAGTAAATACATGTACCATGCATTAGTCCCATCACCTGTGAAAGACTATAAGCTATAGTATTATTGTATTATATACCCTTTTTTAAAATTAAGGTACAAACAGCGACTGCTGCAAATTATACATTTCTTATAAATTACACTAAAATTTGTTAAAGCATAAAAAATATGGTATACAAATAATGAACATATTCTATAACTAATTTAGATGTCAACTCCTCCACAGCCTATCGACCAAAGCAACTCTTCCCTCATCAATTCGTTTATGGTCTCCATGGAATGGAATTTGTGGAGGTGGACGCTGAAGATCCATGCTCAGTGCATCCAAATTAATTCATCTCATGTTTTGGAAAGTATTAAATACCACTATGACATTGAGTGAGTGGTCTCTTCATGTTGAAGGATGATTCTTCATTGTCCTTGGGGCAAATGCACAAGAAATCCAAACTTCTCCATAAATCTTAAAGAAAATGCAAATAATATTAATGTTGTGTGTGAATATTTGAAATATTACAGTATTTGTACTTGATTTTAACAACTACAAATTGAAGGTATTATTATAAATCAACATTACCTCTCTGAAGTTTCATTCCCTTCTGACTGAGATCTTGGAAAATGAATATATTTTTGCAAGATATGTGGTGGATTCAGCTCTTCCATAACTTCCATCAGACAATCAGACATTTTGATTGTGAAAGGTTTAGGGAGTTGTTTTTCCCTACGTGTGTCGCCTTGGTAACACTGGCATACATCTGTAATGCTACCAGAATCTGTAAAAAAGATGTCAGAAACTTCACTGTTATGTTTGATAATTTAATTACTCGTTTACACAGTAAGCTGTAAACTTCAATGTTAGGCTTGGTTATTTGATTACAGAAGTACACTGAAGTAAGTAGATGAGTAACACTACATTTTCTTGTTTGGTTTGGTTGAAACTACAATAAACTACCTTGATTTCTGGACGCACTGCAGTGTTTTTTTCGTCGGAAAGTTTCGTGAAATTGGCATGTGACAATAAGTTTGGGTTGGGGTGTAGATAAGGGGGCACTATGGGAAAAAATTTTCGCATAATTTAGTAGGTAACAACAGGCCATACCTTTGAAAGGCGAAAGTTTTCCGTGAACGATATCTCTGGTAGAAGATTAGGTCGCTGGGTAGAAGCATCGGCCTGCAAATATCTTTCTGCATCCTTCGCTGGATTCTTTCCCTGGTTTTTAGGTGTTCCTCCTCCGCCCGCCGCAGACAGCAAGTACGCTCTCGCCATTCGATTATTAGAACAAAAAACACGTAAACAAGGCACGAAAAGTTATATCTACGAAAAACCAAGCATAGTAGATTTAGGTACCCCACAATATTGCTGGAAAATACCAAAATTGTGCAAATTTATTATGAACACCGGAGCTCTGGTGGTCCGGCTTTCATTTGACATTTCAAAATGGTCATGAACTTGGTTTTTTTTTTTTTTTTGTTACGCGATACCAATAATTGTGTTCAAACGTCAAATATGTATGAAAATCATTCACTCAATTGACATGGGCTTGAAGACCATCACAATTATTTTACGCGGTACGACGAAGCTCAATAATGGGCTTCAACTGTCAAAACGAAGCCCATTACCATGATCATCGAATTACGTGGTAGACCCGCCGGTCCCGTATATGTCACGCCAAATTTCGGGGGGGTATCCTATCCCCCCTGGATACGTGCTTGACTGGTAGCTACAGGTCTAGCGCTTAACTGAGTAGGTTCCTTCGGTAGTGGAGCGGTGCGGGAGGGTGTGTGAATTGAATTGAGAGTTAGGCGCTAGCTAGACATGTACTTTTCGGGAAAGCTTACAGTATGATAGCCTCGTAATTTTTTCGACTTAACCTAACTACCCAATTTTGTTCTTGTGTCAATATTATCGTTGTTTACGTCGTTAATGGCAAGTAACTAAAATATAATAGTAGTTTATGCTACAAGTGCGGTAAGGGGGCAATAGCTTACGAGGACGATTTGAAACACGAACGTTACGACTAAGTTATTGCCTTTACCAACGTATATCATACTACATTTTTAGGGTTCCATACCCGAAGACCAACACGGAGCCCTATTATTGTCGCTCTGCTGTCTGTCCACCTGTCCACCCTCTAGCTTGCAGACGGAATGAGCTATAGATCTGAAATTTGGATATGTCATGTAAAGTGTTGACCCAAAACCGAATATTGAATTAAATAAAATGTATTTTCAGGAGGTCCCATACGTACATAAATTTTTATTTTTCTTACCCCGGGTGTGAATGTAGGGTGTCATTGTCTAGAACCTAGTTAAGTACAAAATATTTTTTATATCTCCAAAAATAAGGGAATGAGCCCGGCGATCGAAGTTGTCAATTATAGACCATTTTTGTTGCGAGGTCTATCTCAAAAACTAACCTAGTTAGGAATTTGGAATTTTCTGTATATTATGTGCCACATACTGTATTTAAACAAGCGCTGATTTTTAATACATATTTTGGGTTCAACTCTTTCAAGCATAACGACGGGTATGTTGGTGATCGCTTGGCGTATGTTTTTTTTTTAGGGGAGGCAGGGTCCTTGGACGGTCATTATAAACCATAGATTTCAGATAATACCATAAAGAATATCCGCCAAGCGATCGCCAACATACCAGTCGTTATGCTTGAAAGAATTTACCGGAACTTCAGAAATCAGGTATTTCAATGCATTGAAGCTGTTTATAGGACGACGCTCTCTCTAACCTCGCCCGTATGTCGGTGCGTTAGGGTTCACGCATTTTTGTTTAGAACTCAATTATTTCCCAAACTAAGGGTGTCCGCGGGTATGATTCTTGGGAAAAGTGGTTCAGTAGGGTCAGTAGAATATGTGGTTTCATTTAATGGTAACAGTCTATTTACACCCGGTATAATAAGTTCAACCAAGTGCCGGCAATCGCAACCATCAACATTTCAATAACCCTGCTTGCGAAATCCGAAAAAAAAACCTGCAAACACAAGCCCAGCCTCGAGTCATTACTATGGGAGGTCAATATTTTTTCATGCGAAATTATCAAAAAGTAGGGATGCAACGAATAGTACTTTAGCGAATACGAATACGTTTAATTAAAAAAGTACATTTTGATGCAAGTGCGAAAAGGTTGATATTTAGGGTCACGATTGACTTTTTTGCTGAGACGCAGTCAAAGGTTTACATGCTTACTAAATGATGTGGCCGGTTTTCCCTAGATGGCGTCAGTAGTAAAAACAAAAAGCACGAGTGCGACGTATGTCATTTTACGCACGCTAAACAGGCACGTAATCTATCATATTTTGAGCAGGTGTATTAAATAAAAACAACGACAGGCAAGTTTTTCTTAACACTGACGCCATAACACTGATTTATTTCCACATTTCTGCTAATAGCTGTTTCACTGCCTACATACATTTGGTATGTTGTGTTCATGTGTTTGCTAGATGCGGTCATTTGTGCGGTGAATTTAGAGAAGCAATGAATAAGTTATGTTATTGTTCTGTCTTCTCTCAAATTATTATCAATATAAATGACTCTGGCTATCCCAAAAGACAGTGTCCATCATTTTACCAGCCGAATAAACAGGATAGGGTAGGGTAGTACATTTGTCATCTGAATACGTAACTCTAGAATATTGTAGCCTGAGAGTAGGCCTTACTAATCAATGGCAGAGAACCACTGAACGAATTGACATCCTGTTTTCATTGTTAGTTTTGAGCAAGGCTTGAAGGAAAGGATCATTGCGATTTGCCCATTTTGTCTCTCGAAGAAACGTTCGGCCAATGAACACGCAGTCGTTTTATCGAAGCGATGATCACGTGATAAAGCTTACCTGCGTTCCCATTGCTCCATCGTTTCTCCGAGAGACAAGAATTCTCTATTATTTTCGTCCGTGTTAGCTATGCAGGCAGAAGTAGTAACAATTTCGATAAATCAATGCCGAGAAAGACTAAAGAAGTAGAGACAGTAACAAAAAAATATGTTTATGTAATAAATATATCTTTAACCAGAAAAACACTTAGTTTTACTTATCTGACGAACTTTAATACGTATCTAGCACAAAACATAGCTGCAGTAAATTTCCGAGACGCCACTTTCCACAAGAAGAAGAAATACAAAGTGGAAACAATGTAATGTAAGATCCTCATAAAGGGCTGTCTTTTCACTGCCTTGTCGGTCCCTTCCAAGCCGTCTTTGATGATGTACTTCCTTAGACCGAGATACCAGATGAGTACAAAGGGCACATGTTCGATATCGGTGACGTCAAAATGGAAGATCAGCTTGTCAGCTTCGGATAATTTGTTGCTCAGGTCGAGCGTATTGTCGTCGTAAAAGTCCCAAGTCTTCAACAGGAAATAGCCAAGAACCGTGTTCAGTTTGTACAGCTTTTGATAAATCGGACTGACTCTGTAAGAAAAGGTTAGAATTAATTAATTTGATTCCGTTAAATCCTTATTGGTCCGGCAGTAATTATTCTGTTCGGGGGAAAAAAAATTACATCCGTGTTTTACTACACTACATTAATAAAGAGGTGTTTGTGAGTTTGGATTTGGGTGGTAATCTCCGGAACTACTGATCTGATTCTGGAAATCCTTTCACTAATAGGAATCTACATTATCCCTGAGCGCTATGGGCTATAGTTTGTTCCCTAGGGACATGGCCATTAACTTTTCGCACGAGTAATCGCTGGAACTACTGAATAGATTTTGAAATATTGTTCGATTTTTCACTTGGACATAGGCTATAGACGGGCAGTTCCCTATTGATCAAATCGTTCAAATTACTTGTACTTTGCAAGCATATCTTCAGCTTTTCATCTATTTTGATGCTTTTCTTGCCATATCCAACATTCATTATCATACTACCCTCCATTGTATGCAATAATATAATATAACAAAATACCTTAAATTTCATGAATATACGTAGTATCAAAGCCATACCCGAAATCTGATGCACTTTCGTTTTTCAGTACAAAAATTTAATTTAACCAATGGAGAGTCATACATAATCGTTTGGTCGTCTGGCATTAAAAACATATAATAAAACAGAAATTTCAAATTTTCTGATTGCCCGTACAACATACGCATAATGATTATTCCTTTCCAAAGTTATTAACTCAACCTAACTCTGGTCACTAGTAAGTAAATAATTACCTAAACGTCTTGCCCATTGCCAGCAACACAGTATCGACGAGCAGAGCCGGGATGGACTGCAATATTGTTGACAGGGACGAGAAAACATATCTGTTTCCACAGTAAATTGTACCAGGGTACCAGATTGTTTTAGGCGATTCGTACTTTCGGCATTCTTTTTGGTTGAACGTAACTTGTCCTGGGGAAAATATACATCAGTTTAAGTGGTTGCGATGGATGTCATTCTCAAACGAACAACGTATGGTTGTTATTCCTATTTTTTAATAAATGGTATTGAATATATGTGATTTTTTGCTGCCTGTAGTGCTGATATTAAATTTTAACCTAAAACCTGGTTTTAAACGTAATATCTTGAGATTATTATTATTTTCCTTTACAATTTATATACATTTTATTTTATTGTACAGTGATAATTATATATATTAAAAAATAAAAGTAGAATTCGTGAAATAAAATTAGCTGTTTCATACATTTGGTCCGAGTAGGTATTTAACTTTTCTATGGAACAGCTGATATTTTTTTCACGATTTCAGGGTTGGCTTTATAGTAAAAGTTGTTTATATGGACGAGTACTATCACCAGTCTTCGTTAACAAAATGACTTGTAATCCTGATTTAATATGGGTATTGTATTTTCCTGTTTCAAATTTAACCATTTTACATATTTAATATATTCTAACATGCGATAAGTGTATTTATGTATCTACATGGCAAAAATAAAGTATTAATTTCATTTCAAGATCTTAGCAAGATCATGCCTGTGACTGTCTGAATAAAGTGTCAGTGTTTTTGGTGTAAATTGGTATTCATTTATTTTATTGCAGGTTTGAATTTTGCACTTGGAATTTTACTGATTCGAATATTATTAGCGTATTCTTACTATAACTTATCCTGTTTCTAATCCGAGAGCACGTATATACTTTGATATCTCGATCTCCTCTCCCGAATTTTCTGGCCGTGTCCCAAGAAGATGCAATAATGAGATTGTTCACGTAGTCTACAGGGACTAGGTCTGGAAGACAGTCGAGATCCACAAACATGGTTCGGATCACTCCGAAGCTAATTCCCCCAAAGATCTGAAAGGTTATACAAAAATGATATCATTCAACATATTTGATCTTGCCATCTAAATCTGTCTTCCCCTTTGATAATGGCACAGCAATACGTAAATGATAAATACTTACACCACTTGGGCCAAGCACATTGCTGATATCCAACCACCCAGGCTCGGGCTCTCGATGCGATGAAACAACTAAAATAATAAAAATCTATATCTTTCAAATATGTGATTAGTTGCTATCTTGGCACATGAGTTCTCTTAGTGTTTTTATTTTATTTTATTTTCTTTATTCGGATATCTAGTAGCTAGTAAGCCTTAATAAATACAAAAAACAAATTATTCTCAATTAAATGCTTAGCTTCTAACTTATTAAAGAAATCACAGCATGCACAATGTATGATATCTTGCCTTATTGCAATAAATATACTATTATTAAACAATATATATAGTTCACAAAAATTTATAACTTATACTTGCGATTGTCGGCACTTGGTGAAACATGGAAAGCATCTTGATGAAAACCACTTGTACACTGTTTACACAAATTTGCTATGTAAAGGTACTTTTAAATTAGTTTTTTTTTCTTTACAGCACGTAGGTTATGTCTTAAAATATTAAAATGAGTTGTTAAGCCCTTGAAAATGAATTAAATTTCGAAACCGGTTGGGTTAAAAGTACCTATAGTTATAGTAAATTTGTGTAAACAGTGTACAAGTGGTTTTCATCAAGATGCATATAAATTTAATAATTTCTTTTTTAATTTAATTCAATGTTTTTCAAAATAAATTTAAATTTTAAAATAAATATTAGTTTCTGATAAGTAGGTACCAAAAGATAATTATTTTATTTTGGCTAACGCTTGCTTACAAATAAGTTTAAAACTACTTAAATTTTTAACACCTATATCGCAGTTGTTACATATCAAATTATAGGTGTTTGTGAGTCTGGAAATAGGAGTAGATTTACCAAGGACGGTTCTGGAAAAAGGTGGGTGAAACAATTTAATAGGAGCACGGGGGTAGTGTTTATCAAATTGAACCATTAAAGCACAAAATAAATACGTACAGAAGGCCAGCTCCATACAACCAACGAATACGGGCGCATACATACGACGATCTTCAAGGACTCGTGCACTGGCATTAGACCAAGATCGTCGTACGTACGCGTCTATGTGTGCGTGCGCCCAGATTCGTTGGTTGCATGGAGCTGGCTTTCTGTTCGTATTTATTTTGTGATTAAAGTGTAATTCACCTGCAGCAGGCCTCACGACACATATAGGTAGTCCCTCCCCCATCACTCGCACTGCCTCCTCCGCTATCGCCTTGGAGAATGTGTACGTGTTAGGCAAGCCTTTTATAAGCCTAGAAAAGTAGCAATTCAGTGAAAATAACCATTTTTTTTCCGTGGGTATCTCAGAAGAGAGTACTCACGCCGGTGTCATAGCATTAAGTCGACTCTCCTCCATACTCTCTACCATTTCAATCATGGTCGCCGGCGGCACTGGGCTCGGATAGAACTTCTCTGCCACCTTAAACAGTAAAAAATAGGTTTCTGATGAAGTAATTTGCTGTTTCGCGACATCTCATGTAATCTAGACTTCACTCAAGGTGCTCCATAATTGTAAACTCTATTCCTGCTCTAACGCTTTTGTTATTAATTGTCTTTTCTTCTTTAATCAGCTGCCTCTCTTGCAAAACTTTAGTTATTTTGAAATTGCGGTCACATTATGTATTAACTACACGGTAGTATATGTATGAGGAATTCAAAGGTGTTGGCGGTGTAGTGTCAGAATGCCGATGGTTAGAGTCGCATGCCACGTCTGATGTCAGGTTCAGGTATGGGTGTCAGGATGGATGCATGTCAGAGTAACATGCCACGTGGTCGTTAATACGTCGATCTCGTAAATAATAGCACAGCCAGATGGTTCACAATGTCTATATTGATAATCTAATGTTACACACTTTAAACACAACGCGATGCACTAGCTAGATAAAAGGCGATATCTTGGATATGATGAAATTACAGTAAGAACACAGTCAAGAACTAAAGCCTCATAGTGGGAACAGACAAGTTTCTTCGCACTCAGTTACTTCGACCACGCACCAAACCAAAGTCTTTAGCTAATTCCATTTCAAAAGTCGGATGTCTTCTCAAGTCGGTCGTTCGTGTAACCATGCCAAGAACCATGTCCAAGCGCGGTAAAACCAAAACGCTTGCGTTCCCACCGATCAAAATGAATAAGTTACAGTTACCAGCTTAACATTACAAATCTTTCAAATCTGATTGGGTAACTCAATCATTCTAGCCAACCTAACAAAACAAAATAAAATAGCACCATAGACAAACTTGACAAATTCAAAGACTAACTACTGGCGTATAGCGCCATCTGTTGGCAACGTTAACAAATTGTAAGTTACAGAAAGAATAGACAATAAATAACATTTTCTTTCGGAAATTAATTCGATGACAGATTCGATTCGTAAAACGTTCTAAAATAATCGTTGTCGGCTGGTCGCTCCACTTCTCGATTCGACATGTATAAATATCTACATTTGCTAGGTTTGTTTTAATCGTTTTACGGATATGGAAAGTGAACTGTTTTTTTTTTCATTAGATTTTTACTCTAAGATTAAAAGTACGTATCGGTCGAAGTCGGTCGAATGCCACTTCACGAGTCTGTGTGCGTACTTCCAGAATCGCTGGTTGTGTGGAACTGGCCTTCTGTATGTATTTATTCTGTGCTTTCTGTGTACTGCTCGCAACAATACGACACAAATAAGCTGTAACTTTTATTGTGGAATTTTTTTATAAGACAAATATAATATCGCAAGTAAACCCACCTTTTGCCTGTAACAATGAGAATAAGCCGTGGACACGTGCACTATACTCTTCAAGTTTCTGCAATCTCTGGCCAGCGCTATGACTTCCCGAGTGCCTCGCACGTTGGCTATGATCGCTGATTTCATTGGCTCATTGAAGAGAACCGTTGCTGCTGCATGGTATATGAAGTTCACCTGGAGTTGTGTGTCTTCAATATTAGTACTAAAAAGTATATAAGGTCCTACAATATAAAATACGTTGCAGAAGTTATAGCCGGCCATCTTTGTTACATTATAAATATGGGTATTAGTCAAGTCATTCTTGCATCCAGACAAGCTTAAGCCGGTAATAGTAAAACCGTTTTGTTTAAAAAAGAAGACATGAAGTTTAATCGGCCAGTTGCCGTAACTTCAGTATTGTCTAAAATTTTCGAAAAGATTATATACAACGCCTTGGAGTCTTACTTTAATACATTTTTTTTAAGAACAAAAGGGATTCAAGAAGAAAATGAATATTAATATGGCTATATACGACATGTTAAATGAAATAATTGCATATATGGACCAAAGAATACCCATATGTGCAGTATACATGGATTTAACAAAGGCGTTTGATTATGTGAATCACAACATACTACTACATAAACTAAATTCGTATAGTATCGGGGGAAAACATACTTAGCCTAATCGAATGGAAATAACGAGGATTTGTCCAAAAACAAAAAAGGAAATAAAATACCTATGTGGTGACAGACGGATCACATGTGGAGTTCCACAAGGTAGCGTGTTGGGCCCTTTGTAATTTATACTATACATTAATAGAATAGAATAGAATGACGTTTATTTCGATCGATTAAGATCATAATTATTAATACACATATACACAAAAAAATCAATTATCAATTAGTACAATAAAATATATATAAAATTAAAACAATATTTTGGCTGCTGTCAGCACATGAATCATGCTGCAATGATTCAGGTACTGACAGTCAAACCGTTCCGCAAATGCGTTCAGGATACAGTTGCGGCTGGCCCGCACCCTGCGCAACAGGGATGTGCATCGCCCGCGCATCGTTGCATAAAAGCAATCCACATGCGCGTCCGCGAACATCCCCGACGCACTACAGAAGCGAGGCAGCCCCAAAATCATCCTAAACGCATTATTGTATTGGACTCGTAGCGCGCTGTACTGTCTTTGCGTATAACTCACCCACAGACTGCTCGTGTAGAAGGACGTACAAAATGCCCTGAACAGGGTGATTTTGACGTTTATTGAGCAGCGAGCAAATCTGCGGGCTATCATATTAGCACGAACAGACAACGCCCTACGCTCCCTCTCTATGTCTGCATCGTCTCTCAGGTCCGAGGTTACAACATGTCCAAGGTATTTAAACTGATTGACTCTATTAAGAGGATACCCGTAGAGTTTAATAGCTGGTATATTATGTAGATGTCTTCCTCGGGCCTGAAAGACCATGCATTCGCTTTTTTTCACGTTATACAACAGCCCGTGATTGTCAGCGTACTCTTCGCAAATGCCAAGCAGCTTTGATAAACCGCTCACAGAGGCGCTCAGCAGCACCATGTCATCAGCATAACTAATATTGTTAATGCTAATTCCTCCAATATGACAGCCAACATGTGTGCTGCTGAGCCTCTCAATCAGCGCATTCACATAGAGGTTGAAGAGCTTAGGTGAGGTTAGCCCTCCTTGCCTCACTCCACACTCCAACCTGTATGGGATTGAATAGGCCCCCGACCATCGAACGACATTGTCCTGATTCTGATACCAATATTTAAAAATGCTTATTAGTTCCTCGGGCATTGAAGTTTGGTGAAGTTTTTTCCAAAGAAAAATGACTTGCTTAAAAATATTGCTTTTCCCATGGTGTTATTTGAGAATGATAGCACAGTTATAATCAAATGCAATGACACTAATAATTATGAAAATACAATCAATAAAATTTTAAAATATAAATTAAAAAAAAAAATTAAATTAAAAATAAATAAATAAAATAAAATATATAACGATAAACAAATCGAAGAAGTAACTGTGACAAAATTTCTCGGATTATTAGTCGATAGTCACCTTCCACCGAAGGCTCAAGCTGCATCAGTTTGTGAAAAACTAGGAAAGTCAGCGTATCTTTTATTCAAACTGTTCAGTATTGTTAGCAAAGTCGTGGTTTTAACTGCCTATCTTGGACTAGTAGCATCTGTATTGCGACATGGAATAATCTTTTGGGGCAACTCCACGGCAAAAAATTAGGTCTTTAAAGCACAGTATTCGGTCTTTGTGTGGTCTGAAACAGCATGATACTTGTGTACCGTATTTTAGATCTCTT
This sequence comes from Ypsolopha scabrella, assembly GCA_910592155.1. Lineage (NCBI taxonomy): Eukaryota > Metazoa > Arthropoda > Insecta > Lepidoptera > Ypsolophidae > Ypsolopha > Ypsolopha scabrella. Next base: position 16,547,446 of record OU342987.1, read on the forward strand.
AAAATACTAACCATGCCTCGCTTTACATTTTTGAAGTTGCCATATTTGTAAAAACAAGCTTTGTTGAGGTTTCCCAAGTACACTTTCATAACGTAAGAGCCTAGTATAGAAATGACTTATCTTTACGGAGCTCAAAAACAACATTAATGCATAACAGTATATTCTGTATGGCTGCAAAAATATTTAATAAAATTCCGACCAACATTAGGGATTTGACCTACAGACAGTTTAAGAATAAATTATATTCGTTGTTACTTGATAAATGCTTTTAAAAAATTGATAATTTCTTTGATGATAACTTTTAATATTAATTATGTTTCTTTGAATTTTACTTGTTTAATTACTTCAGACATTTTATCTGTTAATAATTTTGACATCTCTATTTGAATTTTCCTTTGTTTTATATTTGCATGTGCATGTAACAGAATAATTTAATTAAAAACAAGAACTATTCAACATTTGTATGCCGTCAGGTAGAACATAGTGCCCTTAATTAATTCCTAAGACCTTGTAACGTTTATTTAATAAATTGTACATACATTTCGTATGTTCACAAATAAACAATCTTTCTTTCTTTACAATAATAAGTGAAAAATAATTCTAGGTTAGATTGTGGTTTGATCACGTAATTTTTCTAGTTCCCAGTACAATCAGCTGACTAAATTTCCATGGAGAAGTGAAAAATTCTCGCAAATTAAAATTCTTTTTAGGGAAAAGTGGTATATCTAATTAATAATTCATTTATTGCATTCATGTAGCAATCTATTAGCGATACTCAATCAACTCTTAATTTTTTTTACTTTGAATTGTAGGACTTTATACCCGGTGTAAATAGAGTGCGACCTTTAAATAAAACCACATACTCTACTGATCGTACTAAACAACTTTCTGAAGAAAAATATCCGCGCGAATCTACAGAGAAGAAGATATTCTACTGTAACTTAAAAGACTTTATTTCGTAAGAAGAAGGTCTATTTTAGAACGCTGCACCGTAACAGCCGTTTTACGGAAGACGCTGTTTCAAAAAACGCCCTTATGTTGGTGTGTTATAGTTGACGCATTTTTTTTGAAACTCAATATTTCCTAAACTAATGGTTAGCGCGGGTTGATTCTTTGGAAAAGTGGTTCAGTATGACTCGTAGAATATATGGTTTAATTTAATGGTATCACTCTATTTACACCCGGTATATTCCTAGGAACTGGGGTTCGAAATAAATAAATCTATACCAGTTCACACAAAAACTCTGCCACATTATTCAGACAGTTACAATGATCACAAATTAACACCACATTATTCTCTCTGCACTGTCATTTCTCTGTGTATTCTGTTCGCTTTACTCTAACGTATTCCTCACTTTTACTTCACTGTATCACAAACTGAATTGTCTGTCCGCGCGCTCACAACTTCCATTTATATGCCGAACAAAGATAAATTTGTAGATAGTTTTATAAACTTCTCGCTTTGTTAAGAATAATCTGAATTATTCTAATAACGAACCGTCTAGAAAAACGTGGAATATTCTAAAATGTTCGAATATATCTGTTGAGCAAGAATGATGTAGAATGAGCATACTACTAGAGCTAGTACAAACGTCGTAACTTCTTTCACCAAGGCCGCGGCAGTTTATTTGAAGAGTTACCTATTGTCCTGCTTCCCAAAGTGACTGTGTCATACTGGTACTCGATCAGTTAACGTTACCGACTATGCCCTCATTGTCTACTTGATTCACCGCACTCGTCGAACACTCCGTTTTTCAGATATGTTTATCTCTTTCGTTATGCGATTGACCAACTCAGTTATCAGCAGACCTGTATTTATTACATACCTCTTGAGTAAGCTTTTCCCAATCCTCATGTTTAATTCCAAGTTTCAATTCCGTGATATCTCCTTCAACAGGAACGATGAGTTTCTCAAACTCAGGGTTTATCTTCCGGAGCTGATTGAACACCTGAAGGGACAAGCAATTTTTTATTTGCCCCTTTAAGATCTAATAAAAAAATAATTTGGCCAAGTGCGAGTTGGACTTGCGCTAATACCATTATGGTATAAAAGGTTGACAAGCTACTGTTAGCGCCATCTATCAGCTCACCAATGAACCTGTGCACAAAAGGGCTGACAAGCTACTATTATTGTTAGCGCCATCTACGAGTATCATCTAACCAATGAACCGCGCTATGGTTAATAATAGCTTAATTGTATTGTATTGGGTTTAATTTTTTAATTTGTCGTGGTACAGACTATATTCACACGTATTTTCTAGTAATTTCAACTGGCTGCCTATTACGGTTGAAGCTGTAGTCCCTGTGACAGACGGTCGGACAGGCAGACAGTGGAGGCTTAGTAAAAGGGTCCCGTTTGGCACCCTTCGGGTACGAACGAACCCTAGAAAGCAGCGGGATCTGTCAGAGATAACTTTTTTTGGCTCCCAAAATTTGGATGTTTGGCCAACTTACGCGACGTGACATGTGACTGACAATAGACCGTACATAATTCCCGGCGGTTAATAATGCACATAGGTTATGTATACATAGGTTTCTTAGAGCGTCGTCTGTCACCGGAGTATTAGTGCTTCTTTTGACGGTCGATATCTTTTTTTACTATGATTCATGCATGACAAAAGTAACAGCATGTATTTTTTGTTTCGAACATAGAACAGTTTCCTTTGCTAGCTAAGGGGTTCATTTTAAACCTGTAATATAAGTACAAGTTCCCTTTTATGTTTCCTATCTATTTGGACTCTGAATATTGTCACTTTCGCTCCGGCTACCGCAACGTTTTCTTTTAATTTGTTGCAAAATTATTTCCGTCTCGGGTGACACAGTTTGAATGCCTTGATAGGTTCAGGATTTAATATTTCGTGCATACAGGCTTGTAACTAGGCTTGGAGGCTTGTTAAACCATCTACTATTTTATTTAAGGGTGTATAATACCTCACTTCGCTTCGCATGATCCTGTTTTATACCAACAAATTCTGCAACTATCACTATGAAATTAATTTATGATAAAGTTAAGGACTAATGCTATGTCCATGCTGTTGTGAGAACTTGATTCGATAAAAATTTCTCGATGGAAAACAATTACAAAGTTACCTCCAAACCGTACAATAAACCGATAGCATTCAATGAATACTTGAAATTAGATCTGAATAAATGTATATTTTGCTCTTTTTGAGCCTGTATTTTCCATATATAATCACAAAAAAATAACTTTTTTTTGAAATTAGATCTGAAACTTTGTTTAATATAACTGATATTAGTATAAAGCACCTGCAGACTGTAACATAAAAATGAAAAAAAACATCAGTGTAGCCGCGATTTCAAAATAACTGATGTTTTTGCGAGCGCGGCATCTGATTAGAGTAGGATAGACAGTTGAAAAGCAGAAGCGTTAGAGCAGGACTGCGAATTGAGGTATTATGGGCCCTTAAGCAAAATACCGATATAATACTTACCGGGTCTTTATATGTTTTCGTTAATCTCTCCTCCATGGTTTTTCCTTTTCTGCTTCTTGTTAGAAGATAAATCTTCCGTATACCATGGCAGGCTCTGTGAATATTTTATAGTTATTTAAGTTAGAAATCACCCAGTAAATGGAAAGGTTTACGTGGAGGTAAGTGCTACATTGTATTATCCTATTTTGGAACGAAATAACTAACAAACGATGAAATTTTTGTGTACGAGTTCTGCTATTTTCATTTTGCGATAGATTCCGTGACGATGTATTTGAATAAACAAAACTTATTTCTTACCTGAGCATTTTCTCAATCAATTGTTTCCCAAGGAAGCCCGTTCCGCCAGTAACGAAGACTACGGCACCCGCATATAGTTGTTGTATCTCGGAGTCTCCCCTCGCTTCAGTCTCGCGCACTGCGCACATTCGAGATGACATCTGCAAGTCCAGAGCTGCTGCTGGATCCATCTTTTGATACACTTATTTCTTACCTGAGCAGTTTCTCAATCAATTTTTAAAAAAATATATTTAAAAATATATTTATTTCTTTAACAAAAGTGGTACATAGTTATATATTGGTGGTTGTGACCTTTTATTAAGTGAAGAACACCTGTATTAAAAGAACACGCTCTTCCATATCCATAAAGTAATCGTACCAAATAAACTTACACTAAAATATTTATCTTAAATATAGTATGGATTAGTTTGGTTAAATTAATAATAATATTAGTAATAGTTTTTAAAGTGTAGTGTGTGCGAGTGTGTGAGTGTATGAGGGTGTGTGAGAGGGTGTGTAAGGGGGTGTGTGCGTTAAGGTGCATGTGTGTAAATGTGGTGTTAAAATTGTAATTAAATTATATACATTAAGTTAAGTTAGCCCTACGAAGTTGAGTTTTGGGATCGATTAGTATAATCACTAACCAAAGTAATTAATTAACCGTTGTGTTTTATTATATTATTATATTATTTTACTATCTTAAATAGATCTTCGGTTTCATCGTAATTTAACGTTTTGAGCCACTTAGTTATGCGTTTTTTGGATTCATAATTTGTTAACCTGTCGATATCCAGTGTTTTATTGATTAGATTGTATAAATAAGTTGCTTGCGTTTTATATTGTCGATGTGCAAATGTAGTCATAACACTTTTAGTCACTGCGACAGCGTGTTTTCTACGTTTTAACAAACAGGACGGGTAAGGGGTTACGGTTTTTACATTTTTATGTGTTTTTAGAATCGCAAACAGGATATAAAGCTTGCGTACTGTCAACAGACCACAATCCAGGTACAGTTTGTGAGTGGGATATAATCGTGGTTTAAAATATGCTATCTTTAGAAGGGCTCTCTGAGATCGTTCCACTTCTAGGAATTTTACTTTAGTAGCACCCCCCCAAATGGGAATACAATAGATAAGTATAGACTGCGCTAGTGCTATATATATTGAATTAAGTAAGGGTTTAGATGCCACATAACGCAGTTTTATAAAGATCCAGATTAATTTTCGAATCCTACTGGTGATTGCCTCCAGATGTGAGTGCCAAGATAAATGTTGATCCATATGAATGCCAAGATATTTAATTGACGAGGTTTTATCAATAGTAGGACAACAACAGTTGTCATCTAATACGTCACAACTGTACTCATGGACGTTTATTTTGAATTGGGGTGGTGGCTGGGTAGATTTATTTATAGTGTAGCATATATACTTTGTTTTTAAGGCGTTTAAGGTAAGGAGGTTGTACTTTAGCCAAAGGTCTACCTGTGTAAGTCCCTTTTCAGTGTCTTTAAGAATAGACTGCCATGTTTTGCCTGTAAAGACAATAGCAGTATCGTCAGCGTATGAAAATACTTTGGCATTTTCTAATTGCATATTAAGCAAGTCGTTAATATAGATTAAAAAGAGAGTGGGTCCAAGTACACTCCCCTGGGGGACACCAAATCCAATGTTCGAGTACTCACTTGTATACAAACCCACTCTAACGCATTGTTTTCGATCAGTTAAATAATCTTTGAAAAGTGCTAGAGGGGTACCTCTTATACCAATGTTTTCCAGTTTTTGTACAAGAATGGGGACAGAGACGGTGTCAAATGCCTTCCTTAAGTCTAGGAATACCGTGAGACATTTGTTTCCTTTATCTAATTGTTCAACTAATAAGGTAGTTAAACCTGTAACGGCGTCTTCAGTCGATTTATTTTGTCTGAAACCAAACTGACACTCAGATATTATGTTATATTTATTAAGATAGCTAATAAATTGTTTATTGATAATTTTCTCAATAATTTTTGAAAATACTGTTAGTACAGATATCGGTCTATAGTTGCCAACATCGTCTCTGTCGCCACCCTTGTACACCGGTGTTACTATGGCTTTCTTTAGGGAAGAAGGGAAAACACCCGTGCTAAAACAAAGGTTAATGAAGTGAGTTATAATAGGCACCAGTTCATATTTAGCAAGTTTTAAAAAAGTTGTAGGAATTGCGTCCCATCCTGAAGCACTCGAGGATTTTAAGTTCATAAGGGTTCTTTCAACCTCTTCCACATCGGTGTTTAATAAAACAAAGGATGTAGGCTGGCTAAACGTAGCTTCAGTGTACTTTTTACTTATGAAGTTAGGGATAGGTGGGACAGTGATTTTGGATGCCAAGTCCTTTCCAACATTAACAAAATATTCGTTTACCGCGTTTATTGATTCGGCATAGGTTTTTTTTAATATTAAGTAGCTGTGTATTATCAGTTTTAGATTGGTTTTGATAGGTAATATTTTTGATGGTATTCCACAGACTTTTAGGGTTTTTAGCAGATACTTCTAGTAAGTGTCTTTCGTATGTCCTTTTAAGCGATTTTAGTAGATTGTTGCAGTGATTACGGTAACGTCTGTACGTCAGCTTTAGTATTTCGTTGTGAGGATCTTTATGTAATTTCATTTGCATTTTGTTCCTATTTCGGATACAGCGAAGCATACCAGGGGTTATCCACGGCTTAATTATACGCTTATTTTTAGAGATAGTTACAGTCCTCGTGTTCTCTTGCAGTGACTCAGTAACTATTTTAGTGAGGAGATCTACTAGCAAATTTGGATCGGTACAAAGAAGAAGTTGGGAAAGATTTTTCTTTGCTAAGCTTTGTATAGCTTCATTGAAGTCTACAATAGTTCTATGATTAGGAGGAGCAGAACTAGTTTTAAGTTTCGATAAAACCATAGCTATCATTGCGTGATCGGTTACAGTGGTATTTAACACGGCGATTTGTGCACTAGTCCTATTTTTATCTAGTTTAATCATAAAATGGTCAATACAGCTCTGTAGTCTAGTCGGTAATTTATGTCCAGGCATAATCCCAAAAGACGCTAACATGTTAAGGTAGTTGTGTCTGTTGTTTTCTTTATAAGCTACTTCATTTTCTTTGATTATTAGATTTATGTTTATATCTCCAGTTAAAGTTATTGTTTTATGAGTTTTTATGGTTTCTAAGTGTGAACGTAATGCATTTATGAATGATGCTGCATTATTGATTGACGGAGACCTGTAAATACCTAGCAAAATAAGATGCTCTAAATCTATTTGAAGACATGATGCATCTTGTAGTTTTATTTCTTTAGTGGTAGCTTTAAGTGTATTTTTAATAAAAGCAACTACACCATCATTTTGATTAAGGTGATTTGTGGAGAAATGCGCAGAGTAACCATCAAGGCCAGGGATAGGTTTACTTTGTTGCAGCCGGCATTCAGTCAGGATGATGATATCCGGTTTGAACTTTAGGCAAGTTAAATTTGTTTCTAAGTCATCCATGTTTCTGTATACACTTCTGATGTTTTGGCAAATAATAATGACGTCGTTGTTTTTAATTTGGAGGTATTTATGTAGTTCCTCAGTATCACAGTTGGTAGCAGACGCAATTTCAAATTTATCTAAGTCAGTTATAGTGTTAAGATTATTATTCATTATTAACTACTAGATAGATTGCTTTCTTAAACCAAGACAAATTTCGTGTTGCGATTATAGTTAAGGTAAGTTGTAGATAACGGCTTATTAGGTGTATAATTATACTTGTTATATTATAATATACAATATTATAGGTGTATAAGGGGTAAAGTATGTTGTAAGTGTGTGTGTTTATGTGCGAGTAAGTGTGTGAATTACATTTTAAGTTATGTTTAATTAGGAAAGACAAGTTGTCTAGAAAATAATAAATAATAAATAATTGTTTCCCAAGGAAGCCCGTTCCGCCAGTAACGAAGACTACGGCACCCGCATATAGTTGTTGTATCTCGGAGTCTCCCCTCGCTTCAGTCTCGCGCACTGCGCACATTCGAGATGACATCTGCAAGTCCAGAGCTGCTGCTGGATCCATCTTTTGATACACTTATTTCTTACCTGAGCATTTTCTCAATCAATTGTTTCCCAAGGAAGCCCGTTCCGCCAGTAACGAAGACTACGGAACCTGCATACAGTTGTTGTATCTCGGAGTCTCCCCTCGCTTCAGTCTCGCGCACTGCGCACATTCGAGATGACATCTGCAAGTCCAGAGCTGCTGCTGGATCCATCTTTTGATACACTTATTTCTTACCTGAGCAGTTTCTCAATCAATTGTTTCGCAAGGAAGCCCGTTCCGCCAGTAACGAAGACTACGGCACCCGCATATAGTTGTTGTATCTCGGAGTCTCCCCTAGCTTCAGTCTCGCGCACTGCGCACATTCGAGATGACATCTGCAAGTCCAGAGCTGCTGCTGGATCCATCTTTTGATACACTTATTTCTTACCTGAGCAGTTTCTCAATCAATTGTTTCCCAAGGAAGCCCGTTCCGCCAGTAACGAAGACTACGGCACCCGCATATAGTTGTTGTATCTCGGAGTCTCCCCTCGCTTCAGTCTCGCGCACTGCGCACATTCGAGATGACATCTGCAAGTCCAGAGCTGCTGCTGGATCCATCTTTTGATACACTTATTTCTTACCTGAGCATTTTCTCAATCAATTGTTTCCCAAGGAAGCCCGTTCCGCCAGTAACGAAGACTACGGAACCTGCATACAGTTGTTGTATCTCGGAGTCTCCCCTCGCTTCAGTCTCGCGCACTGCGCACATTCGAGATGACATCTGCAAGTCCAGAGCTGCTGCTGGATCCATCTTTTGATACACTTATTTCTTACCTGAGCATTTTCTCAATCAATTGTTTCCCAAGGAAGCCCGTTCCGCCAGTAACGAAGACTACGGAACCTGCATACAGTTGTTGTATCTCGGAGTCTCCCCTCGCTTCAGTCTCGCGCACTGCGCACATTCGAGATGACATCTGCAAGTCCAGAGCTGCTGCTGGATCCATCTTTTGATACACTTATTTCTTACCTGAGCAGTTTCTCAATCAATTGTTTCGCAAGGAAGCCCGTTCCGCCAGTAACGAAGACTACGGCACCCGCATATAGTTGTTGTATCTCGGAGTCTCCCCTAGCTTCAGTCTCGCGCACTGCGCACATTCGAGATGACATCTGCAAGTCCAGAGCTGCTGCTGGATCCATCTTTTGATACACTTATTTCTTACCTGAGCAGTTTCTCAATCAATTGTTTCCCAAGGAAGCCCGTTCCGCCAGTAACGAAGACTACGGCACCCGCATATAGTTGTTGTATCTCGGAGTCTCCCCTCGCTTCAGTCTCGCGCACTGCGCACATTCGAGATGACATCTGCAAGTCCAGAGCTGCTGCTGGATCCATCTTTTGATACACTTATTTCTTACCTGAGCAGTTTCTCAATCAATTGTTTCCCAAGGAAGCCCGTTCCGCCAGTAACGAAGACTACGGCACCCGCATATAGTTGTTGTATCTCGGAGTCTCCCCTCGCTTCAGTCTCGCGCACTGCGCACATTCGAGATGACATCTGCAAGTCCAGAGCTGCTGCTGGATCCATCTTTTGATACACTTATTTCTTACCTGAGCATTTTCTCAATCAATTGTTTCCCAAGGAAGCCCGTTCCGCCAGTAACGAAGACTACGGAACCTGCATACAGTTGTTGTATCTCGGAGTCTCCCCTCGCTTCAGTCTCGCGCACTGCGCACATTCGAGATGACATCTGCAAGTCCAGAGCTGCTGCTGGATCCATCTTTTGATACACTTATTTCTTACCTGAGCAGTTTCTCAATCAATTGTTTCGCAAGGAAGCCCGTTCCGCCAGTAACGAAGACTACGGCACCCGCATATAGTTGTTGTATCTCGGAGTCTCCCCTAGCTTCAGTCTCGCGCACTGCGCACATTCGAGATGACATCTGCAAGTCCAGAGCTGCTGCTGGATCCATCTTTTGATACACTTATTTCTTACCTGAGCAGTTTCTCAATCAATTGTTTCCCAAGGAAGCCCGTTCCGCCAGTAACGAAGACTACGGCACCCGCATATAGTTGTTGTATCTCGGAGTCTCCCCTCGCTTCAGTCTCGCGCACTGCGCACATTCGAGATGACATCTGCAAGTCCAGAGCTGCTGCTGGATCCATCTTTTGATACACTTATTTCTTACCTGAGCATTTTCTCAATCAATTGTTTCCCAAGGAAGCCCGTTCCGCCAGTAACGAAGACTACGGAACCTGCATACAGTTGTTGTATCTCGGAGTCTCCCCTCGCTTCAGTCTCGCGCACTGCGCACATTCGAGATGACATCTGCAAGTCCAGAGCTGCTGCTGGATCCATCTTTTGATACACTTATTTCTTACCTGAGCAGTTTCTCAATCAATTGTTTCGCAAGGAAGCCCGTTCCGCCAGTAACGAAGACTACGGCACCCGCATATAGTTGTTGTATCTCGGAGTCTCCCCTCGCTTCAGTCTCGCGCACTGCGCACATTCGAGATGACATCTGCAAGTCCAGAGCTGCTGCTGGATCCATCTTTTGATACACTTATTTCTTACCTGAGCAGTTTCTCAATCAATTGTTTCCCAAGGAAGCCCGTTCCGCCAGTAACGAAGACTACGGCACCCGCATATAGTTGTTGTATCTCGGAGTCTCCCCTCGCTTCAGTCTCGCGCACTGCGCACATTCGAGATGACATCTGCAAGTCCAGAGCTGCTGCTGGATCCATCTTTTGATACACTTATTTCTTACCTGAGCATTTTCTCAATCAATTGTTTCCCAAGGAAGCCCGTTCCGCCAGTAACGAAGACTACGGAACCTGCATACAGTTGTTGTATCTCGGAGTCTCCCCTCGCTTCAGTCTCGCGCACTGCGCACATTCGAGATGACATCTGCAAGTCCAGAGCTGCTGCTGGATCCATCTTTTGATACACTTATTTCTTACCTGAGCAGTTTCTCAATCAATTGTTTCGCAAGGAAGCCCGTTACGCCAGTAACGAAGACTACGGCACCCGCATATAGTTGTTGTATCTCGGAGTCTCCCCTCGCTTCAGTCTCGCGCACTGCGCACATTCGAGATGACATCTGCAAGTCCAGAGCTGCTGCTGGATCCATCTTTTGATACACTTATTTCTTACCTGAGCAGTTTCTCAATCAATTGTTTCCCAAGGAAGCCCGTTCCGCCAGTAACGAAGACTACGGCACCCGCATATAGTTGTTGTATCTCGGAGTCTCCCCTCGCTTCAGTCTCGCGCACTGCGCACATTCGAGATGACATCTGCAAGTCCAGAGCTGCTGCTGGATCCATCTTGATACACTTATTTCTTACCTGAGCAGTTTCTCAATCAATTGTTTCCTAAGGAAGCCCGTTCCGCCAGTAACGAAGACTACGGAACCTGCATACAGTTGTTGTATCTCGGAGTCTCCCCTCGCTTCAGTCTCGCGCACTGCGCACATTCGAGATGACATCTGCAAGTCCAGAGCTGCTGCTGGATCCATCTTGATACACTTATTTCTTACCTGAGCAGTTTCTCAGTCAATTGTTTCCCAAAGAAGCCGGTTCCGCCAGTAACGAAGACTACGGAACCTGCATACAGTTGTTGTATCTCGGAGTCTCCCCTCGCTTCAGTCTCGCGCACTGCGCACATTCGAGATGACATCTGCAAGTCCAGAGCTGCTGCTGGATCCATCTTGATACACTTATTTCTTACCTGAGCAGTTTCTCAGTCAATTGTTTCCCAAGGAAGCCGGTTCCGCCAGTAACGAAGACTACGGAACCTGCATACAGTTGTTGTATCTCGGAGTCTCCCCTCGCTTCAGTCTCGCGCACTGCGCACATTCGAGATGACATCTGCAAGTCCAGAGCTGCTGCTGGATCCATCTTGATACACTTATTTCTTACCTGAGCAGTTTCTCAGTCAATTGTTTCCCAAGGAAGCCGGTTCCGCCAGTAACGAAGACTACGGAACCTGCATACAGTTGTTGTATCTCGGAGTCTCCCCTCGCTTCAATCTCGCGCACTGCGCACATTCGAGATGACATCTGCAAGTCCAGAGCTGCTGCTGGATCCATCTTGATACACTTTTAAACTAATTTTAAAATGAAAATGAGGAATGTGGTCAGATCCACTAAGCAATCACTAAAATGGAAACTAAGCAAATTATAAACTTTTTCGTATAAACGATTGTGTAAAGCATACATAAATAAATAGTTTTGTATTTTTGGTATTTGCGTACATTAACCTTAACCTTGCATTTTAAATTGAGGAATTGGTAATGTGCAAAGTTAAACTCGTGCGTCGTGTGTTCTCTGTAAAGGTAGGTTCTGCCAAACATCATCATCATAAATACTTTATTGCACAAAAAATAAGTACAAAAAGGCAGCATTTTCTACCAGTCAACCTACAGATGGTACAAGATAAATGGGTATATTTCGCGACAGGCGGGAGTGCGGGCCGTTTCATACTGACATGTATGTACTCGCCCGCACTTCCGCCATGTCGCGTACTAGAGGTGGGCGCGCAAGAAAAATAAGAACTTAACAATTTTAAATTAAATTGAGATACTACTATCGTGATTTTGACTCTTTCAATTAATTTTTATTAATAAAGTACGGATTTTCAAATGTTTATAAGTACGTGATTTATATAATTTAAAAGTATTTTTTCGTTACTTGATAGTACCTTAAAAACGTGTTCAAGGAATGGTGACAGCAGTCCTTTAAAAAATGGCTGTCTGTAGGTGAATTGGGCATTCTGTATCATAAGTTTGCGTAGGGCGTTACTCTGCCCGAATTTCGGTAGAATACGGGGTTAATCTTCCCGTTTGGTTTATAATAAATGATTAGTTTGTGATAAGTGAAGCATACTATTCAGATACAGTGAAAGTTAAAAATAAATAATGATTTAACATATCTTTGTTATGTTTGTTATTTCATTACACTACGCTCTCGCGTTTGGACAATTTAGCATATTATATCAGACATAAGGGTCCATAAACGGCTAGATGCACAAATAATGAGCATATTGCATGTTGTAACTTAGTTAATCGGTATAGTAAAAATAATATAGACAGTAGACTATAGGTCTGATAGATTCATTTTAGATAAAACGCAAAATCTTTTAGTTCTCTCTATAGAAAAAAATTACGAAGTTACCTCTAAATTTTATGTTTTTCGAGAGTTTAAGGGCCTTCCTTAAATCATACAGCCTTGAAATTTGTATTAAAAATAAGTTAACAAATGGCATCATCAGTTCGTCTTAGAATATTTTAAAAATTTCATCTATAAGCAGAGTTATTAAATAAAAACGCAAGTTTTGTAGGTGCGCGTTTCTTGGTGGTCGTAACAGCCACGGCTGAGAGCGCGCTATTTTAAACTAAAAGGAAACGTCGTAGAGTTCAGTTCTGATTGATGCAAAATGAGGTGCTCAATCTGACCTTATATGTAGCCCTAAGGGGCATGTAGCCGGCGGCTTGAAGTCAGTCGCGCACGGGGTCGCTATGCTTGCTATTTCATTCTGCATTCAACTTCGGATTATAGAGCACTGACTGACTGTTAGTGGTTGGCCCGAACGTTCATTTCCCGAGCTCGTACGGAACTGACCGAACACGGTGTGAGAGGCAAGCTAACGCGAGACAACATTCGTGTTTTGAAAAATTTAGTTTCTATGATTTCAGGAGAAATATCCCAAAAATTGGAATGAAACGAAATATTTTTGAATACTATAAAATATACTATGCTGTGAAACTAAAATTATTTGATTTGTTGTATCGTTTCTGGGACATTACGGTACATAAACATTCATCAAAATATGTGTAAAATCCAGGACTTTTAAACGCTTGTTTAAACTTCACACATTTTACCAAATCCTTACCTTTCGACAACTTTATATTCTGCAAATAACACTTAGACGGCGTCGAAGTCTATTCTATGACCCGTCCCTACAAAAAAAAAAACGCCGTTCCGATATTGTAAGTTATACAACCAAAGTTAATACCAGTTTTGCTAGAAGTCAATTTAAAATTCAATCTTCACATTTATACAATATTGCAAACAGAATTCTAAAAATTTACCCCAGCCCTATTATATGTGCAAATCAGCCATAGTTAAATGGCTAATAAATTTAAATTACGAGGAAACAGAAGCTCTGCTTAAAAGAACAACTTAAAATATAAATCTCCAAATTTCTCTCACAAAGCTTACGTACTTCCTATGCATAAACACCATTCCAGACATAGGTATACACAACCACACCCCTCACCCCGCTTCACACGTACACACACACCCCCACCCTCACACAAACACACACACCCTCTCCCACTCACCAACACAAATACATATCACACAAACATTTGGTTCTAACTTCTTTATTTTATTTTTGTATATTTCCTGTTTTTGTTTATGCTTTTTATTGATGTCCGATAGCCTCTGTTGGATCTATAGTTTTATTTGTTTAACTATTTAATTAAACGTGTAGATAACATTGTAACTTCCAAGAAGAAGTGCGAGATCCCTGAACCTCAGGTTATACTTAACTTTTATCAGGGTCTCACTGTAAACTTTGTACGATTTATGGTTTAATAAATAGTGTTTTTTTTTTTTTGTAAATTTCGTATGTATTGATTTTGATAGATGTTTTAGTTTCACGTCATGGACATTGTATGGGATATGTTGAAAAAGAAAAAATGAGCAAATACCTATAAATAAGGATATGATCAGTGAACTGCGCTAGTATGGGAGTTCGGGCAAACAGAGTCGTCTTAACATATCAATTTTGTGTTATTAGATGGTAATTTGTTAAAAAGTTTAACTACATTGTGCTCATGTAACTCATTTTGTGAAATTAGCATAAAGTGTTATTGATCCGTGTTACTGATCACTTACCAAGCCTCCAGCATGAGTTTGGCTGTATAAATAAAAGTCACCTTATATATATTTTTATTTTTCCCTTTCATTATTTTAAAAGATATTTTAAAACATTGGAGAAATCACCCAATAAAAGAATTTGAATATTTCTTTCAAAATAATGAAACGTAAAAAGGTTTAAAAATTATAAATGAATAGGTTAATTTAATATTTTTACTAAAAATAAAAAACAGTTTGCAACAAAACAATAATCATTTTTAGGGTTCCGTATCTCTAAAGGAAAAAACGGAACCCTTATAGGATCACTTTGCTGACGGGAACGCGTGGAGGTATCGAGTTGAAATTAAAACCATATACTCAAGTCCACAGTCCCTTGAAGCTGTTAAAAAATGAAACTTCTTAGTTTATCTCGTGAAAAAAGATAAGGCCGTTTATGCCACAAAAAACGTATATTTCGACACTCTCAAGGGAATCAAAATTTATAGGGTACTAGCTTTTGCCCGCGGTTCCGTCCGCGTGTTATCCAGTTTAACAACATGCTTTTTTCCGGGATAAAAGGTAGCCTATGTGTTAAGTTAGGGTATAAGCTATATCCATTCTAAATTTCATCCAAATCCGTCCAGCCGTTTCAGCGTGACATCACAATTTTGAAAATATTTACATTTAGTATTTTATTTTTATTTTTCATTATTATAAAGTTAAACTTCAGAATTTTGCGAGACTTATGGATGGAACTGTACTCTCGTGCTGTTTCTATATTTTAAATGAAATTGTCATTATAAAATGATAGAATTTGAATGTGAAAACTTAATTATTACTAATAAATTTCCGCTAATTGCTTTAAAACGCAATTTTTGCATACTTTTACTTTTTATTGAAAAGTAAGGAAAACAATATTATGATGTGCATTTTGCACCGAGATTCTGCTTTACCACCTTAGGGTCCGCTCTGCCTATATCTCCTGCTTCGCCCTCTTGCGTTTGCATATTAAATCAGAATATTTTAACAAATAAAGTTGTGTAATTTGCTAAGAGTTTCTACCACATCGAGCATTGTTCAGATTTGACACGTGTATCACACGATCACCGACAAAAAAAACGAAAATATTACTAGAATCACGGAATACAGTTTGCATTGAGACAGAAAAAAACCGGAAAAGTGCGAGTCGGACTCGCCCACCGAAGGTTCCCTACAAATTAGTAAAAGTTTAAAAAATCTACAAAAAGGTTTGGTTACCCGTACAATTATGACCGCGCATACCGTTGCTTAACCTCGATGATTTTTTTATGATATAATTACAAATGTAGTTTTAAGAGTTTTCCCTGTACTTGTAGTATCAGACGGTATTACTTGCCAAATTTCATAGTTCTAGGTCAACGGGAAATCACACTTCACACTAATATTATAAATGCGTAAGTTTGTGTGTGTGTGTATGTTTGTTAGTCTTTCACGCTGAAACAGCTTTTCATTGATAAAACTATTGATTGTACTTTGTTCGACTATAAAGAAGACAACATTAAACATTCAAGTATTTTAATTATATCATATCCTCTGTATTATACTCCCTTTTTCAATTGCCACCCTCCTTCCAAAGTATTTGGGTTGAAAATTTGATAATAAATACCTAGGTTTTTTTGCGTTTGGATTGAAGATACATTTTCGATCCTAAAAACTCAGTAAATGGTATTAAACTTGCCATATTAGTCAATTTTATTACTTTTTATAAAAATTATTCGAATTACTCGTTTTACTCGAATTATTCGAATAGCACAAAAGTTGATATTCGTAAAACTCGAATACTGAATTGGGGCGAATGTTGCATGCCCATACGACATCGAGAGATTATAAAAACCATTTTAAAAAATCATGAACACAAACCCGTTTTCGTTTCTTTTTTAGCAACAATACAGCAAAAAGCTCTTCTTCATTTCTGTCCACTTCACTCAACATCATGGTACCTAGCTAATGATGTCCAATTAACATTTTAATGTCATTGCGGTATAGAAAATCTATACTAATAATAGAGTAGTAAAAAAGTCGTGTCTGTACATTGAATATACTCGCGAAATTTTAAATGAAATGGGTTATTGGTTATGTGCCGAGGCCAAAACAACAATTGTAAAATTTTTTGTCTGTCTGTCTGTTCCGTATTAACTCGAGAACCACTCAACGGATTTGGATGCAGTTTTTTTTTCATTATAATCGTATTGACCCTGGTCAACACATAGGCTATAAGGAGATGGTCATAAAATAACGCCCAAGCCGGAAACAGGGAAAAGATTGAATAAACGCTTTTATAACTCGAGAACCACTGAACGGATTTGGCTGCGGTTTTTTTTAATTATCATCGTAGTAACCGTGTTCAACACATAGGCTATAAGGGGTGTTCATAAAATAACGCCCAAGCCGAAAACGGGGCGAAGATTCTCTGAACGCGGGCGAAGCTGCGGGCAAAAGCTAGTCATAAATGTAAATCTGGACGTGAGGAGCTCTGAACCGGGATTTGAACCCGGGACCTCTCGCTTACCGGGTGATTGCTTTACCAACTTTATCTCCTTGCGATAGATAAATCGCCGTGTTTAAAACATGTAAATTAATTTCTATCATAGTTAAATGTCAATTAGGCTTTTCTAGCAAAGTTGTATTATTTTATGCATTACTTTTTTAGATGGTCCTGCACAACAACTGTAAAGCGTGTTTATAGTTGTTGTGCAGGACCTTTTACAAAGTAATGAATAAAATAACACATATTTATTAGAAAAGCCTAATTGACACTATTAAATTACTGTCGCCTAGTGCCATAAACCACTTTATATAATAAGTACCTTTTATAAAAAAAAAATGTTGTGCGTTTGGAAACGAGATCCGTCGCAACCAGCTTCAATTTACAATACGTAATTTACAGTAAAAGTGACGACGATTATGTGAGTATTTTTTATATAGTATATAGTACGAATATTTTTAAATCTATCGCCTTGGAAAATCAATATTTTTAGGGTGCATTAGAAGATAGAAAAGTAAAAAAAAAAAATCTCGGAAGAAAAAATCAAATCAAATATATTTATTTCAGACCAAATTAGTCCATATTTACACACAATAAAACAGAAAAAAAAATAACTAGCACAAAATAAAGATGGAAATTTATAAATTACTATTTAATGTAAAATATAACATATAAAATGTAAAATACGGTTAACTTTAAATTTTAATTATAGTTTCAATTTAAAAATAATTTTAATTTGGAGCGCCGAAACCTGCAGCTCCGCACATATAGCGGTATACCCAATGTCCTGTGAATGCTGTTTAGACTTGCAATTGACACATCTTTTAGTGAGGCTAAGCGTTTACGACCGAGACCACGGAAGTCATCAGTTCTAGCCTCCGCAAACATTCCTGACACCCTGAATGCATTATTATATTATATTGCATACGCAGAGCATTCCCTGTGCATATTGTTGACCCACAGGCCGCCCGTGTAAAGTGATAGACATTTTTACTGGTTTCGTACATCTTGCAAAGCTGCGGGCCAGCATATTGCAGCGGACCGCCAATGCCCTGCGCTCTCTTTCTATATCAACGTCGTCGCTGAGATCCTCGGTGACCCAGTGACCCAGGTACTTTACCCTTTGAAGAGGAGAATCATTAAGTGTGATGGTTGGTAAGGAGGTGTGTGTTTTCTTTCCTGCCTCGAATACAAGCAGCTCGCTTTTCTTACCATTATACCTGAACCATGGGCCCTCGCATAGGATTCACAGATGCCTAATAATCTTTTTCAGTGCTACAATAGATGGCGCCAACAGGACTATATCGTCGGAATAACTTATATTGTTAATGATATGTCCGTCAATAGAGCATCCTACATTGGCTTTACAGAGCACGTACAAATTGAAGAGCTTAGGCGAAGATAATCCACCCTGTCTGACTCCACACTTCAATGTGTACGACTCCGACATTGCGTCATATATCGGGCGAGGTTTTAACATATCTGCCTTGTTCCGTGCCAGCGACTTATGTAGTTTGTCCATCGAGATCTGCAATACTTCCGAATTTTATAATTACTACGTACTACAGTAATTCAGATAAGGAAACAGATGGCGTTGTACCGTCGCTAGTCGCTACAATATGTGTACAATACTTGAGACAGTTAAGAATTTCATAGCTCTCATGAACTAAGATTATGTTTTTATTGCGAAGTCCATAGCATTGTAATACCCTAAATATGATATATACTTCTGGACACATCTATTGGCCCACCGTGCATTTTCAGTTTCGTTTGGTCCTGGCTAAAAATTTATATTAGGTCGAGCAAAAAGTTCAAAACAATACGATCGAAAAAGATGGTAAAATGTATCAGGTTTAAAACTGGATCAATAATTTTCGTTCAATCTAGCAATCATATTTAGGTAGGGGCCATCGAAACCTAAACTCTAAGGTGGGCCAATAGATGTGTCCAGAAGTGTATATTTTTTAAATTCTTGTCTTTAATTTTGTTTCTAGTTTGTAATGCACTCCAATAATAATATGTAGAGTATTCTGTCTGAATTAATTGCAATTAAAACACATTTAATTCTGAGTTCGTTGAAGAGAAATATTCTCAAGAATGTTCTCCTAAATTCTCGCTCCTCGGGAAATTTCCGGGAACGTTTCCGAGCAAATTTCTTTAATATATTTCGAGAACGGCACATCGCTAGTTGTTATGTCGTATCTATCTATACTAATAATAAAGAGATAAAAACTCGCGTCTTTACTTTGAATATATTTGAGAAGTTTTGAATGAATAAAATTTTGATGGTTAACTTATTGTTACGAGCTGGGTTTCGGAATAAATTAATTTATACCAATTCGCACCAAAAACACTATCTTTATTTGAAATCACACACACTAATAAAACACTATTTTATACTACACTGAAACTAGATCACAAAGTGAATCACTAACTGGACTATCAACTGGAATCTCTGGAATGACTAATTTAGCCGGACTATAATTCGCACTCCCTCACTAGGATCGTTACTGGACAATACTCGCAATCACTTCCTAGAAACGTTAGTAAGACTATACTCGCACTGTAATTCTCACTAGAGTCGCACTTGTACTTTACTTTATCGCTTTCTGTAGGCCTACCATGAGCTTTGCTTACTATACACGTTACCGTCTGCGTAAAATATTTTGTTTGAGAAATGCTGGTTCCTGTAGTAAGCCGCTAGGGGCGCTGCACAATTTCTCATATAAAATATTTTACGCAGACGTTAACGTGTATAGTAAGCAAAACTCATGGTAGGCCTAAGTCACTTTGAAGTTAAACAAAGTACTGAATTCGTTCCGCCTTTTATGTGTGTCACGCACCTCTAGTTGCTACGCGAACCGTCCAGAAAAGGCAACGACCTTATGCGAACAATAAATAAAATTATAAAATTCCACGAACAATAAAATATTATTTTCGTACTGAGCCAAAACTACATTTTTTGTCTGTGTGTATGTTCCGCCTTAACTCAAGAACCACTCAACTGGTTTGGATGCCATTTTCTTTGTTATTTATCATCGTGGTGACCCTGGTGAACATTGCTATAAGGGCTGTAGATAAAATAACCGCCAAACCGAAAAGTTTTTAGCTTAAAGAAGAAGAAGCCGTGGGCATAACTTCACACGCGCATAAGCGTGTCCGTACAGGCTTGTGTGTGTGCGTGAGCTAGTCTAGGGCTGGCAGCAAGCGTGTGAGCGTCGTCGACCGAGAGGGACAACATATAAGTCAGCAATTTCTATGATTCTTAAATTTTAGCGTGGTTAATCCTATACACAATGCACATAATACTATGCACATTATGTGAATTCCGAAAAACTCATTGGTGCATGCCCGACCGGGGATTGAACCTGAATCTCAAGATTGAGAGGCCAGTGGTCTACCCCTGAGTTACTGCCGCTTTTTCGTTAGTTTAAAAGTAAATAAGACAAATACTTCAATCAACTCCAGTCTACTGTCCAAACGCAGGGGCAGGCCCCGCACAAGCCCCGCACGCAGCCCGCCTTCCCTTTATGTTGCCGCAACGGCGCGGCGGGCGGGCGCGGTGATCGTTCGACAGCGCGTTGGCACAACTTTGTAACGGCGGCACGCGCGAATTTATTTATTATTAATGAATTTATATATTTATTAATTCAATTCTTTGGGGAAATTCTACCGATATTGCAAGACCGTTTGCAGCACAAAAAAAATGCATTAGAGCAATATGTGGTGCAAAACCACTTGACTCATGTAAGCCCCTATTTAAAAAACTTAAGGTCCTTTCCCTGCCATGCCTTTATATATTTGAAATGTGTAATTTTGTCAAACAGCATGCAAACTTATTTACAAAAAAATGTGACGTGGTTGGTTATAGATTGAGACAACCAGAAAATCTAGTGATTCCGAGACAACGAAGCGCTCTTTTCTCTAAAAGTTGTTATTCAATGGCTGTAAAAATGTATAATTTATTGCCAGAATATATGAAGACATTACCGAAACCATTGTTTAGGAGAAAACTGTTTAGCTGACTCATTGACAGAGGTTTTTACACTGTCAAAGAATTTATAAATTATAATAATTATAAGCATTATGATAAAAATTATCTTGAAAAATGTATATAATAATACTATCCTGACTTTAGTTCATTGAAATTGTTATGACATGCATGCCGAGATTATTAATAATTAAAAAGACATTGTAATTTTAATGTATTAAAGTGTTTGTATACCTCCTGCAGGTGAAACATGCTGAACTGTAATTTATCATCTGTATTTAACATCTTTTGTAAACCATATATGAAACAAATAAATATTTCTATTTATATGAGTTAAATTTAAACATCGCACGTAGCGACACGAATCCTTTCAGAAGAGTCTAGAGGTGCTTTTTAGTATGGACTGTGAAGTGCAGCTCATATTCAATACTTACTCTTACACCCGCGTTTCACCGATGATTTTCAACATGCTTTTATTAGCTTCACTGATGAACTAACTGAGGAGTTCTACCTATGTAGTGATGAGGCTTAGATTGAAGGTCAGGTGGGTGTACAAAAGCAAAATAGTTTGTCCTTAAATCAGATTTTGCCGGTGACATAATATACGAGCAAAAACTAACTTACAAAATTAAATAACGCCGGTACAAGGTTACATCGTAAAATACAATATCAAAAACTTTCGATTTTTAAATTTCAACTCAATGTTGAAATTGTTTCAAACTGTTTGAGAGTTGGAGTCCTAAACCGATAGGTAAAGGGTAATACAAAAATATTCGACAAAGAAGAAAATGCTACCTTGGTTCATCGGAAGGAAATTTAAAAAATCTTCGTTCTTTATTGGTTTCTCGGTTTTCTAAACAATAACGAACCATATTCATCAAAAAATATGGTATCGTAAATAATAAAACAAAATACGCGCGCAACGAATAGTTAGGGAAGTGGCGAGCATTTCGGTATATGATTTGCACACGTTTCACATTGAGGTAGATTGCAGTTTACGTCGATACGAATTAGGGAGGTGGCGAGCATTTCGGTATATGATTTGCACACGTTTCACATTGAGGTAGATAGCAGTTTACGTCGATACGAATTAGGGAGGTGGCGAGCATTTCGGTATATGATTTGCACACGTTTCACATTGAGGTAGATTGCAGTTTACGTCGATACGAATTAGGGAGGTGGCGAGCATTTCGGTATATGATTTGCACACGTTTCACATTGAGGTAGATAGCAGTTTACGTCGATACGAATTAGGGAGGTGGCGAGCATTTCGGTATATGATTTGCACACGTTTCACATTGAGGTAGATAGCAGTTTACGTCGATACGAATTAGGGAGGTGGCGAGCATTTCGGTATATGATTTGCACACGTTTCACATTGAGGTAGATTGCAGTTTACGTCGATACGAATTAGGGAGGTGGCGAGCATTTCGGTATATGATTTGCACACGTTTCACATTGAGGTAGATAGCAGTTTACGTCGATACGAATTAGGGAGGTGGCGAGCATTTCGGTATATGATTTGCACACGTTTCACATTGAGGTAGATTGCAGTTTACGTCGATACGAATTAGGGAGGTGGCGAGCATTTCGGTATATGATTTGCACACGTTTCACATTGAGGTAGATTGCAGTTTACGTCGATACGAATTAGGGAGGTGGCGAGCATTTCGGTATATGATTTGCACACGTTTCACATTGAGGTAGATAGCAGTTTACGTCGATACGAATTAGGGAGGTGGCGAGCATTTCGGTATATGATTTGCACACGTTTCACATTGAGGTAGATTGCAGTTTACGTCGATACGAATTAGGGAGGTGGCGAGCATTTCGGTATATGATTTGCACACGTTTCACATTGAGGTAGATTGCAGTTTACGTCGATACGAATTAGGGAGGTGGCGAGCATTTCGGTATATGATTTGCACACGTTTCACATTGAGGTAGATAGCAGTTTACGTCGATACGAATTAGGGAGGTGGCGAGCATTTCGGTATATGATTTGCACACGTTTCACATTGAGGTAGATTGCAGTTTACGTCGATACGAATTAGGGAGGTGGCGAGCATTTCGGTATATGATTTGCACACGTTTCACATTGAGGTAGATAGCAGTTTACGTCGATACGAATTAGGGAGGTGGCGAGCATTTCGGTATATGATTTGCACACGTTTCACATTGAGGTAGATAGCAGTTTACGTCGATACGAATTAGGGAGGTGGCGAGCATTTCGGTATATGATTTGCACACGTTTCACATTGAGGTAGATTGCAGTTTACGTCGATACGAATTAGGGAGGTGGCGAGCATTTCGGTATATGATTTGCACACGTTTCACATTGAGGTAGATTGCAGTTTACGTCGATACGAATTAGGGAGGTGGCGAGCATTTCGGTATATGATTTGCACACGTTTCACATTGAGGTAGATTGCAGTTTACGTCGATACGAATTAGGGAGGTGGCGAGCATTTCGGTATATGATTTGCACACGTTTCACATTGAGGTAGATTGCAGTTTACGTCGATACGAATTAGGGAGGTGGCGAGCATTTCGGTATATGATTTGCACACGTTTCACATTGAGGTAGATTGCAGTTTACGTCGATACGAATTAGGGAGGTGGCGAGCATTTCGGTATATGATTTGCACACGTTTCACATTGAGGTAGATTGCAGTTTACGTCGATACGAATTAGGGAGGTGGCGAGCATTTCGGTATATGATTTGCACACGTTTCACATTGAGGTAGATAGCAGTTTACGTCGATACGAATTAGGGAGGTGGCGAGCATTTCGGTATATGATTTGCACACGTTTCACATTGAGGTAGATTGCAGTTTACGTCGATACGAATTAGGGAGGTGGCGAGCATTTCGGTATATGATTTGCACACGTTTCACATTGAGGTAGATTGCAGTTTACGTCGATACGAATTAGGGAGGTGGCGAGCATTTCGGTATATGATTTGCACACGTTTCACATTGAGGTAGATTGCAGTTTACGTCGATACGAATTAGGGAGGTGGCGAGCATTTCGGTATATGATTTGCACACGTTTCACATTGAGGTAGATTGCAGTTTACGTCGATACGAATTGATTTGGTCCAGTCAATAAAGGTCCTACGTCGCTGCGTTTTCGCGTTACAGCCGATTGAAGTTGTTAAAAAAAGGGGTATCAAATTATTTGCACATGTCTGCCTCTGGGGTTCATGGTCACAAACATCTTGGAAACGAAGAAAATCGAGGAGGCAGACATTCAGGGCTCTGCATTATCATGGGACGGAGTTGTAAAAATGTTTGAAAAAAATGCTCTACTAAGTCATTTGCACACGGTTCTCATTGCGCCCATTCGATTCATTACGGCTCCCTGGATACGAAAAAACATTTGGCAGACACTTTGCTCACTGATGTTTAACTGTATAACTGTTTGAAATGGACGTAATCAAGGAGAAGCGGCTATTGCATGGTATTATTGTCATTTTAATTATGTTGCTCAAGTCTTGTTTGGCACAAAAAACGCAACGTTTTTCTGGCTCTTCAATTGTGGCGTTGTGAGCCAGAGGCAGACCAGGAACTGAACTAACCAAATTCTTACTGTACAGGAGCAGCTGTGAAGGATTCTCCCTATTACAACGGGCGATGGTAGAGGCGCGCTGCGTTTGTACATTATTTGAAATCTTTAGGCAGAGTACACATGGCGCAATCAAATCGCACATTTTCCTAAAACACGCTCCGATTTTTTCAAATATTATGTGTATAAGCGCTTATATACTAAAATTACTCAAGAAAATTCAAAGACTCCAAATACTCCAATTACAGTGCCTGAGAGTGAGAGAGAGAGGGAAAGCGTACAAAATAAGAGGAAAAGCTGTCTCCTGTTTCTTTCTATTTACTTTTAATACTACCTCATGTATCTATAGATGTCGGTATACGCTATATACATTTGGGTACGCAGTACCGAAGATGGGGATATTTTATACCTGCGGAGACGCAGTTAATAGGCAGAAGCCAAATATTTTTGACGAGTTTTAAAAATCGTTCGTATGGATTCTATTAATTACCTAGTCGGTTCTTAAATACTGTCACTGGCCATTTATTTTAAAAATATAACACCTAGAAAAAAAATGGAATGGTGTTCGATTTTCAAATATTTTTTGATTAATAATCTGCCAAATCACAATTACATTCATTCATTTTTTACGATGGAGTGGACTCGCAAAGAGGACCGAGTAGCAGTAATTGCATTGCATCGTTGCGGCCATCCACCGAAGACGATATTCAACTTGCTTCAAAAATTAAAAATCACGAAGAGGTTCGTGTACCGTACCATCAAGAGGTACAATGAAACCTCTAGTGTCGATGACGAGAAAAGAACTGCCAGACCTCGTTCCGTTAGGACTCCAGGGGTCATCAAAGCAATCAAGGCGCGTATTGCAAGAAATCCCGTCCGCAAGCAGAAACTGATGGCTTTGGAGATGGGATTAACCAGAAGTACCGTAAAAAAAGTACTCAATGAAGACCTGGGACTACGAGCTTACCGAAAAAAGAGTGGACATCTTCTGAACGCGCGTCTGACAGCTATGAGAGCCAAAAATGCAAAGTTTTGCTAAAGCGGTACGCAAGAAACAAACACCGCGATATCCTGTTTACAGACGAGAAAATTTTTAATATCGAAGAGAAGTACAACAAAAAAAATGTCAGGGTGTACGCTACCAGCTCTGCGGCCGCTGGAAATGCCATTCCTAGAGTGCAGCACGGCCATCATCCATCATCAGTCATAATTTGGTTGGGATTGTCCTACTATGGCCCTACTGAAGTGCATTTTTGTGAAAAAGGTGTCAAAACCAGTGCAAAAGTGTACCAAGACACGGTTTTAGATCGCATAGTAAAAGATCTGCCCCAGACACTCTTTGGAGGACGGCCATTTGTGTTTCAACAGGACTCCGCACCTGCTCATAAGGCCAAAACAACTTAGGAGTGGTTCGAGCGCCAGAATATCGAGCTAATAAGGCATCAAGATTGGCCCTCATCTAGCCCTGACCTCAATCCACCGGAATACAAAATTTGGCAGGAATTGGAGGAGAAGGTCTGCTCTAAACCTCACAAAAATTTGAGCAGCCTAAAGTCATCATTGATTAAAGCAGTGGCCGATATCGACATGAATATGGTCCGTGCTGCTATTGATGATTGGCCGCGAAGATTGAAGGCTTGTGTGAAAAATGGTGGCAATCATTTTGAATAAATTTTGTGTTTAATGTAAGATAATTAAATTACCTTTTCTTAAAAAAAAACTTTTTTTGAATATCATGACTAGTTTTCATTTTATAGCCAATTTTGTTTGTGACAGAATTTAAGCACCGACTAGGTATTTTCAATAATATTCAGTAGACGCAAAATTTCGTATTTGTAGCACGGCGCGAGTGTCGAGTTGAAAAAAAAAAATTCAAATGGTCTGCCTTTGGAATATCAGGGGCCTGAACGTCTGCCTCATCCATTTTCTTCGTTTTCATGAGAAATTCAAACATCAGTCCAAGAGGCAGACATGTGCGCATAATATAGCACATATTTTTTTTTTACATTTTTGAAGCGCTGCCAATAGACAACGCAGAGGCACCACGCTGGCAGACTATTTTTCCGTGGTCCTTCTCATTGTTTTTAATCCAACAAATCAAATCTGCCAATGTCTGCCTCTTCGATTTTTTGTGTTTACATGATGACTGTGATCATCAGCCCCAGAGGCAGACATGTGCACATAATATCGCCCACCTTTTTTTTTTAACAATTTACAAACGCTGTAAATCGACAACGCAGCGCCACCATGGTGGCAGACGAGGTCCTTTATGTTTCTTAAGGTATAATTATCGATATTAATAACGTCTGCCATGTGTGCTAATGATATCGAAATTTTGCGCGCCACCTCCCTAACTAGAACGAGTGGAGCTCTGCTGGGATCCAGATTTACCCCTAACTTGCGGGGGAAAGTGGGGTACGATAACTCGCGCGGGGAGGTGTGTGTCGCTTCTTTACGAAGTAATACTTTATATTCTCTCCGTGTCAACCAGTACAAAAGTATTCGCGCGCATGTGATTGGTAACCTAGAATATATGGTAGCAATAATAACTTTTTCAACAAGCTTATTTTTAATTACTATGCGTTTCAGTAAATAATGTATTGTGTAAATGTGTACAAAAATATTGGTATCTCACCATATCTATCAGTAAGATATTTACTCAAGAACCCCTTAACGGATTTGGATGCGTTTTTTTATTATCATCGTAGTTAGCCTGGTCAACACAAAGGCTATAGGAGTGTCCATAAAATAACGCCCTAGTCGAAACGGTGCAAAAATTTACCTAACGCTTTTATTTCGAGAACCACTCAAAGGATTTGTAAGCGGGCAAAGGCTAGTTATAATAATAAAGGTACAATAGAACTCTAATAAAAAATGTTTATTTTCGAAATATATATCGTGGAGCTTATCTCACAAATTGTAATACAAATGTAACACAAAACATAGCAGCAGTAAAGGTCCAAGACAATACTTTCCATAAGAAGAAGAAATACAAAGTGGAAACAATGTAATGTAAGATCCTCATAAAGGGCTGTCTTTTCACTGCCTTGTCGGTCCCTTCCAAGCCGTCTTTGATGATGTACTTCCTTAGACCGAGATACCAGATGAGTACAAAGGGCACATGTTCGATATCGGTGACGTCAAAATGGAAGATAAGCTTGTCAGCTTCGGATAATTTGTTGCTTAGATCAAGCGTATTGTCGTCGTAAAAGTCCCAAGTCTTCAAGACGAAATAGCCAAGAACCGTGTTCAGTTTGTACAGCTTTTGATAAATCGGACTGACTCTGTAAGAAAAGGTTAGAATCAATTTGATTATGTTATCTCTCCTAAGAGCCTTGGGGTAATTCTTCTATTCTTTATTAACATTGTTCTTTGTTCCGCAAACGTACTTAGGGTATGTCAGCTGCTATCTACTTGTCAGCTATATAATGAATGACGCGTTTGGAATTTTTTTCCTCCTTTTATGTATGATTTGTTCTTCGTAGTTCTTCGCTTTCATTTTAATCTTAATAGCTAAATTATAAAGTATCAACGTTCAACTTTTTAATGACATTGATTCTCACCTGAACTTTCGGCCCGTAGCCATCAAGACACCGTCGACAAACAGAGCTGGTATGAAGTGCAGTATTGTTGATAGTAGCACCAAAATATATTTGTTTTTAGTTGTAATGCATACGGGGTACCAGATTGTTTTAGGCGATATGTATTTTCGGCATTCACTGCCAGCGGCAGCTCCTTGGAATTGACCTGTTTAAATTAAATGTCAGTGTGTATAGTGCATTCAATATTCACTGGCGCGTTTCCACTTGAACATAGACAATAGGGGTGATAAACCAAACACTCATAGATCCCATTCATTTTTAAAGGAGCCGTTTGGGCCTTATCTGTTTAGTTGCAAACCAACCAGTGTTGATACTTTTGAATATTCATAAAATAATTTTAAAAAGATTTGCATATTTTATTAAAGGGAAGATAACATAAGGAAAGTATAAAAAACGTTGGAAACACCGCCTGCCGCACGTGTTTTACAAGTGTTTATTGTTCCGTTCAGGCGAATTCACCCACCACGACTTAATCCAATTGTTATTGCTAATGACGGTCTCAAGTGGAAAGACGCCAGTATTGAATGCACTTTTTTTATACCCGTATGTCGTCGACTAACCTAGTTTTTGGCCTTCTTTTTCTTGTTCTACTCATAAAATTTTTGCAATTTGATTTGTTTACTGCAAACCATCGGTTTTGTCCGTCTCTCCTACGTATAATATAAACTACTTTGCCACAGGAGAGTAGGGGGGCTCCAGGAAAAAACTATGGTAGGCTACATGGGGGGAGGGGGGGTCAAAAAGGACAAATTAATAGTATGTGGTTTATGGACGCTCCCTAAACATAATAAAAATCTCTAACTAAGCATATTTATGCTTGATTAATCTCGTCGCTACTGTTTTCAATGTTTACTTGTTTCTTAACTACATGCTTTATGTTATTTGTTGAAATTATTATATTCTGGCTTCGCCAGAAGGTGGCAACATCGGCCTTATAGTTGTAAACCAGCGGCTTGTAAGCCGGTAGTTACCGAAACCAGCGGCTAGAAACGACCAGCCCCTTGATACATACCGGGTAGATACCCGACTTGAGAATCGAAGAAAAAAACGATTTTTATAACATTTTGTATTGTTAAACTTTTATTTTTGTTATACTTATAATAGCACTTATTATGTTCTGATATTTTTTTATTTATTTTTTATAAACATACCTAGTCGGTGCTTAAATTCTGTCACAAACAAAATTGGCTATAAAATGAAAACTAGTCATGATATCCAAAAAAAGTTTTTTTATAAATAAAGGTAATTTAATTAGCTCACATTAAACATAAAATTTATTCAAAATTATTGCCACCATTTTTCACACAAGCCTTCAATCTTCACGGCCAATCATCAGCAGCACGGACCATATTCATGTCGATATCGGCCACTGCTTTAATCAATGATGACTTTAGGCTGCTCAAATTTTTGTGAGGTTTAGAACAGACCTTCTCCTCCAATTCCTGCCAAATTTTGTAATCCAGTGGATTGAGGTCAGGGCTAGATGAGGGCCAATGTTGATGCCTTATTAGCTCGATATTCTGGCGCTCGAACCACTCCTGAGTTGTTTTGGCCTTATGAGCAGGTGCGGAGTCCTGTTGAAACACAAATGGCTGGCCTCCAAAGAGTGTCTGGAGCAGATCAATACTCAATACTCAATACTCAATAATTTCATTTGCGTTCCACAAAATGTTTCTTAATGCAACACATTCACATCATGCAAGTTGTGGACCCTGTTGGGCACAGCAAATTAGGAGAGAGGAAGACATAGATGTACACATGCACACACTCAACCAATGACATTATTATGTAATAATTTATTGTTATAGATTCTATTTTAAATTATCATTTAAGTATTCCCTAACACTATAATAACATTTATTTATTAATATTTTTTTCAGTAAATGAATAAAAGTTTTATTATTCGACTCTTCTTTTAAGGTCTTTGGTAGTTTATTGTATATTTTTATTGACATTACATAAGGACTAGATGAATGCAAAGAAAGATTAGATTTTGGCAACATAAGTAAATTTTTATGACGCCAAGAGTAGGTTGAAGTTGAAGGTTTTTCTTTTCGGGTCACAAATAATTCGGAATTGTATCTGACAAATTTACAAATTTCTAATATATAAATGCACGGAAGGGTAAGGATTTGATGTTTCTGGAAGTATGGTTTGCAGCTGTCTATTTGTTTTATATTTACTAATATTCGGATAAGTTTTTTTTGTAATATAAGTAGTGATGGTGATTCTGTACTATTTCCCCACAAAATTATGCCATAGCTGAGCCATGCATAAGCATATGCGTAGTACGTAATTAGAGCGGTTTTGAAATCTGTAGATTTCTTTTAATGCGTACGTAAATTTTGATAATTTTTTTGTTAGTTTAGTGACATGGCTTTTCCAGTTTATATGCGTATCTAATTCCATTCCAAGTAGATCTTTTACTATGCGATCTAAAACCGTGTCTTGGTACACTTTTGCACTGGTTTTGACACCTTTTTCACAAAAATGCACTTCAGTAGGGCCATAGTAGGACACTCCCAACCAAATCATGACTGATGATGGATGATGGCCGTGCTGCACTCTAGGAATGGCATTTCCAGCGGCCGCAGAGCTGGTAGCGTACACCCTGTCATTTTGTTTGTTGTACTTCTCTTCGATATTAAAAATTTTCTCGTCTGTAAACAGGATATCGCGGTGTCTGTTTCTTCCGTACCGCTTTAGCAAAACTTTGCAATTTTTGGCTCTCGTAGCTATCAAACGCGCGTTCAGAAGATGTCCACTCTTTTTTCGGTAAGCTCGTAGTCCCAGGTCTTCATTGAGTACTTTTTTTACGGTACTTCTGGTTAATCCCATCTCCAAAGCCATCAGTTTCTGCTTGCGGACGGGATTTCTTGCAATACGCGCCTTGATTGCTTTGATGACCCCTGGAGTCCTAACGGAACGAGGTCTGCCAGTTCTTTTCTCGTCATCGACACTAGAGGTTTCATTGTACCTCTTGATGGTACGGTACACGAACCTCTTCGTGATTTTTAATTTTTGAAGCAAGTTGAATATCGTCTTCGGTGGATGGCCGCAACGATGCAATGCAATTACTGCTACTCGGTCCTCTTTACGAGTCCACTCCATCGTAAAAAATGAATGAATGTAATTGTGATTTGGCAGATTACACTGGTCAACAAGTTTTCTGCACAGAAACGATATTTTGAAATTCTTGCAGAAAACTGTGTGCTGAATCCAAATATGAACTCAGATTTTTTCTATCAGGTCTCAGTTTTGTGAAATCAACTTCAAGTATTGAAATTTACCGTTTCATTAATGCTTCTAAACAATTTTTTTACTTATTACAAATGTATTTTGTACATTTATTTTTCATCATTACAAGTCCTTAATCAATACTTATTAAGGTGAAAATAACATAATTCGCGATTGAACCTTATTTTTCAAAATAAATAATATTTTGTGAGAGCTTGTTCGGTCCATACATTTCATACCAAGTGTTTACTATGAAAAATTGGGTGTGATTGTTTTGAGACATTTAATCGAAAACTAGGCTTCGTTACGTGAATCTTTTTATCATATTATTAAAAATAACCACTGAGAAGAAGTATTATTGAAAATTAAAGCCGAAAAACTAATTGTGCTAAGCGTAAAGCCCCACCAGAAGTAGTAAAACACGCGATTTTTCAAAATTTAGTCTGTCTTAGACAAATATTACGACGTGATAGAGAAAATCTGAGTTCATATTCGGATTCAGCATACAAATTTCTATAATAATTTCAATAAATCGTTTCTGTGACAGAAAATTTCTACAATTTTGTTGACCAGTGTTATTAATCAAAAAATATTTGAAAATCTAACACCATTTCATTTTTTTTTTAGGTGTTCTGTTTTTAAAATAAATGGCCAGTGACAGTATTTAAGAACCGACTAGGTACATACCTACTAATTTACTTAATTAAGTGACGAACAGGAAACTATGAAACAACATTTGTGTTTAGGTGGTAGTGTATGAAAATTATAAGAATAAAGGTAGCTTATTAATTAGTTTACTTTGGTTCATAATTATAAACCAAACGCGGGAATCTCGCGCGACAGGATTGATTCGTGAGGGGGTGGGTGCGCGGGGCATGAGTGCGCGAGGCTCGTTGCGTGGCAAATCAGGCGCACAAGCTAAATGTTTACTATAATGCACACTTTTTGCATGGATAAATACCTATTTCCAAAACTCTCTCAGAGAATTTTAAGTTTTTAACACAATACAGATGCAAATGTCATTGTTTATGTCTATTTATGTTAAATGTCCATCCATCCATCCATCAGCCCGTGTTCGTCCACTGCTGGACATAGGCATTTCCCAAATTTCGCCACTCATGTCGATCCTCCGTCCTCCTCATCCATTCGCCCCCCGCAACGTCCTTCAGGTCGTTGGTCCAGCGGGCACGAGGTCGGCCTACACCACGCTTTGCTGTACGTAGTCTCCATTCTAGAGCCTTTCGGCCCCAACGGCCATCATGTCGGCGACAAATGTTTAATGTATCCTATAGTAAATAAATCAGAAGAAAAACAACAAAACCAAAAAACTGAATCATGTGAATATATCAATTATGAATATATCAATTAATTAAGCAGCCGTTTGCAGCCGCTAGTTATCGATAGAAATGATAATAAGCCAACTAAGCCGTTTCTAGCCGCGAGGCTAAAGGGACGGTTATGTAGGTGCCTCTTTACCATTTCAGAGTATTTCAGAGTTCTCCCTGACATTGAGCACCTCATTTTGCGTCAGGTAGAACTGAACTCTACTGAACTCTCGTTTCGTTTTTGTTTAAAATAGCGCGCTCTGAGCCGTGGCTGTTACGACAGCCGAAACATCGCGCGCTCTAAAGAATCACGTTTCGATGCCGCCCTCCATAGTTATTTGTATGGGGAAATCGCATGCAAAAGTTAGTCATGTTTAATGGACAAATACACCAAGTGACAATTTTTGTTTGGCAAAAATAAAGCAATCACACCATTCTGTACACTCTTAACTTACGGGTGACTGAATTTCGGTTTCCAAAATGATCTGGGAAACCGTCAGTGGGAAATACGCGAAGAGCAGTTTTACGTGATTTTTAGCAACTTTAGATTTTTTTTCTAGCTTGCTATGAATTCTTTGCAGATATCAAATCATTCATGTTGTAATACAACTCTTCGACAACTTGTATGATTGATTATTTCTCATTAAACAAATATTTTCTGTCATGAATTGGAAATACGGTGCAGCGCCTTTAGGTGCTACAGACTCTTAATCGCTTTCCCCAGGCAGCAATCTACTGCTTCAGGTAGTCGATGCGCTCCGTAATGTGTTGGAGGAAGTTTGGGCGAGACACATCAATGCCCATGAAGCAAACGTCTTCGCGACGAAGCGCATCACTCTAGGCTTCGTGTTCCTAAACCTGAAGCTGGTCAGTTTTCTGATTAGGACCCTCGCTCTGGTGATATGGCAGTTTATCCGTTGGCAGGCCGGTATTTCATTATTTCTTGAAAAATTTGTTCCAGTGCCAGCACGGATGCCAACTACCCGGCAAATAGCCATAGCGGCGCCAAAATGAACCGTATCTTTATCCCAGAGATCAAGGCTGCAGTCCAAAAATCTTCGGCATCTCGAACCTTTATGCTTAGAGGCACTCGAGGAAACCGCGGCCGCTTTGAATACTTTCGAAATTTCTTATGTAACTTGCTCACTCGACGTAGAAATATCAATAAATTATTACGCGCAAATTTAATCATAACTAAGTTTAACTCTGCATTCTCACCACAATTTATCCGATTTCTAATCCGACAGCACGTGTATAGTTTGATATCTTGGTCTCCTCTCTGAAATCTTATGGCTGTCTCCCAGGAACATGCAATAATAAGGTTGTTCACGTAGTCCACTGGAACCAGGTCTGGACGACAGTCTGTATCCATTAACGCGGTTCGACCCGCACCTGTATAAAGCCCTAGAAGAATCTGAAAGGTCATGCAAAAATGGCATCCAAATTATGTAGATTTCAGATCTAAATCAAAGTTGCTAAATATAAATAGTAGTTTTCAAAAGGACTATGTTTACAACTATGCAGAATGGTCGAAAAACTATTAGAGCAATGATATTATCGAATCAGTAATACATAAATGAAAAATACTCACTCCACTTGGTCCTAACGCATTGCTCATATCCAACCATCCAGGCTCGGGTTCTCGATGTGATGGAACAACTAAAATAATATAATATTTATTAAAAAGGGCGCCTCTATTAAAAATTCGTTTAGTAGTTGCTCGCTTGAGATTGCCTCACACGATATCTCTCAGTATCTACTCGTATAAGTTGTAACAGGTATAATAAAACTAAATTGTAATTTACCGACAGCGGGTCTCACGACACATATAGGTAGCCCCTCCCCCATCACTCGCACTGCCTCCTCCGCTATCGCCTTCGAGAAAGTGTAGGTGTTGGGCCAGCCTTCTATAAGCCTATAAAACGAGCTTTTTAAGTCAAAATAACCTAAATTCTGCGATTCTCTTATCTCAGAAGAGAGTACTCACGCCGGTGTCATAGCATCAAGCCGACTCTCCTCCATACTCTCTACCATTTCAATCATGGTCGCCGGCGGCACTGGGCTCGGATAGAACTTCTCTGCCACCTAAAGTAGTAAAAAATATATTTCCTAATTGTGTAAGATGCTGTTTTACGTGCCCTCATTTATTTGATTTTGAGACTTTGATAATATTTGATAACTAAAGTAACATATTACTATGAGGTGTTTTTATGCTAAAATGTCCGTATACATGGTGATATTAAATCAAACGCCCAATTTTCTATCGCAGGTTCAGTAGGTGATAGAGACAACACATTTGAAGTTTCTGGTGGATCAGACAAGGTAATGGCAGGTCATAAGACCTAGAGAATCTTATGCATCTATCCATCCATCAGCCTGTTTCGTCC
This sequence comes from Ypsolopha scabrella, assembly GCA_910592155.1. Classification (NCBI taxonomy): domain Eukaryota; kingdom Metazoa; phylum Arthropoda; class Insecta; order Lepidoptera; family Ypsolophidae; genus Ypsolopha; species Ypsolopha scabrella. Next base: position 16,582,696 of record OU342987.1, read on the forward strand.
ACTGCTGGACATAGGCATTTCCAGGATTTCGCCACTCTTGGCGGTCCTCCTGGAAGAAATGCCCATACTCACACACGCTGGGCAGGCGGGTTGGTGAGCGCGGTGCCGAAACCCTTGCACCAGTGACGCCGCTGCCCGTCACCAGTCTAATTTATATAAGGCCCGGCAATTGGGGATGGATATACCGCCATCCATCGGTCCCAGGCAGTGGTGGGCCGCCTGGTTTTTTTGCTTGAGAGCTGTTCTCTTACTCTCCCCGAATAACTTCGGGAGGATTTCCGAGTTAGATGGTGGTACCTCCACAGTAGAGCCCGGCATTAGCTCTACTACCCAAAAAAATCTTATGCATGTGTAAGGTTAATTTCGATTCAGTTATTATCTGTGAGTGAACACCGTAGCTTTGGATTCATCGTGTAAGTTTGTGTACTTTCATAGTTCAAACAGTGTTTCTAATCTTTTTATTAAATCTATCACTACGAAAAATTTGGGCTGATCCACCTGAAAATTTACAAATGTAGTTTCTATCATCTACTGAACCTCCGATAAAAATTTGGGCGGTTGAATTATTTTCACCTTATAGAGGTTGACAATGAACCCTCTAGCTTTATTGAACTCTATGAATTAGAATCAGAACCACTAACATTTTTTTTCTTTTTCGCATTTCGTAGAATAGCCATTCTACGCGATACGACATGTGACGTGACAATAGACCGTACATATTCTCGGCGATAAATAATGCACATAGGCTATGTACACATAGGTTTTGTAGAGCGTCGTCTCGTGTCACCGGAGTATTAGTGCTTCTTTGGCGGTCGATATCTTTTTTTAATCATGAGTAATCTTGACAAAAGTAACAAAACATGTATTTTTTATTTCGAACAGAGAACAGTTCCCTTTGTTATAGCTAGAGGGTTTATTTTCAACCGGTATTTCTTTGTCAAATACAGCTGATATTCATTTATGCAGGCAAATTCACCCTAAAGTATATATTGTGATCTATTGACAAGTATTACGGATAAATAAAATATTTTGAAACTTTAAATGTGTATTTCCATAGTATCGACTCGGGACTAGCGATGCAAAGCCGAAAAATTACGCCGGTAAGATACGGTAACATACGGTAAGTTTCGGTAACAAACGATGTTTTACGTAAGTTAGGCTAAAATTCCGTAAAAAAACTATTATACGAACTCGTATCGTACCATATGATGTGGCCTCATAAGGGTAAGTAGTATGATATGATTATATAGGTTTAGTGGTTTTTACAATCTTCTATTTATCTTGCATTTTATTTATGTCATGTTTGTACGGGTCAAATCAAAAAATATAATTATTCATCGGGGAAACTGCGATTATAGATTACTACTTCGGCATAAAAGTACTCAGTAAAAGGCTATACTCAGTAAAGACCACAAATATGTGTAAAATAATTATTTCTGTACAAAAAACATCAAAGTAGGTAGCTAGAAGTATTTATACTCGCTTTGGTGTCTAAAAGTTACTATCTTTTGGCTAAAACCGATGAAAATCCGCTAGATCTAACCACAAAGTGGTTAAAACGGCAATATTGGCCGTCGCGACAGCGGAACGCCGAGAGCCGCGAGAGAGGGAGCGGAACGGCAACGTCGCAAAATCGACTACGATGACTACTTACACTAATCGTCAACGTTGCGTGATTATTTTGCAACTGTACGCGCGCGGGATTTAAAAGAAATCAAAATTTAAAATGTCATAACTCGACGGTAAGTTTACGGTAATATATAAATATGACCGTAAAATTCCCGTATTTTACGAGCGTTTTTGGTGAAATTACGTAAAAGAAAATAAAATATTTTTGAATTTCCGGAATAGGGTCATCAAAACTTGATATCGACTACTTCACCTAGTCTTCAGTGAGAATTTGGCTGCATAAATTTATGTCACCTTATATATAATACTTCTGAAAGTATACCTTTTCCTGGTAACAATGAGAATAAGCCGTGGACACGTGCACTATACTTTTCAAGTTACTGCAATCTCTGGCCAGCGCTGTGACCTCCCGAGTGCCTCGCACGTTGGCTATGATCGCTGATTTCATTGGCTCATTGAAGAGAACCGTTGCTGCTACATGGTATATGAAGTTTACCTAGAATTGCGTGCAAAGCGGGTGTATCAAGATTAGTACATTCTTATATCCTTGAAAGTTTATATATTTCAACGAACAAAATACAGATCTGCCTTGTTTAGTACTTAAAATAATCTTTATTTCAAACAATATCTTGCGTGAAGTATTTATACAGGAATCCCCTAAAATTATGTTTCTAAATTCACATTCTCCTGAGACTAATAAATAAGAGCTTGGTCACAAACCTTTTTCTTGATCTATAATAGCTTAAATAAAAGATAAACATGGCAAAATCGTAAGGAATAGCTGCCATCTTGGTTTGCTGTGAAAATTGGGAGTGCATTCGACCTTTTCCAAGTCGTTAAAATCACCTTTCTCTTTATGTATGGCAGCTAAACTGTATGACTTGTCTTACGGTCTGAAGACATCGGAAGACCTGACTCATTGTTACATACCTCTTGAGTAAGCTTTTCCCAATCCTCATGTTTAATTCCAAGTTTCAGTTCCGTGATGTCTCCTTCAACAGGAACGATGAGCTTCTCAAACTCAGGGTTTATCTTCCGTAGCTGATTGAACACCTGTAGAGATGAGCACTTATTTACATGTTTCATCTTTATTTTAAAGAATATATAACATTGATTAAGGGGATCCCGTTACGGCCTCGGTGCACAATGCACAACATAAATGATTGTTTTACTTACTCTGGAATAAAAAGTATGAAATAAAAATGTTAATTCAGGTTAATTAGGCTTTTCCGGAAAAGTTGTGTTGTGTTATTTTTTGCATTACGTTGTAAATAAATATCCACAACAATTTTTCTAACACGCTTTAATGTTAGTATACATGCCCCCTGGAGGGAAAGTACCTTAAATATTAAAAATTTTACTAAAACAAACCTTCTTTTTATTTTTAAAGTTAAGGAAAACTGCATTCTAGGAATTAAAAAAGTCACCCGCATGAACCGGGAATCGAACCGGACAAACGTGTAAAATAAAACAGCCTGTATTTTTATGATACCGATCGAAAGAACCAAATTCTTCAAAGTAACATTGTATCGTAAATTAAAGGAAGGCCATGGAATTTAACGTTCAAATAACAAAACTCTTATCCAAAAATTTAATATTGTTAGAAGTACGGAAAAGACGCAGAAAAAACGCAGGTAATTTTTCCAAATTTCTTTTATGCAGTTTTATTTTATTAAAAAAATAAAATTAAGGTTTCTTTAAGTACAATTTGCTATCTTCAATATTCAGGGCACCTTCACTCCAGGGGGCATTCGTTTGGTTCAGCATGTATGTATATGTCGTCGGCATATAATAGAATTTGGTATATCCTAATCTGCCTATGCAGATCATATTTCTGTGAAAACTTGAGGAGGTGGCTCGCTTGGCTAACCAAATTTACTTACATGGAAACCAACACGCTTAGTTGTTGCATCGTACGATGGCGGGCGGGCCATACTTGTAGTTGTAATGCGTATACACACACAGAATGGCCCGCCCGCCGTCGTGAGATGCAACAACTATACCGAAAATAAATTTGTGATCAGCAAAAATAAGTGAAGATGTTATTCTGAACACTCCCCCTTCTCGGAAAAGTGTCATTGTTCATCCACAGAGCCGGAGCAAAATGCGTTATGCTTAATTATTTTGCACCCACATGAAACTATCCACTTTGATGATATTCAAGAAATATAATTACGTCACGAATACTTACCGGGTCTTTATATGTTTTCGTTAATCTCTCCGCCATTGTTTTTCCTTTTCTGCTTCTTATTAGAAGATAAATCTTTCGTATACCATGGCAGGCTCTGTAAATAATTATGATTATTTAAGTCAGACTAACGAGTTTTCTTTTTCTCATTCGGCCATACATTTCGTGACGATTTATTTGAACAAACAAAACTTATTTCTTACCTGAGCAGTTTCTCAATCAATTGTTTCCCTAGGAAGCCCGTTCCGCCAGTAACGAAGACTACAGTTGTTGTATCTCGGAGTCTCCCCTCGCTTCAGTCTCGCGCACTGCGCACATTCGAGATGACATCTGCAAGTCCAGAGCTGCTGCTGGATCCATCTTGATACACTTATTTCTTACCTGAGCAGTTTCTCAATCAATTGTTTCCCAAGGAAGCCCGTTCCGCCAGTAACGAAGACTACAGTTGTTGTATCTCGGAGTCTCCCCTCGCTTCAGTCTCGCGCACTGCGCACATTCGAGATGACATCTGCAAGTCCAGAGCTGCTGCTGGATCCATCTTGATACACTTATTTCTTACCTGAGCAGTTTCTCAATCAATTGTTTCCCTAGGAAGCCCGTTCCGCCAGTAACGAAGACTACAGTTGTTGTATCTCGGAGTCTCCCCTCGCTTCAGTCTCGCGCACTGCGCACATTCGAGGTGACATCTGCAAGTCCAGAGCTGCTGCTAGATCCATCTTGATACACTTATTTCTTACCTGAGCAGTTTCTCAATCAATTGTTTCTCAAGGAAGCCCGTTCCGCCAGTAACGAAGACTACGGAACCTGCATGCAGTTGTTGTATCTCGGAGTCTCCCCTCGCTTCAGTCTCGCGCACTGCGTACATTCGAGATGACATCTGCAAGTCCAGAGCTGCTGCTGGATCCATCTTGATACACTTATTTCTTACCTGAGCAGTTTCTCGATCAATTGTTTCCCAAGGAAGCCTGTTCCGCCAGTAACGAAGACTACGGAACCTGCATACAGTTGTTGTATCTCGGAGTCTCCCCTCGCTTCAGTCTCGCGCACTGCGCACATTCGAGATGACATCTGCAAGTCCACAGCTGCTGCTGGATCCATCTTGATACACTTTTAAAAAAAGTATTGAAAGAAAGTGATGAGTGTGGACTAATCTAACCTAACTAATCACTAAAATTGAAGACTGAACTAATTATAAAGCTTACCTACCCGGAATTAAATAATGTAGCAGTATATTATATTAACCTCGCATTTTAATTTGTCACTCTGGTTACGTGCGAACTGAACTCCTGCGCCTAAAGTTCCGTACAATTAAAAGAACTAATTTATTAATCAGTTTATTTTAAAAAATACAACACCATCTGCTTCATGATAAATCATATACAGAATGCACAGTTTAGTTAAGTGCTGTATGGTACGGGCTGTGGATACGGGTTTTGTCCCTTTCGTGAACTGCGAACACATATTCTTGAAATAAATAAAGTTATGATACACTATATTGATCATTCTAAACAAAATTACCACAGATCCATAAAAAACAGCGAGTTGTGTCATGTGTTCAAAATAAAATCGTAAATTATTTCAGTGGATACTTCTTAATACGGGGCGTAAGGAAGTTATCAATAGCAGGGCAGCGCATTCGCGTAATAATTCGAGGTAATGTCAAAATTCTTACTTTTGTGATCAACTATGTACCTAGTCGGTGCTTAAATTCTGTCACAAACAAAATTGGCTATAAAATGAAAACTAGTCATGATATTCAAAAAAAGATTTTTTTTTAAAAAAGGTAATTTAATTAGCTTACATTAACAACAAAATTTATTCAAAATTATTGCCACCATTTTTCACACAAGCCTTCAATCTTCGCGACCAATCATCAATAGCAGCACGGACCATATTCATTTCGATATCTATATACTGCTTTAATCAATGATGACTTCAGGCTGCTCAAATTTTTGTGAGGTTTATAACAGACCTTCTCCTCCAATTCCTGACAAATTTTGTAATCCAGTGGATTGAGGTCAGGGCTAGATGAGGGCCAATCTTGATGCCTTATTAGCTCGATATTCTGGCGCTCGAACCACTCCTGAGTTGTTTTGGCCTTATGAGCAGGTGCGGAGTCCTGTTGAAACACAAATGGCCGTCCTCCAAAGAGTGTCTGGGGCAGATATTTTACTATGCTATCTAAAACCGTGTCTTGGTATACTTTTGCACTGGTTTTGACACCTTTTTCACAAAAATGCACTTTAGTAGGGCCATAGTAGGACACTCCCAACCAAATCATGACTGATGATGGATGATGGCCGTGCTGCACTCTAGGAATGGCATTTCCAGCGGCCGCAGAGCTGGTAGCGTACACCCTGTCATTTTGTTTGTTGTACTTCTCTTCGATATTGAAAATTTTCTCGTCGGTAAACAGGATATCGCGGTGTCTGTTTCTTGCGTACCGCTTTAGCAAAACTTTGCATTTTTTGGCTCTCATAGCTATCAGACGCGCGTACATAAGATGTCTACTCATTTTTCGGTTAGCTCGTAGTCCCAGGTCTCCATTGAGTACTTTTTTACGGTACTTCTGGTTAATCCCATCTCCAAAGCCATCTGTTTCTGCTTGCGGACGGGATTTCTTGCAATACGCGCCTTGATTGCTTTGATGACCCCTGGAGTCCTAACGGAACGAGGTCTGCCAGTTCTTTTCTCGTCATCGACACTAGAGGTTTCATTGTACCTCTTGATGGTACGGTACACGAACCTCTTCGTGATTTTTAATTTTTGAAGCAAGTTGAATATCGTCTTGGGTGGATGGCTGCTACTCGCTCCTCTTTGCGAGTCCACTCCATCGTAAAAAATGAATGAATGTAATTGTGATTTGGCAGATTATTAATCAAAAAATATTTGAAAATCGAACACCATTTCATTTTTTTTCTAGTTGTTCTATTTTTAAAATAAATGGCCAGTGACAGTATTTAAGAACCGACTAGGTATTACTCATCGTTAATAATAAATAATAGGAAATAATGAATTTATTTATACATTGTATGCTCAATACATATGTATATTTATTGTATATATTTAATTTATTCCTTTATTTTTAGTTTGTCTAAAAAGCCAATTCTGAAGGCTTTAATTTTAGTTCTAGTGCTGTCGCAACAAAATTTTCTTGATTCCAAAAATAGTTTTTTTGTGTAAAGAACAGAAGCTTTCTTCGGAAAAATTCAAGTTTAGACAAAAATAAAATTAAAGCCTTCAGAATTCACTTTTAAGTAATGTATTATTTTATTAAAGGTGATTGTCCATACTCGTGTCGCTTTTACAACAATTTTGTTCAAAATTTATAATATCATTAACAACAAACCCTGGCGCATCTAAAATTCTCAGTCTGAACCGCCGTTCTGTTTTTAAAAGAATTTTCACCAGTTTGATATTTAAATATGGCCGAATCCTCATTTCTCCATCTATGGCCCAGACATTTACTTATTACTACTATATTATACGTCTGTGATTTACGCATACTTTTTTGATGATTTTTATGGCCTGGATACTAGTCCTTATAGCCAGGTCCCTCTACAAATGGCACAACAAAGGTTACCACAATCGAAATATAATATAAGTATTAAAATTTATTTTAAATCTAATTATGGGGTTGGGGCATTTTCCAGGCTAGTTTCCATAAAAATCACATAAATGGCGCTGAACAAGGACTTAAAAAATATATATATGGCGGCGTTCTCCGTTTATCTACTGTCAAGTTAAAATAGTAGGTGTTTACTTTGTTTGAAGTTTTATTTTATAATGAGTACTGTACGTGCCATTGTCATACGGAAAGCTACCTACGCATTATTAATCAACCGTGGCCATACTTACAAAAAAACGACGGAACCCTAACAATAAATCGATTTATCTATAAACATAAGAAATCGATTCTAATAAGCATGGTTACTCGGATAAAAAAGTAACGACACAGGTCAGATCACATCATATCATAGATTCACTCACAGCGCGCAAAGATAATATAATCACTTCGTGTCACAGCGTTGGTGATTTCATGCTGACTGACTGCATATTCTTTACGAGGAATAGTACATTGTTCACCGAGTGGAGAAAGAGGCCGATTACCAACGAGGGTGCAGTTGGGAATCGCACTTTCTCCCGAGTGATACATAGTGCTTTATATTACACCTGCGAGGAAAATAAAAGACGAAATCTTTAATTGAAGTTTATATTAAAATGATTACAGTTATTGAAACTCAGTGTTATACTTTTTCTAGGGAGATTAATTTTGGTTTGGGACGTTTGAGACAAAGCAGAAGAGATAATTGATTTTCGACTTTCACTTTTTTCATTTTTTTATGATCATAAATAGCAAGTGGCCAGTATTATTTTGTAAGACATAAAAACTCTTTGTCTTTTGGCATTATTGTTAAAGCTAGGTTATGTACCAAGAAGTTTATACCCTTTTTAATGTAACATTTATGCTTATCGTACGGATGTTGTCAACAAATTAAAAAAAATAGCACGTTAACAATGGATTTCCATATACTTTTTCTGCCCGCTCAGCACGTTAACAATGGATTTTCATACATTTTTTTCGCCCGCATATTGGTATGACAGCAATGATGTTCTCCATCGTTTTCGAAAAAGTAAGAAGGAACCTTCCAAGCAAAGAGTTTTTTCAAACAGCATGGCTAATCGCGGCCATCGGTGTATTAACTGTTCGTTGTTGTCGTCGCCTACCCTGATTTTGAGAAGCAGCGCAAAACTGACCTCGATGCCAAATACAACCGGTTAAAAGCCTGACCACCCACGGCCATTCTCTTTAATTATATAGGCGGTATAGTCAAGTGCGCTCAGTGCTTACGGGTGTTTACTAGGAAGATCGGCTACATTCGACTAGTCGCGACTACGAGTTGTAGTGATCGCCTTGACTGAACACGGTCGGAGTGGATCATTATCGTTACCTTCACCGTCACCACCATCATCATCATCATCATTATCATCATCATCATAATCATCATCATCATAATCATCATCATCATAATCATCATCATCATTTACATAAATGGAAAATATCCGAAAAAAAAGCTTTTGTTTTCTCGTGAATCACTTTTTAGTTTCCTACCTATGTTTCTGAAAGACGCTCTAAAAATTAAATCCATTAGGATCCATTTCACGAAATTAAAAATCATAACAATATAGAAAAATATGAACGCTTTAAACATAACCTCAAAATGGTATACTAAAATCAAGATTTCTCTGGTTAGTGGGTTAGGAATTTAAAAAAAAATGTGTCTAAAATCCGACGTTTTCCTTATGGATTCAACTTATGTTTCATTGTGACACAATAGTACATTAATGCTAAGACCAGGAATTAAGCAATCCTGGACGAGTAAGTTAAAAGTCCGAGCCCGTAGGGTGTGGAGTTTTATTTACGAGGCTAGGATTGCTAATTAATGGTCAAAGCAAGTATAGTGCTTTTCTCAAAAATAAAATGAGACATTTTCTTGTATTTCGTGATAATGAGTTATATCAAATAAAATAAACTTACTAGGTAATATTAAAAGTTACTTGCTCATATCTGGGCAATTAGTCATGTTTATTGTTTTTGATTTCTTCAGCAAAGCATTAGTGGAGTACAATCTATATCAGAGCCCTCTCCTGAATTCATTTTGTAATTTATTTCCACAAAATACTTATGGAACTAAAATATAAAGCTACAGAAATTCCCGCTTTTACGCAACTATTTTTTTATTATTGCCAGATGGGCAAAGGTATTTACCGCCATGCAGCCTTCTAGCCTTCTTCATGGACAACACCATCTAGAGGTACGCTAAGAACTAAGAAAAAAAAACAACGAGAATAACCTCCTTAGTCTCTTATAAACAAAGACACGGATAGTTTTAAAAAGAAAACATATGAAATATACTCTGTGGACATATGGTATGTAATTAATTTTCATACGAATTTCCTGGACAGTTATTCAAATTTACTGGATACTTTTAATAGCTCGCCAGGGCTGAGTTCAGTTTGATCGTCCGCTCACGCCTGGCGATCATGACATCTCTTTTGCACGCGTTGGTTTTGTATGTGCTATCCTGCTGTCAGTGATGAGCGGGCGATCAAACTGAACGCGGCCCAGGATGAAGTATTTTCTGGTAGGTCTTTACAGTATGTAATGGTAATAGTAAAATGTATTTTTCAGAAAAATATTACTAAGGCGTAGTAGATCGATCGCAGAACGAAAGAGATAAGCATATATGGTAAATCAAGAAAATTGGATAATGCTGTTTTTCAAGGAATAATATTTGATATAAATTCGCACAAGTGCGTTTAAAAAAAAATTGCTGTGCTATCGTTTAGTTAGATAATAGGTTTACACGTATAAAACAGTAATCATTGTTATTTTTACTTTATTAGTTTCGATAGACTGCTTGTTTGAAATGAAAAAATAGCCTTCAATTTGCAATTTTTTTCGATCCAGCCAATTTTGCTCTATCGCGTTTTGGGCTGTTACATCGCCTTGGAAAAGGCTTTGTTTATAACATATATTTATTTCAGAACCATATCTTTTGTATATAGTTTGGGAGTACTACTTGTTCAAAAACTCCGTTTTTACTACCTACGTCGTCGTCTTAACTAACGGGTTAGTTTTGCCATCAGTCTACGGAACTCAAAAAAATGCATTTGTATGCTAATGTAGTGCCCATTAATATTTGGAACAGTATGACGTCTAGAATGACTAAACTATTAACAATACAGGTTAATCTTACTTGCAAATAAATAAGTAATTTCGGCAGGAACGAACTTGCGGAAGTAAAAGGTGTCCAAATGATGTAATTAAATCAATTAGATAATTTAAAGAATAAACTCAAGCAATGATAATTGAAAAATAATAAATGTTCTGAAAATAAAAGCTAACTGTTATTTAGGATCCGTTTCGAATCGAGTGAATTTCACTCTGAGTGATGCGAATTTCACCCTAGAGTGTTCAAAAATTGACCCGAGTTAAACCGAGGGTAACCGAACTGTTACCTGACAGATGCGAGGAAGTGTTTTGAAACACTTCGGAGTAATGAGAAAATCACACTGGGCCACCTGATTGGTGCAACCAGATTTTTCTTTCTCTTTCTCCTATATATAGATCTGTCTCTTTCTAATAAACTAGTGAAATTTCACACTATGATCGCACGTTCTGAAACGCTTCCTTAATGTTTGAGTAAACCATTTCGTAGTATCTCTGAACAAAATAAAACAAACTCGAATGGCGCAACTCATGTTTTCATTATCTATTTTATTATCTCTCCCATACTACTTACCATGTCTTTATATCCCTATGTAACATTGATAGACAATGGTGTCGATTCGGTGCAACACGACTTAACTTATTTGACAGGACTAACCTTATTTTAAGCGTCCTGTCCTTGTCTTATCGATACAGTAAGAAAAAGACAGAATGCTTAAATTAAGTTTAGTCCTGTGAAATAAGTTAAGTCGTGTTACACCGAATCGACACCATTGTAATTGTTGCTTACAATTAAATTCATCAAAGATTTCCTGTTTGAGCGCTGCATGTTTCTTAGTTGAATAGCTAAAGTCACGGTGACATTCACGCTAGATGGCGCTGCTGCACGCTTTATTATAATAGCGATATGGTTTGACAACATCGTGGCCATAGTGGACATAATTTTACGCATGTGCAAAGCAGGGATAAGGAGTCCACATAGTAATAACGGAATTAATCAAAATTACTGAAACGTTATAATTTTAGTGAATTTGGCTTAGCTCTCAAGTTATATCTATTCTGTATTGCTAATTGATTAGGTTAATAAAAGTTAATATTTCATGTACCTACAACATATTATTTTACAGACACGTGGCCACGTGTCCAGGGCCAAGTTCTAAACAGAAAAGGCCAATACACCAGCACTTCTAACATGGTAGATCATATCGAGTTCTGACAGCTCGATATACCACTGTCTGTCCCTCTGTAGGTAGATCAAGTTCGATATGGTCCTTCATGTTGGATGTGCAGCCGTGTGTTATATTATACAGGGTGTAATCGTTAAGTTTGACCAGGCGATTATTCCGTAACTATTACAGATATCAAAAAAATTCAACCTGATATCGAAAGTACGTTACCTAATCAGTAAAATGACATCAATAACTTTTTGAAAATCAAACGAAAAGTATCCAAAATTTTGACATTAAACACTCCCATACATTTAGTATGAGAAAGGTTTTAGATTCCTTATTTTAAAAGGTTATTTTAGCTTAGTACTGATATTATAGGAAACTGTTTATTAACCTAATAAAGTAATAAAACTATCTTTTAATTGAATAATATTAATTTCTTAGCAAGTACAACATTTTGTATTCAAAGCAGATGTTCGAATGGACGTCCTTGTTAATCTCATACTGAATGTATGAGAGTGTTTAATGTCAAAATTTTTGGTAATACTACTCGTTTGATTTTCAAAAAGTTATTGGTTTCATTTTACTGATTATGTAACGTACTTTCGATATCAGTTTAATTTTTTTGATATCTGTAATAGTTACGGAATAATCGGCTGGTCACGCTTAACGATTACATCCGGTATAACACGAACCATTTCGAGCTACTTTCGACCCCCCTATAACTCATTTCCTGTGGACGTACGAAGTTGCAATTTTACTTGCCAAACTCTTTATAAGGATAACAGCAAACCCCAGCGCCGTGTTTACACATTTGCCGCCAGACTACTCACATGTTGCCGGCTTGCCGCCCTTACCGGCCTCCACAATTCAATACCCAAATTTACAATTTACAATCATAGAAATAAATAAAAACTGTCATATATACATACATACATATACTCACGCCTGTCTCCCAGAGGGGTAGGCAGAGACTACAGATTCCCATCTGCTACGATCCTGACACACCTATTTTGCTTCTTCTACATCCATCAACCTAGTCATACAGGCTCTTCTATTCCGGGTACTTTTCACTTTGCCCTTTTTCAGTATGTCGCTTATTTGGTCGGCATACGTCCTTCTAGGGCGGCCCGGTCGAGCTTTACCTTCCACTTGTGCAGCATAAATTCCTTTCGTCACTCTACTTTCATTCATCCTCTCTATGTGTCCAAACCACCGAAGCATTCCTTTTTCTATTCTAGTCACTACATCTTCTTTCAGTCCACAACGATCCCTTATGTCGATATTTTTCGCTCTATCATTCAATGTCAAACTACACATACTCCGTAAGGAACGCATTTCCACTGCATTCACTCTACTGCGATGCTCATCTTGCCAGACCCAACATTCACTACCATACATAAGCGTAGGAGCCAACACTCCATTATGAACCGCCAATCGTACCTTTGAAGTCACACTTTGGCTGCCCATAAAGGAGTGCAGGGTGCAAAAAACTGTCAATGAAATTGTAACTTTGTGATTTGTGCACTATGGCCCTATGGTATTAATTACACTTACCTTTAATTACCCTTTTTCCGTAATTATTAATACGCAAATTATGGTAAAATACAAAACATGTTGAATTGTTTGTGTGGATCTAAAAACGATTTGGTACATAAATATGAAACTTTTTAATTCCTGTAAGACACGAAAAAAAATTTGGTCCCAAATTTGCCGCCCCTAAAATCTGCCGCCCTAGGCTCCAGCCTAGTCAGCCTGCTGGTAAATCCGGCACTGGCAAACTCCTCAAGTTTGGGCTGACAATAATGACCACGACTACTCATAATGGTGGAATCTCTGCAGCAACTCAACGGGATGCCATATGCCAGGGTTTCTTAAAGTGGGGACGCGAATCGTTAGGGGTTCGCCAGTTTATTGTAGGGCAAGGGTTTCTTAAAGTGGGGACGCGAATCCTTAGGGGTTCGCCAGTTTATAGTAGGGGATTCGCGACAAGATTCTCGTTATGGTGGCTGACTGGCTAGCTCGTGCATGCAACACAACTTATGTGACAGCCAAATATATAAATCAAATTATTACTGGAATTCGAATTAATATTAAATTAAGCAAAATTGCTCCTAAAATCGAATAAGTTTACGACATGTTACAAGTACACCCAGTACTTTAACGAAGTAACAACGTATTGCTCTTTGACCGTATTATCACACTATCACACTATCCTACTATCCTACTTCCTACTATACTACTAATATTATAAATGCGAAAGTGTGTGCGCGCGCGTGTGTGTGTGTGTGTGTATTTTTGTTACTCTTTCACGTTGAAACGGCTGAACGGATGTGGATGAAATTTAGAATGGATATAGCTTATACTCTAACTTAACACATAGGCTACTTTTTATCCCGGAAAAAAGCATGCCGTTAAACCGAATAACACGCGGGCGGAGCCATTCTAAATTTCATCCAAATCCGTCCAGCCGTTTCAGCGTGAAAGAGTAACGAACATATACACACACAAACTCAAACAAGAACTCAACGGATTTGGATGCGGTTTTTATCATCACATCACCGTAGTGACCCTGGTCAACACATAGGCTACAAAGGCTGTTTATATAATAAAACGGGGCAAATATTGAATAAACGCCGGTGGAGGCGCGGGAAAAGGCTGTTTATAATAATAAAGGTACAATAGAACTCTAATAAAAAATGTTTATTGTGTTTAAAATATATATCGTGTAGCTTATCTCACAAATTGTAATACAAATGTAACACAAAACATAGCAGCAGTAAAGGTCCAAGACAATACTTTCCACAAGAAGAAGAAATACAAAGTGGAAACAATGTAATGTACGATCCTCATAATGGGCAGTCTTTTCACTGCCTTGTCGGTCCCTTCCAAGCCGTCTTTGATGATGTACTTCCTTAGACCGAGATACCAGATGAGTACAAAGGGCGCATCTTCGATATCGGTGACGTCAAAATGGAAGATCAGCTTGTCAGCTTCGGATAATTTGTTGCTCAGGTCGAGCGTATTGTCGTCGTAAAAGTCCCAAGTCTTCAAGACGAAATAGCCAAGAACCGTGTTCAGTTTGTACAGCTTTTGATAAATCGGACTGACTCTGTAAGAAAAGGTAAGAACGAATTTGATTCTGTTATTTCTCATATGACCCTTAGGGTAATTCTTCTATTCTTTAGTAACATTGTTCATTTAATTATGGTTTTTTCTTCCGAAAACGTACAATAATTTAGGGTATGTTAGTTGCTATCTACTTGCCACATACACTCGGCGTCAAAAAAATCGCACCTTTTAAAAAATGTACTTCAAACAAGTTTTATTCTTATTTGAAACCATTTTCGCGGGGTTTTTTAGGTATCAATTGAAAGGTAATAAAACAGACTATTAAAATATTGAAAAAAAAAAGTGTTTATCATTACAAGGGCATTAAAAAATACAGGTTGATTGGGAAAGAAAAATCATCTTTATTTACGCTCTACAACAAAAGGATAAATTATTCAGAAAAAATCACAAAATCATTCTTAAAAGTAATCTAAAACCTAGTGTTACCTCCTCTTGCCCTGATAACAGCTTCCATTCGATTTCTCATAGACGTAACCAATTTCAGGACTTGATCTTGTGGAATGCTGTCCCATTCCGAAATTACGGCCTCTTGCAGGTCCTGGAGGGTGGTAGGAGCAGGATCTCGTGACCTAACTTGGCGTTTCAGTTCATCCCAAAGGTGTTCTATCGGGTTCAGGTCTGGACTTCTCGCCGGCCACTGCATGATAGGGATCCCAACCTCTTGAAGGTAGTCACATACAATAAACGCGGTGTGGGAGCGAGCGTTGTCGTGCATCAAAGTAAACCCATGGCCGACGAAACCAGCATATGGGACCACATGCTCTTCCAGGACTTCTGTGATGTACCGGTGAGCAGTCAGCGACCCTTTCCCGCGAGCACCTCCAGTCCGGGAAACGCATACAAGGTCAGTTTTGCCGTCGCAAGATATGCCGCCCCAAAACATGCAGGAGCCACCCCCGTATTCCACAGTTTCTTGAATACAGGCTTGTGCGAATCGCACCCCCTGCCTCCTGTACACTCTTTTTCGCCTGTCATTACAGAAAAGGCACACCCTCGTCTCATCTGAGAAGAGAACTGTTCGCCATTGGTCTAGCTTCCAATCGACGTGATCGCGGGCAAACTGCAAGCGGGATCTACAATGCTCTACAGTCAATCTTGGGCCTCTAGCAGCTCTATGGGCGGCTATTTTCTTCTCTGTTAATCTTCTTCTAATCGTAGAGTCACTTGCAGTTGTCCCGCGAACTGCTTGGAGTTGCTGTCTTATCTCAACAGCATTGGAGAACCGATTTCTCAAGCTCGTCGACACTGTGAAGCGGTCATCCCTTTCAGATGTGCAGCGTCGTCTCCCAGATCCATGTCTTCGGACAAAGTCACCAGTCTCCCGGAATCGCTGGACTACTCTACGAACAGCAAAACGGCTTAGGTTGAGTTGCCGGGCAATATCACACTGCCGCACCCTTCGGCGCAGCAGTGCAAGAACTTATGCAGCTTCTTCAGGAGTAGTATCCATGTTGTGGGTAGTATTTTTTGCTTGTGCGCTTAACTTGTGTCACCTTCAAAGTTTGGATAGTGAATGACCTACATTTGACGTGTAATTACCTTTTTATACCCCTTTTATGTAGCGCAACTAGCGACCGTTTGAACGCGTATTTGAGCAATACTTTTCTTAATACCACGATATTCGAGAGATTTTTATCGTTTATAAAATGAAACGATTGTTTATTTCAAGGTCGTTTAATGCCTCATATTTGGTTTCAAATAGGAATTAAAATGGTTTGAAGTAAATTTTTCAAAAGGTGCGATTTTTTTGACGCTGAGTGTATGTTACGACGCGTTTAGAATTGTTTTGTTTTCTTCTATGTATTATTTATTCTTCGTAGTTCTTCGCTTTCATTTTATTCTAATAGCTGAATTATTAAGTATCAACGTTCAGTCGTTTCAGAAATGCTAAAACTTTTGGCTCACTCGTCACAACCAAGATAGATCAATCAAAACTTTTTAATGGCATTAATGCTCACCTGAACTTCTGGCCCATAGCCATCAAGAGACCGTCGACAAACAAAGCCGGTATAAAGTGTAGTATGGTTGATAGGACCAAGAAAATATATTTGTTCGTAGTTCCAATGCAGCCGGGGTGCCAGATTGTTTTAGGCGATGCGTAGTTTAGGAATTTACGACCGGAAGCTCCATAGAACAGACCTGTTTGAAATAAATGTCAGTATGTACCCGTATTGTATGTATCATCATTATCGTCGACTGACCTAGTTTTTTTGGACTTTTTTATTGTTCTTGTTCTACTCATATTTAATTTTTGCAATCTGTTTTGATTACAGCAAACCATCGGCTTTTGTCTGTCCGCTCCTACATATAAAAAAAACTACGTTGCCACAGGGGGGAAGGGGATCTCTAGAAAAAAGCTACGGTAGCCTACACGGGGGTGGAGGGGGGGTCAAAAAGGACGAATTGAAACTTCGTGGTTTATGGACGCTCCCTAAACATATAATAAAAATCTCTAACTTTAGCATATTTATGCTTGATTAAGGCTACTGTTTCCATTTTTTTTACTTGTTTCTTAACGACAAGCTTTATGTAATTTGTTGAAATTATTATTATTATATTCAGGCGACGACATCGGCTTGGACCGACCGAGTGCCTGTCGATCTCATTTCTGGACGCTCTAAAGTTCTGTAGAACTTCTTTTGGTCAGTTATGTAGTTGGTTATTTTCTCTACGTGTAGGTGCCTCTTTACCATTTCAGAGTATTGTCTTAATCCCAAGCATCTTTCCCAAGCAGCAATCTTCTGCTTCATGTAGTCGATGCGCTCCGTAACGTGCTGGAGGAAGTTTGGGCGGGACACATAAATGTCCTGTCCAGCAAACATCTTCACGACGAAGCGCATCACTTCCTGTTGCCTAACCTAAAGCTGGTCAGTTTGCTGATTAGAACTCTCGCTCTGGTGATATGGCTTTATTGTTCCCTTTAGTTTAATTTTCGTTGCCAGACCGGTATTTCAATACTCCTCGAAAAATTAGTTCCAGTACACGGATGCCAACTATCCGGCAAAGAGACATGGCGGCGCCAAAAAGAACCGTATCTCTATGCCAGAGATCGAGGCTGCTTTCCAAAATGGGGGCCGCATCTCGTTAATGGCCCCTGCGACATCCCGAACCTTGATGAGCAGAGGCACTCGAGGAAGCCGCTTTATATACTCTCGAAATTTCTTATGTAACTCGCTCATTTGGGATAGACCATCCATCCATCCATCAGCCTGTTTCGTCCACTGCTGGACATAGGCCTTTCCAGGATTTCGCCACTCTTGGCGGTCCTCTTGGAAGAAATGCCCATACTCACACACGCTGGGCAGGCGGGTTGGTAAGCGCGGTGCCGAAACCCTTGCACCAGTGACGCCGCTGCCCGTCACCAGTCCGAGCAAATATGGATAGACAAAATCAATAAATTATTACGCGCAAATTTAATCATAACTAAGTTTAACTCTGCATTCTCACCACAATTTATCCGATTTCTAATCCGACAGCACGTGTATAGTTTGATATCTTGGTCTCCTCTCTGAAATCTTATGGCTGTCTCCCAGGAACATGCAATAATAAGGTTGTTCACGTAGTCCACTGGAACCAGGTCTGGACAACAGTCGAAATCTATGAACGCGGCTCGGGCGGCACCTGTATAAAACCCTAGAAGAAGCTGAAAGGTCATGCAAAAATGGTCATCCAAATCATGTAGATTTGCGATCTAAATCAAAGTTGCTAAATGGTAGTTTTCAAAAGAACATAAGTATTATATTATCGAAACATACTTACTCCACTTGGCCCTAACACATTGCTCATGTCCAACCATCCAGGCTCGGGTTCTCGATGTGATGGAACAACTAAAATAATATAATATTTATTAAAAAGGACGTCTTTATTAAAAATTCGTTTAGTAGTTGCTGGCTTGAGATTGCCTCACACGATATCTCTCAGTATCTACTCGTATAAGTTGTAACAGGTATAATAAAACTAAATTGTAATTTACCGACAGCGGGTCTCACGACACATATAGGTAGCCCCTCCCCCATCACTCGCACTGCCTCCTCCGCTATCGCCTTCGAGAAAGTGTAGGTGTTGGGCCAGCCTCCTATAAGCCTATAAAATAAGCTTTTTAAGTGAAAATAACCTAAATTCTGCGATTCTCTTGTCTCAGAAGAGAGTACTCACGCCGGTGTCATAGCATCAAGCCGACTCTCCTCCATACTCTCTACCATTTCAATCATGGTCGCCGGCGGCACTGGGCTCGGATAGAACTTCTCTGCCACCTTAAACAGTAAAAAATACATTTCCTAATTGTGTCAAGTCCCTATTTTACGTACCCTCATTTTGATTTTGAGACTTTGATAATATTTGATAACTAAAGTAACATATCACTATGAGGTGTTTTTATGATAAAATGTCCATATACATGGTGATATTAAATCAAACGCCCAATTTTCTATGGCAGGTTCAGTAGGTGATAGAGACTACACATTTGAAGTTTCTGGTGGATCAGACAAGGTAATGGCAGGTCATGAGACCTGGAGAATCTTATGCATGTGTAAGGTCAATTTCGATTCAGTTATTATCTGTGAGTGGACACCGTAGCTTTGGATTCATCGTGTAAGTTTGTGGACTTTCCTGGTTTAGTCAGTGTTTCTAATCTTTTTATTAAATCTATCACTACCAAAAATTTAGGCTGATCCACCTGAAACTGTACTGAACCTCGACTCGTATCGTATCGACTCGGGGCTGAGGTCACGTATGCGGGAAACAGGTTTTTTTATTATTATTAACTGAAAAGGGTAATTGAGTCTTGATACCGACTACTTGTCTTCAGTGAGAATTTGGCTGCATAAATTTATGTCACCTTATATATATTACTTCTGAAAGTATACCTTTCCCTGGTAACAATGAGAATAAGCCGTGGACACGTGTACTACACTCTTCAAGTTTCTGCAATCTCTGGCCAGCGCTATGACCTCCCGAGTGCCTCGCACGTTGGCTATGATCGCTGATTTCATTGGCTCATTGAAGAGAACCGTTGCTGCTACATGGTATATGAAGTTCACCTAGAATTGCGTGCAAAGCGGGTGTATCAAGATCAGTACATTCTTATTGGCTCATTTTATATCCTTGAAATTTTATATATATTTCAACGAACAAAATACAGATCGGCCTTGTTTAGTACTAAAAATTATGTTTATTTCAAACAATATCTTGCGTGAAGTATCTATACAAGAATCCCCTAAAATTATGTTTATAAATTCACATTCTCTATGACAAACATAATTTTGCTTATTTTCAAGTCTAAAAAATAAAAGCTGTTACAATGTTAGCTCAAATATAAACAAGAGTGAGACTAATAAATAAGAACTTGGTCACAAACCTTTTACTTGATCTATAATAGCTTAAATAAAAGATAAACATGGCAAAATCGTAAGGAATAGCTGCCATCTTGGTTTGCTGTGAAAATTGGGAGTGCATTCGACCTTTTCCAAGTCGTTAAAATCACCTTTCTCTTTATGTATGGCAGCTGAGCTGTATGACTTGTCTTACGGTCTGAAGATATCGGAAGACCTGACTCATTGTTACATACCTCTTGAGTAAGCTTTTCCCAATCCTCATGTTTAATTCCAAGTTTCAGTTCCGTAATGTCTCCTTCAACAGGAACGATGAGCTTCTCAAACTCAGGGTTTATCTTCCGTAGCTGATTGAACACCTGTAGACATGAGCACTTATTTACATGTTTCATCTCAATTTTAAAGAATCTAGAATTAACATTGATTTATTTATTAAGGAGCTCCAACTATACCGGGTGCAAATAGACTGTTACCATTAAATGAAACCACATATTCTACCGACCCTACTGAACCACTTTTCCCAAGAATCACACCCGCGGACACCCTTAGTTCAGGAAATAATTGAGTTCCAAACAAAAATGCGTGATCCCTAACACACCGACATACGGACGAGTTTAGAGAGAGCGTCGTCCGTGTAACGTTGTGTGATAAAATATTACAACATTATGAAATTAAAAAGGGATCCCGTTACCTTCTCGTTGTAAAATGTACAACTTATGATTGTTTTACTTATTCTTGAGTAAAAAGTATTAAATAAAGGTGATTTATTTATGGCATTTCGCGACCATAGTTTAATGTCAGTTGAAGTTTTCCAGCAAAGCTGTATTTTTTGTGTATTACGTTGTAAATACGCAAAAACTTCAAACACGCTTTAATGCTCTGTGATCCGCTCATCGTCGCACCTTTTTTTAACTTTGGTTGAAAGATTTTCGGTCTATATACAATGTCACATTAAATGATATACCTCGAATTATGTTTCTTTTGGAAAGTTATTTAATATGATCAGTAAAAGATGGTTCTATAAATTTTGGCTCGTATAACCAAAAATAAATTTGTGATGTGATGAGTAAAAATTAAATGGAAATGTCATTCTGGACAATTCCGCTGTCACTCTCCCTTCTCAGAAATATGTATTTGTTCATCCGCAGAGCGGGAGCAAAATGCGTTTTCACTTCGTGCACACTGTTAATACTATTTAATTATTTTGCTCCCATATAGGAACTATCCACTTTAATATTTATAAGAAAAATATGTTTTAAAGGAATAATTACAGGGTCTTTATATGTTTTCTTTGATCTCTCTTCCATAGTTTTTCCTTTCCTGCTTCTTGTTAGAAGGTAAATCTTCCGTATACCATGGCAAGCCCTGTAAATAAATAGTATGATTATTTGAGTCAGAGATTACCCAGTAAATGGAAGCGATTGAGTAAAAAACATGTTATTACTTACGTAACCTACTGAAGTAGGACGAAAGAACATTTTGAAACAAAATGATGTACGAGTTTTATTTTTCTCATTCGGCCATACATTTCGTGACGATTTATTTGAATAAACAAAACTTATTTCTTACCTCAGCAATTTCTCAATCAATTGTTTCCCAAGGAAGCCCGTTCCGCCAGTAACGAAGACTACGGAACCTGCATACAGTTGTTGTATCTCGGAGTCTCCCCTCGCTTCAGTCTCGCGCACTGCGCACATTTGAGATGACATCTGCAAGTCCAGAGCTGCTGCTGGATCCATCTTGATACACTTTAAAAAAAGTATTAAAAGAAAGTGATGAGTGTGGACTAACCTAACCTAACCTAACCAATCACTAAAATGGAAGACTAAAATTACTTAAGTTTTAAGAATTAAATAATGTAACAGTGCATTAAGAACCCGCTCCGTATTTTTCGTCTGTTTGATGCGAAGCATTATTTTAATTATTTTTCTTGTCATTGCCGCTATGTTTTGTAAAAATCAGGGACATACACCACTCCATATTGGCCATCTAAATAAAGACCTAAAATTCATTTGTTTAGATATTATGAACAACGGTTCGGAGCGGGCTCGTAAGTAATAAAATAACTCGCAAAAGAGAAACAATTCAATCAAATTAATTCTAAGCCTTTATTTAGACGGCCAATATGAAGCGGTGTATGTCTCCAGTTTTTCCAAATACATCGCGATAAAGGCCAGAAAAATATATAACATATTATTTTTCATCAAAGTTGCCGTCGTCGCGGACCGGGCTCTTAAGTTCACATTTTAATTTGTCACTTTGCACTTTATCACAATCCAGTAAGTGTTCCGTACAATTTAAAAAAATTATCTACATCCTACCTTCTGCTTAATACAAAATGCACAGTTCTGTACGTACATAGGTTTCGTCCTTTTCGTGTATTGCGATGCTACCACATATTCTTGAAGTAAAATGAGTTTAAATTACAAATTAAAATTACAACAGAACAATATAAAAAAAGACAGCACGTTGTGCCATGTGCCGAAAATAAAACCGTAAATTATTTCAGTGATATAACTTTATGAAGTTATCAATCACTTACGAGGTTATTTTAAAATTCTTATCAAATAAGGATTACTCATCATGAATAATAAATTATAACAAATAATTAAGTTATTTATACTTAGTGTGCTCAATTCATTTATTTAATATGTATATTTTATAATACCTATATATTATTATATATATAAATTATTTTCTTAAATTTAAGTAGGAAATGTGATCGAAAAGATAAAACTATTATCGTGATAAAATTCGAAAGTACTCCATACATAGTTTATAAGTGGCCAGTTATCTTGTGGTAATTTGGGGATTGAGCCGTTAGGGGAAATGTGATCGTGGGCCTTTTAGCGAAGTGGCCGTTAGGAAAATAGGCCATCAACGGGAAAATGCCGTTTAAGGAATGTGGCCCTAGGTGACCGGATCCCTTTGCATTATATAGGTATTTTGTTGTATTTTAAAGCTGACTTTTATCTGTGTACAATGTATCCTACTATCCTACTAATATTATAAATGCGAAAGTTTGTGCGTGTGTGTGTGTATGTTTGTTACTCTTTCACGCTGAAACGGCTGAACGGATTTGGATGAAATTTATAATGGATATAGCTTATACCCTAAATTAACACATAGGCTACTTTTTATCCCGGAAAAATGCATGGTTCCTGTAGGATAGATCAATATCATTGAAAAATCAGGTGCCTAATTAGCGCGGTCCTTTATCGTTTGTGTTGAAATAAGACAAGGCTATGTTATCTCATCACACTTCACACTAATATTATAAATGCGAAAGTTTGTGTGTGTGTATGTTTGTTACTCTTTCACGCTGTAACGGCTGGACGGATTTGAATGAAGTTTAGAATGGATATAGCTTATACCCCAACTTAACACATAGGTTACTTTTTATCCCGGAAAAAAGCATGTCGTTAAACCGAATAACACGCGGGCGGAGCCGCGGGGAAAAGCTAGTACTGAAATAAAAACTTATTTCTATTTATTTTTGAACGATTAAATTACGTCTATCTTAAATGGAAAAAGTGCAGGATATTTTTTAAGGGCACTCTATTCGCCTGAACTCCCATACTAGCGCAGTTCGCTGATAATATTCTTATTGATAGGTACTTGCTTATTATTATTTCAACATATCCCATACAATATCCATGACTTGAACCTAAACATTTATCAAAATCAAATACATACAAAAGTAACAAGCGTATAAAAGTCCTGGATTTTACACATACTTTGATGAATGTTTATGTACCGTAATGTCCTTGAGGCGATACAACAAATCAAATAAATTTTAGGTTTACAGCCTACTATATTTTATACTCAGAAATATTTTGTTAACCCTGCGGACCGAGCCCGTCTCTTGGCAAAAAGCGAGCCAGAATCGGGATATTGGTTGAACGCACTTCTTTCAATAAATATTGGGACACTCCTGGACAGATCCGCTTTTACTCTGGCTGTTGGCCTGAGACTTGGATGTAAGACAAACGAGCCACATCGCTGCCGCTGTGGCGAGAGTGTCGACCAGTTTGGCCATCGCGGCCTATCGTGCCAACTTAGCGCTGGCCGGCTTTCACGCCACGCCACACTGAACGACGTCATTCGGTGGGCCCTTGTCAGCGCCGCTGTGCCAGCAATTCTAGAGCCAAACGGCCTGGCACGCGACGATGGCAGGAGGCCTGACGGAATGACGCTCGTTCCGTGGAAAAATGGGCGGCCGCTGGTATGGGACGCCACATGCGCCGATACAGTGGCACAGTCTCACTTACCAGCGACCGCTGCCAAGGCTGGCGCGGCGGCTATAAAAGCGGAAGGCACAAATAGGCGAAAATACACAGCGTTGGGACAAAATTACCACTTTGTTCCCTTCGCTGTGGAAACCCTCGGGCCGTGGGGGCCAGAAGCGCGACGCCTCTTCCAGGAGATATCGTCGCGCCTGGTCGATGCTTCGGGGGATCCAAGGGCTGGATCCTATTTCGGCCAAAGATTAAGCCTCGCGATCCAGCGAGGCAATGCCGCCAGCCTGTTGGGTACCCTGCCGGGTGACGGCAGCGATCTGGCTTCAATTTTTTACTTAGTTTAGGTACCCATCCTGTGTTTTATTTAAGGTAGGTATTCTTTTTCTGTTTTTTTATATATTTTTATTGTGTTCTGGCCTGGGGTTTATGTGGCTCTAATATAATCAAGAAACTTGAAATTGCACAAAAATTTAATTTAAAAATAATTTTAAGGAAGCCACGAAGATTTCCCACAGTACATTTGTTCCAACTTTGCAAAGTTTTGACTCCTCGCAAGATGTTTGTTTGGCAAA
Organism: Ypsolopha scabrella; assembly: GCA_910592155.1. Lineage (NCBI taxonomy): Eukaryota > Metazoa > Arthropoda > Insecta > Lepidoptera > Ypsolophidae > Ypsolopha > Ypsolopha scabrella. Next base: position 16,607,690 of record OU342987.1, read on the forward strand.
CAATGATTTACATGTCGAGACATCTGAATAACTTTCCTCTGAGCACTAATACCCGATGTAAAAGAGACACTACATTAAAAAAATATGTCATTCCTCTTAGGTCGTCAGGATTCAGTAGTAAACACTGCAGTGTAATGGCACCTCGACTATATCGCTATCTCTCAGAAGAAATAAGTGTCCTGGTGGACGCTTCTAAAGATAGACCCAAACTAAAAAGGGCTTTAAAAGTTCATCTGCTGAAAATGGACTGCAACACTTTTGATGCGTTATGGAAAAAAATAGATATTTCCAGGTCACACAATTAAACCTATAATATATATGTATATATAATAATTTTAAATATTATATAATATATAAATTATAATATATAAATATGTCTGTATTTGATAAATGGTAGTATTCTATATGTTGTATTATGATTTGCATGCTCCCCCAAAATATCAAATAAATGCAAAAAGTAGCTTCATGTGTTCGTGACGGATTGACTGCTAATTCAACTGATCAAATTGATGTAGCCAGCCCTAGCACGGACCTCGGTCTATTTTGGGCTGCTACTGCCACAATTTATACATAAGTAAAGCAATGCATCAGTCAAACCCAGTTTCCATACCTATTGATCAGCGCTCTGCATGTACTTTTGCCATTAAATTTTGCGATAAATAAATAAATAAAATAAAATAAAATTTATTTTGGTAGTTAGTTTTATTTATAGATAATTTGTTACTTAAGTTTTAGATAATTAAATAAAGACCCGGGTTCGATTCCTGGTCGGGCATGCACCAATGAGTTTTTTGTTTCATTTCGATTTTTGGGATATTTCTCCTGAAATCATAGGAAGACCCAAAACCATTCTCGAGTATTTTCAAGACATGAATTTTGTCTCGCATTAGCTTGCCTCTCACAGCGTATTCGGTTAGTTCCGTACAAGCTCGGGAAGTGAACGTTCGGGCAACAAATAATAGTCAGTCAGTGCTCTATAACCCGAACTTGAATGTAGAATGAAATAGCAAGCATAGTGACCCCGTGCGCGACTGACTTCAAGCCACCGACTACAGGGCTCTTAAGTATCCACTTCAAAATATCTTGCACCTTCCTTACCGAGTTAAAAAGTTATTTTTGTATGACCAGTAGACTAAGCGGTTTCATTTATTAGTACTGCTATTCATACCCGTAATACCGACCCACTATAACTGCAACTGCTGTTTACATGGTTTACTCTATTTAGAAAAGCGGATGAGGGCGGATATTCTATTAATTACTCATCACACTAATATTATAAATGCGAAAGTTTGTGTGTGTGTATGTTTGTTACTCTTTCACGCTGAAATGGCTGGACGGATTTGAATGAAGTTTAGAATGGATATAGCTTATACCCTAACTTAACACATAGGCTACTTTTTATCCCGGAAAAAGCATGTCGTTAAACCGAATAACACGCGAGCGGAGCCGCGGGCAAAAGCTAGTTACAAATAAATAATAGATATGTGTTATTGGAAAAGGAAATTTTAATATCATCCAATTACGTAACTCTAAAAATGTGCCCGTATGTGGGATATTTATCATCCAACGTCGTAACTCTAAAATATTGTAGCCTATAGGTGAAGATATTTATCATCCAACGTCGTAACTCTAAAATATTGTAGCCTATAGGTGAAGATATTTATCATCCAACGTCGTAACTCTAAAATATTGTAGCCTATAGGTGAAGATATTTATCATCCAACGTCGTAACTCTAAAATATTGTAGCCTATAGGTGAAGATATTTATCATCCAACGTCGTAACTCTAAAATTTTGTAGCCTATAGGTGAAGATATTTATCATCCAACGTCGTAACTCTAAAATATTGTAGCCTGGCCGGTGAAGATATTTATCATCCAACGTCGTAACTCTAAAATATTGTAGCCTATAGGTGAAGATATTTATCATCCAACGTCGTAACTCTAAAATATTGTAGCCTATAGGTGAAGATATTTATCATCCAACGTCGTAACTCTAAAATATTGTAGCCTATAGGTGAAGATATTTATCATCCAACGTCGTAACTCTAAAATATTGTAGCCTATAGGTGAAGATATTTGTCATCCAACGTCGTAACTCTAAAATATTGTAGCCTATAGGTGAAGATATTTATCATCCAACGTCGTAACTCTAAAATATTGTAGCCTATAGGTGAAGATATTTATCATCCAACGTCGTAACTCTAAAATATTGTAGCCTATAGGTGAAGATATTTATCATCCAACGTCGTAACTCTAAAATATTGTAGCCTATAGGTGAAGATATTTGTCATCCAACGTCGTAACTCTAAAATATTGTAGCCTATAGGTGAAGATATTTATCATCCAACGTCGTAACTCTAAAATATTGTAGCCTATAGGTGAAGATATTTATCATCCAACGTCGTAACTCTAAAATATTGTAGCCTATAGGTGAAGATATTTGTCATCCGATTAGTGTGTATATTCCGACTGAATTACAGACTATTTAAGTTACCGAATAGATATTTTGAAAGGACACTAATTTAAAGACTAGATATGAGGAATTTTCAGATTTTGGTATTTCGTTTGTATGAATTTTGAACGCGCTAAAATATAACTTTATTAATTAATTATAATTACCATAACTAAAATAAAAAAAAAATGTTTATTTTGACCACCAACATCTAGTACATAAATAGAGACATTGCTTAACAAATTATAAGTTGTAAGATATATGTCTAGACAATTACAGGCGGACACAGCATGCAAAATGGATACAGAATAATATGAATTATTGAATAACAAAATTATCATGATTATTAAAATATTTGCACATGAAACATTTAAATACCTACAAAATTCCAAAAATTATGACATAATATATAAATAAAAAAAGAAAGATATTAATAGGTTATTTATATACGATTTATAGAAAGAAAATTCTAGCACAAACAAAATATAATAACAAAGCAAAAGAAGATATGATGCTATTAAAATAGGGGGATTTAAAGATGTTCGACAGAATAGATTTTTTCAAATCATGTTGATTACCATAAAATAAGTCAAGATGTTGTGAATGTTTATTGAGTAGAGCTGAAAGCCTATTTAATCATCAAGGGAAATCATTTGTAACGCTTGGATTAACGCTCCGGTCACGACTTCAACCTTTGCGCGGCGCTTCTTGTGGAGCTTCTCGCTTCCCCGCCCTCGAGAGAGAGCGAGAGAGCCTCTAGCCTGGCCACGACTTCAAGCTTTGCGCGGCGCTTCTTGTGGAGCTTCTCGCTTCCCCGCCCTCGAGAGAGAGCGAGAGAGCCTCTAGCCTGGCCACGACTTCAAGCTTTGCGCGGCGCTTCTTGTGGAGCTTCTAGCTTCCCCGCGAGAGAGAGCGAGAGAGCCTCTAGCCTGGCCACGACTTCAAGCTTTGCGCGGCGCTTCTTGTGGAGCTTCTAGCTTCCCCGCGAGAGAGAGCCTCTAGCCTGGCCACGACTTCAAGCTTTGCGCGGCGCTTCTTGTGGAGCTTTTCGCTTCCCCGCCCTCGAGAGAGAGCGAGAGAGCCTCTAGCCTGGCCACGACTTCAAGCTTTGCGCGGCCCTTCCTGTGGAGCTTCTCGCTTCCCCGCGAGAGAGAGCGAGAGAGCCTCTAGCCTGGCCACGACTTCAAGCTTTACGCGGCGCTTCTTGTGGAGCTGATCGCTTCCCCGCGAGAGAGCCTCTAGCCTGGCCACGACTTCAAGCTTTGCGCGGCGCTTCTTGTGGAGCTTCTCGCTTCCCCGCGAGAGAGAGCGAGAGAGCCTCTAGCCTGGCCACGACTTCAAGCTTTGCGCGGCCCTTCCTGTGGAGCTTCTCGCTTCCCCGCGAGAGAGCCTCTAGCCTGGCCACGACTTCAAGCTTTACGCGGCGCTTCTTGTGGAGCTTCTCGCTTCCCCGCGAGAGAGCCTCTAGCCTGGCCACGACTTCAAGCTTTGCGCGGCGCTTCTTGTGGAGCTTCTAGCTTCCCCGCCAGAGAGAGCGAGAGAGCCTCTAGCCTGGCCACGACTTCAAGCTTTGCGCGGCGCTTCTTGTGGAGCTTTTCGCTTCCCCGCCCTCGAGAGAGAGCGAGAGAGCCTCTAGCCTGGCCACGACTTCAAGCTTTGCGCGGCCCTTCTTGTGGAGCTTCTCGCTTCCCCGCGAGAGAGAGCGAGAGAGCCTCTAGCCTGGCCACGACTTCAAGCTTTACGCGGCGCTTCTTGTGGAGCTGATCGCTTCCCCGCGAGAGAGCCTCTAGCCTGGCCACGACTTCAAGCTTTGCGCGGCGCTTCTTGTGGAGCTTCTCGCTTCCCCGCGAGAGAGAGCGAGAGAGCCTCTAGCCTGGCCACGACTTCAAGCTTTGCGCGGCCCTTCCTGTGGAGCTTCTCGCTTCCCCGCGAGAGAGCGAGAGAGCCTCTAGCCTGGCCACGACTTCAAGCTTTACGCGGCGCTTCTTGTGGAGCTTCTCGCTTCCCCGCGAGAGAGCCTCTAGCCTGGCCACGACTTCAAGCTTTGCGCGGCGCTTCTTGTGGAGTTTCTCGCTTCCCCGCGAGAGAGAGCGAGAGAGCCTCTAGCCTGGCCACGACTTCAACCTTTGCGCGGCGCTTCTTGCGGAGCTTCTCGCTTCCCCGCGAGAGAGAGCGCTAGAGCGCCGCGCAAAGCTTGAAGTCGTGGCGTGGCCGAGGGGTAAAACCTGACACTAATTTCGACTGTCCAAGTCACCAGGAGGTATAGCGCTCTTGAGGTTTTCTTACCTTGGCTAAGCGTACGCTGCGAAACTCTAAAAATTTAAATGTATTACGTATGTTAGTGACCTTTTGACCTTGGATTTTTTAGCGTCTAGACTAGAATGATTAGATAAGAATTAATGTGGTTTACCAATCAACAAGTTTTTACAATAATAGAGTTGTCCAATAATTAGTAATAAAGAGTAGAGGATGACCAGACTGTGTAAATGCATACAAAATGAAAAAAATTGGAAAATCCTAAAGATAAACTCAAGCAAATTATGGGGTTAACAGGATATAGGTAAACTTTGAACAAAAAAAATAGTAACCGACTTCAAATGGTACAGCAAGTGTACAGCAGCATTCACTAAAAAGTTTCAAACGTATATAAGCGTGTCTTAACATACTTTACGTCTGAGGTACAGATTTATGCAGCGAAACTCATACTGGGGGCTTGGTAAGTGATCAGTAACACGGATCGATAACACTTTTTGTTAATTTCGCAAAATAAAATGTCCCATAGTAATTGACTCGGGACTGCGCTTGCGTTTGTAAGGAACACGAAAATAATAATTTACGAATTTCACAGAAAGGGTCATCGAACCTTGTTACTGAGCAAGTCTTCAGTAAGAGTTTGGCCGCATAAATTAAAGTCACCTTATACGAGTATACTGACCGATGATACCGAAATAACAGTTTTACCGACTTCTTTCTTCCTAAAACATGTGTTCTCTAGAAGTCTGCGCTCTCATATTGGTTCTGGGCGAATGGATGGGAACTACGTGTCTATCCCGAAACGGTATATTTTGCATGAAAGCCGTGACGACACGACTCCTTGCACGACCATAGAACATATCGTCTTCGCGTGACATTGTTTACCTTTTAATTTAACAATTTTTTAGGGTTCCGTACCCGTTTTTAAAGCAATCTATCATCAATGGACCTCGGTAAGAGCTGTCAAACAAATCATCTCTGATGGCGCTATTGTATGGGGACCCCCCTTGGGCTTAAGTGTTTATAAATATTTTTTGTTTTTATTGAATAAAAAAAATCTACCTATTACCAGGGTTGGAAAAAAACAGTTTTTTTAAAAAAGATCAAAACATCCTGTTTAAAACAAAATAAAAAAAAAATGTTTAATACAAATATTTACTGATGTTTTTTTTGCTGCTGTTTGAAACATGTTTAAAACATATATTATATGCACCCCATTTTGATTCCGGCAAAAATAAAAATCAAGTGCGATTAGCGACTTGAGTAAATAAAATATCGATTTATTTGACACGTCATACAACATGCATCATAATAATACAAATAGCAAATTATGTGCACATGCTTACATTAAACAAAGCAGCCATAAAATATAGAAAACTGGTTTACAATTTTTAATCATAAAAAGATATAGTTTGTAAACAGACGGAGCCGTACGATTAAGGAGAATAGAACCCGTTATTTGTTGATTACAATTCAGCCACTAACATTCCTCATGATCCCTTGAGTTTTGAAAAAATAGAAACTTTTGCTATAAAGTCTTTATAAAATCGAAAAATGAATGATCGTAGTACGTCACTTTTCGCTGCCAGCAACAATGGAGTATTAGATTATTTTAGTGACACTTCTCAATTAACAATTATAAAACTTGGTAGGAATTTAAACGTCATCGGTGCCATCTCTCGTTGGCTCTAGTTTATGTATAAATAATTGTCTGATGTACGGGTAAGTCAATAGATACCTAGTCGGTTCTTAAATACTGTCACTGGCCATTTATTTTAAAAATAGAACACCTAGAAAAAAAAATGAAATAGTGTTTGATTTTCAAATATTTTTTGATTAATAATCTGCCAAATCACAATTACATTCATGAATTTTTTACGATGGAGTGGACTCTCAAAGAGGACCGAGTAGCAGTAATTGCATTGCATCGTTGCGGCCATCCACCGAAGACGATATTCAACTTGCTTCAAAAATTAAAAATCACGAAGAGGTTCGTGTACCGTACCATCAAGAGGTACAGTGAAACCTCTAGTGTCGATGACGAGAAAAGAACTGGCAGACCTCGTTCCGTTAGGACTCCAGGGGTCATCAAAGCAATCAAGGCGCGTATTGCAAGAAATCCCGTCCGCGAGCAGAAACTGAAGGCTTTGGAGATGTGATTAACCAGAAGTACCGTAAAAAAAGTACTCAATGAAGACCTGGGACTACGAGCTTACCGAAAAAAGAGTGGACATCTTCTGAACGCGCGTCTGATAGCTATGAGAGCCAAAAAATGCAAAGTTTTGCTAAAGCGGTACGCAAGAAACAGACACCGCGATATCCTGTTTACAGACGAGAAAATTTTTAATATCGAAGAGGAGAAGTACAACAAACAAAATAACAGTGTGTACGCTACCAGCTCTGCGGCCGCTGGGAATGTCATTCCTAGAGTGCAGCACGGCCATCATCCATCATCAGTCGTGATTTGGTTGGGAGTGTCCTACTATGGCCCTACTGAAGTGCATTTTTGTGAAAAAGGTGTCAAAACCAGTGCAAAAGTATACCAAGACACGGTTTTAGATCACGGCCATTTGTGTTTCAACAGGAGTGGTTCGAGCGCCAGAATATCGAGCTAATAAGGCATCAAGATTGGCCCTCATCTAGCCCTGACCTCAATCCACTGGATTACAAAATTTGGCAGGAATTGGAGGAGAAGGTCTGTTCTAAACCTCACAAAAATTTGAGCAGCCTAAAGTCATCATTGATCAAAGCAGTGGCCGATATCGACATGAATATGGTCCGTGCTGCTATTGATGATTGGCCGCGAAGATTGTAGGCTTGTGTGAAAAATGGTGGCAATCATTTTGAATACATTTTGTGTTTAATGTAAGCTAATTAAATTACCTTTTTTTAAAAAAAAACTTTTTTTGAATATCATGACTAGTTTTCATTTTATAGCCAATTTTGTTTGTGACAGAATTTAAGCACCGACTAGGTATATTAGTTTATAAGTTTGACCTGTAATTTCTTTATTGAATAAAGAGTATGAGTAAATTGAAATCGGTTTCCATTGTTCCAGCTGGTATTCTCGGAGGACGCCGGCGGGTGGGCACACTTCGTGTGCGGCGTGGTGCGGGGGGCGGCGGCCAGGTTCCCCTGCCTCCTGGAGTACTTGGCAGATAAGCACCCCAGTCTCACGGTGAAGGCGGGCGTGCTGGCGCGCGCCAGTGACATCGAGACCACTACCATCAGTCGGTATTACCAGCAGGTGAGACGCATGTTCTCAGAAAAGTAAATCCGGACGTGAGGAGCTGTGAACCGGGATTCGCGAACCCTCTCGCTTACCGGTCGGTTGCTCTACCAACTGAGCTATCCAGTTCTCAACATGACCTGCGAATGTCTCAGTTGGTAGAGCAACCGCCCGGTAAGCGAGAGGTCCCGGGTTCGAATCCCGGTTCAGAGCTCCTCACGTCCAGATTTACTTTTCTGATTTTCTATACCGCAGTGATATAAATTTAATTTGTTACTACTAAAAGATTCGTGGTTCAGATTCATATTGATATTAAAACGCCTACACACGATTTAACTGTCAGATTTCGCCAGACTAGTTTCACTGTATTCGTACAGTTTCTTCGGAGGCAAACATCGCTACGCGGCGGTTCTTCGTTTGACACTAGTTTGACATTGACAGTGAAACTAGTCAGGTGAAATCTGACTATTAAAATCGTGAGTAGCCATTTCAATATCAGTATATTTTTGGAATAAATAGATCAATTTGGTAATGTAATTTCAATAATACATTTTTTCGTGCTTTTGAACCGATTTTATGAGTATTTCAATATTTACGGGAAGTGACGTCATCATGTTATATTGAATGGTCGGATCCATGTCAAACTATGGATGCGTTAAAGAAAAATAAATATGTCTATAGAAATGTGTGACGATGACCTCACTGAAGGTCAAATGAAAGACGTTACTTTTTTCTTATAAAAAGGTACATGTCGCTCATTTTAAAATCTGTCATTTAAAAACGATTTACGTTAAAAAAAATTATGAAAGTATTAAACAGCAAAATTTGATAGTAAAAGCATTTTTTTTTTGTGAATAATGAAAAAACTGATGAAAAAACGGAGCGTGTGGAGAAAAGTAACACAACGAAATTATAATGTAATGTCGTGGTTGTTGGTTCCGACAAGTTCGTATGAAGAGCGGCTTTGGACCACCGCCATTAAGAGGGGTCCCCGAGCAAACGGCCTTGAGCATTCGCTACCGCCGCACCGCACCCCATCAAAACATCTTAAAATGATATAGCGACATCTATGAGTTCGCTACCGCCGCACCGCACCCCATCAAAACATCGTAAAATGATATAGCGACATCTATGAGTTATCAGTAAAACAACTAATGACGCAAGGGCGGTACTTCGCGTTGCAGTCATACACCACAAACTTTTGAAGCGACAGAGGCGGCTGTATTAAATATTAGGTTTTACTTTTGTTCACCTAGTTTCAGGTAGAAAATCTAGTAACCTGAAAAGTAAAAAAAAACAGGTTTCTTATACAATCCGCCTGCAATATGTCTCCTATGTGAAATTGAGCAATGAAAAAAAAAAACGAGAAATATGGTGGGACAGAGTTGTAACGTTTTATAGCAAGTGTGGTGACGATCGAAGTCTTCCACTTTTATGAGCCTAGCTCTTCTGCACCAAGTGCCCGGAGTGTAAGAACTTCGTTCAAACAGTAAAACATCCCAGCTTGGAATTTAGAAACAATATTCAATGTACAATGTTGACTCCTTAACGGTAAATTTATGTTAGGGCTGGAGAGGGATTGGGGAATGATCCAGGGTAAAGAAAAAACAAAATAAATTACTATTAATAATTATTCATTTAGGTACTTAATTATCGATATTTAAAAAAAACATTCACATAAAATACGGAATTTAGAAGTGTTTTGCGATAAAAATCGTACTCTTAGATATTCACTACAAACCCAACCCAACACATATGTAATTATTTTTATAAATATTACGTTATATCAAGCTCTATGCACTGAACCGCTACGTTAGTGTATTGGGTTTCATAACTCTACGGAAAAAAATATTTTTTTTTCGAATTTCATCTGGAGGGTCATTTAACCTAGTTCCTGGTGAGTAACTGAGTCCCCAGTATGAATTTAGGTGGTTGACTTTAATTTGTACAGCCAATTTCTTACTGAAGACTCGGTACGTGCTCAGTAAAAAGGTTCTATGACCTTTTTTGTGAAATTCGTAAATTATGCTTTTCGTGTTCCCTGAACGCAAGCCCAGCCCCGGGTCAATTACTAGGGGACGTCAAAATTTTATTTTGCAAAATTAGCAAAAAGTGTTATCGATCCGTGTTACTGATCTTTTACCAAGCCTCTAGTATGAGTAGGCTGTATAAATAAAAGTAACCTATAGGATAAAATTAAATCTGCCGACCAAATTCATACTGGAGACTCGGTTAGTGATCAGGAACTAGGTTCAGTAATCCTTATGGCCAAACTCGAAAAAAATATTTTTTTTTGGTCCCATACCGGTTGGACTAGTTTAATTAATAGGCTATTAATAGGCTAGGAATTGTACAACCAGTACGGGAGCAATAAAATATATTTTATTCAGTAGCAATAAAATATATTTTATTGCTCCCGTACTGGTTGTTTTTTTCCTAAACTAAGGGTGGTCCGCGGGTATGATTCTTGGGAAAAGTGGTTCAGAAGGTTCGATAGAATATGTGGTAGCAGTCTATTTACACCCGGTATGTATAAACAAAAACAAAAGCGTCTTTTCGCACACAAAATTCATAATCAATGTGTCCTTTCACAAAAATAATAAAAACAAAACAAAGCATATTTTCGCAATTTATCCTATCACTATAAAATTGTCCCACATAACATAACACAAATATTCACGTCTACACTACCTACCAGAATATTATCCCAATCAATACTAAGTATATGTATACCTACCATTCATAAAAAGAAATTCTATAAATAGAAATGGCGCAAGCGAGCGAGCGGCTGGCGGCGCGAACACAAACAACACGAGTTTCACGTCGAACAGCCAGCGGCACTAGTGTTGCCAGGTCCATTTTTTAAAAATCAGAGGATGCGACAAGAAAAAATCAAGTGACGTATTGGGAAATTTTTCAAAAAATCAGTAGATGCAGTTTTGTTGAATAAAACAATGTTGGGAATTAAAATAACATTAAATTTTATTATATTAGTGATACAATTTACTGTTATGCTTTTCCAACATTTCAGTACTTATATTAAAATCATAGCAATTTGAATTTTTAAAAATATTTTTGGTGTGAAGCATTCTAGAAATTACTTCGGTGGACATTTTACAATACAATAAACAAAAACAACACTGAACCCAACCACAGTGAACTCTCTCGAACAGGAAAACAAAACAAATTCCCGATTTCCCGCCAACTCGCATAATAGGCTTAAGTTAAATAGAGATGTATCGCTTTCTCCGTGACTCCTAGTAAGTGATATTTAATTTCGTCACGTAATCATCTAAGCGGGGTTGTGTCAAACCGGTTTATTTCGCTGTCTGTAGAGCAAGATTTGAATTTCAATATTGAACTATGTGTCAAAATGACTTTAGTCCATTTTACGATGTCAATTTTGCAGTGCCAACCTAACCATCATAATTTTGTGTTTCATTTCACGCAGGTTATTTATATTCTTATGTTTTAAAGTGAGTAATGCTATTATTAAAAAAAACAGTAGGATTTCAGTTGAAATCAGTAGATCAGTAGAATTCTGGGAAAATCAGTAGATCCCCCGAAAAATCACTAGGCCAGCTCCTTGCGCACGACCTTTGTGTAGGATTCGTACCAATTTATATAATTATTTAGATGAAAAATAGAAAAATGGTATTTCAAAAATATTTTTTGTGTAATATTTAAGTTATTAAATTATATCTAACCATTACGAAAATATTTAACGTCAATTTGAGGTGTAGATGCATGAAATCAGTAATCATCTCTAACTTCACTCAGTCTTTTGAAAGCAGATGTCGTAAGATATTAATAACGTAAAGAAAAAAAATTATGTGGAACTTCACGGCGAGATATTGGAGATAGGTGCTATATTATTTTATTTATTTTCACTAACTAGCTAATAGCCGCTAAAAGAAGTAAGAATTGGCCTAGCGCCGCATTTTGCTGGGGGACCCCTCTTAAGAGATATTATTTTGGAGCATGTGGATTCTGAATATAACTAGTGTAAATCGTTTTTAAGAGTGTGGTACGTAAGAACAAACTGTTTTTCTCATATGAGAAATAAATTTCCTAAACCCTAACCCCTTCATTTTCGACAGGTGCAACAGTCGTACTCCGCGGGCACCTTTCGCTGCGGGCCTCTCCACCAGATCTCCCTGGTGGGCACGGTGCACGAGGAGGTGGGGGGTTACTTCCCTGACATGCTGGGCATGCTGGACGAGTGCCCCTTCCTCAATATGGTGAGTGGGGGGAAGACTGTAAGATGATTTCTCCGAGTTTCCCAATCCGAACAATACTGGCCTCTCTTTCCTCTGGTCTTAAAGCTACTTGGTATTTTCCAGCTCCATCTATAGGGCAGCCTCCTGGCGGTTACTAAAAGCGAACAGATTTAATTTACTCCTATATATTTTTTTTGGATAAACAATTAATCGTTTATTGTTAACTCCCAGAACATAAATAAAATTATAAATTACACCATCCGAAAAGTACATAACTTCTTTTTTATCTAGGTTCATAGAGTTAAACCCCTTATCTACTCAAATCCTATTTAAGAACCACAGTCCTGCAATAAGCGGTTGTAGTACAGACCAGCATATTTCAGACCCGGTGAAGCTGAATCTTACGAGAAAGCTTATGAGAAACGGTAGCACCTAAACCATAAAAACATAAAAAGCTACACAGTTTTAATTATTTCTGTTATAATAAAATATAGCCAACTAGACAAAAGAAAAATTTATCTATCCTGAATCCTGATACACACACAGAATTTTTATTTTTTATTAAATAGTCATCCATAAGGTAATTCTGAACGTATTGGAAGTACGTTTAGTTACATTTTTGTCATTGCTTCTTTTGGTTACAGACATTTCATTCAAAATCTTAGGTATTAAATATTTTCCTATTGCATTGCATGCATTAGCCTGTCCGCACACGTTGGTGTGGCAACCGTGCTTCCATTTCTAAATCCTAGCGGAACTGCACCGCCGTTTTTCACATGCGATTTTATACTGAATGAAATTTATACATATCCTTACTTTTGCTTTTATTACTTTAATAATCATCAATTTCAAAAACATCAGTAGATAGCACAAATCGAAGAAAACACCCTCACGCAGCAAACAAGTGCCATTAGTGATAACATCTTCCGATTTGAGGCTGACGTTAATCTGACGGAATATTGATTGATTGATATTATTCTTAGTGTAAAAAGTAACACCAAACTTGTCCCTTACAGACAATGCCGTGGGGTCCAATGTCAGCGGTGGAGATGGAACCTCAGGAGTCCAACGACGGCCCCATCCTGTGGATCCGACCCGGCGAGCAGTTGGTGCCCACTGCGGAGCTGGGCAAAAGTCCTATTAAGAAGAGGAGGTCAGTCATAGAAAATCAAATCACGACATTTCATACCCGAGGGGTGTCGTAAAATGCAAATCACGGTTTTACCGGCATTACCTACTAGCTTTATAAGGCTTCCCAGGACGCCATGCTGGAACTCGACCAGTCGCTTGGCGATAAGGTTTCCTCTAGATTTGTTAGTTAGGGTAAAAGTAATCTTTTAATTAAAATGGGTGCGCCAGAAGTATTTGGAGTAATATTTATTATACAGACATGTATGTACAGTCATTTTTCACCGACGACTATGACGCACCAGCGTGGCGGGTGGCGATTCACCGTTATTCATGTGACAATGATCTTTTCACGCCTGTCTCCCAGAAACTACAGATTTCTACCTGCTACGATCCTGACACAGCTCTCTTTCTCTTTGTCGCCAATTTGGACGGCATAACATGGCGCAGAATCTTAGTAAACAGTTCCTAAACTTGGTCAAGGATAAGTGAAAATTGTCAAGATCTGGGATAGTTTAAGACCTAAGTTAGTTAGTTTTACTATTGGGACAGCAAAAATATCTTAGTAATAGGCTAACGAGGCATTATATAGGGCACTAACACGAAGATCTTTTCAAGTAACTGCGGACGCTGTAATTAACCACTTACTAGTTTGTGTAGACAAGTCAAGTCAAGCATATTTCTACGGCTTCGTAAGGAAGATCATCAAATAGTTTCAAACGCTCATCAGACGAGCATGTATGTGACATACCCGTTGAGATAAAGGCTAAATGTCTCGTGAAGGCACGCTGGATACTTTCCATCCTTTGTAATGAATTGCATCAAACGGATTCCAAACTGAACTAGGACATTCGTGGTGGCTACGGAATTTTTTTGACCCATTTTGACTGAAACCTGCGACTATTTCGCTTGACAAATCCGACTTCTTGACCATTGCGTCAATCTGAGGCATAAATCTTCGTTATTTGTCCAGAATTACTCCTAAATCTCGAATTTGCTTCACCCCCTCAAGAGCCACGCTGTCTAGGTAATAGTACGAGTCAATAGGCTTTTTGCTTCTCGTGAATTTTATATGAGAGCATTTCTTTACATTAAGAAGCAAAACATTTGACACGCACCACTGAGATAGTCTGCTCAAATCATTTTGAATAAGCGTTGAGTCCGCCAGAGAATTTACAGTTTTATACAATTTTATTAAGTAATCTGCGAACAATAAGTATTTGAGACGAAAGGTCGTAAATGAAAATTGAGAAAAGGACTGGTCCAAGATGAGATTCCTGAGGCACTCCTGAACTAGAAATATATGTCTCAGATACAAAACCATTTACAACCACCATTTGAGGCGGATTCACCAGATATTACTTGAACCAGTCGAGCATTAAACCATACACACCGGCTAATTGCAGTTTGTACAATAAGAGATTGTTATCGACTTTGTCAAACGCACTGCTGAAGTCAGTGTAAATGGCATCTACCTGATGTCCTTTGTCCACATTGTGAGTAGTGACAAAGGACATCAGGCAGATGCCATTTACATTTACATTTTTCTGTTTCTGTTTCTATTCAAGTCACAACATCTTATTTCAAGCAACTAACCCGTATGTCTGTATTTTGACATACCCAACATTCACTACCATACATAAGTGTAAGAGCCATTATGAACTGCCTGCCAATCATGCCTTTTCAATTACAATTTAGCTGCCAACAAAGGAATGCAGGGCTTCGTTCACTTTATTTCCCGCATTAATTGTTTAAATAAATTCCAGAACGGGCATCAACGAGCTGCGTAACCTGCAGTACTTGCCGCGCTGGAGCGAGGCGCGCGAGTTCCTCTTCGAGGATCGCACTCGGGCGCACGCGGATCACGTGGGGCATGGGCTCGACAGAATCACCACCGCTGCTGTCGGTAAGTTCTTTTTAGTTTTTGGTCCCCTACATCATTCATTATAGAACAACGGAGATCCTATAGGATAATGTTGTCCAATTATTATTGAATCTTAAGGTCTACAAGAAATCAAATTTCGTGTTAATGCACGTTAATGCGTATTTTCAAATAAGTTTTTCAAATTCTATTGAACAGCATCCATACTTTGCGAAAGCCTTTAAAAGTCTTTTGTTAGAGACATACAGACATTTGATTCCACTATTAAACTGATTTTGTGTTACTTGGGTAATGTTACAGTTTCGTTTCAAACTTTTTGTAAGTAATTATTATACATTTGTATTGTTTGTTTACCAGCTTATTTTAATATGACAACGGTTTGAAACACTCAGAGGGTCTACTCCGAAGTGGAAAACTGCGTGCGTCAGAGATGGACGTATGTTCAAACGATAAACGACCGACCGAATCTTTTTTGGGAGTGCGGGGCCAGGGCACGAGTTGGTTTAACAATATCACGTCCTTCCAGGGGTCCTGAAGGCGATCCACTGCAGCGACGAATCGGACCGAGGCCGGATCACGAAGGACGTGGTCGCTTTCCACGCGGCCGACTTCAACAAGCTGGTGACGCTGCTCGGCCTGGACCTGTACGAGCCGCCGATCTCGCAGTGTGTCACTTGGTGAGTCCCCCTTTATGGCATCGTGAGCAACGGCTTCCAAGAGTCCTGAGTTCTTGCTAACGGTAAAAGAGAAACCGGTGGGATAAACCTGCAAGCCCCGAAAAGCGTGTATTTTTTCCCGAAGCACGGCAATAAGGCTCGTATCCCGTTGGGGCGTGAAAGCGTCTGTGTAAAAACGGTGTATGTACGAATAGTATACTATTGGCACAGTTTAAAAATCTATACAGTTGTTCAACGAAGCCGTTCGGACGGAGCGGTTGTGCGGGGCTTGCAGGACGAGACTCTGAACTGCTTGTTCGAAAATCGCCCCGCAGACCCCGCACAGTAGCTTTATCTGAGCGCTTTCGTTGGACAACTATGGATTTTTAAACTGTGTTGAGTTTTAAACGCCAATGGTTGTAATGTGCTACGAGCTAAATGTGTAATCTCCCCGCAGGCTAGAGGAAGCTAAGCTGAACCAGCTGCGTCGCGAGGGAGTGAGATATTCCCGTCTCCCTCTGTGCGCCGACGACATCTACTTCCTACCGAGGAACATTATACATCAGTTCCGGACCGTATCCGCCGTCACTTCCGTCGGTGAGTTGCTACTGAGACGGACATTAAACGAAATAGGATACCAAGCATACATGTGCCACCGGTGAAAAACGATTTAACTCGAAAAACCCAACTTTACAGGAGAGCCTGCGGACCATTCATATTTCGTGTACAAAATCAAAGGGTCATGTAGACAACATTAAGTTCTATTATGTAACTTTTCTGCCCCTAGAAAACATACAATCTTAGAGATATATCATTCAGAAACTGAATTAAACCATTTGGCACCTAAAAAAGTATGAATTGTCAAATGCATGATGTATAGGTATGTCTTAAGTCGAGTAGTTAAACTTTTACCATATTATGTAGTAAACGTGTAATAAACAAAACCGGCCAAGTGCGAGTCGGACTCGCGCATGGAGGGTTCCGTACCACTATCTTTATAACGGCAAAAGAATCATGTCTGTTTGTATGGGGGCCCTCCTTAATATTATTTTTATTTTGATTTTATTATTTATTTTTAAAGTGAATATACAACTAAATATTCTGTGAATATTTCAAGCGTCTACCTGTTGCCGTTTTCAATATCGAGCAAAAACGAGCAAAAAAATTACGTTTATTGTATGGGAGCTCCCTTTAATATTTAATTTATTCTTTTTTTTGTAGTTGTTGCTATAGCGGCAACAGCTACGAATAAGAATTCTCTAGAAGAGTAACTCTCCTACAATTACCGCTTCGATTTTGGTTCCATTTACGCTGACAAACTTACTTCAATAACAACTAAACACTCACACACTCACATAGACAAAGATTGCACGCGATTGGTTGCGTCGTCATCGGCGCGGCGCCAACATGGTGGCCACAGCAGCTAGCTAGCAGCGAATAACAGACGATGTGTTTTCAAACTATTTATTTACTTACGTATGAAATGTAATTCCAGTATTTATCATGTGCATATGGCTTCTACGCCACTTCACGACACACGAAGGCATATTTGTAAAATCAATTGGCGCGAAAACACAATAATATGCACAATTGAAACTTTCCGCGGCACCAACACACGACTCAAGGTGCTATGACGAACTGGCGCGCCGCGCGGTACTTATTTTCCGCCCCGCCCTCCGCGGTATCTATTTAGTGGAACCATTTTTTGGGCTTAGTTACGCTTCTAGAGAATTCTTATTCGCAGAGCAACCGAAATACATCATCTGTGAAAATAATAAAAAAATAAAATAACTATCACGGTTCACGAGATACAGTCTGGTGACAGACGGACAGCGAAGTCTTAGTAATAGGGTCCCGTTGGTTACCCTTTGGGTACGGAACCCTTGAAAAATGAAACGAAAAATGGAACGCAAAAAAATTACGTATAACCTGTTGTCATATCTCCGGTGTTTTTAAGGATATCAAAACTCCATTTAGACCATTTTGCAGAGAAAAAAAACGGAGTAAAGTAGTAAAAAAATCTCATTTTGGGCCCAAGTTGAGTTAAACCGTTATTCATAGGTCCCAGTGCTTTCGACTCGACATCGCTTCGATGAAAAAAAATGTTACTCTTATTTCATAGCAGTAAGAGTTGTCGTTTAGATTGTATCGAGTTTATCTGTCAAATTTATCGAATCGATTTCTATGTAGGTTTTAGTAAACTTGTTGGGAACATAGCCTTATGTGCATTATTTACCGCCGGGAATATGAACGGTTATTTACAGGAATATGTAATGTCTATTGTCAGTCACTTGTCGCGTCGCGTAGATTGGCCATTAATTCTAAATTTGGGAACCAAAAAAAATTATATTAAAAAAAACCTTTTTTATACAAATAATTCCAGCGTGGCACCTCCGCCTGAAGCAGTACTATCCATCGTCGGAGGCTTCCTCCCCCGCGGAGGAGCGGCCCCCTGCACCGCCCGCGCCCCTCGCGCCGCCATCCGCACCCTCGCCTCACACCCCCACCGGTATGTACTAACCATACAGTTTCAGTAATGATACGGGCTTACTCGTACATTTGTATTTGTTCCTACATAATAGTTCTGGTAGAGCTGGTGCCGGGCTCGACTGTGGAGGTACCACCATCTTACTCCCAAACCGAGCCAAGTTATTCGGGAGAGAGTAAGAGAACAGCTCTCAGGCAAAACCAGGCGGCCCACCATTGCCTGGGATCGATGGATGGCGGTTTATCCATCCCCAGTTGCTGGGCCTTATATGAAACAGACTGGTGACGGGCAGCGGCGTCACTGGTGCAAGGGTTTCGGCATCGCACTCACCAACCCACCTGCCCAGCGTGTGTGAGTATGGACACTTCTTCCAGGAGCCCGTAACACTGAGCGAAAAGTGCCACGCGTCGCGTCGACTCTATCCGTTTATTATTAACGTTAGGTCTGCTAGTAATTATACGTCTGGCTACGCCCTACTTTACGTTATAAGTAATGTTAACTCTGAGCAACAAAACAACAGCATTACTGTAAACAACTAACCAGGAAAATAAAACAAACAACTTCGTTCCTCACTGTTTTCTCTGGAGTCCTCATCTTTCCCAACTGCTTGACTCTCATGTATGTTGTGAAACAGAAACTCTGTCTTACGATATACCGGGTGTTAAAAGACTGCAATTTTTTAACTAGGATATAAATGTATATATTTTAAACACTTGGAGATTTATCCATCGCAAGAAGATACAAATTAATATAATATCGTACGTAAAATTAAATAGAAAACTTCTTTATTTAATTTCCACAGCATTAAACACAACAAAAGTAACACATTACATCTTAAAAAACAAAATAAAAGCTTATAATCTATTATATTTAATTTAAATTAAATAAAGAAGTTATCAATTTTATCCTAAGTACGATATGACGTTAATTTGTTAGTAAAAAATAAATGAAAACTATTAATTTTTTTCTGAATGTGTTACTGTTGAAAGGGGTCCTCAAATACAGGGCAAGCTACTGCGCTGATTTTCAGTTGAGGCCCATTTCCACAACCGACCCAACGCAATACAAAATAAAACATTTGGTAAGAAATGTTACATTCTCTTTGTAATATCATTTATCTCTACCTTTTCAGACTCCAAAAGTTCTTCAACAACGAAGCACAAATCCGGCGTGATCGAGATGAGAGCTCTAAGCGCCAATTTCAAGGACAAACCCGAGAGAATATCAGAAAACAAAAAGAGTACCGACGTTCCGACCAAAACCGAAGATAAACACAAGGAGAAGAAACCTGAACCAAACAAGGAGTCCAAACCCGACAGCCACAAGTCAACCTCTACTCCGAACTCCGATCGGACTTCCGTCGGCAAGTCCGACACGGTACAAAAGGACAAATCCGACTCGCACAAGTCCGACAAAAACCACAAGGACTACAAACATAAGGATTCCTCCAGATCGGATAGTAGGACTGAGAAAGAAAAGTGTCACGACAGACACCGCCATTCGTCCAGTAGACACAGACCATCTTCTCACCACAAATCGTCGTCATCTTCAAGGGAAAAGGACAAGGAGCATCGCAGAGACCACAAAAGCTCAGACAGAAAGCACTCGGAACATCGGCACAAAGATCGGACCGAATCGAAGTCGCATACGGATTCGAAGTGCAACTCCGAGACAGCTAAGTTACATGAAACGAATAGGCCCCCTGATTAGTAACAGATTTCGTGAATACTAAATTTAGTGTACGGCTTTGTAAATATTAATTTATAACGGAGGCTATGAGGAATGGTTGATCGCGCAGTTTTGGATCCAGTTTTTTTTGTACCAGTGTTGGTATATTTATTTGTGACCTTGTATGGTTTTGTGCCTATCGTGTGGCAACACTGAGAAAAGTGATTGATTTTGATAGTGATTTTTATTTTGTAGTGACTTTAATGACTAGGTTTCGTAAATTTCAATGACTGTAATATTAATTTATTGTTTAGAGGCACGTTCCAAATCCAAAACCTATTGAGCGTTGGGGAAACATTTTTCTATTCCAACAGGTGGCAGCACTATCCGACTTTGGCTGTATATGTTTGAGTCCTATGCCGTTTAAAAGAAATATTGCAACTAAAGTATGTTCAAGTTATCATGATATAGGTGGCAGTTCAAAGTTGACAGTTATAGTTATGTGCCCTAACGAAATAGATTTTTTTAAGTATCGAGGACGTTAACAAGGGCTATCAAATCGATTTTTTATTTGATTGATCTTTGATTATCCAAACTAATTTTTGTTAATTTCTAAATTAATTCAGTTAAATGAACCAATAATTCACAAGCTTGAAAGTTCAAAGATTTTTTTTTGTTTTTCTCGGCATTTCACCAAAAAACAACAATAACAAAACCAAAAATCAAAAAAACTGTCACAAACGTCAAAACAAATAGCACGTAAAGCAACCGCAACGACAACACAAACCGCATACAAGACGAACTCATACTGACGCGATCCTTCAGGGTGGCCGCACCGATTCATCGATGTATTTTCGGTTATGTATGGGTTAACGTTCCGATCCACGCATCAAGTAGCAAAATGACATTCTATTCAGAATCTTTTTTTTTGTTAAATTTAACGAATACACTGTGATTATTGTTTCGATTTATGGATAAATAATTTATTGTATTTTTGCAATAAAGATATACATTCTTTCTAAAACCTAATATTTTCTTTTGTACCTGGGTGTATGTAGTATGGTGTGAGTAGTATAGGTGAAACAGAAAATTACGAACTGTCACCCATATCATGATATCTCGAACATACTATAGTTAAAGGCATTTGAAAGAGGTAGCTCGTATATGCGGCCGCTATTCGAATATACTCGTAAGTTGTTATATGTTACCGATTTGTCTTTTTAATTTATGGGGTTATGATCTTGTTCATTTATTCTTTACGGGATTTGACAGCTTTGAATAGTAAAGTACGCGCCACCACTGAAGTCCTGCGACAAAAAATATAAACCAAAATGCCTTAATTGATTTTACTTCTGTGGTGCCGTGGACTTTATTTTGGGTCTGTACTGGTGGCGCCATCTTTAATTTTAATGTTAAACTAATGAGAGCGATGTTTGCCATTTCTGTCGACAGCGGCGCTAGCATCTTTGGAGAATTGTAAGCTCTTCCAAATTCAATCGATGTTTTAAAAGTTACTTTTACTATTTATTCCGCTATCAAGAACCTAAAGTCAATCATTTCTATTTTAGAACCAAGTGGCTAGATAGTGATAAACTTCATTTATCAGAGGGAAAACGTGATTTGGAACGGAGCCTCGGTGCTTCCACACCGCAGCAATATTTAATTAAAAGGCCTTATTTCAGTTTGAAAAAACCTACTTCCCGTAGAACTTCAGTATTTGAGATATCTATAACATTTAACATAGAGGGCGCGTGTGTCGTACACAGATTCCCCTTTGTACACGCGAGGAAGGGGCCGCCGTCGTCAAATCTTCGAAAATTACGAAGAATTCATTAAGATAACTCATTATGAAGTCGGTAATAACTAAATTTGTTGATACAAAACTCTTGTACACAAGTAAGTGTTAGTGTGCAGTAAAGCCGCTTCTGGCGACTCTATTCGCCCGAACTCCCATACTAGCGCAGTTCGCTGATCATATCCTTATTTATAGGTACTTGCTTATTATTTTTTCTTTTTCAACATATCCCATACAATCCATGACGTGAAACTAAAACATTTATCAAAATCAAATACATACGAAAGTTACAAGCGTATAAAAGTCGTGGATTTTACACATATTTTGATGAATGTTTATGTACCGTAATTTCCTAGAAGCGACACAACAAATCAAATAATTTTAGTTTCTCGGCATATGGTAACATTTAGTTTTAGAAAAAGGCACTTGGAAACGTAGACCAACTCAACTTTACTGCGTTGTGGATGTACCATTGTAGACTAATAGTACTACAGTTTGCGTCAGCTAAGAAAGCGGGTGTGATGTTACCCCCTCCCCCTTTGCCCGTCGAAGCCCCGAGAATGCACAATCTGTGACCACATCCACACCCGTCAGCTTAGATGAAGCAAATTGTATATTCTCGGTCGAAGATATTAGTAATTATAAATGAAAGGTGAATGCTAGCATTTGCTGAAACAATTAGTTGTACTGAGCAAGAATTTTCAAAGAAGCCTATCAGGCAGTTTTTTTTTCTTTTTGGGTAGTTGTATTTTTTATGAATTTTGTTCAAATAAGATCAACAAGACATTTGAGGTGACATTTGTTTATATGACCAAATTCATACTGGGAACTCAGTAAGTGTTCAGGACCAAGGTTCAATTACCCTTTCTGTTTTAGACTTCCCATACTAATTGAATCAAGATTGTTCTTGTTTTAATTTTCGTATTTCGCAAACAGGGTCATTGAACCTTGGTCCTGACCACCTATTGAGTCTCCAGTATGAGTTTAGTCATATAAACAAAAGTTACATTGAATTCATGAAATGCTAGCTGTCCGTTGTTAACGGTTGATATGTTTGGATTATTTCGTAATGTCTAAAACTGCGTAGCGTTTGTGATTCGTAAGAATTAGGTTTAAGTAATTATATTTTAAGAGAAAATATTAAAATTATCCACACATAAATATTTCTAAATTGCACTAAAAGATTATTATTATTGAATAGTATAAAATTGTTACTTATTTTGTGATTGAAGTCGATATTTTATCGTGGAAGTAAAATTCTAGTTCGGGAAAGAGACAGAGTGATGCGTGTAAGTGAAATGAACTATTGTATCTCGCTTTCTTTTTTTCGAACTGTCATTTTACATTTCTCCAATAAATAATTGACTTTCCATGCTACGTTTCGTTGAAATATTTATTAAACATTAGACTGCTCAAAATTTTGTAGCTATTTGGTAATTTATTTAGAACTTCTTTGGAAATAATTATTTAACAGATAAAAAACAATTATTTTTCAATATATATGGTGATTTAAACAAATATCGTACTGTTATAAAAGTTTGACAATTACGTGTAGCTTAACTCAGTATTAATAGATTAATAGGTGAAATTCTGCGTAGAATCCTATTACTTGCCAATTTGTGTTTTTCTTTACCTACATAATTTGCCCTTTTAGGCCCACTAGCAGCACGCAACTTACCCCAGGATAACTTTTTGTTTATGATATATCCTTGTCACACCAAACCATAAAGAAACAGATCATAAAAAGATATAGTATAGGAGGTGATAGGATTTTTCACAACGATCATGGGTAAGCAGAGCGGTCCTTTATATAGATATTCAAAGTTTTCATATTTTCTTTTTGGCGTGAACTAATAAAGTCTATCAAATTTAGTATTAAGTTGTCATAAGACCCCATTAAATAAGTACGATTATTGATAGATCGGACAGCAGCGTTCGGGAATCTTCGCGAATGCCGAGAAATAACGAAGTCGCAATGTTTCTCACTAGAACTCTAGATATATTGTTGTGTTGTAGAGTGATCCTCTGATGTGATTTATGTCGGGCTGTCTGCTATCAATCGTTGCATCTTCGAGAAAAAACGAATGAAAATGGCTTTACTGTTAACAAAAAAAACTGAAATGGAAATGATCAGTTTTAGTATGGCGACTCCGCAGGTGAAACGAGTTACAACGGGGAAATTCCCTTACAATTTTTTGTCGGAACAGTGAAGTCTCTTTCATACGCTACTTCTCAAAGATGCAACCACTGAGAGCAGACAGACCGACATAATTCACCTCAGGTCAGGTTACTACTCTACAACCCATAGCAATAAATTTACTCGTATGCATGATCGTTCTGAAAATTGCCGTCACCTCCTAGTCCATTAGTTAACCGGCTAGTTGCTTTGTGCAAGTGGACCTTCGTGTTTTTCTATAAACTTTGGAAATATGTTCTAAATGTTTGAAGATACTATATTTTTACACTACACGTGTATTCTTTTTTTTGTTATAATTTACAAGGAATAAATTCATTTCCTTTTGAAGATTTTTGATATCTGTAAATTTTGTAAAATATGAATGGATGATCGATCACACAAAGATTTTTTTTTGTTGTGTGCACTTATTAGAGAAACAATTAACGGAATTAATGTGACATTTGAATGTGTCCGTCGTCCCCGCAGCCCTTTAACGTCGCGGGCGAAGACGGATTCATCCGGATTGTCTATGGTTTTCGAATTTTCAGTGACCAGCAGTAAAGTAGACCTACTATTAGTTTTGGTCTTGATTCTCATTAGCGACCGCGTAATAGTAGTTGTGCTACTAGTGCGGTAAGGAGGAAATAGCTTACGAAGACGATTTGAAACACGAGCGATAAGCGTGTGTTTAAAACGTGACGAGTAAGTAAACTACGTTTTTCAATGCATACTGTGTTAATAAATGAAACATAATTAAAGAAACAAACAATAAATACTCCAAATGAACTTCAGGCGGGTATTCTTTTTCTCTGCACGCAACTTGCCAACTTGACGGAGATAAACTGCGTTCAGTTTGATCGTCGGACGACACCCACCTCATAAGCCTTGATACCATCCTGCTGTCAGAGGTAGTGCGGTGTTGACCGAAGATCAAACTGAACGCAGTTGATTTCTATCTGTGGTACACCACGAAAGAAAAAATTAAAAAGGATGTAAACAAAGTACCAGTGCGGTAAAAATAACTTCAACAGTTTTAATGCATATAAAATAAGTCTATACGAATACTTGCATTGAAAAGTGTTTCTTCAAGAAATTCTGGTTCCTGTCGTAAGCCGCTAGGGGCGCTGCACAGTTTCTCATATAAATATTTCTGTACCTCAGAGGTAGACAATAGTAAGTCCAGTTTTTGAGAATTTCTTTTTTTTTTACATCAATGAGATCGCAAGAACGAGCTCTACAATATTGTATATAGCATTAAGTCCAATAATGACTAGTTTAAAAGATTTGGAAAATTTTCAATTTGGAACGAACTTATAAGTTATATCAACTTATCTTATTACATTTTCCGTAATTTTTACCTCTCCTGTAAAATTTCCATTTTGGCGCTTATTATTTTACCCCTGAGGTAGATTTTACGCAGATTTGACCAAAACTCATGGTACTTACTACAAGGTGACTTCGATTTATGATTTATTTATTAAGTGTGGAAAATACAAATGGAAGTTGCCTATCGAATGACTTTACTACCGCGTGAATCGAGTTAAGCTGGGTTTCCAGTGCGTGTTTTGTTCTAGGCACTAAACAAAAACGTGAACACAAAACATTTTTTCAGTACATATTTTTGCTGTTAGGCATGTAGAAAACGCGGCTTATCAACAAAAAGCGAACATTTACGTCTCATAAACAACAAGACTCACAATCTCGCTCAAAAAGTGTCCGCGATGCATTTTGTCACCGCTGTGGGGTGACAAATTCGAATAACGATTGCATACAACTGACATTGCATCTTATGTTAACGACATAACGTCTTAATTTGGTTGAAGAATTTTTGCTACTATGCAGGTTCGGACACTTTCTGACGAACTTTTCTTAGAGACGTGTCTAGTTGTTCATGAGAGGTCAATGGTATAATATTCTGTTAGAATGTTTGTTTTAGTTTAGTGTCAAGGGCAAAACATGTTACTGGTGTGGTGACGCTTTGGGTGTATCAATTTAAGTCACATTATTATCTGGTTCTAAGGGTCAATGTAATGAGTACTTACTTGTTTTTGTTTAACTCAGTTTTGTTGCTTTCCTCTGTAATGTTCTCAAACAAATAAACCGTAAGCACGCTCGCCCTCTGTGGTGATTACCATAAAAGATAGACCACATATCCAGCAACTCTATATATATTTTCACAGTTCTAGGACCAATCAGATTTCGAGCTGAAAGCAGATATGATTGTGAAATTGACCAGTGGCGTGCGCAGAACTTTTTGTTGGAAAAAGTCAAGTTTGACGATAAAAATAACACAAAAAATAATTATCATGTTCCCTAGCTAGGGTAGGTATGCCTACCCTGGCGTCAAACAAATAATGATTTTCGTGACATTAAAATTTTTTAATTTTTTTTTATTGTCAAACTTGACCATCTCTGCATTTCCACCAAAAACTTATATACACGCCACTGTGTGTCAGGGATCCTTTTGCGTGTCGCTGGTGACCTGCTAGCTTCATGGCGTCCTCTCCCCAAATTTTTAAGGTGACTTTCGTTTATGTAGCCAAATTCATACTGAAGACTCGGTAAGTGGTCAGGACCAAGGTTCAATTACCCTGTTTGCGAGATATTAAAAAATATTTTTTGTGCCTCTATATCTACTCGTTCAAGAACAACCTCGACTCAACTATAGGAAAACCGGATAAGTCAGTCTTCGCCCGCGTCGTTACAGGGACGCGGGGATGACGACAAAGGGAATCGCGCGGGGAGCGGGCGGCAGGGTTGTGAGACAGTGAGTGTACACTCTCAATGAAACATCACCCCGCCCCCGCGTCCCTGTAACGTCGCGGGCGAAGTCTAACTTATCCGGTTTGCCTATAGTAATAGGAAGTCTAAATTTTATTTTGCATAATGCGCAAAAATGGTCCTTGAACCTTGGTCCTGAACTCCTGACCGAGTTTCGAGTATGAATTTGGCTATATAAACCATATTCACCTTATATATTAGTAGTCGGTGAGCACCCTGTTCGGACTTTACCAGAAGTTTGACGTCAGAAAAATGTACATGGTATAATTTTGAGTATAATTATTTGTTACATATAAGACTTACGCTTACAACTACCTATTTCAAGTTGTTTTATCGATGTTTTTTTAAGTTTCATAATAATTCTGTAAATACTACAATTTGAAAACGGTACAAGCTGGCCAATGTGTTGGCGCGCTAGCCAGTGTGAAAGAGACAAACATATGCGAGTAAGTGAAATGTACTGCGTTCTTCTCGATTCCTCGTAAAGCATTGTTCTTTTCACTCTGGTCAGCACAAACGCATTGGCCAACGTGTAGATTAAGTCGCACTTGCGCCAATCAACATTTACTGGATAACTTTTTATGCTGTCCTTATCTCTGTGATTTGATGTAAAAAGGACAGCAATAATCAATAAACCTCTGTTATATTGCTTTGTGCAAGTGGACTTAATAGTTTTCATATTCAATGAAAACGAACGAAATAAAAATAGAAGTCTGTGAAAACTGCGCCGAGCACATGTTTGTATGGCGTCGGTCCTATGGTCACCGTGAGTCGGCCAATCACCGCTAGCCCCGTGTCACATAACGCGCATTACGAATTAACCATAAGCCTTTCGTCTGGTACCATTTACGTCTGGAAATGTCTTCTACGTTATCTCGGTCGTTCTGAAGTGAACTATTCAAATGAGGAACACCACGTAAATGTGATTGCAGATGGCGTAACTATCGCCTCGGTCTGAATTTCTTTCATAATCTGTCAATTTCCATCAACTCGCTGATTGGTCATTGGTCAAGAACTTTCGAAATTTCATTAGCTGCTTAAATTGTTGCCTATGCTTTCTACAGTCAAAGTCGGTTACTAAAAATAATCAAGACTTGATGTACCTTTTCGTGAATTTATTTTATGGGTAATTTAATTATTATTTGTCATAAATGTTAATGTATCGATCTAAAATTTAGATTCTAAATTCTTTTCTAAAGCTGTAAATATAGAAAGTTATACGAACCAATAAACATACTTATTAATTTAGCTTCTGTGGTTTTATTCTTATATTATACATTTCGATAATTGTTTTGTCTGTAGCAGGGAAAATTTTGATTTCTAGGGGTACCAGAGCCGTCTTTACCTATAGTGCAGGGTGTGCAGCGCACACGGGCGCGGGGTCTTAGGGGGCGATACTTGCAAAGAAAGAGCAGGTCACTCGCGGCGACCCGGTGCTCTCAAAGACCCTGCGCCCGGGCCCGTGTTAAGCCGGTGTTATAGTCGAACCGAAGCCAGGGCCCAGTCTCTATTATCCTAGCATTAAGGCTACTGTCTAGCTAGATGCTGTCTGCATTTTCGCGGACATCGAAGCGTTAGATCACTGTATGATTTTTACACTGTGGCACTACACAATAACTTTTGTTTCAACGTGGAAACAAAAAAGTTGTGCCTTAAAATTCTTGTAACCCCTTCCTTCCTAAAAATGCTTTTTAGTTGTGCACTTAAGATTGCAACATTTGCACTTGAATTTCCGTTCATTGGTGAAAATGTAACTGTAAGTATTCCATTTTGACCGCGCGCCTACTAGAGGGCGCCAGGGTTATGATTGCACACAGGCGCTACATGGGCTAAAGACGGCTCTGGGGGTACCCCAAACCGACAGAAGACTTCATGG
Organism: Ypsolopha scabrella; assembly: GCA_910592155.1. NCBI lineage: Eukaryota > Metazoa > Arthropoda > Insecta > Lepidoptera > Ypsolophidae > Ypsolopha > Ypsolopha scabrella. The sequence goes on from OU342987.1 coordinate 16,636,295, forward strand.
ACTAATTTATCAGCAACTGTTGAGCTTCTTGATTAGGTATGAAATACTTGTTTCCTCTTTCACTTTCAGGGAATGGGCCAGCGACGTCTAGCGCTATTCGTTCCCAGGGGGCCCCCACATTGTACACTTTCAATGCACCTCTGCTGCGTGTGTGAGGTCCTTTCACCGCCGCACAACTGGTACATTTACGACACCAATCCTCAACATCCTCTCGACAATGGATCCAGTAGAACCGCTTCCGGATCTTCAACAGAGTTCTTTTCACTCCCATATGCCCTCCTGAACATCCATCGTGGTGGAGCCGTAGGACTTCTGGTACCTTTGCTTTAGGGACGACCATCTGCAAATGGCAGCTATCCCCTCGAGCATTTTCCCATTTACGGCACAAGACATCATCCTGGATTACTAAACTCTCCCACTGTGCCCAATAACTCTTCGTGATCGTGCTCATCGCTGCAACATCACACCATCTAGGCTTAGGAGCATTAGCCTTAATCCACTCGAGGATTGGCTTGATATCTGTGTCCATTTGTTGAGCATGTCGTAGGGTCTCCTTCCATTCATCGCTTAGGTCCGTTCTTAGCATTCTAACAGGTGATGCTTGCTTAGTCTCTTGTCTGACACAGTGCTTGCAGTCTTCAGGATAAGGCCTTCTTGATACGGCGACCGCGTTACCGTGCGACTTCCCACTACGATGTTCGATTGCGAAGTCAAATTCTTGTAGATAGTAGTTCAATCCATCTCGCTACTTGTCCTTCAGGATTCTTGAACTGCAACAACCACTTCAATGCAGCATGGTCAGTTTGTAAATGGAATTTGCGTCCTAGCAAATATTTGCTGAAATTCTGCAATGTCTTCACTACGGCGAGTAACTCCCGTCTCGTTGACGCAATAATTCCTTTCTGGTTTTGATAAGGTTTTGCTGAAGTAGGCTATCACAACTTCAAGTTGAGTATATTCAAATTTTGAATACTAACACTTCCTCGAAACAGGGGAGGGGTAGGAGTATACGATAATGCAGTGCTGCAAGCCCCCCTGGTTGGCCTAATCAGTGGCAGCAGCATGATAAGCGACGCCTCGTCTAGGTATCTAGTATGATCGACCTCCTCAAACAGGGGAGGGGTAGGAGTATACGATAATGCAGTGCTGCAAGCCCCCCTGGTTGGCCTAATCAGTGGCAGCAGCATGATAAGCGACGCCTCGTCTAGGTATCTAGTATGATCGACCTCCTCAAACAAGGGAGGGGTAGGAGTATACGATAACGCAGTGCTGCAAGCCCCCCTGGTTGGCCTAATCAGTGGCAGCAGCATGATAAGCGACGCCTCGTCTAGGTATCTAGTATGATCGACCTCCTCAAACAGGGGAGGGGAAGGAGTATACGATAATGCAGTGCTGCAAGCCCCCCTGGTTGGCCTAATCAGTGGCAGCAGCATGATAAGCGACGCCTCGTCTACGTATCTAGTATGATCGATCTCCTCAAACAAGGGAGGGGTAGGAGTATACGATAATGCAGTGCTGCAAGCCCCCCTGGTTGGCCTAATCAGTGGCAGCAGCATGATAAGCGACGCCTCGTCTAGGTATCTAGTATGATCGATCTCCTCAAAAACCAAAGCACGTCTGTAACATCATCAATTTCTGTGTAATAAAAACCACTGCTGCATTTCCCAAACAGTGGAGAAAGTGGTTGCTGCAGCGATTGAAAGTCGCCTAAGAGTAATTGACTCGGGGCTGGGCCTGCGCTTGTAAGGAACAAGAAAAGAATAATTTACGAATTTCACAAAAAGGGTCATCGAACCTTGTTACTGAGCACTTACCGAGTCTTAAGTAAAAATTTGGCTGCATAAATTAGTCACCTTTTAAAAGGTCTTACAATAATAAGTGAAAATAAATGTAGGTAGTAGATCATGTAACGTTAACTAATCATCACGATCGAAAAGAAAAAAAATATTTTTGATGAAGTAATTTTTTCAGTTCCTAGTACAATGTGGTTCAATCAGGTGAGAAAATTTCTATGGAAAGGGGAAAAAAAAGCTCGCGGATTTTTTTTTACAGTTGTAATATTTCCTGCAACAAATTTCTTATATATTATATGTACTTGTTTTGTTATTTAAATATATTACATAAATCAGGTAGTAAAAAAAGTATCTTTCGCAACGAGTAAAAAATGGGTTTTCTTACCCGAGGAATAAAGCTAGTTTCGACGTGAGCCGCCATTTTATACTCGTCACGAAATATACTATTTCGAAATTGGCCAAAAGGATTACACAGCTCATACAAATAATGGTATTCGATCAAAAGATATTCCATTTCTTCGTATGTTAATAATGGTAGTAATAAAATGCATCAGTTAGTTAACATTTGGTTTTAAAGTTACATTGCTGTGTGGTAACATTGTTCTCAGTCTGCGACCATTTATCAGACATCATTCAGACGTGTATCCAAAGAATACAAGAAATCCTAACAGACTAGTTCAAGATCACCAGCCTACAAACTTATCGTGCTACCCGATGTGCATAAAGGTTTATAACAAACTTCCACAGAGTAAAAGATCTATCTCTCACCTTGTTTAGCCGAAATAAATTAAAAAATGGTTATTAGATCGGACATTTTACAAAGTAAAAGAATTTTTTGATTCAAAAATTTAATGGCAGATACATATAATACGTAAGTAGGTTGATTATATTTAAAATCTAATTTCTATTGTTTAATTGATTCATTATTGTGTTCTTATTTTGTGTTTGTTTCTTTTATTTATGTCAATTATTGTTTAGAATTTTTAATATAAAATCTTTTTGTAAAAATTTGCATGCTAAACTAAAATTAGCTAATGAACAGATCTTATATTATGTACTTACTTTGTACAGTTCACCCTTATTTTAGCAAGTAAATATTTCTTATTTTTATTCGTTCATTCTTTCGGTTTAAAATTTGTTCAGCAGAAATAAGTGATTTCAAAATAAACAAAAACAGAAGACTCCATCATAGTTTTGACTACGTAAGTTTTTATTTTTTGTATTAGTCATACATTTGATACTTTATTTTAAAAAATCATTTTTTATTAAATGAAAATATTCTATAGTTACAACTGGTTACAAAGCTCTAGTAACTGTATCAACACCATGTCGATGTGAAACCAGCTAGTCTAGCATAGCAAACCATATCGAGCTCGATAGCGCTTGATACAGTGCTCCGTCTCACTCTGTTGATCTACCTGAAGAGGGACAGACAGTGTATATCGAGCTGTCAAAGCTCTATATGGTCTACTAAGCTAGGTACCCGAAGTAGTTATAAAGTTACCGAATTTACAAAATGGTGTCATCTACTGTATTCTACGCAATGATATAAAATTTAATCTACTTTATTGTTTCCAGCAATTTTCAAACTTTCGGAGAAATGCTGTTTTCACAAGAAACACAAGAAATGGTTCCGTTGCAGCACCGAAAACAGTAACAGTACTCTCAGACGCGAAAATAAACAAGATAGTCGATATAAAATATAAAACTAAAACGATGAATATAAGTTCTGATAATCTACTGAAATCTGAAGTTTTCACAAATAAAAATGCAGAGTACAAACAGTGATTAAGACTGATCATTTGTTTAAGATTTTATTAATACTATAACTCCATCGTATACAGCAGACAACAGGCTGACGCCACTGGAGCAGCAGCAGCAGACAGCAGTAGAAAGGTAATTTCGCTCAGCCGATATATGGTAAAGCAGCGGCTGCTTGCTGTATGCCACACAATTATAACTTAATAATAATCTAAAAAGTATGTAAAAGACTGCTTGTGAAATTTTGCTAAACTGATTAAATATTAGAGTCTCCATCCATCCATCCATCAGCCTGTTTCGTCCACTGCTGGACATAGGCCTTTCCAGGATTTCGCCACTTTTGGCGGTCCTCCTGGAAGAAATGCCCATACTCACACGCGCTGGGCAGGCGGGTTGGTGAGCGCGGTGCCAAAACCTTTGCACCAGTGACGCCGCTGCCCGTCACTATAGTCCCATCAACGAGCATATTTGTTGTATGGAGACTTCAAACAAAATCCCCCGCCAGTGAAATTTGATGAAGTTAGGTACTAAACATTACAGATGTTCAATAATCCAACAAGTTTTGTTACCAGAAGTTAGGTATTTTTACCTAAACATCAAAATCACTTATAACTCTCTGTGCATATTTCCTCCGGCTGAAATACCTTCTGTAAACGTACGTATGTACTAGTTAGAGTAAGTATGTAAAGTAATCCAACATTTTTTCGATTTCAGAGATACCCCAAATTTAAATTTTAATATTTTGCACTGTAACTTCTACAGAAAAATTGCTCTGCTAATTTTTATTTTTTAATATAATTTTATATCCATAAATACATAGCTTTGTTTAGTTATCTAACATATTTTCCTTTTTAAACACATTTTTTTGGTTTTTGTTTAACTACGTAATATGAAAAATAACTCCGTCCATTTTTATACTTTTTTTAGTCATTTGATTTTATATTTACACAGAATTATCAATAATCCAACAAATTTTCGAACGTTCAATATATTTTTAGGATATGTTCGCTGATTTATGCTAGAGCGCAAGGGTTAATAACCTCCACTTACCGCTCGGAGCTGCTTTGCCACGCACTTTTAGAGTAGTGTAGGCGAGTTTGGTAGCCACTGTTGTTATATTGCAAATAATTGTTTACTTTAATATGCAAAGCGTACAACGGCGTTTAGAAGTTAGCTTTATATTTAAAAAGGAATATTTATTATATGCATTTAAAATAAACGTTTGACACTTCCATAAGGACTCTGTACAGAATGCGAAAAAAATGACAATAAGTACCGAATAATAATATGTAGAAAGACACATCCTAGGAAGATATCTAGTGAAGAAAAATAAAAGTTTCGTTCAAAAGTGTCCGAACAGATATCTACCAATGTTCTTGTACAGTTTTTTTACCATTGGCATCCACCGATAAAATTTTATTATGTTAAACATAAAACACCTCGTGGTACAATTTCTTAAACGTAATATATCATTAAAAAGTTTTGCAGCGCATATATCTCGCGCGTGTCTCGCGCCAAATGACGCGCGCACTCTTCGATGAACTCTATCACGCACGAGCACGACAGAAATAAAGTTGAAATTTGCTTGCACGCCGCCAATGCTATCATAATGCTTTATTGCTATCTGAAAAGTGCGCGCGTCATTTGACGCCAGATGTGTGCTAAAGTTGACCGTTTTTAGGGTTCCGTATCCGAAGGGACCCTATTACTAAGTCTCCGCTGTCTGTCTGTCCGTCCGTCCGTCACGGGGGTCTACAGCTTCAACCGTATTAGGCAGAAAGTTTAGATTTTCAAAGAATACGTGTTGCTGTGGCCTCTAACACGATAAATAATAAAAATTAAAAAAATGGTTATTTTAATACAGCAACACTTTCACTTAGCAATGTATACTACCCGCCACTTGATTCGCCACTGTACTTGTCGAAGCGTAAATCATCCTTAAGGCGAGGTTATCCAGTGAAATCTGTCCTGCTCCAACGCTTTCATTTTACACGTGTTTATCCCGCTCAGCAGAAGCGCACTGCTCAGAAAACTCGCGGTTTCGAGGTGTTTTTATTTATTATTTTGGAATTAGAGGAATGGGTTTTTAATATGACTGCCGTTTTATTTTACATTTTTAAGACGTTTATTTTAGTATAAGTTTTATTGTCCAAAACTTAACATAGCTCAAATGAAATGACATTTAAATCATAGTTCAGACCTATTTTTGCGATTTAATTGGATCGAGGGAAATGTAAGTAATCATGATTCTAATAGTCGAAATATCAAGATTAAAGAGTGAAATATAACATCTATTTGTTACAAATTATTTATTTTTCATCGCTATTTATTGGTTTAAAATTAATTTGAAAAGAGACAAAATCGGGATAACGCCCCCCCCCCCCCTCCTGGTAGGTATTTCTGAATAAAACAAAAGGTTACTTAGGTTATGTAACTTACACACTTTAATCAAAATCAGACAATATTTGGTTAAATTACTAACACAGACAGGCTGTAGTAACCTAACATAAATAATCGACCAAGTATAATCACATTATTTTTATTTATTTGAGATATATATTGGAGAAATAAAATATATTATAAACAATAAATATATCTTGAGAATTAATTATTGTTCATAATATATTTTATTTCTCCAATATATATCTCAAATAACAAAAAACTTACAAGCTTTCACAGTTGATCGGGCTATATTGTTTATGTTGAAGTGGAAAGACGCCAGCTTATTCTGAATGTACTATAATAACCACAGATATACATCTAGGTAGATGCCGCAAGTGTATGTACTTCGCGTGCCCAATCGCGCGCCAAAAGGGAGTGCAATGCTCTTCCTTTACGGATAATGACTCCTCCAACTTTGAGTCTTATGTATTATGTCTTAAGTATTACAATTCCTTGTAAGATTCAAATAGGTATCAACCGTTTTCATTGTAAAATGTGACACGCTTGGTTTTCATAGAGTTTGATGCACTTGCGTCATCTACCTAGATCTATATCTGTGATAATAACAGTAGTTTAACTAGGCGGTGTCCTTGAAATCAATACCTACGGCCGCTCGGCGCCTAAACACGCCCTAGGGATGCCAAATGACTGTTTACGTATTTGATAATGCTACATTATTATTATAAATGTTTTATTTAAGCAACCCTAGAATGCACAACATAAACTGTAAATTCATGCCATAATTTACGAAAATGTGCGGGAGCGTCACAGTGACAACGTGCGTACGTTACCGTGGTGCGACCGCGACTATTGTGACCCGAGTTGTATCGAGTTTTGGGGGGGGTTCGTTTCGGCCCGTTTGTATGGAGATAGAATACTATTTGTTATTTATACTATGTCAATGCGCGAGCGCCCCACACCCCTCTTCACACCCGCGACCGGTCGTTACTAAGCCACGGCAATGCTTGTATTTAGCAAATGTTGAGATTGTAAAAACTTTTGTATTAGGCCGAATTTCCATTGGATTATTGAAAAATCTATTAAAATATTGCGACTTGTAACTAATAAACGTATTAAATTAACCTGAGCAATTATTCACATGACGTTATTACGTAAAAATAAAAAATAACTGTTTCAAAAGGAAAATGTGTTGGATAACTTAACAAAGCTCTGTATTTAAGGATAGAAAAACATATTGAAGAGTAACAATGAGCAGAGTAATTTTTTAGTAGAAGTTATAGTACAAAATGTTGAAAGTTTAATTTGGAGTATCTCTGAAATGGAAAAAATGTTGGATTCCTTTATATACTTAATCTTACTAGTACATGCGTACGTATCCAGAAAGTATTTCAGTCGGAGGAAATATTCACAGAGAGTTATAAGCGATTTTCATGTTTAGGTAAAAATACCTAACTTCTGGAAACAAAATTTGTTGGATTATTGTACACCTGTAATACCTTACTTCATTACATGCCAAATTTCACAGACGGGGGATTTTTTTGGGTGACATATGCCCCGTTGATCGGGCTGCTAGTCTGTTTTATATAAGGCCCGGCAATTGGGGAAGGATATACCGCCATCCATCGGTCCCAGGCAATGGTGGGCCGCCTGGTTTTGCGAATAACTGCGGGAGGATTTGCGAGTAAGATGGTGGTACCTCCACAGTCGAGCCCGGCATCAGCTCTACCACCTACCAATATTAGATATTAGAGTCTAGTCCGATATAATTCTATAATGATAAAAAAAACATTAAAATAAAAATCAATAATTATTCATTCTTAATATTTTCATACATTCAATGTTGAATTAATCATATTATTAAGACACCTGTGTCTATATAGTGTTTTAAATTACTTTAATATAAATCGAATAGTCACATGACAATCGAATTTGAATACGACTGGCTTACACAGTTGCACCTCAGTTGTTTGAGCATTAAACACAAGAAATAATATGTGGTTTGGACGTACATTATTAAAGAAATACCTATCTAAAAATACATACAATTCGAAAACAAATTATAAAATGTTTTTGAGCCCTATTACTTCTAAGTTTTTTTTCTTTTAGGATCCGATAGAAATTTGTATTTCAAGTGGATAACCGTTCAGGACATTCTTGTTTAAAAATGCAACGGAAACAGTTTGACTATAATTACAAGCAGACAATTTTAAGATCTCGTCTAGCAAACACTTACTACTTAAACTGATAATTCTGTTAATTATTTTCACATAAATTTAGAGACATAATTGGAGCTAAATTTTGTGGAACCAATAATTTGTCTTCAGAATGTTGATACTACTGATTGTTGGTTCCATCCATCAGCCCGTCCCGTCCACTGCTGGATATAGGCCTTTCCAGGATTTCGCCACTCTTGGCAGTCTTCCTGGAAGAAATGCCTATACTCACATATGCTACGCAGGCGGGTTGGTGAGCGCGGTGCCGAAATCCTTGCACCAGTGACGCCACTGCCCATCACCAGTCTGTTTTAATTTCCACAAATTTACTAAATATTAATTTCCTGACCGGTTTCGCCTTTATGGCATTTTCAAAGGAATCATATAAATCTAAATTATAACTTTTACATGAGTAGAATCAATGACACCATTTCATTAAATTTGTGGAATAGTATAAGTGATTTTCTGTTCATTATGTTTTCCAAGTTCCACCAAGTGCCAACAATCAGTATGTAGTGAAATGGTGTCATTGATTCTACTCATGTAAAATTTATAATTTAGATTTATATAATTCCTTTGAAAATGCCATAAAAGATTAATATTTAATAAATTTGTGGAATAGTAAAAGTGATTTTCTGTTCATTACATAATAATTTCTCTACTTTTCTATAAAAGTCGATCTGAGACGGAATCGCTTCGGTTGTTTATTAATTTTCAACTACAATAATTTTATGACTTGTTCGAACAGTTTGAGAAATAGTGTCTTAGAATGACTTTTTTATTCACATTTTGGCAATATAATGTTCAGGAACAATGACGTAACATTACAACACCTCGTGTAAATATATTTTTTTATTATTTTTGTGGTAACATGGTTCCCACACCGTTACCAGATTGTTCATTCAATTTTACACTAGTTACTAATCAAACACAAAGTGTATGAAATTGAGTGCACACAAATAATTCGTAATGTGTGAACACAACGACTACATAATGTATACTTATTGAAAAATTTTATCGTTAAATTGCGTTTAAACTGTTACCAAACATAGTTAGCAAAACCCACACAGTTGCCATGTTCCGTAGCAGTTACGAAACTGCGACAACTTGTGACTGCTTTAAAAATTCTGTGACCGAAAAGTGCTGCATGGGGATACGTTCAAAAGCTTGTACTTTTGAATTAATAAACAGCAACCATAATCCTTTTTGGAGGGTTCACTGTCGATTTAAAATCTAGCCAAAGCTGTGCCAATAACATAGTAAAATAATATTCATTTATTGTGTGTAGGTAATATAAAAAGTCCATTATTTAATTCATTCATGTAGGTACATAAGATACCATAATTTATTCATATACAAAGAATTATATGTTTTATCAAACAAAACCCCTGTTCAACTCATAAAAACCGGTCAAGTGCGAGTCAGACTCTTACCTAGGGTTCCGTAATTCGACAGTTTTGGGAACAGTCAGAAGGAAGGTATTTAAAATCTTGCCCATAATCTGTTTTTGATGATTGATAACTAAATAAAGAATCGTTCTACTACAAAAGAGAGACTCGAATATTTTTATACCGTAATCGAAATAAAACTTGTGGATGACCAATTTAATTTTGTCATTTTGATATCGTGAATTTCTCACCCGCTATTTTTCCTGTAATCGTTAAGTAATCCCGAATCACCATGATTTTTTCATATTTTTCGGTTCATTAGTTTCGGAAATAACGGGGGGGCAAGCACTTTTTTGTGGTTTTTCAAAGATTCCTCGAAAAGTAAATACAGTAAAAGTATATATTTTTATAATCAACTCCTTAATATCTACAATTTGATACCTATATTGTATTTTTATAAAATATTTATTTATTTATTTTACATATTTTTTTTATATTTCTCATTTTTTCAACTTTTTTCAATCATAAGTTTTCCCGTAATTGGTCAGTTATTATTATGACCGATAATCCTCATTTTTTTCGATTCAACAGTTTCGGAAATAAGGGGGTGGGGGGACATGCATTTTTTTTGTAGTTTTTAAAGATTTCTCGAAATCGGTGCCAGTGGATATAGCAAAGGTATATATTTATATACCTATAATATATATTACTCTTAAATGTCTAGAATTTGATAACCATGTTGTACTTTTATATATATTTATTTTTTTATTTTTCGTTTGTTATCAACTTTTTTTATCGCTATAGTTTTCCTGTAATTGGCCAGTTATACGGCTTATAATCGTAATTTTTTTCGGTCTACCAGTTTCGGAAATAAGGGGGACATGCATTTTTTTGTGGTTTTTCAAAGATTTCCCAAAATCGGTGCCAGTAAATATAGTATATTTTTATAATCAGCTGTTTAATATGTACAATTTGATACCCATTATTTTATTTTAATTTTTTTTTTATTTTGCTTACATCTTTTTTTACATTTCCAATTTTTTTTAACTTTTTTTAATGTCTACAGTTTTCCTGTAATTGGCCAGTTATGGCCTATAATCGTCATTTTTTTCGCTCCACCAATTTCAGAAATAAGCATGTATGTTTTTGTAGTTTTTCAAAGATTTATCAAAATCAGTGCCATAAATATAGTGTGTGTGAATGCTAATTTTGTGGCAAATGTCAAGTCTTTATCTTTAACGTTGCATGAGGCTGTGACATATGAACGGATGGACCGACGGACAACGGAGTCTCACCATAAAGGTTCCTTTTACCTTTCAGGTACTACGGAACCCTAAATATTTTAAAATCATGCTGTTACTACCACTCTTGATACTCGGCTGGTGCACAGTCTATTTGGGTATGGTACATCTGTGCTCGATGATACTATGTTCATTAGTACAGCCATAACTTCTGACTGGGTCAATAAAATACTCTTCACTCTGCAATCTGCAAACTTTTCTGCTGGTATGGTAAAAAATCTAATTTTCTCGACAGCATTTCGAATCGTTAATTCTATTTTGTCACCTTTATCATGATGATGAGTCGCCTGTTTGGCCTCTTTGTATCTGACTGCTGCTTCCAACAAATCGATTTCAGTTTCAATAGACAACTTATCAAGTGAAAACAGATGTATGAAAGTGCTTAATTTAATTTCTAAGAAGCTGGGATCATTCAGCACTTGTTTAGTGTTTCTAGACATTATGTCTGTTGCTTTATCCATCACAGCTTCATCCTCGAATAAGTGGCCATATTCATATATACAACATGCATTACTATAGTCAAGCGTCTCAAGTAAATAATCAGAGCATTTTTTTTGTAAATGTGACAACAAGAACTTTTTAGCGGCGTAATATAAACCACTGGCTTGTTCAATTGAGGTGATTGTGACCTCATTTGTGTAGATATAGCTCAAAAGTACCTTAAAGTCTGCAGGGTAGATATCTGGTATTTTTATCGGTTGATACTTTTCTGCCAGGTTACCGTAGAACATGGCCTCGAAGACTGGAGAAGTCAGAGCCAGGATAAGCTTGTGAGTATGGATGAGTTCTTGATCAGGTTTCGGGCCGACGAGGAAGGCGCAGTCCACAAGCTGTCCAGTTTGGAAATTGAGAGCGCTGCGCTCCGTGAATTCTGTACAAAACTGCGTTGCTGCTGGTGCCTGGGGTGTGGATTCAGATGCTCCCATTATGTGCGTCCTTTTAAAGTAGGTACAGGAAAAGTCGACGAAACAATAAAGTCGGCGAATAGCGAACAGACTTAAGTACCTAAAGTAGATGGAAAAATTTAACAAGGTACCTTACAATTTAATGAGTGTATTTTTAAATCAAGCACTACGTACCTACTACTTTATCTGTCTCCTGATAAATACTTAAAGTAGGTAGTTCTAGGTAGGTACTTTGTTTCTATCCACAAAACTTTATCAGGGATTTGATTATAATATGCCACAGACATATTATTGAGTTGTAAGTTGCAGACCAAACATAAGGAATAAATAGCGTGGCAACTTTCTATACACACAATAAGCTACATTTAGGCTTCATGGTACGAATAAAGGTATAAAAATGGGTTGTTTTGGCTGGCTTATGCTTGAAATATATTTGTTAATTCCTAAAGTAATATATAATCTCTGGTAAAGTAGATTTTTTTTTATGTCAGGATCGGCTTAAGAGCTTATCTTCCAATGAATGGCATTGTTCTATTGTTAAGTTCCACCACTAATTAGCAATGCACAACGAAACGCACAAACAACAAAATATTTCATGTTAATAGCAACTTCAACGCCTGAACAAAAAGGCTCAAATTTGAACGGCAACGCATTCCAGATAGTACTTCTTGAAATTGAAAGCGGCAGCAAGTACAGGTGTGATACAGAGTGAAACGATTTAAGATTTTTACATTAATTTTATATGCATGTTATTAAGAAAAACAATATTAAAGTTTTAAAAAGTTCATTTGTCTCTTTGAAACTTTAATTTAACACACATTTGTTGTTTATTAAATAACTATGTTTACTTATACATACTTATATAAATCCAATAAAACCAGTAAGTATCTACAAATACAAAAAAATGTATGGCTGGAATCTACGGTAATTATTGAAGTTACATTTAAAATTACATACTTACATTAAATTTCTGTACCTCTTATTCCCGCTAAATCAAATATACACAGCCGGGGCCGTTATCGAACACACTTTTCACAAAAATCCAAATAGAAGGTAAGCAATCAAAATCCTATAAACGTAGGCCAGGGTCAAATTTATGAAATATCCAGAATAAAACACAGAGAAGTACACAAGATTAAGATCCGAAAACCATTACTTAATCACCTGTAAACTGACACACAAAATGGCTGCCGCTTCCGATTTCAAAAATTAAATCTGAAATGTGTTGGCGAATTGGCGTTTAAATTTGAACCCTTTTGTCTAAGTGGTAAAGTTGCTATTAACATAAAATATTTTGTTGTCTATGCGTTTCGTTATGCACTGCTCATTTAGCGGTCGAACTTAACAATAGATGACAATGCCATTAATTGGAAGAAAAGATCATAAGTGGATTCCGACATTTAAAAAAAATCCTACTATTTATAAGGTGACTTTAATTTATGCAGCCAAACTCATACTGGAGGCTTGGTAAGTGATCAGTAACCCGGATCGATAACACTTTTTGCTAATTTCGGAAAACAAAATCTTGACGTCCCATAGTAATTGACTCGGGGCTGGGCTTGCGTTTGTAAGGAACACGAAAAGAATAATTTACGAATTTCACAAAAAGGGTCATCGAACTTTGTTACTGAGCACTTACCAAGCCTCCTGTATGAGTTAGGCTGTATAAATTAAAGTCACCTTATATATATTTTGTTCGGAAACAAGCAATATTTATATTTAAAAGAGCCCGTAGTTCACTGAGCTAAGATTGCCACGCGTCGACTCTATGCGTTTATTATTAATGTTGGGTCTGCTACTATGATTAAACGTCTGTGATAATATGCTAACGAAAAAGTCATTGTATTAAGGCATTATGGCTCTTATTTCCGAGCTGATAAGAACCTTATTGCCTCAGGTCTTTTTGATGGCTAGCTATAGTTAACAACTTGCGTTCCAAAAGTGCTAAAAGCGGGCTAAAATTATGGTACAGTGGAGCCCACATAAAGCTTAACACTTTTAGTATAAGCTGACCAGGTTTCCCGTACAATGAGAGGTCAGCTTATACTCAATGCGTATAGCTTGTTGTGGGCTCTACTCTACTGTATTTCGTGGTACCTAGGTAAAACAGTCCAAGCAAGCTATTTCTTAAATAAATAAACTTTAACAAAAAAATTAGGTACCCAACACCCAACCGACTTCAAATGTAAGGTATAAATTTAATATAAACAATGCGGGCGGTGCGACAACGACGAAAATCAGAACTAACACCGCCTTCACTTCATATTAAACGTCACATTTTGACAGTTCTACCCGTTGCATCAGCGCCATTCACAGCTGTCACCAACGTTCATTTAGCTTAGTTGTCGCACTGTATAGTGCCACCAATTTAACTGTTCAGTAAAATCATTCGCCGTCTCTTTCTAATTATACTCTTTTCTACCGCACTATAAAGAGATGGGTGGATAATCCAACTGAACAGATAAGTTGGTGGCACTGTACTACGGACTTCGCAGCGACCATGAAGTGTCAAAGTGACGTCTTTTTTTTTTGTTTGGAAGCGAAAGGCGAAAACACTTCTAGGCAATAAATACATAGTTAATTCACTTCCCCTAGCATGGTCGCTCGTAGTAACCTGAAGTTAGCTGGACAAACAACCACGTCCGACATTAAATTTTTTCATGCGACTTTAGACGTTTCTTGTTGTTTGTGACCGAATTACGAGTGTTTTTGGTGGAAAATAGTGGTTTGCCGTTGTTCATGAGTGTTATCATAATTATCTCATCCACGTACTTTTTAACGTCATTTGGGAACGCAAAGCTGGGAATTACCGAAGCTGTGTTCAAAAATTATCAATTAACTAAAGCGCTAACTGTACAGTACTTGCAGGTAACATTCAACACGAAGGTAAAATTGCACAGTAAATTTTTTGTATACTTTGTGAAATATAGCTTGATTAGAATGACAGCTGTAAGGATTACCAACGCCACAACTTTGTACCAGCGGCTAAAACGAACTAATTTTTAACACACTCTTTTCGCAGTAATCTAACATCAAGTAAAAAATCATTAGGTAATTAAAAATAACATGGAAAGTAAACAGTGGGTGCGGTTATGACTTCCAACAGAATAATCACCTTCAGCTATAGTTGTAATGTCAGTCACGAAAATAAACACATTCAACCGACCCCCATAGTCCTTGGCATGGTCGTTAGTTGTGGCCTGAAGTTAGCCACACAAAACGTTTGACAGCTAATTTTTCCCAACGATTTTTGACATTTGATGAGACTCGCGCGTGACCGAATCGTTGGTGTTTATTGTAGATTCATAACCGCACTCAGTATTGTGTATTTTTTAGGGTTCCGTATCCAAAGGGTAACCAACGGGACCCTATTAATAAGACTCCACTGTCCGTCACCAGGCTGTATCTCATGAACCGTGCGTGATAGTTAAAGTTGAAATTTTGACAAATGATGTATTTCTGTTGCCGCTTTAACAACAAATACTAAAACCGGCCAAGTGCGATTCGGACCTGCGCACTCCCATACAACAGACATGATTTTTTTGCCGTTTTTAAAATAATGGTACGGAACTCTTCGTGCGCGAGTCCGTCTCGCACTTGGCCGTTTTTTTTCTTTTAGAAAGCAGTAAATTGTACTTGGATTGTAAAAAGAAAAATAACGTTTTGATTTTTACACGTCACGACAAAGCCATGTCCTCTGGGAGAAATCATAGGGATGTAACAATAGATTAAGGTGAGTTGATCAGTCTAAGATTAACCAATAGTTTGTATGAATTGTCACGTTTAACAACTTCGCATCGCTGCAGCGATTAACTGTGCAGCCGCTGCAAATAGTTATAAACGACCATTTCACATGACTTTGAGAAGCATCGATGCAAGCATCGAGCAGCGCAAATAATTTCCGCTGATCTCTGCAGCGTATAGGCTATCTGCGATTTTGACGTATGGCCGTTTAACACAAATCCATCGCTGCAACCGTTGCACAACTCATCGTTGCAGCGATACAAGGCTGTTAAGCACGACAAATATTTGAAGTAAATACAGATTCGGCAATTAAAATCTAAGCAATCTCGGACAGAGAATAGTGGTCTAAATTTGTGATAAATGGCTAATGTACCTCTTCTGTTTTATTTCTTACTAGTCATGTTCTTTACATACTGATGCATACCTACATATACCTAACGTTTTATTTGTATGCTACGTACTTTACAACTTCTTCAAGGTACCTATCACTTATCAAATCACTTGTTTATTTGCCCTTAAGCATTTACAAAAGATTCCTGTATTGTAATAAGCATAATATAATAATTGAATGAAGGAAACTTTAATCTTGATCTACTGAACATAAGGTGCAAGCCACACAGAAACGGCGCGTTTCGTACAAAACGCATGGAAATAAAGTCGCAATTTGAGGTATGATGCGGACGCCCGTTTCACGCCCGACACCGCCTTAAACATAACATTCGGTGTGTTCAAATTGCGACTTTATTTCCATGGGTTTTGTAAGAAATTTGAATGACGCCCGCGCGCTCGATGCGCGCCACGCCACTTCTGTGTGGCTTGAACCTAAAATAACTAGCCTGACAACTTTTGCCATACAAAAAATCTGTAGGATGAATAGTTTTCAAAAAAAAGCAGATACTAGAACTCAGTCAATAACCAGACACACAAAATCTCGATTTACTCAGTAGTGTCCCATCACTAAGCGAGCCACTTACTTCGAGAGCTGTCATTCAAATCAAGCTGTCAGATGAATTTAATCATCTGAGATCAAGCTATATTACTATATTTTACAAAGTATACATAGGTAGGTTAGGTATAGTGCCAGCCCAAGGCAAGTTTTAGGTTGGGGCAACCTCATCATTTGATATATTTTTTAAGACAAAATAACGACCTCACAGTGTATAAAACTGTTTTTTATTTGTGAATTGACCTGATGTTTAACAAATAATGTAATGCAGTCAAGTTATAATAATTACAAAAGTAATCTGGGATTAAATTACATATAATAATGAAGTAGCACATATATTTTATTCAGATTTCTTATCTTAATATTAACCGCTCATAAACTGATTTGAAAACACGCGACTTTGGTTATACATCTCAAAGTCCATCGCCTTAAAAACAATTTAAAAAAGAAACACGCGGAATTGATGAGTAAATAAATATTTATTTTGTACAAACAATAATTAGTTATGAATTCTAAGAACATTTTGTTCAAACCTAAATACACACAATATTTAATTAATAAACCACAGCCGTTACTTAAATCCATAATGAAATAGATAACACAGCTAAGACTCACTATGAGGAGAAAATCTCTACGTTTGGGGTATGATATCGCACCCATTATATTATTATTATAACAGGATATAATAATTATTTTACAATTCAAGAACGTTATATTTAAATAATATAAGGTCCTACAATAATAAGTGAAAATAATTCGAGGGTAGATCATGTATCGCTAACTGATCGCAATTATTCGCAATCAAGAACAATTTTTTTCTGGTCGAATAATTTTTTCACTTTCTAGTACAAAGTGGTTCAATCGGCTGACAAAAATTCTATGGAAAGGTAAAAATAAGGTTCGCGCAAAAAAATCTATCACCTTTTCATTTTTTTTTCACTTTTTTTTGTAGCATCTTATATTTTTTTTTACGTTACCCATACAAAATTGTACACCTTTATCATTTCATCCATGCATTTCTATACCACATTTTTGAAGACTTGTTGACTTGTTTTAAAGAAGGATAATTATTTTCTGATTATATATACATATATATATATATATATAATATATATGTTATTTAATCCTTCATTATTTGTTATTATAGACTAGGAGATGGTGACACAAAATATTAGGTCATGTACCAGTATGGTCATAGCGCTGGTACCGGCGCGGCCCAATCGCAGCCCAACCAGTGTCGAACGAATTGTTCCACAAAAATTCTTGTATTTGCCGATAGTCGATAAAAAAAGAAGTGTTGAAATGAAAATTAAACTTATGAACTTTAAACGTTCAAGTAGTATAATTTAGGTAATATATTAATGAAATAACAACGCGGTTAACTCGATTTAACAGATTTTGTACTTATTTGTTTGATGTAACCAGGCGAAAGAAAAATAGTTTCTTCAATATTCATTTCAATTTTTTGACAGACTGTAGGACGGTTTTTGTTTTAATATGCTGAGTCAACTACTTATATGATCAATGTAAAACTTGGACACGTGTTTTTTCAGACCTCTGTCTTTTCGTTGTCAAGTCGGTTACCTAATTGGATACATTTCGCTAGATAGATTTTATTTTTGAAAATGATGCCTTTGTAAGTTATTATTTTGTTTTATGTCTAAACGGCTTGAGTTTTATGTCTGAAATTACTGTTATAACAAGAAAACATGGTTTATTTTCCGATGTCAGGTGGAAAACTCCTACATCTAATACTTTTTCGTAAAATCCAGAAAAATCTCTAAAATTCACTGATTTTGCGTGCCGCCACCGCGCGAAGCGAGCATTCTAATGTAGACTTTCTGACAACATACTGAAGTTCAAAATCGCTCAGTAATATTATCGTGCACCAGGGGTAAGGCCTTAAGCCGCCGATTACAGGCTTCTTAAGGCGCCTAGGCACGCCACCATTTTAGTACAAAATGTGATAATCCTTTTCTCAGTTGTTTTTCGTTATAGCCCAACGTGTAAGACCTATATCATCATGTACTGATATTTTAAAAGGCACCATTTTGTCAAAATTTTGAATATTGATTTTGTTTTAAGATATCAAGCTGGACAGATTTACATACAAAGTTGTTTTCTTGCCTTAAATTGTACCTGTACCAACCTTTTACATTTCAGCCAGACAGTGACCTTGTAAATGGCTGTATTAAACTATAGGGGTCTCAAACTTTAGTCCATAACGGAAAACAATAGAGAAACGGGTTATCAAAATTTTGTACTAAAACGGTGGCGTGCCGATGCGTCTTAAATTGCGGACATACGACGATTTTTTTCAACTTTCCTTCTTTTTCCAGTCCCATATTTCGATATTCTTCATCCCTATCACCTGGGTATAGTAGACCATATCGAGCTTTGACAGCTAGATATTCACTGTCTGTCCCTCTGTAAGTAGATCGACAGAGTGAGACAGAGCACTGTATCAAGCGCTATCGAGCTCGATATGGTTTGCTATGCTAGACTAGCAGCTATCTAATACTTGTCCTACCGCTGAGGCTTGGCCCGGCCGTCTCTAGTCAGCTTGAGATGTATCAACTTGACATGAGTCCGCAGGACGGACGCTTGGGAGAAGTTCGCCGGACATTTCGTACACTGATACGGACGTTCGCCCGTGTGTGTCCGGATGTGAGATTTCAGGATTTCGTTACGCTGTGAAGGAAGAATTTTTACTTTAAGTAATAAAAAAAAAAATTGTTTTATTTGATTTTTTGTCAAAAAAGGAAATTAAGGGGATGGTCCAAAGCCGCTCTCCATGGAAACTTGTGGGAACCAACCAACAACCACGACAGAAGCATTATAATTTAGTTCTTTTACTTTTTCTAGTCCTTCAATGAATTCTACAAACGCGAATAAATAATCAATGTTTTCACAAAAAAAAGTTCATAATTTTTTTTATCAGCAAAATTTGTTAGTAAAAACATTTTTTTTGTAAAAAAAACTGATTATTCCCGGGTGTAGCATTGATTGAACGTGCAGAAAAAAGCAACACAACGAAATTATAATGCTTTTGTCGTAGTTGTTGGTTCCGAAAAGTTTGTATGGAGAGCGGCTTTGGACCATCCCCCTTAATATTAATATAATTATTGTTAAACTGTAAAATAATAAAAAAAACGGTGAAACAAGCACAAGCATAATGTTTTCCAAGTTTTACCAAGCAGAGGCGTGCAGTCCATATAGTATATAAAAGCACTGCCTATCCTGGAATCGGTTCAACGCTTTAAAGTAAACACAGTCTCTTGGTACAAAATAGATACTTAAATATTTTGCGCTCTTGGCCAGTAACAACGCGCGGTAGAGCGCGGCAATTCAAATTTCCAAATAAGTGAGCGCGCGCACTTTAAAATTATTATGACCGATAAAAGCACCCCGGTCACACAGCTATTGAAAAAAAAGGGTCCCCCCTGGGCCTAGTTTAACCTTTTTTTTAGGGTTCCGTACCTCAAGAGGAAAAAACGGAGCCCTTATAGGATCACTTTGTTGTCTGTCTCTCTGTCCGTCCGTCTGTCTGTCAAGATCCATTATGTCGGGAACGCGTGGAGTATATTTGAAATAAAACCATATACTCAAGTCTACAGTCCCTTGAAGCTGTGAAAAAATCAAACTTCTAAGTTAACGTAAAAAAGACGCAGCTGCTTATGCTACAAAAAACGTATATTTCGACACTCTCAAGGGAATCAAAATTTATAGGGTATTTCCCGATGACCTAGATAGAACCGTGAAATTTGGCAAGTAATATCGTCTTACACTACAACAAGTATAGGGAAATACCTGAAAACTATATGCGCATTTGTAATTAAATCATAAAAATATAGTCTTTAACGGAACCCTCGGTTGGCGAGTCCGAGTCGCACTTGTCCGGTTTTCTGTACCAAACACACTAAATTTACCTAAAATCAAACATGATTTTTTAATCATCCACACATACCAAGATAACTGATTTTCATCTGCACCCCTTAACCCGCTGGCGCAGGCGAGCCCTCGTTCAGTTCGGTCGCTCATAACAGTTTTTAACTGACTTCAAAAAAGGATGTTCTCAATTCGACTGTATTTTTTTTTTGGTATGTTACTCCATAATTCTGGCATATATTAACGGATTTGAAAAATATTTTTTTTGTTTGGAAGTGTTTGGTCGTGGTCTGATGATGGTCTTCAAAGATAGGCAGTGGAACTCCTCAATGGATGACAGCATATCACTCGATACTTTGTACCAGGCTACTGATTGCAGGGTGAAAAATGGACATATATCAACCTGACCTTCGATCCTGGCCTCATCACCATAGAACTCCTTAACGGATGACAGCACATAACACGAGATTTCGGCAATCACTTTGTGTGAATATGCTGATTCCAGGGTATTACTTGAAAATTGACAATATGCCCAGTGACCTTCGATCCTGGCCTCACCACCAACCGTCGTTACATTAGACGCCTCCACTGATTACCGCGATGAAGATGGCTTCGTCAAGGTCGAGAAGAGGAGGCGCCTTAAGCGAGTAAACCAAAACCGTTGCGGTACCGGATCAACGGGGCCCAACTTCCTGTTGCGGGCTGCGACGCCGACCACGGCGATGTACCTGTCTCGCCTACACTACACCACTAAGGCGCAGGACATCGTCGACTACATCCAGAACAAGACCAACTTCTTGTTGAGAGTGGAGCCGCTGGAATCGCGCCACAACGCAAGTTTCAAAGCGTTTGTGGCACGAATACCGACAAGCAGGCTGCCCACCTTCATGAAGGAGGACTTCTGGCCGAAGGGCGTGGTATACCGTCGTTTTCGCGGTAGACTTCCATCTACACCACCGGACCGGCACAGTGACGTTGTGCCAAAATGATATTTTAGTTTGTTAGTCTTAGTTTTTAGTATAAAAACATATGTATTAGTAGTATAAGGTATTTATTGTTATGGGCCTTGTTGCCTGAAATAAAGCAATTTATTATTTTATTATTTATTATTATTATAGAACTCCTTAACGGATGACAGCACATAACACGAGATTTCGGCAATCACTTTGTGTGAATATGCTGATTCCAGGGTATTACTTGAAAATTGACAATATGCCCAGTGACCTTCGATCCTGGCCTCATCACCATAGAACTCCTTAACGGATGACAGCACATAACACGAGATTTCGGCAATCACTTTGTGTGAATATGCTGATTCCAGGGTATTACTTGAAAATTGACAATATGCCCAGTGACCTGCGATCCTGGCCTCATCACCATAGAACTCCTTAACGGATGACAGCACATAACACGAGATTTCGGCAATCACTTTGTGTGAATATGCTGATTCCAGGGTATTACTTGAAAATTGACAATATGCCCAGTGACCTTCGATCCTGGCCTCATCACCATAGAACTCCTTAACGGATGACAGCACATAACACGAGATTTCGGCAATCACTTTGTGTGAATATGCTGATTCCAGGGTATTACTTGAAAATTGACAATATGCCCAGTGACCTTCGATCCTGGCCTCATCACCATAGAACTCCTTAACGGATGACAGCACATAACACGAGATTTCGGCAATCACTTTGTGTGAATATGCTGATTCCAGGGTATTACTTGAAAATTGACAATATGCCCAGTGACCTTCGATCCTGGCCTCATCACCATAGAACTCCTTAACGGATGACAGCACATAACACGAGATTTCGGCAATCACTTTGTGTGAATATGCTGATTCCAGGGTATTACTTGAAAATTGACAATATGCCTACTGACCTTCGATCCTGGCCTCATCACCATAGAACTCCTTAACGGATGACAGCACATAACACGAGATTTCGGCAATCACTTTGTGTGAATATGCTGATTCCAGGGTATTACTTGAAAATTGACAATATGCCCAGTGACCTTCGACCCTGGCCTCATCACCATAGAACTCCTTAACGGATGGCAGCACATAACACGAGATTTCGGCAATCACTTTGTGTGAATATGCTGATTCCAGGGCATTACATGAAAATTGACAATATGCCCAGTGACCTTCGATCCTGGCCTCATCACCATAGAACTCCTTAACAGGTGACAGCACATAACTCTCAATGGCGGCAATCGCTTTGTGTTAGTGTGCTTATTGCAGGATATAACTTGAAATTTTACATTATTCTACGGGGCAGCAATCAGAGTGCTTACTGTAGTCAACCCATTTTTTACAATTTATCCCGTCAACACTAAAAAGTTAAAAATAATTACATACCGACCCATGGTACCAAAATAATACTTTTGCCGACTTCTTTATTCCTGAAACATAATAATATGTTATCTAGAAGTCGGCGCATTCCCCATAGTACAGAACATAAAAACCAATGTGAGAGCGCCGACTTCTAGAGAACAAATGTTTCAGGAAGAAAGAAGTCGGCAAAAGTATTATTTTGGTACCATGGGTCGGTATGTAATTATTTTTAACTTTTTAGTGAATGTCTGCTATAAAATTTGAAGTCGGTTATTATTTTTTTGTTAAAAGTTTATTTAATGCAATTTTCGAGCAGCTCACTTGTATCATAATGTACTATTACAAGAAGATAATATCATCTTAGGCATTAAATTTTTATTGCATTACGTTAACAAACTTCAAAGCGTTTTTACAGTTGTAAATCATAAATCATTTATTTGCACAGGGTGGAACAAAGTAATATACATGAAGCGCTTTCATCAGCTGACATTTGGCATGCAAATATTTCAAAAATAGCAATAAAAATTAAAATGTCACATAGGTACTTATTTAGTTAGTTAGGATTTTATTTACATAATTTACAACAACAAACAAAGTCACATATAGCTAAAGAGTATACACGCAAAATCACAAGCACTAACCAAAACCTACGAATCCAAGAATTCTTTGAGAGAATAAAAATTATTTTCGATTAGCCATTTTCGTAGTCTTCTTTTAAACATATTTAATGAATTGTTATGTAATGCAATCAAAATGTAATGCATAAAATGACATAATTTTTCTGGTAAAAAACTAATTTACGCATTTTTTACATACTTTTTATTCAAAAACAAGGAAAACAATGTTACGATGTGCATTTTGCACCGAGATCTTCTGTTACCACCACAGATATAGATCGAAATAGATGTCACGAGTGTATGTACTTTGCGTGCCCAAACGCGCGCCAAAAGTGAGAGCAATGCTCTTCTTTCACAGATATTGACTCCTACAACTTCAAGTCTTATCCATTACGTCTTACAATTTCTTCTACGATTCAAACCGCTGTCAACCGTTTTCATTGTAAAATGCACATACATACAGACTAAACCTAAGGATTAAATAGCGTTGGCAAGTTTCCATACAAAAACCAAGCGACTTTTAAGCTACATGGTACGAAGAAACGTATAAAAATGAGTTGTTATGTTGGATGGATTCGATTGATGGTTCTTGGTGGAATATCATCTTGAATAAATTATACACAAGTATACTTACATATTAAGTACAAGAATTTGTGTATAATTTATTGAGTTGTTATGGCTGGCTTATGCTTAAAACATATTTGTTAATACCTAAACTAATCTCTCGTGTATATATTTTTTTGGAAACAAGCAGTATTTATATCCAAAAGAGCCCGTAACTCACTGAGCTAAAATTGCTTCAAGTCGACTCTATGCGTTTATTATTAATGTTTAGTCTGTATGTCTGTGGTAAAATGTGACACGCTTGGTTTTCATAGAGTTTGATGCACTTGCGTTATCTATTTAGATCTATATCTGTGGTGTCACGTCAAGTTCTAAGGCGTAGTAAAGACTACCAAAGGCTGCACTGACATGGCATCCTGAAGGCGGACGACGAAAACTCGGTAGACCTCGCGAGACCTGGCAGCGAACAGTGAAGAAAGAACTGGAGCACATGAGGATGACATGGGCGGACGTCTCCGAGCTGGCCCAAGATCGTGAAGAATGACGGAACTTCACATCGGCCCTTTGCTCCCCAGGGGAAATTGGGAATAAGTAAGCAAGTATGCCAACGGGGCAGATGTAGAAGTCACTTACGTCAAAGATCTTGTCACACATTGTACAAGGGAACTTCAGGGGTCGTTTGTACCCTTCGTGGATCAGTCTTTTGTGTTTTGTGAGAGACCAGGCCGAGGCATAACACTGAAAAAAAAAAAGGTTTAAGATATTTATTTTCTCAAAAAGAATAAAATTCACTTACATGAGAAACAATAAATTATCACAGTTACAATTTATAACAGCGAACGCTTTAATCGCGTAACAAATAAAAATATGTGGGTAATCCTTAAAAAGTGATTAGCTTCACTAACAATGCAATGTTATGTAGGGTTGTGTTTACAGTGAGTTGATAGGATGAATATTTAATATTATAAGTGCGAGTAGGTTCCTACCAAAAGCTTCTATTAATAAACTAATAATTAATTAATAAACACTAGGTTTTAATGAAGTAATGAATAGTCCTTCAAAATGTGACTTGTAAATAAGCAATGATTTTGCTTCTTTAATATCTTTCGGTAACTTGTTATACATTCGTGCTCCCTCAGCCACTATGCTACTATTACCGTAGTTGGTTCTCTGACGTTGTATGTATATATTATTAGCTTGTCTTGTTAAGCGCATTTTTAATTGTATTTTTTTAGTAAAAGATATTTGTGTGTGAATATCGTTGGTTAAGATTTTTCGTATCAATATACAGGTATTGTATTTATATGTTTGAGATATGTTAAATATTTTAGTTTCTTTATAGATTTTAGCGCTTTCTGTAAGGTAATTATAACCAAAAAGTGTTTTTATAATTTTGTTTTGAGCAGTTTGCAGAGTACGCAGATTTGTCTTCGCGGCTGATCCCCACACTTCTATCAAATATTCTATGTGAGGTTTGACGAGTGTATTATAAATTGTGTACCAGACTTGTTTTGGAAGGCAACGAGCAAATCCACGCAATGCTCCTGCTAGGGATATGAGTTTGGTTCTTATTTTCTCAAGGTGAGGTTTCCATGTAAGGCGGTTGTCCAAAATAAGACCCAAATACTTTTCATTAGTAGTACTTGTAATTATTTCATTGTTAATTGTTATTGGATTATAATTTGAGATTACTTTATTTTTGGCTGCAAAAATAATATATTTTGTTTTAGATGTATTAATTGTGAGTAAGTTAATTTGAAGCCATTCATGTAACATATTTAGATCCCTCTGAGCCCTCTCTACTATGGAATGAATATCCTGGCCAAAGTAAAATAGGCTAGTGTCATCTGCATATAATGTGATATCTCCATTTAGACCAATGTCCTTAACACTATTTATGTATATGAGGAATAGAAGCGGTCCCAAAATTGACCCTTGTGGAACACCAAATGTGACCAATTTAGAATCACTATGATTTTTGTTTATTTTAACCACCTGATATCGGCTACTTAAATAAGATTTGAAAATTTTAAGAGCATTTTCAGCGATTCCTATATCTTTAAGCTTCAACAAAAGTATTTCATGGCTAACGGTATCGAATGCTTTTTTTAAATCAATAAATATACCCAATGCAATGTTCTTTTGATCTATATTAAGTTTTATCGTCGTTATTAAATCAGTTGCAGCAGAGAGAGTATTAGATTTGGGGCGGAACCCATACTGTTTCTTAAAAAGAAAACCAATAGTATTTAAATGCTTTTCAAGCCTATTATGAAGAATATTTTCAAATAATTTGGATGTTGTCGGTAGTACTGAGACAGGACGGTAGTCTCCAGGATCCGTTTTCTTCCCCGATTTATTGATTGGAGTGACTTTAGCTTTTTTCAGCGAATCAGGAAAATTTCTTTCGAGAAGGCAAAGGTTTATACATCTGGTTAAAGGCTCAGCCAAAAAATCTTTTATACATTTAATTGCCTTAGGCCCTATTCCGTCAATACCAGCACTGGTGTTAGGTTTAAGTTTATCTATAAATTTAGCTACTTCATCACAGCTTGTTGGAGTAAAAAGTGTAGTTTCGATTTTATTTACCAGGTTGGTTGGTTTTTGTAGCGCTGAATTATTTGGTTTGTTTATTTGTATATGATTAGCTAAGATTGAACCAATGTTGGCAAAAAAAGAGTTAAAGTATTGACAGATATCTATAGCATCAGTGATAACACCAGATGGGGTTTCAAGGCTGTTAGGAGCAAGATCTGATTTATTTTTATTATTAGACAGAGAATTTATTAGTTGCCACATTTTGCGAGGACACTTTTCACAATTTTTAAAAGATTTATAATAGTAGTTGTTTTTGGCAGATTGAATATTTATAGACACTAGATTTCTTTCTTTCAGGAAAGCTGCTCTTATTTGTTGGTCTTCTGGATTTTTCTTTGTCTTCTGCCAAAGAACGTTTCTTTTGTTTATTCCTGCAATAAGATCCTTGTTAATCCATTCGTTTTTGGGTGGATTTAATACCTTGGTTTTAATAACTTTACTCTTTACCACCGCTTGTAGTATGATGTTCTCAATAGTCTTATAATCAGAGGTCTCCAGTTGTGATTTATGTTATTTAACATATGAATACAGTCGTTGGTAGTCGATTGCTTCATAGGGGACTCGTTTCAGCGGTGCGGGTTTGTAGTTGTGAACTTCCAGGTAAATCTGCTTATGGTCTGATAGGGATGAGTCGATCAAAGCCATATGGAACATATTTTCTTTTAGATTGGTGCATACATGATCTAGGATTGTTTTAGTAGTTGAAGTTTGTCGGGTACAGTATTCTTTGCTAATTTTATTAAGTATTTTATATCCATTTTCTTAAAGTACTTTCTTATATTCCTGAACTGGCTTCTCATTGCACAATAAGTCGAAATTCACATCTCCAAGAACGATAACTCTTCGCATTTTTGACAGATAGTATGTGTATGTATTCAGAAAGTCACTGGTATTTGTTCTTCCTGGTTTGTATATTGCTCCAATATTTAGTGAAAACTTTTCAATATAGATCCATAAGTAATGGTTGTCATTTTCTGATTTTTCTTCTAATAATTTGTGTTTAAGATTATCGTGAACGTAGATGGACACTCCACCCCCACTTGTATTTGTTCTGAAGTTATAGTAGTGCGAATAGTTTGGGATGTTTAACCGTTTTGCCTCATCATCACTTTTGATCCAACTTTCACTAATGACTATAACATGAATTTTTGGCAATGCCTCAATTACACATCTTAGTTCTTCAATTTTTCCTGACTTGACCAGGCTGCGTGCGTTAGCGTATAGAAATTTCAAAGATTTGTGGTTGGATGTTATGTTGGCATAAGTCTTACTTATTTCGTAGGTTACACGTTTTGTGGGTTTTGGATTATCGATTAATTTTCCTTTGAGTTTTTTGGCAGCTTTTTCACTATTTTGGGGACACCTTTAAAGTACTTAATAGTCAGATCTGTTTCTCCATCTTGTGTTCGTTTCTCTAGTTCTTCTCTAAGTTTCATCATAAATTTCTGCTGGTATGGTGTTTGATCTGAGTAAATTTTGACCCCATCGGCCTTATCCTTGTTTTTTAAAATAATTCTGGCAATATGTGAAGAATCAAAACACACTTTAACTGAGCGTGGCTTTGCACTATCATACGTGCCCAGTCTTATTATCTTTAATAACTTTGGGGCCTCATCTTCAGGATAAGTGGCTGCTACAATTTTGTTTATCTCAAGTCGGTCGTGTTCTCGCTTTTCTTCGGTTTTGGTCGATGTAGATTCTGGGATACCTGCTATAACAATGTTTTTGTCTCTTATCCAGCGTTCTTGCATTTCTTCAAATATACCAGCTTGAGATGTTGTTGGTGAGATAACTTCAGAAAATGGTCGTATTTGTGAAGCTGATTTTATTTTTTGTAGGTAATTTTCCATATCTTTTATCTTTTCATCAGTGGTAGATTTGGAGGTTTTCAATTCAGCAATATCTGATTTCAACTTGACATTCTCCAAAACAAGAAATTCTGTAGTGGATTTTATATCAGAAAGTTGATTTTTGATTGATGAAATATTTTGACTAATAGTCTGCATGTTTTCACCTTGAGAAATAGTGAAGGTCTTCAACGTCTCCATAATTTCATTTTTGAATTTATCAAATTTGGCCACATAATCATCATCTGGGGTTTTTCTTTTCCGAAAATTGATTTGTTGGAATTCTTCTGTTTTAGACATAACAGATAAGTCTGGCTGAGATTGCGATCCAGTACCATCTCGCATTGTTCGCTCTACAGTAGCCTTGGGAGGGGTTCGCAGCAGGTGACTCATAGTAATAATGTCGAAAACTCGCTCCGCTTATCGCTCCGCTCGGTTCTTATGTCCAAACCGGTACCTGTGTGAGGCTGGCGGCCGATGGCCACAGTGAGCAGCCCGGGTTTGAGTAATACCGCTCTTGTAGTTGAGATAATATGGTGTAGAATTAATTGCACGTTAATAATTTAATTTTAGTTAAAATCACTATTTTAATGACACGTCCGGTTACCGCGCGCGCCACAGTAAAACTTTAAAATTGTTAAAATTGTTAATGTTTATTAATATTTTTATTTCATATATAAATATTTTATTTTATATATAAATATAAACATTATTATTAATTATTTTCATTAAACGAATCTGGACATGATTCCGAAATAAATCTGGATCAAATCTCCGTTCAGATCGAAGGTATTTATGGTTCCGTAGTCAAGAAGAAACCCTTATAGTTTCGCCATGTCTGTCCGTCTGTCTGTCTGTCTACGGTTTAGCTCAGAGACTCTTAGTACTAGATAGCTGTAAATAACGCCGACAACTTCCATCAATTTTACACCCGTGAATACAGTAAAACCCTGCTTTACGTGACCCCGTATAACGCGGATTCGCTAACGCGCTTTACGCGAGTGCTGATGGATTTGAAGTAAAATGTTAATATTTCTTTGTACAGGTCTAGTGAGAAATAATGCGACTTCGGCATTCGAGAAATCTATGAATAATCGTGTTTATTTAATGACGTCTTACGATAACTTAATACAAAATTTTATTGACTTGCCAAAAATACAAGGAAAAAACGAACGGCAAAACACGAAGTCGCAAAATTTATTCACTATAGTTGTACACCCTAGGTGGTAGAGCTGATGCCGGGCTCGACTGTGGAGGTACCACCATCTTACTCGCAAATCCTCCCGAAGTTATTCGGGGGAGAGTAAGAGGACAGCTCTCAGGCAAAAAAACCAGGCAGCCCACCATTGCCTGGGACCGATGGATGGCGCGGTATATCCATCCCCAATTGCCGGGCCAAAGACTGGTGACGGGCAGCGGCGTCACTGGTGCAAAGGTTTCGGCACCGCGCTCACCAACCCGCCTGCCCAGCGTGTGTGAGTATGGGCATTTCTTCCAGGAGGCCGCCAAGAGTGGCGAAATCCTGGAAAGGCCTATGTCCAGCAGTGGACGAAACAGGCTGATGGATGGATGGATGGATAGCTGTACAAGTGGTTTAATTGTAATTTCCTAAGTAAAATAGTGATATGTTTCTAATAAAACCGATTTATTTCTGAATTTGATGTTTAATTAAAACAGAGGTAACAGACCCCGATATACGCTAGGGCTATTACTATCAAAAGATGCTCCCGCGTAATATATGGCGCCTCGTACTAAACCCAAAGTCGTGGCGTCAAAACCAAACCAAGTTAGTTTTAGGGAGACTAAAATGTTATTATTAGAGTGCATAACAAACTAGAGCATTACTAACTATTGTACGGGTCTACGACCAGTCTGTCACGGCGAAACCCATATTTATTGACCATAAAGTTATGACTCTGCCTGCAATGGTCGTTTACCACTCTTGCATTTACGTCCGCAAAAATCTAGCGGACTTTCGATGTAATAAAGATAACCACAGGTATGCGACAAGGGGCGCCAACAGGCTTGTTTCGCACATCCACCGACTTGGGAAAACACACAAATGTACTCGCGTTTTCGGTGTAGCTGTGTATAACTCGCTGCCTACTGAGATCACGAACGCTCCATCACTTACTAGTTTTAAAAGCAAACTTAAAAGACTGCTAGTCGAGTTTGCGCCTTACACAGTCAAGGAGTTTATGGACAGATGATGGTACGTACTCGTACCTACATAGTATAAAAATCCTTTTTGACATAACTTGATAATTATAATTTGTTTTTATTTTTATCATGTAATTTAATAGTTATTTTTTATAACAATTATACTGTAAGTATTAATTAATTATTTTTGACATGTAACATTATTTGTTATCAATAAATAAATCTAAATCTAAATCTAAATCTAAAAACTTAGAAACAAATGTGAAGACATGTAGTAAAATATAGTAAAAGTACATATTTTTATGATCAGCTCTTTAAGAACATGGCGTGAAATCACATAACGCCCTCGTAAGCGTTCAGTATGTGTCTTACAAGCTGGTTAAGGGCTTGTATTGGGTCTTTCAATTGTTTTTGTTTTAATATGCTGAGTCAACTACTTATCTGATCAATGTAAAACTTGGACACGTGTTTTTTCAGACCTTTGTCTTTCCGTTGTCAGGTCGGTTACCTAATTGAACACATTTCGCTCGATAGATTTTATTTTTGAAAATGATGCCTTTTTAAGTTATTATTTCGGTCTTATGTCTAAACGGCTTGAGTTTTATGTCTGAAATTACTGCTATAACAAGAAAACATGGTTTATTTTCCGATGTCAGGTGAAAAAACTCCTATATTAAATACTTTTTTGCAAAATCTAGAAAAACCTCTAAAATTCACTGATTTTGCGTGCCGCCAGCGCGCGAAGCGAGCGTTCTAATGTAGACTTTCAGACAACATACTGAAGTTGAAAACGGCTCAGTAAGATTATCGTGCAGTAGGATAAGGTACAATATCTTACCCGTGCACACTTGTCGCATTGGTACGGTTTAATATGAAGGTGTATACTGTATTACTACAAGAAGGCTTGAGTTCATCAAAATTCGACTTCATTACAAAAGGATAAGGTACAATATCTTACCCGTTCACACTTGTCGCATTGGTACGGTTTAATATGAAGGTGTATACTGTATTACTACAAGAAGGCTTGAGTTCATCAAAATTCGACTTCATTACAAAAGGATAAGGTACAATATCTTACCCGTTCACACTTGTCGCATTGGTACGGTTTGATATGAAGGTGTATACTGTATTACTACAAGAAGGCTTGAGTTCATCAAAATTCGACTTCATTACAACAGGATAAGGTACAATATCTTACCCGTTTACACTTGTCGCATTGGTACGGCTCAATATGAAGGTGTATACTGTAATACTACAAGAAGGCTTGAGTTCATCAAAATTCGACTTCATTACAACAGGATAAGGTACAATATCTTACCCGTTCACACTTGTCGCATTGGTACGGTTTAATATGAAGGTGTATACTGTATTACTACAAGCAGGCTTGAGTTAATCAAAATTCGACTTCATTACAACAGGATAAGGTACAATATCTTACCCGTTCACACTTGTCGCATTGGTACGGCTCAATATGAAGGTGTATACTGTACTACTACAAGAAGGCTTGAGTTCATCAAAATTCGACTTCATTACAACAGGATAAGGTACAATATCTTATGAAGGTGTATACTGTATTACTACAAGAAGGCTTGAGTTCATCAAAATTCGACTTCATTACAACAGGATAAGGTACAATATCTTACCCGTTCACACTTGTCGCATTGGTACGGTTTAATATGAAGGTGTATACTGTATTACTACAAGCAGGCTTGAGTTCATCAAAAATTCGACTTTATTACAACAGGATAAGGTACAATATCTTACCCGTTCACACTTGTCGCATTGGTACGGTTTAATATGAAGGTGTATACTGTATTACTACAAGCAGGCTTGAGTTAATCAAAATTCGACTTCATTACAACAGGATAAGGTACAATATCTTACCCGTTCACACTTGTCGCATTGGTACGGTTTAATATGAAGGTGTATACTGTATTACTACAAGCAGGCTTGAGTTAATCAAAATTCGACTTTATTACAATAGGATAAGGTACAATATCTTACCCGTTCACACTTGTCGCATTGGTACGGCTCAATATGAAGGTGTATACTGTACTAATACAAGAAGGCTTGAGTTCATCAAAATTCGACTTCATTACAACAGGATAATGTACAATATCTTACCCGTTCACACTTGTCGCATTGGTACGGTTTGATATGAAGGTGTATACTGTATTACTACAAGAAGGCTTGAGTTCATCAAAATTCGACTTCATTACAACAGGATAAGGTACAATATCTTACCCGTTCACACTTGTCGCATTGGTACGGTTTGATATGAAGGTGTATACTGTACTAATACAAGAAGGCTTGAGTTCATCAAAATTCGACTTCATTACAACAGGATAAGGTACAATATCTTACCCGTTCACACTTGTCGCATTGGTACGGTTTGATATGAAGGTGTATACTGTATTACTACAAGAAGGCTTGAGTTCATCAAAATTCGACTTCATTACAACAGGATAAGGTACAATATCTTACCCGTTCACACTTGTCGCATTGGTACGGTTTAATATGAAGGTGTATACTGTATTACTACAAGCAGGCTTGAGTTAATCAAAATTCGACTTTATTACAATAGGATAAGGTACAATATCTTACCCGTTCACACTTGTCGCATTGGTACGGTTTAATATGAAGGTGTATACTGTACTAATACAAGAAGGCTTGAGTTCATCAAAATTCGACTTCATTACAACAGGATAAGGTACAATATCTTACCCGTTCACACTTGTCGCATTGGTACGGTTTAATATGAAGGTGTATACTGTATTACTACAAGAAGGCTTGAGTTCATCAAAATTCGACTTCATTACAACAGGATAAGGTACAATATCTTACCCGTTCACACTTGTCGCATTGGTACGGTTTAATATGAAGGTGTATACTGTATTACTACAAGCAGGCTTGAGTTAATCAAAATTCGACTTTATTACAATAGGATAAGGTACAATATCTTACCCGTTCACACTTGTCGCATTGGTACGGTTTAATATGAAGGTGTATACTGTACTAATACAAGAAGGCTTGAGTTCATCAAAATTCGACTTCATTACAACAGGATAAGGTACAATATCTTACCCGTTCACACTTGTCGCATTGGTACGGTTTGATGTGAAGGTGTATGCTGTTCATGTGTCGGTCTAGATCTCTTCTGATGGCGAACCTTTTGTCACAGGTCTGGTCTAGGCATGGGAATCTAGAAAAAAAATAAAAAATTATCGGAACTTACTACTTAAACCTAACCTCATTACAGGCTTAAACTTAATGCGATAGAGTAGTGACAAATTAACATAATGAAATGAACAGATTAAAATTAACACTTCAACAATTATCCAATATAAAGACTTTCTAATTTCGGTATACCGTCTAAATACAATAATATAAGGTGACTTTCATTTATATAGCCTAATTCATACTGAGTCTTAGTAGTCAGAACCAAGGTTTAATGACCCTTTCTGTAAAATACGCAAAATAAAATTTTGACTTGCTATACTAATTGAGTCGAGATTGTTCTTGGAATCACAAAAAAAAAATATTGAATCTAGGCATTATATCTATTTATAGTGTATTTATCTATTAACTTATTTATTCATTGCAATTTGTAGGTATGTATATACAATATTTTAATTTTTTACTTATGTTAGTTATATTTGGTTAGGCATTATATTTATTTAGGGTCTATTCAGTTTACTTATCAACTTATTTATTAATTGCATTATGTAGGTATAATAATACTCTTATTCCAATAAGTCTTTTTATTTTATTCATGTGTATAACTTTAGTCGCCCAACATAAATACAGTTTTTTTAATATATTTCTCGTATCATATTTGTTTCATCATAAAATATTATTTTTATACAGATTTGATTTGACATGTAAAACGTATACTTTATGTATCTATTTTACAAATAAACAATTTGAATCTTGAATCTTGGTCCTGGCCACTTACCGAATCACCAGTATGAATTTGGCTATATAAACGATAGTCACCTTATATAATAATTTAAAAAAGTTGAATGAATGAATCCCCGAGGGTGACAGTTTGTGCAAATATTTACCAAAGATTATTTAAAAAAATACCGGTCAAGTGCGAGTCAGACTCGAATACCTAGGGTTCCGTAATTCGACAGTTTGGCGAACAGTTAGGAAGAAGGTATTTAAAATCTTGCCCATAACGATTTATGATAACTAAAAAAAGAATCGATTGTACCATAATTGAGAGACTCAAATATATTTATGTCGTACTCGAAATAAAACTCGTGGATGAAAAATTTCATTTTGTCATTTTGTTATAGTGAACTTCTCGCCCATATATGGACTTGAAATTGTCTGAAATAAAATTACTATTATTAGTTTATAGTAAAAGCATATATTTTTATAATCGACTCTTTAACCCTTAATGCATGAGGTTTAATTTTTGCATGAAATTGAAAACAGTGATAGAAAAATAACTAAAAAATATGAAAAAAATAATTTAAAAAACTTTTTTTTTATACAAAAGGGGTTTTTACACACGAAAACAAGAAAAAAAAAATTTGCTATAAGATTTTTATTTTATAATTTATTTTTTATTTTTTACTTACTCATAAAGCTGAACTCTTTTCGATTTTAATAAATAAAAAAAAACAAAAATGTATGCAAGCAGAATATTTATTAGATTTTTTTTTTCAAAACCTCTAACAGTATTCCCGTCAAAATGCGAGAAAATACAAAAAAAAAACTATAAAGTCAAAAAAAATTGAAAGCTGTTTCCAAACATATTTTAGGCTCATATAATCATATACTTATTTATAATTTTTAAATAAAACTATATAAATAATAAATAAAAAACACAAAGGTTGATCCTTCACTAGCCTCCACAAAATGTAGGGGTTTCTCCATACTTTTGTATTGATTGATGATTGCATAAAGAGCAGATGATTAAAACAACCGCTAATGTTGAGTGCGCTTATTTTACTGTCTGTGCTATTGATTTTGTTAGGTTGAAAATAAAATGCTTACGCTAAAGTATTGCAACATGTACAACCTTGTAACAGTTGACTGACCAGGTTCCTTAGGTACTACGGAACCCTTAAAACTGACTGTTAAATTATGGAACTTATATTACACACTTGTTACAAGCGTGCTCTTTAATTATGAGTAAGTTGCAATATAATAATGTAATATTTCATTGTTGCTAGCGATGTAAAGAGATGTTCTACTCGTTTCGGTTATTTTTCGATTTTTATGTTGCCGTTATTTTTCAGAAGAATTGTTACAGGTATAAAGACTTTAATAGCAGAAGTTTCTAATTTTTTTAAACTCAATAGATCAATAATTTAAGACAAGTCAATGGAGAGTGATTATGGCTGAATCGTAATCAAGAAAAAAATCTCTTTTTTCTATTCAAACTCTACTTCGTGGTTAAATTATTTTGAGACCTCTTGAAGATACGAACATATTTATAATGTATTTGTTGTTGTGCAATATCCTAAATTTATTTGTCATGTTTAATACTTAGGTATAATAATTATGTTTAGTATATAAGTAACAGGCATCCGCTGAAAATCAGCGCCGTGGCCCTGTCAAGCATTAAGCTGAGCAGAGACCTTTTTGGTACATTCTGTGCTAACTATAAGTAATTTTATTTTTTGTAGAACGTTATAATTATGTACCAAATAAACATTATTCTATTCTATTCTACATGTTCTATGGCGTGTCTAATAAATCGATGTTTATTGTATTTACTTTTTCACTTTTATTTTGACCGAAAATTCAAATGTAACCCCACACTATTCGCAGCTGTCATAGATGCCATCTCTCGCTGACTCTAGTTTATTCCCAAATGGTATACTTACGGAAGTTCTAAATAATTAACGTGAGGTGTTGCCGTTTTCAGGTGATGCTTGAGAATTGAGTCCGATTTGAAACTCCTGAAATAAAAAGTATTTTTTAATACACCTGCTCAAAATATGATAGATTGCATGCCTGTTTAGCGTGCGTAAAATGACATATTTCGCACTCGTGCTTTTTATTTTTACTACTGACTCCATCTAGGGGAAACCGGCCCCATCATTTAGTAAGCATGTAAACCTTTGTTTTACCGGATACGCTAAAAACTGTTTTAGATGAGTATTTTCAAACTTTTATATTTTATTATTAAATATATTATGTATGTTAAATTGTAAGATGTGTTATAAAAACTCAAAACTATTTTAGACGTCATATTTTTTTAAAATTTTCTATTTTAACTATCTTGAAATTTTAAACTAAGGAACAAAAAAAAATTAAACTCTTTTCGGAATAAGAATAAAAAGATTTTTTATTTTTTTGCCTTGGCAGAAATGAAAACTTGTGGATTACACGGTTTTTAGGGCACGCAGGCTTCCTCACGATGTTTTCCTTCACCGTTCAGCAAGTGGTAAGTATTAAATTAAATTATAAGCAAAAACACAAATACCATGCACTTATATTCCGAAAAACTCACTGGTGCATGCCCGACTGGGGATCGAACCTGGGTCTCAAGATTGAGAGGCCAGCGTTCTACCGCCTGAGAAATATTAACTTATATTAACATCTACACAATATTAAGTACTTACTGATATCCTGTGCCCTTCAATTTACAAAACTTAGTTAATTACTTCTAGCAACGAATACTACAGGCTAAACCAAGGTAGCAATTAGTGTTAAAAATTAGCACAAAGGGATACATTTTCATTGCGACGTTTTCTGCGGGTGGTTGGCCCGAGCTTCGACCAATTTTATTTATTTACCAAACTTCTACTATAATTACTGGACAGGTCCTAATGCAACAGAATGCTAAGTGCGAGTTGCCATCGAATGACTTTACTACCGCGTGAATCGAGTTAAGCCAGGTCTCCAGCCCACGTTTTGTACTACACACTAAACAAAAACGTGTACACAAAACATTGTTTCGCTACACATTTGCAAGATACAGGGGCCTTATAAACACATATATACTGTGTAGACGTTTTGGTGTAGTGTGTAGGACAAAACACGCGCTGGAAACCCAGCTTAACTCGATTCACGCGGTAGTAAAGTCATTCGATGGCAACTCGCACTTAGCGTTCAGCACAGTTTAACCACAAACTTAGATAACTATCTCACTTTAAGCATAATATAATACTATGGTAGAAATAAATTCCTATATTTTTTAAACACTTGGCGATTTATCCATCGCAAGGAGATAACAAATGAAACTTATATAATTGCGGTACCTATAGAAAATATGTAGTTTAGATGTGTATTCTTCACTACACGATGCTGTAACAGGTGACGGTAGGGCAATAATAGTCTTAGACTCGTCTTGAATACACTAGCGCCCTCTAGGCGCCAAGAGGCTCACTATTATGTGAGTGTCTATACATATTATTGCGGTATGGGAAAGCAGATGCATAAATTCGCAGGTCGTGTTGAGAGCTGGATAGCTCAGTTGGTAGAGCAATCACCCCACAAACCAGAGGCCCCGGGTTCGAATCCCGGTTCAGAGCTCTTCACGTCCAGATTTACTTTTCTGATTTTCTATACCGCAATGATATAAAGTTAACTACGGTAATACATTTTCGCTTACTTACTTATCGCATTCCACGCAATAATAGTCCTTCTTGTCAGTGTGCTTGAGCTGATGTTTCTTTAAATGCGACGGGGATCGGAACGCCTTGCCGCAAGTCGGACAGCCGTGGGTTAGCTTCGGTTTTTCGACTAAGGACAAAATATATCGTCACGACATGAATCCCCAAAGGGGTGTCACAGGGGTGTTTCTACGATCATGACTAAATAGTTTTGACCCAGCTAGTCCGTTCTTTTTTTTCCGCAAACAATTTAATGGTTAGTTTATGCTATAAGTGCGGTAAGAAAGCAATAGCTTACGAGGACGATTTTAACACGGGCGATGAGCGAGTGTTTTAAACGTTACGAGGAAGTTATTGCGCTTGCTTACCCTTACTTATTGTGTATCATCAACTTATTGTCTATGTTTTTCAATGCATAGTGTGAGTAAATAAATGAAACGTAATTAAAGAAACAAACAAACAATAAATACTCCAAATGAACGTGGGCATTCTATTTCTTTTTCTTTACAAGTAAGTGGCCAATTTGACTGAAATAAGCTGCTTTCAGTTAGATGTGTTCGTGGCTCATTTATGTCAAGTATATCTATGGCAAACAAGAAAAGAATGGCAACTATTTCAATAAAAATAAGTCAGCGTTGGCGCGCGGTAGCGATCGGTTCTGTGATAGTGCGATAATACCCGTGCGATTAAAACCTCCTACCTACCGCCCTTTTTTCTTACGCGCGTATATTTCTTATATAGTAATTTTGTTTACTCTACGAACTAAACATGCTTTGCATTAAGTGCAACGAACCTGTAACCGAATTCGTACAGTGTGGAAATTGCGATGGGTGTTTCCATTTCCTTTGCGCTGGAGTCGCCGAATCTACCTATCGTAAGATGGGTGCTGAAAAAAAGGCTGCCTGGCGCTGCATGACCTGCAGAGGGACTTCCAGTTCTTCAGACTCTAATATGCTGCAAGTACTTCAAGAACTGAAAGCACTTCGCGCCGAGTTAAATGCCGTTAAATCAGAGATTCAGAATGTGTCGACAGGTGTCATAAGCATAAACACAAAGTTGAGTGAAATGGAGACGCGATTTAGTGACGTCGAAGATCGTTTGATTTTGTTGGAAAACAAAGTACCTATGATTACTAAACTACAATCCGATCTAATCTCCGCGAACGAAACTATCGCTACCCTCAAGAGTGAAAATAATTCTCAAGAGCAATTCAGCAGAATGAATAATATCGAGATATCGGGAGTACCGTCGGTTAAGGGTGAAAACCTAAATAATATACTGCAAGTTATCTGCGATAAAATTGGCTTTGCGTTGGATAACAGGGACGTCGACTCGATCCATCGCGTACGTCGCTTTCAAAGCAAACATGATGGCAATGCGAGCCCTGCGGAATCGAGAGCCCCTGCTATAATTGTGAAGTTTACTAGAAGACTAGCCAAGGATCACCTGCTGGCGGCAGTGCGCGCACGTCGAGGCCTTACAGCCGCGGACATCGGCCACTCCGGAGTCGCGCACAATTTGTTTGTTTGTGATCACCTGACTCCGTCAAACAAACTGTTGCTCAAGAAAGCTCGTGAGCTGAAGTCTCAATTGCATTACGCCCATTTGTGGATTAGGGACTGTAGGATTATGATGCGCAAGAATGATAGCTCAAAAATAATATATATAAATAATGATTCTGACCTCTTGAATGTAAAATGACTTTTTAACTTGTTTTACTTTTTGGTGGTAATGATTCTAATGATCATGGTCAGTGTTAAACTTAGTTTGTGTTGTAAAATATGTAATACTCCAGCTGATTGCTGTATTTTTATACTTTTTTTCGTAATTTTCAGTTATTGTTCAGTTTTAAGAAAAACCAGTGTTATAGTTTTTGATCTTGTAATTGTGGGTTGGCGTTTGCGAGGCACTTATTTCGACTACACGGAATCATATTATTATTACTTCCTATTAAGGTTATACTTCTTTTTGTATCTTGACATGCATACGTCACTGTATATTATAAAGAATGTTGTTTTCTCTTCCATCTGCAATGTCTAATACAGTTTTGAGTGGGTATTACCAGAATGTACGGGGGTTGCGTACAAAATCGCAAAGTTTTTGTTCCCAGGTAATTCAATCCCATTATGATTTTATATGTATCACGGAAAGTTGGCTGACGGATGATTTTTACGACGCAGAATTTTTTGATGCTAGGTATTTAGTGTATCGCTGTGACCGCTCGGCGGCGGCTAGCGGCTGCGAGCGGGGCGGCGGGGTGGCCGTGGCTGTGCATAGCCGGCTGCGGCCGCTGCGTCGCGCTTGGCCGGTGCCGCCTGCCGCCGCCGCGGATTGCGTTTGGGTCTCGTTGCCGCTTGATCAAAAGCAATCACATTTTTTAAATATAGGATGTTTATACTTACCCCAAGGGCCGATGTATAAAGAAGCCCTTTTATCATTTTTTGATATAGCAGAGAAATTAATAAACGATTTGCCGAATGATTTATTCTTAATTACTGGCGACTTTAATATATCTGACGCTAAGTGGACTACCAGTAGTGATGCTCGTGATTTGCTTTTAACATGTAGTGGTAATTTTGCTGTTCAACCTCTTAGTGAATTTTTATCATTTTCTGACTTAAAACAATACAACTACCTTGACAATATATCTGGTAATATCTTAGATTTAATATTGTCAAGCTCCGAATGTTATATACATAGTTGTGATAGTCCACTTGTGCGAGAAGATCCATATCATAAATCTCTTTTAATCGATATTGCTTTAAGTAATTTTGAACGTTTTAAGTCTATTGACACTTACAGATACAAATTTGAGTTAGGTAATTATGATGAAATAAACAATGAACTGTCAAAAATAGACTGGTATACTTTGTTTTCGAACTTGTGTATGGAAGATTGCATTGAAATTTTTTATAGTATATTAAATAATTTGATCTCAAAGTTTGTCCCCTGCCGTATACGAAAGTCTACTCCCTCGTATCCTATTTGGCATAGTTTACCTTTGCGAAAAGTTTTAAAAGAAAAACAAAAATACCATAAGCTTTGGAAAATATATAAAAATCCGTTAGATTATGAAAGTTTTAAAATTTTAAGAAAGAGGGCTCGGAAACTTGAACAGGAATGTTTCAATAATTACATAAAATTCTCTGAACAAAAAATAAAAAGCCATCCAAAATTTTTCTGGAGTTATATTAAATCAATATTTCCACGTAATTCTTTTCCGGATACAATGACTTACAAGGGTATTCAAGTTACGGGTGGTGACAGTATCTGCAATCAATTTAACGAGTACTTCAACTCTGTTTTTGAAAAATCCAATCAAAGCTCCTTAGATTTAGATAGCTTACAAGCTTCCTCTGTTGCCGTATTAAGTATGTCTCATATTGAGATTACTCAAAATATCGTTCAAAAGTATTTAAAATCAATAAATATTAGTAAGGGTGCAGGGCCAGATGGGATTCATCCTATTTTTATCAGTAAGTGTGCACTATCGTTAACCTTGCCCATCACTATTTTATACTCAAAGTCAATGAGAGATGGACACGTTCCTAACATTTGGAAACGAGCATGGATCACACCAATCCCCAAGGGCAAGGTCAGCAGCGATATTGAAAAGTACAGACCTATTTCTAAACTGTGTCACTTAGGAAAGATCCTTGAAAAAATAGTGACTGATCAGTTATCTTCTGCTGTGCGTCGCTGTATTACTCCCAGTCAGCATGGTTTTTATAGGGGTCGTAGTGTGGAGAGTAATCTCCTTAATTTTACGGAATTTATTCTTGATGCCTTAGATAATAAATGTCAGGTGGACGCCGTGTATACCGATTTTGCCAAAGCATTTGATAAAATATCTCATAATATGTTATTACTTAAGCTCTGGCGGCTCGGTATACATGGTGACCTCTTGCGTTGGATAAAATCTTATGTTATAAACCGTAATCAAGCTGTTGTACTTGGTGGATTTTGTTCTAATTATAAATTAACTAGCTCAGGGGTTCCTCAGGGATCCCATTTGGGACCCCTGTTATTTACACTG
Organism: Ypsolopha scabrella; assembly: GCA_910592155.1. Lineage (NCBI taxonomy): Eukaryota > Metazoa > Arthropoda > Insecta > Lepidoptera > Ypsolophidae > Ypsolopha > Ypsolopha scabrella. The sequence goes on from OU342987.1 coordinate 16,678,374, forward strand.
TATATAAATGATATAACAAATAATATACAACATTCGAACTCCTTGCTTTATGCGGATGACACAAAATTATTTAGAATTATCCGTAATCCTAGTGATTGTAATGAATTACAACTTGACCTACTTAATTTTGAAAGATTTTGTGTTCAAAACAACCTATTCTTAAATCCAGACAAATGTAGTGTAATTAGTTTTAGTAGGAAAAAGCAAACGATTCTTTACGATTACAAACTATGTAACACTAATCTTAAACGGGTAACAGAAATTCGTGATCTCGGTGTGATCATGGACTCTAAACTTACTTTTGTGCCACACATTGATACAATACTCAGCAAATCTTACAAACAATTGGGTTTTATTTTGAGAGTTGGAAAGCCGTTCAAAAACCCGTTAACATATAAAATTCTGTACAATAGTTTTGTTCGTAGTAGACTGGAGTTTGCCTGTTCAGTTTGGCACCCATTTTATATGACTCATATTGATAGACTTGAGAAATTACAGAAAAAGTTTGTGAAGGCCCTCGACTACAGAACAGGTTATGCTTATCTTGACTATTATACCTCAGCTGATAGACACAAAGTTCAACTTCTATCCCACAGGCGAGACTACACTGACGCTTGTATGCTTTACAAAATAATTAATAATAATTTGATAGATACCCCGGATTTATTACAAAAAATCAACTCTAGAATACCTCGCAAATGTGAACGTGCATGTCATACAAAGAATTTGTTTAGTATTGCTTCTTGTAAAACGTGCTATGCAAGAAATAGTTTTGTTAGGCGTGTTTGCCGATTATATAATGACCATTTATCAGATGTCGACATGTTTTGTGTATCTTTTTCCACCTTTAAAAAATCTGCCATGAAAAAAATTTCTTGCAGATAGATGTTTTTGACTAACATTATTTGTTGCTCATATTTTGTAACTAGTGTATTACTTACTTATGTTTAGTTAACTTCACTTCTTATTAGAAATATACATTTTTGTAAATTAAGGAGACTTTAGGCTTAATTTGAATATTTTCACTTGTAATAATTTGTATATGTGGCTGTTTGTTTCTTAAATAAATAAATAAAAATAAATAAAAAATAAATAAAACACTAGTGTGGTAAAGTTGACTGTGACAACAGTTTCGAAGAATATAAATAAGGGCTTTACGAGTACTTGCATTGAAAATATGTTTAGAAAGTCTTACGTCAAGAGATGCGCCCGAAGCACGTCTTTGTTGGCGTAGGTCCGCTGGCAGTAGTCGCAGGTGGCTCGCTCGGCGCCGCGCCGGTGCGCGTAGCCGATGTGCTTGCGCAGCGACACTTACGTCAAGAGATGCGCCCGCAGCACGTCTTTGTTGGCGTAGGTCCGCTGGCAGTAGTCGCAGGTGGCTCGCTCGGCGCCGCGCCGGTGCGCGTAGCCGATGTGCTTGCGCAGCGACACTTACGTCAAGAGATGCGCCCGCAGCACGTCTTTGTTGGCGTAGGTCCGCTGGCAGTAGTCGCAGGTGGCTCGCTCGGCGCCGCGCCGGTGCGCGTAGCCGATGTGCTTGCGCAGCGACACTTACGTCAAGAGATGCGCCCGCAGCACGTCTTTGTTGGCGTAGGTCCGCTGGCAGTAGTCGCAGGTGGCTCGCTCGGCGCCGCGCCGGTGCGCGTAGCCGATGTGCTTGCGCAGCGACACTTACGTCAAGAGATGCGCCCGCAGCACGTCTTTGTTGGCGTAGGTCCGCTGGCAGTAGTCGCAGGTGGCTCGCTCGGCGCCACGCCGGTGCGCGTAGCCGATGTGCTTGCGCAGCGACACTTACGTCAAGAGATGCGCCCGCAGCACGTCTTTGTTGGCGTAGGTCCGCTGGCAGTAGTCACAGGTGGCTCTCTCGGCGCCGCGCCGGTGCGCATGGCCGATGTGCTTGCGCAGCGACACTTACGTCAAGAGATGCGCCCGCAGCACGTCTTTGTTGGCGTAGGTCCGCTGGCAGTAGTCGCAGGTGGCTCGCTCGGCGCCGCGCCGGTGCGCGTAGCCGATGTGCTTGCGCAGCGACACTTACGTCAAGAGATGCGCCCGCAGCACGTCTTTGTTGGCGTAGGTCCGCTGGCAGTAGTCGCAGGTGGCTCGCTCGGCGCCACGCCGGTGCGCGTAGCCGATGTGCTTGCGCAGCTACACTTACGTCAAGAGATGCGCCCGCAGCACGTCTTTGTTGGCGTAGGTCCGCTGGCAGTAGTCGCAGGTGGCTCGCTCGGCGCCGCGCCGGTGCGCGTAGCCGATGTGCTTGCGCAGCGACACTTACGTCAAGAGATGCGCTCGCAGCACGTCTTTGTTGGCGTAGGTCCGCTGGCAGTAGTCACAGGTGGCTCGCTCGGCGCCGCGCCGGTGCGCATAGCCGATGTGCTTGCGCAGCGACACTTTACGTCTGGAATATTATAATTTACAGTTCGTTCACTCAACAACAGGTCTAAGCTTCAGTAAGCTAAATTAGCAGCTCGATGTGTGTGGGTACAACTATCGACATATATGATGTGACGTTAATATCAGCGCGTATTGCAAAGTGGCTGTTACGACGGTCGCTGCGTCGCCGGATACTTTAAGGCATTTGAAAGGTATTATTTGAAAGGTTAAACATTTTAAGGTTTTAAAACACCACAATTAAGGGGCTATTTCAATAAAAACGGCACTTTTTAAAGTTGCTTACCTGCTTTCTACAAGAAGCCACTAATTTGATAAATCAGTATATACATTTCGGAACCTTTTTCTAGTTTTCTTGAATACAGAAACGCGATTGCAGAACTTTCGCTGGATAGAAATAATTATTGAAATGAGGTCTTCTTGGAAACTTTTTTTCATAGTGTGTCAAAGAGGAGTGACAGACAGAGTCAACGATATTTTATTAGGTAGATTTTGACAATATTTAAATTTTGTCAGTTTGAAATTTTGATAACTATTTCAGGTTTTTGATATTTTTTACGGAATCCGTTCCTCTTACACTGCGGGTCCTTCAGCATGTAGTAACTGATGTTAAGTGGATGAAATTTAGAATGGGTATAGCTTATACCCTAACTTAACACATAGGCTACTTTATATCCCGGAAAAAGCATGTCGTTAAACCTAATAACACGCGGGCGGAGCCGCGAGCAGAAGTATTTTTTTAAATTTTGTAATTGTCATGTTATTATATTCAAAAACGTCTGTTAGTTTAGCCTGGGTAGCCCCTTAACTTAACATAGATCATGCTGTTCTGGAGGAGGTTGACAAAATCAGAGACCTCGGAGTTATCTTCGATAATCAGATGACTTTTACCCATGATATTGACAATATTGTGAAAAGGTCGTACAGGCTGCTGGGGTTTATATGGAGGAATTGTAAAGGATTCAAAAATAACAAAGTTTTAAAGACATTATACAATGCCTTGGTTCGTTCGACTCTGGAATACTGCTCTAGCATATGGAATCCTCATTAACAAACCCATATTGATCGGCTCGAAAGGATTCAAAAACGTTCCTTACTGTCCATGGTAAAAAGCTCTCCCCGCTGACTTTATGTCAATCAATCCTGTCTTACTGTATTACAGCGTGGGGAAGCAGCGCAAAGTCAACATTGCTAATCCTGGAACGAGCACAAAGATCGGTTCTGAAGGTAATGCTCAAGAAGCCTTTCAGGCATCCTACATCCTATTGAGCTTTAAATACGGTATTTTCCCGACTAAACTAAAAACTGCTGTAGTCGTACCTATTTTCAAAAACGGAAAGAAGAATTTATTGTCTAATTACCGCCCAATATCCCTTTTATCCACAACATCTAAAATATTTGAAAAAGTAGTAAAAATACGCCTAAGTGCCTTTGCCGACGACTTTCTGTCTAAACAACAATATGGGTTTAGGACTCAGCTCTGTACCAGTGATGCAATTGTAGAATTAAGTAAAAAAGTAACTGAAAATCACGAGGATAAAAAGAAAACCATCGCCGTATATATAGATTTAGCAAAGGCGTTTGATACTATATCACATAAAATCTTGCTAAAAAAACTATCGCTGCTTGGTGTCACTAACAATGCATTTAACTGGTTCAGGTCCTACCTAGAGGGGCGCAGCCACGAAACGCGTATCGGAAACACAATTAGTGATGACAAAGCAAATACTGTAGAATTTGGTGTTCCGCAGGGTAGTGTCCTCGGACCTTTATTATTCAGCATTTACCTCAACGACTTTTGTCACCTAATACCCGATTGTCACACTATTTGTTTTGCGGACGACACAGTCTTGTTATTCTCAGAATCTACTTGGGAAAAGGTGACCCAAAAGGCTGTTGAGGGGGTGGCTCGGGCTAAAAAGTGGTATGATTCTAACCTTCTGACGTTGAATGAACACAAGACGCTATTTATGTGCTTCGCCCCTACAAAAGCTGGTCTGCCAAAAACAGAACCCATCATCAGAATCCATAACTGCACTACTACATGCTTTTGTGAAAAACTTCAACGTGTTAGCAGCACTACATATCTCGGTGCTGTAATAGACGAGCACCTGCAATGGGAGAAGCACATAAATAAGCTAGCTTCCAAAATCAGAAGCATTGGTTATTTATATTGCGACTTAAGAAATATATTGTCAAAGCGTCTTCTGTTCAGTTTATACTATGCACTATTGCAGTCGCTGTTTCTTTACGGTATTCTGGCCTGGGGTTTATGTGGCTCTAATATAATCAAGAAACTTGAAATTGCACAAAAATTTAATTTAAAAATAATTTTAAGGAAGCCACGAAGATTTCCCACAGTACATTTGTTCCAACTTTGCAAAGTTTTGACTCCTCGCAAGATGTTTGTTTGGCAAACAATGATTTACATGTCGAGACATCTGAATAACTTTCCTCTGAGCACTAATACCCGATGTAAAAGAGACACTACATTAAAAAAATATGTCATTCCTCTTAGGTCGTCAGGATTCAGTAGTAAACACTGCAGTGTAATGGCACCTCGACTATATCGCTATCTCCCGGAAGAAATAAGTGTCCTGGTGGACGCTCCTAAAGATAGACCCAAACTAAAAAGGGCTTTAAAAGTTCATCTGCTGAAAATGGACTGCAACACTTTTGATGCGTTATGGAAAAAAATAGATATTTCTAGGTCACACAATTAAACCTATAATATATATGTATATATAATAATTTTAAATATTATATAATATATAAATTATAATATATAAATATGTTTGTATTTGATAAATGGTAGTATTCTATATGCATAAGTATTATGATTTGCATGTTCCCCCAAAATATCAAATAAATGCAAAAAGTAGCTTCATGTGTTCGTGACGGAATGACTGCTAATTCAACTGATCAAATTGATGTAGCCAGCCCTAGCACGGACCTCGGTCTATTTTGGGCTGCTACTGCCACAATTTATACATAAGTAAAGCAATGCATCAGTCAAACCCAGTTTCCATACCTATTGATCAGCGCTCTGCATGTACTTTTGCCATTAAATTTTGCGATAAATAAATAAATAAATAAATAAATAAAATAAAACATTAACAGTTTTTGGGGAAGCTCAAGTCCTCTCTGTGAGACAATTATATATACTAAGAGTAGGGCTAATCCATCACAAAACTGAGTTACAAGCATGCAATCAGACTGTTCAATCGGGACGAAGGCATGGTCTGAATGTGAATACCGCATTAGTCAAGACTGAATTTGCAAAGAGATTTAACTCTTTCTCTTTCCCATACATTTACAAGCAGGCAAGTAAATACTGCAATCTTATGTGGGCAGCCAAACAAAAAATTACAAAATGGTTACTGTCATTGGATTACAACGCTATAGAGGCTATTTTAGAAGTTGTGAACTAAACATTTAGTTACTACGAGTAAACACCAATTAGTATACATGCCATACGTTAAATATATAATATATTATACGACACAAAAACATTTCAAACATCTATACTTTATGCAGCATTATCTATTTATTCTTGGCCAATTTATTGAGTTTATTATATTCTTATATGCATATGGCATTTCCAGATATAATTGATTTTTTATTATGTCTGGGGGTGTTAGGCTTTTCTTGCTCTCAGTGCCTCATATAGACTACATACCATATACATTTATTCTATTCATACATATATTTTATTTATACATATATTAAATATTCAAACCCTGTGCCTTTTATTTATTTTCTTTATAAATATTGCCTTTCAAAATGTATGTACATATTCGTTTTAAGTTTAAAATATTTGCTAAGTGTAAAAGAGAAAACAATGTAAGTAACAAAATAAGCCCTTTTGTAATAATAATAATGTTAATCATTGTCTAGACTCCCGTGGTTCAAGTCTGACTTAGTCCGGGGTCTGATGTAAATCCGTATATATAGGTAGTTCCGACGCTCAATGGTACTTAAACAATTTGTAGTAGTCAGAGCACTGTTCAACTTATTACACTTACTGTTTTATTAATTTTGTTGAGTGTACCCAAGTAAATAGCAAAAATTAAAAAAAAAGATTTCTATAAAGTTGTGTAATATCCTGTGTATGGTTGAGTACCTAATTTTAAGTCTAAAATATGTACTTTTGAGAAATAAATTATTTTGTATTTTGTTTGTATTTGTACTTCGTATAGAAAGAGACTATACTACTTTAAAATTCCAAACCTCGAGAACCGGCGTTGGATATCAGATCAAATTTTCTTTTACAATTAAAAGATATGTAATTCAAACTTATCTTGTATTCCACAAAGGAGCCCATATCAAATTAATTATAATATAATATTAAGTAACGTTTTATCGAGCCAGATAGTAGTTGTAGTGTCGACTATCGACCGATACTGTCTTTATAAACTTACAAGCTGTGTTTGTCTGTTATTGGGCTACATCTCAAACCTACATTGTATATCCTTAAATAAGTTATTGATTAAGATGTATGTGTGTTGGCAAACCAATAAATAAATAAAACTGAGTAGGTTCCTGCGGTAACGGAGCAGTGTGCGGGGGGGGTGAGTGAATTGATGAGAGAATTAGAGAGAGACGTGATGTCACCCCCCCTGCACTGCTTTCTAACGCAGAAACATAACTCAGTAAAGAAAAATTTACGAATTTCACAAAAAGGGTCATCGAACCTTGTTACTGAGCACTTACTGAGTTGGCAGTAAGAGTTTGGCTGCATAAATTAAAGTCACCATGTATTATCATACCATTAGATCATACGTAGTGTTTGCGAAATACAAATCAATAAATAAATTATTATTTTGATTTTTTCATTCTGTACATTTTATTTTCATTGAAGAGTAGGCTAATTAAAATGTAATAATACGCAGTTATGTAAATATTAGATTAAAGTGTAGTAAGCAATAGGTGGTAGAGCTGATGCCGGGCTCGACTGTGGAGGTACCACCATCTTACTCGGAAATCCTCCCGAAGTTATTCGGGGGAGAGTAAGAGAACAGCTCTCAGACAAGAAAACCAGGCGGCCCACCATTGCCTGGGACCGATGAATGGCATATGGATGGATATCCATCCCCAATTGCCGGGCCATAAATAAAACAAACTGGTGACGGGCAGCGGCGTCACTGGTGCAAGGGTTTCGGCACCGGGCTCAGCAACCCACCTGCCCAGCGTGTGTGAGTATGGGCATTTCTTCCAGGAGGACCGCCAAGAGTGGCGAAATCCTGGAAAGGCCTATGTCCAGCAGTGGACGAAACAGGCTGATGGATGGATGGAAGCAGAATGCTACGTGAGCCATTGGCAACCCCATATGCATTGTCACCATTTCCTTAGCTAGGGGACTTCTTAAGGTGATGGCGAACGATCTGTAGCTTGCAAACTAATTGAGCGAATGAACTGTATTTGAGGAGGGATCGACAATGGACAATGGATGAAATTATTAAATAGTGTTCGAATAGTTTTAATATAGAATAACCTCCTCCATAAACAGGAAGAAAACGCAGATTTTTTGGTGGCGTCAGTTACATAAAAGAAAATTAAATAATTAAAATTACGGAAATACGGGCCTTCTACAGGTTTATACGAAAATTTCCAGAGCCCGCATATAAAAAAAGGGAAATTATGAGTCTAGCCACAGAATTTTAAACTAGGTAATTAGTCTTTTTTACAACGCCAACTAAATCTTTTAAAGAAAGCGTCAAGTAATGATCAACAATTATTTTTACTTGTCCTTCTGATTTTTACATTGCCACCTAATTTACTGACTCAGCCACGGGTTTTACAATTTATCAGCATTTTTCGCTTTGCAGTTTCAACACAAGCTCCTCAAAAAAATATCATTCAAGCTCCAATAGACCACATCGTATATTATAATTTAGCATGAAAAATAATACATCATATTCTTTTATCGTGAAAATAGCTACTGCAAACACTAAAATTAACCGTGTTTTACACAGAAATGGCCATTTTGTAATTCAGAATTGCTTCGCGAAATCGGTGAGAGTGTAGAAGTCCGACAAGGTACTGTAGCGCTGATTATGCTAGCGAAGCCAGCCTTCTAGCTTGTCCATAGAGTGTATATAAAAAATCGGAGGCGTCGAAGGAGCGCGCCACCAGCCTTCAGCTAGCTCCGGCTCGTTCGTCTGTGTCTGCTCCTCACCGCACGGTGTTAGGTGCCGCGCTTCGAGCTAATGCAAAAATAATTTTAGTTGGATAGATAAATTAAAATACCAAAATTACCATAATTTACTAGGTTCGTAAATTTTTTTGGAAATAAATATTTTAAATAACCACAAAATTGTATGCTTTAATATACTATTTGATGATAATTTTAGATAAATTTGGCGAACAATTAATGTAAGAGGAGTTGTATTTTAAACGCACTGAGTTGTAAAATTAGAACCTAATAAAATAATTAATATTATAAATTATATTTTAATAGAAATAATATTTGGGTGCCGTATACACATTAATTTTTTATAAGTTAACTGCTTGAATGCATGTTACAAATTTAGATGCTAAAAATAACCACCATGCTGAGTTATAATTAGAGTGGCTTAAATAGAAGATAACTAGTGGCTAAGATAGTATTATTCAGATGCGCGTTGATTGTGGCTGACTTAGTAATTTAGAAGGCAATTTAGATTTTTAGAGACGAATAATGCTATTAAAAAGAAGTCTGTTTAATTACATGCCTAAAAAAACTGTTATTAATTACTCGGTATAAGTATATTATCTATGGTTAGACTATTTTTTTTTTCTTTTTATATGCGGGCAAAGGTTTTATTCGTACACAGCTTTATAAGGACAGTATTTATGAAATATAAATGATTTTATTTTTAATATAATTAACGTCACCAAAAAATCTGAGTTTTTTCCAGTTTACGGAAAGGGTTATTCCTATCAACAGAAAAATATTCGAGTACTTTTAATAATCCGTATTGCGCATCAACTGAATCAGAGTGGATGATTAAAACAGAACAGTTTCGATGCGAACTGGTCGCCAACCTTCTTTGTTTTTAGTTTAAAATCGAGTGTCGAAGAAGTCTAAAGTACCTTAATTCGTGGGACTTCTTTTGAAGCGTTCTGTCGAAGTTTGTCAAATTGTGAGTAAATGTGCTCATAGCTTCGATGTGACCAACACGGAATGCACCCATTATGTTTGGTAGGAAGGGCGTTCCATCGATGGTCAGGTATTTAATGAGAGTGGTTTAAAGACTGTGAAACACTCGACTGCAGATCTGAGGTGAGTAGGGACATGCTCTACGCGTATGTCCAATCGTTAATATCTATTGACGACAGCGGGGAAGGGAGAAGACCTGCTGTAAAGCGCTATTTTGCAAAAGATTTTTTTGATAAAAAGTAAAGATTTGCTCAATGAAAGAGCTGAGATTATGCAACAATTTACTAACAGCACATGATATTTTTTTGGTCGACGCCTCCAAATTGCCCGATACGTGCCCGTATGCGTTAGAGCGAGACGAATATATGTAAGAAGCTCCATACTCACTTGTAGCCCTTAGCGCAATGTGGACAGCTGAAGTACATATGCTCCGGGCTATGGACCGCGCTGTAGTGTTCGTGTATGGTTCGCCGATTCTTCCGTAGCAGTGAGCACTCCATACATCGGTAGCGACTGGAACAAACGGTCTCTCTATATGCCGCACTAACTTTGAGACGGTTTATTGGGTCTACTTAGACGATAAATATAATTTTTCAAACAGCATGTGGGCAATTCCATTGAAATACGACTTATAGAGCTAAAAATGAAATTATTTACATGGGCACGATTCGGTCTGCAAACATATTTTTTTAAATATAAGTATGGCAACATACACAAAAAGAAACGTTTTCTTTTTACCTGTCAGAGCGGGAGATTTGATGTTCGTAAATTGCTATGAAAGTCGTGAAAGTAAAATGAATTCCAAGATCTATGTAACGTGAGCGACCAGAAATTAATCATGCAAAAAAATAAAAACTGCATGGAGGGCAAGAAATTGATAATGAATAAACTTGTTGGGCATTAATAAAACGGTATTTAATTAAGGCATTTGTTTTACTTCAAACCGAACAGAGTTTTGCTTCAATTCATACTAGTTTCAAAAAGCTATGTCGCCGAATGTAATGTGAGTTACCAAAATTTTATCAATATAGAACCCAAGAAAATGTGTCACGTTTAAAGAAAATTGCTCTAACACATTTATTGTTTATTCAGAGTTAATATTTACATTAGGAGGATAAGTTACATAATCAAATTATTGACATATTATTAAAGGTATATCGTAAACTGGAGTAAAATGTAACATGAGTTACCATGGAATTGCCCATGTACAGTTTGAAAATGAAGCCCCTAGCTATAAAAAGGGAAAATGTTCTATGTTCGAAATAAAAAACACATGTTCCGTTACTCTCGTTATGATTAATAATTTAAAAAAAAAAACACTGATACTCCGTGACAGAGACGACGCTCTACGAAGCCGAAGTTACATAGCCTATGTGCATTGTTTAGCGCCGGAAATATGTACGATCTATTGTCAGACACATATCACGTCGCATAGGTTGGCCATTCATTCGAAATTTGGAAACCAAAACAAAAAGCTTCATTTTCCGGTTTTGTGTTCTATTAAATAAAATAAATAAAATAAAAATTTTCTTTATTCAGGTAGCAAGGACCCATAAAAATTAATTTAAAAACACATACACGAATAATATACATTAAAATAAATAAATAAGACACAAGTTAAATAGATCATTTAAAATTATTAACAAATTATCATTTTTTATTGCGTACACAAAGTTTACAAAGTTTAAACTTACTAGAAAATGTCCTCAGGATATCGCTGGTTGCTGGTTAACTATTGGTGGTTCTGATTTAAATAAAGCTAGGGGGTTATTCAACCTGTATAAGAGGGGAGGGTTAAGGGCTTGTATTGGGTCTTTCAACGGTTTTTGTTTTAATACGCTGAGTCAACTACTTACCTGATCAATGTAAAACTTGGACACGTGTTTTTTCAGACCTTTGTCGAAAGACAACGGAAACGTTGTCAAGTCGGTTACCTAATTGGACACATTTCGCTCGACAAATTTTATTTTTGAAAATTATGCCTTTTAAAGTTATTATTTCATTTTATGTCAAAACGGCTTGAGTTGTATGTCTGAAATTACTGCCAAATGGGTTTTTATTGTTTTAGATATAATAAAAAATAGTATAGCAATGTTATTAGGTGGTAGAGCTGATGCCGGTCTCGACTGTGGAGGTGCCACCATCTTACTTGGAAATCCTCCCGAAGTTATTAGGGGGAGAGTAAGAGGACGCGCTCATCAACCCGCCTCCCAACGTGTGTGAGTATTGACATTTTAGAAGAAATGCTAGTCCTAGAAAGGAGGACCACCAAGAGTGGCGAAATCTTGGAAAGGCCTATGTCTAGAGAGAGATGAAAGAGGCTGATGGATGGGTGAAATGTTATCTAGATTAAATTTAACATTTTAAAATTTAATTTCTCCTGTTTACTCCTGACACAAATCAAATCAAAATTTATTTATAGAATAATTAAACACAAATTTACATTTTAATATATATTTTTTTTATTTTTTCAATAATTAATGTTAAAAGTAGTGATAAAAAAACACTTGTACTTTTCCACAGATAATATTTAATTAAATATTTAATAAAATAAAATAAAATTAAATATTTAATTAAATATTATCTGTGGAAAAGTACAAGTGTTTTTTTATCACAACAATGTTTGATAAATTCCACCAAGTGCCGACAATCTCAACTATCAACTTCGTTAAAAGTAGGTTAGTACAACCCGGTCACAATATCTGTGCACCTGACCTCGTGACGTCATATCGGCGGTCTGGGTACGGTGTGAAAAAAAGTTTTTTCGAGAACGGTGGAGGTAAAAAAAATTTACTAACCTTTTCAAATCAATTCATTATTGATGAAGGGTTTGTTATTAAAAAACAATAATTTTGATTACAAAAACATTTATTATTAAACTCAGTCACTATAAATGATTGACTCTATGCCTGACATTGTATCTTCCTCACTCTCACTTTCTGAACTCGCCGAACTGTCTTCCCCTAGTGATATTAAAAGTTGTGTGATGTTGTCATCTGCTAGATGATCCTTTTCCCAGTATTCTCGCTGTAGTCTCTCCACGTGATTCACTTCTTTTTTCCAGTCATCTGGCGTAATTGACTTAATCGCACCTTTTACAACAATTTTAATAACAACCAAACCAGTCCAAACTTAACAGTAAACAGTCTAAACTTAATAATAAACATTAAAAAACAAAACAACAATAAAGCGAAAATATCAAAATTATCGGGACGTGTAGCGGCAACGAAGATGCTAACCGTACTGTCACACCGGGGAGTGCGCGGAGAGGTGACACGGGAAGCGGGAGAGGCGCCACATTCCAGCGAGGTGCACAGATACTGGGACCGGGTTATAGATTCGTAGGTTAATTAGTCCTAAGGTTGTATATATTATCATGTCATTTTTACATTATGTAATTTAAGTATTCGACTGATGCCGGTCCCATAGTAGTGGGCCGAAATGTATTTCGAAAATTAACACATTTTTTTATAATTATTACAAGTACCTTAAAATGTTAAAAAAAATTTACATTTTGGGTTATTATCAAATAAAATAGAATTAAAATATATGAATTACGAAATTACTACATAATAAATCAACATATTCAGATGACAGTTTGGCTTAAATCTAATTAGTTGAGCCCTGGAGTCTGCGTTAGTAAAGACTGTATTGCAGACTCCAGTCTCCCAATTGTTGTTTTATTCTTTTACAGATACAATATATTTCATTTAGGAGTGACAATAGAAGCATTTTCAAGTTTGTGCTCGCGACGAAATCGGTGCAAAAGCAAGCTAAAGGCCAAATAGAAAAAAAAACACACAATGCGATTGTGTTGCCTTCGCAAGCTTTATCGAGGGTGTACGTGATAGCGAAATGGAACATTACTTGGTCACGCCCACAACTGAGTTGCTGCGCTCATGACATCTGTCCTTAAGGATTTTGCAAAGTACCTAAACTACCTTGATCGTTTATTTTTATTCGTACCTAGCATGGTGGACCATATCGAGCTTTGACGGCTCGATACACCACTGTCTATCCCTCTTTAGGTAGATTTCAGCGCAAACAGCGCAGTAGTTTTTTGTTATTAGTACCAGAACGCTAAGTGCGAGTTGCCGTCGAATGACTTTACTACCGCGTGAATCGAGTTAAGCTGGGTTTCCAGCGCGTGTTTTGTCCTACACACTAAACAAAAACGTGTACACAAAACATTGTTTCGCTACACATTTTTACTGATAAGCATGCAGGAGACACGGGGCTTATAAACACAAATATGTAGCGGAACAATATACTGTGTAGACGTTTTGGTGTAGTGTGTAGGACAAAACACGCGCTGGAAAGCCAGCTTAACTCGATTCACGCGGTAGTAAAGTCATTCGATGGCAACTCGCACTTAGCGTTCAGTTTCCGTTTGAGATGGTAACCTAAAGTTATACTTACAGTTCGTGGAATATTTTATGGCGCAGAAGTTTCTCTTTCGTGTCTTTCCGCTGTTTACAAACGTCGCATTCGTACTTCCCACTGCTCTGAAAGGAAATAGACCATATTATTATCTACAGATGGTTTACATTCGCGTGTCAGTTCGTAGCAACATCAAGGCGATACAAAGGAAGCTGCTAAAATGGTTTGGGTTTAATATTTTTTGGGTTCCGTAGTTTTGTGATAGAGGCCATAGTAACCCGTATTCTGTGACAACTGTCTACCCATTAAGATTGGAGCTGTAGATCCCTCGTGACTGATGGACAGACAGACAGCGGAGGCTTAGTAATAGGGTCCCGTTTGGCACAGGAAAGCTATAGAATTTTATTGCCCACCTCAGTAGATCTTACGTCTCAACTACAAATCTGATATTTGAGGTGCAATTGTGTAAGACAATCGTATTCCAATTCTATTGTCATATGGCTATTCCGCTAAGCAAATTAGCCCGTACGTTTTTGATTGTCAACAACAAAACAAAACAACCGTATTCATTTGACCGCCAAAAATTCAATTTATTTATTTCAGTTGTAACACAGTGCACAAAACACCAAAAACGTCACAAAGGTGGATCTCACAAAAACACAATACAAGTAAAAAAAACACAGCAAATAATACAAGATATCGGTACATTATGAAATATAAGTATAGGTATATTATAATTTATTAATCTAATTTATCATTCATTCGTCGTTCTAGTATCCTCTTAAACGTTAGCACGCTATCCCTGATACAAACAAGTCACACTGTGGTGCCTCGGTTAGCAGAGAGTTGAGCAGCGCCAGCGCACGCGGCACTGGTGATTCACCGTGTGAAACTGTGCGGGAGGCTGATGTCGCGAGAAGTTTTTGGGGGCGCGCTCGGGTGTAGTCGTGAGGTACAAACAACGTGACTATTTTACTAAGAAGATCTAGGCAGTCGATTTTGTGTATTGTAATTAATTAATTGTAAATTTAATAAGAATTAACGACCTTCTTAATTCAAGAGAGTCGTAGCCTAACTGGCCCTCAAGAAATCGTGTAGGGTATAAAAAAGGGTAGAAAATATATCGTCTTTTATAGAGGCTTCTAAGAAATCTTTATTGGACTTGAATGAAAAATGTCCGATTTCAACTGTCGAACGGGCTATTTTGCTCATAGGACAACCAATTTGAAAACGATTGTCTTACACAATTGGCTTGTTCTTTTTTTCATCAATATTTACGATTCGAAAACCGTTTCGAAAAATAGCTTTCCTCAACTTTCTTTAGTGTACAGATTTAAAAATAAGCGTGCGTATCCTTTATTAAATGAAAAAAAGGGATGTGTTTTATTTGACCTTCAGTGACGTCATCACAACACATTTCCATACGAAAAAACAACTTTTCTTGAACGCATCCTAGTTTGGCAAGGATCTGACATTAAACCTAATATGATGACGTGATTTCCTGTAAAAACTAAAATGCTTATAAAATCGGTTTAAAAGCACGAAAAAAATTAAGATTGAAATTTATGTTCCTAAATTGATCCATTTATTCCAAAAAGCCGACAAAAAAACAAACAAAAACGAGTCTACATTATAAAGGTCACCACAAAAGACTCACCTCTTTATGAGCATCCATATGGTTGTTGTACGTAGATTTGAACAGAAAGCCCTTAACACAATCCTCACATTTGAGAGGAGAATTTAGATACTTCTCGTCTAGCGCCTGCTTCGCTCTCTCCTGTATACATTGTTCTCTAGACAACCGTATTACATCTACATCTGAAAAGAAAAATGTAGACTAGACGCAGTACTTAAGGTGGTAGAGCTGGTACCGGGCTCGACTGTGAAGGTACCACCATCTTACTCGGAAACCCCCGAAGTTATTCGGGGGAGAGTAAGAGAACAGTTCACAAACAGGCACAACCATTGCCTGGGACAGATTGATTGCGGTATATCCATCCCCAATTGCCGAGCCTTATATAAAACAGACTGGTAACGGGCAGCTGCGTCACTGGTGCAAGGGTTTCGGCACCACGCTGACCAACCCATCTGCCCAGCGTGTGTGAGCATGGGTATTTCTTCCAGGAGGAAGTGGAGAGTGGCGAAATCTTGGAAAGGCCTATGTCCAGCTATATAATGTTGTGTTCGAGTTAAAACGGAGCATACATACATACAGACAGACAGACAAAAAGCACCACTATTTGATTTACATAGCCTCATAAGCAAAACGCATAATTAAATTGTTCAATCTTCTCAGACGGCCAACTATCAACTTTACCGAAATGTTCATCAAAAGTTACTCACATGGAATCTTTGCTAAAGTTGTCTTTGATGATTCTTTTTTTATTGGTATTCTTACTTCTACGCCTTTTAATTTTCTCTTGCGTTTCTTTTCTTTTTTCGATTTCTTTTTTAAATATTTGAGGTTTATGATATCGACTTCAACCTCCTTCTTTATTAGTTTTTTTAAGTCTAGTTCGTCTTTGATATCGAATGTTGGATCAGCCATGTTATCTAAAAAAAAGCCTTTTAAAATCCATTTATACCATTCCCACTCTAAAAAGCTTATTTTATTCAATGAAAACAGTGAATAAAAAGGCCTTTTAATCACTATGTTGGTGTTTGAATTTAGAACACACCAATAGATTCGACCTCCATCTCAATGCTTATACAACCTCCTTGCACAAAAAATACTAGATACAAACTCCTTGCGCAAAGAATACTCGACATACAAACTCTTTGTGCAAATAATTCTTTGAGATTTGATTGGTCGATATTTGCGACAAGGAGTTTAGCATTACAATAAAAACCGTTTTGTGTTCTTTGCTGCTATTACAGAAAAAAATATATATTAGTAAATTGGCGCCATTTTGAATACTGTAAGTTGTACGAACACAAAGTTTAGTGTTGCTTTACAATAAATCGATCGAATATGAATGCAAGTAATGAGTTTATCAAACAGAGGGCGGCGGATATAGTAAAAAAATTGCTACCCAGCAAATCACGGCTCGTTTACATCAAAGCCTACGATGAATTTTACAAATGGAAAAATGAAAATCAAGCTTTGGGCACAAGCCACAATGTTCCAATTTTAATGTGCATTTTAATTAATTTAACTTTCCCTTTTTCTACATTAAATGTCTATTTACGCTTAAATTATTTATTTTTCTCGTGGTCATGGTATAAAGTATAGTATGCAACTCTTGAATAAAGTACGGATTTATATTGAGGCCCATGAATCACTCGCGTCGCTCAGGATTCTAACACTTTTTTCTCCCTGCGGTCGTGATTCAGCCGTTAGAATCCTTTAATTGCTTGTGTCGTGATTCATCTATGGCCCTCGCTTTAAATCCCTCCTTTATTCACTAATTGCATAATATACTATTAAATAGCACTCGCACATTTCTGAGTTTAAAAAATGTTGCTAAGTGACACCTAATATGTTTACTAACGAAAAAAGATAAAACAATAGTAGTTGGACAAAGTAAGTAAACAGGTTAAGTGACAAATCAGCCAATCTTTGATTTCTGTGTCTTTTCCTACTCCAGGAATGCGTGCATTTCAACCAAGTAGCAGCCATCCCCTCTATATTAATCACTATATCTTGCAACAATGGCTAGAACAACAGCTACTTAAACATGCTTTCTGTGGCATCTAGACGTAACACAAATTATGCATCTACGACTTATACTCTGCTACTGGTGTTATTGTGACACTCACCATCATCATCAACAACAAAATCGTCATCGCAATCATTAAGAAAACCATTTTCTTCCTTAACTTCCTGCTTGATTTGAATTTTCTTCTGTCCATGACTGTGACAAACCAAGAAATCCTCATCTAAGCTCTTTTGAACGTTATCTTCTGAACTGAATTCGAAGGAGCCTAATGTTTTTGAGCATAGGTTCATGGCGGGTTGAAATCCTTCTTGTGCCGTTTGTAGTGTTGATAGGTCAATCTGGAATTTTATAAAAAACTATTTTAGTATGGTTTCTTTCGGAGTGTGGTTACAGACAGTTGTGTACAACAAAGAACGGAATCTGGGTGTGATTTAAGCTACCTATTAAAGTAGTAGAAAAGTCGTATCTGTACATTGAATATTTTCGCGAAATTTTAAATGAAATGGGTTATTGGTACTGTACTGAGGCCGAAACAACAATTTTTAGAATTTTTGTCTGTCTGTCTGTCTGTATGTTCCGTTTTAACTCGAGAACCACTTAACGGATTTCGATGCGGTTTTTTTTATTATCATCGTAGTGACCCTGGTCAACACATAGGCTATAAATAAGGCGTGTTCATAAAATAACGCCCAAGCCAGAAACGGAGCAAAGATTGAATAAATATATTTTATAACTCGAGAACCCATCAACGGATTTGAATGCGGTTTTCTTTATTATCATTGTAGTCACCTTTGTTAACACATAAACTATAAGGCAGGGTTAGCATTGTTTAAAACAAGTGTTTTGAACAGAGTTTAAAACACCGAGAAAAAAACACCCTTGTTTAAAACAAAAACAAATTGTTTTAAAGGTGTTTAAAACACAAAACACTCACATATAAAACACTGTTTTTTAGCATATTCATTATTATTTTTTCCTTATATCGAACGTGTCGTTGTTATTACTCTTTTTTTTAACGCATCCTTTTCTATTAATCGGCGCGGTTAAAATTCCTTTGGAACTGGCGGGGGTTTCCCCAAACAAACAAAGACGAGAACGGGCGGTGTCGGTGTGTACTTGTATTTTTAAGCATTTCTACGTTTCGTGTTTATTGGGAAAGCACTTATTATTTTTCACTCAATAAATGATTAGATTATGATAATTGATGGATGAAATTTCATTGATTGATTGATTCAAAAAACGCTTTTTAATTTATTTTACATATACATAAGTTACGAATATGATACCCAAAAAATGTTTTAAACATGTTTTTTTTTTATTTAGAATGGATATAGATGAAATTTAGAATGGATATAGCTTATAACCTAACTTAACACATAGGCTACTTTTTATCCCAGAAAAAAGCATTTCGTTAAACAAAGTAACACGTGGGCGGAGCCATGGGCAAAAGCTAATTTATTATAATTATTTAATTCACAAATTATATTGTGATGGCATTTAGTCATATCTTGCAAAAGTTTTAATTGATAGCAAAGTTTTAATTATTTTAGTTCTCTGTTATTGGCATATTTGAATTTTATCTTGTACCATTGTTTTCAAATGTATATTGCTGTAAAACTGATGAATGTTTGAAATGAAATGAAAAATTATTGTGTGCCTTCTATAATGACCCGAACTGTATTGCATGCATTCCTAAACTGAACATCACTTGAACATCTATGTCCCTTTCTAAATCCCCTTTTCTCCAACCTCATAAAGCTCAAAGGAATTTTAAACGGACTTCAAGTTCAGTACTAGTACTCTCCCAGAGCAATTTTTTCTGACATACTGCATAGACTAATAAAAAAGGGGACAGAGTCGCCGCTAAGCAAAAACTGAAATACATCAATGGTGGTGCTTTACAAGTGTGCAAGTGGATTTACTATGGAATTGGGCTTACTATGATGTGAATGTCTGCATGCAAGGCACGTGCATACACGCGTGTATTGTAACTATGGATGCTTCAATTTTTTGTTAGCAAAACTCCTTCCAACTTTTTTTGCACTTATTTGTGATATACTTATTGTTTTTTGTTTCCTACCTTTTTAAAGTACCTACCAAATATGCTATTACCTTAAAGCCATGCATTGATCACCCTTTCTTTAAATATCTGTGCATATCTGTAGGCTAAATCCCCTTCTAATTAGAGCCCAAAAAATGTAGAGATACATACGGTATTGAATTCATCAAACAGCCTCTGCACATTTTCCACATTCTGTATGAACTGGTCAACATGTTGGGCCAATCTTTTGCAGTACTGGCACAAAGTTACTCTCTTCTCCTGAAAGTGGTAAAATTTACATTATTATAGCCACAGAAAAATTGACGAGAGACACTCATGCAATATAACCATGAAAGAAAGGAAAACAACAACATTGAGCTGATAAATACAACTTGTGTAGGGAGAAACAAATAAATGGCCCTAACGCTTAAAGCTATCTCTTACAAAATACCTTTGGGTGGAAGAAATTGTATGAAAGGATTTCAGAGGAGACAAATATGGTGCGACTATACTAATTCATTAATTTTGTTCAACTAACCCTCAATAAGGACTGCAAGTTTTCATTCTGTAAGCAGTATTTGTGTAAAACAATTCCTTCTTCATGGCACAAACAAGAGTTACAAAATTCTGATCTTGAATACACTTTGTCAGGCTCCATCTTTTTGTGGGGAATCTATCTATGTTTATTTAAACAATTTAATACATTTTTACAATAGTAGGTATGTACAAAATAGGTAAAAATCTTAATCTTAACTTTTACAGAAATTAGGGCCGGGTTCCGAATGGCGCTGACAGCACTAAAAGAAAAGTACCATCAAACTACTCACGCCGTACGGCTATCAGTGATTCGGAATGACGATGGACGCGATGTGATCGATTATGTCTTGAATCGGAACGAACTATAGGTAACTACCCGTTTTTTTTTTGGTTTACGCCTTGTCAGACAGGCAAAGGTTTTAGACCATACAGCCTTGTCATAAGTTAGTAGTTTTCCATGGTTTTTTTCAATCGGTGTCTTCATATATTACCAAGACTTCAATAACGGCAACTAGGCCAAGTCTTTAATGTCTTTTCAGTGTAAGGCAACTTAGCCAAGTCTTCAATGTCTTTTCATTATGGCCAACTAGGCCAAATCTTTATATGTCTTTTCAGTGTAAGGCAACTAGGCCAAGTCATGTCTTTTCAAACTGGTTATTTACGTAAAATCCGGGTATA
Source organism: Ypsolopha scabrella (assembly GCA_910592155.1). Classification (NCBI taxonomy): domain Eukaryota; kingdom Metazoa; phylum Arthropoda; class Insecta; order Lepidoptera; family Ypsolophidae; genus Ypsolopha; species Ypsolopha scabrella. The sequence continues at coordinate 16,699,201 of OU342987.1, forward strand.
GGCAGTTTTGCCAAGTCATTAGATCGTGTATGTCTTATCCGGTAAGGGTATTAAGCCATGTCATAATCAAATTTCGCCAATTGGGGGTGCTAAATTTCTGGACAAGAACGGAAATCTCTTAAAACCATTTCGAGAAATATGTTTTCTGTACAGTTGCTACTTATCAGATTAATAAATAAATCTATACTTTTAAAGATATTTTAACAAAACACAATGAACTTCATTTGGCTTATCTATGACGTCATGACATGACATTTGACATGCAGTGCATTCCGTGTCGCGACATAATCGATTATATCGCGTCTATCATCATTCCGAGTCACTGTAAGCCCGATAATTAATCAACCGCCAGAATTCATATTGGAGACTCGGTTAGTGATCAGGAACAATGTTTAATGAACCTCAAGGTAAAACTGAAAACAAAAACTTGCTCCCGTACCTACCTACTGCCTATTCAGTCAGTATGGAAACAATTTTTTTTATGATTTCGAAAATAACGATCATTGAATTTTGTTCCTGATCACTAACCAAGTCTCCAGTATGAATAAGGGTGATTGATTAAATTTCACCTTGTTTATTATAGACGAAATCCTTAACGACGCCATGTTGTGATATGCCTATGCTTCAGAGCGTTTGCACTATGAGCGATCTATGAAAAGTACTAGCTGGCCGGTGGCAATTTCAAAAATAGGTTTTTCGAAGAATAAGAGCATTAGTTTAATCATGATCAAAGATTTTTCTTGTAAAATAAAATAAAATAAAAATAAATAAATGATTATAAGATTGTAGTTAGAAGAAATTACTTCTTGGACCTAGTAAAGTAGTATATCCTTTGTATTGACGTAACTTAAATGAATTTCTACAATTTCTGTCATCATTCATGTTGCGTTCAAAAGAACCCTAAATGGATTATAAGTATAAACAGTGATGGACGCCATTTTTCATTCGGAACGACTTGATGGGCGTGAGAAGTTTGATGGTAGTGTTAGCACTATTAGCGCCATGCGGAACGCCTCTAGCGACGTCACGTTCACTTTTGGCGGGTAAAATTTAAGTTTTTGTTTTTAAATAGATGCAATGAATAAAACCCAAAAATAATGAAATTAGTTTCATAAAATAGTCTACATTTTCAAACTAAATTATTAAAAAAATATATATCAGAAACATGCATGGCTAGCGTATTCTTTGTGCCATCTTGACCAAAAGTGCTGCCGTAGCTGCTCTAGTCTTGGAAATTGTGTCAGCCGGATAGGATTATCGTTGACAAGTGTAGGTGTAGGCAAAGCAGTTAGAGGTCGTCCCAGCAAAATGTCCTGGGGTTTAAGGACGTCAGGTCACGTGGGTCAGTGGATAAAGGTGTCACGGGTCGTGAATTTAAGACTGCTTCATTCTGTACGTGGACAGTGTAAAGATCTGTGAAAACTATAGATGGGCATTTCCTAAAACTATAAAGATGATTTTTGACTTAACGCCGTTTCTCAATGAGATAATCATGTCATGAGCATAGGCCGGTATGAATTTAAAGTTGATACCTTCTTCCAACATATCGCTAGATAAAAAGTGTTTGTTAGAATCTAGAAAATTTATTAATTAATTTAGGTCGATGACTGATTCGATCGATCGATTAATCGATTACTGTTGTTTGAAATGGGTATCCCGATTTAGTAGTGTGACTGTTGAGCTTTGTAACGAAAGCAACGAAGACACGTGTCTACTGCTTATTTGGCTAGATTTCGACTACCTGTGGTCACAACTGTTCCCTAACGGAGGATAAAGCAATTTGTGGTCCGGCGTGTAACAGACGCGTGTGTTCGTATTGAAATAACAACTTTGTCAAGAAATATTTTGCTGAAAGTAGGATGGGATGTTTCTATTGTAAACTAAAGTCCCCGTTCCTAATTCGACCTCCAACTATCATATAACCATTAGCGTGATGAATGGACTTAAATACATTAAACGATTTTTGGATGAGAGTTGTTTACCGTTCGTCAATGTAACGAATCTTCTTAGGAATTCTTATACAATCTCCGAAGAATCGAAAAAAGATTGCTTTTTATCGTCGGGCCTACCATCTGAAGAATGATATCCCGGAACTACTCGTCGCGCTAGCATTAAATACCGCGCGGAATTTAGTGGTGCTGCTCTCGCGCAACACTCCATGATGAATGAGTGAGCCATAAAGTATGAATTTACAGAAGGGTTGTCTATGTCACTCTTTGTCACGTGGCTAAGATTTTTATACTCAGCCATGAAATCAGTGTACATAGCCCTAAGCATAACTGCAAGATTTTCTTAGCTCTGTCTCTTTCCGTTTTAAAGGGATAGCGACAGAAAATCTTCCGTCTTCTCTGCGCGTAAAGTTCGTAATGAAATTATGCTCGCATGACTTTTCTTGTTCGGAATATATTTGTTTGAAATCAGTCGAGTCTGGTATTTCTTCTAAGTCCAGAACATCGATAGCTGATCTTGAATGACGTCGAACTTAGAAAAGTTGCAATTTTGTAATGTTTTTCGCATTGCTAGGAACGCCAGTGGGTCCGGATACAATATAGCCGAACACCGTTTCTTGTAAAACTGGACAGTTTTGCCTAGCCGTAATTGATTTTTGCAGATAATGTCCCAGAATATGTCTGCGCCAAGTAGCAAATCTATGCTTGACGGACTAAAGAATTCAGGGTCTGCCAACTGTATGTATGAAGGTATGTTAAGTGTTCTTGCATTAAAGACTTCATTCATAGAATGAGTTATGCTTGGCAACACCAAAAATGAAATTTGAATTTAAATTTGTTGTTAGTGGACTGTATAATTGCATTGCATTGTTGATTGACCGACGAGACTGAATTGTTGATTCCTGCGACAGAAAAGTTGGTCTCCTTAGATTTTAGACCCAATAAAGAAAGGAGAAACGCTGTCAAAAATGACGCTTGACTACCACAATCTAAAATTGCTTTAACTTCATGAGGTCTCTTGTTAACGTCTAAAATCTGCACCTTGGCTGTCGCAAGAAGAACCTGACCACACTGCTTGCTTACCAACAGGGCGGTGGTTGTACGTGGTTCAGTCTGAATTGGTGTTTGCTCCCTATGTAGTAAACTATTATGTTTATATTTACAAATTCTGCAAGGTCCTAGCCTACAATATTGAGCGATGTGACCTGCTCGCAGGCAGTTGTTGCACGACCTCAAGTTATTAACGCATTGGTCTCGATCGCCTAAGCTCATCTCTTGAAATTGTTCGCATCTACATATTGGATGGTCTTTCTTAAAGAGTAAACAGCTAAACGTTCGAGCACCTACTAATGGGCTTAACATTACGATGCGGTTCAATTCCTTTTGACCGCGTTTCGGTTTTGTTTGTAAGAGTGTGTCTAATTGAACTATTAAGTTATATCGTCTCCAAAAAATCAGCTCTTTTATTAATAAACTTTTTTAATGTTGCTAATGTTATTGTTCCTTTCTCATGTCTCCCTTTCTGTTCTTCCCATTCCCGTAAGGTACCAACATCGAATTTTGAAACAATTATACACAAATATTATTAATGTTTCCCAACCATTATTACAACTTGAAATGTGTTTAATGTTTCCAAATATTCTCAAAACGTGTAAGCGAATCCTTAAAATTACCTCTTTTTACATTTAACTCTGATAAATTAGCCATCTTTTACTTTAAACACAATTTCCAATAAATTTAAAACTAACAAAAACTATACCCTTAAGAGAGTTATGGCCATATAACGACAATACTGCAACTTACTTTGTAAACGAAAATGAATTACATAATTATGATAAATTCCCGTATTGTTTGTTTAGAAAACAATAGGAGTCAAAATAAATGTTTTTATTAAATTAATAAGGTAAATTTTATTACTTCTCTTGTAAATTTAATTAATAATGTAGCTAAATTGAAAATAATTAGTTATTTTAACTGTATTATTTTAACATTAACTAGTATTTAATAAATCGTAAATAGTTTTATTTTGTTAATTTACTACTTTTATTTCACTTGTCCGAAAAACTCTTAAGTAAAGTAAAAGTTACGAGTATGTTTTTAATAAAACTATTTCACGTGAAGTATAAATATGCAGACATTTGTATGTTTAGTTCAATTAATTAATAAATTTTGCTACTAGTTTTTCTCAATTCGTACTGAGCGAGCTGAAGACACAAGCAAAATAAATCATATAAATCACGATAAATTGATGAACTAGGTATCAACAAAGGTTGCAAGTTTTTAATGATTCTACTGTTTTAATGATAAACCGTGTGAAATTAGATAAAAACCGTAGCGTGAATTAATTGTGAGAAAATAACAATATGTAGGTAGATATATGTAAGTCGCTTACTTGTTTACTCTAAAATTTAACTGCGTAGTTAACTCGACTAGAATGGAATATTTTAGGATAACACTTGTAATTTTAGAAAATAAGGGGTAACTAAAAACTTCAACCCTATAGAACTGATATTCTGGAGGAATTCACTCAACACCACTTGCCTTGTTCACCTTGTTCACTTGTTATTCCTTGTATTCGTAATGATTTCTGTTGTTCAAATGATGCAATCCATAGGCGATGTCCGGCTCGAAGGACCAAATTTATGTTTGGGATAATCTGTTCAATTACGCAAGATGTGAATTTGCTATACTTCGACTTTAATGATAGATAAATTACAATAATATAATTAGCACAAGCGCCTGCGTGACGGCGGTATCGAGATGATGGTTGTCTGGTCCTCGCGTCTGTCGTCGAGGCTGAAGTCTGAGGCCGGGGGGGAGAAGCCGCAGCTATGGTGGTACGATTCTCAACACTTGTTCAAGAACAATCTCGACTCAATTAGTAACTGCTGGACAAGTCCTTTCCCAAATTTCCCCACTCATGGCGGTCCTCCGTCCTCCTCATACAGTGGCCACCCACAACGTCTACACTATTATATAAAGAGGAAAGATTTGTTTGTTTGTATGTTTGAGGTAAACTTTGGAACTACTGAAACGATTCAAAAAATTCTTTCTTTTGTAAAAAGCTACACAATTGCTGAGTAACATAGGCTATATCTCATTTAAATATAAAAGTAAGTTTTAAGTTTGAAAATTCAGTATTTGTGAACCATGTCGGCAGAAAAACGCTGCTTAGCTGCTTTATCGGCGTGCCCTGACCAAATGGTTAGTTATACGTGATAAAACCGGTTGTTTTTACATACGAGGAAACTGTATCAGTTTAATCTGACTAAGATTTCCATCTACAACGATCCTGACACACATCTTGCTAATATTAAGCTTGGAAAATTGACTACAGCCAGGTTTAAGCATAGATACATCAAATACTGTGGTTTAACTAATGATTTCTTCCCATATGGCAAAACTTATCAGTTTAATCTGACTACAGATTTACTTCTACAACGACCCGGACACACCTCTTGCTAATATTTAATTTAAAAAGTGATTAAAGCCAGGTTTATGTATTGATTTTTTCCCATACGAAAAAAACTGTATCAGTTGAATCTGACTACTGATTTCCATCTACAACGATACTGACACACTTCTTGGCACTTTGCTAAAACATAGTAACCAGGGTCTGATGATTGGACTGGAAGATGGGTACGGGATCTCCTCAACGGACAACAGCAGACCCTTCGAGTTTGGGCTTATTTGATTGGTCTTGGGTCTGACGATGGAACTGGAAGATGGGTATGGGAACTCCTCAACGGATAACAGCAAACCCTTCGAGTTGGGGCTTATTTGATTTGTCTTTATTAGCACTTTGGTTAAACACGATGTCAGTTGCATATAGTCGTTTAAAAAATCATATTCTTTTGTTTTACTTATTTTCACGAAAATCTCTCCGGGGCGGGCGGAGCCGCGGGCAAAAGCTAGTATTATTATATAAATATTTAAATTATTTGCGGGTAAGTACAAGAGTTAAATAAACACAACATGATTATTATGTTTTATCCATAACTACCGTCGATAGAATACATGGCACATACCTAGCGTTTTCCCTACGAGCCTATGTGGCGGCCATCTTTGAGCAGTCTTAAAAATTCGCGAGACTATTTGTTGCCCTAGTTTTTAAGTTCCGATTTTTAGGCAAATTCTAACGTTTTAGTAAAATATATTAGTTGTCGCGTTTTTCGAGTAAATTGATTCAAAATAGTTTTAGTAATAAATTGAGTAAATATATTGATTAACTGTTGCTTATATTGCTACTTGCGATGAACAAATTGAAATTAATTGGAGAAAAATAAAAATAATAGTGGATTCGGTACAAGAAAAATTTAAATAATTGAAATTTGCTGGACACTTCATGTAATAGAAGCATATTTCTTTAACACAAAAATGAAGTTAAGTTCAGTAATTTATGAATTTCGGTGTAATTTTTGTAGTAGTGGGCAACACCAAAATAGTCTCGCTCCATGCGCGTACGTCATCGTGGGGGCATTATGGCGCCAAAAACGAATTTATAAAATTTAAAAAAATATTAGTGTTTGTGTAAATTACGAATGAAAAAACGAAAAAATATGCTTTCAAGAGAAATGTAACACTATCTTTTTGCAAACTTGATGTGCTAGATGCTGGCATTTTTCATGCAACGGCGTTCGGGAATCGTATGACAGAAATGGCGACAGAACTAGTTTTACGCGCTAGAAATTTACTCTCATACCTTTGGCAGAGGGGAACGCCTGTGTAAGGTGTTTCCTGTCGTAAATATTCAAAGTATTTAGTTTAGTACGTCTAACACGCATATTATATAAAAACCTCATTGGTATTTGATATTAAACCTCAGACATGGCTGTATGGGCTAAGTTCCCTTTGCCTTCCTAGTTAGTGTCACATGTACTTAGAGGTGAAAATTGCCGGGAAACTTTCCTTTTATGAGGAAATTTTCGTGTAAACTTCCAAAAAGTCCAAAACTTTGGAAGTTTTATTTTTTTTTATTTTTCTTAGCAGAACAATTATTTAGTAACATTGGGAATACTTCGGATTCTAGAGGTTTCGAAAACCAAGAGATTAGCTTAGTGAGTAAGTTGTTTCTTCATTAAAACTAACGAATTTTACTTTAAATGATTATTTTTAAATAATATATGAAGTTTGTATAATTGATAGATACATACATTGTATGAGTCTTGCCATAGATTAGCCATCTTCAAATTAAATGTCAGATCAGAACGTTACTTTGATTGAATTTTGTTTTGAATGTAATTTCTGCTTAATAATACTAGGTCGTCTCGTTCTATCGAGATTCTACATTGATTTTGATTTTTGCATACGAAGGCAAAGTAGGCATCTAGGAGCGAGCGAGCGGTAGGTAAAAAAGGGTTTTGACAGACAGACGGGCGGATGGATAGACGGACGCACGGACAGACAGAGAGACGGACAACAAAGTGATCCTATAGAGGTTCCGTTTTTTTCCTCTTGAGGTACGGAACCCTAAAAAATTGTCAAGTGCGAGTAGAACTCGTGCCCTGAGGGTTCCGTACATACCCTTTAAAACACAAACTTATTCCACGTGCAGTTATAAACGACCGTATTAACTTGACCCGTGTGCACCAATAAACTCTACGTATCCTAGGGGTCGTCTCTAATATCTCCTTCTATAATCAAACTAGCTTCTGCCCGTGGCTTCACCCGCGAGGCCTACAGGAAACAATTTTTTTTTTCAGAAACTAACATTATAAGCACTTTCACTCCCCCTCAATTGAATATAGATAGGTTATAATAGGTATGATATACATAGGTATACAAATTGAAAATATCCCTAGCAAATCAATAAGGACGAAATTGTCCGTAAAACTAAACTATATAATCTCTGGAATGATAGTTGTATGAAATACCGCAGAATTTCTTTTTGTAAACAATAGGTATACTTATTTTGTTTTTTCCTTCAAGTGCTATATTGGTACACACCAGACTACTCCTATTGTATTTAATACAATTTTCGAGTAAATCGACCCAGAAAATAAAAAGTTTCACAGAATAATTCAACCCCCTATTACACCCTCTTAAGTGTAGAATTTAGAAAAACCCTTTCTTAATGGACACCTAAACCTCACACAAAGAACACACCCTCCAAATTTCATGTCTCTAGGACCAGCGGTTTAGTCTGTGGCTTGGTATCTCAGTCAGTCAGACTCAGGACTGTGAATTTTATATATACAGATTGATAATTTTTCGGTATCTATACGTTTCTACGTATACGTTTCTGGTATTTATAAAGTTTTCAAGTCAACTGGAAATGCCATGTAGGTTTTCGTGGTGAACCAATTTGTATTAAATTAATTGCGTAAATTTGCAGTATTTTTTTTCGCGTTAGAGACTTGATTTTTGATAGCACTATGGTACCGCAAACTTCTGTAGGAGTTTCAATGGCTTGAGAAATAGGGTCTTGACAGACGGTTAATAAAGTTATTGTATAAGGGTTCAGTTTTTTCATTTTTAGGTTTGAAAGGAAGTTTTTCGGAATACTTCCAGAAATTTTCAAAAATTTATGCAATCTTTCAGAAACATTCTGAAGTTTTCACCTGTACTGTAATTTCAGAAAAAGTTTTTTTATAAAGTCTGAACAGGAATATATAAGAGCTGTCAAGAGGGACCCACTTTTGAAAAGAATAGATATATTATTAAAGTCGCCGTCAATAGAAATTGTGGACTATGTAAACAAACCGTTTTCTCAATTTTTCTCAAGGTTCTGTCACGGAGTCTCACTGAAAATTATTCCAAATCATGAAGCAAGTCTTACCCGCCATTCACTGTATTTCATCATGAAATATTCAATAATCACCAGTTAATTACGGAAAATCATAGAATCAATAGTCAATTCTGTACTGCGTCGAGATTGCTGTCATATTTTTTTCTCATCGAATCTGTATTCTTTGAAAATTAGTGATGTACGAATCTATTTGAACATAAACCTATTTTATTCGTGATGCTATTTTATTCCGTCATTTTTTTTTGACAGCGTTACTTCATAATCTTTGACATAAACGTGTGTGTGATTCTATCGAGAGCTGTGTGATCTTCCAGCGGTGCTCCAAAATCTTTTGTGTTTTCGGTATTCTAACGACGTGGCTTTTGTTACTGATCTTTCTTTGTGATTTGGATAGTGTTTTACCTTGAAACAACGACAATTGGTTCCGTCATAGTAATGGACAATACCCCATATCATTCGCGTCAAATCGAAAAGGCGCCCAACATGAGTTGGCGGAAGGAGGCTATCCAAAGCTGGTTGCGCAAAAAAGAAATCAAATTTCAAGAAACCGAAATCAAAGCGAATCTTATAGCTAAAGTAGACAAGCAAAAATATAAAAAAATGTATGTAGATGAGTTGGCGGCATCGAAAAATGTGACAGTTTTGCGCCTTCCACCATATCATTGCGAGCTTAACCCGATAGAGTTGAGTGTTAGAAGGTTACGTTGGAAGGAACAACAAAACATTCAAAATGAACGATGTGAAGATTTTGTTGGACCAAGGTTTGGCGCGGATCAGGCCAGAACAGTGGGTGAAATGTGTAGCTCATGTCCTAAAAGTAGAAGAAAAAATTAAAGAACTGGATGGGATAATAGACGCGGCCACCGACGCTGTGACGGAACCATTTGTAATTAACGCGGGCGATTTGACTAGCGATTCATCAGAATATTTTAGCGATGAATCGAATAAAGAAAATTAATCAAGCATCTAACATATTTAAATCACATACTTACCCATCTCTAGATAGTTCACCTATTGATAGACAAAGACAACATGGCGCTTTGTTTACATAGTCCACAATTTCTATTGACGGCGACTGTATATGACAACATTTACTATAGTGCGCACAGATTGAATTGGCCGTTTGTTGAAAATGTTCTTTAGAAGAAAGTTCATTTTAATTGAATGAAAATGTTATATTTACGTTGATGTCAGTGTCAAAAAACTAGCCATAAAGTTACATTTCTACTAACAGAGCCATTTATTTTTGACAAAGTTTTATGTTCAAATTTAAATAACCATGGTCAAAATAAAACAAAACTGGTTATAACAAAATATATTAATTTTGTTGTAGTAACTACTGACCTTTATTAAAAAGAAACGAGACGTATTACTAGATAGCGTCATCACATAAACTTCCAGGGAATGTTATGTCCTCTTTTAAGATTGCTAATATTTTTTTTGGTTAAAATCTTACAGGCGGACGCCTTCGTAGGGGGTTGGGGGTAGGAGTGGCGGAGAGGAGGAGGGTGTATAACCCCCACCCCCCCGAAGTCCCCTCTACCGGAAACGTATAGTTTTTTAGTTATAATTTTTTTGTAAAAATAATTACCTTTCTTTCTTGTGCCTAAAACATTAAAGGGAGGGAGCAAAGGGAGTTGATGGTTGGAGAGGATGGAGGAATATTCCCTGAAGTACCTGCAACAAAAATCTAAAGGTCTTAAATAATATTATTTTTTTGTAAAATCATAAACTCACATTTTGCGTATTTTTTGCATCGGGTCCATTAAACATACATGTATTTTCATGTACGTGTATTTACCTTATTAAGTATAAGCAAACCCAAAACCTATTTTAATATACTGTATTTTCCTCTTTTACATTTAAATATTTTTATAATTGAATAAATCCTAACGTACGATAAGTGTATTTATGTACCTATATATTGCAAAAATAAAGTAAGAATTAATTTCATTTCATTTCGCCGAGCAATTCATCTCATGCTCAAAGAATCACTGCACCAAACGTCATTTAAAACAGTTAAACTGTCTGAGTTTGTGTACTACAGGTATGGGCATTGGGCAACCTTTTGAAAGTTGCGGGCCAAACTTTAGATGTAAAAAACTGAACTTATTAAAAAACGGTTTATTTTAAACACTTATTATTTTATTTGTTAAACAGAAGTACCTTATTAATGTGTAGCTTGAGCTTGAACTTGAGAAACAAGTTATTAATCAATATTTGGATCAATCCCACCAATACACAAAGAATTTTTTAAATTTTCATCTGTGAGCCTAGTTTGATATTTTGTTCTATTAGCCTTCATCATTAAAAAAAATGTTCACATTTACATATTTCGAACGTGTACAAAAAAAAAACTATTCTTGGCGCGCAATTTTGAAATGTTTCGCGGGCCGGATCAAAAGCTGGGGCGGGCCGGACGTTGCCCATATATGGTCTACTACATCGAGATTGAGAGGCCAGCGTTCTACTGCCTGAGCTAACGCCGATTTATTATTGATATTTCCAAGCGTGGACTGAAAAATGTATAACTATTGAGCATTGAACGATACGTACGGTGTTGAACATATCATGATATACCAGCTGAGCACTCGAATCACCATAGGTTTTTTAATAGCGGGAAAAGAAGAGAAGTATAACGAAGATGAGAGATCTGACCTTAGGAAGGAGCTGCCTGCACCACAAACCATGCCTCGCCTGGATCACCAAGTTTCTGGTGTTCTCCACTGTGGGCTTCTTGTTCTTCGTGCCTGATTGCGCTCTTCTCGGCTGTTCTTCTTCGTAAGGCCAAGGCAAGGACCCAGACGGATGATATTCAGCGCAGACCTCCGGATACTTTATATTCTCTACCTCCGGCGTCTGATTAATTACTGTCCGATTGTGTCCAAAAATTTGGCGGGTAAATATAGGTATAGCGGGAGGGGCAGTTGCAAAAGTGAATTTGCTCCTACCCGGCAATATGGGAGCCACAAGAAGTGGCGCGAACACCACCATTTAATGAAATGAAAGGACGTACGTTGGCGACATTTCGACATGGCAATATTATAGTGATGTGACATCACATACCAGGTAGCCGATATCGATATTTTTTTAGTACGCAACTAAATGATAGTTAAATTATAATTACCTTTTTATTTAAAGGAACATTTTATTCATCACAATCGAAATCAAATGAACTAAACATCGCTACAAACACTTAAGGAATCTGTTTTGAAAAGGAATTGTACATCTGGCCCTACTGATTTTGATTCGGATTTTATTCTGGACACAGTATTACATAATCGATAAACGCGGTCGATGACAACTCGTGCAGCACTACGACTAGATGGCGCGGGTGTGCGGGGCGCCACCCCTCCACGACTAGCGTTGCCATCTCTAAAAATCAGAAAGCCGGACTTAGCCGCAAAAACAGACGGCCTTTTGGGTCCCAAGGCTGGACATTTAAAAATAAAAAGTTTTTATCAGTCTGTTGGCATGTTTTCTTTGCCAGGTTGCATTAAAAGCTCAGTTTTTTTAATAATAAGTTTTTTTAAGAATTTTATTAAATTCGACAATTAACGTTTTAGCAATAGCTTAACCTGTTTCTTTGTTTTATCCATTGTTGTCCTATTAAAGAGTATTATATTACTCTTTCTACATTGGCATTATGCCCGGTATTGCAAAATGATACTCGCAAAAAGCAAGGAACTCTGAGTAACAATGTTATGTTACTCTGCGATTTAAAATATGTGACCCATTTTTGATACGACTCACGGCCGTGTTGCGTGAAAAGTAAGAAAATGATAAAGCCTAACAAAAGCCAGACAGGCTGGACGCGAGGTCAAAAAGCCTACCAACACTGTACGGCTTTATCCGGACGGATGGCAACGCTATCCACTACTCACCTCATACCCCGATTGCCATGTCGACCTGTCGTTATCAGTATCATAATTTAGTTTATTCTAAAAGGTCCTACAATAGGCTTGTACACAGGGTAAACAAAATATGATTCTATTTAGTCCGTCATTTAGTCCGTTATTCGATCAAACAAAAAATGACAGAGATAAAGCGCGTCAAAGCTTGGGAGTGGGGGAAATACGTCACTTCTAAGGAAAATTGTACTTAGATGTGACGTCACGCGGAACTTCAGCGGGCTATATCTTCATCATTGTTTGTTTAATTGAAAAAAGAAAAAATACATGTCCAATATTTTCTGATAATCTAACTGACGGACTAATAAAAATTTTTTAGTCATCATGCCTATTAAAAGTGAAAAAAATTTAACAGATGATAAAGTATCTATCTACAATAGACTAGATTCCACTGAAAAAAAAAAATTTTGCGCGCACTTCTTTTTTCCTTTCCGTAGAAATACCGCAGTGCTTAAAGGCTAAGATGTTCAACCAGTGCGTCCTTCCTGTGATGACGTACGGCGCCGAGACGTGGTCTCTTACAAAGGGCCTGATCCACCGATTTAAGGTCGCTCAGCGAGCTATGGAGCGGGCTATGCTTGGGGTATCTCTAATGGATAGAATCCGAAATGAGGAGATCCGTCGGAGATCGAAAGTAACCGACGTAGCCTGCAGAATCAGTAAGTTGAAGTGGCAGTGGGCAGGCCATATTTGTCGCCGACATGATGGCCGTTGGAGCAGAAAGGCTTTGGAATGGAGACCATGTACAGCAAAGCGTAGTGTAGGCCGACCTCGTGCCCGCTAGACTGACGACCTGAAGGACGTTGCGGGGGGCGGCTGGATGAGGAGGACGGAGGACCGACATGGGTGGCGAAATTTGGCAAAGGCCTATGTCCAGTAGTGGGCGAACACGGGCTGATTATTTGAGCAAAAAATTTTTCAATCTTCTGGAATTTCATCAGTTAACGATACGTGATCTACCTTTGAATTATTTTCACTTATTATTGTAGGATCTTATATAAATAATCGAACCATAGACTATAGGCGTAACTAGGTAGCGGCGTTGCCCCCTCCCCCCCAAAATACGGGTGTCATTGATGTAAGAAGTTGCTTTATTCAATTTAAATGCGTTGTTTTGTTTTGTAGTTTGTATTTAATTTCATAAGATCACATAAATAGAGAAAAGTGCAAGTCATTGTGGTGTAAGCACAATGGTCATCAAATTCGATTGTCATATGGCTGTTCGTCCTAATCGTTTTTGGTTGTCAACAACGAAACAATCGTATTCATTTAACAGCCAAAAATGTTCGATTTCAATTATCAAACGGGCTAATTTGCTTAGCCGAATAGCCATATGATAATCAATTCGAATACGATTGTCTTACACAATTGCACCTCTGATACTTGATGACTTCATGAGTTTGAGCCACGGACCGCCCCCCCCCCCCCCAGCTACAAACCAACCCTAGTTACGCCTATAGACACAGATTTTGGTTAAGGGACCTATGAAATTCGATGGTCCTTTTTAGAAAAATTGTCATTTGAAAAAGAAACACGCCGAATTGATATGTAAATAAATATTTATTTTGTACAAACGATAATTAATTCTAAATACATTTTCTTTAAAACCAAATGCACACAATATTTACTTAATAAACCACAGCCATAATTAAATAACATAAATTCATAAGATACTACTAAGACTCATTTTGACGAGAAAATCTCAACGTTTTGGTGAAACAAGTGACGTTCATCAGGCCCCGCGGGTTGTTTCAGCTCAATCTTATGAAATACTGAAGCCCTGACTTCTTATGACAAGGCCACGCCTTTTGAACTTAAAATTCTTTACCCTCCACGAGCAATAGAGATAGAATGACACTCAAAGAGAACGAAGTTTCATAAGTAAAGAGAACGGCGAGAATGAAGGTCATGAATATTTAAGAAACGGATAGGACTCGCTTTTTAGGGTTCCGTACCCAAAGGGTAACCAACGGGACCCTATTACTAAGGCTCCGCTGTCCGTCTGTTACCAGGCTGTATCTCATGAACCGCGTGATAGTTAGACAGTTAGAAATTTTCACAGATGATGTATTTCTGTTGCCGCTATAACAACAAATACCTATACTAAAAATCAGAATAAAATAAATATTATAGGGGGCTCCCATACAAGAAACGTGTTTTTTTGCCGTTTTGATAGATAATGGTAAAGAACCCTTCGTGCGCGAGTCCGACTCGCACTTGGCCGGTTTTTTGACTCATCATCAACAGGACTCTTCTTAAGTACTTTCGCGCACGGCGGTGAGAACAGTACTGAGCAGTCGACCTGTGCCTTCTTGCACAGTTAAAAAAGCGAGTCATATCCGTTTTTTTTAATATTCATGATGTCAACTCACTCTAATTATAAAGAATTAATGTCGTTTATTTTAGTTTGCGCGATTCAAGAGAGGTCGGCGCTCCAGCAATAAACTTATAGTCTTAGCTGTAATATCGATTTCCTTATGTTTGGCACTCGCCCAAATTATAATAATATAACTTAAATTCATATTAAACAAACAAAACCAAGTTTATATTAAGTCTCACCGAAATAAAGACATATTTTTCTGCCAACTCCTATAATAATAAAATCATTATGAACTCAAAAAACACAAATAGCACTGAATATTTCTAGGAAGTTGAAATTGTACACCCTTTTTCCACCAGATTTTTGAAGTGGATACTTTTATGTACGCATCTCGTATAGGGGGCATAACTTGTTTAAACGAAGGATAATTGATTTCTGATTATAGATTATTGTTTTTTATTAGTTCATTATTTGTTATTAGTTATTATTCATGATAACTAATATTTATTTCTGTGGGTCCGGTGAAAAACGGTTTAACTCGACTTAGGTCCAAAATTATATATTTTTACCACTTGCTCCTTTTTTTCTCTCTACAAAATGGTCTAACCGGAATTTCGATATTTTTAAAAACACCGGAGATAAAACTATGACAAAATGGTTTAAGGGCTTGCCTATGGTCTTTCAACGGTTTTTGTTTTAATATGCTGCGTCAACTACTTACCTGATCAATGTAAAACATAGACACGTGTTTTTTCAGACCTTTGTCTTTCTGTTGTCAGGTCGGTTACCTAATTGGACACATTTCACTCGATAGATTTTATCTATAACAAGAAATCATGGTTTGTTTTCCGATGTCAGGTGAAAAACTCCTACATCAAATACTTTTTCGATTCAGAAAAACCTCGAAATTTCACTGATTATGCGTGCCGGCAACGCGCGAAGCGATCGTTCTAATGTTGACTTTCTGACAACATACTGAAGTTCAAAATCTCAGTAAGATTATCGTGCACCAAGGGTAAGGCCTTGATTAAATTTTTTGGTGGTACACAATGGTAAACCAGAGTTAGTGGCGTATAATTTGTGAAATTAGATGTAACTTCAATTTGATCGATTTTTCCGTTCCTTTTTTTGTTACACGTTTACTACATATAGTAAAAGGTACAAACTCGACTTAAATCATTTAACAATGCATACATTTTTTGGTGCGAAATGGTTTAATTCAGCCCCCGAACGATATATCTCTAACGTGGTTTATTTTCTAGGAGCTGAACGGTTACATTGTAATAGAACTTAATGTTTTGTGTACGAAATGTGATTGATTCTTTTGTGCAAAACAAGAAAATAATGTTTTTCTTCTCTCCTGTAAAGTATTTTTTTTTTTGAGTTAAATTGTTTTTCACCGGAGGCACAGATTTGATCTAAAATGGTACCAGACACTCATCATGATTGGTCCGTACTGTGTGCAATGCGACACTGGGCCAGCCGTGATTGGTCAATCCCAGTGACAGAGAGAGAATGCCATTGGATAACAGAGACGCCATACAAACATGTGTTAAACATGCATAGCGCTATCAGACTATTTCTAAAACTATAGTAGATGCGGAATATGTCACAGCAATCTTGTAGGAAAACATAAATCCGAGGCCTTATCGTCTAACTTCGACATACATCGCAATCACCTTCAAACGCGCCGTGATTGGCTAGAAGTGACATCACACATCATTCTTGGCCAATCACGACGCTTTTTGCGGCTATAGCGATGGATATTGAAGTTAGACAACAAGAGGGCGGGACCTTCTTGCTCCTCCCTCTCCCCACTTCCAGCACAACTCGTAGGTAAGCGGACTTTGAGTATGTTTACCTCCTCACTTCTCTAAATACGACCGTGTAGTCAAAAATCTTGATCAAACCATTTCCATCTACCCCCTATTAGAGCGTTCAATGACAGAATTAACAGCAGACATCATGTATACAAACGCAAAAACGTAATTTTAAGGTGTCTATGGAGTACTTCTATAATATTTTAGGCCGAGACTATTGACAATGGTGTCGATTCAGTGTAACACGACCATAGTATAAGTAACAAATAGTATTCTATCTCCATACAAGCGGGCCGAAACTAACCACCGCCAAAACATAGTTCAACTCGGTTTACGACAGTCGCGGTCGCACCGCAGCTATGCTCAGTGGCACCGCAGTTACGTACGCACGTTGTCTCTGTGACGTTCCCGCGCATTTTCGTAAATTATGGCACGAAATTACAGAATATGTTGTGCATTGTATGGTTGCTTAAATACAACTTTTATAATAATAATATAGCATTATCAAATACGTAAACAGTCAGTTGGCAGCCCTAGGGCGTGTTTAGGCGCCGAGCGGCCGTGGGTATTGATTTCAAGGACACCGCCAAGTTAAACTACTGTTGTTACCTATACTGTGACACACGAGTCAACTTATTTGACAGGACTAAACTTAATTTTAGCATTCTTTCTTTTTCCTTCTGTATCCAAAAGACAAGGACGGGACCCTTAAAATAAGTCGTGTAACACCGAATCGACACTATTATCTAGATCTATATCGGATTAGAACTAAAAATCGGGAAATTTAAATCATATCTTAACAACAAATCCCTAAAAAACGTTAATTTTTACGGTTTTTTTAACAAAAGTGTAGCCGAATGTGTTTTTATCGTTTGAGGTGCAATCAAAAAATTAATAAGTACTGAAGTATTATTTTTTTTGCACGAAGAAGGAAACTGACTTTGTGATAGTGAGAAATTAGATTTTAATTCCTATGGTGCATGAGCCATTTCACATTGTCGCGAACTGTTGAATGTTGCAATGTGAAATTTTCCATTTCCACTAGCTGTCACTTTCTTACTTCCTGCAAAAAAATATACTTTAGTACGGCACCTAAAATGTTATCTAGATTAATATTAACCAAAAATATGTTTGATAACGTCCAAAATGATGCCAAAATTATTTTTCTCCTGACACAAGTTTGAAATTTGGCGCCCGCGACTAAATCGGCACGATTGTATTGCCTTCGCAAGTTTCGTGGAGCGTGCACGTTATAGCGAAATGAAACAGCATTACATTGATTATTGCTGTTTCATTTCACAACTGAGTTGGTCGCGTCGTGATGTCTGCTCGTAAGGCGCATAGGCGCGCCACCGTTTTAGTACAAAATGTGATAATCCTTTTCTCAGTTGCTTTTCGTTACAGACCAAAGTATCAGACCTCTATCGTCTGGTACTGATATTTTAAAAGGCACCATTTAGCCAAAATATTGAATATTGATTTTGTTTTAAAGATATCAAGCTGGACAGATTTAGATACCGCAAGTTCTTTTCTTGCCTTAAACTGTACCTATACCAAAATTTTCCATTTCAGCCAGATAGTGACTTTGTAAACTATATTATAGTATTAAACTATATGTATAGAGGTCTCAAACTTTAGTCCACAACGGAAAACAACAGAGAAACGGGTTATCAAAATTTTGTACTAAAACGGTGGCGTGCCGATGCGTCTTAAATTGCGGACATACGACGATTTTTTTCAACTTTCCTCCTTTTTCCAGTCCCATATTTCGAAATATTCTTCATCCCTATCACCTGGGTATAGTAGACCATATCGAGCTTTGACAGCTAGATATTCACTGTCTGTCCCTCTGTAAGTAGATCGACAGAGTGAGAGAGAGCACTGTATCAAGCGCTATCGAGCTCGATATGGTTTGCTATGCTAGACTAGCAGCTATCTAATACTTATCCTACCGCTGAGGCTTGGCCCGGCCGTCTCTAGTCAGCTTGAGATGTATCAACTTGACATGAGTCCGCAGGACGGACGCTTGGGAGAAGTTCGCTGGACATTTCGTACACTGATACGGACGTTCGCCCGTGTGTGTCCGGATGTGAGATTTCAGGATCTGGTTACGCTGTGGAAGAAAAACAGTACGGCGTAAGTATGAATTTTTTACACGACTGAACCCAAAAAAGGAGTGCATTGTTTTTATGATTCATGTTGGTATTTTTCTTAATTCCACCTAACTTCTTAACGCCTGAACCGATTTCGAAGTGTGTGGTATTGTTAGAATTCTTATAGCATCCTGAGTGGAATAGGCTATAAATATACACAAAACAGTATTTAATAAAATAAAAAAAAGTGAAGGCTGTGTACAAAATAAGTAACAGTAATAATAAAAAATAGCAAACACTCAATCGAAAAAAAAAAAAAACGTAGTTATAACATTGTACATACAGATACTTAAAATACGATATTATACAATACACTAATAAATTACCATACAAATCATACAATATAAATAAATAATATGAATAAATATACATAAATGTATATACAGGGTGTAAATGCAAAGTCAAGAATCCCTCTAGGGTATGAAAGTATACACGATTCTGATGTCATTACGAGAAAAAAAAATATACCTTGAATTTTCACAAAAAATTCCATCATTTTTCTAAGCTATGGCTACGCAGCTCACCAGCCTCCCCGCACACCTAATTGCACCCCGCAAACCGCACCCCTCATCCGAGTGGCCGGCGACCGTGAGGGTGTCCACGCGATTAGTGTATTTTGAGTAAAGGAAATCGTCTTATTATGAGGTACTGGTACTTTATTTAGAGATCCCAGTATTTAAAATAATATCTTTACCGATCAATTGGGGTGATTTACACACCCTTAAAGGATTCTTGCCTTTGCTTTTACACCCGGTATATATCGGAGCCGTTTTGTTGTTGTGATAGCCCCTATCTATGTGCCCCACATTTTGTACCTTCCTTATTTTGTAAAACATTACTTCTGTGTTTTTTAATATTTTTATTATTGTTCCGTGTGTTGTAATGTTGAATTGTGTTAAATATTAAGTGTGTACATGTTACAATAGCAAATAAACGATTTATCTATCTATCTATATTTTACTCTTTTTGAGCATTGTTATTTATTTTAAAGCAATTAGTATTGAAAAAATTAAATATATTTTATGTACTCGACATATTTCGGCCCACGGTATGCCGTCATCAGTCGAAATCACAGACGTATAATATAGTAGCAGATATAACATTAATAATAAACGCATAGATTCGACGCGTGGCAATTTTAGCTCAGTGAACTTCGGGCTCTTTAAAATATAAATATTGCTTGTTTCCAAATAAAATATATACCAGAGATTAGTTTAGGAATTAACAAATATGTTCCAAGCATAAGCCAGCCAAAACAACCCATTTTTATACGTTTCTTCGTACCATGAAGCCTAAATGTAGCTTATTTTTTGTATGGAAACTTGCCACGCAATTTAATCCTTATGTTTGGTCTGCTACTTGGTAATAATTATATGTCTGTGGTTGAAATAAATAATTGTAATATGTACATACGTAAACCAAAAGTAAGGAAATGTAAATAGCGGCGGTTGATGTGACTTACATCAAAGATCTTGTCACACATTGTGCAAGGGAACCTTAGGGGACGTTTGTACCCTTCGTGGATCAGTCTTTTGTGTTCCGTGAGAGACCAGGACGAGGCATAACCCTGAAAAATACATTTTTAATACACCTGATCAGAATATGTTAGATTACGTGCCTGTTTAGCGTGCGTAAAATGACATGTTTCGCACTCGTGCTTTTTGTTTTTACTACTGACGCCATCTAGGGGAAACCGGTGACATAATTTAGTAAGCATGCAAACCTTTGTTTTACTTGTCGTTTTGTTGGTATTTCTGGACGTGACCGGATACACTGAAACTGTTCAAGATGTGTATTTTCAAACTTTTATATTATTATTAAACTTATTATGTATAATGTTAAATTGTAAAAGATGTTTTAAAAATTCAAAACGATTTTAGACGTCATAATTTACATTATATTTTAACTATCTTAGAACTTATTAATAAAAAGATTTTAGAAAGAAACATTGGTCTTTGTAGTACAGATTGGCGCCAACCAGACTGCATTTTCTTCTGTCGACTTGTATCTGTTTTGATTTGCAACAAAATTGCTTTTATTTTATTATTTCATGTAAATTTTCGCAGGTGTATTAAAAAACCTCGTTTGATACACGTGCGAAAGTGTTGATATTTAGAGTCACGACTGACTTTTTTGGCTGAGACGCACTTGCATCAAAATGTACTATTGTATCACTAAATGAAACGGAACATGATTCCGAAATAAATCTGGATCAAACCTCCGTTCAGATTCCAAGTTTTTCCCATTGAATCTAGAAGTAATTTGGGCTATTTTCTGTTACACAAATAAGTTCTAGATTAAATATTTAGGAGTAATTTTCTTTTCAGTGGGCCTACCATGAGTTTTGGTCACGATTTTGGTACCGTCTGCATACCTAAAATATTTTGTGTGAGAAACACTGGTTCCCTCATAAGCCGTTGCACAATTTCTCATACAGGGTGTAAATGCAAACTCAAGAATCCCTTTAGGGTATGAAAGTATACACGATTCTGATATCATTACGAGAAAAAAATATACCTTGAATTTTCACCAAAAATTCCATCATTTTTCTGAGCTATGGCTACGCATTCTTATCAACGAAATTCGGTCTCCCCACACACTTAGTTGCGCCCCGCACCCCTCATCCGCGACCGCCGCCGCTGGGGTATACAGTGGCCGCCTGTTGCCAAATCGTGCAGCGCCTCAATCTGAGGCTGCATCGTTGCAAATTCTCTTTTATTCTCTGGCTCGATCACAAACAGACGTTATCAGTGGCCAGCGACTAGCGAGGATGTCCACGCGATTAGTGTATTTTAAGTAAAGAAAATCGTGTTATTGTGAGGTACTAGTACTTTATTTAGAGATACCAGTATTTAAAAATAAACCTTTACCTATCATACTAACACACCCTTAAAGGATTCTTGCCTTTGCTTTTACAGCCTGTATAAATATTTACGCAGTAGATAACGTGTATCGTGAACAAAACTCATGGTAGGCCTACGGGTGGTTTGCGGTCTCGTTCCCAAACCCACAAATTAGAATTGGTTTTCTTATTTTTGAATGAAAATTATTAAATAAATAGCTTTTAGCAAAAATGCGCTCTCGGAAAATGATTTCACCCGTTTTTCAGTTTTCTAAGTAATGAATACTCATAGATTTTTAAATATTTATCATTGAATTTTGGACTATTACTTCATTTGCCACATTTTTAATTTTTTCAGGTGTTAATGTGACCTATTCTCGTGCAGGAAACCTTAAATTTAGAGTTGAAGAACTCATTTAACCTCATTTAACTTTTATGCATCTGCGTTAAAGCCTATTTTGCAATGAAACGTTTTAGGTTATGGCAGCTCTAAATCTAATATTTGCTACACGAGAATAGGTGTCATTATGTCGTCACTTTCGCTACTAAAATCCATTTTCAAGAAACACAATCAAATTCTCACAAAATATTTATTGCGTAAATTCGCGCCTATTGATCAAGATTATTTTTTTTGTATATTTATCGTTTTACGTCTATTTAGACAGTTTTCTTTATTTTAAATTGTGACAGTGACAGACTGACGGCCAGGCTTTGTGATAGGGTCCCGTTTGGTACGGAACCCTAAAAATTAAGACGGTACACTCAGGCTCTGAACCTCTACCACGAAGCTAAGCATAGCTTTTTAACCAATCCCTCACTCACCTAAGAAAGCCACGTGGTTTAGGACAAACCTTCATAGAATTACTACAAGCAGGCTCGAGTTCATCAAAATTCGACTTTATTACAACAGGATAAGGTACAATATCTTACCCGTTCACACTTGTCACATTGGTACGGTTTGATATGAAGGTGTATGCTGTTCATGTGTCGGTCTAGATCTCTTCTGATGGCGAACCTTTTGTCACAGGTCTGGTCTAGGCATGGGAATCTAGAAAAAAAATAAAAAAATATCTGAACTTACTACTTAAACCTAACCTCATTACAGGCTTAAACTTAATGCGATAGAGTAGTGACAAATTAACATAATGAAATGAACAGATTAAAATTAACACTATAACAATTATCCAATATAAAGACTTTCTAATTTCGGTATACCGTCTAAATACAATAATATAAGGTGACTTTCATTTATATAGCCTAATCCATACTGGGTCTTAGTAAGTAGTCAGAACCAAGGTTTAATGACCGTTTCTGTTAAATACGCAAAATAAAATTTAGACTTCCTATACTAATCGAGTCGAGGTTGTTCTCGGACAAGTATAGAGGCACAAAAAAATATTTTTCGCATTTCTCAAACAGGATCATTGAATCTTGGTCCTGGACACTTACCGAGTCTCCAGTATGAATTTGGATACATAAACGAAAGTTATAATAAAATTTCTATGGAAAGGGGAAAAAAAATTCGCGCGAAAAAAAATATTTTCGTTGGAAAGTGGTCCATTAGGGATACTCAATCATCTCTTAAATTTTTTTCACCTTAAATAATAATCTTATTATTTATACTAAACTAGGGTCGCCGAGAGATGGTACCTATGACGTTTAAATGCCTACCAAGTTTCGTAATATTTATGAATCAAACAAACAATGTAATACTTAATTATTGTTGGCGATGTGAAGTGATGTACTACTCGTATCTATTTATCTAACCTCGTATCGTAAAATCGTCATTACGAACTCGAAACTACTGGCTTAATGAAAAATATTTTTCATGAACGTCTCTAACACAGAAAAAAAAATATAGTACAACCACAGACATATAATTATTTTAAACGTCTGTGAGTACAACGGAATGCTATATTTTTTTCTGATTTTACAGTACATGTGATATTAACTAGGAAGGCAAAGGGAACTAAGCCCATACAGCCATGTCTGAGGTATAATATCAAATACTTATGAGATTTTCATACAATATTCTCTAACGCGTACTAAATAATATTGCGGCGTGACTAAGGAGGTCACAATGTCATTTTATTTTCGGCTTGCAATGTTTATGGCTGGCGGCGCGCGCTACGGCGTATGCGCGTTGGTCTGTCAATGTTCTGTTGTGTTGGAAACTTGGAACTCGGGGCCATAGTTTACGGGGAAATTTATTTATTATTTACTGTGGTTATATTGCCCTAAAATTAGTGACAGCAGTGATGTTGATGATAATTTGACTCCGCCTGACATTCTGAAAATGACGACGGAATTCACGAACACTTTTAGAACAAGCTTTTGCAAGAAAAATCAAAAATGGCTAACGACAAGTTTACAAAAATTATGAAAACAGGTTAGTAGGCCTGAGTTTAGACAAAGTAGTGTATGAAACTATATATAACTGGGTATTAAAACACTCGTGTTTTTAATAACTATTTTTTGTACCAGTTTCTTAAACTGCTATAATGTTGCCGTTATTTTGCAAAAGAATTGTTACAGCTTTAGACTTTATAGCAGAAGTTTTTCATTTTTGAAAATTACTCAGTAGATCAACAATTTAAGACAAGTCAACGGAGAGTGATTATGGCTGAATCGTAATCTAAAAATAAATCTCTTTTCTCTCTTCAAACTCTATTTTTGTGGTAAAATTATATTTAGCAAAATAATTGTAAACAAGTCATTTCCTTGATTTTATGGCTGCTTTGTAAACAGACATGGCACATCTGTTATTATGATAATGTTCCATGACGTGTCTAATAAATCGATATTTATTATATTTACTTTTTCACTTTTAATTTTACCGAATATTCAAATGTACCCCATCACTATTCGCAGCTGTGATAATAATATGTGCCATCTCTCGCTGAACTAAAGTAAGGCCAACGAGACGAGATAAAGAATGTAAACAAACTTTCAGGGGTTCAAAAATTTTTATTTTTATATGAAAACTCCCTATTCTAATCGTTGTCGTCTGTATTAGACGAAGATGATTCGTCTGAAGAGTCCGAATCAGCCGTATTCATGACAAAACTATCTATTGTATTATCAATCATGTTGTAAATATTGCTATAAAAAAATCGATAAAACAATTCATCCCAACAAACTGTGAAAGATTTTTTTTAATATCTTGTCCACGGCATCATTACGCTATGAATCGATGTTTTCGTTGTTCACAAAATGGCGGACCAAATGTTGGTAAATGCGGTCTGACAGCTTACCTGTGCCACACGACTCACGCAACGACAGCTGTCATCGTCCAACTGACGCCATCATTGCGTACGAGCGTACGAGAGATAAGGATAGAGATAGCTCAGTAACGGTCCGATTGTTTACATTCTTTATCTCGTCTCGTTGGCGTTTAATTTCCAAATGGTATACTCACGGAAGTTCTAAATAATTAACGTGAGGTGTTGCCGTCTTCAGGTGATGCTTGAGAATTGTGTCAGACTTGAAACTCCTGAAATAAAAAGTATATATTATATTTACAGAAGTTCCGTTCCTTTCTTCTCTTCGCTTTTTATAGATTAAGGGTAGTACCAAAAAAGTTAAGTAAGTACATTATGTATAAGTATTAACTTTTAATAATATCTACACAAAATTAAGTACCGATATCCAGTGCCCTTTACTTTTTTTTACAAAATTTATTTAATTGCTTCTAGCAACGAATACTACCGGCTAAACAAAGGCAGCATTTAGTGTTAAAAATGACCACAAAAGTGATACATTTTCATTCAGACGTTTTCTGCGGGCGGTTGGCCCGAGCTGTGGCCACTTTACCAATCTTAGACTATAATTACAGGACAGGTCCTAATACAGTACAGTTAAACCATAAACTTAGATAACTAATATGGCACTTAAGCGTAATATAAAACTATCGTAAATACAATTTTAAGGCGGGGGGGGGGGGGGGGGGGTTACCCGATTTTGTCTCTTTTCAAATTCACTTTAAACCAATACATAGTGATGATTAAATTTTGTAAAAGACATATGTCATATTTCACTCTTTGATAACGTGCAGATTTTGAAATGGTTATACGTGATTCTTAAGATATTTATAATTTAAAAGTATTTTTTCGTTATTTGATAACGATTTGATACCTTAAAAACCTGTTCAAAGAATGAAAAGTGTAGTAATTATTGTGATTCGGTAAAAGTAAAAAAAAATAGTGATCTAAATATAATTTCATTTGAACAATATTAAGTTTTGGACAATAAAACTTATATAGTCCTCTCAGTCAGCCATTACCAAACACAATAACAATGAACTTGCCTGATAATTTGTCGCGATATCTTCGAATCGCTAATTTAAAACGCACTAAATATCATACACATATCATAACACAAGCTTTTTCATCTTGTTGATCACCGCAAAACTTTAAAATCACAAATGTTAGCAAAAATCTGCGATAATTTTCGGCACATCAAATCACCGCCATTCTTTTTGTCTAGTGGAAAATAGTCGAATAGTTTTTACGCACTGTAAGCATTGTATTAATAAACATAACGACACAAATAAATAAAAAATAAATAAACTATAATATATGTATAATTTAATAATAAACCACTGCAAAACCATCATGGGCTTAAAACATGCCGCAAAAGGCTTTCTGGTTATCCTTATTTTTTGGCAAGTACGAAAGGGCATTTTCAAGACCAAAGAAGAAAACGCTTGGTGGGCAAGGTAAAAAACCGGACAAATGCGAGTCGGACTCGCCCAACGAGGGTTCCGTTAAAGACAATATTTCTTGTGATTTCATTATAAATGTATAGTTTTCAGATTTTTCCCTATGCTTGTAGTATTAGACGGTATTACTTGCCAAATTTCATAGTTCCAAGTCAACGGAAAATACCCTATAAATTTTGATTCCCTTGAGAGTGTCGAAATATACGTTTTTTGCGGCATAAACAGCTGTATCTTTTTATCACGTTAACTTAGAAGTTAGATTTTTTCAGAGCTTCAAGGGACTGTAGACTTGAGTTAATGGTTTTAATTTCAACTCGGTATCTCCACGCGTTCCCGAGATAAAGGCTCTTGACAGACAGACGGACGGTCAGACGGACAACAAAGTGATCCTATAAGGGCTCCGTTTTTTTCTTTTGAGGTACGGCGCCCTAAAAACCAATAATTTTACAAAATAAACGAGTGAATTGTGGCCAAATAAACAACGACAAACACGGTTTTTGAAGTCAATAAGGTCCACAGACTATAGGACAAGTAATTCGAATATAATAATTAATATTATTAATATAATAATATATTAATTTACCACTCGTCCTCTACTATAATACGACATTTCGAGTAGCTAGTAATATTACAAATTAAAAATTCAGATAAAATTAAAGAAAGCGAAGACGCCTTATTTTCAATTTTTAATTTCTTTTTATAATATCAAAATTAACTGAACTGAAATCTGGTTAAAATAAACTTCTTAGTAGGTAAACTCATTTAATCATATAATGCCAAAGATAAAAAGTTTTATGTCCGAGTTCGCAAAATAATACTGGCCGGTAAATTTTTCTGTACGCCATAAAAATATCGATTTTCTTCTTTGTTATTCAGTTTATATTACTACATCACTAAGCCAGAGACAATTTTAGGGTGGCCATTGTTGTTTACATTTCTGGAAATGTCTAACTGGAAGGACTAGTAAAATAAACGTGGTAAAAAATGTGAAGCGGCTGTCATATTAAAAACTAATTCCAAAATAATAAATGGTTAAAATCTTATATCGTGACAGCATCAAAGGGGGTTGTGAAGAGGAGGGAGGAGTGGAGGGGGGCTTGCACACCCCTTAAATACACTCCCAACCTTAGGAAATGAGAAGTTTTTTAGATATAATTTTTTTTCGACAATTATATCCTCACTTTTTGTCTTTTTTTTAACATCTAGTACCTTAGTAAAGGAATGGGTGGAAGATGGGGGGGAGATAAATTCCCCCCACTTACCCTTTGTCCAGGAAATGTATAGTTTTTACGTTTTTTTTTTCGTACATTTATAACCTTACTTTTTGTCGCGCCTTCTGTAGCATGATCGAAATGCCTTGGGTTTACTACAGAATGAACATGGGCAACAAAGTATAAATATTATACGACAGAAAGGATGAGTCGACCGTGCGTGACTAAATGTCTATTTTGTCTTTATCTTATTCTTATTATGGATCTGTACTACAGATCCTTAACGGTCGACTACTGCTCCGGTTTGTAGGCTGGCTAGTGGACTGTCATAGCCCTGCACTGTGCAGGGGTTGCTGAGGGTCTCTGCATCGCGCTACCTCCCCCTCTCGTGCACAGCAGCTGGGCTATCATCTCACTTTAGCTGCCTAGGGACCTCTTAGGAACTCCGCATGAGTTACTTATTGCCAGTCCCATCCCGGACGTGAAGGGGGTTTCCCTTCACGAGGACCTCCACCTTCCCCATAGTCCTGCCTCGGTTGCTCCATCATCATAGTCGACCGTTAGCGCGCTCAGCTCGCGTCGCGCTCTTGGGTGAACATCCCGACAAGCCTGGTGGGTCTACGCTCACGGGTTAACCACCAGTTGTCATCTGAATGTTCTACTGCCCAATACCAGACGTAATGATACGCCATTTTGTAATATATGAGAGACTCACTATTCGCTTAGTCCACTCATCCCTTCACATCTCATGGATTGCAAAGCAACGGTCTAACTAATTAGATACATATTAGTATGAGCACTCACCCGTAGAAGCTGGCAACCATGTCCTGGCCTTTGCTGCTCCTCGCAACAGAGCACAAAACCCCGCACTTCTTTTGCGCCGCCTCGTCTTTTGCGCCATCTTGATTATTCCCAAGAAAGGTACCAACACAATGGTTATGACAAGCGGAAGCCAGAGTAGCCAGTCAAAAAATTATGTCATGATACTTGACACTTACCAATTGGTCGGATAGCGACTCGCGTACAACGCGACACTCCCAAAGGCGAAGACGGTCACTCTAGCAGGGCGAGTAGGTGACGCGTCCACTCTCGGATCTTCTCCCTGGCTTGAACCGCAGCGTCCCTTCGGTTTCTGGTGTTCACCTCAATTGGTTGCTGTGGCTCATCTGAAGTTGTGAATTCTTCCAACTCTGGTGTTCTACTATTAGTTGGAGGGCTTGGCTCGCTGTGGGATTCATCATTTCCAGTCTTTTCAACTTCGAGGATAGAGTCTATTTCCATTGGAGAAGTATGCTCACTAATAGTGTTTATATCTCTGTGAGACTGCAGATCTCCATCCTGTTCTGGCATGTGCCTCGACTTAAATTCCAAATCAAGGTCTAGGTCCAAGAAGCGAACAGGGACGTCTACCATTGGAACGTCAGCTTGTTCCAAACCTTGTTCGGTATCTTGCTCAGGTTGTACCTGTTCGTCTGAATCTACCTCCAGAGGATAGAGATGCCCAATGGAACGTGTGAGTATAGAGCCATCCACATTGATCTTTGCAACTCTACATTTACCATCTGCCCCCTCAATCAAGGACTCAATTTTCCCAACTTTCCAGTTGTCGCGGTTTTTATAGTCAGACTTGACTTGCACGACTTCACCTACTCGAGGTTCATGATCGGATCTAATTCTTGGCTGTTTAGGTGCATGTTTGGATCTCTCTCTCAAACTCGCGAGATATTGTCCCACAAACATCTGTTTGAAGGCCTCTAGAATTTTAAGTCCCTTTTTCCAACTTTCGATCAGGTCAGTCTTTGTAGTTGTTCCTTCGTAAGGTAATTTTTTGGAGGAAGGTTCGACTATTAGGCATTTTCCCAAGCTAAGGAAATCCGCTGGTCTCAATATGTGGATTATCTCTGTGCCTACTCGTGTTAGTGGTCTGGAGTTTACTACTGCTTCAACTTCCTTCATCACTGTAAGCAATTTGCTGTCGTTCAGTAGATGTTTCTCTAAAGTTCGTTTTAGACAGTGCTTGACTAATGCAACCAGACGTTCGTAAAATCCCCCATGCCAAGGGGCCAGCTGTGGAATAAATTTCCATTGTATTTTCCTTTCGATACAGTATGGTTTTACCATCAATTCAGAGGTCAGCTTGAAATGGGTAGCATTATCTGAGTATATGCGTTGTGGTACTCCTCTGGTCGCCATGAATCTTCGAACAGCTAGGAGGGATTCTTCAGCCGTCAAATCCTTAACTATTTCTAAGTGGATAGCGCGAACTGTTAAGCACGTAAACAAAGCCACCCACCTCTTTACTCTTCCAGTCGCTGAAGCCACGTACAGAGGGCCAAAATAATCAAGACCACTGAATGCAAAGGGATAGCTGTAGTTTACTCTCTCTCGCGGCAGGGCTGGCGTAGGTGGTAGCTTATAGGGGCCACCACCATGTTTCACACATTGACGGCATCTTCTGAGTACCTTCTGCACTTGGGCTTTTCCTTGCGGTATCCAGTATCGCTCCCTGATGATAGCTAAGGTGTGTGCAGTGCCTACGTGATAGTTTTTTTCATGTGTGTCGTGTATAACTCTATTCGTGAACTCGCAATCTTTTGGCAACAGCACTGGATACTTCATGTCGTAACTCCAGGTGGTATTTGCCATGCGGCCTTTGCACCGGAGTACTCCATCGACGTCCAAGAATAAATCCAAATTCCTTCCCAAGTGTGTTCTCTTGCCCATTACTTCATCAAGAAAGTATTGTCTTTGAAGTTTTTTTATTTCAGTTGTTGTCTCATCAAGTGTGTTATAGCTGTCTTGGACAATTATATCTGATTCGCTACTTTCCAAAGCGTCATCAAACTGCTCGACATCTATCTCTCCTGGATGCTCGTCCAGGGCCTCCCCAACTGAAAGGAAGGTCTTGTGCGCATCGTAGTGGCGATTAGAAGGCCAACGAGACTCATGTTCTTTCAAAAATTCTGGACCATTGTACCAGAGCTCTTGTTTTTGTTCCCAGAGCTCGGGCCTCGTCGCAATATCAGCAGGGTTAGACTTAGTGTGAATGTAACACATTTCTGTTTTTTGGTGATTACGCTTGATCTCGTTGACTCTATTTGCTATAAACGGTGGGAGAAGCTTGTTGGATCTCATCCATCCAAGAACAACCAGGCTGTCTGTCCACAAGTACATCTTCTGAATTGGTAAATCTATGTTGTTACTAGTGTATTTTAGTAACCTGCTCCCTATCAGGTACCCTAATAGCTCTAGCTTGGGTATTTTGAGATCGGTCTTATCTTCTGTCCTTGATATGTGTGATTTTTCCATTACAAATGACACCGCTGTTTCACCATGTCCTTGTGCCTTTAAATAGACTACGGCTGCATATGCGTTCATGGACGCGTCAGTGAAGCAGTGTAGTTCATATATGGTTTTTTGATCAGGTGATTTGATTCCGATGTACCTCTGAAGTTCCACACCTGATACAGCCGTTAACTGTTCTAAAATTTTCTCTACTGACTGTGTCAGGTCTTCAGGCAGCTTCGTGTCCCACTTCACCTTTCTCTCACATATGTGTTGAAACAAGAGTTTCATTGGTAATATCAGTGGGCATACAAATCCACAAGGGTCGTAGACTCGAGCTAGAGCGCGAAGAAACTTCCTTTTGGTTCTTGACAGAGTTTGTTGGCTGAAATGCTCGTCAGTAGTTTTCAGTTTCAGAGTGTCCTTTTCAACATCCCATAATAAACCAAGGACTTTCACTTTATCAGTTTGTTTGGCCTTGTATTCATCGGGTATCAACTCCATAAACTGTCTGCTGTTGGAGACCCAATCCCTGATATTCATGGCTAGCTGTTGAAATGAGGTTCTTGCTTTCTGAAATGTTTCTTTGGCATCCTCGACTGAGTCAGCTCCCGTCA
This sequence comes from Ypsolopha scabrella, assembly GCA_910592155.1. NCBI lineage: Eukaryota > Metazoa > Arthropoda > Insecta > Lepidoptera > Ypsolophidae > Ypsolopha > Ypsolopha scabrella. The sequence continues at coordinate 16,730,777 of OU342987.1, forward strand.
CCAAGTTGTCGACATAGCATTTGTCAGCAATCACCTTCATCAAGTTTCCATCGGTTTGGGACATATGATGCCTGATAGTAGCAGTGAGTAAGAATGGGCTTGATATCACACCAAAAGGTACTCTACAGAATCGCAGATGCAGTAGATCATCTGGAGTTGGATCTTGGTCCAGATCTTTAACCCAAAGGAATCTTGTCACGTCCCGTTCCTCACTCTGAAGTCCAACTTGCAGGAAGGCCTTTTCTACATCTGCCGTCAGGCCTATGTTCTTGGTGCGAAACTTGAGTAATAATGCTGTCAGGTCTTCCAGCATGGATGGTCCACTATAAAGACACTCATTGAGACACTTCTGTCCTGTTATCTTGGCCGAGGCATCATAGACCAGTCTTCCTTTCTTTCCTTTCTGTTTCACTATATGATGAGGAAGATAGTGAATCAGACCACTGGTCTGGCTGGAATACTGATCGACTACTTCTATGATTCCTAGCTCTAGCTGTTCCTTCAGTATGCTAACATATTCATCACGAGACTCTTTATCCATTCTTTTTATCAAACTTTTGAGTCGTCCAAGAGCAAGTCCAAAGTTAGATGGGAGATCAGGTGGGTACTGGATCCAGGGCCATCTAACCTCATATCGTCCATCGCGATACTGAACTGTCTCATTAAAATGATGTACTGCTTCCTCTTGCCATGTAGCCTTGGGTGAATCAGTGATACCAATACTTTCCAGTGACCATAGAAATTTCATGTCAATGCTCCTTAATGGTAGATCTGGTTCCGTGAAGTATGGACAGCTTGGTATATGACATTGACAGTAAGTAGTGATCGATAGAATATTAGGCGTTTCTTTCTGTATTATATTGCCAGACAACACCCAGCCAAAGTCGGTGTCCATTAAGTATAAGTTTGTGCCAATCTGAGTTTTGTCATCTCTTATGAAGGAGCAGTAGAAATCATTCCCAACAAATAGGTCAATACCATCCCTAGTCGTGTCATCATCAGCAAGTATGTCCACGCTGTCAACCTTCAGGTTTGCTACTGACACCCTGTCTGTAATGTGAGGAACAACATTAACCTGCATTGGCCTGATGATACCACGCTTAGTTTCTAATATAATTTCTGTGGATGGACTTGATGTTTCTGTAGGGCTGGAGGCTCCAAATGTATAAATTAGCAGCAGATCTTCCTTTTCTATTGACAGGCCCAGTTTGTTAGCTAACCTTGATGAAATATAACTACGTTGGCTGCCACTGTCTAGAAGGAGTCTGCAATTTTGACTCTTGTTACTTTCGGGGCTTATGATTTTTGCCACGGCAGTCTGTAAAAAGGTATGACCATGAGAAATCTCACACACAGTTTCTATGGCATCTTTTGTTAAGGAAGATAGCTCACCTTTATCAATATTCGGACACAAAAGTTTCATATGATCCCCCTTGCACTGGTAACAGGTCACCTGCTTCTTACAATCTTCCGTTCTATGGTTCTGATTCAGGCAACGCAGACAGCGACCAGAAAGCTTCTCCTTCCTTGCTTCTACTGTCCTTACAGTCCTACATTCGGAGCTTGAATGGTTAATTCGCTTACAGAAGATGCAACTGCGTTTGGGCTTCTTTGTCGGTGGCACTCTGATGTAGTTATCAGCATTTCTCTTTCGATTTGGCTGCTGTCACTTTGGTTCCACTCTCACTTGTAGAGCTTCAGTGGTACTTCCGGAAGAACCTGGTATAGGTGATATCACTTCAGCTGTGGATGGAGCTGATGTCGACTTTTCCATCGCTGTGATGATGCGGTGCAAGTTCTTCCTGATAGCTGCCATTGAATTTCCACTGTCCCTCAAGTGATGTTCCTGTACCACTTTATCAGGAAACTTGCTAAGTATGATTGCCCGAAAGTGATTTCCATCTGCCGGTTCTCCAAGCTTCTCCAAAACCTTGAGATGTCGTTCAATGGTGTCTAAAGTCGATCTACAACTCCCACTTGTGTAGTCCGCACATAAGAGGCCATTGAGTGCAGTGTAGTGCGCATCTATTAAAATGTCATCAGAGCCAAATCTGTCCTGCAGAGTCTCAATTGCAATGGTGTAGTTGGCATCCGTTGTAGTCAATCCTGAGACAGCATCTAGAGCAGTACCTTCAAGACAGCTGAGCAGGTATGACAATTTGTCAGCTTTTGCTAGATCTCGCTGGTGTATGTTGGCTCGAAAACGGTCCCAAAACTCACTCCACTTTTGTCTATCTCCATTGTACTTTGGTAATTCGAGCTTCGGTAACCTCGTGGCCTTGTCATGTTCGTGATGGCTTGATTGCTGAGTCTGGACAGAAAACTCGATCTTGTTTATGAGATCTTCAGCTGCCAACTGAGCTTCCAGTGCAGAATTTATTACGTCAGGCTGGGGTTCCCGTGAGGTTGTGGTATAATGTTTGATTTCCTCATCAAATTTTTTAACCAAGTCTTTCAGCTGACGTAATGAAAACGCTACCTTTTCGCTGTCCAATTTCGCCTGCTCATACAGCTGTGTCGTTGTGTTGACGAAGCTGGAGAGGCGTTCCTTTCTCAGCTCAACTCTTCTAAGTAGAATCTGCTCCATATTGACGTCAACTAACTTTATTTTGGAAGTAAATCACTTCCGCAACCACGTATGGTATAACCAACAACGTCACAAATACGAGTACACTAAAGCCCCCAAACAATTGCACTAAACACGGTTCTAGTTATTCACAAGCAAATATTTCAACACACAAGTATAATATTTTCTCAGCACGAGGTGAAAATAATACCAACACCGGCCGGAGTTTTCTTCCATGTCAAAACAAACAGTAGTGCGTTCCGATTCAAGACATAATCGATTACATCGCGTCTATCGTCATTCCGAATCACTGATGGCCGTACGGCGTAAGTAGTTTGATGTTACTTTTAGTGCTGTCACTTCCATTCGGAACCCGGCCCATGTCGGAGATGGAAGTCAAAAAAAGGAATAAAAAATCCGGAAATTTTTAAAACTTCAATAAATTTGTTTAAGGCTGAGCTGCGTTCAGTCGCCCGCCGACGCCCGGCGATCATGACATCTCTTTTGCACGCGTTGAATTTGACACGATGAGCGGGCGACCAAACTGAACGCGGCATAAAATAAAAAACCGGTAATAATCGAAAAATATCAAGGGACAACATTTATCATAGACAACCTGCCTTTCCTTTTCCAATGGCTTGCGGCTTGTCAGTGTTGCCACCCAAATAAAAAAAATAAAATAAGAAATCACAGATTATAATGCGCGTACGCACACTGGGCACTAACGTAAAACAAAGGAAAGAAAATTTTAATAGAACACAATAATGTATCCTAATTTCAGAGTAGACAGAACAAAATTACATGCAAAATTAATCATGTGAATCTGAACAGAGAGTAACCAGAACGAATCTGGCTTCCCTGATCAAATCCCAGCTCCTCCACCATTTTTGTCGCGCCTTCTGTAGCATGATCGAAATGCCTTGGGTTTACTACAGAATGAACATGGGCAACAAAGTATAAATATTATACGACAGAAAGGATGAGTCGACCGTGCGTGACTAAATGTCTATTTTGTCTTTATCTTATTCTTATTATGGATCTGTACTACAGATCCTTAACGGTCGACTACTGCTCCGGTTTGTAGGCTGGCTAGTGGACTGTCATAGCCCTGCACTGTGCAGGGGTTGCTGAGGGTCTCTGCATCGCGCTACCTCCCCCTCTCGTGCACAGCAGCTGGGCTATCATCTCACTTTAGCTGCCTAGGGACCTCTTAGGAACTCCGCATGAGTTACCTATTGCCAGTCCCATCCCGGACGTGAAGGGGGTTTCCCTTCACGAGGACCTCCACCTTCCCCATAGTCCTGCCTCGGTTGCTCCATCATCATAGTCGACCGTTAGCGCGCTCAGCTCGCGTCGCGCTCTTGGGTGAACATCCCGACAAGCCTGGTGGGTCTACGCTCACGGGTTAACCACCAGTTGTCATCTGAATGTTCTACTGCCCAATACCAGACGTAATGATACGCCATTTTGTAATATATGAGAGACTCACTATTCGCTTAGTCCACTCATCCCTTCACATCTCATGGATTGCAAAGCAACGGTCTAACTAATTAGATACATATTAGTATGAGCACTCACCCGTAGAAGCTGGCAACCATGTCCTGGCCTTTGCTGCTCCTCGCAACAGAGCACAAAACCCCGCACTTCTTTTGCGCCGCCTCGTCTTTTGCGCCATCTTGATTATTCCCAAGAAAGGTACCAACACAATGGTTATGACAAGCGGAAGCCAGAGTAGCCAGTCAAAAAATTATGTCATGATACTTGACACTTACCAATTGGTCGGATAGCGACTCGCGTACAACGCGACACTTTTTTCTAACATTTCACTGGATTAATAACCCAGTAATTTCTGCAACTGCTTCGACGCTGCGGAAAGTAAAGCCCCTTCACCCTTGCGTAACGAAGTGCAGGCACCCATGCTCACCTCCGCAGCTTCGGCTTGCTGGTCGGCCAGCCTCAGCCTGCGCTGCGCTTTGTTACAGCGGGCGGGGGCTGCCCTTCCTCCGCGCCTCCGCCTTTTTACATACACTTTAGGGACAGTAGCCACAAGACTATGCAGAGTCGGGGTGCGCTGATTCGGTTTTAGAGCTTCTAGTAACCTACCAGTATAGAGTCGCCCTAGATAAGTTTTCTGGGTCGTTCATTTCTTTAACTTGAATAAAAACAAAGAAGTTTCATAAATATCGTTTCGTTTCACGCATTATTACCTATTCTGACAGATGTTACTTGACCAAAACCAAACAAAATATCGATATCACGTTTCATTTCATGTCATTTTACGTAATTTAATATTTATGAAATTACTAAAAAATAGCAATTCCTATAAATAAAAATTGTGCAGGGTGTTCGAGCTGGACCCCAAGAAACCCCCCACATTCATATTTATCTCAAAATCTGCTGTCACGTTATAAGATCCAACCCTAATAAATAAATACACCTCGAAACTACGAGTCTTCTGAGCGGCCCGCTTCCGCTGAGCAGGATAAACATGTGTAAAATGAAAGCTTGGAGCAGGACAGATTTCTCTGGATAACCTTGCCTTAAAGTTTACTTACTTATCGCATTCCACGCAATAATAGTCCTTCTTGTCAGTGTGCTTGAGCTGATGTTTCTTTAAATGAGACGGGGATCGGAACGCTTTGCCGCAAGTCGGACAGCCGTGGGTTAACTTCGGTTTTTCGACTGCCATTTCTTGGGAATGTTTTCTGTAAGGACAAAATATATCGTCACGACATGAATCCCCAAAGGGGTGTTAGAGGCGTTACTACGATCATGTCCAAATAGCTTTGCACCAGCCAGCAAACGATTTATTAGTAGTTAATGCTATAAGTACAGTAAGGAGGCAATAGCTTACGAGGACGATTTGAAACACGAGCGACAAGTGAGTCTTTTAAACTTCTTCACCTGCGACTACTGCCAGCGGAGTAGGTAGCTCGCTCAGCACCGCGCCGGTGCGCATGGCCGATGTGCTTGCGCAGCGACACTCACGTCAAGAGATGCGCCCGCAGCACGTCTTTGTTGGCGTAGGTCCGCTGGCAGTAGTCGCAGGTGGCTCGCTCAGCGCCGCGCCGTTGCGCATAGCCGATGTGCTTGCGCAGCGACACTTACGTCAAGAGATGCGCCCGCAGCACATCTTTGTTGGCGTAGGTCCGCTGGCAGTAGTCGCAGGTGGCTCGCTCAGCACCGCGCCGGTGCGCATGACCGATGTGCTTGCGCAGCGACACTCACGTCAAGAGATGCGCCCGCAGCACGTCTTTGTTGGCGTAGGTCCGCTGGCAGTAGTCGCAGGTGGCTCGCTCAGCGCCGCGCCGTTGCGCATAGCCGATGTGCTTGCGCAGCGACACTTACGTCAAGAGATGCGCCCGCAGCACGTCTTTGTTGGCGTAGGTCCGCTGGCAGTAGTCGCAGGTGGCTCGCTCAGCGCCGCGCCGGTGCGCATGGCCGATGTGCTTGCGCAGCGACACTTACGTCAAGAGATGCGCCCGAAGTACGTCTTTGTTGGCGTAGGTCCGCTGGCAGTAGTCGCAGGTGGCTCGCTCAGCGCCGCGCCGTTGCGCATAGCCGATGTGCTTGCGCAGCGACACTTACGTCAAGAGATGCGCCCGCAGCACGTCTTTGTTGGCGTAGGTCCGCTGGCAGTAGTCGCAGGTGGCTCGCTCAGCGCCGCGCCGTTGCGCATAGCCGATGTGCTTGCGCAGCGACACTTACGTCAAGAGATGCGCCCGCAGCACGTCTTTGTTGGCGTAGGTCCGCTGGCAGTAGTCGCAGGTGGCTCGCTCAGCGCCGCGCCGGTGCGCATGGCCGATGTGCTTGCGCAGCGACACTTACGTCAAGAGATGCGCCCGCAGCACGTCTTTGTTGGCGTAGGTCCGCTGGCAGTAGTCGCAGGTGGCTCGCTCAGCGCCGCGCCGTTGCGCATAGCCGATGTGCTTGCGCAGCGACACTTACGTCAAGAGATGCGCCCGAAGCACGTCTTTGTTGGCGTAGGTCCGCTGGCAGTAGTCGCAGGTGGCTCGCTCAGCGCCGCGCCGTTGCGCATAGCCGATGTGCTTGCGCAGCGACACTTACGTCAAGAGATGCACCCGCAGCACGTCTTTGTTGGCGTAGGTCCGCTGGCAGTAGTCGCAGGTGGCTCGCTCAGCGCCGCGCCGGTGCGCATGGCCGATGTGCTTGCGCAGCGACACTTACGTCAAGAGATGCGCCCGAAGCACGTCTTTGTTGGCGTAGGTCCGCTGGCAGTAGTCGCAGGTGGCTCGCTCAGCGCCGCGCCGTTGCGCATAGCCGATGTGCTTGCGCAGCGACACTTACGTCAAGAGATGCGCCCGCAGCACGTCCTTGTTGGCGTAGGTCCGCTGGCAGTAGTCGCAGGTGGCTCGCTCAGCGCCGCGCCGGTGCGCATGGCCGATGTGCTTGCGCAGCGACACTTACGTCAAGAGATGCGCCCGCAGCACGTCTTTGTTGGCGTAGGTCCGCTGGCAGTAGTCGCAGGTGGCTCGCTCGGCGCCGCGCCGGTGCGCATAGCCGATGTGCTTGCGCAGCGACACTTTGCGTCTGGAATATTATAATTTACAGTTCGTTCACTCAACAACAGGTCTAAGCTTCAGTAAGCTAAATTAGCAGCTCGATGTGTGTCGGTACAACTATCGACATATATGATGTGACGTTAATATCAGCGCGCATTGCAAAGTGGCTGTTACGACGATCGCTGCGTCGCCGGATAGCGCAATATAGAGAAAGTAATACATTTCATAATGATAAATTTGACATGTTTTAAACATCGTAATGTTAGATTTTTGTATTGTTCGTGTGTGTTTATAAGTTTTAACATAGTATCTTTTGAATAAAAAAGTTTAAGCATTACATCAGCTTTCTGAACTACTTTAAAGCATTTGAAGGGTATTTATTTACTTGTTGTAGGAAATCATTTAATGTTTTAAAACATCACAATTAAGGGGCATAAAGTCAATAAGAGTTCGGTATCTTTTTCGAAATTTTGTCATTGTAATAAAGAAAGTTTAAAGCGATTCGAAAACGCCTTAGTTTAGCTTGGGCAGCGCCTTAACTGAGTAGGTTCCTGCGGTAACGGAGCGTTGTGGGAGGTGTGAGTGAATTGATGCGAGACTTAGAGAGAGACGCGACATCACCCTTCCTGCACCGCTCTCTACTGCAGGAACAAAATACAAATACAACAACATACATGAGGAACATACTCAGTAAAGTGCTCGACCTGTAGTTTGCACACTTTGATACGCCGATACAAAGAGGCCATACTGAGGCCAGCGTTGTCTAGTACTTCGTACAATATATCTAACAGATTTCATTTTTCATTCGTAATTGGTAAATTCGTTTTCAAAATAGCTTACAAACTAATTGAGCGAATGAACTGTATTTGGGGGGAGATCGACAATGGACAAAATTATTAAAAAGTGTTCGAAAATTTTTCTGTTGATAAAGGTCGACCGGAATCTCATGAATATTAGGGAAATTTAAATCTTTGCATGGTATCACTGGTATACTAGGATTTAACGTATTTAATACTTTAGTATTATTTAATATTTTATACTGATGTTAACTTTTTATTTCAGGCAATAGTTACCTACATTTATTTCTTATTTTTATTAATTCCTTGATGTGAAATTTCGAGTTGAAGTACTTATTTTCCACCAAGAAAAATCGAAGTGAAGATGTGGCATACGCCTTAATAAGCAACGAAATAAAAAAAAATGTAAATCAAACAAATAAAAATAAAATTAACTACTGTATTTCATCGTCAGATGACATTGATTCTAACCACTCAACTTCCAAATACTCAATAGAATCTCGACAAAAAGCATCTGTAGAACAATCGCTGGATGAACTAGATGAGTCTCCACGATTCCATCTTGCTCATAATATTTGTTTTCAATATCGTGCACATGTCTGCAGCATTTAAGCCAGTCATCAACTGAAATTTGGGTAAATGCTTCTTCCGTTAATTCTTTTATTGCACTTGCAGGTTTATATACGTTTTTATCTGCAATTTTTTGTTTCATGATGCCCCATATCATTTCAATTGGATTTAATTGACAGTGGTATGGTGGCAATCGAAGAACTTCATGTCCGTGAGCTTTGAGTAATTCATCGATTTCATATTGGGAGCTACCTTTATTCTGTTGCACTATTTCCAGTAATTTACATTTTCTCCAATTATCTTCATAATAGACGTTATTATTACGAAGCCAAGTTTTTATATCTGCAATGCAGTTGGATTGAGTAGGCGGTCTGTTTAATTGTACGGAGTGGTAGCTAGCATTATCCATAACGATAATGCATGGTTCATGTAAATTTGGGATTAACATTTCAGTTATCCACTTTTTAAAATTGCTACTGTTCATATCATGATGGTAATCTGCTGATAAGCTTTTGGACCGATAGATCAGGCAACAGTTGGGGACAAATCCACGCTCTCCACCTGCATGCACAATTATCCATCGAGCCCCAGGTGAGATGGGCTTGGACGGGCCTGGTAAATCTTTAGACCGCCAACATTTGGCTACACCACACGACGGATGAATATAGGTTTCATCTAGGTAGACTACATATTTTTTCTTATCAGAGTCTGCATTTTGTTTAAATTTTAGTTAAGTAGTTGTACGTCGCCATGACAATATCATGTCTTTCCATCAAAAGTTTTCTCTGCGATTGACATTTCACATACTCAAAGCCAATTTTTTTCAGTATGCATCTCAATGATTCTTTTTGACCAGTAAAACCTATATCTTCACGAAGAACATGTAACAATTTTTGTAACGTAGGCACTTCCTTCCGTACAACATAGAATTCATTTATTTTTCTCCTTATGACGTCAAGATCGAAGTCATCAATATCAATTCTCTTCTTTCCCCCCTTTCTACCTTTTCCCGGAGTAACAAATACGCCGTTATTGGAAGAAGCCTCCATAATAATGCGTTTGATTGTAGCAAATGACACACCTAAAATAATAAAATATAATTAGGATAGTCTACTTATATATTAGACATAAAGCAAATTTAGTTCGTTCGACTTAGTTCCTAGGGTGGATCAAAATCATTTGGTTCCACTTACCGGTAAGTTTCTCAACTCGCTTTATTATCGAAGTTTGCGTGTCTGATTCGCTTTTTTCTTCAAAATACTGTCGATATACATTGTAAACAATTGCCCTGGCCTGACTACGCAAGGGTTTCTTAGACATTTTTGGATTTTTTTATAAAAATCTGAATAATAACTAAAAAAGCACAAATGAATCACAATGATTCTGACGTTTGTCAAAACATAGTTGCCAGCTAAAAATCGAATAAATTATTATTTTGACATATTCATGAGATTCCGGTCGACCTTTAGGAATAACCTTCTCCATAAACAGGAAAAAAAAACGCGGATTTTTTGGTGGCGTTAGTTATATAAAAAAATAAATTATTAAAATTACGGAAATACGGGCCTTTTACACCTTCATACGAAAATTTCCATAGCCCGCATATAAAAAAAAAAAACTGTCATTACTCAGTATAAGTATATTAACTTATGGTCAATGTCAACCACAGAGTAACATTTTTCTTCTTTTTATATGCGGGCAAAGGTTTTATTCGTACACAGCTGCATAAGGAAGGACCATATTTCTGAAATTTTTATAATTTTATTTCTTAACATACTTAACGCCACCAAAAAATCTCCAAATTTCGTCACTTATGTCGGTCCTCCGTCCTCCTCATCCAGCGGGCACGAGGTCTTCCTACACTACGCTTTGCTGTACGTGGTCTCCATTCTAAAGCCTTTCGGCCCCAACGGCCATCATGTCGGCGACAAATACGGCCTGCCCACTGCCACTTCATCTTACTGATTTTGCAGGCTATGTCGGTTACTTTCGATCTCCGACGGATCTCCTCATTTCGGATTCTATTCATCAGAGATACCCCAAGCATAGCCCGCTCCATAGCTCGCTGAGCGACCTTAAATAGGTGGATCAGGCCCTTTGTAAGAGACAAAGTTTGTTTTTTTTTCAGTTAACGGGAAAGGTTATTCGTATCAACAGAAAAATATTCGACCACTTTTAATAATTTCATCCATAGTCCATTATTGGTTAGGTTCCGTATTGCGCATCAACTAATTCAGAGTGGATGATTAAAACAACAGTTTCGATGCGAACCGGTCGCCAACCATCTTTATTTTTAGTTTAAAATCGAGCGTCGAAAATGATGTCCCTTGTCCAAGTCTAAAATGGAACTTCTTTTGAAGCGTTAAGTCGAGGTTCGTTAAATTGGGAATAATTGCGTTGCTTTGATGTGACCAAAACGGAATGCACCCATTTATGTTTAGGAAGAAGTGCTACATGGATGGTGGGCTTAGACCATATAACACGGGACTAGGCAAGCGCACTTATCCCCCTCTGCCGAAGTACATGAACAATTTGTTCATGTAAGTTTGCTTGTGTGCGCGTTTTGTGTCTTTCTTGCAGCTTTTGATTTAGTGTGACAGATACATTTTTCGCAGGGGTGTGCGTGAATGAGTAAATGTGTGCTGTGCGTGTTTACCTCCCCTCCCGTGGAAAACGGCAGAATAGTTTCAGTACTAAGAGTCGCGCTTTGCCATGTCCCGTGTTAAATGGTCTAAGATGGTGGGTTAATATCCACCATAAGAGAGTGGTATACGTGATACGAGACCACTTCACCGCTCCTGCGGATTTGAGGCGGGTATGATATCTATTGACGACAGCGGGGAAGGGAGAAGACCTGCTGTAAAGCGCTATTTTGCAAAAGATTTTTTTGATAAAAAGTAAAGATTTGCTCAACGAAAGAGCTGAGATTATGCAACAATTTACTAACAGCACATGATATTTTTTTGGTCGACGCCTCCAACTTGCCCGATACGTGCCCGTATGCGTTAGAGCGAGACGGATATATGTAAGAAGCTCCATACTCACTTGTAGCCCTTAGCGCAATGTGGACAGCTGAAGTACATATGCTCCGGGCTATGGACCGCGCTGTAGTGTTCGTGTATGGTTCGCCGATTCTTCCGTAGCAGTGAGCACTCCATACATCGGTAGCGACTGGAACAAACGGTCTCTCTGTATGCCGCATTAACTTTGAGACGGTTTATTGGGTCTACTTAGACGATAAATATATTTTTTCAAATAGCATACATGTACAGTTTGAAAATGAAGCCCCTAGCTATAAAAAGGGAAACTGTTCTATGTTCGAAATAAAAAATATATGTTCTGTTACTTTTGTCATTATTCATAATAATAAAAAAAAAGATATCGACCGTCAAAAGAAGCACTAATACTCCGGTGACAGAGACGACGCTCTACGAAGCCGAAGCTACATAGCCTTAAGTGCATTATTTACCACCGGAAATATGTACGATCTATTGTCAGTCACATGTCGCGTCGCGTAGGTTGGCCATTCATTCGAAATTGGGGAACCAAAACAAAATATGAAAAACAAACTTCCCGTTTTAAGGTTCTGTGTTCTATTGGTGGTTCGGCGGGCCTATTACATAGGTGTCTTTGAATCGGTTGCCAACTATGGTTGCTATTCACCAACCATAAGCAAAAAAATTAAAATGGCGTTTTATAATTGAATAAAATTAAGAAATTTGTACGTTTTCCATAAAACAGATTTTTATGGTAGGTATTCAATAAATAACATAAACGATCTGGGCTTTTATTTTGTATGCCTACCCTGACTATAGGGCACGCCACTGATCTATCATCTGGTACTGATATTTTAAAAGGCACAATTTTGTAAAAATTTTAAATATTGATTTTGTTATAAGGATATCAAGCTGGACAGATTTACATACAAAGTTGTTTTCTTGCCTTAAGTTGTACCTATACCAAAATTTAATATTTCATCTAGATAGTGACCTTGTAAATGCCTGTATTAAACTATACAGGTCTCAAAGTTTAGTCTATAACGAACAACAACAGAAAAACGGGTTATCAAAGGCGAATGGCAGGTCTAGTACTGAACTTGACCCGGTGTTATTTCCATGAATCCGTGATGTTCAATTAATGAAATCAAGTTAAATGTAAAGGATTCTGCTGAAATAAATGCTGTGTCAAAACCATGAACGTCTAAAAGTATGGAAAAACGAGATATCTGCGTTTTCGTGACATGCTCTATACATGAATTTGTATAAAGTTACTCAGCTTGTGCAAAGTTACATAGTTGAACTGCATGTAAATTACGTAAACATTATAAGCATGAATCGGAACGATAAAGTAAAAACGACATAAATATACTATGTCTATGAGTCAATCATAGATTCCTTGCCACCACTGAAGTCCGATGGATTAAGGCATTTGGGGTTATATTCCAAAGTCAATAAAGACTTCGTCGCAGGTCTTCAGTGGTGGCGTGAACTCTAGCCATCGACAGTTCTCAAGATGGCAGTCATTCGTACGTTCAAAACCATTTATTTGGATTAATTTTTCCGAAAAACCTACTTTGCCCCCCGGACTTTAAAAAATCATGCAATTTTTTTCAAGATACAACTTTTTGCACTTTGTATAATGCACGTACTTTGATATCGTGAACATGCCGTTAAAACGAGAAAATTGCGGGCCGCCAATTGCCATGATCCTTTTGTATTAAAACGGTGGCATGCCATTGTGCCCTAAGGATTTTGCAAAGTACACAAACTATCTTGATCGTTTATTTTATTCTTTCCAGAATCTTAATTTATTTCTTCGTCTGTATATCAAATTTCAGCGCAAACAGCGCAGTAGTTTTTTAGTTATTAGTACCAGTTTCCGTTTTATATGGAAACGTAAAGCCGTACTTACAGTTCGTGGAATTTTTTATGGCACAGAAGCTTCTCTTCCGTGTCTTTCCGCTGTTTGCAAATGTCGCATTCGTACTTCCCGCTGCTCTAAAAGGAAATAGACCTTATTATTATCTAGATATGGTTTACATTCGCGTGTCAGTTATAAACTAAATGAATAAAATGTACTTTGGCCAAGTGCAAGTAGGAAACGCATAAACGGTTTTGTCCCACGTCGCAATACGTGCATCGTGAGTATACGGTCGGTGCACCATTAGTGCACGGTCGGTGCATCGTGAGTGTACGGTCGGTGCACCATTAGTGTACGGTCGGTGCACCATTAGTGTACGGTCGGTGCATCGTGAGTGTACGGTCAGTGCACCATTAGTGTACAGTTTTGAGAAGCAGCATCGAACTGGCATAACTTGAGACATTAAGGTTCTAACAAAAGACTCACCTCTTTATGAGCATCCATATGGTTGTCGTACGTAGATTTGAACAGAAAGCCCTTAACACAATCCTCACATTTTAGAGGAGAATTTAGATACTTTTCGTCTTGCGCCTGCTTCGCTCTCTCCTGTACACATTGCGCTCTAGTCAACCGTATTACTTCTACATCTAAAAAGAAAAGAAAAATTTAGACGCAATTCGGGCCAAACAAAAGGTTAGCCACTTCTCAACCAAACATTAAAATAGGTCCTGACCAGTTACCGAGTCTCCTGTATGAATTCTGATATATAAACGAAGGTCACCTTATATAAATGTTGACAAGGGTCACTAAGATAACCGCATCCAAATCCGTTGAGTTGTTCTAGAGTTAAAATGGAACATACATACATACATACGTACATACACATATTTCAGACAGATAAAAAGCATCTCTATTTTATTTTCTTCAGCAATACACAAAGTAAATTGTTCAATCTTCTTAAACGACCAATTATTAACCGAAATGTTCATCAAAGATATACTTACACGGTATCTTTGCTAAAGTTGTCTTTGATGATTCTTTCCTTATAGTTACTCTAGCTTCTAAGCCTTTTAATTTTCTCTTGCGTTTCTTTTCTTTTTTCAATTTCTTTTTTAAATATTTGAGGTCTATGATGTCGACTTCAACCTCCTTCTTTATTAGTTCTTTTAAGTCCAGTTCGTCTTTGATGTCGAAAGTTGGATCAGCCATGTTATCTAAAAACAATTGCCTCATAAAATACATTTTAATACAACTAGCATATTTCTGAATTAAAAAAACCGGTCAAGTGCGAGTCAGACTCGCATACTTAGGGCTCCGAAATTCGACAGTTTTGGGAACAGTCAGGAAGAAGGTATTTAAAATCTTGCCCATAACTGTTTAAAACTAAAAATAGAATCGATTGTACCACAAAAGAGAGACTTAAATATTTTTATACCGTACTCCAAGTAAGAATTAGCCATGCATGTTTCTGATATATATTTTTTAAATAATTTAGTTTGAAAATGTAGACTATTTTATGAAATTAATTTCATTATTTTTGGGTTTTATTCATTGCATCTATTTAAAAACAAAAACTAAAATTTTACCCGCCAAAAGTGAACGTGACGTCACTAGAGGCGTTCCGCATGGCGCTAATAGTGCTAACACTACCATCAAACTTCTCACGCCCATCAAGTCGTTCCGAATGAAAAATGGCGTCCATCACTGTTTATACTTAAAATCCATTTAGGGTTCTTTTGAACGCAACATGAATGATGACAGAATTTGTAGAAATTCATTTAAGTTACGTGAATACAAAGGATATACTACTTTACTAGGTCCAAGAAGTAATTTCTTCTAACTACAATCTTATAATCATGATTTAACTAATGCTCTTATTCTTCCAAAAATCTATTTTGAAATTGCCACTGGCCAGCTAGCACTTTTCATAGATCGCTCATAGTGCAAACGCTCTGAAGCATAGGCATATCACAACATGGCGTCGTTAAGGATTTCGTCTATGATAAACAAGGTGAAATTTAATCAATCACCCTTATTCATACTGGAGACTCGGTTAGTGATCAGGAACAAAATTCAATGATCGTTATTTTCGAAATCATAAAAAAAATTGTTTCCATACTGACTGAATAGGCAGTAGGTAGGTACGGGAGCAATTTTTTGTTTTCAGTTTTACCTTGAGGTTCATTAAACATTGTTCCTGATCACTAACCGAGTCTCCAATATGAATTCTGGCGGTTGATTAATTATCGGGCTCACAGTGACTCGGAATGATGATAGACGCGATATAATCGATTATGTCGCGACACGGAATGCACTGCATGTCAAATGTCATGTCATGACGTCATAGGTAAGTCAAATGAAGTTCATTGTGTTTTGTTAAAATATCTTTAAAAGTATAGATTTATTTATTAATCTGATAAGTAGCAACTGTACAGAAAACATATTTCTCGAAATGGTTTTAAGATTTCCGTTCTTGTCCAGAAAGTTAGCACCCCCAATTGTGGATAAAAATTTAATTTTTTTAACTTGCAAACGTGAATTTCTCACCCTCTATATTTTTCCTGTAATCTTTACGTAATCCCAAATTACTATGATTTTTTTCATATTTTTCGGTCCACCAGTTTCGGAAATAAGGGGGGGGGGCATACATTTTTTTGGGGTTTTTCAAAGATTTCTCGAAATCATTGCCAGTAAATTTTTTCAACGGTGCTAAAGTTATGAGGCTGTGACATACGGACGGACAATGGAGTCTCACCATAAAGGTTCCTTTTGTACCTTTTAGGTAGTACGGAACCCTAAAAAATGATGCTAAGTGACACCTAATACGTTTACTAACGAAAAAAGATAAAACAATAGTAGTTGGCCTAAGTAAACAGGTTAAGTTAGCCAATCACATGGCCGCATTTTTGGTAAACCACCGCTAAACTTGAAATTATTTACTACTCCAGGAATGCGTGCATTTCAACCAATTAGCAGCCATCCCCTCTTTATTCATCACTATACCTATCTTCCAACAATAGCTAGAACAACAGCTTAACATGCTTTCTGTGGCATCTAGACAGAACACAAATTATGCATCTACGACTTATACTCTGCTACTGGTGTTATTGTGACACTCACCATCATCATCAACAACAAAATCGTCATCGCAATCATTAAGAAAACCATTTTCTTCCTTAACTTCCTGCTTGATTTGAATTTTCTTCTGTCCATGACTGTGACAAACCAAGAAATCCTCATCTGAGCTCTTTTGAACGTCATCTTCTGAACTGAATTCGAAGGAGCCTAATGTTTTTGAGCATAGGTTCATGGCGGGTTGAAATCCTTCTTGTGCCGTTTGTAGTGTTGATAGGTCAATCTGGAATTTTAGAAAAAACTATTTTAGTATGGTTACAGGCAGTCATGTTCATGTGGTATCAGTGAGTCGTTCCTAGCTGTTTTCTCCATCTCTCCATCAGGTGCGGTAGTGGGCAACCGTAAGGATAGTGTTTAACAATATAAGTATCTTAAAGCCACAATGCAATGTTGGTTTGTGTTATTTTCTTTTAGAATGTGACCTTTGAGAATCCTGAACAGGTTTTCATGTGGTGTAGGGCATGCAGAAACGGTTATGGTTCCAGGTTTTTGATACCCGATTCTCAAATGCAGTTGGAACCGGTTTTACCCGGTTCTGTTAAAAAAACTGTAAATTATTTATGATCACATAAATTACAGAGAAACCGAAAAGACATGACATTATTACGAGTATAAAATGAAAATTATGGTAAATTTTATAAAATTACGAAATATAGTACTTATTATCATTAAATTTATCATTATACTCGTAATTATCTTAAATAAATCAGACTACACACAGCAGTATTTTTTACCATGAGGATTAAATTATGTTACATGTTTTTTTTTTCATAAAAATCTTTGTATTTTTTGCCAATCACAAATAGAATACTAGTTAAGTTTTACTAAACAATAATCAGCTTTAGAAACCACCAATATAAATTTAAGAAAAATCTTTGTTTTTATATAAATCAACATGAAAAATAGTAATATATCTTTTCATATAACTAAAGTGACAACATTAATCAAATGTTAAAAACGTAATAAAATGTAAAGTTTTACTCAAGAATAAATCTGCCATACAAATCAGGCGACACAGGTGTGCTCGTAACGAGGAAGTGTTTTATATAACTCGGGCGACGACATTCCCAGCTTGTTAAGGGGGTAACAGAGGATCTCGGTGCAAAATGCACTCTTAATATTGTTTTCCCTACTTTTAATTGAATTTTTTCTCGTAATAGATGCATTTTATGTGTATTCGCGAACATATTCATTTCTGCGAAAATATAATTATTAGCAAGCAATTTTCAGGAATACACATTTTTTTAAACGCATTTATTACATACTTTTTGTTAAAAAGTAATGGTAAATAATGATATGACGTGTACTGCAATCACTGTTACCTTTATTACGCTTTTACGGCCTAGAACTGCGTGATTTGAATGAGAAATATAAACAAATTCAGTTATTTTTCAGAACCTGGGGAACGCACATACGGGTATTTGTAGTAAATACGCGGCCAAAAGTAAAAAAAAAAAGTCAAAATATGGCTAAGCTTTCAACTACCTGAGATAAAAGACCCTTCGGAGAACAATAGCTGTCCCTTTCCACCCCTGTCCGTGGGTGACATATCCAGGTACGTCAGTCAGAATTGGTCCGTGTTGCTAAGCATACGTGACTTGTTCGCGACGCTCTTAAAACTTTTAATTTTGAAAAACGTATTTTATGTCCGTGTGTGGTAAAGTGAAAGAAAACATTATGGATTCACAAACTGCAGGTATGTACCTATTGATAATTACCAAAACCTTTATAATTTACTAATGTTGGGGTAATCCCAGGGGCATTATAGGGAGTTCATCATTTTTCGCAACATATTCAATATGTTTTAGTGTCGATTTTATACTATCCTGTCAGATCCGGTAATGATTTTGGTAGCATTACAAAGTGTAGAGTCTCAGCAAAACAGGGATTGAAAAATTGGTCCCGGATAGCCCCGGATAAGGCGCAATAAGACACTTCAAATGTTTGATTCAAAATCCTATGAAAAAATGTTTTTTTTTCTAAAATCAACATTAACGTTAAGTTTCTTTGTTTTAGGGTCTCTTGGAACATCTGGGGTGAAGATAGTAACTCGGAAGTACTTACTTGACCGCCTTACACAAGAGAAACAACCTAATTTCGAAGACAAACTAGATTTCTTGAAAGAACAGCTCCTGTCTTGTGAAGGTTATACGCAAGACCAAATAAAAACGTTAAAAAGAAATTTCGCTCATTTTAAATCTGAGATGAAACGCAGATGGATCAAAGCCCATAATAAAGAAGACGTTTTTCTTAAATACAACAGTTCGTGGCTCAACGGAACCTTTGAAATTCCTGTTGCGGCCAAAAGTTCACTAAATCGATCTGGTCGACCAAGCAAACCTTTTGAACAGTTGAGCGAGAGAAGTAAAAGGAGAAAAACAGAGGAGCTTCGCTATAACTTTGAAGAGGAAGTGATAGTGCATGCCGCGCAAACAGAATTAAGAAATACTGGAAAACGAACTGCTTCAAATGTACTTAAAGAAATCACAGCTTCACCAACACGTGCAAAAAAGTAGAAAAAGGCATATTATCGTACAAAATCGTCCGAGAATAAAACTTGCCCTTTGACTCTGAATCGAGCTCTTCAAATGTTCATAGACGCAGACTTAACACGAGAACAATATGAAACGATAAGAAGCACCAATAAACACTTTTTTCCGTGTTACAGTCTCTTACAAAAGGAAAAGAAAAAGTGCTATCCGCCTTCGGATTCGTGCAAGATAACAAGCACTAGTGCGGAAGCTCAATTACAGCCTTTGTTAGATCTAACCGTGAGCCGATTATCTGTCTACCTGGAAGAGGTACTAATAACATTGAATGACCAAGAATGTGAAATGCTGACCATGATTTATAAATGGGGTTGTGATGGGTCGCAGCAATCCTAATTCAAACAAAAGTTTGACTGTGATGAGAATTCAGATAACAACATATTTCAAAGTTGTTTCGTGCCTTTAAAACTTGTATGTGGTGAAAATTTTGAAAAGACACTGTGGGAAAACCCAACTCCGTCTTCTCCACGTTTCTGTCGTCTTATAAGATTTCGTTTCATCAAAGAGAGCACTGATGTTACACAGGAAGAAATCAGACACGTAAACAACTCAATTGATTCTCTCATTTCGACCGAGGTTGATTTGAATGGGAAAAAGTACATTGTTAAACATAAATTTATCATGACAATGGTTGACGGAAAGGTGTGTAATGCCGCCACCGGAACTACATCAACAAGTCGGTGCTATATTTGTGGTGCAACCTCGAAGGATTTCAACCTAATTGACACAAAAAAAGAAGCAAATTTCGAGGCAATGCAATTTGGCCTCTCAATATTACATGCAAGAATAAGGCTTTTTGAGAGTGTTTTGCATCTTGCCTACAAACTGCCAGTCCAAAAATATAGGGAGAGGAAAACAGAGACGGAGAAAGATCTTGAAAAAGCAAAAAAACTTAAAATTCAGGACAGGTTTCGGAAAGAAACTGGCTTATTGGTTGATATGCCAAAGGCAAATTTTGGAAACACCAATGACGGCAACACGAGCCGAAGATTTTTTGAAGATCCGCAAATAGCAGCTGATATTACAGGAATCAGCTATGATCTAATTTATAGGTTGAAGGTAATATTAGAGACCATTTCAAGCGGATACAAAGTCGACCCGGAAAAATACGACAAGTATGCGAAAGAAACTGCGCAATTATATGTATAATTGTATAAGTATAATTATATGTATAAGTATAATTGGCATCCTATGACACCCACAATGCATAAAATTCTTATTCATGGTGCAGAAATAATAAAGAACGCACTGCTTCCAATTGGGCAGTTATCTGAAGAAGCTGCAGAGGCAAGAAATAAACACTTTCGGTCCTACAGACAAGATTTCGCACGAAAATTTTCACGGGAATCATGCAATAGGGACATTTTTAACCATTTACTTCTCAGCTCCGACCCTCTGATAAGTAGTATGAGAAGGACAAAGCGAAGAAAAGCACACTCTTTCCTGCCTTTCCTGACACTACAAATGCTCGTACCTGAAGAACCGAATAAAACTCATGTATCGTCAAGCGAAGAAGAAGATGAAAACATAAATGTGTAATGATAACTGTGTTTATATAAGCTTTTTATACTATTATCTTATGTTTATAGTACTAGATTTAGAATTGTGTAAGATTTTTTTTATTCGTCCCATTACATCATTATTATAAATAGCTTTCTTTTAATAAAAAAAAAATACTTTGATACAACAAATTTTTTTTTTTCATTTTTAAAAAATTCCAACCTATTTATTCATTTATTTTAAAGACATAAGTTTATATAGCTATAAAATGCGATTTGGCATCCAATAGACATTAAAAATAATTTTGGCCGGCTAAATCAGCGAAATACCCCTATGTGGAACGGGTACCACTTTTTTCGGAAACAGTTCTACTGGTACCTTGGAGGAACCAGGTATACCCTAATGTGGTGTTCACTAAAAACTAAGGAGATTTTTGAAAAAGGCTATTTTTAAAAGGTGCTAAGGAGTACTAAATTTTGATGAGGCAAGTTAAAGAAAAAACATCAGCAGGGTTTTGAAGTGAAAGGCTGGTTGAATACATATTTCTCTGCTAAGGAACTGGCAAGTTACAGATGGTAATGGGATACTGCATAGGCAATGCCTGTCGTAATGTGTGCCTTCTATAATGACGGAAACTGTAATGCATGCATTCCTAAACTGAACATCGCTTTAACATGTATGACCCCTTCTAAATTCCCTTTTCTCCAACCTCATAAGGCTAGTACATATAGTACTCTCCTAGAGCAATTCTTTTGACATACTGTATAGACTAATAAAAAAGGGGACAGAGTCGCCGCTAAGCAAAAACTGAAGTATAACAATGGTGGAGCTTTACAAGTGGATTTACTATGGAATTAGGCTACACGCGCGTAGGCTTACTATGGGTGCTTCAATTTTTGGTTAGCAAACTCTTTGCGACTTTTTTTGTAAGTACATACTTCTATGATGTACCTACTGTTCTTTTGTTTCCTACCTTTTTAAAGTACCTACCAAATATATTAAATTGATCACCCTTTTTTTAAAATATCTGTGCATTTGAGGCTAAATCCCCTTAAAAGTAAAGCCCAAAAAATGTACAGATACATACGGTATTGAATTCATCAAACAGCCTCTGCACATTTTCCACATTCTGTATGAACTGGTCAACATGTTGGGCCAATCTTTTGCAGTACTGGCACAAAGTTACTCTCTTCTCCTGAAAGTGGTAAAATTTAAATTTAGCCACAGAAAAATCGACACGAGACACTCATGCAATATAACCATGAAATAAAGGAAAATAAACTTCATTGAGCTTATAAATACAACTAGTGTAGGGAGAAACAAAAAAACGGCCCTAACTAAATAAATAACGCTTAAAGCTACCTATCTCTAGCAAACAACCTTTGGGTGGAAGAAATTGTATGAAAGGATTTCAGAGGAGACAAATATGGTGCGACTATAATAATGCATTAATTTTGTTCAACTAACCCGCAATATGGATTGCAAGTTTTCATTCTGTAAGAAGTATTCGTGCAAAACAATTCCTTCTTCATGGCACAAGCAAGAGTTACAAAATTCTGATCTTGAATACACTTTGTCAGGCTCCATCTTTTTGTGGGGAATCTATGTTTATTTACACAATTTCAATACATTTTTACAAATACAAAATACTTAGCTAAAAATCATAAATTTTTACAGAAATTAATTTCGAAAACTCAAGCAAGGTGACAAACTGGCAACCTGATAGTGTTGGCTTGTTGATGCATCGATAATAATGCAACGATACTATGGATGGCCAACTATCGATTACTTATTCTAAGGTTTGTTTTTTTGCACGAAGGAGGAAACTGACTGTTGTATAATGTTAGATGTGTCAACACTTGATAAATTAAACATGACTGCACAACATGGTGACAGCGGAAAATTATCTATATTTTTGTGAATTTTGGTCGTATTTTGAAAAGGAAACTGTGAAATTTGACAAGAAAACGATGGCGAGTCCAATTATGAGTAATTTGTGCACGGAGAATTGGAAGAAGTTCATAGGCGAGTTTGAAACGTATGTAGATGCGTATTTCGAGGATGCTTCCGAAAAAAGAGGATAGCCATCCTTCTGCATCATGCAGGAGATGAGGCTAGAGAAATTTTCAAGACATGGGAATTGCCAGAACAGGATCAAAAGTGTTTGAAGACTGTCATACAAAAATTTCATGAATACATCGTACCAAAGTTAAACGTCACGTTCGAAAGGTACAAACTGTTCACTAGAAAGCAAGAAGAAGGAGAAACTTACCAACAATTCATGACAGCACTTAAGGGTCTGGCATCATCTTGCGATTTCAAGGAGCTAATTGACAGTTTGGTCAAAGATACATTTATTTGCGGCATAGATGATAAGAGAGTAGGTACAACAAGCTCTACTGCGAGGAGGAAACGAGAGTAAAGATATACAGACGGTGCTGGTGTTTTGTCGAACTCAGTTAGCCAGTTCTACTCAAGTAAAAGTAATAACAAATACGGAAGACAAAAATAAAGAGATTTGCATAAAACAATAGCCGCTGGTGGAAACTATTGAGAAGAGTAAAAAACCAACAAAAGCTACATATGCTCATGGAAAAAGTAAAGTAGAAGATTGTAAATACTGTGGATATAACCATGACTATGGAAAATGTCCAGCATATGGAAAAAGATGTTTGAAATGCAAGCGGTTGAACCATTTTTCAAGAAAATGTCAAGCTAAAGTGACAGTGCATGCCTTGGAGGAAGACAGTGAGGAGGAATTTTTGATTGATGCATTGAACAAGAAGGAAAGCATGCCTGAGTGGTATACGGCAACTATGAAGATTAATAACATGGACTTGACAGTGAAAATTGACTCGGGTGCACAGTGTAATGTGATGGGCTTACAACAATACATTGATTTGGGATTGGACATTGAGGTGTTACAACCAGTGAAGATATCCATCACTTCATTCACTAAAAACAAGTTGCCAGTGTTTGGGAAATGTGTACTTACAGCAAATTTCAAGGAAAAGAACTATTCCATTGAATTCTTAGTGGTGGACATGGACTGTAAATATTTTAGGCTTAAGGTCTTCTGAATGTCTGGGACTGATCGCTAGAGTTGATTCCTTGTCGGTGGATATTGCTACAACTGTTCCACTAGAATTTCAGAGCTTATTTGATGGTCAGGTAGGTTTGATATCCCAAGAGATCAATATAGAGGTAGATCCTAAGGTTTTACCAGTAGTATCACCAGTGCGTAGTCTGCCATATGCATTACAGACAAAAGTTAAGGACAAACTGGACCGAATGACTAAAATTGGTATTATAGAACCGGTAGAAGAGCCGACAGCATGGGTCAGCCAGATGGTAGTAGCTAAGAGAAAGGATGGGTCCTTGCGGATATGCCTGGATCCTCAGGCACTCAATAGAGCAACTAAAAGAGCTCACTATCCTCTGCCTACGGTAGAGGACATTACATCTAAATTGTCCGGTGCTAAACATTTTTGTAAATTAGATGCCCAATCTGGGTTCTGGATGCTTCCCCTCAGTAAGGAGAGCTCTCGATTGTGTACGATCCAAACAGTGTGGGGTAGGTATTCATTTTTGAGATAACCATTTGGACTAAACGTGGCTCCAGAAATTTTCCATAAAATCATAAATGAAACGTTTAGGGATATTAAAAACTGTGACACGTTCCAAGATGATGTACTGTTGTGGGCGGATAGCAAAGATCAGCTAGAACAAATCTTAATCAGAGTTTTGAAGCGGGCTAAGGAGGTAGGAATTAAATTTTATCCAAATACATTTATATTTGATGCTAATGAAATTACTTTTCTAGGCCACACCTTCAGCCAATCAGGAATATCAGTATATTTCGACAAAGTTAAGGCGATTACTGATATCAAACAACCAACAGATAGGAAATCTCTTCAAAGAGTTTTGGGTATGTTTAATTTTTTGGCTAAATTTATACCAAATTATTCAGAAAAATTAGCAGGCTTGAAAGAATTGTTAAAAGCAGATGTAGAGTTTATTTGGGGGCCAACTCATGACAAAGCGTTCCAAGAATTGAAAGAGAGCATCACAAAAGCACCAGTGTTGAGTTTTTATGATCCAAATAAAGAGCTGATGCTGAGCGTTGATGCAAGTTCTCTGGGCTTAGGAGCCACATTATTACAAGAAGGTCGTCCTCTTGACTATGCGTCAAAAGCACTGACAGATACCCAGCAGAGATATTCACAGATAGAGAGAGAACTTTTAGGATTGTGTTTTGGGGTAGAAAAGTTTAGGCAATATCTGTTTGGAAAAGAAATTGTCACAGTACAAACAGATCATAAACCATTAATTGGTATATTTAAGAAGCCATTACATAAAATTCCATCTAGGTTACAAAGAATGATGTTGAGGCTGCAGCCATACAGGCTCCATTTAATACATTCGCCAGGGAAGTACCTGTATTTGGCAGATGCATTGTCTAGGGATTTCACTGAGTCTAGTTGTGACAGGGAGACGGATTTTGATGATATAGAACTGCAAGTTTGTCTATTGATAGAAAACATGCCAGTTACAACCAAAAATGGTGTGATGATTGGTTTGCATTATAAAAATGACGAGTTAATGCTAACACTTGAAAATTACTTGTTACAGGGCTGGCCAGCATATAAATATATATCAGAAGAGGTAAAACCATATTTTCAGTATAGGGAAGAGCTTGTGCTAGTTAAAGAAATAGTCTTTAAAGGGGATAGAATTGTAATGCCAAAGAGTTTAAGGTATGAGATGCTTCAGAAACTTCATACAGGACATCCTGGCATAAATAGAATGATTAACAGGGCAGAAATATCTGTATTTTGGGTAGGAATTAATCAAGATATAAAACAGTTTGTAAAATCATGCAAAACCTGTCAAAAATGTTAGAATAACAAAAGTAAAATGGAGTTACAGCTTAAAGAGTCTCCAATGCTTCCTTGTACTGAGTTAGGATGTGATGTATTTGAGCTGTATGGTAAATATTATCTAGTTGTAGTAGATGCTCTCTCTAACTATATTGAACTGGTACAAATTTCAAACTTGAGAACAACAACTGTCATTGATAAACTAAAGTCAATCTTTGCCCGTCATGGAATACCTATAGTGTTATACACAGATGGAGCACTATATTATGATTCAGATCTGTTTAAGAAATTTGCCAAAGAATGGAACTTTAAGCACACTTTATCAAGTCCACATTATCCTCAGTCCAATGGATTAGCGGAAAGTGCAGTCAAAAAAGCTAAAACATTGCTTAAAAAGTGTCTAGATTCAAAAGAAGATCCATACTTAGCTCTATTAAATTTAAGGGCCACACCTAGAGGACAGATAAATTCTCCAGCATCCAATCTCATGGGTAGGAACTTGAGGACAAATATTCCCTGTTCATTTAAAACATTGATTCCCAAAATGACTTTTGAACAAGATCGGGCCTTAATGGAAACAAATAAACGTAAGGTCAAAGAGAGCTTTGATAGGAATGCAAAAAAAGTTCTGAATTTTATGAGGGTCAAAGCATTATGTTTAAGAAGTTGCCTAATTTAAATTGAGAACCTGGCAAAATAATCAACAAAGCAGTTACCCCAAGATTCTATAACTTGATCAGTGATACTGGGAATAGGTATAGAAGAAATGAAATCCATATTAGTCCTAAGTTAGAAAGAGCACAATCAGTAACAAGAGCTTCACTTGATTCAGAAATTAATACTGAGGAGTGTATATGAAACGGTGAAGTAGATTTAAATGAAGGTACAGAGCAAGATCCTAGTGAAGTGGAAGATACTGGTAGATTGGTCCCAGAAAACTCACCAAAACAAATTATAACAAGAGCAGGGAGACAAATTAGAAAACCCCTAAGACTACTTGATTATGAGTAAAATAAATTGTTATTGTATGGTTCATAAGAAGAACCTAAAGTTAATTGTTTTTTTTAAATTAAGAATTATGAAGGGGAAGATGTTGTATAATGTAAGATGTGTCAACACTTGATAAAATAAACATGACTGCACAACACTGACAGTTCGTGATAGTGAGGAATGTGCTTTTAAATCATATGACGTATGAGTCATTTCACAATTCAACGTTCAAAAGGATGGGACAATGTGAAATGGCTCATGCATCATAGGAATTAAAAGCACATTTTCCATTCATGAAGTTTTCTCCTTAGGGAAAAATATATTTTAGATACTTACCGAATAATTATAGAGGAACCCGTCAAGTTATATACCTGCAGTATGATAATATTAGTCTCTATAGTGAGTGATGTATTCTCAGTGGCGTGCATAGAACTTTTTGCTAGATAAGCAATGAGAAGGTCAAGTTTGACGATAAAAACAACGCAAAAAAAACAAAAACTAATCAGATTTTTTTATTTTTATTATATCATGACGTACTCTAGGGTAGGCAGTGCAAACAATGATTTTTTTGAGTGACATTTAAATTTTTTCATAATATTTTTTTTTATTGTCAAACTTGATCTTCTCATTTCATTGACAGGCTTGATTGATGTTACAACCCGGTCACAATATCTGTGCACCTGACCTCGTGACGTCATATCGGCGGTCTGGGTACGGTGTGAAAAAAAGTTTTTTCGAGAAATGTGGAGGTAAAAAAAATTTACTAACCTTTTCAAATCAATTTATTATTGATGAAGGGTTTGTTATTAAAAAACAATAATTTTGATTACAAAAACATTTATTATTAAACTCAGTCACTATAAATTATTGACTCTATGCCTGACATTGTATCTTCCTCACTCTCACTTTCTGAACTCGCCGAACTGTCTTCCCCTAGTGATATTAAAAGTTGTGTGATGTTGTCATCTGCTAGATGATCCTTTTCCCAGTATTCTCGCTGTAGTCTCTCCACGATTCACTTCTTTTTTCCAGTCAGCTGGCGTAATTGACTTAATCGCATCTTTTGTAAGTTGTTCTATGTTCTTTTCCGATTGGTCAATGTTTTTATCTGCCACCCTTTGCTTTACCAAGTTCCATATATATTCGATAGGGTTTAGGTCACAATGGTAAGGTGGCAGACGTACAACTTCTTGGCCATGCTCTCGCATCAAATCGTCGACGACATATTTTTTCGGCGGCTTTGTTCTCAGTATAATGGGATACAATTCCCTCTTTGTCATTTTGTTATTAAATGGAATATTGTGTTCACGTAGCCAATTTTGCATGTCTGCTTTAAGAGCAGCACTAGTGGGCGCTTTCACCGACTGCGTCGAATGGTAGGGTGCATTGTCTATGACAACTATACCGTTCGGCGGTAAATTTGGTATAAGCTTTCCACGGAGCCATTTTAAAAAATTGTTTGTGTCCATCTCGTTATGATAATCGCCGATTTTACTTTTACATTTATAAAGTAATTCTGCACCTTCAATAAATCCATTTTCTCCTCCAGCCAGCGTGTACAAGAATCCAACGTTGACCCGGATTTAAATTTTTCTTCACACTGCTGTCGGTATTATTTTGCCAATTTCAAAATCATCTACTTCGATGCGTTTTTTGTACTGTTTACGCTTCTTACCCGGTGTCGATAATTTTGGTTCTGGGTGTGTTTCTAAATTATTACTAGTACTTGGAGTCGGACTAGCGCCCGGCGAAGTAGGTGGTTGTACTTTGGCTTCATTTTTAATTTTCATTAGAGTCCTCTTTGATATTCCAGTTGCAGCACAGGTTCGTTTCACCACTTGGTCTACAGGTATGGTGTACTGTTTGTTTGCTTTCTCCGATTCAAAAAACTTGAGCACTTTCAAGATTAAATTTCTTGATTCGCTGTGTATTGTTTTTCCCATGACTTCAGTTTAACAGCTACAACAATTTTAATAACAACCAAACCAGTCCAAACTTAACAGTAAACAGTCTAAACTTAACAATAAATATTAAAAAACAAAACAACAATAAAGCGAAAATATCAAAATTATCGGGACGTGTAGCGGCAACGAAGATGCTAACCGTACTGTCGCACCGGGGAGTGCGCGGAGAGGTGACAGGGGAAGCGGGAGAGGCGCCACATTCCAGCGAGGTGCACAGATACTGGGACCGGGTTATACATGAATCACTGCTGCAGCCTTCATGTGGCGGTAGACAGACCTGTATTCACTAAATTAAATGAACTTCTTTACTGTTACTAACATTTAACAGAAGACTATTTTTTAAGTTTACTAAAAAAGTGCGATACAAAGTTGGTCTTTTAAATAAATAATTTATTATTATTATTTCATTGCATTTCCAGCAAAAAGTTCTATGAACGCCACTTTGTTCTCTATTATAAAGTATGGATATATTTTCCCAAAGTAAGTTCATTAATTTCAATTATTTTTTTATTTTATGTCTATCAAAGCGCAAGTTATTGCAAATTGTAACTTTTATTACTTTGCATACCAGAATGGCATGTTTTGCAATAAACACCATAAGTTTTAATAATGTATGTTGTAACCAATTGATAAGAAACGGCTACTCACGAGGTAATAGTTACATTTCGCCTGCCTAGTTTCACTCACTGTATTCGTACAGTTTCTTTGCAGGCAAACATGGTTACCTACGTGGCAGTTCTCTGTTTGACACTATACCCATGACATCAGTCAGTAGAGTGACATTAATAAGGATCCGTTTTCCCTTTGCTTACCGTTCCTTAAAAACACTATGTTATATTGTTTGTCTTGACAGTCTTGAGTTATATTTCTGTTGTTGAAAATACACATACTTCTTTGACTATCGATGTCGAATTGACACAACACTAAAAATTTTGAGTCTTTAGGCGCTAACAGCGCTGCAAACAGGTTTTGTTTGACAGCTTGCACTCGACATGTAAAGAAGTCCTATCTTCCTAATAATATGGTTTATATTTCAACCACATATTATATAAACTTTCAACGATGGTAAAAACTGCTGTAAGACTTCGATAGTGGCGCGAACTCTAGAGTCGCATTTAAAAATTTACTTTATTTTCAGGGCGTTTTGGTTTTGTTTTGACAAACTAGATGCTGCATAACTTTACACAAATAGGTATTTGCAGCTCCACAAAAAATATTATTAATTCATAGATTTTAGACCATAAAACAAATTTTATATGGAATCGCCTCGACCTCACTTTTCTACAAAATCTATCAAATTCGATACGAAATAAGAAAGAAGAATTTTCACTTTGAAATTAATAGGTACCTAATCAATATTTATAATATCTTTGGTAAGTACCAAATATGATTTATTTTTTGTACAGATTCTTAACTGCTGGAATAACCTTGATTTAAATAAATTACTCAAAATCGTGGTCTTTCGTAAAATTTTATTTTTTGACATCTGTTTTTAAACCAAAATAACTTGTCACTGAAAGTCATAAAAAATAGACAACAAAATGTGTTCCAACAACAGATATCAAAGTGACAGATGATTTATTTTTATCGAGTATTTTGACAGATGTCAAAATTGACAGATAATGAGTTTTTCATAGATTTTCGACAAAATGTCAACATTGCAAATAATTAGTTTTTTATAGATTTTCTCACAGATGTCAAAATTGACAGATAATGAGTTTTAATTCATAAAAAAATTGACAAAGTACTGGATAAAATAAATCATTCGACACTTTGATATCTGTACAAAAAATGTATCGTATTTGGTACCGAAGGGAGCGAAAAAAAATCGCAGTAATTCCATCATGTAACTACAATTGAACGCAACTATAACTCCGAAGGAGAGATATGCTACGAGGAAAATAAATTCCTCGTGGCCAAAATGGTTTAGCGAGATGTTCGGCCAGTGTGTGGGTGCTTAGCAATTATACTAAGTGGAGTTTTTAATTCGGAGAACGGGTTTGACAGTTCGAAAAGCATAATATTGCCACTTTCCAGCCAGTGCTGCTCTTATCGATATCATAAAATATTGACGGCAACAGGATGTGTTTTGAAGTTTTTTATACTCAAAAAGTCGTACGGTCAAATGACGCAAAATTGAACAAAAATAGAACATTACACATTTACACCATCTTTTTCGAAAATTATTTTTGTTTATTTCGAAGGGGTCTTCTTATGTTTGCTCCACAGTTATTACCGGGAATAAAAACTTGCAATTTTGTTTAAAAATCAACAAAGGGAGCTTTTAAAATACAAAGCACCTGTAATCTGTCTAATCTAAAACTGCACACCATTTCACTTAAGTTTATGCTATCCGTTTCAAATGCTTTTAGGACAAGACCTTGTGCCTGTGTGCGTCAGCCACTATATGCATTTCATTCACTCAAGCACTTCCGTCATTGTTTCTATTCTAATGCACGCACAAATACATCAGGTATGACAAGGTCCTGTCCTAATGGCATTTATTATATAATTATTATAAAATAGCATTCATTATTAAAAATCGAATCTCATTCCGATTAAAAATGTGTTAGTGAATACATACTTTATTTCGATCCATAGTTTTCATCTTGCGAATATTTGGCAACTAAAGAAACAAAAGGTGCTACAGGCAATGGTAACTGCTAATTTGATGTGCCTATTCTACTCCAGCAAACAAAATTAAATAATTTATCTTAATGGTGTTTTAGTCAGCTCTCTCGATCTAATCGATAACTTTTAAACGTGTTATTTTACAAAAGTTTTTTATTCATTAATAAAGTAATTAAAACATATACCAATATAGTCTGTCTAATAAAAGCTGAGAGTAACTTTACACAAAAAATTCACCTTGTTTCCATATCCATCTCAGGTAAAGTTTTTCAGCTTTTATTTGATAGACTTTACAGATTTATCACAGTACGATACGTCATGCTGCAGTTAATATCGATTTCGACATACCGATGTATATACATCCCTATTTTCTTTTTGGAATAATCTGTACTAGGGTAGCGTTCCAAATCACTTTTTCAAGATTAAAATATTGCTCGCTGTCGGAGAAAAGTAGCTCGATGCCGGTTCCAAAACCTAAAAGTAGATGTTTTGGAACCAGCATCGAGCTACTTTTGTCTGACAGCGAGCAATATTTTAAACTTGAAAAGTGATTTGGAACGCAACCCTAGTTACTATACTCTTTGGGAATAATGACAGCACTTTATATAACTGTCGCGTGTTAGCCGAATTAAAAAAAAAATCTTGTAAAGGTAGGTTTTCATCTCTCGGTAGAGAAGAGAGATAGACGAAATACTTGTAAATGATGAAAACCTTTAGGGTACTTTTAGTTGACTTAGAAACATGAAATTCCGTACACAATTAGGTAGGTCTTAAAGCACACGTCTGAGAAAAATCTGAAAATCACCTATCTTCTTCTCCAACTTAATTAGACCCTTTGGCCATAGAGTTTAATAAAGAAATAAGTGTTCGTGAAATAAGTTCGTGTTTAAAACGGTATGTACGGAACCCTCAGGGCACGTGTCCTACTCGCACGTCACCAGTTATTTTCAAAATGAGGTGGGCCTTGTCCCAGCAGCGCGTGTACAACGTGCCTAATTATAAATTTAATCGATAAAATGTAGAAGTAAGCACACATTTAGTTGTGGTTAATAAAATTTTAGATCACTATTTGAATCTTTTTTCTTCATTTTGTTTTACCATATGTAACTTGAAAAGCTCAGTTAAAGAACCTATACCTATCTATGTTGAAAAGATATAAAAGCGCCTGCAAGAAAATTGAACGGCAACAACAACTGACGTTTTTAAACATTGCTATGAGAATTAATCAGGAGCTTTGTTGAAACAATTCGTGGTCACACAAAGAAGTGGAAACAAAATTTTGGCAAAATACCACGTGTTTAGTAGTTAAGTGCATTTAACGAATTCGATAGATGGTGAACTGGTGGTGTGTTGTGTACTTTATGTAAACTTCCCTTTCGTCCGAGTCACTCTCGCGCAGCTTAGTTCAGTTGCCGATTTTCCCGCCAATTTGACGGTGCTAGTCGCCCGAACGACTGTAACTTTTTGACTGTTTTAATGTACCTATATTGCTACTTTAAGAATTCGTTAAATATGTATTACAAAATAATCTGTTGCAGTTAGATAGATAGAAAAACCATTTATTCTCAAAACACAACACAAACATACAAACAATAAAAAAAAGTAACGGTACAAAATAATTTAATAAACTAACTTCTAAGGCTTAAACATATTACTAAACACAGAATACATATATCATAAAGTTTATTCATTCTGGCCGTATGTGTGTCGCGGCAAAGAGAAAAGGCTTTGACTCAGCATATGTCGCAAACCAAAATCCGCGACGCTGTTATTCTGCCGTCGCGTGATTGTCCCTAATGACAACATTTCCATCCATCCATCAGCCTGTTTCATCCACTGCTGGACCTTTCAAAGATTTCGCCACTCTTGGCGGTCCTCCTGGAAGAAATGCCCATACTCACACACGCTGGGCAGGTGGGTGGGTGAGCGCGGTGCTGAAACCCTCGCACCAGTGACGCCGCTGCCTGTCACCAGTCTGTTCTTTTATAAGGCCCGGCATTTTGGGATGGATATACCGCCATCAAACGGTCCCAGCTACAGTTGCGGTCGGGAAACATTCCGAATCATTCCCGTGGAACACTTACGAAACATTCTGAAGTATTACGAAACATTCGGAATATTTCGATTTTCGAAAAATTATTATTTATACTATGACTGAAGTAGTAAAAAAGTCGTGTCTGTACATAATTTGTTTTATTTGTTTTTGGTACTGTACTGAGGCCGAAACAACAATTTTTAAAATTTTTGTCTGTCTGTCTGTCTTTATGTTCCGTTCAGGTTTTTGGAAATATCAAAAATAATATTCTTAACAATAAATAACAACAAAATTATATGCACATCATAATATTGTTTTCCTTACCTTTGAATAAAAAGTTTGCAATATTATTATTAGAGTGCATTACAAACCAGAAAAGATAAATTAGAAACAAATGTAAAGACAAGAATTTGAAAAAATTCCTCGGGCCAGGATTCGAACCTGCGACCTCTTGTTTCCCAGACAAGCTCGCTACCAATTGCGCCACCGAGGTACTTACCTAGACCGTTGAATTTTTCCACCATACTTGTCCACCGAATATTTTTGTAACTATTTGATTTAACTAGCTTGTAATGCACATACAGAACACTCACGAGGGCGTTATGTGATTTCACGCCTTGTTCTTAAGAAACAGATGGCGCTGTCGTGGCTACAATATGGGTTGCTTCTAATTTATCTTTTCTGGTTTGTAATGCACTCTAATAATAATATTTAGAGTATTCCAAAGCGATGGATTTCGCAATAAAAACATAATCTAAGTTTGCAATAAATGCGTTTTATAGCAATTCGCGCAAACTGCTTGTTAAATGTTAATTTTATTTTTGTTTGATTCCCGCTTTTTCTCTCAATGCGAAAAAGAGATCATACTGTTAGGCCAGGATTATGGAATTATAGAGTTTCTTGAATTTTTATGGCTCCGTACCTCAATAGAAAAAAACGGAGCCCTTATAGGATCACTTTATTGTTCGTCTGTCCGTCCGTCTGTCTGTCAAGACCCTTTATCTCGGGAACGCGTAAAGGTATCGAGCTGAAATTAAAACCATATACTCAAGTCTACAGTCCCTTGAAGTTCTGAAAAAATAAAACGTCTAAGTTAACGTTAAAAAAAGATACGGCCGTTTATGCCGCAAAAAACGTACATTTCGACACTCTCAAGGGAATCAAAATTCAAAGGGTATTTCCCGTTGATCTATAACTATGAAATTTGGCAAGTAATACCATCTTATACTGCAAGTATAGGTAAAAATCTGAAAACTATACATTTGTAATTAAATCATAAAAAACATAGTCTTTAACGGAGCCCTTGGTGGGCGAGTCCGACTCGCACTTATCCGGTTTTCTTATCTTTTATTTAAATATCCCATCGAATCTGAATTCTGAGAACTATCCTAGACTCTTACAGAAAAACAGATATGTACGCTCAGAAACAATCTGCTCGTTTCTTTGTCTTTTTCTAGACATTCTTTTTTAGAATATTTCGATAAATCTATCAATACGACGCGACGTACAAAATGTTCATAAAGATTATTGATTGCCAATTAACTAACCCAAAGAGTCCTATAATATAATCGACAACATTTCATTTTAGTTAAACATTTGTTTTTAGTATTTAAGTTGAAAGTCTGCGTAAAAAAAAGCTTATGTATTTTTTCATTTAATTTATTTTATGTTTTTCCTGCATAATTTAATGTTTTCTTATTCACTGATTCCAAAAGGACGTAAGACGCATCTGAGGATTTCAAAAGTCAATGTTCATTGCCAATGGATTATTATAAAAAAAAGCTTGGCATGTTTATGTCTGCTGTCACATGGCATGACACTTGATTTTTTTTAAAACAAAATTAAGTAAAATGCAAAAGAAATTGTTTTTAAAATCCTGTGTTTACCATATTTTTAGTTTTTTGAAATTATCTCTTTATTTAATCACGATTTAATCTTGAAAAAAAATGATGCTGAGAAAGCCCATCTCTCTAAATGGTTTTTACTTTTGCATCAATTACAAATTTGTAATGTTGTCGATTAAATGACCTAAGATTGCCTACCTACATTACAATACATAGCAACAACGTCAGCACTCTCTGGAAACCGTAGCTTTGCTCATATAAATGTAATGACATGTCTCCATTTTGAAGTAGTGCTTGTGGCGGGCGACGGGAGGTACTAGCTGTTCCCACGTGGATGTGCGTCCGCCAGTCACCTCGCTACACACGAGGTTGCGTCCCAGGGTCGACATCGGTGATGGTACTTCGTACTAAAAGCAATATGAAATCCTCCAACTACGAGTAATATTCTAAGGTATAACTGTATTCTTTAATGAAATAGAGTTAAATAGTCATATATTGTAATGACATGTCTCCATTTTGAAGTAGTGCTTGTGGCGGACGGCGGGAGGTACTAGCTGTTCCCACGTGGATGTGCGTCCGCCAGTCACCTCGCCACACACGAGGTTGCGTCCCAGGGTCGACATCGGTGATGGTACTTCGTACTAAAAGCAATATGAAATCCTCTAACTACGAGTAATATTCTAAGGTATAACTGTATTCTTTAATGAAATAGAGTTAAATAGTCATATATTGTAATGACATGTCTCCATTTTGAAGTAGTGCTTGTGGCGGACGGCAGGAGGTACTAGCTGTTCCCACGTGGATGTGCGTCCGCCAGTCACCTCGCCACACACGAGGTAGCGTCCCAGGATCGACATCGGTGATGGTACTTCGTACTAAAAGCAATATGAAATCCTCCAACTACGAGTAATATTCTAAGGTATAACTGTATTCTTTAA
This sequence comes from Ypsolopha scabrella, assembly GCA_910592155.1. Lineage (NCBI taxonomy): Eukaryota > Metazoa > Arthropoda > Insecta > Lepidoptera > Ypsolophidae > Ypsolopha > Ypsolopha scabrella. Next base: position 16,766,559 of record OU342987.1, read on the forward strand.
TGAAATAGAGTTAAATAGTCATATATTGTAATGACATGTCTCCATTTTGAAGTAGTGCTTGTGGCGGACGGCGGGAGGTACTAGCTGTTCCCACGTGGATGTGCGTCCGCCAGTCACCTCGCCACACACGAGGTAGCGTCCCAGGATCGACATCGGTGATGGTACTTCGTACTAAAAGCAATATGAAATCCTCCAACTACGAGTAATATTCTAAGGTATAACTGTATTCTTTAATGAAGTAGAGTTAAGTGTAGTCAATATTGGATGGATTCGATTGATGGTCCCTGGTAGAATATTATCTTCAATAAATTATACACAAATTCTTGTACTTTTTATTCCACAAATATATTATATTTATGGAATATACTTGTGTTTATTCAATATTTACGCCGTTTTCGTCTTGGGCGTTATTTTATGAACACCCCTTATGGTCTATGTGTTGGCCAGAGTTACTACGATGATAATAAAAAAAACGCATCCACATCCGTTCAGTGCTTCCCGAGTTAATACGGAACAGACAGACAGACAATAATTCTAACAATTGTTGTTTTGGCCTCAGTACAGTACCAATAACCCATTCCATTTAAAATTTCGCGAAAATATTCAATGTACAGACTGTTTACTACTTTATTATTAGTATATATATAAATTTCTTTATCTTTCCGGTTTATTCTTAAGTTCAGCCGACTAAAGGTCTAAAATCTAAGTTTAAGGTTTGCCCACTAACCTTGAGATTATCATCAGACCTATCATTAACCGCAGTATACACGTAATTTACTTCCCCAAATGAATCGCACCCAAAACCGAACCGACTCGTACATTAATCCTCAAACCTCTCCCCAGTTCGGTCCCCTTCTGCATCGCACCGGAAGCCATCGTATCCGCGTCTCCCCCCCGGATGTCACACGCTGCCGTGAGACCTGGATACCCCCCGCCCCCTCCCATACCGCAGGACGAGACGTTGGGTGTAACTTGCAAAGGATTAAAGAAATAATTCAATGAGAATTCCGTTAACCATTATGATAGGTATCGTGAACACGTACACTGTTTTAATTGACGCCATTATACCAGAAGCACTGATACCAAGTGTAAATAGACTGCTACCATTAAATAAAACCACATATTCTACCGACCCTACTGAAACACTTTTCCCAAGAAATCTACCCGCGCTAACCAATCGTTTGGGAAATATTTGAGTTTCATAATATTTGCGTAAAACAGCTGTGTAAACGCAGCGTTCTAAAGTTGACCTTCTACCTACGAGATAAAGTCTTTAAGTTACAGTTGAATACCTTTTTCTCTGAAGATTTGCGCGGGTTTTATTTTTGAATAGTTGTTCAGTATGATCAGTAGAGTAAGTGGTTTTATTTAAAGGTCTCAGTCCATTTACAGCCTGTATAGGCTTTTAAGGGAATGTAGGTTTTAATATAACGAGAGAAACACGCCAAGTGCGGGTGGGACTCCCGCACGAAGGGTTCCGTTCCATTATCTATAAAAACGGCAAAAAAATATTTTAAGCGTCTACCTGTTGCCGTTATCAATATATTATGCAAAAATGAGCAAAAAATACGTTTGTTGTATGGGATCCCTCTTTAATATTAATTTTATTCTGTTTTTTAGTATTTGTTGTTATAGCGGCAACAGAAATACATCATCTGTGAAAATTTCAACTATCTAACTATCACGGTTCATGTGGTACAGCTAGGTGACAGACGGATGGACAGCGGAGTCTTAGTAATAGGGTCCTATTGGTTACCCTTTGGGTACGGAACCCTAAAAATAAGGCTAGACCATAACTCTTTACCGCGATTTCTAATTCTCTTAAAGTTTTATTGCTATTATATAATACCATTTTTGAAATATAGAACCGCGACGGGGTTAAATATGTATTAATATTCAAGAAAGAAGTTTTGCTTGGAAAAATCTATGTAAAACCGTTCAAGTGCGAGTAGGTCTCTCGCCTGAGGGTTCCGTATCATTCAAATAAGTTGAATGATGATTTAAATAAAAATTACTCAAAAAAACTCATAATTAGATACTTACGAAACAAATTGGTCTACTATTACTCATTAACTAAAGCCTACTTAGCTGTGATAATTTTCCTTCTAATTTTGTTATAAACATATAAGGTGACTTTAATTTATACAGTCAAACTCATACTGGAGGCTTGGTAAGTGATCAGTAACACGGATCGATAACACTTTTTGGTAATATCGCAAAATAAAATCTTGACGTCCCATAGTAATTGACTCGGGGCTGGGCTTGCGTTTGTAAGGAACACGAAAAGAATAATTTACGAAGTTCACCAAAAGGGTCATCGAACCTTGTTACTGAGCACTTACCGAGTCTTCAGCAAGAATTTGGCTGCATAAATTAACGTCACCATATATACTACTGCCGTGACTTTTTTCACATATCCAGAAGCAACCGTTTAGCTGGCAGATGGACACGTGCGCAAAAATTGCGAAGGCAGATTGCGGGTGATTTTAAAAGGGATTTTGTAAGGATATTGATTGATTTTTTTGATTGTAAACTTATAGTAAGCATTCCTTATATCCTATATATATATATCCTATATATTAGTTACTCTAATTTCCATTGCATAGCATTTATCAAACTTTACATAATAACTTTATCTAATGATTGATATTTGCGAGTGAAAAATAATGCCGGAATAGCCACCCTGGCGGGCGATTCTGGCATTATTTTTTACTTGTAATTTCAGTAATTAGATATTTGTTTAAACTTTGATAAATGCCATGCAATGAACTGAATCGAAAAATGTTATTAACGTTCTCGCAATATTTTCGAACGACCTATCCAGCAACACCATGGGATTAGACACAAAAAAAAATCATCCTCACTTTACGTCTAGCGAAGGTACCCTAACAGAAAATGTTTTCATGGTTTTATTTTACCACTTTATCGGCGTGATTAATATGTATCGAGTGGCAAAGGGTCCATATAACACGATTCCCATCGGCTTGTTTAGGAAATGCAATCCATACTATACATTTATTTATTCCCTGCTCTTCGCTTTGTCAACATTTCCATAAATCTCAATATGACAAATACGCTTGCCTGAGAGGGAGTTGCAAAATACAAAAAATGTTGTTTCCCTTAGTTGCTTTTCTAAGTATGGCGATTAAACAGTGAAACCGGTAAGGGAAATAATATAAATAAGTGGACAAGTGCAAGTGTTTTTCAATCAAAAATGGCGATTTTTTTTGTCCGGTTTCCCTTTTTAAAATGTTCATCCTTCGCCACTGATGTATACCCAATTATATTACCCACTAGATTTAGCCCGCGGCTCCGCCCGCGTGTTATTCTGTTTAACGACATGCTTTTTTGTTAAGTTAAGGTATAAGCTATATCCATTCTAAATTTCATCCAAATCCGTGCAGCCGTTTCAGCGTGACAGAGTAACAAACATACACACACACAAACTTACGCATTTATAATATTAACGTGATGTGATAGTGTGAAGTGTGATGCCGAATACTGAGAGTCTCTGAGCAAAGCCGTAGACAGACAGACGGACGAACATGGCTTTACTATAAGGATTCCTTGTTGGCCACGGAAATCTAAAAACCAGCTGTTACATTTTGGTCAAATAAGCATGTACGTTTTCTATAAAACAGCTAATAATTCTTTCGCGATTTCAGTTGGTTCGATATTAAAAGTTGTTCGTATTGACCAGTGGTTCTTAACCTTTTTGAATAAATTATACACAAATTCTTGTACTTTTATTCCACATATATTTATTTTTATTCTAACTTAGGCTACCGGTTTCGTATTACACATCATCGGGCCAACAAATTATTAATTATTTAACATGACAGAAAGAAAATATATGTGGAATAAAAGTACAAGAATTTGTGTATAATTTATTCAAGATGATATTCCACCAAGAACCATCAATCGAATCCATCCAATACTTAACCTTTTTGTCATGAGATACCATTTGACAAAATCTCTATCTTGCCACGGACCACCAACTCTTTGGAAGTAAAATACAGCAAAAGTAAATGAAATATTGCTATCAATTTGAAATAAAACACGCATGCCATCATTCAAAGCCAATAAAAAATTTGGGTTGGGAAAGATTCGTGCCGCGGAATTCGTACTCGTGCCGCTGTTTTTTACCAGTGACGATTCGTGCTCCGTTGAAATTATTTACTAGTAAATTGGCAATGCTTTTCTAGAAAAGTACAGTTGGTGTAAAAAGTGAAAAGAGTATAAATTAATAAAACAATTTAATTATCAGTCTGTTTTTATTTTTGTAAAATTAAAGCTTTATAATACATGATGTTTATTCTTATAACTGATAACACCAAAAAAAATGAAAAACTTAATTAGAAAAATGTAGCTGTTATACAGACATTTATTTTAATTTTAGTACTTCTAAATCATTCAACAATTTTGCGATCAACATTGGACTTCGGTGCCAGCAGTGGCAAATCGATGTTAAGCAAACTTAATTTATTGTACTTCTATTTATTGATTATTTCTGAAATGACTTTTGTGACTGGTAGTACTCCAATGTGAAATAAATGAAGATTTTTAATTGTCAAGTTGTACGGCACGAATCTACACCAAAAATAAAGATTTTTGGCACGAGCTTACACGGCACGAATTTCGCGGAGCACGAATCTTCCCCAACCCGTGAAAATTTTACATTACTACAGAGATAATTAAAGTAGGTATAATTATTATCTTAATATGCTTTTTGTTACTGCATACACTTAACTAACTCTTGAATCCTTGGTTCAGTACTACTCAAAGCCAGTGCTAGTAATTTCTCGAATCTGTGCGGTTTTTGCTCCATTTTTTCGGATGGCTTCGCGGACCATTTCTGGTGCTTATACATAGGTAACACTAAAAGTTTCCGGAACTGGCCACTTACATAAACAATATTTAAAAATTTATTGCAACATTTGAAAATAGAACTCTTTGGCTGTAGAATGCAGTTTGTTTCATCTGACTGTCTTTTGTTTTTACCTTGTGGCGCCATTTAAAAAATTGTGTGTCTGCATCAACATGGATTTAACTCGGGAAAATTTTCGTAGTATGATTTTCTACGATTTTAAGTGTAATTTGACAGCTTAACAGAGCATCGCTCGGCTTGAAACAGCTTTTGGCAATGAAGCACCATGCAAGACGACTGTTTATAGCTGGTTTGCAAAATTCAAGCGTGGTCGTATCAATCTCAGTGACGAATCTCGCGATGGTTGGCCGTCCACCGCTGTGACCAACAAAAACATCGATGCTGTGCGCCGTATGATTGAAACAGACAGGCATGTGACCTACCATGAAATTCGCGCATCCTTAGAAATAGGCATGAGTCAAATACAATCAATCCTACACAAACATTTGGGTGTGAGAAAGCTGTGCTCGCGGTGGATCCCACACAACTTGACCGAGGCTCAAAAAACGGACCGCGTCACTTGGTGCAGTGCCATGCTTACCAGATTCAACGAAGGTGCGTCAAATTTGGTGTGGGACATAGTAACAGGTGACGAAACATGGATTTATTGCTACGATCCCAAAACAAAGCAGCAATCGAGCGTATGGGTCTTTCAAGATGAGCCGAAACCAACCAAAGTGGCGCGCGTGAAAAGTGCATCTAAGCGGATGATTGCTTCTTTTTTTAATAAAACTGGACACGTGGCTACTGTTGCTTTAGAGAATCGTCGTACCGTGAATAGTGACTGGTACACGACCATTTGTTTGCCGGAAGTTATTGACGAACTCCGTAAAAATAACCGTAAACGCCGTATCATCCTGCACCACGACAATGCTAGTTCTCACACGGCCAGACAGACAAACGACTTTTTGAAGACGAAAAATGTAGAACTCATGAGTCATCCTGCATACAGTCCCGACCTGGCACCTTGTGACTTTTTTCTGTTCCCAAAAATTAAGAACCAATTACGCGGTCAACGATTTTCATCACCAGAAGAGGCTGTCGAGGAGTATGAAAAACACGTTTCAGAGGTCACCACAGGGGAGTGGCACAAAAGTTTTCAAAACTGGTTTGATCGAATGAAAAAGTGCATAGACGCCAAGGGAGATTATTTTGAAAAACAATAAATTAATTTTGTACCTTTAATAGTATTTTTTCATATTCATTCCGGAAACTTATAGTGCGTCCCACGTAATCGGGTCCACGGACCACCGGTTAAGAACCACTGGTATAGACGAGTAGAGTATTTTTAGTTTTCATTTGTTCAGCGACTTAAAGTACTGCCAGTTTGTGTGGAAAAGTATTGTGGAAGTATAGCAGTGTAACCTGCGGTATATCAAAGACACCGGTCTTTTAGGGTTCCGTACCCGAATGGCAACACGAAGCCGAAAATTAATGTCGCTCTGCTTGCAGACGGAATGAGGTATACATCTGAAATTTGGATGTGTTATGTATGTGTTGACGCATAACCGCGTATGTAAGTAAAAAAAAAAACTTGCCCTGGCATGTGCGCTGTGCGATATCCATCCATCAGTCTGTTTCGTCCACTGCTGGACATAGGCCTTTCCAGGATTTCGACACTCTTGGCGGTCCTCCTGGAAGAAATGCCCATACTCACACACGCTGGGCAGGTGGGTTGGTGAGCGCGGTGCCGAAACCCTTGCACCAGTGACGCCGCTGCCCGTCACCAGTTTGCTTTATATATGGCTCGGCAATTAGGGATGGATAAACCGCCATCCATCGGTCCCAGGCAATGGTGGGCCGCCTGGTTGTGCCTGAGAGCTGTTCTCTTACTCTCCCCCGAATAACTTCGGGAGGATTTCCGAGTAAGATGGTGGTACCTCCACAGTCGAGCCCGGCATCAGCTCTACCACCTAATGTGCGATATGCTCACTTATTATTAAACTAGCGGTTAAAATTTTACAGGCGGACGCTTTCGTTGAGGGTTAGGGAGGGAGGAGGGTGAGGAGGGGGGGTGGGAGTATTACCCCTGTGAAGTCTTCCCCTACCGGAAATGTATTGTTTTTAAGTTATGATTTTTTTTCTTAAATCATAACCTCACATTTTAGCTCCCAAAAAGGCTTTTTGGGCGCCTTTTTATACTTATATATATGTCGTCGGCAGATCGTAGAATTGGGAATATCGTGATCTGCCTGGGCATATCCTATTTCTGTTAAAACTAGGGGGGTCGGTCGCCTCGCTCCTCTCCGCTTCGCTTGGCTTCCCAAATTTATGTTCACAAGCAACCTAACACGCTCCGCTCCGCTTCGCTCGTCACCGCACCTATTTTTAACTTTTGGTGAAAGATTTTCGCTTTCATACTTTACGATCTGCCTAATTCTACGATCTGCCGACGATATTACACTCATACCACTCAACTGGCATCATTCACAAAACTACGAGAGCAGTTATAAAGACAACAAAACGGCGTCAAAGTCTTTGCGTTACGTTTCTTTTCGCATATTTTGAATGTAGTTTTCAGTTTAATAACCGACACAGTATATATAATTGCGTTCCATTTTATGAATATTTCGTAAATTTAATTTTAATTATAAATAATTAAAAATGCATCTCCGGTAATCAAATGTTCGAGCTGAACCTCGAAAAGACACCCCAACTTATTTCATAATAAAATTCTGGCATCCGCTTGTAAAACCTAACCCAAACTAGCTTTTTCCCACGGCTTCGCCCGCGTTGGTATTTTTCGGACCAATAATTTTATAGTATCTATCTCTACGTATTTGACTTTGACCTTAGGTTTTCATGGAAGTCATTTTATATGTCTGACCATATCTCTGGGACGGGCAGTTCTCTAGAGATAGGGTCAGACATATAAAATTACTTCCATGACAAGTAAACGTCAAATAAATCCCAAAAATATCACAAATATTAGCCACGGGCAAAAGGTGAATAATAATAAATGGGTTTTCAACTGAAGAGGAATTTTTATTCATATTTCCATCTATCTACGAATGTATTGAGGAAAGCGCTTCTGTCTTCTTTCCTCAACAGACATAGACGCTATTTGTTTCAGTTGTTTGACGTTACCTTAAGTAGGTACTGTAATTTTCTGTCTTGCGAATAAGATTTCTCAATTTATCTCGCTGTCAGCTCCATGTATGTAAGGTGCCCGTGCGTCCTTAATCGGAGGCTTAGGAGTTCGTCTCTTCGCAGTTCCGGTCTCATTTTATTTTCAATTTCAATATTATCTTCAACTGGAACAGCCCACCAGTACAGTCGAGTCACCAAGTCTCAAGCAAAACTATTTTACGTACATCATTCGTACAACACGGCAGCTTTAATACCACTTCACAAAGGCGATAATCGTACAAAGTATATTGCAACGTAAAGCTTTTTGCTGCGTATAAGATTCCACTTACAATTATTTCTGCTACGCCTTCGTAGTACTCGAATTATGACCGCTACGCCTTCGTAGCAAACGTGTAATTATGGCTACGCCGTAGTGAGCTGTCGCTACACCGCGGGGGATAATAAAGGTTTCAGTTTTAGAATCGAATAAATAAATGAAAAATATTATTCATCCGTTTCTCACTTTCTGCATTGTTGTGATTAAAACACTTGTACTTATCCACAGATAATATTTAATACTAGGTACACTAGTGCATTTTGCAAAAAAATCTGATTGGAATTGAAAGTAAGACATAACTCATTGAAAATCGGCTTTTGATCGGCTCAAAAAGGATTCAAAAACGTTTACTATTTTTCTTTACTGTCCATAGTAAAAAGCTCTCCTCGCTGACTTCGTATAGAAAGAGACTATACTTTAAAATTCCAACCCTCGAGAATCGGCGTTGGATATCAGATCAAATTTCCTTTTACAAGATTCTTAGAGGCCATGTGAATTGCCCTACCCTGTTGGCTCAGATAGGTTTAGTAGTTCCCAGAACTAATGCCAGAATTGTCAACTACAAACCATTTAATGTTAAGAGATTTAGAATCAATTTGGGACACCACAGTTTACTGCCCAGGTTAAGCCGCGAACACAATAATTTGTTTAATTCAACAAGCATTGATATTTTAAGTATTTCGTTTAACAAATTCAAACATATCTTGTGTTCCACAAAGGAGCCTATACCAAATTAAAAAAAAAAGTAATAAGAAAAAGAATATATAATATTAAGTAACGTTTTATCGAGCCAGATAGTAGTTGTAGTACCGACTATCGAGCGATACTGGCTTTATAAACTAACGAGCTGTGTTTTCCTGTTATTGGGCTGCATCTCAAAACTACATTGTATATCCTTAAATAAGTTATCGATTAAGATGTATGTATGTTGGCAAACCAATAAATAAATAAAATCGTATCGTATACATGAAAATATGATAGAAGAGGCCGTTAGGTATCTTTTGAATAACAGCTGCAATGAAGTCATAAACAGGGAAGATCGTGTTCATATTTTAGAACCAACACGACCTAAAAGTAACAGCTGTGACGCGCAAACCTCCATACGAATGCAAACACAAAATGGTTCGGTGTCTATGATTTTTTTTAATATATCGAAAAATCATAATTTATTCTTTCTTGTTTGAAGAATCAAGCGATACTACCAATAAGAAAATAGTACTTCTGTAAGGAATAAAATGCACAGTCTTCACGAAATGGAAGTCATTTCACAAAAAAAAATGAAAAACCAAAGCTGGCTCTTACAATTTTTTATGTCGAGGTTAAATATTACTTGAGCAATAATCCATGGATCATGGATTAAATATTGATTAAATCTGTATAAGGTTTATTAAACTCTGAAACGAATAGCTATTTTATGCAACGTTTTTGTTTTTTTATAATAAAATTGGTCATCTAGACATTCGGTAGCATGTCAAGCCAAGTTCCAGCTAAGAAAAGAGAACTGGCAAGCACCACCCGTGATTTGGAGTCACTTTTGAATAACTCAAAAACTATGTAACATAAACACACCATATTTTTGTTATATAGATTCAAAGATTCAAAATGTTTATTTGTAAAATAGATACATAAAGTATACGTTTTACATGTCAAATCTAATCTGTATAAAAATAATATTTTATAATGAGACAAATATGATACATACTTATTGGGATAAGGATAAGTTGGGCTACTAAAGTTATACACATGCATAAAATAAAGACTTATTGGAATAAGAATATTATTATACATAATGCAATTAATAAATAAGTTGATAAATAAACTGACTATATTGAGACCCACTAGATAAACTAGTACTCCAAATTTATTAAACACAGCTTAACTATTAGTATATTAACGTCCAAAAATCGTCGTTTCGATGACTGATTGACTCACGTATAGATCAAAAACCTAAGCCACTTCCAGATGACCTGGAAAGTTCAAATTCGGCATCCACAAAGGGACACATCAGAAAACAGTGAATTTATAAGATTTGACATTTTTTCCAATCAATCGATTTTATTTGGTAAAACTAAGCGCCTTGCAAAATAATAAGAACAAAACTTCTTCTTTCTTCTTTATATCAACAATTTATAAAACTTACTTGTACATTTGTTTACAAGAGCTCAGATTGGATTCCTGTCGATAAACGTTTGATAGATTTTTGTTAGACACAAATGTTGGTATACGTAAGGAAGAATTAATATGAATGAACCCAAGCTAGTGGAAATGCAGATTGTCGGAAAACACTTATTTAGTCTTCTTAAATTTAAAACACAATTTCAGCCAAGTCAAATGAATAGTTCAACTATTCAAATTTAAAAAAGTCATATTTTTAAATAGGAAACACTGTAGTAGCACAAAGAAAACAAGAAAATGTGTTTTAAATTTACTTAAGAATGTTATACGTTCTTATAAATAAATTTAAGATTGTCTACAGAACTTGGCACCCATTTAGATCTCAAGTCTTTTGTCGGTGAAGTCGACAAATACACAAATATTGAAATTGGCTCCCATTTTCACATTAATGTTTTTGGTGGAATTTATTAATAAAAAATCCGTTCTAAATTTCACGTGATAGTTTTAACAAATACATAATATCAGTGGAACAAAGTACAAAGATCCGTCCCTCTTACACTGCGGGTCTTTCCGCATGGAACAAAAGTGATTGATGCAAGCGCGACCTATTCTCATAAACGAATATTCTGCGTACATACATACCAAGCTGTATGTTTATACCTTGTATGAAATGTATTCAGCGGGACCCACAGCTCGTGCTACAAAAAAGCCCACAGCAAAAGTTCTTAAGCGCCAAGGAATACAGACTAATCTGCCTTAATTGACGGGACTACTTTCGTGGTGTCCAGTCTACATGATTTATTACTAGCGGTTGTAATATAAACAAAATGGCGGCCTGAAAGGAATGTTGCCGCAAATTTCTCTACAAACTCTACATTCATAAAAGTTCAAGGAGAAGTAAAATTTTAGTTTTATTAGGTAAAGAAAAAACTTTTTATTGAGAGGTGGATAATACGACATAAGTGACATAAATATTCTACAAAGAGGACGCGCATGTGTTAAATTAAAATTATGGAATGGAAAGAAGATTTTTTTCACATTTCTTTGTAGTTGGCTTTATTATACCGGTCTATTTACATCCGGTAAAATAAATTCCTGCAAAAACATTAATGTGGGATAGGGGCTAGTTCAGTACAAAGGCAGTGCAGTTGTCGGCTTCGCCAAAAAAAGAATTGAGATCAAATTGTGTGCCAAGGCTTACGGAGGTTCCTTCAGTTATAACTGCAATAATGTACAACGTTCAGCGTTGCCAGATACACCGCTTTTTCTCCTCTTTTTAGGGTTCCGTAGTCCAACAAGGAACCCTTATAGTTTCGCCATGTCCGTCTGTCCGCGGCTTAGCGCAGAGACTATTAATACTAGAAAGCTGTAATTTGCCATGAATATAAATATTTATCACGCCGACAAAATGGTAAAATAAAATCAGGAAAAATATTAATTTTAATCGTACCTCTCATACACGTAAACTGGGGATGAATTTTTTTTCTCGTCTATCCCATAGTGTGGGATGTGACTATGTGACTTAGTGATCCATTGGTGAAATATTAAGCTGTAAAGTGAAAGTTCAGCAAAAGCGTCCCCCCCCCCCTGCTGGCTAAACGGTTGTTTATAGAAATGTGAAAAAATTCACAGAAGTAGTATATGTAATGAATTTAAAAGGAAAACTATTACAGCTAAGTAGGCTGTACAGGTTTACGAGTACAGGTCGCGCCAAACTTTTGGTCCCCTATAATATATGGGACCAGAAGTTTGGGGCATTCTGTATTAGTAGACCAACTTATATAATAATATTTAAATAAGAATAATATTTATTTATTTATTTTGGGTAAAAAGAACTTAAAAATAATACATTCAAATTATAATCTTACGACTAGTAACATATTTTGCCTAAACTAAACTACGAAAAGTAGCCTGTATATTAGGCATAAAATGAACTGAAACGCAATGAAAAACTAAAATAAAAATTTATAAGCTTAAAAACTAATAAACGTTTGATAAAAGTAGGAGTCATATAAGTAGAGTAAAAGCCTTAATATTAATTAAATATTATACTTAAAATAATTTGTTTAAACTAAAGCAGAATAATTACATTTAATTTACTACTGAGAGTAGATTTTCCGTCTCATCGTAGGACAGACATTGTAACCATTCAGAGACTCGATTTTTGCATTTAAGGCTAGTGAGGTCAAATAATTTGATTATTTTATTTATATTATTGTAAAGGTAAGGCCCTAAAACTTAAATGAATTTTTGCGCGAAAGCGTGTACGGTGCGTGTTTGAGCACATACTGTCCTTGCGTCTTTTGTTAGTGATTTGCGGGTTGTACTCGTAAGCTGTGGATTTGTGCTGCATTAGGACTATTTTCAGAATGAAAAGTTGGCGGACGGTTAGTAGTTTACAAGACTGATATAGTTTTCTAGTTGGGAAATAAAATGGTCGGAAAGACGAAACCTTCAGTAACGTTCGTTGTGCTCGTTCAGGGGTTAGTAGAGTGCTCTTAGCAGCTCCGCCCCATGATGAAATGCAGTATGTTAGAATGGATTGACATAAAGCTGAGTATATTTGATTTAGCAATTTCTTGTTAGCAAAGCCTCGTAGTTTTTTGAAAACAAAAATAACTTTGCGGACTCTGGAAGCAAGTAAGTCTATGTGTTGTCGAAAGGTAAGATTAGCATCAACCATTATGCCTAAATATTTAATGGAATCAGCTTTATGGGTGAGAGGACATGCATGACAAACCTGCTGATTGGTAGGGTAACAGTGATGAGCTCTGATTGTTTTTCCAGGAGGGGATTGTTGAAGGTTTCTTATTGAAAAGGCAATGTATTTAGTCTTATCAGTGTTTAAAGTTAGTAAATTGCGTTGAAGTCAATTAGTCACTTTAGAGAAACCTTCCTCCGCATGCTCGTAATCGTCATTCCAAGTGTTTCCCGAGAAGAGTATATGTACCGGGCAATTACGGAACCCTACATTGCGCGTGGCCCGACACGCACTTGGCCGGTTCTTATTTGACAATGGATCCGCCTTCCGCTTTTAATCTACGCGGTTCCGCTTTTTTGGGATCTCTTAAAACAACCCGTTTTTTTTTCTGTCATGGCGGTTACACTAAGGCACTAAAGTATATATTTTTTTTGCACGAAGGAGGAAACTAACAGTGGGTGATAGTAGGAAATGCGATTTTAATTCCTATTGTGCATGAGCCATTTCACATTCGCGAACTTTTGAATGTTGCAATGTGAAATAGCTTACGCATCATAGGAGTTAAAAACGCATTTTCCATTAGCATGAACTATCAGTTTCTTTCCCCTTCGTGCAAAAAATATACACGTTGCGTCGAGATTACTGCAATTAAAAATTGAGAGAGAAAGATCGATGTAAATCTGAAAACAATATATTCCGTTTTTTTTTGTAAGAAATCCGCGTTTTTGAAGCACCGCCACCGCGTTTTCAATTTTCTCATCTGGCAACACTGACAACGTTTTTCACTTGTTTTAAAAGAAAGTTTGTTAGGGTCCTCCATGCTTCTGAATATGTAGACCTTGGCAAGTTTTCATGCCTAAAAATTTCTCATTTTATGGTTACATGCAAATAATTGGTTATGAAAACTTGCCAAGTTCTAATAGCTTAGAATAGGTAAATAATGAAGAACGTATGTTTATCTCTTTCTGATGGCAGAATATCCGTATTATGCTGTCATTCTCCCGCCTTTATTTAATTGTATGATTATTTATCTAAATCTAAGTACAATTAGTTGCCTTGTTATGACAGTAGCACCGTTTTTATATTGTGTGTATTTCCATCCATCCATCAGCCCGTTTCGTCCACTGCTGGACATAGGCCTTTCCAGGATTTCGCCACTCTTGGCGGTCCTCCTGGAAGAAATGCCGCTGGGCAGGCGGGTTGGTGAGCTCGAAGTATTACCAGTCTAATTGGGGACGGATATACCACCATCCATCGGTCCCAGGCAATGGTGGGCCGCCTGGTTTTGCCTGAGAGCTGTTCTCTTACTCTCTCCTGAATAACTTCGGGAGGATTTGCGAGTTAGATGGTGGTACCTCCACAGTCGAGCTCGGCATCAGCATGTGTATTTCGTACCTGTTTACAATATCACGGCGACAGGAAACGCCATTGGCAAAAAATATTTGTAATGAGTTAATGAGTAACGTAATGAGTAGAATGTTTGTAATTTGTCGCGGCCACGGCTCTAGTGTGACATGTCAAAGTAAATTGTGGTACCTATAAACATTTCACGCAATTCCGCTTTTAATTTTTCAATAATAATTTACAGCTGAATGTTAGTGCTAAAGAATAATCACCTGATTATTCATGGGTGGTTAGTTCGCAACTGTGTGTAGCAAACTACTTAGTAATAATTATTATATGTCTGTGGTAGCAAACTTGACAAAAGAGTTTTCGTTTGTATAAGAATGAGTCATCACATCATGCATGAGTATTACATCGATGTTGAAATTTTACATAATCACACTAATATTATAAATGCGAAAGTTTGTGTGTGTGTATGTGTGTGTTTTTGTTACTCTTTCACGCTGAAATGGCTGGACGGATTTGGATGAAATTTAGAATGAATATAGCTTATACCCTAACTTAACCCATAAGCTACCTGAAAAAAGCATGTCGTTAAACCTAATAACATGCGGGCGAAGCCGCGGGCAAAAGCTAGTATATAATAAAATTAATGAAAGTTGCCGATATGTTTGACATTTATTCCTAATGAACAAGCTACAGACATCAACACTCATCACACGACAAACATATACAAAACACACCCTAACACATCATGCAAAACCAGCAACTGCATTTACCTACTAGAATGCCGTCATTGCCCGGCATTCTATGTAGGTGAAACCAAGAATCCAGTACACATCCGAAATCAACATCGACACACTTCAGATCGCATGCCAAACAACATTCTTCCCATCCCTACACACACCCGTCTCCACAATTCAACTTTCAACCACTGTTTCACCTTACGCATCATCAAAGCATTCACCCCTCTACTGACCGATATTGAATTAAGGACCTGGGAAACATCATACAAATGGTCACTTGGTGCTCACTATGGACCAGGACTTAACAGACAGCACTAACTGACACACATGACGTGACTCACCATTAAATAACTAAATACTGACTACTACCCATAAATATTATCATCACCGCCGTCATCATCATTATCACTACCACCATCATCATCATCATCATCCTCATCATCATCATCGTCATCATCATTTACTACCTCTAGAATTAAAATATCTCCAAAAAGTTTCTGTTTTCCTCCTTCAATTTGTACAGATGTCACCTTTAAAACTCTTCTATACTCTTTATGTCATTTATTTAATTTTATTTTATTCGACTGATGACGACTCCACTGAAGGAGTCAAAATATATCGTTAACTTTTTTCCCTTTTTTAGTAACTGTATTTTAAATAATAGAACTACAATAATTTAGGGTAATACTGGTAAAGTAGAAAAATATATTTATTTACATTCCTAATTAGGCGGTAGAGCTAATGCCGGGCTCGACTGTGGAGGTACCACCATCTTACTCGTAAATCCTCCCGAAGTTATTCGGGGGAGAGTAAGAGGACAGCTCTCAGGCAAAAAAACCAGGCGGCCCACCTTTGCCTGGGACCGATGGATGGCGGTATATCCATCCCCAACTGCCGGGCCTTATATAAATCAGACTGGTGACGGGCAGCGGCGTCACTGGTGCAAGGGTTTCGGTACCGCGCTCACCAACCCGCCTGCCCAGCGTGTGTGAGTATGGGCATTTCTTCCAGGAGGACCGCCAAGAGTGGCGAAATCCTGGAAAGGCCTATTTCCAGCAGTGGACGAATCAGGCTGATGGATGGATGGATGGACATTCCTAATGAACATCATCCATCCATCCATCAGCTTGTCATCGTCCAATGCTGGGCGATCGGCCTTTACGTCGGCGACAGATATGGCCTGCCCACTGCCACTCAACTTACTGATTCGGCAGGCTATGTCGGTCACTTTCGATCTCCGACGGATCTCCTCGTTCCGGATTTTATCCATCAGAGATATCCATCTATATTAATGAACATAGAAAACATTAATAATAAATCACATGTTAAATGTCAGTACAACGGCGTACTTATCTCTTCCAGCAAATAGATAGATAAATTATACAGAAACAATAATGCATTAATAGTACCTAAATAAAATAAGACGTTAAAAACAAATAACAAACTACGTAACCTTTACATGCAAATGCTTTTACAGCATAA
Organism: Ypsolopha scabrella; assembly: GCA_910592155.1. NCBI lineage: Eukaryota > Metazoa > Arthropoda > Insecta > Lepidoptera > Ypsolophidae > Ypsolopha > Ypsolopha scabrella. Next base: position 16,783,280 of record OU342987.1, read on the forward strand.
ATAAATAAATGTAAAAAATACATATCTAATTATAGTTACGTCTAAAACATATAACCTACATTATAAGTTGGCAAAAATAGGCTCTTTTATTTTCCTTTTACACCAATGGAGGTTCTCAGAAACTACTCAGGAAACTCCTCATTCCTGAAAGGACATTACATTTGCGGCACCTTGTGTACGTTTTATAGGTCGCAGCAGGTTCCCCTGAACTCATGGGGTGGGCTGCAGCGGTATCTAGGTCACCAGATCGATGGAGCCTCGTGAACTTGAATTAGTAGCCCAGAGCTCCTTGCTAGCGAGGCTTATTTGGGGACTTTTGTGGAGCATGTATTTGCAAGTACGCGTTGGAAAGTTATTTTATTTAATAGCTGGACCAATGCTACATACACAGTCAGTACAACAATAGTAAGAGAGTAAGGTTTATATGCGTGTGTTGTAATGTTGCAGGTGCACACAAATTACAAACATTTTAAAGCCTTAACGTATCAAAATAATAAAAACGATTCTGAAGGCTTTAGTTTTAGTGCGGTCAAAATGAAATTTTCTTCATTTCGAAATAGTTCTTTAGTATTAACAACAGAAGCTATAGGAAAAATTCAAGTTTTGACAGCAGTAAAACTAAAATTCTAGAGTTCATAATTAACATTATTACTTTTAAAAGAGTAACTTAAATATTCACTAAACTACTTAATAATAAAATCACTTAAACATTTAAGTAACTATTTACATTTAAAACGTGGAAGACTAACAAAACGAAAGTTATAGTTATATGTATTTGTAAATTCTCATGGCTGTGTTTCGACTAGTTTTGAGTGTCAACTTAATAACCAATCACTGTCAAACCAATTTTTATTGACGACTCTTCCGTCTCTATCAAGTTAAAAGATGTGGAACCCCCCGGTATAGAAAGTATAAATAGTTCCATCCATTCATCCATCAGCCTGTTTCGTCCACTGCTGGACATAGGCCTTTCCAGGATTTCACCACTCTTGGCGGTCCCCCTGGAAGAAATGCCCATACTCACTCACACACGCTGGGCAGGCGGGTTGGTGAGCGCGGTGCCGAAACCCTTGCACCAGTGACGCCGCTGCCCGTCACCAGTCTGTTTTATATAAGGCCCGGCAATTGGGAATGGATAAACCCCCATCCATCGGTCCCAGGCAATGGTGGGCCGCCTGGTTTTGCCTGAGAGCTGTTCTCTTACTCTCCCCCGAATAACTTCGGGAGGATTTCCGAGTAAGATGGTGGTACCTCCACAGTCGAGCCCGGTATCAGCTCTACCACATACAGTTATAAATAGTTACCCTTACTTATCTCCGAGTTGAACTCGACAATTTTTTCTACCACAAGTAAAAGGATAGTCCCGACGATCGATAGGCCACTGATTAGATACTACGCGGCGTAGCAAAAATCTGTTAATATGCTACGCCGTAGCCCGTATACGATTTTTCTGTTTTTGACAGTAACCAGCTAGCCTATTTATATATTTTTCAATGCAAGTGCTCGTAAATACCGCCATCAAAACTGTTGGTAAAGTAATTTTACCGCAGTAGTAGTAGTAATTTTTAGGGTTCCGTACCGCAAGAGGAAAAAACGAAGCCCTTATAAGATCACTTTGCTGTCCATCTGTCTGTCCAGCAGTGGACGAAACAGGCTGATGGATGGATGGAATGGTAAACAAAGAAACATTAATTGACAAAGAGTTTGCTGATCTAGTCGGACTCGCCCACCGAGGGTTCCGTTAAAGACTATATTTTTTATGATTTAATTACAAGATTCAGATTTTTCCCTATACTCGTAGTACAAGCTGGTATTACTTGCCAAATTTCGCTACTCTTGGTGGTCCTCCTGGAAGAAATGCCCATACCCACACACGCTGGGCAGTCGAGTTGGTGAGTGTGATGCTGAAACCCTCGCACCAGTGACGCCGCTGCCCGTCGTCAGTCTGTTTTTCTTATAAGGCCTGGCAATCTGGGATGGATATACCGCCATCAAACGGTCCCAGGCAATGGTGGGCCGCCTGGTTGTGCCTGTCTGCGAGCTGTCCTCTTACTCTCCCCCGAATAACTTCGGGAGGTTTGCGAGTAAGATGGTGGTACCTCCACAGTCGAGACCGGCATCAGCTCTACCATCTGGTAATCACATTTTTTGTTTACCATTAGGGATGACGATTTTAAATCGATTTAATTGAGGATTGATTGCTCAGGGCCCGAAATGTTGCTATTGGATCATTGACCTCTCATACACAACTAGACTCACAATCTCGCTCAAAAATCCGCTATGGGGTGACAAAATCGAATGACGGTTTCGTACAACTGACATTGCCTACATTTAAAATGAAATACTTATGTAATATATTTATAATAAATAAATTAGTAATAAATTTATGCAATTAATGTATGTAAATATTCAATATTACTTAACTAATTATGCTTATATATATTGTAAAAACTAACCGTAGATTATTAAGTCATTACATTGTACATAACTAACAGAATGAGCTTTTGTTACTCGAATAAATAAATCTTATTATTATTATTATTATTATTATTGCATCTTATGTTAACGACATAATGTCTTAATTTGTTTGAAGATTTTTGCTACTATACACGTCGCACGTTCGGACACTTTCTGACGATCTTTTCTTAGAGACTGTGTGTCTTGTTGTTTGTCAATGTATTGGACCGATGTTTTTTAAGGAATTTTGATTTAATATTTTAAAAGATTCGCCTAATGACGACCCCACTGAGGGGTCGAAATATAGCACATTTTATTGAGTATTTCTTTGATTATCTTAATAAATAATAAAAAATAGAAGCCAATGTCTGGTTTGTAAGAAAATATATTTATCATTTTATTATAAACTCGCATTTGTGAACATATATATTTAAAATTTGGATATTTTATGAAGAATGTTGACCCAAAACCGAATAATGAATAATATATTTAATTTAAATTTACACGGGGTTAAAAAGAAGATGATAAGTAGCATGTGAAAACTAGCAAAGTCAAATGTTGACGTTCAATAGATCATAACATAAAGTTATTTGCAATGACAAGATTTCACTTTGAAGTTATTTGTCTACAAAAATGTGACATTCATCGCTTAATCTTTGTAACTTCCATAATTTTTGAGGCAAATTACACCATTTAACTGAAACCCTTTAAGCGGGGTCAAAAACTCCGATCCGATTATCAACAAAGAAGACAAAACACGACATCACATTCAAAGAATTCAATTGCATTTTAACAAAATATATCTTTGTTATTCCACAAAATCCATATCAAAACACACCTTAAACAGCAAGAAATTAGGGTACATTTCCTTCGGTACTATCTATGTTTCTTTTGACATGAAAAAGACGTGTCATTAAACTCAGAACTTGCAACATTTAATCAAAAATCAACTCTAAACGCATAAATGTAAAGCTCATTTCACGTCAAACAGATGAGGCAAGTAGGATGTTTATGATTTAGGCTGCTACTGGAAAGGAAACTTGGACTGAATGCGCATGCGTGAAAGCCAGGATGCTGTGTATCCCCCAAAATCGTCCTTTGTCTACAACTCGTTCATCTGGCGGTTTCGCGTAGTTACTTGATTGGAATTTTCGGTTTTTCCTCGAAATAAATACAGTGTGGTTGACGTACTTCGTGATCGGAAGGTGTAGCTGTCAAATGTAAGTAGCTTTTTTTTGTAGAGATTGTTTGTAAATATGACACCGAAAAACGCGGGATTTTTTGATTGAAGGAAGTGTTGGTGAATTGGTAATTGAGAATTAAAAATTATTTTTCAGAGTCTGAATCTAGAAAACGCTTAGATTAGAAGCGTAACATTCATTGTTAACAACAAACATTGTTTGTGTTATTCAAACTACTTACATAATTTAATTGGAACACATGAAAACCAATCTAAATTATGTGTCAAAATTAATAGGTTGCTTACGACGCAGAATTCCGATTCGGCGTTTTAAATTTTAATCTAAATTCTTATTCTAATTATTTGTTTAACACAGGTATGTTGTAGATATTGAAATATTATTTTAACTTCTCTCCGTGTTATTGCTATGGGAACATACAAATTTTAAATATCATAGATAATTGTAGGAAACTTTAAAGTTGCGAATAGTTATACCGCTACATCGCTAAAGCTTCGTGTTTTAGGATTCCGTAGTCAAAAAGGAACCCTTATAGTTTCGCCATGTCCGTTTGTCTGTCTGTCTACCTATCTGCCCGCTTTATCTGACTCTTAGTACTAGAAAACTGTAATTTGGCATGACTATATACATTTAAGGTGACTTTAATTTATGCAGCCAAACTCATACTGGAGGCTTGATAAGTGATCAGTAACACGGATCGATAACACTTTTTGCAAATTTTGCAAATTCAAGGTTAAAATATGTACAACGATATTAAAAGATAAAATAACAAAGCTAAGTAGGATTTACAAGTTAACAAGTAATAGTCAACTAACATAATTCTGCAGTTTTGTTTCATACATTCCATAAGTTTATAATAATTATATTCAAATCATTTAAGTCTGTTAACTTACGAGTATTTGATCATTTTATTATTTTTCCTAATTTGTCCCACTCCCAGTGGCGTGCATAGAACTTTTTGCTGGAAAAGCAATGAGATGGTTAAGTTTGACGATAAAAAGAACAAGAAGAAAATAAAAAACCAATATGAAAAAAAAAGTATAAAATCATGTCACTCTTGGGTAGGCAGTACCTACAAAATCTATAAAAAACTAACTAATCTATCAATTTTGAGATCTGTCACTTTGAAACCAAGTTACAAGTCCCTGTAACCAATAACAAAAAAAAAAAAACTACAGAAGACAAAGACTCAATAAATTTCCTTTAGTGTGGTGTTTTGCGTTTGTGGAATTGAACGTAGTTGGTATTTTACGTAATTATTTCAACTAAACCGCAAAAGACCACAAAACCAAGAGTTGGTGTTTTGCGTTTATGGTTTTTTGCGTCGAAAGGACCCTGGCATCATACAAATAATGATTTTTCAAAGGGACATTTAAATTTTTTCATATTTTTTTTATTGTCAACCTTGATCTTAGCATTCCTCTTCCAGCAAAAATTTCTATGCACGCCACTGCCTACTCGGAGTTTTTTTCCTTTGATAGAGCAGATATAGACGGTTAGCTAAAAAAAATAATTACAAAAAGGCTTATTTGTCACACAACTTTTTGAAATATTTGAATTATGTAATCATTAAAGGCGATTTTGAAGATTTTAATTTTAAGCTAAGAAACTTACTAAAAAACGTAATTTTAAGTGAGAGCACTATATTTTGCTATTCTGAAGGGCACACCAACTAAAATTAGCAAGTCTTATAAACCCTCCTGAATCAAACTAAATTTTTTAAATTCAATCAAATGACAGCTCTAAACTGTGCCTTGAAAGTTAAGTTAAACAAGTTAAAATCACTAAGTTGAGTAAATTATGGCTGTCAAACATTGACCTCTCATAAACAATTGTTTACGAGAGGTCAATGCGGTCAAACTAAAATTTTAGTTTGACGTTTATAAAATGGTGATGACTTGAAAATGGTTCTTCTTTTTAACCCTACTTAAGTTTAGTTTTATGTATGTCAAACTAAAACTGAAGCCTTGGCTTTACTGTGTATTTAAGTAATTATTTTTTGCGTAAACGAAATTGTTGTTGAATTTTTATTTAAAGTAAGTTGAGTTTTATACAATAGTCTCACACCCTTGCGAATGTAATTAATTACGATGTCCACAGGGAATTTTACATCCCCAGGGAACAAAGCCTATAATTATTACAATCCATCCATCCATCAGCCTGTTTCATCCACTGCCGGACATAGGCCTTTCCAGGATTTCGCCACTCTTGGTGGTCCTCCTGGAAGAAATGCCCAACACACGCTGGGCAGGTGGGTTGGTGAGCGCGGTGCCAAAACCCTTGCACCAGTGACGCCGCTGCCCGTCACCAGTCTGTTTTATTTAAGGCCCGGCAATTGGGGATGGATATACCGCCATCCATCGGTCCCAGGCAATGGTGGGCCTCCCGGTTATGCCTGAGAGCTGTTCTCTTACTCTCCCCCGAATAACTTCAGGATGATTTGCGAGTAAGATGGTGGTACCTCCACTGTCGAGCCTGGCATCAGCTCTACCACTATTACAATAGTTAAAGAATTTTCAAAATCGGTGTTTTCCTTAACTGTCAGCAAGTGGTTATCATACAAATACTATACAGGTTGAAAATGAACCCGCTAGCTTTACTGAAATCTATTAATCAGAATCAATAACAGAACACATAACCGTAAAAAAAGCATACCATTACAATTTTTTTTTGGTTCCTGAATTTCAAAAGAATGGCCAAACTACGCGACGCGACTTGGGACTCACAATATTGTGTCGGTCCACTACATACATTTTCATGCAAAAGTATGAATTTCACATTTTCAGCGCCTAATTTACCATCTTAGGAAAGGCTTTAATATTGTTGAATACGTGTTTGACATATAACAATCTTTCGCATTGAACTACTACTTTATATTTTTTGTATTGATTAATGTCCTATAGCTTGTATAAAGAAAATTTGTAACATATGTGTGGTTTGACATTGAATGATAGAGTGAAAAATATCGACATAAGGGATCGTTGTGGCCTGAAAGAAGATGTAGTGACTATGATAGAAAAAAGAATGCTGCGGTGGTTTGGGCATATACAGAGGATGAATGAAAGTAGAGCGAAGAAATTTGGAAGGTAAAGCTCGACCGGGCCGCCCTAGAAGGACGTATGCCGACAAAATAAGCGACATACTGAAAAAGGGCAAAGTGAAAAGTACCCGGAATAGAAGAGCCTGTATGACTAGGTTGATGGATGTAGAAGAAGCAAAAGAGGTGTGTCAGGATCGTAGCAGATGGAAATCTGTAGTCTCTGTCTACCCCTCTGGGAGACAGGCGTGAGTATATGTACGTTATAACATTGTCAACGTGCGTGCCACTGCTATATGATGAAAATTAAGTCTAAATTTTTTATTTATCAATATTTTATTAAAATATGGGGCACTAGCTTAACGCTACAATAAATTAAAAATAAGAAAAGCTACGTTTTCTTCACACGAAAAATCGACAAAACGACACCAAAATGGCTTTTATTTTGGTAAATTTTACCCTTTTTTAGGGTTCCGTACCCGAAGGGTGCCAACGGGACACAATAGCCTCCACTGTGTGTCTGTCCATCTGTGACAGGAGTCTACAGTTTCAACCGTAATATGTATAAAGTTGGAATTTTCACAGAATGCTGGTTACTATGGTCTCTTTCATGTCAAACAATAAAATAAAACGAAAAATTAATGGTGTCCCCATACAAGAAACCTCAAGAAAGTTGCTTTATTACGTTACTGGGTTTGGCTCTTACTTATACTTGATACTTTTATTATTTAAGACACCTTTTCTACAACAAGAAAGTAAATTTATCTTATCTTATCTTATCTAAACATACAGCCGCGGGCGAACGGCTAGTAATAAAACAAAACAGTAGATATTTCTCATCAGCTACTTCCATACACTCATATATTACAAGTTTGGAGAATTGCAGCAGACCCTCTTTCCTAAATCGACGAATTCAGCGAGCTCGTTCCCAGGACAGTCTTGCTGGAACTTTTTCAGGGTCCAGTCACCAGGGCATTCTCTTTGCCACCTGCAGTACCCAAGCCACTCCCCTTGAATGTAGCCACAGCCTCGCCACATCTCGTCGGCTACTAAAATGTTTACCCCACAATAAAAACAATGAAAAAATATAATCTTGTCTAATCTATTTAATAATAATAAGGTAATTAAAGTCGTGTCTGTACGTTTAATATTTTCGCGAAGTACTACTTTAAGAAAATAGTAAAAAAGTCGTGTACCTATGTACATTGAGTAATCGCCGAATACTGGTTACTATGGCTTCTATCACGACAAACACTTAAGTGGCTCCCTATTCGACAGTGCAGAAATGATCACGCATTGCGTTGCCCCTTCCTCATCTTAAGAAGTCCCCTCGCACCTGAGTATCTGCGTGAGCGCTTCGACTTTCTGTTCTGTAGAACCAAAGCCCTGAGGTCTCAATATTTTAATTTTAATTAAGTATGTACACATATGATTACTGTTTTTCCGTTTTTATGTATTCCTTATCTTTTTTACGGTTTGCTGGAAGAAATCTCTCATAGAGATAAGCTCGCCGCTGTACACTAATTTTAATTTTCAACTTGTGTAATTGCGTATTTTTGTGTACAATAAAGAATGAGAACACTAAAATATGGAAAAAAAATTACGGTGTAAAAAATAAGAAATTTCAACTAAGTGGCGTTATTAAAGATGACGACGTAGGTAGTAAAAACTCAGTTTTTGAACAGGTAGTACTCCCAAACTACAATAGATAATAGATATTTATGGTGATTCAAATTTTCACTTTTTTCCGTTTTACTACGGACCACCCCCTGAATGTGTTCTATGTAGCTAAAAACAAATAAAGTATTTTTTTCATATTTTTTGAAAGAAATTTAGGGGTCGCTACCACAGTTTTAAAAATTTAAATCCCCTTACATTAAACGATTTTTCTTATTTAATTTAAAAAATTAAATCATGCAGAAATTAAGCTTTTTAAACGAAGATAATGAAAAACTTTCTAAAAATTACCTGTGCATCACTCTTGAAAGTTTAAAAAATAGCACATAACAGGAATAAACTCCCATTTTGCTAAAATTTTGCTCTATTTTGACAAAAAAATTGGGTTAAGTACAGAAAGTTTAAAAATGCAATAGTGTTTCATTATCTACGTTTCTGTATTTTATTATTTTCAGTATATGTTAAAAAAAAAAACCCTCTATGCATGGGGATTTAAATTTTAAAAATTGTGGTTACGAACCCTAAATTTCATAAAAAAAATATGAAAAAAGTACTTTATTTGTTTTTAGCTACATAGAACACGTTGAGGGGGTGCCCCGTAATAAAACGGAAAAAAGTAAAAATTTGAATCATCCTAATAGATATGATTCCGAAATAAATACATATTAACTATAAACAAACTCGACTGTGGAGGAACCACCATCTTACTCGCAAACCGCCTTGAAGTTATTCGGGGGAGAGTAAGAGGACAGCTCGCAGACAGGCACAAATCCAGGTAGCCCACTAATCCTGGGACCGTGTGATGGCGGTATATCCATCCCGAATTGCCGGACCTTAAATAAACAGAACAGTGACGGGCAGCGGCGTCACTAGTGCGAGAGGTTCTGGTGCCGCGCTCACCAATCCGCCTGCCCAGCGTGTGTGAGTATGGGCATCTCTTCCCAATACATGATGTACACCAAAAAGAAACGGCCCCCAGTCCCCGGCAGCCCCACTATTCCCGACTACGGTGGCGGTCGCGGTAACGGTGGGGCAGGGGGTGCTAAGAATCTCCGGTTGAATGGCCACCAACACCGACGACTCTTTTTGGCAGCGTATAATACACGGACGTTACGGGAAGACAGACACCTCGCTGAGCTCGAGTCAGAGTTAGGTAGAATCAACTGGCATATTCTGGGGCTATCGGAAGTCCGACGAGCAGGTGAGGATACCATAACCCTAGAGTCAGGACACCTGCTCTACTATCGAGAGGGTGATCAATTGTCTGTCGGTGGAGTTGGCATGCTGGTCAACAAAGACCTCACTAGCAACGTGTTAGAAATCGGTAGTGTCTCTACTCGGGTGGCATATCTTGTTATTAGACTCAACAAGAGGTATTCACTTAAAGTCATTCAAGTGTATGCCCCCACGTCGAGCGACTATGATGTAGTCGAGGCCGTCTATGATGACATATTAAAGGCCAGACATAACACCACCAAGACACATTTTACCGTTGTTATGGGGGACTTCAACGCCAAAGTGGGAGTACAAGAGTGTGGTGAATCGGTAATCGGACCACACGGTTATGGCTGCAGAAATCCTCGGGGCCAGATGCTGGTTAGCTTCCTTGAAAGCCAAGATCTCTATTTGATGAACTCATTCTTCAAAAAGAAGCCTCAAAGGAAGTGGACCTGGCGAAGCCCTGATGGTAAGACTAAAAATGAGATAGACTTCATCATGACGGATCAAAAGCACTGCTGGTCAAAATGAAAGACCTCGTACCACGACAACTCGATTTATTTTATTCCACAGATATGATACACTTTTAGCGGAGAAAACTTCTATACCGCGATTCAGAAACGTGCAGCGCCATCTATTGTATCAACTTGGAAATTCTAACTATTATTTTGTAACAAACATATCGCCCGCCAAAGGACGTCAGGCCTTTAACAATCAATATGAAACTGTGACATAAGTCGTATCACTAAATGTGAAATTGTAACAAAAGTCGTACCACTAAGCAAGCTAAATTTTACATATTATTAACTGGCAACAAACAAAGTTTATGAATTGGCCTTTTAATTGTGGTATTGTTACATTTAAGGGTAACTACTCTTGTACGACCATCAGACCCAGGATGGGTGTGTAAAACTAAACCTAATAACCACTTTGCTGGTGGTAATCTCTCATCTTTAACTAAAACGATATCTCCAACTGAAATATCTCTTTGAACACTTGTCCATTTTTGACGCTGTTGCAAATTTACCAAATATTCATGACTCCATTTTCTCCAAAAATATTGCAATTTTTGCTGTATGTGTAGCCAACGTTGAATGTATGGAACTTTTTGATCGGTCAAATTTTCTTGCGGAACAATTACAGGTGTTTCACCGATTAAAAAATGTCCAGGTGTAAGTGCAGATGCTGTTTCATCGTTTTTTAATGGCGTCAATGGACGAGAGTTCAAACAACATTCTATTTGACATAGCAATGTATAATATTCCTCAAAGGTAAGTTTTGCATCATTTAATACACGGTTTAGATGCCTCTTAACGGACTTAATATTAGATTCCCATAAGCCACCCATATGGGGTGCGCTGGCAGGATTGAACTGCCATTCAGTACCATTTTGTGCTAGCAATTCACTTATTTCATCGGGTAAGTTTTTTAAACTGTTTAATAATGATTGCTCAAGCTCTTTGCTGGCCCCAATGAAATTAGTGCCACAATCACTAACCAGTTTTTTGCAGTGGCCTCTGCGTGAGGTAAAACGCTTAAAAGCAGACATAAAAGCTTCTGTGGTCAAACTAGTCAACAACTCTAAGTGGACTGCTTTTACAGCTGTACATATAAACAATACAATCCACGCCTTTTGTGTTCGATTTGAACCACGACCACTCTGTAATTTCAGTATAACAGGCCCTGCTAGATCTACGCCACAGGTACTGAACGGTCTCTGCGGGTTAATTCTATATTCAGGTAAGTTTCCCATGAGTTGGGACTGAGTCTTACCAGAATGACGACAACATGATACACATTCTCTAATAACTTGTTTAACAAGATGTTTGACTCCAATAATGTGATGTTTGCATTTGATAGAATTTAACATTAATTGGACACCGCCATGTAATGTTCTGTGATGTGTGTCTTTGACAATTAAATACGACAAATTACATTCTTTGGACAAAATTATAGGATGTTTCATATCATATTGAATATCAGCTTTACAAATTCTACCACCTACTCTTAAAACATCTTGAGAATCAACAAATGGATTAAGCTTTGAAATTTTTGAACCATTTTTTAGTTTATTTAATAGTTTGTATTTATCTTTGTTTATGTCTCCCTTTACAACATAAATCTCTTTTTCAAAATTTTGCTTTTGTGACATTTTTATCAGTGTTTGTAATGAATTCTCTAAATCAATTGTTGATAGATATTTTGAACATTTTAACAACATTTTGTTGTTACGCTTATATTGTAAGCAATTGTAAAATCTTTGGATTATAGCAATAACTCTTATAAGTTTACTCAAGTTTGAAAATCTATGAAGTATTTCACTATTTTCGCACTGATCACTTGTTTCACTTTTAGACTGACTGTCATTGACATGCACTAAATTAACTTTCACAGACACTTTCTTCTCTAAGTCCGTAGGTTCCACAGCAATTGCCTCATCAAAAGACAACGGAGTGAGTGTATGCAGCCAGGATGGGCCGTGCCACCACAGGTGATGATCAGGTAAGTCAGCAGGAGAGACCCCACGAGAAGCTACATCTGCAGGATTCTCTTGTGAAGTGACATGATGCCATCTCTCTTTGTCAATCAGGTTGGTGATTTCAGTTACTCTGTTTGCTACAAAGGTATTCCAGTAACTAGGTGACCGTTGTAGCCATGCAAGCACTATTGTTGCATCTGTCCATGCATAGGTGTCTTGAATTGGAATGCTGAGAGCGTGTTGAATTCTATTCAATAACTTGGCTAATATTACAGCTCCGCACAGTTCCAATCTCGGTAGTGATATTTGTTTTACAGGAGCGACTCTGGTCTTGGCTTCTATGAGTGTGACATTGACTCCGTCTGGTGTTATAACTCTACAGTATACAACAGCTGAGTACGCAATAATTGATGCGTCTGAAAATCCGTGTAATTCCACTTTCAAAACATTGTCTGTTACTCCAATCCACCTCTCGAGCTCTATAGTTGGCATATTGGTTAAGTCATTGCGATAAGTTAACCATTCTTGTAGCAGAATATCGGGTAAAGGATCATCCCAATCTACTTTGTCTATCCACAACTTTTGAAGCATGCTTTTAGCGGCGATTACAACAGGTGCCATCCATCCAGCTGGGTCATAAATTTTTGCGATATCACACAAAACTGTTCTTTTTGTCACGTTTGTTTTCGAAGGTGGAAGCACTATCTGCAATTCAAATTTATCAGTGTATCCATTCCAATTGATTCCTAAAATCTTGCGGTTAGATTGTGCTGCTCCTTCTATCTCTGTACTGTTAGAGGCCCATTTGTGTAGTGAAAATCCTCCTTTCTGTAGCAACTCTGTCATATTCCTCTTCAACTCAATGATTTTGTTTGTAGTTTGTTCTCCAGTCAACAGATCATCGATGTAAAAATCTTGTAACAATGTGTCAATAGTTTGATCATCAAAATCTCCTCTCTCATCCTCAGCTAATTGTCTGAGTGTTTTTATTGCTTGGTATGGTGCACAGGATGTCCCATATGTCACTGTTGTAAGACGAAAGTGTTGAATTTCTTGATCGGGACAAAATCGCCAAAGTATTCGCAGCCAGTCTCGATCTTTAGGATCCAAGCTAATTTTTCTGTACATCTGACGAATGTCTCCAACCAAAACTAAGCGATGTCTTCGCCAACGCAATGTCACGTCTCGGATGTCATTTTGTAGAGCAGGCCCTACTAAAAGGTTGTCATTAAGTGACTTTCCGTTTGCGGTTTTTGCTGAACTGTCATAGACCACTCTAAGCTTTGTTGTCAGGTGCTGTTCATTGATAACAGCTTGATGTGGTATGTAGCATACATTAGTCTCTGTATCAGGTGTTGGGACAAGTTCCATATGACCTTGTTGTAGATAATCTTCCATAAACTCATTGTATTTTATGTGTAATTCCTTGTCTCTCTTGAATTTGTTCTCTAAAGTAAGTAACCGTTTCTTGGCTAGTGTGAATGACTCTCCGAGGTCAGGAAGGGTGGCTGTAAATGGAAGTCTTACTCTGTATTGACCATCCTCTAACCTTGTATGTGTTATCTCGTAATGCTTTTCACATTGAGATTCTGCTTTTGTCATTATTCTTTTCTCTGTGTTTTCTTCGATCTCCCAGAAGGAACGAAGAATGTCATCAACCTCAACTTTGATGTGATGTAAGTGAACTTGCTTTGACTGGTTGTTGTTTGTGGTTTTTCCAGAAATGAGCCAACCCAATGATGTCTGTTGAGCGACGAGTGTGTTATTGTTATTTTTGAGTATCTTAACTCCTCTTTGTATAATCTCTGCGTACACGTCTGCTCCTAGGATGATGTCTATCTTTCCAGGTCTCTGGAATGTTGGGTCTGCTAATTCTAGCTCTCTTAGTTGTGGCCAGTCAACTGTATGTGAAGTTTGAGGTATATAAGATGTAAGTGATTTCAAAACGTATGCTGTAACTCTTGATACAATTTCTGGATTGTTGGTGGAGCTTATGTCAAACTCCACACATGCTTTAGTAACAGAAGCTGCTGAACCAACTCCCATCACTGTGCCCTGTACGGGTGATCTCTTGTATCCTAGAAATTGACACGCTGCCTCGGTGATCAGACTTGCCTCTGAACCCTGGTCAACAAGCGCGCGAAGTGTGTGTGTGTGACTCTGTTCTCTTTGTGACTGCACATGAACCATGGCCGTTGCTAATATAACTTGACATCTTTGTGTGGATTTCGTGGTTGTGGTGTGTGTTGCTACTCTTTGTTCTATTTCAGGTTGCTCAGTGGTTCCTAATGAAGGTGTGACATATCCGTGTAGCAAGGAGTGGTGCTTGCGGCCACATTTCTTACATCTAGTGGACTGTAAACATTGTGCGACAGTGTGACCTTTGCGCAAACAATTGAAACAAAGTTGGTTGCTCTGTACGAATGCTTTCTTATCAGTGAGATCCAACTTACAAAACTCTTTGCAACTAAATATGTAGTGGTTCTCTTTGCAGTATACACACGTGACTGTTTGTGTTATTTCAGTAGCGAAACTTCTTGTAGGTGGTAATACTCTTGGTTGTGGTGCATCTCTAGACTTTATCATTTCGAGTGTACGAAATCTGAACTCTAAAAACTCTGACAGTTCTTTCCAAGTTGGTAAATGACTATTAGATTCTATTCTTTGCTCGAACATCTTGTGAGATTCAGAATCAAGTTTCTGGATAATAATATAAACAATTATATCGTCCCAACTGTCAGTAGGTAGACTCAAACTCTTTAAAGTCGCTAGACACTCGGTTGTAACATCTAATAATTCTCTAATATTTTTGGCAGATTCCAATGTTATTTTTTTCTGATTTAGCAATTTACCAATATACGTATTAACAATACTTCTCTTATTGTCATATCGTTTATTTATCATATCCCATATTATTTCATAGTTAGCGTCGGAGACTTGTATTTGTTTTACTAGACTCTCTGCTTCTCCGCGCAGACTTGATTTCAGATATTGGCATTTGTTAACTTTATTTATTGAGATGTTGTCATGCACTAGCGATTTGTATAAATCTCGAAACGATAGCCACTCTCTATAATCACCAGAAAATGTAGGTAGTTGGATTGGTGGAAGTTTAGCTTTTGGAGTTTGTTCTGTTACAGAGTTATTAGCTTGTACGATATTTGCAGATGATTGTAGTTTAGCATATTGAATATCATTTAGCATTTCTTTCATGCGAGTCTTTAAATCAAGATACTTTTCAAAGCAACTGTCATAAACATCATCTTTGAAGTAGGATAATTTTGCTTTCACTTCGGCCTTAGCAGTAATCAAAGCGTTGTGTTGTGATTGAAAAGTTTCCCAATATTTATCTGCAATCTCTAATCTAGCTTCTATAAATCCTGTACTAAGTCTATCTCGACTAGTTTTTTTGTAATTAGTAAGAAGTTTACTTATTTGCTCGTATAAATTAATTTGTGATAGACTTAATTCCTCCATTTTAAACCAAGTAGTCTTAGTTAAGTTTTGCTCCAAGTTTGTGGTGTGACTTATTCTATTACTCACGTATACCAATAAAATCCAATGCACTCCATAAGTTTCGTAACCACTTTTTATAACACTGCAATTCAATGCATAAGATCACTGACTCTAGTTATTGCACTTTTAATGACTCTACAACTCTATTAAGTCAAAGACTCTACAAAATCAGTGCAATCCAAGTGTAAGATTTGATAGTGTCGGTGTAGATATTGTTTGTGATCTCAATAGCTTTGTGTACACGATCCATGTACAGCTATCCGTGTGTACATTGAGAATCCTGAAATTTCAGGTGTACCCGAAACCCGAAACAGTTGTACTGAAACTGTAATCCGATCGAGGGACCAAAAATGCTGGTCAAAATGAAAGACCTCGTACCACGACAACTCGATTTATTTTATTCCACAGATATGATACACTTTTAGCGGAGAAAACTTCTATACCGCGATTCAGAAACGTGCAGCGCCATCTATTGTATCAACTTGGAAATTCTAACTATTATTTTGTAACAAACAAGCACATAATCCAAGATGTATCTGTGATCAACAGGTTTTGTACCGGTAGCGATCACCGACTTGTGCGATGCATCTTGAATATCGACTTACAGCTTGAGAGAAATCGTCTGATGAAGCCTACGCTCCGCCCTTCTCTGCGCCAAACCACTGCGGGATCCGAAAAGTTCCAAATGGAACTTCAGAACCGATTTGCCCTGTTGGAAACCACTGAGGATGTTGACCAGCTTGCTGACAATTTCACGAATGTCGTGCGCGAGATAGGGAGGGCTTATTTTAAGTCGGAGCGAAGGACTAAGGAGTTCAAAATTTCGAGTGGAACTCTGGACCTGATGAGGCAGAGACGGGAAATGTCTTCAGATTCTGCAGATTTTTCCCTTCTTAACAAGCGTGTTAAAAGGCAAATTCGTTTTGACCTCCGCCAACATAACACTCGCGTCATTGAAGACGCGATCCAGCGAAATAAAGGCTCAAAAGTTTTTGCCCAGCAGTTAGGAAGGACCAATCTGACGAAGCTGAAAACATCTGACAATAGAACTGTTACCTCTAGGCCAGAAATCCTCGCTGAAATCGAGAAATTTTATGGGCTCCTATATTCTTCACACGCTCCCAAGTCAACTGCTCGCGACGAAGACGACAAACGTGCACCTCTGATCCGCCACTACACCGATGAACTCCCGGATGTCGAAATGGGTGAGATTAGGATAGCTCTTGAACATCTGAAAAACAACAAGGCGCCGGGCGAGGACGGCATCACAACTGAACTCCTGAAAGCTGGAGGTTACCCTATACTCGGACAGCTACAGGACCTCTTTAATGCCGTCATTCGCACAGGTACTACGCCAAAGGAGTGGAGCAGGAGTCTGGTCATTTTGTTCTTCAAAAAAGGGGACAAAATCCTACTTAAGAACTATAGACCAATTGCGCTCCTGAGCCACACCTACAAGCTGTTCTCAAGAGTTATCACGAATCGTCTCGCCCAACGATTCGACGACTTCCAACCTCCAGAGCAGGCTGGGTTTCAAAAACACTACAGCACCGTGGACCACATTCACACGCTAAGGCAGGTTATACAGAAAACTCAAGAGTATAATCAGCCCTTATGTCTAGCGTTTGTGGACTACGAGAAAGCCTTCGACTCCATCGAAACTTTTTTTGCTCCCGTACTGTTTGGACTAGTTTAAGTACAATTCCTAGTAAAGGTTCTACGAAAAAAAAAATTTTTTTCGAATTTCACCCGTAGGGTCATTAAACCTTGTTCCTGATGACTAACCGAGTCTCCAGTATGAATTTGGTCGGTTGATTTAATTTCACCTAGTATAAACGATAGTATAGCGATTCTTTTTAAAACGCACTTGTGTGAATTTATATTAAATTTTAATCATTGAAAAGCAGCATTATCCACTCTCTTCTTGATTTACTGTACTGCTCAGACACGCGCTTTTTCAAATATGCTTATCTCTTTCGTTATGTGATCGACTACGCCTTAAGGCTGCATATAAGGTCAGATTGAGCACCTCATTTTGCATCAATCAGAACTGAACTCTATGACGTTTCATTTTAGTTTAAAATAGCGCGCTCTCAGCCGTGGCTGTTACGACCACCAAGAAACACGCGTCCACAAAAATCTGCGTTTTTATTTAATAACTCTGCTTATAGATCAAATTTTTAAAATATTCTTAGACGAGCTGACGATGTCATTTGTTGACTTATTTTTAATACAGATTTCAAGGCTGTTTGATTTAAGGAAGACTGTTTAACACTTAAAAAAACATGAAATTTAGAGGTAATTTCGTAATTTTTTTCTATCGAGCGAACTAAATGATTTTTCATTTTATTTAAGATGAATTTATCAGCCATATAGTCTACTGTTTATATTATTTTTACTATACCGATTAACCAAGTTACACAAAGTGATATACTCATTTGAAATTGTGCATCTAGCCTTGCACGGACCCTTAAACGTTATTGGAAAGGCTAGTAATAAAATAAAACAGTATTTCTCATCAGCTACTTGTATTAGCTACTACTTTATATTATAAGAACTAGCGTGGTATGTTGCAGCAGACTCTCCTTCCTAACATAGAGTTGATGACGAGCTCGGACCCAGGACAGTCCTGCTGGAACTCATCCAGGACCCAGTCATTACGGCAATCTCTTTCCCACCTGCAGTACCCAAGCCACTCTCCATAATTGTAGCCACAGCCTCGCGACATCTCGTCGGCTACTAAAATGTTTAGCTCACAATGAAAACAATGAAACAATTATAATCTTTACTAATTTAAAAGGTTTATCTGTAAAATAGATACTTTAAGTATACTTTTTACAGGTCAAAAATTAATCTTTATAACACAATAGAATGTGATTTGAAAAAAATAATAATAACACGGGAAATAGATAAAAAAATATCAAGGGCTACTAAAATATAATAAAATTATACACCTGCATAATACATACATAACGCAATGAAGAAATATAACAAACAACAAAGAAAACCTACAGAATATAGGTAAGTGGCATTACATTGGCGATTTTGAATCTGAGTTTCATCACACTAATACATAGGTAACACTAAAAGTTTCCGGAACTGGCCACTTACATAAACAATATTTAAAATTTTATTGCAACATTTGAAAATAGAACTCTTTGGCTGTAGAATGCAGTTTGTTTCATCTGACTGTCTTTTGTTTTTACCTTGTGGCGCCATTTAAAAAATTGTATGTCTGCATCAACATGGATTTAACTCGGGAAAATTTTCGTAGTATGATTTTCTACGATTTTAAGTGTAATTTGACAGCTCAACAGAGCATCGCTCGGCTTGAAACAGCTTTTGGCAATGAAGCACCATGCAAGACGACTGTTTATAGCTGGTTTGCAGAATTCAAGCGTGGTCGTATCAATCTCAGTGACGAATCTCGCGATAGTCGGCCGTCCACCGCTGTGACCAACAAAAACATCGATGCTGTGCGCCATATGATTGAAACAGACAGGCATGTGACCTACCATGAAATTCGCGCATCCTTAGAAATAGGCATGAGTCAAATACAATCAATCCTACACAAACATTTGGGTGTGAGAAAGCTGTGCTCGCGGTGGATCCCACACAACTTGACCGAGGCTCAAAAAACGGACCGCGTCACTTGGTGCAGTGCCATGCTTACCAGATTCAACGAAGGTGCGTCAAATTTGGTGTGGGACATAGTAACAGATGACGAAACATGGATTTATTGCTACGATCCCAAAACAAAGCAGCAATCGAGCGTATGGGTCTTTCAAGATGAGCCGAAACCAACCAAAGTGGCGCGCGTGAAAAGTGCATCTAAGCGGATGATTGCTTCTTTTTTAATAAAACTGGACACGTGGCTACTGTTGCTTTAGAGAATCGTCGTACCGTGAATAGTGACTGGTACACGACCATTTGTTTGCCGGAAGTTATTGACGAACTCCGTAAAAATAACCGTAAACGCCGTATCATCCTGCACCACGACAATGCTAGTTCTCACACGGCCAGACAGACAAACGACTTTTTGAAGACGAAAAATGTAGAACTCATGAGTCATCCTGCATACAGTCCCGGCCTGGCACCTTGTGACTTTTTTCTGTTCCCAAAAATTAAGAACCAATTACGCGGTCAACGATTTTCATCACCAGAAGAGGCTGTCGAGGAGTATGAAAAACACGTTTCAGAGGTCACCACAGGGGAGTGGCACAAAAGTTTTTAAAACTGGTTTGATCGAATGAAAAAGTGCATAGACGCCAAGGGAGATTATTTTGAAAAACAATAAATTAATTTTGTACCTTTAATAGTATTTTTTCATATTAATTCCGGAAACTTATAGTGCGTCCCACGTATTATAAATGCGAAAGTTTGTTGTGTGTATGTTTGTTATTCTTTCACGCTGAAACGGCTGAACGAATTTGGATGAAATTTAGAATGAATATAGCTTATAGCCTAACTTAGCACGTAGGCTAGTATCCCAGAAAAAAGCTTGTCTTTAAACCGAATAACACGCGAACGGAGCCGCGGGCAAAAGCTAGTTGCTAATAGTTATAATATCAGGCGACATCTCATCCTTTCTTGCGTAAACCTTTCCAAAAGCAGTGAAGCAAACCTTGTATCCATGCGATCGGGGGAGGTCATAAGCGAGAAAGTACAATTTTAGCAGCAGCAGCTCAGAAATAAATATTGGCGATTCTCTGTTTTCGATGACACCTAAGGTGTTTGCAGGCCCGGTCAAAGCTCAAAATTTTGGGGTGGGTCAACTTGGCTCAAATACAGTTCAAGAGGCCAAATGTAAAACAGGTCAAGCAAATAAGGGATTTTTTAAATAAAATTAAAAATGTCAGTCACAAAGCAAACTTCTATTAATTTTATGGGGGATGCCGCCGTCGCCAAATTTGGTTTGCACCGTTTGAATTACTTTTTATAACGTTGTTTTGAATATTTTGACTTAGACGTTAGTGGGCAGAAAATAAATTGTTTGTTTGAAATGTTCGTAAACCGTCAAGTCTTAGGGATTTTGGGAGGGTCATGATCCCTGTGACCCCCCCCCCCTCCCTCGGACCGGCACTGGGTGATTGATGCATAGCTTGGCAGATTTGTTCTTCTACTTGTACGTTTTCATGCTGCCAAAAGTTCAGTTTTCATTAATTTAGATGATAAGTCCACAGTAATAATTATATTGTTGTCCTTGTTTTGATCCGAGAAATGTGTTTTACGTAATTTTTTGAGATTTCCGGTCCATTTACAGTTTTGGATATTTTTGTAGTTACAATTCTTCTTTCTAAATATTATTATTACAGTGGATTATAAACTAGAAAAGATAAATTTAAATCAAATTTAAAGACAATAATTTGAAAAAAAGTCTTCTTTCGTCTCATTTTGCTTGCATGGTACATTTTTAATTTCAATGGAAGTCTTGCGGCTAATTCTCTGCATATGTTCTAATCTGTCTTCTAAGAAAGTATGTTCACCATAGACAAAGAAATTGTTCGGACTTCCATTTTCAGCGAGATATAAAGATTGCTTCTCTGGAAGATAGACGTCCCTGCCGTGATCCTTTATTTTTATATAAAATTATCTACAATATTTTAGATTATCCTACTTTTTAAGTAACATCGGATGTATTCAATATCGCGTTTTCACTACTTGCATTAAGTGTTTGTTCAGTATACCACTCGCAGGTACAAAACAAACTACGCAAAAAATAGATTTTTGGTTAGAGATTGTGATCTTTACAACAAAGACTTCTCGATCTTGACATATTGCACCTTTTAATAATTTTTAAATTATAGATGCTTTGTTTTGGTTATTATTATTATTTTCGTTTTTGTATCTTGTTTTCCGTGGTTTTAAGCACAGACATATAATTATTACTTAGTAGTAAACCAAACATAAGGATTAAATAGCGTGGCAAGTTTCCATACAAAAATTAAGCTACATTTAGGCTTCATGGTACAAAGAAACGTAACTCAAGAACTACTGAATGGATTTGGATGAGTTTTTGTTATTATTGTTGTAGTGACCCTGGTCAACACATAAGCTATAAAGTTCATAAATAACCACACGAGGTCATAAAATAACAGACATGCCAAAACCGGGGAAAAGATTGAATTAGCGCGGACAGAGCCGTGGGCAAAGGCTAGTAGTTTAAAAGAAATTTGTGAGTTCTATCACACTAATCACACTAACATTATAAATGCGAAAATTTGTGTGTGTGTGTATGTTTGTTACTCTTTCACGCTGAAACGGCTGGACGGATTTGGATGAAATTTAGAATATATGTAGCTTATACCCTAATTTAACACATATCCTACTTTTTATCCCGGAAAAAAGCATGTCGGAGCCGCGGGCAAAACCTAGTAACGTATAATTTGGGGGGTGGCATCAAACTTCATAGCCTCCCCCCTGGATCCACCTATGTCTGGTTCTATGTATTTTTTACTGATATTTAAGTGACAGTATGTGCAATAATTTGTTAAACCCAAGGCCGCAGATACAAAAATTGCTAAACGCAATAAAACGTATAGGTACCTTGTTTCCTTTTCCTAGCGAGAACAGAATTATTTTCAAACACCACCATCCAAATAACAAGTACTAAGACAATTTGGTGGATAAGCATCATAGTAGATACAAATATACAATTGTAATATGACTTGGAGAAATTAAATTTTATTGACATGAATTGTGCTACGACTGCCTTTTATACTTACCACATCTGTCTAAACACTATACTAATAATAAAGTAGTAACAAAGTTGCGTCTGCACATCGTTCTGTCTCTCTGTCTTCGAGAACTACTCAAAGGATATGGATTTAGTTTTCTTTATTATCTTCGTAAGGACCCTGATCAATATAAATGATAAAATAGCCGCCTAGCCGAAAACTGTCGATAACTGACAGACACATCCACGGGAGCGAAGCCGCGGGCAAAAGTTAGTAATAAATTATTGCGAATGTTATTTCAGAATCATTAGACTCGCTAAATTACATTTACAACTCAATTATTGTCGCCGTACTTCCTTATCCGAGTCTCAGTAAAATGGCGTTAATTTTAAATTAGTAAATGCAATGGGTGTTGTGTATTAGAATAATATTATAAGATGTCTATGGTGTTGGTGGTTAATAGTATTATTGTTCCACGTTTGGATTGGGAATGGGGTGCTAACGTCAAACTTACGCGAATGTATGAAATGACAGTTACCAAAGGTGGGATGTGCAAAATTACGTAAAACTTTTTCAGTACATATTGCGAAATTATGATGTGGAGAAAATGTAACACTTAACCAAAATAATATTTCGTGGGATTCCAATTTAATTACATTCTTTTAAAAAAAATCAGCTTGCCATTTGTTTTGATATTCAATCACTCATAGGTTCATCAACTTCATCATCAATGCCAAATAGTGACAGATTTGTGAAATAAAATTTCAAGATTTCATTTATAAAACAGTTGAAAATAGATTCAGCAAACAGTTCAGACAACTAAATCAGCGATCATTTCATATTTTGGAAAAGCAATATTATGGATCAATAAACTTTTATAAACATCAGTAAATACATAAAACGCAAAAATTTGATTATTATTTTACTTGATTGGATGATGATATCCACCATCAGTTAAGTTAATTTCTCAACAAAAACAACTTCCTTAATGTTCATCAGTCGGGTTTTCACCCTGGCCCTATGGCCATAGGACGCCACCTTGAGGAACGCCGGCAGTAGTGCTGCCCCAATCAGAGAAAATATCATTAATGCTGATGCGTTGCCGGCGTCCTCGTAGATAACTACGAAACCAGCCAATCATCGTCGGAGATATGTTAAGAGAACCAAGCAGTCCCAGTAGAATGTCAAAGTCAGCAGTATTAAATGCATTGGAGAAATCAAGTAGGGTCAGAACTGTCAGTTTCCCATTATCCATTCCTTTTCGTATATCGTCAGTTATTTCCATCAAAGCTGTAACGGTACTATTATCACTACTATTACCGTTACAGCTTTCTTCATGATACTCGTGACCGCATTTTACGGTCCTCTCAAAATCTGCTTCTTGCCACGCCGGTGCACTCATCGTCTTTCTTTAACAATTAGTTCTAAGTAAAAGCTGTTTATTTATGGAATGATCTTAATTTACCTATCAGGAGAGCCCCTTCCCTGTCTGTCTTCAAGAGACTAGTTAAACATCACCACCTTACACTCTGATGACCGAAATGTGATTTCTCCATATATAATAAAATGTGTATGTAGTATATAAATATACATATATAGAAATTATTACGTATTTATTTACTAGTATATTACGATTTATAATACTATATATATCCATTGATACATGTTTGTATATGTATTTAACACAAAATTAGTACACCGCCATGACAGTAATTCTTTTGAACAGTTTCTTCCACCCAAAGGTTGTCTGGAAGAAATTGCTTTAAGCGATAAGGCCGCCTGTTTGTGCTTACCTAATAAGTTAGTAAGTTATATTTCTTTGTTTCCTAAGTTAGATATTTAAATGTTTATGTTTTTTCTTTTTTGTTTCCTTTTTAAGGTGTACAAATAAAGTTGTATTGTTGTTGTTGTTGTTGTTGTTGTTGTTGTTGTTGATGGGCTTAAGTACATAATTATGTATTCAATTCATTTTTGTACTATTATGTAAATGGTACTTTTGAATCCCAATTCAATCGTGGAACAATAATACATTACTGCTAAGACCAGGGGCGAGGACTTTTCTATACGAGGCGAGGATTGCCAATTAATGATCGAAGCAAGTATAATGCTTTTCTCAAAAATAAAATGAGACATTTTCATGTTTTTCATGATAATGAGTTATATCAAATAAAATAAACTTACCAGGCAATATTAAAAGTTACTTGGTCATAATTAGGCAATTAGTCATGTTTATTGTTGTTGATTTCTTCAGCAAAGCATTAGTGGAGAAAAATATATATCAGAGCCCTCTTCTGAACTCATTTTGTAATTTATTTGTACAAAACACCTTCAACTAAAATATAAAGCGACATGAATTCTCGCTTTTACGTAACTTTTTTCATTATTGCCAGCTGGGCAAAGGTATTTTACCGCCATGCAGCCTTCTTCGTAGAAATCGCCATATGTTTTTTACATAGCGCCTTAATATAATTTTACTATAGTAACTATGTTCGAGATAGCATGATAGCATGATATGGGTGACAGTTCGTAATTTTCCGTTTCACCTATACTACTCACACCATACTACATACACCCAGATATAAAAGAAAATATTAGGCTTTAGAAAGAATGTAATATATATCATTATTGCAAAAATACAATAAATTGTTTATCTATAAATCGAAACAATAATCACAGTGTAATTGTTAAATTTTACAAAAAAAGATTCAGAAAGATTAATGTCTCAAGTTTGATGCGTGGATCGGAACGTTAAACCATAGGTACTGATACTACATAATCGAAAATACATCGACGAATCGGTGCGGACATCTTATAGGATCGCGTCAGTATGGTTCATCTTGTATGTGGTTTGCTACTTGTTTTGACGTTTGTTACAGTTTTTGTTGATTTTTGTTTTGTTATTGTTGTTTGTTTTTGGTGAAATGCCGAGAAAAACAAAAAAAAAATATTTGAACTCTCAAGCTTGTGAGTTATTAGTTCGTTTAATTTAATTAATTTAGAAATTAACAAAAAGTAGTTTGGATAATCAAAGATCAATCAAATAAAAAATCGATTTGATAGCCCTTGTTAACGTTCTCGATACTTCAATTTCTTTTCAATTTCGATTCAATTTCGTTAGGGCACATAACTATAACTGTCAACTTTGAACTGCCACCCATATCATGATAACTCGAACATACTATACTGTTGAATATAACTACGCTACGGTAAGGAGACAGCCCCTCTTCATCTACACTAATACTGTAAGGAAGAGAGAGGTGTTTGTGAGTTTGTTGGTTTGTAGGTTTGGATGTAGGATAGTCTGCGGAACTACTGATCCGATTCTGAAAATACTTGATCTAATAGAAAACTATAGTGCTACAGTTTGTTCCCTAAGTATAGGAAGTTCACTAAGGAAATAGCAATCTTAGACCATTTTACACGGAACCTGGCAAAGCGCGACTCTTAGTACTGAAATTATTCTGCCGTTTTCCACGGGAGGGGAGGTAAACACGCACAGCACACATTTACTCATTCACGCACACTCCTGCGAAATATTTATATGTCACACTAAATCAAAAGCTGCAACACAAACACAAAACGAGCACACAAGCAAACTTACATTAACAAATTTGTTCATGTACTTCGGCAGAGGGGGATAAGTGCGCTTGCCTAGTCCCGTGTTATATGGTCTAAGATAGCAGTTAATTACATTCGTGCGGGTAATCTTAGGAACTAGTAAACCAATAAAAAAAAAACTTCAGTGTTTGTAATGGTTAGACTCTTCACATGGACATAGGTCGACCTCTGGGGACAAGCAGTTCCTTAGGGACATAGCCGTTTATTAAATTCAAGCGGGTAGTCTATGAAACATAAATGGTCACCACTTAGCTCCTGTAATGATATATGTGGCCAAAAACTTGCCTCGAAATTCTCCTCCTCAGTAAGCCTACCTATATATACATACATATATGCTTAAATATTAAAAATAATGCAAACTTTTCAAGTTCTCTTGTATTATTCTTATTCTTTGTATTATTCTTCATGATATAGGCCATAGTAACACGTATTCTGTAACAAAATCAGCTTTCTGCCTATTACGGTTTATACTTTAGACCCCTGTGACAGACGGACAGACAGATAGACAGCGGGGCTCAGTGATAGGGTTCCGTTTGGGACACTTCGGGTATGGAACCCTAAAATTAAATTTTAAGTATTTTTCTACTTACTCGTATTTTACACGATTTTTTTTTACCTTTCTTACTTAATTACTTTAATCCCAGATACCAGTCTGGATCTCTTTCTATCCCAGTATTTTCTCAAGCCAAGTAAGCCAAGTAAAATTGTAATAACATAACAAGGAACAGCAGGTTCTAAATAAAACAGTATTCTTCATCAGCTACTTCTATAAAAATTCATATATTACAAAACAAAAGTCTAAAATCCGCAGCAGACTAAGGTATTGCCGGACCCATGGCACTCATACTGGAAATTGGTCATGATCGAGTCAGCAGGGCAGTCTGCACCCTTGATGCATACTCCAAGGAACTCCCCGTGCAGGTAACCACAGTCTCTCGACAGCACCTCCCTTGCTGCTGAAATATTTATGTCTTAAAGCTCTGGTACTATGTATTTTTTGAATAGACCTTTTTTAATGTAGCGGTTTATGATGCTCGGCTGCTTTAGTGAAAAAGCTGACGGAAGTGCGTGAGTGAAAACGTTCAACGCTGGCGGAAGTGCGTGAGTGACCACGTTCAACGCTGACGGAAGTGCGTGAGTGACAACGTTCAACGACGACGGAAGTGCGAATTTTTAAAAATGTCGGAATCCACTTAAGATCTTATCTTCCAATGAATGGCATTGTTATCTATTGTTAAGTTCGACCGCTAAATGAGCAATGCATAACGAAACGCATAAACAACAAAATAGTTAATGTTAATAGCAACTTTAACACCTGTCGCGTTGTACGCGAGTCGCTATCCGACCAATTGATGGCGCGAAAGACGAAGCGGCGCAAAAGAAGTGCGGGGATTTGTGCTCTGTTGTGAGAAGCAGCAAAGGCCAGGACATGGTTGCCAGCTTCTACGGGTGAGTGCTCATACTAATATGTATCTAATTAGTTAGACCGTTGCTTTACAATCCATGAGATGTGAAGGGATGAGTGGACTAAGCGAATGGTGAGTCTCTCATATATTACAAAATGGCGTATCATTACGTCTGGTATTGGGCAGTAGAACATTCAGATGACAACTGGTGGTTAACCCGTGAGCGTAGACCCACCAGGCTTGTCGGGATGTTCACCCAAGAGCGCGACGCGAGCTGAGCGCGCTAACGGTCGACTATGATGATGGAGCAACCGAGGCAGGACTATGGGGAAGGTGGAGGTCCTCGTGGAGGGAAACCCCCTTCATGTCCGGGATGGGACAGGCAATAGGTAACTCATGCGGAGTTCCTAAGAGGTCCCTAGGCAGCTAAAGTGAGATGATAGCCCAGCTGCTGTGCACGAGAGGGGGAGGTAGCGCGATGCAGAGACCCTCAGCAACCCCTGCACAGTGTAGGGCTATGACAGTCCACTAGCCAGCCTACAAACCGGAGCAGTAGTCGACCGTTAAGGATCTGTAGTACAGATCCATAATAAGAATAAGATAAAGACAAAATAGACATTTAGTCACGCACGGTCGACTCATCCTTTCTGTCGTATAATATTTATACTTTGTTGCCCATGTTCATTCTGTAGTAAACCCAAGGCATTTCGATCATGCTACAGAAGGCGCGACAACACCTAAACAAAAAGGCTCAAATTTGAACGCCAAGTCGCCAACGCATTTCAGATTCCATTTTTGAAATTGGAAGCGGCAGTCATTTTGTGTGTCAGTTACAGGCTGATTAAGTAATGGCTTTCGGATCTTAATATCGTATACTTCTCTGTGTTTTTTCTGGATATTCCATAAATTTGACCCTGGCTTAAGTTTATACGATTTTGATTGCTTACTATTTGAATAATAAAAACCGGCCAAGTGCGTGTCGGGCCACGCGAAATGTATGGTTTCGTAGTTGCTCGGTACATTTCATAAGTTAGTCTACCAATACAGACCGCGCCAAACTTTTAGTCCCATGCATTAGAGGGGACCAAAAGTATGGCGCGACCTGTACTCGTAAACCTGTAAAGCCTACTTAGCTGTGATAGTTTTCCTTTTAAATTCATTATATATACTACTTCTGTGAATTTTTCTCATTTCTATAAACAACCGTTTAGCCGGCATGGGGGGACGGGGACGTTTCACTCTAACTAATCAAATCAAATCAAATCAAAATATTTATTTTTGCAAAATAGATACATTAAGTATACTTTCTACAAGTCAAAGTTAATTTACACAATATAATATATCTTTAGAATATAAAAAAATATATATATATAATAATACGGGAAATAAAATATACACCTGCATTAATAAATAATAGTCCTAAGTTTTTAAATAAATAAAAAATAAATAAAATAGGGGAATCTAGGAATAAAAATATTATATATACATAATACAATGAAGAAATAATAAAAAATTTAAACTTTTCACTTTAAAGGTTAATATTTCGCCAACGGATCCCTAAATCGAAAAATGGTTTTCACACACCCACAATATTTTGAACGACCTATCCAACGACACTAGACATAGACGAGAAAAAAAAATCATCCCCAGTTTACGTGTATGAGAGGTACCCTTAAAAAAATTTAACAGCTTTCTAGTACTAATAGTCTCTGAGCTAAGCCACGGACAGACGGACAGACGGACATGGTGAAACTAAAAGGGTTTCTTGTCGGACAACAGAACCCTAAAAAGATAATATATTTAAATATAAAGCTCTGGTATATATTAGTGGCGGACCCAGAGTCATTTTTGGGGGTTGGGTAGTTTAGGTTAAATTGATTTTATTCAGGAAATCATAGTAATTATCATAACATATACTAGTAAACTGTTATAATATCTATATAAAAATAATAAAGTGATAAAAAAGTCGTGTCTGTGTACATAAAATATGGTTTCAAAATTTTAAATGAAGTATCTTATTAGTATTGTATTGAAGCTACAACCGTTTTTAGAACTTTTGTCTGTCTGTATGTAGGTTCCGTTCGAGACTCTAAGCACTCAACGGATTTGGATGCGTTTTTTTGTGAGTCCTATAAACTATATTTAGGGGGGTGACTTCAAACTCCTAGCCTCCCCCTGGATCCGCCACGATCTGGTTCTATGTACTTATATTGTTTTGCGATAATCTGTTTAAACCAAAAATGTACATTCCACAAAGAGCTGATCACCAAAAACACGTACCTTGTTTCCTTTTCCCGGCGAGAACAGAATTATTCTCAGACAACACCATCCAAATTGTCAATACTAAAAGAATTTGGTGTAAAAGCATCGTACTACAAAATTTTAAAATGGTATTATGATTTGTGAAATCGGATTGATTGAACTGAAATGACTGCCTTTTATACTTACCGCATCTGTCTATACTAATAATAGAACAGTCAAAGTCGTGTCTGTACATGGAAAATTTTGCTAAATTTAAAATGAAATGGATTATTAGTGTGTATTTACTGGTTTAATCAAAGTGAATATACATCTTACATACAATTAAAACATAAATAAACTAATTACCTACAAATAAATAATAATCTAAAATATAACTAAATAAATCTAAAAGCTATAGATAAAAAACTGGATCCAGGTTGCTTCCCCTCGGTAGGGTGCCCAGAATGTTTTAGTATTATTTATTAGTATTCTAATAAAGCCAAAACAAAATATTTTACAATTATTGTCTTTCTGTCTGTCTTCGAGAACCACTCAAAGGATTTAGATTTGGTTTTATTTATTATTTATATTGACCCTGGTCAATATAAATGAGGGTTGTTGATAAAATGACCGCCTAGCCGAAAACTGCTGGTAATTGACAGACACTTTCACGCGAGCGAAGCCGCGAGCAAAAGCTAGTCATTAATAATAGCAAATGTTATTTCAGAATCATTAGACTCGCTCAATTACAATTACAACTCAATTATTGCCGCCGTAACTTCTTATCTGAGAGTCTCAATAACATGCGTTTATTTGAAATTAATAAAGGCGATGTGTGTAGATCTGATGTAGGTAGTAATATTATTTCACGCCTTGCTCTTAGGAAATAAAAAATGCCCTCGTGAGCGTTCAGTATGTGCCTTAAAAGCTGGTTATCAAATAGTCACAAAAGTATTCAGTGTACAAGTATGATCGAAAAATTTATTCAAATTCAATGGTTGGGCAGCATTCGGGAAGTTGCGTCACATATTTACGTCGTAAATACCACAGTTCTTAAAGGCTAAAATGAACAACCAGTGCGTCCTTCCTGTGATGACGTATGGCGCTACGACGTGATTATAAAGGGCTTGATGAGGATCTCGGTGCAAAATGCACATCATCCATCCATCCATCCATCAGCCTGTTTCGTCCACTGCTGAACATAGGCCTTTCCAGGATTTCACCACTCTTGGCGGTCCCCCTGG
The DNA here is from genome assembly GCA_910592155.1 of Ypsolopha scabrella. NCBI lineage: Eukaryota > Metazoa > Arthropoda > Insecta > Lepidoptera > Ypsolophidae > Ypsolopha > Ypsolopha scabrella. Next base: position 16,814,049 of record OU342987.1, read on the forward strand.
AAGAAATGCCCATACTCACACACGCTGGGCAGGCGGGTTGGTGAGCGTGGTGCCGAAACCCTTGCACCAATGACGCCGCTGCCCGTCACCAGTCTGTTTTAGGGCCTGGCAATTAGGGATGGATATACCGCCATCCATCGGTCCCAGGCAATGGTGGGCCGCCTGGTTTTGCCTGAGAGCTGTTCTCTTACTCTCCCTCGAATAGCTTCGGGAGGATTTGCGAGTAAGATGGTGGTACCTCCACAGTCGAGCTCGGCATCAGCTCTACCACCTACATCAATGCGTTCTATAGCAATTCGCGCAAACTGCTTGTTAGTTAGGTGATCACATGAAAATTATTCAATTTTATGCGTTACATTTTAGCTGCATTACATTATAACTGTAAACACGCTTTTAAGTTTGTTAATGTAATGCAAACCAAATGTAATACATTAGAGTACGTAATTTTTTGTGAAGACTTTATTATTAATAAACTGTTTCCGCAAGTTGCTTTAAAACACATTTATTGCATACTTTTTATTCAAAAGTACGGAAAACAATATTACGATGTGCATTTTGTACCGAGGTAAAAAGTTACCCCCTTTAAGGTCGCCCAACGAGCTTTGGAGTGAACTATACTTGGGGTAGTTAGGAAGTGGCAGTGGGCAGGCCGCAGGACCACGTACAGCAAAGCGTAGTGTAGTGTAGCGTAGGCCGACCTCGTGCCCGCTGGACCGACGACCTGAAGGACGTTGGCTGTATGAAGACGGAGGCACACCAAAAGTGGTAAAATCTAGGAAAGGCTTATGCCCAACAGTGGACGAACACAAGCTGATAGATGGATGATGGATGGGTAAGCTCTGAAACTACTGAACGGATTTTGTTTTTTTTTCTTTGTTGTAATGCTCATACCTACTTTTTAGTTTTTGGTTTGGCAATTTTTCCCCTGGGTAGAGGCAGAACCTCTATAGGTACATATAGGGACATATTCATTAATAACTACGGAAACGATTTGGAAGATTATTTTTCTTATGGACCAGGATCGAAGGTCAAGTGGGTGTAAGCATATTTATGCTTAAAATTACATTTTCGTGAGGAATTTTTCTACTTATTTTACTCCCAAAAGGAGAAAAAATACATTTAACTTTTTAAAGATCTGGTACTATATATATTTTTGAATAGAGCATTTTGAATGTAGCGGTTTATGATGCTCGGCTGCTTTAGTGACAACGCTGACCGAAGTGCGTGAGTGACAACGTTCAATGCTGACGGAAGTGCGTAAGTGACAACGTGGCTAATGCACATAGGCATCATAATCCGCTTCATTCCAAAGGATCCTAGTCTAATAGGATCTGGTACGGGTATGATTCGCTCTTTTTACTCTCTTAAAAATATTTTCATGTTCCGTAGGTAACAATGAAAATTGCGTTAAAATCCATGAAATAATTATCAAGTTATAACTGGATATGCCTACAAACGGAAATGTTTACACAACATAATGATACGTGACTAAAAACTTTTTTTTTGTCGGCTCTTCTGTAAAGTAGTTAAAATTACACCCAACCCGAAAATGGGACAAAGATCGATAAACGGGCGGAGCCGCAGGCGAAATGTTAGTAAAAAAATAAAACAGTATTTTCATCAGCTACTTCCATAATACACTCGTATATTACACTTACTCTGGTGGGTAGTACGAACTTTGACAGCATACAGTCCATGGCTCATGGCAGTCTTGCTGGTAGTACGGCAGAGTCCTGTCAGAGGGGCATTTGCTTTCCGGACGGCAAAATCCAGACCACAATCCATGGTCATGGATGCCACAGCCATGCGAGTCATCTGTTTAATATAATAAAATATACAAGGTGAAATTAAATTAACCGACCAAATTCATACTGGAGACTCGGTTAGTGATTGAAGATAGACAGGCAATAATTGTGAAAATTGTAGTTTTGGCTTCACTAATAATACAAATTCATTTAATATTTTTGCAAAATTTTAAATGAATTTGTATTATTAGTGAAGCCAAAACTACAATTTTTACAAAATATTAAATGAATTTGTATTATTAGTGAAGCCAAAACTACAATTTTCACAATTATTGCCTGTCTATCTTCGAGAACCTCTCAGCGGATTTGGGTGTGGCTTTCTTTATTATCACCGTAATGACTCTGATCAACATAGGTAAAGGCCGTGGATAAAATAACCGCCTTACCGAAACTGTCGATAAAGCCGAGCCAGCCACGGGCAAAAGCTAGTCATACAACACAATACAATATAACTTTATTTGCATACCACACAGAAGGAAACAAAAATAATATAAATTACAATAGCCAAATAACGTAGGTACACTCAGGCGGCCATGTAATAATCATAAGTAATAACAAAGTTAAATGTTATTTCAGAATCACTAGACTCGCTAAATTACAATAACGACTCGATTATTGTCGCTGTTACCCCTTATCGGAGAGTCGTAACGTCGACGAATAATAATAATATTAGTGGCTAAAGATGCGTTATCATAGTGAAAAACCACACCCCTTCTGTCGCTTGCTTTAATCTCATCAGTTGTTCGCAGTAGAGTTCAGAATCGATGGTCCTGCCTGGCGGTAACAGCTCATAATGAATAATGCCCTTCCAATCCCACCATACACACAGCATTACCTTGTTGCGAGATACCCCGGGCTTCGCCAGAGTCTGTGAAGCCTGACCAGCCTTTTACCACGATCTTTTTCGCACGTTCTTGTCGTACGTGATCCACTTTTCATCACCAGTTATCAGGTTTTTCAAAAATGGTTCGGTTTCATTAAGTCGTAATAAAGAATCACAAATGAGTACACGGTTCATTAAGTTTCTTTCAGTGAGCTCATGAGGCACCCAAATATCGAGCTTTTTTGTGTACCCAGCTTTCTTCAAATGCGCCAAAACTGTTTTGTGGTCAATTCTCAGTTCTTCAGCTACACCGTTGCTACTGATCTTGCTCCACTTTTTCAAAAATGGCATCCATTTTATCCGTAACAGGGCGCCCAGAGCGAGGTGCATCTTTGACATCAAAATTTCCGGATTGAAAACGCTTAAACCAAATTTGTGCTACTCTCACAGACACTGCACTAGGTCCATAAACATCACTTTTTTTTCGCGGCTTGCGTTGCATTTTTAACTTTTTTGTAGTAAAATTTTAAAATGTATCGAATTTCTTCATTAGATTTACTCATCTTAACAGTAAGAAAAACAAATGAAAATCACACATTTTACCTAATTTGAATGTGGAATTATCTTTTTTAAAATTTAAACTTTTTAATAATACCAAAACCAGCCAGATACAAATGGAAATGCCAAAGAGATTTTATTGTAAGTTCATACATACTATTTGCGAAAATATACTTTTAGGACTTCCATCCATCCATCCATCAGCCCGTGTTCGTCCACCGCTAAACATAGGCCTTTCCTAAATTTCGCCACTCATGTCGGTCCTCCGCCCTCCTCATCCAGCCGCCCCCCGCAACGTCCTTCAGGTCGTCGGTCCAGCGGGCACGAGGTCGGCCTACACTACGCTTTGCTGTCCGTGGTTTCCTTTCTAGAGCCTTTCGGCCCCAACGGCCATCATCTCGGCGACAAATATGGCCTGCCCACTGCCACTTCAACTTACTGATTCTGCAGGCTATGTCGGTTACTTTCGATTTCCGACGGATCTCTTCCGACGGATTTAATTAAAATTAAATTAAAAATATTATTTTCGATATATTTCGGGTGTAAAAGCAAAGGCAAGAATCCTTTAAGGGTGTGTTAGTATGATCGGTAAAGATATTATTTGCAATACTGGGATCTCTAAATAAAGTACCAGTACCTCATAATAAAAAGATTTTCTGTACTCTAATCGCGTGGACACCCTCACTGCTGGCCACTCGGATGAGGGGTGCGGGTTGCGGGGTGCAATTAGGTGTGTGGGGAGTGGGGAGGCCGGTGAGCTGCGTAGCCATAGCTTAGAAAAATGCTGGAATTTTTGGTGAAAATTCAAGGTATATTTTTTTTCTCGTAATGACGTCAGAATCGTGTATACTTTCATACCCTAAAGGGATTCTTGGCTTTGCATTTACAACCTGTATATTTCGACCCAGTAGCTCACGCGGTAGACCGCTGGCCTCTCGATCTTGAGACCCAGGTTCGATCCCTAGTAGGGCATGCACTAATGAGTTTTTCGGAATTTATGTGCACAGTATTTGGGTTCTTACCTAATACTTACCACTTGCTGAATCATATGTCACAGCTTCATAACTTAAGCACCATTAAAAGATAAAGACTTGAAAATTGTCACAAAAATAGCATTCACTTGCACATATAATACGGTGTAAAAAAAATTGAACAATTTGAAATGGATTAAAATAAATCCAATACAAAAGAGAGAAAAATAAAAAAAAAACCTAAAAATACAATTAATTGAACCACTTTGTACTGGGATGTGAAAAGACTATTTAAGAAAAACATATTTTTTCTTCTAGAGTGTGATCAGTTTACCGATACATGGACTACCCAAGAATTATTTTCACTTATTATTGTAGGACCTTAATGTATATTCGGAAAAAACGAGATAAGTTTTTGCTACAAAAGCTATTCATAACGTTATTTCCAGGACCATTACAAACGAGCAGTTTAAACACTTCGGGGTCGTACCCCAATAATAACTCGCCTATCAGCATCGATCCGGCTCGAAGGACCAAATAATGCGCTCCTCAGCGATGAATACCCATCAAAGGATGACGCGGAACACGGAATGACGGGGAATATCGATGTTTCAATAGGAATGAGATGGGACGATAGACGTAATATTTTTAGGATTCTGTTAAAAAGCAGAAATTCTTATAGAACAGGATTGATCTTTGTCTGTCTCTGTATATGTAACTATTCGGTCGAAAAGCCAAAAATAAAAACTGTTGTATGGGAGTCACCCTTGAATATTAATTTTATTTTAATTTAATTATTTCATTTTGAAAGTGAATAATATAACTCAATACTCTGTAAATATTTCAAGCGTCTACCTGTTGCCGTTATCAATATCGAGCAAAAACGAGCAAAAAAATCACATTTGTTGTATGGAGCCCCTTTAATATTATATTTTTTTGTATTTGTTGTTATAGCGGCAACAGAAATACATCATCTGTGAAAATTTCAACTGTCTAACTATCACGGTTCATGAGATACAGACGGACAGCGGAGTCTCAGTAATAGGGTCCCGTTGGTTACTCATAGGGGTACGGAACCCTAAGTATACTTTATATTAATTGTATCAATTTTACATAATATTTACCGCAAACAGAACCGGATTTTATAGCGATTCTTTTTCTGTACACGTTGCAAGACTTTGGAATCGCTACCTGTGTCAATTCAGTCACTGAAAAATACGAATTCATTTAAAATAAAACTAAAACAATATTTCTCAACAGAGTACCCATCATAGTAGAATTCGAATATCCAGTATTATGTATATTTAATTAATGTTTATTTATAAAGGTATGTAAGCATGTATATATTTTATAGGTATTCATTTAATTATGTTAATGAATTGTAAGTATTATATGTAAGTTTATGCCATAGATAAGTTATTTTTGGTATGTATTTTCTTCTCGATCTCCTTTTTTTATTATTAGCGTTTACACCTTCCATGTTATTTCTTAATTATATATTATCTCTGTATGCTTCCAAAGGTTGCCTGGAAGATATTGCTGTTAGCAATAAGTGCCGCCTTTGTACACCATGTTTGTTTGTTTCTTCTGTCTCTCATATATAATTAATCTATCTCATATATTATATATAAAAATAAAATACTAAGACCTATTTTGAAAAATCTTTGAAAAACCACAAAAAATGCATGTCCCCCTCCCCTTATTTCCGAAACTGGTGGACTGAAAAAAATGACGATTAATAGGCCATAACTGGCTAGTTACAGGAAAACTATTATTATTATAAACTATTTGATTAAGAAAAAGTTTATAACAAATGAGAAATATAAAAAAATGGAAATAAAATGAACAAAATATTTTATAAAAATACAATATGGGTATCAAATTGTAGATATTAAAGAGCTAATGATAAAAATATAAACTTTTACGATATTTACTGGCACTGATTTCAAAAAATCTTTGAAAAACCACAAAAAAACATGTCCCCCTCCCTTATTTCCAAAACAGCTTCAGGTTTCATGCACGATACTCTCTCTAACCTCGCCCGTATGTCGGTGCGTTAGGGTTCACGCATTTTTGTTTGGAACTCAATTATTTCCAAAACGAAGGGTGTCCGCGGGTATGACTCTTGGGAAAAGTGGTTTAGTAGGGTTAGTAGAATATGTGGTTTCATTTAATGGCAACAGTCTATTTACACCCGGGATATTATTCACTAAAAACAGCAATTTTCTTAATTCGCCGCACTACTCGGTCAGCCGCGCACTTTTCAGATAGATAAATAAAGCCTTTGAGAAGGCTGAATAGCGAAACCGGTTCAATGAGAATACAATTACGTGGAAGTACAAGTGCTTAAATTGCCATAATGTTTTTCAGATTATGTTTATCTTTTTCGTTGTACGATGGACATATTGCGCCTTAAGGCGATGTTATTCAAAGAAATCTGTCTTGCTCCAACGCTTTCACTTTTTACTTTTCTGTCATGCTCATTAAGAGCGGGCCTCTCAGAAAACTCGGGATTTCGAGGGTTTTTACTTATTATTTTGGAATTAAGAGGATGCAATTAATATGACGGCCGTGTTATATCACATTTTTATGACGTTTATTTTCATACAAGTTTTATTGTCTAAAACCTAATATAACTCAAATGAAATTGTATTGATATCATAATTTGGACCTATAAAGTTAATACTTGCGATTGTCGGCACTTGGTGAACTGACTTGGTGACTTGAACAGCTTTTGTGACAAACTTGTACATTTATAAAACCTGGAAAATGCCTATAAGGCGAAACTAGTCGGAAATATAAATACTAGGTGAAATTAAATCAACCGACCAAATTCATACTGGAGACTCGGTTAGTCATCAGGAACAAGGTTTATTGAAAGAACAGGTGAAATTCGAAAAAAAATATTTTTTTTTCCCTTAGAACCTGCACTAGGAATTGTACTTAAACTAGTCCAACCAGTACGGGAGCAAAAAAAATTATTTTTCGAAATTGGCCAAAAGGATTACTGAACCTAGTTCTTGATCACCAACCGAGTCTCTAGTATGAATTTGGTCGGCTGATTAAATTTCACTCTATATAATAATTTTGTGAAACAATACAAGTGTTTTCTTCAACCATTTAGACATATATTTGCGATTTTATTCGGTGCAGTAAAATCCAATAATTTGTATATTAAACGGCCGAAATATAAAGTTCAGAGAGTGAAATAATATTATTATAATATATATTTATTTCAAATGTAAATATTACAATTTCGCGGTTTAAAATGTAGGTATTTGCAGAGAAACAATATTGATGTAACCCCTCCTCAAACCCAGGTCTCAAGATTGGGTGTTTGACTCTTCCTATTGTAATGGGTTTCAAAAGGAAATTCACTTTGTTGTCAGTTCGTAAGTAGATTACAAAACTTTTAATGACTTCAACAACTTCTCCAAGCGGCACCAACACAAACATAAACAAAGGTTTGACGTAGATAGTACTATACTTAGATAGTGTGTATCAAGGACCCTCCCCGAGGGTCTTGACCCAACTAACAGACAAATCCTATAAGACAATAGTTTGGCCAAGTGCGAGTCGGACTCGTGCACAAAGGGTTCTATACCACCACACAATATGGGTATTGAACCCTAAGAACATACATATCAACAATATAGATGCGCTATAACAACATTAAGGGGACAAAAAACAAGACGCTAAAATGGTACCGCCTGACAAACAATTCAGCACCCCCTGACTTATTGTACATACTCAAAAGTAAAATAAAAAAAACATTTATTTTTTTATTTTTTTATTATTAATACAAAAATCCACAGCACATACGATAAAGAATAACATATAAAAGATCAACTGAACAGAGGCCAATAATGGATTTTTCTTATACAAGCATGCAAACAAGAAATAAGATGTGTATACTTAGAGAATTCAATATTATAGGAGGAACAATGATTTAACCAAATTAGACTTAAAGGTTCATCTGATAGGTAACCTGTGTGTTAGGGGGAGTATGAGGTGTATAAACGTGTGTAAAAGGTATATGTTTAGTGTTGTAGTGTTATTCTGTTGAGAGTTTGTGTTAAAGATAGAGAGGGTATGTAGGTATGTGCAAATTGCAAGAGGAGCGTAAACTTATTTATCGAAGTAGTACAGAATGTACTTGTTTTTTGATTTTATTAGGATTCCGTACTCAGGGGCCCTAATAATTTTTTTTTCGTGTTACTTTTGAGTATGTAAGATAAGTTTGTGAATTTGAAACTAGTATTTATTACCATCTTGGAGATAGAGCTGAAACAATGTCACAAAAATGTTATTTTTTCGAGGTTTGTTTATTGTATGGTTGCCCCCCTTGGATTTTAGTATTTTTTAATTTTTATTATTTGCCGTGGTCTCCATAGTAACACATACAGCCTGCGGCATGGGAGTCTAGCCACAGTATAGATAACAACAGTAGTTTAACTAGGCGGTGTCCTTGAAATCAATACCTGTGGCCGCTCGGCGCCTAAACACGCCCTAGGGCTGCCAACTGACCGTTAACGTATTTCGTAATGCTATATTATTATTAGGTATATAAGTTGTATTTAAGCAACCCTAGAATGCACAATATACACTGTAATTTCATGCCATAATTTACGAAAATGCGCGGGAGCGTCACAGAAACAACGTGCGCATCTAACTGCGGTGCGAGCGCGACTGTCGTAAACCGAGTTGTATCGAGTTTTGGAGGGGGGTTCGTTTCGGCCCGTTTGTATGGAGATAGAATTCTGTTTGTTATTTATACTATGGTCTAGCGGTGACCGTGAATGCACAGAAGTCAAAACAATGTCCTGGTGGAGGAGCGGGGCGCGGGGGGCGGGCGTACGTACTCATGCGTAAGCGCTGATTGGCTCCCCGACAGTACCCATGCGCAGCTATTTTCGTTCACCGCTAGACTTTCGTGCCCCAGGCTGTATTTTGTAGAAATTTTAACTTTCTACCAATAGCTGATGCTGTTAACACATGTGACAGAGAGACAGACAAACAGACAGCGGAGGCTTGGTAATAGGGTCCCGTTTGATAGCCTTCGGGTACGGAACCCGGTATAAGGGTAGATGCCCAACTTCAAATGAGCATATCGCATCGTGTAACTTGGTTAATCGATATAGTAAAAATAATATAGACAGTAGATAGACTATATGGCTGATAGGCTGATCTTGGAAAATACGCAAAATCTTTAAGTTCGCTCGATAGAAAAAAATTACGAAGTTACCCCTAAATGTCATGTTTTTCGAGTGTTAAAGGGCCTTCCTTAAATCATACATTTAACAAGTGGCGTCGTCAGCTAGTCTTAGAATATTTTAAAAATTGCTTCTAGAAGCAGAGTTATTAAATAAAAACGCAGATTTTTGTGGGCGCGTGTTTCTTGGTGGTCGTAACAGCCACAGCTGAGAGCGCGCTATTTTAAACTAAAAGGAAACGTCGTAGAGTTCAGTTCTGATTGATGCAAAATGAGGTGCTCAATCTGACCTCACATGCAGCCTTAAAAGTAACTTGTACCAGCAAGACGTCAAAAAACCGTAGCGGGAGAGAGATTATAGGCAGTTGCGTAGCACCAGACATTCTTCTGTAACTGACTTCCATTAGACTTAGTGGAAGTTCCTTGGGGCCTCGAACGAGGCACAAAAGAGTTTCTTTTGAAAGAGTCTTCAACTATCAAACTTGATATTTTTTATGTAAAAAACCTCATTCTAGGCCCCTTGGACAGATTGATTATTACCTGTCTGCTTTCAGTTTCCCACTTTTCGTTTTCCCACTCGAGCACCCTTCATCCGATGCCTCATAGATTCTTTCAATCAGACGCGATAGGGAGCGTTTTCTGATTTAGGGTTGCCAGCCAAAAATGCTCCTAAAGTCGTAGATATAGGAATAGTAAAGAGACCGACAGGATCTCAACTCCTGTCGCCAAGCCCGAAATAGACCGGCAATCCATAACCAGGCCATATCGACTGTCAGTGGGGCACACACCGGCGTCAAGCGACTCCCGCGCATAGCCCCAGCGCGCCTTCCGGTAGGGTTGGAAATTAGTCTATGGTACATGGGGAGCTGTGCTCATAAATTCTGTCTAGTTCTGACAGTTGAACCGTTCACATGTATTCCATCCTGTAATAGGAACCATGAAGCTTGGGCCCATCACACTCGATCGGCAGCATGCGGCAGGGCAGCACGCAAATGTCAAATCGCCCGCCGCCATTTTGCAGAATTTGACGTTTGTGTCCGACGTTCAAAAACCGCGTGGAACGTTTAGAAACCCTAGTGTGATTTTTACTTCATAGTTTTTGTTGAAGTGTGTGTGCTTTTTTCGATTTTAGTGGTTAGTTGACAATGTTTTTTGAGTGGTGCGTGGTGACTTTGGTTTGGTTTTGGAACTTGTGATGGTTGGAGAGTGAGTTTTGGCATTTTTAAAGGATCTTAGGTATGTACTTTATAATACATGGATTTTACATTCAAAAGTTTTTATTATGTTAGTGAAAGCTCGGAAATTGTTATATACAAATCGTCACGACATGAATTTCCGAGGGGGTGCCAGGGGTGTTACCAAGAGCTAACTGTGAAATGCAACTCTCTAGTTGGAACAACCACATTTCACCGACCATGATTCCGCCCCAAACGTGTTGTGTGGTGAGTCTATCACCGTACTTCAGACACAAATGGACCAACACGTGCGCGTGCCTTCCGAACCTATGACCTGTGGGTTAGCAGGCGAGCGCTCTCCCGCTCGGCCACAGAGGCTGTTATTTATTTTTCAACACACTTGCTTATAAATTGGCCCTTATTGCAGCGTTTTTATGGTCATCAATCTTTTTTCTTTACATTATCACACTAGTAATTTTTACATTGCAGTATTTTTTAAATCTTAGCGAAGAGTTTTGGTGTTTAAAAAATATTAAAGTTTTTGCGAATAAATAAACTGTCTCAGTTAAAATATAGTTTTATCAAATTATTTATTTTTATCAAAAAATAAACACAATTTATTGTTGTAAATACATAAATATCCAATTTTTTTATATTGAATATTTAGCTGTTTGGCGGGTGCGTCAGTGCCTCTAGTTCCATCTGCACGCGCAAAAACAAAATCTTCCCCGCCATTTTTCATAGAAAATTGTGAATTCATAGCTTTGGTTTTGATTATGTGGAAAAGTAAGATAATAAGACAGTGACATTTTATTTTAAATTTCCTCGCAAGTGTGTTGAAAAACGTCGTATGAAACGCGTGAGCATTAGTCCGACGCAACTACTTGTATCATAATGTACTATTATTATTAAGGAAGTATTTAATAATTAAAATACTAAATACAACTTGAATAATTATGAGCACGGGTTACGCCAACTAGTAAAAAAGTCAATTTGTCTGTATGCTTTTGTCTCAAAGGCTACTTGACAATAAGTACTTTGACAGGGGACCTATTTCGTGAGAAGAACTCTATCTGTAAAATGGAACATCTGCCAACCCTCCGATCCAAGTACTTTAAGTTTGAGAACTACTGGATAGAGTTTGAAACAAAAATGTCAGCTTGGAAATCACTTAAGGAAAGTTTGTTCTTTCACAAAGGAGGTTAAACAGAAGGAGTTTTTTTTTTGGAAAATACCTTCGCTGTGTATTTTGTTTTTAGTGGTTTTCACTAAATTATTAAGATGACTAGATCGCAGTCAAGTCAGCTATACCCACAAGGGTTAAAAACGATACCAAGTGCGAAAAGGACGCGCGCCTTGAGGCTTCCAAACTATTCAAAGTAAGGCTTAAATTAGGCTTGAACTTTAGTCTATAACGAAAAACAACAGAGAAACGGGTTACCAAATTTTGCACTAAAAGGGTGGCGTGCATAACCGCCTTAAATTATTTGAATAAAAATTACAAAACTTATCATTACCTACAAAAGTTGAATACAGACAACATACAAACAACTCTTTTGGATAAACAGAAAATAGAAGATAAACTGACATAACTTTAATAGCAGCTAATAGCAGATGAATCAGTGTATAAATGAATGCTCGTCGGTTAGACATCCAGTTATTCAATTAACCAATTGAGTTTCTGTCATGTTGATATGCAAAAGAGGGTGAAGTCGATGAATTCAGCTTGCGCTGCGTAATTGAATGTTATTTAGGTCTGGTTTGTCCAATTTTGAAATATCTACCAAGGCTGGATAAATAGAAAGACATGAAAAATGTAATACTTACTTGTAATGGAGTATTTTAAGATTGTACGGATTGGCTTTTGCACACTACAAGAAAATCCTGATAAAAAGAAACATAAAATAACATATTGCAGGTAGTTTACAGCCCACCCTCATCGTAACTCGCAAACATCGTTACATAAAACAAAAGAAAGCTTTTTTATGTTACGTTGCTATACCTATATAATAATGCACTGTAAATTCTCACTCTACATGATACTCCACAGTATGGAAAGTGCAATAGTAGTTTATGCGATAAGTTCTGTTAGGAGGCAATAGCTTGCGAGAACGATTTGAAACACGAGAGATAAGAGAGTATTTTAAACGTAACGAGTAAGTTTTGTCCTTATCACGTGTATCCTACTACGTTTTTCAATGCATTGTGTGAGTAAATAAATGAAACGTAATTAAAGAAATAAACAAACAATATAAAACTCTATTTAAACACTATTTATACCTATTCTTTTTCTTTGCACGCAGTTTGCCAACTTGACGGAAATAAGCTGCTTTCAGTTTGATGTGTTCGTAGGCTGCTTTCAGTCATAAGATACCTCCTTGTTCTTTCTGTCAGTGGTAGGCGGATATCGTCCGACGATCGAACTTAACGCAGCCTACGAACGCATCAAACTGAAAGCAGCTCATTTCTATCTATGGTACACAAGAAAAGACTGACAACTTTCGTAAATAAATGAAAAAAAAAGTGAAAATAAAACACTAGTGTGGTAAAGTTAACTTTGACGACAGTTTAGATGCTTAAACAATTGGTCTTTACGAGCACTTACATAAAAAAATATGGTTGCGTACATTTATTACTATAGTAATAACCATATTGGTGTCGCAACACGACTTAATTGATTTGACAGGACTAACATTTTAAGCGTCCTGTCCGTGAATTTTCGATACAGAAAGAAAAAAATAATGCAAAAGGGTGCACAAACAAAATCTCGCACTCCAGCCAGTGTTAGGTATTTTCTTGCACGCAGGCAGTCTCGCGGCGTACTCACATAGGTAATGTGATTTTCAGCGGTTATTTTACGACTAAACACAAATGTGTTTGCATTTAGCATAGCTTTTTCGTAATATTCTTTATGAATTTTCCTTTCGCTACAAGCACTAAAGCGCGGTCGAAGTGAAATAATAATTTCACAAAATAATAGGTCTTTACTTTACCTTTGTAGTTATCTTATTTTCTAAAATATTAATACTGTATCTACATATATTTAGCACAAAATAAATAAATAAGTTGGAAACAAGATACAATAAATTATAAAACCTGAAATACAAGAAATAATAATAATAATAAATAAAAAATTAGAATCTGAAAAGAAAATCTATTAGCAAAAATTTGGTCTAGATCGCTGCCCTGTGGAAGGATTCCCAAGACATTCTGGCGACATTACCTCGTTGTATTGGCAGATTTAGCCCTTGGCCGAGGTACGCTGCCAGTGCTACGGAAAAACGTGCTTTTCATGAAATAAAAATTGACATTAATCAATTTCAAGATTTTGTTATTTTAAATTTTGTGTATAACTTTTAACGTAGTCCCTTTTTGAATTTGAAAAGTTTAAACACATTATTAGTTTTATTTACGCATTTGTAATTATTTGTTTACTTAATTTAGACTAAAAAAGCTTAAACTTTTTTCGTGTTCATGGTTCAGTCAATAAATATCATATATTTATGTCAACATTTTGTAATAGTCATAATACAAGTTTAAAACGATTCAAAAACGTCTTCAAACGCAGTTTAGATGATAAAGCAGCCTTAAATTAAGTTAAGTCCTGACAAATAAGTTAAGTCGTGTTACACCAAATTGACACTATTAACAAACATAACAAAAAAGTACTATGGTCGTTCGTGTAACAAACTAAAAGTATGTTTTTGTTTGTTACCCATCATAGTTTCAGAAAGATAATCCAAAGATCATGGCAGATGAAACTGCCAAGAATTCGGGAAGCCCCAATAATAAAATAATAATACACTAATTTAAAATCGTGCGATTAAATAATGTTTCTTTGACATAATGATTTGGCAAAATGCTTTCTGTTTTTTCTCACAAGCTAAATATATTACCGAACATACAAATGTTTACTTCAACCATGGGCGTAGCTATAGCTTTCTCATGGGGGAGGTCCAAGGATACAAAAACACAAAATAACATTTTGAACTCTCTTAGTAATTGATTTTGGGCTGGGCTTGCATTTGTAGATAAAACCAAAAATATATATATGAATAACACAACAAGGGTTATCAAATACTGAGCACTTACGGAGTTTTCAGTATGAATTTGGTTGAATAAATTAATATAAACTTGTATTTTATGGCGCGGATAATCCATAAAGGATACAAATAATATGTATGTAAATATCACGCGAATATTTCTTTTTCGCTCGTATGTCAAGAGGGGGTCTAGACCCTCCTAACTCCCACTTTAATTGTATTATTTATATTATACCTTGAATATATCCACGATCAGCATTCCATATATCTATCAGCCTGTCTTTGTCCACTGCTGGACTGGACATAGGTCTTTCCAATATTTCACCACTCTTTGGTCTTCAACCCTCACCAGTCTAATTTGCTTAAAGCCCGGCAATTTGGGATGGATAGGCCGTCATCAATCGGTCCTAGGCAGGCAGGCATAGAAGGCCACCTCGGATTGTGCCTGTTAGAGAGCTGTTCTCTTACTCTCCCCCGAACAATTTTGATGCAGTTTTCTTTCGATGCCTACGTGGAGATGTTGAAATGTCTGTATGAATCCGCTTCGATGTCCGTGCAAGTACAGGGTGTACAAACAAGACCGATACATCTTCAGCGCGGCGTGAGACAGGGAGATGTTATTTCCCCAAAACTGTTTACCGCCGCGCTGGAGGATGTCTTTAAAACACTGGACTGAAATGGACGAGGTATAAACGTAAACAAAGAGTACATACATTTCACATCTTCGCTTTGCCGATACCATCGTGATAATGGCGGAATCACTGCAGGAACTGGAGAAAATGATGCGCGGCCTTAGCGATACTTCGAGACGAATGGGCTTGCGGATGAATTTGGATAAGACTAAGGTCATGTCCAACTGTCACGTCATCCAAGGGCTACTAACCGTCAACAATGTCAGCATCGAAGTTGTTCAAAAATATGTTTATCTGGATCAAGTTATACAGCTGGGTAAAAACTACTTCGACACGGAGGCTGAAAGAAGAATATGCTTGGGTTGGGCAGCATTCGGAAAAGTGCGTCACATATTCACGTCGTCAATACCGTAGCGCTTAAAGGCTAAGAAGTACAACCAGTGCGTCCTTCCTGTGATGACGTATGGCGCTGAAACATGGTCTCTTACAAAGGGCCTGATCCACCGATTTAAGTTCGCTCAGGGAGCTATGGAGCAGGCTATGCTTGGATAGAATCTGAAATGAGGAGATCCGTCTGAGATTGAAAGTGACCGACATAGTCTGCAGAATCAGTAAGTTGAAGTGGCAGTGGGCAGGCCATATTTGTCACCGACATGAAGGCCGTTGTGGCTAAAAGGTTTTAGAATGGAGAGCACGTACGGCAAAGCGTAGCGTAGGCCGACCTCGTGCCCGCTGGACCGACGACCTGAAGCACGTTGTGGGTGGCGGCTGGATGAGGAGGACCGAGGACCGACATGAATGGGGAAATTTGGGAAAGGTCCAGCAGTGGACGAACACAGGCTGATGGATTGATGGATGGATTTCTTTTTTTTCATCACAGTGACCTAATAGTCAATATAGCCAAGCCAAAAACTGACCTAATGGTATTTACGTGCCAATAAAAGACACATTTATTGAAAGTCACTTACACGCGAGCGTAGTGACTGAGCCAGTCGCTTGGCGCCTTGGTTTGTCAGTTAGTCAACTATTTTGTCATAATCCTCATAATGAGACCTTGTCGTCAACGACTCGTCGTGCTCTTGATATCCCGTAATGACCTAACCTAAGGTCACATAAAAATCTTCGTTTAGCAGTGCCAGTTCACCATTTCTATTTTCCGAATTGTTTTTGTATTTCTAGCTGTTGCTTATAAAATTATCTGATTTATTTCGGCATATTTAATAATATACATATGTTTAAATAATTAAATTATTATTTCATTTACTTTTATAATAGGTATATTGCTTGGCAAAATTGTATCTATTTATTATGTAGGTACATCGCTTCTATACATTTTCTTATTCTTCTAAGAGTTCTTCCATCTAAAAGTTGTCTGGAATATATCGTTTTATAGTGATAAGACTGCCAATTGTACCATGATTTTACTTTTAAAATTATTTCTTTATTTTATTTTATCAAATCAAATCAAATCGAAATATTTATTTTTACAAAATAGATACATAAAGTATACTTTCTACAAGTCAAAGTTAATTTTAACAATATAATATATCTTTAGAATATAAAGAAATATATAATAATACGGGAAATAAAATATACACCTGCATAAAATAGGAATAAAAATATTATATATACATAATGCAATTAAGAAATAAGAATTAATTAATAAATAAAAACGGGAAATACATACAAAAAATATTAAGGTTGGGCTACTTTATAGGTGTACAATAAATAATATTGCATTGTATTGTCCCCAAATTGTATTACTGTGACCTATCCAGTACTTGGGGAAATAACTTTTAAGGAAACATTAGAAGAGTAAAGGACTCATCGTGTTTACTTTTTTCCCGAATTTCCGGTAAATTTCCATTTGCCATCCATCATCCTGAAAATTCGGGGAAATATAAAAAGTAAACACGGTAAGTTCCATTCTCCTAAGTTTATAGTGACTTTAACTTTAAAAGTGATTTCATTTTCGTGGTTGTGACCTCGTTTTTCGATGCAAATGAATATATCCACGATCAGCACAGGTTTTCTACAGACAAACTTGTTTCTCTGGAATTAACCACTCGTCGTTTTTTGGGAGGAAAGAGGAAAAAACGGAGTCCTTATATCACTTTGTTGTCCGCCTGTCCGTCCGTCTGTCTGTATGTATGTCAAGATCCTTTATCTCGGGAACGCGTTGAGGTATCCAGTTGAAATTGAAACCATCATACTCAAGTCTATATAGTCCCTTGAAGCTGTGAAAATATCAAACTTCTAAGTTAACGTAAGAAAAGGATACGGCCATTTATGCCGCAAAAAACGTTTATTTCGACACTCTCAAGGGAATTAAAATTTATAGGGTATTTTCCGTTGACCTAGAACTATGAAATTTGGCAAATAATACCGTCTTATACTACAAGTATAGGGAAAAATCTGAAAACTATACATTTGTAATTAAATCATAAAAATATAGTCTTTAGCGGAATCCACAGTGGGCGAGTCCGACTTGCACTTGTTCGGTTTTTTAGGGTTCAGCACCCAACGGGCTGTCTGTTCGTCTGTCAATCCGTATATTACGGGTCTCTAGCTTGCAAACGGATCTGAAATTTGGATACGTTATGTATAAGGTTAACCCAAAACTGATTATTGAAATAAAAATTAAAATAAATAAATTTTCAGGGGATACCATACATGAAAAAGGAGCAGATTTTTTTTTTCATTTACCTGCTTGTGTCACTGTCTAAAACTCATTATGTAGACTACAAAATATACTCTTTATTTTCTTTTCTATAGCACCAAAAATAAAGAAATGGGGTGCGGGGGGGGGGGGGGGGGGCATCAAAGTTGTAAATTTTAAATCATTTTTCTTATGGAGTCTATCTCTGAAACTAATCTAGTTAGGAATTTGGAGTTTTCTGTACATTATGTGCCAATTATTATGCTCTATTTAAACAACAAAATCGTCGGTCTAGTGGGCACGAGGTCGGCCTACACTATGCTTTGCTGTACGTGGTCTCCAGTCTAAAGCTTTTCGATCCCAACGGCCATCACGTCGGAAACAAATATGGCGTGCCCACTGCCATTTCAACTTACTGATGTAGGTTACTTTGGATCTCCGAAGGATCTCCTCGATTCAGATTCTATCCTTAAAGCGAACTTAAATCGGTGAATCTACTAAGAGCGCAAAAAAAAATTAAATTATACTTTTTATATGGACAAGATGGACGAAACAAACATTTTTATGTCGTTTTTATTTGGTGAAACAAATCGCTTTTGGCATTTGGAAGGAGTGAGAAAATTCTTGCGAAAATCATAGAAAAATTTCGATAACTTTCTTTTTTGTCAAAAAATATAGACGGAAGCAAATATTAAACTGAGAATTTATTGTGGACTAATTTTTTCGTATCATTTTTTTTTGTTTATAAGTAAGGTTCTAAGTTAAAATAAAGTAATAATCTTCAAAATTTCTTTCTTTATTTTACTAATTTGTACGCCAAATGGCAGAGCACATGGCACTTTTTAAATTGTAGCCTTTGTTTTAAATAAAACATTTTGATTTGATCTTTCTTTTCTTTGTTTCAGATTTAATTTCCTGACCATCCTGAATCTAGTCCACATACTTCCACAAAGATGTTAATACAGTTCCCTTAGGTAACAAAATATACTTAAGCACAAGAAACTAAGGAAAAGAAAATTTTATAGACAAAGAAGAAAAAAAAGCAAGATGGACGCAAAAAACGAAACCCGGACAGATGATATAGAACTTAGTGCACAAGGATCTAGCAATAAACCTAGGTAAGCAAATTTTTGAGAAATTTTATAAATTCTATGATCTAATTGAATCCCTTCCATCTGGGTTTAACTAACCATTTTTAAGGTTCCGTAGTACCTAAAAGGTATAAAAGGAACCTTTATGGTGAGACTCCGTTGTCCGCCCGTCCGTCCGTATGTCACAGCCTCGTAAGTTTAGCAACGTTAAAGATAAACACTTGAAATTTTTCACAAAAATAGCATTTACTTGCCTACACAACACGGTACAAAAAAAAATAGAAATATTTGAAATTGTTCAAAATATTTCCAATACAAATGTGAGAAAAATAAAAAATAAACTCTTAAAAATACAATTTGGGCATCAAATTGTAGATATTAAAGAGCTGATTGTAAAAATATACACTTTTAGTATATTTACTGGTACTGATTTCAAGAAATCTTTGAAAAACCACAAAGAAATGCATGCCCCCCCTTATTTCCAAAACTGTTAGACCGAAAAATATGTAATAAATTACGATTATAGGTCATAACTGGCCAATAACAGGAAAAATAAAGTGATTAAAAAAAGTTAATAACAAATGAGAAATATAAAAAAATATGTAATATAATTTTTTTTTTTTTATAAATATACAATATGGATATAAAATTGTAGATATTAAGGAGCGAATTATAATTATTACTATTTTTACTGTATTTACTCTCACCAATTATGAGAAATCTTTGAAAAACCAAAAAAAAGTGCATGTCCTCCCCTTTATTTCCGAAACGAATGAACCGAAGAATATGAAAAATATCCTGGTAATTTGGAATTACGTAAAGGTTACAGGAAAAATAAAGTGGGTGAGAAATTCACAATAACAAAATGACAAAATTAAATTTTCCATCCACGACTTTTATTTCGAGTACGGTATAAAAATATTTGAGTCTCTCTTTTGTGGTACAATCAATTCTATTTTTAGTTATCATAAACAGTTATGGGCAAGATTTTAAATACCTTCTTTCTGACGGTTCCCAAAACTGTCGAATTACGGAACCCTAGGTATGCGAGTCTGACTCGCGCTTGGCCGGTTTCTTGCATTGGTTTACTACACTGGTTTAGAAGGTTAATACGTTTAGGAAACAGAAGATTAAAATTCCAGGAAAAATTCAAATTGACGGCATGCATTTGTTTACTTTGTAATGCCGCAAACTTTATAGGATTAAATAAAGTAATAGATACCTATTCAGTATTTGTGGATATTTTTAACACTTAAATCTGCATCTAATTAG
Organism: Ypsolopha scabrella; assembly: GCA_910592155.1. Taxonomy (NCBI): domain Eukaryota; kingdom Metazoa; phylum Arthropoda; class Insecta; order Lepidoptera; family Ypsolophidae; genus Ypsolopha; species Ypsolopha scabrella. Next base: position 16,834,290 of record OU342987.1, read on the forward strand.
AAAAGTATGAACTAAAAAGACTTCGAATGTACACTTTCTTGGTTTCCTTATGAAGTAAAAGTGAAAAGCATTTACTCTCACAACGCGTCTACATACATATGTATATGTGACGTGCAACAAAACTTAAATCGAAAGTTATACTGATCATATTCACAACTTTTGGAATAACGCAAAAGGGAACCTATAATCCCGTTCTTGCCTTAAGGCTTTAGCTATTTACTGGGGCACCAAAAACTTACTGAATCTGATGCACATTTCCAAATAAATTGAACGAATAGTAAATGTAAATAAAGTTGAATTTATTTAAAAATTCCCAGTTTTCGTGTACAAGTCTGTACAACTATTTTTTTTAATACATTTTTTCCTCTGGCTTAAAAAATACTATAGGTATATTGCTGGAAAATTTTATTGCGAAAGATTTCTTTTGCGTACTTTCAAAAGTCGTAAAACAAAAGCTATGTCAGACACTCTCTGATATCTCTCAAATCATATACAGGATAACCCGCAGAAACCAAAGTAACCTTCAATTTTCAGTGACGTTGCCATCAAATCCGACCTCCCAGAGCGAGGGTCATGGGGAAGCAAACTGGACTTTATCCTCTCCGTCGTCGGCCTGGCTATTGGGCTGGGCAACGTGTGGCGGTTCCCATACCTTTGCTACAAGAATGGAGGAGGCGCTTTCTTGATTCCCTACTTCCTGACGCTGATACTGGCTGGGATCCCTATGTTCTTTATGGAGCTGGCGATGGGGCAAATGCTCACCATTGGCGGCTTAGGAGTGTTTAAGATCGCGCCGATTTTTAAAGGTAGGTTTGAATGCTGCATGTCAAAATGATTTGTCATACTTAGGTTCTGCGAGATAACTACATATATTTAGATATAGGGCATCTTATAAACTATATGGTGTTCTGTATCATCAGGCACGTGATTTCATTAATATATTAATATAAATAATAGTAATATAAAATATGCACTCGATCAATAAAAGAATTGCACTTTCAGTATTGACTGTCAGCTTTAATTTCAGTTATATGGCTTTATTGTGTAATAGCGGTCTAGTAATATTATATAAATTGAGATGATAATAATGTTTAAAAAAGCAAAATCCATCGCTTTGTGTAAAAGATTACAAAGATAAAACTCGTTGTTTAAATAATAATTTTAATAAATATTGAGTAAAACAAAAGCGGCCACGTGAGCAGAGGCAAGATTCCTTTTATGTCAATTTCAATCAAAAAATCGTTTGAAATCAAATATAATTAACCTTCTTACGATGCTGCGTACACTATGCTTTAAATATTATTAGAGTGCAAAATATCAATTAAAAACAACCTTCCAGTTAACTAATATTTTGAAGTATTTCCTTGAGCCATGATTCGAACTTGCAAGTCAACCTCTTGCTTGTTTGTCATGACAGCAAAAGATCACAAATTCGAACGCTCTTTGCTCTGCTCGTCGTCGCACTCATTTTCAAATTTGTTGAAAAATGTTTGATTGCCTGCTTTAAGATCTGGCGAGGCAACTCATGTCATGATATATGCCGAATTCTACGATTTGCCGACGATACACATAACATTATGTCCCAAGGTATCGGGTACGCGGCGGCAGTGATGTCATGCTGGATGAACGTCTACTACATCGTCATCCTGGCGTGGGCTGTCTTCTACTTCTTCATGTCCATGAGATCTGGTAATTACCCTTTAGTGTTGCTTGTTATTAGCTGCTGAAATTGGATCTATCTTGCAACAATTGCAGGTATTGATTTTAGATTTATCTTACTTAGTAATTATTTTTCTTGCTAAAATTTTCAAACCATCTCCGGGTTTGTAGGCGACCCAAAATTTGAATGAAGTCTGAAAAAGTCATACACAACCGAAATAGGAGAACATTTGACTAAATTGATGGATCTGGAAGAAGAAGAAAGAGACGTAACTTTCAGGATAGTGGCAGATGAAAATCTATGGTTTCTTCCTTCCCCTTTTATAAAACAGGTGTGAGTCTAATACTCACCTTAGGGGGCAAAAGAACAATGGAAAGTTGTTAAATTAAGTTTGGACACAAATGTGATTTTGTTTGTGCATAGTGTTGACTTTGTTACCAATACGAGTTTTTTTTTGTGTGAAAAGTATTGAAACTGTGAAGATGATATTATTAAAGAAGTCCAACATCAAAAGTTACCGTAACATATTAGGTATTACACAAACTTTGGAAAGTTTTAACAACGAAACATTGTCGACATTAATGTATAAACATGTAACGTTAGTTTTATGTGTATTTGTATAAAAAAAACGTATTTTAATGTCTAGTATTACTTGATTAATTTATGTAGAAAAATAGAAAGTGGAGTGAAAAGATCTAACAATTTGTGGTTGTGTAGTTTCTGCCTTCTTATCTATTTGAAAAGCGTGGGTATATAAATGATTTAAGTCTGCTTCTATGTCAGTCGGAAAATCGGTCAATAACTGAAGTATTATATTAGCGTCAACAGAAAACGACACGTGTCGGTCTTCACACACTTCTTTACCACTTACGATTTTTAACGTGTTTCATAGTACAGGGTCTCCGTACTATGAAACATGTTAAGATGCGTAAGCGATAAAAAGGTATATGAAGAGATATACGTATCGTTTTCTTTTGACGTTAACATAAAACTTTATAACATAATAATTTAGTTTGAAAAATATAAATTCCTTTCCCAGACGTGCCATGGCGCACCTGTGACAACTATTGGAACACAGCCACCTGCGTGAACCCTTACACCAGAACCAACCTCACTTGCTGGTCTTCCCCGGTGGACATGTCCACCTTCTGCATGCTGAACGGGAAGAACGTCAGTAAAGTGGCGCTCAGCGATCCTGTCAAGGAGTTTTGGGAGTAAGTTTATCATTCATTCACATCCAACATCCTACGTTTAGACATCCATATTCACATTCATGCATCCGAGGTCACTCTTCAGAACATCTTACTTTTCCTACTTTTGAGTCGAGTATCGCCCAGTTTCTGATATGGAAAAAATTCGTATAATTTTCTTTGAAATTTCCACAACTTACTGCAATTTAATCGCGATATACTCGTAAGATGGTACCGGATTATCTTATCTATAAAATCAATTATCGTTTCCTATTTGAGCAGATGTTTACATTAGTATAGGCTAGAGAGGCTTAAAACGTTGCATACATTATCCTCGCTTACATGAATCGTATAATCTTCAGAATGGGTAAAGCAGGCCGCTGAGGTTCTCATGAATATTAAATTTTGTTTTAGCATTTTAAGCAATTCATAAATATTATATAAGCGAGTCAATATTATGAACAAAATATTGTTGAGAAGACAGATTTACCCTAGCAAAAAGGCTCTAAATTGTTATTTTTTGTTTGTCAATCTTGGAAAATAACGAAATACGATCATAATAAAAGTTTGATCAGCGCAGAAAAATGCCTTCATAAAAACTGTGCTGAGCACATGTTTCTTAAGTATGGCGTGGGCTCTTATGTCATTCACTGTCATTGTTAGTCGGTCAACCATATTATGAAGTTGGCGGCTTCTTTCGAACAAGCTTGACTTAATGTCGTAACGATACTTTTTTTTCTAGACGCCGAGCCCTCCAGATCTCCAGCGGCATCGAAGAAATTGGCAACATTCGCTGGGAGCTGGCCGGAACCCTAGCACTGGTGTGGGTGCTCTGCTACTTCTGCATCTGGAAGGGAGTGAGGTGGACCGGCAAGGTGGTTTACTTCACCGCGCTGTTCCCATACTTCCTGCTGACTGTGCTGCTTATCAGAGGTGAAGATGAATCCTTTAACTCCCTATGAAGACTGGCTTCAATAACAGTCTTCCAGTTTTGGTGGTCCATAGCTGGCGAGGTTCTGCCTATTGCCTTGATTACCTGGGCGGCAGTTCTTGTCCAGAGTATTAATTAACCCGGTGTAAATAGACATCAATTTTAACTAAAGAAAAATATTCTACTTATCATCTTTAAGAACAATCCGATAAAACTTATAAGCATTTCGTATTAGTCAAATATAAATAAAATGTGAGATTTAGAATATAAAGTTAAAGTTGTAGGCGATATGTCCTTCACAATTTTATCGGAAAAAAGCTAGAGAAGCCGAGAAAGTTCACCTCCAGTGCAATTTTCACCAACATTCACCTGAGAGCCCCTCAAACCTCGTCTTACGACTTTAATAACGTGTCTTTTGGAGAAAAGAATATCTATCAGAGAGAAGCGTTTGAAGATGGTCCATAACATGAGCGGCTTTTTATTGTGCAATGATTATGACTCGTTCACATTAGCAAGCATGCATAATCTAAACTAAGTTCGAAAAACATATCGTTCGATTTTATATATAATTCTTTAATTGTCTTTAATGTCTCACCTGAATCGGGATAGCAGACTAATTGAGACGTATGAATCTGCTGAAACTAGTCGTTTATGAAATGGGTTGTTTGTTTTCACATCATGATTTCTCCTCAATTTCATTTCATTTTATTTGTTTAATTCCCTCACAGGTATCACCCTCCCTGGTGCCATGGAAGGAATCAAGTTCTACGTGATGCCCAACATGTCTAAGCTCATGGAGTCAGAAGTGTGGATCGATGCTGTCACCCAGATCTTCTTCTCCTACGGTCTCGGCCTGGGTACTCTGGTCGCTCTGGGGAGCTACAATAAGTTCAGCAACAATGTGTACAAGTAAGGAATCTCATATCAATACATTAATGGTGAATTCGGTGGTGTTTTTTTGACGTTAAGTTTACGGTAGCTAAAAGACTCAAAAGCCTCAAATAAATCACTATCCATACCTGAAAACATTCTTAAAACGATAATCAAACAGAAATTTCAAATGTTATGTAGTATCAATAAAAATAAATTGCAACCTACCCTTTGGAAGTAACTTTCGTTCAATGCCTTAGTTCTTTCAATTGTATTTCAGGGACGCCTTGATAGTTTGCTCAGTGAACTCCAGTACATCCATGTTTGCTGGGTTCGTCATCTTCTCTGTCGTTGGGTTTATGGCTCACGAGCAGCAGAGGCCAGTGGCTGAAGTAGCCGCTTCAGGTAATGCTGATCTTTCGTCAAAATCCCTGGAAAGTAATTCTAAAAGCTAATTTGCTCAATTTTCCTAACTGCAAGAAAATAACACAAAGGTGAAATGGAACACCGAGGTCTCAAAATATAGATTAGTATGTCGGTTTTCATAAACGTAAGGGGATACCTAAATCAGATGCCTAAATATTCAAGAGTAGCTTGTACCAATACAATTTTTATCAAAAAGCAACAAATAAAAGTAGAAAGCAAAACCAAAAAGTTTAGTATATCAAAGTATTTCTAAACCTTTTTTCTATTCCAACACAGGTCCAGGTTTAGCCTTCTTGGCGTACCCATCAGCCGTGCTGCAGCTTCCTGGGGCTCCACTCTGGTCGTGCCTCTTCTTCTTCATGCTGCTCCTCATCGGTCTCGACAGCCAGTTCTGTACCATGGAGGGATTCATCACAGCCGTAATCGACGAGTGGCCCGTACTCCTGCGCAGGAGGAAGGAAATCTTCATCGCTATCACCTGCCTCATCAGTTATATGGTCGGCTTATCGTGTATTTCTGAAGTGAGTTTTTTGATCTGTAATCTTATTCTTTTTTAGAAGGTTGCGAGTGTTTTCAAAGTTATTAGAACGCCCCTTTATACGTAGCTTGGCTCTATTCATCTCCTTATCAAAGTAATATTTTAAAGCTTGTCTTCTATATTTACTATAAGTATAATATGTGTTTCTCCATCAGTAAAGATTGAGTCAGTTAATGGAGTTAATGTGCTAAGCGTCATTGAAATATGACCCCATTTAGTAGCCCAACCTTAATATTTTTTGGATGTATTTCCCGTATTTATTTATCAACTTGTTTGTTCGTTGCATCATTTATATATAATATTTTTATTCCTAGATTTCTCTATTTTATGTAGGTGTATAATTAAATTTTTGTAGCCCAACCTAAATATTTTTTGTATGTGTTTCCCTTATTAGTATATACATATTAATATTTTTTTTATTTTTTTATTCTAAAGATATTTATTGTAAAGATTAACTTTGGTTTGTAGAAAGTATACTTTATGTATCTATCTTACAAAATAAATATTGTGATTTTAACTTTATTTTTAGCAGTATCACAGTATCACTTTGCTTCAGCATGTAAAATTTTCAAAGTATGGTATTTTTGCAAAAAGAGAAAAAACAAACAGACTAATACAAGAAAGCAAACAGACTAACACAAGAAATCCAAATCCATAATTTGTCCAGTAAAATATGTATCTGCTATCCCCAGGGAGGCATGTACGTGTTCCAAATCCTCGACTCGTACGCCGTGTCCGGGTTCTGTCTGCTGTTCCTCATCTTCTTCGAGTGCGTCTCCATATCCTGGGCGTTCGGTGTGGGCCGCTTCTACGACGGCATTAAGGAGATGATTGGCTACTACCCCACTATCTGGTGGAAGTTCTGCTGGGTTGGATTCACGCCTGCTATTTGCATCGTGAGTATTTTTAACAGATATTAATCTTTTACTACTAAAAGTGCCGTGGTTTAGGTTCATTATATTCTACACTTTATTACTTTAATCTGTAAAAAGAATTCAAGCCACGATAATGCCTGCCTGCCACCTGCTATTAAAAAAGTTAAAAAAGGAAGTAATCAATATGAAGCTTATGTGTGCTTAGTTGTTCGTTTATGTCCTGGAAGTTACAAATTTATACAACGTTTTATTTTAGGTTCAGGGTTACTTCACTCGTTGAGTATTCGATTTTAGATAGCGCTTGTGAAATTAGACAGCTTAGGATTTAGAAAAATCAGAATTTTGGTTTGGATAATATCACCATATCCAAAACCAAAATCTATCCAAAAACTATGGAGCTATGATGTCATCAATTGTGAACCCCCTTAACTCCCCCATTTATACAGCCTTAGTGTCCCTTGTGTCTTAGGAGAGGTTTTATCCCCTAGTGGACTGTTATGTTTTGAATAGGCCCACAGTGAAAATGCCGTTTTTTTAATGTTGAATGTAACAAGTTTGAATCTTGTTGACATTTTTAGGGTTAGTTTATCAACACAGGATTACTTTGTTGTCTGTCTGTCTGTCAAGACCCTTATTCTCAGGCTTCACTAAAGATATCAAGTTAAAACTAATACTTCCTACAAGTTAAAAAGTCAGGCTTCTAACTCAACGCGAAAAAAAGTTATTGCATTTACGCAATCAATTTTATACATATTGCTCACCATGAAAACCTATAGAATACTTCTTTCTTTCTTTCTTTCTTTCTTTCTTTCTAAATACTTTATTGCACAAAACAAAAGTTACATGTACAACAGGCGGACTTAATGCTAAAAGCATTTTCTCACAGTTAACCCGACAGAAAGTACAAGAAATGAACAGAGGCAGGCGTGCAGAAAGGCTTTAAGACATAAAAAAAATACTACTTCCAGTTGAATTAGAAACGTATAATTCCCTTCAAAACTAGGTCTTATATCACACGACTAGGAAAAATCTGAAAATTGCCGATATTTAATTATTCATTCACCAACTTGATTAGACCCTTTGGAATAGTGTTTAATAGATCGCAATGGTCAGGTTAAGTTAGTCGTCAATAACTTCTCGTCTCGTGGAATAAGTGTGTGATTTTAACGGTTTGTACGGAACCCTGAGGGCACAAGTACTAATACCCAAGTTATTTTCATAACCGTGACCTGTAAATAAAGTTCACTCAAAACTTAAAATAACCACATTTAGCAAGACAATAGCTAAGACAGTAATACAAACCTACTCATAACGTCTTTACTTAATATGTTATGTATAAACTACGAGTTACTGCATATATTTAACTCATTATTGTCATTTTATGACTGACTTAAGAGTAGGAAAAAATGTTATTACCCGTCCGACACAAAAATACCAATGTCAAATACTTTATTAGCTTTTTATAGAGGCGATTATTGGTTAGCTAATTGACCTATTTGTCTAGGACGCGTAATACTAATTAATTACGCGCGAAACAGCAGATCGAATGGGTTTTTAGCTAATACTTAAATATTTTGTAAGGAAAAAAATATTGGATTTAAGTAGAAAACCTTTATATTTCTATTACCTATTTTATGAACAAAAATCAAGTAGATCTCTTAACCGCGTTCTTGAAACGAAAGTTTGAAAACCAAAAAAAGGGGGTGAATACATTTTTTTTCTGACAAAAGTATAAATCTTAATACATTGTTTATAATTTAGATCATCTACATAAAAGATCAACAAATTAAATATATTTTATACAATATTAAGATAGTCCTACTTTCTTCAAAAAAAACCCTCGAAAATCTGGCTTTGTTCATGTTCTAGGGTCAGGTACAGCCTTAAATGATAGTTCTTAAAATATTTTTCAATAGGTATACAAGCAATCAGTAGTCCTTGTAACTAAGGAACTAAGGGGCCTACTACACAGAGCCGCGATCTGCGTTTTGCGTTCCGCGTTCTGCGTTCCTCGTCCACTATAGTCTATGCAAATGCGACTGCTTGTTAAATTTTATTTCTATATCAACTTTAAATTCAAATAATTTATTCTGTAAAATAGGTTCAATAAAGTACACTCTCTACACGTCAAATACTGCATTACATTTATTATTGAATAGTGATTGAAGTGTTTAAATGTGATGTTTTATTTACAAAATCAGCTGTATGTTGTTCCTAATAAAGTAAATAAATCCCATATTTTCATTTATGCAATAATATCATATTTTTTAAAGTTTTATTTCCTTTTATATTTAGTTTAATTATTATTATTTTTTCATTATTTTATTATTTATTTAAATTATTAAACACAAAACAATGTCATACATTTAAACACTGCCCTGCAAAAGTGAATAAACAATTTGTCTGCGGGAGTGAGTCTCTAGAATAACAAAAATCGTTTATAAAGAAGATGTAGGTACATAAACTTACATAAAAATATCTCATAGGTAATTCATTAATTTAAATAAAATAAAAAAATTAAATTACTTGACAAATTGTATATAATGTACACTACCTATATTTCATAAATTCATATATTTCATTTCACATATATATTTATATAATTTTATCATAGTCCATATATCGATAGTCGATCTTGAAAAAAGTAACACTATCGATATTGCTTCTATGCTATCGAAACTTCGATATTTTACACCTTTTCAAAGTCACCAAAGTATCGACAGACTATCAATTTTATTATTATGGAACACTATTGAAAGTATAACGAACATTTCCAGAGCGTGTTCATCTTCAACATCGTGCAGTGGACCCCGATCAAGTACATGAACTACGAGTACCCATGGTGGTCCCACGTGTTCGGCTGGTTCACGGCCTTGTCCTCCATGCTGTGCATCCCCGGCTACATGGTCTATCTGTGGCACGTCACGCCCGGCACCTGGCAGGAGGTGAGTAGCGTCGCGGCAGACCAGCGGGCCTATTACGTATCTTTGAATCGGTTGCTAACTATGGTTACTATCCACCAAAAACAGATAAAAATGAACTTCCAAAATAACCCTAAATGGGTATTGAACTATTTACGAACTGTGACGTCATTTTAAGTGCGAATGTAGAATTCGATAGTATATGTATGTTTTCGACGATACGCACTGGGTTGGCAACTGATTTTACGATACAAAATCAGCAGGCTGTTCCACTTGGCGCAGGCTACCAGAAGCTACAAGTACATCGGCGTCATGCCCGGGTAAACCATTCAGTGGGTTAAGAAGGGATATAGTTACGTGATAGAAAGAGAGGCTCCTCGTAAGTGAATAAAATTTTAGCTACGCATCAATGTGCGAGCTGAATTGCACTTTATTACCACGTGGTGAGAGTAGAATTTTAACAATGTCTTTCCAGAGTGGATCTTCTGTAGGACTTGTTCTGTGGTCGCGTGTAAATATACAGCCTTTAGAAATAGCAGCAAGGAAAGTTACGTCGTATGTTTAGGTAGGAATAAAGGTTATTTTGTATGTTAGGATAAGAAATGTTGTTATATGCACAGAAAGTTACGTCGTTTGTTTAGACAATATCTTTACAATCAGCCACAGTGAAAGTTAATCGTTTGTTAAGATACGACCTTTTTAGCAATTAGCAACAGTAAAAGTTACGTTGTTATCCTTGGATACTTTCTTTGAAATTAGCAACATTTATGGTACAACTTATTTTGATTTAGATACAACATTTATTTAGATATAACCTTTTGTATGTCATTAAGCTGGTAATAACTAATAAGCTTAAGTCACAGTGCTTATTGGAGATTGTATGATGGTAAAAGAAAAATAATGTATTATTTAGTCAAATGGAATACCTCTTAAACGCATTTATTATTTACTAAGAACCTCCATTAAATATATAAAGTTGTTGAAAATATTAAACATAAATACTTCAACCATGTTTTTAAATTTTGATATGATTTTTGTCTATGTGACATATAAGTAATGTAATTTTTGACAATTACAGAAATTCAATACAATCGTCCGTATCCCGGAGACTGTGCCAGAGCTACGCACGAAGATGCAGGCTGAGGAGCTCGCCAAGCACACCAAGGCCTAAGTAATGAAGACAATACTTAAACCAAATCGATCTCAAGATAGGAGACGAAGTTATTTGGACAATCTGGCGAAATGATTTAAAGCACTTGAGTTCCGTGATACGATTGGTCGAGCGGAAATTCAAATGCTTTATGTTCATTAAGGGTGATGTGATGAGATTTTATTGGACAAGTCAAGTTTTCGCGTAGTGTGACTATAAATAACTTCAGAATAATTTGAATTATGGAAGCACAATCACTAGAGTGATACTGTTGCAACATAAAACAATCATCTGATAATTTGAAACATTTATCCTGGAGTTATTTTTGTGACTAATGTGAACTTTGCCAAAATTATTCAAGAAACGAAACGATCACGCACAAATTTTATGAAATAAATTGTGTTGTGTCAATAATATATTAACTGTGCCATGATATAGATTAATTTAATTATATTTTTGGGACTTGGGTTATGCGCGACGTGTTCATGTATGTTTATATTTTACGCTATTTTTGCATTACGACTCTTTTAGTTTTAGTTTGTTATATTATTAGTTTAAGATTATATTGAAGTATGTTATTTCTGAATGTGATTTTAAAGTGTGTTAACTATTTTACTGTTGTCTTCCACTTAGCTATTGCTCTATATTATAAAGCGTTCTTTAATACGTTTGTATAGTTCTAAGCGTTTTGCATATGTAAAACATTAGTAAACGTTGTGTGTTGTAGTATTTTTTCTCGTTGTTATCCTTAAAGGAGTTTCGTGTATAGTTTTGATCGATGTTTAGTGTTTAGAACCATATTTACAAAATGTAGTATTTTATTAGAAAAAGAATATCATGTGTGTGAAATCGCAACGGGACGCGAAGTTTTGGAATCTTTTTGGTGTTTAGATCGTATTTTATGAATTTATAAAAATATATTTCAATTATTATACTAATTAAGAATTTAGCTACTCAAAAATCATAAATACTCAGTCGGCCTAAACATTTCTTCCAACTGGTTTATAGTAACAAAGTTTGTTTATAAAACATATCGTTAGAAATAAAAGTTGTTTTTATTAAGTTTGGTTTTAAAGCTTTAATTTTCTTTTAAATCATCGTATCGTATTTGTGGGCAATTTTTAATCAAGCCTATAATTATTCAGTATAAGTAAATATAATATTTAGAAAAATCATGTTTAATACAACTGAAACTATGTTTTTTGTTGAATCATTCAGAGTCATACATATCTAACCAGCAATGTATTTAAGGAAAAAAAAACTGTGTTCCACCCGAGACCAAAAAAAACTTAGAGATATGATAAATTTTACTCCGAATCTATTTCATATACTGTAGAATTTTGAGAAAAAAATGACTTTCCTATATTTTCACCGCAAAAGTTTATATACTCTTTAAGTAAAGAATATTAATCTAAATTATTGTTCTATATACTAACTATATCTTTATATCAATTTAAAGAAATTAAAGTGTTCAAATTAGTGTAACGTGCTTATACATAAATGTGTGCATATATAAGTCAATTTCTAAAGATATAGTGAACATTCGTAGTTGTTTATCAAAACTATTTATACTATATTTAAGATAATATTATATACAATATTTAGTCATTGAAAGTATTAAAAGATTGATTTTTGTTTATTTATGCAACGTTTAAAGTTTGTTATAATCTTTTACTCATATTTGAAATAATTTGAATCTCTAACATAGCGCGTGTTAAGATGAATGTGCTTCCATGTATTTAATTATAAAATTATTAATATTTTAGGTGTAGATTAAATTAAATTGTATCTTATAATTTAAGTTACCTTAATTTAGCCAAGATAAACAAACTTATAGCCAGTTTTCACAAATGAAAATCATAATAATTATTTCCTTAAGAAAGCGTACCATTTAAATGCATAGCGCCGTCAGTATTAATATTAAGTTGCAATGTAAAGGTCATTAAATAATACATATTCAAAAATTTTTGTCTGCAAATATTTTTTTTTACAAAGTAAAAAGGTCGTATGTGTTCTTACATCCGGCCTTTCACTTTGTGGTTTCAAACAAGCTATAACCAAAAATACGTAAAATTTAACCACACCTAGCTATCGTACAAAATAAGTTTATTTCACTAAGTTACTGCGTTTTCATGTAAATTAGTAAGTAATTATTTATTTCAATAAATAGTAACTAAATAAAAATATTGTTGTATCAATGTAAGATGTCCCTTTATCGTTCTAGCTTGTAAACTGTTAGTGTGAATTAGGGTTATCAGATCCAGTAACCCCAACTCCTGACAAAATCCCTGATGATTCAATACATTTCCTGACATTTTCGTAAAGGTTTTATGTTAATGCGGAGGCAGCGTGATTTTCAACAGTTTTTGTGACGAACACAATGTAACTCAATAAAAATATTGTTGTATCAATGTAAGATGTCCCTTTATCGTTCTAGCTTGTAAACTGTTAGTGTGAATTAGGGTTATCAGATCCAGTAACCCGAACTCCTGACAAAATCCCTGATGATTCAATACATTTCCTGACATTTTCGTAAAGGTTTTATGTTAATGCGGAGGCAGCGTGATTTTCAACAGTTTTTGTGACGAACACAATGTAACTCAATAAAAATATTGTTGTATCAATGTAAGATGTCCCTTTATCGTTCTAGCTTGTAAACTGTTAGTGTGAATTAGGGTTATCAGATCCAGTAACCCGAACTCCTGACAAAATCCCTGATGATTCAATACATTTCCTGACATTTTCGTAAAGGTTTTATGTTAATGCGGAGGCAGCGTGATTTTCAACAGTTTTTGTGACGAACACAATGTAACTCAATAAAAATTACAACTTTCAACATTAATTAAAGCGGCACGGCCATACTATCCTTTTCTCGAAGCAGTTCAGGCCATTTTCGACCCCCTATAATTTCGTTGTGGATAAAACTAGAAGCCTGAATTTTCAGTAACCAAGCAGGCATTGTATGAACACGGTATATTTCAAATTTCATTCAATTTGAACCCGTAGCTTAAGAATTATAACTAGTCAAAATTTCTCAATTTTGCCACTCACTCACTGACTGACCGATCATCAAAACTCTAAGGCACTTCTAGAAGACATAGAAGCTTCAAATTTTGAATAAAATTATTTAGTGTATAAATCAAAGAAAAATTAAAATATTTTGCAATTTCGGTCCAGTTTTTTTAGATACAGTAACTGCATAAATAACTTTGGAATCCCATATAAATATATAAAATTACAACGTTATATTTGCAGTTGTAAGTAGACGGTACCGGAAAGGATAAAAAGTATGACTATCTACAAAAAGAAATGAGATGCCATCAAAAACAAAACTTGTAAAAAAAAAACAAGTCTCGCAACTTAGTTCTTCTACCGTAAAAAGTTATGAGATCCATTTAAATCCAAGTCGGTTAATTTATCCATTAGGGGACCTTCTGTCTTAAGTTATTACATAATTAGCTAACCTAACTAACAAAATCTTGCATTGACCATATCAATATTAAAAATCTTTTATGTTTTAAATAAATAGATTGACTTAGCAATCGCACTACATAATCTAATTTAATATAATATGTATTACTTGTGAGATACATTGTGTTTTCATGCGATGGCAAAGTCAATATTTTTATTTAAAACATAAAAGATTTTTAATATTGATATGGTCACTAATAGGTATATAATATAAAAAGGTTTAAGCTTGTGCTATAATGACATGAGCACGTAGCTATGATTACTTTATTAATTAATTAATTATTGGCGCTCACCAACCCGCCTGCCCAGCGTGTGTGAGTATGGGCATTTCTTCCAGGAGGACCGCCAAAAGTGGTGAAATCCTGGAAAGGCCTATGTCCAGCAGTGGACGCAACAAGCTGATGGATGGATGGTATTTAATCCATCTAGTAGGTACAGGTCTAGCGAATAACTGGGTCTGTTACTGAGGCATGGGAGCGGCACGGGAGGGGTGTGTTTACGGAACGTCAAACGACGCGTAACTTCAGTTGGGCGTCAGCCTCGCCTCACTTGTCACCCCTCCCGTGCCGCTCCCATACCTCAGGAATTTGTATTGTTGTGAATATTTGTTTTGTTTGAGTAAAAGATGTTAGAAAGTAAGCAGACAGCTATGATGAAATATTTGAACCAAGAAGGTACTTTTCGAGTTTAAACTTAATATTAATAGAATCACTTCATGTCTACTCGTCGATGTCATAAAAGGCAATCAAGGGATTATAAATAGATATGACAACAATCCATGTCTCTATTCTGTAATATTGAGAGTCATAAGGTCACCAGAGCTTGGCCCCATCCGCAGAGACGACGTAGGCACCCTGGTGACAGGATTCGGCCATAACTGTCACCATCCTCATGACGTCACCATGCCGCCAAGCGACTCGATGTGCTCGGAAATGACGTCATGACCAGCTGTACTACAGGTGGTTGCGTAGTGTCAATAATTTGTTCGTTATGGGGGTTATCCCGATTTCTTCTCTTTTCAAATTAATTTAAAACCAATAAATAATAAAAAAAAAAAAACAACGATCGTAAAATGTTGTAAAAAAGTATGTCATTTTTCACTCTTTGATTTTAATATTTCGGCTATTTTTAATATTCCTTGATCAAATTAAATTGCAAAGATAGGTCTCAACTATGATCTAAATATAATTTCACTTGAGCTATATTAAGTTTTGGACAATAAAACTTATACTAAAATAAACGTCGTGAAAAATTTGATATATAACGGCCATCATATTAAAAATCAATCTCTCTAATTCCAAAATAATAAATAAAAACACCTCGAAACCGCGAACTTTCTAAGCGACCTGCTTCCGCTGAGCAGGGTAAGCATGTGTAAAATGAAATCGTTGGAGCAGGGCAGATTTCTCTGGATAAATTTGCAGCCATCATTAGCACAGAAACGATTCCTCAACGACTCAGGCTTGCATAATTTATTTAAGAAAAGGTACTTATATCACCAATTACCATGTCTCCGCTAATAAGACAATATGGGGCAACGGATTGCTTGATTTATTGCCCAAACTAAACAAAAGCAAATTTTAGGAAATTTTGGAAAACTGTCCGTCTGTCCATCCGTATGTCACGGTTCTCCAGCTTGCAGGTGGAATGAGTTACAAATCTGAAATTTAGATCCCCATGGTGAGCAGTAGGTGGTAGAGCTGATGCCGGGCTCCACTGTGGAGGTACCACCATCTTACTCGCAAATTAAGAGTAAGAAAACAGCTCTAAGGCAAAACCAGGTGGCCCACCATTGCCTGGGACCGATGGATGGCGGTTTATCCATCCCCAATTGCCGAGCCTTATATAAAACAGACTGGTGACGGGCAGCGGGGTCACTGGTGCAAGGGTTTCGGCACTGCGCTCACCAACCCGCCTGCCCAGCGTGTGAGTATGGGCATTTATTCCAGGAGGACCGCCAAGAGAGGCGAAATCCTGGAAAGGCCTATGTCCAGTAGTGGACGAAACAGGCTGATGGATAGATGGATGGATGGTGAGCATAATGTTGTATAAAATATTGACCCAAAACCGAATACTGTGTTAAAAATTTAATTTATTATTTATTTGGCCCCGACATGAAAAAGAAGTAGATTTTTTTTTCTTACCCCGGCATGTGGAGTATCATTGTCTAAAAACTCATTAGTATAAAACCTGAAATTTAAGTCATTTTGTTTACGAAAACTGGTGATAGTACTCGTCCATATGAACAACTTTTACTATGAAGCTAACCTTGAAATCGCGAAAATAAATCAGCTGTTTCATACATTTTGGTCGAGTAGGTATTTAACTTTTCTATGGAACAGCTGATATATTTTTCACGATTTCAGGGTTGGCTTCATAGTAAAATTTGTTCATATGGATGAGTACTATTACCAGTTTTCGTTAACAGAATGACTTAAATTTCACGTTGTATAACTAGTTTTTTTTTTAATCTTCAAAAATAAGGAAATGTTTCATCAAAGTTGTCAGTTTTAGATTATTTTTGTTACGGGCTCTAACTTAAAAAACGTTAGGAATTTGGCATTTTGTATGTATTAGGTATGTCATTATACCCACAGACATATAATATAGGTATAGTAGCAGACCTAAGATTAATAATAAACACATAGAGTTGATGCGTGGCAATTTTAGCTCAGTGAACTTCGGGCTCTTTTAAATATAAATATTGCTTGTTTCCAAACAAAATATATGCTAGAGATTAGTTTAGGAATTAACAAATATGTTCCAAGCATAAGGTAGCCAAAAAAAACGTTTCTTCGTACCATGAAGCCTAAATGTAGCTTATTTTTTGTATGGAAACTTGCCACGCCTTTAAATCCGTAAGTTTGGTCTGCTACTTAGGAATAATTAAATGTCTGTGATTATACTATAAATATTATTTCGTATATTAACAAAAAAAAACTGAAAAAATCGATTTTGAACATGGGTTTACGGTTACGTACCGGAATACTTGACCAACTTAATTTTGCAGTTAGTTTCACACATTTTCTAGTTACTTATAAGTTTGTAATTTTTATTCAAATCAATTAAGTCTATTAACTTATTTAAATGGTATGGCACCCTGAGGGCGTGAGTCCTACTGGCGTTTAACTGGTTTTTGTTCTTTGTAATAAAACTTAAAACTTGAATTAAAAAAATGGATGCGTGTTTTCTGCCCATATGAAACAGCCAGTGGGCAGCAACCTTCGGGCGTTAATACGTTGTACAAACATGGTTTCACTGACATTATTACGATCTAAGGTTACGTAACTGAGATGTTGCCACGTGGGGTTTAGTTTGGCTTGTTATTTTTAGGGTTCCGTACCCGAAGGGTGCCAAATGAGACCCTATTACTAAAGCTCCGCTATGTGTCTCATCTATCTGACTATCTCAAAGGTTATTAGCTTCAGCCGTTATATGAAGACAGTTGAAATTTTTACAGAATATATCTAACTATGGCCTTTATCACGACAAATAATAAAAAAATAATAAAAAAATAATAAAATTAAGGGTGTCCCCATTTTTTTTCGGCCCTTACTTTGATACGGTATTCAAATTTGTATTGTATTTGTATTTAAATTTCAAATTTACTCAGATTGTGGTACGAACTCGTACTCTAAAGTAAAATAACAAATAACTTCGACCAGTATTTTAAAGTCGCTGACAAATTATGAAAATTTGGTGAAAATTTCATTTTACTTATTTCACAGAACGGGTCATTAAACCTTGGTCCAGACCACTTACTGAGTTACCAGAATGAATTATCGTATAATATGTTCAAGTAAATCTTCAACTTATCACGTATCGTAATCGACACGTACATCAAAACTTATTTACTTGACAGAATGTAGGTACATGGATTTATGAATGCCGTAATGTTTGAATATTTAGTAGATAAGTTAGTGTAGAGGTGTGACCATAAAAATACAATGCAAATTACCTTGAAAATATAATAAAAGACATACAATATTGTACATTATTTGGCCAAGTGCGAGTCGGACTCGCTAACAAAGGGTTCCGTACCACCGGATGCTGCACCCTAACAATATTATGGTAAATAACAAAACGACAATATGCAGGCCAAAGCAACATGGAGGCTTCAAAAAACAAGGCGCTAAAATGGTAGTGCCTAAAAAAATTTGGCATCGTCTGCTTACGGAACACTTCTTTTTTATTTTACTATAGAGTATGTCCTACAATCTGATTAAATTTAAAACTTGTATGTATTACCGTCTTTAAGTAAGAGACAAAACAAATAACATTTAAATAACGCAACTTTTTCGAAGTTTCTTGTAATGGGGACCCCCCTTAAAATTAATTTTGTGAATGTTTTATTATTTGTCGTGGTAGAGGCTACAGTAACAGGTATTTAAAAAAATAAAAAAATTCCGTCTATTACGGTTGAGGCTGTAAACCCCTGTGACAGACGGACAAACAGACAGAAAGACAGACGGACAGCGGAGGCTAGTAATAGAGTCCCGTTTGGCACCCTTCGGGTACGGAACCCTAAAAACTGAAATATATAGACTGAAAAACACAAGTCAAAGTCCACTTTCGTACACCCACATTGCACCGACGATTATTACGTCCCACCGTAATAGACCTATTGCTGTACTTCGGCCACAAATACGGAGCCACAGCCGAAGCATGCAGACCGACAAATGTGTCCCTAAGGGATTTGCATTTATTTTGAACTAGCGATCTCCAAGTCAGAAATCGAATACTCGAAACACTAGACATAGAGGCTGTTTTAACCTTGAACTCAGCTGTATAGCTAGTATACAAGACACGAATAGAGAAATTTTGTCTCTCGAAGAAACGTTTGACCAATGGATTAGCAGGACGAGTCGTTTTATGGAGGCGATGATCTCGTGATAAAGCTTACCTGCGTTTTTTCTAGAGACAAAATTTCAAATCGGCGCCTTAGGGGAGTGGAGTGAGGGGGACTTACTCCATACAAATATGCGCTCACGAACTAGCTTATGCCGTAAGGTCGTATGCGGCAAAACAGTATTTTTCATTTAAAATGACAACGATAAGTAATTTAATAAATCCAATCGGCCATATTGAAGTGTATTTGTAGACTAATTTAAATAAAAACTTGGAGGCATCATTCGCTCCCGTTTGTCAGTAAAGTATAGGTAGAAATCTCTGTTTTAAAAGAGGTTTTCTGAACATTTTTTTCTCTGCTATAAAAATTAATCAATCAACTAAATCTTCGAGCAAAATGATGACAAATAAATACTTAATCTATTATATAAATTGGTAATTACATGTTTTTTTATTGCTGAGAAAAATGGAGATCCATGTCGCCAAAATTTACAATGCGTTGCCTTAATTTCGTTCATCCCCTAGATTATGTATCGTTGAATCGGTTGCCAACTGGTTGCCAAACGTCAAAAGCGTAGATAGTATCTACTATCGAATTCCGGTTAACTAAGGATTCGGTCACAGTTCGAGAACAGCGCCCTGATTCTGTATCGTAAAATCAGTTGCCAAACCGAGTGCCTATCATCGAAAACATTCATATCCGCTTATCTAAGGATACGTTCGCACTTGAAATGAGGTCACAATTCGTAAATAGTTCAATACCCATTGAAGGGTATTTTGGAAGTTAATTTTTTATCTGTTTTTGGTGAATAGCAACCATAGATGGCAACCGATGCTGAGTTATATAATAGGCCACTACACTGAAGGCAATTTTATAAGTTCAAATTTTACCTATGTTTTTAGTGTTAGCAACCAGATGGCAACCGACACTAATTATTATTGTAAGTTACATAATATAATAGGCCCGCTGGTTTGCTTGCTGATATATCCTACAGATGTACTCAAGGTTGTAACATAAAGTTGCCATGTTTCGAGCTTTATCGTTCATTACATTACCTGCAATCCATACGAATAAATAAAATTTATGTGTCTGTCTGTGATTTCGAAATAAGATAAGTTAACCACGAACACAAAATATACGCGACATGACAAAATTAAGTTTTTGACGTTGAGACTCAGCACCAACGGCACATTAAAACTTATAATTAAACTATATAAATAACAGAGGTTATTGCACGTTACTAAAACTGAACCAAGCATTTTTAGGGTTCCGTACCCGAAGGGCAACACGGGCCCTAATAATGTCGCTCTGCTGTCTGTCCGTCCGGGTATGCCAAGCTAGAGAGCTTGTGGATGGTTGGTTACAAACCAAAAATTTGGATATGTGTTATTTAGAATAGATTCACTGCCAAATACTAAATTAAAAAAAAAATTGTAAAGGGGGGGGATTTTATATGACAAAGGACCCAAAAATATTTTTCCTTTTCTTACATAGTCATTGTCTAGAACTCATTGAGTAGACTACAAATATTTTTAAAAATTTCCAAATATAAAAGATTAAAGGGCCATCAACTCTTAAACGAGTAATTTAACAAATGCCACTTTTGACATCCGTCATTTTTGACATCTGCCATTTTCGACATCTGAATATGTCAGTTTTGAAATCTGTCACTTTTGACATCTGTCACTTTTACAATATAAAATCAGTCATAAAAACAAAATCAACGTTAGCGAAGCCGCGGGTGCCAGAAGTAGTAGCCAGAAATAATAAATGACATCATACATGGTGATGTGATCATACATGTGCCATGTTCGGTCGCGAATGGCGATACATCAGTTTTATTCACGGTTTTTGATTAATGTTTTGTCATTTGTTTATGAGACCGCCTCTATGGTCAAGTGTTAGAGCACGTGCCTGCTAACCCAGGGGTCGTAGGTTTGATGCTCAGCATCGTAATTTTTAGGGTCCCGTAACTGAAGGGTACCAAACGGGACCGTATTACTGAGCCTCCGCTGTCTGTCTGTCTATCTGTCCACCCGTCCGTCCGTCACAGGGGTCTACAGCTTCAACCGTAATAGGTAGAACGTTGAAATTTTCACAGAATACGTGTTACTGTAGCCTCTAACACGACAAATAATAAAATATTTTAGATACCTATAAAAAGTTACATTATTTTAACCTTATTTGTTTTGGCTCTAACTTAAATAATAGTACATTAATGCACACAAGTTTTTAATTGAGTTAGATTGTAGGATAAACTCAAAAGTAAAAAAAATAAATAATACAAAGTGGGGTTCCGTACGCAGACAGCGCGTAATTTTTGCAGGTGCTACCATTTTAGCCACTTGCTTTTTGTAGCCTTGATGTTGATATGACATTTTTACTATTATTATTTAACTTAATGTTTGTGCGTGAGTCCGACTCGCACCTGGCCATGTTATTTTATTACATTTGAACCATGTCAAGGAAATCAGCATACGGTTGGTTAAACAATTAACTCCTATAGCAACCATATTCGGAGAAAAGTTATTCGTCTGACTGTTTACGAAAAAGTTACCGCTTATTCACTGATCTTGACACTGCGGTGACGTAATAAAACATTATGTAAGAAGTTCTCTTTTCTAAAAACCCTATCAAAATCGAAATAATAGATAGTTTTTAAGCCTGGTGAAGTGAGAATACACCGGTCAGATAGCTTGGCCGACTTTTGTTTTTAGGGTTCCAAACCTCAAGAGGAAAAGACGGAGCCCTTATAGGCTCACTTTGTTGTCCGTCTGTCTGTCCGTCTGTCAGTCAAGACCCTTTATCTCGGGAAGTTGAAATTAAAACCATACACTCAAGTCTACAGTCCCGTGAAGCTGTAAAAAGACAAACTTCTAAGTTAACGTAAAAAAAGATATGGCCGTTTATGCCGCAAAAAAAACGTACATTTCGACACTCTCAAGGGAATCAAAATTTATAGGGTATTTCCCGTTGACCTAAAACTATACAATTTGGCAAGTAATACCGTCTAATACTACAAGTATAGGGAAAAACTTAATGGGGGTTATCTCGATTTTGTTTCTTTTCAAATTCATTTTAAATTAATAAATAGCGATGATTAATTTTGTACAAAATATATGTCATATTTCACTCTTTGATCTTAATATTTCGGCCGTTCTAAACGAAAAGACCTAAAAAATAGGTCTAAACTATGATCTAAATATCATTTCATTTGAGCTATATAAAGTTTTGGAAAATAAAATATATACTAAAATAAACGTCGAGAAAAATGTGATATAAAACGACCGTCGTATTAAAACCCATCCCTTTGATTCCAAAATAATAAATAAAAACACCTCGAAACCGTGGGTTTTCTGAGCGGCCCGCTTCCGCTGAGCAGAATGTACATGAAAAAGTCATCGAGGTTAAGCAACGGTATGCGCGGTCATAATTGTACGGGTGACCAAATCTTTTTTTAGATTTTTTTGAACTTTTACAAATTTGTACGGAACCCTCGGTGGGCGAGTCCAACTAGCACTTCTCCAATGGTTCCCCTGTGGCCGAGGAGTAGAGCGCTCGCCTGCTAACTCAGAGGTTGTGGGTTCAATCCCCGTGGTGCACATTCATTTGTGTTCGATCTGCTTTTAATGCATTTGTGCCCGAAACGGCGATAGAGTTCACTACCCATCACGTTTGGGACGTAATATCCAGTACACCCGCTATTCGGCGACAAATAACTCTAATTTTATTAGAGTAAATAATATATATAATTTAATATAATGTTTGCCGATCTCTGTACCAATATGGATTAAGTTTTTTGTGGGACCCAAGTAAGAAAGAAGTCATACATTAATTTCCAATGTTTAAATAATGATTATTAATCGATACTCTCCCTATCTTGGTAAATAAATATCCTAACTTACAATAACAAGTTAATTATTATGTAAACTTTGATGCTCATTGTTTATGAAAAGATAGAAGAAGCATTACTCTAATAAACATATTTCCATTTCTATTTCAATTTTTCAAGTTTTTAAGGAAGATTCAGTGGTCGAATTGGGCTGTCTTACGAAATGGAACGGGAATTTCCCTCAAGCTCCCGATATTTTAATTGAAATGAAATTAAAATTTAACAAAATGACTTAAATTTCACGTTGCATAATCAAGTTAATAGAATTTTCAAACTTTACACAATATCATACTTGGGGTGTAAGAAATCTGTCAATTCCTGGCTGAAGCTACAAGACTATGCTGAAACTAAAAATGTACTAACATCTTATACTAAACATTAATAAAATCAAATAATTTAAACTTATTCATGAACTTAATTTTCACTAAACCTTAATCTAAGTTAGACTTAATCTTAAATTTAAATTTAACATCACTTAAGTAAGTCTTTTTTTCTCAAAAATTTATTGTAATATTACCATTACATACTGTAAATACCTACCAGAAAATACTTCATCCTGGCAAGCTAATAAAGGTGTCCAGGAAATCTGAATAACTATCCAGGAAGTTCGTATGAAAATCCATTACATACCATATGTCCACAGAGTATATTTCATATGTTTTCTTTTTAAAACTATCCGTGTCTATGTTTTTAAGGCTGCGCCAAGCGTACGACGATTAGACACCTCGCTCTGTACTCTCGTGGTCGTGTTTATCGTGGTCAGTTTTATTGACTGCTCAGCGGCCATACTAAAAATGTATGGCGGATTTGTGGTGCATTTT
Organism: Ypsolopha scabrella; assembly: GCA_910592155.1. Classification (NCBI taxonomy): domain Eukaryota; kingdom Metazoa; phylum Arthropoda; class Insecta; order Lepidoptera; family Ypsolophidae; genus Ypsolopha; species Ypsolopha scabrella. The sequence goes on from OU342987.1 coordinate 16,857,884, forward strand.
GAATAAATCGTATTTATATTGCCAGGCAATATTTTTGAAATTTAAGTTGGACAAATTGTAGTTTAAACTTTGGTGATTGTTTGAAATTAAGTTCGAGATACCTTTGTTACATTTTGGGTCTAGTTTAAATAGTTGTGCTTCATAAACTATAAATTATTTTTCATTTTTCCTTCGGATAAAGTGTACATAGATTTTCTGTGATACTAAATATGTGTTTTTTATATTAATTAATGAAATATTATTCATTAAATCAACTTAACCGTGACTGCCAATTTAGCTTCTTTTGGTCGGCGCGCTCATAAGAGACTAAGGAGTTTAGCCATCATAAGGTTTTAAGCGGACAATTTACAAAGAAAAATAAAATGAATTACAATTTCATGTTTAGAATGTGGAAATGTTTGCTATATTTTATAACTGCAATAAAAATAATAAATTTTAAAGTTATATTTAAAACCATTGAATAATTAAAATTTAACCTCAATGAGCGTTTTTCTCGTTGTTTTTCTTAGATCTTAGCGTTCCTTTAGATGGCGTTGTCCACGAAGAAGGCTAGAAGGCTGCATGGCGGTAAATACCTTTGCCCAGCTGGCAATAATAAAAAAAAGTTGCGTAAAAGCGGGAATTTATGTTGCTTTATATTTTAGTTGAAAGTATTTTGTGCAAATAAATAAAGTTTTAAAATGAGTTCAGAAGCGGGCTCTGATATAGATTGTACTCCACTAATGCTTTGCTGAGGAAATCAATAACAATAAACATTACTAATCGCCCAATATATATTTCCTAGTCAGTTTATTTCATTTGATATAACTCACTATCATGAAAAACATGAAAATGTCTCATTTATTTTGGAGTAATCACTATACTTGCTTCGACCATTAAATAGCAATCCTGGCCTCGTATATAAAAGTCCTCACCCTACGGGCTCGGGCTTTTAACTTACTCGTCCAGTATTGCTTATTTCTTGTTCTTACCAGTAATGTACAAGCAAGTTACTGTAATTAATAACATTAGGAACAGCGGTCTCCCTCTTATACATGTTTATATAAACATAACAGGATAAGGCCTACGTACTGTTTACCTAAAACTTGTATTGTTTCTATTTTGTATTTTTTGTATACTTTTTAGGATTAAATTGCGTTAGCGGTGGTAGCGCACCAGTTGTTTCCGTTGATAAAGTTGATCTTAATGGAGTTACTATTTCATTATTAGAACTGAAATTCCTTTCACATTCACTGATTGATATTGGAATTGATGAAATGATGCTTAAAAGTGGTTTCAAATCAGCAGGGATTATTTGTGGATCATTTAAACTCTGGGATGTTCACTGAATCTTATACAGACGGCTTTCATGCGATAATTCGTAACAGGGTGGCATCCCTGTTGTGCAGGTAGCTCTAACGGCCTCCTGAAAGTGTTTGCCGAGAGGACGAACAGTCCCATCTTGCGTCACTGGGTGTCGTTGCGTCCCACTTCGACAGACAGTGGCACAAGATTTAGTTAGATTAAGTTAAATTAATTACACCATTATTGTAATACTAATATAGTTTTTAAGACCTTGTTACTAACACTATGGGCACTGCCTGAAATAAAGATTACATTATTATTAATATTAAACGGAACTGATTACAAAGATACCTGACTTCTTTATCTCCATATTGAATCTCTACTTCACCTTCATTTGATTTTGGCCAATTCCTTGGGTCAGGAACTTTAATAGTCCATCCATCCATCCATCAGCCTGTTTCGTCCACTTTCGCCACTCTTGGCGGTCCTTCTGGAAGAAATGCCCATACTCACACACGCTGGGCAGGCGGGTTGGTGAGCGCGGTGCCGAAACCCTTGCACCAGTGACGCCGCTGCCCGTCACTAGTCTGTTTTACATACGGCCCGGCAATTGGGGATGGATATACCGCCATCCATCGATCCCAGACAATGGTGGACCGCCTGGTTTTGCCTGAGAACTGTTCTCTTACTCTCCCCCGAATAACTTCGGGAGGATTTGCGAGTAAGATGGTGGTACCTCCACAGTCGAGCCCGGCATCAGCTCTACCTACTTTGATAGTACTCATTGGTAAATTTGTGTACTTTTTTTGCATTTTCACTGTGATGTGTTGCACCCCGAGCACAATGAGAAGACGAAGTTGTGATCATCCATTCTTCATGTTATTTGTCAAACTGTTACAGTGCAGAAGGTGAGACTGTAGAATTGCGATTGTGTGCGTGCCCACCATTGACATTGTGGAAAACAACTCTTATGGCAGAGCAGGCAAGGTCTGTTTTCAAAAAATTATGGTTTGACTTTTATCTTATTCTTCTTTTGTTACGATGTAAAGTATGTTTTCTAAATTTTTCAAAAATAGATCTTGCTTGCACTGCTATAAGAGTGGTTTTTCACAATGTCGATGATGTGCACGCACACAATCGCAATTCTACAGTCTCACCTTCTGCACTGTATATATAGCTGTGCAGTATTTATGGGTACAATCTTGCTCTTAAGTTGTTGTATACCTTTGTATGTATTTGTAGAAACAGAGCTTTATTACGTTTGGGTCAAGGTAAGAGCTTTTAACTCGGTACAGATTACGAAGCCTGATGTGTAGGTTGTGTGCTGTCTGTAGAAATCCTCCCGTCATAAACTAAAAACCGGCCAAGTGCGAGTCGGACTCGCGTACGAAGGGTTCCGTACCATTATCTATAAAAACGGCAAAAAAATCACGTCTGTTGTATGGGAGTGCGCGCGTCCGACTCGCACTTGGCCGGTTTTAGTATAGAAACAGAAATACATAATCTGTAAAAATTTCAACTGTCTAACTATCATGGTTCATGAGATACAGCCTGGTGACAGACGGACAGCGGAGTCTTAGTAATAGGGTCCCGTTGGTTAACCTTTGGGTACGGAACCCTAAAAAGTAGAGCTGTGATGACCAGTTTCGTATTTTACATAGAATTAAAGAATATCAATCGAAGTGATTATATCGTTTTTGTATCAGTAGTATCTTTACGAACCAGAACGGTATGAAAAAACTTTTACGAAAGGGAGCAGTGATTTTACGAAAGGGAACGGCGTTCCGGTGCGTTCCAGTCCATTTCGAGCACTGGGAATATTAAAGGTAATTAAAGAAAGATCATTTCAAAAGCACCGAGATTAGTAGAATTGGTATGATTCGGCTGCTGAATGTACACGAATGAAGTGTGTCAGAATAGTAGCAGAAGATGAGCTGTAGGTAGGACAGGAGTAAGTGAATTAATTATGTTTGTTAGAGTCTATGATACTTCACATTATTTCGCATGATCCTCTATTATCTCAACAATACTGCAACAACAATCAAGTTGAGGACTGACTGAAGTTCTAATTGTAGCGAAAATACGAAACCACACAATTTTCTGGATAAAAAAAAAGAAAAATTTCTTCCAATCCGCTAGTATGTAATAAATACTTCAAATTAACCGATGAGACTTTGTATATTATGAGAATGTAGCTGATTTTAAAGGTTTCAGTTTTAGATTTAATGCTGTCAAAATCAAAATTAATCCATTGAATTATAGTACTTAAGTGGATGACATAAAAGATAACTTACCTGGCAAAAAATTTGCTTTTGACAGTACTAAAACTAAAATTGGAGCCTTTAAAATTAACTTAATAACTGATCTCTAAATAAAGTACGTCCTAATTTTTATGCGGGCGGAGCCACGTGCTAAAGGCTAGTAGTACATAAAGAACTATCCCGGAAATCCCAAACTCGTCGCTGCTGTGTAAAGTAATTTAGTATTTATCGGCCAATAGATAGAGTCCAGTATTGCATTTGAAGTAGTAAATTTATTCATTGGTAGTAGGTGGTTCCCAGAAAATATAACATTTAAAAGAAAAAAAAAGAAAAAGAAAATATATTTATAAACGCACTTGACGACTTGGTCAATTCCTCATAATATTTTAAAAATATTTATAGATATAGATACATAACAATATTTATTTATAAACATCATTAATTAAAGCAATAATTTCGAGCACATAATATGGAGTTGGCATCAGTATAAGATTTTAAATTTACACGGTCGATATTTTTTTTTATTAGGACTAGACTCATTATGCTTACATTTCAAAAGTTCCAAAATTTTTGGCGAAGTTTAATCGGCCATGGTCACAAGATTTATGTAACTTTGCAGAAAATTCGGGAAATTTTAAATAAATACTGTTGGGCCATCCTAAATAACGTTACACGTTGAGGGGGTCAACAAAGTGTGACATCATGTGACATGGGAGCTTTGTAACATCAAATATAAAAATATAAACTATAACACTAACTTTAAAATAATTTTCATAAATTTGTTTTAAGTATAATATATAAATAATTTTGGAAGTGCTGTTTTAATTTAATAATTTTTAAATATAAAATAGCAAAATATGTGACGCCACGCCAGGGGAGACGGGGGCGCTCCAAAAATCATTAAATTTTTGTGACGTAATATTTTATGGATTTTTTGTAAATCTTACTGTGGGTTTTACTACGACCCGGTTACTTAACATAACTCTTTTGCTGACCGTACTTGTCCTATCTAAAGTCCAGGATAATTTTAAAGACATCTCATTACGCAAATGTCTGGAGACAGGCGCAGACTCCTTCAAACTGTTCTCTCAGAGGCAAAGATTAGGCGAAGAACCAGATAGGACAGTTTGTTTACATGCCGCTGGTGTGGAAAGTCACAGTCGACACTCGTATACCCGAGGTACGTTTCACCGACGATTGCTTTGTCCCAGCGTGATGTGCGGTGAGCCCCATCGCCTTACTTTAGTCACAAATTGGAGCTACAGTTTAAGGCGCAATAGGCCCACTGCACAACGAAAGAGACAAAAATATTTGAAAGAGTGCGCGTCCAAGTACTCAATTTTAATTTATTTATTTGTATTTGCGAATACTTGGATTTCACATTGCCATGCTACAAAAGGTACCGTTTTCTGATGTAATATATAAATACTCGTTACGTAGGAACATCCATATTTGACTATATTCCTAGTCAGTTTTTTAGGATATTATAGTAGGGTGGAGCGATTTTTGCCTTTTTTGGATTTTCATTTGAGCAGGGTGCGGAAAAGTTGCTACAAGAAAACAGATAAATGAAAAAAAAATAGTAAAAAAATATCTTTGAATGTTTTGTACTACCCCAAGGGGGCTGAAGTTTAAAAAAATGTATGAAATGAAAAAAAAAATTAGTTTTTAATTATTTTTTTTCCGTTAAGTCCTTGTGTAAGTAATTTACAAAAAAAAGGTCATGAAAATTCTGTTGCGTCCCGAAGTCGTAAGATAAAAAAAATGTGATAAAAATGTCTCAAATGGGAAATTCTATTAATTTGCATAGTTTTTATTTAATTTGAGACTTGTGAATGGACGAATATTTTTGTGATTATCTTTATGTGATATACTTTATATGGCTTTAACTAAAACAAATATAAAAAATATTAAAAACAAAAAATTATTTTTTTCCTTTCATTCATATGTTAAACTTCAACCCTCTTGGGGCAGTACAAAACATTAAAGGATAATTTTTTTACTATTTTTGTCATTTATCTCATAAAAATAAAAAAATCCTAAATATACAAAATGGGTATCAAAGTGTAAATATTAAAGAGCTGATTATAAAAATATATACCTTTACTATATTTACTGGCACTGATTTCGAGAAATCTTTGAAAAACCACAAACAAATTTATGTCCCCTCCCTTATTTCCGAAACTGGTGGACCGAAAAAAATGAAAAAATTGACGATTATACGCCATAACTGGCCAATTACAGGAAAACTACTGCGTTTAAAAAAAATGAAAATAAAAGAGAAAAAAAATTTTTTTTTGGTTAACAATACAATTTTCAAATTCAGGGTATTATTATTGTAAAAATATATAATTTGACTATATTTACTTGCATCTATTTCAAGAAATCTTTGAATAACCACAAAAATGTGCTTATTTCCAAAACTAATTAATCGAAAAGTATGAAAAAAGCCATGGTAATTTGGGTTTACATAAAGATTACAGGAAATATATAGCGGTTGAGAAATTCACGATAACAAAATGAAAAATTAAATTTTTAATATCTTTTGTTGATACAAATATTATGATTACGCGAAAAGAAATATGTATGAGATAAACAATTTTATCATCCATTACAAAATGCAAGAGTACAATTTACTAGGTACTCGTAGGTACCTACTACCAAATATACATTCCCAAAACTGTCGAATTACGGAACCCTAGGTATGCGAGTCTGACTCGCACTTGACCGGTTTTTTTTCTAACTTGACATCGAATTAGACTGGTCCTTATCGCGGCTTGTCATTGTCAAGGTCCCCAGCAGTAGTTGTTCCTTTAATGTTCCAGAATAATGTTATTGGTAATTCAAAAATAATAAAATACGAACTACAGACCCCTGCTTGAAAAGCATTACTTCAGTACCAAAACAGCAACTGTAATGAGACATTAAAAAGTGAGTAAAATAAGCTTATTTAACGAAGTAATTTATTTATCTGCATAAGAATTTGGTTACAAACATGACTTAAAAAAAACAATTCCAGCAAATTCAACCATAACATGGTGTGCAAATATTCAAAGCATGTCACAAGCAAAAGCGTTCATAAGAAAACATTATGACGGAATGTCGCGAAAAAAAAACGTACAAATTAATTCATTATTAAATATGTCAAAATTAACGTATGCCAACCAAATTTATAATATATGTCAAGATATGCCCGTTTAAAGCAAAAACAATGATTATACAAATAATTTTTTAGATTTTGTTTAGATAATCCTCTCTGAGGCACAAACACCAAAGCTGTCTCTTAACAAAATGTTATTCTTTGTCAAAAAAGACGATAGCGGTGCGAAGACGCCAGACCGAAATAGACTGTCCTCGGAGCGCGTCTCCCGCGCATGCGTTTCGAATCAAGGATCCATGGATCATTCCTTATTTAAATTTTAAAAAGACTACGCACCGTTTACTTTTGTTCCGTTTTCAAACTTTTCTAAATGGCTCGTGAAGCGTGCCGGTGACTTTCGAGGACTTTTTTATTATTGTTTTCTTTTCTTTATGGTCTGTGTTTGTTTGTTGTGATAATGCATTCTTTGTGTACTTTGTGGGTGATTGCTTTGGCCTTGGGCCCAGGACATGTGATCGGTAAGTTGGAGGCTATTTGACAATAAAAGTCATAATAAACAGTTTAAATAAACGATCTATCAATTCTTGTCAATCGATTGTTATTGCACTTTGAAGCGTTGGTTTTATCATTCTAAACATTAGTTAAGTGAGTACTTACTTGTATGTCGTAAGTATATGGTTTTAATATATACCTATATTTATATTCCTAATTATGCAAATATAGCAAAGTTTTATTCGTGTAACTTGTAGATACTAACTGCCTACTCACACTTGACCGTTTTTTAAATATATTTTTTGTATTTGATTAATGTTTATTTTTTCATGTGTTTTGTTGTTAATGTGAATTAGCTATACTTTCATCTCTCGTCCTGTAAAAATATGTGTTTGAAGTTTTCTGTAATATAAAAAAAGTTTTACAGAAATGGCAGAAAATACTTTTGGATTTCATAAGTAGCCGTCTTTAATATGCAGATTCTTAAACATAAGTTTTAAACATACGAAAAAATTTGCCCAAAACTAAACATAAACATCCAAAAAACAATTATTTAATAATAAAAAATAAGTATGGGAAATTTCTTTTTTCTAATCTTCACTATCGTCACACAAATATAGTGGATGTACTGTCACACTAATAAAGATCTTGTACTCAAAATTATTATTCTTAATTGTTATTCTTAATTATTATATTACTCGCTTATTTATGGCTCATGCACGTTTCAAATCGTCCTCGCAGGTTATAATAATATTGCCTCCTTACCGCACTAATATCATAAACTAATATTGAGTAATGTGTCTAATAAGTAATTACTGTCTAAAAAAAACCGGCTAATACGTGTCGGGCCACGTGCAGTGTAGGGTTCCGTAGTTGCCCAGTACATTTTATAAGTTGGTCTACTAATACAGGTCGCGCCAAACTTCTAGTCCGCTCGGAAGTTGCTCCCCCGAAGAACGCCCCATATATTGTCGTCTTTAGAGGGGACTAAAAGTTTGGCGCAACCTGTACTCGTCACCTGTAAAGCCTACTTAGCTGTGATAGTTTTCCTTTTAACTTCATTATACTACTTTTCTAGGTGGTAGAGCTGATGCCGGGCTCGACTGTGGAGGTACCACCATCTTACTCGCAAATCCTCCCGAAGTTATTCAGGAGAGAGTAAGAGAACAGCTCTCAGGCAAAACCAGGCGGCCTACCATTGCCTGGGACCGATGGATGGCGGTATATCCATCCCCAATTGCCGGGCCTTATATAAAATAGACTGGTGACGGGCAGCGGCGTCACTGGTGCAAGGGTTTCGGCACCGCGCTCACCAACCCGCCTGCCCAGCTTGTGTGAGTATGGGCATTTCTTCCAGGAGGACCGCCAAGAGTGGCGAAATCCTGAAAAGGCCCATGTCCAGCAGTGGACGAAACAGGCTGATGGATGGATGGATACTACTCTGACTACTTCTGTGAATTTTTTCAATATTCATAAACAACCGTTTAGCCGGCACTCGACTCTAACAAAAATTTGCACTTTGAAGCTTAGTATTTAGCCAACGGATCCCTAAATCGAAAAATGCTTTTACACAACCGTCATGTTTTTAAGCGACCCATCCATTGATACCCTACACTACGGGATAGATGAGAAAAAAAAAATCATCCCCAGTTTACGTGTAAGGGAGATACTATTAAAAAAATATATATTGGAATTTTTTTTACCGTTTTGTTGGCGTGATTAATGTGTATAGCCTTACCAAATAACAGCTTTCTCGTACTAATAGTCCCTGAGCTAAGCCGCGGACAGACGGACATGGCGAAACTATAAGGGTTTCTTGTCGGACTACGGAACCCTAAAAACTGAAGCGTACGTAGGGCCCTGCCCTGAGAGTTTCTTACATACCGTTTAAGGCGCCTGCCAACGCTAAATTAGCAACTGGATATGTGTTAGTACAAAAATCGACGGAAACTAAGAATATGTACTTTTCACATGGACGCGATCGACGGAAAAAATATGTTGAACAATAGTTTTTTAGATCTAATTGGCTCTAGTATGGTGAAATTATAGTTAAAACAAAAGGGGTAGTCAGGAAAATTATTGCGTAAATCACAGAAGACTTTCGATAACTTCTTTTTTGTCAAGAGTAAAGGCTTTTGTTATGCAGCTTAATTTTTTTTAAATTATGTGTTGCCTATTGTGTATTTTTTTTAATGTTTGAACCACACGTAATAGGAGGAGTAGACCTTCAAAGATAGGTCTAAATTGCAGTTTGAGTATACATTATTCACCATAGGAGCCCTGTGGTCGGTGGCTTGAAGTCAGTCACGCACGGGGTCCCTGTGCTTGCTATTTCATTCTACGTTCAACTCTGGGTTATAGAGCACTGACTTACTGTTATTGGTTCAAAAATACAAAAATATTTATTTCACACACATAGTAACATTTACAAAAAATTCAGTAGCTCCCAGACTAGACGATGGGTAGTCTGTTCCGTGGGTGCTGGTAGGTTGGTTAATCAAAAGTTTTGTCTTATATTTGGACAAGTGATAAATGTGTTATTTGTGAATAAGGTGATTAAGATCTATAACCTTAAAACTTATTTTAACCTAAGCCTAAAACAAAAAAGAACAAAAGCATTTTTAGGGTCTTAATCTAAATATCTAATAAGGACTCAACGCTACTAAAGAAAATAAATAGTTACCTATATAGAAAGAATATGTATAAATTAAGCCAGTGTTTATTGGAATAGATAGTATTGAAATAATTGGCCTGAACGTTCATTTCCCGAGCTCGTACGGAACTAACCGAACACGCTGTGAGAGGCAAGCTAACGCGAGACAAAATTCATGTGTTGAAAAAACTCGAGAATGGTTTTGGGTCTACCTATGATTTCAGGAGAAATATCTCAAAAATCGAAATGAAACAAAAATATTTTTGAATAGTATAAAATATACTATGCTGGGAACCTAAAATCAATGTTGTATCGCTTCTAGGACATTACGGTAAATAAACATTCATCAAAATATGTGTAAAATCCAGGACTTTATACGCTTGTAACTTTTGTATGTATTTGATTTTGATAAATGTTTTAGGTTCACGTCATGGATATTGTATGGGATATGTTGAAAAAGAAAAAATAATAAACAAGTACCTATAAATAAGGATATTAACAGTGAACTATGCTAGTATGGGAGTTCGGGTGAATAGAGTGCCCTTAAGGGGGAACGTTTCGAGCTCAGTGCAAAATATGGTTAAAATATGATACATACTTATGATTGTTTATCTTATTTTTAAATAAAATTTATGAAATAAAATAGCTTCATCTTATTTTGTGACTATTGTTTAATAATTATCAGGGGTTTTTAGCAGAATTGCGTAATTTTATGGATTATACATAGTTAGCGTGAATGTCCATACCAACTTAAAAGCGTGTTTTAAGTTGGTGTGGACATTAATTTACAACGTAATGCATAAAATTACAAAAAATTTTGGTAGAAAAGCCTAATTGACATTAAATTATGATCGCGAAATGCTATATATCACATTTATTTAGTACTTTTTATTAAATAATAAGAAAAAATCACAGATTTCGTGCCTCAAACGACTATCGAGCACATTGGAAATGAATCTACGGAATTCGAAAAAATATCGGGATAAGGAAAAGGTTACAAAATAAAACTACAACGTTGGATGATAATTAGTTTATTCTTAGATTAACATAAGTAAACCTCGACATAACGCCTGTGAACAAGCAAATTGCAAAATTTCCACACGCGTATTTGTGCGGAAGCGGATGCTCCTTCTGCACCGTTTTCATTATCTTGAAAAATAACTTCTGTTCTTTTCCGTTTTCGATCCGCATTCAACTTTGCTGATTTCCAACCTGCCTCAGCACGAGAGTACTGCTTGACTGACGGCATGTTCAGTTTAGAAGTTACTCTATAGGCATCTTACTGATGTCTCGCGTCGCGCCGTCTTGGCTTCCATCGGTCGGAAAGTTCCCGTGATATCTGTCATTCGAGTCTAAACCCGGAAGCGCTAGCCCCAGCCCCAGCCGTACCGAAGTAATAGGTAACAATAAAAAAAATTGTCAATAAAACTGTCAAAACCTGTCAAATGTATTTTTTTTTATCGTCAGGTAGCCCTTGTCGAGCCATTTACTATAGTGAAATCCGGTAGCTCTAAAGTCGTTTGCAATAGAATCCAACAATCATGTAAACAAACCAAATTGTCACGATTACTCCGTAATCACATACATTTGACGATCAATTATGAACATAGTCTGATTTCAACGAACGCACCATTGTTTTCACATTATCTTCAACACGATTTAACTTGTATTTATAAGTTAAATTTGTTAAAACATTTGCAACGTAAAAATTTCGAAGTATTTGACAAGCTGTCATCTTAGTTTTTTACTCATCGAACTCTATAAGTCATTGAAAAGTTAGTGTTGTTCGTAATCTGAAGTTATCTTTTATTTTTAATTTAATAAATTATTTTAATTTAATATTATTTGAATACAATAAAATTTTTTTTACAAGAGCTTAATATAATTAACCAAAACGGATTGTATCCTAAGCCATAAAAATAATGGTTAGTTTTTAAAAATTGACAGGTGGCCATTTTGTTAGAATTGTCATTCACAGTCATTCACTGTTCTGTGGGTTCGCTGTGCATTAGTGTTTTCTGTTTCCGTTTTCTGTTTCCGATTTCTACGACTTTGCATTCTCATTTTGGACTTTTGTTTTGCTTTACGATTTAGCTGGACATATTTTTCTTGGAACGACGACCTTTGCACGGCATCACGGACTTTGATATAGCATACGATTGGTATTTTTTCTCAAGGAGTAATCAGGAGGTAAGAATGATTTAGATCTATTACCTACAACGGAAATCTATTAGACGCACTTTAATATTGTATTGCCCTCGTAACTAATTATTTGAATAGATCACAATTACTGAAATGTATGTGTGTAAAATTATATTTGTTTTTAAGGTTATAATGAGCGAGCCGCAGCCAGGTTCGTCGGGGACTGCTCCGCCGCCGCCGGTCAAAAAACCAAAATTGGCTGTTAAAAAACAGTTATCGCAAAGGGAGAAAAAAATTTTGGTGAATTCGCCTTCCTCCCTACCACTGCGAACTCAACCCAATTGAGCTCATTTGGGCACAGGTTAAGTCGTATGTTGGGAGAAATAACAAATCTTATAAAATGGTGGAAATAAAAACTTTATTGAACGAAGGGTTGGCGAGAATCGGAGCCGAACAATGGTCGAAATGCGTAAGTCACGTCCTAAAGGAAGAGGAAGAAATGAAAAAGCTCGACGGCATTTTAGACACGGCAAGCGATGACACAGTGGTTCCATTTATAATTACGGTCACCGGCGACACTTCTGATAGTGATGATGACGAAGACGAAGATTTAAATTTGTTTTAATAAACACTTTTTTTATATATAATCAGTTTTATTTTATAGTCTATGGCTTATATATTTAATCTATTTAGTCAGTTTTATTTTAGTACCTATCCTACTATGGGCCATAGTCTATGACTTAAAATTAAAATAATTAGAAAAATAAATTTAATTAAAATTAAATTAGAACACTATGACATCACTATGGGCATAAGCAATACGCTGTCAATGTCAGTCCGCCATATTTGTTTACATGATTGTTGGATTCTATTGCAAACGACTTTAGCTCCAACCATTCCCGAAATATAGCCTAGTGCCCGTTGTGTCCAAAAATGGGCACTAACTTTTTTTCCACATTCGGGTGGATCTCGTCGAGACCTTTTTGTAGAATACCATCAACAGTAGACCCCTTCAACCATTTAAGAGATATGGGCCGAAAAAGATTTAACACTTGAAAAAGGAAGACAAATTTTTTTGGACCCCTGGGGTCTAAGTTTGGGGGTTCTACGACCAACCGTTCCGGAGATAATAGACAAAACAATTTTTTTTTTGAACAACAAATTTTTTTTTTTGGAATCCCTGGTTCCTTATGTGGGATTCCGAAATTTTTGGGGTACAAAAGTCTTGCACTCGACCAACTATGCAGTATATTTTTTTTTCCGTTCAAATATCTCAACGGGAACACGATTTAGCGAAAATGTCACAACCACAACTATCAAAAGTCTCGATCTACGATCTCACCAGCTCGGATAGACAGTAATACAGTTTTTTTTCCGTTCAAATAATAATATCTCAACGGGAACAGGATTTAGCGAAAAATTTCAGAACTGTCAAAAAAAAACCTCATACAGAACCCCGATAATTCACAACAAACACCGATAACGAACTCTACGAACATAAAGTCATAAATCTCTTGTGAAAAATGTCGTTCTGACATTTTTTTAAGGTTCCGTAGTACCTAAAAGGTACAAAAGGAACCTTTATGGTGAGACCCCGTTGTCCGTCCGTCCGTCCGTCCGTCCGTCCGAATGTCACAGCCTCATAACTTTAGCACCGTTGACTTGAAATATTCTTAAAAATACAATATGGGTATCAAATTGTAGATATTAAAGAGCTGATTGTAAAAATATATACTTTTACTATATTTACAGTTTCAAGAAATCTTTGAAAAACCACAAAAATGCTGGTCACCCCCCCACCCCCCCCTTATTTTCGAAAGTAATGAACCGAAAAATATGAAATAAATCATGGTAATTTGGGATTACGTAAAGATTACAGGAAAAATACAGTGGGTGAGAAAATCACGATGGCAAAATGACAAAATTGAATTTTTCATCCATGAGTTTTATTTCGAGTACGGTATAAAAATGTCTGAGTCTCTATTTTGTGGTACAGTGGAGCCCACATCAAGCTATACACATTGAGTATAAGCTGACCTCGCATTGTACGGGAAGCCTATACAATGAGAGGTCAGCTTATACTGAAAGTGTTTAGCTTGATGTGGGCTCCACTGTACAGTGGAGCCCGCATCAAGCTATACATATTGAGTATAAGCTGACCTCTCATTGTGCGGGAAGGTCAGCTTATACTAAAGTGTTTAGCTTGATGTGGGCTCCACTGTACAATCAATTCTTTTTTTAGTTATCTTTAACAGTTATGGGCAAGATTTTAAATACCTTCTTCCCGACTGTTCCCAAAACTGTCGAATTACGGAATCCTAGGTATGCGAGTCTGACTCGCACTTGATTGTTTTTTTTCAAAAAGGTTAGGCTACATGGCAAACCGAAAATACCGAGCGCCAAAATCAAAAATTCGTAAAAAAAAATATTATTTCACAATTTCGCCATAGCTTTTTTCGTTTTTGGCTTTCTCGAATAATTCTTTTTGCACCTTACGGCTTTCGTAAATATGCGTCTTTTGAGCCTCTTTTTAAATATCATATCTTCACAACTCTCCGAAATATAAGGGGATCGCACTTCTTCGTGAAATCGGAGCCTATAGTGAAGCGAACGAAATAACATTTTCAATTTTGTTAAAACAATCAAAGTTGTGCATTTTGAACCGAGCTTAAAACGTTCCGCCTTAAACCGAAGCCCGGTGCAAAATGCACATCATAATATTGTTTTCCTTACTTTTGAATAAAAAGTATGCAAAAATTCCGTTTTAAAGCAATTAGCGGAAATTGATTACTAACTACTGTCCTACTGGACTCTCGCATTAATATTATGTTATTTTATGCCTTACATTTTGATTACATTTGATTACAACGTTATATACGCTTTTAAGTTTGTTAATCGAATGCAATCAAAATGTAAATCATAAATTGATAGAATTTTAATGTTCAACCCTAATTATTACTAATCAATTTCTGCTCATGCTTTAAAACGCAATTTTTGCATACTTTTTATTCAAAAGTAAGAAAAACAATATTATGATGTGCATTTCAACCTTAAGGTGGTAAAGCAGACGGAAATTTATTAATGAATGAATGAAATGCACCGATCCCAGCGTGGCTTGACCAGACAATTTACAATAGCCCCTAAAGTCCCATGTTCCAAGAGACTACAGAAACCATTGCAAATCAAAGAGTGGACCGGGAGCACTGTAATGGTAGGGAAGACGTGCTCTTTAGATATGGAATGAATTAGAAGGCGTTCCGGATATGAATCCTAAAGTACGCATTGGATTAATGGAGAGACGGGCAATATTTTTCTTTGGGTTGGCATCTTTTGGAGACGTATCGATTCGGTAAGCTTCTCTCTTTTGAGGCCCTGTTTCGATGACGTATCCCACGAGGCCGCAAGCTGATTTTAAATGACGTGGGCCCCGCGCAGGCTGACCTTTGATAACGTGGATTCCTCGAGGCCGATATTTTTCTTTTTGGAGAGTGAGTCCTGTTGGATTTCTTAGAGAAACAAATTATGTCCTATTTTAAGTGGTCTATTCAGTTCAGGTATAGATGGTCAGCCGACTTTCCTACATTTAAGAGACTAACTTCACGCCATCATTTTGAACTCCATTATATTTAGGTGAGTTTCAAGGACGATACGTTGCGATTATGCTATGGTAATAGGTGATAGAACTCCCAATGTTGATAGAATAGCACTTGGCTGCCGCGATCGTTAATTCTTCACCTCCCCAGGCTTTGCTCTTGCACTGATTTCTGATATGGGTTCCCCTACATTGAGGGTTTTGCCGCTCGATAGCGAGCTCTTCGTATTTGCTAAGTCCAATTTTTCGTGATAATGATCAAATGTAGTCAAACAGTTTCATCGCCGAGTCCCGGGATTATTTCCATTCTTTCAAGACAAAGAAGACAATTTATTTGGTCTCAGCTTAAAAAGGCCCTATACTCTAGAAAGCTGTGGGTTATGTTTATAATGCCGCATGTGGCTTATTGTGAATACTGGAGTTCTTAAAACTTAATTTGTCCAAAATGTTTTCTGCGTTTGGGTTGTTATTTATTTTTGTTGTTATTTTTTTACCTGCCTGTTAATCAATGGGATTTTTCCACGTTCGCACGAATTGCTTCTGAGATTTAGGAGGCACAAAAAAGGGATCCTTTCCTTCAAGTATAGTGTATAAACTGCCTGGTTTTACTAAGGGCTATGTTATTTTAACATTCCATTTTGTGGAATTCTCTATTGATAATGACACCATGTGATTGATTTAAACTGTCTGCAGCTGTGAAAGGAACGGTGGAAAAAACAACTAGTGGAACAGGCCAAGTCAAGCACGTTTTGAAATAATTTAGACATTTTTGTAATTCTGGTGTTTTCAATGGTTCAATTTGTACGTTTTTCATGACGCTGCTTTTTGTAAATAAGTGCCTGAGTGAGTCAGCCCAATCCATGTTCATGCACATACGTACAGTCAGCAAGGTTCCCGCCCGACCACCTCAAAGGCCAGTTTTGTGCGCAGTGGCTCGCGGCAGTCGCGGCAACTTTCGCTCAGTGCTGCCAACTCTAAAAATTATTTTATGCTAAATCTACGTAAAAAAAATGCCAAAATATGCTAGATTATTTCGGAAAGTTTCAAAAAATAATGCTAACAGAGGGTGAGAGAATCAAAATCAAAATCAAAATATTTATTTTTGTAAAATAGATATGAGAGGACAGGATCAGAGCCGAGGTCTTCGGGTTCACTCATTTTATATTCCAGGAACGTGGGTATCGGGCGAGGAGTTCAAACAAGGTTTTTTGAACAAACAGAATTATAATTAAACTCACTTCACTAACAATCAACTATGTAAATATCTATTCTACAATGACTGTTTAACAAAATTAAACGACCCTAAAATAACGTTCTGCAGAACGCGTACCGCCAGGACGCGATGCCAATCGATTAACCCTCCAAGATGGCGAACCCCTTTCCTGTCACTCTATTACCATAGATCAGCCTCGTTCGGTCCGTCTTACGGCAGCGTTCTGCATTACGTCAGGGTGGCTAGACGATGCGTTCAGAATTGCTGATCCGACCAAGTCGGATCAACCCGTCCTAACAACCCTAGAATATCGTGTATAGCCGACAATTTGAGGCAGGTGTCACTGACGCGCTGTCACGGCCAGACTGACACGTCGCTCGTCCTCGTGCGACTCCAACGCAGATCATTCTGCAAAGAAAACAACACGCACAGCTTTAAGCGATACACGATACACGCTCATCCATCCTGACATACACCACTCAACCTTCAATTAAATCAATGACATACGCACACGTAGTACTAATAGTACGTAATACTAATAAAAAGTCTTATCTCATAGTCACAATCTCAGGCCCCATACATCATTGGTCAGATCGGATAGTCACTCGTTGACACCCCCAAGAACAACACTCGTCTCAACTGTGATCAGGCCACCACTCATTGGTGCCTCTGCAACCACCTCCTCGATTCACCAATGATTGTAGCGGGTACCACTCACTTGGTGCCCCTACAACCATCCGCTCATAGTCGGACCGGGCACGCGCCCCTCTGGCCCAATTCCCACCGCTTAGTATGACAGCGATCAAGACGTGGAGCCCTTGTAAGCCCAGCCTTGTATCACTTACTAGCAGTAGCCTACGGTACCCGTCACGGCGGCATGAAATTGAACATCGACCCCACGCCAGGCCGAGCTCATTAGATCAGCTACCTAGTCAAGTCTGTGTCAATGTCAAAAAAATCAAAAACTTCAACTTTATGAACTTCCTTTTGCATCGAAAACGTGATACGATCACTACTTATATTAACATTGACGCCTAGATCTAACAAATCACGGCCTATCAGTATTGGTTCTGAAATGGTATTGTCCGGTACTATGTGAAATAAAACAGACACCTGAATACCTTGAATTTCCACTAAACTGAGAATCTGGGATTCACATTCAATGCTATCGCTACCTATTCCCGCAAGATTAATTAGGTCTTTGTGCAAGGTATCCGGTAACTTTTCGGCGACACTATATTTGACTAACGATCAGGCAGATCCACTATCAAAAAGAAAGGAAACGGTCTCACCCAGTGATGTAGTCAGCGTCCCCTTGGCCACTCGGCGCTCGCAGACTTGCACTTCCTTGACCACCGCTGGTGCCCCGCTACTGCCACCGGCGCCCCCGCCACCCTTGCGCTCTAAACACGCCGATGCTAGATGTCCCGGTCGGCCACACACGTAGCAGGTTATAGAAGTACCCCTGCTTTATTGAGGATCTTCTGTTTTCTGAAAGCTTCGGATTTTTCGACTCCATCTCTTCGGTTACGGCAATCGCTTATCTTATGCCCTATAACACCGCAGCGATGACAGGTTCCAGTAAAACGTTGGTCATCTACACGTGGTTTCTTTATCTCTGATTCATGATCATTGCCTTCATGACGCCTCTTGACTGAAATGCCATTTAGCACGCGAAATAGTTGTGGTCTCGTTTGAAGGTTATGAGAGTGCAATTCTCTGCGAATAATGCCATCCTTCTGAGATAATACTGATGTCACGAGTCCAATAATCATATCTTCCGCCATCTCGACACGTGGAATGCGTTCGATGTATCCCCACAAACGCACGGCGGCTTCGCTCGCAGTCTCTTTCGCACCGATTTGAAAACGAAGGATTTCATCAAAATAGTCTTGAGGCAGCATTGGCTTGTCAAATTTGGCGATAAGTATCTCCTTGATTTGCGGCCAGGTCAATTGTGTAAGCTGCAGTTTGGTTAAGCGCGTAGCAGCCCTGCCCTTGAGAGCGTGCGTCAGCATGAGCAATAGTTCGGTGCCTTCGAGCCGTCTGCTATTCACGATGATCTCTGTCACATTGCACCAACCTTTTATGTCCGCTTCCGGGCTATCGGGATCAAATTTAATCAACTGCGTCGTTATTCCACTAGCAGGAATCGTTTGTGTCTGCGGTGCTGCCAGCAAACGGGTGAGCAGCATCTCCATATTTTGCAATAGGTTCAATGCTGGAACCGGAGTGCCGTTAGCGTCAGACTCCTCTGTTAAAGGCCCTCTAGATCCCACTTCTGATGAGAGGACAGGATCAGAGCCGAGGTCTTCGGGTTCACTCATTTTATATTCCAGGAACGTGGGTATCGGGCGAGGAGTTCAAACAAGGTTTTTTGAACAAACAGAATTATAATTAAACTCACTTCACTAACAATCAACTATGTAAATATCTATTCTACAATGACTGTTTAACAAAATTAAACGACCCTAAAATAACGTTCTGCAGAACGCGTACCGCCAGGACGCGATGCCAATCGATTAACCCTCCAAGATGGCGAACCCCTTTCCTGTCACTCTATTACCATAGATCAGCCTCGTTCGGTCCGTCTTACGGCAGCGTTCTGCATTACGTCAGGGTGGCTAGACGATGCGTTCAGAATTGCTGATCCGACCAAGTCGGATCAACCCGTCCTAACAACCCTAGAATATCGTGTATAGCCGACAATTTGAGGCAGGTGTCACTGACGCGCTGTCAGATACATAAAGTATACTTTCTACAAGTCAAAGAGAATTTATCATTATAATTTACTTACAACTGAAGAAGGCTAAATTAAATTAATTTTCACTACACACTTTAGGTGGTTGAGCTAATGCCGGGCTCGACTGTGGAGGTACCACCATCTTACTCGCAAATCCTCCCGAAGTTATTCGGGGGAGAGTAAAAGAACAGCTCTCAGGCAAAACCAGGCGGCCCACCATTGCCTGGGACCGATGGATGGCGGTATATCCATCCCCAATTGCCGAGCCTTATATAAAACAGACTGGTGACGGGCAGCAGCGTCACTGGTGCAAGGGTTTCGGCACCGCGCTCACCAACCCGCCTGCCCAGCGTGTGTGAGTATGGGCATTTCTTCCAGGAGAACCGCCAAGAGTGGCGAAATCCAGGAAAGGCCTATGTCCAGCAGTGGACAAAACAGGCTGATGGATGGATGGATGGATCACTACACAAACAATATACCAGCGTTGTCGTTCTCTTCTTGAATATGTAGGTACCATGTTAAAATACCTTTTTAATTTTGCTGTTTTGTTCATCTTGGTTTATGTGTGCAACAAACAATGAATTGTTCCATTAGTTGCTTCATAAAAACTTGAAAAATAAAAGGACGAAATAGAAAGGGTCAAACTATTGGAACGGCTGTTGCGTCTTGTCCGCAAGAAATAACCCCGAGTCCCGAAGTTATGCAAACAAAACAACATGTACATCTGGTAAATCATAAACCAACTATGATTGTACCCGACTCTCAATAAAGCTCTAAATATCGGGTTATTATAGTGATATCTGAGTATAAAAAAAGACATGCCAAATAATATGCTACATGCTGAACTGAATTTTAAAAAAAAATTAAAAATAATGCTAAATTGGCAGCACTGCTTCCGCCCCCCTGCTAGTTTTTAGTCTGACTAAAGTAACTGATGGACTCTGATGCACCCGAAAACACCATAAAAAGTGTATCTCCTAAACTCTCATTGGTAAATAAAATGAAAGGCGGGGCTAGCTGAGATCGCCACATGCAAGCAATAAGGTTTTGAAACTGGTCAGGCGTGAACCCTACTGCTGACTGTACATAGCAGTAAATGAGGCAAGGCAGTGTGCCCGGTGTGTCCGTTAGTGAGACCCCACTCAGGGCTCCATGTCAACTCGCACCCACGTCGGCGGATAAAAATCTGGAAAAAATTCTGAGAAATCTGCACACGTTGCGTTTGTTTTTGAGGCCGCTCCTTCGATGCACCTCTGGTTTGTGGTAGGGAACTGTCTCCCTGGATTCCGGAGGCTGGAACAGCTGGTAGGCCTGGTCACACACGCTGACTCCGTCAACCCCACCTTTGTACCGGCTAACTGCAATATTATACATCACTTTGAAAAGTAACAAATTATACTTGAATAATCAGATATATGTAGGTAATTTTCCAATTTTTTCCTAGACATAATGCTACATGGTCTAATAAGTAAATGGAATTTAATTTAATAAAGCATAATTAGGATGTGTGTATGTTTTAGGTTAAGAATTTAAAAGGTACCTGTTTAAGCATAATATACTGTAATAAATTATGTTTATAGGAGGCTTATAATAAATAAGTCTGCTGGAAGTGCCCTATAGGTTTTTTAAAGGGGCCAATTTGTATGAATTTGATAACGTAAAGGACAATAACTTTTTTTCGCATTGAGTTAGAAGCTTGACATTTTTAACGGCACCCTGGGGACAGGTATTTATCTATTATAGTTTCAATTACAACTTGATATATCTAGGTAACGGGACCAGAGAAAAAGGGTCTGCGTGCCTATTAGGTGTCTTTGAATCGGTTGCCAACTATGGTTGCTATTCGCCGAAAACAGATAAAAATGAACTTCCAAAATAATCTTCCATGGGTATTGAACTATAATATACGAATTGTGACATCATTTCAATTGCGGACGTATAGACAGGGTTGGAAAAAAAACAGTTCTTTTTAAAAAGATCAAATGATCCTGATTAACACAAAATTTAAAAAAAAAAACATGTTTAAAACAAATATTTACTGATGTTTTTTTTGCGGCTGTTTAAACACGTTTAAAACTTGTTTAAAACATTTTTTGGGCATCGTATTGGCATATTATGTATATGTAAAATTGATTAAAAAGCGTTTTTTAAATGTTATCATAATCTAATCATTTATTGTGAGTGAAATATAATAAGTGCTTTCCCAATAAACACGAAACTTAGAAATTCTTAAAAATACAAGTACTCACCGACACCGCCCGTTCTCGTCTTTATGGTTGGGGATACCCCCGCCATTAAAGGAATTTTAATCGCACTGATTAATAGAAAAGGATGCGTTCAAAAAAAAGAGTAATAACGACACGTTCGATGTAAGGAAAAAATAATAATTAATATGCTAAAAAACAGTGTTTTATATATGAAAATAATAAATATAAAACAATAAAAAAAATAATAAAACAATCTGTTTTAAACAGTGTTTTAAACGAGGGTGTTTTTTTCTCGGTGTTTTAAACACTGTTTTAAACATTTGTTTTAAACAATGCCAACCTTGTCCTTAGATAAGCGAAATTCGATATTGTAGTATGTTTTCGACGATAGGCTCTCGGTTTGGCAACTGATTTTACAATACAGAATCAAGGGACTGGAAAGACAGACAGCAGACCGGTGAACAACAAACTGATCCTATAAGGGTCCCGTTTTTTCATTTTGAGGTAGAAAGCCCTAAAAAAACAATTAAATATCAGCATTTAATGAACTAGCCTTTTGTGAGCGGTTTAAGTTGCGCAAATATAGTGAATGACAATGTCTACATTTCTATTCTATCCCCAGGAAACAAAAAGCTCATGTCACAGAAGAATCGGTTCAGTAGTTCCAGAGATTACCCACGCGAATGTAATCAATTACTATATCCCAGGAGAACTGCCTGTTCCCAGAAAACAAACTATAGCCACTGTCCTTCACAACAGAGAAAGAATTTTTAAAATCGGTTTAGTAGTTTCAGAAAAAACCATCTACACACAAACAAACTAATTTTACCACGTCATAATAAAAGTAAGTAAGCTTCAGGAATGCACTCTGAGTTATTACTAACTATTAATTAAATGCATAAGTTTATGAATACCGCTAAAGCAATAGAGTTTGCACAATCAAAGAAGTCCTTATTCACTTTGGACGTTGAACCAAATTGCTCTAATTCACGGGACTTGTACTGTTTTAGACTGATAAGACCCCATCTGTGCGTGAATTTAAGCGTAGTTTTCCAAGTACAGACACCAGAATAACAGGCTGCCTATCGACAGTTCTTACTACCGTGTCATAGCTTTTATAATCGTTTACAAAATGGGAGCTGGAGCTGTAGAAGACTGTAGTACATTCTGTACGCATCAAGTCAATGTTTCAATGTGTCAAGGTAACAGTTAAAATTGCATCACAATAGATTTAGTAATTCTCTAGTTATAAGCGAAAATACATACATATAGATGCTGCGTTTTTAGGGGTCCGTAGTCCGACAAGGAACCCTTATAGTTTCACCATGTCCGTCTGTCAGTCTGTCCGCGGCTTAGCACAGAAACCATTAGTACTAGAAAGCTGTAATTTGGCATGGATATAAATATTTATCACGCCGACAAAATGGTAAAATAAAATCTCGAAAAAAAAATGTTTTTAAGGTTTCCTCTCACACATAAACTGGGGATGAATTTTTTTTTCTCGTCTATCCCATGGTGTGGGGTATCGTTGGATAGGCCGTTCAAAAACATTGTGGGTGTGAAAACCATTTTTCGACTTAGGGATCCGTTGGCGAAATAGGTGAAAATTTTAGTTAGAGTGGAGCGTCCCCCCCCTGCTGGCTAAACGGTTGCTTATAGAAATGTGAAAAAATTCCCAGAAGTATATAGCATGAATTTAAAAGGAAAACTATCACAGCTACGTAGGCTTTACAAGTTTACGAGTACCGGTCGCGCCAAACTTTTGGTCCCCTACAATGTATGAGACCAGAAGTTTGGCGCGGTCTGTATTAGTAGACCAACTTATTGTATGTACCGGGCAACTACGGAACCCTACATTGCGCATGGACCAACACGCACTTGGCTGGTTTTATATTTATAGAGATAGACAAAGAGAAATTGGTTGACCTTCTATCTTAATTTTTGGAAGTAACTGAAAAAAGAGATTTATAGTATAAATAAGTGTGACTGCCTGTTACAGCCACTTTAAATATTAAAATAATATAATTTTTTTTTTTTTTATAAATATTAAAGAACCTATGATAGAAATAAATTTCTATATTTTTAAACACTTGGCAATTTATCCATCGCAAGGAGTTTTCAGATTTTCTATACCGCAATGATATAAAATTTAAATATTAAACGTACTTGTCCACACTTAGTATAAGTGTCTATGACAAAATAGTATACATTTTCATGCAAGTGCGCGAAAAGGTTGATATTTAGAGTCACGAGACGCTGTCGAGGCAAAAAACAGTCGGGACGAGAAATATCAACACATTCGCACGTGTATCAAACGACGTTTTTGAATACACCTGCGAAAAATTACATGAAATAATAAAATAAAAGCAATTTTGTTGCAAATCAAAACAGATACAAGTCGACTGAAGAAGACGCAGTCTGTTTGGCGCCAATCTGTACGACAAAGACCAATGTCTCTTTCTAAAATCTTTTTAATGATAATTTCCAAGATAGTTAAAATAGAATATAAATTATGACGTCTAAAATCGTTTTTAATTTTTATAATATCTCTTACAATTTAATAAAAGTTTGAAAATACTCAACTTACACAGTTTTTAGAGTATCCGGCAAAACAAAGGTTTACATGCTTACTAAATGATGGGGCCGGTTTCCCCTAGATGGCGTCAGTAGTAAAAACAAAAATCACGAGTGCGAAACATGTCATTTTACGCACACTAAACAGCATAGATAAGAGTATAAACCTAAACAGGCACGTAATCTATCATAATATATTTTGAGCAGAATAAAAGCAAAAATTAAGAGCAAAATATTTAAAAGCCCGAAAAATTACCTTAAAATATTAAGAATTATGTTTTTAACTAAACACTAATTGTATTCCAAATTTGAAGTATCTATGTCTGCTAGAAGTGCCTTAGAGTTTTGATGATCGGTCAGTCAGTCAGTCAGTGAGTGACAAAATTGAGAAACTTCGTCTAGTTATAATTCTTAAACTACTAGTTCAAATTGAATGAAATTTGAAATGTACCGTGTTTATACAATGCCTATTTGGTTACCGAAAATTTAGGCTTCTAGTTTTATCCACAACGAAGTTATAGGGAATCGAAAATTGCCTGAACTGCTTTGAGAAAAGGATGGCACGGCCGTGCCGCCATATAATATAATAAAAATTAAAACCATAGATTTTCGTCAGTAATTTTAACTTAAGAGAAAAGCAGGTAAAACAGCAAAATAAATGTATAAAATAAAACATTTCTAAATAAATTCAAACAATAAAACGCACTCGGTCAAGATTAATTTATTTAACCTAGTTTCCATGACATTGATTCATATCGCTGAACATAAATTAAACAAATATTAATGTTTAAATTAATATAGTTAGTATGATAGATTTTCTTATTTTTCTTTTCTTTTATATACGAACACTGTTGTCTGTCAGTTTGTATGTTCCTTTATAGCTTGAAACCTGCTGATCAGATTAGAACTCAATTTTCAGGAAGGTTTCTTTCAGTTTCTTCGCTTTCATGTTGTTGTGCAGGAACATTTACAAAATAATGCAACTTTGCTAGGAAAGCTTATTGGACTTTTAATTATTTTTTCAGCACACTTACTTATAAGGTGGCCCTTATTGCAGCGTTCTTAGGGTCATAATGCAGCATATTAAACACGCGTGCCAGTGGCGGCGCTAGACCACGTGGACGTCGTCGGCGACATCAAGCTTGTTTCAGACTACGCTATACTATTGTGCTACATAGTATAGCAAAGAAGGACCTAATATAGTAAGCGTGTAGTAAGCCAATAATATATAGTACAGTACAATGTGAACGTGTCCATAACGCGATATTGTTGTGCTATGAGCTATATACTATATGCTTTTATATTATAGCGTAGTCTGAAAGCCGCTTCAGGTTTGCGAGGTCTCTTTTATTATATATCCCAGTCAAAAAGAAAACGTTACATTACATGAGCCGAACTATAAAGTAAACGAGTTTTATGCTGGTCAAATGATGACAAAAATTAATTACACGAATAGAAATTAAAATAGACGAACTTTTCGGCTTTTAGCCTCACTGAATTCTTTCAGGATCATAGCTAAGACTAACCGCTATTTCCGCTTCAATTGATAGAACCGATAACGCAGATAGTCTGTCTTGGCTCATCGTGCTGCTCAAGTAGGTCTTAATCAATTTTAACTTTGAGAAGCTTCTCTCAGTGGGGGCTGTACTGACTGGAACTGTAAGCATGATTGTAATTGTTATGTAAACATTTGGATATACTTCTTCCAAATTATTTTCTAAAATGTACTGAATGAGTTGTTTCGCGTCGTTGATAGTCTAGTGAATTGGTTTTTAAAAGTTGAAGGTCTTCGTATAGTTCAAAAGCCTGTATGTCGCTGTTTTCGCCTTCCCGAAGTATGGTAACTAAATCATTACAATGCTTGAGAAGGTCCTCTTTTGATTTAGATTTCAAATAATTGATATCAGTATATAAAATTAAAGTGTTCAAAATACGTACGAAAATAAATAAGAATAACTGAACTTTAAATAACTTGTAAACCTTTTTTGCGAGGCCCCCTGAGGCACGAGGCCGTCTCGCCAACTTCGCCGACGCGGCGCCTAGCGCCGCCACTCACGAGTGCTTTTTACTTTACATTATCGCACTTTTTTTTAAATTACCTATTTCTCAAATATCTTAGCAAAGAGTTTTGATGTCTTGAAAAATAGTAAAGTTTTTGTGAATAAATAAACTGTTTATGAACAAATCAACTCGAATTTTTGTTGTAAATACAATAATATTCAGTTTGTTAATATTTAATATGTGGCAAAAATTCAAAAAAATGTAGTTTTGGCCTCAGTACATTACCAATAACCCATCTCATTTAAAATTTCACAACAATATTCAACCAGACCCGACATTTTTACCATTTCATTATTAAGATATTTGCATAAAACTAAAAATCTTGTACTTCAAAGTGTTGATTAATTATTCAATCGTGGAATAACCTGAAGTTTTTATTCCCTACATATTTTTGCTTAAAACTTGAGATCCTAATATGTAGAGTCAGGCATAAAGAATAAATAAAGAGTTTCCATCCATCCATTAGCTTGGTTCGTCCGCTGCTGGACGTAAGCCTTTTTCATGATTTCACCATCATTCACGGCCTTCTTGGAAGAAATGCCCATGCTCACACGCTGGGCAGGCGGGTTGGTGAGCGTGATGCCGACGCTGCTACCCGTCATCAGTCTGTTTTATATAAGTCCCGGCAACTTGGGATGGACATACCTCTATCAATCGGTCCCAGACAATGGTTGTGCCTGTTTGAGAGCTGTCCTCTGGGAGAGCCCCCCAATATTTTCGGGGAGGTTTGCAAGTAAAATGGTAGTACCTCCACAGTCAAGCCTGGGATTAGCTGACATAGGTATCGAGTCTTTATAGAATTCAGCAGTCGGTAAGATTTTTCTGCCATTAATCAAATCCCACCCACCAGGGTACCGTCAAAAGCGAGGAGCTGGTCAACTGGCGGAAATCTCCGAACTGTGCTGTTTCA
Source organism: Ypsolopha scabrella (assembly GCA_910592155.1). NCBI lineage: Eukaryota > Metazoa > Arthropoda > Insecta > Lepidoptera > Ypsolophidae > Ypsolopha > Ypsolopha scabrella. The sequence goes on from OU342987.1 coordinate 16,885,116, forward strand.
AGGGGACCTCCTACGCCAGGGAGCACACAATCAGAGATTGCTCTTCATCAGTGCCACCCGACGTCCCCAGAGCCTTCGGGGACTTCTGCAAGTTTGCCATGGATTCATGCTGCAAAGAGTATTTTGAGTAAGTCAGATTTTTCAAAAGAAGAGTGCAGTTTAGTCTTTAAATACTATGAAGTAAAATTTTTGCCAAACTATACAGAAGAAAAGGGCGAGGTTTATATTTAATCAATGGTATATGATATATGTTTATAACTGTACTGCAGGTGCATGCATACTCTAAATTAGCAACTAGATGTGTGTCGGTACAAATATCGATGGAAACGACATTGAAATAACGTTCATATCAGCGTGCATTCTAAAGTGGCTGTTACGACGATCGCTGAGTCTCCGGATAGCGCGAAATTGGAGAAAATTATACTTTTCACATGGACGAAAAAACAATTTTGAACAATATTTTTTTAGATTAATAAATAGTTGGTGAAAGAATCAATAAAATCACCATAAGCATTCGCAAGGAGTACGAAAATTCTTGCGTAAAACATAAGAAACTTTGGATTTGTTTTTGAAAAGTAAAGATAGAAAAACATTTGTGAAACATGGAATTTTTTTATGATTATTTATGCCTATCATGCCTTTTTTTTAAGTATAAATACGACCCTAGGTGCCTCTCTTATAGGAGGAGTAAGTATCAAAGACATATCTTCATATTGCAATTTGAGTATAGAGGGATCAAAAAGTAGTGAGAAAGAGATAAAATAAAATGACTATTGATGACTTAATAATTTATGCATAGTCTCCGAGTATCTCTACACACCGAGTCCAGCGCTTTTGCAATGCTAAAATCCCTTTCAAAAAAAAAGTTTTTGGTCCCGCAAAAAGCTCTCCACGGCATCCATCACCTCGTTATCGTCTTCGTACCTGTTTCCCCTCAAGTACTCTTTCAATTTGGGGAACAGATGAAAATCGCTAGACGCCAGATCTGGTGAATAAGTGGGGTGGTCAACCGATTCGAAGCCAGCTTGCTGAATGGCAGCCATCGCAACCGCCGAGCTGTGCGCGGGTGCGTTGTCGTGTTGAAACAGCACGCCCCTTCGAAGTTCCCCTCTCCTTTTCTCTTTGATGGCATTCCTCAACTTGGGAATTAAAGCTGCATAATATTGGCCAGTAATACGCCACGCCAAATGGCCACGCTCCAGGTAATCAATCAACAATATCCCTTCTGAGTCCCAAAATATTACGCCATAACCTTGCCAGCCGATGCCACGGCACGAAACTTCTTCGGGGTCGGTAATGATGGCCGTTTCCATTGCAAAGATTGCTGTTTTGTCTCGGGATTAAAATTATGGACCCATGTTTCGTCCATTGTTACGAAGCGAAACAAAAAGTTTTCAGAATCATCTTGAAACTTGTCCAACAATGTCTTCGAAATGTCAAGTCGATTTTGTTTCTGACGTCGGTTGACATTCTCGGCACCCATCTTGCGGAGACTTTTCTCATATTTAAAGATTGTTTCAATATGGATTGAATACTTCCATTTGAAATGCCCGTTTCTTGAACTAAGTAACGGATGGTAATTCTTCTATCGCTCAATACAATTTTCTCGACTTTCACAACATTTTCTTGGGTGACTGACGTCGATGGACGGCCGCAACAATGTTCGTCTTCCGTGCTCATTCTCCCTACTCTAAATTGAGAAGCCTACCTTGCGACAGTGGAATACGGTGGAGCAGACTCTCCTTATGTTGCCTCCAAACCGCAGTGAATCTCTTGCGTCGTAGACTTTTTTAAACAGAGGTATTTAATAACGGCTTGCACTTCGTTTTTCTCCATTTTCGAGAACATGTTCTGACACGAAGCAAACAAATGACTACATTCAGAAAAAAAACAAAGGAGAATCGAAGATTTTTTTCTTTATTAATAATCCAAATATCTGAGCTATGCCTGCCAGTATTTATGTATTTTCTTACCAAGGAGTATATATGTAGTTCTCACTACTTTTCGATCCCTCCTAGTACATTCACTTTAAATACTGTTTGTTATGGGGATGAAAATCTCAATAATTGTGGGAAATTTACCGTTTAGGTTTACAAAGACTACATCATAATCAATGTTTAAGTTAATGATGATCGTGTTCTTTATTTTAGTAAGAAAAGAGACTGTGACGATGGTGTCACAGCGGCAGCTAACAGCTCATGTAATAGCGTGAGCTCTGAACAAGGAAAGGTGAGTTTTAACCCTTTATCTGAACTCAAATGCAATCTAAACCATCTTAGCCAATATTGATCGACTGCTGGACATAGGCCTCTACAATGGCACGCTACATTTTCCATCCTCATCCAGCTACCACTTAAATAATAATAATGGGGTTAAAGTTTTCCCCAACAAACTACCTCAGTCCTTTAACCCAAAATTAATACAATTTATGTGCCTCAACAATGAACGTTTCCGTACATTCAAGAAGTACTCGTATTTTATCTCCAGCTGTGTTCAAACACTGATAAGGGAGATCCCTAATTACCCAGTTACCCAGTGTTTGGGCAATATGTGTTGTTTTAGGAATTATGGAATCTGCACTTCAAGTATTACATCATCTTTTGTGCCTTATCTTTATGGCGCTGTTCAGTTTAAGACTTTTACTTTAAAGGTTTTAAGAATTCCAATGATAGCAGATTAACTATATGTGATACCAATCGTCGAGTGGACGAACAAATACAAGTATATGGATGAAAAATTCTACGATCCAGGTATCAATCTCAGCAGCTTGGTTAAGAGAGCACTTGCCTTATATATAAGCAAGAGGTCGCAGGTTCAAATCCTGCCCCGAGGAGTTTTGTGACAAAATATTAGTCTTTTCTACATAAAATGGTATCTGCCCAGCCAACGCTTAACGCGAATAATAAAAGAAATCCTTAGAAAACAGACAGGTCTACCAAGTATTGCATAAACATTATTGTTTAAATCATGATAATGTTAATTGCATATTTACGAGTATGCATTTGAGTTAAAATATAACTTTCATTGAGCTACTTACAACTAAATAGGTAGTGTCCACTAGCAAACATAGACAATATTTGTCTAGATAGATGACCGCATGGGATGATTAAAACGTCCCAGCATGATTGGTGTGGGTCCTGATGTTGTGCTTCGGGCACAAATAAAGACCCGTGCTCAGCGAAACAAGCAGACCGCACACAAATGTGTACCTAGGTACACAGTATTTGAACTCACGAGTTCCGAATCATATGTTAAAATGTTCCACAGAGGCGTCTATTTCGGAAGCGACGCAATAATTTATCGTCGGTGACATGACATCTGAACTAGTGTGGACTGTGACTTCAATTTCACAGTCTATGCTCGGAACACCTTTGACACCTCCTCGGAGATTCATGTTGTGACGGATGATGTATGTATGTTATAGAGCTGCTGCAATCATTGCCTGAGGGGCACGATCACAGGCAAGGCTCATGGGATCTGCAATGAAGGCTTCAGAGCTGGCAGTGCTGAGGACATGCTTCCAGCTGATGCTTTTGAGGTGTGCTGCAAGGTAAAACTTTCTGCATATTTCTGCATTTCTCCTTAGTTATTTTTATTTATTTACACTTCTCTTAAGCTTGACCACTTACTACTTGCACTTGATTGAAAGCGGCGATGAAACTTGAGATGAAGTACGCGCGTCCAGAAACTAAGATCTAAACTGTTATCAAAGAAATAAGAGTAATCATTCTCCCGATACGGGTCTCATGACGTCATGCCGGAACATGACGCATGGCTTGGCGGTAAGGTTTCGTCACGAGGGTGGTGACAATCAAAGATTCAAAGATTCAAATTGTTTATTTGTAAAATAGATACATAAAGTATACGTTTTACATGTCTAATCTAATCTGTATATATTTTATGATGAAACAAATATGATACGGGAAATATATAAAAAAACGATATTTAAGTTGGACTACTAAAGTTATACACATGCATAAAATAAAGACTTATTGGTATACGAATATTAGTATACCTGCATAATGCAATTAATAAATAAGTTGATAAATAAACTGAATAGACCCCAAATAAATATAATGCCTAGCCAAATATATACTAACATAAGTAAGAAACTAAAATATTGTATATACATACCTACATAATTCGATGAATAAATAAGTTAATAGATAAATAAACTGTAAATAGATATAATGCCTAAATCCGCCCATTCGATTAATCTTGCTAAGAAGAAGAGCAAGAAACTTAGCAAGATCATGTCTTTTTATCAGTCTTTTTTTTCTGAATATGACTTAATACTATTACAGTTTTTTTAACTTATATGAAATTATACTAAACAATATATTAAAAAAGGATAAAAATATAAAAGACACAAGGAAATTGTGTCATGAGGAAAAAAAATATATCTTAGTCTACCTGTCTAATGAGCTACTATGTTAAAATACTAAGCAAAACATCATCCACCTGTCTCATATAGTTTATCACTTTTTTATAGTCAGATTATCAACTAATAAATGCTAAGTTTAAGTTATAAAATGTTCATGTCAATATGTACAAAGAAATGTCAAAATAATAATAAAAAGACAATATAAAAATTTTAGTCTACATAATAATCTATGGCTGAAGCTGACCACCAGTGAAAGTGTTAAGAATCTGTTAAGTTAGTTGGGTATTGGTTGGTCTAACTTTGCGCAGAGCATCTCAGTTTATGTCAGTCAGGCTCGTGGACCACTAAAGTAAAAGCGATTTTGTAGATACTGAAAATACTCTTCCAACGTTTCAGAACGCTACAAAAACCGAAGAAAATAAAAGCAAGAAGGATGAAGACATACACGATCACGTTTGGAAGAAACCAGCACCATCTGGTTGTAAGTATTTATTTTTCTGAAGTTACATACATACATATACACACGCCTGTCTCCCAGAAGGAAAGGTTTTCCATCTGCTATGATCCTGACACACCCCTTTTGCTTCTTCTACACCCATCATTTTCTGAAGTTATTTGCTGTAAAACTTTGAAAAAATGAGAAAAAATAGATGAATGAGAATATATCACGACGCACAATTCCTCACAGTTTATAAATAAATTAACAAATAATTTTAATTCAATATTATCAATGTCGGAAAATAAATAAGTTGCCCATTATAATGATTGTATTACAGCGTATAATTCATAATCTATCACTTACTATGATGTAATAATTGTTACTATTATTACATCATAGTAAGTAGTTTATGAAACTGGTACATACAAACAATACATGTGATACTAACTAGGAAGGCAAAGGGAACTTAGCCCAAACCACCATTTCTGAGCTTTAATATCAAATACCAATGAGGTTTATCATATAATATTCTCTAATACGTACTAAATAATATTGCGGCGTGACAAAGGAGGTCGCAATTTCATTTTATTTTCGGCCTGCATTGTCTATGGCTGCCGGCGGTGGACTGTTGGAATTTGGCGCCGTAGCTTACATGGAAATTACTATTTACTGTGATTTTATGGGTCAAATCAAAAGTATTATTTTGCCCTAAAATTACTAACAGCAGTAATGGTGATGATAATTTGACTCCTCCAATTTGACATTTTGGAAATAACAGCGGAAATTACTAACACCTTTAGAACGAGCTATTACAAGAAAAAAAAAAGGCTTACCAAAATTTTATCAAGATTATGAAAACAGGTTGTAAGCCATGAGTTTAGATAAAGCAGTGTATGAAACTATACATAACTAGGTATTAAAACACTCGTGTACTATTAAAAATCTTGTTTTTGGCTCGTTTTTTAAACTGACACTCGTGTTTTTGATAACCTTTTTATGTACCAGTTTCATAAACTACTATTATTTGACAAGTGGAGTCTTTAATTAATGATATTTAATTTATATAATAAAAAACTTTTAAAATTACTCGATATATATTTCGACCCGCTTTTGGTCGTCGTCAGTCGAATGAAGAAAGTATTTGACGTCTAGACTTACTATAATGATGATAATATCAACATTATCATAATGTTCCAGTAACGATCACCAACTAAATAGTTGCATCACCTTGATTTTGGGATTTGACGACTTAAGACATGAATCTCTTATATTGTATTCATATACCGAATAAATTATTTACATTACATAAGTGTAAAAAAAAAGTAAAAACTCGACACTAATAAATCATAATAAATGAAAAGCGTCCATAACAGGCCTTGGCTTACTTCTTGTTGTAATTTGATTCTGATAACTCCCTTCTAGCTCCAGCAGTAGCATCATTATGCGAAGAGTACGCCCCGAATGAGTTGTGTGCCCACCACTGCATCCCCGTACCAGGGTCTTACAAGTGCGAGTGCAACCCTGGCTTTCAACTGATGGCTGATGGAAGAAACTGTCGGGAGGTAAACAAGACTTTTCATTTCTGCCGAAACGAATAAAGTTGGCTGTCCAAACCATGTAACGCAACATAGGGAGGAAAAGGGACAGGTTTAGTAATAATAGCACTTAGTGTAAAGAAGCAGTATTTAACAATTTGGAACTTGGTTTTATGTGTTTTATGGACAAGCTCTTGATGCTCTTTGCGTCGTGTCTGTCTTTAACAAGTTTGTCGTGTGGGTAAATTTTCAAACGCCTTTACAAATTTTCCAGGTGGTGAAAAATAGGTGCAAACCTCGGAACCCATGTCATCACAAGTGTAATGATAACGGGGTGGAAGTAAAATGCTCATGCAGAAGAGGATATCAGCTACAGGCTGATGGGAAGTCTTGCGAAGGTTTGTTTCTCACCATATTTTCGTCTGACAGAAGGTACATAAAGTCTGTACGAGGAATCTCCTTTTGCCCGATTGCATTTTGTGGGCAATGCCATGTGTTCTTTGGATAGCCGAATTTCATTTATCAAATGGGGTTCTATTTTCAAGATTATTAAATTTAGCTTCACGTTTGCTGAGCAAAATCTATTTCGATTTTCAGATATAGACGAATGTCAGCTGGATCCTCCAGTCTGTCTTCCGGATACGGAATGTCACAACATTCAAGGCTCCTACAAGTGCATGTTGGATAAGAAGAATCACCCTGAGAAAAGGCAGTGCCCCCCAGGTTTCACCAGGAATCTTGGCAACGGTGCTTGTGATGGTAAGTTTGTATTAGTGGGATCCCACGCAACTTAATGTACTCCTCTTCATTGACCTATAGAAGTCCACAGTACAGAGGGCCATTGTGTAAAGGGAGGATTTGCTTTAGGCTTTCCGCTGGGTTAGGTGGTTTGGTGCTGAAAGTAGTGCTTGATTTTTGCACACTATAATCAATATTGCCATTTCACTGTCTCTGGTCTGCTTATACCGCTAATAGTCGGTTGCCAGATCTTCACACACATTTAGTAAGACGCAGCAAGAGCAAGTGAGGTTGACATTTGAAAAAGCTAGGTGGATAGTTCCAAAGACACTCCCATGCTCAGGACTTTCTATAACCTGATCCGTACGACTCCTTACTAATTTATTAAAAAAAAATCATCCTCATAATATTACCATGGTTATAAATATTCAATATTAATAGAACATAAAGATAAAATCACTCAATCTGTAACATCTAGCCTAAATCTACCTAATTAAATAAACCTAGCTACATATTAACCTAGCTGAAATCAACCTACCTACTTATTATCTCCTAGACATACACAAATATACAGATGTTTTGATCAGTAACTTGCCCAAATGTGATCGCTAATGGTGGACAGGACCTAACGTTATGCACCTTAGTTAGTAACCCTAGTTCTTTTAGAGTAGTAAGGGATGAGACTGACCTAACCTGACCCTGACAAATATTCTAAGAATCCTAAGTTCTGGATCTACCGTTAACCTAGGCAAATTAGTGTTAATTTAATTGTAAAGAGTTCACAACAAGGCGAGGGTATATTTTTGGCTTAACTCAATGTTATATGATATTATGTACAACTAGATGATTACACAATTTATAAATTGGTTGTCGAGAATTAGGGTTCTGTAAGACTGCAGAAAACCTTATGGGACTTGTACTATTTTATGTACTAGATATATAAAAATGTGACTTTCCTTTTAATAATAGTAATGAAACTTGGATCTATTAAATAGCTGCAAGGCTTCTTCTCATAAAAATACAAGTATGGTAAAAATCAAATGTTCTATAAGCTACTCTAATAAATGTACCCACTGCTTAGCAAGAAATCTTAGTTGAATGTAAATTGGAACTGTGATGTACATTAATAGTAGTTAAGGTGATAATAAACTTTGATGAAGTATAATTATTGATACGGAGAAGTTTTAGAGTCTTTTAGTTTCTCGAAATACATTATTCTTATATCAGGAAAACAGTTGATCTGTTGCTGCTTGTTGAGAATCAGTACATGATTCTATAAAATGTTTTTTTTTTATTTGATTGGGAAAACAGCCCCGCCACCGCCATCCCAGTGGATTCCGTCACCGGACTAATGAATCCTCCTGAAAGATGTAGGAGATGAAGTACATAAATGTACTTGAATATTTGAATGTATTGTACATATATAAGTACTAATTTTGTGGGACGAAATCCTGCCCGTTCGATTACAACCAATCTGGAAAGAAGGGCAAGAAAACCAGATGGGCCTAACTTTGGGTTCGATGCTGGACAATAATATCATTTTATGATAAATTAGTAACACGCCACTTATAAGGCTTCCAAGATGCATTTTTAAAAGCTTTAAGCTTTTGTAAAGTTGAATGAAGATATATTATTATGTATGAATGTAACTATCACAGTTATTTTACTTTATAAGAGAGGAACATCTAAATCATGACTTTATGCTGTATGAGGGAATCTTTTATTTTATTTTATACCTTTCAATCCTACAGCCATTTTAGTAAAGGGTGAATTCTACATAGACTTCAAATTGAATAATTTCAATACTTCCAAATATAATCTTTTGGTGTAATAGATTTTTATTTTTAGTTCAAGAAGTTGTATCTATCTCATACTAGTTTTTGAAAACAGTTGTTCTACTCCGGTAAGGTATATAGAAGCAACCAGTGGCTAGCTTTTGCCTTTCAGAAGGGTTTATTTTTCCCTTACTAGTACAAACAAATACATCATTCAGCCATCTCAATATTTAAGAGAATAAGTGAATTATTTATAAATTGAAATTATTCTTTTTACTCATGTAGATTTTTGGTAATAACCGTATTTTAGTTCTGTGATAAAAGTTATGGCTTTTATAGGCTCAAACTATCAGTTGCTTATTAGCTCTGATTTTGAAGTTTGGTAGGTATGTAAGTTCAAATACTTTCAGAAAGCTTTCTATTTATAGTCTCTTTTACAGTCAAATATTATCTCAATATTTTGACTTTCAAATGGAACACCTTTACCAAAATAGATTAATTTAACTATTAGGGTTTAGTGAAATTAGAAACCCTTTTTTTATAATACAGAATCCAATGATGGATGGATGAATAGATGGAATAATCCTAAATTATCTAACAATAACTAATCCAGACCTAAAATATTATTTATCCCCACGTTATTGGAGATCCTCAAGCCGAACGAGCCCTGACGTCCCTACATCTTAAATCTTTATGAAGATTCATCACTAACGGCGTTTCCCTGACGGTTTCCATTAAAACTTAGTATTCCCAACCTATCAAACACTGACCTATTTATCGTGCCCTACATCAGATGTCCCTATACTGGTAAGTGTGTAAGTATTTTCAAAACTAGAGATTAAATCTCACATTTAATTTAATTGCGCATGTCGCAATCTCGAAGTGCAATGAGATTGTTCCTAACCTATTTGGTACAGAAGCGAGATGAGCTAATTCTCTTGAGTACCTAAACCCTGAAACTCACCTAGCCTAATCCTAATACGGTCGTGAAATATACTACACATATACATAACAAGGATACTCATGCCCAGAGACCTAAGACCATAAGCGGATGAGGAAGGAAAAAGGGTTGTATGCTTAGTGCAATGCATACGGCGGAGGGTTTTCTCTCTGTACCACAAGCAGGATCACAGGGGTAACCCTTATGGGGCGGTGCCTAGGGAATCTTGACCCAGAGAGAGGTGAGGATGCTGGAAAAGAAAACACTCGCGTCCCGTATCCCTATCTTCGATGATCCTAAGCAATTCCGGAGTACTTCCTCCTTCCTCATTCTGGGAATTACGGGAGAAAGCCTCATACTACCCCCCTTTCAACCCCAAACTAGCTACGAAACGTAAATATATTTCACTGAAATCTAACATCCCAACCCACAATAACTTAGAATACTTTCCCTAATTTAAAATAATACTGCGGAACAACACTTTTTCGAGACGTACTTCTTGAGAGAAAATGACTGAATGAATCCCCTCCTAAAGAACTCGGGTCCTTAAATACCATTAGTCTGCGATCTCAACGATATCAACGGTCTCAACGATCTCAACGGTATCGACGATCTCAACGGACTCAACGACAATTGCAGTTTAAACGCTTCAGCGTTTTTAAAACGCCTCAACTCCCTTTTCAAAACCCAATCTAATATTTATCGAAATAAAGTCTAATTTCTTTTGGCTTTGAACCACGACACCGACGTAATAACCTTGCATGCAGGTGTCAGGTGTTTTGTTGTCATGTACTCTACCGATCTTGAACAATGAATCTAATGCGTTTCAATACAAGGTTCATATTACTTGTGACTATTAATAATTTGTAACTATTTGGTGGTTTTTCCTGCTACTACTTTCTTGGTTATTGCTAACTGAGTTTTGATTTACTATTTTAATAAGATTCCAATTTGCTACAATTAGAAATAAGGATTAGATATTCTGAAAGTGTTTTAGTTATGATGACGTTGTCCTGGATGTAAATTTACGATATATCTCAAGTTAATTAGTATTTTTATGGTTTAAAGCTTATTAGAATACCATTGTGAATAAAACTATGCTGTTTCATGTTGTGAATTTCTCTTAACCCTTCGAATCATTCGGACAATAAAGACAATAATTGTCATCGCACATCAGCAACTGCACTGATCATATTTAAAACTTATCTATATAGGTATAGTAAAATGCAACCCTTATTTACAAGATAGCCGTGTGGTTATATAAATTATGCTCTCGCCCATCATCAGAACTTATTTGTGAATCGTAACGGAGACCGCAAAGAGGTCTGAACCGTTACAAATCTTAAGTAATAAAGTTATGACTACAATATTTCCAGACATAAACGAGTGCAACCTCCTCCATCCGCCATGCCCATCTTATCTGTGTGAGAATACGGTGGGAGGGTACAAATGTGGAGGGGTTTCGGGGGATCCTGTGAACCTTGCAACCAAGGCACCGCCGCTAGCCGAGGACCCTTGCCCACCAGGGTTCAAGGAGGTCAGGACTGGCGTCAGTGAACAGTGTGAAGGTATTTAGTGATTTATTTTTTTTGGCGTTTTAATTGTAGCTATAGTAATAAATTTATGGTCAAAAGTCTAGAAAACAGTTCTTCAAGGTGCGGATGGAACCTTCGGAAAAAAGTTTGTAAGCAAATATCGGAGTGTCCGCTCCAAAAGCAAATCCAATAAAATATGAATAATTTGAAATCTCTAATTTATTTCCAGATGTAGATGAGTGTGAAGCCCATAAAGACGACTGCAACCCGCTCTCCCAGTTTTGCATCAACATTCGAGGGTCTTTTTACTGCCAGGATCACTTCTCCAAACACTGCCCTCCTGGGTTCAAGATCGACTCATCCACTAACAAATGTGAAGGTAATTTAAATTGAGACTTGAAATTTCCCATCATTACAATTTTGCTATTACCATTTTCTTTATTTAGAATGGAATAATTGTATTCGTAAGATATTCATAATGGCGGCGCTAGGCGTCAGCAAAAAAGTTTTACAAGTTATTTAAAGTTCAGTTATTCTTATTTATTTGCGTAACTACGCGTGCGCGACTGAAGTGAGTGAGTAGTACTTTACGGATATCCCGAGTCGTCCGTCTGTCTGGCAACACTGAAAAGTTCATCTACTTTAATTTCTATTCGTGTAATAATTTTTTGTCATCATTTGATAATTAATGATAGAACTCGTTTACTCATACATTAGTTTGTAGAGGTTAGCCAGGGAATTGTGCCTCGACTTTACCCTACACAGATATGGAAAAAATTTACTTTCTCCATACCCGTGTGGCGTGCACAGGGTTTGTAGGCATAAAAAATAAAAGCCCAGAACGTTTTTGTTATTTGTTTTATACCTACCATAAAAACCAGTTTTATGAAAAACGTAAAATTTCTCAACTTTGGAACAACTTTCACAGTAAAAACTAGCCATTTTATTCAATTATATAACGCCATTTCTTTCAATTATATAACGCCATTTTAATTTTTTTAAGTGTTGCTTTCCATCTTATGGTATCTAATAATGGCAAACAAACATAACACTTAAATCTTAATAACAAAAAATAATGATAATACACAATAAATATTAAAGCACGAAATCAAAAAAACAATGCGATATTTTAAAACGGTCGCGTAATAGTTAGCTTCGTAAGGAAGTCAGATAACAACAGAGCGACCACCTCAGAACAATAATGGTGACCACCAACTGACGTGACGTCACGAGCCACTGGCTTTTTTGGCGCACACAAGCGCAGCTTTTGCTTTGTGTGCCATGTATTTACAGTAACACACTACACTTTACCCGCGTCCATATGAGTCACACATACAAAAAAATAGCGACCGCCCCGCGATCACTTGGTATCTTGGTACAATCGAACCAGTTCGTAGTTCCCGCTTTTGACGAAAGATGGCACTCAGTGGTGCTATTATCTACGTTATTTTTAGCAGACAAATACATTAAGATTATAAATAACAATGGGTAAATGATGCGTATTTGTCTTTTTGGCTCTATGGAGTAGAGCCACCGTGTTAGTAACAATTGTTCCACGATTCCCTGGCGAAACTCTATATAATGCCGCTAATGTAATTTAACGTTTTATTTTTGACTGGGAAATAAAAGAGGCCTCGCAAACCTGATGTCGCCGACGTCCATGTCTGGTCTAGCGCCGCCACTGCTCAATATAATTAAGTGACAGGAAAAGGCAAGGGTTTGAATTCTGCTTTCCTCTGTTCAAACATTACTCGATATTGGATTGGATAGGTATATAATGTAGTCTATCATGCTGGTATCCATACGCCGTGTCTTTAGGGTAGCTGACGCCGCCTCCTATCAAACGTGTAAATTGTTTGAGCAAATTAACTGTAGACATTTATTTTTCTTTAGTTTAATTTTGTGGATGATTTTCGGTCTTCTATATATTTATATCCTGTTTTATTCTACATAAAATTAAATTCTTTACAGATACTGATGAATGTGAAGAGAGTCATGCTCTGTGCCCACACGATAAGATCTGTGTAAACGTTCCTGGCGCTTATGACTGTAAGCCCAAGATTGATTTTTCCAAGTAAGTTACTTTGTAATCTTAGTGCATCTTGGCATATAATTTTTTATTTATTTATTTAAATGAAACATTTATACGTTGCAGACCAATAGATTGTCCGGAAGGAATGAGGATTAAGCTTGGCAGTAAAGTTTGCGAGGGTAAGCTTGTTCTTTTAAAACAGAAAAATTTACTTTATCAGTCATCAGTGATGACTCATCACTCGAGCAGTCTTTGATAAGACATAGGCCTCTCCTAAGATCAGCAGGTTTGTCGTCTTCCTTACAGATAGGTTGGCAATTATAGTCCTTTTCTCTGCCGTCAGCAGTCGAGCGTTAAAGTTGGCACATAGGTAGGCTGAATATTTATAATATAAAACTAGTCGAAATGATAATCAACGCATGAAAATCACATAATCTGAGCAGATTATAAATTATTATGATTCTTTGCAAAAAAATATTTTATTTATGATATCTTGGCCTTTTCAGATATCGATGAATGCCTAGAAGGAACTCATCTCTGTGATCAGTACCAAAATTGCTTGAACACGAATGGAAGTCATGAGTGTAGGTGTAAGTTTGGTTTCGAACTGGATTCTACTACCGGTGCTTGTGTTGGTAAGTAAAGTTTCTTTTGGAGTTTTTCTGGGGCCAATTACGAGTATTTATTTATTACTTTTATGCCAGATGTAAATGAATGTGCGACGGACCAGAATAACTGCATCCCAGAGTCACAACGGTGTGATAATACAATTGGATCCTACTTGTGCGTACGATACATTTCCTGTGGTACTGGTTACACACTTCAGCACGCTACGAGCAAATGTGAAGGTAAATTTAACATGAAAGCCAACACTAATCTTCCTCCTAAAATCAAACTTTGAAAATTTAGAGTATTTCTTAATGTTTCTAATAATTTCATGTGTAAATTCCCCAGATATAGACGAGTGTGCACTGGGAAAGGACAACTGCGGTCGAGCCGGTCCAAACTATATGTGCGTCAATATCCCAGGCTCATTCCGTTGTGTGAGACGACCATCCTCAACAACAACTACAGCTGCGCCTGAGTATGAGTATTATGATTCTGAGTGAGTTATCAGTTGATCATCATTATCCTTGATTTCTCTATAACAGTAGACGGCTTTTAGTAATGAAACCAATTTATATTGCAGTGAAGAATTCGATTCTAATGAAAACGAGCTACCAGCTAGTGACTTAAAACCGGTAGACAATGCCAAAAAAGAAGAGCAAAGCACTACAACTACATTGAAACCAGAGCTTTCTTCATCATCGACAGCAGCAACACCTTTAATCAGGCCCACGGAAGCAAAAATTGAGGAAATACAACCAAAACCAGAAGATAGATACACCACAGACAATAGAAATCCTGAACCATCTCCACCCGAACCTAGCTCCCAAGAACCTCCAAGAAATTTTGAGCCGCACCCACCAGTAGAACCAAGTTATCCTAATCAACCAGAACCAAATTCCAATGTTTCTAACCAGCCAGAACCAATCCAGCCTTCAAAAACAAACCAAAATGACGTTAAGCCGACTGAAAACAACCCGGATATACCAAAATACAACGAAACTCCAGCCCAAGATAAAACAACACCGCATATAGTACTACTAGAAGTTTCAAATGAAACCGCTACCGTCAAAGGTGTGAAAAATGAAGATGGATCAGTGGTCATAAATACTCAAGATGTACCTAAATACGAATGGACAAAGGTGGATGAAAAACCAGAAACAATTAATTGCCAAGTTGGATTTGAAGTAGATGAATATGGTGCCTGTGTTGGTAAGAATATTATATATATATACATATTTTTTTAAAGCAGTACTTTTGGGTACTTTTTAACGTTTATTATTTTTTTAATTGCTCTTTGCGCTACCAGTATTTTTTGGTTATAAACATAAGAAAAATGTAAATAAATATTACTTATTCTAGTCATTTGTATTTATTTTTTCAGACATTGACGAATGCGCTACAAACAAACACGTCTGCTCTGCCCTAACTGAGATCTGTCGTAACAACATGGGTGGATACATCTGCGAATGTGCCATCGGCTTCCGCAGAAATTTGAGGACAGGTGTTTGTGAGATGATCGTCACGACGTCTTCATCAACTACCACTAGTACAACCACTTCAGCTCCAACTACTTCTTCAAGTACAAGTAAATTATATTTTTACTTGCTCTATGGTTCAAAATAGCTGACTGCACTTTTTTGCATAGCTAGCACTGATGACACGGTAGACAAATTTTGTCTCTCGAAGAAAATTGCCCAATGGACACGCAGGACAACTCGTTTTGTCGAGGTGATGATCACGTGATAAAGCTTACCTGCGTTTCCATTGGTCAAACGTTTCTTCTAGAGACGAAATTTTTCTATTATTTTCGTCCATGTTAACTATGTTGGATTATCTATTTGTTTTTGAGATATAGTAGGTAATACAGAGTGAGAGCTGTTAAAAAGTCTACAAATCGATAACGAGTAGAAAGTTTACTTTTATCAGCAGTTTCTAAATTGGATACGTACTTTTTGAAAATTGTGCTTTCATTTTTGCGGCCAATGGCCAAGTTAGGACAATACTCATTTATTTATTTATTTATATTTTCAAAGCCAAAATTATATCGCGCCATGTCACGAAAAACCAATAGAACTAATTTCTTCTATCAGCAACACTAGCTTTAATACGCCATTTGTCGATTGCGTCAAAGTGTGGTGTTGTTTTTTGTATGTGTGAATATAAGTGTTGCTATCCTAAAAGCAAATGTAACACTTCTACAGCAGGTTTTTATTTTAATAGTCAGGCTTTAGATATGCAGTCATAGGAATCATATCAATAAGTGCTCAGACCAAATAAAAAGTTAAGACATAGTTTACTCTATATAACGAGTGAAGCAGGCCAAAAGTCTCGTGTTCATACACGGCTTGAAACTCACACATACGCAATCTGTTTCAGTCTATACTTGGCGGCAACACTAAGTGCACACATGTTTACGAAACTGGCTTCACGTCAATGTTGACAGCGCTCCGTCTTGAGTTTTTATTTGGTCTGAGGATGAATGATAAAGGTTTCTTAATCATAATAATTATTAAACTTTATTACAGTTCGATCCATCTATGGTGGCTACCCATTTTATCACGGGCCACTTTCAAGGCCATTTAGACCACGGACGCTTTGTGATGTTGGTTTTAACATGAACTCGTCTACTGGGCAGTGTGAAGGTAACATAATTTTACCTTGCCTAAGATTTATTAGCTGATATTATCAAATACTGAGTTTGATCAATAAGAAAAGAGTACAGAAAACAGTTTGAAATAATGACTTTCTTTTGGCGAAAAACAAAACCCAGAGTACATAAGTACTTTCATCTTATTGACTTAATTATAATAATTCATGATTATTTATTAAGATGACTCGATTGGTTTTATAGAGAATGATTTCGTTATTTATCGAAAAATAATGATAACATAATCATTTTGTTTTTAATACTTCAGACATAGACGAATGCAACAACGGCTTGGCCAATTGTGCGGCAGTAGAAATCTGTGTGAACACAGAAGGAGGATACCGATGTGATTGTCTGTCGAACTGGAGATACGACGAGATCAGACACAGATGTGTGCCCAATAGGGACAAGAATAAGTTCCCACCAGGTTTTGCTAACGTTCCTGGTGAGTCAATCTGTACAATACGCTTTCTGATTATTCTCATTCAATAATTCAAAACAAAAAAAGAAGAAAAAAAACAAAGAGAAGCAAATTCATTCAATTCAAAATTTACTTTGTTTTTTTTTCAGGCCAAGGTCATACAGAAGTCCTGGTTGGAGGTCTCCGCGGTAACCGATTCGAAGATCCAGTCTTTGTCAAGACCGACAAACAAGGTGGAAGCTTAAGATGCCGCAAAGGCTACAGGCTTGGCGATGATAACACTTGCGAAGACATAGACGAATGTGCCATTCCAGGTGAGGCCAACTGTGGACCGGAGCAGATCTGCACCAACCTTCGTGGAGGATACAGTTGCTCCTGTCTTCTTGGATACAGACAGATTGGAGACCATCAGTGTGAAGATATTGACGAGTGTGATCTAGCTGGAAATACGCCGATCTGTTCTCAAAACGCGGACTGCATCAACACTATTGGGTCTTATCAATGCAAGTGTCATCAAGGCTTTAGACAGGCTCCAGCCAATGATAAAGTGTGTGTAGATGTGGACGAATGTGTAGAGTCCCGGTCAGGGTCACTTTGCCAGCACAGATGTAACAACATCTGGGGTGACTACAGGTGCTCATGTCATAGGGGTTACAGACTTAACGCTGATAACAGAACCTGCTCTGACATCGACGAATGTATTGAGTTCAAATCGAAACATCTCTGTGTAGGAAGATGTATGAACGAACCTGGAAGCTATAAATGCTCGTGTCCTAAAGGATACCGGCTGGCGCAAGACAAACGCAGCTGCATAGACATTGATGAATGTGACACGGGAGAGGCCTTCTGTTCTTCATCAGTAGATGGTCGTTCCGGCAGTCACTTTTGCTTTAACATTCGGGGAGGATACAAATGTGAAAAAATTACTTGTCCTAACGGTTACAGGTTAGAAAACAGACACCGCTGCACAAAGATTGATCAGATGTGCCAAGTTGGAGATTGGGACTGTATCCACCAGCCGAGTACCTATTCGTACCATTACATCACCTTTGTTTCCAAACTTGACATCCCCGATAATAAGGTGGACCTGTACACAATGAGTGTACCAGCGTGGCCTAAAGCCAGAACAAAGTTCCAGCTGCGATTAGTGAAAGCGGACGCTCCTCCTACTGTCAAGACTAGAGCCGATATCAACTCCTTCCTACTAACGTCAACAAACAAGAATGCTGTTGTCTCAATTATCCAATCTCTCGAAGGACCACAAAGCTTAGAGCTTGAGTTATCGATGGAACTTTACTCAGAAGAAAATTTTGCAGGCATAGCGGTAGCCAAGTTATTCATTTACGTGTCTGAATACGAATTTTAGATTTTGAATATGGAAACAAAGAAAGTATAAATTTGGCGCCAATTTATTACTCATACTAGCGAAGATCAACAGCATAGGTCTTTAGAATTATTTGTCTCGTAATCATATATTTAGTAAGTTAATATTCTGGCCCTTGTTTTATACTTTTCTTTATTTCCGTTTGAGATTTGGTTTTGTTGAGTCAGTATTGAAATTATAGTCATCCACACTATAGGAACTTAGTAATACATTAAGGTTAGTTTTAAGCTTATTGATGATTCGCCTGGGATGTTAATACTTATACATTAAATTTGTATGTACTTAGTATTTTGTTATGATTATGCACTCAATAAAAATGTTTCGTAAAAAAATAAAAGGCCGTTATTTTGTGTGTAAGAATATTTTATTTCATCAAAATTTGGTAAGTATCTACATCCTACAGAGGCAAGTATTTTTTCTACACTATAGGAATCTTAAGTTAACTGTTAGTCTACGTCAACAATGTCAAAAATTCTACTAAATTACGTGAGATCCTTTCCAGTCAATTTCTAGCCAACATTCTAAAAATAAGGTATAACAAACTCAATTTCATCAAAGCTTTTAAAAGCTCATGATGCTAGTGAGTTGTCTGCCTAAATGCCTACAAAAGCAATTCATCCATTTTGGATAAATTACTACTTTTCAGTCAAATCATCACAGAAGGAATAATCTTACTTACTTTAACTTTAACTTTGTACGTATTTCTGTAAAACAGTATATTTTTACTACTTGTATATCTATGAAGTGGAATTTAAATATATTAGGTTTTGCATTACTAGACACATACATTTTGCTCATAAGGCAAAAATAAGCAGACTACCGAAGTCGCTATTGAAAGAAGGGTATTTTATAAATCATGCCGCTTTTCGGATTGTAATAAATTGTATTTCAAATATCCCATAAACATAAATAATTTACCGACTTTAAATTATTTTATTATATTACTATTTCAGAAAGAATTTTCGAGCTCGAATCAGATCCAACAAAAGCGCCCTCAAAATTAGCACTTCTTTTTTCCACCAGCTAAATGTCACTGAACCTCAAACCTGGAATTTAACCTTTGGCTTCTCAGCCAGAGCTTGAACCTATTCGTGTGGATCTACAATATCCAGTACAGTGAGGCAGCCATCTTGTCCAGCAATGGCGACGGATCTACCACCATGAGCACTTTCAACTGCTGTTACTTCTGCTGGAGCCCTGTACTCGGCGATAGCTTTGCCGTCTATTGTCCTGTAGTAGAAATAATGAATGACTGCATCTTCCACCCTAGCATTTTTCAAATCTTGCCAGAACTATAGCAGCCCAGTAGTTTTTAAGTTTTGTTTAAGAGAGACATACGAACAGGAAAACTTGGTAGAACACTAAAAAATTCACTCAAGATATTTGTGTTTTTCTTCCTTCTAAATTTCAACACACAATTTTGAGTAATGGTGCGGACAAAAGAAAAAAACCGGTCAAGTGCGAGTCAGACTCGCATACCTAGGGTTCCGTAATTCGACAGTTTTGGGAACAGTCAGGGAGGAGGTATTTAAAATCTTGCCCATAACTGTTTATGATGTCTAAAAAAAGAAATGTTTGTACCACAAAAGAGAGACTCAAATATTTAGATACGACGAAATGAAACTCGTTGATGAAAAATATTTTTTTGTCATTTTGTCATCGCGAGTTTCTCACACACTATATTTTTCTTGTAATCTTTACGTAATCCAATTTTTTTTTTCATATTTTTCGGTTCATTAGTTTCGGAAATAATGCGTGCATGCATTTTCTTGTGGTTTTTCAAAGATTTCTCAAAATCGGTGCCAGTAAATAGAGTAAAAGTGTTTATTTTTATAATCCTCTCTTTAACACCTAGAATTTCATACTTATATTGTATTTTAATAAAATATTTTTTTTATTTATTTTACATTTTTTATATTTCTCATTTATTATCAACTTTTTTTTAATCCTAAGGTTTTCTTGTAATTTTTGTGGTTTTTCAAAGATTTCTCGAAATCGACCTCTTGACCTCTCATATAAACAACTAGACACACAGTCTCTAAGAAAAGTTCGTCAGAAAACGTCCGAACGTGCGACGTCCATAATAGAAAAATGCTTCAACCAAATTAAGACGTTATATCGTTAACATAAGATGCAATGTCAGTTGTACGCAATCGTCATTTGAATTTGTCACGCCATAGCAGTGACAAAATGCATCGCAGACACTTTTTGAGCGAGATTGTGAGTCTAGTTGTTTATGAGACGTCAATGCAGTAAATACTAGGTGAAATTAAATCAACCGACCAAATTCATACTGGAGACTCGGTTAGTCATCAGGAACAAAGTTTAATGACCCTCCAGGTGAAGTTCGAAAAAAAAAATTTTTTTACCCGTAGAACCTGCACTAGGAATTGTACTTAAACTAGTCCAACCAGTACGGGAGCAAAAAAAAAAATTTTCGAAATTGGCCAAAAAGATTACTGAACCTAGTTCTTGATCACTAACCGAGTCTCTAGTATGAATTTGGTCAGTTGATTAAATTTCACCCTATATATTAAAAGTTTTTAATATCTACAATTTGATACCCTATTGTATTTTTAGGATATTTTTTTTCTTTTTCATTGAAAATATATTGAACAATTTCAAATTTTTCAAATTTTTGTTTAAACTTTATTATGTAGACAAGTGAATGCTATTTTTGTGGCAAATTTCAAGTCTTTATCTTTAACGGTGCTAAAGTTATGAGGCTTTGACATACGGACGGACGGACAGGCAACGGAGTCTCACCATAAAGGTTCCCTTTGTACCTTTCAGATACTACGGAACCCTAAATACATACAGACAATGTTATTATAATCTATTTAACAGAACCGTAAAGCAAGTACCTACCTGAAGACCCTCAGTGTCTTTCTACCGCTATGATAATAGAACACGTAGTTATCCGTCGAGCTGAACATTGTGATGATGGAGAAGACGCCTTCAGCAGCACGCGAGATCAGCGGTTGGACTGAGGCTCCTCTCTTCAGCTCTATCAGATCGAGACCGCCGCGAATTGGGGCGCAGAGACCGATCTTACCATCGCGGGTGCAGGAGCCATTCCAACGGGGAACGAATCTGTGGGAAGTAGAAGATGTGCCACAGAAGAATAACAGACCAAGTAACCTAACATCAAAATTAACTACTGATCTATTAAATTAATATCATAAATCTATAGTCATATAGAATACTAGCTTTTACCCGCGGCTCCACCTGCGTGTTGTTCGGTTTAACGACATGCTTTTTTCCGGAAAAAAAGTAGCATTTGTATTAAGTTAGGGTATAAGCTATATCCATTCTAATTTTCATCCAAATCCGTCCAGCCGTCTCAGCGTGAAAGAGTAACAAACATACACATACACACACACAAACTTTCGCATTTATAATATTAGTGTGATATAATTGACGTGATGTGATATCAGACATGTGATGTGATGCGATTATTTTCTAAAATTTCATGGCACCATTCAAAAATACTCTGAATATGTTCCTGTTACTGTACCAATGCCCTAGGAATGAGAACGCTGTAATCCTGATACCCTCATTAATGAGAAGAAACAAATTTGGTCGTTATGGACTGTGATTGTGCAATGAACTTATGAAAGTTCCATCAAGGGCATATATGTAATAGGTAGGATTATAAATGCACGTATAACAATAAATAATACAGCGAAAGATACAGTAAGAAAAATATTTAAAAAATCAGGGCTCTACTACGTAGGCGAATAAAATGAGCACTCACCTTACATGCCTCTTAGTCTTGATATCGAGAATGCCGGCTTTATCATTGCCAATGACGGCAACCCAGTGAGGCTTGTGTGGCAAAGCGACAATGGACTGCATATCTTTAATACCACTGTTCTTTATAGGGATCCTGGAAATGTACACATAGTGTGGAATATATGTAATGCTTCCACTAATGATGATTCCAGCAGAACACTAGCGTTTTTAAAAAATGGCAATTTTTAGGCAACAAATAGGCGTGTGTCCAATTACATCAACTTATTAGAAAAAAATACCACACCTCAGCATTTCAGTCATATGAGGTGACTTTAATTAAAACGATCATGTTTTTCTTAAGTTTCATTCACTGTGAAGTTCAATGAATCTAGTGACTAAATTTTCAACCTGTATGTACAATAATGTATATCAACTGGACTAAAAGTCCGCAAACAGATCGAGTTCGAGAGCAAATTAATAGCCATACGTCCAACAGTGGACAGCAATATGCTAAAAAGAAGAAAAAATCTAAGATTGTAGTAATACGACATTTAAAAGTAGAACTATCAAGCAAAAAACTTACGACCTTTAATTTGGCATTATCTGGAATATTATATATTATCCATTGGCCAAAGCCATACCTGTGTAATCTAGTACCAGTTTTGGCGTGAAACACGTGTAGACAATCTCTTGAAGACTTGTCCACTCCGGGAGCCACAAGGTGGTGCTCATCCGCTGAAGCTACTGCTGACTTGTACCCTGAAATTACATGGAATGAAATATTATCAATCGCTCTGTGTCTTTGGTCAATAAAGGAATTAAAAATTAAATGAATTTTTCCATAAGTTAAAAAAGTTTCTTTAATTTCGAAACTTTTGCACTATTCCTGCTGCATGCACTGTAAGAGCTATACTTTTGACCGACTCCCTTTCAAAGTCAAATAAACATCTGACTGGTGGTCTGCCAATAGGTCGATTTGTCTCTCTAGAGCCCATTTTTGCCTAAAGTACCTTTTAAGCGATGAAATCAAATGTCCTAAGAAATATTTATCCAAAATATCAAACGTGGACATCGTTTTATTCATATCAGTAATGGCTACTAATAAATAAAATTAAATGAGAATTCAAACCAGGTAAAAAAACTACACGGAATAAATTAAACTATCTGTATTAAAATAATAAAACAGACGGTGTATTGTTACGTCTGTCTGATTAGAAGTAGGTACTACCTAGGTACAAAGGAATGGGAGAGACAAAAAGATAGAATGAAATAAACAAACCTGTGCCTCGAACCTCGTAGTCTACTGAATAGATTCTATCTCCATCAGGAATGGTACGAGCAACCATGCGAGCCACGTAGAGGTTATCCATACTCTCAGAGTTTACCTCCATTGATATAGTTATGAATTTCGTGCCGTCTTCAAGAAACATAATTTGCTTGATTCCTTTCTGCTCCTCTTTAAAAAGTGGCTAAAAAAGTCACTGTGTCAGAGAATTATCACCATGGCAGAGAGAGACATTAGATAACAAAAGCCTACTAAAATTATATTACACGTCTTCTCATTACAGTTTTAGAATGAATTCTGTGTCCGTTTGTCTGTCATACATGACAGAATTATTATTAAGAAGCTGAAATGAAAGTCCTCTTTCAAAAACGTTATATTTCACCATTTTAAAAATATATACGATTCATGTCAATGAAGCGACAAACAGATCACTTCTTAATTTACCAAACCTGTACATAAAATAACAAAGTCTGTGATTTCTACCTTCTGTTCAGCTAAGTCCCAAATGACCACGTTTCCAGACTCAGCAGTGACCACGTGTTCTCCGTTGGGAGTAATCTTTGCGTGGGTGACGATAGCTCCCAGTGGAGCTTCAGCCAATTGCCCCAGCAACCGGCCAGTGCTGGTGTCCCACAGACCCCAGCAACTCCGTGTCACCGTCACTGCAAGCTGCTTGTCTCGGGCAAGACTGGGAAGAGGAAAACATTATGATATTTGGAGAGGTGCTTTCATTTCAAAGGATGTGAAAAAGATGATGATACCTAGCCTGCTCAAACAACCATGCGCTCTACTGGTGGATTGTCGGCGGTATAGCCACAAATACAACTAGACTTATTGCAGAATTTTGATATAAAACTTAGCATTACTTTGCTAGATCAACATCATTATTGGGATTTCTTGTGTAGGCGTACGTGTAGGCACTTCTATTTTATAATGAACTGCAGTTTGATCCAATGCAGATGGATTGATGGTCGATGCATTTGATGTTTGTTTTTATGTTACGATTTGGTGGCTATACCACGAAAAGATGATACACTAGAGCCTTGTCCAACTTTTTTGCACGGTGTACCATGATTAGACAAAGCTTACAGTTTGTGGTGGCTTACCTAATCGTGTCAATAGGCAACTCCTGACGGTCAATCTTATGGACCTGCTCGAAAATGTTGTCAATATTCCAGATTTTGACTGTTCTGTCAATAGACGAGGTGATGACATTATTCCAGGAACCCACGGTAAGAGGTTCCAGTTGCACGATTCTGCCGAAGTGGGCATCTAAGACTTTGATCAGCTCGGTGGTTTCCAGGCTCCAAACGTAGAGGCTTTTCCTGGTGGATATAACATTTTGTCAATAATATCCCGGTGCGATTTTGTAATGTCTCAGAAGTATTATTAGAAGTAGAAGTACTGGACGCATTGGTGGATTTCTCATAAGGCTGACTAGATCCGTGCCTTGGCCAGATGTAACGGTTTGTGGTAACGAGAGCGCTTCTAGTTCAAGTTCAAGTAAGTATGTTATTTCTGAAATTGGAGATTTCATTTTTGTGTATAAAAATAAAACCTCCAATCTCAAAAATGACTTGCTTCTTGAACGGGTTCAACTGTACGCAACGGCCATTTTCATACAACTTTACATTTTTAAGCTGAAAAGTTTGGAGAAAAAGACAGCTAGTATAAAATAGACACGGGCGGCTAAGATGGCCAATCTAGTGCGCTTGTTGAGTCAACAGCTTAGTTCAAACTTATCGGAGCAATATTCTCACAGTGACAAAAGATTTGAAATCGTAAGTTCAGGCTTATCTTTGCAGATTAAACGGAATTATTTCAGTGAAACAGTAAAAGTGTATGTATTAATATGATGAATTGTATCGTTTCGCCTAGAATATTTGCTCTAGACGTCAGTTTGGAATTAATTCGTCCCATAAATTTCAAAATCTACTTTACATACAAAATTGAGGCTCAGATATAGGGGGATAAATGTAAAATAACTGAAACAAGCGTTTTCTTTTTAATAGCAAATTTTTGCTTGTTTCTCATTTAAAAGGGGCTTGCTCGACCTTACCCTCAAAATATTTAGCAAAATTGAGTAATACACATTTTTGAAGTTTAAGTTGTTGATCGATATATTGAGGAAAAGTGCTGTGCATGAGTCCAATCAGAGGTGAAGCAGGAATCACTGCAGTCGCAGAGGACGACAAACTTCAGGTCCTTCGTTTTCTGGCTCCCAGCATAGCACAAACAGATATTCTTGGCGCCAAAGTCTGAAGAAATAGTATTAAGACGGTACAGAGAGCTACGATCAAATTGTAAAATCCCTGATTGTTTTTATGAATTATACTTTGAGTTTATATGTATTTTAGGCTAAACTTCTATATAAATTCTCTATGAGACCGTGTATGTTTGATGCCGGTTGCTTGAAATAAAGATTATCATTATTATTATTAAAGAAAAGCAATCCATTCATGTTCTTTTCCAGACAGAGTGTATTCAAAATCTGAAAAAAGTCATGTTTGCAGTATATTTAACAACCAACAAACAAAAAATAATCGGACGAAAAATCAATAAATTTTTTCGAGACCTTAGTAAATATTTAGTAAATATTATATATAGAGACCTTTATATTGAAAAGTAATAAAGAAAGAGTGTGAATTCTAAAGCATCCAGAATACAAGAGGAGAATGGAAGAAGCATTAAAGTCTTGACAGGATCGTGGCAGTGGTCTTTGATAATATCTGTACTGTTCACAGGGTTCAGCACGATTGTTTTTCCCAAGATACCACAATAACTATAATAATATTATAATGTTTTAACTATTTTGCATTTTAGCGATCTAGAATGACTTTATCACTTTTACGTTTGAATATGAAACGCATGTGTAAGAAGATTTCGTCTCTAAGGACCCAGCAAAAGGACCAGTAGGTCTGCAAATACAAAAATGTTTCCTAAGACCAGTGTTGGTCCCAGAAGATTTAAATATTTTTGAAGTCCCACCACCGTTCACTTGGACATGTCATCGGCCAATTAATCAAGATGAATACCACAGATGTTCAACGTTAAAAACTTTCCACATCTTACCTGACTCCAGCAACTGCATAAGTGTTGTTCTTGCTGATCATGAAAGAGTTGGACAAAGTCATCTTAGTAGAAATGTTGCGGATTGTGTGAGGCAGCTTCAACACTATACCTTCTAGGCCAAGATCCTTCTCTGGCTCGTCATCTAGTTTCTCTTCCTGGAAAAAAATTGTAAAGTCTGTATAAAAGTAGACCATAAAACACAAGAATGACATGAAGAAAGAATACGTAGAATTGTGAACTGAAAGAAGATGTTAGTGATTAGAATAGAAAAATAAATGCTTCAATGGTTTGAGCATAAGAGATAATAAGTAATAAAAGAAAGACAACTGGAAGTTGAAGGGACGAAAGTGGTATGTCAGGATCATAGCAGCAAGCATATAGTAGCAGATAGAGAACCATGGTTTCTGCGTACCCTTCTGGGAGATAGGCACGAGTATGTGTTATGTATGTATGTGTGAATGAAACAGCAAGTCTTAAGAGTACTGGAATGTTTGACGGACCAACAAATAATGGAGCAATGACCTAAATGCCGAAAGCCCAAGAAATTTTGGCCACAACCGCTGCAATAAAATGAAAAGATAGTCGCTTAAAAGAATATCAAACTGACAGGTAGCTTTTGAACCAGTTTTTAAATATTTTTTACACTAACCTCTTCTATTTCTTCTTTCTTCTCGTCATTATTTTCTTTTTTCTTCTCACTCTCATGTTTTCCTCGAGGGATCGTATTATCGAAGTCCCAAACTACAAAACTGTAAGTAGTAGTGGCTGGAAAATTTTAGTCATACTTAGGTAGATCATTAATTAATTATTTATTTACTTTATTACTAAGATATGAGGATACTCATAAGGATGCAGCTAGGAGGACGGTCAAAAGTTGTGTAACTGCAGTAACATTAGGCACGTCATTACTTATTTTAAAATTATTTTTGTCTTTTTTATCAGAAAGTGTAGACAAGAGTTTGTTAGCATTGTTATTGTTAATATTCCTCAGTATCTCCTTATTGGGTTTGGAAAATAATCATTGAACAACCCGAAAATACCTTTGACACCCCTTTGGAGATTTATGTCATGACGGTATATTATTATTTTTTTTTTTTTTATCTTACCCATTAGCATTCGATCCTTCTTGCCACGTTTGAGCTGCAGCATCGCCTCAGCTGTATCAGTCTCCTGATGATGGAGCTCTGTCTCCTTCTTCCAACACTTATCTTCTTCGTCCAAAGCGAATATTGTTATCTAAGGATGATTAAAAAGATTAGGCCATACAAAACTATCATAGCTGTCGTATGGCGTGTAGCAACGTCATCTGAAAAGAATATTGTCACTCCATGTCATCTAGTGGATGTCCTAAAAGGCGAGTAAGGGATTATAGAAAGGTATGCCAACTATCTGTCTCTGTAGTCATAACATAAAATCGACGGATCTTGGAGCCGTCTGCAAAGACGACGTGTGTACCTATTGACTGGTGTTAGGCTTTGGCCGTGGCTTGTCAACACCCTCATGACGAATCCATGCCATCAAGTGACTCTTAGTGGTAACAGGAGTTGCGTAATAACAGTTATTCTTCCGTTACCGACTTCCGTAGATTTTCGTGGAAATCTCTGAAAAGACTGGTTAACGTCCGTTTCAGGGCGATCGCTCTTCATCTTAGAAGTCAATCGCGGGTAAAAAAAATTACCTAATGAATGGTTTCCTTTTAGACGTAAGAATACCACATAAATATTTTGCTGATGTCACCAAATTAAATCACTCCTAGCATTTAGGCCCTGAAAGCAACTAGTAAACAGTGAACAAAATGAACTTAGCACCTTAAAAAGAGCACTATTTACTTTATTAAAATGTATTTCTTGCTTAGCTATTTAAGAAATAATTGATACATCATCAAAAAAGAAAACAATTTCAGAGAATTTTGCTACAGGATAAAGTAAATCAATGACAAACACAAAAAATAAACACGTTCCTAAATATACCTAAGGTACTCGTATTTAATATATACTGTGTCCAGTATGCGTGCTTCGGAATTCACCCTGAGCTGTAGCTCAAAACCGATCACGCTAAAACGTAAGATTGGATTAGACTGTAACTTTTACTTTACAGCAAACACCTGAAAATACCTCAGACGTCACCGAAATCTGTCGGGGATTCATGCCTTGACAATACTCGTATATTTATAATATTGCTCAGCAAAATCACGTGGTAAATGAAAATTGACTTTTAGTAGACCTGGTAGCCTCTCTCAGGGTCACTGGTGTAGATCTTAGTCCAGTACTTGTTGAAAGCCAACGCCCCACGGCATCTAAGTGGCTTCATCCACTCGTTGTTCTTGCAGTAATGCAGCAGCAGGCGATCTTCGTCCAGGTCTCCGCTCCACATCGTCAGCATGAAGTTGTCGAGGTCTCTGAACTCCATCGCTGTGGAAGTTGTGCAAGGGCTCAACAGACTTTCACTTCTTACGGAAAATTATGTGTGAAAAAAGGATGGTTAACCAGGTGGATTACAATTTAAATTGGAAAATTTGGTAACAAGAATCTGCCTGATAGGTAGTTTCGTTGCAATCAATACATATTCATTCACGTGACAACTCGCCACTTGGCAGTTTCGGATTAAAAGAGTTTGTGTTACTTTATTAAAGCTCACTGAAGATCGGACGAAGTTTAGAGAGATGGTAGCCGACGCCCGTTAGGGCATGGTACAGGAAGAAGAAGAAGTGTAACTTTATTGTGTCAGGATCGTAGATGTAAATCTGGTGCCTTTTTCTTTCTCTTTGGAATACATCATTTTTGTATTTGTTGGCATCAGTACCGTGTATAGTAGGACCCCAGTAACAATTTTTTTGTACTAAATCAATAGCCTGTAGATAGTATGCATGAACTTACAAAGAATTTCCCAATTTGCGTCATCATAGGGCTCGGTGGAAGGAGCAGGCACGACTTCCTCTGGCTCTCCTCTCATGCTGTACCGGTGCCAGCAGCTCGGCCCATAGATCAGCATGCTGTGATTAAGCACTGACACGCCACGGACCGTCTCCCCTACAATCGTAATAAACCAGATTGAAATGTGTAACCAACGTGTGTCACCGTCAATTACTTGAGAGCCGAGGTATTGTCGGTGTAGAATTATTCATCGTTCCCTGTACAGGATCAAAATCTTTGTTCTCGGCAATGTACAACTCCTAACTTTTCCTAAAGATGGTCACTAAACTTGTTCCATGGTCAATATCTTCCTCTTTTCTATTTTCCCCTCGAGTGTGATTTTTATCATCAACATTTATAAAATAAAATATTCTTCTGGTGATCTTCAACTACTTCCCCTAAGAAGTATTCTTACGCAAAACATTTACTTATAGTTCTCACACCTTTTTGCTTTCATGTTGCTACATATAGGTTGGTTCCTTGCGGATATTTGTTCAATATGGTCAAAAATGAAGTGAAAGATAATATAATATACCTTCATCCAGTGGGTTATTGATGGTGACATATTCGCTGGTGAGCATATTGAGGAGCATACACTGAAACAGAGATTGAGAATTTTACCACTCGAGCTGAATATTTGGTAAGTACCATTGCCTGTTTTCTATGGCTGGCAGCTCTTATGAATGACTTATCAATTATAAAAAAAGAAGCTTAACTGCAGATTAATTTACAAATACGGAATCACAGCGGAACATCAAAAATAAGGGGAAATTTAGAGACGACACATTAAAAAATGTATATGAGGTTTCAAATGAATTTTCAAGTAGATGACAACATCAGAGCTGATTGAATCCATTGAATAAATTTGCCGATTTAATAAAGCATAATTGATCAAATCCTACCTACCACAGAATTGTTAGTAGAAGCAGCAGCCCACTTATTATCCGGTGACAACTCTAGGTTCTGCATGATGCCCTCGAGTTGGGGACAGAGGTCCCTCGCCAGGTCTGAAGTGGAGAGGTCCCAGGAGATGACGCGGCTGGAGATGGAGACCACGTAGCGCTTGTCGGAGCTGAGACGGAAGGCGAAGACCGCGAACTGGTGGCCTTCGAGGGAGTACTGGAAGAGAAGGGAGATTGGGAGTTCTCTTAAAATCCTGCTTTAGCTAGAGGGCTATTTTGTATCATGGTTATTTCATGTAATTTCGAACAGAAAGCTTTCCACAATGATAAGTAGCTGGTTCACCCTATACTCGTAATGTATACATACTGTAAGGTATAATTCCTTGATGGATCTTAATTCTAACACAAATAAAAGTATTTTTAATACACCTGCTCAAAATATGATAGATGTCTGTCAAAAAAGTGTTGAAATGAAAATGAAACTTTAATGAACTTTATTGGACTTTAAACGTTCAAGTAGTATAATTTAGGTAACATATTTATGAAATAACAACGCGGTTTACCCGATTTAACAGATTTTGTACTTATTTGTTTGGTGTATGCGAAAGAAAAATAGTTTCTTCAATATTCATTTCAACACTTTTTTGACAGACTATACGTGCCTGTTTAGCGTGCGTAAAGTTACATATGTCGCACTAGCATTTTTTTTTTTTACAACTATCGCCATCTAGGGGAAATCGGCGACATCATTTAGTAAGCAGTCTGAACTGTATTCCGGTCAGTGCTTCTAAACCTTTAATTCAAGGCATTTCTTATCAGATATCTTATTGATCTAATTTATTTATTTCCTAATAATTTTCACTACCTTTAGGGTTCCATCAACAACAAAAAAAAGTTTCTGTATTCCCAATTTTTCAATGCTCTGTTTGGTCTTTTCAATAAATAAAATATCGGTAGTATTAGATCGCGTTTTTGAATCCATTTTTACGACAGGTTTATACAATACAGGTCCACGCAGCACCATATAAAATAAAAAACGAAAATCAGAAAATGTTGATTTATGCTTAAAAACTGGTTTGTGAAACGGAACGCAAGTGTAAATTTTAGATGTAATCTTTTCATAGACAGTTAACATGTTTTATATCAATCGGCAAAATTAAAAATACGTAAGCACGGCTATAGTAGCACTTCCAATGGTTTTTGTTCCCTGCTCATCTTATGAACTATTGTTAGGGTTGCTTCCGATAATTCCATTATAATGCAGAAAGTGTACTTGAGTGATTATTTTAGAAACTGTAAAAAGTTAATGTAGAAATAGGTAAGGAAAGAAAAGTTCAAAACGAATGAACATAATAATAATAAATAAAGCTACATTTTTTTAATGAAATCTAGTATAAAACTACGAAAACTCACCATTATCTTCACTTTTAAAATTTCAATATTTGTGATAATTTTTGGTCTTATTCTCTGTATCAAACTACCACATAACAATGGACTTAAATAAATAACTAAAAGGGAACTAACTAAACAAGTGCACATTTTTTGTGGGTTTGTGTGGTTAATGTTTTTCAACCCTACGCATCTAAAGCGTTGCTTGGCAACCCAAACATTATATTTTCTAAATGTAATTTTGTTGTTATTTTCTGAAAATAACCGGATCCGGATACACTAAAACCTGTTCAAGATTAGTATTTTCAAACTTTTATATTATTATTAAATATACATATTATATATCTTAAATATGTTTTCTTTTATATTTAAGTAGGTATTAGGATTATTTCGTTTTTATTTTTTTATTTAGTTAAACTGTACATACAGCCTATTAAATAAATAAATATTAAATTGTAAAAGATGTCTTAAAAATTTAAAACGATTTTAGACGTCTTAATATTAGTACTCGTATCTATCTTAGAACTTATTACTAAAAAGATTTTAGAAAGAGACATTGATCTTTGTTTGTAGTGTAGATTGGCGCCAATCGGAGTGCGTTTTCTTCTGTTTGTATTTTGTTTGCATTTGCAGCAAGGTTGCTTTTATTTTATTGTTTCATGTAATTTTTCGCAGGTCTATTAAGAAACGTCGTTTGATACACGTGCGAAAGTGTTGATATTTCTTGTCCCGACTGTTTTTGACTGAAAAAGTCAGTCATTCGTGACTCTAAATATCAACCTTTTCGCACTTGCATCAAAATGTACTATTTTTATTATTAATTATTAAGTTGCGTCTAATTTCATCTATATGACATCGTACAGTTCAATGATTTTTTAAAATTAGAATTAGTATTACGTATACATTAGTTCTATCATAACTCAAAAGATGGTATGTTTCATAGTTATGATCTTTTATTGCGATTTTTAAAACTAATGCTTTACAATAGAGAAGTTATGTATTTCCAAATGTCTTAATTTACGCAATACGCAATACATTATTGTACACCGCTGTGGTGTTTAGCCGCCTCTGTATTCTAGTGGTTCAAATGATCTGGGGTCGGTTCGTGCGTCGTCATTTTTCGTAAACAAGCTAGTTGGGTGCGTTTCGTGCGTTTTCACTAATGTAGAAAAAAAAGCCTTCACCGTTGAGTGCGGTTCGGGCGTCCAGTTATTATTACTGATTTCAATGGGCCCGTCTCGTGCGCTTTTGTATAAATAATGCCGTAGGAACCATAGAGTTAGATACTATTGAAAAATCTATTGGGAAATAAAAACAGTTTATATGTGCGCTTAAAATAATGATAAAGGAATCGAAGAATCGAGAATTAATATTAATTAAACTATATTTCTTTTGTTAAATTCATAATAAAACTACTGATTTTCGGAATTCTTGTGTTTTCTTAAGTCTACAGAAATAACTACGACGCATGACACGGGCCAATTGAAATCAGTAATAATAACTGGACGCCCGAACCGCACTCGACGGTGAAGGCTTTTTTTCTACATTAATGAAAACGCACGAAACGCACCCAACTAGCTAGTTTACGAAAAATGACGACGCACGAACCGACCCCAGACCGTTCAAACATCTCGACCACCTCGCGGGTTCAAATCCCAGTACTCTGTATACATGTTTCAGAAGGCACAATAGTGTGTGGATCCACCGTTGTGCCTGAAGAACACCAAAAGTCCTCACCACCCAACACGCTAGGATGTAATATTCGTCGGTGGAAAGTGAGGGTACAAATGAGGGGCTTCCAATTCACAGTCCATGTTCGGAAACACGGAGGTTAATGTCGTGATGATGTATAATTGTGTGAAGTTCTAACTTTGAGCGGTCCACCCGGCGTGTGCAAGCAATGGTGAGCAGGCAGCAACGCACAGTGAGCCTTCCCTCTCTCCACGCACTGACGCAGCAGTGAAGATACTCCAGCATTCTGCGACGCTTCCGGAAGTAGTCTACCGATGAGCTGTGGTGCCAGCATATCTGGGTATGTGCCCAGAATGGCACCGCCAAGTCGTAAAGCGTCAGCAACTAGCATTATTTCTCTGAAATGGTATATATATTAAATACAGAAGATTTCTTATTAACGTAGTTTTGCTGTAAGAAATCCCTCTTTAGAGATACACTCGCCATTGGGCATCACTTTTCACTATAATTTCGTTTGTATTTATGTTTCCGCGTACTAAAAATTTAGATAGAATAAAAACTACGTTTAAAAATAAAAGGCATTAAATATGCATGGTTTCTGTAGGATAGATCAATATCATTGAAAAATCAGGTGTCTAATTAGCGCGGTCCTAATCGTTTGTGGTAAAATAACACAAGGCTTTGTTATTTCATACATCAGGTGTCTAATTAGCGCGGTCTTTAATCGTTTGTGGTGAAATAAGACAAGGCTATGTTAACTCATCACACTTCACAGTAATATTATAAATGCGAAAGTTTGTGTGTGTGTATGTTTGTTATTCTTTCACGCTGAAACGGCTGGACGGATTTGGATGAAATTTAGAATGGATATAGCTTATACCCCAACTTAACACATATGTTACTTTTTATCTCGGACAAAAGCATGTCGTTAAACCGAATAACACGCGGGCGGAGCCGCGGGCAAAAGCTAGTAAACTATAAAATAACAAACACAAAATATTTAGTATGTGACAATATGGGACAAACTCAGCATTTGCTGAAAGTTGTAACCAGCTTTACAGCGCTGGTTTCCAGTTTGCCCCATCCCATACTCAAAATTATAGACATATTATGCAGGTAAATAGTTAACTGATATTAACAAAATAAAACCAAAAAAGAAAAAAAATATACAAATTCATAGACCTAAAATAGATTACTTACTTATTATTTAGGTACCTATAAAGTGCATAACACCCAAACCTGATTAAAATTTACAAAAAGACCCCTTAATTAGTAGGTCCAACCTAATCATCATGGAGTTTATCAATAGTTTAATCCAAACGCAGTGTTTTATTTTCGGCTAGTCCGGAACTGGATTCGTTCCTTGTTAAAACGAAAAACCTTTGCGAGTAAGCAACATGAAGATTATGTTCGTCCTCCTAAGTAGCAAAGGAATAAGTCTCGATTCCAGCTTTTGTAAAAATTGCTTCTTGAGAACTTCTTACCTCACAGCATCCTTACTGACGTACAGCTTGGCGTCCTCAAAGTCAGCCAGTACCGCTTGCAAGGGACACGAGTTGAGCTTGGCGTGAAGCCAATCATAGTTGAACAGGACTTCTGCGTATAAGTCTGTGAAGCGTTTTGAGCGAACCAGGTGGAATGGTAGCTCGCCAAACTGGAATTTGATATAGACAAAGATGTTTAGAAAAAACGGTGATTTAAAACTTTATTCATAAAGGCGTTTAGCTATGATTTTAGAAGTACGTGCAGACGCGCTTCTTTCTACTAGTGTGCATAGCTTTAGGAGCGCTACAAAACGCGCCCCACACACAAAACACGCTTGTCTGTACATGTCACTACTATAACAATAGCCAGACGGAATTCATGAAATAGAATATCTGTACTAATTGAATCTTCCTCATAATATCTTTAAGAATCGTCAAAACCGCATATGCAGATTTGAGCTATTCTCATAGTAAATCCAAAAAATGCATTTTGTATGGTCAAAGAAAGTGCTCATTTTAAACAATTATTTATCAGTATAAGTTATGCTCGCAAGATTCGATATCACATTTTTCATGCAGACTATTGATTTCATATCATAACAGGACTTTTCCGTCAGTATTACCTTTCTCAAGTTATATCTCTTATTAGCTCCATCAGCAGACGTGAAGACCAACGGCTGAAGGGGAACTTTTCGATCGGCCACACCTTCTT
The DNA here is from genome assembly GCA_910592155.1 of Ypsolopha scabrella. NCBI lineage: Eukaryota > Metazoa > Arthropoda > Insecta > Lepidoptera > Ypsolophidae > Ypsolopha > Ypsolopha scabrella. Next base: position 16,920,738 of record OU342987.1, read on the forward strand.
TGTCAGCCAGATTGAACCGATGGCGCTGGATTTCGGTGTACTTAAAAGGTTTTGGGTTACCACCACCCCAGATACCTGAAATTGGCGATAAGATTATGAGATCTGGTAATATTCTTCTACGTATCGTATGGTAAGTGACCAATCTGGTATCTAAGTCTTTTAAGTCACCATACAGGCCTTTGATACGGTTGTAACAATGGGCCCTACTTGTCCTTAATAAAGGTGACGATAATGATACAGAACCATTTAAATAACTCACCAAGGTAGTAGTCTGGGCCCTACTTGTCCTTAATAAAGGTGACGATAATGATACAGAACCCTTTAAATAACTCACCAAGGTAGTAGTCTGGGCCCTACTTGTCCTTAATAAAGGTGACGATAATGATACAGAACCACGTAGATAACTCACCAAGGTAGTAGTCTGCGATCATGGAGTGGAAGTACATGGCCATGTTCATGTTTTTGAAATATCTTTCACGCGCTGTATCACGGAACTGACGATGGTACCTGGAAAATACAAATTTACTATAAGAACCTAGATCAGATCGTTTGATCTTAGGAATATGAGAAAAGGTACAGACCAGTTCATAACGGAAACCCCACCTGCCTCACGCTCTGATAGGTAGTTTGGTAAGTCATTTCGGATTCTGAAAAGAGACAATTTTTGCTTTAAGTTAATTACTAACATGAGTCCACACTCGGCAATCCTGCGTTTCAACGACGACTATTACGTCCCAAAGTGATGGGTGGTGAGCCCTATCGCCGTACTTCGGCCACAATTACACGTTTTTTAGGGAATGCAGGTTTTCTCACGATGTTTTCCTTCACCGTTCAGCAAGTGGTAAGTAATAAATACTATGCACATAAATTCAAAAAAACTGGTTTACCGAGTGTAGACTGTCACTTTTATTTCATAGTTCACACTTGGAATACCTCTGACACTCCCTCGGGGATTCATATCGTGACGTAATACTATGCTACTATTAACATTATTAGCGGTACGGGATTCTATATATGTTGTGTGTGTCAGAAAATTCAGGAACATACATATTAAAATCAAACACGATGAGTTCCGTACTCCTAATATGTTTAAACCATCATAGATAACCAATGAGCATTGCAAAGTGAACAAGAGCAAAACGTTATTTACTATCATAGGGTTCATTCGCATAGTTTTAGGGCATATTCCTTCTAATTTATTTGTTTTTTTCTTTCTTATTACCAGGCCTAACCCAATTCTCTACAACCGTATCTCAGTCTAACTAGCTATTTTGTAATTGTTTCGTAATCCATTTTGATTGTTTTAATTTTACTTTCCTAATAATCGAACGGTGGAGGGTAGATGGATTTCTTGCAGATACGCACAAGGAGGAACTTTTCTGTCTGCGCGTCACCGCCAGTCGTTCGCCGCTCGTCGCACAAACTCTGGTGCGCTCGATGGTAGTTACTAAAAACCGTGGTACAAGAAATGTTGTATGAACATTTTCCTTGAAAGTGGTTGGTGTGGTGTGTACGGCACGTCATGTCTCCAGCACCTCTAACATGGAGGACCATATCGACTCTAATAACTCTCGATAAAGTGCTCCGGCTCACTCTATTGATCAACGTAAAGAGGGACAGACAGTGAATATCGAGCTGTCAAAGCTCGATATGGTCTACAATGTTAGACGTGCAGGAGCGGAAGCCAAGTTACCGTTCGATTTCCCTTTATTCAAAATTTCGCCATTTGTCGGAACCATCGTCCGATATGTTTTTGGAATAACTTCGATTCAGTTATTGGTCCTTCTAACCAGAATTTTGGTTAACATTTAGTAATTCGTCCTTTCATTCGTATTACATCCACCACATAAATTCACTAAATTTGTTTAAATCCTTTGTTTAAGACGACGTAAGTAGTAAAAACGAAGTTTTTGTAGTACTCCCAAATTACAAAAGATATGGTTCTGAAATAAATACATGTTATAAGCAAAGCTTTTTCCAAGGCGATGTAATAGCCTAAAACGCGATACAGGAAAATTGACTCGATCGAAAAAAATTACAAAGTGAAGACTATTTTTTCATTTAAAACAAGCAGTATATCGAAACTAATAAACTTAAAATAACAATAATTACTGTTTTAAACATGTAAACCTATTATCTAAATGACAGCACAGCGATTTTTCTTAAAACGCACTTGTGTGAATTTATATTATCTAAATTTTATTAAATGAAAAACAGCATTATCCACTCTCTTCTTGATTTACCGCACTGCTCAGACGCGCGCTTTTTCAAATAAGCTTATCCCTTTCATTGTGCGATCGACCTTCTACGCCTTAAAGAACGGTTAGCCAAAAGATTCGTTTGGCTGTTACGTCATCTTTGCAAAGTATGATCCTAAATTAATAAATTAATTAATGTTCTAAGCTTAATTATTTGTTTTACCTTATAATTAATTTCGTAAAACTACTGTTATTTGTGCAAAGTTTTGTTGGTATTTTCATGAAGCAAGATACTGTTATTTTGAGTTAGCCGTATTTCCCTACTTATTAGTTTTTTTTTTCGTTTATTTGTCTGCTAAACTACATAAAACAGTGTTTTTGTTGTTAATTAATATCGCGTTACGTAAATTCCTTCGTAACTTAAAAGTTAATTATCTTCTCGCACAAGTTAGACTTTGGACTAGGTCAAGAATATTTTGGTCAAGAGAGAATTCTTTTTAACATCTTTTTAATCATTATTTTTTACCATTGAATTTAGAGTAGATACTTTCTGCACATTTTAGTTACAAATACTGTTTTGTTTCTCACCTTCCGACATAATTTTTGTTTGTTTGTTTTGTTTTTTTATATGACTGAGATGGCATACAGATCCATAAGCATTGCTGTTTGAAAAAAGGGTTGGACAAGATTGTTCAACTCGGAGCTGACGCGAATAAAAATAATAGATTTATACTGAAAATTGATGGTTGCTTTCTATATTCTAAACATCCTACGCTTTATTCTTTTAAAGATTTATTTATTTCATTGATTGATAAAAATGGTTCCTTGTTAGATGTACTTAATTGCAGTATTTGTTATCATACGTTCGCGGAGATGCCAACTGCCATCGTGCAGGAATGCCAGTGACTGGCAGTAATTAAAAAAGGCGTGGATCTTAAAATATAATTTCAATAATGAGCGCGTCATTGCCATGGATCATCTAGATGCATTGTTTCCTTCATTAAAAACTCCTTCGGCTTGAACTTTGCGAACGATTTTGAATGGCTTTGTGGAGAATGTCTGTTCTCTAGATTCGATGGGATTTCTTGTCGACCAATGGGATTTTATTCTCTACTACTTGCTATTCAATAAACTTGTAAGGAATTTTGAGTGCCCAATTCCAGTAAATCGTGTTCCAAAACTTGCAGAATTCCGTGAAATTTTAGATCGAGAAGTAGTTTCTTCTTGGAAAACAGGTACTAATTTGGTACTTCGGGCTCTCTTCAAACGTTCACTCCACACTCCTGAGGTGCATTGTCAGTGAATGTTTCTGGTTCTAATTTTAAAATTAACGCTTCTCTGCTGTGTCATCAATATCAACTCATCACAAAACTCATTCGATTCTAATACCATTGGAACACTAAGTCGTAATCTGTCTGAAAAATGAATGCCGATCAGACCTGCTGTAAATCCTTACCTGGTCCACAGCAATGGTGGGATCCTCCGAACTGGAGGTAAATGGTACTGGTACACATCATCTAGAACCTTATCATCCAAGGAGATCAGGTCTTCTAGCTCAGTTTCTGAGAGGCCACTACGAGCTGCTGTGATGTAGGCCAGTGCATGAAACACCAACAGACGACCATGCTGCACAAGCAAGGATGATGTAAAAAGATTATCTTTTGATAAGCCAAGGCACTTAACGTAAAAATATTATTGAAATGCAAGTATCTTACCTGCTTCTCAATTCTTTCAAAGAGCATCATGATGGAATCCATGACAGTAGATGCTAGATGAGTGTCCTGGGGTTTGGTGTAACTTCTCCACCTGCAAACCTTAAACACAGAAACAGTGTCATTGGTGGGCTGGTTGGTGATCAAAACGTTTCTGTAACAGTATATAAAATGTGCCTACTTCTGCAAACACCAATTTTACGAAGATTGGAAGTGAGCAGGAGCCAATAGCATTGGAAACCAATCTCCACTGGTAGTTGCTTAAGTCACGGGCTGCTGAAGCCATCCACAATCTGAAACAAACATGACCAAATTGAAAATCAATGGATCAATTTGTTTTGTAGACCAGCATACTGGAGTGGCAGTGGGGTAATAATAACAGTCGAAGAACCAATTAACGCTAAAAAAGGTTACTTCTCACGTGGGAAAATATTGATGCTGCTGTTGGTTATGGATAGTCGAAAGAACGAGTATTGCCCCTGTAAGGCGGTAGATTTCTATATAAGGTGACTTTCGTTTATATAGCCAAATTCATATTGGATACTTGGTAAGTGGCCAGGACCACGGTTCAATGACCCTTACCGTGAAATACGAAAAATGAAATTTAGACCACTAATCGAATCGAGGTTGTACTTGAACAAGTAAAGAGGCATAAAAAAGATCGTATTTCGCAAACAGTGTCATTGAACATTAGTCTTGACTACTTACTGAGTCTCCAGTATGCATTTGGCTATAAACTAAAGTCACCGTATTCATGAGACAATGATACATTTTTACACAATTGTTTTGATATGGTTCGCGTCTAACCACTTCACATACCGTTTTGCCATGAGAATGTACTTTCATTGGACTTACTTCAGGACTTGCATGGCAAGGTCCTCACCCAAGGCGGTTACTTCTAAGAAGTTCTCCTCAGAGTCGATCATGCGACGTAGAACGTCGTACTCCTTTGACACTTCCGGATTAGCTTCTTCACGAGCACATGTAACTATTATCTGTTGAAAAAGCATAGATTTATTTTTCACAGTGCGTAGTTGGTTGCAGTGCTAGACATTTCTTTTACTGAAGACACTTATCAAGTTCTTATCGGCTACCTGGTTCGGTGCACCATGAGTAAGAGAGTTGAAAATTCTTCTTACAACCTTTTTAACAATAAATCGGGAAGGGTAAATAATCGATCTATAAAATTACCTTGCAATGCGGCGGCAATCTAGTTGGCAGCCATGAAACCTTGTTATTCTCCGTCCCAATACCAGTAAGCTGATCCACTGAGTCCAGGAACAGTAGAAGAGGCGTCTGCTGAGATGCCATGGTGAGGAGTTGTTTGAAGTGAGCTGTCAGTGGAACCAGGTCATCAGGGATGCTTTCAAATGGCAGTGCGAAGTTGTATGAAATCTGTAAAAGGGCATTTAATAAATTTAATTATCAATGTAGTAATTTTTGTTATAGCCTAAAGTTCTCCTCAAGTTTTTTAAATCTCGGTTAGTTGGATACCCAAGGGAATTTACAAAACTTGCCAATGAAAAGTAAAACAAAATTTTGAACCAAACCTTATTATTCCACTCTGTTTATTTCTACATAAAAAAGGAATACCTATATCCAAAGTTCATAATTTTTTTTTGCACGGACATCTAGCGACAGAAACATTGTTTAAGAAAATAATTATGTATATTAGTTAATTAAAAAGCCCCTGATGATGCTTATATAGTGAAACCAGTTGGGTAGAGTAGTATTAAATATTATCTGTGGAAAAGTACAAGTGTTTTTTCATCACAACAATCTTTGATAAATTCCACCAAGTGCCGACAATCTCAACTATCAACTTTCTAAGAATATTTTTCTGAGCCTGACATCTGACAGAGATAAATAGAAGTTTATTTATAGAATCAATAAAATTCGTATCAATTTGTAACACTTTTCATACCTGCTGACAAATAGAGACCAGGGTAGGAGTCAGAGCGCTGGAGTCGGGCGTGGTCCCCAGGAACCTGACAATATTCGTTGGACGAACATCAGCAAACCATTCGTCCAGGGACATCGCGGCACTTTTCGATAACAGACTGGTCTTACCACAACCACCTTAACAGAGGAAAAGTTCAGATTAAAAAGATACAGAAATAAATGAAGTTATGACAATAAATCTTTACGATAATAATGAGGAGTTGTAATCCGAGTTTCAACTTAACAGTCAAACATTAGAATCCACTTTTCACCAATGATAATTTTTTCCAACGTGTTATGGGTTGGGCCATTTTTTTACCAAGCTGTAATATATAAAAATTATCTACACACATAAGCTCATTGGGGCATATGCCCAGACACTCAGTTAGCATCTACCATCCTACTGAGTGGGCCTTAGCCACCTCTATAAATATAATCTTCTTCTGTGTTTACCTTCTCCGTACAGAACAAGAGGTTTATCCGAAGAGTTCTTCATGTAATTTTCTATGAATTTCAAATCATCTTCTCTGCCGTAGAATACCTAAAAAATTAAAGAAATTGAAAAACATAAACGTTAAATCTTTTGCCGAAACTGATCAGTAAAAAATGTTTCGTACCTTCACGGAATTGTTACAGGCGTGTAGATGCTGAAGTATTTCAGTCACAATCTGACCTTGCGCACTACTATCTTCTTTTCTCATAGCCCTGGAAACATTACAGTATATACAGGGTGTAAACGCAAAGTCAAGAATCCCTTTAGGGTATGAAAGTATACACGATTCTGATGTCATTATGAGAAAAAAATATATACCTTGAATTTTCACCAAAAATTCCATCATTTTTCTAAGCTATGGCTACGCAGCTCACCGGCCTCCCCACACACCTAATTGCACCCCGCAACCCGCACCCCTCATCCGAGTGGCCAGCGACCGTGAGGGTGTCCACGCGATTAGTGTATTTTGAGAAAAGAAAATCGTCTTATTATGAGGTACTAGTACTTTATTTAGAGATCCCAGTATTTTAAATAATATCTTTACCGATCATACTAACACACCCTCAAAGGATTCGTGCCTTTGCTTTTACACCTGGTATTTGTTATTACTTATCTGATTTTCAGCAGACTTACTATTAAACATATGCTACTATCCAATTGAATAAGGTTTGCTGATGCAAGAAATATTAAATCCCACAGATTAAAGATGGGCAGCATGTATTCAGTGTGAAATAATCTAGCACTGCGATCACCATTGACTAGAGTCGGCGCTCTTCGAATAGGATAGTACTCAGCAGTGGATTTATGCATGTCCAGTAGTGGATTTATAGGCTGATGATTGCCCATCTCGAAAGTGGTGAGGTCAGAGCTTTGACACCGGCAAACCTTCTGGGTCTAATAATACAAGTTGCATTTTACTTACCTGTCAACAAGCTTTACGATATTTTTATAGAAGTGTGAGATGAAGTGGTTGAGATATTCTGCGTGAGCCTCGGGGTCCAGACCTTCTCGACCTATCCACTCGACTGTGTATCTGAAAACAGATATCGTGTGATAGTATTTATCGTAGGGCTATATTGATTTCTATGCATTTATCACCATCTAAGAGTAACGGGCGGGACGGAAACCACGGTTATCTTTTTAAAAGATTATTATTTATTTGAACGACTTGGACTTTTGAACATATTAATTAGTTAGTTTTGAAGATATTGCTTCCTAAATGTTTACCACTACGCTTGCTGTTATTTCGTGTTGTACCCAAATAACTAGTGAACGACGATGAAACTGACTTTTGGTGGTAGAGCCAGTAACAGATTTGCAGTTCTGGCTGTTCCACCACATACTGTTGAAGTACTTGTTATTGTATGTTACACATAACTCGAAAACCGGCCAAGTGCAAGTCGGATTTGCACACGAAGAGTTCAGTACCATTATTTATAAAAACGGCAAAAAATAAACATGTCGATTGCACGGGAGCCCCCTTTAATAGTTATTTGATTCTGTCTTTTAGTATTTGTTGTTATATAGCGGCAACAGAAATACATCATTTGTGGAAATTTCAACTGTCTAACTATCAGGTGACAGACGGACAGACAGACGGACGGCAGCGGAGTCTTAGTAATAGGGTCCCGTTGGTTACCCTTTGGGTACGGAACCCTAAAAATAACTTCCATTTTTAGACTTATGTTCTGGAGAGTCATTACCCTCATGCCGATTTTCCTTTTGGATATCGTTTCTCAGAAAGTGTTGAAACAGGCCCTTAGATTAAATTTTCGTCCAAGAGTAACACAATCTTCGGTGCCAAAAAAGTCTTTGAGTACACGTTTACTGCCTTTTTAGCGTAGAAATCATAACAGAGCTGGCGGGACGCGTCCTGTTATGGCTGAAAGACAAGACATTCTACCTAAAGGGGACATCTGGAAACACTACTCATGTTTGGGACGTAACAATCGACGGTGAAAAGGGGATGTCCCAAGTGTGGACCTTGACTTCCATCTCACAATTCACACTTCATAATTCAGAATGATATTCTAATTGCCAACTTACTTCTGAATATTCGTCGTCTCAATTTTCTGCGGCAGCCGGACGTCTCTCAGATCAGCGAGCAGCTTCGAGGCCTCGGCGTCAAGGCTCCGGTTGAGGATATCCACGAAGTTGCCAGCCTTCTTCAGGTTCTGGAGGTTGATGTTGTTGATGTACCGGACGTAGGCTAAGCAATGGTTCTTTGTGTTCTTCACGTCAAGTACGCCGTTGATCACTTCGCGTTCCGTTACTGGAATTTACAAGAAACAGTGTCAACCTTAAACCATATATGTACTGCTTCTCTCCCAGATAAATAGGCAGAGAGTACAGATTTACATTTCTTTTCCTTTCTCTTTTTGCTTCTTCTACATCTATTAATCTAATCATACAAGCTCTTCTAGTCCGGGCGCTTTTGACTTTGCCCTTCTTCAGTATGTTGCCAATTTAGTCAGCATGTGTTCTGCTAAAGCAGCTTGGTCAAGCTTTTCCTTCCACTTTTACACGTCACTCTATTTTCAGTCATCCTCTTTAATATGTCAACCTTAAAATGATTTAAGATTTTGGATAGACCTAAAAGCCCGCCGTTAAGAATGCACAAGTTTCGTAAACAGATGCTATTAATATACAAGGTGACATTCATTTATAAGAGCTGAATACTCTTAAAAAATACCCTTTTTCCAAAATACGTAAAATACTGTGTCATACAATTGCAATCCCAGCTCCAAGTCAATCACTATGGAGGCCAATATTTTATATTGCGAAAGTAGCAAAGAGTATTTATCAATCCGTGATACTAATAGCCTCCATTATGAATTTGGTTGCATAAATTAATGTCTTAGAGTGCAACAACATATCTATGAGTGAAAATTTCGAGTATTATACAATATACTCGTACGATTACAGTTATTTAATTTTATTTATTGTATTAAAAGAGTAACTATATAATTTTGACAAAGGTGCGACAAAAACCTGTGAGGGTTTATCCGCACACCCCATTCCTCTTAAATACTTAAATAAGCTACAGTTCATAAGCTAGTAAATAAACATTTTAAGTGGAGTTTAGCTCCATTTGCTTAGCTGCACATCCATAACAGGAGTAATATTGTCTATGGTAATACAGCGGATATATAGACGAACAAATTGTATATTTTCAATCGTCACTTCGTTGTATGTACAATGATAATCTGCTTGAAATAACCCTGCATTAAATAACACACTAGATTTTTCTCTCTTCAAAATGTGATTTTTTCATTTTCGTACGGGAATTTTCTGCATCTTCTCCGATTTATACAACTCTAACCTTTTGAATTGTGACGCCTCTGAACGGATGGATTGCACTTTCATCAATACTAGCGAATAACTGCTTACCAGACATGAAATAATTATGCATGGTCTCCTTGTCAATCTTCCCAGAGTTATAAAGCTGTAATGAGGCTTTGCGGAACAGCTTCTGCATCTTGACCAAGGTGTCCCACCAGACAGCCTGATCTTCTGCCTGAAGCTTGGGAACCCTCTGGAAGATGATACATCGAGACCATAAGCTTAAAGTCAATTCAGAAACATAGAAGTATCTGCTTGTTGCCAGTTTACGCATTAATCTTGGCAATTCATTTGGATGTTTGTGATAAGTACGTTTAAACGTTAAATTGTATGGCAGATTAAAATTTGCCTTGAAATAGTAATGGAAGAAACATATTAAGGAAAACAAGCAAAATGTTACACCTTGGATTTCCCCTGAAAGTTCCTCACTTTACTATATTAAATTAATCACCAAAGATTCTCGGAAGCAAGCACAAGTCAGAATTTCCTACCAGAAAAAGCAAACAAATCCTGTAAACATCTTGATAAAAACACTGTACTAACACTTATATACTTAAACTTTAATAATTTAAACAGATTACGCATTATGGCATTATCAAGGAATAATAAACTGAATTTAAAAACTTTTAATAATAATAAACAGGCTTGTTTACATTGCCAAATCCTATCAAATAAAAAATCATATTTTCACCTTGTTATTAAAGTTGACCAGTATAGAAGATATAGGCTGCAGCACTGAGACAGGAGGGACTGCGTTGGAGTCCTTTTTGTACCAGGTGTCTAACAGGATGACGTCAACACCACCAGCTGCCAGCTCGTCCCGCAGCATCTGCAGCTCTGATGAGAGCACGTATGTTGGAATTGGTCTGGAACAGAAATATACAAGGTGTCGTGAACGTACTATACGACTTTTAGGTGCCCTTTTGAGTGACATACTGAGATACAAACAATAAATTATTCCTGCAAATACCCCTGCAAAATGGACTGGTAGACCGAAACCCAAATGACTGTTATATATACCTTTTGGCCGTGGCTCTTCACTGCCCTTAGAAAGAAACCATGTCGTTAAGCGACTGGTCGTGTTCCAGCATGACGTTATGAGAAGCTGCACCAGGGAGAGTAGTTACAGGCAGTTGTATAATATCGTAACTGCTACATTCCGTTACCAATTTCCATCAATATTATTGACTTTGTGGTAGTCTCTGGACAGACTAACGCCTCGCCTGCTTTTACTCTACCACTTTCTGGACGAGCGCATTTCATCCTAGATCATATATGCTTTCTATCAGGTGGTGCTCCTGCTCTGCCAAGCGTAAACCTATTTAAAACTCATCATTAACAAACACTAGCCCTTTGCAAGAAGCTCCACTCGCGCTTAATCAAAATCAAAATCAATATATCTTTAGAATATAAAGAAATAAATAATAATACGGGAAATAAAATATACACCTGCATAAAATAGAGGAATCTAATAGTAAAAAATATACATAATGCAATGAAGAAATAAGTTAATAAATAAAAACGGGAAATACATACAAAAAATATTAAGGTTGGGCTACTAAAATGTAATAAAGTTAAACACCTGCATAAAATAGAGAAATATAGGAATAAAAATATCATATATAAATAATGCCTAACCATCCGCACCATTCGCTTAGTATTGCAAAGAAGAAGGGGAAGAAACAAAGCAAACTTTCCTTTTTTCAAAATAAAACATATGATACAAAATCATACACATACCTACTCAAGTAAAGGCATAAAAAATATGAGACTGCAGGAATTATGTCACGAGAAAAAAATGTATCTTAGTCAACCCGTCTCATATATTGTCTATTACCTTTAACAAAGTACGTTTACATATTAATTAATAATTTTAAGCCTTTAGAGGAATCAAACAGTATTAAAATATGCTAATTATGAATTACAATTCTGAATAAGATTATTATTATTTATAACACCATGCTTCATTATCGTCCAAATAATCATTGATTTTATAATAAGCTTTCTTAAGTAGTCCCTGCTTAATATATAGTTTAAACTTATTTTCAGGCAAACTAAGGACCGCCTCTGGAAGCCTATTGTAAAATCTTATAGCATATCCTAGAAAAGAGGTACCTAGTTTGGTAAGTCTTAATTTTGGAAAAGCTAGTTTATGTTTATTTCTGGTTTCAACAGAGTGGTGCACACCAAGCCTCGGGAAATTATCAATATTTTTTCTGACATATCTAATAACTTGATAAATAAATTCACATGGGACCGTAAATATATTTATTTCTTTAAACTTTTCTCTTAATGAATCTCGGTACTTCATGGTATAAATAGATCGAATTTCTCTCTTTTGCAAGACAAAGACTGCTTCTATATCCGCGGCTCTACCCCACAACATTATGCCATATGACATAATGCTGTGAAAATAACTGAAATATACTAATCTAGCAATATCTTCAGGCGGCTCCCCCAGCAAAATGCTGTGCGAAGCCCTTTCTTGCTTCCTTTTAACTCGTTTGTATATAGATAGAAAAATCAATAAAAAATACTGCACTTATCTCCAATAAATTTCCGTGCAGTTTCACTAATCAATTATTTTCTAACTTTTGAATACCTTAAGATATTTGCTTTCGAAATAATGACTGAAGATATTTACTGATTTCATGCATCTACACCTCAAATTGACGTTATTTATTTTCGAACAAAATAAGAATGGTTAGAGAATTTGATAATTAAAATATTACACAAATAAAATTTTCAAATTAATAATTGCGTCCATGTGAAAATTAATTTTTTTCCCTATTTTGTGCTATTTGGAGACGCAGCGATCGTCGTAAAAGCCACTTTGCCGTGCGCGCTGATATAAACGTTATTGCGATATATTTTCTGTCGATATTTGTACCGACACAAATCGAGTTGCTAATTTAGGTCGGGGACCCCTCTTTATCAGTAATCTGCTTTATGCGTCTAACAGCGTATGCGGCTGAACTAAGTCTACCACAGAGAGCTTCTATGTGGGATACATAGGTAACACTAAAAGTTTCCGGAACTGGCCACTTACATAAACAATATTTAAAAATTTATTGCAACATTTGAAAATAGAACTCTTTGGCTGTAGAATGCAGTTTGTTTCATCTGACTGTCTTTTGTTTTTACCTTGTGGCGCCATTTAAAAATTGTGTGTCTGCATCAACATGGATTTAACTCGGGAAAATTTTCGTAGTATAATATAATTTTCGGCTTGAAACAGCTTTTGGCAATGAAGCACCATGCAAGACGACTGTTTGTGTTTATGGCTGGTTTGCAGAATTCAAGCGTGGTCGTATCAATCTCAGTGACGAATCTCGCGATGGTCGGCCGTCCACCGCTGTGACCATTAAAAACATCGATGCTGTGCGCCGTATGATTGAAACAGACAGGCATGTGACCTACCATGAAATTCGCGCATCCTTAGAAATAGGCATGAGTCAAATACAATCAATCCTACACAAACATTTGGGTGTGAGAAAGCTGTGCTCGCGGTGGATCCCACACAACTTGACCGAGGCTCAAAAAACGGACCGCGTCACTTGGTGCAGTGCCATGCTTACCAGAATCAACGAAGGTGCGTCAAATTTGGTGTGGGACATAGTAACAGGTGACGAAACATGGATTTATTGCTACGATCCCAAAACAAAGCAGCAATCGAGCGTTTCAGATTCATCTTTCAAGATGAGCCGAAACCAACCAAAGTGGCGCGCGTGAAAAGTGCATCTAAGCGGATGATTGCTTCTTTTTTTAATAAAACTGGACACGTGGCTACTGTTGCTTTAGAGAATCGTCGTACCGTGAATAGTGACTGGTACACGACCATTTGTTTGCCGGAAGTTATTGACGAACTCCGTAAAAATAACCGTAAACGCCGTATCATCCTGCACCACGACAATGCTAGTTCTCACACGGCCAGACAGACAAACGACTTTTTGAAGACGAAAAATGTAGAACTCATGAGTCATCCTGCATACAGTCCCGACCTGGCACCTTGTGACTTTTTTCTGTTCCCAAAAATTAAGAACCAATTACGCGGTCAACGATTTTCATCACCAGAAGAGGCTGTCGAGGAGTATGAAAAACACGTTTCAGAGGTCACCACAGGGGAGTGGCACAAAAATTTTCAAAACTGGTTTGATCGAATGAAAAAGTGCATTGACGCCAAGGGAAATTATTTTGAAAAACAATAAATTAATTTTGTACCTTTAATAGTATTTTTTCATATTCATTCCGGAAACTTATAGTGCGTCCCACGTATTTGTGGATTATTAATAGAATATAAACACATGGGTGAGTGTAACTATGATTTGGTTTACCTAGTGCACTGCTCTCTTTTTTGCAATGATACATTCTTTAAACCTTTCCCAAAATTCCCTGCACACACAGTGAAAACAGCACCCCAATCGATTTAGATAATTACGATACGATATTTATGATTAACATTGGAATATTCTGAAACTTCTTATAAAAGCATTGCTTTATATGGATGTGAAACGTGGACGATGATAAAACGTGACAAAGAAAGATTGAAAGCTTTTGAAATGTGGTGTTGGCGAAAAATGGAAAGAATTCGTTGGATGGAAATGAGCAATGAAGAGGGTTTGCAGTTTGTAAATGAAAAGCGAGATTTGATGAAGCCTTTAGATAATAGAAGGGGAAAGATGTTGGGACATCTGATACGACACGAAAATTCTAAGTATAACAAAAAAATAATTGAAGGAAAAGTGGAGGGGAACAGAAAGAGAGGAAGGCCCAGGAGAACATTCATGGATCAAGTGAAAGAAAAAGTAAATGTCGTGTCGTATCAAGAAGTTAAAAAGAAGGTGGAGTACAGAAGTGAATGGAGAAGACTTCACCGACAAGAGTGTGCTCTTAAGTAAAATCGAACGATTGTAACATAACGATATATAATTACAGCATAACGTTATATCATTTCCTCGAAAATATCTCTATCAAACAAGTTCGAAATTATTTGAGACAGCATACATACGGACAGACAGATAAGCAGACGTTGCTTAATATATATGCACCTGCAGAAGGAGTGATGCTTTCCAAAACATAGGTTATGAAGTGCCTGGGTTTCAAATATGCTTTCGATCTTCACCAAATAACTTGTAAACACCAACTGACCTGTAACCATACTTCTGTCCCAAGAAGACCACAAAGTTGGGTCCCATGGAGAGGCGCTGGCAGTTCTTGATTTCCCTCATGCAGAGCTCTGTGGTCATGTGGTCATCAGTTGCCTCGTCTCGTACGCCCCAACGCATGTCCACTACCTGGAGTGATATCAATGTTATCACTGGGACTTATTTCTAGTAATAATATCTTCAATTTGGCAATGCTTTGATTTGTTTCTTTGCATACCAATTTGGACCTTGTTTTAGTATTTATTTAGTCAAGTAACATCAAAGAGTGGATTGCTCCCTGATTCTGTATCGTAAACTCAGTTGCCAAACCAAGTACCTATCGTCTAAAACATACATATCCGCTTATCTAAGGATACGTTCGCACCTTCACAATTCGTAAATAGTTCAATACCCATTAAAGGTTATTTTGGAAGTTCATTTTTTATCTGTTTTTGGTGAATAGCAACTATAGCTAGCAACTAACACTGAGTTTAATGAGTTAATAGACTAAAAAGCTTCAGAGACTTGACGGATAAAACAACGGATCGCAAGCAATTTAGCCTACTGGCCTTTAAACTTCATTATGAAGTTGGCACCCAAATATGATGAGAGTTTTTAATAAAATATTAAAAAGACAAATTTAAGCCACCTCATTCCAGATATTATGTAGTTATTCAAAAAATTTTCAAGGTTTTTACTAACATAACATCTGAATCAAACCGGACCGCGGCTTTTCAAGTAGTTGTGCGTTTAAGGATTTAAATCCCCTTAGTTGCGTTTGACGATGTCATGCTTGTGATCATAAATTTTGGAGCCAAGCGAAGCGGAGCGGAGCGAGGAGACCTCTTTAGTTTTTACAGGTTCCTTGATAATTGAGCTGATCACGAAATGATCAAAGTCTACGATATGGCCACCACAACAACACTCACAAGCAGATATAGGGTAATGCCATTCTACTGTACCGTCGGCATCAGCAATATATTCGTCCAAGGCAATATACTGACTGCAACTTAGTGATAGCCGTCCTTGTATATACAGGTTGAAAATGAACCCCTAGCTATATCACAGGAAACTATTGTATGTACGAAATAAAAAATATATGTTATGTTACTTTTGTCATGTCATGATTCATAATTTAAAAAAAAGATATCGACTGTCAAAAGTAGCACTAAATACTCCGGTGACAAAGACGACGCTCCACGAAGCCGAAGCTGATATTAAATCTTTAATTGCTTATTCATCTGTAGCTCATATAAGAATTGTTATTGGGGGGATTATAACTATAAATTAATGCCATGTGCATTACTTACCGCCGCCGGGAATATGTACTGTCTATTGTCAGTCACATGTCTCGTCGCGTAGGTTGGCCATTCATTCCAAATTTGGGAACCAATAAAAAAACAAGAAAAAATAATACTTTTTTTACGATTCTGTGTACTATTAGTGATTCAGATTAATATATTTCTATAAAGCTATTCATATTCAACCTGTATTTGTTACTTGCTGAACGTTGAAGGGAAACACTGGAATAAACCCGCATAAACCTATAAAACCTGTATTTGTGTCCGAAGGATGGCGTTAAGAGGCCGCTCCGTATTTTTCGTCTGTTTGATGCGAAGCATTATTTTAATTATTTTTCTTGTCATTGCCGCGATGTTTTTGTAATACACCAGTCCATATTGGCCATCTAAATGAAGACCTAGAATTTATTTGGTTCAATTGTTTCTCCTTTGCGCGTTATTTTGATACTTAGATATTATGAATAACGATTTGGAGCGGGCTCGTAAGTATATTTTAACAATTCAATCAAATGAATTCTAGGCCTTTATTTGGACGGCCAATATGAAGTGGTGTATATTCCTAGTTTTTTCAAAAACATCGCGATAAAGGCCAGAAAATGCTTGACTTCATTTATTTTGTTACATACCTTTTACATATAAAAATATAAATAAATTCCCACTATCTGGAGTGAATTTGCAATTTGACATCACTTTTTTCACCAACTCCATTTTCAAACTCAGATTTGATTGTTGAAATAAAAATGTAGCTTTCCATACTAATATCAACTGACGTTGCATAGAAATCCATCTTTACTTGCTACCTGTCATTTTATTTATTATTAAATTACCCTCGGAAATGATTTAACATTTATCGCACGTATTAAACATGTAAATATTATTCAAGTTATTTATGTTATAAACAAAGATCGGAATACGGGTTCGATTTAAGACGCTACCAATCACAAAAATAAAATCCCGGGTTTCTGAAAAATTTCTTACTTGATGTGGAAATCCCGGGATTTTGGAAAGTCGAGAAATTTCTTACTACCTAATTTGAGTTTGAAAAGGGGTCTCCAAATCGTGTTTATTTGTCTTAGAAAAAACATTTAATTTGATATTTAAGTGCATTTTAGAATTTAAAACACTGAGTACCTAATATATTTGGAACAGAGAAACGATCCCATAAAACTGTTGTTTTGGTTAACTAGCTTGGAAAGGGTATCCAACGTTTAACGCAGTAACTACGGGCTACACTGTTAATTTTTTGTATGCTGTCTGCTAGAGCCTACGTTCTACTATCTTACTAGATAGCGCTGTTATCGAACTTTCAGTAAGTAATTCGAGTTATTGACTCGAAATCACGCGCTTCTATGAAAAGTGGATATGACTGAAAATCCCGGTATTTCTTACGGGTGCAATTACAATAAAAGTGAATAGAACTAAGAATCCCGAAATTTCCTGGTAATCGGTTCTTTAGTAACGGATGTAAATACATTACAAGGATTCCGAATGAGGATGATTCTCTTGCTTGTAGTGTACATAATCTTTCTCTATAAACGAATAACAGGAAATTGGTTACTTAAAACAATCATGTGATTTTCAGAGTAGATTTTTCTTGACTTAAATATAAAAAAATATAACAGCTTCAATCAAATAAAATAATAATATATATTCACGGCATGAATACTGAGGGGGTGTCAGAGGTGTTTTAAGTGTGAACTATGAAATACACGTCACAGTCCATACTCGGTACACCCGCGTTTTACCAACGACTATTATCATTATTACATCCCAACACGATAGGTGAGATAATCAAATGAAAAATCACTATATGGTGTTTAGATGTTCTGGGTTTCTTCATTGGAAGCTTGGCTACGGTCAAGGGAATCGAAATAAATAACCATGATATTTTCAACACTTAGTATATGTCTTTTAACATTTGATATCCATTGAGAAAGATCTTTCAACAGCTGAAGACGTAAGTGGTGCAAATTTGTAATATTATGTATCATGGTTTTCTAATTCGAGTCCCTTTCCGAGTTTTTCGGAATAATCTCAAAGAATATTTAAATCAAGATTCCTCGCCATTACATTTTCAAGCTTTTGTTTTATTCCTTCAGATGTACCCCAATTTAATACATTCCTTACGGAATCTAATACAAGAAGTGCGCCACTGATTGATAAACTACTTTTTTCTAGCTCCATCCATCCATCCATCCATCAGCTTGTTTAGTCCACTACTGGACATAGGCCTTTCCAGGATTTCACCACTCTTGGCGGCACCCCTGGAAGAAATGCCCATACTCACGAGCGCGGTGCCGAAACCGTTGCACTAGTGACGCCGCTGCCCGTCACTTGTCTGTTTTAAGGCCTGGCAATTAGGGATGGATATACCGCCATCCATCGGTCCCAGGCAATGGTGGGCCGCCTGGTTTTGCCTGGGAGCTGTTCTCTTACTCTCCCCCGAATAACTTCGAGAGGATTTGCGAGTAAGATGGTGGTACCTCCACAGTCGAGCCCGGCATCAACTCTACCACCTAAGTGTGTAAGTAAGTGGCAATTTGACACATCGTGGACACATCCATCAATGTTCGGTCACGCACGCGCACGTCACGTCACGTTACGTCACATGCGGCACGGCACGCCTACTTTACAACGATGAATATAGCTGAGCGTGGTGAAGTGAAGGTTTTGATTATTGTGAAAATCCAAATAAAAGTCGTCTGTTACCGCTCTTCTGTCACCAAAAGCAATTTGCTGTTGATGTGATTTTTGAAGATGGTTTTCTTAGTCTTGAAGGTGACTTTACACTTGGTTAGAGGCAGCATCGTAGTACGCCAAACATTTCACAAAAATAAAAACGTGCTCTCCCATTTTAAAAGTTCAGAATCCTTAGCAATAAGAAATGCAAAAAATGTAATAGATAGTGAAAATTTGGAAAACGAAATCAAAGCGATTGATGGAAAAAGTAGTTTATCAATCAGCACTCATTTCTTGTATTAGATTCCGTAAGGAATGTATTAAATTGGGGTGCATCTGAGGGAACAAAGCAGAAGCTTGAAAATGTAATGGCCAGGAATCCTGATTTAAATATTCTTCGAGATTATTCCGAAAAACTCGAAAAAGGACTCGAATTAGACGACCATGATACGTAATATTACAAATTTGCACCACTTCCGTCTCCAGCTGTTGAAAGATCTTTCTCAATGGATATTAAATGTTAAAAGAAATAGACCAAGTGTTGAAAATATTGTCAAAATCATGGTTATTTATTTCGATTCCCTTGACCGTAGCCAAGCTTCCGATGAAGAAACCTAAAACATCTAAACACCATATAGTGATTTTTCATTTGATTATCTCACCAATCGTGTTGGGTTAATGATAATAGTCGTTGGTAAAACGCGGGTGTACCGAGTATGGACTGTGACTTGTATTTCATAGTTCACACTTAAAACACCTCTGACACCCCCTCAGTATTCATGTCATGAATATATATTATTATTTAATTTGATTGAAGCTGTTATTTTTTTTATATTTAAGTCGAGAAAAATATACTCTTAAAATCACATGATTGTTTTAAGTAACCAATTTCCTGTTATTCGTTTATAGAGAAAGATTGTGTACACTACAAGCAGGAGAATCATCCTCATTCGGAATCCTTGTAATGTATTTACATCCGTTACTAAAGAACCGATTACCAGGAAATTTCGGGATTCTCAGTTCTATTCACTTTTATTGTAATTGCACCCGTAAGAAATACCGGGATTTTCAGTCATATCCACTTTTCATAGAAGCGCGTGATTTCGAGTCAATAACTCGAATTACTTACTGAAAGTTCGATAACAGCGCTATCTAGTAAGATAGTAGAACGTAGGCTCTAGCAGACAGCATACAAAGAATTAACAGTGTAGCCCGTAGTTACTGCGTTAAATGTTGCATGCCCTTTCCAAGCTAGTTAACCAAAACAACAGTTTTATGGGATCGTTTCTCTGTTCCAAATATATTAGGTACTCAGTGTTTTAAATTCTAAAATGCCCTTAAATATCAAATTAAATGTTTTATCTAAGACAAATAAACACGATTTGGAGACCCTTTTTCAAACTCAAATTAGGTAGTAAGAAATTCCTCGACTTTCCAAAATCCCGGGATTTCCAAATCAAGTAGGAAATTTCTCAGAAACCCGGGATTTTATTTTTGTGATTGGTAGCGTCTTAAATCGAACCCGTATTCCGATCTTTGGTTATAAATCCCTAGATAATGCTTATAAGCAAAACCGGTCGGGTGTATTGAAGTTAAATTATAATCTTATTTAACAAGATGTATAATAAGTTCCACCAAGTGCCGAGAATCACAACCATCAACATGCTAGAAAATTTATCAAAGTTGTCGTCGTCGCGGATCGGGCTCTTAAGGCTCATCCTCTATTTGACGTTGCACCAAAAGTCTGTATTCGAAAAACTTTTACAAGCGCTTTAGCATAGATTTAGGAAAGTTTTATAAAATAACCAAGGTACCCCTAAAAAGCTAGCAGAGTTAAAAAGCCTAAAAATAAAGGCAAGAATTCAGATTCAATGACCGTAAGCAATTTTGTAAGTAGAAATGCCACAAACTCGTTCATAAGTCCCAAGCACACAGGGTGGTCCAAGGATCGATTCTACAAGAATTTCGCTCAGCGAGTCATTGGCATCAACTATTTGTGCCTAGTTATTAATATCCAACATCCGCCTGTAGTAAATGCTTAGGGTGGTTAGCCACATTGAGCTTAGTTTTGAATGCTAGCTCACAATTTAAAGCGGTAATTTGACCGTCTCTGTGGTCTGTAGTAAGAAATTAGATGTCAAAACAGTAGTGCTCTCATACTACAACATATAGGGTTATGAAAAAAAAAACATGTTATAAAAGAGGCCTTTTCCAAGATGACAACAGAGCCCAAACCGTGAGCGAGAAAAATTCGATGCATCGAAAAAAAAAAGTAATGGCTGATATAAACAAACATACCTATAAACTTATGTATTATCTAAAACACAGGAATGCGTTTTTTTAAACGCACTCGTATGAATTTCTATTAAATTTTATTCAATAAAAAACAGTATTATCCAAACATTTCTTGATTCACCGTACTACTCGGACGTGCGCTTTCAGATAATATTACGTTTATCTCTTTTTTGTGCGATGGACCTATTGCGCTTTAACTTATCAACCCTCGGATGAACAAACCAACTAGACAGGCCACTAACAGGCGAACCCCTCTGCCAAAGAAGGTATAAGCCCCGCGGGCATACCGGTTAAATAAAAACGACAGATGCCCCTGGGTACCTGCATGAAAAGTTGGTATGGTCCTCTAGAGCTCGGCGGCCACAACTAATTATTCCCAACCACACGCTTGTCACTACCAGGGGCTGCTTTAAGATAGCAGCATCTAAATGCTGGAACGTGTTACCGCCACCTGTTTGCGCGGCTAACACACTAGTCACCTTCAGAAAAAAATGTCGCAGATGACTGCTTTCTTTGCAGTCCTTGGCTGGTGGTAGGCCTATGGTTCAGTAATGTGTCTAATAATATAAATTGTTTAATGTCAACTGTCTTAACTTTGTTTAACTTTAAATAATTTTGGTACTTTTGCTTTCTAAATTCTGTGTGTTTTAATTTGTTTATTTATTATCTTTCTTTTTTGTGTGTTTCTTGTTAATTAAAGGCTAAGGCTGAAAATCGGCGGCTTTTTGTTTAAATAACAGACTGTCATAAGCCGAGTCTTAGACCGATTTGTCTCTTTTCATGTATAAAATTATTGTGTATAAAATTTATTGTGTTTTTTGAGACAAATAAAAAGCTTTTATTATTATTATTATTATTAGATGCCAATATGTGTGAATGTGATTGTGTGCGTATAGTTTAAGCTAGTGTTTGAGTATTTTGTAGTGTGCGTGCATCGCGACGGTGCCTCGTCCCCCACTGAAAATGACAGACATTTTTGCATAGAAATTAGTGCGTGGCTCCACTCCAGTTGGTTTTCTCCTCCAAGTATCAACCAGTAATCCAGAGGTCACGAGTTCAAATCACGTGACACACTTCGGGGGCTTTGGTAGTAAGAAGGTGGTACCTCCACAGTCGAGCCCGGCATCAGCTCCACCACGTATACGAGATACGAACAAAGAAGCATCAACTTAAATAATTCAGCCAAGTGCGAGTCGAACTCACGCACAGAGTTCCGTACCACCCCACAATACGAGTACGGAACCGTAAAAACATTATAGTAAATAACAACAATATATTCGTACATGCTAAAGCAACATCAAGGCTACAAAACACGTGGCGCAAAAATGATAGCGCCTGACAAAAAATTTGGCGCCCGCCGTCCGCGTACGCACCCTACTCTTTATTATTTTTTGTTTTACTTTAGATTGTATATGTCCTACAATCTGACTTAATTCAAAACTTGTGAAACCAATAACGTTTAAATAATGCAACTTTTTTGAGGTTCCTTGGTATAGGGACTCCCTAAACTTTTTAAATATTTTTTGGGGTTCCGTACCCAAAGGGTAACCAACGTGACCCTATTACTAAGACTTCGCTGTCCGTCCGTCCGCCTGTCACCAGGCTGTATCTCATGAACCGTGATAGTTAGACATTGAAATTTTAACAGATGTTGTATTTCTGTTGCCGCTTTAACAACAAATAGTAAAACCGGCCAAGTGCGAGTCAGACCCGCGCACTCAACAGACATGATTTTTTGCCGTTTTTATACGGAACCCTTCGTGCACGAGCCCGACTTTCACTTGGCCGGTTTTTTTTATATTTGTCGTTATAGAGGCTATAGTAACACGTATTCTCTGAAAATTTCAACTATCTACCAATTACGGCTGAAGCTGTAGACCCCTGTGACAGACGGACAGACAGACAGACAGCGGAGGCTTAGTAATAGGATCCCCTCGGGTACGGATGTCTACTAGCTTCGAAGAACTGGAAACCGGCCCTAACCGTTGCTATGCCCAAGCCCGTACACACTTGTAAACATTTAGAAAAAGCTCGCTTTGCGCGTTACAAACTATTCTTGTAACTGTTATAACGGAAACTAACGCACGTGCGCCGTTCTCTGTACGTATTCGTAGTTCAAACTATAATTAAAATACTCTTTTTGTTCACGGTGTAGTTATTTTAATAAGCTTTTTCTTTCTTAAGCTTGGATTGAGCCTTTGCTCTTGTTTTATAAAATGTTCTTTGTTCTGTAGGAACGCTGAAAGTAAATAATCATAAAAACTAATGTGCAGAAAAATTACGATGAAACACCCAAAATCTTAGTTAATTAATAATAATATAAGGTTAAATGACAGATTCAAAACTTCAAATCGGAGTTTAAATAGTATATTTTTGGCACCCAATGAACCAAAATAAAACTAAACCAGAGTTAAAACTAGGCTTTCGCCCAAGGCTTTGCCGGTGTTTATTCAATCTCTGCCCCGTTTTCGACTTGGGCTGTATTTTCGGTGAAGAACCCTATCGTGGTACTTCGGGCACAAACAAACTAACAACCTAACGTGCCTTTCGACGTATAGTAGGACTTTTTTAAATATCGGAATCGGCTTAAGAGCTTATCTTCCAATGAATGGCTTTGTTCTATTGTTAAGTTGCACCGCTAATTAGCAGTGCACAACGAAACGCATAAGCAAAAAAATATTTTATGTTAATAGCAACTTTACTGCCTAAGCAAAAAGGCTCAAATTTGAACGGCAACGTATCCAGATAGTACTTTTTGAAATTGAAGGCGATAGCAAGGTACAGGCGTGTAACAGGGTGAAACTATTTAAGATTTTTACATAATTTTATATGCATGTGGTAACCTTTCAAGGTGGTAGAGCTGATGCAGGGCTCGACCGTGGAGGTACCACCATCTTATTCGCAAATCCCCCCGAAGTTATTCGGGGGAGACTAAAAGAACAGCTCTCAGGCAAAACCAGGCGGCCCACCATGGCGGTATAACTATCCCCAATTGCCGGGCCTTATATAAAACAGACTGGTGACGGGCAGCGGCGTCACTGGTGCAAGGGTTTCGGCACCGCGCTCACCAACCCACCTGCCCAGCGTGTGTGAGTATGGGCATTTCTTCCAGGAGGACTGCCAAGAGTGGCGAAATCCTGGAAAGGCCTATGTCCAGCAGTGGACGAAACAGGCTGATTCATGTTATTAAGAAAAACAGCATTTAAGTTTTAAAAAGTTCATTTGTCTCTTTGAAACTTTATTTTAACACACATTTGTTGTTCAGCAAATAACTATGTTTACTTAATATGTTTATATAATTCCAATAAAAATCAGTAAGTACCAACAATGAAAAAAAAACATTGAATGGCTGCAATCTACGGTAATTATTAAAGTTACATTAGAATTACATACATTACATTTCGGTACCTCTTATTTCCGCTAAATCAAAGTGCATAAACATCGGCCGGGGTCGTTATCGAGCCCACTTTTCACATAAATCTAAATATAAGCATTCAAAATCCTATAAACGTAGGCCAGGGTCAAATTTATGAAATATCCAGAATAAAACACAGGGAAGTATACGATGTCAAAACTAGGTAGTGACTGAGGCTCAATAATATTAAGATCCGAAAGCCATTACTTAAGCACCCTGTAACTGACAAACAAAATGGCTGCGGCTTCCAATAAAAAGAATGGAATTACATGGATTCTGGAATGCGTTGCCGTTAAAATTTGAGCCTTTTCGTTTAGGTGGTAAAGTTGCTATTAATATAAAATATTTTGTTGTTTATGCGTTTCGTTATGCACTGCTAATTAGCGGTCGAACTTAACATTAGATAACAATGCCATTCATTGGAAAATAAGCTCTTAAGCCGATTCCGACATTAAAAAAAAAAACCTTCTATACGCAGACCGAACACAAATTAACGTACACCACGGGCATTGAACCCACAACCTCTGAGTTAGCAGGCGAGCGCTCTACCACTCAGACACAGAGATTATCGAAAAATAAGAGTAATTTTTAAGGAAAAGTGATGAAGTTTCGTTTAATTAAATTATGAGACGCTTAGATCTATGGAGACGTATAATGGTTCTTTCAGTTTTCTCCAATAACATGAAATCTTGCATATTCCTAAGGTGGCGTTTTATACTTCTCTCAACACATAAACCGTTCCGAAACCACAACTTGACAGGTAAATTCGTGTAAAAACAAATCATAAAACTCCAAAATTCGATCAATCCAACACAATGGAGAATATTGGAGGAGTTTCAAATCAAAATTAGTAGATTGATGGGTGTGGATGAAGCACTGCCTAAGTGCCTACCCTAGAGTACATGATTTCATACATTTTTTTTCTTTCAAATTGTTTTTTTAGTTGTTATTTTTATCGTCAAACTTGACCTTTTCATTGCTTTTCTGGCAACAAGTTCTATGCACGCCACTGGTTTCTTGTATGTATGAGTAGTAAAGTCAATTATTTGCATATTATGTAACTTACATTAGATGTAAATAAAGATATAATTGCTATGTTTAGCCTTTTATTTTCTTTAAATATTACTAGTTACAAGAAAAATTTTATAAAAACACAATTTTCAAAATATTTCGGCCTCTTCTATGAGGCCGTCATCAGTTGAATTGCCAAAAAATGTCTTTGACTTGACTTTTGTAAAAATTGATTCCTATTTTTATTTTGGTAAATAAATATTTCAAAAATGTGCTAATCGTTTTGGATAAATAAACCCTGCCATCTTTCATACTTCCAACGATCTAACGAACCTACTTAACATCAAATACGGGAGTTGGTGGGAACCAACCAATTGATTCAACTGATGACGGCCTCATAGAAGAGGCCGAAATATTTTGAAAATTGTGTTTTTATAAATTTTTTCTTGTAACTAGTAATATTTACATTAGATGTGAAAACTTGCCAAGTTCTTCATATTCCGTTAGTTTTATTTTTTTTCCAATATAACAATTAATCTTTTTCAGGTCACTTCCTTTTTTAATACGTACAAAGTCTGTTCACATTGAGTATAAAAAATAACCTTGTACCGAATTAGTCCAAAACGATATACCAAACGAAAAAATACCAGCCTGTACTTTCAGTTTTATCCAAAATGTATTCCTGATAACTTATTACGATTCAGTGCCAGCAAGTTTCCAAAAGTTGACTCTAATATTCAATTCATAATTTTGAACAACTCTTGTTCTCCTCCCTATCTTAAAAATCGTTTTATTCCCTTAGAACCCCTTGAACGTCCTCTACGTCCAAGTAAAGCACTGCTTCACCGTACTCCAGAACATTCTACTCGAATGTATTCCAACTCCTTTACTGTGTCAGCAATTCGTCTTTGGAATAACCTTCCACTGCATATACGACAGGCTTCATCGGTGTCTACGTTAAGAACAAGGTGTATCAGCACTATCTCGACTTACAAAACAATCCATTAGGTCAAGTATAGCAAGTTTCTTAAAATATATGTTTAAATTTGTTTGTTTAGTATTGAGTTTTAACGTCTCATAAATACAATTCGTGTTTATATATTAATATGTATTAGTGTATTTATTATTAGCATATAAAGGTAGTATATGTATTTGATTATAAGTATTTATAAGTTACCTATTTATGTATTTATTTTGTAACATTTTAGTTAATGTTTCTATAAAACTGTTTTTGTGAT
This sequence comes from Ypsolopha scabrella, assembly GCA_910592155.1. NCBI lineage: Eukaryota > Metazoa > Arthropoda > Insecta > Lepidoptera > Ypsolophidae > Ypsolopha > Ypsolopha scabrella. Next base: position 16,947,507 of record OU342987.1, read on the forward strand.
CAAAGCACTACCTTTGACTAGTTCCACATCGCCAAAGGTTAGGTGAAAGAAAATGCTAACTAGCATTAAGCTCACCTATGTACACTTCTTTTGTGCAATAAAGAATTTTTTATAATAACGATAGTATTTTTTCTAAATTTGGACCAGAAAATCGCCCTTAAGCTCCAAAATCTTTCAAAAGGTTGCTTTAAACCTAAAATGCAGTATTATTTTGTCGTACCGCTAGCACTAAGTAGCAAGGACCCTAACAAACTTTATTTTAAAACAAGTGAAGAACGGTGTACATTATTGCAGGTATGAATGAAGGAACCTCCATAAGCCTCGGCACCATATTTGATTTTTAAAAAATTTTGACGTCGCCGACTTTTCTTCCTTTGTACTGAACTGGGCCCCTTTTTCACATTTATGTTTTTGGTGGGATAAGGTATTGCTTGTCGTGATAGAGGCCATAGTATTTTGTGAAAAAATCATAATGTCTACCTATTACGGTTGAAGCTGTAAACCCCTGTCACAGACGGACAAACAGACACCTGGGGACAGAGACTTGGGTACGGAACCCTAAAAACGACGATCCTAGGTCTGGACTGAAACTAAGCGATCGTACAGATTTTGCATTTAAAGTTAAAACACAATTTCTGTATACCATTTTGCTCTTTTAAACCGCCCACTTAAACAATAAATCATCGAAAGACATACAGACACATTTTACCATAGAGTATAAACAAATTTTTTAACACGTCTTGTTTATTAAACACGACAGGAATTCGCAGAATTAAAGGCCGACTTAATTAAATATTTTTTTCCGGGAAAAGCTATCGCTGTTTGATTTTTCAAATGAAATGAAATGAGTTATAGAGGAGCGGAGTTCCGAAATGTCTTTTTAGATATTGAAATGTTGTGAAAAGGACGGGCAAGAGATAATCTTTGTTAAGGGGAAGATGTTCACTGGATTTTAAAGTTGGTCTTGCAGCGTTCAAAATCTTATTTTCTGTACGAGCTCAAGCATTTTAGTGGTAATTATAAATAATTGTAACTAAAACAATTTAAAGGATATTAAAATAACTTCGAAACTACACAAAATAAGAAAACCTATATTAAAAGAAAAAAAAAAAAAAAAAAAACTTACCTGCCTGAAAGGAAAATCTATAAGTAAAAAATTTGGTCCAGATCGCTGCCAAGTAGAAAGGTTCCCAAGACACTCGTTGTATTAGTCTTAGTCTTTGGCCGAAGCCTTCATTATAAATGATTATATCTTAATTATAAATTAAATTTAAATAAAGACCTTAGAATGGTCGAATTATAACTGTTGATAGCCCAATTCTGATATGGTGTACTCAAATTCCATGTGTTTCATATTGCCGTATACGAATCGGGTTAGGAAAAGGTGTTTTAAGGGGTGTTAGAATAAAATTCGGCCATGTTTAGTCTGCTATTGTGTGGCTATAGAATGCGATAGAGATACAGAGCGTCTATCAACGTGTCCGGCCGAGACGCCGCGCACCAGCCGTATGTCCTCAATTTATTTATTTATTATTTACATTTCCGGTAACATATCATGAAACATATTAAATTATCGTAACGTTTCAACCAATTCCATAATTCCGGGAATTAAACTATCGAAATCTTCTCTATACATAATATAAAATACAACGTCTGTCTGTCTGTCTTTCCGTCTGTCTGTTCGTTCGCTTATAACTTGAGAACCAATCAATGGATTTTGATGCAGTTTTCACTGAAAGATAAAGCATTTCTTCGGGAAGGTTTCGGGCTATGTATCATCACGCTTTGACAAAGGTTGGCCGCCGTAGCATTGTCGATCGTCGTGGGTTCAAACCCCGACTGGTAAAATTTGTTTTCACTTTTTATTTTTTATTCTTTTATTTTATTTTCAGAAAAAATATTTCCTTTTGTAAAAAAAAATATTAAAGCTGAAATTATATTTCTTGACTGCGCAGAGACCAATAATTAAAATATTTTTATTTTCAAGTGCTTAGAAAACGCGATCTCTGGGAAGCTATCCTGGATAACGGCTCAGTAATCTGGCGTTGAAATTGTTTTTATTTTAATACACTAGATGGCGCTGCATTTTTCAAAATATCGAAATTGACGCAGTCTGGTTCAAATCAACTCACGTTAAAGTTTGTCTACACTATTATATAAAGAAGTAAGATTTGTTTGTTTGTATGCATATAATGGGTAATATCTGGAACTACTGAACTGACTATAAAAATTCTTTAAGCACTAAATAAGATTTTTAGTTAATCATGTGGTATGTAAGCCTTGCGTAGTCGTACGTATGTAGTCCCATCTTCGGGGTTTCAATCATCCACTGGTAAATGTTTTTTTTAAGAGACGTCTCAAGTTTAAGTTTATTTGATCGGTATTGATGAGTATTATAGAAACTCTCCTCTTTTACTTACGCTCTTTATCAATTAAAACGAGCTACTGACTTCGATACTACCCTTACGGCTTATTATGCGTATGCACATTCTAGGTTGTCTTACGGAATCGTGATTTGGGGAAACAGTTGTGAGATTGATGAAGTATTCCGACTACAGAAAAAATGCATCAGAATTCTTACAAACATTGAACAAATGACCTCTTGTAGACCCTATTTTGTCAAGCATCAAATATTGACCCTAGTATGTATTTACATATTGGAGTCCTGTAAATTTGTCAGAAAGAACACTGATTTATACTCTTTTAAGGTGAACAATAAACGAAACAATCGAAATAAAAATCAAATAGATATACCACTAACAACCATGAAACTATTGTCAACCAGTCCCCATCACATGCTGAGTAAAATATACAATCATCTGCCAAACTACCTAAAAAATATAGAAAAAAACACTTTGTTTATTAGTAACCTAAAAAAATTCCTCATAAAGAAATGCTATTACAATTTAACTGAATATTTTAATGACGATACAAAATCAATACTTCAATAGCTCTTCTAAATTGTAATATTATTGTGAATAATTAATTAAAATTGAATAAAATATAACAATACTAACAAATTTACCATAGATTTAACTAAATGATTATGCTAACTAGTACTAACTTACTTGACCTAGGAATAATCTTTAATATTATGTACTTAAAAGGCAACCAGTTGCCCTCTCATGATTGCTATGCCCCAACAGGGCGTCACCTGTACTTTTATAAATAATAAGATCCCCTAAACTTGTGACATTGCAATAAATGATTTGAGTTTGAGTTTGAGTTTGAGTATTTTTGTAGAACATGGTGGCAGGATCTAATGACGAGACTGTGGGAGGTGGGTACAGGATCTCCTCAACGGACAACAGCAGACACTTCGAGTTTGGACTTATTCGATTGGTATTTATTAGCACTTTGGTAAAACATGGTGACCAGGGTCTGCTGATGGGACTGGAAGGTGGGTATGGGATCTCCTCAACGGATAACAGCAGACCCTTCGAGTTTGGGCTTATTGGATTGGTCTTCATTAGTACTTTGGTAAAACGTGGTGATCATGGTCTGATGATGGGACTGGAAGGTGGGTACGGGATCTCCTCAACGGACAACAGCAGACCCTTCGAGTTTAGGCTTATTTTGTTGGTATTTATTAGCACTTTGGTAAAACATGCTGACCAAGGCCTGTTGATGGGACTGGAAGGTGGGTATGGGTTCTCCTCATCGGACAACAGCAGACCCTTCAAATTTGGGATTATTTGATTGGTCTTTATTAGCACTTTGGTAAAACATGGTGATCGTTGCATATTGTCGTTCAAAAAATCATATTCTTTTGTTTTCCTTATTTCCACGAAAATCTCTTCGACGCGGGCGGAGCCGCGGGCAAAAGCTAGTAATATTATAAGAAGCAGACTCCACACCTACAAACTTTCTCAGTTTCTCCAACTTAGGTAAATATCGATCCGATTATCCTTTCCCTGGTGTAAAATCTCCTTATTGCCGTTGAGGGGATATAATTAAAACACCCTTTGATAGACGAGATCGGCAGTGTCTTGTTTATTATGTCTAAACGTCTTAGATTTTGCATAGCATATTTCAATATCGCGATGTAGAAAACAAGTAACGCCATCTACATTACATTAGTGACAATTCTTAACATTCTGCCCTCCATGACCAGAATGGGCATTCACACAAAACAAAGAAAAGAACAATTTTTCAAGAGGACTCATAAATACTAAAGTTAAGCCAAATAATCTTTAAACTAATGTACTTAAAATAATGACAATAACTGTAAAAGATTGGTAAACAGGTAAACATTAAGCCTTACATCAAAAACGACTTGATATTTAATTCTGTTACATGTTTATAAACACCTTATCCGTAATGATTATACAAATAACAATAAACTTAACTGAAAACAGTATATAAAACTAAAAATAGTAACTCACTCAGTCACTGGTAGAATGCACAATTTGGTAACAGGTCTTTTAATAACATTGCCTTTGCATCTCAAACTTACAACACGAGTGATATTATCAGTACCGGGGTGTTTACCTGTAACTTTGCCATAAAGCCATCTAGCTGGCGGAAGGTCATCTTCCTTGACTAACACTATGTCCCCAATTTTAGGCTCAGGAGTTTGATATTCCCACTTATGACGCTGCAAAAACTGTGTCAAATACTCCCGAGACCACCTACGCCAGAAATCTTGGACCATGCGCTGTGTCAATTGCCACCTCTTGAGACTACTAATATTAGAATTTTCATAATTAACATCAGGCACAAGCAATAGCGGCTCTCCTACTAAAAAGTGCCCTGGTGTTAGAGGACAAAGGTCATCGGGATTGTTGCTGATCTGTGATACTGGTCTAGAATTAAGACAAGCCTCAATTTGAGCCAGTACCGTAGACATTTCCTCAAACGTGAGAGTAGAGTTACCTATGACACGCTTGAGGTGATGTTTAGTCGACTTGATTCCAGCCTCCCATAACCCTCCAAAGTTTGGAGCATGGGGAGGAATAAAGTGCCAAGTCGTACCGTTTGTTGCAAGACAATCCGCAATTTCAACAGCAATGCCAGAATTTTCTTCAACAAATAATGTTTTTAACTCTCTAGCAGCACCTACAAAATTCGTGCCATTATCACTCCAGATGTCTGCGCAATAACCGCGTCTGGCCACGAAGCGTTTAAAAGCATTAAGAAACCCTTGAGCTGTTAAATCACTTACAGCTTCAAGATGAACAGCTCTCGTGGCCATGCAGACAAACAGACAGATGTACCCTTTGCTGGAGTGATGACCTCGTCCTTTGGAGGTACGAATACTTATAGGTCCTGCGTAATCTACACCGCTTTGATGAAATGGTCGACAAGGTGTGGACCTTGCTGTTGGCAGTTGCCCCATTAATTGGGTAGAACAGCGAGCCGCTTGACGGACGCACTTTATACACTTCCGAACAAATAACTTTGCAAGACGTTTTGCATCAACCACCCAATACTTCGAACGCAAATAATTAAGCATTATTTGAGGACCTCCGTGCAAAGTCTTTTCATGAGCCTCAGATATTATGAGATCTGTTAAGTGAGACTTTCGAGGAATAAGTATAGGATGCTTCATGTTTTCATGAATCTCAGCATTCTTAAGTCTTCCTCCCACTCTCATAATATTATTTCTATCTATGAACGGGTTGAAAGACAAAATATTGCTTTTCTTATGTACAAGACCGTTCTTAGATAAACTTTCCAACTCATTACAAAAATGCTGTCTTTGACATTGTTTAATGTACGTATTTAGAGTCTCGTTTAACTCTTCCGTTGTAAGCCAGGCAGGAAATTTATCATTTTTCTTTTGACAACGCGAAATAAATCTCCTGCATAATGCCAAAACCCTAATAAGTTTTCTTAGCGATGAAAACTTTGTCCACATTTCATCTGTATCTACACATGTGGCCATGCAGCGTACCTTCTTCTTTCTCTCTCCAATTCTTGTGTCTTTTATTTCTGGTCTACTATACTTTATGGTTGTCGCTTTTAGCCATATAGGACCTTCTCTCCACAATTGCGATTCTAATAGATCTAAAGGCATAAGTCCTCTGGACGCCGCATCAGCAGGATTGTCTTTAGATCGCACATGTGACCACTGCTGAGCATCCAAAATCATCAAAATTTCAGAAGCCCGGTTTGCCACGAAAGTTTCCCACCTACTAGGGTGGCTGCTTAACCAGTAAAGCACCACCGTAGAGTCTGTCCAAGCGTAAATATTGTTTTTTGGAATGCCCAAAACATCAGCTACCTCTTTCAATAACTTGGCAAGCAAAACTGCTCCACACAATTCTAAGCGTGCTATCGAGACTTGCTTAGTAGGGGATACCTTCGTTTTAGATGTAATCAAAGTACAATGTACTATACCATTGGCATCAATGGTGCGAAGGTACACTACAGCTGAAAATGCATCGTTTGACGCATCAGAAAATCCTTGCAATTCCATGCAAGCATCATCTTCTCTACATCTCATCCACCGAGGAATGCGAAATCCAATGAGTTTTGGAAGATTACTTCGGAAGTTCACCCATTCTTCCAACAATGGAGATGGCAGCTGCGTGTCCCAATCCACACCCGAGATCCATATTTTTTGTATAAATATTTTAGCCATGATAATTGTCGGTGCCAACCAACCCAAGGGGTCAAATAATCTGGAAATGTCAGAAATTGCTTTCCTTTTTGTGACAGGACTACTCAAAGGAGGGAGCTGAACAGAATATTCAAACTCATCTGTCTTCCTATTCCATGTTAATCCCAGAATTTTCATTACTTCATCACATTTCAATTCTAACTGTTCCGTTAATTCTTTTCCTTCAGTGATCTCTTCTAGTAATTCCTCACTACTGCTTGACCACTTTTGGAGTTCAAAACCACCTTTTTTGAGCAGCTCTGTCATTTGTGCGTATATTTCAACACCCTCATCGATATTTTGACATCCTGTCATCAAATCGTCAATATAGAAGTCCTTCAAGACTTTTTCAGCAGCAATTGGGAAATTATCTCCTTCATCATATGAAATTTGATGCAACGTTCTGACTGCGAGGTATGGAGCTGAAGCTGTTCCGAAAGTAACTCTCAGAAGTCTTAAGTGCTGTAACTCAGACTCTGGATTGTCTCGCCATAAAATACGTTGAAAATTTACATCTTCATCCGACACCTTTATTTGCCGGTACATCTTGACGATGTCAGCAACAAGACTTATCGGATGAAGACGCCACCTCATTATAATATGCCTCAAGTCTGATTGTAGGGTTGGACCTACCATCAAATCATTGTTTAGAGACACGCCATTGGTGCCAGAACACGATGCATCAAAACACAGTCTCACTTTTGTTGTGCTTTTATCCTCACGCACAACGACTACTTGTGGTAAGTAGACTGGCTTGTTATCCTCAACCAGTTCTTCTTTGGGCACAATCTCCATATGTCCAAGGTCTAAATATTCTTGTATGACCTCGCAACACTGGGTCTTAAGAACTGGATTTTTTAAAAGTCTTTTTTCTGACAAAATAAAACGCCTAGATGCAATTTTAAAGGAGTTACCATACTTGCAATCTGGGTCGTTTGTTCGGAAAGGCAACTTAACAATGTACCTTCCGAATTCATCCCTTTTTGTGGTTTTTGTGTACAGGTCTTCGCATTTTTTCTCTTCCTCAGTTAAAAACTTGTTTTTAATTACTTGAGAATGTTCCGACTCCAGCTCCCAAAACTTCTTTAAAACCTCGTTTTCATCTACGCGAGTATGCATGCTAACAATCGTGTTAGTGTGGCAAATGCTGGTATCATTCAAACATTTGTCACTGATTTGGCCGGATAATATCCACCCTAGTTTAGTGTTTTGGGCCACAGGAGACCCTGGAGGACCTTTGATCAAGCCCTCTTCCAATATTTGAGCATAAACTTCTGCTCCGAGGAGCAGATCAATTTTATTTGGCTCTCTAAACGTAGGGTCTGCCAAGCATACTTGAGACAACTCAGGCCACCAATGCAGTTCAACCTTCTTTTCAGGAAGCAATGAGGTAATTTTACCTAGAACATGAGCCTTGACTTGCACAATAAATGTGGGATTATGAAGTGATTGAAGCTTCAAAATAACCAAATAATTCGAGTTTAACGACGAATTATGATCACTTCCTAACCCTGAAATGCGACTCTTGTTCAAGAGTTTCTTTAGTCCGAGTTGTTGCACTGCAGACTCCGTAATAAACGAAGCCTGAGATCCTTGATCAAGTAAGGATTTGAGTGTTACACTTGTGCCTGTTTTCGATTCAACCTTCACTAAGGCTGTGGCCAACAAAACTTGACTGTGCGTATTCGAAAAACAGGCAACAACATGAGAAGACTCGTCTGGTGTTGTTGCTACTTTTGCAATAATATTCTTATCTACCTGATGACCTATGGGGCCACTAGGCTCAACGGATTTTTCAACATTTTTTAAGTGTAAAAGAGAATGATGTCTTTTTTTACATATTCGGCATCTGGTTGACTGACGACATGCATACACTGGATGGTTTGAACCAAGGCAATTGTAACACAAACTGTTGTTTCGGACAAAACTACGTCGTGTTTCACATTCTTCTTTTGCAAATTTTTTACAGTTGCACAGTTTGTGATTTTCAGTACAAAAAGGACAACAAATTGTACTATCTGTAGTAACATGCAGCGATTTTGCGGTGAGATTGCGATTGAAATTTGGTTGCGGCTTATTAGTTTTACTGTCTAAAAATTCCAACGCTCTGAATCGTTGCTCCAAAAATTCCTTAAACTCCGTAAACTTTGGCAGTTCTTCGGTTAAAGTGCAACTTTTAGACTCCCAAAGCTTCCTGGTCTCATTGTCTAGTTTGAGACTTGTAACATAAATGACAATAATGTCCCAGTTACTTATGTCAATGCCTAAATTCTGTAATGAGTTTAGACATTCATTGGTTGTGTCCAACAGCTCTTTTATACCACTTGCTGATTCATTTATCAAGTTCCTTTGACCCATCAGCCGTTTTAGCGTGCAATTTGCTAGATATTTTTTGTTGTTATAACGAGCTTCTAATTGAGCCCAACAAATGTTGTAATTGCTAGCTGTTATCGGAATATGGCGCAAAAGTTGCTCGGCTTCTCCTGATAGGTGACTTTTTAAATAATGCAACTTTTGCACTTCATCTAAAGAAGTGCTGCTGTGGATAAGAGACACAAACAGATCCCTAAAAGTTGTCCACTCTGCGTACTTTCCCGAAAAAGTCGGTATGGATATTTTTGGTAACTTTACTGACAAATCGTTGGACTTTCCCACACTAGACATTACAGGACTAAAGTCAGGTGGAAGTTTTGTTAACTTTTCTCTTAATTCTGACTGATAATCCATGTATAACTCCTGAACTTCATCATACAATCCCGTTTTAAAATAATTAGAATTCTGATATCCTTCTGGGTCAGATATTGATGATATAAATGTACGGTGATTGGTGCAAAACGTAGACCATTGCTCTTTCAAATTTTCTAATCTCGTCTCAATGTAAGCACGAGTTAATCGTTCCCTCGGAGATTTTTTAAAATTTGCTTTGGCCTTGGTAATGCTAGACATAATGTCATCTTGCATTAATTTAAATTTATCCATTTTTTATGTATTACAGAACCCACATGTACAAAATAACACTCAACTGAAACTACTTAAAACTTATATAAACAGTAAATTTTCTAAAGTAAAAATAAATTTATAATTTATCTTAAGTTTACTTCAAAAATAAAATACTACAAGTATTTTTTAATTTTTATCCAAGTCCCAAATTTTTACTTTGCAAATTTCAAAATGTTTAAAAATATTACAACACCAAAAATATCATTTTTAAAATTTACCAAGTGTATTCCAAGAATGTTATTTGAAAAATTTACTAAGTGTTTGACAAATGTTGAAAATTTTACAAGTCCAAGAATTTTATTTGAACATTTTTCTAAGTGTTTCAGACTAAGTAAAGAATCGGGCATAGGTTCCCCGTCTTATCACTTTACTTAAAATTATTCTAAGTCTCTAAACATGCATTAAAATTAATCTAAGTTAATTACTCCATACAAATAAAGTTCAATTTTGCTTGAAATCTTGATCCGCTAATAGTATCACAACAGTACTCACTTGCTACACGTCACTTCACCTTGATTCTCGATGGAGGGTTCCTTTTCACCCTCTTCACACACCAACTCCCCTTGGGATGACTCCTTCCCTGGCTGCAACCCTTCTCGGATGCCGCCTGCAGCAGTCCAGCTATGCACCCTTGTGTGCACTCCGCTTTCCGCCGTTGAATACAAAGTGCATCCCACTTTATCGAGTTGAGGTCTTCAGAACCAGTATCCGGTTCGAAGGACCATGTAAAATCTCCTTATTGCCGTTGAGGGGATATAATTAAAACACCCTTTGATAGACGAGATCGGCAGTGTCTTGTTTATTATGTCTAAACGTCTTAGATTTTGCATAGCATATTTCAATATCGCGATGTAGAAAACAAGTAACGCCATCTACATTACATTAGTGACAATTCTTAACACCTGGTTATAAGATATGAAATCAAAATAAACTCAAGATGTAGTTGAGATGATGATATTAATAAGAGACATAAAACCCACAAAAAATAAAAGCAGAAAATTTTACATACGCTTCGCCTTAAGTCGGATAAAGACTTTAAACCGACCGGTGCCGGAAGATATAAATTTTTATCGTGTCATAAGAAAATAAGCAGTTTGGGGAAAATAAGAAAAATTCCATGAAGGAAGGAATGTTAACGTATTCTAGGATATTGTTAAAGTTATGGTAAATTTGATTTATGGCCGATTTATGTAAGCTTGAAGTGAACAAACCATTATAAGTTAGCCCTTGCCTATTACGGGCGTATGAATATTTTGCATGTCACTGTTGGTTGGCCGTTTTTCATGGCATCCTCTCATAAGGACGGTCGTCGTGAGCGCAGCAACTCACTTGTGGGCGTGACCAAATGTAATGATTTTTCATTTCGCTAATACCTGCACGCTCGATAAAACTTGCGAAGGCAATACAATCGCACCGATTTCGTTGCGGGCACAATATTAAAAACGTTTGTCAGGAGAATCGAAATTTTGTCATTAAGGCAGAATAAAACTGTAAAGGTTTTCAAACATTTTATTAGTTAAAATTAATTTAGATTACATTTTTGGCAATACAGCAGAAAAAATACTGTGAAGGTTTTCAGACATTATTAATCTAGATTACATTTCCAATTCGACGACCGCCAAGAGTGGCAAAATCTTACAAAAGCCTATGTGGAAGAACACAGGCTGATGAATGGATGGATGGATGACATTTTCGATGTAATTAATTTACGTTTTTTAGGGTACATTATTAAGATATTATAAAAATTTCCCAATTTTGAGTTCTAATTTGGCAAAGACAGCCTAAAATATTATAAGGACATTCTAAAAACACCTCGCTTCTGTGATACATTAATATTCAATGCGAAAGATTACAAAAACACAAAAAAATATCGTCACGACATGAATCCCCAAGGGGGTGTCAGAGGTGTTCCCGAGCGAAAGATTAGTCTAACCTGTAATCAACTTTCAAAGATAGTAAATTAAGCGTTGGAATTTTTTAATCAATCCGTTAATAAAAATAAATTATGAAAAATATTAAAACAACTCGTATCCAATGAATGTAATAGTGCCCCAGCTGAACGCACTGAAATCCAAATTAAATATCTGTTCAGGCAGTCGTGTTTTTTAATATTTTTTATTATTTATTTTAATTTAATACTTTTTTGTTTTTTATTTATAGCCTATTCCTTTTAGCTATTTTGGCATAGCAAACCATATCGAGCTCGATAGCGCTTGATACAGTGCTCTGTCTCACTCTGTTGATCTACCTAAAGAGGGACAGACAGTGTATATCGAGCTGTCAAACCTCGATATGGTCTACTACCCGGATGCTATAAGGATTTTAACGATACCACACACTTCAAAATCGGTTCAAGCATTATGAAGCTATGGTGAAATTAAAAAAATACTCACATGGACCTTGAAAACATAAAATTCTCCTTTTATGGGGTCAGTCGTGTAAAAACAAAACCTTTTTTTTCGTTATTTTATCCCTAATTCAAGGATTTATCAAAAAGAGCTTTCTTTTTTCCATAAAAAAAAATAATCATTTGAAGTTTTTTTAATGCTGTGACTTCTAAATATAGATCCGACTTTTTAAGGCAAACTTTTCACGCTTTCTGCAAAAAGTTGAAACTTTTGCGCGACGAAAGAGTCCAAAACAGACATCCATGACTTGTAACTCATAATGTGTCGTGAATTTAGAAAACTTTAAATGGGTTTATGTCACTCTACATTCATTGTGGTTTCAAGAATTTGTAACAAATTTATGACGAAATTTTGTTGAATGTAGAGCTAATAAAGTACCTACTTGACATTGGCCTTTTTGTGTTGAACGGGTAATAACATTTTTTCCTACCCTATGCACTGGAGGCAAAGACTTCATCTGTCACCTACACACTACACTGAGGGCGGTGTCCGTCCGGAAACCACACAGTGCACAGACATAATCTTGTCTGTGACACAGTGTGACCATGGCAAGATATAACTTTGCCGAATATTCGGGAGATAACAAAAACTATATTTACTAAGGTTTTTTATTTTTGAAATTGTACCCCTCTGGGAGACAGGCGTGAGTATATATATGTATGTATCGGGTTTATATGTGAGATATGTGTGCTCCTACAATTTGTGTCATTTTGTACGACAAATCTATAGAACCAAGTAATTTACTAAAATCGTAAAATCCACCCAGGGTGTCTCATAACTCCACCTTTTTCGAATTTCATGTTACAATAGTAGAATTACTTAGAAGCGATCTTTAAGTAGCTCAAATAAAATACAATACAAAATACAAAATTTATTTATTGATACAAAAAAACTTAACCTAGAATAACAATATTGTTTTAAGGCTAAGTATATAAACAGTACAAGTGATCAACTGACTCTTAATAAGGCGAGGCCTGTCATTTAAAAGTCAGTTTCTTCTACTCACGGTGATACAGGTTGAATTTAGCCAAAAAGAGAAGAGCATGCAAATTCCTAACGAAAGGTACAAATCTTATATTACTGTATGATTGATTAATTAGTGTGTGTTTTTTGAGAGTGATGAAAGAGGATGTGTGTTTGTGTGTGTGAGTGTGTGTTATGAGTGAGGAATTGAGTAAGTACATCAGTCAGTCAGTGTGAGTAAGTCAGTAAGTGAAAAAAGCTCGAAAAAGGTGATTTTGAAGTGCGTAAGTAACTAGGTTAATGAATTAATAACAAAATATAAAATTTATTCAGAAATTTTTAAAAGATCTTCTGTGGAATCGTATCTAAAAGTTTTAAGCAGAGTAAAGAGAGTTTTTTTACAATCTATAAATGTAAGTTCAAAAAGAGAACAATTCTTGCTTAGTTTATTGTACAAATAAGGACCAAGAATGCAAAAAAATCGAGAATAAAATTTCGTTTTATGAAGTATAATTCCGCAAACACGGTCCCTTCGTCGTTTTGACTCTAGAAACTGAGGGTCATAAGTTAATAATGTGTGTTGTCTGAGAATCACGGTTTGGATAAATAGTTGTCGTACAGTCAAGACCTGACATTCCGCAAATAATTGGTCTGTGGGAAAAATGAACTTTTTAAAAAACATCACCTTCAAAACTGCTCTCTGAGCTCTCTCGACCTGCAGCATTGAAGACTTGTCTGAGCCACCCCAGACTGATATGCAATACTTTATAAGCGATTGACATAGTGCATAGTAGATTGTGACAAGCAAGTTATGATCTGCAACATGTCTGAGCTTTTTAAAGATTAGAATAAGTTTTCTTATCCTTCCAGAGAGGGTACGAAGATGATGATGAAAATTTAATTGTTCATCGATGTGAACGCCAAGATATTTAATAACCGGAACACGTTCGAGTGCAAGACAATTGCAGTTACCAGGGCTGTCACAACGATGGGCCCTAATGGTAAGATTTAAAAATGTGTCATTCCTAATTGAAAAAGCAAGAAATTTTGATTTCTGGATGTTAAGAGTCAGAACGTTTGCCTCCAAACATTTCATTACAATACTCAGGCCATTTTCAGCATTTTGTACAGCAGAGTTCCAGTCGTTACCATCAAATATTATAGCTGTGTCATCAGCATATGTGATTATTTTTAAATAAAATACTGGAATGCATCTTCCGCCCGCGCATTTGATTAAAAGTTTTATAAAATGTATGAAAAATTTCATAAAATTCCGTTGTGTTCCAAGGTCGTAAGAAATGAAAATCTCTTAAATTAAGAAATTCTGTAAATTAACACAGATTTTATTAAATTTTAGACATGTTAAGTGACGCATATTTTTATATATAATTTTTATGATGTACTTACGTAAAGCTTTAACCAACAAAAATACAAAAAAAGAAAAATATGAAAAAAAAAACTTTTTTTTCTACCTTTCATTTTGTTAAACTTTGAATTCCGGGAGCGGAAGATGTAGTCCAATATTTTTTATTTTATTTGAGCTACTTAAAAATCTCTTCAAAGTAATTCCATGATTACAAAATTTAATTCGAAAAAAAGTGGAATTTCGAGACACCCTGTACACTAAATACGGTGAGTCCAAGAAGTGACCATGTAAACCTTTAATATTATATTATACAGTAATAATAATAACAGCCAATTATTATTATTCCATCAATCCATCAGCCTGCTTCGTCCACTGCTGGACATAAGCCTTTCCAGGATTTTCAGGATTTTCCTGCTGGCAGAAATGCCCATACTCACACACGCTGGGCAGGCGGGTTGGTGAGCGCGGTGCCGAAACCCTCGCACCAGTGACGCCGCTGCCCGTCACTAGTCTGTTTTATATAAGGCCCGGCAATTGGGGATGGATATACCGCCATCCGTCGGTCCCAGGCAATGGTGGGCCGCCTGGTTTTGCCTGAGAGCTGTTCTCTTACTCTCCCCCGAATAACTTCGGGAGGATTTGCGAGTAAGATGGTGGTACCTCCACAGTCGAGCCCGGCATCAGCTCTACCACCTGGCAATATAATTATTATTACATTCAATATATAGGGTACAAAAAAATCTATTGAAAAAGGTACCTGAAACTCCAGCCCGTGTTTCTCCCTGCAATAATCTTTGATTTTCGGGTAACATTTCGCCATCAAAGTGTTCCTCTCCATTGTCGTGTCTGTAACAAAGAGTAAAAGGAAAATTACTTTGTTGAGAAAATGTACCCAATGATATTTGGTGAACAGGAATCCATTATAACTTTTTCTTGCCAGAAAGGAGAGCCATTTTACACGGAATGAATTTTATTCGGTATCCGTTTTTTTAGGGTTCCGTAGTCCGACAAGGAACCCTTATACTATAAGGCTATAGTTTCGCCATGCCCGTCTGTCCGCGGCTTAGCTCAGAAACTATTAGTACTAGAAAGCTGTAATTTGGTATGGGTATACATATTAATCACGCCGACAAAACGGTAAACAAAAATCTCAGTTTTTCTTCTAAGGTTATCTCCTATACACGTAAATTGGGGATGATTTTTTTTGCTCGTCTATCCCTTAGTGTGGGGTTTCGTTTCATAGGTTGTTAGAAAGCATTTTGGGTGTGTGAAAACCATTTTTAGATTTAGAGATCCGTTGGCGAAATATTAAGCTTTAAAGTGCTAATTTTTGTTAGAGTCAAGTGTCCCCCCCTGTCGTCTAAACGGTTGTTCACAGAAGTAGTATATAAGGAAAACTATCACAGCTAAGTAGGATTTACAGGTTTACAAGTACAGGTTTTAGTCCCTTCTAAACACGACAAAACGTATGGGCCGTTCTTCGGCACAGGAACTTTCGAGCGGATTAGAAGTTTGGCGCGATCTGTATTAGTGAACCAACTTATAAAATTTACTGGGAAACTACGGAACCCTGCACTGCGCGTGGCCTGACACGCACTTGGCCGGATTTTATTTTTAATATTTGATCGACCGTTTTGTGGCCAAGTAGTAACATCTCAACCTCTATTTCTGAGGTCACGGGTTCAAATACCGTAGGAGCACATTCGGTCAGCGTGCTTCAGAAGTGGATTCAATAGTGACCGAAGTATGGCGATAGGGCCACTCATCACGTTTCGGACGTAATATTCATCGGTGAAAAACGGGTGTACCAGGTGTGGACAGCATTAACAGTTCACCCTTCTGAACGTCGTGACGATATGTTTTTTTAACTGGACATGTTTTTATTTTTAACTTGTAAGTCTATTTAGGTGATAGTAATTTAATCATGTTTCTGTATAAGTATATTTAAGCCGATTCTAAAGGCTTTAATTTCTTAGTTTTGACAGCACAAAAACTAAAATTAAAGCCTTCAGAATCGGCTGTATTATTACTGCATTATGTGCACATTATGAATACCTTATTTATATCTTAGTTGGTTAGGTGGTAGAGCTGATGCTGGGCTCGACTGTGGAGGTACCACCATCTTACTCGCAAATCCTCCCGAAGTTATTCGGGGGAGAGTAAGAGATCAGCTCTCAGGCAAAACCAGGCGGCCCACCATTGCCTGGGACCGATGGATGGCGGTATATCCATCCACAGCGTGTGTGAATATGGGCATTTCTTCCAGGAGGACCGCTAAGAGTGGGGAAATGCTGGAAAGGCCTATGTCCAGCAGTGGACGAAACAGACTGATGGATGGATGGATGGATTTATATCTGATATTCTTTTTGACCCTTGGTTTGCTGGAAGAAATCTCATTATGAAGATAAACACACCATTGTACATAACTTTAAACATGTATTATATTATTAAGTTAATGTGTAATTTTAGAAAGTCTACAAAAAAATATTACAATGTACCTAATCAATATGTCGCCGCCAGATGGTTAAATCAGCTTCCTAATTGGATGCCTAGATCTAGGTCGTTAATTAAATGGCGGCATCCATCCATCCATCCATCCAGTTGTATACGTGTTGGCTGCACGAAAGCTAGCTCTTCGGAAACGGCTAAATTTTGAGTCATTTAAATTTAGTTAATTTTTCTACCACTTTAGCACTAGCAGTCCTACGAGTATAACAAATATGGCGTCAACAGCTGATCACATATTTGGTGATTTTTGTATTGTTTTAGTTTAGTTACGATTTACAGTGAAAAGTAATAAGAATAATTGATTTTTATCACAAATTTCATCGTTTTAAATAAATACATTTTCAAAGTTCTTTTCGTCTTTCTGCCCTCTGGTTAAACGTGGCGTTCAACTATTCGGCTAAGCATCCTGTAGCCGTTTAATTGGCCACCTAATTAAGAAGCTTATTTAACCACAGGTTAAAGTTTTATCACACATCACCTTACCCCTGTAATATTAGGATCCGTCCATCCATCAGCCTGTTTCATCCACTGCTGGACACAGGCCTTTCCGAGATTTCGCCACTCTTGTCGGTCCTCCGGGAAGAAATGCCCATACTCACACACACTGGGCAGGCGGGTTGGTGAGCGCGGTTCCGAAACCCTTGCACCAGTGACGCCGCTGCCCGTCACCAGTCTGATATTACCTTCTATTCCTAAAAATTGCATTATATTCAAGATGATTTTGACCTTTATCTAAGAAAGCTCAATTTGCTAATTTACAGATTACGTTTACTCTATTCCGTTCAAATGACATTTGTACAAATAGCCATACGCTACGTATTTTGTACGATAATCACTTTTATGCGGACGTAATAAGAACTGTTATGGTTCACCGTGACGTGTCGAAGACTTAACCGAGATTATTTTTCAATCACTTACTGATTTTATCATTCGTATCAAATAGACAAAGAATAGAACTTGGGTAAAACGCAATGCTTGGGCTTCATACATGTTTCCTAAGGGGAATAAAAACATCAACACTGGGAACCATAAAAATATTATTATTGAAAGTTTTCTGCTTGACACTTATTTTATTAACATCCTATTTAGATCCTATTTTTGATCAGGGGCACTAGGGTCGTAATAATTTATATTCTCTACTACGGTGATAATAAAGAAAACAGACAGACAAAAAATATTAAAACTGTTGTTATTTAAAATTTCGCAAAATTATTGTACAAACACGATTGTTTTGCTTCTTTTTATTGTAGACTTTCAGATTACTCAGTTGCATATTTTAATAAATACAACAACAATTACAAGAACAGGGTGGAATAGATAATTCGTATTTTTTAAATATAACTCGGGAAATACGCATCAGAAAACTATAATAACAAACTATTGGCAACCATACACTCATCCAAAATCAAGTAGAGACAAAAATATTATCTAGGCATTAGCTCATTTCGCTCCTCATAGATTTATATCTATTTAAAAATTTCTAGTTGATAACTGTATCCGTCTAGCAGAAACTAAAAAAGACAGACATACAGATAGACGGACACGCAAGTCATACGGGTTCTATTTTATAATTTTTATACGACACGTGTTGACGTTATTCAAGACTCCTTAATATATAATCACTTCTTAATATATAAGGTCCTACAATAATAAGGGATCATTCAACAATTACGTGATCACCGGAAGGGGGGGGGGGGTCGGATGCTTGTATATACATCAGATTATTGTGGGGGGGGGGGGGGAAGAATCCATGATTACGTCATCTGCGCTTCGTTTCCGAAAATAAATTATATTTAAATATTTACGTCCAATTTTGAAGTTTATTACTGGTAACGCTTACTATTAGATAGATGAAACGGGATTTCCCCTGCTACTTGTTAAACGTAACTTTAAGTTACGTTAGTCACTAATAGTGAGAAAGAGTTGATTTTATTTCGTCGTTTCAATAAATACTAACGAAAGTATCTATTTTATTGATATAACTATAGTTCTTACCTTATGCATTTTGACAAAATGACACAACCTCTTCCCAAATTTAGGTCATTTAAGACCTATAGAAACATGACATACGTGTCATTGCTAATAAACAGCAAAAATTTTAAGCACGGACGAAGATTACGTAATCAAGGCGAGGGGGGGGGGTAAAAACTAAAGATTACGTTGTGATCACATAAGGGGGGGGGGGGGGGGGGTTAAAAAAACGGCCAAAAATGATCACGTAATTGTTGAACGATCCCTAAGTGAAAATAATTTTTGGGTAGATCATCTTTTGTTAACTGATCATCACAATAAAGAAAACATTTTTTTTGGTCAAGTAATTTTTTCACTTCCCAGTACAAAATGTACAATTTGCTGACTTAATTTCTATGGAAAATGGAAAACATAAGTTCGCGTGAAAAAAATATTTTCATTGGAAAGTGGTCTATTAGGGATACTCAATCATCTGTAAAAAATAATTCACTTTGAATTGTAGGACCTTATATACCTAGGTACTATTTTGAGATTTAAATGGGTGAGTATTACACTGTGTCATAGACTAAGCAGGTACCGCGCTTCCTCATACCTCGGCTAGTTGACAGAATTATTTGTACGCATATATTGAATATAAGCCGTTTTTTGGCTGTATCGTTGATGCACTGTGTTAGCTTTGCGATTAAAAATACAATATGGAATTCGAGCGCTGCGTTCCTTAACCCTAATCATAGTAGCTCCGGAGCCCTCATATAAGGTTCTTTGTCACGCGATTATAATAAAGAACTCTAAGTCACGCGAATGAACTGTAAAAATCCTCGTCTATCTTGTGTTTTGTTTGCGGAGAGCCTTAATTGCACGGGTGAGTCAAACTGTAAGTTTAAACTCAACGTTTATTCTAGGTATTCTCATAAATGTGATGTGCTTAAAGGTGAATGTATACTCAAACTGCAATTTATTCCACATAAAAATAAAAAATACATAATAGACATTAAATATTCAAAAATTAAATCTTTTTTTTATTTTTTCAAATTGTCTTTACTTTTGATAAAAACTAGTCGAAAGTTATCGAAAGTTTCCCGTAATTTACGCAAGAATATTCCTACTCCTTCCGAATGCTTGAAGCGATTTTAATTATTCTTTCTCCATACATACTAAGGACAATTTATAGATCTACAAAACTATTGTTCACATTTTTTTTCCGTCCATCGCGTCCTTGTCAAAAGTATCATTTTCTAATATTTTGCGCGATCTTCGTAACAGCCACTTTGCGATACGCGCTGATATAAATGTTCACATCGAGATGCTAATTTATTGGCCACTTTTTTGGCATGCATGGAGCCTCCCCGAGTGACGTAAATTGAGATACATTCACTGATTACTACAAATACGTCCGCACCCTGCACTGTTAGATAAAGGAGCCTCGTCGAGTGACGTAACTTGAGATACATTCACCGATTACTACAAATACGTCCGCACCCTGCACTGTTAGATAAAGGAGCCTCGTCGAGTGACGTAAATTGAGATACATTCACTGATTACTACAAATACGTCCGCACCCTGCACTGTTAGATAAAGGAGCCTCGTCGAGTGACGTAACTTGAGATACATTCACTGATTACTACAAATACGTCCGCACCCTGCACTGTTAGATAAAGGAGCCTCGTCGAGTGACGTAACTTGAGATACATTCACTGATTACTACAAATACGTCCGCACCCTGCACTGTTAGATAAAGGAGCCTCGTCGAGTGATGCAACTTGAGATACATTCACTGATTACTACAAATACGTCCGCACCCTGCACTGTTAGATAAAGGAGCCTCGTCGAGAGACGTAACTTGAGATACATTCACTGATTACTACAAATACGTCCGCACCCTGCACTGTTAGATAAAGGAGCCTCGTCGAGTGACGTAACTTGAGATACATTCACTGATTACTACAAATACGTCCGCACCCTGCACTGTTAGATAAAGGAGCCTCGTCGAGTGACGTAACTTGAGATACATTCACTGATTACTACCAATACGTCCGCAACCTACACTGTTAGATAAAAGAGCCTCGTCGAGAGACGTAACTTGAGATACATTCACTGATTACTACAAATACGTCCGCACCCTGCACTGTTAGATAAAGGAGCCTCGTCGAGTGACGTAACTTGAGATACATTCACTGATTACTACAAATACGTCCGCACCCTGCACTGTTAGATAAAGGAGCCTCGTCGAGTGACGTAACTTGAGATACATTCACTGATTACTACAAATACGTCCGCACCCTGCACTGTTAGATAAAGGAGCCTCGTCGAGTGAAGTAACTTGAGATACATTCACTGATTACTACAAATACGTCCGCACCCTGCACTGTTAGATAAAGGAGCCTCGTCGAGAGTCGTAACTTGAGATACATTCACTGATTACTACAAATACGTCCGCACCCTGCACTGTTAGATAAAGGAGCCTCGTCGAGTGACGTAACTTGAGAGACATTCACTGATTACTACAAATACGTCCACACCCTGCACTATTAGATAAAGGAGCCTCGTCGAGTGACGCAACTTGAGATACATTCACTGATTACTACAAATACGTCCGCAACCTGCACTGTTAGATAAAGGAGCCTCGTCGAGTGACGTAACTTGAGATACATTCACTGATTACTACAAATACGTCCGCACCCTGCACTGTTAGATAAAGGAGCCTCGTCGAGTGACGTAACTTGAGAGACATTCACTGATTACTACAAATACGTCCGCACCCTGCACTATTAGATAAAGGAGCCTCGTCGAGTGACGCAACTTGAGATACATTCACTGATTACTACAAATACGTCCGCAACCTGCACTGTTAGATAAAGGAGCCTCGTCGAGTGACGTAACTTGAGATACATTCACTGATTACTACAAATACGTCCGCACCCTGCACTGTTAGATAAAGGAGCCTCGTCGAGTGACGTAACTTGAGATACATTCACTGATTACTACAAATACGTCTGCAACCTGCACTGTTAGATAAAGGAGCCTCGTCGAATGACGTAACTTGAGATACATTCACTGATTACTACAAATACGTCCGCACCCTGCACTGTTAGATAAAGGAGCCTCGTCGAGTGACGTAACTTGAGATACATTCACTGATTACTACAAATACGTCCGCACCCTGCACTGTTAGATAAAGGAGCCTCGTCGAGTGAAGTAACTTGAGAGACATTCACTGATTACTACAAATACGTCCGCACCCTGCACTGTTAGATAAAGGAGCCTCGTCGAGTGACGCAACTTGAGATACATTCACTGATTACTACAAATACGTCCACACCCTGCACTGTTAGATAAAGGAGCCTCGTCGAGTGACGTAACTTGAGAGACATTTACTGATTACTACAAATACGTCCGCACCCTGCACTGTTAGATAAAGGAGCCTCCCCAAGTGACGTAACTTGAGATGCAACCCCTGGTTACTGCAATACGTCCACACCCTACCTGCACTGTTAATTTTTGGTGGTCCTCCCGGGAGAAATGCCCATACTCACACACGCTGGACAGTGGAGGTAGAGTGCGTTTCACCACAGAGTTCCCCTGCCGTAAATTTGGTTTTCCTGTTTTTTGGTAGCTAGTTTATTTTTTCTGTTTTTCTCCTGTAGCGATTGGATCTATTTAATAAAGAACCCTATTTAATTGAATTAGATGGATGAATATGGAATTGGATTGCATTGCTACAAACATTACGTACGGCAAAAGAACTTCTTAGTGAAACGCACTTTAGTGATCGCGGTGCTGCAACCAGTGACGCCACTGCCCTTTTTTTGATCGACTAGTTGTTGTATATTGTTAGCCTATTGGCTGCAACAACTTTGCCCTAGCGTTGGAGGGACAGCTGTGAAGCTATCTACTTCTATAATTCTTCCTGGTGTTATATAAGTATGAATGAGTGCGTGGTATTTGAGTGCTGCCTGTTATTTGACAGATCAACAGTGCCTTTTATATAAAGCCCAGCAATCAGGGATGGATATACCGCCATCAAACGGTCTCAGGCAATGGTGGGCCACCTGGTTGTGCCTGTTTGAGAGCTGTTCTTCTACTCTCTCCCAATTAACTTCCGCGAGTAAGATGGAGTCTGGCGCAGCTCTACCATCTACAATGGGATAAACTATGAAAAGTAAAATATTTATATTAAATATTTCAATCGATAAATATGGATTTGAAATAATAAGAATTTCATGTGAATTATTTGCATGAAGTAATAACCAGACCATTACGTAAGGGGTTTTTGTAGTGAATATATTTATTTAAAAGGGCTCTGTAAATAATATATGGATGTTTTGTTTCTGTGTATTTCATAAAGTACACTTAAAATTGTAATACATTTTGGGTGTATGCATTATGGCTATATAATTTAGGGTATTGTTTTTGGAAAACACGTTTGGATAAATTTTCCTTGATAGAAATAATTATTGAAATGAAGTCCTCAAACACTTATTGTTTCCTCGTTTGACGAATATGAATGAAGAGCAGAACTCAAACATCTAATAACAAAATCTGGATTTCTTATTTTGGAAAATTTTCTAGCTTTTTTAGTTGATTTTATAACATTAAAAAGCATACTTTTTTCACGTTTTCGCGCTTCTCGCACTGCGTTTTTTTTCGCTTGGAGTGAGAGTGACAAACATAAAATGACGATATTTTCGGGTTAAAAGTGGGACAAAGATAATTGAAATTCACGCGTGAACATAAAGGCGGTTTTAATTGGTATTATCTCGGTTTATGGCGACAAAACGGATTAAAAGATGCAAAGGATTTTAGGATAAGATAAGACTTTGGGTGAAATGAGGAAACAAAATGAAAAATGGTTACGTAATGTTTTAAACATTTTGTAACATGATGTAACGTTTTTTTAATTTTTTAGGGTTCCGTTCTCAAATTATGCAGAATACTTGATGTTGCTTTCTTTCCCGTATTGTATGGTGGTACAGAACCCTTTGTGCGCGAGTTATTTAAGATCCGTGGTCGGGCTGCAATGTATTATTTTGTACGTATTAGACAATAATAAATAGTAAAAACGTTTTGTCTGTATATTGAATAATTTGCGAAATTATAAATGAAATGGGACAAGACAAGACAAATACTCTTTATTGTATACCAAAAACAAAAAAAAAATACTGTATAAGAAAGCTAACAAATGGCGACCTTATCGCTTATAGCGATTTCTTGCAGACAACCTTTGGGTCGAAGTTAATTGTAGGAAAAAAAACGTGAAAGTCGGTGTAAAAAATAAGAAATAATAATAAAAAGATAGCAAATTACTAATATAAAACAAATACAGTTACATAAATTATAATATTGTACATACAAATACTTAGAATACGATAAATATTATACAATACAGTGTATTGGATACACAAATAAATAACCATACAAATCATAAAATACATATAAATAAATAATATAATACGTAAACCAAAAACAGTTGTAGCAGAGGTAGATGATATAACAAACACTTACAATAACAAATGGATTATTTAATTGGTATTGTTTATTACGTCCCAACGTGATGTGATGTTTGGTGAGCCCCATCGCCGTTCTTTGGGCTCAAATACCCACTTTTGGGCATGCAGGTTTCCTCACGATGTTTTCCTTCACCGTTCAGCAAGTGGTTAGCATTAAATACTATTTTATTATAAGTATAGATATATTGACTTGAATGTGACAACCCAAGTGGACTTTACTCATACCAAAGTTTCATCAGCTAAGTCGTAAGTGCAAGCTAATAAAGTATTTGATCCCGCTCAAGTTTGAAATAGCAATCACACGGCGGTTTAACTGCGTCGTGGGATCTCATCTCTGCTGGTGGGAACTCTTAACTAAGTTGTAATAGAGTCGGTTATTGCTCGATATTGCGACCCAGTTTGTTCCTCGTTGTAAACTACTGCGTCAAGTGTTAAAATCTATGCGGAGAATGCAGCTATGCAAATATATATATGCATGCATATGATTAGATACTGTTACTGCAATAACACAGCTAAAATTTACTGCAATAATGAAATGCAGTTCAGTCTACAGTCGTGCACTCACATTTCACTGACGACGATTACAGCCCAGTGAGCCTTATTGTTGCATTACGGGGACAAACATAACCGAGTGACCTATTTCTGAAGGCCTACTTCTTAAAAACAGGTGGTCCAAAACCTTAAAACCGGACAATTGAGGCGTTGTTTACAAAAAGAGCCAACGTCCAAAATAAAA
Source organism: Ypsolopha scabrella (assembly GCA_910592155.1). NCBI lineage: Eukaryota > Metazoa > Arthropoda > Insecta > Lepidoptera > Ypsolophidae > Ypsolopha > Ypsolopha scabrella. Next base: position 16,972,570 of record OU342987.1, read on the forward strand.
ACTTTACAGGATAAATCAAATAAGTCTTCATGGATGTACTGAATGTTATGCAGAATCAATTTTTCTACCTTGAATAACTCTGAGCAGGAACCGTTTTTGTTAAAACCAACTTCATAATTCGAAAGATCCCTTTTGGACATTGGTTGTTTTTGTAAGAAACGCCTCAATTTTGAGTCGGACTCGCCCACCGAGGGGTCCGTACAAATAAGTAAAAATTTAAAATATCTAGAAAAAGATTTGGTCACCCGTACATTTATGACCGCGCATACCGTTGCTTAACCTCGATGATTTTTTAATGATTAAATTACAAATGTATAGTTTTAAGATTTTTTCCTATACTTGCAGTATTAGACGGTGCCAAATTTCATAGTTCTAGGTCAACCGGAAATACCCTGTAAATTTTGATTCGAATATACGTTTTTTGCGGCATAAACGTATCTTTTTTGTACGTTAACTTTGAAGTTTTATTTTTTCACAGCTTCAAGGGACTATAGATTTGAGTAAATAGTTTTAATTTCAACTCGATACCTTCACGCGTTCTCGAGATAAAGGGTCTTGACAGACAGACGGACAAAAAAGTGATCCTATAAGGGTTCCGTTTTTTCTTTTTGAGGTACGGAACCCCAAAAAAACACAAAATAGGCTAATCTAAAATAAATTACATGTTTTATACAAAATCAAATCGAAAGTTTCCTATGATTCACACAAGATTTATTTTACTCCTTCCGAATGCTTGAAGCGATTTTAATTATTCTTTCACCATACTAAAGACAATTTATAGATCTACGAAACTATTGCTTATTCTGTCCATCGCGTCCTTGTGAAATGTATTATTTTCTCCTATCTTGCGCTATCCGGAGACGCAGCGATCGTCCGTCGTAACAGCCACTTTGCAATACGCGCTGATATGAATGTTATTACAATATCATTTTCGTCGATTTTTGTGCTGAAATACATCGAATTGCTAATTTAGGGTAGGCATGCGCCTTAACCAAGCCGTGCGAAGAATGCAGACCAGACAAAAATGTATCCCTTTAGGATTTCAACCGGTGACCTCCAGATCAGACGGTCAAACCACTAGACCATAGAGGTTCACACAATGGCGCTGTTGTATACTCTCTGTTTCAGTGCGTTTCACCAAAGAGTTCCATTGCCGTACGTAATGTTTGTAGCAATGCAATCCAATTCCATAGTGAGCTGCGTTGGACATTATGGTCGAGGCGGGATTGCAGCCCGAGCCGAACGGCGAGGCCGTAATGGAGCCGAGAGTGTAATGTCTAATGCTCACGCGTTTCATACGACGTTTTTCAATACACTTGCGAGGCAAAATAATAAAATTTCACTGTTTTTTTTCCACATAATCGTAACCACAGCTGACTGAACTGAACTGACAATTTTCTTTGAAAAATGGCGGCGCAGATTTTGTTTTTTGCGCAGATGGAAATAGAGGCACTGACGCATTCGCCAAACAGCCAAATATTAACAAAATGAATATTATTGTATTTACAACAAAAGTTTGAGTTAACTTGTTGTTAAAATAAATAATTTGATGAAATTAAATGATTATTTATTATATTTTAACTGAGAAAGTCTATTTATTCGCAATTACTTTACAATTTCTCAAGACATGAAAACTCTTTGCTAAGATTAAAAAAAACTTTAATTTAAAAAACACTAGAGCGATAATGTAAAGGAAAAAGCACGCGTGTTTAAAATGCTGCATTATGAAAGACCCTAAGAACGCTGCAATAAGGCCCACTTTATAAGCAAGTGTGTTGAAAATTAGATTAATAAAAAATTATAATATACCTATACTTGTATTATTTGCTTTGTTCTTTTACTTGTGTTTTTGTAAGATCCACTTTTGTGACATTTTTGGTATTTTGTGCGCTGTGTTAAAACTAAAATAAATAAAATGAATTGAATTGAACAATGTTTTATCTGTGTAATCTGTAATTTTTAGTACATCCTTGCATTAGTACATATTTGCACTGTTTTAGACACTTTTACATTCTGTTAGTGAACTTATCTACATTTCGTCGGCAAATCGTAGAGTTCGGCTTATAACGATTTCCTTCGGCAGATCGTGAAGATGGAATCGAGAATCTTTCACCGTAAATAGGTGCGACGACGACTGGAGCGAGAAGTAGCGTGTTAACATGTAAATAAATTTACAACGAAATTTACCCCTAGTTTTAACAGAATCACGATCTGCTTAGGCAGACTATCATACGCCGAATTCTACGATATACCGACGACATTCATATACGAGAGTAACTGCTTAGGGTAATCAAGAAACAATAAAAGTGAAAACTACTTTTTCGGCTGATTTCTAAAACGCAAAATTTCAATGTTATATTATGAAAAATGCCTATTCATTTATGATCTGAACAAAATAAAAATAAATTCGCAAAGTTATGTAAAACTTACCTTCCACAAAACATGAAAACATAGACAGATTAAGATAACATTAACTTAGTAACTACCCAATTATAGAAAAAGAAGTGCGACTCCCTCCCCACAGACAAACCAAATTCCTACTTGGTTTTGTGGGATGTATTTAAAATTAAGTTATCATTAATTCATTAATTCATTCCATCCATCCATCCATCAGCCCGTGTTCGTCTACTGCTGGACATAGGCCTTTCGCAAATTTCGCCACTCATGTCGGTCCTCAATCCTCCTCCTCCAGCCACCACCCACAACGTCCTTCAGGTCGTCGGTCCAGCGGGCACGAGCTCGGCCTGCGCTACGCTTTGCCGTACGTGGTCTCCATTCTAAAACCTTTCGGCCCCAACGGCCATCATGTAGGCGACAAATATGGCCTGCCCACTGCCACTTCAGCTTACTGATACCAGAGATACCCCAAGCATAGCCCGCTCCATAGCTCGTCGGTGGATCCACCGATTTCATTCATTCATTGCAATAAAATTTTATATCTTTATGTTAAGTCTGTGGAATTTGCTGATTTTACGGGTTAAGAACTGATCCTGTACATAAAGTATACTTTCTACAAGTCAAAGTTAATTTGAACAATATAATATATCTTTAGAATATAAAAAATATATAATAATACGGGAAATAAAATATACACCTGCACAAATAAATGATAGTCGTAAGTTTTAAATAAATAAATAAATGAAAAACAAATAAAATAGAGGAACCTAGGAATAAAAATATTATATATACATAATGCAATGAAGAAATAAGTTCATAAATAATAACGGGAAATACATACAAAAAAATATTAAGGTTGGGCTACTAAAATGTAATAAAGTTATACACTTGCATAAAATATAGAAATATAGGAATAAAAATATCATATATACATAATGCCTAACTATCCGCACCATTCGATTAGTATTGCTAAGAAGAAGGGCAAGAAACTTAGCAAACATTCCTTTTTTCAAAATAAAACATATGATACAAAGTCATATACATACCAACTCAAGTAAAGGCATAAAAAAATATAAGAGTGCAGGAATTCGTCACGAGAAAAAAAAATATCTTAGTCAACCCGTCTCGTCATTACCTTTAACAAAGTAAGTTTACATATTAATTAATTTTAAGCCTTTAGAGGAATCATACAGTATTAAAATATGCAAATTATTAATTAAAATATTGAATAAGATTAATAATATTTATTACACCATGCTTCATTATCATCCAAATAATCATTGATTTTATAATAAGCTTTCTTAAGTAGTCCCTGCTTAATATATAGTTTAAACTTATTTTCAGGCAAACTAAGGACCTCCTCTGGAAGCTTATTTTAAAATCTTATACCATGTCCTACAAAAGAGGTACCTACTTTGGCAAGTCTTAATTTTGGAAAAGCTAGTTTATGTTTGTTTTTGTTTTCAACAGAGTGGTGCACACCAAGCCTCAGGAAATTATTAATATTTTTTCTGACATATCTAATAACTTAATAAATAAATTTTTCATGGGACAGTAAGTATTCTTTAAACTTTTCTCTGAATGAATCTCGGTACTTCATGTTATAAATAGACCGAATTGCTCTCTTTTGCAAGACAAAGACTGCTTCTATATCCGCGGCTCTACCCCACAACATTATGCCATATGACATAATGCTGTGAAAATAACTGAAATATACTAATCTAGCAGTATTTTCATCAATAATCTGCCTTATGCGTCTAACAGCGTATGCGGCTGAACTAAGTCTACCACAGAGAGCTTCTATGTGGGGACTTAGTTTCGTTAACTAACTCCAGCTTGGACCCCTGCAAAAATAAACTGCCATCTACTTGAATTACATTTGGTAAGGTAAACTTTATACATTTCGTCTTTTTTGCATTAAGAACTAAATTATTTGCAGTGAACCAATCAAGAATCAGAGAGAGAGTTGAATTCGCGTCATCAAGTATATCGTTATGTCGATTCACTTTAAAAATAAGTGACGTGTCATCTGCGAATAGAACTATCTCTGATAAGTCTCTGACTAAGTAAGGGAGGTCATTTATGTATATTAAAACAATAGGGGCCCCAATATGGAGCCCTGCGGAACACCCATTTTGACTAATGCTCCAGATGACTTTACTCCATTAATGTCTACCTTTTGAATCCGGTCACTAAGGTATGACTTAAATAACGTCAAAGATTTACCCTTAACTCCATAGTGATCTAATTTACATAAAACAGAGGGTTCCGTTCATACCGTTTAAGACAAACTTATTCCACGAGCAGTCATAGAGGACCAACCTAACTTGACTCTTCAGATCTATTAAATTATATGCATCGAAAGGGACTTTGGGGCTTGCCTTTGGTCTTTCAACGGTTTTTCTTTTAATATGCTGAGTCAACTACTTATCTGATAAATGTAAAACTTGGACCCATGTTTTTTCAGACCTTTGGCTTTCCGTTGTCAGGTCAGTTACCTAATCGGACACATTTCACTCGATAGATTTTATTATTGAAAATGATGCCTTTTTAACTTATTAATTCGTTTTATGTCTAAACGGCTTGAGTTTTATATCTGAAATTACTGCTATAACAAGAAAACATGGTTTCTTTTCTGATGTCACGTGAAAAAACCCCTACACCAAATACTTTTTCGTAAAATCCAGAAAAACCTCGAGAATTCACAGATTTTGCGTGCTAGCAGCGCGCGAAGCGAGCGTTCTAAAGTAATTTTCTGAGATTACCGTGCACCAGGGGTAAGGCCTTAAATCGTTTCAGTGGTTCTACAAATTACTTCCTATATACAAACAAACAAATTTGACTTCCTGAAAATATTAGTATCGATTGGAGTGCATTGCAAGATAGAAAAACCGATCAAGTACGAATAAGATTGGTTCTTGAAAGTGGCGTAATTTCGGGAGCAGTATAACAATCCAACTTAACTTGACACGTACGATCTATTAAACTGTATCCAATTAAGTTTGACACGAATAACTTTTATATTTGTTCCTATAAATCCACTCAATTACCAATTGTTATCTAAAATTAAGTTTCTAAATCCACTGGAAGTGGTTTTATGAAATTTAGGATTTTGGGTACTTGTGCAAACCTTAGCAATTTTGTAGGTCCAATAGGAAATGAGTCATAGGAAGGGGGGGGGCATTACCATGAAATGGTTAATGTTATATTAAACACGGCTGGTGCGCCAGCGTTTTCTTGAAGAACTCGGCCGAACACGCTGCTGCATCTCTAGATCCACACGTATTTTAATAACACACTGTTTTTTTAAATTGAAATTAAAATTTGTTTCAATTCAAATTTATTTGTTATGCAAAGGTAAACGTCTGTTTCTTAATATTGATTTCCTACAAATTTCGTGTTGAGGTTACATACCTATTAACAATTTGAGGGGTGAAACGGGTGAAAAGAGGGGTGAAGCGAGAGGGGGGGAAAATGAACAACTTTTAATTAAAATCTATTATCAGATAGTGGTTTTGATTGGCTGAAGAAAATTAATTTTACTTTCGTAAATTGTTTCTAACGTTACACAGAACTGAATAAATTGGTGTTAGAAAAGTTTTCATGTTTGAAACAAAAGTCGTTAAGGACGGAACCTTTTGTCCTGTACCCACAGTTTGTTATTACGGTTCCGTTGAAAAAGGAAGCCGTTTTTAGTGTTTTTCCATTCACGACTTACAAAATTTACAAAATAGACATACTTAGTTTTACCTCGTTTTTGTTGAAGGCAAAATCAGTTGGGAAGTCCGATCATTCATAACATTGGTAGATGCTTTTCTACAAAAATATTTTTTATGACCTTTCAAACATCATAATATGAAAAATATATTGTATATAATACATAAAAACCTATAAGTTAGAGAAAATCGACCAAATATGGAACACGATTTCGGTTTTTTGGTATAAATAAACACAAATTAAAGATTTTTTGTTTGATAAACACTTGTACTTGTCCACTTATTTATATTAATTTCCCTTACCGAATCGCCAAGCGATTCATATATTGTACGTAAACAACCAAACAAACCTTTGATAATGCTTTAACAGCGAAACCGGTAAGGGAAATTAATATAAATAAGTGGACAAGTACAAGTGTTTATCAAACAAAAAATGTTTCAAAAGTTCCACCAAGTGCCAACAATCACGAGCATCAACTACAAATTAAAGAAATTTATTGGTAATAGCTTTTGCCCGCGGCTCCGCCCGCGTTTTATACAGTTTAACGACATGCTTTTTTCCGGTATAAAAAGTAGTCTATGTGCTAAGTAAGGGTATAAGCTATATCCATTCTAAATTTCATCCAAATCCGTCCAGCCGTTTCAGCGTGAAAGAGTAACAAACATACACACACACACACACTTTCGCATTTATAATATTAGTGTGATGATTATAATAAGATAATACGACATAAATTTTTCTTGACCTCCTATCTGTCTTTTTTATCCGTACCCGAAGGGTGCCAAACGGGACCCTAAGCCTCCGCTGTCTGTCTGTCTGTCCGTCCGTCTGTCATAAGGGTGTACAGATTCAGCCGCAAACTTCAAGAAGTTAAAAATTAAAAAAACAATTAAACCCAATTGCATTTTTTACTATTTATTTTAGCTGTATCTTAAAGACGGTATACATACAAAGTTCAACTTTGATCACATTGTTGTACATAGTCTAAAGTAAAACAACAGAATAATAAAATTAGGGTTCCGTACTCAGAGGGTTTTGAATTTTTTGTCAGGCGCTACCATTTTAGCGGCTTATTTTTTGTCGCCTTAATGTTCCTATAGCCGCTATATGTGGATATGTATGTTTTCAGGGTTCCATGCCAGTATTGTGTGGTGGTACGGAACCCCTTGTGCACGAGTCCGACTCGCGCTTGGCCAAATTATTATACATTCTACAGGTCTACCTCTGAAACAATAGAGTTAAATAAATTCATAAAGTTTATCTTGCATGACGGAGTTTTTCAACTCCTACCACATTGTATATAATTTTATTTAAACGTCAATATGACTAATGGATACACGTAAATTCATACAGGAGACTCGAAGAGCGATAATCAGGAACAAGGTTCTATGACCGTTCTTGCGAAACTATTGTCCAACAATCCAAATTACTTACCGAGCCTCCTGATTTTAGTTGTATTGAACAATCACCTTGTACATTGTCATGAAAAAAATAAGGAGGATATTTCCGTAAATTTTTTAACGAAAAAGCAGTGTGATGTTACTTCAGTACAAAATTCAGGGAATTGCAAAACAATTTCAACGCCACTGCCTCCGGTAATAAACTGAAGTTCAGTAATTCAGTCTCCTGTAAAACAACCCTTAAAGCCATGGAACAAGGATCAATACAATGGTTTCAGTGAAAATATATTCTTGTAGGTCTGTTAAGAATTTTGAACCCAATTTCTGTTCATGGCATTATAACTATTTTGCATAATTTTCACCACGTCTTAGCAGTACATCTCTAGATATATAAAACACATGATTTGTCTTTCTTGTTTACTTATTCTTATTCTATGGATTTTTGGGGTTCTATACCTCAAAATTATAAGGCGGAACCCTTATAGTACAAAGGCTTATATTTTGCTGCCCATCTGTCAAACCGTTTTCCTCGGTTGAATGAAACTAATATCTTCTACAGAAGTCTGCAGCTCCATAGTGCTGATAAATAATCAATTTCATATAAATTGCTCACCATGAAAACTTATAGGGTAATTGCACTTGACATTCTGTAATTTTGGTCTTTCAGCACACATCTAGGAAAAAATCTGAATTTTACAGAAATTTTTATTTTTGATCTTTAGTCTGTTTTTTGTTTATCTGACATTTCCATCAACCTTGAAATAATTTTTTTTTCAAAAATTTGCCTAAAATGTGGTGTCCATTATATGGCCAGAGTCCTATAAAGGGTTAAGAAGTTTGTAAGCCAATATGGTTAGACCCTTTGGGTACATGGTGTTTGATAGATCGTAAGTGTCACGTTAGTTTGGTTTTCTATAACTGCTCGTGGAATACATTTGTGTTTTAAACGGTATCTACGGAACCCTCAGGGCACGAGTCCTACTTGAGCAGTTTTTTAGGGTTCCGTACCTCAAGATAAAAAAACGAAGCCCTTAAAGGATCACTTTGTTGTCCATCTGTCCGTCCGTCCTCCGTCCGTCCATCCGTTCGTCCGTCCGTCTGTCTGTCAAGACTCTTTATCTCGGGAACGCGCAAAGGTATCGAGTTGAAATTAAAACCATATACTCAAGTCTACAGTCCCTTGAAGCTGTGAGAAAACCAAACATTTAAGTTTACGTAAAAAATAGATACGGCCGTTTATGCCGCAAAAAACGTATATTTAGACACTCTAAAGGGAATCAAGATTTGTAGGGTATTTTCCGCTGACTTTTCCGTTGAAAACTATACATTTGTCATTAAATCATAAAAAATATAGTAAATAACCTCGTTGGGCGTTGTTTTTTTTTTAAATCTTGTACGATCATGTAGGTGACAAGTCGCAAAAAAAGACTTCACAGAAATGAAAATTATACGGATCGATATTTCGGTTTGGTAGTGATCCATTACAAAATATACGTATGCTTGTAGGTATGTAAATCTCTAGATATTGCTTGTTTACTAGCATTGGATGGATGGGCGCTGTCAAGAATATAAGTGTTATAATGCGACGTATTTTGTTTGAGTTATGTGACATCAGACAATTAAACTATCAGACACTTGGTAAAAGAAGGCCCTGAAAGAATTTCTTATGGTTATCGTTAAAAGTTGATATTTTATTTAGGTTTTCCAAAATATAAACAAAGCTAAAGTTGAAGGCTAGTTTGGTAAAGTGGTTAGAGATTTGCGTGTAAGATAGACTTTAACTAAATTGAATGTCGAAAACTGTTGACGGCTTTAACTTGAGTCGGCCATTTTGGTTTTAGAATAGTCGCTGCGCGTGTAAAATGCGCTATATAGATTTTCTTTTTTTGTTTTTACTTTCTTGCGTATTCCTACAAAAAACGAAGCTCGATGTGCCTGTTCCACTTTTGTGAAATCGTGCCATATTCCGAAGACAGAAGAAAACATTTTCCATTAGATGTTTCGGTGTTCAAAATAAGTTCTAAAAATGTGGCAGTTAGCATATAGCGCAAATGATACTCTGTATTTTAGTGACATAGCTGGTTTTGGCCGCAAAATTCTCAAAACAATATAATTGTGAGAGATTTGGGGAAAAAAATTAAATCACTGTAATAAAGGCGAGTTATTTTAAATGTAACATTGCTATTGGGATTCATAACCATAAATTTAATTTTATATCTCTTAAATTACAAATAATTTGTAATAGTTTAGAAAAAGCTTTTTGCCCCTCCTGAATAGTTGCATAAAAGCACATAGCGGATTTTGCAGGCGCAGTGATGAATGTGAATTAAGTTTTGTTGCTTTTTATAGTAAAATTAAGACAGATTTATAAACACAATTATACAAGTCTTTTTAGAAAGAAATTTATTTCTCTCATAGTTTCGATAAGAGTAATATTACACAGATGTGTATTCTTCACTACCCGATGCTGTAATAGGTGACGGTAGGGCAATAATAGTCTTAGACTCGTCTTGAATACACTAGCGCCCTCTAGGCTCACTATTAAGTGACATATATACTAAGTACATATCGTTGTGGTTTGGGAAAGCAGATGTGTAAATTCGCAGGTCGTATTGAGAACTGGATAGCTCAGTTGGTAGAGCAACTGCCCGGAAAGCGAGCGGTTCAGAGCTCCTCACGTCTAGATTTACTTTTATGATTTTCTATACCGCAATGATATAAATTTAATTAGTAAGTCTTTTATTTCATAACTATTGTCTACTTATTGCTATTTTTAAATTACCTACGCTAAGTGAAGTTTTAGCTTGTCGGTGACGTTGTTTATAAATAAACTATGCTAAAATTAAAAACGGTTCATTGCTATTTCTAGGCATTTACTGAGAAGACTTCTGGTAAGGACTGGTTAGACCGAGTTTAGAAAATGGTACCTACATCTTAATTACATTTGTCTCTGTCACACTTTATTTGTTACCTACTTTTATGCATAGTGCTTTTTGGTACAATAAATGATTTTATCCTATCTTATCTTATGCTAATAAATTATTGATAATAATAAATAATTATTCGGGTATGCTAAGTAAGAACTTTTGCTCCGTTTTCAGCTTAGTCGTTAAGCTATAAAAACCCCTTACAGCCTATATGTTGACCCGGGTGACTATGTTGATGATAATTAAGAAAACCTCATCCAAATCCGTTAAGTGAAAACAGATACAGATAGACAAACAGACGGATGAAAATTATAGAAATTGAGAAATTTTGGCCTCAGTACAATACCTATACACATACAGCAAAAAGTTGTGTAGGCCGACCTCGTGCCCGCTGGACCGATGACCTGAAGGACGTTGTGGGTGACGGCTGGATGAGGAGGACGGAGGACCGACATGAGTTGCGAAATTCGGGAAACTATGTCCAGCAGTGGACGAACATGGGCTGATGGATGGATGGATGGACAATACCTAGATCTCATTTCATTTAAAATTTCCAAAAAATGTTAAATGTAGCAAAACGAATTATTTACTGCTTTCTTATTAGTAGCTAGCATTCATATTATTAAGGCCTTAGCGAAAAGTCTGAAACAACTTAAATATAAATATTTAAATATGTGATGGTATATCCATCCCCAATTGCCGGGACTTATATAAATCAGACTGGTGACGGGCAGCGGCGTCACCAGTGCAAGGGTTTCGGCACCGCGCTCACCAACCCACCTGCCCAGCGTGTGTGAGTATGGGCATTTCTTCCAGGAGGACCGCCAAGAGTGGTGAACTCTGGAAAGGCCTATGTCCAGCAGTGGACGAAACAGGCTGATGGATGGATGGATGGTGAGCAGAACAATTCTTGAACATTGCGTGTTAAATAAAGTAAGTCGCAGCTGAATCATTTGATACTATCTAGGGCAGAAATATAAACTGCCTCCGAATTTTCACAAACGCTACGGCGTAGCAATTTAACAGTTCCGTAGACCTTCGTAGACCACGCATCCGTAGAGGACGTATGTAGATGGCTCTGTCTCGTAGCACTTCGGGGATACTTGACGGTAGGACATTATTATTTCGACACCATTTAAAGCATCTAACCATCCATCAGACCGTTTGTTGTTGTTGGATCATTTAAGTTTGTTGTGATATAAGTATCTTTATGAATAATTTTTGTGAAGACATGTACCTAAATTTGTGCGCTCTTCTGAGTCAAACGTAGTGATCGTTGTTAAATATTTTAAGACCTACAATATGTAATATTACTTACGTTTACAAATAAATATACTGATTATTGATTCATCCACTGCTGGATATAGGCCTTTCCCAGATTTCGCCACTCATGTCAGTCCTCCGTCCTCCTCATCCAGCCACCCCTCGCAACGTCCTTCAGGTCGTCGGTCCAGCGGGCACGAGGTCGGCCTACACTACGCTTTGCTGTACGTGGTCTCCATTCTTACGCTTTTCGGCCCCAATGGCGACAAATATTAATTTCAACAAAATTATATTTAAAAATGTTAATTATTACGGACTATTGTTTTAACGACTGAATATTAAGAAGGTTTAGAAAGTAGAGTCTTCATCACAGGAAACATTATGTGGTTGTAAAAAAGACTTTTACTACTTTCGTTTTACTACTTTCAATAAAGAAGCTAAATCATATAATAGTTCATGAAACTGGTATATAAAAAGGTTATCAAAAACACGAGTGTCAGTTTAAGAAACGAGGCAAAGGCGAGTTTTTTAATAGTACACGAGTGTTTTAATACCTAGTTATGTATAGTTTCATACACTACTTTATCTAAACTCATGCCTAACAACCTGTTTTCATAATAATCGTGATAAAATTTGTCGTTAGCGATTTTTGATTTTTCTTGTAAAAGCTCGTTCTAAAAGAGTTTGTAATTTCCGTCGTTATTTCCAGAATGTCAGGTGGAGTCAAATTACTATCAGCATCACTACTGTTAGTAATTTTAGGGCAAAATAATACTCTTGATTTGACCCATAAAACCACAGTAAATAGTAATTTCCACGTAAGCTATGGCGCCAAAATCCAACAGTCCGCCACGCATGTGTACGCATTGCGCGCGCCGGCAGCCATAGATAATACAGGCCGAAAATAAAATGAAATTTTGACCTCCTTTTAGTACGTGTTAGGGAATATTATATAATAACCTCATAATATAATAAGAATATTATATAATAACCCTATAATAACCTTGGTATTTGATATTAAACCGGGCCTTGTATAAAACAGACTGGTGACGGGCAGCGGCGTCACTGGTGCAAGGGTTTCGGCACCGCGCTTACCAACCCGTCTGCTTAGCCTGTGTGAGTATGGGCATTTCTCCCAGGAGGACTGCCAAGAGTGGCGAAATCCTGGAAAGACCTATGTCCAGCAGTGGACGAAACAGGCTGTGATGGATGGATGGATGTTGTTCGGAGACTTATGCTATATATTTTTTTTGTATTTTAAAGACGTTCATGAAAATTTTCACTATGCCAGTAGTTTTGAGTTCGTAATGAGGATTTTACGATATGAGGTTAGATAAAATAAATTATTTGTAGATAAGTATAACCTTTTTCTAGATTCCTGTAGTAAAATAAAATGCGATTCAAAAACTAGCACTCGAAATAAAATAAACAAGTAGGCATTCAAATGAGGTCTTCAAACACACACTTTTTCATAAATTGACGAATAAGAATCATGTACAGACAGAACTCAAACATATTATGTTTAGCGGACTTAGTCCGCGATACAGATAAAAGGTCGGAAAAAAAAGAACCAACCTGTAAAAGTAGAGCTGGTGAATATCCTCACGATCTTGGAGCTGACGGGCGGCAGGGACTTGAGGGACCCCGCAAAGATCAGGTCTACCGTCCGGTCGTCCATGGCTGATGATTAGGAGACAGCGGTGAAAAACTGGGGAAAGAAACCAGTCTTAGGAACACGATACAAATATTTTTATTTCTAAAACTGACAAAAGCAACAAACTGAAGAAAGGCTAAGTAAAAAGTGATCAGAATAGAAGATCTTGTATGACTAGATTTTTTGTAAAAGCAAAATAGGTGTGTCAGGATCGTAGCAGATAGAAATCTGTAATTTTTGCCTACCTGGGAGACATGCGTGACTATATTGAAAACTCTGAAATGTTCGCAGAGGCGGAGGCGAACACGTTCAATGGCATCGTGAGACACAGGATCGCCTCATATATGTGCAGGGTTGATATGTGTAACAACAAGATCATTCGTCTGTTGGCGGAAAGACTTATATCAACCAAAATTTACAATAGGTGCTTGAAAATACCAGCATGATTGTTAATTTAAAAATAATTGTAATTTATTGTATTTCCTGTTGATAGCGTACATATGTAGTTTCAATGTAATTTAATTTAATTTAATGTATTTCTATGGTACCTATATTCATTGTAATCTATGGACATTGTCATAAGCTATATTATTATATTTATGAATTTACAACGAAGAAAACATCGTCACCATATTTATCCCCGTAGGGGTGTCGGATGTGTTTCCGACACACCCTCGGGGGTGTTCGTCGGTAAAGGTAGAGTGTGACTGGAACTTCGTGCCCTGCTTCAGGCAAACATACACGCTTCTTATGGCATACAAGTTTATCTCAGTGTTTTCTTCCCGTTCAGCAAGTGGTATATATTCAACGCAACGACTGAATCAGAGATGTAAATCCCTAGCGTGTACGCCTAATGCGTCAAAATAGTGTCCACGCTTCAAACTTGCTTACGAAATTATTATCTTTGTATTGGGGTCTTACTTGCGATAACTAACAACATACGTTAAGGCGCTACCTCACTAAAATCGGCATTTTTTGAAGTTATTTACCTGATTTCCAGAAGAAGCTACTAATTTGATAAATAAGTATATAAATATGGGTACCTTTTTCTAGTTTTCTTGAATACGGAAACGCGATTGCAGAACTTTCGCTCGAAAGAAATAATTATTGAAATGGGGTCTGCTTCTACACTTTTTTTCATAGTATGCGAAACAGGTATGACATATAGACCTGGACGATTTTTTATTAGATAGATTTTAACAATATCTAAATTTCGTGAATGTGAAATTTTGATAACTATTTTAGTTAATTTTATATTAATTTAAAACCGACATTTTGCTATTTTTTCCGGAATCCGTCCCTCTCGAACTGCGGGTCGTTCCGCATGGAGTAACAGAGACCGTTGAAAAATTCACATATCACCTTAATAGATAGTGCTTGACGTTTCGACGCCTCTGTAGGCTGTCGTGGTCACAAGCTAACTGATGAGAGTAGCAGTAAAGTTGTCCTTGGCGAGCTGGCGGTAGGTAGCACATTATTTTTCTTTTTCCTACCCGCACTAGTGACGAAAGAAACAACAAAAGACAAAGTGCGGGTAGGAAAAAGAAAAATAATGTGCTACCTACCGCCAGCTCGCCAAGGACATTTTTGCTGCTACTCTCGTCAGTTAGCTTTTGACCACGACAGCCCACAGAGGCATCGAAACGTCAAGCACATATCTATTAAGGAATGTTGCTAGTTATCGCGAGTAAGAACCCAAAAGAAAGTTAATAAGTTGTTTACGAAAGTACGAAACATAGTGATCGCTCACTCAAACTGTTATCGTTTTCTTTCAATGAGATGCCAATTATTTGCTTGGAATTTTTGTAATGAAAGTGAATTTACGATATTTATGTACTTACGCATGAAATGTAACAATTTTAGCTTTATTGGTGTTTCTTGCATTCGTTTAACACTTTATAAAAGCACAAAAAGGCATTTTTAGGTCGTTTTGTGGCAAAATTACCAAAAATCCCGCACTAACGCAAACCGTTATTAAAGTGCGTCTTTCACTGCTTTCCATAGGCAACTAAACCGGAAGCAGTGAGGTCACTCTTCTCAACATGACACATGAGTGAGGCCCAAGTATTTATAGTAAGGGCACATCAGAAGATTCACATCTCTGAACCGAATACGAAATTTTGACAAAATGGGTTTTAGTGGAGATACTAACCCAAAAAGAAAGATTTACATCAAGGTTAAAAAAAACGTATTTTATTAGATAGGTTTTAACAATATCAATATTTTGGATTTTGGAAATTTTGCTAGTTATTTAAGTTTTTTAACAATATAATAAAAAAAAATCTTTTTTTTTCTCTTTCGCTTTGAATCCGCCATTCTCGCACTGCGCGTTTTTACATAGGTAGCATCTTAAGTGGATTATCCCATACTTAATGAGTTATGCCGTGGTAGTACAGACCAAAGACATTGTATAATAACAAGACTGTGCACTGTCCAATTTATGCTCAACTAAACTAGATTTTATTTCCTTAGAAATAAGGTTATAATTATGATAGAATTTCCAAGCGAAAAACGAGCCGAGCAAGATAGCTGTCGCTACTCGTGTATCCTCTTCTAGTAAGTTGCCAGTGAATATAATACAGCAGTGGCGAAGGGTCCATATAACACGATTCCCATCGGCTTGCTTCCGGTCGACTTACGTTCCATGACAGACCACGTATTATTGCTCATGAACATGTATGTCTCCATACTGAGCAGACTAGTTGCAAATGTAAACCAATCGAACAAGTATCAAGTCACCTTTACCTAGGACTTTTAATTGATGAAAGGCTTAACTGGGAACCGCACATTGAAAAGGTGTGTGCTAAGCTTAGGGCTATATTAGCAAAATTTTACCTTCTTAGATATAAAATTCCTTACTTTGTTCTTATAACTATGTACAAAGCTCTGGCTGAAAGTTTAATCTCATATGGGCTGAGTAGCTACGGAAGAACGTTCAAAACATATATAGATCCAATTAAAAACTTGCAAAAACGTATACTAAAAACTATAGTCCCACCTAAAGAGTATATCAAACTGAAAGATGAGGGTAGGTCAGTATTCAACTATTGTAAGATAGTGCCAATTCATGATAAATTTTGTATGAATCTGTTAATGGAACAATTTTTCCGCAAGGAAATTCTACATCTTGTTGAACACCCCATTGCTACGAGAAATGTCACAAGTAAAAAATTGGTCACAAGTGCTTATAATAATTATTACGGAAAAAGAACATCACAGTACCTAATACCACGCCTTATAAACAATCTACCAATTACCATCAAAAGTAAAATTCAGGACAAAAATATAAAAGAGGTTTTAAAAGAATACTTTATTGAAAAGTTGTAATCTAAAAAACTAAAATCAAATACTGTATAGTAGTTATGAAAAAGTTAAAGTGAGCGATATCATCACGGTTTCTGTGGTAAGTATATTGTAGCATAATTGACTGATTGCGTTTTATTCATTTATTTATTTTTCTCTGTGTGTGCTCGCTATGCGCCACAATGATTATTTTGTTGCCACGGAAGGAAGACCAATATTGGCTACTTTGGTTACACAAAGACAGAAAAACCTTCTGTTACACAGAGAGAGAAAAAGCCTGCGTGATTTCGTCTGTCAAGCGCTGAGTACCTAGCAGCGCTGATTCGTGGTTATACCTATTTTAATGCTCTTGATCTTTATTGCGTAAGGTGGTTTATTTAGGTAAATTAAGTGAGTGTTAAAGTTTTTGTACCTTAGTTAGCGCACTGGATATTGGCTAAATTCTTTGTATAATTTATTGCTTAAGTTGGTTTATTTGAGTGACAAGTGCTTAAGTTTTTAGTACCTTAGTTAGCACACTAGTTATTGGCTAAATTCTTTGTATACTAATTTATTGCATAGGTTGGTTTATTTGAGTAAATTAAATAAATGTAAAGATTTTGTACCTTAGTTTGCACAATTTTGTGGTTATTGTATAATTTTATTGCTTATGTTGGTTTATTTGAGTAAATTAAATAGGTGTTAAAGTTTTTGTACTTTAGTTAGCACACTGGCTATTGGCTAATTTCTCTGTATAACGTATTGTGATGCTGGGATAGATCACATGTGATCTTACAGCATCACTGGTCCATTTAAATATTTAATGTAAAGTTAATAAATAAATAAAAAAAAAAAAAAAAAAGCTTACGAAATGGCATCCATACTGCATTTCCTTATGGCGTGATCTTCGCTTTGTCAAACATTCCCATAAATCTCAAATGATAAATACACTTGGCTGACAGAAAGTTGCAAAGTACATTTTTTTCATGTTTTCCGTTGTTGTTTTTCTGAGTAAGGTGATTTTTTGTCCGGCTTCCCTTTTTAAAATGTTCACCCTTCGCCACTGATATACAATATACATAAATAGTGTTGTTGAGTTTCTAACGTGTTAGAAAGGGACCAACGAGTGCTAACACCCATCTCGCTCGGCGCGTTTTTCGTATCGTAGTGCATAGTTTTGTTCCTCTATACAATGTCCTTGGTACAGACAGACACACAAACATTCGCGATAAGGATATCCGTTACCTCCATTCCAAATTCATAAATTCCCGCCATTAGTCGAACGACCGGAAGTCACGAGGAAACTACGAGTATCATTTAGAAATCGTTAAATTCTATAATTAACATGTTAATATTTTAACGTCTGTGTTCACTTTACAGTTGGGACATTTTCCTGAATTGTTTTTTTATGACTGTTTCATAGATGATGTTTAAAACTTTGCAAGAGTTTTAATTTAAACACGGATTTAAGCAGGGACTCTTGAGAAAAGCATATTATAAAATTAATGACTATTTGGATGATACCTATAGTGACGCTTGGTGTAATGAGAATATTGATTGATACTACTGTTCGTTTATTTTTCAACTGATTTGTGTTTCAAATCGTCTGATTTTATGTAGACTAATATTTTTATATTGTTTTTTTATTATTATTTTGACATTTCTTTTTACATATTGACATGAACATTGTATAACTTAAACTTAGCATTTATTACTTAGTTGATAATCTGACTATTAAAAAAGTGATAAACTATATGAGACAGGTGGATGATGTTTTGCTTAGTATTTTAACTTACTACCTCATTAGACAGGTAGACTAATATATATATATTTTTTTCCTCATGACACAATTTCCTTCTGTCTTTTATATTTTGATTCTTTTTTAATACATTGTTTAGTATTATTTTATATAAGTTAAAAAAAACTGTAATAGTATTAAGCCATATTCGGAAAAAAAATACTGATAAAAAAAGACATGATCTTGCTAAGTTTCTTGCCCTTCTTCTTAGCAAGATTAATCGAATGGGCGGATTTAGGCATTATATCTATTTATAGTTTATTTATCCATTAACTTATTTATTCATTGAATTATGTAGATATGTATATACAATATTTTAATTTCTTACTTATGCTAGGCATTATATTTATTTTGGGTCTATTCAGTTTATTTATCAACTTATATATTAATTCCATTGTGTAGTTATAATAATATTCATATTCCAATAAGTCTTTATTTTATGCATTAACTTTTGTAGCCCAACTTAAATATAGTTTTTTTATATATTTCCCGTATCATATTTGTTTCATCATAAAATATTATTTTTATACAGATTAGATTTGACATGTAAAACGTATACTTTATGTATCTATTTTACAAATAAACAATTTTGAATTTGAATTTTGAATTTGAATTGAGGAAATATTCGTTAAGTTACGGAGAAAAAAAAAATTACGGGCGTCTCCACACAAAAATCCTCCAAAGGCATTATTTAAAAGTTATTGGTTTTGGCTCAGTCTTTGTCAGATTATTTATTAAAGGACATATTCTAAACTACTCTAAAGATAGTAAAAAGTAGGGTTCTGTACACAGACGCCACCCAATTTTTTGTCAGGCGCTACCATTTTAGCGTCTTGTTGTTTGTCGCCTCTATCTATATTGTTGATAAGTTAATACTTGCGATTGTCGGCACTTGGTGAAACATCATCGTGGTTGAAGAAAACACTTGTACTATTTCACAAAATTATTATATTTATATCTCCGACCTCGTCTTAACGTCATTTTCCAGGATTTAATAAATGTACGAGTATATCACAAAAACTGTTCATGTATGTGAAAACAGGATGACAACTATCGTGATATACTCATAAATTTATTAAATCCTGTAAAATGCCGTTAAGGCGAAACTAGTCGGAAATATAAATATAATAATTTTGTGAAATAGTACAAGTGTTTTCTTCGAAAATATTCCACCGAATAAAAATGTGCTCCTACGTGATTTGAACCGGTGACCTTCTGATTAGTGGTCGAATACTCAAACCACCAGACCCAGGGGCGGTCATAATAATAGCCGTATCATAGAAATTGTAAGTTCTTTACGTCCCTACCGACTGACTAGCGGAAGTGCCAAGTTGTGCCGGCACTGACCTAGTTTTGTAAAAAACTTCAAGGCGAGGTTATCCAAAGAAATCTGTCCTGCTCCAACGCTTTAATTTTACACATGTTTATCCTGCTCAGCGGATGCGTGTCGCTCTGAAAAATCGCGGTTTCGAAGTGTTTCTATTTGTTATTTTGGAATTAGAGGAATGGGTTTTCAATATGACATTTTTCACGACGTTTATTTATGTATAGGTATAACTTTTATTGTTAGAAACTTAATACAGCTCAAATGAAATGATATTTAGATCATAGCTTAGGCCTATCTTTGCGATTTAATTGGATGAAGCAAAATATGACACCGTGAATCGATTGGCCGAAACATCAAGATCAAAGAGTGAAATATGACATATATTGTTACAAAATTTACACATCGCTGTTTATTGGTTTAAAATGAATTTAATATTTGGCTGTTTGGCGGATGCGTCAGTGCCTTTATTTCCATCTGCACGCGCATAAACAAAATCTCTGCCGCCGTTTTTCAAAGAAAATTGATGTGGTTTCGATTATGTGGAAAAATAGGCAGTGAAATTTTATTATTTTTCCTCGCAAGTGTGTTGAAAAACGTCGTATGAAACGCGTGAACATTAGACATTACACTCTCGGCTCCATTACGGCCTCGTCTTCGGCTCGGGCTGCAATCCCGTTTCGACTGTAATGTCCAACGCAGCTCACTTGTATCATAATGTACTATTAAGTTAAAGCTCTTGATAAGAATGTTTTACATATGAATAATAAAAGATGCATGGGACGGTATTGCCCCATGCTTCATACCTTTATGATAATTTATGAACAAAATCGGTGGCCGTTTCATAGGTCTTTCTCAGACATGGTATTCGCAATTTTTATATGGGGATGCAGCAAAAATCTTTATGACGTCAGCTATAGCAAAAAACTCTACGTTCGGGGACTCTATGCATGTATGGGGTCATATATCATAATTTACACCAAATGCCACAATCACAACAACCAAGGTGTTATGGTGACAGAGGATACGGGTGCAAAATGCACATCATAATATTGTTTTTCACACTTTTAAAATAAAAAGTATGCAATAAATGCGGTTTAAGTAATAATTATGTTTACACAATAAAATTATGTCATTTTATTTTACATGCATTTTGCATTACATTTTGATTGCATTACAACTGTAAACACGCTTTGCAGTTTGTTAATGTAATCCATCCATCAGCCTGTTTCGTCCACTGCTGGACGTAGGCCTTTCCAGGATTTCGCCACTCTTGGCAGTCCTCCTGAAAGAAATGCCCATACTCACACACGCTGGGCAGGCGGGTCGGTGAGCGCGGTACCAAAACCCTTGCACCAGTGACGCCGCTGCCCGTCACCAGTCTATTTAATATAAGGCCCGGCAATTGGGGATGGTTATACCGCCATCCATCTGTCCCAGGCAATGGTGGGCCTGCCTGAGAGCTGTTCTCTTACTCTCCCCTGAATAACTTCGGGAGGATTTGCCAGTAAGATGGTGGTACCTCCACAGTCGAGCCCGGCATCAGCTCTACTGCCTAAATGTTAATGTAATGCAATCAAAATTTTATGCATAGGATGACAAAATATTTTTCTTGACATAACATAATTATTGAAACTATTATAGAAATAAATTTATATATTTTAAACACTTGGCGATTTATCCATCGCAAGGAGATAACAAATTAAATTGAAAGCACATGGGTAAATTCGCAGGTTGTGTTGAGAACTGGATGGCTCAGTTATAGTATAAATACTGTGCTCTGTGGTAGAGCAACCACCCGGTAAGCGAGAGGTCCCGGATTCGAGTCCCGGTTCAGGGCTCCTCACGTTCAGATTTACTTTTCTGAATTCCTATACCGCAATCATTGACGTCTCATAAACAACTAGACTCACAATCTCGCTCAAAAAGTGTCCGCGATGCATTTTGTCACCGCTATGGGGTGACAAAATCGAATGACGATTTCGTACAACCGACATTGCATCTTATGTTAACGACATAACGTCTTAATTTGGTTGAAGATTTTGGCTACTATGCACGTCGCACGTTCTGACACTTTATGACGAACTTTTCTTAGAGACTATGTGTGTTCAAAGATATAAAATTTAACATATTAATTAACAAGCAATTTTTGCGAATACACATAAATTGCATCTATTAGGTACATACTTTTAAACAATATTAATATTTATATTTTGCACCAAGATCCTATGTTACTCCCTTATAAAGGGACTATTTGAAATTTTGTACTTTGGCAAAGTATGTGGTGCCTTCGTGTTCAACAACATAACATTGAAGAGCCACTGGTCTTTGGGTATCAACATAATGCAGTGTAATGCTGCTTCAATTTTAGATAAGGGACCCGCGATTTTTGCGAAAAAATGTGATTTAGATAAAAAAAGGCTTTATCTAACCGTACAATCAGGTTGTACAGTTGTCGCACAGCGTCGCAGTACTTATTCCGCTGCCAAAACGGTTCAAATTGTATGAAAATAGGCAGCTAGAGCTGCTGTCAACTATACATTATGTAGCGGTAAACTGGCTCTTCTGATAATCTTGTGAACCATTTTTTTACTGCATACATTTTTTATGTGCTTGAACAAAATATATATCGTAATATTGACCTCAGAGAGCCCACATAAAAAGCCTAGCCTAGCTCCTACAAAACAATGAAAATTAGGGTGGGAGCTAGTGCACTACTGTACCTAAGAGTTATTGAAAATTGAAAAGAGCAAAAAAAGTGGATCTGGCACTGATGATATCTATAAACCATCTATCAAGTGGTTCGATTCTATGGATTATATTATGAAAATAATAAATCTAAAAGAAAAAGAAACATCAAGTAATCTGGTAAGTATTTTATTTCTAATTACACAATCATATCATTTTGCCAAGTAACTGCTCCCTCGCCATTGAAATAATTTTTATATTTATCACGCATTTTCTCTGCTATTGCTTTCGATCTATTATTGATTCTAGAGCGACGAATACTCGGTAATTCATTAATTTCGGACCTCCACTGCCCCAGAATGATTTGAAAGTTTATGATGTCTTCATAATCTGTAGTTCCTGGTGGTGTATAAGTGCTTGATGCAGTGGTACGTAACCAGTTGTGTAATGTACATGCACATAAGACGATCTTTATCGTAGTTTCCTCTTTAACTTGAATTGGCTTTCCCAAAACACGAAAACGAGATGCTAGAATGCCAAACCCATTCTCCACAATCCTTCTTGCTCTGCTCAATCTATAATTAAAAATCTTTTCTGCGGTAGTCAATATATTTTTGTAGGGCTTTAGTAAATACTGCTTCAAAGGGAAGGCATCATCTCCAACTAGAATACCATTTTCAGGCAACAATAAATTGTTTTCTAGATAAGGATACAAAGAGCAGTTTTGGAATACTCCACCATCTGCATTACGACCGTACGAGCCTATATCTACATATCTGAAAGTATAATCGTGATCTACGACGGCCATGAGCACTATACTATTTGTTCCTTTGTAGTTATAATATTCACTGCCACAATTTGGTGGTGCTTGAATTGTTATGTGTTTCCCATCAATAGCTCCACAACAATTCGGGAAATTCCACCTCGAAGCGAATCCTACTTCTATATCTTGCCATTCTTCCACATTGGGTATCTGAAAAATAAAAGAGTAACGTTAATTTCAGGAACCAAATCATGCATCAACGTCAGGAAGCAACGTTGCATCAATGTCAGGAAACGAGGCCACGAATAACGAGGACCTTGATGCTAGTGACAATAGCAACAACGCCGTTCATATAAAAGTGGTGAAGCCACCAAAAACTCCAAAATTAAAGATGAAAGTATCATCAGAACGGTCTGAAATTCAAGCAGCCGTGAATAACCTCATAGAACTAAATAACAGTTTAGTAAACGTGTCTGCCCCGATTCCAAGAGAATTAGAAGATGAATGTGATGTTATCGGAAGACATGTAGCACTGCAGCTCAAACAGTTACCTCCGATTGATAGAATTGATGCGACAGATGAAATACAGGCAATACTCTCTAGATACCGTAAGAGCGCCCTCTGTTCTAGAATTGTGTATACACCTACTAATTACAGTTCTGAATGTACGCCATCACCACAGCCTGTAGTAAATTATCAACTTGTTGGACCTACAATATCTGCACACTCTACACAACTGGAACAATCTTCACAATCTATACTCCATAATGAATGTACGCCATCACCACAGCCTGTAGTAAATTATCAACTTGTTGAACCTACAATATCTGCACTCTCTACGCCACTGCTGGATCAATCTTCACAATCTATACTCCATAATGATGTTCTTTCTGCAGCAATATCAATCTCTAAAATAACGAAATAAGCTATGTAGTACTGTAGTTATTAAGTATTACTATGTGAAGTGCAAAAACTTTAACAAATCCGTTGTGAATTTGATTATGAATAATAAAAATTACTTACTTTGATATAATCTTTAAGACTTTCATTGATAGCAGCACACACTTCTGGTATTATTTTAATTATGGATGCTTTTGAAACTCTGAAAAATACCGACAATAGTCTATACGATATCCCAGAGGAAAGGTATACCAGGGTTATTTCCAACTTCACCCTTGCAAGTATCGCATCCCTCATCAGTGTATCATCACGTTGAATTTTTGGAGCAATTAAATTTAAAAGTATTTCCACTTGTTCAGGTGTCACTCTCATAACCGCTTTATATTCTCGGGGATCTTCATCATATAGCTCTTTAAATATTGTATGCGTTGCCCCTTTTTTTTGCAGCCAATTCCTGACCCAAATACTTCTTTTCTTCTTCTTTTTTTGAATAGCTCTTTCAATTCTAAGTATTTCAACACAAAGTATTTTCGTAACCGCTTTTATTGTGGTATGTACTGTGATTAAACGTGTTTTTTGCGACAACATTGCACTAGTGATACAGACGAATTATGCCAGTGCACTGATGCAGTAGCTGTCTTCTGCGACGCCAGCAGTTTGCATAGTGTGACCGTGCGAGGCGAGTCGAGCTACTCTCATACGAGTACACAGGCACAGTAGCTGACTACTGTCACATCAGCTGCTCGCACTGTGTAACCTAGCCTTTAAGCCTAGGTTACACAGTGCGAGCTGGCATGCAAGCTGACCGAGACAGTTACTGAGGTGCAGCTACTACGCACGTGTGACCGCATCATACGAGTTACTGTCATGTGCGAGTGGGACAGTTGCTCGCATCCGAGTTACTTCAACATTTTTTGTTTTTACTCGCTACTTGCCTTCCCCCACCAAGCCACTCGTACGCCGCTCGGTCGTCAACTCGCACGATTTTGCGAAATGACAGTAGCTCGTACGCTCGGGCCCACGCCGGGTGCAGTGTTTCTTGTTTCGGCGTCAAAATGGCGGAAAGGTAGACATCCGATCAAAATATAAAGTTTGTGGAGCTATACAAAGATCAAACGAACTTATGGAATTGTTTGGATCCTAATTATAAGAACAGAGATTTGCGTAAAGCGTCGTTAGAACACATCCGCATGGAATGTAATTTACAAAACACGAATGAAGTTACAAAAAAAATCAAAAATTTACGTTCTACGTATAACCAGGAGTTATTGAAAATTGAAAAGAGCAAAAAAAGTAGATCTGGCTCTGATGATATCTATAAACCATCTATCAAGTGGTTCAATTCTATGGATTATATTATGAAAATAATAAATCTAAAAGAAAAAGAAACATCAAGTAATCTGGTAAGTATTTTATTTCTAATTACACAATCATATCATTTTGCCAAGTAACTGCTCCCTCGCCATTGAAATAATTTTTATATTTATCACGCATTTTCTCTGCTATTGCTTTCGATCTATTATTGATTCTAGAGCGACGAATACTCGGTAATTCATTAATTTCGGACCTCCACTGCCCCAGAATGATTTGAAAGTTTATGATGTCTTCATAATCTGTAGTTCCTGGTGGTGTATAAGTGCTTGATGCAGTGGTACGTAACCAGTTGTGTAATGTACATGCACATAAGACGATCTTTATCGTAGTTTCCTCTTTAACTTGAATTGGCTTTCCCAAAACACGAAAACGAGATGCTAGAATGCCAAACCCATTCTCCACAATCCTTCTTGCTCTGCTCAATCTATAATTAAAAATCTTTTCTGCGGTAGTCAATATATTTTTGTAGGGCTTTAGTAAATACTGCTTCAAAGGGAAGGCATCATCTCCAACTAGAATACCATTTTCAGGCAACAATAAATTGTTTTCTAGATAAGGATACAAAGAGCAGTTTTGGAATACTCCACCATCTGCATTACGACCGTACGAGCCTATATCTACATATCTGAAAGTATAATCGTGATCTACGACGGCCATGAGCACTATACTATTTGTTCCTTTGTAGTTATAATATTCACTGCCACAATTTGGTGGTGCTTGAATTGTTATGTGTTTCCCATCAATAGCTCCACAACAATTCGGGAAATTCCACCTCGAAGCGAATCCTACTTCTATATCTTGCCATTCTTCCACATTGGGTATCTGAAAAATAAAAGAGTAACGTTAATTTCAGGAACCAAATCATGCATCAACGTCAGGAAGCAACGTTGCATCAATGTCAGGAAACGAGGCCACGAATAACGAGGACCTTGATGCTAGTGACAATAGCAACAACGCCGTTCATATAAAAGTGGTGAAGCCACCAAAAACTCCAAAATTAAAGATGAAAGTATCATCAGAACGGTCTGAAATTCAAGCAGCCGTGAATAACCTCATAGAACTAAATAACAGTTTAGTAAACGTGTCTGCCCCGATTCCAAGAGAATTAGAAGATGAATGTGATGTTATCGGAAGACATGTAGCACTGCAGCTCAAACAGTTACCTCCGATTGATAGAATTGATGCGACAGATGAAATACAGGCAATACTCTCTAGATACCGTAAGAGCGCCCTCTGTTCTAGAATTGTGTATACACCTACTAATTACAGTTCTGAATGTACGCCATCACCACAGCCTGTAGTAAATTATCAACTTGTTGGACCTACAATATCTGCACACTCTACACAACTGGAACAATCTTCACAATCTATACTCCATAATGAATGTACGCCATCACCACAGCCTGTAGTAAATTATCAACTTGTTGAACCTACAATATCTGCACTCTCTACGCCACTGCTGGATCAATCTTCACAATCTATACTCCATAATGATGTTCTTTCTGCAGCAATATCAATCTCTAAAATAACGAAATAAGCTATGTAGTACTGTAGTTATTAAGTATTACTATGTGAAGTGCAAAAACTTTAACAAATCCGTTGTGAATTTGATTATGAATAATAAAAATTACTTACTTTGATATAATCTTTAAGACTTTCATTGATAGCAGCACACACTTCTGGTATTATTTTAATTATGGATGCTTTTGAAACTCTGAAAAATACCGACAATAGTCTATACGATATCCCAGAGGAAAGGTATACCAGGGTTATTTCCAACTTCACCCTTGCAGGTATCGCATCCCTCATCAGTGTATCATCACGTTGAATTTTTGGAGCAATTAAATTTAAAAGTATTTCCACTTGTTCAGGTGTCACTCTCATAACCGCTTTATATTCTCGGGGATCTTATTCTTATTCTTATTCTTTATTGTACACAAAAAAGGAGATTACAAATATTTGATACAATAATTTGAGTACAGCGGCGAGCTTATCTCTCAAAGAGATTTTTTATAGCAAACCGAATGAGTATAGGAGTGCTTTAAAAAATAAATAGGTAACCATATGTGTACGTACTACATACTAAAATACTTACATAGGTGTATAAAATATATATAAATATATAAATATATCTAACATACATACTAATATAACTAACTCTAATATAAACTGACTATATATAAACATGACATAACGATACATGATAATTGATAATACAGCAATAAATAATTAAACATATTTAGGATAGCTTAAGGATTTGCTGAATAGTATTCCTTTAGTTTCTTTTTAAAAGAGGAGATAGTGCGACAATCTCGGATTGTGTACGGAAGAGAATTCCACAGCCTGATGGCTCTAACAGTGAACGAATTTGCGAAAGCTCCGGTATTGTGAGAAGGCGTTTTAAGGAGTGTGACTGTGTGCGACCTGAGTGGTTTATTGATATCTCTGCTAAACAGGAAGTTGAAGCGCTCACGAAGATAATCCGGAGCTGTTGAACTCTTGAGGACATTGAAAAGGCAACACAACGTATGGAGATTTCTGCGCTTCCGAATAGGGAGCCATTTAAGTTCCGCGCGGTAGTATGAAACGTGGTCGTATTTGCGCAAGCCATACACGAATCTGATGCCCAGATTCTGCAACCTTTCCAATTTACCCAAGAGCTCTTCATTCGCGTCTATAAAACAAACGTCAGCGTAATCGATTAGGGGTAGAAGAAGAGACTGTGCGAGAGTGACTTTAGTTACGAAGGGGAGGAATTTCTGGAGGCGTTTGAGCGAATGGAAAGCAGCAAAGACACGTCGGCTAATCTCAGTAACGTGCGATGACCAAGATAAATTGCAGTCAAAGATAACCCCTAGATTTTTCACCGTTTTCATGTAGGCAATCGGGATGTTATTAAAAGAAATCTGTGGTACACTAAATGAACTAAGGGAATTGGTCATGTATCTAGTTCCAATGATAATGGCTTGAGATTTCTTTGGATTGACTAAAAGACCGTAAGATTTAGCCCAATCATGAATGTTATTTAGATCATGGTTCATAAAAGAAATGGCAGAGTTAATTTCAGCTATGTTAAAATGGCGGTAGATTTGCAAATCGTCTGCATAAAGATGGTAGCTAGAAGAGAGAACATCAGAAATGGAATTAATGAATACGGAGAAGAGAAGTGGAGAAAGGACGCCGCCTTGAGGTACACCTGCAGTTAGTTGGCACCACTCCGAGGTAACCTCGTCCGAGCGTATGCACTGTAGGCGATCCCTCAGATAAGTATCAAACCATTCAGTAACCAGAGGAGATACGTTAAGAGAGTCGAGAATACCAAGAAGGACATCGAAGTCTACGCAATTAAAGGCACTGCTAAAGTCTAAAAGTGTCAATATAGTAAGTTCCTTATTGTCCATTGCTAGCCGTATGTCATCAGTTACTTTTAAAAGAGCAGAGACAGTACTGTGACCAGCGCGAAAGCCAGATTGAAATTTATTAAGAAGTTTGTTATCAGATAGGTACAAGGATAATTGGTTGTGTACAAGGGTTTCAAGGACTTTAGAGAGAATCGGTAGGATGGATATGGGACGAAAATCTGAGAAGGAGGTAGGATTTGAGGATTTAGGAAGAGGAATAACATGTGCCTTTTTCCATGCTGCAGGAAATGCACTTGTGACTAGTGAGTAGTTAATGATATGAACCAAAATATGTAGCAATTCTTCTTGGATAAGATGTAACATATGATGACATATTTTGTCATCACCGATAGCTTTTGAAGAAATTGAAAGGATTGCTCTCTTAACGTCACTCTTGGATACTGTTTTGAAGCTAAAGGGAGTGCAAATGGGTTTTGGCTTATTTTTTAAATACGAAAGAGTGTTAGTTTTAGTGGAGTCATCTAACGTGACAGGAGAATGAGAAAAATGCAAATTAAGTGCATCGAAGTCAAGATGACCCGGATGGGTTTTAGGAGATTTGCCAATCCCAAGTGTTTTTAAAAACTTCCAAACCTGTGCAGGATTGTAGTTTTCGATGGATTCGTGAATATGGCGCCTCTTAGCATTTCTACACATCCTTGTGCAGCGATTGCGCAGTTTCTTATATGCCTCAAAGTTATCATCACTAGGATATCTCTTATACTTACGCTTTGCTTTATCCCGTTTTGCCATTGCGTTCTTTATAGTTTGGGTAAGCCAGGGTGCAGGTAGATGTTTGACTTTAATTTTTTTGACCGGAGCATGTATGTCAAAGAGAGACGTCAATATTGAATTAAAATTTTCTACCTTGGTATCAATCGTAGTAGCGTCGATTACCGGAGACCAGTCTAAAGCCAATGCATCCGCTCTAAGTGCCTCCAGGTTCACACCTTTGAAACTTCGCAATAGAAGGAATTTGGGCTGATGTTTTGGAGGTCTAATTTTATAAGAAAGAAAGATTAAATCGTGATAAGAAAAGGGGGCATCGAATTGACCATGACAGGTAACTTTATGAGGACACAAGACAATGATTAGATCTAGAAGAGAAGGGACACAGTGGGGTTGATGATGAGTCGCGGAAAGAGGCAGGATTTTCATGTTTAGAGAAGATATTATGGAAGTTAATTGAGAAGACCGAGAATCATTTTTAAGAAGACATGTATTAAAATCGCCTAGGATAATGACATCATCATATAGAGGATGATCTTCATCATATAGCTCTTTAAATATTGTATGCGTTGCCCCTTTTTTTTTGCAGCCAATTCCTGACCCAAATACTTCTTTTCTTCTTCATTTTTTGCATAGCTCTTTCAATTCTAAGTATTTCAACACGAAGTATTTTCGTAACCGCTTTTATTGTGGTATGTACTGTGATTAAACGTGTTTTTTGCGACAACATTGCACTAGTGATACAGACGAATTATGCCAGTGCACTGATGCAGTAGCTGTCTTCTGCGACGCCAGCAGTTTGCATAGTGTGACCGTGCGAGGCGAGTCGAGCTACTCTCATACGAGTACACAGGCACAGTAGCTGACTACTGTCACATCAGCTGCTCGCACTGTGTAACCTAGCCTCTGTGAGTAAACTTTTTTTTAAAATTAATATTCAAAACTGTTGCTGTCATATATTATCGCATTGTATGCAGTTAAAGGTGTTTCTAAATAGGTATGCAATTATATAAGGTGACTTTTATTTATGCAGCCAAACTCCTACTGGAGGCTTGGTAAGTGATCAGTATCACGGATCGATAACACTTTTTGCTAATCT
Source organism: Ypsolopha scabrella (assembly GCA_910592155.1). Lineage (NCBI taxonomy): Eukaryota > Metazoa > Arthropoda > Insecta > Lepidoptera > Ypsolophidae > Ypsolopha > Ypsolopha scabrella. The sequence goes on from OU342987.1 coordinate 17,003,286, forward strand.
CGCAAAATAAAATCTTGACGTCCGGAAGTAATTGACTGGGGCTGGGCTTGCGTTTATACAGTTTATAAGGAACACGAAAAGATTAATTTACGAATTTCACAAAAAAGGTAATCGAACCTTGTTAATGAGCACTTACCAAGTCCTCAGTAACACTTCAGCTGCATAAATTAAAGTCACCTTATATATACATCCATCCATCAGATTGTTTCGTCTACTGCTGGACATAAGCCTTTCCAAGATTTCGCGACTCTTAGCAGTCCTCCTGAAAGAAATGCCCATACTCACTCACGCTGAGCGCGGCGCCGAAACCCTCACACCAGGGATGCCGCTGGATGTCACCGGTCTGTTTTATACAAGGTTCGGCAATTGGATTTATCGCCATCCATCGGTCCCAGACAATGGTGGGCCACCTGGTTGTGCCTGTTTGAGAGCTGTCCTCTTACTCTCCCCCGAATAACTTCAGTATTTCCGAGTAAGATGGTGGTACCTACACAGTCGAGCCCGGCACTAGCTCTACCACCTATTGTAATTGTATACCGGTTTTTAAATCGATTGTTCCTCAAGAAAGATAAAACGAATCTTCAGATTAAAATGATGAGTCAACAATTCTTAGTGCTCGCTATACCAGTATCCAAGTTTATTTAAAGTAATTATTTATCAGTAATTTTTCAAGCAATCTTCGATTTTATTTTAAGGGTGCTTCAAAAGCCAGAATCCATCGGAAGCCAGAATCATGTAACTTATTTTCTTTACGAAAGCGCATGAAATCTGAAAAAGGTGCAACATTACATGGGGTTTACCAGCAAAAGTTACTAATAAGTAATTTATGCGATTAGTTTATGATTTTCTAGATTTTTACATATACATACTTAATCATACGCCTTTCTCCCAGAGCGGTAGGCCGAGATTACATATTTCCATCTGCCACGATCCTGACACACCTCTTTCGCTTCTTCCATCAATATTTAGTCATACAAGCTCTTCTAATCTTGAGACCCGAGGTCTAATCCAGCCGATAAAGAATTCACCATACTTACCACCAGCCAGAAGTGAAGGGAGCTTGTGCCCGAAGTAAGGCGATAAAGCTCACCCCTTATCACGTTGGGACGTTAAATAAAATCATCAGTGAAAAGCGGGTGAACGAGTGTTGTTTAAGTTAAGTTACAGTCTACACTCTGAAACACCTCTGACACCCCTTGGGCATATATGTTGTGACAATGTGTTTTTTATTTCTCCGAAAATAGAAAACCCCAGAATGAAAAACCAAGACACATTCGCATGTTCCAGGGATGACATAACAAATGTCTCCATCAAAAGTTACGCAAGCCACAATAAAAACAGCAATAAAAGAACACAATAAAATAAACAGTCAATCACAAAGAAAGAAACATGATATCTATCTATTGCTACAACATAACACCCACCTGGTCCCGTTTGAAAGTTCTCAAACTTAAATCAATACCGCTGCACCATTTTAAATGTTAAGGTCACTCAGTATCGATTTACTTTTCACTTTTACTTGGCTCTATAAATGATAGGCCTTTGCCTTAAAAGTCATTTAAAATTAAAAAGAAGACACCTTTGTCCCGCCCGTCAATTGTTTTTGCTGGTTCAAAATTTGATTTTTTTGGAAAAAGAACGCGTGGCGTACCGATCTTCGATTGGATTCAACTGAATTTATAAGGTTTAGGGGAGAAAAGTCAAATCTGTTATTTGGTTGCTTAGCAACCAGCTTGAGTAGCAAGAATCACGGCATAGTGATAATTAAAGATAGTTTATGATCAGAAATCTGCTTTACTTTTATTATCCACAGGCGATGACAGAAGTAGATTACATAAAGGTAACTTTCGTTTATGCAGCCAAGTTCATACTGGAGACTCGGTAAGTGGTCAAGTCAATGTCTTTGCGAATACAAAAAATATTGTTTGGTGTCTCTATACTTGTTAAACAACAACCTCCACTCAATTAGTATAGGAAGTCAACATATTATTTTGCGTTTTTCACAGAAAGGGTAATTGAACCTTGGTCCTGATCACGTACCGAGTCGTCGGTAGTAATTTGGCTGCATAAACGAAAGTCATCTTATATATGTCGCAGAATATTTAAAAAACCGATCAAAGCGAAAATCCTAGGATTTTTGCATAAAGGTCAGTATAATTGGAAACTTTATGTGAAAAACTAAAAGCTCCAGTTTGCACGGCTCCCAAATTTATGTACATGTAAACCTAACACGCTTCGCTTTGCTTTGCTTTTCGTTGCACCTATTTTTACCTTATTTTTTTCCAATTGTCCGGACCTTTGTAATCATCCTATTAAGTATGTGTTTTTGGATTATCTTGCGACATTATATATATAACTCCCCTGTTAAAAAGTTTCAGCATGTTATTTATTACTAGTTTATGCTACAAGTGCGGTAAAGAAGCAATAGGTTACACGAACAATTCGAAACACGTGCGATAAGCGAGTGTTTTAAACATTTCGGGTAAGTTATTACCCTTACCCACGTGTATCATACTACGTTTTTCAATGGATAGTGTGAGTAAATAAATGAAACGTAATTAAAGAAACAAATAAACAATAAATACTCCAAATGAACTTTAGGTGGGCATTCTTTTTCTCCGCACGCAAGTTGCCAACTTCACGGAAATAAGCTGCTTTCAGTTTGATGCGTTCGTAGCTCATTTTTGTCAAGATTATGGTACACAAGAAAAGACTGGCAACTTTTATAAAAAAAAACACTATTAAAGTTGACTTTGATAACAGTTTTGAAACATAAAATAGGTCCTTACGAGAACTTGCATTGAAAAATATGTTATGACTAGCTTTTGCCCGCGGCTCCGCCCACGTGTCATTTGGTTTAACGACATGCTTTTTTCCGGGATAAAAAGTAGCCTATGTGTTAAGTTAGGGTACAAGCTATATCCATTCTAAATTTCATCCAAATCCGTCCAGCCATTCAGCGTGAAAGAGTAACAAATATACACACACCCAAACTCACACACACACACACACACAAACTTTCGCATTTATAATATTAGTGTGATGTCTTTCGGAGTTGATTCTTTTGCACTTAGGACCTTTTTTGCGTGGTAAAAAAATCGAATTGTCTATGAGCAGATCACTCCGCGAGTAAAAAGGTCGATTTATCTGGCCAATATACAAATTTATCGGGTGTAAATGGACAGTTATCCAAATCAAATCACATAAACTACTGATGATGCTGTAAAACTTTGAAATAGACACATAAAATACGCGGAAATAAAAATTAATATTCATATTTATTTTGTTTTTTTGTGAGTTTTGATGTTTCTCAGGATAGCTGGTTGACCGATGAAATTCGGCATTGATTTATTTAACTAAAAATTTGTACTATTTAATATTTTTTACCAAATAAAGTGATTGCTTATCTTTTGTGACCAGCGATTTTAATATCGAAATGGCTGGCTAAGTCTCGTATTTTGAAATTTGTGCCTAACCTTTTTACTCCTCACTCAAACTCAAACTCAAAATATTTATTGCAACTAAGTGTACACAGATGTTACAATTTTATAAGAACTTAATAACTTAGCTACCCTTATCAGGTACAGCAACACTACTAATACCACAGATATAGATCTAAATAGATGACGCAAGTGCATCAAACTCTATTAAAATCAAGCGTGTCACATTTTACAATGAAATTGGTTGACAGCGATTTGATCTTAGAAGGGATTGTAAGACTTAAGACATAATACATAAGAGTCAAAGTTGGAGGAGTCAATATCTGTGAAGGAAGAGCATTGCTCTCCCTTTTGGCGCGCAATTGGGCACGCGAAGTACATACACTCGCGGCATCTATTTGGATCTATATCTGTGACTAATACTTTATATTATTACACAATTCTTTTTCACTACTATAATATTTCACAGTGTCTTAATATCTAATAATCATTTACAAAATGTTTGCATAAACAGTAATACTTAAAAGGTAAGAGATCAGAAAGCCATATCACATTATTTTTCATCAGACAGAAAACTTTCTACTGTGTAGAAGCACTCTTCTACTAAATATTGCTTCAATGTTTTTATAAACTCAGATTCATTTTGTGTGGTCTTCATAGTAGTTGGTAATTTATTAAATATTTTAACTGCCATATAATAGGGACTACAATTTAACATTTTTATTCGCGACGGGGGCAAATATAATTTCTCTTTGTGCCGGGTATTAATTGAATGCGCATCTTTAATTTGTGGAAATAGGTTCTTGTTTTTAAAAACAAATATACTTTTATCAAAAATATATATACAAGGTAATGTTAATAAGTGAATTTTTTTGAAAAATGGTTTGTAGCTCTCGGTTTCTTTTATGTGAGCGAGTATACGCACACAACGTTTTTGTTTTATAAACAATTGTTTCGCATCTACACTATTACCCCACAGCATTATGCCATAACGGAGCCACGAATAGGCATAGGCATAGTATGCTCATAGTGCAGTTTGCGTGTTTGTACTATGTTCGATTTCAGTCAGTGCAAAAGTAAACTTCGATAGTTTTGATTTTATTTTCTCAATATGACTCTTAAAGTTTAAGTGAGTATCAAGATTTATTCCTGATAGGTTGAAGGTGTTTACAGTCTCTATTTTATTGTTATAAAATTCTAGATTAATTTGTAGCGGGGGCTTTTGATAATGCCTGAAATGCATCATTTTGGTTTTTTTCAAGTTAATATTTAAATTATGTTCATATAACCATGTCTTTACTGTTATTAAAGTGTCTTTTAGAATGTTGGTAGCAGTTTTACTATTTTCGCATTTTATTAGTAACTAGCTTTTGCCCGCGGCTTCGCCCGCGTCGAAGAGATTTTCGTGGAAATAAGGAAAACAAAAGAATATGATTTTTTGAATGATAATATGCAACGGTCACTAACCAAAGTGCTAATAAATACCAATCAAATAAGCCCAAACTTGAAGGGTCTGCTATTGTCCGTTGAGGAGAACCCATACCCACCTTCCAGTTCCATCAACAGACCTTGGTCACCATGTTTTACCAAAGTGCTAATAAATACCAACAAAATAAGCCTAAACTCGAAGGGTCTGCTGTTGTCCGTTGAGGAGATCCCGTACCCACCTTCCAGTTCCATCAACAGACCTTGGTCACCATGTTTTACCAAAGTGCTAATAAATACCAACAAAATAAGCCTAAACTCGAAGGGTCTGCTGTTGTCCGTTGAGGAGAACCCATACCCACCTTCCAGTTTCATCAACAGACCTTGGTCACCATGTTTTACCAAAGTGCTAATAAATACCAACAAAATAAGCCTAAACTCGAAGGGTCTGCTGTTGTCCGTTGAGGAGATCCCGTACCCACCTTCCAGTCCCATCATCAGACCATGTCACCATGTTTTACCAAAGTGCTAATAAAGACCAATCGAATAAGCCCAAACTCTAAAGGTCTGCTGTTATCCGTTGAGGAGATCCCATAACCACCTTCGAGTCCCATCAGCAGACCCTGGTCACCATGTTTTACCAAAATGCTAATAAAGACCAATAAAATAAGCCCAAACTCGAAGCGTCTGCTGTTATCCGTTGAGGAGATCTCGTACCCACCTCCCAGTCCCGTCATTAGATCCTGGTCACCATGTTCTACAAAAATACTCACCAATACCGATCAAATAAACTTAAACTTGAGAGGTCTCCTAAAAAACCATTTACCAGTCGATGATTGAAACCCCGACGATGAGACTAAATTACGTACGACTACGCAAGGCGTACATACCGCACGATTAACTAAAAATCTTGTTGAGTGCTTATAGAATTTTTATAGTCAGTTCAGTAGTTCTAGATATTACCCATTATATGCAAACAAACAAACAAATCTTTCTTCTTTATATGTAGACAAACTTTAACGTGAGTTGATTTGAACCAGACTGCGTTAAATTCGATATTTTGAAACATGCAGCGCCATCTAGTGAAATAAAATAAAAACAATTTCAACGCCAGCTTACAAACATTATCAACGCCAGCTTACTGAGCCGTTGTCCAGGATAGCTTCCCAGAGATGGCGTTTTATAAGCACTTGAAAATAAAAAAAAATTAGTTATTGGTCTTTGCTCAGTCAAGAAATATAATTTCAGCTTTAATATTTTTTTACAAAAGAAAATATTTTTTCTGAAACTAAATAAAAGAATAAAAAATAAAAAGTGAAAAAAAATTTTACCAGTCGGTGTTTGAACCCGCGACGATCGACTATGCTACGGCGGCGAACCTTCCATATGTCTCACTAAAATTCTCATTGAGAACTGCTCTGCTCCCCTTTGTCCTAGCGTGATGATACATAGCTTTAAACCTTTCCGAAGAAATGCTTTATCTTTCAGTGAAAACTGCATTAAAATCCATTGATTGGTTCTCAAGTTATAAGCGAACGAACAGACAGACAGACAGACAGACAGACGTGGTATTTTATATGTATAGAGAAGATAGAGAAGAAGAAGAGATGTGATATCATCTGCAAAAAGTACGCTTGTAATTTCCGTATCCAAAATTTTTGGTAGGTCGTTTATATAAATTAAGAATAGGACACAACCCAGTACGATTCCCTTTGGTATCGAGCAGGTTTGTGGTTTTAATTCAGAATTGATTGATTTTAATTCGTGCGATTTTGCATTATAGTTTTCAATTTGGATTAACTGCGTTCAAGATATGACTTAAACCGGTAGTAAGCTGGTCCACGAATGCCTGAGCCATATAATTTGCTCAATAATATTTTGTATGAAACTTTATCGTAGGCTTTTGTTAAATCAATAAGTATTCCCAGAGCGTATTTTTTATCATTTATATACTTAAATGCAGCTTGGATATATTTATAGACAGCTATTGTAGTGGATCTTGCTTTCCTAAAACCGTTTTGGCTTTCAACAAAACTTTATATTTTTCGAAGAATTTATAGATTTGGTTTGACATCGCCTTCTCAAAAACCTTTGAAAATGAAGGTAATATGGCTATTGGTCGGTAGTGCTCGGGAGTAGAGGGTAGGTCACCTTTCTTGATGTTTCTGTTTTCAGTCGGTCGGGAAATATTCCTTCCTCAAAACTTTTATTAATTAAGATGGTAAGTGGGACAGCAAATTCATCTAAGCACTTTTTTAATAATATTGGAGGTATTTCATCTATTCCTGAACTGTGTTTATTTTTGAGATTTTTTATGATTTTACAAACTTCGCTTTCATCTACAGGTCTAAGATACATTGAATTCGCGGTTGGTTGCATAACAGGCCGTCCGCTTTGTTCTTTGGTTCTGTACATTTAGCCTACGTTCAGAAAGTAGTCATGCTTATGCTTATGGTTGATATTTAACTAAGTGTAGGTAGCAATTAGGTAGCAAATTCTGATATAAAATATAATTAATTTCATGCAGAAATTTTAAAATGATCTGAATATCAGAATCACTGGTCACACAAGATAAGCAATAAATTTTAAAATACTTAAAAAGCAATTACGTAGTGGATAGTAGTAAATAGTTGGAAATAGATAGCAATTTTTAGGTAAACATTCACCATTAAAACAGACATCCTGGCGAACAAAGCATCTCCATTTTTTTTTGAAAAGGAAATCTAATATAAAATTCACACTCTGAAAATGAGAGCATTTATTATAATTTCGGCACATAATTTAACTGTAATCTCAAAACAAAGCGCGACATAACAAAATTTAATTATTTTAACAGATGGCTATCACACCTTGAAATATTGCTCGTTCCTCCATAAATCTTACATTGTTTCAAAGAGTTAAACAGAATGACGTCACTCTACCCCGCCCATTTTTCCTCGAGTGAGCTACCGTGTATCCCCTTAAACACCATAGAGGTAGTATTACGTATCGGATTTATATGGACCGATATCTTTGAATGGAACCACATAATCTATCCCTACTTTAATATTATAAATGCGAAAATGTGTATGTTTGTCTGTCTGTATGTTTCGTTTTCACGCCAAAACGGCTAAACCAATTTTGATGATATTTGGAATGGAGATAGTTTGAAACCTTAGAAAGGATAAAGACTGTAAAGGATGTTCATAAAATAACGCCCAAGCCGAAACCGTGACAGAATTGAATAAAAGATTTTAACTCGTGAACCACTTAACGGCTGAACTGATTTTGATGAAATTTGGAATGGAGATAGTTTTAGACTTTAGAAAGGACATAGGCTGTAAAAAGTGTTCATAAAATAACGCCCAGGCTGAAACCGGGGCAGAATTGAATAAACGATTTTAACTGTGGAACCACTCAAGCGTAGTACGTGCTCATAAAATAACGCTCAAGCAGAAAACAGGGCAAAGATTGAATGGACGCTAGTGAAGTCACGGGCGAAGGCTAGTTGGTCCATACTTGTGCGCGAAGTGCGGCGATAGGGTTCCCCACCCATCACGTTGGGACGTAATAATCGTCGGTGAAACGCGGGTGTACGATTGTGGACTGTAACTTGCTCCATACTCGGATATGTGACACCTCCTCGGGGACTCATGTCGTGACGATGTATTTTTTGAATTTTATTTTATTTTTATGCATTTTATTATGAATGAAATAAAATAAATTGAAATGAATACTTTATTTCTGTAATGGTAGGTACTTAATACTCTTATTAAATGTACAATTTCCCAAAGAAAATTACCTGTTAAGACAGTAAGAAAACAGTTGTACAGGAATGTGTAGTTTTGTTATAAATACTTTGTTATTTTGTATCATAAGCTGTCGAACCAAATCTCGGTGCAAAATGCACATCATAATATTGTTTTCCTTACTTTTGAATAAAAAGTATGGAAAAATTTAGTTTTAAAGCAATTCGCTGAAATTTATTAGTAATAATTAAGTTTTCCCATTTAAATTCTGCCCTTTTATTCCTTACATTTTGATTGCATTCGGTTAACAAACTTAAAGGCGTATTTATCGTTGTAGTCGAATGTTATCAAAATGTAAGGCATAAAATAATAGAATTTTTATGCAAAAACATTAAAACGCAATTTTTGGATACTTTTTATTCAGAAGTAAGGAAAACAATATTATGATGTGCATTTTGCACCGAGATTTGGTTCGACCACCTTTACTTTAAAAAACTTCCACGAAATTACTGTTGCTTTCTAAATTTTCAACTTGGTAAGTAATTATAAGCTTTGGAAGAGCGGGGTCTCCCAAGACTGGCAATTCCCAACCCCTGTATTTATTTTTGTTACATTAAAATGTGAAATAAACAATTTGTTTTGTCGTAAACCTGAACCGTGATTAGTATGACACATTTGGTGTCAAAATTTTTGTATGACTATGTAACTCTAGTACTAACACTCCTATCTCTTTGTTGAAAACATAAAGGAAAGTATGTATTATAGAAGCAATCCATTACTACATTGTATGCAGGCCGCACCTTGTCGGATGGGCGTCGGCTTTATGGTGTGGGGCAAGTCAGGGGCGGTGGCGTGGGCGGTAGCGATAATCAATAGCGGATGAAAATCTTATGTCAATCAATCAATCAAAGCCGTTTTATCTGGCTTCCTATAATGTGTCTCCAAAATCTTATGTCACAGCCTTGCCTTGACTGGCAAGATACCAAAAATTTTCAGTAATTTAGGCGGGTAATATGAAGTGACTATCGGCCCAATCAAACTCGTACTTTTTACTTGTTACGGGACAGCAACATAGTTGAGTGGTGATATCCGCGGAGTTTATGAATATTTAATTAGGTTTCCCATAGTGATCGACTCGCGTAGTTAGGATAAGTCGTTCTAAATCTAAAGTTTTAAATATTTTTAACGATCCTTTCTGCTTACGACTTCCTTAAAAAAAAGCTTTGGTCCGTCCGGCTAGGATATGTTTCTTCTGGCCGCCTGTTAAATAAAACTTGGAAAAATAATGTTTTTACTACCCTATACTATTCCATAGGTATACCGTCCCACTACAGGAAAGTCAGAAACAACCCGTATTTTTCTCTTCAATAGGACGATCAGGAGGTCGGCCTACGCTACGTTTTGCCGTACGTACATTCTAACACCTTTCGGCCCCATCGGCCATCATTATCATCGCTGTATCGAAGATCTGAAGGATGTTGCGGGTGGCGGCTAGACGGAGGACCACCAAGAATAGCGAAATTTGGGAAAGTCTTATGTCCAGCAGTGGACGAACACAGGCTGATGGATGGAATGATGGCAAGTTTGGACAAAGATTTTTAGGGTTCAATAAAATTCAATAAACGTGTAGTATTTGGTTTGATATCTTGGACTCTATGCTGGTCACAGTAAGGACAGCCGAAACGCTTCCACCTCTACCGTGCACCTCGCTCGTCAGCGGATACGTCTATTTTTGTACCGAATCGTACCTGCGTTGCTTTTCCACGATTAGTCTAACCGCCGTAAAACGTTTCCTATGAGTTTTCCTGTTAACACTAAACGCTATTTTAGGGTTAAATGTTCAGCTGAACTTTGAGTAATGAGATTTGGTTTGGCGTTTGACGGTTGGCGACAGATTGTACTGTGGAAATTGGAGACAGTTTTAGATAAAAGCAGATTTACATGTTCATTGATTCGAGGATTTTAATTGAATAGATTATTATATCAATGAATAGTCTTACTTGTAAGAGTTTCACAGTGTTTGTTCCTTTTGTTAAACATCTTCATGCACAATCTTCAGGCAAAGTTATCTATAGAAGGTCCTACAATTCAAAGTGAAAAAAATTAAACACATGGTGGGGTAACCCTAATAGACCACATTCCACAAAAGAAAAAAACTTTTTTTGCCCATCCTTTTTTTCACCTTTCCATAGAAATTTAGTCAGCTGATTGAACCACTTTGTACTGGGAAGTGAAACAAATGATTAAGCAAAAAATTTTTTCTTCGCCTGGAATTTGATCAGTTAGCGATACATATTCTACCCTAGAATTATTTTCAGTTATTATTGTAGGACCTTATATATTTGATTTGATGTGTTTACATTAGTTGCAAGTTTTCATTGCTACAATGGAGTGCCATGAAGAATTATATCAATCAAATCTTGTATTTATCTTATTATACATAATTTATTATATTTATCTTTTATTATTATAAAAACAAGTATACTTTGGCAAAGTGTGAGTTAGACTCGCGCACAAAGAGTTCCATACCACTACACAAAACGGGTAAGTAACCCAAAAAACATGATTAAAAACAACAATTTTATAAAATATGACATTTATTTATCCAGCCAAATACATAGTGTAGGCTTGGTAAGTGATTACTATGACAGATCGATAACACTTTTTGCTGATTTCGCAAAATATATACATTATTGATCTCCCATAGTATTTGACTCGGGGCTGGGCTTGCGTTTGTAAGTAAAGGAAAATAATAATTGCCAAACTCCCCCAAAAAGGGTCATTGAACTTTGCTACCCACTACTTACTAAGTCTTCGTTAAGAATATAGCTGCATAAATAAACATCACTTTTATATACCGTAGCAACATAAAGGCGTCAAAAAAAAGCCGCTAAAATGATAGCGCCTGTCAAAATTTCGACATCCTCTGAGTAAGGAACACTATATTCTTTTATATTTCTATTTATTAATAATATAAATCAGTGGACAAGTACAAGTGTTTTTCAATCAAAAACCCTATTTTCTATCATTTATTCCTGTACTTTAGGGTATATATAACAATTTGACCAAATTTAAAACTTTCATGTATTACCGATTTTAAGATAGCGCTGAAACAAATATCAATGAAAAAATATAATTTTTAGCAATAGAAAATTGTTTTTAATTTTTTTTCAAATTTGTATTATTCACTGTGGTAAAGGCCTCTAAGGAAAATTTAAAGGGAAATTTCAACTGTCTACCTATTACGGCTGAAGCCCGGCTGTGACAAACAGACAGTGGAGGCTTAGTAAAAGGGTCTGTCTGGCACCCTTCGGAAACGGAACCCTAAGAGCGGACTAACAGATAATACACAGCCTGAGCCATTGAAGATACATACACTTTATAACATTATGGTTCTTAGGTGTAGAAGAGCACTAAGAAAAGGTTTTTAGAAATTCATCCCATGAGCAGGTGAAACGGGGAGTGAATTTTATCGAAATGCGTTCCCAACAAGTTCAACGGACTGTTTATATCCCAAATTCACGCGAACGAAGTGGCGGACATCCTCTAGTTATTAATAAAAAAATAGGTTTGTGGGCCTCGTTATAATTTACCGACAAAATGGTTTACAACTGTTTTAAGAGGCGGCTTACACTCTTATGCGAAAATCTAAAATTTTCAGCGCCTAATTTACCACCATCAGAAAGGTTTTAATATTGTTGAAAATGTGTATAATATAGACTTATTTTTCGCATTGAACATTAATCTATCACATTTGCAAATACTACTTTATATTTTTTGTAGTGATTAATCTTCCGCCCCTCACTTACAGGAAAATAATCTCATTGTCAACTTCAAAGAGCTAAATCTTTCATTCAAGTTCAATATCTTCACTTTAAAAAATGACCAAAACATTAGACATATAAATTTGTTGGTACATCCATCCATCCATCAGCCTGTTTCGCCCACTGCTGGACATAGGCCTTTCCAGGATTTCAGAATTAGGATTCACAAAGACACTCCATACAAAAAACTCTTAAATGGCTCTTAAGCCATAATTATAAAAATTTGAAAGGAAAATACATAAAAACGCAAGTCGACAAAATGATATACGGATTCCGTCCTGATAGATATGAACGGGAATCCAATTGAAGTAAAAAAGTGTACAAGTTACTTTGCTCGCGTATAGAAGCGTCTTCTAATCGATATATTATCGTCAGCTTGGCGGTTATTTCATAAACACCCCATATAGCCTTTATGTTGAACAGGGTAACTATGATGATAACAAAGGAAACCGCATCCAAATCCGAAATAGACAGACTAAGGGAAGATGGAAAAAATCTAGAAATTGTGGTTTCAGCCTAAGTACAGTTATAAACCGTTCCATTTAAGTTCTCAAAATGTTCAATATACAGGCCAGACTTTTTCTTTAGTACCTATACATAGATTTCGTCGTAGGTATGTTTGGGTATAAAAAACATATGTCCGGCTTTCAGGACAAAATGTCCAGCCTTATAAACATATGTCCGGCTTTTGTATTTTAGGGCCTGGCAACCCTACCCGCAATATCAGTCATTAGATATTTGTTTAAAGTTTGATAAATGCCATACGATGTAAGGTGGAGTGACTAGAGCGTTTTCCCACGAGCCACGACACGACACGACAAAATGCGGTGACGACTCCGGGCGCCATACATTTCTATGAACCGTTTACACACGCAACGACACCGCACAGCACGCCACACGTTTTTCAAACGAGAATTCGCTTTGTGGTTAGATGCAAATCAAATCAAATCCAATCAAAATATTTATTTTGTAAAATAGATACATAAAGTATACTTTCTACAAGTCAAAGTTAATCTCTACAATACCTTTACCTATATATATCTTTAGAATAAAAAATAAAATGTATATACTAATAAGGGAAATAAATACAAAAAATATTTAGGTTGGGCTATTAAATTGTAATTATACACCTGCATAAAATAGAGAGATCTAGGAATAAAAATATTATATATAAATGATGCAACGAACAAACAAGTTGATAAAAAAATACGGGAAATACATCCAAAAAATATTAAGGTTGGTCTACTAAAATGTAATAAAGTTATACACCTGCATAAAATAGAGAAATATAGTAATAAAAATATTATATATACATAATGCCTAACCATCCGCACCATTCGATTAGTATTGCTAAGAAGAAGGGCAAGAAACTTAGCAAACCTATTTTTTTTCATTTGTAACATAAACTTAATCTGTACAATTTTCTTATAACTACATAAGTAAAGGCAAATATAAAACCAGAGGAATTATGTCACAAAAAAAAAGATCTTAGTCAACCCGTCCTACATTGTCTATTACCTGCTTTACCTGATTACGATGCTGCTACGTTGTTACGTTTTTTTGCGGTGACGATATAGCCACTGTCCAGAACCTGCATGTACTTGTTCACGGCGCGACGGACCGCACGGCACGACAGTTTAGTTTGATTGTTTGTTTTGACTGAAAAGTGTGTGCGACTTAAAAACAAATGGAAACTTTTGAATAATTATATTAATTAAGTTATTATATTAAGTAAATAGCAGTGGCGTGTATAGAACTTTTTGGTGGAAAAGCAATGAGAAGGTCAAGTTTGGCAATAAAAACAACATGAAAAAAATTAAAAACAAATTTGAAAAAAAAAATATGAAATCATGGGTAGGCAAGGCAGTGACTACCCTGGCGTCATACAAATAATGATTTTTCAAATTAATTCAAAGTGACATTAAATTTTTTTCATATTTTTTTATTCTTTTAAACTTGACCTCATTGCATTTCCAGCAAAAAGTCCTATGCACGCCACTGGTAAATAGAGTATTTTGAAATTGAACTCTGTAATATGGGACAAGAGCAGTGAACAATACAAAGATGAAAAATGTTCCCTGCGTCTCCTTCTTCTTTTTATTTGCAAGAAGTTGTCGACGATTGAAGCGCGCCATATGTCGGAGTGCGTGCGCATGAGATGAACTAGGTACTATCGCGACTGCTGTGTCGCTGCTGAAATCGTCGCTCGTGGGAAAACGTCCAAACGACAGGTCGTATGTCGTGAGTCGTGCGTGGTGTGTTTCCTAAATCTTGTCGTGCGGTGGCTCGTGGAGAAACGCCCTTATAATCTCATCAAATAAAGTCTACGTAATATAAGTATGTTTACTATAATATGTATTCAATCAAAACAATCAACACACATATGTGGAACATCTCTTTTAAAATCACCCCCAATCTGCTTTAGCAATTTTTGCGTACGTGGAATAGCCGTCCAGCGGGTTTAGAAGCACAACCATTCGAGGCTCGTCAAACGACGAAAGAGACAAATGTATACAAGTAAGAGAGACAAATAATCCTGCTCACTCGCCTAAGTTTGTTCCTTTTGTCGTTTGTAGAAGACGACTCGAGTGAGCCCCGAACGGCATTACTTCCAGAGCCGCGGCTTATGAAAAGATTAATTCGACGATATGGTCATGGTCACCGATTATATTAGTTTGTATACTAACCACTAGCTGAGCAGTAAATGAAAACGGGTGGTAATAAAAGCTCCGAAAACTAAATAAAAAATGAGGATGTTCAATTTATTAATGTTAATGCTTTAAATACTAAGTTACTATTTTTGTCTATGGTTACCATTAAAACTATTGTCAGCTTTTTTGTCGTAGATCTCCGAATAAACTTCAAAGAGTTGCCTGACCATATCATGAATTCTCCGCTTTGCTCGGCTTCCAATATGTATTTACATGTCAATCTAACACGTTCCTCCTCGCTACGCTCGTCGTCGCACCTATTTTTTTTTTCGTTAACTTAGTATTTCTTTCGGAAGTTCAGTAATTTATTCGGAGGTTCATTATTTAAACCAGGTGGTCGTAAGGAATTTTAGTTTGCTATTTTTTATTTATTTTGTCGGTAGATGTTACATAGTTACGTTAATTTTTCGGTAACTAATTTTACCACTGCTTAGACAGTATTACAGTGTGCAGCAGTTTGCTGGGATTTAATTTGTTTTTCGGAGGTTTTATTATTATCCAATGAAAACACTGTGAAGTAAACCAGCATGTTCTAAAAAGCGTGTATTTGTGCCCGACGAATGGCTCACACCCGTCATCACGATGGCATTTAAAAAGAGGGTATTGACACACCTCTGACAATCCCTCGGCGAGATACTGTCGTGAGGATATGTCGTTTATCTGAAAACAATCTACCTCAAGCAATTGAATTATCTTAAGCCAGATAAAACACTAAAATTGTAAGTAAAACACGGTACCTACATCTAGCGAGCTTCATTCTGTAAGCCCCTTACTCACGCCCATCTTCAATTGATTACATTTACACAAGCGGTTCTCAAATTATTGATACTGTGACCGCACTTGACCCCCTCAGAAACAAAATAGGTTAACGTATTTATGTATTTTCTAATGATTAAATATATATTTTACTCTTTTTGAGCCTTATTATTATTTATTTTGGACAGCTATTAATATTAAAGAATACAATGTATTTGTATGTACTTGATATATCACGGCCCACGGCAAGGGCTCATGATGGCCCCATATTGTATACACTAAATATACCGAGGATCGCATTAGGTTGTTGGGCCTTTAATGATAGTGGTAAGTATTTTAAATAAATAAATATAGCTGTCCAAAATAACTATTAATTTTAATATTCAAAAATGGATGTACATTATATATATATATTATATTTTAGTTTCGCAGTTTTCACACATTTTATAAACAACGTATGTATATATAGAAAGATGCAGTAGTATTTGAAGAGCTTATTCAGTTGATTGTAAAGATCAATTTTTAACGTAGTCGGGTCTTTCAGCATGAGACTCGAGCCTAGCCACTACGTTTATATAAAAGGTCTCGTGTTAGAATTCCTAGCTTAAGGCCTAACTGAGGGACCTACGTTTGGGATACTGTATGGGGGCAAACAACGGGATATGGTAACAAAGATAAGATAATTTATTCTTATGTGCACACTATGGTTTCCTTATGAACTAAGCGCGGTAAATCGGTGGCGGCTGCCTGACGGTTAACCCTTCTTATTAGGGTTATGAATCTGTGGCTGATGCCTTACGGATAACCGCTACACGGCTCGGGGTTGGAACTGAAGGTTCCCTAGGGCTGCCAATCCATCCCCTTCTCAGCAACATGCATTCGGGGTGCGAACCGCGTCGGCCGAGGAGAGGTCTGGATGATGGCCTCGGTGGAGCAGCCAGTCCTTCCTTTTCCCAAGTCAGGGAGAGGTCAAAATGAACTGCCTAGAGCTCGGTGCGCATGGGCGTATAAAGCCCGCGGCGGTGCGGTGCGAGTAGCGGGAGCGGTGCGTCAGCAGAGGGGCCGTCGCTCGCCGCTGCGTGGGGGCTGCGGCCGGAGGTGGTGGCGTTGTCGCGGCGTATGTATGCTGTATGCGTATGCTGTATGATTTAAGGAAGACCTTTCAACACTCAAAAACATGAAATTTAGAGGTAACTTTGTAGCAGTGACCACCTTTGGGTCAAGCACGGCCCCCATTTGAACATCACTGGAGTACAGTGAAGCTAAATTGAGTTAACGAAAGTAATAAAATGTACTTAATTAGTTTCACTGAGTCATTCGACTGTGCCCCCAATTGATATACTCGTCTATTTTAGGTTACCGCTCTCGTTGCTACGCCTAGTGATGATACTTCAGGCCGTCACTGTGCTTGGGTTCCGCTAATAGAAAAAGCTTTTAGAACATTTGTAGAGTTCTGTACAAGAAGGGTGCTAAACGGGATCCTATTACTAAGCCTCCGCTTCTGTCTGTCAGTTCGTCCGTCTGCCATAGGGGTTTACAGCTGCAGCCATAATAGTTAGTTAGAAGAGGCGGATAAGAAAATAAATTTTAATTTTAATTCTAGTTTTAACTCTATCTTCATACCACCAAGTACTCCAAGTGAGATCATCAGTATTATAAAAAAACTAAAAAATAAAAATAGTGTAGGGCATGATGGAGTATCCGCTAAGGTTGTAAAATATGTTGCTGAATACATAGCTCCACATTTAAGTTACTTGTTAAATTTAAGCATTAGTGCAGGGATTTTTCCCGATAGTATGAAAATAGCAGTTATTAAGCCTCTTTTCAAAAAAAATGACAAAGAAGATATGTCAGATTACAGACCGATTGCTCATCTGACAACATTTGCAAAATTTTTTGAAAAGTTTATTCATAAGAAAATGTATCTTTATATGAAAAAAAAAAAATTATTCTCAAATGAACAGCAAGGCTTTAGAAAAGACAGATCAACCAATTTAGCAATATTTAAAAAAAATACACTCCATATTGACAAAAGGCAACATGTTAGCGCGATATTTATGGACATGACACAAGCGTTCGATTATGTTGACCATGAAATTTTATTACGCAAACTTAACCATTATGGGATCAGAGGAAATATTTTAAAATTAATAGAATCTTATTTATTAAATGGAAAGCAATACATTGAATTATCTAAAATCAACATTGATACAAAAAGAGAAGAAATCTATCAATCAAGTCATAAAATCGTTAGGTTTGGAGTACCACAGGGCAGTGTCTTGGGACCTCTATTGTTTATAATTTATATAAATGATTTGCCCAGGCATATACAGTACCCCATGACACTTTTTGCCGATGACAGTACAGTGATGATAGAGAATAATAATCAAAATCATTATCAACTTGAAATTAACAGCACTTTGAGTAGCATAATTTCTTGGATGAAAAATACTAACTTGCTAGTTAATATAATAAAAAGAAAAATAATCCAATTTCGACAACGTGTTCCAGCACTAGTAATAGACATACATTACAAGGGTTCTAAAATAGAAGAAGTTGAGACTATAAAATTCCTAGGAGTAACAATTGATAAATCACTCACTTGGAAAAAACATGCTGAAATATTGTGCTCAAAACTGTCCGTTTCTTCCTAGGCTCTGTTTAAGCTATCTCAAATAGTAGACGTTGTTACTGTCCTGTGAGCATATCATGGTCTCGTTGCCTCGGTTTTAAGATATGGAGTAATTTTTTGGGGTAACTGTACAGATAGAGAAACTATTTTTAAAAGTCAAAAACGATGTCTCCGAGCAATGTTTGGTCTCAAAACTAATGACAGTCGTAAACCTTTATTTAAAAAGTACAGTATATTAACGTTGCCTTCATTGTATATATTAGAGGTAGCGCTATTTGTAAAACAGAATTTTTCTATTAAAGAAACAGTTTGAAAATGTAAAAGTTACATAATTTCATGGTCGTCTTCGTCCACGCGATCTAACTAAAATCTACCACAGACCCACAAACACTGCATTGCTGATGAAAAGTGTATTTGGTATGGCGCCAATGTTATACAATAAAATTCCATTGGAAATAAGAATGTGCCTATTTAAGAGTAAATTGAATTGATTACTAACACAAAAATGCTATTACACCATAAAAGAATTTTTGAATGATAATTTGTAATCTATACTGACCATACTATTAGGAATATTAATGTAAATATATATTAATAATGATCAAATCAACTTTCAATAAAAATTATAATAATTATAATATAATTATTATTCTGTATGTATTTCTACTCATGTTTTTACAAATAAATAGTATTTTGATTTTGATTTTAGAATTTTCACATAATGCGTGTAACAACCGGCTTCTAAGAAGGAAAACAAAAAAAAATTACAAGGAGACTTTATGGTCTCGGAAATTCAGATCGGAATGAGACTCAGCAGATTAGTGGTATAAGGGTACGGGTATAATTAAATTTTAATTAGATGCAGACGATAATACAAATTGAAAAAAAAAATACTTCAAGAGGAATCGAACCCCGATCGCCCGGAGGGGAGTCCACTACGCTGACCACTCAGCCACCGGGCTGTTGCGGAACGCAAATCTTCACTAGTACACTAGATGAAATTAAATCAACCTACCAAATTCATACTGGAGACTCGGTTAGTTATCAGGAGCAAGGATCAGCAGGTAAAATTTAAAAAAAAATTTTTTTGCCCTTTAGTGCCTGCTCTAGGAATCGTACGTAAACTAGTCGAAACAGTAAGAGAGCAAGAAAATATTTTTTTTTAATTGGTCAAAACCATTACTGAACCTAGATCATGATCACTAACCGAGTCTCCAGTTTGAATTTGGTCGGTCGGTTGATTTAATTTCACCCTATATAAACTACAAGTAAAATTCAGAGCCTGTTTTCTCGGAATCTTCTGGCTAGAGCGCTTTATCGCTTTACTGTGTGGATACTCTTAAGGGTCCGTATAAGGCCAACTTAAAATGAGCATATCACATTGTATAACTTGGTTAATCGGTATAGTAAAAATAATATAGACAGTAGACTATATGGCTGATAGGTTGATCTTAGAAAAAACGCACTCCATAGGAAAAAAACTACGAAGTTACCTCCAAATTTAATGGGCCTTCCTTAAATCATACAGCCTTAAAATTTATATTAAAAATGAGCTAACAAATGACATCATCAGCTAGTCCTAGAATATTTTAAAAATTGCATCTTTAGGCAGAGTTATTAAATAAAAACGCAGATTTTTGGGGGCGCGTGTTTCTTGGTGGTCATAACAGCCACGGCTGAGAGCGCGCTATTTTAAACTAAAAGAAAACGTCGTAGAGTGCAGTTCTGATTGATGCAAATTGTGCTCAATCTGACCTTGTACTAATTATTGCATTATTGATGCAAGGTGTTCAATCTGACCTTGTACAAATCTCCTGAGGCTCATTCCGATCTGAATTTCCGAGACCATAAGGTCTCCTTGTAAGCTCAAGTTTTGTATATATATATATATATTAGTTTGGGGAAAAAGTTTCTTCGCATTTTACATGAAAATTCAAAAAAAATTTTAATAAAGTTTATTTACTTCTAACTTAAGTATGTAGGTGCCATTTTGTTCGATAACTTTCTGCCATCTTGTAGGTAGGGACATGATCCCATTGCTATAGAAATTCTGGGGCTTCTGATAAAAAAACCGCGACAAGTGGTTTTGGCAGTCCTCTCGTAATGTTAACCTGACACTGCCTAAAGAATTCTGAAGAGACCGAAACAAGTGGAAATCTGAAGGTGCAAGGTCACGACTATACGGCAGATGCATTAATACGTCCCAGCCAAACTCTCTTTAATTTTTGCTGAGATGTGTGAGGTCTAGCGTTATCATGATGAAAAACCACACCCCTTCTGTTGACTAATTCCGACCGCTTTTTCTCAACTTCTTGCTTTAATCTCATCAATTGTCAAAGATTATTTAACTGATCGAAAACAATGCGTTAGAGTGGGTTTGTATACAAGTGAGTACTCGAACATTGGATTTGGTGTCCCCCAGGGGAGTGTACTTGGACCCACTCTCTTTTTAATCTATATTAACGACTTGCTTAATATGCAATTAGAAAATGCCAAAGTATTTTCATACGCTGACGATACTGCTATTGTCTTTACAGGCAAAACATGGCAGTCTATCCTTAAAGACACTGAAAAGGGACTTACACAGGTAGACCTTTGGCTAAAGTACAACCTCCTTACCTTAAACGCCTTAAAAACAAAGTATATATGCTACACTATAAATAAATCTACCCAGCCACCACCCCAATTCAAAATAAACGTCCATGAGTACAGTTGTGACGTATTAGATGACAACTGTTGTTGTCCTACTATTGATAAAACCTCGTCAATTAAATATCTTGGCATTCATATGGATCAACATTTATCTTGGCACTCACATCTGGAGGCAATCACCAGTAGGATTCGAAAGTTAATCTGGATCTTTATAAAACTGCGTTATGTGGCATCTAAACCCTTACTTAATTCAATATATATAGCACTAGCGCAGTCTATACTTATCTATTGTATTCCCATTTGGGGGGGTGCTACTAAAGTAAAATTCCTAGAAGTGGAACGATCTCAGAGAGCCCTTCTAAAGATAGCATATTTTAAACCACGATTATATCCCACTCACAAACTGTACCTGGATTGTGGTCTGTTGACAGTACGCAAGCTTTATATCCTGTTTGCGATTCTAAAAACACATAAAAATGTAAAAACCGTAACCCCTTACCCGTCCTGTTTGTTAAAACGTAGAAAACACGCTGTCGCAGTGACTAAAAGTGTTATGACTACATTTGCACATCGACAATATAAAACGCAAGCAACTTATTTATACAATCTAATCAATAAAACACTGGATATCGACAGGTTAACAAATTATGAATCCAAAAAACGCATAACTAAGTGGCTCAAAACGTTAAATTACGATGAAACCGAAGATCTATTTAAGATAGTAAAATAATATAATAATATAATAAAATACAACGGTTAATTAATTACTTTGGTTAGTGATTATACTAATCGATCCCAAAACTCAACTTCGTAGGGCTAACTTAACTTAATGTATATAATTTAATTACAATTTTACACCACATTTACACACATGCACCTTAACGCACACACCCCCTTACACACCCTCTCACACACCCTCATACACTCACACACTCGCACACACTACACTTTAAAAACTATTACTAATATTATTATTAATTTAACCAAACTAATCCATACTATATTTAAGATAAATATTTTAGTGTAAGTTTATTTGGTACGATTACTTTATGGATATGGAAGAGCGTGTTCTTTTAATACAGGTGTTCTTCACTTAATAAAAGGTCACAACCACCAATATATAACTATGTACCACTTTTGTTAAAGAAATAAATATATTTTATTTTA
This sequence comes from Ypsolopha scabrella, assembly GCA_910592155.1. NCBI lineage: Eukaryota > Metazoa > Arthropoda > Insecta > Lepidoptera > Ypsolophidae > Ypsolopha > Ypsolopha scabrella. The sequence continues at coordinate 17,025,621 of OU342987.1, forward strand.
TTTTATTTATTAATTGTTCGCAGTAGAGTTCAGAATCGATGGTCCTGCCTGGCGCTAACAGCTCATAATGAATAATGCCCTTCCAATCCCACCATACACACAGTATTACCTTGTTGCGAGATAACCCGGGTTTCACCAGAGTCTGTGAAGCCTGACCAGCCTTTGACCACGACCTTTTTCGCACGTTCTTGTTGTACGTGATCCACTTTTCATCACCAGTTATCAGGTTTTTCAAAAATGGTTCGGTTTCATTACGTCGTAACAAAGAATTACAAATGAGTACACGGTTCATTATGTTTTTTTCAGCGAGCTCATGAGGCACCCAAATATCGAGCTTTTTTGTGTGTACCCAACTTTTTTCAAATGCACTAAAACTGTTTTGTGGTCAATCCCCAGTTCTTCAGCTACATCGTAACTACTGATATGCCGATCTTGCTCCACTTTTTCAAAAATGGCATCCATTTTATCCGTAACAGGGTGCCCATAGCGAGGTGCATCAAAATTTCCAGATTGAAAACTCTTAAACCAAATTTGTGCTACACACACTGCACTAGACAAACATCACGTTTTTTTTTTCGCGGCTTGCGTTGCATTTTTAACTTTTTTGTAGTAAAAATTTAAAATGTATCGAATTTCTTCATTAGACTCACTCATCTTAACAGTAAGAAAAACAAATGAAAAATCACACATTTTACCTAATTTGAATTTGGAATTATCTTTTTTAAAATTTAAACTTTTTAATAATACCAAAACCAGCCAGATGCAAATGGTATAGCCAAAGAGATTTTATTATAAGTTCATACATACTATTCGTGAAAAGAGTTTTTCCCCAACCTATTATATGTTGTTGCTTATGTTGTTTGCTTTGCTTATGTATGTTGCTTTTTAACTTGAGAACCACTGCACTGATTTCGATTCAGTTTTTAGCAATACAGATGTTTTTAAATAAGTTGAGGGTATTTATCACACAGCTGTCCTAAAGGGGGCTGAGCGGAGACTATTTTGGAGAAACAAATCTGAGACAGTTAAATATATTTTATGATTCGATTACCGTGTTGTAACTAAACCGAAATATGCAAATAAGGAATGCATAGAGTAGTTAAAAAGAAAAAATAATATTTTAAGGATTCATGCAGACGACTATAAGGCGAGGTGAGGGGTGAGACAGGGGTGAGGCGAACAGACGGAGGCACCGCCATAAATTAGGTCACCAACATTATGTGGGTCTGTGGATACGATAAATTTGGGTAAATACCTGCGCCGGTATAGCGCAATATGTCTATAGCACAACAAAAGAGATATACACTGAAAAAGTCCGCATCCGAGTAGCGCGGTGAATCAAGAAAAGGTTGGATATTGCTGTTTTTTAGTGATTCACAAGAGAGCGTTTATAAAAAGCTCTTTATGTTTTAGCTATACTAATCTTTGCCCCGTTTTTGGCTTTGGAGTTATTTTATGAACATCCTTTGTTGCTTATGTGTTGAGCAGGGTCACTACGATGATAATAAAGAAAACTGCATCCAAATCTGTTCAGCAGTTCTCGAGTTAAAACGGAACATACATACATACAGATATACAAAAATTCAAAAAATTTTTGTTTTTGCCTCATTACCAATACCAATAACACATTTCATCTTCTAATACAGACACGACTTTTTACTGTAGACGCGACTTTTTACTACAGACACGACTTTTACTACAGACACGGCTTTTTACTACTTTGTTATTAGTATAGATAACAAAATGTAATAGGTTACTACAGTAATTATTGTAATTTTTACTGTATTAGTTTGGACGGACTACTGTTTTGAACTGAAAAAAACACAGCCTTCAATTTTCAATTTTCATCGAAGCAGTGAATTTTTCTCTATCACATTTTGGGCTCTGTTATCGTCTTGGAAAAGGCCTCATTTAAAACATGTTTTTCTTTCAGTGCTCTATATATTGTAGTATGTGAGATATACTGTTTTAAAATCTCATTATTTACTACCTATGTCGTCTTAATAATATGAACGATACATTAAATGGTCAAGTGCGAGTAGTACTCGCGTCTTGAAGGTTCCGTACCATTTAAGTAAGTTTATACTCTTAAATGATTTGGATAAAAACAACAAACTTGTCAAACAAAATGTATGAAACAAAACTGGGTAATTCCACGGAAGATGTCGCAACCGTTACATTTTTCCAATATCCATCCATCCATCCATCAGCCTGTTCATTCCACTGCTGGACATAGGCCTTTCCAGGATTTCACCACTCTTGGCGGCCCTCCTGGAAGAAATGGCCATACTCACACACGCTGGGCAGGCGGGTTGGTGAGCGCGGTGCTGAAGCCCTTGCACCAGTGACGCCGCTGCCCGTCGCCAGTCTGTTTTATATAAGGCCCGGCAATGGATATACCGCCATCCATCGGTCCCAGGCAATGGTGGGCCGCCTGGTTTTGCCTGAGAGCTGTTCTTTTACTCTGCCCCGAATGACTTCGGGGGGGTTTGCGAGTCTTACACCTTATGTACCTACATTTTATTTATGTTTTGTAATTGTAAATGTAACTTTAAAGAAAATACGATTTCAACTGACCTTGGAAACACGTCATGTCCGGCGACCCATCAACAATCATATCACGTTAAACAAGCCAACTGCAATCACCACTGCATTATGGACCTTATACCCCTCGTTATACGAGTCATAGAGACTGTAAAATTCACTGGTCTGTTCAAGTCATAAGGTAGATGATGTCACTAGTATTGTGAATGACAAACAAACAAACAGACCTACTTTTATGCATCAGTCCATGGTAGGTATGGTAGGAAATTGCGACTATAACAAAAAGTTGGCAAACCATTGATTAAAATTAGTAGAGTGTGACAAAGAAAATCGGACGGATTTTGAGGGTTCCATCAAAAGTGGAACATTATCAGTTACAAATGCTATTATGATAGACTTTTGGAAGCAGTGTGCGTTAGCAATTGGAAGTGCGTGAGTATAACCATCATTACCTATATATCCAGCATTAGTGTCCTACGAGATTGTTCTGCAGTCCTCAGATTCAGTTACCTGAAGAAGCTGAAATGTCTATATGACTCGGCTACGATGTCCGTCCAAGTGTACAAACAAGACAGAAGAATATGCTTGGGTTGGGCAGCATTTGGAAAGCTGCATCACATATTTACGTCGTCAATACCGCAGTGCTTAAAGGCTAAGAAGTACAACCAGTGCGTCCTTCCTGTGATGACGTATGGCGCTGAGACGTGGTCTCTTACAAAGTGCCTGATCCACCAATTTAAGATCGCTCAGCGAGCCATGGAGCGGGCTATGCTTGGGGTATCTCTGATGGATAGAATCCGAAATGAGGAGATCCGTCGGAGATTGAAACTAACTGATATAGCCTGCAGAATCAGTAAGTTGAAGTGGCAGTGGGCAGGCCATATTTGTCGCCGATATAATGGCCGTTAGGGTTGAAAGGCGTTAGAATGGAGATGACGTACAGAAAAGCGTAGCGTAGGTGAACCTCGTACCTGTTGGATCGACGATCTGAAGGACGTTGTGGGTGGCGGCTGGATGAGGAGAACGGAGGACCGCCATGAGTGGCGAAATTTGGGAAAGGCTTATGTCTAACGGGGGACGAACACAGGCTGATGGATGGATGGAGTATCTGTACTCAATGCTCTGTGTAATTAGGTTCACCATTTCGAAATTGCAATAATACCAATCGAAATCTGGATATAAATTGGTAAAGTGCGAGTCGGACTCGCACACAGAGGGTTCCGTACCACCACACAATACGGATTATGGAACCCTAAGAACATACCTAACAACAATATAGATGATATAGCAACATTAATTTAATAAATAAATACTATTATTGTGACTTCTTAAGCCTTTAAATAAAGCTAGTTATATGGATAATTTATATAGAAACAAACAAAAAATAAAAATATCGATATATATAGCGACCAACTCGAAGTTGGTCGAAATTATGTATATTATTTTTTTTTTCTTTAAATATTATCCATATAACTACTTATATAACATTAGGGCGACAAAACGCTAAAATGGTGCCACCTAATAAACAATTTAGCGTCCTCTGAGTACGGAACCTTTTTAGGGTTCCGTAGTACCTACCTAAAAGGTATAAGGAACCTTTATGGTGAGACTCCGTTGTCCGTCCGTCCGGATGTCACAGGCTCATAACTTTAGCACCGTTAAAGATAAAGACTTGAAATTTGCTACAAACATAGCATTCACTTGTGTACACAATACGGTACAAGAAAAAAGTTTGAAAAATTTTAAAATTTTCAAAATATTTCCAACACGAAAGTTATAAAAATAAAAAATAAACCTAAAAATACAATATGGGTATCAAATTGTAGGTATTGGGGAGCTAATTATAAAAATATATACTTTTACTATATTTACTGGAACTCTTTGAAAAACCAAAAAAAATGCTTGGCCTTATTTCCGAGACTGAATGACCGAAAAAAATGGAAAAAATGGCGATAATAGGCCATAATTGGCCAATTACAGAAAAACTGTAACGATTAAAAAAAAGTTGATAACAAATGAGAAATATAAAAAATAAAATAAAAAAATGTTTAATAAAAACACAATATGGGTAAGTATCAAATTTTAGATATTAAAGAGTTTATTTACTATATTTACTGGCACAGGTTTCGAGAAATCTTTGAAAAACCACAAAAAATACATGTGGGGGGACCCCTTATTTCCGAAACGAATGGACTGGAAAATATGAAAAAATCATAGTAATTTGAGATTACTTAAAGATTACGGGAAAAATATAGGGGGTGAGAAATTCACGATAAAAAAATGACAAAATTAATTTTTTCATCCACGGGTTTTATTTTCAGTACTACGGTATAAAATATTTGAACCTCTCTGTTTTGTAGTACAATCGTTTTTTTTTTTAGTTATCCTAAACAGTTATGGGCAAGATTTTAAATACTTTCTTCCTGACTGTCGAATTACGGTATCGTAGGTATGCGAGTCTGACTCGCACTTGAACGGTTTTTTGTTTAACTTTAGAGTAAGTTATTGTACTTAATAATGTGTGCAAATTTTAAACTTAAGTATTACCATTTTTAAGATTCCCGTAGAGCAAAAATAAACTAAAAAGCCGGCCAAGTGCGTGTCGGGCCACGTGCAGTGTAGGGTTCCGTAGTTGCCCGGTATATTTTATAAGTTGGTCTACTATACAGATCGCGGCAAAATTCTAGTCCCATACATTTAGAAGAATTTTACATTGTCGTGTTTAGAGGGGGCTAAAAGTTTGGCGCGACCTGTAATCGTAAACCTGTTCAGTTTTCCTTACGAAAGAAGGGTTCCGTACCATTATCTATAAAAACGGCAAAAAAAATCATGTCTGTTGTATGGGAGTGTGTGGGTCCGACTCGCACTTGGCCGGTTTTAGTATTTGTTGTTATAGCGGCAACAGAAATACAACATCTGTGAAAATTTGAACTGTCTAACTATCACGGTTCATGAGATACAGCCTGGTGACGGACGGACAGCCGAGTCATAGTAATAGGGTCCCGTTGGTTACCCTTTGGGTATGGAACCCTAAAAATGCTATTTTTTCGAGATTTATTGTATGGGGTTAAATTTTTTTCAGTTATATTATTTGTCGTGGTAGAGGACATGGTAACACGTATTTTGTGAAAATTTCAACTTTCTACTTATAGCAGCTGAAGCTGGAGACTCCTGTGACAGACAGACGTGCAGACAGCGGAGACAGTCGTAGGGTCCCGTTTGGCACCCTTCGGGTACGGGACCATAAAAACATGACATTTTAGTTACGTAATGAAATAATAAATTGAAATTTCGTACGGATGAAATTTACGTATAGTGAAAGCCTTAAAGACGACAAAACTTGGAAGAAGCTTGGTTCAGTTGGCACTTTGACTGAATATAAAGTGCTTTCGCTGAGAACCAATCACTGAACTTTGGAAAAAAAAATCGGGGTTGCCATTTTATATTTAAAAAAAAAAACTTTTCTGTCTGACTTCATCTGCAGGAACCACGAATACCGCAGTCATCCCTTTCAGCGTAGTTTGTTTTTACCATAGACTAGTCTATGTTTTTACTTACTGTTTATGGGCTTACCAATGGCCATTACTGCGTCTGATGGAAAGCGTCGATAAGCACGCTCGCCCTGAAACTGGGAGAGTGACAGCTATTGAACCATTAATCGGTATTTCCAGGGACTTCCGCAAAAATCGGTAACAGATGGATGAGTGATACGTCGCAACTGCCTGCCACTGTTCCCCGGTACCTACGGCTACTCATGACGTCATACCGAAATGGTTACGTTATTATATTGTTATTATTTGGGTGGTGACAACTATAACAAAATACTGACTGCATAGCCTATACAACACATATAAATTTAATGTTGAAAAGTCTTTAGGAGATGTTACGATAAGAGTGTTTATTATATTTTTGGTCCATCCATCCATCCATCCATCCATCAGCCTGTTTCGTCCACTGCTGGACATAGGTCCTTCCAGGATTTCGCCACTCTTGGTGGTCCTCTTGGAAGAAATGCCCATAATCACACACGCTGGGTAGGCGGGTTGGTGAGCGCGGTGCCGAAACCCTTTCACCAGTGACGCCGCTGCCCGTCACCAGTCTGTTTTACATAAGGCCTGGCAATTGGGGATGGATATACCACCATCCATCGGTCCCAGGCAATGGTGGGCCGCCTGGTTTTGCCTAAGAGCTGTTCTCTTACTCTCCCCCGAATAACTTCGGGAGGAATCAATCAATCAATCAAAATATTTATTTTGTAAAATAGATACATAAAGTATACTTTCTACAAGTCAAAGTTAATCTTTACAATAAATATCTTTAGAAGAAAAAAATAATATGAATGTACTAATAAGGGAAATACTTACAAAAAATATTTAAGTTGGGCTACAAAAATTAATTTATACACATACATACCGCCATCCGCATTTGTGGTAAAGCTATCTATGAGCATAGCGTAGATGCGGCACCTTAACCGATTATTAATTGTAATAAAACGTGTACATCGTACATACATGGTAACAAACAACAATAATGTATTACAACCAATCCTCCATGATTACAACGTATACAGTAATGTACTGGTACAATCAGTTATAAATCATTTTGGTGAAATTTTTATCACTTATTTACATCATATTCCCTATCGGAAAGCTAAATAGGATCCTTTATTTGCATTGCAAGTAACATTTTGCAAGTGATTTCAATTACTTTCTCGTCAGAATATTTCTACATACAATAAAATTATAAGAATTGGGTTTGAAGTCGTATGTAATGTAAATCCTGTGATACACTGCTGAAGAAAATAACTTTTTTTTTCTACTTTACGGTATCTGTTGGGTTGTAGCAGCGCACTGCTGTGTGTTTGCTCCAATCACAGAGATGCTCAGATGGAGTGGTGCTTGCCGTGTCGGTTTTTCGCAGCAACGCTAGCTTGGGTCGTCTTCAACATCGCTTGTCATGTCAAGAAAATAAAAACTAACAAGCAGGAGTGTCATAAAAATAAATTGTCCAACACATATGCCAAAAACTCCTCAATAAAATCCCCTTCATATGGCACAAACGACATGCAAACATTTCTTGCAATTACGTAGTGTCGTGTCTGTGCTTGTTATGACTTCAATGGCCACGAGATGTAGAGCAGAGAAAATGTAGTGGATTTGTAGATTTCTTTATATTTATGTCTGGTATACCCACAAAACTCCTGGCGAATTTTATTGATGACGATCAAAGTTTTGTTTTGTTTATAAATGGAGATTACAATTACTTTAAATACACCTTAATTGGTTATTTACGATATTGACTCGACGATTTTTTTCTGTTGGTTTTCAGTAATTAAATATTCGACGTTATTTCAAAAACAAACCTGAGATTTTATTTCTAAAATCTTCTTCGTTTTTTTAAATATATCTTAGCTAATATTTAAAAACTTATCGTTTACAGCTCTGGCACCATTTTACATACATTTTGTCATTTTTTACGTTAGGTTCTTTTTGTTCCGCAAAGATACATAAAAATAATAAAAAAAATAAAAATAATAAAATAAGTTTTATTCATCAAGATGACATACATAAAACAATATTAACGTCGGGGCCCCGTGTTAATTACGAGAACTGAAGTACAGGAACCCCGCACTTCCTCTTGGAATTGCATTTAACAGTTTCTCAATGCTAAAAACTAGGTACATTAAATATAACAATAACTAGTAAATTTAGTATTAATTTAGAAAAAATATATAATTGCAATTGATTTTTAAAGATTTCTATAGTATTAGACTGAGAACAAGTTAATTTTGTTTAGGTAGATTTTGAATACAAAATAACAATTTTGTTAGTAATGAATTTAAAAAATATATATATATATATATTTTATAATTTTTAATATTAGTTTAAAAATGTGTGTGAGTGTGTGTGTTTGTTAAGTGTGTGTGTGTCCCTAGCCCTACGACCAAGGTCTTGGGATCAGTTTACTACTAGGGAGGGTGTGTAGTGAGATTGTTTGTGTGTGTGAGGGTGTATGGAAGTAGGGTGCTTATGTATAATGTTTAACCTCAAGCTTGAGTGTTTAATAATGATTCGGTCATTTCGTAATCTAAACTTTTAAGCCAGTATTTAATTTTAGTTTTACACTCATGGAGTGCAATGGGATAGATATTTAAAATTTTATTTATGTTATTGTATAAACGGGAAGAAGATATTTGAAAGTGCCTGCTTGCAAAAACTGTATTACAGGTTACGTTATGTATGACTACATCATGTCTTCTCCGATTCATAACATGAGGATTAAAGAGTAGGTTACGATGTCTTATGATAATTGATCTTTGTATATATAGTTGTCGTACTGTGAGTAGTTCATAAGTGGTGTAGAGTTTGTAAGTCGGGAATCGAAAGGGTTTAAAAAACATAACTTTAAGCAACGATCTCTGTGCTCTTTCTAATTCAATAATTTTGGTCTTACATGCTCCGCCCCACACGGGGATACAATACGTAAGTACAGACCTAGCCAAAGCGAAGTAGATGGACATCAGTAATTTTGAGCGAGCGACACGTCTTAGCTTTTTAAAAATGAAGATTAATTTTCTTATTCTTTGAGTAAGATATTTAATATGCAAATACCAATTTAGTTTGTCGTCCAGTATAACACCAAGATATTTTATGCTATCTTCTCTAGCAATGTGAGGGCATGTACAAGTCGCATGGTTGATACAAGAATGCAGTTTTATCGTAAAGGATTTTGGAGGCTTGAAATTTTTTAAGATAGAAAACGCCAAATATTTAGTTTTTGATACATTAAGCGTAAGTAAATTACAACTTAACCAAGTAGCAATATCACGAAGACCATTCTCGGTATGTTCATGTACTTCTTGCCACGTTTTACCGTGAAAAATCAAGGCAGTGTCGTCCGCATAGGAAAATATGTTACAGTTCTTCAAAGTGTGTTCACATAATTCGTTAATATAGATAAGAAAAAGTGTAGGTCCGAGGACACTACCCTGTGGTACTCCATAATTTACCGATGTATCTGTGCTACAATAAGATCCTACTTTGACACGTTGTTGACGATCTCTAAGAAAATCTTCAAAAATGTTGTAAGGTGTGCCCCTGATGCCAAATCCATGAAGTTTGTTTAGCAAGATGGGAACAGAGACGGTATCAAAAGCTTTTTTGAGGTCTAAGAATACTCCTATGCATTTTTGTCTATTATCAAGATGTTTAACAATAGTGTCGGATAAGGCTAAAACGGCATCTTCCGTAGATTTAGCGTTTCTAAATCCGAATTGGTTATCAGAAATTAGATTTTTATCATCAAGGAATTTTTTGAGTCTGTTATTCAATAATTTTTCCAAGATTTTTGATAGTATGGGGAGCACTGAAATTGGCCTGTAATTGCTAATGTCATCTCTGTTCCCTCCTTTGTAAATAGGATGTATGATAGAACGTTTAAACACCCTGGGGAAGACTCCTTTAGCAAAACATAGATTACACACGTAACTCAACACTGGAATAATTAAATGTTTTGTATGTTTCATAAATTTTGTGGAGATTTCATCCCATCCAGCAGAACTATCATTGTTTAGGCTCATAAGCAGAGTATGGACTTCCAAAGGATCTGTATCTAAAATCACAAATGAATCTAGGGGAGAGGGATGTTGATGTAATAAATGATCAGCGTTATGTTGAGTGGGAGTCTTTAAAATTACGTCTGCAAGGTTTTTACCTATATTGGCAAAGTAATCATTAACAAAGTCCAGAGACTTTTCGGGAGAACATTTGATGTTTAAAAGTTCGGGATTAGAATTTTTAGAATTTTGGATATTAGCGACAGTTTTAATACACTTCCATAATGACTTGGGGTTTTTAGAGGATTGTTCTAATTTATTTCGTTCATGGTTTAATTTTAGTCTTTTTATCAAGTTGTTGCAATAATTTCTGTATCGTCTGTAGGTTATTTGTAGGATGGTATCACCAGGAGTTTGCTTTGATTTGTATTGCATGCGGTCTCTGTTTTTTATGCAGCGCAGGATTCCAGAAGTAATCCACGGTTGGATGATACGTTTCCTACTAGGAACTTTAGTAATTACCGTATTTGTTTCGATAACTTTGTTGATAGTTTTAATAAGTGTATCAGCTGCTTCATTTGGATCGGTGAGTGCCATAATGTCATTTAGGTTAGATTCTTGCAAAGCAACTGCAGCTTTATCGTAATCCAGCTTAGATCGAAATGAAATTGATTTATTAGTGGGAATATTATTATTAAGACTTAGAATGACAGTGAGGTGGTCCGTTACAGTAGTTTCTAATACAGTTACAGTTGCTTCAGTATGTGATTTTAGCATAAATGGTCTAGGCACGTCTTATCATGAGTAGGGTATGTGTGACCTGGGAGGAGTCCATGGCTTGCTAGCATGTTAAGGTATTTAGAGCTATTATTATCCGTATTTGATAACATTATATCAATATTAATGTCACCGCTGATGATCAAGTTAGACGAGGAGGTCAAAGATGTTAAAAGTGTGTCTAAAGAGTCTATGAAGTTACTAGCGTTTTTATTAGAAGGGGAGCGGTAGATACCCAGAATAACATCATTCGCTATTTGTAGTTTTAGACAAGAAGCATCGGATAGGATTGGTTCTTCGACTGTGAATTTTAAGTCATTTCTGACATACATGACCACTCCGTCATTTTTGTTGATTAAATTTTTACTTTGATACATTGTATAATTAATAATTTGGGGTGGGTTCTTTAATGACGACAAATGACATTCTGTAAGTATCAAAACCTCACTGTCAAATCCAAAAGTAGAAATTATGGCTTGAAATCCATCCATATTTTTGAAAATACTTCTGATGTTTTGAGTTATGATGTTAGTTTTAGAGGGTGGACATTTTTTTAATATTTCTGTATAGTAATCTGGTTTGTATGTTACAGACTTTGCAACGCATGTGGTGTCTATTTCATTATTAATGTTATTTATACTTATACTTGCACAGTATTGGGCTGTCACCAGAATTGCATGACTTATACTTGCATTTTGTTTTCATGTTGTTTATTGTGTTAGGTTTAAGGAGGTAGATTGTTGTGTTTACGCCGAAGGTTATTATGAGTTTAGGAAGGGTGATGAGATCGAGTGTTTCAGTGATTATGGTTATGTTATGTTTGTGAGTTTTGATGAGTTGTGTGTGTTGAAAAGTTGTTTTCATTTGTGATTGTATAAATTTATAATTGAGTGTGTATATATCATAATAATGTGATAGTGTATATCGTGGCATGGAGAGTGTTAAGCTTAGGCAATCAATAAGAGAACTTACTATTTTATAACTAATGATATAAAAAATGCGGTGCAGTTGCTTATATAGTCAGCATTGTTGTTTCAGCTTCATTAATTGTTCTTCGGATTTGACATGGATTATTGGTGAGTTTTCGTTTTTTCTCAGATACAGTTTTCCATAGGAGGTCCAACAAAATTTGAAGTGAAAAGTTTTTTGAAAATCTCTTGCAAGATAAAATAGCCAATTGCCTCTAGGAGTAAGTTGCTCAGCTAAAAACACGGGAGTGTTATTATTTTGGAAGCCAAGGTGAGATGCATTCAATTTCGCATTTTTGTGTGTTGCGTTAAATTTTTTTGTTCCTTTGAGTAGTGCATTCTTCGTTAATGTTGATATCAATTCAGTTACTATTGGCTTATTTACCTCTTGTTTTTCCTGGGTTCTATAGATGTCGCTGATGTCGTTTCTTTTTATATCTAATCCTGTGGTCTTAGAGAGGTTCAACATAATTTCAATGAGATCTTCCTTAGTTTCATTTGGTTTCTTGGGTACGTTTTTTAACTCTACACATCTTTTACGAGAAACTCGTTGAAGCTCTTCTACTTTGTCTTCTAATAGTGTTATGTATTCCTTGTCTTTTTTGCGCTCAATTTCAAAAGAATCGACTTTTTTCTTCATATCATCATATTGAGAGGTGAGAAAATTAATTGAGTTTTGGATACTCACATTTGTTTGTTGAATTTTCAATAGAGCAGGTGGAATCTTTTGGATTTGTTCATTCTGTTGAGTCATCCACGTATCCAACATTTCTTTGATATCAGATTTGAAGTCGGGAAGCTCTTCTCCATATAATTGCTCTGTTCGTTTTCTTTTGTTTCGGGTAGAACAGAAGTTAGGCCGCTTCGAGGGACTTAAATTATCATCGGTCTTAGGTGCATCATTGTCAAGGAGTTGAGAGATATTTGACTCTGAGGCAGACTTAGTGGGGGAACGCAACATAGCGATGTCAGTACAGTATGGGTCACTTACACTGGGCACCGATCGACGATTTGATACAGATAAGGATTCCGTCCAGTTGAGCAAGACCTCTGCTGCCTTGGAGGGTCACGTAAACTGGGCACTGATCGATAGTTTAGTACCAATTGCTTTTCCGTCCAGTATAACTTAAACTCTGATTTTTCAAAAATTAATTGCGGTTTTAGTTTTAAGCACGTCTGAGCGACTCAGCGATCCAAGAGAAAGAGGAGCGCTAACATGAGCGCCATTTTCCAGGGCGATTACATTAGAGTATATTCATAGATACATTTGATGTGTCACGCCTTTCACGCAACTGGGAGTTTTCCAATTAAAAGATGTGATGACTAATTCACTATATTGTTATACGAGTGCATAAAACGAGCCATTACCGAGATATTTAGCTGCCTGAGCCTTGGCAAAAGCAGCTATAGTTTGAGGTAATATGGCTTGTTTGTAGCCGAGTTCAACACTCCACTTTTCATTTCGATCGTGCGGAAATGAAACTGTGATATTGTTAGCAAATATTTATTCCGCTTCTCCAATACATGAAATTCTCATAAATTTTAAGATATCTTTGCTTAGATTTTGGCGGCAATAACTGCTCATCAACTTTCTTTGCGTTTCTTTCCATTAATGTGTTAGGAGTAAGTATTATTTCATCATCATTTGATGAAATATTTAATTTTTAGTAATATTTATTGCAAATTTAAATAATCAAACAACTAAATATGTACTGCTTAGAAAAACAACAGCTCTTTCCTGCCACTACTTTTTTTTAATTCTCCCACCGATTGGGAAGGCAAAGGTAACTTAGCCCACGCAGCCATGTCTAAAATAACGTTAATAAATAATTAGACATGAATGCATGCATTATGATTTTTATTTATCAGAGGGGTTTGCTGGAAGAAATTACTACTTAGAGATAAGCTTGCCTGTGTACTTCCTATTTCTAACTTCAATTGTAATTATATTTATGTGTACAATAAAGTATAAAAGTATAAACAAGAACTTTAAGAGCATGAGAAGTGAAAAAATATTTATCATATCTCATGTCGTTCATATTTTTCATGAACGTCTCTATCATAGAAAAAAGAAATGATAGCATAGGTCTCCTAACAAAATATTGCTATAAAATAACTTTTTCTGCTATTACAGTACATGTGGCACTAACAAGAAAGGCAAAGGGTACTTGGCCCATACAGCCTGAGGTTTAATTTAAAATACCAACGAGGTTTTTATATAATATTCTCCAATACGTACAAAGCAATATTGTGATCCAACTAAGGAGGTTACAGTTCAACTTTATTTTCGGCCATGCATTGTTTATGGCTGGCGGCATGTGCTAGGGCGCATGCGCGTTAGACTGTTGGATTTTGGCGCCATAGTTTACGAGGAAATTTATTTATTATTTACTGTGGTTTTATGGGTCTAAACTATTATTTGGCCCCAAAATTACTAACAGCAGTGATGGTGATGATAATTTGACTCCACCTGACATTCTGGAAATAAGAACAGAAACTACGAGTACCTTTAGAACAAGCTTTTACAAGAAAAATCAAAAATAACTTTCGACAAATTTTACCAAGATTATGAAAACATGTTAGTAGGCATGAGTTTAGATAAAGTAGTGTATGAAACTAAATAACTAGGTATTAAAACACGAGGGTAAGTTTAAAAACGAGCCGTAGGCTTTTATGTAACAATTTCATAAACTACAATTTAAAATGTTAAAAACGATAACATTTTTCTGTTTATTAGTAAATATGACCCAAATGTTTTTGAGCTTTCATTAATTAATTGAGTCAAAAGTTTATACTTCACTGTATTTTTGTATACTCTGCAAACGAGGGGTGACTTTATAACCCTTAGGTGGGTGTTTTCGTACTATCTTGGGATTGTTTCATAAGGGGCCGAAATGGCGTAATGAAATACCAAATATAGCTGAATTCTTCTGCGAGGTCAGTTGAGACGTAATAAGGAGTTTTAGGCGTTTTTTATGCTTTTGGGGTATTTTATGACTTGCTCGTCATTATCTTGAGTTTTTAGCGGGTTTATGACTGAAACGCAATTAAAATATTAGGTTGTTTGTTTAACGTGTAAAAAGCGCTAAGTAAGATATCAATTTATCAAAAATCATAGTCTGAGAGGTGCAATTGTTTTAGAAATATACTTCTATGAGGTAATAAATATTTTTACCATTTCGTGTTAGATCTGGTAGATTGTGCCTTATGATTTTGAAATAATAATAATATTCTAGTAACTCCTGACGACTTGTTTACTTAAACATAGTGCTAATAGACAACAAGCATTTTAATGATATACATTAAATATACTGATCGAATTGAATAAATTTACTATGAATCATAAGTAACGTTGCAAGTTACAATAAGACCACAAAAACCGGTAAAGTGCGAGTTGAACTCAACCCCTGAGGATTCAAAATCACAAACTCATCAGTACATACAAAATGTATGAAACAAATCTGCAAAATTACGTAATCCTATATTAAAAATCGGCATTTTCAGTATTTGTTGTTTAAGTACAGTATATGGCACATAATATACAGAAAATTCTAAATTCCTTACTAGTTTAGTTTTTGAGATAGCCCCGTAACAAAAATGCTCTCAAACTGACAACTCTGGTGGCCCAATTTCTTTAATTTAGGAGATAAAAAATATGTTTTTACTTTCCTTAATGCGTTCTAGAGAATGAAATCTCCTATGCCAGGGTACAAACATTTGTTTAATAAAATTTTTGACTCAATATTCGGTTTTGAGTTAAAACTTTTCATAACAAATTCAAATTTGAGATCTATAACTCATTCCATCTGCAAGCGAGAGAGCCGTGACACACGGACAGACAGACGGACAGACAGCAGGGTGATAAGAATAGGGCTCTGTCTTGCACTTTGGGCGCTGTACCATAAATAAAAATCGGCCAAGTGCGTGTCGGGCCACGCGCAATGTAGGGTTCCGTAGTTGATCAGTACGTTTTATAAGTTGGTCTACTAATACTGGTACAGATCACGCCAAACTTCTACTCTCATACATTTAGAAGAACGGCCCATACATTGTCGTGTATAGAGGGGGCCAAAAGTTTGGCGCGACCTGTACTTGTAAACCTGTAAAGCCTACTTAGCTGTGATAGTTTTCCTTTTAGCTTCATTATATAGGGTGAAATTTAATCAACCGACCAAATTCATACTAGAGACTCGGTTGGTGATCAAGAACTAGGTTCAGTAATCCTTTTGGCCAATTTCGAAAAATATTTTTTTTTGCTCCCGTACTGGTTGGACTAGTTTAAGTACAATTCCTAGTGCAGGTTCTACGGGAAAAAAAAATTTTTTTTTCGAATTTCACCTGGAGGGTCATTAAACCTCGTTCCTGATGACTAACCGAGTCTCCAGTATGAATTTGGTTGGTTGATTTAATTTCACCTAGTATAAACTACTTCTGTGAATTTTTTCACATATCTATAAACAACCGTTTAGCCAGCAGGGGCTGGGGGACACTTGACTCTAACAAAAGTCGTTTTCATAAACCCACGATGTTTTAAACGACCTATCCAACGATACCCATCACTGTGGGACAAACTAAGAACAAAATTCATCCCCAATTTTCGTGTATTTTTTTTTTGGTTTTTATTTTATCATTTTGTCGGCGTGATTAATATTAATATCGATGCCAAATTACAGCTTTCTAGTACTAATAGTCTCTGCGCTAAGCCGCGGACAGACGGACATGGCGAAACTAAGGGTTCCTTTTCGGACTACTCGGAACCCTAACAAAGACAAATTCTAGACACGCTGTTCGCTGTTCTGCCTCGCTCACTAACACTAGCTAAGGACGTCGATTTTTAATCGATTTAATCGAAGATCGATTAATCGGAGCCAAGAAAATCGATTTTAGATAGTTCTTTTCGAAGCGATTCGATCTTAGAATCGATCCGTACAACCACAGAATCGTGGACATGATTTTTTGCGGGTTCACGGAAAATTTTGCTAACAAATCACACATAATTAAAAAGAGTACCCACATTTAATTACGTTTCCGGCAAGTATTTGATTTGAAAATTCAAAATTATTATTTATGAAGAGCCTTACATTTGAAGATAGGAAGTTGGAGTAGGTAATTGAGACATAATATATTGTTACATAATATTAACGTAATAATAATTTATTTATTAAGGTTGACAAACAGTTACAACACCGATAAAGTACATCAATATAAACACAAACAAACCTAAGGAATCATAAAAAAGAAACAAACATACAGTAGCTCATTCATTACAATACAGAGAGATGATAATTAATATTATGTATGTGAATTTTAAGTTACTTTGAAAATAAAACTTTAACAAATATTTTAATTTTTGTTTTATTTATGAGAAAGCAACTAACTTTACTTACAACAAACTCTGGAAAAATTTTTTCCTCGATTACCAAAATAAACAAAAATGAATTAAAGCAAATTGTGTGATTATTGTGAATTGATTTTTTCTGTACAGATTTTTTCATTACAAATCGAAATCGATCTCAACATTGATCTTTTTTAAAAACAATCGACCTCCTAAACACTAGCGGTGGACCTATTCTCTCGGTCACTTGCATATGAGTTGTGGACAGGTAACCATACTCAGTGCAAATTTTTTCATTGCGCTATGGCTTATCAATACATAGAAATCCTTGAAAAAAAAAACTATATATTGTGTTTTAAATTCCTTTCTTAATCTGTTGTGCTCTTATTGGGCGCGTATCTTCTTCCTCTCACATTCGCGTTATTTTCTTCTGACTTCTTCTTTCTTTACAGTTCCTTCTATTTTAGTAGAATAATTGGCACTAACACACCTGAAAGTTTGCTCACCTAGTTTACCAACACAGGTTCGAGCAAGAATTCAGGCCCATCAGTTAACCAGGTTTTTCTTCTAGAATCTGTTGTATGTCTTCTTTCTTCATCTGTAAAGGTCTTGATGGTTTTATATCTTGAATTCTTCGCAATTTAACAAAGACAAATAAACATATTTTCATCAAAAAATACTGCAATGCACTCTGTCTGATTTTACACCAAAAAGTTACTTAACATCAAAGTTACGTTGGAACGTAGTATGTATCTTTGGTATGCATTTCACTATTTTTTAATACTCAGTTATAACCCGTTTATAAATACATATTTCAAATATTATATCACCCTATTACGTATTATTGTTGTTGACTGCGTGTCAACTGATTCACCGATATAATTTCAGCATTAACCCGCTTTACCTGCTCTAGGTAAAGTCAACAGCTATATTTACACAGACGTTTTGACGTAACTGAAACGAGATTCAAATAGCGAAGAAGCATATTCTATTACAAAATGACGTGCTTTTTTGTTTAGTGCCTCCTATACTATAAAATCTCAATTCCACCTACTTGGACATACTAAAGGCACTGTGCCTTTGACTTAAAATTTCCGAAAAGTTTGCATGGTTGGTCGCACCGCACCTTGAAAAATGATGTTGCTTGAGAGCGCAAGTATGATAGACAAAGCTGTTTCTCTGACGCATGCTAGCCACACAGAACGTAGTTACAGTAGTAAACCTCCTATCGGAAAATAAAATCGAACAATAAAAATCACATGTAGACAAAATGACAAACAAACAAACGGTTCTACTATCTACAAATCTACATGATTTCCATCGACAAAGTGACAAACAAATATGGCGACACGGTAAAATGGCGCGAAGCACGTCGCGATTTGACAGCTGTCAATTAAAAGGCGGCAAACGTAGAAGTGATAAATGCGTTCGGGAAATTATGTCCGAGGGGCGACTTTTTCGTGTTTCAATTTGAACGTACATTCTTAGTAATTAAAATTATACGAATGTGCTCAATCTGTTGAGTTCTCACTATAGCTACAATAATAGTTGAACAGTTTTAACAGTAGTTTTAGTATAAATTGTATACTCAATGTCACCCCGTGGATCTCGTTAAAGGCGACTAAGGTATTATAGACAGGCCAGCAATTATGGTATCTGTATAACATAAGATCAACGGATCTTGGCCCCGTCTGCAGAGATGACGTGTGTACCTATTTACTAGTGTTGGGCGTCTGCCGTGGCTTGTTACCACCGTCGTGACGTCACCATGCCACCAAGCGACTCGCCGTGTTCCGGTATGACGTTATCACATATACATTCGAGTATAGGTATACTTTGAAAAAGTTAGGCTAACTGAAATTTTAAATCATAATAATGTTTTCAAAAACCTTTCTAGGAATAAATAACTGTATCAAAATTCGTCAATTTATCATCATGTTCAGATTAATATGCATGATTTTTTATGGTGTAAGTTACATTTGGTAGGTAGTAGTATATTTGTTTAAAATACAAGTTTTTAGGTTAAAATTAATATTTACGTATTTTTGACTTTATTTACTGAATCTTTTATTTTTTTATCGTCTGTCCCTATTAAATTTTCGTTTAATTATAATTTCTTCAGCACCCTAAGGTTAGCTGGAAGAAATCGCTTTAAGTGATAAGTCCGCCTTAGTACAAAATTATTTAACCGAAACTCTGTTCTTCTTTCTTTTCAATGTCTTTTATGTGTACAATAAAGTGTCAATTCATTAATTCATTTAGTATTCAATAAACTAGCAGATATAGTTTCGAGTAGTTAAACAGTCAGTTGACAGTCCGATAAAAACGTCAAAATATTTCTAGCCACAAAGAGTATTACAGTAGAAACCGATAGAGAGACATAAAACAACAGAAATGTCCACAAAACTGAAATTAACAAAATTCCTCGTCCACTCCCCGTTGAATTTATCGTAATTTATCGTTTACCAACACGACATGGGCACATTATCTACGATTACTGATATATTATTACATGTAAGCAAATAATATTGGAAATGGGCCCATTAAGGGGCTACCATCGCTGGCCATCCATCCATCTTCATTCGGCCACAATGTCTTATTTTTTGTAGGCTTAGGAAAATGAACCTTGAGACTGGACAAAAACGTTAACTTTCGCCTACGAATTTTGGTATTACGGTTAGATATATCGCAGGGTAATAGAAAAAGACGTAACTTAGCTAAGATCCGGAGAAGATAAAGTTTGAATAAGGTTTCTGGCTATAATTCTAGTATTTTAAACATACCGCTGCAGTATAGCAGTTGCCGTGAAAGCATTAGGTATTGTAGATTCGAATCCTAGACCGAGGTATTTTTTCAAAATACTTTTCTCACTTGAAATGAAAATTCTTATTTTTTTATATTTCTTATACACATCACGAAATCTTTGAGACTATATAATCTATAAATTTTAAATATGACAGTTTGGTTCTATATACTATACAAGCCAGAGTTGCCACCCGTCCCGATTCTGCCGGGACAGTCCCGATTTCGATAGTATTGTCCCACGTCCCGACAACTTACAAATTCTGTCCCTATTTTTTTTGGGTCACATTCGTTTACTGCGAAATCAGTTTTCAACTGCCTAGTGAAACCTAATTTTAGCCGAATTTATTATTTCCTCTATTTAGAAGGTCCCATTGTACCGATTTTTCTTTTTCAAAAGTTGGCAACCCTGATTACAAGCACGCGCTATGACAGGATTTTATAAAAATCAAATAATAACAGTGATATTGAAGCCAAAACAAGGTGCACTTGTCACACAGTATAGTAAATAGATAAAAAGATAAAGAACCTTAGCTGAAACCCTGAAAAGCGAATGATAAATAACGGAATTTTTGCTGACATACGCATTACGGCAAAATCATATTTTCCTCACACAGTGGCCGAGTGGAAATTGCCATTATGTTTTTGTGACAGCCTCATATCGTTTGTCTTGGCAATGAACGCGTAGCTGAATACAGAAACTCTTTCTTTTCTATTTTTATTTCTTAAGCTTTATTACTTTACTAGCCTTTGCCCGCGGCTTCAACCGTGTTTATTTATTACTTGCTCCGTTTTCAGCTTGGGTGTTATTTTATGAACACCCCTATAACCTATGTGTTGACCGGGTCACTACGATGCTAATAAAAAAAATTGAATCCAAATGCGTTGAGTGCTTCCCGAGTTAAAATGGAACATAAATACAGACGGACTGACAGACAGACAGACTGACAAAAATTCTAAAAACTGTGGGTTTGGCTATTGTAACCCATTTCATTTAAAACTTTATTATTAGTTTAGATAGAAAATATAGATGATTTATGGATGGGGAAGCACCGAAAGAAGTGTGTCTGGATCGTAGTAGATGGAGATCTGTTATCTGAAACTAATCATAGTTGTTAGTATCTTGAACATTATTTGTCGTGAAAATCTTAAACATTGTAATTGTAACATTAAACAGTTAAATAGCCTGTCGGTCTTATGAGTTTCAAGACTGACAAGCCATTTAACTGCATAATGAAACAAGTAGGTGAAGTAGGCGTGTTACAACTCAACAACACCCACATAAAGATCAACATAATCTGATAATTAAGTAACTTTACAAGTCTATTATCATCGCTAGCTCCTAGACCACACCGATAAGCCCCGCCCACATTCTATATCGCGTGACCACCCACTAGTGAGCATCCTACATTAATTGAATTAGCCAATATGGTCCCATTTCAATTTCATCCACTTTACGCTATCAACTGGCTGATAGAGGATAGACAATGGCAGCTTTGCTTGACCTCGTTTGTTAAATTAGTATTAGTCAAGGATTTTATAGAGAAAATGTATTTTTCGTTGGTTTATTTAATATTTATAGAAACCTTTCATTACGAAGTATTGCTATTCGTTCCGTGACCAGCCCCTAGATTATGTATCGTTGAGTCGGTTGCCAACTGGTTTTCAAACGTCCAAAATATACACTATCGAATTCCGATTAAATAAGGATACGTTCGTGCTTAAAGTGACGTTACAGTTCGTGAACAGTTCAATAGCATTTTTAACTATTTAGTTTTTACCTATGTTTTTAGTGTTTAGCAACCAGATGGCAACCTAAACTAAGTTACATAATAGGTTACAAAGTTTTTTTTTCAAATCTTTATGATTATAACTCTTAATAGGAATAAATTGGTATTTTTCTTTGTGTTGTCTGCACGAGTGTCCCCATGACTAATTACGTCATAGTTGGACACAATACTTTGTCGACGACTATCTTTTCAACTAACAACTTTTTTGGCCCTTCAAGTTTAGGCTGTTTACCCTAATTGTCGGTAATTTAAAGTTTTCTCGGTAACATTTCGAGGAATGATAGATAACTTTGCCTCTTTGCCTAGCCCAACGCAAATTGGTTATGTAAGCGGTGTAACAATAGATTAGGACAATCACAGCAGCGCTGTACTAAAATATAAAACAATGTTGTATATAATGATTTTGAAAAAAAAAAGACATGATCTTGCTAAGTTTCTTGCTTAGCAAGACTAATCGAACGGGCGGAATTAGGCATGTATTTCTATGTGTAAGGTATTAGTATTTAGTATATGGGTAGCTAGCTATCGTTAACATCCATCCATCAGCCTGTTTCGTCCACTGCTGGACATAGGCCTTTCCAGGATTTCGCCACTCTTGGCGGTCTTCCTGGAAGAAATGCCCATACTCACACACGCTGGGCAGGCGGGTTGGTGAGCGCGGTGCCGAAACCCTTGCACCAGTGACGCCGCTGCCCGTCACCAGTCTGATGTATAAGGCCCGGCAATTGGGGATGGATATACCGCCATCTATCGGTCCCAGGCAATAGTAGGCCACCTGTTTTTTTTGCCTGAGAGCTGTCTTCTTACTCCCCCCCGAATAACTTCGGGAGGATTTCCGAGTAAGATGGTGGTACCTCCACAGTCGAGCCCGGCATCAGCTCTACCACCTACAAAATCGTTAACATATAGTATATTTATTATTGTATACATTAAATATATCTTTAATGTAGTTTATGTACGTGTATTAACTTATTAAGTATACTTAGGTAAATATATTGTATTTTTAAATTTAATCATTTTACTTACTTAATATATGCGACAAGTGTATTTATGTACCTACAAAATAAAGTATTCATTTCATTCATTAATTTCTGACCAATTATATTGTAAGACCGTTTTTGGGGTTCCGCGCCCATAGGGCAAATACGGAGCCGTCTGTCCATATGTTCGTAGGTATGACACGGGTATCTCTTGCAGGCAGAATGGGCAACAGATCTGAAATTTGGATTTACGTAGAATGTTGACCCAAAACCGGGTTTTGAATTAAAAATTAATTTAAATTAATTTTCTGGGGTCTCATGAAAAGAGCCGACATTTTTTTTTCTTGTCTGGCGTGTGGGATGTCTTTATTTATTAATTTATTTAAGTAATTGTCTAGAACTCATTACGTAAAGTAAAAATACATTTTTCACTTACTTTCTTATCCCCAAAAATAAAGATATGGGGTGCTATCAAAGTTGTCAATTTTAGACCATTTTTTACGGGGTCTATCTGAAAAACTGAACTAGTTAGGAATTTGAAATTTTCTGCATATTTTGTGGCCTATACTCAATTTTGTTTTTTATATTGAATAAATGATTTAAGCCATAGTAACACGTATTCTGGGAATATTTCAACTGTATACCTATTACCCCTGTGATAGACGGACAGACAGACAGACAGCGGCTTTGTAATAGTGTCCCGTTTAGCACTCTTCGTACGGAATCCCTAAAAACTACTTAAAACTTGGGAAATTTATGTCATTTTTTAACAATTCATAATTTTACTAAAGTGCTTAATAAAATTACAATTATTTGTATGAATTTTTAATTGACATATGTAATTTATGAGTGTGGGCCACGCTGAAAAATATGTGAGTGGTCAAAGGAAAAGGAACCTGAGGGGGGAATAAAAACGTTTTTTTTTGGATTTTGGGTGATTTGTTTTCTTTCACATACGGAACCACAAAAACATGTTAATTTTACTGTCACGCACGGACGGAATCGATACGTTGGAGTAAATAAATCTCTTTTGGCTACATTCATTAAATACGGGTTTCCGTGATTTGCGAAACTCTAAAAATTAAGAAAATGCAAAAAGGACGTTCTAAATTACATTTGAATACTTTCCAAAACATTACACCGCCTTTCAAGAAAACAGTGACACTCAATTAACCAGTCTCTACTGTCGAGCAATAAAAACGCCCCACTTTCCATAATAATGGCACGGCCTAGATACATTTTTATTGTATTTGCACTCCTATGACCTGGTAATATAGGTCAGGCTGATGGCCTCTACATTTGTGGATGATATTACTTCTTGGGGTTCTATAAATAAGTGAACCGTAAAAGATTTTTATCTACACTCATATCGTAAAATTATAATTATGAATTCAAATATGACATAATAACATATTTTCTTCACAAACGTCTCTAACATGGAAAAAAAAAGTCTTAACAAATTAAACAATAAAATATTTTTTTCTTCTAATAAAGTGCAATTATTACACCAAGTAGGAAGGCAAAGGGAAGTTAGCCCATACAGTCATGTCTGATGCAACCTTAGTTTTGTTATTTGTCGTGAAAGAGGCCATAGTGACTCGTAGATGTTATGGGAAAATTTCAACTGTCTACCTATTACGGTTGAAGCTGTAGACCCCTGTGAGTCCGGCTGTGACAGACAGAGAGTGGAGGCTTAGTAAAAGGGTCCCTTTTGGCATCCCTTCAACGGTTCCCAAAAATAAAATAGAAATCCTGCAATTGAAGGTAAGTCAGCCATTGTACCTAAAACTGAAAACTTTGTGCATTAAGCCTGGTGCAAAAAGACGGATATCTTTAAATGAACCCATACAAGTATAATCTACTTATCACTACAAAATAGATTTATTTTGTGGAATCATAGTTTATCACACCAAACACTATTCCCAAACTAAACACACCTAAGGAAATGAAAAATATTTCAAGGATTAACTTTTTTTTTATACTGGCACGTCCAATTTTTTTTTAATTTGCCCTTTTATTGTTGTTTGGGAATTTCGTGCAGTATAATCATTAATATTATGTAGTTTCATTAAAAAAAAACTGTTCGTTCACATCCAGTATAAGCTACATATTAAAGTAACACTTGATTAATTAAATTTTGAGGCGGTTTTCTTGATCGCGCAATACGCAAACTAAAGAACTTTGTTCAAATTCGATCTGCCATAAAAGTTGCGAATAGCTGTAAATACTATTTAACAAAAGATTCAGCAATAAGATGGTTATTTCATCTATCGGTCAACCTCATAACATTTAAACTATAGATCATAAAACAGCTCTTAACCTAATTTTCAACAGTTTTACTACTACCACCTAGTTTTAGTAGGAGATATAAAATGACCATCAAAGGTCTGCGGTTTGATAATCGATATTAAATCTTCTAGCTTAAGGCTGAGATTCGATTGGGAGATATGTCAAAAAGGTTCTGAGAATTTATTTATATGTCTGTATAATAGGTATACAGGAATCTAACAGATAGCACACATACAGCACATTGAACCAGTAAATTTACTATAGAATTTACTAATAGAATATAGAAGTCCGGCATAATCGTGGCTAAAGAGGAACATCACGGTCAAAGAAGCAGGATTCGTAAAATAAAAATGACCAAGTGCGAGTCGGATTCACGCACCAAAGGCCACAGCGGCACTTGTAACACGTATTTTTTGAAAATTTTATCTGACCACATATTACGGCTGAAGCTGTAGAGTTGTAGACCCCTGTGACAGTGACGGACAGACAGACAAACAGCAGAAGATGTAGTAGGGTCCCGTTTGGCACCCTTCGGGTACGAAACCCTAAAAATGAAAAAGTTAATATTAATATTTTTAGAGTGTGTTGTCTTGACAGACAGACATTCCCTCAGATTTAATTTCAAGGTGTACAATTATAATCAATGTTGGCTGGAATTCACGCGCCAAAGATTGCTATAAACTAAATAAAAACAAATTTATACTTTAAAAAAATTACGGTTAGCGCCATCTTTATATAGGATGAAATTAAATCAACTGAACAAATTAATACTTGAGACTCGGTTAGTGATCAAGAACTAGGTTCAGGAATCCAATTACGAAAAATTTTTTTTTACTCCCTTTCTGGTTGGACTAGATTAAGTACAATTTTGAATTTCACCCGGAGGTTCATTAAACCTTGTACCTGATGACTAACACAGTCTCCAGCATGAATTTGATCGGTTGATTTAATTTTTGATATAGCCAAAGTCATACTGGAGACTCGGTAAGTGGTCAGAACGAAGATTCAATGACCCTGTTTGCGAAGTACGAAAAATATTTCTTCGTGTCTCTATACTTGATGCCCGAGGGCCACAATGTAATACAATTTTGTATGAGCTTGACGCCGACCGAGGCTTGCAGCGCACAGCGAATTCGCTTGGAGCGTCGTCACCTGTGGCCCTTTTACGACATCCACGATAAGACATGGAGTGACAATATTCTTTCTGGATGATGTTGCCACACGCCATATAGGTTTGAAAGCAAACTTCCATGTTAATTCCTTAGTGATATAAACTCTATGTATCTTTACTTTTAGATAAATACAAATAGGTATTGTGTTTTTTACACGACTGACCCCAAAAAGGAGTGTATTGTTTTCACGGCTTATGAGGGTAGTTTTCTTAATTCCACCATAACTTCTTAATGCCTGAACCGATTTCGAAGTGTGTGGTATCGTTAGAATCCTTATAGCACGCTGAGTGGAATAGGCTATTAATATATCATACAAAAAAGTTGAATAAACATAAATAATAATAGTAGTTTATGAAACTGGTACATAAAAAGGTTATTAAAAACAAGATTTAATACCTAGTTACTTATAGTTTCATACACTACTTTATCTAAACTCATGCCTACTAACCTGTTTTCATTATATTGAAAAATTTTTGTTTGCCATTTTTGATCGTTCTTGTAAAAGTTTTGTTCTAAAAGTGTTCGTAATTTCCGTCGTTATTTCCAGAATGTCAGGTGGAGTCAAATATCATCACCATCCCTGCTGTCAGTAATTTTAGAGCAAAATAATTCTTTTGCCCTATAAAAGACAGTAAGCAATAAATACATTTCCTCGAAAACTATGGCGCAACAAACAGTTCATCCATTGACAGACCGCACGGACTTCTGTGACAGACCGAGTCCAAGGCGCCGTAAGCCATAGACAATCTGATATTAAATCTCAGACATGGCTGTTTGGGCTAAGTTCCCTTTGCCTTCCTATTTAGTATCACATGTACTGTAATCTCAGAAAAAGTTTTTTTATGGCATTATGTTGTTCGGAGACCTATACTATAATTTAATTTTTTAGAGATATATCATAAAAAATTTTTTTCATTATGCCAGTAGTTTTGAGTTCGTAATGAGGATTTTACGATATGAGGTAAGATAAAAAATTTTAGGCAACTAACATCATAGCACACAACATCCATCGATTCAGTCGACCACTATAACGAGGTTACGAACCCAAAATTAAAAGTGACATTCAGAAACAAAATTACAGTACCCCATATTGTAATTTGTGGCTTATTAATATTTAATACAACACGCAAGGTTTCGGTTTTCAGTGGATAATGCGTGTTACGAACACGGAATATTAAAACATACTTAATATAATCACGCCTGTCTCCAAGAGGTGTGGGCAGAGACTTCAGATTTCCTTCTCTTACGATCCTGACACACCTCTTTCGTATCTCCACATCCATCAATCTAAAATATATTTTTTGCACGAAGGAGAAATTGGTAAATGCGCTTTTAATTTTAAAATGCACTCGTATGGTGCATGAGCCATTTCACATTGTCGCAAACTTTTGAATGTTACAATGTGAAATAGCTCATGCATCATAAGCTATAGTTATGAACACTGAGAAAAATGACTTTTTGGCTTCATTATAAAATAGCATTACATAAGTTTAAAATACGGTGAATTGTTTTTAAATTTGGTGATAGTTGGAAAATATTATGCTGTAATTAAAACTTTTGAGGAAATAATCGAGTTTTTAAGGTAAGTAACGCAATATTTTGATGACAGATCACCGTAAAATTGGTCACAGAAAATAAGATTATCATTTTCGTATTACATCATGCCTTCCCCATAAAAGAGGTCCGTCACACTACGGTATGCTTACTGTCACCATAAAAGCTGTGACGGAGCGCATAATTCTGTCTGTTTCCTACAAAGTCATAGTGACAGTGCGTCATATTATAACGCTAGCAGCAGCAACAGTAGTTTCATTGTATTTTATTGTGATGTCCGTATGCTCCAGCGTTGCCAGATGAGAAAACTGATATTACAGTGTTAAAGGCTCAAAATTACAGTTTTTGGGACCAAATTACAGTAGAATCAAAATAGAATTACAGTGGATTTTACAGTAGAATTAAAAACATTTTTCTCTGAAGTTGACGTTAATTTTAATAATATTTAATTAGTAAATTATTTAATCACTGTCACTATCGTTCAAGCCGATAAAAGATGACTCTTTTTTATATATTCCTGAATCAAACGATTTAATCTATCAGTTGATTTAAATACCTTAAGTTTTACGCAATTTTCACTATGACGTAAAATTGTTTGCTTAGCCAACATATTTCCCCTTGTAGGTAGTTTTCGTTATTAGTCTCTTGCATTTTTTCGTTTTTTTATCATTAATCTGACTAAAAATTATTTCGCATTCAGCATTATAATTTGGAAGAGCAAAGATGCTTAGCATGAATTGCCCAATCAAACAGAACTCTTTCATCTGCTTTAGCTGAAAAGCAACATTAAAAAAAACTAAAATATGTATGTAAATATTATATAATCTTAATTATAAAATTTTAAGTACTGATCTTGTGCCAAAATTCATAAGGTCGTATTATTGTATCAAAGTCTCTTTTTTATTTACGCAATTTTTAACCAACCTATGTGATTTTTGGCGTTAGTAAAATTACAGTGTTCTCCATACACTGTAATTTTGCTATAACAGTATACAGTAGATTGTGTTAAATTGATGGATTGATCTACAATGGATCTACTATAATTACAGTGTGACTGGCAACACTGGTATGCTCCCTACTTTTCGTGAATCATCATAATTTCAGGTGAATTATCATAATTTCAGGTGAATTCACATAATTTTATGATTACCAGTTTTCTCAGTGTATCTATAGGTCGTTGATCATAGGAGTTAAAAACGTATTTTTCACTAGCATGAACTGTCAGTATCTTCCTTCGTGCAAGGAAATATATATATATGTTAGTCATACAAGCTCGTCTATTCCGCGTACTTTTGGCTTTGCCCTTCTTCAGTATTATGGTCGGCATACGTCCTTCCAAGGCGGCATAATCGACATTTCTCTTCCACCTACGTCACTCTCTCTACTTTTATTCATTCTGTGCCCACCACCGAAACATTCCGTTATCTAATCTATACAAGGTATCATTTATTTATAAAACCAAATTCATACTGGAGGCTTGGTAAGTGATCAGTATCCCGGATCTTCTTTTTTTGTGTAATTTGAAAAAGAAAATTTTGCCTTTCCATTGTTTCACGGACGACGCTCTCTATAAGCTTGCCCGTATGTCGGTGCGTTAGGGTTCACGCATTTTTGTTTGGAACTCAATTATTTCCTAAACTAAGGGTGTCCGCGGTTATGAATCTCGGGAAAAGTGTTTCAGTAGGGTCAGTCTATATGTGGTTTCATTTAATGGTAGCAGTCTATTTACAGCCTGTATAAGGTTAAATAATAATAGTTGGCTAAACTCAAAATATAGGTAGTACCTACTCGTCGATATTAACATCTTTTTCTATAGGGACTATGAAACTTCTCAAAAAGTCATTATGTATATGTCATCATATATATAAGAATAGGAGGAAAGATACGAGGAGGAACCAGAAAGAGTTCTGGAGTCGTGTCACACTAAGAACTGAAGGAATTGGCAATGAATAAAACTTATTGGAGACAGCTACACTGACAAGAGCTTGGTCTTAAATATACGACGAGTATTATGGTGAATTGCAGGGTATTGTGTCCTTAACATTAACTTAGGGACATATCATCAAAACAACTCTTTCCAAACAAAACAACTCTTTCCAAATAAAACAATAATTATAACACTTTTCTAAATTAAAATAACATAATTTATTTTAATTTTATATTTATAATACAAAATTAAATACGTTCTAGAATTCTCAACCTGTACAAAAAGCACGCCGCGATATTAAGACACAATGCCGAAGCTCTAAAGCACCTCTAATAGAGACTATTTTTGATCAATCATTCAATCATGGTGCTCAGAGATCAGTAAATCTGCGCACGCTTTGACTGACACATGGCAGACGCGGTTATAGTGCGGGCCTTTCCTCAAGCATCACTTTCTCGTATCACTTCCAATCTGGGGGTGGAGAATGCGTAGTTCATACAAACGAAACATAATCAATCAAGAGTTTATTTGGTCGAAAGCATTTTACAAATACAAACATGTTAGCTCCACAGACATATAATTATTACTAAGTAGCAGACCAAACATAAGGATAAAATAGCGTGGCAAATTTCCATACAAAAAATAAGCTACATTTAGGCTACATGATACGAAGAAACATGTAAAAATAGGTTGTTTTGGGTGGCTTATGCTTAGAACAAATTTGTTAATTCCTAAACTAATCTCCGGTATATATTTTGTTCGGAAACAAGCAATATTTATATTTAAAAGGTAGTCCACTGAGATAAAATTGCCACGCATGCATGTTAGGTATGCTAGTATATATTATACGTCTGTGGTTAGCTCAAAGCAAGCACACAAATAAAAAAAAATCTAGTTGGTCAACTTAACAAAATCAATTCCTAGGGTGTGTGTGTTTATTCCGATTGTATTACAGAATATCTAGGTTCCAAAATATATATTTTGAAAGGATACTGATTTAAAGAAGAGATTTATGGAATTTCAAATTTTCATCGAAAACTTTTTTTTCTCTTATTTCATATCATTACAACTTTCCCAATGGCGCGCGTTTGTGCATCTTAATTACTTGAAATTGGTTTATTTGGTTTTGGTTCAAATTAAATGAAAGGATTGTCAATAAAATTTCAGAATTCGATTGGTTGAATATTATAGGTTATTCTGACATGAAATTTTTATTTGTTATTATGCTTTATTCGATTAAAAACTCGGGAAAATAAATCGTAAAATTTCACGGAAGTCTTTTTTTTAACAATTAATGTGTTGAATAATAAATTTTGTGTTCATTATGTATCAAGAAATTTATATGTCTGTTGTTCAGCAAGAAAAATTTTCAGAAAATTTCTTGAATTTTTGTTTGGTGTTGACAATGTGACTATTTTCTGTAATCGTTTACATCAGTACATCGTTTACAATTTAATCGGTGTGGGAGATTGACCACTAGAAAAAACAAAGCAGTACTGGTAAGGGTGATGCATCAAATGTCAACACGAAAAATTTACCTATCTCTAACATGTATTCAACAGTTAAAAAACTTGCCTAAGATGGTAATTTAGGCGTTGAAAATTTTAGATTACTCTCAAGAAAATGTGAAGTGGCTCTTAACATCTCTTCCTTCAACAGGCGTTAGAACAATAAATACTGTTTATATTTTTAGTCACCGAAAAGCCAAATTTTAGTAATATGTACCCGTCCATATGAACAACGTTAAATGTATGGAGCCAACACTGAAATAACAAAAAAATCAACTATAATTAGATCTATATTTTTTTAATGAAAAAACTGTTTTTTTTCGAGATCTCAGGTTTAAAGTATAATGGCTAAGTGACTTTTAAATATTTTATTTTATTATATTCTAATGAGATTATTGACACATTTGACACGTAAAAATTTTGCTAAATCCAACTTAAATAATGTATTACAATATATCAAATAATAATATCTGAATAATGTACGATTTTTAATGATTATTTTTTAGCATAAATCAAACTTTAGCCCAAACCTTCAATAGTCTTTGCATAAAATGGGATAAACTGAAAACCAGAAAACCTAAATGTTTTGTTTGCCTTGTGTATGTGTGTTTTTTGTGGCAAATCAGTATTTTTCACTTTCACATAACACTAGGCATACTAAACTTGTGCTCTCACAACACTAAAAGGGAGTGTGTAAATATTTAAGACTAACTTTAAATACGATAAGATCAAAAAAATACGAAAGTGATGTAGAGTTCGACCTACAGTGCTATTATGTATCTTTAAGTCGGTGTCAAACCACCAATAATTTACAACGCTTACTGGCAAACGATCGATTTCCGATTGTCCGAGGATACGTTCGCATCAATTCTCGTGCAGCAAACCTTAAATTTAGAGTTGAAAAACCTAAAATAATACAAGCTCATTTAACTTTTATCGTAATTATAATATTTTATTAAAAGCCTATTTTGCAATGAAAAGTTTTAGGTTATGGCAGCTCTAAATCTAATATTTGCTACACGAGAATTAGGTGTCAATGTATCTTTTAATCGGTGCCAAAGTACACAACTGTCAAACGATTGTATTCCGATTGTCTAAGGATACGTTACAATCTGAAGTGACCTCACGGTTCGTAGCGCTGGCTGCTCTAAAGGATGTGTACTGATTATAGCGAAATACGTTAAAACTTGGAACGAAAGATTAGTTAGTCGTGTAGTATCTTTATTAAAATAAAAAATGTACATTATATTTTTAACAGTGTTCTCTAGTCCCTACACTAGGATTCCCTTTATGCTGTAGGTAACTAGAATCTAACGCTCTGAAATTGGGTAGATTTTGTTATAATTTAGTAGAATTCAATACAATTCAGAATGTTTAGGTAAAACTAATTTTATAATAACTAGTTAAATTATAATTAAAATTAAAACTTATATAACAAAAAAAGGACCCATAACCTTGTATTTTTTATTTGAGCTTTTTAAAGAATAACTTATGCATATATTTATCTAAGACGCATTGCTTGCTTGTGCATGTTTTATGTGGGAGGGTGGACAGTGCTAAAAAGTGTTTAGTGGAATATTTCAAATTATATTAAATAATCCATAAGTTAGTGATGGACTTCCGCAAAGTAATGCCTATATAATCAATTATTTTTTTAAATGATAATAATATTTATTCAGTAAAGCAAATTAAACGCATCAAACCATGAATCAAAACGAAAAAAAATATAATTTCACCTGTAAGTAATATTCAAGTGTTTTAATGAAGTCTAAGGTTTACTAGAGGGCACAAATAGAAGTTTCAGACACAGCACTGGCAGCATAGACTTTTATCATGTCGAACTCTATGCTCTTCTAATCATATTTTTTACTAGCGCCATCTATGGGCCATACGCAGCACTACTAGACATGCACTGGAACTGGAAAACACTTCTTGAAGTGGGTTAGTCTGGAAGCCACCGATTGGAGTCGCATTAAAAATATTTTTAGAACCGGCAAGATTAATACTTTTTGGCAGAACCTCAAGCGCGTGTGAAGAAGCGCAAAGCCGGTCGGTTTCGTGTTTATTTTCAATATTGAATATGGCATCGATTTATGTGATTTGTTGGGAATTGGTTACCGAGGTTGTTGCTTTTGGGTTTCAATCGAGAAAGACTTCTTTTTTTATTTGACTATCCCCCTATCTCACCAATATTATAAATGCGAAAGTAAGAATGTTTGTTTCTCTTTCACGGCGTAACTACTGCACCGATTGGGCTGAAACTTTCCATGAAATGTAGTCTAAATAGGAAATAGGCATTATATCTACTTATAGTTTATTTATCTACTAACTTATTTATTCATTGCATTATGTATAATAATATTCTTATTCCAATAAGTCTTTATTTTATGCATATGTATAACTTTATTATCCCGACTTAAGCCCAGTTTTTTTAAAATATATTTCCCTATACCTATTAGTTTAATCATTTAATATTATTTTTATAAAGATTAGATTGGACATGTAAAACGTATACTTTATGTATCTATTTTATAAATAAACATTTTGAATCTTTTGAATCTTTGAATGTTTAGGCTATCTATCTAAACACATATTTCATTAGCTAGGTTTACTGTAAGTACCTAACAGTCTGAAAAATATTGACAGATTTTATAGGAGTACACAAAAACTAATTCAACGCGGATAAAGCTGCGGGCAAAAGCTAAGCTTTTATAAATCCCACATAAATGATTATTAGGATAAGTTAATTAAAGCCAGGAATAAAGTTCAAAATTTTTTTTTATTTAAAAATTTTGTAATCGTTAATGACAATTCACTAGCCGATTTACGAAATTCCCTCCTCCCCCGCCTCAAAACAAAATCCTTGGCGGTTATTTTATCTACTTTACCTAATTATTTTAGGGTGAACAGAGCCACTATACGATAATAATAATAAAAAACTGCATCCAAATCCGTTGATTTGCCCTCGAGTTAGAACATACATAAACTTTAATTTTTAATTACATGAAATTGTGACAATTCAATGAAAGGGATGGAGCTCAACAAGTAAAGGAGAAACGATACAGTTCATCTCGCTTTCTTCGACAACCCCATCCCTTTCCTTGAACTGTCACAATTCCATGTAATTAAAAATTAAAGTTTAGATAGAAGCATAGATACAGAGAGAGAGAGAGAGACAGAAATCTATATAAATAGGTATGTACCTAAATCATCTATTTCATTTAAAGTTTCGCAAAAATATGCAATTTACAGAAATAAGGATAAATATTTTTAAAATACAATCTTTGTTTCACATCGTAAGGCCCAAAAGAAGTGGACAGCGTCATATTACAAAGTAATACGGTATGTTTATGTGTGAGTGTAAGCTTGTATGAAGTAAAAGACTGTCATTCCACAATACTACCGAGTTGCTTCCGTGTCCATCAACGTGTTAATAACCTACAATTCCTATAATTATTAATAGTACGTTAATTTTGTACAAAATGAATTAAATCTTGGAAAATCTACAAAGTTTTAGTTTCTTTTTCGATCGAGCGAAATATAACGTATCGCGTATCGAACCGTACTTTGCAATCTCACGATTTAAAATTAATTTGAAAAGAGACATGATCGGGATAAGCCTTATGTATGTTTAGGTTGACAGCAGGTCATTATTTATGTTATGTATCCACAGACTCCTTAAAATATACAAAACCTTAACCAGTAAAAATAATTGCGCAAATCCAGTTAAATTTAGCATAAAATTAAATAAATAATGACAAAAAGAATATTTTTTTAACCATAAAAACCAGTATATAAAAAAACTCAAAATTGGAGTTATATTTATTTGTTCAGTATAATCAGTAAATATATTTAAATTTGAGACTATTAGCAGTCATATTATTTGATCACTTGGAAAAATCCGTCAAAATCGATAGGCACAACATTAAGTAGGATCTACAAAACCATTTTGAAATGCTTTATAATACTAAATCTATGTCAAAATGTATATTTTTATCTAACTTCAAAAAAGGAGGAGGTTCCGAACTGGCGATCTGGCTTTGAGAAAATTGTAATCTTAAAATGAGCAAACAATTTAGAACTAAAAAAAAATATTCTTAGATGGCTAAATTTTCAAAAATATCCCACGTGATCGAAAATAATTTCAATTTATTAAAAGATAGTATAACTCAATTAAAGCACACGTTAAGTAATTTTGGCAAAGTTCCTTGAGTCTAAATTAGATCTCTTTGATATCGGGAGTGATTAAAACCAGACGCGGTTTTAAAAATTCTAAATCCACGATATCTTAAATGTATATTCCAGCGAACGCAAAAAAAATAGCAATCGCGTTTCTAATAAATTGATATTCAAGAATGTTACCTGACCTGATACTGAAAAAGCCTTTTAATACTCTTTCGAGTCTAGAATCATGTATGTATACCAAGGAGGACAATTCTGTGTGTCATATAACACTGGGCCAGCCATGATTGGCAGACTCAGAAAGAAATTGAACAGCACTGAAGCCGAGCGCGATGCTACACTAAACATGTGCCCGACACAGTTTTCAATATATCTTAGCTGATTGGTTTATTCATATCACAGAATACATCTAAAATTTAAATCCCTTACCACTCATGATTCTATATTAGTTATATTTATTAGTCTACAAGTATGATTAGCGCTGAAAAGTTACCCAATCTCTTAAGAGGAGTAGAAAACATAATGGATTCATTTTCTACTTAAACTTCTCACAAAGGAGATGCTTGAGTGAGATATTCCGTGGGACTTCACAAATAGCAGCGGTCAAAAAATACTTATTAAGAAAACTGAAACTGAGGAGAGTTTACGATGTAAACAAACGACTCAGTTCAATAAACTTATAATTGACTTTAATTCATGCAGCCAGATTCTTACTAAAGACTCGGTAAGTGCTCAGTAACAAGGTTCGACGACTCTTTTTGTGAAATTCGTAAATTATTCTTTCGTGTTTCTTACAAACGCAAGACCCAATTACTATGAGACGTCAGGATTTTATTTTGCGAAATTAGCAAAAAGTATTATCGATCCGTGTTACTGATCACTTACCAAACCTCCAGTATGAGTTTGGCTGTATTAATAAAAGTCACCTTATATATAAGAGCCTTTATTTATTTATACTTGCGATTGTCGGCACTCGATGAAACAAAGACAGCATCTCGATTTTTAACAAAAACACTTTACAATTGCATTAGTTTTCATTGATTCTTCTGCTATTTCCCTCAATCATTGTTGCCAAGCGATGTTCGTTTATGGCACGTGAAATAATATTAAGATTATCTGTTTATCCCCTGAAAATGGATAAATTTTCGAAAACGGTTGGAAAATATAGTAAAATATAAATGAAATAAGTGTACAAATGATTATGTTAAAAAAATTAGGAATGTCAATATCGGGTTATAGTCCTATTGCGAAAGCCATTGCTTTGGAATACTCTAAATATTATTATTACAAATAAGAGGTCGCAGGTTCGAATCCTGGCCCGAGGAATTTTTTCAAATTATTGTGTTTACATTTGTTTCTAATTTATCTTCTCTGGTTTCTAATGCACTCTAATAATAATATTTAATGTCAAGGTAAATTAAATGCAAATACCTTACTTCCTGGTACTAGTCATAATATGTACATAAATTTCCAAAATACAAAGACTTTACTAACATCGAAGTTGAATTATTAGAAGTCTCTTCAACGTTTGGTCGAATATGTTTCCCTGCCAAAATGAAATGGTCTCTTCCATGATTCGGTGGCTATTGTTTCGGTAGTCTTTTAAAGCTGGTCTCTTCTCGTTTCAAGCTTGAGTGACATTTCGCCATCAGGGAAATCCGACTGTAAGCGTAGGAATGCAATTCCGAGAAGGTACTTTCCGACTTTTATTGAAGTATATTATCTTTGCCATGAGATCTCAAAGGACTAGGTTCGAATTTGAATGTGATACGGAATTTGAAATCGGTTCTTAAAGGAAGTTCTTTTTTTAAATCCTAATGCCAAAGACATTCCGTATTAGACGAATAAGCAAAGACTACCATCAAGCATAGACGTACAAAACGGACGAAGGCGGACGGAGTCACCGCTAATAAACAACTGAAGCATTACAATGGCGGCAGTTTCGGCATACTAACTAGGAAAGGAAGTGTTACCGACTTCCGTAGATGCGAAAATACGTGGGCAGAGTGCCTGCTTTCACTTGCTCTCTATCAGAGCGGACGCACTTCATCCTAGGTCCTATAGAAGCTCTCCGTCAGCCGCGGTAGTGGTCAAGTCCATTTCGTACATTAACGGGGGTTTATCCCGATATTGTCTCTTAGCAAATTAATTTTAAACCGTGAAATTGTGATAAATACCTACATTTGAAAAAAATATACCTTATATTTCACTTTTTGAACTTATAATTTCGGCCGTTCGATATATAGGTAATATGATTGCATTTTCCTGTATCCACTAAAATCGCAAATAGGCCTAATCTATGATATAAATACCATTTCATTGGAGTTATATTAGTTTTTAGACAATGAAACTTATACTAAAATAAACGTCGTAAGATATGTGATATAAAACGGCCGTCATATTAAAAATCCATCCTCTTAATTACAAAATAAAAAATAAAAACACTTGAAATATCGAGTTTTCTGAGCGGCCCGCTCCGACAGCAGGATAGAAAAGTGTAAAATAAAAGCGTTGGAGCAAGACAGATTTCTCTGTTTAACCTTGCCCTAAACTCTTACACTGGATCTGCATAAATCTTTTTCAAAACAAAGATGGCGATTCGCTTCAAAACTGAAGTGTTGCAGTTGCAGTAGATGCGCAAAACGGAACACGATCCCAGCAATAAAAAATAAAACTCGAGTGCAAAAATAATTGTACCGACGTAACCTGAAAGTGCCTGAAAGCACTCCATCACAGTTTTCTAAGCATCTTTTATAGAGCACCGGTAAAGTACGGTGTGCATAAAATTGTCGAGCTCGCAGATTTTAAGCGGCAATTTGTAGGTAAGCCTTCGTAAAAAGAAGGTTCAGCATTTTATGTCTAATTTTGTTACGGATATTTTGTCCCGTAGTAAAACCACGTGTATAAACGGAACGTACCTTCGAATGTCAGAAAAAGGTGCATTTTTTTAAAGGGTGAGGCATGTGTGCTTTTTTAAATCATTTTTGGAACAGCCCGCCATAAAAGCTGTTACGCACAAAAAGCAATACCACAGTCTTT
This sequence comes from Ypsolopha scabrella, assembly GCA_910592155.1. NCBI lineage: Eukaryota > Metazoa > Arthropoda > Insecta > Lepidoptera > Ypsolophidae > Ypsolopha > Ypsolopha scabrella. The sequence goes on from OU342987.1 coordinate 17,064,043, forward strand.
TTGCTACTTGATGCGTGGATCGGAACGCTAACCCATAGGTACGGACACTACATAATCGAAAATATATCGATGAATCGGTGCGACCATCATATAGGATCGCGTCAGTATGAGTACATCTTGTATACGGTTTGTGTTTTCGTTGCGGTTGCTTTACGTGCTATTTTGTTTCACGTTTGTTACAGTTTTTGTTGATTTTTTGTTTTGTTATTGGTGAAATTCCGAGAAAAACAAAAAAGAAATCTTTGAACTCTCAAGCTCTGGAGTTATTGGTTCGTATAATTTAACTAATTTAGTAATTAACAAAAAATAGTTTGGAAAATCAAAGATCAATCAAATAAAAAATCGATTCTCGTTCTAAAAAACGTTCTCGATACTTGAAAAAATCGATTCCTTTTCGTTAGGGCACATAACTATAACTGCCAACTTTGAACTGCCACCCATATCATGATAAATCGAACATACTATAATAATAAAATTGTAAAAAAGTGGTGTCCGTATGGTGTATATTTTTTCAAAATTTTAAATTGTATGTAAGGCTGACATCAGGGTCGAAATTTAGATAGATGAGGCCAAAATATAGTTAAATTGAAATAACTTTTTATTTTATGAAAATGTCTTACATGAAATATAAAGATAAGATATAGCAATTATATATTTCTATCTTAAAACAGTTTTGACTTTCATAAAAAATTTATTCTCAAAATATTTTGTGAATGGAGTTAAGTAGCTTTTTTTAATGTAGCCCCTAATTTGCTGGGCAAAAGCCTCCTCTTGCTAAAACCACACATCGCGGCCCTGTGCTACTAACTTGGAAATAATATAGCTATTGGTCGGTAATTCTCTGGGAAAGTAAATAATCATTCTTATGTGCAGGTTTTACTGATGCTATTTTGAGTCGGTCAGGCAGGAAATATTCCTCCTTCGAAGCTTTTGTTTATAACGGCAGCTGGTGGAACGTTTAACGCATATTTTAATATATTCCTGAATTATGGTTATTTTCAAGTTTCTTTATAATATTGCTTACTTCACATTCATCTACTGGTCGAAGATACATTGAAGTTTCAGTTGGTTGGCCGTCCACTTGGTGCAGTTTTTTTAGTGCATTTGCCTACATTAAAAAAATAGTCATTGAATATATTTGCCACCTTTTCAGGTTTGGCGCTTTATTTTAAGTTTTGTATTTTTTAGTACCCTTTTTAATTTTTCTGGTTCTTACGTTAATTATTTTTCGCATAGTGTTAATTTTGCTATCGGTAGTGTTCATACGTCTTATATAGTACAATCTTTTTGACTACTTTAAAAATTTATTCTAATGTTATAGAAGTTATTCATTACGAAATTATTTGTTTCATCTAGTAGGTATTATTTTTGTAGTCTCGTGAAAACATGATTTCTTCAAGCCGTTTGTTAGCCAGGCTTTTCGTTGCTTGCTTTTTATTTTTTGCATCGGTATATATGTATTTATCTAAAGCTTTTTGTACTGCAAGCTGGAAAGTTTCATAGTTTTTATTTATATCTTATTGTCTACTATTATATCGTTCCAGTTTGGTTGTCTTATTTTGTTTTGAAATAAACGTTCTCTGTTAATTTGCTGTGTTATAAAGGGTCTATAACTTGTAACTACGATGTCTTTTATATACTATCCTAAGAAACATTTTGTGGAACGCAAACAAACATATTGAGTATGTTAATACAGCATCTAGGAGGTCTGCTCCGGTTTCATCATAATGCTCGTTTAATCCAAAAAATAATATTCTCTTAAAGATTGTTAAATTTTCATTTGTAGTAACTTCTATTTGTTGTTTCAACTTAAAATTTTCAAATTCTAAATTTCTTTTGTTCTTTTCGTGAGACTTCTAGTTCTAGTTCCAAGTTGAATAATTTATTATTTATTTCCATTTTAATGGTATTTTTGATATCTTGGGTAGTATTGTATTGTCATATTTTTCAGTTTTTGGTTAAGTTGGCTGAATTTTTCATACGGTAATGTAATTTTTATTTGCCAGGTAAGAAGCATTTCTTTAGTCTATTGGGCCACAGTGGGGTTTTTATTTTGTATTTCCTAGACCTTCTTTTTCAATATCTTCAATGTTTTGTGTACGACTGTCTTTAGTTCTTTGCGTGACATTGGTGCACGATGAACAGTGCTATGAGGTCTCCAATTTGTTTATATTGCCCATGAGTAGGCCGTTGTTACATTCAAGCATAAATAATGGTATTTGGTTTTAAATGCTTGACATTTCATTAGTTGCCCTGAGCTAACTTGTCTGCTACATTCAGCACAATAATTATTCATTTTGTTTTTATATCTTTAAATATTGGATGGATTCGATTGATGGTTCTTGGTGGAATATCATCTTGAATAAATTATACACAAATTCTTGTACTTTTATTCCACATACATTCCATTTATATCTTTAATAATGATCGAAGCTCGACAATATTGTGGCATTAGCCTTACACTTCAGGTTGATTTAGCTTTACATAGAATTCGGGATAGCTCTACCTCTGGGTTCGGATCTGAGGTTAGGATCGTAGATTCTGTTATCTATGGTTGGCTCTACATAAAAGTTGTGCCCTCTGGTGATGGTTAGCAAAATTTATTTTTAGTTGCTTATTTTGTATTAGTTAGTTCTCTGTTTAGTAGGTGGTGCCAGTTTACCTTGACGTTTTTTGGAATGAAGATCACAATATTTCCACGATTATTTTTTTAATGATTTATATAGACTTTCTAGGTTCACGTACACTGGTTCTTCTTCTGTGATTTCCTTTTATCTTGTTTCGTTTTGCACTGTTTTGACAGTCAGGGAAAGAGAATGATTTTCTGGGTGATTCATTGATCTTTTGGGGCTAAATATCTATTTGCAACTTTAAACAAGGCATTTATTTAGATGTATTATTTTGGTGTATTGTTAGTTTTCTTGGCACTGTTTTCGGATATTTGTAATTGTCATTATTTATCCAGCATTATTTGGTGTACGAGTATCTAACTCTTGATTGTATGAATTCTCCACTTTTGCTACTTTTAATTACAATATGGTCTGCAAAAAAACTCTTATTTTCTATTAATTGAAAATAATGACAGAGCTCATTTAAAAGCTGTGATTGATAGCTCAGTGTTGCCATCACCGCTGTATGAACTGTTATTGTTCAAAATGTTAAAGTGGCGTTACAAATTACTTGAGAAAGTTATTTTTGGGCTTAACAAGTTCTTGTCATGGCTGCAACCGGAAATCCTCATTTCCGTCTCACCCTTCAGTTAAGCCCTTCGGAACACAGTGAACTATGAAAAGGTTCTCGATACTTTGTTTCAATACTTTGTGAAAGTTCAAAAGGGTATTCAAAGGTTTTTCTTTGGTATAGTCCTGATCGGACCTTTGGGTTTGGACTCAGTGAGAAATTGGAAAGAAAACATTAATAAAACACTACTTTATACCAATTATACGAAACGACCACGAACAGAAGCGCAAATAAGACAAAAAAAAAATGCCTACAAAATTTTAACTAAAACTAGCCTTTGCCAGCAGCTCCGCCCGCGTTTATTCAATCTTTGCCCCGTTTTTGGCTTGGGCGTTATTTTATGAACATCCCATAAAGCCTATGTGTTGACCAGTGTACCTAGCATGGTAGACAATATCGAACTCTGACAGCTCGATACACCACTGTCTGTCTGTCTCTCTTTAGGTAGATCAACAGAGTGAGACAGAGCACTGTACACTATCAGGCTTGAAATGGTCCTCCATCTTAGAGGTGCAAGATTACTACTATTATAGATAATGAAACCCGCATTCAAATCCGTTGAGTGGTTCTCGAAAGAATTTGCTTTTGAGGAGCTCTGAACCAGGATTCTGTATTCAGTCTGTTTGTCTGTATGTTTCGTTTTAACTCGAGACCCACCCAACGGATTTGGACGCGGTTTTCTTTATTATAATTGGAGTGACCCTGGTCAACATAATTATAGGTATAAGATGTTGATACAACAATCGCCAAGTTGGAAACTGTCGATAAGGAAAGATGCTTCCACTCGAGTGAAGCCGCGACCAAAAGTTAGTGTATAATAACATTTGTAAGGATATAAAAACATAATTGTTATTTTAACCATCTAAGGCGTACCTGATTTTGACTAAATTTTCCTTTAAGAAAAGCAAGGAAGGTTGTTAGCAAATTTTCACACGTAAATACAAGAATAACTCTTTAATTTACGAGACAACATTAATTATATTGTGCAGATTTGTATGATTTACATTTAAGGTGCGTGAAATGTCGCGCTTCGGGAGTTTTTAATGAGATGCAAATGAAAATCTGTCACTTTCAACGCCGAAATGAACGCGTTCCACATTTGGTACAATCACCCGGTCTAACCGTACGGTCCGAAATAGAATTACATCGCTCAAAGCCATGAATTATTTAAAGTATGAACGAGAACTGGTCCGTAGCAAACGATGTGGAAGATAGCTCATGATTCGGACCGCTTTATAAAATTTTTGTTTGAAATTATTGAGTGAAAATCATTTTTGACATTTCATTCCGTTCAACACTCTCATCGCCTCACCTCCGACGCGTGAGCCACAAAAGTCATACGAATGAATGAAGACATTTGCTTCACTCATGGATTATTTGCCATTCACCTCATTCATTTGTAATCGATTTTATTATATTTCGGACCGTACGGTAAGGCCCAAGTCAGCGTTCCTTATGAGGAACGATAACTTCAAAAGGTTTTCTTTCGGCCCTTCCAAATCGGTGGGCAACTAAAGTGATTTCGGGCAACTTAATCGGGCAAAAACAAGTTTAGGTCACTGGAATAGTTTTGACGAAAGAATTTTGCTTTATCTTAACTTTTAAAGTTAGTTTTGAAGGCATTTCGATTGTTATGTTCAGCGTTACATACTGAGTCAGTGACGTCACATTATTTACATGAGACAACACTTTTCTATATTATGGAGCAAATGTCGAATAAGTTTTGTCGCATTACTTTAAAACCACCTGCATCCCAATGAAAAAACAACAATTGAAGAACAATGCAAGTGTGTCCCTATTGGGACAGTCCGTGATTTAAGGGTTAATATGTCCTATTCTGAATTTAATTTTAGTTTTAACTAATATTATAGCTTCTGTTGTTAACACCTAAAGAGCTATTTTAGAACGGAGAACATTTCGTTTTGACAGCACTAAAACTAAAAGCCTTAAGAATAGGACCTATTGTCTAACTTCGACACTAATTGCAATCGCCTTCAAGCGGGCCGTGATTGGCTAGAAATGACATCCTAACGGCTTAGGTAGGTACTACACAAACTCATGCAAATAGAAACCAAAAAAAATATGACATTTTTTAAAATATACATCCATTTTTTAATTTACAAGCTTGCTGAGTCAAGCGTGAAAAGAAAAGAACCATTGTTGCCCCAAAAATATGTTTACAGATTAAGTTAACATACACTGCGCATACGCAAATAAGAATGACTCGCAGAAACCAATCACGATGACCAGCCCATGATTGTGCAAGGAGTCCAATAACAAAAAAAGTTTCCAAGTCAAGAACTTTGGTCACTCACTTGACCGCTGCATCTTGCAGCCTACGCAATCGTTTGACTAATTTCTAGGCTACTGTCTAATTGTTAGCAATGTAGCGGCCATGACTCACCCATTTAACGAACCGAGCTCAAACAACCAACGTATTATCACGTATTAACGCTTCCAGACCGCTTACGAAAAACGCAAACAAGAAAAAGTTCAAACTCGAATTTAGAACCGACTTCCTTGGAAGCATGTGAAAAACTGGCCACATAGAAGAATGTTTTCTTCTTTTAAACGCAATGCAAGGGTTGCGCGCGCATCCACCATAGACAATAAAGACGTAAATGCTAGCGAACGCCATAAACTCACCCTCATTAGCGAAAGGGCGCGACGATCTTTGTAAACAACCCTTATTGCACAGGTATATGCCACGAATCCCTAATTTAGGCGATCATCTGTTTATTCTACCTTTAAGGTCATAGTGTTTTATTGTTTTTTTTTTGGAGCGTTTACGAAGCTTGCTAATAATACGGATTAGGTATTATAGGGGTCACGTAATAGCCTTATAGGTGTGATGGTCTTGTATGGGGCCGCGCCCTATTCCTAGGTAAATGTCGAAGGAAATAGGTCGGTTTATGGTGTTTATGGAAGGGAGTGGCAAGGTGGGGTGAGATATGTGATGTTGGGCGATACCGGCTGATTTAACAAAGGGAAAAATTAGACTCGCAAATTGCGTGCCGTTGTCTGTGATGCGTATTTTCGGGCAGCCCTTTTAAATATTAAAGCTGTGGCACCTATCTTTTTGGGACAATATACGATGAGGCAAAATTTTATGCCTTTATTTTGCCTCGATGGTCTGACGGGATGTTTTTTCTAAATGACCCTTTGAGCTCAAAACGAGGGTTTATCCTTGATTTATTATGATATATGACAGTACATATTTCTCTCAGGTGTGAGAGCGATAGGTAATTTGATTAGATTAGAGACACCGACCCAAAATATTATATTCTAGCTAGACCATACTACATTTATTTATGTATTTATTTCGCCTGCGGCTACACCCGCGTTTATTAAATTTTTTCCCCGTTTTTGGCTTGAGAGTTATTTTATTAGCACCCCTCATGTAGCCTATGTTGATCAGGGTCACTACGATGATAATATAAAAAATCGCATCCAAATCCGTTGAGTTGTTCTCGAGTTAATACGGGACAAACTGAATACAGAATCCCGGTTCAGAGCTCCTCACGTCCAGATTTACATAGCTTTCTGATTTTCTATAGAGATGCGCCGAGTACAAGTTTTACCGAGTACCCGAGTACCGAGTATTACTCGGTTCTATATTTACCGAACCGAGTACTCTGCTGAACACACACACACACACACACACACACACAAACTTTCGCATTTATAATATTAGTAGGATTATTTTGCGACTTTCAATGTGGAGTTTAAAGACCATGATAATACAGATAATTCCTGCAGTCTTATATTTTTTATGCCTTGAATTAAGTAGGTATAAAAAATGTTGTCTATTGGAAATAGAATTTTAATAAGAAACACAATGTTAGGATATAAATTATAAATAAAACTTACCTAAATTAAAAGTGTAAAACTAATCTAAAATCCTTGTCAAATCTCTAATAAAAGTAAACTTAACTGTTGTATATTTGTAATATGATTTTATATTAAATATTTTTGGAAAAAAAGGCATGTTTGCTAAGTTTCTTGCCCTTCTTCTTAGCAATACCAATCGAATGGTGCGGATGGTTAAGCATTATGTACATATAATATTTTTATTCCTAGATTTCTCTATTTTATGCAGGTGTTTAATTACATTTTAGTAGCCCAACCTAAATATTTTTTGTATGTATTTCCCTTATAAGTATATATTTTTTTTATATTCTAAAGATATACATATATTGTAAAGATTAACTTTGACTTGTATAAAGTATACTTTATGTATCTATTTTACAAAATAAATATTTTTATTTGATTTAAAAACAATAAAAATTATGACTTTATCATTTGGGAGAGAAACATTTACTCACAAACGCTTTATTCGGCACTTAACATAATAATTTTTACTTATAATCAAAATAAAATAACCATACCAAACATCACCTCTGTCGTGTAGCAATCCATTTTAATAAATCTGAAAAAGTGAAAAGGCAACGTTAAAAACACAATACTTAATAACAAAAGTACTAAAAACATTCAAGCCGAAAATAGACAGGGTCATTGAACCTTGGGCATGTGCACTTACTGAGACTCCAGTATGAATTTGGCTATATTTATATAGCCATCAACTTAAATAAAAATACTTCCGTTTATATAACAACTTACCAAGTCTTCAGTAAGAATTTGGCTGGATAAATTATATCGTTTATATATACGAGTACATAGATATACTGATTAATAAAATAAAATAAAAATTGAAAGTGAAATATATTTCGGGAACTCTCCTGGGTCCAGCATCAGTCACAATTAAAGTCACTTTATACCGGGTTTAAATAGAGTGCGACCTTTAGATAAAACCACATACTCTACTGACCATACTGAACCACTCCTTAAAAAAACCCGCGCAAATCTTCAGAGAAAAAGATATTCAACTGTAACTCAAACACTATCTTTATCTCGCACGAGGAAGGTCTATTTTAGAATGCTGCACCGGAACAGCTGTTTCACGGACGACGCTCTCTCTAAACTCGCCCGTATGTCGGTGCGTTAGGGTTCACGCATTTTTGTTTGGAACTCAATTATTTTCCAAACTAAGGGTGTTCGCGGGTATGACTCTTGGGAAAAGTGGTTCAGTAGGGTCAGTAGAATATGTGGTTTCATTTAATGGTAGCAGTCTATTTACACCCGGTATATTCATATTCGTACTGAAGACTCGATAGGTGGTCAGGACCTAGGTTCAATTATTGATTGAGTCGAGGTTGTTCTGAACACGTATACCTATAGAAACACAAAAAATATTATTTTTTTTTCGCAAACTGGATCATTCAGTCTCCAATATAAATTTGGCTATATAAACGAAAGACACCTTATATAAAAGAATACCTGATCTATCAACGCCCAGACCAAACTGCTGGACTTAGGAACATGAAATTTGGACTGTAGATTCCATGTATGATGACTATTGATGACGTAGGCGTTTTTTTTAGGAAATTTCTACGAGGTATTCCTCGAAGCGCAACAATTTTTAAAACGCACTTAATGAAGCGCAACTAAACTATTCCTTGAAGCGCACCTTTTAGTTACGCTAACGAAATAAATTAAAAATATTGTAAGTTTTTCCTCGACTTCACCTACGGTGAAAAATAGGGAAGAGGATGAAGGAAACGTAATATATGATATCGATAGAACTTTTGAAACTCATTTTGACATTGAAGAATTGTAATAATGATAAATTATCTCTGTGTTTTCTAAACTTAATTAAAATTTGTATTGCACATATAAAAAAATGTGTATCTTTCTACTCTTTTTTTATCTTTAATTATTGTTACTGTAATGCTTTATATATTTTTTAAGTGATATTCAAATGCAACATATATTGTTAAATGAATTAAATAAATGAAATGAAATGATAATTTCTATTTAGTAGAGGGCTGCCAAACACCCGACGGTTACGTATTAACTTATTAGTAATCTGTGCATACATAATAGTAATAGTTGTTTTGACTAAAAGTACCAGGTGGATAAAGTCGATTCTGGAGGCTTTGATTTTTAGTTTTAGCGGTGTCAAAACTTAAACTTTTCCAAAGCAGCTTCTGCTGTTAAGGTTTTACTCCTGGTGCACGATAATCTTACTGAGCGATTTTGAACTTCACTATGTTGTCAGAAAGTCAGTGAATTTTAGAGGTTTTTCTGGGTTTTACGAAAAAGTATTTGATATAGGAGTTTTTCCACCTGACATCGGAAAATAAACCATATTTTCTTGTTATAGCAGTAATTTCAAACATAACACTCAAGCCGTTTAGACATAAAACGAAATAATAACTTAAAAAGGCATCATTTTCAAAAATAAAATCTATCGAGCGAAATGTGTCCAATTAGACTGACCTGACAATGGAAAGACAAAGGTCTGAAAAACCACGTGTCCAAGTTTTACATGGATCAGATAAGTAGTTGACTCAGCATATTAAAACAAAAACCGCTGAAAGACCCAATACAAGCCCTTAACACCAAAGAACTATTTTTGAATGAAGAAAAGTTTTAACAGCACTTAAACTAAAATTAAAGCCTTCAGAATCGGCTATAATGTTTTGATACCTGGACATCGAATTTAGTAAAAAATTCGAAAGTGTAATTTGTTATTCAATGTAAATGTAATGTACCTACATGCACAAGTAACGTGTTATATTGTATATTACTTAAATTTTATTGTATTTTGAATGGTTTTTGTAACGATAGGTATAATAATTAACAATAAATGAATCTGGATCTGAATCAGATTTCTTTTTAGGGTTCCATAGTCCGATAAGAAACTCTTATAGTTTCGCCATGTCCGTCTGTCCGTCCGCGGCTTAGCGCAGAGACTATTATTACTAGAAAGCTGTAATTTGGCATGGATATAAATTTTACTCACGCCGACAAAACGGTAAAATAAAATCTTGAAAAAAATTTTTTTAAGTGTACCTCTCATACACGTAAACTGGGGATGATTTTTTTTTTCTTTTCTATCCCATAGTGTGGGGTATCGTTGGATAGATCGTTTAAAAAAATTGTGGGTATGTGAAAACCATATTTCGATTTAGGGATCCGTTGGCGAAATATTAAGCTTTAATATTTCTTACTAGTCCGTTTTTACTATGCCCACGGGCCCCAAGTCTCGAGTAGTCTCGACGCCAAACGGCACAAATTGCGCCGCTTGTTGATTTCGGCGGAATCCGCCGCCGCACCAGCTACATAGTATTCATGTATTATATTGTATTATGATTTCAGATTCTTGTGCAGTAAGGTATAAAAAGCTCGTCTTGTTAAGAAGGCAATCCAGAATAGACTGGAGGAAAAGTGAAGATATAAAAGGTGTGATCATAATTCATTTAATCGGAAGATTGAAGACCTATTCATAAGCAGAGCCTGCATTTCAAAGAATTCATCCAAACTTCATTCACGAAGATTCTAGAGGAAAATTGTTCTAGGCCGACCACGATATATTAAGGCCCTTAAAGCAATAGCATAAAAGTGATTTCGGATTAACCGATGCCCTATCTCTTTTGGTGTTTTGGGGATAGCTGAATAAGTCATCTCGAATCAAATATTCAAAAGGCTTCTAACACAAAAGAAAGTACACCTTACAGCACTGTAGCGCTTTTTCCTGTAAGCGTAGATGCTTTTAATGAAACCACAAGTTTTACTTATCTTACTGAACAAAGAATTATGGCCTCTTTTGTATGAAACCTGATCTTGTGGCTAGTAAAAATGTTTTTGCCTAAACCACGAAAAGTAGCATGTAATGCAGGCAAACTATTGGACAGAATGTAAAAAGACCAAAATAACAATTTTTACGCTTAAAAATTTTATAAATGTTCGAAGAAATATAGATAGATTATAATTTTAGATATTAAGTTGAGCAGAAAATATTAAATAATTGTTTAATTAAACGAGTATTATTACATCTACATGTTTTCCGTATTTTCTAAAGGATAACCTAATGATTTAAAGGTAACCTTACCGTAAAACAAGAGGGCATTAAATTCGTAAGCCATATTTTATTTTGAGGATAGGAAAAAGAAAAAAAATGAAAAGACTGCAAGTTATAAAACGTGTGCATACATCAACATAAAAGCAAAAACATCAAAATGATAATATATTAAGTGTTGGAAACTGTAATCAAAGAAAGTTCTGCTGGCTCACATTACTTAATTTATCTTTATCTATCTACTATCTTTTATAATAATAAAGTAGTAAAAAGTCGTGTCTGTACAATAAATATTTTTGCGTTATTTGAATTAAAATGGTTTAAGTATTAGTATTGTACTGTCTGTCTGTCTGTTTGTCTGTCTGTCTGTTTGTCGGTCCGTGTGTATATTATATTCCGTTTTAACTCGAGAACCAGTCAACGGATTTGGATTTATTCATCATCATCGGAGGGTTCCGTACCATCACACTAATATTATAAATGCGAAAGTTCGTGTGTGTGTGTGTGTATGTTTGTTACTCTTTCACGCTGAAACGGCTGAATGGATTTGAATGAAATTTAGAATAGATATGACTCATACCCTAACTTAATACAAAGGCTACTTTTTATCCCGGAAAAAAGCATGTCGCTAAGCCGAATAAAACGTGGGCGGTGCCGCGAGCAAAAGCTAGTTATCTATAAAAACGGCAAAAAAATCATGTCTGTTTTATGGGAGTGTGCGTGTCCGACTCGCACTTGGCCGGTTTTAGTATTTGTTGATAAAGCGGCAACATAAATACATCATCTGTGAAAATTTCAACTGTCTAACTATCACGGTTCATGAGATACAGCCTGGTGACAGACGGACGTACGGACAACGAAGTCTTAGTATTAAGGTCCCATTGGTTACCCTTTGCGTTCGGAACCCTAGAAATTGTGAACAGTTCTTATATGCAGTGTTCTCCGATGATACCTTATATGATAACCTTATACGTTAAGCGGCATTACATTAAACAGATAAACAGCGGAGGATTGAGACTACTCATCTGAAAGACGCAGATACAAATACTGGTAAGGCACATTTCCATGCGCTGCGCGTGCTTCGGTTATTCATTTATTATATTATTATTTAGGAACACCAACTGTTTGTACTAATAGTTTCCATTTCTCCCCAAAGGAGGGCGGTACTCGTAGATTGCATCGCGGTATCGTTTGACCCATGCAGAATCTTTGTATATAAAATGGTATATATTCCGTTGTCTTTAAAAAACTTCCATCTATTGTGGCAACCCCTCGTAGTAGTGTAGTAAATAAATCAATTTGTGTAAAAGCTTGCCCACTTTTTTATGGGAACAACCCCCATCCCCCAGGAATCTCAACTCTAAAAGGCTAAACACCAATAAGAAATACAATAAAATTATTTAAATGGAATAATCTCAACAGTTAAATAGCGGCGGAAGCTCACGCGGTAGAACGCTGGCCTCTCAATCTTGAGACCCAGGTTCGATCCTCGGTCGGGCATGCACCAATGTGTTTTTCGGAATGTATTTTCCTAGTATTTGTGTTCTTACCTTACTTACCACTTGCTGAACGGTGAAGTAAAACATCTGAAGGAAACCCGCATGCCCTACAAAGCGTGTAATTGTGCCCGCAGTACGGCGATAGGGCTCACCACCCATCACGTTGGAACGTAATAATCGTCTGTGAAACGCCGGTGTACCGGGTGTGGGCTGTGACTTGCATTTCACAGTTCACACTCGAGAACACCTCTGATACCCCCTCGGGGATTTATGTCGTGACGATATATAGATTTTAAGGCAAGCTTATTAAGTTTAAAATATCCCTTAGGCTTTTATAATAAGCACTTGTAAACAGCAATTGTTGATATCATTTCTGACAGGTCTTGGGGCGATTTTAGTGAAAGATAATAGTTTTAATTATAGCTTAGGTTTGGTAGAGCTTTTAATCTTGTAATCATGTTCCTTCGGGCATTTCTAAATTATTTAGCGAAGCGCTTTCTTAATGTTTATTTACTTCCATTTTGAATAAACCATTTACTTGCTTATTTGGTTACTAGCTTTTTCCCGCGGCTCCACCCGCGTGTAATTCGGTTTAACAACATGCTTTTTTCCGGGATAAAAAGTAGCCTATGTGTTAAGTTGGGTATAAGCTATATCCATTCTAAATTTCATCCAAATCCGTCCAGCTGTTTCAGCGTGAAAGAGTAACAAACATACACACACACACATACACCCTCACACCCTTTCGCATTTATAATATTAGTGTGAAGTGTGATGTGATGTAGCTGAGCGTAAATAATTTGGGCAAGTGCGAGTTAAGATCGAGCATAGTACTCTGTACCAACCTCAGACTAAGGAACCGTACCAACACACAGTACGGATAGAGAACCCTAAAAACATTATGGTATATAATGCCATAGCAACATTGACGCGTCAAAAAATACATAAGGCGCTAAAATGGTAGCGCCTGGCCAACAAGTCGGCGCTGTCTGACTAAGAAACCCAAATTTTTAGGGTGTTAAATTTTTTATGTCATAAGGATGCCAAACGGGACCCTATTACTAAGCCTCCACTGTTTGTCTGTCACAGGAGTCTACAGCTACAGCCGTTATAGGTAGAAAATTAAAATTTTCTCAGAATACTTCTTACTATGTCCCCTATTATCACAAACTATATATTATTAAAAAAAATTAAGGTGGTCCCCATACAAGAAACCTCGAAAAAAGTTATTGGTAATAAATACAAGTTTTAAATTTAGTCGAAGTATAAGACATACTCTAAAGTAAAATAAAAAATATTGAAAATTAAGGTTCCGCACGCAGACTGAGCCAAATTTTTTATCAGGCGCTACCACTTTAGCGGATTGTTTTTTGTAGCCTTGATGTTGCTTTGGCATATATATTGTTGTTATTAACCTTAATAGTCTTAGGGTTCCGCAACCGTATTGTGAACCTTTTGTGGGCGAGTCCAGCTCGCACTTTGCCAAATTGTTACAACAAACCCGGTTATAGGTGATATATGATATTCGTACAAAAATGTCAACCGTAGCGACTGTGTACGCATGCGCAGACCATAACTAAAGTGACAATCATAATAATATTGTTCTGAGGACATTTGAAAAACATAGACAATAACTTTTTTTTTCGGACTCACATTTTTTAACAAAAAAATAATAACCGACATCAAATAGCATACCAGACGTTCACTAAAAAGTTTAAAATAATTACATACTGACCGATGGTACAAAAATAACACTTTGCCGACTTATTTCTTCCTGAAACATATGTTATCTAGAAGTCGGCGCATTCCCCATGGTATAGAATACAAAAACCAATATGAGAGCGTCGACTTATATAGAACATGTTTTCAGGAAGAAAGATGTAGGCAAAAGTGTTATTTTGGTACCATTGATCAGTGTGCTTTAAACTTTTTATTGAATAAAGCCGATTCTGAAGGCTTTAATTTTAGTTTCAGTGCTGTCAAAGCTAAATTTCCTTCATTCCAAAATATTTCTTTAGTGTTTGCAACAGAAGCTATATTACATTGGAAAAGTTTAAATTTAGACAGCACTAAAACTAAAATGAAAGCCTTCAGAATCGACTTTAGTGTCTGCTACTATTAAAAGTCGGTTATTTTTTTAAAACAGTCAATTGAGAACCTCCTTCTTTTTTGAAGTTGGTTAAAAATGGCAGCGCCGCGCCGCCGCGGTGGCGTGCGAAAGGCCGCTCTGGTTTAGTTCGTGACCTTATCCGGTTCTAACGGTTATTTCAAACAAACAGTGGTCAGCCATTGTTTTTGCTGAATGCCCATCTAACTAGACTAAAACGGCATGCACCGAAAGGGATTTTTGTTTACCATTTGCTAAATGCTATGGACAAAACTTAATATTAATTTATCCCATAAAATGGCTATATTAGAATTTTCGTCGGTGAATAGCAGAAAACAAGAAATGGTACTCGTCTATATTATGGACAACTTTTACTACGAAACCATGAAAATTTGAAAAGAAAATCAGCTATTCCGTGGAATTTTTATATCTGACGAAAGTCTTTTTCGGTTGTTACCAAAAATCTCGAAAACTGATTGATGAATCACCATGATACTTTTAATATTACTACAGTAGGACCTGGATTAACATGTAGGCTGTTTTTTTCTGCGAATCCTGCTATCATTAATAAATTACATTACTTTGGAACAAAGTCGTTGAAAGTCACGTGATCACCAAACTGTTGTCAATCTAGCACACAGCACACCTATAATTTCAATAATATAATTGTATAACGTGTTAATTTGGCTGTAATATGATATATTTTAAGTAAATGATAATAATTGTTAAGCTTACTTCCCAAATATCCCCACTTATATTTATTTATAAAAGCGAAACATTTGTTGGTTCGTTACTTATATCGATTTGATCTTATCCATAAAACGGGGTGTTCTGTTTCACCGTGGGCCCCACCTTGAATTCCAAAAAAATGTGTTGTTCCATGGAAAAGTTAAATACCTCCTACTCGACCAAAATGTATGAAACAGCTGATATTTCTTTTGCGATTTCAGTGTTGGCCCCACAGTAAAAGTTGATGCCCCTTTTGATAAATATGTTAATAATGTAAAGCTGAGATTCAGAGTGCATTTTGAGTCCGAACTCAATCTTACAAACGTCAAAAAGTGACGTGATCTCATACTAGAGTGACGTTTGTAAGATTGAGTTCCTCTTGAGTTCGGACTCCAAATGCACTCTGAATCTCAGCCTAAGAGCATACTGATCAGCGGTAGCTAAGTCGTCGGTATGACGCCGGACTCTCAACGGGACAAGGATTTGAATCGTGCGATCACGAATGAGTTTTTCGGAATTTATGTGTATATTATTTGTATACTCAACTCAAAGTCTTAAACCATATCATGAATTGATAATCAAGATATTTACGAAAGTCTTAAGGCCCCATTATCCCTGACAATAAACACCTTATTTTGCGTCAAGTAGAGCTGAGGTGCAATTGTGTAAGCCAATCGTATTCAAATTGATTGTCATATGGCTATTCGGCTAAGCAAATTAGCCCGTTTGACAATTGAAATCGTACATTTTTGGCTGTCATCCTTCCATCCATCAGCCTGTTTCGTCCACTGCTGGACATAGGCCTTTCCAGGACTTTGCCACTCTTGGCGGTCCTCCTGGAAGAAATGCCCATACTCACACACGCTGGGCAGGCGGGTTGGTGAGCGCGGTGCCGAAACCCTTGCCGGCCCGTCACCAGTCTGTTTTATATAAGACCCGGCAATTGGGGATGGATAAACCGCCATCCATCGGTCCCAAGCAATGGTGGGCCGCCTGGTTTTGCCTGAGAGCTGTTCTCTTACTCTCCCTCGAATAACTTCGGGAGGATTTGCGAGTAAGATGGTGGTACCTCCACAGTCGAGCCCGGCATCAGCTCTACCACCTACCTGTCAAATGAATACAAATTGTCTTCTTTTGTTGTTGACAACCAAAAAACGTACGATTTGAATTGCACCTCTGATCTCTATGACGTTTCATTATTGTTTAAAATAGCACGCTCTGAGCCGTGGCTGTTGCGACAACCGAAACATCGCGCGCTTTCAAAAATCCTATTTATCTATCAAAAAAATTTTTTTTAATGAAATAACACAAATGTATCTGATAATATACTTAGTAGACTACCTTTCTTTTATTACCTGCAATTTTCATATACGTCATTTGATAGTGTAAATTTCGTAAAGAACGAAAAATTATTGAAATATCGACCAATTTTCTAATTATTTTCCGAACAAGCAGTGTAACGTATTGCAAATTGAACCGTTAAAAAGTCTACAGAAACGATGTATCTAAAACATTAATTTTTTTCAGACACAAATTAACCCCTCCCCTTAACAAAAAGTCAAAAATAGACGAGACGACGAACGAAGCGAGGAAAAGCATGTTGGGTTGCTGGCCTGGCACAGACAAGCTGCTGTCTCTGGTGATCATAAATTCAAGTCTTTCAATGGTTTATGCTGAGTCAACTACTTATCTGATCAATGTAAAACTTGGACACGTGTTTTTTCAGACCTTTGTCTTTCCGTTGTCAGGTCGGTTTCACTCGATAGATTTTATTTTTGAAAATTATGCCTTTTTTCGTTTCATGTCTAAGCGGCTTGAATTTTATGTCAGAAATTACTGCTCCGATAAAAAAACATGGTTTGTTTTCCGATGTCAGGTGAAAAAACTCCTGCATCGTATACTTTTTCGTAAAATCCAGAAAAACCTCGAAGATTCACTGGTTTTGCGTGGCGGCAGCGCGCGAAGCGAGCGTTCTAATGTAGACTTTCTGACAACATACTGAAGTACAAAATCAGTCAGTAAGATTATCGTGCACCATGGGCCAAGCCTTAAACAAAATCCGTGGTTTTGGCTTATTCTACGACCTAAACTTCTTATAAAGCGTGTACGAGTATTTATCGGCAGTCCGCACTCGGAACACATCTGACACCCCCTCGGGGTTAAATGTCGTGACGATATGTTTACATGCGACAACACACGAGTAACGTCACAAATTAGGTAGAACAAAACTCCTAACTGTTCCGTAATTATTGCTGTTTTTACTTTGTTCAGTATAACTTAAGTAAGTATATACGAATCACGAACAAAAGTTTCTCCAACAATCGGGCTGCGTTACGTGAGTTCGCGCGTAATTTTCTCAAAACTTCGAACGAACTCTTTGAAGAAATAACAATAAATCTATACAACAATTACATAACGGTTACACAAAAAATTAATTTAATAGACAAATAAAATAATAAGTTACGCAGATTCAAGAACTTCGTCTCTTCGTAGTTGCGCTCTCATTTTAATCCTGTAACCATCTACTACAGGCAATGAGAGATGGCACCTATGAGGTTTATATGCCTACCAAGTTACGTAATTATTTATGCGTAAATGTCAATGAAACAATGTAATACTTCATTGTTGCTGGCGACGGAAAGTGATGTGCTACTCTTTTCGGTTATTATGTTTTCGATTTTCATGTTGTCGTTATTTTGCAATAGAATTGTTTTAGGTATAAAAAGACTTTGTAAAAAAAACTTAAGGTATCAACAATTTAGAGCAACTCAGGGAGTGATAGTGGCTGAATCGTAATCAATAAATAAAGGGTTCTACTTTCCTTAATCGTACGGCTTCATCTCTTTCCAAATAATATTTTATCGTAGTAAAATTATAGGTTTATCCGGCAAAAAAATTGCAAGCCAGTCACTTTCTAGATTCTATTGCTGCTTTGTAATTGTTAGCAGATTTGGCACATTTGTCTTCTGTATTAATATGTCGCATGTTGTATGTTTTGTCTAATAAATCTGAATTTTATTTACTTAACTTATCTCACACTTAATTTTTATTTTTACTTTAGCTTTATCTTAAGGACAGTAATACATACAAGTTTTGAATAGTAAAATTGGGTTCCGTAATCAGAGTGTCCTAATTTGTTAGTTAGAATAATATATTTATTCTGCTAAAATTTAATTTGATCAAATAAGTAAGTAAAACTTAGGTAAGTGACCCAAAAGTAGGCTCATTTTGTGAATCCATCGAAAAAGTCCACTGACCTTTAATAAATGGATTCCGCTTCTTGGTTGTACCCAAGTCGTGACTAAAATACATTTTCGTGGTACATTGTATTGAGCCATTAAACCATTATTTTACACTAACTATGGCAAGAATCACTGTGCCAGCTATTCGGTTTTGAACCTTAAACATAGCGCATTAATGGCGTTTTCAAAACTCTTTCGCTTAGAAATATAACAGTTGTTTGAAATAGTAAAATCTTTTGTTTTACTACAGTTTTCGATGTTCAACAATTGCAGTGGTATATGTTTTGTCTAAAATAACAACATTTCCAATGTTCATACTCGTATGAACGTAAAGCGTACGTAGGCAAAATGTATAAAAGAATAATCTCCATAAGTCACCTGTTCAATAAATTCGATTCTGAAGGCGACAATTTTAGTTTTAGTGCTGTCAAAACATGAATGTGTCCAAAGTAATAAAGCTTCTGTTGTTAATACTAAAGAACTATTTTAGAATAAAGAAACTAAAATTAAAGCCTTTGGAATCGACTTTATCATCTGGCTAATAATAATAATGAAGTAAGTCGTACACTTGATATTTTTGCGACTTTTAAAAGAAATGGGTTATTAGCGGGGCCTGAATTATTGTCTGCCTGTATGTATTGTATATACATATATATTATATTTAACACGAAAACGACTCAACGGATTTGGATGCGATTTTCTTTTTTTATCATCGGAATGATTCAGCGGGCCTATCTTTAAATCGGTTGCCAACTATATATATTTATTGCCAAAAAATTAAGTTTCAAAATAACCTTCAATGGGTATTGAACTATTTACGAATTGTGACGTCATTTCAAGTGCGACCGTATCTTTAGATAAGCGGATATGTATGTTTTCGACGATAGGCACTCGGTTTGGCAACTGATTTTACTATACAGAATCAGGGGGCTGGTCAAAATAATAGGCTGTATTGTATAGATTAAAATAACCACCAAGCCGAAAAGACGCACGAGTGAAGCCGCGGGCAAAGGCTAGTACATAATAGATTTTTAGTTGATGGCAAATTTTAAGACAAATATAAAAAGTATATGGTTTTTTTGCTAAATTAGGGTTAATCTTTTTAGCTTATCGATACCCCTCATTTCAAGACAAGAATTTGAAACAATCGCTGTCAAAAATTTGAACCTGCGACCTCCTGTTACCAAGACAAGCGCGTTACCGACTGCGCCGATGATCCAATAGCCAATAGTAACAAAAATTTGGTGTACAAGTATGGAGAAAAAATTCAACGGTATAGAATAAGTACCTCGGTGGCGTAGTGGGTAGCGCGCTTGTCTTGATAGCAAGAGGTCGCATGTTCAAATCCCGACCCGAAGAACTATTTCAAATTCTTGTTTTAGAATTTGTTTTTAATTAATATTTTCTAATTGAATAAATAAATAAATAATATTTAACGAGAAATTACCTCAGTGACATACATACATACAAGCATTATACAGCATGCACTATTCAGCTAGTAACCTAGTTATTTCCTGATTCGTTCTAGACTGCGTGCACAAAAACACTATCTAAAACTAGACAGAACCACAAAAACCCATATCTCACAGTCTAGACAAACAAAATTATTCCAACACACGAAAAAAAACGTC
The DNA here is from genome assembly GCA_910592155.1 of Ypsolopha scabrella. Taxonomy (NCBI): domain Eukaryota; kingdom Metazoa; phylum Arthropoda; class Insecta; order Lepidoptera; family Ypsolophidae; genus Ypsolopha; species Ypsolopha scabrella. The sequence goes on from OU342987.1 coordinate 17,084,412, forward strand.
ACTACATTTGTATCTGTTCTTTTTTTGAACAAAGAAGTCATAAATCAGTTCATCTACAAACTCAACAGCCATTTTAACTTGACCCCTCTAGAGTTCACGACACATGAAAGCGTGTACGTAAAAGGTGAATACAAAGAAGTGGCGAGGGTCTAGATGAAATGGGAATATTCTGTGTTTCTAAAGACGTGGCCCACATCTGTATGCCTTTGTTGCTACTTTCCAAGGCTTTAAGACACTTTGCAGTACTCTAACTCCATGAAATAAAGGCGATTGTTGCTAAATCTGTTATTCTAAGTCGTGCTGGTGTGGATTGCATCATAGCCTTTTCTGGTTAAAATGTTGGTACCAATTTTGGGGTTGTAATATCTTTTAATTAGGTAAGAAACAAATGGCGCAAAGATTTAATGCCTTTGTTTGTATGGTGTGAGTGTCCTTTTGGTGTTGGTATAAATAAGGAATGACAGACAAAACATTTGTCTGCTTTTAGGACTTTCTCGCCCTATTCAATAGAATACAATTCTTCAATTTGCTTCAAAATACGTGTTAACAAATTTAGGTCCAAGCAAATTTTACCATTGTATGCTGGTATGTCAAATTTTAATTAATTTTAGACATGCAGCCGGTGTACCTAATTTCAGTACAACTACAGCTATGTATAATTGAAAAGTGCAACATATTTACATTATTTTTTTTTAATAACAACAGCTTTAACAATTTTTTTTCGAAGATCATGTTTTGTTTACCGAAATTCATCGCTTTGGAATACTCTAAATATTATTGGAGTGCATAACAAACTTGAAAAGATCATTTAGAAATAAATTTCATTTGGCAGAAAATGCTAGCAGAAAGCAAGCCAATGACCTTATAAAAAAAAACCGGCTAAGTGCGAGTCAGACTTGCGTACGAAGGGTTCCATACCATTATCTATAAAAACGGCGAAAAAATTATGTCTATTGCATGGTAGTTCGCGGGTCCGACTCGCACTTGGCCGGTTTTAGTATTAGTTCTTATAGCGGCAACAGAAATACATCATCTGTGAAAATTTCAACTGTCTAATTACTATCACGGCTCATGAGATACAGCCTAGTGACAGACGGACGGACGCGGGACGGATGGACGGACAGTGGAGTCTTAGTTGGTTACCCTTTGGGTACGGAACCATAAAAACTACCCCTTCTACTTTTCGTCACGTCTACACAAATTGCTGCGTGGGCGTCCATTAATTACGTGAGGTGATTTTGGCGATTTTTGGACCCCCCCATCCCCCTCAGTGAGATATCGTGAGATTTGGATCGACCCCCTCCCCCTCTCTCTAATCTCACGTAAGATTCTTCAGAATGCATATTTTCAGTGTAAATACGTTAATCTATGCTTCATTGCGTTGGATTTATAAAAAAAAACCAATTTGTTTAATTATTTTTAATTATGACTACTTTGTGGCGTTCGCATAACCGCGATAAATATTATTGTGTAGGATTTAGTCATATTTTAATACAGAAACATGTTTTGCTCAATTAAACCTAGTTTTCTCGCAATTTCACACTACTTCTTGCGGAAAAAAAAATTACGTGATACTTGCCAGAATCCCCCTTCTCCCCCACGGGAGATTTGGTGAGACTCGGCTTGACTCCCTCTCCCCCCCTAAACGCCTCACGGATGCCCCCTTACATCTATTTGAAATGTTCTACAGAGCAAAATCTTTACTTGATTAATTTTAATGATAGTTGATCTGTGGCTTCCGTGACATTCCAGCGCCTATAGAAGTAAAACCGTTCGGGGGTCACTCTACTCGACTTCAACAAACGACAAAAACGCGTAATGTGAGCGCATAGAACCGACCTCTCTCTTTTACTTGTTCTATGACAGGCATGATGACTAAAAAAATGTATTACTCCCTCAGTTAGATTATCAGAAAATATTGGAGACGTATTTTTTATTTTTTCAATTAAACAAACAATGATGAAGATATAACCCGCTGAAGTTCCGCGTGACGTCACACCTAGGTACAATTTTACTTAGAAGTGACGTCATTTCCCCCCACTCCCAAACTTTGACGCGCTTTATCTCTGTCATTTTTTGTTTGATTGACAAAAGAAAAAATACGTGTCCAATATTTTTTGATAATCTAAATGACGGACTAAATAGAATATTTTGTTTACCCTGTGTACAAGCCTACTGTATTAATTTGATTGATATTGATTTTTAGGTAGGTAACATTAACAGTAATTTTCATTAAGGTCAATTTCCAACAGCGTGCATATGTGCATTTCTTCTAGGAGGACCGTAAAGCGTGGCGAAATTTTTAAAGGGCCTATGTCCAGCAACGGATGACTCAAGCCGCGAATGGATGGATGGATAATCAACAGTGTGGAATCATCAGCAAACGTAATCACTTGATGATATGTTATTGTAAACAATGAAAAGCTGAGGACCTAGGGTGTTCCCTTGTGGCACTCCAAATTTCACATGCTTATCAGTACATTTAGCACGAATCTCAGTTTAACTGGTCACGGTTCCTAAGAAAATTTTATAATACAGTTCCCTGAACCTGTGAAAAAATCAAACTTAAAAAAAGATACGGCTGATTTTGCAGCAAAAACGTATAGATATATTTCTAAACTCTCAAGGGAATCAGAATTTTGGCAAGTAATACCGTCTTATAGTCTTCCAAAGAAGAAGAAGACCGTCTTAAACTACAAGTATAAGGAAAAAGTAATTAAAAAATATAGTCTTTAACGGAACCCTCGGTGGACGAGTCCGACTCGCATTTGTCCGGTTTTTTTTCCTTCTAAGCCATGTTGTTCCTTTGATATTATGTTAAATTTCTCAAAGAACTTGTATAGTGAAATAAAAAGGAGGTGACAGTAGTCACCAATACCAATAAAATTGAAACAATACCAATTAAAATATGACGCAACGTCTTTTATTTTCTGTCACCCTGCAACAGTCTCTCGACATAGACTCGTCATCCGCTAGTCAGCAAGGTGTACCACCACAAGCAGGTGACTTCATTCGGGGATCAACTAAATAATCTGGATATTCAGCGACTTTACTCACTTCACTTGCTCCATTTACATCATCTTCATCTGTAAATTTCAATTTGTTCTGTCTAACATTTTTTTATATTTTAATTAACAAAAATTGACAATCCATCATACGAGAAAAACTACGATTTCTCGTTAAAATCAAATGAAGTCTTAGCTTTTTCAATTATTTCCTTTTTTTTAATATAAACTATTTGTATTTGTAAACTACATAGTTGTACATATCTAGTTTTATAAATTACTAGCTTTTGCCCGCGGCTCCGCCCGCGTGTTTTTCGGCTTAACGACATGCTTTTTTCCGGGATAAAAAGTAGCCTATGTGTTAAGTTAGGGTATAAGCGATTTCCATTCCAAATTTCATTCAAATCCGTCCAGCCGTTTCAGCGTGAAAGAGTAAAAACCATACACACACACACACACAAGATTCAAGATCCAAAATGTTCATTTGTAAAATAGATACATAAAGTATACGTTTTACATGTCCTATCTAATCCTTAAAAAAATAATATTAAATGATTGAACTAATATAATACGGGATATATATAAAAAAAACTGGGCTTAAGTTGGGCTAATAAAGTTATGCATATGCAAAAAATAAATACTTATTGGAATAAGAATATTATTATACATAGTCAATCAATAAATAAACTGAATAGAAACAAACTTTCGCATTTATAATATTAGTGTGAAGTGTGATAATGACAAGTATTAGTATATAATTAAAGTTGCACTGTAATTGAATTACCAAAAAAGTAGAGCAAGCAGGATTAAATATAATTTATCCTAATCCGACGACAGGCCGATGAAATAATTTCATGAAAAGGTTTCCCCGATAGCGGCCATTTTTAGATTAGCATAATGGGAAATTTTCATAGGACCGCGGGAAAACACAGTTAGAGGGTAGGTAGATTTTCTAGGATAATATTATAATTTTGGGAGTTACTGAAAGGTGTTTGTAAATTTTAGAACAAAAATATCTGATGACGACAAATTTTCGAGCTATTAAAAAATTTCGGGTATGTTTCCTTGCATACATACATTTCATATACTCACGCCTGTCTGCCAGCGGGGTAAGCGAAACCTACAGATTTCCACTTGCTACGATCCTGACACACCTCTTTTGCTTCTTTAACATATATCAACCTAGTCATACAGGCTCTTCTATTCCGGGTACTTGTCACTTTGCCCTTCTTCAGTATGTCGCCTATTTGGTCGGCATACGTCCTTCTAGGGCGGCCCGGTCGAGCTTTACCTTCCACTTGTGCAGCATAGGTACATTTCTTTCGTCACTCTAGTTGCAATGGTCAATATAGATGTCGAAATTTTTTGGAATAGCTGTCATATCATAACGAGCATAGATCCCATCCCACTATCCCACTTCCCACTATCCCATCCCATCCCACTAATAATAATATTATAAATGCGAAAGTTTGAATGTATGGATGGATGGATGTTTGTTACTCTTTCACGCCGTAACTACTGAACCGATTGGGCTGAAATTTTACATGAATGTAGTTCTAAACCTGGAATAGGACATAGGCTACTTTATATCCCATAAATCAGTTCCCATGGGATGAAGATGAGCTTTCAAATTTCTATAGAAAAGTGATGTGTCACCCTTTCACGCCGTGCTTACGAAACCGATTAGGCTAAAATTTTGCATAAATGTAGTTCTAGACTTTGAATAGAACAAAAACTACTTTTTCCCTTTGTTCCCATGGAAAAACTATAAAAGAGACACACAAAATAGGAAACAGAGGCGCATAACACACACATTTCACCAGCTGTGATTACTGTAAGTCCGAATAACATTGACTGATTTTATAGGAGTACACAAAAACTATTTCAACGCGGGTGGAACCGCGGGCAAAAGCTAGTAATACATAAAATAAAATCCATGCTGCCAGTAATAAAATAAATGAAACCGCTTTATTTCAAGCAACAAACGGCCATAACATTATTGCTTACAATTATAATAATACTAGAGGAAACCCACCACTTCATCTGCGTCGATTTAGTTTAGGATATAAATTGGGAACGCATTTTGGTCGACACAAAAGTTAACACGCCGCTTCACCCCCTTTGGGGTGAATTTTGAAAAATCCTTTTTTATCCACTTCTAAAATTCTACTCTGTATTCTAGATTTCATGTTTCTATCTTTATCGGTTTAATCCACAGACGTACAATATAGTAGCAAACCTAACATTAATAATAAACGCATAGAGTCGACTCGTGGCAATTTTAGTTCAATGAATTATGGACTCTTTTAAATATAAATATTGCTTGTTTCCAAACAAAATATATACTCGAGATTAGTTTAGGAATAAACAAATAAGTTCCAAGAATAAGCCAGCCAAAACAACCCATTTTTATACGTTTCTTCGTAATATGAAGCCTAAATGTAGCTTTTTTTCTTGTATGGAAACTTCTCACGCTATTTAATCCTTATGTTTGGTCTGCTACTTAGTAATAATTATATGTCTGTGGTTTATAATAATCGAGGTTTAATCTGCGTGTAACTGTCAGTCAGGCAGTCACGGAACCTATGTGTTTTTTTTAAATGTAGAGATAGCATAAATGTAATGGTTCCAAAACTTCTATCAGCGAAAGCTGCAATCTAGAGAAAATACATTTGAAAAATACGATTTACTTTTAACCTTTTAGCAAAGCCCCGTTGTTCGTTTGTCTGTATGCAGTAAAATTGTTTACTACGGGGCAAATTCAGACGCAATTCTGTCAAAGTACGTGTTTTTATACTTGACCCAAAATTACCAGTCGCTAGGACCTATTGTCTCAACAACGATGTATAGGTACTGGTACTGGTTTAGCACTGGTTTGGCTTAGGTATCTGAGACACTTAATTAAACTCTTAACAGTCTAGCAATAGAAGTGATTTTGAAAAGCTTTTTAGAAGTGATTTTTGTATCTTGAGCCTGGTTTTCGTTGTTCAAGTATAAAAACACGTTCTATAAGGATAACGGTGAAAAAACTGCTAATGGGTTCAATTGCACAGCGAGTATTATTTATTTTTTCAAAATCTACTATCCCTATTTAGGCGTCCATACCCTTTAGGTGCCAAACGAGACCCTATTACTAAGCCTTCGCTGTCCGTTGTTCGTCCGCCTATCTGTCACAGTGGTCCACAGCTTCAGCCGTAATAGATAGAAGCTTGAAATTTTCACAGAATACGTAGTACCATAGCCCCCACCTCGACAAGTAATAAAAACAAATAATACAAGTGCGTGTCGGGCTACTCGCAATGTAGGGTTCCGTAGTTGCCCGCGCCAAACTTCTAGTGCCATACATTAGAGAGGACCAAAAGTTTGGCGCGACCTGTACTCGTAAACCTGTACAGCCTACTTTGCTGTGATAGTTTTACATTTAAATTCATTATATATACTACTTCTGTAAATTTTTTCACATTTCTATAAACAACGTTTAGCCGGCAGAAGGGACGCTCCACTCTAACTAAAATTTTCACTTTAAAGCTTAATATTTCGCCATCGCATCCCTAAATCGAAAAATGGTTGTCAAACACCTACAATTTTTTTAAACGGCCTATCCAACGATACCCCACACTATGGGATAGACTAGAAAAAAAAATTCATCCCCAGTTTACGTGCATTATTTTCAAGATTTTATTTTACCATTTTGTCGGCGTAATTATTATTTTTATCCATGCCAAATTACAGCTTTCTCGTGCTAATAGTCTCTGAGCTAAACCGCGGACAGACGGATAGACGGACATGGCGAAACTATAAGGGTTCCTGTCAGACTATGGAACCCTAAAAATTAGGGTGCTGTACTCAGAGGGTGCTGCATTGTTTGTCAGGTGGTACCATTTTAGCGCCTTGTTTTTTTTCGCCTTAACGTTATGTATAGCATCTATATAGTTGATATGTATGTTCTTAGGTTTCCACACCCGTATTGTGTGATGGTACGGAACCCTCTGTGCGCGAGTCCAACTCGCGCTTCGCCAAATTATGTGGATTTACGTACGTACGATTGAGGTACCGAAGTAAACAAAACCATTAGTATAGATAGATAAGTGTGAACGAGTAAAATTCACGACTTTTTCATATTACCAGATGATTTTTTTTTTGATTACCCAACCTCAAAGTTTTCCAGGTGAACTTTACTAGTCTCTATATTTAAGGTGGTTGTCGCCAGGCACGTATCCAGACTTTTATTTCGGGGGGGACATTCATTGAAACAACAATGTGAATTGTAAAAAATACCTCTGTAATCAGTAATCAATCACTGATAGTACAGTGATTCACTGTTCTATAATATTATAAAGTATCAAAAGTACCGTACCTTTTTTTATTAAAACGTGCTTTAATTAACTTTACAGTCGTTATGAATAAATATTCCCGGTCCCGTGTATGTCACGTCAAATTTCAGGGATTTATCCCCAATCCCACCTATCCCCCCCCCCCCTGGATACGTGCTTGGTTGTCGCAACGGATCTCCTTCCCAAATGCACAAATAATGTTTTTTTTTTTTCATAAAATTTATTAAATTTAATCTAATTAAATTACGAAAATTATAAATGTATTAAGATTTACTTAAATAAATAAAACTAAAAACAAATGCTGTTTCATTCATTGGAATGTGAACGAGTCCTAATAGATCCTCTTTGTTACATTTTTGTAACGTTTCCTTTTTGTTATGTTTTTGTTACGTACAAAATTTGGCGATTTCATCCAAATATGAGATTACGCTAAGTACAGAGCTCTACGGTCTGTCAAAAAAGAGTTTAAATAAAATGAGTGTATCCTACAATAGAAACGCTGCTTTCAGCGTTCAAGTAGATAATTTAGGTACATATGCAATAACAACCCGGTAAACTCGATTTGACACATGTTTTACTTGTTTGTTTGGTGTAACCAGGAGAAAGAAAAATTTGTTCCTCGATATTCATTTCAACTCTTTTTTGACAGAAAGTAAATTGACAGATTAAAAAAAACAGTAAAACCGAACTAAACTCGCCTCTTTGTGCAAAGAATTTTACGCCAAAATATGCACGATGTTCACAATTTTATTAATTCAACCCCCAAAGGGTCAAAAAAGTGAAGTTACAAAACCGAAACTATATAGGTACTTGGAATATCAACACTCATACATACTATCGCCTGCACAACAGCCTATCTAATGAAAATACTTATCACACTGTCATTAAGGTTTAAAATTGTATAATTTGTAGTTCGAACTGCAGGCGACTCCATAGGTCAACAAATATTGGTCTCATCATGATAAGAAAACTCCAACAAAGACTCCATTCAGAAACCTTATTCTTCAAAAGAACCATTGATTCCAAGCCACAATCAAAAATCGACACAAACTGTAGCAAACTAGGTCCAAAATCGATTGGAGAATACACGCACGTGTGATGCCCTAGTTCGTTCGGAAATCACATGCAAATCCCTTTGTTGTCTGTTCGTTGCGTCAGAAGTTCAAAACTAACGGGGTTTTGAACATTTCCGCACGGGCAGAACTTCTGGACGCATCAAAATTCTTTTTATTTTACGTAAAAAGAGGTACAGAAAAGAAAAGGCCAGCACAACAGCCGTGTATACTATACGAACCACTTCAAGCTACTTTCGACCCCCGCATAACCCATTTCCTATTGGACGTACGATGTTGAAATTTTACATATCTATTAAGGCTCCTCTTTCGCAAAATACCATGAAACTGAGTCATTTTGCATTGATATAAAACGACAAAAAATCATCTTTTTTATCAGAAAAAAATATGTGTTAATCTACAAGATATGAGAAGTGATTTGGTGTTCTCCGAATTCTCTGAAAATACATAGAACCGAAGAAAAAAATATTTTAATTCAGCCCTGATTTTTGCACTTGTAATGGTCTAACTCCTGCAATTTTTGTCGAAATCATATCAAAATTTATTAACTTCACTACATAGCAAAGTAGAAGGAGTTGGTATTCTTTCTTATTCGAAATTACGTTTACTTTATTTATATTAAATAATAATGCGTCTGATTCGAGAGCGAGTTCATGCCGTACCCCGCTTTCGCCCGAAAAATCAGTGCGGGGCGAGACGTGTTGCTGGATGGACCTGCGCTGCTTTACGCTCTGACTACTAACGCTAAAATTTAATACTAAGTTGTAAAATACGCAGTAGTGAGTTCGTGAGTTCAAGACGGGAAGCAAACAGACGCGAAAAAAACTTTACCTTAAAAAATTCTACCGGGAAAAAGGACGCAATTTAACGGTTTAACACGAATACTATTGGGAATTTCGACAAACAAGCCCTAGATGAAAAAAAAACTACCGGGAGAGATAATCATAATATTGTATGATATCAAGTAAACGACCGCCATCTTGAATTCTGAACTCGTGGTCAAGATTTGGACCTGCCAACATCGAAATTTGTGTTTAGTTGGTCCAAATCCGTGGAAATAGCTTATTGGGATTTTTTTTACCATCAATGTCGCTAGAGTTCATAAAATGTTCCTTTTTGAGAAAAGTGAACCAGCCTATGAGTTTTTTAATTATTTTTATTCTTCACTCAAAATCATAGCTTTCCTAAATTGAAAGGGGGTCAAATACCTACATCTGGCCCTATCTATTTCGTTTATGTAGCCAAATTCATACTGGAGACACGGTAACTCAGTCACAATTCACACCCGGAATACCTGACACCCCCTCGGGAATTCATGTCGTGACGATATACAAGGTGATTTTAATTTATGCAGCCGAACTCATACTGGAGGCTTGGTAAGTGATCAGTAACACGTATCAATAACACTTTGCTGATTTTGCAAAATGGCTGGCTTTGCGTTTGTAAAGAACAAAAAGGGTCATCGTACCTTGTTACTGAGCACTTACTAAGTCTTCAGTAAGAATGTGGCTGCATAAATTAAAGTCACCTTAAAATATATATACAATATTTCACATAAAGGGTTATCGAACCTTGGTCCTGATCACTTACCGGGTCTCCAATATTAATTTGGCTACATTAACAAAAGTCACCTTATATTTATTAACCTACTTAATATAAAATCGTAGGTATCTGTAATTTCACTACTCTATGGCCCTGGCACTCTCGGACGGTACGTAGCGACGAGCGTTGCGCGCGCGATCTTCCGGTGCGGGTAGCGCGGGGATGAGGTATAGGCTCCGCCCAGATTCTCAAGGTTATTCGCGTTGGGAGCAACCTTAAGGTTCGCGCAAGTATACCAAAATCCGAAATTTTATTGTGAAAACTTGCATAGTTCTAAATATTCAGTAGCAAGGTTTGTAACATTTTTGATTGAAAATCACTAGTACTTGACACTTATTTCTATTATTAATAATACAAGACAAGTACAAGTATTTTTCCATCAAAAATGAAAAAAAAAATAGATTTTTTTTCATCCCTATAGCCAGTACTGTGCCCGATGTAGAATTGAAATTCAGCATTATGGAGCCCCTTAATAATAGAATAAACATTTTTTTCTCATAAAAAAGAAACACATAATTCTAAATATTATTAGAGTGCATTACAAACTAGAAAAGATAAATTAGAAACAAATGTGAAGACAAGAATTTGAAAAATTCCTCGGGCCGGGAAACACATAATTGTTTACAATAACTCAGACAACATTAAGTGGAAAAAGGAGTCATGCTCAGCATATGCTCATCTCAAAACAGATTAGCGCTGGTTTTCAGAAAACTCCTAAACTTATTTTTAACAACATAAATTAAATTTAAGACGAGGACACTGATCAACATACATAAATAATTATTAATCTAAGACAATAAACACTTTAATATATATATATATGTATATGTATATATATATATTTCACTTGTAAAAAAATATAGAAGTGGTATCGTCATGAGAAACGCCTGTCATAGAGTAGAGACGCTCCCACCCCACACTGTCACATGCAGCGTCGGACTGGATGTAAGGGGCCCAGTCGGCAGTTGGTTTGGTTGGCATTATGATTTAAGCGGGCCTATTACGTATCTTTGAATCGGTTGCCAACTATGGGGGCTATTCACCAAAAACAAATAAAATATGAACTTCCAAAATAACCTTCAATGGGTATCGAACTTTGCGAATTGTGGCGTTATTTCAAGTGCGAACGTATTTAGATAAGCGGATATGTATGTTTTCTTCGATAGGCACATGGTTTGGCAACTAATTTTACGACACAGAATCAGGAAGTAGGGCCCACTTCCCGCCTATAGGATCAGAGCAAATAATACCATCAGGTCAACCAACAAACCAAATGAGAATCACAATCAAAAAGGTAAATTTTTGGAAAAAATATAAAATGCTTAAAAATTCCTAGGCCAGCTTTCAATCGGCCGGGCGATCAACTTTTCATATTTTTTTAATACGCAAAATGACGCGCTTGGGTGACAAGATCTACTTTCATTTTAAAAAAATGGTGCTTATGACTAATATCTCGAAAAGCATGCTTCTTTTATTGAGACAAATTATGAAATAGGCAGTTTTGCGCAATGACTTTAAAAACATCTCTTCGTGTGTAAACTAGTTTGCTTGTAGGTAGTATAGTAAGGCTGGAGGGGCCCACGCAGGCTAGGGCCCGGGGCCACCCTGATTCTATACCCAGTCCGACACTGGCCACATGCAAGCGCCGTCACCTCCAAAGCATATCTTTAGCCCCCCCTAGTTGACACCAAGTCAAACTCTGCCGCCTGATTACACTTGGCGACAATAACTTTGGACCGACGCGACGTCGTCCGGTGCTGCCAGTGTACAAAGGCTTAGTTAATCTATGTCAGTGACATCACTGAACAAACTCTTGGCACACAGTGTAGGCTGGCTTTATCTGGATTTATAAGGCTGTTTAGGGTCTAATGAGGTTGTGAAAGAGGTTTATGAGCTAGTTTTTGTGTGACCGTTGAAGTAAATATCTAGCTGAAGTTTTAGTGTCTTTTCGTACCGTGTGTGGCAGAATAGCAAGTACCCACACGTTAGCTGACTCTGTGATTTAATAGTTCAAACTTTCCGAGCCCTAACCCGGAGGTTACGGGTATACCGTTTGTGCACATTAAGGTTCAGTCTGCGTGGTTCATATTTGAGGAATATCTGTTCAAAATGGGACATTTACCTATAACACACATTTACAGGAATTAAGAGAAACTGATACCTAATTATATACGTACATGGGTGAATTTATATCATAAGTAATAAATAGTTAAGAATACATCATATAAAACAGCATATATATAAATATATGTATCAGTGCATTTTAAATGCGCTATAAAGAAAACAATTTCAAATATGTCTCAGTTTGATCAGATATTTAGAAAATGTCCTATTTTGATGGAAACTGGTCAACTCGAAGCTGATTTTGTATAGAAAATACCTCCTTTTGTTGGGTTATCATGAAGTCCACGCTAACATATCAGGGCAAAAAACTTTGTCAAAAATGTAAATGTCCCCTTTTGATCATTCACTCCTCATTTTGTACTCGAATGTAATAATCGTCGGTGGAACGTGGATGCACGAGAGTGGGGTCCACTTGAATTTCTAAGTCCACACTTGGAAACACCACTGACCCCTCTTTGGGGATTAATTTTGTGACGACTTATTTTGACACACAAAAAGGAAGTACACGCCAAAACTCAATAAAATTAATGCTCGAAAAAAAGGAAAAGCTTTGATATTGAAAAGCTCAATTGGAATATTTTAAGGCAACTTATTTATAATGTTACAAGTGACAGATGATATAAATAAAAATTAAACGAATTGTTTTTTTAAAACTTATATTATAAATTTATAACTCACAATAGATAATGGGTGCGAGCTTAAATTTTTTACTATAAAGTGACTTTCGTTTATATAAAAAAATTCATACTAACTCAGTATGTCAGGACCAAAACGCACATCCGGTGCAAGAACGTCACAAGTGCAAAAAAGTAAAAACTGAGAAAAAAGTATAAAAACGTACATAATTTGACCATATACCTGGTGCATAGTTTTTCGTCTGAGGGCTCTTTTGTCTTTGCGGTTTTGGCGCAATTTAGCGAGTAACTGGAGAGACAACGTCTTAGGGTCAGTTGTTCCTCGCGCTCTCGGATGTACATGTGACGTTCTAGCACCGGATGTGCGAAAATTCAATTACCATTTCTGTAAAATACGCAAAATTAAATTCCGACTTCCTATACTAATCGAGTCGAGGTTGTTAGAGGCATAAAAAAACGTAATTCGCAGACCGGGTCATTGAACCTCTGTCCAGATCACTGATGAATTTGGCTACATAAACGAAAATCACCATAAATTTGGCTCAGCCCGCTGCAAAGAACCGACACCAATGTGTTGTGGAAACGATCATAAGAGTGAATAAGAGAGAATAAGAGAGATTGATTGAAATATTTACTGATAAGCAACTGGAATTTCCGTTTTGGAGGGTAAAGGAATTTCCTTAAAACTCATCGTGAAATCATTTCCATTGGTGACGATGACTTGATGACACATAATCACATAAAGGGAGTTGCTCAAACACACACACTCCGCTGTAATCCAGCGCTCTTTTTACGAAACGCGATTATACTAGAGCATAGTAGGTATAGGTATATCATACTGTATAATAACTTCAATGTGGGTGTTTCGTATGGATTTTACTTACCATTCTAGAAGAGATCACACAAGCGCTTTTAGTATCATCTGTAACAACAAAAAACAAAATTAGTTTCTACTAACTTTGTATAATAAAGCCGATTCTGAAGGCTTTAATTTAAGTTTTGGTGCTGTCAGAACTAAATTTTTTCTAAAGTAATATAGCTTCTATTGTTCACACTAAAGAACTATTTTGAAATAAAGAAAATTTAGTTTTGACAGCACTAAAACCAAAATTAATGCCTTTAGAATCGCCTTATACAAAATGTACCTAGATAAAGAGACGCCAAAAAAGTCCCAACATTGTAGGTTCATAGAATTTGATGTGTTTTTTCATGGGTCCCGTAAGGAGTTTTCGGTAGCACAACATTATGTCGTACTATTTACTCGCAAAATTAATACCTATAGATACAACATAGATGGCGCTGTGAAAATTTTAGAGAATCTGTCATGACGAGCGAGCATAAAGTTTTACATTGTATATAAATCCATGTTGCCTTTACTTTTTCTGGTTTCCAAAAATCTACCTGCACCATCTAGCGTGCACATAGGAAGCTTAATATTTTTACGTAGATAGACGATTGAATAGCTGGATAGATTTTCCAATTTTTTAGGGAGGAAACTATTAATCATTTAAATTACAGCAAGTTGAAATATAAACGTTTAGCTGTTTTTAAGAGCCAGAAACAGCTGCAAACACAAAAATCTCGAGATTTATAAATTATTTTAAAAATACTGAAGGGGTGGTAATATGCCTAGGATGGCCAAGACTGCTAACCTGCCGCTGGTTTCGTTCGATAACCTTAAGGCCTAGAAAGCAACAAACATTTTCTCATAAAAGATTCATAAAAAGAACAACGAACGAAACAAAAGTTCCGAAAACAAAAAAGGAATCACCAATTCAAACAGTTGAATTGGAACGACATAAATCGAGGCATTCCCTTTGAAAAATCGCTCGGATTAGCAAAGCAAGTGTTTTAAATCAGCAACAAAAGAAGCACAACTGGCCTGAACTAGTTCCAGCGGAGAATAAATAAAACATGGCGTCTAAAAATACGTAAATCTGAGGTATATGAGTTCAGATTGTGCTTTGGCGTAACTAGAATTTGTAGATGGGGGGGGGGCGGCCCCTACTCCAACTCATGAAGCCATCAACAAGTCTCTGTTCTTGATGATGTGATCGCAATAAGATAAATAGAGATAACCTCCACACAACCAGATCGCACACAAACCAAAATAGAAAACAAATAATGCCTTAAATCGGATAAAGAATCTTTTTATATAAATGACGGACGGAATTTTTGGGGTGGCCGACAGTGCCCTGGGGGGGCATGCCCCCCTGGCCCCTACTTGGTTACGTTACGCCTACGAGCTTGTACCTAGTTTTGGAGTAGAAGAATTCTTTGTTTCGGGGCTCGAGATTTTTGCTCTGAACGGAAAGTTGGAAATGTTACTTCGACGTCTACATAATTTTTATTTATTAGTTAAATATTGATTCCATATGGCTTTTTAATTTTTAAATTGCATAAAAATTTTGATACGTATAGGCAGAAGTTTATCAGAACCGGTGTTGACTTTATGAAGAAGAGAAGCGATTCAATCATTTTGAACATTGGGTCGTATTTCATTCTCACTATCTTTAATATTTCCGGTTACTTCATAGATTCGCTACTATCTTGGTCCAAATGCATGAAGTAACGCCAATCAGTGCCCTTAATGGGCTTCCAGGGTGTCCGCCAAGGAGACACTTTTTCACCGAAGTTCTAAACTAATGTTTCGGGAGACATAATGAAGACTGGAACAAAAGAGAAGTATGCATTGAGTAAATAATGAGCGCTGTAAGTTTATCTCGTTAATGATTCGCTCACGACCTGACCCTGGTAGTCGAAAAATAAGCTTGCATGCGAAGCATCGCGTCGTGCTTAAGGTAAACTAGTGATCCTAAAAAATCTGCATCGTTTTCGCAAGCTTCCCAATCGAAATGTTCAACGAGTCGTTAATATTCCTGATGAAATAAAAACTGAGATGTCTACCCAGTGGGACCTTTTTAGCCCCACGCACAAATTACAAACTGACAAAGAAAGAAAAGTATGCGATATGAATTTGTAATCCAACTTGATAGGTATTTTGGTTCTTGAAAAGAGTAATTGAAGCTCTTTAAAATGGCTTTCGCAAAATTCAAATGATTCAAACTAGTATTTCAAATACTTTTTCTGTTCATATTTCACAATTTCTTTCAATAGAGCACAAAAGCAGCGCATGTTTTTCCAGCTGCCAATTTTCAAAACCAGACCGAAGTCGTAAACTTCAAATCACATGCATCATATTTCGTCATTGCGCAATATGGCAGCGTGATCTTGAAACTATTAGTCATGCGCAGGCACACGTCAATGTGAGGCTCTGTTTTAGCTTCGAGATGACTCAGATTCACAAACAATCATTCTCGATGATTGAGAAATCAGTGGGCTATTGTCGAACAGAAGTCGAATGGTTTTCCTTGAAGCGCCAGCACGTTTAGCTGTCGATAACAAACTTTGCTTTTTCTTTTAAAGGCGTTTAAGGTCTCGTGACTATAGCAGATAAAATATCGTCGAAGGCAAATACAGATTATGTAATCATGTATAGTTGAAACATTGATTATTCGAGAATTTTAAATGATACTACTCAACAGAACTTCGGAGAGATCTATAACTAGCTCGTGTACTAGTAGACTTCGAATCGCATTCGAAAATCCATAGACAATCCCTAAAAGGAACAACGAATCTAAATCTGGATAATCGGAAATAGCCGGGCGCGAGGAAACCGTAACATCAACAATTCAATGAATTTTCCGAAATGATTTCAGCAGTCTTTAGTTTCCGGCATATTTCAGCGTTGTATATTTGCTGAATATAAAGTTGGTTGCTACGTTTACTCTACTTACAATGCCAATGTTTAGTAAAGAAAGATTATTGTATGACGTGTTACATTTTTCTTTAAGAATTTTAATACAACTGGGGTAATTTAGGGTATACGAGGGATATCCTTACTTCAGGTGGATATTTTAAACCTAAAAATAAGTAGAAAAATCTTTTCTGACTATCTGTTGATGTTTAGCCACCAAAACATCTAGACTAACCTCACCGCGTTTCGGCACACCGACAAGCCTGTCCAGCATGAGAGTATGGGCA
This sequence comes from Ypsolopha scabrella, assembly GCA_910592155.1. NCBI lineage: Eukaryota > Metazoa > Arthropoda > Insecta > Lepidoptera > Ypsolophidae > Ypsolopha > Ypsolopha scabrella. The sequence continues at coordinate 17,101,229 of OU342987.1, forward strand.
TTTATTCCAGGAGGACTGCCAAGAGTGGCGACATCTTGGAAAGGCCCGTGTTGAACAGTGAACGAACCACGCTAATGGATGGATAGAAATGATTTAGAGCACCAATAAACAGTTCTTATTTTAGGATAATCGAGTCTCAATATGTTTTGCTGAGGTGACTTACCTTACTCGTATGAGCAGTCAAGTTCTACAGTCTTTGACTAAATCGCTACTCGTGGCGAAAGCAGTATCTTAAAGGTGACATTTAAATCTCCATTGTGATTCACAAGAATGTTTGAAACAAAACTTTATTCATGAATAGAATAACAAATGATCTGTGAACGTAATTATCTTGAAGCGTCAACGTTTACAACCTTAATGATTGTGCATACATTTACGTGGAACAAGCGTTATCTTATCTTGTCACCGTTTTTAGAGTTCCATAGTAGACGTTTTATCATCCAGGTGGTCTTAATATCCAGGAAAACAATGGTCAGCAATTCTAACAAATACCTGACTAAATGCCACTTGCGTTATTTTACGATGATTATCAATCAAGAAGTATTGATATAGTAAACGAAAAAAGTAGTCTGCTTAAAACCATAGAAAACAGTGGAGGAAAGCATAAGATGGAAGAAAGGTGAAAAGTGGAAGAGGTTGAGGAAAACCTAGACGAAATAACTTTGAGCAAGTAAAGAAAAAAGTTAATGTGTCATGTCAATAAAAATGGCGATTACTCTATCTACGATATATGTGAATAAATTGATTGGCACTTTTCTATTTGGCAAGTCATCAGTGGCAAAGGGTCAATTTAACACGATTCCCATCAGCTTGTTTAGAAACTGGCATCCATACTACATTTCTTTAATCCGTGCTCTCCACTTTGTCAAACATTGTCATAAATCTTAATACGACAAATACACTTGGCTGACAAGGTGTTGCAAAGTACAAAAAATTGCATGTTTTCCTTGGTTGCTTTTCTGATTAAGGCAATTTTTTGTCCGGCTTCCCTTTTTAAAATGTTCACCCTTCGCCACTGCAATTCATTATTTTATAAGGTCATTTATATTAATATTTTGACTTTCTATTACTATCTATTAGCGTTTAATATTTGTTTATGTATAACGCTTTTTGCACATTTACACAGATCGATACAGCGAAAAATAAACAATTAAATGTGGTGTACAAAGGCGGCACTTATTTCTAATAGCAATATCTTCCAGATAATCTTTAAAAGTACACAGATAATTGACGATATAACATTACAGAAGGAAGAAGATCAAGATACAATAAAAACCATTTAGGCTCAGATATAAACTGACATAAACTAATAAAATACATGAATATACTTACATTAAATAAATACTTATAAAATACTATACACAGATACCTACATACAATAAATAAATAAACGAATAATATATTATTGGACATTTGACGGGTTACAATTTTGTTTTAAATTAATTTATATTATCTATTTCAACATCTGTATTGAGACAGATAAACGATTCCAGAAGCTTGCAGCGTGTTCTATCTAGAACTACCATTTGAAAATATATTTTATAGCACACCGTGCGTAAAATGACCACAGTCAGACCAAAGTCGGCATTTTCCGCACTTTTGCTATAAAATACTATACGATACTCGTGCGAGAAACTTTTTCTCGACTCGTGTGATTGCAGCACTCACCTTCGGCTCGTGCCGCAAACTCACACTCGTCAGAAAACGTTTCATCGCTCTCGTATCGTAATGTACTAATATGGAATCCATTCTGTGGATTTGAAATAAATCTTGCCTTTCTGTGAAATTTGCATTTTGCAGATCACCAATTAAGTTGGAGATGGCGTGGCTTATGGTCGACATTATAATTCATGCGCCATTACTCCTTACATTTTGTTTGACAGCAAAATTTTTAACTGGGTGATGAAACTCCACTTTTTGAGATTGAAGGTGAAGTAGAATACCCAAATGTAAATAGATAGTAAAGTCTGGTAACATTAAATGAAACCAAAAACATTACTGGTCATACTAATAAACTTTCCCGAAAACAAATGAAAATATATTTAGACTCGATATTCACAGCAAACGTTTGTAAAGAAACAGACAGACAGAGGAAAGAGGCAGACAGACAGAAAGACAGAAAATAAATGGTGGTTTTGGCCTCAGTACAATAGTAATAATAATAACCTATTTCATTTAAAATTTCGTAAAAATATTCAATGTAGAGACACGGAATAGATAAAGAGTAAGTCTTCAGGATTTAATTCAAAAATAGAGTATTTTCTCATTATAATCTCCTGAATACCGACATATTGGTTTTATTTACATATTTTCTGGGAGTCTTCCGTTATTTCAAGAAAAAATATCACAATAACCCATTCAAAAAAGGTTTAAGAATCGAAACAGAAACATGACTGTATCATTTCCATTTTATTTATAGAGATAGTAGAGAAACTGTATGTAGATATATTGTATTATATTTATTATATATATATTTACCTTCTTTGTATACACTCGTGTTTAGTACACACACATACGTAGTAAATACAAATATCTGTATTATTCACACATGTGTAGAAAAAACTAAGACCACAATGCATTCTTTCATAAGCTACGTTGGCATTTTCACACGGAGAAATATGCGTTAATAACTATAATGGAGATTAGATGAAGCCATTATATAAACCGTTTTATATTCACTTCTGATATTATATAACTTTTATTTTGAATAAGAGAAAATAATATAAAATAAACACCCTTTTATATCTTGTTAACGTCGTCAATAAGGCCGACATTGAAGGCTTTAATTTTAGTTTTAGTGCTGTCAAAACTAAATTTTCTTCATTCCAAAATAGTTCTTTGGTGTTAACAACAGAAGCTATATTACCTTCATTTACAGAAATGGGTACAAAATTTAATCAGGATTCTGAAAATATATAGTTTGTTATTTATTGTCCGTAAATAATAAATAATATTAAAACCAAAATTCACAAGGTCCAGATCCAACTTCGTGACCTCGTGGCAGGATAATGGCCGTCGGTCATGACAGCCAAGGCAGATGAGACCGCATTTTTTGTCCAACAATAAAACACAGACACATATGAGAATACTTATTAGGAACAAAATACATTTACACGAATTAAATATACATGCCACAGAGATATTTATTTCTATGACACACGCACAAATTAGGAGAGAGCTCAGCCATAGACATTTAATTATTACTAATTTCGGAAGTTTCCTAAAACTTATTTTCAGCACCCGTGTCGAACTCTATGCTCACCATACCACACACATTTTTGGATAGCGCCATCTATGAATAAATTGAACTAATGCTCTAGTACGTAAAACTTTTATTTTTCGAAGACCCCAAAAATTCTGATGACTCTTTTTCCTGGTGACAATGGCCACGCGCCTACGGAAAAAATTACCAATCAATCAATACTCAGCTTATCTATGGCAACATACACATGTCGATGTATAGTAGGTGTGTATAGGCCATCCATTTACGCACTTTCAACTCGGGCATATAAAATTACATTTTTACGGGGTGACCATAAAATCCGTCCGCGTCGGGATTTCGTGGAAACGCGTTTTGTGCGCGTTTATAGTCCGCGCGACGGTTGTTTTATGTTTGGCGGAATGAAATGGACAATGGTGTGCCGGGGACATTATGTAACGAGCGAATGGAGGTTGGTGGTCAGTTGCACTTTGTCTCTTTTAAGCTTTTACCAAATTATTTGCCATGGTCTTGGCATTGACGTACTATCAAGTGGAAATCGGGTCTGTGCTCAAAAGTGTCCGAACTAAAAGAGAGTCAAAACCATTGAAAATTAAAGAAGGGTGTCAATCACACGGCAATCAAAATTAAGCCGTACAGCAATGACATACGATTCAAATTAAAATGCTTTATTTCTTAATATTTTGACACTTCAATAAAGACACTTTTTTGGTGAATTTTATACTGTCAATGGGTATTGGGTAATTTAATTAGTACCCTTTGTTAAATACCGCATGATTTGTATATTTTAGTTACTTTCACAGTATCATGTCATACGGTATGCTGTTGTGGGGTAGAGCTGCAGATATAAACGCAGTGTTTGTTTTGCAAGAAAAGAGCAATTCGGGCAATTCTGTGTCGAGTTTTCTCGTAAAAATTAAAGTGAGTCTTAACGGCAATGTTTATTTTCTTGTTAAATGTTACATTTTCACCGACGAATACCAACACGATATTCCAATTCCAATAATATGGACTATCGTCATAATCATTTGAATTCTCGTGAGGCGTTGTTTTCTTTTCAACCATACATCTTCACTGCCTTGATCTATCCGTGTACTGACGTCACTGTACCTTTTTCATGCCATGCCTCATCTGTCATGTGTCCCCCAAACCATAGACAAGCTTGTCACCGCACGTTTACGTCAACTCCTCGTCAAGTGTTAGCACTCGGGAGGGGGGATGATATTGATTATCAGCTGTCTGATAACGTCCCCCTCTCTGTACTGTCGGGGAAAATGCATTATTGTTTTTCTGGCTTGACGACGGGAGAGTGTAAATAGAGGCTTTCTCTGAAATAGATAGCGCAAGCTGTCAGATTTGATGTACGATTGTGACTTCAATCAGACTTTGACAACCAAATGTGATAGTGGGAACGTTCCAAATCATAGAAGTCCGATTAAGCGACAATTTTTCTCGGAAAAAAAATAGTTTCGGAACGTCAATGGATTAATTGATTTCAATATTCGTTGTACAAAACATCAAATTAAAACATAATATACAATATTTGCGTATTTCACAAAAAGGGTCATTGAATTTTGTTCCTGATAATTTACCGAGTCTCCAGTATGAATTTGGTCAGATAAACAAAAGTCACCTTAAATAATGTACGATACATACCTAGGTATATAAAAAAGTGTTTGAAAAGAAGCTTCAATAAGTAGTCTTTTAAATCAAAATAACACCAAGCTGAAAACTGGCGATGTAGCTTGCGCAGGCGCAGTTGGTGTAACATAATTTATTGTAGCTAACTAATAGTCCACTGGTATGAGCCCTGCAAACGCAACGGCCATTTTCACCTTAACTCACATAGCAACATGTCGGATGGAACGAGGTAACTCGATACGCAGAAATCAATGAAATTAAACAACGACACAAATCAAATAGAGAATGGACAACGGTTATTGAGATTGAATTATACGTTTTTGGAGTTCCATCATGAATTAAAACCTTTGAGAGGGTAATTTATGAAGGGCTTAAGAGAGAAATGACCAAATAGAAATTAAATGACTATCTTTGGATGATTTTTTTTTGTTTGAATCAAGATATTTAGCTTGGGGTATCTCTGATGTATAAAATCCGAAAAAAGGTTAAAGGTGAGCGACATAGCCTGACGCATCAGTAAGTTGAAGTGGCAGCGGGCAGGCCATATTGGTCGCCGACGCTATGGCCGTTGTGGTCGAAAGGCGTTAGAATGGAGACCACGTACAACAAAGCGTAGTGAACCGATGACCTGAAGGAGGTTGCGGGTAGCGGCTGGATGAGGAGGACGGAAGACCGCCAAGAGTGGGGAAATTTGGGAAAGGCTTATGTTCAGCAGTGGACGAACACAGATTGATGGATGAATCAGGATACCCACAGTTATCAGAAAATATATGCATAAATATTATGTTCTTTACGATTACAAATTTGGTTCTTTTGACGTACTTAAGGTGGTAACGGAGGATCTCGGTGCAAAATGCACATCATAATATTGTTTTCCTTACTTTTGAATAAAAAGTTTGCAATAAATGCGTTTTATAGCTATTCGCGCAAACTGCTTGTTAATAGTTAGGTGATGTCATGAAAATTATTCAATTTTATGCGTTACATTTTAGCTGCATTACATTACAACTGTAAACACGCTTTTAAATTTGTTAATGTAATGCAAACAAAATGTAATACATTAAAGTACGTACTTTTTTGGTGAAGACTTTATTATTAATGAACTATTTCCGCAAGTAGCTTTAAAACACATTTATTGCATACTTTTTATTCAAAAGTAAGGAAAACAATATTATTATGTGCGTTTTGTACCGAGGTAAAAAGTTACCCCCTTAAATGATGAAAGTTTGAAAAAACCGCATCAATTGATTGATTTGAAATCTTTTGTAACGCTCTATTTTCCTCTGTTTAGACTTATTGATTTTCTCTTGATAGGTTTCGGGATTCAGTTTACTTCCTAAAATCTGTTTGATGGATATCTAGCAATTTATAAAAACATGTTTTTATGCTATCTAGAAGCAGAGTAAGGGATTAGAAATTGTTTTTTGGAGAGCGCGTGTTAATTTCGACTGTCGTAACAGCCACGGCTCAGAGCACGCTATTTTAAACAATAAATAAACGTCATAGAGTTCAATTCTACTTTTTTTGTTTCACCGATGCCTTTAATTTTGTACGTGAGTAAAACACAAATAAAAAAATTATGTACACTGCATATTAATTTTGCCATACAGAGCATAATAAATAAAAAAATCTTAATACATTTTAGTTTGTTCATGAAGGTGCAAAATTACAGAGCAATCTAGAGAATAAAAACGGCCATTATTGCACGATAAAATAAACGTGCGATATCAAATAAAACTTCTTATCAATCATATAACAAGTGCTATATACTACAATGAGGGAGGAAGTATACCGGTATGTTACATTCAACGTAATCTTAGAGACGTTCATGGCGCTAGGAACAGCGCTGACAATCGGAAGCTTGTGTACTTAAATACCTTAGGAAGAAACCGTCAACTCTTATTATTTGTTTTATAAAGGTTGTACGCACCGGGATAAAAGTAGCCTATGTGTTAAGTTATGGTATAAGCTATATCCATTCTAAATTTCATCCAAATCCGTCCAGCCGTTTCAGCGTGAAAAAGTAACAAACATACACACACACACACACACCCTCACACACACAAACTTTCGCATTTATACATAATATTACTGTGATGGCACAGAACCCTTCATGCGCGAGTCCAACTCGCACGTGGCCGGTTTTTTTAAACTCCCTGTTAATTCAAAAACATGTATTGACTCAACTTTTGGCTATACTTTTTGGAATGATATGGTAGTATATGAGGGGCCAGCAACTAAGGTAAAAACTGCGCTAACCACCGGCGTTTCACGTGAATTAATGTATTCAATCATGTTTAGTGTTAAGAATTCAGATCAAATTTTCACATTATCTACTATAGGCTCGAAGAATCTATGTCTTTTTACCGTCTACCAAACCGAGCATCCTAATTATCTCATCATGGAAGTGAAGAATGGAAATAGCTATTTCACAAAGAAACCAATTCCTACGAATGATCTAGATATCTTTATATACGTCAATGCAAAAATAATTCATGTTACTCGTGGCATAAAACACGCAATGAGAAATATGTATGAGACTCTCTCTACCGAAATATGCGAATTAGAAAGAGAACATTTGAAAACTCTGCAAACATTAGCCTTTGTGTCACCTATCTCTTATGCATATCAGTATATGCAGTCGCCCGGGTATACCGCAATCTCATCTGGTGAGGTTATCCACATCATTAAATGTCATCCCGTACCGGTTACTCCTCGTGAAGAACAAGATTGCACTGTTGAACACCCCGTATATTATGCTAATGAAAGCTTCTTCGTAACTTCCCGTTCGCATTTGTTGCAAAGGGCGGGAACTCCTACGCCATGCGCCGATATCTTAGCTCCAGAGTATAAGATCGGTGGAAAGTGGTATAGGCACCGTGCTCATATGATTCCAATTTCATCTCCCATTTTTTTCAGACTGGTGAAACGTAACATGCAATGCAACATTCTGCCTTTCATTTCATGTTCGCTGCAAGCACGGACGCGTAGCGCGCTCTAAACGCGCATTCTCTGCGCACGTCTGTTTCCGCCATTCCGCCGCCCTGCGAACACTGCGCGCCCCTTTGTGTTCGTCGAAAAACCGACTAATCACGGATCGCTCCGCGCGTGGCTTGTATGCTCGTAGCGTGCGCGTGAAAAGCACAGTTCGCGCGCGCAGGACGTCCAAACTATGAGAATCGGTTTCAAAGTGTGTTACCTTTCATGATACATTGCGGCAATGTGTACGCGGCAAATTCTTTCATTGCATGATACATTGCATGTTACGTTTCACCAGTCTGTACGCACCTTAACAGGGAGTTTAAAAAAACCGGCCACGTGCGAGTTGGACTCGCGCACGAAGGGTTCTGTGCCATCACAGTAATATTATGTTTAAATGCGAAAGTTTGTGTGTGTGAGTGTGTGTGTGTGTGTGTTTGTTACTCTTTCACGCTGAAACGGCTGGACGGATTTGGATGAAATTTAGAATGGATATAGCTTATACCATAACTTAACACATAGGCTACTTTTATCCCGGAAAAAAGCATGTCGTTAAACCGAATAACACGCGGGCGGAGCCGCGGGCAAAAGCTAGTTATCTATAAAAACGGCAAAATATATCATATCGGTTGTATGGGAGTGCGCGGGTCCTACTCGCACGTGGCCGGTTTTAGTATTGTTGTTATAGCGGCAACAGAAATACAAATAAAAAAATGAAAATTTCAACTGTCTAACTATCACGGTTCATGAGATATAGCCTGGTGACAGACGGACGGACGGACGGACAGCGGAGCCTTAGTAAAAGGGTCCCTTTGGTTACCCTTTGGGTACGGAACTCTAAAAATTACATGACACCATCCTTTGCCAGCGCCTCCGCCCGCGCTGATTCAATTTTTTTTTTGGCTTGGGCGTTATTTTATGGACACCCCTATGTATCCCTAGCCAATGTGTTGACTAGAGTCACAAAGATGATAGTAAAAAGACCGCATCTAAATCCGTTAAATGTTTTTCGAGTTAAAATCATTTATTCAATCTTTGCCCCGTTTTCAGCTTGGGCGTTATTTTATGAACACCCTTATAGCCTATACGGTGACCAGGGTTACTACGGTAATAATACAAAAAAACGCTTCCAAATCCGTTCAGTGATTCTCGAGTTAAAACGGAACATACATACACACAGACAGACAAAAATTGAAGAAATTGTGGTTTTGGCCTCAGTACATTATCCATTTCATTTGAAATTTCGCGAAAATATTAAATGTACAGACACGACTTTTTTACTACTTTATTATTGATATAGATATAGATATAGTAATGCGCAGCACATCCCAACTGCACCTTCGCCTGTATAAATATTTGTATTCAGCACACGCCGTATACGTGAGGGACGGCCACCCTGTATGTATATGTATATGTAGGTAAGCAGCAGATGCGCTATAGATAAACAGGACACGCGCGCACACTGACTCATTCAACGCGGGCTGCGCGGGCGCAGGTACTGTCGCCGAGAAAAGTGTTTGGTGCAGTGTGAATGTGGACTAGAGTCCGCGCCACCACTGAACTCCGATGGATTAAGGCATTTTGTTTCGAGAATTCGTGGCAGGACTTCGGTAGTGGCGCGGACTCTAACGAGGCAAACGTACTAATGGCGGATGTCAATGGACGGACAATATAAAAAAATCAACTATTTACACTGCTGATCACACTGAACGACTTCGCCAAAAGAAATGTAACGCGAAAATCAGAAAAAATATTGCCTCTCCGTGGTAATTAGGGTTCTAAAAAGGACTCCGCTGTGCGTATGATAACGCCTTGATTTTGAGCCGTTAAAGATAAAAATTTGAAATTTGGCACAAATATAATCATTAATTGGCAAACATCCATCCTTCCATCCAACAGCCTGTTTCGTCCACTGCTGGACATAGGCCTTTCCAGGATTTCGCCAGTTTCGGCGGTCCTCCTGGAAGAAATGCCCATACTCACACACGCTGGGCAGGCGGGTTGGTGAGCGCGGTGCCGAAACCCTTGCACCAGTGACGCCGCTGCCCGTCACTAGTCTGTTTTATATAAGGCTCGGCAATTGGGGATGGATATACCGCCATCCATCGGTCCCAGGCAATGGTGTACCGCCTGGTTTTGCCTGAGAGCTGTTCTCTTACTCTCCCCCGAATAACTTCGGGAGGATTTACGAGTAAGATGGTGGTACCTCCACAGTCGAGCCCGGCATCAGCTCTACCACCTAAATTGGCAAACATAATGTAGTTTAATTAATCACATTAATATTATAAACGCGAAAGTTTGTGTGGGTGTGTATGTTTGTTACTGTTTCACGCTGAAACGGCTGGACGAATTCGGATGAAATTTAGAATGGATATAGCTTATAACCTAACTTAACACATAGAATACTTTTTATCCTGGCAAAGTGTCGTTAAACTGAATAACACGCGGGCGGAGCCGCAGGCAAAAGCTGGTAATTTTATAAAATCGAAATATTTGCAAATCCTAGGACATTCACGACGACCGGTTTCTTCTAAATTTCCCAAAAAAATACCCACCGAAACATTCACAGTGAAACTGATCTGCTCCAACGTCCCAAAACGCTCGTATACAAGCGATTTTCGACCTTAAAAAGTTGAAAAATCGCTCTATTGTTATGTCGACTGTACGGAGACGTGGAAGGGAATTATTCAGACTTGATGAGTTCAATTACCGCGTCAGTCAGATGACGTCATTTATCTAATAGAAGCCCTCTGTACGCTGGGGCTATGTAAATAATTATATGATTATACTGGGAACCTTATTATCCGATAAATAAGTAGGTTTACTTGTGTTGCTGCAATGCTTACAATTTTATTTATCGTATTGCATTAAGAGCCCGGTCCGCGACGACGACAACTTTGATGAAAAACAATATGTTAAATATTTTTCTGGCCTTTATCGTGATGTTTTTGGAAAAACTAGGGACATACACCACTTCATATTGGCCGTCTAAATAAAGGCCTAGAATTTATTTGATTGAGTTGTTTCTCTTTTGCGAGTTATTTTATTACTTACGAGCCCGCTCCGAATCGTTATCCATAATATCTAAGTATCAAAATAACGCGCATAGGAGAAACAATTGAATCAAATAAATTTTAAGTCTTCATTTAGATGGCCAATATGGACTGGTGTATGTCCCTGATTTTTACAAAAACATCGCGGTAACGACAAGAAAAATAATTAGAAGAATACTAAATTAATTAAATTAAAAACGTTTATTTTATTTCATTTATAATTTCTCTTTCTTCATTTGAGTGAAAATTCCTTTAAAAAACCGGACATCTTAGAATTACCCCGCATTCCGGACAAAGAACTAACTTTCGGGACAAAGAACCAAATTTCCAGACAAAGAACCAAATTTCCGGACAAAGAACCAAATTTCCGGACATGTCCGGTAACGGACGTGGGGCAACCCTACCTGCAGACCGAACACAAGGCATGCATGCCATTGAGATTTGAACCCGCAATCTATAGATTATTGAGCCAAATCTCCATCAGGCTACTGGCGGTCACGTATAATCAGTCCCATTTGTGAATAGAAAATGTAATAGAAATAGAAGACAAAACCTTTACAAGAGATTTACGTAACATAATATGGCTTTTACTTTATAACTTCCAAGGTACCTAGAGATTCATAAGTCAATTATTAAGCCCATTGTTTTGCTGTTGGTACCTGTAACCTAAATTTGGAATGCCCTTTAAGAATAGGACAATCACCCTAACGTTAGGGGTAACAATTCTTTGCGCATTTCAACCATATGGTCGGTTTGAAGGAATGCTGTCAAGCGATTCTCACCCTTAAGGGGGTAACTTTTTACCTCGGTACAAAATTCACATTTTTGAATAAAATGTATGCAATAAATGCGTTTTATAGCAATTCGCGCAAACTGCTTGTTAATAATTAGGAGATCACATGAAAATTATTCAATTTTATGCGTGCATTTTGCAACGAGATCCTCCGTTACCACCTTAATGTACATACTTTGGAAGATTCTGTTCGTATTTAAATAGATAAATTCAGTTATAAAATAACTGAAGATGTACCAAGTATTTTCTTTAAGAATTGAGAGCCTTTTCACGTTTTCATGCGAGTGTTCCAGCGAAGAAGAAGAGGTGTGTCAGGATCGTAGCAGATGAAAGTCTGTAGTTTTTGCATATCCCCTTGGAAGACAGGCGTAAGTAAAAGTATATTTCCAGCGTTTAATTTACGATATTTTATACCGTTTAATAGATGTCAAAAACCGGACAAGTGCGAGTCAGAACCGGACATTGTGTACAGACACAATCATGCTCAATTGTTCATTAGTAGTAGCATGTTAGAGGGAGAGGGCGCTATTAGAAGTAGGAAAGAAAGAATCAACTACTTCTCTTTCCTTCTTATAGCGTCCTCTCCCTAGCTATACAGATAGCGTAATTTAGGACAAAATAAAAGGAAGATACGGTACCCCGCTTCCCGCAAGCGGCCTTGCAAATATAGGCCCAGTGGGCCTGTTTTGTGTAGCTTGTCTCGCTCGCACCACTGTCAAAGCTTATCGCTCTATCTCTGTCGTCCGGTGGCGCTTGTTTAAGGGGCTATTTCGATAAAAGTGGCACTTTTTGAAGTTGTATACCTACTTTTCAGGTGAAGCCACTAATTTGATAAATCAGTATATAAATTTCGGAACCTTTTTCTAGTTTTGTTCAGTACAGAAACGCGATTGCGTAACTTTCGCTCAATAGAACTAATTATTGAAATGAGGTCTTCTTCTACACTTTTTTTCATAGTATGACAAACAGGAATGACATACAGACCTGAACGATATTTTATTACATAGATTTTAGCGATATCTAAATTTCCTCAGTTGGAAATTTTGATAGCTATTTTAGTTCATTTTATATTAATTTAAAACCGACATTTTGCTATTTTTTCCGGATTCCGTCCCTCTCGCACTGCGGGGCGTTCCGCATGAAGTAACAGTGATCTTTGCAAGCGCGACATATCCTCTTACAAAAGAGTATCGTATCTACGTTACATCAAAGTTTTAATCTAGTAGAGTTGTTCTATCTCACGAAAATGTAGCCTAAATTTCCAGTGGAATTAGCTTAAATAATAAAATGAATAATTACTTCTCCATATAACAGATCTAGGTTGTCTGGGTACAGATATTATAACTCACGAAGTCTGTTTAGCTATGGTTAGAGAAGTGCGTGCACACGCATTTTTTTAGGGTTCCGTAATCAACAAGGAACCCTTATAGTTTCGCCATGTCCGTCCGTCTTTCTGTCTTAGAGACTTTTTGTACTATAAAACTGTAATTTGGCATGGGTATACATATTGTTGACGCCGCCGGCAAAGAGGAAAAATAAATTCATGTTTTTTTTTTGTTTCGGTACCTTCCCTACACGTAAAGCGGGGATGAATGTACCCCATCTTCATTGGATAGGTCTTTCAAAAATATAGTGAGTGTTTCAAAACCATTTTTCAATTCATTTGCGAAATATTAAGCTTTAAATTGCAAATTTTCGATAGTTAGGTGTCCCCCCAGTTATAGTCGATCAACTTGATTTTGCAGTTTTATTTCAGGGTTTTCACGCTTTTCATAAGTTTATAAGTTTTATTCAAATCATTTAAGTCTATTAACTTATTTTAATGACACGGAACCCTCAGCCGCGAGTCCAACTCGCACTTTTCTAGTGTCCGTACGTCAGTCACTACTACAACAAAAGCCAAACTGACTTCGTGAAATAGAATAACTGTACCTAGATCTGTTACGTGGACAAGTGATTATTCATTTTATTATTTAAGCTCATTTCACTGGACATTTAGGTTACAGTTTCGTGTCCTTAACGAAGAACGAAATTCAATTTGAACTGAACCCGACTAAATTGCGAAGCCCGTTTAAGCTTATTACATTTCGCTGTCTCGGGGTAAATAACTCAAATTTTAAACTACCCGCCAGTTACATTACTACATTCGAGAATAATAATGCCGGAGAAATTTCATATCGTCACAACATAATATTACCGAAGTGAACTGTTAGCACTAGTATACACTCTTTTCACCGACAATTTTTATGTCCCAACGTGATAGAGGGTCAACGTTTTTTTGGCAAAACCGTGATTACTTTTTATAGGTCGTCTAAACGGGCAATATTTTTACAGCAATATTTGGCTATACTTCATTACTCTAAGGGCTATACTATCATCAACTATCGCCCGGTTATCACAACAACATTTTGATGCAGCTAATCGCTGGAAAATACATATAAGGTATCTCGGATATGTCTGCAGCAGTACGGTATCTACATTATAGCCATGGACTAGACAATCGGACAACAATGGCTGACGAAACCATAAGAAGCGGCACAAGAAAATTTAAAACGAAAATAGATTATTCGTATATTTCGTTTTCCATATCCCACAATTACAGTAAATAACTCTCTCGTTAAACCAAGTATTAGTAATTTTAATTTATGATACCCAGCAAAAACTCTAAAAAAAAAACAAATTAGAAGAAAGCACAAAGTATAGCAACCAATTGCTCGCGACGTAACACCATAACACCACACACAGAAAATTTCACGTCACCTCAGAAAGGGATGCACTTATGCCACATACCAGGGCAACATAATATTAATCGCCTGGGTAACACATAAAAATGCGACGGCCATATCAGACGAGTATGGCTACATGGCAGGTCATACCAAAAATATTATCATGTATTGCTGTTAGTCTGGCTGTTATTGCTGGCAATGTTGCTGGGCACTGTTATTGCCCGTTTAGATGCCCCTTTGCAAAAATCAAGCTTAAACCTCGAACATTTTTTGATTGATTTTCTGCTATATCGCTTTTGTAAACCGTTGAAATACGATACCCTCAGGGCAGAAGTCAGCACTGAGGAAAACATAAGCTTACACGAAGCATTATAAATTGCGTGTGCTAAGATAACCCTGCATCAGCACGGTACAGCCAAACGCAACCATTTCACACCGACTATCCATTTAGGTGAGGCTCAAAACCCACCCCTATTACAAGTAAATATGAGCTAAGTGTAGGCTTGGTGGCAATTCCGCCCACACCGTGTCTTTGGCGCCGCGCCGGGCCGTCGGGCAACTGAGATGTGGGCGATTCTCACCCACAGTGGATCTGCTTGTCCCACTTCTGAGTAATTATTGATTAAGGTCAATCAGTAGTGTTTAGAAGATGTCTAGATATTTAAAACGGCTCGAAAATGTCTGAATATTGTTTTTACACGACTGACCCCAAGAAAGGAGTGTATTGTTTTCAGGGTTTATGTGGGTATTTTTCTTAATTCCGCTATAACTTCTTAATTCCTCAACCGATTTCGAAGTGTGTGGTATCGTTAGAATTCTTGTAGCATCCTGAATTAAATAGGATATAAATATTTACAAAAAAATAAAACATAAATTGAAAAAAATGTAAAACACGACTGCCGGAATAGAGATTTAATTCGGATTTCAGTGCAGTCGGGGGACTTTTACATTAGATACGTGTTGTTTTGTATGTCCCCCGACTGCACTAAATATTTCTATTATTATTTTTTAGTGATCCGATCCTAATAAAAGAAAAAACACTCCCCTTCACTTTTTTGTTCGTTTGTCTGGTCGTGCGTCAATTTTTAGGCTACTGCTGTGAAAAAAGTCCCTAGTTTGACGCAATAAAAAGATAGACGGCCTTTAAAATATGTTTCCATACTCGAAACCCAACTCATAATCAAAACCAGCTTCCCAGTGACCTATAATCTTGAAATTAAGTGAAATAATCAAACATATTACTTAATTTTGCAGTTCCTTTCATACATTTTGTACGTAATAATCAGCATGTATTTTTGTGTAAATTTTTCAAGTTTACTTACTTTTATTATATCTGTACCTACAGAACCTTCAGGCTGTGAGTGCTATTCGCACTTGACTGTTTTTTCCGTTGCAATTGCATTGACTCCATTCAGTTTTTAATTACTGCAAAATACGTCCGGATATAGACATTGGATAACGAACGAAAAACGAACAATGAAACGAGTTTTAAAAAATCATGTAGAAATGTATAAAGCTAACGTTATTTTAACAAAAAGGAAAAAAAAAACCTTCAGCTTTACATTGCTTGAAATAGCTTTACACGGAAGCGTAATACGAGAAGCTGTGACCTTTGACCTATAAATAAGGTCAATAAACTAAAGGTTAAAGGTCAATAGTACCCTGCCACTTCGTTCAATGTTTCGAATAACGTTACTTTTTTGATATTTCGATTCGCATTATAAGGGTAAGAAATCGCAGGCCTTTTAAAAACCACTACGCGCAGAATGACCCTTGCTCATGAAATAAGGGGGGTATTTTGGTGATACGTTTTTTTTTTAATGATTTCTGCATATACCTATACTCTAACTAGGGTATCTGGGTTAAACGAACGTCGGCAGAGAGTTCCACATCTCCGCCTTTACGTTCAAATGAGCGGAATATTGACAATTACCTTTTGCCCCCGGCTTCGTTTGCGTGGAAATGTCTTTCAATCGATGAATCTCTTAAAGATATTATGGACAATTTTCGGCTTGGTGGTTATTTTATCAACAACCCTTGTAGCTTTATACCAAGGCCACTATCATAATCCGTTGAGTCGTTCTCAAGTTAAAACGGAACATACATACAGACCGACAGACAAAAGCTCTAAGAAAACTCTTGTACCATACTAATTATTACCCATTTTATCAAAAATTTCGCAACAATATTCAGTACAGAGACACGACTTCCGTACTACTTCTATAGACGAATAATAATTAATACAATAGAATTTGTCTATGTTTCTTTCATCGACGTACAGCTCCTGATGTTTTCTAGCTGCGGAAACCTGAAAATGTGAAATACTCAGTACTGCAACCCATGGCCGTAGCTAGGGAGGGGCATTGTGGGGCAATGCCCTACCTTAAAAATACATATTTTGTAAAATAAACGATTTAACACTGATTAATTTCCATAACAAAACAACAATCTTCAATTTTGAGAGATTAATTTTGTGCTGCAATAACTTTCCTGTGTATATTTTCATATACAATATATTTTCTACCTGTAACCAATGCTGCCCTACCTAAAATTTGACTCTAGCTACAGCCCTGCTGCAACGCTTCTTAGGATAGACAAACGACCTGAAATATACAGGGTGACTTTTAACCTAACCCCGATAATAGGCATGATGACTAAAAAAATGTATTAGTCTGTCAGTTAGATTATCAGAAAATATTGGACACGTATTTTATCTTTTTTCAATAAAACAAACAATGATGAAGATATAGCCCGCTGAAGTTCCGCGTGACGTCACATCTAGGTACAATTTTACTCAGAAGTGACGTCATTTTCCCCCACTCCCAAACTTTGATGCGCTCTATCTCTGTCATTTTTTGTTTAATTGACAAAAGAAAAAATACGTGTTCAATATTTTTTGATAATCTAAATGACGGACTAAATAGAATAATATTTTGTTTATCCTGTGTACAAGCCTATTTAGTATTTTGTAGAAGAATACAAACTGGTTATATTAAAACCATTCAAAATCATATTCATAATATTTTTTTAAAGTTAGAGCCCTTTGTAGATTTTCGTAAAATCCAAAGAAATCATGGTCACCCGAAGAGATAAGATAATTAGATCGCGTGAAGTTATTTTTATTATTAATGCCACTATTTTGGACTACCTTAAACATTTTGCGTATCGGAATGGTTAGAATAAACATGAAAATTTTATTTCCAAGTAACATTTTTTATAATATTTTGACATTTAATTTTAATTGTTTTTGCATTTAAAATGTGTACTACTAACGTATCTTAATAACCTCTAAAATTATCGATCGGGGTTTGTTTGAAAGTATACAAACGAGTGATCGACAATTGGACTTTTTATATCTCTGCATAAATAGACTTCGACAATTTAATTTTTTAAATATCTAGACATTTTTATTAGGGATGGGCCGAATATTCGTTTTATATTCGGTATTCAGCACATTCGGCAGTTTCACCGAATATTCATATTCGGTCGAATGATCGGCAAAAGTGCCGAATGTTCGGCACTTTAGTATGTACTCACAGTTTTGTCTATATTGAACATGCCTGGGTGGCGTAATAAATAAAAAAATAATCTGATATGTTATTGCTAAGGGTTGTATTTTAGCTTATTAGTAATTACCATTTAGATTATTTAATAGAATAAATAAAAGCTCATTTGTCTGGGTAACGTTTTATATAATTTCTTGAAGTTTAGTAGGTTTTACAATAATCAATGTAACGATTTGAGTAAAAAATTAAATTCGTGGCAAGAATAATAAATCAACAGTATACTTATAGCGCACTGAAAGTTTTGCACTCCTGGCCACTCATAAATGTTTGAGTTTCAAATGCTATATTTTTTTAAATTTAAGAACTTGTTCTCTTATTAAGCATTATTTTTGGCGGGAAGTCGTTTGTCAATTGTTTGTTATCACAAGTTGAAATTCATCGTCCATAGCAAAAATGGAATTAACGCGAGCATATTTTAGAGCGACGATTTTTTATGATATTAAAAGTTTACTTTCTGCGCAAGATTGCACTGCTCGTCTTCAAATTTTTTGGGAAGGAAGCACCTCATTTAAGCACCGTAAGGCGTTGATACGCAGAATTCGATCATTTGCACTTGTACTCGACAAATCGCCCCAAAATTTACCGAATATTCGGTTCGGTAAATATTTTACCGAACATTCGGCCAAATATTCGTATTCGGTGAAACCCATATTCAGCCCATCACTAATTTTTATACGTAGTAATTTTTATTAAGGACCTTGGGATGACAAATCCGGAGTACTAATAATAAAGCAGTAAAAAGTCGCGACTGCTGTACATTGACCATTTCTGCATAGCTACTATGTTTAGAATTGTTGTCTGTTTATCTGTCTGTTCATCCATCCATCCATCAGCCCATGTTCGTCCACTGCTGGACATAGGCCTTTCCCAAATTTCGCCACTCATGTCGGTCCTCCGTCCTCCTCATCCAGCCGCCCCCCGCAACGTCCTTCAGGTCGTCGGTCCAGCGGGCGCGAGGTCGGCCTACACTACGCTTTGCTGTACGTGATCTCCATTCTAAAGCCTTTCGGCCCCAACGGCCATCATGTCGGCAACAAATATGGCCTGCCCACTGCCACTTCAACTTACTGATTCTGCAGGCTATGTCGGTTACTTTCGATCTCCGACGGATCTCCTCGTTTCGGATTCTATCCATCAGAGATACCCCAAGCATAGCCCGCTCCATAGCTCGCTGAGCGACCTTAAATCGGTGGATCAGGCCCTTTGTAAGAGTCCACGTCTCAGCGCCATACGTCATCACAGGAAGGACGCACTGGTTGTACATCTTAGCCTTTAAGCACTGATGTACATGTACAATCTGTCTGTTACTACTCAAATTTTGAAAGCCGAGCGAAGCCGCGAGCAATTGTTAATGATTAGTTGAAGATTTAAAAGCGATGCTTTTATCGTTCAATCGAATCGTTAGAGAGAATGAATGGAAGGTAAAGCTAGACCGAGTTGCCTTAGAAGGACGTAATCAATATCGACCAAATTGACGACACACTGAAGCAGGGCCAAGTAATAAAGAGCACCCGAAAAGATTCCATCCGTCCATCCATTGTCCACTGCTGGACATAGGCCTTTCCAAGATTTAACCACTTTTAGCGGTCCTCTTGGAAGAAATGCCAGTGACGCCCTCCCCGTCCCCAGTCTCTTTTATGTAAGGCCCGGCAATTGGGGATGGATATACCGCCAGCCATCGGTCCCAGGCAATGGTGGGCCACCCGGTTGTTCCTGTCTGCGGCCTGTCCCCTTATTCTCCCCTTCATTTATTCACCTTCGGTACTTCCGAGTAAGATGGTGGTACCTCCACAGTTGAGCCCGGCATCAGCTCTATAGGAATACATACTGAAAAAGTACCACTCGACTAATTGATGAAGTAGCGAAAGAGGTGTGTCAAGGTCTCAGCAGATGGAATTCTATGACAGACGTGAGAGTATGTTTGTAGGTGCTGTCATTCGATCTGTCTGTACTACCCACATTATTCGTCATATCAGTGAAGCTTTATCGATAAATTCTGTCGATATAAGCAAAATTGAGCATATCACCAACATTCCTACTCAGGAATTTATAAACATGTTTATACAGGTGATCATTGGGGGGAAATCTAGTTTGGAAAATGAGGGACATGTCTTTATGGATCAGGAGGTCCCAGGCTTGAATCCCGTAGGCACATTTATGTTCGAACTACGTGCTTCGAAAGGCTGTGCGTCCAGTTTGTGCCCGAAGTATGGCGATGGCACCCCAGAGCTGGGACATAAATAATCGTCGTTGAAACGTGGATGTATGAGTATGGACTGTGACTTGCATTTTACAGTCACGTAACACTTCTGACACCCTTTCGAGGATGCATGTCGTAACGATGTGTTTTGTGAAACAACAAAAAAAAAGTTTTGCGAAACGGCCTTTTATGAAAATTCGTTTTTTTTTTAAAACGAAATACTATTTCGCGACCACCGAGTTTTGTCTGTGAATTTGAAGCAACAAAGGCGCGCTGTTTGAACTAGTTAGGTGAAAAAATTTAATTATAATAATCTTAATTTTTATTTATTCGTTTTTACTATAGTAGCAAACATATGGAGAGACAAAATTACATGATGTTTTAAAATATTTTTTTCTGTTTCAAGAAGTCCCCACAGAATCTAATATTTTTTACCTTTTTACGGACGATACCCTACTTACGAGTTCATTGTAAGCTTGCTGCTTAACTTTAAGTAAGTAATAAGATAAAGGAAACGTCAAATTTGACATTACTCCAAGCTGGTTGGCACCGTACGACAAGGGAAGCTGATGGCTCTCCTTATCGTTGTGTGCACGTCGCACCTTGACTAACGTTTGAAGTTGACAAATTTTGGTTGAGTTCCATTCGAGTTCCCATAGTAGTAGCCCAGGGGTCAACATAGAATGGCCGGCTTGACCTGGATGTCGGCTGTGTGCGGTCTTTCTGTTGTTCTTTAGTATTTCAATTCAAAAGCGTTCTAGAACGCGAATGATAAATGGCCGCCATAGCGTCATTCGAATTTTGAATTTAGAACGTCAGGATAAGCCTTTGAATGAATTGTAATTTAGAACGGTAGGCTAACTAATGGGTTTTAATTTAATTTATATAATCGATATTGTTGGTTGGGTCAAAATCTTTTGTTACAGGTTGTCTGTGTCTTTGTCTCTCCTAATGAAGATGAAATTTGACATGTCAAAAACCAAAATCAAATCAATCAATTGGGTACACTTATTACAAGTTTATTATAACGTAAAAAATTAAATAAAATAAAAAAAGTAAATTAAAATTTTCATTATATCACTGCGGTACAATGGTTAGCGATGAAGAAAAGTAAATCTTGGATGTGAGTTTTCAATGTAATGTTTTTTAATGTAAGATTTCTATCATAATTATGGTTTATTTAATAAAATTTAAATTAGTAATTATTGTTATACTAAATTTGTAGGGATTTTCTCGAGATTTTTTTCTCTTCTCATAGAGGTGACGCCCATCGTACAGAAAATTTTATTTCTCTCATACATAACAAAACATAAATGCATGTAGGTAACAAATTTAAAACATCTTTAATAAGCAGCTATACCTAATTCCTCTAACAATTTAAGGGGAAGTCCGACAAGAGTTTGACATGCAACGACCGTCGGGACGGGAACAAAGCCGTGACAAATGCTCCATCTGTCAAATATAATTGAGGCCTTGGAACAAATTAAATGAATGCTGAGACGCTTGACAAAACGTTCTCTTGACGAAATGTCGTCAATCTTTTTAAACGGAACAAAAACTAACTGTGTTTGCCCCGATAAAAACATCTGTTATCAAGATTTATGACCATAAATCGTCATTTAATTAAACATGCACGTATAAAGGCTTATAAAGTAATAAGTTACAAAATTGCCAGATACGAGTATGTACAACATTTAATCGCCCATTAAAAAAGTTCAATTTGGAATCGACACCACAATTTCCCATCCTTGTTCAATTATTAATAAATTCCGCCAACCACAAAACTCAATTATCGATAAATTGATTTCACCTTGAGTGACTGTTTCAGAAAACGATCAGTGTGAACATATAAAAGTAAATTGCCTTTTTAAATTTGGAATTATTAAGTTGCAATTAAATCTAATTTATTTACAACTTTATGGATGGAAAACAATAAAATTTTAATTTACTTTGTTCGAAAACAAATACCTACTTAAAAAATCGACGAACCGTCGTGAAAAACTTCGCACTCCCGCAAATAAAAAGAAACAAAAAAAATAAAAAGCCCGAACTTCTTATAAACGCAACAAAGCTCTGAAAGCTTTTAATCGATCACTCGCACAACAATTTAAAAAAAAACTTACGATGCCAGCCGGATCTATGGTCTCCAATAAAAAATGATAAAACAAAAGAAACACAAAACTGAATTCACGGGTTAAATGGACACGTTCAGAAATTATTTCGGAAAATTGCCTGTTATGGCGCAGCGCACACCCGCTCAGCGCTCCGCGATTCGTCCACTGATCTAATTTCAAAACGTACACCGAGAAAGTGACGTAATGGTGGCGCCATGTTGCCCCGCGCTCCTCGCTTCTCCCCCTCTGGCCGCGCCTAGCTTCCGTTTGTAGAAAAATGCATTATTTAATCAATTTCGGAACTTGAGTGGCCTGTATGGAATGTTATGGTGGTTTATGGGGTTATAGCGTAATAAGAGTTTAGTGGGGTCGTGAAAATATCCCAAAGGTGGACTAATGTCATTGGAAAACTTTAGGGGCGCTTTTTATGTAAAGTGATTCCATCTTCAATTATTATTTTAGATTAAGCTTATGTTTGCCTTCGATTTTATTTTTATTCAGTTATTAAAAACATAAAAACCTGAAATTTTATGTAGGACAACATTTTTGCATACAAAGTAATAAGTTTAATAAAAACACACGAAATATAAAAAAAATTTCGTTATAGATAATTATAATTATATTTTTTTTTTTCAACAATTGGTATTATTAACATCTGAATGGGCGGAAATCCATTATGCCACTTTAACCGAGTTTGCTAATTGTCTATGCAAGATGAGATAGATTAAATGAATAATTTGAATAATGTCAAACGGATAATAAGCTGCCATTATTCCAAGATGGCGGCTGAAACCACCTTGGGGAGACAATGTTTCAGTTGGTAACAAAGAAACAGATCCTTCTAAATTGATGAAAACTTGGAAAATAAGCGCTATTTTGAAAAGAAAATCTTGTACTAATTTGGTTGTGTCTGTAGGGTGGGTCAACCTTTCACTTTTTGTGTTTTCGTTTAGGGACAGTGCGAAAATTATGCTTAAAATTATCAAATTAATGACAGATTTTTCATGTTTTTGGAGTAAGTACTGCCCCAAGGTTGTTTAAGTTTAAATATCTAAGTAAAACTGTATTATTATAAAATTTCATAGCTAAATTTTATTTTAATTTATTTTTTCAGTCAAATTATCCAATCGACAACACTTCATTTTAGTGAACCATTTGTTTTTAATATTTATATTGAAAGTCTGCGTAAAAAAGAAGCATATGTATCTTTTCATTTTGTTTTATTTTATGTTTTTCCTGCATAATTTAATGTTTTCTTATTCACTCATTCTAAAAGGACGTAAGTCGCATCTGAGGATTTCAAAGGTCAATGTTCATTGCCTATGGATTATTAAAAAAAAAGCTTGGCATGTTTATGCCTGCTGTCACATGGCATGAGAGTTGATTTTTTTTTAAACAAACTGAACTTAAAAGCTTAGGAAATTGTTTTTAAAATCCTGTGTTTACCATATTTTTAGTTTTTTTTAATATCTTTTTATTTATACATAATTTAATTCTGAAAAAAAATATGATGCTCAGGAAGCCCTTAGCTCGAAATGGTTTTCAGTTTTGCACCAATTATTAATTTTTAATGTTGACAATTGATCAAAAAAAATATTAAGGAACCTAAATGCTGCTTCTCTCGTAGTAAACGTGACGTTTTAAGCTCTTGTTTTTTTTACTTTAGAGAAGAAAATTGCAGCATTGTACTTTCAGTAGCTTTTGCATTTTTATTTGCTTGTCTGCCAATTATATGGCTATATATTCGCAATTCAAATATTAATTATTGATTTGGCGAAGTTAGATAACACATTAACAAATTCGAATTCAAATTTATTTATTTAAAAAATATCAAAAATATATAATAATATATATTTGTAGTATATTTTACAAAATACAAAGAATTACCGACTCCGAAAAAAATTTTACTGTAAGCTAGGAGTAAGTATATTCCCATTATTTTAGTTTTAAATATATTTTGTAGCAAAAAAGGTACAAAAACGATGCAATAAATTGTTTATATATTTTCTTAAGAGTTAGCATTTTAGCTGTATGATTTTAGAACAAAAAGTAAATAATTATTAATTGTAGCAATATCTGTAGAATTTTAAATATAGTATTTTTAGCATTTAAAAAAACTTCTACTTTTGGTCTAGTTCTGATATCTTCGGTTTATTTTCAGTCATGAATTTTATGCTTCTGTCACAATAATAATAAATAATTACGGAAACAACAATGTTGCAATTTAAAAGTACAAGTTGTATGTATGTCTATAAATAAAAAAAAAGAGTACTGAAAAAGTCAAGTTCACTACAAGAGAAACGATATTTTGGCTCCATATACACTTTTTTAACTCATTTGGCTAGTTATTTTATTTTTGCTTCGAAATTTCATAAATAATGCAGTTATTAATATGTAATAACTCACATATTTTTAGGGTTTCGTACCTCAAAAAGAAAAAAACGGAACCCTTACAGGATCACTTTGTTGGCCATCTGTCCGTCTGTCTGTTAAGACCCTTTATCTCGGGAACTCGTGGAAGAATCGAGTTGAGTTTAAAACCATATACTTAAATCTACAGTCCCTTGAAGCAATAAAAAAATCAAATTTCCGAGTTAACGTAAAAAAAAGATACGGGCGTTTATGCCGCAAAAAACGTATATTTCGATACTCTCAAGGGAATCAAAATTTATAGGGTATTTCCCGTTAACCTAGAACTATGAAATTTGGCAAGTAATACCGTCTAGTACAAAAAGTATAGGAAAATATCTTAAAACTATACATTTGTAATTAAATCATAAAAAAATTATGGAGGTTAAAAAACGGTAAGCGGTCATAATTGTACGAGTGATCAAATCTTTTTTTAGATTTTTTTAAACTTTTACTAATTTGTACGGAACCCTCGGTGGGCGAGTCCGACTCGCACTTGTCCGGTTTTTCCAACTTCATCCGCCTTTTTAGTTACTTCCCACTTACTCCAAATATATGAAAAACACATTTTCACATATTTTTTTTATATTCTCTTGAAGCATGTTTTCTGCGCTGGCCCCAAACGAAAATGAGAAAAGTGAAAATGGTCCCACCCTATTTTATAGTTAATTTGAAAGAGTTGTTATCTTTTGCAAACAAATTAGGTGGTTTTTAATGGGCAAAAAAAATATTTTCGTGTTCCTGTGAAACAAAATGTTTTCATTTCGCTCTTATATCTTGGAAAAAACAAGATAATTGTTTATCTTATTATATTTCCTTGAGATAAATAATTATTCACATGAAAATTATAATAAAAAAATAAAAAACATTATGTCCTAATTTTGTATTTTATTCCATCCATCCATCAGCCTGTTTCGTCCACTGCTGGACATATGCCTTTCCAAGATTTTGGCACTCTTGGCGGTCCTCCTGGAAGAAATGCCCATACTCACACACGCTGGGCAGGCGGGTTGGTGAGCGCGGTGCCGAAACCCTTGCACCAGTGACGCCGCTGCCCGTCACCAGTCTGTTTTATATAAGGCCCGGCAATCGGGGATGGATATGTCGCAGGCATTTTGTTAAATCAGGCAGAAGAGAGGTGGTAGCTTAGGTTAGAAGGTTAGGTATGGCGAGTCGCACCACGTAGTGGCATGACCTTCATACGTAACCTTCGTTATTTTTTTATGACCACCATTTAAACCAAAAGCCTAGTCATTTAGTTAAGTCACTGAATTTAACCAGATCCCTGCGACAGATATACCGCCATCCATCGGTCCCAGGCAATGGTGGGCCGCCTGGTTTTGCCTGAGAGCTGTTCTCTTACTCTCCCCCGAATAACTTCGGGAGGATTTGCGAGTTAGATGGTGGTACCTCCACAGTCGAGCTCTACGACGCATTTATTTTATTAAATTAAGTCTAATAAGTTAATACATAAAAAAAACAGATGAGAGTATCCCAATAGACAGCTTTCCAAAGAGATTTTTTTTTGCGCAAGCTGTTTTTTACCCTTCCATAGAAAAATGTCAGCTGGTTGAACTACTTTGTACTGAGAAGCGAAAAAATTATTTGATCAAATTTATTTTTTCTTTTTTGTTGTTTTCAGTGAACGATACATGATCCACCCTAGAATTATTTACACTTATTATTGTTGGACCTTATATGAGGTCACTTTAATTTATGCAGCCAAATTCTTACTGAAGACTCTGTGGCGCCCCCACTATTTTGTTATCAGAAATTACCATTCTGACCATTGCTCTCAACTATTTTGATATTTAATATGTGATTAGTTATTTCCTGTAGCAAAAAGTATGGACTGGCAGTTGCCATTGTTAAAACCATAGACTTAGAGTTTGGACAGTAAAAAATGAAAGACGGAGCAGAAGGGAAAAATATTTAGTTCTATAAAAGTGTAATTCGTTATTTATCGTTTATTCTAGTATTCAATATAAGAAACAAGTTCAAGAAAAATGAAGTTTATTATTTGTGACTTGTGACCATCCCACAACTGGTGACCATCGACTTCGACAAAAATTCAACGCAACCTGAACACACGGATGTTTTTTGTCACGTCTGTGTCTAAACAGCGTTCTGCAAATAGCTTCAGTACTGAACGTTCGACACCACATTACAACCAGGGATTGAAAACAATTCAGATTAAGAGGGACATCCGTATTCTTGCAACACCACCAAACAAAGTTTTTTTCAAGAAACGTTTCAACTCAGCAGCATTACCGCTAGCACTGATATCCAACTTCCAAGCAAGGATCCAATTGTCCGGCTAAGAATACTCATCAACTTCTAACCATACTTCATTTGATGACCAAACGCAACGCAATTCGAACCGAAACTTGTTCCATGATCTGTGTCAACGACGTCAAACTCGCATGGTGTTTGTTTGTTTTTATTATTTCGTGTCAGAATTTGTGATCTTAAGTCCTTATGTGTTTTCTTTTCATTCTTGCGAGAAAATTTCTGTAAATTATCGTAAATATTAAGTTGAATAAGTGCTTAGTGGGGTACTAGCCATCAAAAACTGGTAAGAACTTTTCTTTTTACTTTAAAACCGGCTGGATTTCTAAACTTCATGTGAATCATTGGTAGTTACAATACTACAACGAGCCTGTATATTATAAAATAATAAGCAATAGCCTTAAAGCACCTCAACATCAGAATATTTGCAATTTCATCATCAATTTTTCACTAAAAGTAAAATTCTATTTGTACTTATTACTAGGTTATTAATTGTTGCGATTAAGTTTAAACATTCGAAAAGATTTTGTATTATTAGCTATTAACATCATATCTACTGTAGTCTAAAAAGAGTTTAAGAGTTACTCGGTATATACCCGAGTAAGTAATATTCTAATAAAACGCAAAAGCGACCCATTATGGAAGAGTTGGAAGCAAAGGTCAAAGAATTGCAAAAGCAGAATGCTGCCCTTATGGCACAATTGCAATCAATACAAAGTAGTCTATGTTCTTCAGACACACCACCATCCCCAGCCATATTTAAAGTGGCTCTAAAACTTCCCACATTTTGGAACGAGAAACCAGCTCTTTGGTTTGCGCAAGCCGAAGCCCAATTCAAATTGTCAGGCATAACTTCAGAAAACACTAAATTTGACCACATTATCACCCAATTGGATTCGAAGATTGCCGGAGAAGTTGAAGAAATGATACTAAACCCGCCTCAGGAAAACCGTTACCAAAAGTTAAAAGAAGTAATTATCAGACAACTCTCTTCATCACGAACAAAGAGAGTTCGACAACTAGTCAGCCATGAGGAACTTGGAGATAGAAAACCCTCGCAGTTTCTCCAACATTTGAAGTCATTAGCTGGGGACACTTTAACTGAGGATGGTATTCTTCAAGAATTGTGGTTGCAACGCCTTCCTCACCACATCCAAACCATCCTGACAGCCCAAGATCTACCATTAACAAAGCTCGCTGAATTAGCAGACAAAATGATTGAAGTCACACCACCAAGTTCATTTGCCGTCCAAAGACAGCCAAATACAACAGACGTTTTAAACAAAATCACCGATAAGCTTGAAGCCCTCTCCCTAAGAGTAGAGAACATAGCTGCAGGCAATCGAGGACGTTCCAGGTCGATTTCTAGAGGACGAAGCTCTCGCTCTCCATCCCCATTTCAAGAAATATGTTGGTATCATCGGAAATTCGGAGAAAAAGCATATAAATGCTCAGCCCCATGTAAGTGGATACAGCAACACAATAAGGAAAACGAACTGGGCAGTCATCAGTAGCGGCTATCGCTGACTGTCTACCAACTAGTACTAGCCGCCGTCTTTTTGTAGTAGATAAGGTAACTAAAAATTGTTTTTTAATTGACACTGGTTCGGACATATGCTGCTTCCCAAGACATAAAATACCTGGCAGACTACCAGCCACAGAGTTTTCTTTATCCGCTGCAAATGGTAGTGATATAAAAACATATGGCTCGATTACACTCAACTTAAACCTTGGACTCCGCAGAGATTTCAAGTGGATTTTTACAATCGCAGATGTAAAAACAGCAATAATCGGGTCAGATTTCTTATCATATTACCATTTACTTCCAGACTGCTATACCGGTCAACTACTGGATGGAACAACAGGGCTACGAACAAAAGCAAAAATATCATCTATCGAACAAGTCAGTATAAAAGCTATATTTTCAACAAATTCAATATTCGGCAAGATTCTTTCAGAGTTCCCTTCTATTACAAGACCCCCAGGATTACCTAGGGAGTTAAAACACAATACTGTACACCACATCACCACAATCGACGGACCGCCAATTTCCTGCCGACCGCGACGCTTAGCTCCAGAAAAACTCATTGCCGCCAAAAAGGAATTTGAAGCAATGATTCAATGTGGAACTGCGAGACCCTCCAAGAGTCCTTGGTCCTCGCCTCTTCACATGGCTCCAAAACGCGACTCTGCATGGCGACCTTGTGGAGACTACCGCCTCTTAAACGCAAGAACAATTCCTGACCGCTATCCTATTCGCCACATTGGTGATTTCAATCATAATCTCTCCGGCTCAAATGTTTTCAGCACTATAGATTTGGTAAAGGCATATCAGCAAATACCGGTTTTTGACAGCGATATCTGCAAAACAGCGATAATAACGCCTTTCGGCCTTTTTGAATTTCCATTCATGTCGTTTGGACTCAGAAACGCCGGACAAACATTTCAAAGATTTATCGATGAAGTAGTACAAGGCCTAGATTTTTGTTTCGCCTACGTTGATGACATACTGGTCTACTCACGTAACCACGAAGAACACGCAGATCATCTGCGCAGACTGTTTCAAAGACTCTCCGAATATGGCGTCATAGTAAATCCTTCCAAATGTACCCTAGGAGCAAATGAAGTTACATTTTTGGGTTACCACATATCTAAAGACGGCACTTGCCCACCTGCTGAAAGAGTTCAAGCACTACAAGATTACCCGTTACCAAAAACCGCACAAGGTTTAAGAAGATTCCTCGGAATGATTAATTATTACCGACGTTTTCTCCCACACGCAGCGGAATTCCAAGCTCCCTTAATCGACGCGCTAGCTAAAACTGGATTAAAAGGTGGAAAACCTATGCCATGGACACCTGAGCTCGAAAATGCTTTCGAAAATTGCAAGAAACACCTTTCAACTACAACACTCTTAGCTCACCCCATCGGTAATACTCCTTTAGGACTTTTTACAGATGCTTCTTCAACTCAAATAGGAGCATGTCTACAACAACCAGTAGACGGTCATTGGCAGCCCATTGCTTTCTTCAGCAAGAAGTTAACAGATAAACAGTCCCAATGGCCTGCATACTACCGGGAACTCCTTGCGATATACGCCAGTGTTCAACACTTCCGACATATTTTGGAAGCTCAACACGTAACCATATATACAGACCACAAACCGTTAACTTTCGCTTTTAATCAACAAAGAGAAAAACTACCTCCGGCACAATTAAACCAATTATCGTTCATCTCCCAATTCACAACAGACATCATACACATCAGTGGTACTGACAACATAGTAGCTGATACTATGTCCAGAATCGATGCTATCGAGCTAACCAATGACTACACCGAACTCGCCCAGTCCCAATTACTGGATGAAGAATTGAAAGAGCTTATGATTAACCCCAACAACTCCTCTCTTGCACTTGAAAACATTCCTGTTCCTGGAACGGGTATTACCCTAATATGTGACACGTCTACCGGAAAACCACGCCCATACCTAACTCCACCGTTCAGGCGTCCCTATTTTAACAAATTGCATAACCTAAGCCACCCAGGTGCAAGAGCAACAACTCGTTTAGTCACCGATCGTTTTGTTTGGCCATCCATGAATAAGGATTGTCACGCATGGACTCGTACGTGCCTTCCTTGTCAACGTAGCAAAGTATCAAGACATGTCAGCACACCACTGGGTAATTTCAGCAATTCTTCCGGGCGTTTTCACCATGTTCACATTGACATCATTGGCCCGCTTCCCAGCAACAAAAATTACCAATATTGTCTGACAGCTATAGACAGGTTTACCCGTTGGCCTGAAGTTTGGCCAATGAGTGGGATCACTGCTGACGAAGTAGCGGAAACTTTTTACTATGGATGGATCGCGCGATTCGGTGTGCCAGCCATCGTAACTACAGACCAAGGAAGACAATTTGAATCACAATTGTTTCAAGGCCTTCTGCAATATTGCGGATCCAAACGTATCCGCACCTCAAGCTACCATCCTTGCGCCAACGGCATGGTAGAACGTCTACATAGACAATTAAAAGCATCATTAATGTGTCATGAGGACTCATGGCTCAAAGCGCTACCAGTAGTACTTCTTGGTATGCGATCAGCATTAAAAGAAGATTTAAAAACATCAGCAGCAGAACTAGTATATGGGCAACCCCTTCGACTGCCAGGTGAATTTATATCTCCTGCTACCCCTGGTAAGGACCAGATTGAAGATGTAAGCAATTTCCTTTCCCAACTACGCAATAAAATGATGGAAATCAGACCGACTCCAGGATCACGTCACTGTCGACCCCATTCTTTCGTGTTTAAAGATCTAAAATCAGCAACTCATATATTTCTCAGAGATGACACGTTGAAGACATCATTAAAACCCCCATACACTGGTCCCTACGAGGTGGTTTCCAGAAATAATAAAACGATTACCATTAAAATCGGTAATAAAAACGTACAAGTCAGTTTAGACAGAGTAAAGCCGGCTTACATCACAAACGAAGACAACTCCATATCAAAAAATTTGGTGTCTGCAACCAAGCCACCATCAAATCATGCCTCGGAAAACAACGTACCTGAACAAAAATCGACGACGACTCGAGAGCAAACACCAAAATACACGACCCGTTCAGGAAGACGTGTTCGTTTCACTACACCTTTTGATCTTTAATAAATTTTTTTTTCTTTTTTCTCGGCGGGGGGGTAGTGTGGCGCCCCCACTATTTTGTTATCAGAAATTACCATTCTGACCATTGCTCTCAACTATTTTGATATTTAATATGTGATTAGTTATTTCCTGTAGCAAAAAGTATGGACTGGCAGTTGCCATTGTTAAAACCATAGACTTAGAGTTTGGACAGTAAAAAATGAAAGACGGAGCAGAAGGGAAAAATATTTAGTTCTATAAAAGTGTAATTCGTTATTTATCGTTTATTCTAGTATTCAATATAAGAAACAAGTTCAAGAAAAATGAAGTTTATTATTTGTGACTTGTGACCATCCCACAACTCTATAAGTGCTCAGTAATAAGGTTCAATGAACCGTTTTGTGCAATTCGTAAATTATTCTTTTTGTGTATCTTACGAATGCGATGCCAGCCCCGAGTCGATTACTACGGGACTGACGTGAAGATTTTATTTTGCGAAATTACCAAAAACTTACCAAGCCTCTAGTATGAGCTTGGATGTATAAATTAAAGTCACCTTATACTCGTACAACGTGAAATTTAAGTAATTTTGTTAACGAAAACTGGTGATAGTACTCGTCCATATGAACCACTTTTACTATGAAGCCAACCCTGAAATCGTGAAAAAAATATCAGCTGTTTCACACATTTGGTTCGAGTAAGTATTTAACTTTTCTATGGAACAGCTATTTTTTTCCACGATTTCAGGGTTGGCTTCATAGTAAAAGTTGTTCATATGGACGAGTACTATCACCAGTCTTCTTTAACAAAATGACTTAATTTTCACGTTGTATAAATAAAATATAACTGTTAAATTTTTGTGATTCAAACAATAATTTAAAATAGCGTTTTGGAACCAACAAAGTAGGCATAAAAATTAAGTCAGTAATTAATAATTATACAAGCGGACATCTTTCTTTATTTTTCCGCATAATAATGTAAATAATTCGTTGCTTCGTTATTATTTACACAGCGCTGAAAGCTGCAAAAAAAGTCAGCTAAAAGTGGAAATCGGTGTATTTAATTGTTTTCCACTTTATCATTTCGCGTAGCACACTTAGCACAAATAAAATTTCAAATCCTCGTTCCAATATTACTCATTTTTAGGGTTCCATGTCTCAAAATAAAAAACGTAACCATTCTGTTTTGTCCGTCTTTATGTCCATCTGTCGGTTCGCGTGAAAACCCTTTTGAGGGATACTCAGTTGAAAGTGATATGATAACTCCTTTAAAAGTCTACGCATAATGCATAAAAATGCAGACGAGAAAAATTTAGTCCTTACGTAATCGATTTCATACAAATTGTGTCACCATGAAAATCTATAGGCATAGTAAAAACAGAATAGTAGAACAACTCCCGTGCCGTGCGTAACGGAGGATCTCGGTGCAAAATGCACATTATACTCGTAATATTGTTTTACTATAGTAGCAGACCTAGCATTAATAATAAATGCATAGAATCGACGCGTGGCAATTTTAGCTCAGTGAACTTCGGGCTCTTTTAAATATAAATATTGCTTGTTTCCAAACAAAATATACACCAGAGAATAGTTTAGGAATTAACAAATATGTTCCAAGCATAAGCCAGCCAGCATAAACCCATTTTTATACGTCTTTCGTGCCATGAAGCCTAAAAGTAGCTTATTTTTTGTATGGAAACTTATCAAAACTTACCAGTTGGTCTGCTACTTGGTCATAATTATATGTCTGTAGGAATTTCAGTCAAAAAATAAAAGCCTTTTAGCTTTTACCGTAGAAGCTATGAAAATCTCATGATTTCTTTCATTTTCAGCCAGATAGGTATTTATTAATTAATTAAAAGTAAGCCCAAAGCTTAATGTTTTTTAGGGTTCCGTACCCGAAAGGGCAACTCGGAGCCCTATTAATGTCGCTCTGCTGTCTGTCCATATGCCCGTAGGTATATCACGGGTCTCTAACTTACAGGGGGAAAAAAAAACAAACCTGATATTTGGAAACGTTATGTAGAATGTTGCACCAAAAAAATTAAAAATTTTATTGAAATATTTTTAGGGGCTCCATACATGAAAAGGGAACCTAAAAGATTATTTTTTTCATATCCTGGCTTGTTGGGTTTCATTGTCTAGAACTCATTAAGTGAAGTAGGAATTATTTTTATTTTTTTTATTTCCAAAAATAATCAATATAACAATTTGATTATATGTGCTGTGTACTGTGTAAATGAATAAACGTTTTTATCAATCTAATATATCTTACGTACCCGAATACTCAACCAACTTAATTTTGCAGTTTTGTTTCATATATTTTCTAGCTGTAAGTTTGTAATTTTCATTTCAATAATTTAGTCTATTAACTTATTTGAATGGTACGGAGCCCTCAGGCGTGAGTCCTATTCGCACTTGACAGTTTGATTTTTTTCTTGTAGAATCTCTCTTACGTCGAACCGAGATTCTGTTGTGGCATAAATACCACGAAAAATACTTCTTCTATGAATCAAAGCACTTATGAATTGAAATACATCGAGTGGTGAGTATTTTAAGACGTGCTTCAACTCTTCGACGTCTCAACGGTTATGTTTATAATACTTTTGTTATCGACATGAATTCATAATATTAAATGGCTCTATTCCAAGAAAATGTTTATTGGTTTTTGAGGCGCCAAAATTCGCTAGAAACCGTGAACATCAGTTTGTGTTATTTAAATGAGAAACATTGTTATCAGTAGAAATAAACACGTCAGGAGTTTTGCATTTTGTAATTAAAAATTACGTTATCTTTCACACGAGATATGCTACTTTGTAACGGATATGGATAAAACAATGATGACTTCAAAATAATGAAAGATTCATTTTATTTATTACATTACACAATTTTTGGTATTTTTTTAAATAATTAATGTCAAAAATAGGTCAGTAGATTCGTAGGTTAATTAGTCCTAAGGTTGTATATATTTTTATGTCATTTTTACATTCTGTAATTTATTCGACTGATGCCGGCCCCAAAGTGGGCCGAAATATATTCCGAAAATTAACATATTTTTATTCTTATATTACAAGCACCTTAAAATATTATAAAACCAAATATACCTAGTCGGTGCTTAAATTCTGTCACAAACACAATTGGCTATAAAATGAAAACTAGCCATGATATTCAAAAAGAGTTTTTTTAAAAAAAGGTAATTTAATTAGCTTACATTAAACACAAAATTTATTCAAAATGATTGCCACCATTTTTCACACAAGCCTTCAATCTTCGCGGCCAATCATCAATAGCAGCACGGACCATATTCATGTCGATATCGGCCACTGCTTTAATCAATGATGACTTTAAGCTGCTCAAATTTTTGTGAGGTTTAGAACAGACCTTTTCCTCTAATTCCTACCAAATTTTGTAATCCAGTGGATTGAGGTCAGGGCTAGATGAGGGCCAATCTTGATGCCTTATTAGCTCGATATTCTGGCGCTCGAACCACTCCTGGGTTGTTTTGGCCTTATGAGCAGGTGCGGAGGCCTGTTGAAACACAAATGGCCGTCCTCCAAAGAGTGTCTGGGGCAGATCTTTTACTATGCGATCTAAAACCGTGTCTTGGTACACTTTTTCACTGGTTTTGACACCTTTTTCACAAAAATGCACTTAGTAGGGCCATAGTAGGACACTCCCAACCAAATCATGACTGATGATGGATGATGGCCGTGCTGCACTCTAGGAATGGTATTTCCAGCGGCCGCAGAGCTGGTAGCGTACACCCTGTTATTTTGTTTGTTGTACTTCTCTTCGATATTAAAAATTTTCTCGTCTGTAAACAGGATATCGCGGTGTCTGTTTCTTGCGTACCGCTTTAGCAAAACTTTGCGTTTTTTGGCTCTCATAGCTATCAGACGCGCGTTTAGAAGATGTCCACTCTTTTTTCGGTAAGCTCGTAGTCCCAGGTCTTCATTGAGTACTTTTTTTACGGTACTTCTAGTTAATCACATCTCCAAAGCCATCAGTTTCTGCTTGCGGACGGGATTTCTTGCAATACGCGCCTTGATTGCTTTGATGACCCCTGGAGTCCTAACGGAACGAGGTCTGTCAGTTCTTTTCTCGTCATCGACACTAGAGGTTTCATTGTACCTCTTGATGGTACGGTACACGAACCTCTTCGTGATTTTTAATTTTTGAAGCAAGTTGATTATCGTCTTCGGCGGATGGCCGCAACGATGCAATGCAATTACTGCTACTCGGTCCTCTTTGCGAGTCCACTCCATCGTAAAAAATGAATGAATGTAATTGTGATTTGGCAGATTATTAATCAAAAAATATTTTAAAATCAAACACCATTTCATTTTTTTTTCTAGGTGTTCTATTTTTAAAATAAATGGCCAGTGACAGTATTTAAGAACCGACTAGGTATTTATTTATTTCAAAAATCAAAATCAAAATATTTGTTTTGTAAAATAGATAAATAAAGTATACTTTTTACAGGTCAAAGTAAATCTATACAAAAATAAAATTGAAAAAAATAATTACGGGAAATACATACAAAATATTTAGGTTCGGCTACTAAAATGTAATAAAATTATACACCCGCATAAAATACAGAAATATAGGAACGAAAATTTTATATATACATAATGCAATGAACAAATGTGTTGAAAACTGAACTAAATAAACCATAAATAAATATAATGCCTAAACATCCGCCCATTCGATTAGTCTTGCTAAGAAGAAGGGCAAGAAACTTACAGATACAAGTTTTAAATTTAGTCAGATCGTGAGTTTCTAATTGACAAGTTGTAAAATTAATAGTTTGATAATACAAATACATAAATTATTAATTTAGTAATTTTATACCAATTTATATCTTAATTTCATTTTTATATTTGCAATGCCCTTACTGCGCCACGTTAGAAACATTTATTATTACTTCAAACTTGTAACAACATGAGAGCGATAAATATTTGAGATTTGTTGTTATAAATTTACTATAATGTTTTTTTTGGTTCCGCTCTCATATTGTGTGGCTGGTACGGAACCCTTTGTGCGCGGAAGTAACTCGCACTTGCCCAAATTGTTTCTTGAATACAGGGTCCTATAATGATAAGAGAAAATAATTCTAGAGTAGATTTTGTATCGTTTACTGATTTGATTGCAATCCAGAAGAAAAAAAGTTTTTTTGGTCAAGTAATTTTTTCATAAGCGCCGGTAGCTCAGGGGTAGAACGTTGGCCTCTCAATATTTGAGAACCAGGTTCGATCCCCAGCCGGGTACGCACCAATGAGTTTTTCGGAATTCATGACTTGCTGAACGGTGAAGGAAAACATCGTGAGGAAACCTGCATGCCCTTATAAGCGTGAATTTGTGCCCGAAGAACGGCGATAGGGCTCACCACTCATTACGTTGGGATTTTGGGATGTAATAGTCGTCGGTAAAACGCGTGTGTGCCGAGTGTGGACTGTGTGACAGTTCAAACCCAGAACACTCTGACAACCCTTCGGGGATTCATGTCGTGACAATATATATATTTTTTCACTTCCCACTACAAAGTGGTTCAATCAGCTGACTAAATTTCTATGAAAATGTAAAAAACATGTTCACGTAGTTTTTTTCCGGGGATTGTGTCTATTATGGATACTATATCATCTCTTGAACTTTTTTCACTTTGAATTGTAGGGCCTATAAAGTCTCATTAATTAATACAGCCAAATCCATACTGCAGACTTAATGAGCAGTCGGTATTAAGATTCGATGCCACTTTTTAGGAAATTCTAAAATTATATTTGTTTTTCCTTTTTCCATAGAAACGCAAGCCCTGCCTGAGAAATACTATGGAAAGTCATTTTATTTATTACATTTAAATGTTTTGATCTATAGTACTGATCACTTACCAAGCCTCCAGTATGAATTTAGGTGCATACATTAATGTCACCATATAAAGGATATCAATAAATCGTTATGACCTACGATTCGAAATGGCAGCTGAAAGTTAATGTCTAGCTCCATTAAAATCTATACTCTAACGAAAACCCAACAAAAAGTTAATTTTTAAAACGGGAACACATTTAGCTGTCCACAATTTTATCCCGCGAAAGGTCAAGTGGCATCCAGTGCTGCCATTTATACGGATTTAACCCTATTTATACGGATTTAAATCACCAAATCAAAATCAATGAGAATCAAAGTATTTATTTTGCAAAATAGATACATAAATTATACTTTCTACAAGTCAAAGTTAATTTTAACAATATATATCTTTAGAATATTAAAAAAATATAATAATACGAAAATAAAATATACACCTGCATAAAATAGAGGAATCTAGGAATAAAAATATAAAAATGTAAATATAAATATAAAAATATTTATTCACACAATAACTACAAAACGATAATTGATCATTAATTATTTGTTGTTTGAAAGGGATAGGAGATTAATAAGGGATTGAGCCTGCGGATTTTTCTTCGATAGTACTTCAACTCGCGGCTATAAAGGTACCTCTTTCCTGATGAAATGACAGGATATAAATTAGCTTAAGGCGCATCGGCACGCCATCGTTTTAGTACAAAATTTGATAATCCGTTTCTTTGCTGCTTTTCGTTAAAGACTAAAGTATAAGACCTCTGTCATCTGGTACTAAAATTTTAAAAGGCACCATTTTCCAAAATGTCGTATAGTGATTTTGTTTTATCAAGCTGGACAAATTTACATACAAACTTATTTTCTTGCCTTAAATTGTACCTATACCAACATTTTACATTTCTGCCACATAGATACTTTGTAAATGCCTGTATTAAACTATAGAGGTCTCAAAATTTAGTCTATAATGAAAAACAACAGAGACTCCCGCCTAATGGCAGTTATTATATTATGTATAGTACGGACCTTACACGGATTTTCTCTCAAATCTAACATACGGATATTATACGGATTTATCAAGACCCTGGTACCAAGCATACCGTTTACAATTTATCGAGTTTACAATTTATCGAGTTTATCTGTCAAAATCGGATCGTACAGTACTCCCAAACTTATCAAATGCGCATACGAATCTTCGCCACTGCTCGGCAAAGTTCGTATTTCCCTACACCTTCTATACAAGTAGTAAGGTCACGTGGTACGTCCGGTCGCTCGGCTATAGATTTCTATGCGCATTATAACTTTGGGCGAACTTGTACCTGCTATGCTAAACGGATATCGCATTGAATATGGTTGGCAACCAGGGTCGGTCTGGCGTCAGGCCATACCGGGACTTTTTCCGGTGGGCTGGTCCCTACGTAGGCCGGTCCATCCGTGGGCCGGCCGGTCCGGGCCGGCGCGCAGAGGGACCCGAAACCGGACTCCAGCTCCATTTTCCCTTAACTTTTATATAGAGCCAAGCTGTGATTAGTGAGATAATTATTATTTTATTTCGACGCTCGAAAACGGTGTGGATCGCAGTTTAAAATGAATTCCCGATGGTTTTTTGGGTCCCAGACCGACGCAGCTGGCAACACTGGTGGCAGCACCGAGTGTAGAGGAAGGAAGGGGCCGCCTCTCGCTGCCGATGTAATGAGGATGCTAGAAATAAGGATGAACGCCGTTTTACGTCACTTCGACCAATAAAAGCGGGAATACTGCTTGACCTACATTTTTGTATGGCGGAGTCTGGAGGGGGAGTTATTGTTTGTTGGATTAATTGGGACATTTGTTTTTGGTCTGCCTCTGTGGTCAAGTCGTTGAATGTCTCGACAACTTATGCAGAGGCCCCGGGTTTAAATCCGATACCTATTTTTCTTCGGCATGTGTGCTTCGGAAAGCAGGTAAGTTGGATCAATATCTGTGCCCTAATTCTGGTGATACAATAGGCCAACCATCACGCTGGAACGTTAATAATAGTCGGTGAAACGTGGGTGTACGAATGTGTACTGTGACTTGCGTTTTACAGTTCATATTCGAAAACACCTCTGTCACCCCCTCGGGGGTTCATGTCGTGACGGTATACCGGTTGAAAATGAGCCCCGTAGCTATAACAAAGCAAACTGTTCTATGTTCGAAATAAAAGATACCTACATGTTTTGTAACTTTTGTCTCATGATTCATAATTTATAAAAAGTTTTCGTTCGCCAAAGAAGCACTATGCTCCGGTATGCTCTACGAAACCTATGTTATGTACCTATATGTGTGCATAGCCTAAAGCCTAAGTGCATTATTTAACGCTGGGAATATGTACGGTCTATTGTCAGTCACATGTCACGTCACGAAGGTTGGCCATTTTTTCGAAATTTGAAAACCAAAAACAGAAATGAAGAAAAATTACTTATTTTTACCGTTTTGTATTCTATTACTGATTTTGGTTCATATTGAACTATAAAAGAGGGTTCATTTTCAACCTGTATTTGTATAAAAAAATATGATTAAAGTTTATTATTTGTACGAGTGTATGTCACAACTAATGCTGAACTCGTAAAACCAGGTTTACCCGGGTAAACTTTGAATTATTCAAGCTCTAAGGGTAAATTCCAAAAAATCTGAGTTCACTCGTACATACCTGTGTTAGGTCTACGTGAGCGCTTGTTGGGCAATGTTAGTTAACTTGAAAATATAAAAAAAACGAAATTAATCAAACATTACGACGATAAACAAAGCGGAGTGAGGAGAAGCGTGCTATGGTTGCTATGATAAATAAATTCGGCAGCCGAGCGAATAGAAGAGCAACAAAACGCCCCTTCAACACCTAACATTACCCAACCAGCGTTAAGTAGACCTAGGTGTATCCAACAAGCGGAATTTTCGTAACTTACCCAAGGCTTAAAAATAAGTTTACCTGGGTAAACCTGGTTTTACCCATTTTTTTAGATAATCATATCATCTTCAAAAGGGTTAGGCAGCGACTACAGAAATTCTGCTACGATCCTGAATCCTGATACACTCTTTCGCCTCTCACCTCTTTCTAGCTATACCCGCAATTGTTTTTAGCTGAGATTCTACAATTATTATAATCGATTCCGTTACAAAAGTAAAGAAACGGAACTCTTAAACTGATATAATTGGAAATCTATACCCTTCTGGAGATAATCTAGGTCGTTTTTTAGTCCTGAGTAATATAAAATATCTATATAATAAAAAATAAAAAATAAAAAAAATATGTTTTATTTCGTTTAAATAGGTTAAACTAACATAAATAGTGGCTGGTGTCTCCTTGTAAGCTTGAAAGGCTTGAGTTGGGAGGCACCGCTCCTCTTTAGAAAACTAATTATACCTAAAAATAACATTTTGCTTAAAACTACACACAGGAAATACATTAAGGTAATTATATTTAAGTTTAAATTCAATTTCAGCATTAAGTTTAATTTAGCCATGTACGTGTATGGCTTGTGGTGCATCTGTGTGTATGTGTGCGTGCGTATGTGAGAGGGCGCGTGTGTGTATGTGTGCGTGCGTGTGTGAGAGGGCGCGTGTGTGTATGTGTGAGTGTGTGTGTGTGTGTCTGTGTGTGTATCTTTATTAATAATAAAGAAACTATGATAGAAATAAATTTATATATTTTTTAAACACTTGTCGACGTATCCATCGTAAGGAGATAACAAATTAAATGTATATCACTGCGGTATGGAAAATCAGAAAAGTAAATCTGGACGTGAGGATGTCTCACGTCCAGATTTACTTTTCTGATTTTCTATACATACCGCATTGATATAAATTTAATTTGATAATAAAGTAGTAAAATATTCGTGTCTGTACATTGAATATTTTCGCGAAATTTTATATGAAATCGGTTACTAGTATTAAGTAAAACCACCGTTTTTTGAATTTTCGTCTGTCTCTGTCTGTATGTTGGTTCCGTTTTAACTGGAGAACCACTCAATGGATTTGGATGCGTTTTTTTCATTATCATCGTAGTGACCCTGGTGAACAAATAGTATATAAGGATGTTCATAAAATAACGCCCAAGCGGAAAACGGGCCAATGATTGAATCGGAGTCGTGGGCTAAGGGTATGATATAATGATAGCGAGATCAGTTTACCGTTACAGCGTATTGTAAAACTGAAATAGAAAATCAGGAAAGCCGCCTCAAAAGAAGTTTAACCGTCCCTGGGGGTATCGAACCCGTTAAACTTTTGGAGTAGCCCCAAGCCGTATATCACGACGAGCATTTTACGAATTTAACGATGGTTTCAACAAAGACTGCGCGGGTATTTACGATCTAGGATACTGAGATGGTAAGATTTTAATGCTGGTGAATTAGTCAGACCATAGACGTGGAACATACTGTAGTATGTCTATGTATATGTGTCAGACAGTCTGGATTTGATCACTGCTAAGACCAGGAATTAAGCAATCCTGGACGAGTAAGTTAAAAGTCCGAGCCCGTACAAGGTTCGATAACCCTTTTGGTGAATATTAAAGTTACCTTATATATTAAATATATTATTTGTTTCTAATTTATCTTTTCTAGTTTGTAATGCACTCTAATAATAATATTCATGCTGGAGGCTTAGTAAGTGTTTAGTATCACGGATCGATATCACTTTCTATTGGTTTCAGTAAAACGAAATATTCACCTCTCATAGTACCTGGGGCTAGCCCGGGGCTTGCGTTTGTAGTCAACACGACAAACATCACGAAAAGGGTCTTCGAAACTTGAAGTAATGCCACATTATGTATCCGAAACCGGTTGGGAAAGAAACGTAAAAGTAAGTACTGCGACCTAGTACAATAAAGAACACGTGAAGTTGTACAGTGGAGCTCGCATCAAGCTACACACATTGAGTATAAGCTGACCTGTCATTTTACGGGAAGCCTATACAATGAGAGGTCAGCTTATACTGAAAGTGTTTAGCTTGATGTGGGCTCCACTGTACACTTGCAGTGCAACTAGTGTTGCCATCCGTCCGGATAAATCCGGACATTGTTAGGCTTCTTGACCTCTTGTCCAGCTAAATTTGAATGCGTCCGGCCTATCCGGCTTTTTTTAGACTTTATCATTTCATTACTTTTCACGCAACACAGCCGTGAGTCGTATCGCCTCAGCAAAAATGGGTCACATAATATATTTTAAATCGCTGAGTAATATACCTATATATTGTTACTCAGAGTTGCTTGCTTTTTGCGAGTATCATTTTGCAATATCGGGCCAAAAAGTTTTTATACCCTACTGATCTTTTATACAAAGAATTCTCTGCGCTTACCGTGCGACAGTTATATATTAAATGTTTAATTATAAGGCAGCATACTGTACCAACAGCCCCCCCCCCCCCCTATCTCTACAAGAAGAACCCATACGGTATATAAAGTCCCTCTTTACAGGACTGGTTTTGCTCAAGACTTTTCTTCATTTCTAGGACCCTACTTATATAATAAAATTGGCAAACGAGATGATCTAAATTCCCTCACTAAATTCGTTCTTAAGAATATTATTATTAATTACCAAAGAGAATTAAACTACGACATTACTGAAAAGCTACTCGACATTCAAAAGTAATTTACACCCAGAACAGGTCATAAATTATAAATTATAATATACACATATTGTACGTATTTATTATAAATATTTATATAATATACTTAAGATAAATACTTGGTTTATAAATAATTATGATAAAATGTATTATTATTATTATGTTATGTTATTATTTATTAATATATCTATTTTTTTTTATTGTAATGCATGCACTATTAATACTTAAATATAATATTGCCTGCACTTTACGACTTGCACTACTACCATAAGAAATAATATTGTACTTAAAGGACGGGAAAGCTACCCTGCCGTATTACAGTTTTACTAGCACGGAGGGTAGAAATACTATTTTTTCTGAATGTTTTCCATGTAAACCTATGGATAAGTTACAAATTGTTTTAATTTTTAAGTTTAATTTATTTGTTTTGTTTGAATAAATTTATTATTATTATTATTATTTCGACTGTCTTTTTTTTTCTCGACCGGGGTCGGTTTTTTTAGGACTAGGTACGGGCTTATGCCAAGTATCCTGGTTCCGTTGTGTCAGTGTATGTGTGTACTATTGCATTTCCTGTGTGTTTGGCGGCATGCTATGTGTTGTGTTTATGTGAGGC
This sequence comes from Ypsolopha scabrella, assembly GCA_910592155.1. Lineage (NCBI taxonomy): Eukaryota > Metazoa > Arthropoda > Insecta > Lepidoptera > Ypsolophidae > Ypsolopha > Ypsolopha scabrella. The sequence goes on from OU342987.1 coordinate 17,144,909, forward strand.
GTTGTAAGATTGGTGAGCAGTGGGGGTGAAGTTGGGTTAAGAAAGCGGCGGACTATAGAGCAGGTGTCGATCACTATTGATTTTTGCATGGGTATGAAGGTTTTTATAGGTAGATCCAATAATTCTAGGGCTTTCTTTAGAGTTTTAGGGACGATACCGGTTGAAGAGATGATAATCGGGACGATTTTGACGGTTTCTTGTTTCCACATTTGTTTCATTTCATCTGCTAGGGGAATATATTTTTGAATTTTTTCTGTATGTTTTTGTTTTAGGTAATGGGTTGGGGACGGGACGTCGATTAGGTACGTAGTCTTTGTGGATTTCAAGGTAAGTGTGATGTCCGGTCTATTGCTAAGGATAGTACGATCTGTTATAATGTCTCGGTCCCAGTATAGTTTTGCGGAACTATTTTCTATTACTTTTTTAGGTTTGTATTGGTAGTAGGGGGTGTAGCTTTGTAGTAGTTTATATTTCAGTGCGAGTTGTTGATGAATGTGTTTGGCGACATTATCATGTCGGTGGGTGTATTCTTTGTTGGCAAGTGTGCTGCAGCCTCCAGTAATGTGGTCTATTGTTTCTGAGGCAAGATTACATAACCTACATTTATCTGTTTCAATTGTTTCTTTCAGGATGTACTTGGAGTAGTTTCTGGTTTTGATAATCTGATCTTGTATTGCTATAAGAAAGCCTTCTGTCTCGCCAAATATGTTATTTTTTGTAAGCCAGGTACAGGATGCGGTTCGGTCTATGTGCTCTTGGTCTAGCTGGTGTGGAAATCTGCCATGTAATGCTTTCTTTTTCCAGTTCTCTAGTTATTATTATTATTATTATGGGAATTTTTGATCTCGTCTCTCTCTCTTGGCCAAAAGAATTTAAAGAGAGAGGAACGGTGTATCCCCGGCAGAGGCACAGTCGACCGGGGTTCAGAGCCCCAGGGAAAGAAACCGGCGAACGATGCGAGCAGTATCAAGCAGTACCGCCTTTTGCATCCGCGCTGGAAGCGAACTGCCGCGGAACCCCAACCGCCTTAGGTTGTTTTCGAGGCTGGTTGGTATTAACCCGTTCGCGGACAAAACAATTGGGATGATTTCGGTGGATGCCACACCCCACATGTCGGTAACCTCGTGAGCCAGGTCGAGATACTTTCTTTTCTTCTCGGTTTCGGCTTTTACAAGGTTCTCATCGTGCGGGATTGTGATATCCACCAAAAACACCCGAGACTGCGTCCGGTCCATCAGCACGATGTCAGGTTTATTCGCGAGAATAGTCCTATCCGTGATGACAGACCGGTCCCAGTAGAGCTTGGCGCGGTCGTTTTCGAGTACTGGCGCCGGCGAGTACTTGTAATATGGTACCCTCTGATCTACGAGGCCGTATTTGTAGGCGAGTTCTTGATGAAGGATTTTGGCCACTTGATTGTGCCTGTGTAGATACTCAGTGTTGGCAAGAGCAGAACAACTGGAAATAACATGTCGAAGTGACTCTCCAGGGTGAGCACATGCCCGGCAGATATCCTGGGTTCCATCCTTAATGATGTATTTCCGGTAGTTCCGCGTCTTGATCACCTGATCCTGTATTGCACAGACAAATCCCTCGGTTTCCCCAAAGAGGTCACCAAAGCGCAGCCAATGCAGAGAGGCTTTTTTGTCCACGTGAGGCTCGTGAAGAGCCTTGTAAAACCTCCCGTGCAATTCCTTTCCTCGCCACACAGACTCTCGTTCAGCGGTACTTACGTGGGACGCACTATAAGTTTCCGGAATGAATATGAAAAAATACTATTAAAGGTACAAAATTAATTTATTGTTTTTCAAAATAATCTCCCTTGGCGTCTATGCACTTTTTCATTCGATCAAACCAGTTTTGAAAACTTTTGTGCCACTCCCCTGTGGTGACCTCTGAAACGTGTTTTTCATACTCCTCGACAGCTTCTTCTGGTGATGAAAATCGTTGACCGCGTAATTGGTTCTTAATTTTTGGGAACAGAAAAAAGTCACAAGGTGCCAGGTCGGGACTGTATGCAGGATGACTCATGAGTTCTACATTTTTCGTCTTCAAAAAGTCGTTTGTCTGTCTGGCCGTGTGAGAACTAGCATTGTCGTGGTGCAGGATGATACGGCGTTTACGGTTATTTTTACGGAGTTCGTCAATAACTTCCGGCAAACAAATGGTCGTGTACCAGTCACTATTCACGGTACGACGATTCTCTAAAGCAACAGTAGCCACGTGTCCAGTTTTATTAAAAAAAGAAGCAATCATCCGCTTAGATGCACTTTTCACGCGCGCCACTTTGGTTGGTTTCGGCTCATCTTGAAAGACCCATACGCTCGATTGCTGCTTTGTTTTGGGATCGTAGCAATAAATCCATGTTTCGTCACCTGTTACTATGTGCCACACCAAATTTGACGCACCTTCGTTGAATCTGGTAAGCATGGCACTGCACCAAGTGACGCGGTCCGTTTTTTGAGCCTCGGTCAAGTTGTGTGGGATCCACCGCGAGCACAGCTTTCTCACACCCAAATGTTTGTGTAGGATTGATTGTATTTGACTCATGCCTATTTCTAAGGATGCGCGAATTTCATGGTAGGTCACATGCCTGTCTGTTTCAATCATACGGCGCACAGCATCGATGTTTTTGTTGGTCACAGCGGTGGACGGCCGACCATCGCGAGATTCATCACTGAGATTGATACGACCACGCTTGAATTCTGCAAACCAGCTATAAACAGTCGTCTTGCATGGTGCTTCATTGCCAAAAGCTGTTTCAAGCCGAGGATGCTCTGTTGAGCTGTCAAATTACACCTAAAATCGTAGAAAATCATACTACGAAAATTTTCCCGAGTTAAATCCATGTTGATGCAGACACACAATTTTTTAAATGGCGCCACAAGGTAAAAACAAAAGACAGTCAGATGAAACAAACTCCATTCTACAGCCAAAGAGTTCTATTTTCAAATGTTGCAATAAATTTTTAAATATTGTTTATGTAAGTGGCCAGTTCCGGAAACTTTTAGTGTTACCTATGTAGTACCACCGGTTCGCGCCATTCCTCGCTAGCTAAGGACAAAGGGGTAAGTCCTTTATCACATGCCACGACTTCACTATGGATTCCATCATCCGTTTTTGTCAGAAAATAGTTCCTAGTTAATTATTATTATTATTTCGACTATGTCTTTTTTTTTCTCGACCGGGGTCGGTTTTTTTAGGACTAGGTACGGGCTTATGCCAAGTATCCTGGTTCCGTTGTGTCAGTGTATGTGTGTGCATTTCCTGTGTGTTTGGCGGCATGCTATGTGTTGTGTTTATGTGAGGCGTTGTATGATTGGTGAGCAGTGGGAGTGAAGTTGGGTTAAGAAAGCGGCGGACTATAGAGCAGGTGTCGATCACTATTGATTTTTGCATGGGTATGAAGGTTTTTATAGGTAGATCCAATAATTCTAGGGCTTTCTTTAGAGTTTTAGGGACGATACCGGTTGAAGAGATGATAATCGGGACGATTTTGACGGTTTCTTGTTTCCACATTTGTTTCATTTCATCTGCTAGGGGAATATATTTTTGAATTTTTTCTGTATGTTTTTGTTTTAAGTTATGTGTGTTGGGGACGGAGATGTCGATTAGGTACGTAGTCTTTGTGGATTTCAAGGTAAGTGTGATATCCGGTCTATTGCTAAGGATAGTACGATCTGTTATAATGTCTCGGTCCCAGTATAGTTTTGCGGAACTATTTTCTATTACTTTTTTAGGTTTGTATTGGTAGTAGGGGGTGTAGCTTTGTAGTAGTTTATATTTCAGTGCGAGTTGTTGATGAATGTGTTTGGCGACATTATCATGTCGGTGGGTGTATTCTTTGTTGGCAAGTGTGCTGCAGCCTCCAGTAATGTGGTCTATTGTTTCTGAGGCAAGATTACATAACCTACATTTATCTGTTTCAATTGTTTCTTTCAGGATGTACTTGGAGTAGTTTCTGGTTTTGATAATCTGATCTTGTATTGCTATAAGAAAGCCTTCTGTCTCGCCAAATATGTTATTTTTTGTAAGCCAGGTACAGGATGCGGTTTTGTCTATGTGCTCTTGGTCTAGCTGGTGTGGGAATCTGCCATGTAATGCTTTCTTTTTCCAGTTCTCTAGTTTTTGTTCGTCTGTAGTTATTTTATGTTTCGGTTCGAACTGGCTATTGTTCAGTTGTAAGGGTGTTCCAGGTTGGGGTAAATTTACTATTGCTTTGTGTATGGCGCTTTCGTTGGCTTTTGTATGGAAGTAGGATCGCAAATTAATTATTTGAGTGTAGTGGAGGTTTTTAATGTCTATAAATCCTCGGCCTCCGAGTTTTCTCTTGAGTGTGAATCGTTGTATCGCCGAATGTATGTGGTGAATGTTATGTTTGTTGCATGTTGTTCTGGTTGTAGTGTTCAGGGCTTCCAATTCTGTGTCTGACCATTTTACGATTCCAAATGAATATGTGAGAATAGGGATAGCGTAAGTGTTAATGGCTTTTGTTTTATTTCTGGCCGAGAGTTGTGTTTTAAGTATTTTATTCAGTCTCTGTTTGTATTTGGTTTTTAGTGCGTTTTTTATTTCTGTGTGGTCAATGGACGTGCTTTGTTGGTATCCTAAATACTTGTAGGTCTCTTTGGGTTCCATGCTGTCTATTGTTCCTGTTTGTTGTTCTAAAATGTATAGATCTGTTTCTTTATGCTGGCCTTTGATCATACTGTTGATTTTGCATTTATCAGTTCCAAATGTCATCTTTATGTCTCTACTGAATTCTTCGGTTAGTCTGATTAGGTGATTTATTTGTTGTCTGTTAGCTGCAAAGAGTTTTATATCATCCATATAAAGCAAGTGTGTAAGTTTAATGTCGTTTCCTGTATCTATGTTATACCCGTAGCCTGTTTTATTTAATATTCTTGAGAGGGGATTTAGAGCTAGGCAGAACCATAGAGGGCTCAGTGAGTCACCTTGGAAGATGCCACGAGCAATTTTAATAGAAGGTGTGCTAATTGTTGTGTTATTTGTACGTATATTTAGTTTAGTCTTCCAGTTAGTCATTGCATACTCTAGTAATTGTATCAGTCTGTTATCTATTTTGTACATTTTCAGAACGTGTAGGAGCCAAGAATGAGGTACACTGTCAAATGCTTTTTGGTAGTCTATGTATGAGTAGTACAAATTTCTGTGTTTTTTCTTAACTTGATTGTGTATTTCCGTGTCTATTACTAGTTGCTCTTTGCATCCTCTTGATCCTTTACTACATCCTTTTTGTTCTTCTGGTATTATCTTGTTGCTAGTAAGGTGGCTGTTAATTTTATGAGAGATGATGGAGGATAACCTCCTCAGTCCTGAGGCATAATTTTGTTTGTGATTGAAATGATTTTTTAAAGGTTTACTTAGGGACCCCTAAAGACGAAAAAAAAAATTTTTTATTTAATACTTATTTGATACTTTTTTTTTATTGAGTGTCCCCTATATGGGACTCTCGGGCTGCATGCAATGAAAAAGGTGTGCATAGAAATGAAAAAGTCATTCAATCTTAGCAATTTTTATTCAGTAAAAATACGAGAGTATACAATTAGAAAACTTTGTATTGCTTAAAAACTTTTGAAATTTGAGTAATATTATATACTTTCTAAATCAAAGTCAATTGCTCAAATTTTCATGATATTTCTTGTAGCAATTTCGCCCCTTTACCAAGCACAAATGCATTTTGCAAGTCGTGCAATATACTCTCGCTTTTTTGCTTTTACAGTCTTGCAAGCGGCACCTGTGGTCATCAGACTCTTCTTCTATCATTGGCAAATGACCTGCCATGGCTGTCCGAAGTTGCATAGGAGGTTGTGGCACATATTTCCTTTTGCGACTTGTAGATGCCACCGGGTCTGCTGAATCAATTACTTCTTCATACATGATTATTTGTTCTCTAGTTGGAGTGAAGTAAAGCAATGAATTTGCTATTTCCGCTTTGAAGTCGAGGTAATCTAGAATGTTCTTTTTAGGAGTTTCCAACAGAAGAGCCTCCTTCCTGTATACCAACCAACCCGCAGCTGCCGCAAAATCAAAAAGATGAAAGATCAGACGAACAGTCCATTTCTTAGAACGTGCGCTAATCCTGTAAAAACTGATAACCCTATCCAGCATATCCACTCCTCCCATATTTTCATTGTACTGCTGTATAGCAAATGGTCTATCAATTTCTATGTACTGCTTCGATTTTTTGCACCAACGCCTGCATTTATTTTCAGGCTGTTTACTATCTGCAGACGATGCCATTACTACAGGTTTATTGTCAAACCACTTCAGACAAGCCACTTGCCCGTCACTCCTGACTAATTGATCTGAAGAGCCACGTCCTTGGTCTCTCAATTGCTTGTCAGTCTTGAAGTTGCATGTTTTAGGTATTTTTGACTTTCTGAGAGTGCCTGTTGCTTGCATCTTTTTTTCTGTTCGCAGTTTGTCCAGTAAATCAACTGATGTAAAATATCTGTCCATGTATAGCTTTGCTCCTTGAGGTAAGTTATTAGCCAACCTCATAACAACTTTTCCTCCGATGTCAAGACCCTCAGCTTCATTGGTTGGTAGTATTGTATCACCTTTACCTTCATACATAAAAAAATCTAGAGGTATACCATCTGGAGAAGTACAAACAAAGTTTTTCAATCCACAAGGGTTAGGTTTTCCTCTGATAAACTGCCGCATTAAAACTTGACCCCAAAATGGAATCATTTGCTCATCCACGCTGACTTCTTGAGGTCTAGGGTTTTCTAGGCAAGCTTTTCTCACAGTTTCGATCAAAGGCTGAACTTTCCAGAACTTATTTTCTTTGGCTACTAAATCAACATCGAGATCATTGACCAGTTTTAGGTTTGTTCGAATTTTGAAGAAGCGGTCTCTAGTAATCCGGTCAGCTATCATTGGGATCCTAGTCTTAGTCATCCAATACATTTTGATTCGTGGTAAACCCAAATAGCTCATGGCGATACATATGCCGAAAAAGATTTTCATTTCATCTTTTGTTGTGTTCAAATTCTTACCTGTTTTTAAAAAGTAAGTTTGATTTGAACAGGAGCTGAATAGTTCAAATATTTCTTCAGGAATATACTTCGTAAAATATTCGAATGGTGATCGTAATACCTGTACTCTAGTAGCAGCTAAAGGTTGACAGTAAATCCCTGGGGGAGATGGCGCAAAACTGTCTTGGTGCTTCCAATAAACCCGACGGTTTGCAGCCTGGAGTGGCCGAGAAGCAAGAACGGTTGACAACGGCACATCATCATCACTTGACTCATTCGAGCCATTTTCATCAGCTTCTTCAGCTTCTTGGTTCGCTTGATGAGGAATGGTGGCAGGGTCGTCATCGTCCGAAAACCCATCAATAATTGAATCATCATCATCAAATTCTAAAATTCTTTCTATTTCTCGATCTGACACGCCTGTAAAATATAATTATAAGGATTTAAAACATTGAACAGAAATAATTTTTTTATATTAAAATATAAAGCCTAAAACCCAAAGTCCCCTATGCAGGACACTCAGTTGTCGGGAACCAATATGGCCAAAATAATTGTCGAAATATACGACTAATGTCTTTAACTCATCTCACATATCCAAAACAACACAATACACATTGATTTTGAACTTGGCATGCCTTATTTGATTAAAAAATAATTTTTAACTTACCCCGGGCAGCCATAATAACAACTGTCGGTCAACATGCAACTTCAAACTGTCAAAACAAATCCCCACGCAGCCGATACTAGAAAAATCCAATTTTACAAAGTAGCGCCATCTATTCTTATGCTGTTGCAATAATGTGTTTTATGGTTCAGCAACTAGCCGCCAGAGTACGGCACTAGTAAAATTGTCCCCTATAGGAGGCTTCAGGACCGAGGAGGTTAATAGTTTGTAGATGGTAGGGAGGCAGGTGATTGGTCGATATTTAGCAGGATTGGTTGTATCATTATCTTTAGGTTTTAGGTACGTAATACCTTGGGTTAGGAACGGTGGTATGTCTTGTGGGTTGTGAAGAAGATGGTTTAGTGTGCTAGCTATGTATTTGTGTGTTGAGGTTAGATATTTAAGCCAATAATTTTGAATTTTATCTGGTCCTGGTGCTTTCCAGTTTAGGGTATTTTTTATTGCGTATGTTACATCATCTATATTGATACTAATTTCTGGCATCGGATCAATGTTATCTACCTCCTGTTCTTCTATCTTGGCCCATGATGAATGTGAATTGTGTTGTAATGGATTTGACCATAAGTTCTCCCAGTAATGTTTTACCTCATCTATATTAGGTGGTTCTGTAATTTCGATTTGATCTGAGTTTAAGTTTCGGTAAAATAGTTTTTGGTTGGTATTGAATAGGTTATTGTCTGATTTTCTCTGGTTACTTATTTTGTATCTTCTTAGTCTTTTAGAGTATGCTTGTAGTTTTTGCTTATAATTATCTACTTCATTTACTATTTCATCTCTGCTTTTGTTATTTGGGTTTAGTTTCTGTTGTTTCTTCTGTGTAAGGTTTCCATTCAGATATTGGGTTAATCGTCCTATTTCTTTTCGGAGGATTGCAATTTTATTTTCTAATCGTTTTTGCCATTGTGGAGTCTTTTTTTTGTTTGCCGGGTTTATGTTAGTATTAGTTTTGTTGTGTTCTTTTTTCTTTTCTTTATTTGTAGAATTTGTATATGTTGTGACAGTTAACGCGGCACAATATATAATTTCATGTATCTCTACTATTGTAACATCTTCTTTATTTTGTAGGTGTTTGTTGATAATTTCATTTACGGTTTTTATTGTTTTAATGACTTTTCGTGTTGTTTGTATTTTGGAGATGATGGGTCTTTGAGTTGGGTCTGTACCTGTGTATTTAATGAGGATTTCAGTAAAGGTGTCTTCAATTTTTTGGTAGTTTATTGATTCTTCTGATGTAATATCTATTTCAGGCCCTTGTGATTGGGTATGTTCATAAGTTTCTTGAAATGCTACAGATGCAGATTTCGTGGTGATTTCATTGTCTGATAGTGTAATAATGATGGGTTGGGGTGTCGATGCTATAGTCTGCTGTGTATTATCCCTTTGTTCCAGGGTGTGTGAATTTTGGAATTGGTTGTACATGACGTCATTATTGTTTGTGTTTACTTGAGAATCAAAGTTATTAGTGTTGGGATTATCTAGGGTTGTGATTGTTTGTAATACAGCTTGCTTTATACTTTCTCGTTCTGATGATGGTATTCTGTTATTTCTGTATATGACCCTAATTTGATCTGCAAGCCTTTGTTCTGTTAGATGACTCAGTTCGGGGAAAGTTTCAGTAAACTTTTGGTGTAGTAACGGTCGGTAGGCTGTGAGGTTCTCTTCACAGTTTGTGACCATGTAGTAGCAACGGAGAAGTTCATGGTTAATTTGATTAGTCCATCTCATTCGTTGTCTACTTTTGCCAGCTAGGGTGGTTGCAGGGAGCATGTCCTGCAAAACACTTCTTGCTGGTGTGTTAGTGTCAGTAGTGTGTCGTTCTGTGTTAGTGTCTACGCGGTTTGAGTGTGAGTTTGTTTCAGATGTACGCGTAGGGTTCATGATGCCAGTAATGGGTGCAGGACAAATTGCGAGCGCTTCCTGCACAACATCGCATGACATGGGGGATATCGTGGTAGATCGAGATGTTGATGTTAATTGAAAATCATATGGTGATGAACTGGGTGATTGGAAGAGACTATGTGTTGATGATATAGGTGACGATGCATATGAGAGCATGTCGGGTGATGGTGTGTTATTTTCTTGTCCTGCAACAGTGCTTGACTGGGCAGGATGTAGCGAAACGTTGCCCTCCCCAGAGTACGTAGGGCTGCCCGAGCTTGTTGGCTCGGGGCGGGATTCTCCATTACTGGTACCCGCCTGGGGTAATATATTCCTACTTCTTAAACGCATCGCTACTTCGGGTTTACTAGTGCTCCGTTGGTCATTGGTAAGTATTTAGCTAAATGCTGCCAATGTCCGCCCCTCACGTGGCATAAGATGGTCAAGCCGGACGTGGAGTTAGGTTTGTGAGGGGCTTATTATTATTATTATTATTATTATTATTATGTCAATGTTGAAAGAGTATTCTCTTTAATAGGACAGCAATGGATAAAACACAGAAACAGGTTAAACCCTGAAACTATTGCAAAAACGTCATTTGTGGAATTTAATTTCAGATATTTAACGTGAGATTAGATCTGAATTACAAATCTTTATTTCTAAAAGAGTGTTAATCATGAATCATGAATAAATTAATTGTAGTTTATAATAACATGGATATATTCCATTTATTCGCTATTTATACATAATTTATTGTAATTCAGATCTAATCTGACAATAAGACATTTTTGTGTCGTTCCGATTCTAAAAAATCGTGCTTTTGTTATATTACTTTACTTTCTAAAAGTACAGCCTTTTTATTATGACCATGTAAGATATTTAACGTGTAATAACTTTTTTTACGAAATTATTAAAGAAACTGAGCTTTTAAAGCTGATTTCTGGCAAATAAAATATGTCAACAGCACTGATTAAAACTTTTTAAATTTTTATACTTGTGTTTAATTAGATTTTTAAAAGCGTCCGGCCTTGGGAACCAAAAGTCCGGCTTTTTCTGCGGCTAAGTCCGGCTTTCTGATTTTTAGAGATGGCAACGCTAAGTACGACATTAGTCTCTATAGTTAAGGACATAAGATAGCTACAAAGTCCAATGTGTATGACTTGATGTGTTCTTTAATGAGTTTAATTCAAGATGTTGCTCAGTAGGGAATGCTAAAAACTATTATCAGTTGGACTTGAAAAAAAGGAAAAATACCGCTCAAGTGAGACTAGGACCCGCATCTGAAGGTACCGTACCTTATCTATAAAAACGGCAAAAAATTATGTCTGTTGTATGCGAGTGCGCAGGTCCGACTTGCACTTGGGTGGTTTTAGTATTTGTTGTTATAGCGGCAAAGGAAATAAATCATCTGTGAAAATTTCAACTGTCTAACTATCACGGTTCATGAGATACAACCTGGTGACAGACGGACAGCGGAGTTTAGTAATAGGGTCTCGTCGGTTACCGGTACGGAACCCTAAAAAGGCATGAAACGAAACTGCATGATTAATTTGGTCGACGATTTCTCGTTAACTTGTAAAGCCTACTTAGCTGTGATAGTTTTCCTTTTAACTTCGTTATAACATACAAATACTTCTGCTGTGTATTTTTTCACATATCCACAAAAACAACCGTTTATCTAACAGGGAGGATACTTGACTCTAACGAAAATTTGCAATTTTTAAGCTTAATATTTCGCAAACGGATCCTTGAATCGAAAAATGGTTTTACATTAACACAATATTTTTAAAGACCTGTCAAACGGCACCCCACATCATTGGGTAGACGTGAAAAAAAAATCATCCTCGCTTTACGTGTAGGGGAGGTAACCTTAATAAAAGTATTCAAGATTTCATTTAACCATTTTGTCGGCTTAATTAATATTTATAGACATCCCAAATTACAGCTTTCTAGTATTAAGAGGCTTTGAAGTAAACCAGGGACAGACAGGTAGACGAACATAGCGAAATTATGAGGGTTCCTTGTTGAATACGGAACCCAAAAAACGCATAAATCAAACGACGTCGTTAAAGAAATTAACAGCTCACCATAATGACTTTCCCTTAAATAGAAAGATGTAAAAACCAGATGCTAGTTTCGGACTGTCATAATCATCACAATTCTCTTTTTATTCATCAATAATTTTATTTATCACTAGGTGCCGCCCGTGGCTTTGCCAGCGTCGATTTTATGTTTGTGAAGCAAAAGAAGGAAATTAATTGATCGTGACACTTTTCAAAACTGATAGATGACAAAATTTTGCAGGCTCTTGGAGAGTGGAGGGGATAAAAACCTGTGACAGATATTATAAGTGACAGATGTCAAATTACTCTCTGTAAAGTCAATGAAAGTTCTGTCAAAGAAACAAACTGACAAACAATTATTAGATTGCTTATACTAAAATAAACGTCTTAAAAATGTAATATAAAACGGCCGTCATATTAAATACCTGCCCCTCTAATTCCAAAATAATAAATAAAAGCACCTCAAAACCGCAAGTTTTCTGAGCGGCGCGCTTCCGCCGAGGAGGATAAACATGTGTAAGACGAAAGCATTGGAGCAGGACAGATTTCGCTGGATAACCTCGCCTTAAACATTAATAAATCTTTCGCATTGAACATTAATGTATCACATATGCAAATACTCATTTACATTTTTTGTGGTGTTTAATCTCCTTTACCTCGTTTACAGAAAAATAATCACATCGTCAACTTCAAAGAGCTAAATCTACCAAAAAAGTTCGACAACCTTGCTGAAAAAAATTCCAACACATCAGATATATAAGGTCCTACAATAATAAGTGAAAATAATGTAAATAGATCATTAAGCAAAAAAAAAAAATTTAATGCGGTTTTTTTCTGCTTTTCATAGAAATTTGGTCGGCTGATTGCACTACTTTGTCCTGAAAAGTAAAAAAATTACTTGTCCAAAAAAAATGTTTCTTCTGTAATGTCATCAGTTAACGATACCTGATCTTCCCTTTTCACTTATTATTATAAGGTGACTTTAATTTATGCAGCCAGACTTTTACTGAAGACTCGGTAAGTGCTCAGTAAAAAGGTTCGATGGCACTTTTTGTGAAAATCGTAAATTATTCTTTTCGTGTTCCCTACAAACGCAAGCCCAGCCCCGAGTCAATTACTAAGTGGAGTCAACATTGTATTTCGTGAAATTAGAAAAAGTTTTATCGATCCGTGTTACTGATCACTTACCAAGCCTCCAGTATAAGTTTGGCTGTATAAATTAAAGTCACCTTAATATAAATTTGTTGGATCATAATGTACCTACCAGAATTGTTATTATACCGGGTGTTAACCTTTTTCCTTGAAACGGAGTGTTCTACCTATCATTAAGAACCACTTTTATTATGGGGCCAAACCTGAAATCGCGGAAACAAAATCAGCTGTTCCATACATTTAGTTCGAGTAGGTATTTAACTTTTCTATGGAACAGCTGATTTTGTTTTCATGATTTCAGGGTTGGCTCCATAGTAAAAGTTGTTTATATTGATGGGTAGAACTACCCGTTTAAAGGAAAAAGGTTATAATCTTAAAACCCTGTATATCACATTAACTGTTAAAAAAATTTACTTCTGTAAAATTTTCTGATTAAAGTCGCAAGTTTACCGCGATTTTTTGTATTTAATAAAGCATAATAATTATGCTATGTAATACATTATATATATCTATTTAGTTTAATTATCAAAACTAAAATTTCATGTCACAATAACCGATCAATTCTGAAATTTTATTGACAATCTAGTCATGGTTCAAGCTACACAGAAGCGGCGCGGCGCGGCGCGCATCGAGCGCGCGGGCGTCATTCAAATTTCGTACAAAACGCATAGAAGTAAAGTCGCAATTTGAACACACCGAATGGTAGTTTTCAGGCGGTGTCGGGCGTGGAACGGGCGTTCGTACCATACCTCAAATTGCGACTTTATTTCCATGCGTTTTGTACGAAATTTGAATGATGCGCGCGCGCTCGATGCGTGCCGCGCCGCTTCTGTGTGGCTTGCACCTAATTGTACCATAAAACATAATTAACATCACACCAAACACCAACAAAATTACAATCCACAAAGACACTCCATCCAACAGTTTAACGTGTCATCCGAGTAACGCTGACCGAACACCGCGGGGATAGAGCCCACGACATCTAGGTTAGCAGGCAAGCGCTCTACTCTACTACTCAGCCATAGAGGCGGTTTGTTGTAATGATAACACGGGACCTGGCAAAGCGTGACTCTTGGTACTGAAACTATTCTGCCGTTTTCCACGGGAGGGGAGGTAAACACAAAGCACACATTTACTCATTCACGCACACTACAGCTAAAAATTGTTATGTCACACTAAATCAAAAACTGCAACACAGACACAAAAGCAAACTTAACAAGCAAACTTACATGAACAAATTGTTCATGTACTTCGGCAGAGGAGGATAAGTGCGCTTGCCTAGTCCCGTCTAAGAATGAAACTAATATGTCTAATTCCAATACACGGTAATTTCAACCAATTAATACTCGTAGTCATGTTAAGCTACCTACGCCACGCAACGAACGATTACTCGGAATCAACGAGCCATTGCTCGGAATACGATAAGATAATGTTAGTTATCCAATCGAACTAGCTATCCAATCTAAATTCGATCCCAAGATTGACACGGAAGACCTTGATTAAGGTAATAGAAGGGTGCCTTAAACCCTGGTAAACCAGGTCTGGATGAGGCATTGTGTGTAATTTTCAACGTAAATAAGAAGTTCACCAAAGTTGTCATTTTTGCTGAATCTCCTCCTTCTTTTAAAATTAAAGCGGCAAAGATACTGTGTTGTAGGTAATCATCATTATTTTTCGCATAAATATACAATATATATATTTTTTTGTTATTTAAATCTTATGGCATTTCGTTATTTGTATTTTTTATTTATTTTTCAAGTGTCTATGTTATTCTTTTGAGTTGTTGCGTTAATGTGTAGTGTAGAATTATTTTTGTGTGTCTTTATATGGTACTTAAGGTTTATTTGTGTGTTTTTATCTTTATAACTATTTCATTGTATTGTGACTGTTTGATACCTTAATAAATAAAAATAAAAATAAAAAACGTTTCTTCATAGAAATCTGACCTCTGACCTGGTCTAAAAGACTGTGGAAACTGCCTGAAAATACTGTTTTTACCGAATTCTTAATAAAGGACGTTGTTGCTTTGTCGTTTATGCACTATTGTATTATGTTATGTACCTCATCCATCAGCTTGGTCAGTTCACTTCTGGATATAAGCCTTTTCAAGATTTCCCCAGTCTTGGCGGTCCTCCTGGAAAAATGCCCATATTCACACGCTGGGCAGGCCCCTCCCTGAAGAGTACTGTAGTGTAGGTAGCAATCTTAGGACATATGAGTAGATTATAGAACTCTTTAGGCTCGTTATTGGTTGGCAATCGGTAATCTTTATGAACATTTGTAGGTACGTCGTATTGATAGATTTATCAAAAAATAATATTTGTGACTTCACCCTTAAACACACATACACACAAACTACTTCTCTTACCTCCTCAAACATTCACACTCCTCATCAGGTTTTTTAACTTGTATCTAGCTATGTAGTTTTTATTATCTTCTCTTTTAGTCTTTAGAAATTATGTATTTGTTGCACGCTATTATTGTCTTCTCCTTGTCTTATCAGCACTGTATTAATACTAATTTTAATTGAATAAACACGCGGTACAGAGCTATAATCTTGTTACAACAGGAAGGCGCTGGTGACTGTAATACAGTGTCACACTAAAACAGTTGCCAACGCGACATTTTAGAATTATGTATTTGTTGCACGCTATTATTGTCTTCTCCTTGTCTTATCAGCACTGTATTAATACTAATTTTAATTGAATAAACACGCGGTACAGAGCTATAATCTTGTTACAACAGGAAGGCGCTGGTGACTGTAATACAGTGTCACACTAAAACAGTTGCCAACGCGACATTTTAGAATTATGTATTTGTTGCACGCTATTATTGTCTTCTCCTTGTCTTATCAGCACTGTATTAATACTAATTTTAATTGAATAAACACGCGGTACAGAGCTATAATCTTGTTAGAACAGGAAGGCGCTGGTGACTGTAATACAGTGTCACACTAAAACAGTTGCCAACGCGACATTTTAGAATTATGTATTTGTTGCACGCTATTATCGTCTTCTCCTTGTCTTATCAGCACTGTATTAATACTAATTTTAATTGAATAAACACGCGGTACAGAGCTATAATCTTGTTACAACAGGAAGGCGCTGGTGACTGTAATACAGTTTCACACTAAAACAGTTGCCAACGCGACATTTTAGAATTATGTATTTGTTGCACGCTATTATTGTCTTCTCCTTGTCTTATCAGCACTGTATTAATACTAATTTTAATTGAATAAACACGCGGTACAGAGCTATAATCTTGTTACAACAGGAAGGCGCTGGTGACTGTAATACAGTTTCACACTAAAATAGTTGCCAACGCGACATTTTAGAATGATGTATTTGTTGCACGCTATTATTGTCTTCTCCTTGTCTTATCAGCACTGTATTAATACTAATTTTAATTGAATAAACACGCGGTACAGAGCTATAATCTTGTTACAACAGGAAGGCGCTGGTGACTGTAATACAGTTTCACACTAAAACAGTTGCCAACGCGACATTTTTATTAATCAATTATAAGACAATTTACAAATAAGCCAGTATATTATTAACAAGCTAATTGTAAATAGCACCTATAATATAAAAAATGTGTATACTGATTTTTGAAAATTTATGGCCAGTAAATACATTTTTGATTTTTGTTTATTTTTATTCTAAAAATGAAATGATTTCTATAGGCTGTCCGAGTTATCATGAAATGGGTGACAGTTCGTAATTTTCCGTTTCATCTATACTACTCACACCATACTACATACACCCAGGTGCAAAAGAAAATATTAGGTTTTAGAAAGAATGTATATCATTATTGCAAAAATACAATAAATTATTTATCTATAAATCGAAACAATAATCACAGTATATTCGTTAAATTAAACAAAAAAAGATTCAGAAAAGAATAATGTCTTTTTGCTACTTGATGCGTGGATCGGAACGTTAACCCATAGGGACTGACCTACATAATCGAAAATACATCGATGAATCGGTGCGGCCATCATATAGGATCGCGTCAGTATAAGTGCATCTTGTATGCGGTTTGTGTTTTCGTTGCGGTTGCTTTACGTGCTATTTGTTTTGACGTTTGTTACAGTTTTTGTTGATTTTTGTTTTGTTATTGTTGTTTGTTTTTGGTAAAAAGCCAAGAAAAACAAAAAAAAATCTTTGAGCTCTCAAGCTCGGGAGTTATTGGTTCGTATAATTTAATTAATTTAGAAATTAACAAAATGTAGTTTGGATAATCAAAGAGCAATCAAATAAAAAATCGATTTTATAGCCCTTGTTAACGTTCTCGATACTTAAAAAAATCGATTCTATTTCGTTAGGGCACATAACTATAACTGCCAACTTTGAACTACCACCCATATCATGATAAATCAAACATACTATAGTGAAAAGACAAAGAAAAGAGCAGATTTCTCATAGAGATCGATCCAGAGCTTCCCCAAAAGTGTATTGATTATTATGTAAAATTCTATACGAGATTTGAATCAATAGTATAAAAGTGACTAAAACATCGAATTTAGCAACCCTTTACAGTACCAACATAACCGATCCCCAAGCGGCTCCCAAGACCCGTGTGGCTGCAGCCCACGGAGAAGAAGCCTGGGAAAAAGTGCACAGCACTACAACCCACACCTACATCCCTCCGCCAGGGAAAGGAAGATGACCCAGATGCTGATGATGATGGGCAGGCGGGTTGTTGAGCGTGGTGCCCAAACCCTCGCCCCGGTGACGCCCAAAAGCGGGCCAAAATACAGATAAAAGACATTTTTTTAATGTATTTTGTTACCCTAAACATTAATTGAATAGGAAATAAATAATATGCTCACCATAATTTAAATACGTGGTATGTATATCACATTTTCTATTGTTTCGTTATTGATTTTTTTCTCTGTCCTGTAATGGTTCCTTCAGGGCCATTTACATCGGTTATATAGATTACCTAAGCGAGTTCATCTTGTCTTCCAATATCTTGTTCATGTTACTGGAGTTGTTCACTTCGCTCTTCAGTTTGTAAATCAGCTTCTCTCTGTACTCGTACTCTTTTATCACCTGAAAACAAAGCAGCAATGGTGATATAAAGGGATTTAAGACTTTCTGTTTGTAGACTGGCAACCCTATTGTCTGCTATTTTTTTTTAATATGGCGGCCTCGGTTGTTTTTTATAAAAATATATATTTTTTGATTTATTTGATAAATAATGAATTTTAATACATAAGGACTATGATTTAGTTGAGAGACGAAACTCTACGAAATTCTGAAGTCGGCGTAGTTTTTCGTAAGGCTTCATTAAAACGTGGCCCAGTAATATCCACAAATAACAATATAACAACACTCTCGTAGCAACGAAACAGCAGAGTCATCGTTACCCCAATACATTTGTCGGAGGAAGGAAAGAATTTAGTACATTTCCTAAAATGCCCGGTTTTTGATGGATGACTGGAGAGTATTACAAAGGTGGGACTGCGGCGTTTCCAGTTATTACTAGTCATCATGGAAGTTTTATGTGTACCCTACATTCTACGTATTTACTATTATGTTGAACTATGACCACCTTTTGCCCGCAACTTTGCTCATGTGGAGGTGTCTTTCTTTTATTTGCGCGTAGATTAAAAGTTTTATTGACAGTTTTCGGCTTGGTGGTTATTTTATCAACGTCTCTTATAGCCTATAAGTTGACAAGTCACTACTATAATAATAATAAAGAAAACTGCATAAACTTGAGTTAAACACACAAAAAGACAAATACTTTAAACTGTAGTTCTGCCCTCACTAAAAATCCATTTAATTTAAAATTTCGCAAAAATATGAAATATGCAGACACGATGTTTTTATAAAGATATATATAGGTAGATTATTAAAACGTAGTTTTAATGATTCAAATCAAATGTAAACAAAAGAATAAAGAAAACAAAAGAGAATGGAACGTTTTTTAACTTTTACGACAGAAAGTTACAATAGAAGTTATAGATTAGAGAAACTACAAACCTAGTTTTTTTTATTTCCTATGCCCACGTACATTTTAACTTCTGTTGTAAAATTTCGTTGAAAAAACAATTTCTATTTTCTGTCCGTTGAACACTTTTTTGCAAAGCACAACCCTAGTTCTGTTAATAAATTAGGTCTCGTTGCAAAATGTACAATATTATGAATGTGATTGATTACAATTCGCAACCACAGTATAATGTCAATAAAGTATTTCCATCAAGGTTGTGATATTTTTGCACTGCCTTGTAAATAATGTACGCAACAACTTCAAACATTAGTGCGGATATTCACACAAACTATAGTTAATCCATAAGAAATTGACCCGATCTTTGTTTCGCCAATTTTCACGATTCAGAAACCATTTCGAGGAATAGTTTCCTTTAACTGTTTTAGTATACAGGTCTTAAAATACATGTGCATATCCTTTATTAAATGAATTAAAGTGATGTTCATTTAATCTTCAGTGACGTCATTATTACTTCCCAGTCATATTTATTTTTCGTGAACGCATCTAAAATTTTGACCAGTAGGTACCCAACTATTCAACCTAATATTCCTGAAAATACCAAAATACCAATAAAATCGGATAAAAGCATGAAAAAACTACATTATTAAAATGACATTTATAAATTGATCTCTATTTACTGGTTTTGAAACAGCTGTTTCAAAGTTGCCGTTCTTGTAGTTTTAACCAGGGTGAAACGTTTTTTGGAAAAAAAGCCGTTTTACTTAATTAATTAATTCTTGAATTTAAATCTAATGTTCCTTTCCTGATTAGATATTTGAATTTATTTTTAATTATGATATTTTCAATTTATTTTTAACTGAAGCCATTCTATGTAAATTTTCATAAAATGATTTCATATAAAGATTGTGTATGTACGTACATTGTACATACTCGTATTTTGTATTTCATGCGATATTTATATTAAAAGTATTGATTAACCTTTTATAACGTGCTCTGTTATATGGTGAATAAATATCTTATTCATTCTTTATTTCTAAAAGCAGACAAAAATAGCACACTGAAATTAAAAAACAACCGAATCCTGCAAAAAAATGATTATTTTCAACAATAGCTGCGATATAACATAAATCGTTTTATTTAAAAATATGAATAACAATTAATTTGCATCGAGTCCAAAACAAACCACTTTAATTAATGATATAACTTAAATCATAGTGTCGACTTGGTAAGTAATCATTTCCAAGAACCAATTACCCGTCTTGCGAAATTAATAAAAATATGTGCTAACATGAAGCCATGCGGAAACCATTGCCGTACTGTTTGATATGATACATGACTGGGCTTGAATTAAACCAGTAGGTATGGGGACACAAATGATTCTGCCCACATTTCAGAAAAAAGGCTTTATATGTAGGTATTATATACATAAATCATCTCGACATTAATCCCCGGGCAGGTCAGGGAGGTCAAGGATGCTCCCGAGTGGGAACTGTGAAGTGCAAGTCACAGTCCACACTCGGTACAACCGTGTTTCACCGACGATTATTACGTCCCAACGTGATGGGTGGTGGTGAGCCCTATCGCCATTCTTCGGGCACAAATACACACTTTTTAGGGCATGCAGGTTTCCTCACGATGTTTTCCTTCACCGTTCAGCAAGTGGTAAGTATTAGGTAAAAACATAAATACTAAATTCCTTAAAACTCATTGGTGCATGCCCGAGGGTGGAACGAACCTGGGTCTCAAGATTGAGAAGCCAGCGTTCTACCGTCTGAGCGACCACCGTAAGTATGATTCGGTATTAATTTGCTTTATGCTTTTCATATACTTTTTATTGCTTTAATAAACTTAACATTTTTATAGCAGTATGAAGCTATCTTACTCGGAAACTCTCCCGAAGTTATTCGGGGGATAGTAAGAGGACAACTCTCAGGCAAAACCAGGCGGCCCACCATTGCCTGGGACCGATGGATGGCGGTATATCCATCCCCGATTGCCGGGCCTTATATAAATCAGACTGGTGATGGGCAGCGGCATCACTGGTGCAAGGGTTTCGGCATCGCGCTCACCAATCCGCCTGCCCAGCGTGTGTGAGTATGGGCATTTCTTTCAGGAGGACCGCCAAGAGTGGCAAAATCCTGGAAAGGCCTATGTCCAGCAGTGGACGAAACAGGCTGATGGATGGATGGATGGATGAAGCTATAAGCTTTAGTATTAAATATTCATTCAAATTTAATATGTCATGCCATTCCTGGGAAAAGGAACCCGGCCACACGGACAGACAGACAGACGGGCAGCAAAATAATCACACAAGGTCTTCATTTTACCATGATAAGGTACGGAACCCTAAAACGTGACACTAACAATGAAATGTAGACAAGACAAATTGATTCCTCTCCCACTGCTATTTTACGACTTAGTTTAGTTTTTTTTCGGGTCGCAATCACAATCGATAGATCAAAAGTAATCTGATATACGAGAGCGCACATGACATTGACAGAAGAAAGCGCGGGAAAACTCCGCCATCTTGGATGTGTCATCGATTGTTTGCCTGCATGGAGGTAGGACGATGCACAATTTTAAAACATTATTTTATAGAGGCGTTATCTGAGTAGTTGTGGAGGCCTGTAAAATGTCTGAAAAATTATTAATTTTATATAAAACTAAGAGTACCTGGGCAACCATACTTCGATCAGCGCCATCTATGAAAAACCAAAGCAAATATTTATTAAAAGAACCAGCGCTATCCATTAGAAACTTTATTAGTGCTACCTGTAAATAGGAGACGCTCGTTATTTGTACAAAAAAATGAATACGAATTACTACTTTTTAAACAGATGATACCATAAAATAGATAGATACATTTTTTGACCCCATATAACATCGATATCCATAAAGGCGTTTTCTAGATCCGATTATAAATGTATTTTCTCACTTAACAGTATTGGATTGGATTTGATAAATACATTTGCCTGAAAGTAATATTTTCTTTCTTAATTTAATGGTAGACGCATTTGATTTTAAAGTAATACAAAGAAGGTTATAAACAAAAACAAAATAAGAACGTAAGCTGCATCTTTTTCCTTGAGAACAAAATACCGCGAAGGTTCTTCAAATTACAAACCAACTCCAGTCAGAAACTAATTTTGTGACATATTTCAAAACAAATGCAACGTCATGACATGAATCCCCGAGGGGGTGTCTGAGGTGCTACCACGTACCGACTGTGAAGTTCAATAGTAAACTTAAACTTTCGCGATTTTCACACATTATTAACTTTGTATTGGGGATTTGTAAACGGAATGGATACAAGGTGGGAAGGCAAAGACGAAAACTAAGGAAGGAAAAGCATCCTGAGGTCAGCCGACAGAAAGCGTTTATGCCATATGTGAAAGGAATAACGGACAAAATCGGCACAGCACTAGGTAAATACTCCATCAAGACTGTGTATACGCCGTTTTCTAAAGTAGCGCATCATATTCGCTCACCAAAGGATGCTATACCACACATGACTCCTGGTGTCTGTAAAATACAGTGCAGCTGTGGAAGTGTATATATTGGCCAAACCAAGCGAACCATAGCTGAGAGGGTCAAGGAACACATTACAGCTGTAAAAAACAGGCAAATAAATAAATCTGTGATCGCAGTACACCTGCTAATGGCTGGTTCAAACCACTGTATATAAATTCATGACCCAAAAAACCTTTCTACTGACAGCCACTACTACCCGAGAATTGTGCAAGAAGCAATTGAAATTAAAAACACCCAAAAAATTTCAATCGGGAGCATGGAGTTTAGTCATACAGAAATTTAAACCTCGCGATTTATCTTCGAATATTTGCCTAGATACTGTTAGTGTTGTGTGTCGTGTGTGACGAAAGAAACAATTAATTAACAAAAGAAAAAATGCGGGTAGGAAACCTACCTACCGCCGGCTCGCCAAGGACATTTTTGCTGCTACTCTCGTCAGTTAGCTTGTGACCACGACAGCCTACAGAGGCGTCGAAACGTCAAGCACATATCTATTAAGGTATGTTGTTAATTATCGCGAGTAAGACCCCAATACAAAGTTAATAATGTGAAGTTCAAGTCGCAGTTCACCCACGTTTCAATGATGATTGTTACGGGACTACAAAACAATTGACGTCGTGTGACGTACGATAAGTGTTTTGATTTTGTTTGTATTTGCCTCTTTTTCATAAATCCCTTATTTATTAATAATACCTTATTCTAAGAACATGTTTAGGTGATGAAATAAAAACATGTATTTACTTGTTAACGAAACTAAAAGCACTTTAAAAAAACAAATATGAAATGGTAACAAATACTTAAACAAAGACCAAGTACGGATTTATTTTCTGTTATTTACACATATTGATATTTCCAAGAAGTTTATGCATCATCCGAAGAAAATAAAACAATGAACTTAAAATTAAATAATTTATTGAAAACGATAAACTTATATGTCAAGATAATGAACACTAACAATGCTTCCTGGCTCAGAATTATTGAAGAGGTTTCGCATTATATACCACCCAATTTACAATTTAGAATTGAAGAGAAACTTAAAAACTATCTCTAACAAAGTTTAGTACAAAGCTTTAGCAAAAAGTTTAAATTTCCATCCCGCATAAGTTCCTGCCGCATAATTTTTACTTATTCCTACCTCTTTATCTTTCTGACTGGTGTCAGTTTCAACGAGAGCAAGAAAAAAAAGTTTGTGAACCAACTTCTTCCATTTGAGGCCATGATATATTGTTAGATTGTATCTACCCATGTGAGTGTTATTTACCAATAATTAACATTACAAAAATATAGTATTGTCAAAATATTGTAACGAGTATATAAACATTTAGATGAACCCATACGAGAGCAAAAAGATTTGTAAATATAAACATAATTATGTTCAAGTCTTGTCATTTCAATGTTTAGTATATTGTCTATAGTATTGTTCTACTAGCTTTTGCCCGCGGCTCCGCCCGCGTGTTATTCGATTTAACGACATGCTTTTTTCCGGGATAAAAAGTAACCTGTGTTAAGTTGGGGTATAAGCTATATCCATTCTAAATTTCATCCAAATCCGTTCAGCCATTTCAGCGTGACAAACATACATACACACACATACAAACACACACACACACACCCACAAACACACACACACACACACACACACACTCACACACACACACACACACACACACGCAGCACAAACTTTCGCATTTATAATATTAGTAGGATAGCATAAATCATCATATATCTGGTCACTTGGCGCACACTATGGACCCGGACGTCGTCGTCGTCGTCGTCGTCGTCGTCGTCGTCGTCGTCGTCGTCGTCGTCGTCGTCGTCTTCGTCGTCGTCGTCTGGTTGGAAATATTATATCGAAAATATGATTTTTACTTTTATTTAAATTTTAATTTAATAAATTCTTAAATCTAATCAAATTAAATTTCTTTATTGATCTAAATTGTTTTACAAAAAAGATGGTTTAGACTCTGAACCCCAAACTAATATAATTGTCCTTTGGGGAACATTGTTTCCAAAAAAATTAACACGGATATGGGTACACACAAAGAAAATTGATTTAAGTTAAGATACAGGCAAATATGGCTCGATGTATAAAAGTACAGAGGGTTAGTTTATCAAGAAGGCGTGGATGATCAAATCCGAAACTGCCAAAAATGGCCAAATTATTTCCCATTGAATAAAAATAAAAATTATATAATATTGTTATACCATCCGATAGTGTCGCTTATAGGGGTCAAATTCTGGGAAGTAATATCCTAGGGCGAAGTAAAGGGAAGGATTTTGATGCGGCTAATATAGAATAACAACAAAGAGGTAGTTGCTGGTGTTCCTTATGTTCCTTCTCGTATTTTTGCACCTTCATGCAGAATTAATTACATCCACTTAAAATACCAAAAACGAAAAAACTTGCATGAATTCTAACACTGAGAAAACTGGTCATCATAAAATAAAATGAATTCAGCTGAAATTATGATGATTCACGTAAAGTAGGGAGCATACGGACATAACAACAAAATACGATGAAACTACTGTTGCTGCTGCTAGCGTTATAATACGTGGGACGCACTATAAGTTTCCGGAATGAATATGAAAAAATACTATTAAAGGTACAAAATTAATTTATTGTTTTTCAAAATAATCTCCCTTGGCGTCTATGCACTTTTTCATTCGATCAAACCAGTTTTGAAAACTTTTGTGCCACTCCCCTGTGGTGACCTCTGAAACGTGTTTTTCATACTCCTCGACAGCCTCTTCTGGTGATGAAAATCGTTGACCGCGTAATTGGTTCTTAATTTTTGGGAACAGAAAAAAGTCACAAGGTGCCAGGTCGGGACTGTATGCAGGATGACTCATGAGTTCTACATTTTTCGTCTTCAAAAAGTCGTTTGTCTGTCTGGCCGTGTGAGAACTAGCATTGTCGTGGTGCAGGATGATACGGCGTTTACGGTTATTTTTACGGAGTTCGTCAATAACTTCCGGCAAACAAATGGTCGTGTACCAGTCACTATTCACGGTACGACGATTCTCTAAAGCAACAGTAGCCACGTGTCCAGTTTTATTAAAAAAAGAAGCAATCATCCGCTTAGATACAATTTTTTAAATGGCGCCACAAGGTAAAAACAAAAGACAGTCAGATGAAACAAACTGCATTCTACAGCCAAAGAGTTCTATTTTCAAATGTTGCAATAAATTTTTAAATATTGTTTATGTAAGTGGCCAGTTCCGGAAACTTTTAGTGTTACCTATGTATCAGTCTTAGACCATTTCTATGTGTATCCCAAAAAAAACTGTTTATAAATTTGGAGTTTTATGTATATTATGTGCCCATATGTTTAATAATAAAATATAAAATTAATATAATTTATTATTATAATAATTTAATACTGAAAATGCCTATTTTTAATACTTGCGTAACGGAATACTCGACCAACTCAATTTTGCAGTTTTGTTTCATATATTTTGTAGGTACGTAAGTTTGTAATTTATATTCAAATCGCTCAAGTGTATTAACTTATTTAAATTATGCAGAATCTTTTGGGCGCCAGTTTTACTCGCACTTGACCGGTTCTTTCAAACCTTTACTTATTTACTGAGCTTTTGCCCGCGGCTCCGTCAGCGTGTTATTCGGTTAAAAAATGCTTTTTTCCGGGATAATATATCAGCCGTTTCAGCGTGAAAGAGTAATAAACATACACACACAAACTTTCGCATTTATAATATTAGTGTGAAAACAGTGTAAAGTTGAGGTATTAATTTTATACCCAGTAACCAATAAAAGGGATCCCGCCTAAACTTGCAATCTTAATCTTCCCTAAATAGCATAAAAGAATGTCGAAATCTTGTAATAAATTTCATAACCTCCCCTAGCATGGTGCCACTTTAACACCATTTTAAAGACCATTTGAAAGTAAATGCCATATATGTTAGACCTACTAGTTTCATTCCGCGACGTTAAACAATTTGTACAGATTGAAGATAATAGTTTAATCCGTGTTTCACAAATAAACCAATTTATTGTTTCAGGTTCGGATTAAATCTTGTCTTCCGCGTGCTATTCCTGCCTTTTCGAGCATGCATCACTAAGCTACTTAGAATTTATGTGTATTTTGTAAACCTACCACTTGCTCTAATAAAACGTAAGCACATCAAGCTAGTTTAGGTGGTAGAGCTGATGCCGGGCTCGACTGTGGAGGTACCACCATCTTACTCGCAAATCCTCTCGGAGTTATTCGGGGGAGAGTAAGAGAATAGCTCTCAGGCAAAACCAGGCGGCCCACCATTGCCTGGGACCGATGGATGGCGGTATATCCACCCCCATAAAACAGACTGGTGCAAGAGTTTCTGCACCGCGCTCACCAACCCGCCTGCCCAGCGTGTGTGAGTATGGGCATTTCTTCCAGGAGGACCGCCAAGAGTGGCGAAATCTTGGAAACGCCTATGTCCAGCAGTGGACGAAACAGGCTGATGGATGGATTTTCACTATAGAGACTTATGTCGTACTGCAAGTGTGTACGGGTTGACGTGTTTCTCATTGTTCTTGCTTTAAGTGACCTGCAATGTACAATTAGGTACCAATAAATAATCTTCTATGTTCTATTATTTACTAGCCTTTGCCTAGCGCGTTATTTCAATCTCTTTCCCATTTTTGGCTTGGGCGTTATTTTATTAACACCCCTTATAGCCTAAAGCCTCTGTTGACCAGTGATAGTAAAAAAACGCATCTAAATCCGTTTAGTGGTTTTTGAGTTAAAACGAAACATACATACATGCAGACAGACAAAAATTCTAAAAATTGTAGCTCTGGCCTCAGACTCCAGTACAATAGTGAAATAGGTAGAGTTTAAATATCTAAACTTGCCGAGGAGGCATGGTATTGAGCTGTTAAACAACCAAGTATATAAATAAATTTTTATTAAATCCCCAAATCCCGGGATTTTGGTATTAAGTAATATTACGGATTAGAGAAAGTAGATCAACATAAGGTAGATCTATAACGAATATAGAAATATGTATATATTTTTCCGATATCCCAAGATTTTAGAATTATCTGTAAATCTATGAACAAAGTCGCTGTACTTATTCCAATAGATACTTAATACTATGTAATACCACAAATTCCAGGATTATGGGAGTTAATTAAATTAAATTAGTATATTTGGTGGTTTTAACAGCTCCATATTATACCTTCTTGGCAGTTTTAGGTATACTCTACCTATTCTAATCTTTGCTAATAATAACCCATTACAATAAAAATTTCGAGAAAATATTCAATGTGTGTGTCCATCCATCCATCCATCAGCCTGTTTCGTTCACTGCTGGACTGCCTTTCCAGGATTTTGCCACTTTGGCGGTCCTCTTGGAAGAAATGCCCATACTCACACACGCTGGGCAGGCAGGCTGGTGAGCGTGGTGCCGAAACCCTTGCACCAGTGACGCCGCTGCCCGTCACCAATCTGTTTTATATAAGGCCCGGGAATTGGGGATGGATATACCGCCATCCATCCCCAGGCAATGGTGGGCCGCCTGGTTTTGCCTGAGAGCTATTCTCTTACTCTCCCCCGAATAACTTCGGGAGGATTTGCGAGTAGGATGGCGGTACCTCCACACCACAGTCGAGCCCGGCATCAGCTCTACCGCCTTTATTACCATATTATAGACATTTATTTGAAAAAAAGTGGTAATTGTGGATCAAAATATTGAGGCTCGTGTAAAAAAAATTGTTCGAAGTATATTCTACAATTCTTTGCACATAAACGAAACTTCTTTCAAATCAACTCCAGTAATACTTTAGTTAGATTCTTAACTAGGTATCTATTGTATATTTAAAAAGATCAGAATTTTATTTTGATCGAAAAATTGCACTTTTTAGAGCGAGACGGAAAGGGTCAGGGCTGACAAACGGTATCATTTCCGACACCCCTTAGAACATATCTAATCGTGACAAAATTGTGTCCCAAACTGGACATTCAAAACGAAATAACTACTTAGGATGACTGTAAATGTCCCGAAATTGAATTTGTAAATCAATATAAGTATTTAGGGCTTACCATAGATCAAAACATGTCATTTAAAACACATGTGAATAATGTATGCGCTAAGTTGAGATCTGTCCTATGTAAATTTTATCAGCTGCGAGGTGTAGTGAACAGAGCTACAATGTACTCTGTTTACTATGCACTCGCAGACTCGATCGTATCATATGGCTTGAGTAGTTATGGTTGTACTTTCAGAACGTATCTAGATCAGATCAATGCCGTGCAGAAAAGACTAATGAAATTATTAATTGATAAAAAGACAAAGAATAAATGTCGCCATGATTATGATAGACTGTATACTGTTTGTAAAATCTTACCTGTCCATGAAAAGGTTAAATTACTTATACTGTTAGAAGAGTTTAATAATAATGAGTTTAAAACCCCTATCTCGCACCAAATAACTACAAGAAATATTATTAACAAAAAGTTAGCTGTTCCTAAAATATGTAATTACTATGGCTCAAGAACCAGAAAATATTTAGTTCCAAAAATTCTCAATGATCTTCCAACCGATATTAGAAATAATAATTTTACCAAACCTGTGTTTAAGAAAAAAGTAACAAATTCCTTATTAGAGCGTTGTGTTTATTAAAATAAAATTAAGTGTTCCCCTAATTGTTAAACCATAATATTATAGATAGAAGTACCTCAATTGTAAAGTTTAATGAGAGCATCAACTGCCAATAAACTGCCCTGCAGTTTGGCGGTGCTATGAAATTAATTTCCTTTTGTATTTATAAGAATAAACGTTTTTTGAATTTGAATTTGAATATTACTAGTCAATATCTCAACAGAAAACAACAAAGATATTTGAGACAAACAATTTGCAAGCTTATCCAATTTCGCTAACTACGAAAGGTACAAACAAAACTACACTCAATCAAGGAATAGATAAACAAAGAAAGTTGTCAATATCTCTGTCCGGAATTGCTCGTGATCCCTTTGTCCTTACTATTACAACCCGGTTACATTATCTCGAGACCTCGCTAGAATGCGAACCACCCGCCCCGTTCTCCTTTCACCTCCCCGCGCTCGCCACGGCGCGTCAGTACGGTTAGCACTTTCGTTGCCGATACGCGTCGACTTGTTTTCGTGGTATATTTTTAAACATTCCATTGTTACGTTTGGACTTTTATTGTTATTTTGTTATTGCTGTTACGATATTTGTTTTTGTTGCAACGTTGGAAATTTTTGTTAAGTTTTGACATTTTGGTTTAGTTTGGACATTTTTGTTACTATTTCGTTGCTTTGAAGTGGGATAGTGAAAGTTTTTTCAAATATGGGAAAAACTTTTCACAGTGAAGCAAGAAATTTAATCCTGAAAGTTCTTGCTTTCTTTGAATCAGAGAAAGCTAACAAGCAATTCGTAATACCTTCGAGCCAATCATATATTCTGAAGAAGATTTTTAGTGTGTAGTTTTGTGTAATAAACACTTCTTGTACCCACTTAACCAAGATTGTTTCATTTATTTTTCATCATTTTAATCATATCATTATAATAATATTACCTACATTAAATTAATTAACACAATATTTGTTTTGTTGGAAATCTTATTGTTTATAATAATATCCTACTAGAGGATGCTTGTTTTGCGCACCATATCTGAGCGCCGACGCGACGTGACGTCATCGACGCCAGGTCTCGAGATAATGTGACCGGGTAGTATGTATCCTGCCGTTTTTCTCAATGTGGTTGAGCCGCATTTATAGTAAGTATGTATAAACCGAAACCTGGATCTTGTTATATTATCTTCAATTCGACTAAGTCTCAATTTCTTTCTTTGCATACTTAATTAATTAAACCAGATATTCGTTTTAAATAGGACTCAAAGTTTGGTTTAAAGTTAAAGATTTTGATGAACATTTTAAATTCTAATCAAAGCACATCATTCCAGATATTGTGTAGTTTATCTTAATATATTTTTTGTAATTTTTTTCTTTTACACTAATTTCGACTTTCAAGGTCACCAGTAGGTATACTTAGGTCTCTTAATGACTTGGTATTTTTAGGGTTCCGTACCTCAAAAGGAGAAAACGGAACCCTTATGGTATCACTTTATTGTCTGTCCGTCCGTCCGTCTGTCCGTCAAGACCCCTTATCTCGGGAACGCGTGGAGGTATCGAACCATTTACTCAAATTTACAGTCCCTTAAAGCTGTGAAAAATCAAACTTCTAAGTTAACGTAAAAAAAGATACGGGCGTTTATGCTGCAAAAAACGTATATTGGGAAGGGAATTTATTTATTTTCCGTTGAACTAGAACTATGAAATTTGGCAAGTAATACCGTCTTATACTACAAGAATGGGGAAAAATCTGAAAACTATACATTTGTCATTAAGTCATAAAAAATATAGTCTTTAACAGAACCCTCGGTGGGCGAGTTCGACTCGCACTTGTCCGGTTTTCTTAGTTTTTACAATTTAAGAGGCCTGTAGTCGGCGGTTTGAAGTCAGTCGCGCACGGAGTCGCTATGCTTGCTATAACCCGTGTGGATAAAGAAACCATCTATAAATGGCGGACGGTCTCATGCTATCTCGCCCACATCGTCGCTCTGTCTATACTCACACAGTATGGTACTACGTACAAAAAAAATAATCAGTTTGGATTATCATTCACAATGTCTTTACCTGTAGGTATAACACTGAGATATGTTTTAAATTCTTTATTGCATACATAAAAACAAGTACAGAATAAAGTAAAATAAATAAATGTTCTCGGGATAGTGTTAACTATTTAAAAGTTCATTTAATAAAATATACAGTTGCTAGCAGCACTCTTTATACTTCCTAAAATATATTCAAAATTAATAAATGAAATATTGTTTGGCTGCCGCTTGACTTCTTTTGCTGACGTTACTCTAAGTACCAGCTGCCATTTACAGATTGTTTCTTTAACCGTACGGGTTATATTTCATTCTACATTCAACTTCGGATTAAAGAGCACTGGCTGACTGTTATTGGTTGGCCCGAACGTTCATTTCCCGAGTTCTTACGGAACTAACCGAACACAGCGTGAGAGGCAAGCTAACGCGAGACAACATTCATGTTTTGAAAAACTTGAGAATGGTTTTGGTGGTTCCTATGATTTCAGGAGAAATATCCCAAAAATCAAAATGAAACAACAATATTTTTGAATAGTATAAAATATACTATGCTGTGAAACTAAAATAACTTGATTTGTTGTATCGCTCCTAGGACATTACGGTAAATAAACATTCATCAAAATATGTGTAAAATCCAGGACTGTATTTGTAACTTTTGTGTGTATTTGATTTTGATAAATGTTTTAGTTTCACATCATGGATGTTGTATGGGATATGTTGAAAAAGCAAAAATAATAAGCAAGTACCTATAAATAAGGATATTATCAGCAAACTGCGCTAGTATGGGAGTTCAGGTGAATAGAGTTGACTTAAAAGAAAAGCTCCGCAAAGCGAAAAGTGCACCACACCGTTCTGTATGGAGTACGTTGAATTGCAGCCTGAAAGAAGATGTAGTGACTAAAATAGAAAGAGCAAAGCTTATGTGGATGAAGGAAGCAATATATCGAGAACAAAAAAGGGGGACCAAGTCCCAAGCACTCTGAACAAAGGGTTTTTTTAATCTCTATTGATAAACATAGAAGAAGCGACAAGATCTTAGCTGATGGAAATCTGTTGTATCTACCAGCCTTTAGGAGACAGGCGTGAGTATGTATTATGTAAGATTTTACTTGCAAATGTTAAAATCTACTCCTTAGTTTGAAATTTACCTGCAGGAAACTAGATCCTTTTAGTCCAAAGATCGTCTTTCAGGACTCCAATTCAATATCTGATGAAATGTACAGTCATAGAAAGGGTACGAATGTGGGGTAGTCGTTCGATAGCGGGCCACACCTGTTGCGTGGCTCTAAACGCACACATGCGCATATAAGCGCACACAAGTGCACTGTTCACTCGGTATTACTAGGCGAATAAGTGTTGCCAGTATTTATTTTTAAATCACTAATATAGTGGAACAACATGACGAATTTTTGTGTTATAATGTTTTGAAATAAGCACTTTTTTTTTCAAGCGTTCACTCGCAAGCTCACTCCTAGCGAAAAAACGCGCAGTGCGAGTGGGGCGGATTCAGCGCAAAAGAGAAAAAATTAAGTTTTTTAATTTTGTAAAAAAAACTCAAATACCAAGCAAAATTTCCAAAACCTTAAACTTTCGCGATTTTTACACATTCCAAAATCAAATATCTAGATATTGTTAAAACCCATCTAATAACATATGTTTGAGTTCTGTACACGATCCCTATCCGTCAAACGAGGAGAAAAAGTGTTTCATTAATTATTTCTATCGAGGAAAATTTATCCCTATTACATTATATACCTAGTCCAAATGCATATACCAAAAATTCATTACAATTTTCCGTTTACTTCGTGAAATACATAGGAACAAATCATCCGTATATGGTTTACATAGAGTGGTGAACCAAACATCGTTTGGTTTGTCTCTTTCATCAAATAATCAATATTTACTGCTCCTTGCCTAGGGCAGGATGATTTAAAGTTTCTTAGGTATAAATGTTTTATAACCATTTTTAGGAAAACAAATTTTTTTTTGTATTCTTTGATTTTAACATAACGTTCGTTTGGAAAATTTTTCTTTTTTTACCCATAATCAAGAGAAAAACTGAGCATGGCAACCCTCCAGCTCATAATCCTCATCCCCATTTCCTCATCCCCTTTTCATCTAGACCTACATCAACAACTACCAGTGTACAGAGACCCCTAGCTTCTCATTGATTTTCCCCTCCTCCTTCCTTAAGTTCAGTTTTAGGGGGGGATTGGAGGGGTCAAATAATGCTGGTCAAGGGCGTAGTATAGGACTTTTCGACCTTATTTCAAGTCAAGGTTAGAGGGTTAAATAAATTGTTATATATGAGTACATTTTTAGCTATTTAGTACATTTTTGCGCGTATTCAGGAAGCTGGGAATTTCTCGTGAACGGCTTTGGAGTATTATTTACATATATATAATATATCAGACATATGGTCGCGCCTGTCTCTCAGGGAGGTAGGCAGAAGCTATAAATTTCCGTCTGCCACGATCCTGACACACATTTTTGTTTCTACCGCATTCATCAATCTGTTTATAAAATCTCTTCTATTCCGGGTAATTTTGACACTGGCCTTCTTCAGTAGACCTGCCATGAGTTTTGCTTACTATACACGTTAAGGCGAGGCATTGATAAACTTTTAATTTTAAATCGGTGCCTTAGGGGAGTGGAGTGAGGAGGACTTACTCCATACAAATATACGCTCACGAACTAGCTTATGCCGTAAGGTCATATGCGGCAAAACAGTTTTTTTTATTTAAAATGATAACTACAAGTAATTTAATAAATCCAATCGGCCATATTGAAGTGTATTTGTAGACTAATTTAAATAAAAAACTTAGAGGCTTCATTCGCTCCCGTTTGTCAGTAAAATAGAAATCTTTGTTTAAAAAGAGGTTTTTATAAATATTTTTTTCTCTGCTATGAAAATTAATCAATTCTCTGAATCTTCGGGCAAAATGATGTCAATTAAATGCTTAATCTAGTATAAAATTGGTAATTACATATGTTTTATTATTGCTAAGAAAAATGGAGATCCATGTCGCCAAAATTTCGTGGCGTCGCCTTAACGTCTGCGTAAAATATTTATATGAGAAATTGTGCAGCGCCCCTAGCGGCTTACTACAGGAACCAGCATTTCTCATACAAAATATTTTACGCAGAATTTGTCGTGTATAGTAAGCAAAACTCATGGTAGGCCTACTGTATGTCGCCATTTTGGTCGGCATCCGTCCTTCCAGGGCGGCCTGGTCGAGCCTATCCACTTTCTTGATATTTATTTGATGGAGTATCAAAATTAAGTTTGGTTAATATTTTTGATATTTGGATAGTGTTTTAGGAGAGTTTTTAAGCTACTCCTTGGTCTGCATTGGAAGTTTCTCCTTTTTAATTCTTTTGGGTTCCGGTACTTCATCATGTTAAAAGACTGTCTGTCTGTATATCAAGACTCTTTTTAAAAAACAACTTGAAATTAATATCAAATTGATGGACAGACAGACAGACAGACCTAGTAATTGGGTCCCGTTTGGCACGGGTACGGAACCCTAAAAACGACAAATGCCGTAACGATGTTGTACTAAGGGGCTTACATTCATAACGGAACCCTGAACATAATTAAAAACGATTCAGCGTTAAAATAAAGTAACAAAACCACGCAACGTAGCAACTGGAGTATAATTCATGAATAAATAGAATTTATGTGAATTTCCCCGCATTACTTTACCTGAGAGAAAACGGTGGAAGAAGTACTTTCAAAGATATACAAAGTTAACCAAATATCGTCCTTAATAGAACACGTTAGAAGCTAGGCTGTAGATCTAAGAGAGTGTAGTGGTAAAGTGTTTTTATTTTCAACTTACTTCCTACGTTGTTCTAAAAGATTCTGCTATCTTGATCGTTTTTAAGGTTCCGTACCCGGTGCCAAACGGGACCCTATTCGACTCCGCTGTCTGTCTGTCTGTCTGTCACAGGGGTCTACAGCCTCAACCGTAATAGGTAGAAAGAAGAAGTTTCTACAAATTACGTTCTACTAAGGCCTCTACCGCGACAAATTATAAAATACAATAAACCTCGAAAAAGTTAGTTTTAGCTCCTAAGACGGCAAAATATACAAGTCAAAGATTCAAAGATTCAAAATGTTTATTTCTAAAATAGATACACAAAATATACGTTTTACATGGCAAATCTAATTTGTATAAAAATAATATTTTATAATGAAAATTATATATAATTATTTTATAATTATATTATTATATCGCCTCCTTGGCGCACCAATTTTAGACGACGCTATCCCAGATTACGTGAGAGACCAAATTTCAAAATTTAGGGAGTCGTCTAGTCGCCTTACAAAAATCTCACCCCACATGGCTTTATTTATCATAAGGTACTGCATGTTCGTCCCTAAATTTACGTATGCCCTACGCTGTACCCCCCTTTGGCAACATGACAGTCTCCTAAACACCTTAGACGATATTGTCAAAAACACCATGACGAATATTATAAATTGCCCATTAGACGAACGCAGTTGGACTCAAGCCACCCTTCCAGTCCGGATGGGTAGCTTGGGTATTAGAAAAATTTCTAGTGTCGCACTACCGGCCTTCCTGTCCTCAGCCTACAGCTCACGTGACCTCTTCGAAAAATTAATAAATTCATCACTTGGTGATGTCGAGGTCACGGGCTTGACCGAGGCCAGGAATGCCTGGTCACACGCCTGCCCCAATCAAAATTCCCCGTTTACGTTACATTCACAAAAGCTATGGGACGAGCCCCTCTGCCGCCAAGTCCAGGAACATCTCTTAAACACTGCGACAAACGCTGCAGACCGGGCTCGCCTCCTAGCCACTAGTGAACCAGAGTCGGGGTATTGGCTAAACGCTTTACCATCGCCTAATATCGGCACCTTGCTGGACCGCACCACTTTCTCACTAGCCATCGGACTGCGACTGGGCGTCAATTTGAATGAGCCACATCGCTGCCGTTGCGGAGAGAGAGTCGACCGCCTCGGTCACCATGGCCTGTCGTGTCAGCGCAGCGCTGGCCGCCTGCCTCGTCACGCCAGTATCAACGATATCATCCGTCGGGCTCTTGCGAGCGTAAACGTACCTGCCATTCTGGAACCGAGTGGCCTGTCACGTGACGATGGTAGGAGACCCGACGGGATGTCGTTGATACCCTGGAAGAACGGGAGGTCCCTGGTGTGGGACGCGACTTGTGTTGACACAGTTGCTCCGTCCCACTTACAGGTTACCTCGTCACAGGCCGGGACGGCGGCAGCGTCTGCGGAGGAGGCGAAACGGCGCAAATATGTATCCCTTGGCGTAGGATACATATTTGTGCCTTTTGGCGTTGAAACCCTCGGGCCGTGGGGGCTGGGAGCGCGGCAGCTCTACAAAGAACTGTCGTCAAGATTGGTCGACGTTTCCGGAGATCCCAGGGCTGGCGCATACCTCGGCCAAAGAATTGGCCTAGCAATTCAACGAGGTAATGCTGCCAGTATCCTGGGTACTCTTCCACGTGACGACAGCGATTTTGGCTCAATTTTTTATCTACTTTAATTAAATATTTTTGCTAGGTAGTTTTAGTTTAGTTTAGTTTATTTCGTAGAATAATTTAGTTTTTTAAATTAGTTTATTTAAGTTTTGTTAGTTAATCTTCTTTTGTAAATAAATCCAGATGTAGTTTATGAAACAATTATGATACTACGGGAAATATATTAAAAAAACTATATTTAAGTTGGGCTACTAAAGTTATACACATGCATAAAAAAAGACTTATTGGAATAAGAATATTATTTTTTTTTTTATTTAAAACACAATTACTAAAAAATGAAAAAAAAAATAATGACATAAGAGTATAGAAGAGTTAAAAGGTGAAGTTTAAAAGTTTCCTCCTTCAACTTGTACAGACGTCACCTTTTAACTGTTCTATACTCTTGTCATTCATTTAATTTTATTTAATTCGACTGATGACGACTCCACTGAAGGAGTCGAAATATTTCGTTAATTTTTTTCATTTTTTAGTAACAGTGTTTTAAATATAATAAAAATACAATAATTTAAGGCCAATACTGGTAAAATAAAAAGATATATTTATTTACACTTATTATATACTTAAACTATATAAGGTGACTTTAATTTATGCAGCCAAATTCTTACTGAAGACTCAGTAAGTGCTCCGTAATAAGGTTCGATGACCCTTTCTGTGGAATTCTTAAATTATTCTTTTCGTGTTCCTTACAAACGCAAGCGCAGCCCCGAGTCAATTACTATAAGACGTCAAGATTTTATTTAGCGAAATTAGAAATAAGTGTTATTGATCCGTGTTACTGATCACTTACCAAGCCTCCAGTATGAATTTGGCTGTATAAATAAAAGTCGCCTTATATATGTACTTCTATACTGTATATGCTATAAATGAAATGAAATTAAACTGAAATCTCAGAAACATCAATGACTGAAATTAACAGATATTTCATACAACTTTAGTTTTAAGAGTTCCGTAGTCTGACAAGAAATCCTTATAGTTTCACCATGTCCGTCTGTCCATGGCTTGAGGTCAGTCCGAATGGAAAAAGTGCTACGAAAATTGGTTCCAACGTATGCAAAAGTGCATCGATCACCATGGAGAATATTTTGAAAAGAAATAAAACTATAATAAATGCTTTATGTTTGTTTCACTTTGTTATTCCGGATACATAAATAGCACCCGTAAAACAAAAAATAGCGAAAAGTAGTTATTTTATTTATAAACATAACATCTGACCTGTTGTTAGATCACATGTAACCTATCTCAGTATCACATTTTTTTACCAAAAGGTTTCCAATAGATAAGGTACAAAAACTTTTAACACTTATTTAAACTTATATCGTTAAATAAACTAAATTTAAGCTATAAACAAATAGTAAAATAATTGCTACAACCACGGATCAATATCGACTTAGCATTCGACAGACGAAATCATGCAGGCTTATTACCTCTCTTTGTGTTTTACTTTATAATAATATATGTATTATAATAATTTAAAAAAACACATTCAAATGCGTTGAGTGGTTCTCGAGTTAAAACGGATATTAATATACAGACAAACAGAAAGACAGACATACAAAAATTTTAAAAATTGTAGTTTGGCTTCAGTACAATAAGAAAAAATCAATTAATTTTAAAAAAAACGCGTTGCAGACATGATCTGTTTAATACTTTATTATTAGTATAGATGTTTTCAATGTGTTTAGTACAAAAATTTACACTTACTAGCTTTAAATAGACAAATGAAATTTTTAAAATGATATTATATTTTCGTCTGAAAATTCCAGTAACGCTTTAAACAGAAGCAGTGTCAGTTCATTTGGAAAATTCCTAGAAAAGGACAGCATTACCCATTATGGCTTACGTTGGAAAGAGACGGAAAGCTCGTCGGATAACTATCCAAATACACTTTTCGTTTTATCGGATTGTACGCTTAATGCCATTTTGAGTTTTGGTCCGTTGTCCTTGTACGGTGTACGGGGTCTACGAAATTGCTACGGTATTTTAGTATAGCTACGAGCTACGACGGGCAATTTGGTGGCAAAATATATTTATATAGCAGTTTCATGTCATTTTTCCATTTCATTATATACGAATATCCCAAACGGAACCATCATACGATCACTTTGTCGTCTGTCTGTCAAGGCAAGACCCTTTTTCTCGGGCCTTGGCAGGTTTTCACGTATGACGTAACTTTAAAACGTTTAAACTTTAGCTGTGAACACTTGCCAAGTTCTACGTATTCAGTAGCAAAGACCCGAACAAGCTTTCTTTTATAACGAGTGAAAACCATTGTTCATTATTGCATCTATTACTGAAGGAACCTCTGTAAGCTTCGGCACACAATTTGATCCGAATTCTTTTTTGGCGAAACCGACAACCTGCACTGCCTTTGTACTGAACTTGGCCGCCTTATCACATTATGTTTTTGGTTGCGTTTTATTATTAACCAAATAGCTGGAAAGTTTCTTTATTAAATAATTTTGTTTGCATTCAAGAATTTAACACATAGTACCTAGTTGTAAGGAAAGAATAAATTTAGTAAGGAAATAAATTAAAAAAAACGCTCTCTTTAGCATAATTTCGAAACAGTTTAAAAATATATTTAAATTGCAAAATATTTCCAACGATACCAATATTACTTTCAATATTTTCGCTTCAGTCGTTAAGTAAATGGCGGCATCCAATAGTATGGCTAGGCTGCTAGTTGTATAACTTAAGAACGGTCAAACAAAAAACCATCACATAATTTTAATCTATTTTGTTTTTGTCATTACAGCGCTAGCAGTCCTATACCAAATATGGCGTCAACAGGCACGTATCCAGACTTTTGTTTCGGGGGGAAGGGGGGGGGGGTTTCGATTTAATTTCATTAAAACAGCAATGTGAATTGTGAATGATAACTGTGTAATCACTGTACTATAATATTATTAGTATCAAATTATCGTAACTTTTTTATTAAAACGTACTCTAACGTATTTTACAGTGGTTATGAATAAACGTTCTCGGTCTCGTGTGTGTCATGCCAAATTTCGGGGGGGGGGGATAAATCTGACCTCTCATACGTGCTTGGGCATCAAATGTTGTTTGTCAGAGAATTGTGTATTTTTAAGTTAAGATACGTTTTGTAAAGAATAATTTAAATTAATCAGAACTTTCGTCATTTTAATTTTCGAAGTTTTTCCTTAAGAAAAGTAGTTTTAATGTATCTGATTCTGATCCATTTCTTAACACCGGCCTTTCAACTCTGTTTTGAATACCTGCAATTTTCTTGCATGAGTATTCTCATAATAAAGTTGAGTTCCATCCACCCTATGGTCTATTGACCACGTTAAGTGCCGTTCACCCCTTTGTTTAAACGTTACGTTCAACTATTGGGCTAAGCATCCATTAGTCGTTTAATTGGACGCCGCCATTTAATAAACAACCTAGCCGTCCAACTAAAAGGCTGATATAACAAGAGGGCGGTAACATATACAACTGTGTTCTGCAAATAAATAATGGTACAGCAATATCCATTATTATGTGCATCTGTGCTTACGTTTATTTTAATACTCAATTTTTCAAAACAAAATATGTGTTCTGGATAACAGACTGGCAACGTGGTTTTATCAAATTGGACCGTAATGCTATTGTTTTTTGATCCAATTTGCAATAAACGGGGCTTCGCATGAGGTAAATTTGGTCTGTGGGGTAAGATAATTGAATATGGGCTTTTTCGTGTTTCATATGAACTAAAATTGAGTTATGTGCTATGTTGCTATTTATTGTTCAATTATGAAAGCTATTTTGCATAGACTATTCTACATACTACCTCTGTGGGGGAGTAGCAGAGCGCGCGCCTGCCAGAGGTTGAAGGTGTTATCTTCGTGGTGCAGATTAATTTGTGTTTGACACGAAGCTGTTGGTTAATTTGTGCCCGAAGTACGGCGATAGAGCCCAGGTTTGGGGCGTAATGTGTGACGATTATTAGTTATTTATTACAACATACAGAATGGGCTTGTGCTTGGCTATTAATTACCACATTTGATAAAAAACATTAATTCCGTAGAAAGTATCAACTAGAAACAAAATATTAAATACAAGAATTAAAAAAAAATCCTCGGGTCATGTTTTGAACCTGCGACCTCTTGATATCAAGACGGGCATAGGACACTTGCGCGCAGAGGTCAAAATCTCGTGCAGGTAGCAGAAAATACTACCGGGCAGTTGCGCGACGATTACTCTCTGTGATTAGGAAAATTGCGCGCATTAGTTTTGGTTTTGGCTTTTGGTTTAAACTTTACTTCTGGGTGGTCATAAAAAATAACCATGAAAGTAACGTATGACGGCCATACCTAGCCTTCTAGCCTATGTTACTACCGCCTCTCTTCGGCGCTGCAGGACTTCCGAAAATTTTCCTCTTCCTGATTTAAATCAGGCGGCTGATTTAACCAGACGGTGGCGACATATATACATTACTCTAAGGTTCGTAGTAGAGTCCATGCTGCTGGAACAAGATGTCCATATTTTCAGCGGGAAAAAAAAGAAACAAGGTAAGGTAGGGTCATAAACATTTATCGGCTTGAAAATCGTAATCTCTAACTTGCGCGCAAGTGTACTATTGCCAATCTGGTCGGTAGAGTCATAAAAGTAATTAGAACGATCTGGAAACTGACCGCGGCGCGCAAGTGACCAACACCCATTAAGACAAGCGCGCTACCAACTGCGCCAAGGTGGTACTTATCCTAGACCGTTGAATTTTTCCGCCGTACTTGTCTACCGAATATTTGAATGCCATCAAAAACAAAACTTGTAAAAAAAAACAAGTCTCGCAACTTAGTTCTTCTACCGTAAAAAGTTGTGAGATCCATGTAAATCCAAGTGGGTTAATTTATTCAGTCCCTACTTATGTCTTAAGTTATTACATAATTAGCTAACCTAACAACATCTTATAGTGACCGTATCAATATTAAAAATATTTTATGTTTTAAATAAAATGATTGACTTGGCCATCGCTTGAAAACACAGTGTATCTCACAAGTTTTACATATTACATTAAATTAGATTATTTAGTGCAATTGCCAAGTCAAGCTAAGAAAATAATGAATTATTATCATCATCCAATTGCTTTAGTCTCAATTTTTTTTTAAATATTCGAAAATGTAATTCATCGGGCTCTTCTAGTTTATTTCGAATCACGAAACCTTCTTGCTGAGGAACAAAAAGGATTTCGAAAAAAGAAACATAAATATGGCAATAATGACTTCCTCGGCCATATAATTTCAGCCATTCTTTTTTATCGAGATGTAGGGTTTGTAGGGTTAGGGCTTGTAGAGTTAGGCCTTGTAGGGTTTAGAGCTTGGCTCTACATGTGATCTGTTAACTTTTCAACCGTGAAAGCGTTATAAGCTTCTGAGTCTTGGCGACCTAGTTGACATGAAATGTTTTTGATGGGATTTCATTTCTTTTTTTAACATGCTCTACTTTTTTCATTTTTTCAGGCTGCATTTCTTGCGCCCTAGCTATGACTTTTTTATATCTCACTATTTTCGCCTCTTTTTCTTGTTGGCTTATTATTTGCAATTTACTCAAGAGGGTGTCGAATTGTTTGTCGGGCGCAAGAAATTTAGCGCCTTTTTTTTGTCGCATTGACCCTTATATAGGGTGGGGGGTTGGAGGGTAAAATTAACAGATATTTTAATATTTTCTTTGGGTGTGTGCAAATCGTAGCCTTATACCAAATTTCAGATTTCTAGGACTTTTTGAAGTTGGTTTTTTTTTTAAATAATATATAGCCGGACCCCCCTAAGGAGGGTTTGGAGGTTGAAAGTTACAGATTTCTTCGTTCATTTGTTGTTTGTGTGCTAATCTTAGGCTGCATACCAAATTTCAGCTTTCGAGGGCTTTTGAAAGTTGGGAATATATTTTCTTAATAAAATTTATTTATTTTATTTATTTATTTATTTATTTATGTATTTATCAAATTACAGCTATCATTACAGGGTATTCCTAATGCAATAGTGTAGTCAATTAACTCATTTAATTCTTAACATTAGACACATCAACACATATCAAACATTTTCACCATAACATAAAATATACATTGTCATCTTTACGAATTCGCTCAGAGAACAGTGGTATAGGTCAATTTTGTCCGCCACCAGATTCAGTAAATGCATTGCACGCGTCAAAGGTGCTTTCCCGAGCAAATTGGTCCTCCCGTTAGGCACCGCGAATAGACGTGGCCTCCTGCGCCTGTGCCCATACTCATCGGGTACGCATAATTTCACCCCCTCCAGTATAGCCGGATTAGCCAGTTTACCTCGAAAAACCTTAAAAATGTATAGTGCAAGTGACATATTTCTTCTAACTTCCAGCTTGTTGTATCCAACCATGCCCAGCACGAATAAGGTTGGATACATCAATGGATAGAAAGGGTAGACGCCGTACATTTTCCAGTACAAATATCTTGTGAATTTGTTTTGTATGCGCTCCGGACCCCCCTTAAGTGGGGTTCGGGGGTGAAAGTTATAGATTTCTTAATTTATCTGTTGTTTGTGTGCTAATCCTAGCCTGCATACCAAATTTCAGCTTTCTAGGACTTCAGGAAGTACCCTAGAGGTTTCGATGATCATCAGTGAGTGAGTGAGTGACGAAATCGACGTATTTTAGACATCAATAAAATTGAAAGTATACATGCTAGACAAATTAAACTTATTGTGTTTAATAAAACTGCTTACTGCATCGTATCTTGAGAATTTGGCATCTCTAGTATTATCCAGACTGAGGTTCGAAAATACGACGACACGCTTCGAGAAAAGGTAGTGCCCCGCCCGCTTTTGGCTCGTCTTGGCGGGGGGAACTGCCGTGCCCCCAGAAGCTATTTTTTCTCAAGGTTTATTGTATGGGAAACCGCCTTTGGTTTAATTTTTATTATTTTTCGTGGTAGTAGCCATGGGTTACACGTATTCTGTGAAAATTTCACCTGGCTACCAATTACGGTTGAATCTGTAGACCCCTGTGACACACGGACAGACAGACAGACAGCGGAGGCTTAGTAATATGGTCCCGTTTGGCACCCTTCAGATACGGAACCCTAAAAATATATTTTATTACTATGTAGCTAGATGAGTGAGGATGGATTGCTAGAAGCTTTGTTCCATTTCAAATTCCTTTTCGGCCCTAGATACAGAATGATAGTTATTATTACTTATAGGTAGAAACAGATTGCATAATAGAGAAGGAACAATTCAATTCAATACAAAACGGAGGTCAACACAGCGGGCGGTGGTTGATTATTGGAAGCAATCTAAACTCAAAAGCAACTTTGACGAATTAATATTCGTTCGAAAACGAAAGCTTTCTTGATTAATACTATGCGGTGTCTTCGAATTTTGTAGAGCGACCATGGTATTGATAGTACAGTGAGAAAATTACGAATACAATGTTTTGACAGACATGTTAGTTATGCATGTCACACATAGATATCTTAACAGTATTATAATAATTATGTGTTATTTTATTACCTCAAATCACAAAAATGTGACATAGAATAATTCTATGACATGTAAAAACATTTCGTTTATGTGTTGTGTTATCTATGTTGTGTTTATTTCAAGTTGTATAACATATTCGATCGTTTTTATTTAAAATTTTATAGTTTAAATCATTGACCTCTCATTAAACAACAAGACACACAGTCTCTAAGAAAAGTTCGTCAGAAAACGTTCAAACGTGCGACGAGCAAAGTAGCAAAAATCTTGAACCAAATTAAGACGTTATGCCGTTAACATAATGTGCAATGTCAGTTGTACGAAATCGCGGTGACAAAATGCATCGCGGACAATTTTTGAGCGAGATTGTGAGTTTTTTATGAGAGGTAAATAGTTTAAATTGATTTGCTGACTACCTGATATTAATTAACATTATATTTACCCACCTACCTGATATTAGCAGAAAATGGTGGCGGAAAACAAACCAATAGACATATAGAAAAA
The DNA here is from genome assembly GCA_910592155.1 of Ypsolopha scabrella. Classification (NCBI taxonomy): domain Eukaryota; kingdom Metazoa; phylum Arthropoda; class Insecta; order Lepidoptera; family Ypsolophidae; genus Ypsolopha; species Ypsolopha scabrella. Next base: position 17,189,305 of record OU342987.1, read on the forward strand.
AAGAATTTGAACGTAACTTTTATGCTAAGCAAATTAAAGTACTATAAGTTGTAATCCGAACGGCTGCTGACTATTGAATTTGTTTTTATAAGTTTAACAAATTTAATTTAATTTATAGTTTTAAGCGAACAGACAGATGCATGATAAGGATTTAAAATAAGGTCACCTTCACCCACCTCACCGCATTAATCTGCAGTCGAGTGTTGTCCTTGACGGTTGTGACGCGCGCTTATCGATACCGAAAATAAAAAGACGGACTAATGGAAAATACGATCGATAAATTCGTAATTGAACTCAGCGACGGCGAAGATACTGATTCCGACTCTGCTCTGTCGGTTGTCTTTGCATCTGATAGTGACTAAATTGCATTTAAAAAAATATTGTTCTAGCAATAAACAAGTAAGCACTTAACATTTATTTTATTTCATAATTTGCAAAATTACCTTGAGTTACAATAAACCAAATTGACAACTGTTGACAAAATCGGTAGTAATTATCGACATTACCATAAAGTTTAGCAAAAACGTTCCAAACCACACGAAGCTAGTTTTGAGATATTGACTTTTGAAGTTTATTTTGTATATGGTGATTCTATGATTTGTGTTGGAATACTATAGCTACATCGTCGCACACATAATTGATAGCTTGGAATGATTTTGATATATGAAAATTTGGCACCAGCTGATCGCTTTGGTATATAGGTACATAACTCATTTTTGTCTGTCTTGTGGATTGGAACGTTTTTGCTAAACTACGTCCAATTGATTAGGTCACAACACTACCGCATTCCTCAGGATGGACATGAACTCGCGCGCTATCTGTACGTTCAGATGCTCACGTAAGTTTCCCGGTGGAGTAGGTGGAATCACAGGCATGACATATATACCCCCTTTCGCGTTTTTTATATCCATAAATTAAATCATACAAGCTCTTCTATTCCGGGTCTTTAGACTTGTCCCTTCCCCACTATGTGGCCAATATACCTCGTTACCTTATACTTCCTCCAACGGCCCATTTAAGCTTTAGGGAATCACAAACACCGGAATATTTCTTTGTATATTCTAGTACCTACATCCTCTTGCAAATTGGATATTTTTGTTTAATACCATTCAATGTCAGACCACACATACTCTACCTAGGGATGCATTTCCACTGCAATCACTTACTTCTGCACTTATCCTGCCATACCCAACATTCCCTACCAACATTCACTACCAACATTCACTACCAACATTCACTACCAACATTCACTACCAACATTCACTACCAACATTCACTATCAACATTCACTACCAACATTCACTACCAACATTCACTACCAACATTCACTACCAACATTCACTACCAACATTCACTACCAACATTTCAACATGCATGCACCACCAATCGCGCCTTTACAGTCACACTTTGTAGCTGCCTATACGTATATGCAGGGATCCATTCGCGTTAGCGCATTCATTCAGTATTAAATCTGCAAGTATAAGCAAGTATTCATCATAAATGAGTTTTTTTATCTTTCATCCGCTACCTTAGCCAAGGACAAGGAGTAACAGACAGGTCTGATGCAGTAACGACGCGGAAAGTTCTATCCCTCGTAACAATCACTGTCACCCTAACAACGCCATCATTCCGTGCCGCGCCGCGATCACTTAGCCGCTCGTAATTACCATCTGACACGTGACAAGGAACTAGGTTAGGGTGGACACCCTACTTGGGGTTGCCAGTTAAATGAAGCTGTAAGAAATGAGGATTTAATTAGCTTCTTTGTTCAGTTGCTTTCGAGTTACACTCAAGGCTATCGGTTGTCTTTATCTACTTCGTTATTTACAAACAAAATGCAAATGTCTATATGTGTGCTTTTTTATAATAAATATAGGCTTAACCGATTGGCCTTCATTATTACGCATGACATAGTCATGGACGTCATTTACTGGCCACATTAAGGGGGAGTTATCCCGATTTCGTCTCTTTTCAAATTAATTTTAAGTAAATAAATAGCAAAGATAAAATTTTGTAATAAATATGTTATATTTCAGTCTTTGATCTTGATATTTCGGCCGTTCGATACACGACTACTTACATTTTCCTCGATCCATTTAAATCGTAAAGATAGGTCTGAGGTATGTTTTAATTATCATTTCATTTGAGCTATGTTAAGTTTTGAACAATAAAACTTATACTTAAAATAAATGTATCAAAAATGTATTAAAAAACGGCCGCCATATGAAAAACACATCCCTCTAATTCCAAAATAATAAATAAAAATACCTCGAAACCGCGAGTTTTCTAAGCGACGCGCTTCCGCTGAGCAGGATGACCATGTGTAAAACGAAAGCGTTGGAGCAGGACAGATTTCCCCGCCTTAAGTATAACAGTTTACGGTATGCAACGTGGACATGATGGAAAGCGTAAACGAAACCTGGGATGTGGAGCAAAATCTACAGGAGTTGGTCAGGGACGCATGGCTGGCAACAGTAGCACTGGGTGTACGACTCATAGAGGATGAAAGGAAATGTTAATTACAGGATACGATTAATAAATAAGTACTCTCCAGTTTTAAGTCATTAACTCATTACATATAGCATGTGATGGTAGAGCTGGCGTCGGGCTCGACTGTAGAGGTATCACCATCTTACTCACGAACACCCCGAAGTTATTCGGGGGAGAGTAAGAGGACAGTTCTCAAACAGGCACAACCAGATGGCCCACCATTGTCTGGGACCGATTTATGGCAGTATTATCCATCCCAAATTGCTGGGCCTTATAAAAAACAGACTGGTGATGGACAGCGGCGTCACTGGAGCGAGGGTTTCGGCACCGCGCTTACCAACTCGCATGCCTATCGTGTGTGAGTATGGGCATTTCTCCCAGGAGGTTCGACAAGAGTGGCGAAATTTGGAAAAGCGTATGTCCAGCAGTATACGAAACAGGCTGATGGATGGATGGATGGCCCACTGCCATATTCCACTTTTGTACTGCATCACCAATCATTGTGATAAGCCAATTCTATTTATAACCAATGTATTTATAACATAGCCGGTGATACTTGTCACCCGGCGTTATCTCTTTGTCACCAGTTTCTCACCATATTAGGCCTAAAATTCACCTTCCAATATCAAAAACATTGATTTTATGACGAATCACATTATTGGTTGTATAACGAATCACAGAATTCGATCGAGAGATTAATGATCTATTTTAGGTGGGATTTCAGTATCTGATATGGCATGGCAACCCCGGTCTGCCCCGCAGCGCTGGGGTGGAAGACAATTTGTTCGATTTTATACTTCGTGTAATTAACATTCCGTTATAGCGGCTTGTTCACAAAATGGCTCAATTTTATGTATTGTCACTTTTAGTTTATGTTTGCCTTTATATACTCTCATACAACAACAACATTACAACATCAAAAACGGTGTTATAAGTACCAACATTATTTGTCCGAAGTTAAAAACCGATGTTATAATATCATAAATAAGTCGTTTTTTTTTCTTTTGTCAAGAAACAGGTATGCAACCTTTCATGCTCCCATAAAACACTTTCAATAAATAAATTACTGATAATTAGACTGAATGAAGATCCTTGCCACAGCTTACAGGATCAAATAAAAAAATGAATCCCGCGCATCCTTTTCTCATTTTTCATAAATTTGTTAATTAAAATGTTTATAGATAATGTGAAGCAAAGACAATATAAGTCAAACAATTTTCGAGATTAAGTAACAAACCAAAAAGCTTTCTGTTTTATATTGGTAGAAGGGATAAAGATCATTAGCAAAAAGTGTTTGAAACTTTGTGATGATAAATGTTTAACTTGAAAATATCAGATGTGCTTTATAATTTTTTTCGTTTTAAAACAGCTTTCATTATTCTTGATCACTGACCGAGTCTCCAGTATGAATTTACTGTAATTAATCAAAGTCATCCTGTATCTGTGTCAGTAACAATATGAAGGAACATTCCGAAATGAAAAGTAAAACAGAACACCTTCCGGATCTATTTACAGAGTGTTCTATTTTTGGACGCTTACCACTTAAGGGGATGCCGCTCGTCGTGCTTTCGAGCAAACGCACTTCGAAAACTACCGCTAGATACAAATATCATGCACAAAAATTCTGAACGAAGCTAGGTCCCAAGATTGTGACTCCGGTATCCTACCGACTTATTTACCGCTGCCTTTAGAAATTAAGCATTTGAAAGTAATTAAAAGAAATAGATAAAAGTTCATTTGGTTCGTGAATGTTTTATGGTCACGGTTAAGCTGCTATGTGGCGTAAAAGAAAGGTAAAATAACGACCCTTAACACTAATTTTATTAAAAAATAATTATATCTAAATGCTGTATTAAATATCTGTACATTTCAGAGTTTAATAAAGTTTTAACAGATTTCATTCTATAAATAATAATATATATGGGTTTTTACTCGAATAAACTAAAAACTCGACATAAAAAGATAAAAATTGAGAGTCATAATTGGTTTTTGGGGTTTCAAGTCCTAATTTCGCTCTGCTGTCTGTCCGTCTATCCGTCCTTATATCACAGGGGACTCTAGCTTACAGACGGAACGAGTTACAGATCTGAAAATAGGATGTTTAGTAAAATGTTGACCCAAAACCGAATATTTAATGAAATTTTAATTATTTTTTTCTATGGGGATCCGATACATCAAAAAGGAGCCAAAAAAGTTTTTTTTTTGTCGCCGACTTCTGATGTCGTTGTCAAGAACTTATTAAGTAGAGTACAAAATATATATTTCATTTATTTTTATTTTCAAAATATCAGATGGCTGAATGATACTTGAATAAGCTAATACGTTTGTTCGAGGGCGGCACGAATAGCGCTCCCTACTAATGAATGTAAGCAGCAAAACATACCACATCCGGACAAAAAAACAAGGCATCTCATTCATCAATCCTTAGCGCGTGCTCCAAGTAAAAAAAAGGTAAAACGGAACTTCAAACATGATAGTCATTAGCGGTAATTAAACAGCGTACATGTTTCTGAACGCACGCCGACGCGATGACAGTTCTTTCGTCGTCTTTGATTGGCTGAATGATGCTCGCGCCAAAACATGCGTTCGAAAGATGGATGTTTGCCTACTTTGAAACTTTTTTGTGGCCTTATTAACTTTTTTATTCCAAAAGAGCAAGGCAATCGGTGGGTTACTGTAAGTTTCTCATTTGTTATTAGAAAGTTGGCTTTTTTCGACTCTAGGGCCGAAACAAGCTTTTGGCAATCCTTAATCGTCTAATTTCTGATTTTCACACACACAGGGGAACAAGTTGCGAACGCGCTAAAATATACCTAAATAATTAAATACAATTATCATAACGAAAATTCTTCAAAAATAATCAAGGGAAATCATTTATTTCTTTGCATAACTAATTAATTAAACTGGATATTCGTTTTAAATTAGACCTAGGTTTAGTATTCATTTAGTAACAGATTTTGATGAAAATTTCAAATTCTAATCAAAGCATAACTGATTAAAACCAGCCATTAATTTCGACTTTCAAGGTCACCAGCAGGTACAGCTCTCTTAATGAGCTCATTCGGTCAATGGTTTTAACAACATTTACTGTGGAATCAACTATGAAATCGTGAAACTTAACCTGCCTAACCATAAAATATTTCGGCCTACTGGTTATTGCACTCTTCTATGGCACACCTTTTTTTCGCCATTTCAGATTTGGCTCCATAATGAGAGCTATTAAATAACTGAATGAGATCTTCAAATATGACCATACATTTTTCTTACACGTTACATCATCATCATTTACCAACGATTCATAACACTGTACTTGGAAACACCGAATAACCACACCAATAAGGCTTCAATTCCCTAACGAACCCCAAAAACTACCAGTAACTTTCCTTCAAACCCTCGTTCACACTGCAATATAATTTAATTAATTCTGCGGCGACACGAGACAGTGCAAACAGATTGACAGATCCCCTCCCCCTCCTCCCGGGAGGGGTTGGGGGGGATGATTAATTGCGTCATGTCTGGAAGGTTGGCGCCGCGGAGTGGACGTCACATGTTTAGATGTGTGTCAGTGTGTACTTGGGTTTATAATGCGGTTTTGGTGTATGTTATCTTAACCAGCGATATCTGTCCTGCTCCAACGCTTTCATTTGACACATGTTTATCCTGCTCAGCGGAAGCGCCCCGCTTAGAAAACTCGCGGTTTCGAGGTGTTTTTATTTACTATTTTGGAATTAGAGGGGCGGGTATTTAATATGACGGCCGTTTTATATTACATTTTTTAAGACGTTTATTTTGGTACAAATTTTATTGTCTAGAACATAACATAGATTCCAAAGATTCAAAGATTCAACATTTTTATTTGTAAAATAGATGCCATCAAAACCAAAACTTGTAAAAAAAACAAGTCTCGCAACTTAGTTCTTCTACCGTAAATAGTTGTGAGATCCATGTAAATCCAAGTCGGTTACTCACTCTCTACTTAAGGAACCTTCTGTCTTAAGTTATTACATAATTAGCTAACCTAACAAATGATCGTTAGAAAGAATAAGTGATTCCATTTAAAGGTCGGTCTATTTACACCCGTATAGTTACTGTGGGTTTATACCCAATATTGTCGTAACATAATCCATTTATCTATTACTTTCTTCATTATTATCTCTCTATTTAATCTGTGAGAATGTTAAAGCAATAGATATAGTTTAACTAATGTGTACACAATTGTTATTGTCAAACTTTTGGAGGTACATAATTTAAAAAACCGGTCATGTGCGTGTTAGACTCGCATACCTAGGGTTCTGTAATTCGACAGTTTTGGGAACAGTCAGGTAGAATGTAATTAAAATCTTGCCCATAACTGTTTATGATAACTAAAAAAAGAATTGATTGTACCACAAAAGAGAGACTATTTTTATACCGCGCTCGAAATAAAATTCATGGATGAAAAATTTAATTTTGTCATTTTTTTATCGTGTATTTCTCACCCGCTATATTGTTCCTGTAATCTTTAAGTAATTATAAATTAACATGTTTTTTTTTCATATTTTTCGGTTTATTAGTTTCGGAAATAAGTGAAATATATCTTGTTTTCTTTTGTGTAATACATAATGTAATAAAAACAGGAAATAAATGAGGGGACATGCATTTATTTGAGGTTTTTGAAAAGTTTCTCGAAGTCGGTGCCAGTAAATATAGTAAAAGTATATATTTTTACAATCAACTTTTTAATATCTACAATTTGATATCCATATTGTATTTTTATGTTTTTTTTATTTTTCTCATTTTGTATTAGAAATATTTTGCACCATTTCAAATTTTTCATCTTTCTTGTACCGTATTATGTAAGCAATTGAATGCTTTTTTGTAGCAAATTTCAAGTCTTTATCTTTAACGGTGCTCAAGTTATGAGGCTGTGACACACGTACGGACGGACAAGGAGTCTCACATTAAAGGTTCCTTTTGTACCTTTTAGGTACTACTACCAAAAATGTAATAACGGAGCCAACTAGGATTTGTAAGACCAGAAAATAATTTTTAGATTATATTATACTAGCTTTTGCCCGCGGCTCCGCCCACGTCGAAGAGATTTTCATGGAAATAAGGAAAACAAAAGAATATGATTTTTTGAACGACAATATGCAACGGTCACCATGTTTTACCAAAGTGCTAATAAATACCAATCGAATAAGCCCAAACTCGAAGTGTCTGCTGTTTTCCGTTGAGGAGATTCCGTACCTACCTTCCAGTCCCATCATCAGACCCTGGTCACCATGTTTTACCAAAGTGCAAATAGAGACCAATTAAATAAGCCCAAACTCGAAGGGTCTGCTGTTATCCGTTGAGGAGATCCCGTAACCACCTTCCAGTCCCGTCATTAGATCCTGGTCACCATGTTCTACAAAAATACTCATCAATACCGATCAAATAAACTTAAACATGAGAGGTCTCTTTAAAAAAACATTTACCAGTGGATGATTGAAACCCCGACGATGGGACTACATACGTATGACTACGCAAGGCGTACATACCACATGATTAACTAAAAATCTTATTAAGTGCTTAAAGAATTTTTATAGTTAGTTCAGTAGTTCTAGATATTACCCGTTATATGCAAACAAACAAACAAATCTTTCTTCTTTATATAATGGTGTAGACAAACTTTAACGTGAGTTGACTTGAACCAGACTGCGTCAAATTCGATATTTTGAAACATGCAGCGCCATCGACTGTATTAAAATAAAAACGATAGCTTCCCAGAGATGGCGTTTTCTAAGGATTTGAAAATAAAAATATTTTAGTTATTGGTCTTTGCTCAGTCAAGAAATCTAATTTCAGCGTTAATACTTTTTTTAGAAAGGAAAATATTTTTTCTGAAAATAAAATAAAAGAATAAAAAATAAAAAGTGAAAATAAATTTTACCAGTCGGGGTTTGAATCCGCGACGATCGACAATGCTACGGCGGCGAACTTTCCATATGTCTCACTAAAATTCTCATTGCGCTGCACCCTTTTGTTATAGCGTGCTGATACACATAGCTTTAAACCTTCCCGAAGAAATGCTTTATCTTTCATTGAAAATTGCATCAAAATCCATTAACTGGTTCTCAAGTTATAAACGAACAAACAGACAGACAGACAGACAGACGTTGTATTTTATATGTATAGAGATAGAGATAGAGAAGAAGAGATTATAACTATATAACATCCCTTGAAAAAATTTTCATCTATATCGGTTATCCCAAATGGGTTATGAAATCATAGAGCACAAATCATTACAATAATTTAAGGGTAAACCTCCAATAAAAAGATATCTTTACTGTAAAATAATTTTACTAACCAGAACATTAAACATTTCAAGTAAAACAATAATTTACAATGGACGAAATGTACCAAAAATTTCAGTCTTTTCATGAATATATCACACTAATCACACTCATACCTTTATACATGCGAAAGTTTGTGTGTGTGTATGTTTATTACTCTTTCACGCAGAAACGGCTGAACGGATCTGGATGAAATTTAGAATGGATATAGCTGATACCTTAACTTAGTACATAGACTACTTTTTATCCTGAAAAAAAGCATGTCGTTAAACCGAATAACACGCGGACGGAGCCGCGGGCCAAAGCTAGTTTTAAAATAATTTAATGCAGGTTTTTCGGTTAGATAACCGAAACCATATGGGTCCGAGAAAAACTTAGATCAGCTGAACACTAACCGATTGAGAAAACTTTGCTTTTAAAGAAAAAATCGAAGTTCTCGATGCAATAGGTATACTAAGAAAAATATGAGAATATTGTGAAGAAATGAAAACAGTTAATATAAAAAATGTCTCTTTAAGGTGCTTTAAAAATATCTGTGATGGCTGCAGTGGAAGACTGTATTGTAGACATTTTGTACCCCGGAATCTTCTTAATATATAAAAGGTAAACCACACACAGCCGAAACTACTGAACGGATTTCGCTGAAATTTGGCATACAGATAGTTGTAATGACGTAGGCATCCGGTAAGAAAATATTTTTGAAAATTCGCCTCCTAAGGGGGTAAGCCGAACTCCAAGCGAACGAAGTCGCGGGTAAAAGCTAGTAGTTAAATAAAGAGAAAATAAATAAACATTTACTTTATTCTGCATAACGTGGTACACAAACTACGTGCGATGTGTCGTTTCGTCATTGAAAACAATTGCTATCTCTTTCTGTTTTGTGCGGGATGGTTTCGTGCAAGTAAATCAATTCTAATTTATACGCACATTTTTCTGTATAAAACGAATTAATGACGTTAGATCAGTAAATTATCGTTAATATTGTATTCAATATATTACATAATACTCTCCAATTGCAGGCGTGGCAGATGTTTTGATAGCACTTTATATAACGATAAATCAGTTCAAATTTAAAATGAAATTTAAAACAGCAATAAATCGAAGACTATCTGGAATATTACAAATAAATTTAACTAAATATACAGACAATAAAAAGGCAAAAACATTTCAAACTATGATAAAAATAAATGTCTATATTTTTAAACACTTGGCGATTTATCCATCGCATGGAGATATGGGAAAGCACAAGCGTAAATTCGCAGGTCGTGTTGAGAACTGGATAGCTCAGTTGGTAGAGCAACCGCCCGGTAAGCGAGAGGTCCCGGGTTCGAATCCTGGTTCAGAGCTCTTCACGTCCAGATTTACTTTTCTGGTTTTCTATACCGCAATGATATAAATTCAAAAACATTTCACTAGTAGTCGATAGTAAAACGCATGAACATTCAGTAAAGTAGTAGAATTATTTGGTTCTTGTTTTCCATACGTAGTATAATCTAATCAATATAAATTATAATTAAGAAAAAACCTGATTGATCATATTTATCATAAAATAAAAAGTAAATTTTATGTGATGCCTTACTCAGAAAAAGGCCTTAAAAAGATTATTCTCAAAATTGAAACAAAACATACTAAAGATTATTCATATATATTATCCTTTTATATAATTAAAGAAAACTGCAAAGGTGACTTCTAATTATGTAGCAAATTCCCAATGGAGACTCGGTAAGGGGTCCGAACCAAGGTTCAATGACCCTTTATTAGTATAGGGGCACAAATTTTATTTTACATTTTTCACAAAAAGTATCATTTAACCTTGGTCCTTACCACTCATTGAGTCTCCAGAATGAATTTGGCTATCTAATTAGAAGTCACCTTATACGTGATAAAGACATCTCACGTTTCTTATGAACAAAATCTTTAAAGAAGGCTGGTATTTCGAAAATTTAAAATATGTTTGACTCTTACTAATCGGCCCGAGATTCCTTTGAGCATTTTCGCTATTCCTTATAGTTCGCCAACCACGTCTATTTGAAAAACTAAGTTATAACATAAACTAAACCGACTATTAAACTTGTTGACGTCAGAAAGATTAAATAACTCGGTTACTTACCGAGTCACCAGTATGAATTTGGCTACACTGTACAGGGCGTACTAATGACATGCTCATTAAACATGCTTTACTGGAGCCGCAACCATAGAAAAACTTTTGACAAAACGCGAAAAAGAAAACATTTCCCCATGGAAAATGACAAGGTGGTATTAAAATTTTGTATGAGGAAGTGAATTTTTATTTCTCGGTATTTCGAAAGTTTTTCTTTGGGAGTGGTTCGGGATGATCAGTAGAGCATGTGGTTTAATTTAATGAGCATGTCATGTTTATGTTTACAACCTGTATATTCAGAGGATGCCATGCCATGAAAACTGCGATAGATGTTTTAGTTATAATGAACCCCCCTACTACGCCGCCTTGCCACGACCGCGTAATGTTCGTAGCATTTTGTAGAGACGTGTGAAGTTCTTAACATTTTGTAGCCGTAGATGTGTGAAGTTTGTAGCCTTTTGTAGCCGTAGACGTATGAAGTTAGTAGCATATTGTAGCCGTAGACGTGTGAAGTTTGTAGCATTTTATAGTCGTAGACATGGGAGGTTTGTAGCATTTTGTAGCCGTAGACATGTGAAAATTGAAGCATTTTGTAGCCGCAGACATGTGAGGTTTGTAGCATTTTGTAGCCGTAGACATGTGAGGTTTGTAGCATTTTGTAGCTGTAGTGGTTTGAGGTTTGTAGCATTTTGTAGCCGTAGACGAGTGAAGTTAGTAGTATATTGTAGCCGTAGACATGTGAGGTTTGTAGCATTTTGTAGCCGTAGACATGTGAGGTTTGTAGCATTTTGTAGCCGTAGACATGTGAGGTTTGTAGCATTTTGTAGCCGTAGTAGTTTGAGGTTTGTAGCATTTTGTAGCCGTAGACGAGTGAAGTTAGTAGTATATTGTAGCCGTAGACATGTGAGGTTTGTAGCATTTTGTAGCCGGAAACGAGTGAAGTTTTTAATATTTTCCTTCATCGTAACAAATTTGTCATAATTACTTGTAAACGATTAATATGACCCAAAACTTTATATATATTTAATATTTATAGTTTATTCGCGAACCCAATACTCGCAAACTGAGTATTCTGAATCCACATTTATCATAAAATACTCTGTAAATGTGGTGTATTTGCAAGTCCTTTGCAATGAAACGCAGTTTCTTCTCTTCTTATTTTATTGGATCTGTCATAATCATAAACCATAAAGAAAAGGATACATACTTAAATCAAAGAGTATGTCTCCATAACACTGAGTGTTACTGCAAAAAGATAAGGTTTTATTACTTTATTATTATATAATACCATCCGGAAAATCACCAATAGTTATCGCTGCTTTAGGCGAAAATAAGTTTCACCGATTGCTATTGGGAAAACTGCACTGACCTACTTTTCGTTCGTGTCAATAGTGAGGAACTTTCCCATAGTTATGTTTAGGTACATTCAGTCATTGCGTATACAAAATGGCGGCATATCACCTGCCAGTCGCAGTTCCTGGCTAGTTAAATCATACTATTATACAATGGTTATTACTGGTTTGTTGTGGTTATAACATTAAGTGTATGCCGACCAAATTGGGGAAATACTAAGGAAGGGCAAAGTCACGATTAACTGGAATAGAAGGGCTTGTATGACCAGATTGGATGTGGAAGAGGCACAAGAGGGATGTCAGGATCGTGACAGATAGAAATTTGTAGAAGTACATAAGGTTTATAAAATACTGTATCCAGCCAGCACAAAGATGCCGCAAAGTGAAAATATCCCACTATCCCATCCCATCCCACCATAATTATGTTATAAATATTAGAATGTATGGATGGATCGATAGATGGATGTTTGTTACTCTTTCACACCGTAGCTACTGAACCGATTGGGCTGAAATTTTGCATGAATGTAGTTCCAGACCTGGAATAGGATATAGCAATGGCTAAGGGTCCATATAAAACGGTTTCCATTGCCTTTCCTTTGGAAATGATATAAATGTAGTATTTCTTTATGTATGTTTTCTAGATTTTATTTTACTACTTTGTTGGCGTGATTAATACGTATATCTATGCCAAATTACAGCTTTCTAGTACTAAAGAGTATCTGAGATAAGCCGCGGATAGACAGATAGACGGACAGACATGGCGAATTTATAAGAGTTTCTTGTTGACTACGGACCCCTAAAAAGACATTGCAGTGTAAAATTTATACATTTTTTGTAATACTCGCAATATAGCAGAACGCTGAAATCAATAGATACCAGGCTAGCAGCACACACCCAGCAGTGGCAACGAGGGCTCGGCACAGGAGCGGCCTAATGTTACGAACCTACATGTCTTTGTGCATAAACGAGCCTTAATTCTCAGCAATAGAATACTGTTTTGATTACAATGTTGGACCAGTTGTAGTCAGCAGTCTAAAGGTGTGCCACACAGCCGTTAAAAGATCGGATGTTTTCGTTGCGCACGTTTTATAAGGGCATTTTATATGACACAGAAACTAACAACATGAGTGGCCAGCCAAAATGGCGGTATAATTTGGGAGTATTAATTATCTTTTGCCTGCACTTACACAGGTGTATTAGGATGTAAAAAACATGATGGCCATCTCAAAATGAAGTCACTATTTTTTTTAATGTATTAAAAACGCATGAGCCCATTGTAAAAAAAATGTAGTACAACATTACAGTTTCGGCTACTTGTTTTCTTAAATAATTTGGCCAAGTGCGAGTCAGACCAGCGCACAAAGGGTTCCGTACAATATAAGATACACGGGGCAATATATAGGTAGATGCCATACATAACATTAAGGCGACAAAAAACAAGGCGCTAAATTTCTACCACCGGGCAAACAATTTAGCACGGAACCCTATTTTTTTTTTTTTTAGTTTAGAGTATTTACAATAATATGTGCTTTAAAACTTGTGTGTATTACCGTCTTTAAGATAAAGCTGAAACAAATTACGTTAAAAAATTGCTGTTTTTTCTAGGTTTATTGTATCGAGACCCCCTAGGGTTTCAATTTTTTTTTTCATTTTTTTATTTGTCGTTGTGCAAGCTGTAATCACACGTAGTCTGTGAAAATTTCAACTGTCTACCTATTACGGCTGAAGCTGTAGACCCCTGAAACAGACGGACAGACAAACAGCGGGAGTTTAGTAATAGGATCCCGTATTGGCAACCTTCTTTCCGTAGAACCCTTGAAAAAAAAACAAAAAACATGTTCAAAACACACCAATTTTAGGTGCAAGCCACATGGAAACGGCGCGGCGCGCATCGAGTGCGCGGGAGTCATTCAAATTACGTACAAAACGCATGGAAATAAAGTCGCAATTTGAGGTATGGTACGGACGCCCGTTCTACGCCCGACACCGAATGAAACATACCATGTTCAAATTACGACTTTATTTCCATGCGTTTTGTACGAAATTTGAATGACACCCGCGCGCTCGATGCGCGCCGCGCCGTTTCTGTGTGGCTTGAACCTTAGGTTCCTCCGGTAGGAAACGGCTGAAGGAATTTCAGTAAAACATACGTCAAATTACTCGTTATATTCCCATGGCAACCTATTAGCAACCATAGTTTTTTGCAATCCTAACTAAGTTAGTTAAGTCTACCTGCGGGGAAAAGGAAAATTAGTACCCCAATTATACCACTTCCATAAATTGTCTAGCTGGCCCATGGAATAACTAGTCTGTTTTGGATTTCTGATACTCGTGAAAAGGATTATTATTGAGCAGAGATGTAACTCTTTAGATATGCCTAACGCGTCAAAATAGTGACCACGCTCCAAACTTGTGTACGAAAGTTATTGAATTGCGTCTTTCACAGCTTCACGGCAACTCTTCTCAACATGACACTTTTCAAGAGGCCTAAGTGTAGTAAAGGCACGTCTTTGCTTTTGAGTATTTCCCTAATTACTAAGTAGATTTGTCCATACAGTGTCCGCCCAGCTAGTCTAGCATAGTAAACCATATCGAGCTCGATAGCGGGTGATACAGTGCTCTCTCTCACTCTATTGATCTCCCTCCGAGAGAGATAGACATTCTGTATCGAGTGCTTAAAGCTCGATATGATCTGCTGTGCACCGTCACGACACCAAGCCCCGAAGGATGTCAAAGGTGTTTCCAATAGTATCTTCAGGGGCCACCTTCCAACCACTACTTACATCATCTATTGAACCTGACGTCATAGTCATGTCAGTACTTCTCTGCATTTGTTTCATTCTCAGTGGTGGCACAAAGGCTCTTTCACTGCCACATAAAAGAGAGACAAGAAAAGTAGTAGTAATTATTATTTTTATTTTTTATTTTGGAATATCGTAGCTTTGTTGCGTTACTGATATTGTATAATGTATGCAAAAAAAAAACAATTTAGAAAATAGATAAAAAATATATTATATTAAAAAAAAATCTTATACAAAATACAATAGAGAATTAATGCCCCTCATCGGCGTACTTTCTTTACTTTCTTAGCCTTCGGCTTCTTCTTTTTTCCTTTGGCTTTTTTTACTTTTTCTATGGGCTTCTTCTTCTTCGCTTCTTCTGCTTCTAAAAGTTTCTTCTCAACGTAATCTGCTTTTGCCTGTTTCTCTTCAAGCTTCTTTTGCTCTTCTGCTAGCTCCGCCTGCTCTGCTGCCTCTTTCTTCTTCTGCGCTTCGAATTCTTTTTCCGACACGCAAATCTTGATTCTCCTTTTACCTTTCCATACAATTTTCAAAATGTATGTCATGCTAGCAAAAAATACAAAAATAAAGATGACGCAGTGTAAAAAACTGAGGACCTCGCAGCCAAACACGGCTAGCTTCCTACAGAAGATGTTGAAGTAGTCACTCTCTACGCCAGTAACATAGCAGAGGGTATACCAGAAGCAGGTGACGACTCCACTGGCCACGTGGATGATGATTAATATCCCGGTCTTTTTTTTCCTCCGACTGACCACCAGTCCTGTGGCAAAGGACGCTATGCCTGACAGTAGTGAAATAATACCTGAAAAGAGTTAAATTATTAGCGTCTTATGTGGTGGTAGGTTAGTCAGGGTGCTCAATTGGGAGACTTGGGTTTGAATCCTGGTAATAAGCATGAATCAATGAGTATTTTTAGAAATTTCGGGCATATAGCCCTTGCTGGTTGCTTTACGCCATAAGCGATGCCAAAAGCTTTTTTTCCGGAGTCTTCATTTGATTGAAATTTAAGCTCAATGAGCCGTTGACGTTTTAAGTCATGAAGAGGAAGGAAATGGAATTAAGGATACGTGCATGTACATCAATGGATGGAATACAAAGGTTCATTATTCGGGCTTTTTTCAGGATACAACATATATAAGTGAGAATTTCGTTAATATAAAATAATCTGCTAGAGTCAACGACAAGGAAACCTAAAAAGTGAACACACGTATATTTCGCGACAGGCGGGAGTGAGGGCTGTTTCATACTGACATGTATGTACTCGCCCGCACTTCCGCCATGTCGCGTACTACTATAGAATGGGTAAGATTGAATTTGAAAAATATTTAAATTATGAATAAGCACGTGGAACGGAAAACGAACCCAGTTCAAGTAAGGGCCTCTTGCTGTTGTGCAGCAACCAGTTTACCAGAAATATTACTTCGTAATTTTCAGCCTGTTTTGTACTTCCGAGAGATAATAGTAATAGGTATAGTTCGAGGGTGCAATTGATCACTTACACCCGTGTGTAATACTCTACTTTTCATCACTAATTAGAGGAAATGAAAAAAACTTACAAAATTATAACATGATGATTAACTGCACCTGTATCTACTTGTTAGTTTCACAGTAATTATATTTAACCCAACCGGTTTCGGTTTTACACTATTATCAAGGGTCTATTAAATAACTAATAACGATTTTTTACATGACATAAAAATTAATTAAATGTGCAATCAATGAAAAATGTCGTTAATCAATTATGAAATTATGTTTGCAACAACGTTTTCAACAAGATAATTTTACAGCCGCCATTTTATTATATTTTCATGTGACTTTTTCTTTTTATTAGTGTGATTGTTTTAAAAATAAAACTAATTTAGTTGATGTTTTGAGTCATAAACGTTTTATTTAGCATATTTACATATATACGCACAGTCAGTCAAGTCACATTTTTCCATAATAATATATAAATAAAATACAGAATAACAAAATAAAAAGGAAAAAGGCAGAACAGATATTTTCAATTGTCATTTGGCAAGACGAGTGATTGACTACATAGTTAGTGACTGTAAGGGACACTCGTTTGATTTTCAAATTTACCTACCTCCATAGGTAGGTAAATCGAATTTACCTCCCGCATTTCGAGTTATATATGACTTACTTTCAGAGCATTAGTATTGAAAATAAATTTTATCAAATTCAAACTGTTCAAGTTGCTAAAACCTCTTAAAATTAATCTTTTATAACGTCACGGGTAAAGATGACTTATTTATTGCATCGTACATGCCACAGCACAGCTTTACAAGAATGCTCTGAGAACTGCCATGCTTTAATGGTTAGTAGTGCTGGCTAGATAAGAAATCAACTGCACGGTGCAGAAATGAGCATGCTACGCTGTACCGACGATCTGAAGGACGGACGTTGTGGATGGCAGGACCGCCAAGAGTGGCGAAATATTGGAAAGGCTTATGTCCAGCAGTGGACGAACACGGGCTCATGGATGGATGGATGCTATAAAATGCTGTATTTGATATATTTTCAAAACAAAATAACATAGATCACGAACTGGATAAGGTGCGTAACCACGTAGAAAGGGTTCACTCATTCCACAGGTTGAATTCGTGTTTTGCCTAAAAGTGCTTGTTTTTAAATAATTTCCAGGTAGTTTTTATTCAAATTACGAGTATTATGGGAATTTTCATGAAATTTATTTAACTTCACTGCATTAAAATAATTCTGAAACAAGTAGATAATTTTCAGCTAAACAACAGTTTCATTCATTGTAAGATGACTATTTGGATGATAGTGACGCTTGGTGTCATGAGAATATTGATTGATACTACTGTTCCTTTATTTTCTAACTGATTTGTGTTTTTCAAATCGTTTGTTTTATGTAGACTAATATTTTTAATATTTTCTTTATTATCATTTTGACATTTCTTTTTACATATTGACATGAACATTTTATAACTTAAACTTAGCATTTATTAGTTGATAATCTGACTATAAAAAAGTAATAAACTATATGAGACAGGTGGATGATGTTTTGCTTAGTATTTTAACTTACTACCTCATTAGATAGGTAGACTAAGATATATATATTTTTTTCTCATGACACAATTTCCTTCTGTCTTTTATATTTTTATGCTTTTATAAAATATTGTTTAGTATTATTTCATATAAGTAAAAAAAAACTGTAATAGTATTAAGCCATATTCAGAAAAAAAAATACTGATAAAAAAAAACATGATCTTGCTAAGTTTCTTGTCCTTCTTCTTGGCAATATTAATCGAATGGGCGGATTTAAGCATTATAGCTATTTATAGTTTATTTATCTATTAACTCATTTATTCATTGCATTAAGTAGGCATGTATATACAATATTTAAATTTTTTACTTATGTTAGTATATATTTGGCTAGGCATTATATTTATTTATGGTCTATTCAGTTTATCTATCAACTTATTTATTAATTGCATTATGTAGGTATAATAATACTCTTATTCCAATAAGTCTTTTTATTTTATGCATGTGTATAACTTTAGTAAAACCAACTTAAATACAGTTTTTTTATATATTTCCCGTATCATATTTGTTTCATCATAAAATATTATTTTTATACAGATTTGATTTGACATGTAAAACGTATACTTTATTTATCTATTTTACAAATAAACAATTTGAATCTTTGTATCGTTTCGCAATGAAAAATATATCAAATAAAAGGTTTATTATGGAAACAATAGTTGAAAAAAAGTTAAAATAAACATTGAAAATTAATAAAAACACCTTGAATTCGCGGGTTCTAATGAGCAGGATCCATCCATCCATCAGCCTGCGTCCATCCGCTGCTGGACATATGCCTTTCCCAAATTTCGTCACTCTTGGCGGTCCTCCGTCCTCTTCATCCAGTTTCACCTGCAACCACCTTCAAGTCGTCGGCCTAGCTGGCACGAGTTGGACCTACGCTACGCTTTGCTGTACGTGGTGTCCATTCTAACGCCTTTCGGCCCCAACGGCCATCATGTCGGCGACAAATATGGTCTGCCCACTGCCACTTCAGCGACACGTCTTCCAGCGTAATAGTTGAAAAACGATACGAGAAAAGCGGCCCGGGCACGTTGTACCAGAACGTTGTCTGTTACCAACTTACGTAGATTTTGCGAAAGTAAAAAGAAGACTTACAAACACTGACGTGTTTCTCTCCCCCCTCCTTATCCGCGTTCCCGATCTGGAACAGCCCCCCAATGACCGCACACATTAACCCCGCCAGATGAAAGTAGTAGTGCTCCTGTTTGATGTCCTCCCTCTTCAGGGAATGTGAAGGTCCAAATATGTGGAATATGTTGATCATACCGAAACTCGAAAGTAACGTCACCTGAAAAAAGCACCAAGTGAACAAATTACTAAGTTTGTTGCACGCCTTCTCAACGCGTACATACATCGCCACGACTTAAATCCCGGGGTGTCAGAGATGTGAAATGCAAGTTACAGTCTACACTCGTACACCCACGATTCACGGACGACTTTTGCGTCCGAATGTGGTGGGTGTTGAGATGTACTTCGGGCACAGATATAAATAAATAAATAAATGACTGTTTATTTTCAGATTAATAATAAATAAATAAAAATAATAAATAAAATATATTTATTTCTTTAACAAAAGTGGTACATAGTTATATATTGGTGGTTGTGACCTTTTATTAAGTGAAGAACACCTGTATTAAAAGAACACGCTCTTCCATATCCATAAAGTAATCGTACCAAATAAACTTACACTAAAATATTTATCTTAAATATAGTATGGATTAGTTTGGTTAAATTAATAATAATATTAGTAATAGTTTTTAAAGTGTAGTGTGTGCGAGTGTGTGAGTGTATGAGGGTGTGTGAGAGGGTGTGTAAGGGGGTGTGTGCGTTAAGGTGCATGTGTGTAAATGTGGTGTTAAAATTGTAATTAAATTATATACATTAAGTTAAGTTAGCCCTACGAAGTTGAGTTTTGGGATCGATTAGTATAATCACTAACCAAAGTAATTAATTAACCGTTGTATTTTATTATATTATTATATTATTTTACTATCTTAAATAGATCTTCGGTTTCATCGTAATTTAACGTTTTGAGCCACTTAGTTATGCGTTTTTTGGATTCATAATTTGTTAACCTGTCGATATCCAGTGTTTTATTGATTAGATTGTATAAATAAGTTGCTTGCGTTTTATATTGTCGATGTGCAAATGTAGTCATAACACTTTTAGTCACTGCGACAGCGTGTTTTCTACGTTTTAACAAACAGGACGGGTAAGGGGTTACGGTTTTTACATTTTTATGTGTTTTTAGAATCGCAAACAGGATATAAAGCTTGCGTACTGTCAACAGACCACAATCCAGGTACAGTTTGTGAGTGGGATATAATCGTGGTTTAAAATATGCTATCTTTAGAAGGGCTCTCTGAGATCGTTCCACTTCTAGGAATTTTACTTTAGTAGCACCCCCCCAAATGGGAATACAATAGATAAGTATAGACTGCGCTAGTGCTATATATATTGAATTAAGTAAGGGTTTAGATGCCACATAACGCAGTTTTATAAAGATCCAGATTAATTTTCGAATCCTACTGGTGATTGCCTCCAGATGTGAGTGCCAAGATAAATGTTGATCCATATGAATGCCAAGATATTTAATTGACGAGGTTTTATCAATAGTAGGACAACAACAGTTGTCATCTAATACGTCACAACTGTACTCATGGACGTTTATTTTGAATTGGGGTGGTGGCTGGGTAGATTTATTTATAGTGTAGCATATATACTTTGTTTTTAAGGCGTTTAAGGTAAGGAGGTTGTACTTTAGCCAAAGGTCTACCTGTGTAAGTCCCTTTTCAGTGTCTTTAAGGATAGACTGCCATGTTTTGCCTGTAAAGACAATAGCAGTATCGTCAGCGTATGAAAATACTTTGGCATTTTCTAATTGCATATTAAGCAAGTCGTTAATATAGATTAAAAAGAGAGTGGGTCCAAGTACACTCCCCTGGGGGACACCAAATCCAATGTTCGAGTACTCACTTGTATACAAACCCACTCTAACGCATTGTTTTCGATCAGTTAAATAATCTTTGAAAAGTGCTAGAGGGGTACCTCTTATACCAATGTTTTCCAGTTTTTGTACAAGAATGGGGACAGAGACGGTGTCAAATGCCTTCCTTAAGTCTAGGAATACCGTGAGACATTTGTTTCCTTTATCTAATTGTTCAACTAATAAGGTAGTTAAACCTGTAACGGCGTCTTCAGTCGATTTATTTTGTCTGAAACCAAACTGACACTCAGATATTATGTTATATTTATTAAGATAGCTAATAAATTGTTTATTGATAATTTTCTCAATAATTTTTGAAAATACTGTTAGTACAGATATCGGTCTATAGTTGCCAACATCGTCTCTGTCGCCACCCTTGTACACCGGTGTTACTATGGCTTTCTTTAGGGAAGAAGGGAAAACACCCGTGCTAAAACAAAGGTTAATGAAGTGAGTTATAATAGGCACCAGTTCATATTTAGCAAGTTTTAAAAAAGTTGTAGGAATTGCGTCCCATCCTGAAGCACTCGAGGATTTTAAGTTCATAAGGGTTCTTTCAACCTCTTCCACATCGGTGTTTAATAAAACAAAGGATGTAGGCTGGCTAAACGTAGCTTCAGTGTACTTTTTACTTATGAAGTTAGGGATAGGTGGGACAGTGATTTTGGATGCCAAGTCCTTTCCAACATTAACAAAATATTCGTTTACCGCGTTTATTGATTCGGCATAGGTTTTTTTAATATTAAGTAGCTGTGTATTATCAGTTTTAGATTGGTTTTGATAGGTAATATTTTTGATGGTATTCCACAGACTTTTAGGGTTTTTAGCAGATACTTCTAGTAAGTGTCTTTCGTATGTCCTTTTAAGCGATTTTAGTAGATTGTTGCAGTGGTTACGGTAACGTCTGTACGTCAGCTTTAGTATTTCGTTGTGAGGATCTTTATGTAATTTCATTTGCATTTTGTTCCTATTTCGGATACAGCGAAGCATACCAGGGGTTATCCACGGCTTAATTATACGCTTATTTTTAGAGATAGTTACAGTCCTCGTGTTCTCTTGCAGTGACTCAGTAACTATTTTAGTGAGGAGATCTACTAGCAAATTTGGATCGGTACAAAGAAGAAGTTGGGAAAGATTTTTCTTTGCTAAGCTTTGTATAGCTTCATTGAAGTCTACAATAGTTCTATGATTAGGAGGAGCAGAACTAGTTTTAAGTTTCGATAAAACCATAGCTATCATTGCGTGATCGGTTACAGTGGTATTTAACACGGCGATTTGTGCACTAGTCCTATTTTTATCTAGTTTAATCATAAAATGGTCAATACAGCTCTGTAGTCTAGTCGGTAATTTATGTCCAGGCATAATCCCAAAAGACGCTAACATGTTAAGGTAGTTGTGTCTGTTGTTTTCTTTATAAGCTACTTCATTTTCTTTGATTATTAGATTTATGTTTATATCTCCAGTTAAAGTTATTGTTTTATGAGTTTTTATGGTTTCTAAGTGTGAACGTAATGCATTTATGAATGATGCTGCATTATTGATTGACGGAGACCTGTAAATACCTAGCAAAATAAGATGCTCTAAATCTATTTGAAGACATGATGCATCTTGTAGTTTTATTTCTTTAGTGGTAGCTTTAAGTGTATTTTTAATAAAAGCAACTACACCATCATTTTGATTAAGATGATTTGTGGAGAAATGCGCAGAGTAACCATCAAGGCCAGGGATAGGTTTACTTTGTTGCAGCCGGCATTCAGTCAGGATGATGATATCCGGTTTGAACTTTAGGCAAGTTAAATTTGTTTCTAAGTCATCCATGTTTCTGTATACACTTCTGATGTTTTGGCAAATAATAATGACGTCGTTGTTTTTAATTTGGAGGTATTTATGTAGTTCCTCAGTATCACAGTTGGTAGCAGACGCAATTTCAAATTTATCTAAGTCAGTTATAGTGTTAAGATTATTATTCATTATTAACTACTAGATAGATTGCTTTCTTAAACCAAGACAAATTTCGTGTTGCGATTATAGTTAAGGTAAGTTGTAGATAACGGCTTATTAGGTGTATAATTATACTTGTTATATTATAATATACAATATTATAGGTGTATAAGGGGTAAAGTATGTTGTAAGTGTGTGTGTTTATGTGCGAGTAAGTGTGTGAATTACATTTTAAGTTATGTTTAATTAGGAAAGACAAGTTGTCTAGAAAATAATAAATACTATTAACTAGTCATGGGGCGTTCACAAGCTGAATACATTGGGCCTCTGACTTGATATTGATAATCGGCGAGTTTTCGTCCTTTCGGAGATAAATTTTGCCATATGCCGTCCAGCAAAACTTGTATTTTCCACACTTCACGAGGTCTCGAGCTAAAAAGTGCAAGCGAGCTCCTTTGCTTGTAAGGTTTTCGGAGATGAATATAGGGACATCCTCGTCTCTGCGGAACCCCAAATGCTTTGTAGTCAATTTCGACTTATTTTTAAAATTAAAGTTTTTAGCCATTTTCATCAGACCAGTTTTTACCGCAGTTGATAATGTTTCAACCACAATTGGCGTGTTTTTTGGTCCATCCTTTTTTCCACGAACTCTGTAGATGTCAGTTATGTCTTTTTTGGCGATTTCATATCCCACAGTTTTTGATAAGTGGATAACCATTTCCAGCAAATCTTCTTTGGATTCTCCATTAAAAATCCATAAGTAGGTTAGTGTTAGGCTTAAAACTAGGTTAGTAAAAAAAAAAAGGAAACATGAACCAAATTTATTATTTAAATAACCCAATGGATCGTTCCATCCAGAACTTTTGGATGGGACAATCCATTCGGTCCGCAATCATCTTTAAGATGCCGTTGCCACTGCCCCGTAATCTGAGTAGCATAGAGGCAGTTTTCTTGCGCATTATGGCATAAAAATCATCTGTACGCGCCTCCGCAAACATACCAGATGCACTGCAGAATCGCGGGAGCCGCAACAGCATCCTGAAGGCGTTGTTATATTGCACACGCAGGACGTTGTAGGCTCGTTGCGTGTACTTAACCCACAGGCTGCTCGAGTAGAACGATTGGCAATATGCTTTAAATAGCGTTATTTTAACATCTTTTGTGTATCGAGCGAACCTGCGGGCCAGCAGATATGGTCTACCACTATCACTACAGGATTTGACCGCGCACAATCAAAAAACGGATGAATTACTAAGCCCGATTTAAGCTCAGTTAACAAGGTAGTTTTAATCAAGATAATATTATGATTTCGAAATCCAACTAAAGCCTTGCGGCAACACTGCGGCCTTTTCTAAGCCGGAAAATTCATTTTTGTATCACAAGAAAACTACTGAGCGAATTTGATTGGGCTTTTCACTATTTTACAGCTTAACAGCCCAAGAGTAACTTAGCTTTAGTTTACCTTAATAATTACTAGGACTAAAGACTTGAACTATATTTCTTAAGTAAATCTCTTTTGATCAAAGTTTTAAGTCGCGCTGACGAATTCATAGGCTTAGTCTTTAATTAAAACCACAACTATGAAAAAAATTCCAAGTTTACGCAGCTTTTGACGCAGGAATAGTAATATTTGTTTTTCAAAAATGCAAAAACAAAAGGGCTATTGCGAGGACTGAAACAAATAGGTTCCTATCAAGAGGCTTGTTTGTCAATTTTGGCTATATTAACTAACTTATTGGTTGTTTCCAATGTTTTTATGACCAAGTAAACAAGTTGAGTAAGTACAGGAAACTGACATCTTGTTCCGCTCATTTGGAGTTAAGATGTTGTTGACGGTTAACAAGATCTTGTTCAATTTACGTCTCGCACCCTGAGAATTCCATCCGTAACATTCTAATGAGTTAGCAGGCTTGAAGTTTTCCATGATTAAGTACAAAACCTAAAAAACTCACCCCTGACGTACAAAAACCCACATGCAGCCTCACAGCCTTATCATTTCCAATAGTCGCCGCCTCACGCAGAAGAATGATCCATGAGACCGCTCCAATAAAGTAGTTAACGAACGCAAGCCCTGCGGCTCCTTTCACTAGCATATTGTACTTATCCTGAGGATTTTTCTTGATTATAATCCTCACTGGACCACTGTACTCGCGGATGTTCTCCGTGTACAACCCTTCTTTTACGCACTCGTAGTTGCAGGCGAGCCCGCGCTGGGTTTTGATAGTATCATAGTCGTCTATAAGAATCATGGTCGGCTTTTTATGGGAAACTTATTTATAAAGCTGGTTTTATCAAAAGGTATAAGGAAATTATTAGGTTATAAAAAAGACAGAAGACTGACAGGAAATCGGAAGTTCACATTAGGGCTGCCTTGTTCTCGTATTTCAGAACCATTTTCGGTGTTAAATGTATAACGAAATAACGAACTATAACAGGGTCGGTATTTTTTTATTTTGTTATTTGCTAGCTAACGTTTTATTAACGATAAGCTCTTGTTTTATTCAGCAGTAAAAAAAAATATTTTTTGACTTGCCATGTAACAATCATTTAGAATTTATGGTTAATTAATGATTACTGATTACTGATTAATTATGAAAAACCGGTCAATAGCTAGTCAGACTCGCATACCAAGATTCCGTAATTCGACAGTTTTGGGAACAGTCACAAAAAAGGTATTTAAAATCTTGCCCATAACTGTTTATAATAACTAAAAAAAGAATTGATTGTACCACAAAAGAGGGACTCAAACATGTTTTACCGTACTTGAAAAAAACACGTGGATGAAAAATTCAATTTTTGCATATTTTTCGGTATATTATTTTCGGAAATAAGGAGGGGGACATGCTTTTTTGTGGCTTTTCAATGATTTCTTGAAATCGGTGCCAGTAAATATAGTAAAAGTATACAGTTTTATAATCAGCTCTTTAATATCTATAATTTGATACCCATATAGTATTTATAGAAAAAAAAATTGTTTATTCTACTTTTTTTCTTAATATTTCTCATTTGTTATCAATTTTTCTTAATAGCTATAGTTTTCCTGTAATTGGCCAGCTATGGCCTTTAATCGTCATTTTTTTCGGTCCTCCGGTTTCGGAAATAGGGGGTTTTTTGTGGTTTTTCAAAGATTTTTAAAAATCAGTGCCATTAAATTTAGTAAAAGTATACATTTTTATTATTAGCTCTTTAGTATCTACAATTTGATACCCATATTGTATTTTGAAGATATATTTTTTTATTCTTCTCTCTTTTGTATTGGAAATATTTTGAACGATTTCAAATTTTTAGTTTTTTTATACCGTATTATGTAGGCCTAAATGAATTTTATTTTTTCAAATTTTTATTTTTTTGCAAATTTCAAGACTTTATCTTTAACTAAAGTTATGAGGCTGTGACATACGGGCGGACGGACAACGGAGTCTGATCATAAAGGTTCCTTTTACCTTTCAGGTACTACGTAACCCTAAAAACAATTTACATATATGAAATATGATAGCAAAACGTTTAAACAGTATTTTGTTTGAAAAATAAACTGCTTATTGTCCTTATTATATTTAAACATATTAAAACGTTGAGATTAATAAAACACAAAATCTTTTGATAATTTTACTATTTTTGTAGTTTTATTCTAATGAATAAAACAAATTGTTTGCTATATAAAATACCCAAAAAACAGTGACTCTCAAACTTCAATGCATTCTAATACTACAGCGTCAAAAAATAAGGAAAATCAGTTTTGTATGGATCTCTGCATCTTGATATCAACGTTTTTCTGCTTGATCAGTATAAGTATCAGCAGAATAAATGAGGGACTTGGGACAGTTGGACTAGTGCTTGGTGAAGCACTTCTTCCTCACACATTCACGCCTTTTGAAGACTCCAGAAGACAAAATCAGTTTAACGCTCAGCGCAAATGTTGTGTCCGATGATGTTCTGAAAGATGGTTATCCACCCTGATGATATAAATTCATTATCAGTAAATTTTGTGGCGTGAAGACCCTACGGAATTATTCTGTTTATGAGCTCAATACGAATACGTGTTTAAGATCCAGCCCGTTTTTTGCAGTTAACTAAATATTCAGGAGTCCGTAATCAAATAGTTTATAGCTAAACTCTTCAGTCGCTACTTACACAACTCTAACCGTCTAACGCCTAAGGTCCTACAAAATGCCCTTTCTCTGACTAGTGGTCGAAGCTTAGATTTTTTTTTCAAATTAATGGGCTTGCGCCCTAGGTCCCTTTACAAGGACTTCGTCGAGTTAACAGCATATTTTGTACTTGTAGAGCATACCTAGGTTACGACCTAGGTATGCTTTAAAAGTACAAAATCTCTATGTCAAAAAATTGCTTTAGGCCGGACGAGGGTCTTTTTATGGGCTCTTGGGCATTAGAAGGAGAAGGTTAGAAGGTTAGAAGATTAAAAGGTTCGAAGGTCTAATCTGTAATGCGAGCAAAACTTTCACTAGTGAAGTAAACAAAAATAGTTTAGGTGCTAAAAGTTCGGCATTACTGGAGTTGATAGCTTATCTACTATCGTAGACTGCGAATCTCATTCTTGATGCATCTAGTGCGGAGTGGCTCCAACGTATTCTGAATCAGGTGGTAGCGGTGAGATTGGATGCGGATTGTGCTTTTGTGAAGCACTGGACTATTGTCCATATCACTAAAGATACGAGAAGGGTAGGGTTTCTGAAGCCCTTTCCTTAGCGTTTCTTTCATATTTAATAAGTAAATTGTCACTAACACAATATGAAGTTTTTCATCTCTGACATTCTCGAAACAGCGACGAAATTTAACAACAATCTAGAAAAATCCAAAAAACTAAGAAATGGCTTCCGAAAATTACATTAAAATACGAAAACGGGTAGGTATCTATCTAGTACCTATTGCATTTTTGTGGATAAAGTAGTATAATTAAACTGCACACAACACGACTAGGTATTAAAATACTCTTGTTTACCAGTTTTTTACCAGTTTCATGAATTCCTAATCTTCATTTGTATTATTCAACCAGTCACACCATAATAATTCGGACGTTCTGACAATTGGACATTGTGACACCTGACTATCCGACATTGGGGCATTTCAACTTTTTGACAATGGATATTATGACACCTGGACTTTCTGACAATTTGACATATATGCCTCTGAATGATAATTTTGTTTTCCAAATCAAGCAATACTTGTCCCCATCACTAATAACCAATAAACTTTGACCTGTTATCTATGGATGCCAGATTTTGACAGCATTAGTTCAAAAGGACACTTTTATATAGAGATAATTTAATTTTTCTATCGTAGTTTACAAATCAATCACAATGATTATCTTAGACAAGATGAAGAGTATGAAGGCGGAGCCGCGCCTGGCGTGCAACTTGGAGTGCATCGGTGACCTGGAGTCAGAGCACATTCAGGAGTACTGTGGTCCAGTGAAGATCGTCGTGGTCCAGAAGCCGGAGGACAGATATATAATGAGGAAGTGGAGCACAGCTTGCTACGCGTACGCCAATATCTGCATCGGGGGCATGTCTATCGCCATCAGCATTCATGACTCTGTTAGGACTGATGTGCCAGTCAAGTCCAAAGCACATGCCATTTTTGGGTTATATGGAGTATGTTCTTTTCCGTCATAAAAAACAGGGTTGGACTTAGAATTTTTCTATGCATCAAAACGATTTAACTCAAAAAACCTAACTTTACAGAAGCAAAAAAACTAAATTTTTGTGCAAAAATATATATTTCTTGCAAATCAATCCACATTTTCTACCGAAATTAAAGAGTCATGTTGATGTAGATAACTATGTACTATGTGTGCAGTTTGTAGAAAACTATCATAGAGAAAGTTGTTTCAAATCTAAGTTAAACCTTTTGTCACCAAAACATTATACGTTGATAATATACATTCTGATTAAAGTTGAATTTGCGCCATTTACCAAATTTAGCAAACGTGTAATATTTATTAGGTGGTAGGGCTGATGTCGTTCTCGACTGTGGAGGTACTACCATCTTACTCGTAAATCCTCCCGAAATTATTCGGGGGAGAGTAAGAGGACAGCTCTCAGGCAAAACCAGGCGGCCCACCATTGCCTGGGACCGATGGATGGCGGTATATCCATCCCCAATTGCCAGGCCTTATATAAAACAAACTGGTGACGGGCAGCGGCGTCACTGTTGCAAAGGTTTCGGCACCGCACTTACCAACCCGCCTGCCCAGTGCGTGTGAGTACGGGCATTTCTTCCAGGAGACCGCCAAGACTGGCGATATCCTGGAAAGGCCTATGTCCAGCAGTGGACGAAACAGGCTGATGGATAGATGGATGGATGGTAATAAAACAAATAAACATTGAAAATTTATCTAACTAAAGTTACATCTAATTTAACCAAACATGCGATGTAACTCCATTTAAACCATTGTCAACCACAAAAATAAATTAGTTTAACCATTTTGTCATATCTATCCCTGGTGTTTTAAAAACTAGCTTTTGCCCGCGGCTTCGCCCGCGTTGATTAGTTTTTGGGTAATCTAATCAAATCTGTTAATATTTTTCGGATCAATAATTTCATAGTACGTATTTGACTCTGAATATTGGTTCTCATAAAAATCACACTTCACACTAATATTATAAATGCGAAAGGGTATGCGTGCGTTAGTGTGTGTGTGTGAGTGTGTGTGTGTGTGTGTGAGAGGGTGTGTGTGTGTGTGTATGTTTGTTACTCTTTCATGCTGAAACGGCTGGACGGATTTGGATGAAATGTAGAATGGATATAGCTTACGCGAAAGGGTATGCGTGCGTTAATGTGTGTGTGTGTGAGTGTGTGTGAGTGTGTGTGTGTGTGTGTGTGTGTGTATGTTTGTTACTCTTTCACCCTGAAACGGCTGAACGGATTTAGATGAAATTTAGAATGGATATAGCTTATACCCTAACTTAACACATAGGCTACTTTTTATCCCGGAAAAAATCATGTTGTTAAACCGAATAACACGCGGGCGGAGCCGCGGGCAAAAGCTAGTAAGTATATATTTCTGATCCTGTAAACCCGGTGTTTGTAAATGAAAATTATTAATTTCCGCTTCTTTGTGGAATAATACTTGACCATAACGTGTAACAAGTGTATACGTCACCGAGATATTGTAAAATCCAGATAGTTTATAATTTCACTAGATTAGGTTACTTTACTTAATAAACAACCTAACAAAAACCTACCCTGAAATTATAATCCAGGATCAACGCGGATGTGCCAGATGTGGAACTTGCGTTTCACAGTTCACACTCGAAACACCTCTGACACCCCCTCGGGGATTCAGTCAGGACGATATATAAACATGACTTTAATTTATACAGCCAAACTTATACTAGAGCCTTGGTAAGTGATCACTGATCAGTAACACAGATCGATAACACTTTTTGCTAATTTCGCAAAATAAAATCTTGACGTCCCATAGTAATTGACTCGGGTCTGGGCTTGCGTTTCTAAGGAACACCAAAAGAATAATTTACGGATTTCACGAAAACAGTCATCGAACCTTGTTTTTGAGAACTTATCGAGTCTTCAGTTAATTAAAGTCACCTTATATTTTTTACTAGCTTTTGCCCGCGGCTCCGCCCGCGTGTTTTTCGGTTTAACGACATGCTTTTTTCCGGATAAAAGTAGCCTATGTGTTAAGTTATGGTATAAGCTATATCCATTCTAAATTTCATCAAAATCCGTCCAGCCGTTTCAGCGTGAAAGAGTAACCAACATACACACACACACACACACACACACACACACCCTCACACACGCACACACACACAAACTTTCGCGTTTATAATATTAGTGTGATACTTTTATTTATTTATTTTATTTAAATTGTCAACTACCGGGGTTATGTTTTTATTGCGAAATCCATCGCTTTTGAATACTCTAAATATTATTATTAGAGTGCATCACAAACTAGAAAAGATAAATTAGAAACAAATGTAAAGACAAGAATTTGAAAATTGGTAGCGCGCTTGTCTGGGAAACAAGAGGTCGCAGGTTCGAATCCTAGCCCGAGGAATTTTTTCAAATTCTTGTCTTTACATTTGTTTCTAATTTATGTTTTCTGGTTTGTAATGCACTCCAATCATAATAACTACCGGGATTTTACAATCTCACAGTGACATGGACCTGCATTTCGTTTCCCAGCTACTATTCTTCTCGTCATTCGGCATGATGAACATGAACTTTGACTACGGAGCCTCATTCAACATGAAGGATAAGCAGATGCAGCGGGAACACTTCCTGCTCCACCTAGTGGGGCTGCTGCTGTCGACAGTCAGCTGGGTCCTCAGCTTCACCATAGGAGATGAGGAGGGGAACAAGTCGAAACATGGCGCCAGCTGTAAGTACAAAATGATTTGAAATATGGCGCCGTAGGTGTATATAACAGACAAGTCATGGCGCCAGGCGAATACAATGGGTAAAGTCATGGCGCCAATTACTCA
The DNA here is from genome assembly GCA_910592155.1 of Ypsolopha scabrella. NCBI lineage: Eukaryota > Metazoa > Arthropoda > Insecta > Lepidoptera > Ypsolophidae > Ypsolopha > Ypsolopha scabrella. Next base: position 17,220,833 of record OU342987.1, read on the forward strand.
AATCATGTTGTTAAACAGTATACGATTAGTCGAATCGTAGCAACGAGAGTGAATGTATAATAAGACGAATCATGGCGCCAATTGAGTATTCAATAACTAGTTTCATAATAAGTACTTAAGTGAAAATGAACCCCCAGCTTTTTTTTGAAATCTACGAATCACAGTCACTTATAGAACACAAAACCGTAATACGTTTTCAAACGGATATAAGCATGTTATGTTAAGTTTCGATTTAAAGCTGCTCGTTTTCCTATCATAAATAAATAATATAAGTAAATGAATTAAAACTGCCTAATGCGCCGGATATACGGTGACTTTCGTTTAAATAGCCAAATTCATTGTGAAGACTCGGTAAGTATGTGAAAATTTAGACTTCCTATACTGACTGAGTCGAGGTTGTTCTTGAACAATGTATGAACAGTGGAACAAGTATGAGGCAAAAACAATATTTTTCGTATTTCGCAAACAGGGTCATGAGCCTTCATCCTGACCACTAACCGAGTCTATAGAATGAATTTGGCAATTTAAACGAAAGTCACTTTATATGGACGATATACACTGACCTCTATCTATACAACTTCACTAGACTGGCTATTGAAGACGTGATAATGATGCAATTTGAATATCGCCATTTTTTATAATTTATCTACGGCTGCACTAAGCGACGTGAGTGTACTTGGAACTGATGTTAGAGATAAGCCAATGACGTTATTGACCCAGCCCTCGGGGTATCAAAAAGTGACCGAGATGATTCTGGGTTTAGACCTATATGGTGAGGTTCGCATTTTGTACATGATGTCTAATATATTATGTAAGTCTTAGTTGCGAAGTAGGAAGCGTCTCGGAGTTATGCCACTCTGAAGATCGCTACAGATCACAAAAAAAATCGTTTGCACGCTCGGTGGGGATGCATTGAATTGATTTTAAGTAAAAATAAATAATAAAACATATTTCATAACACGACTGCCGGAACAGATATTTAATTCGGACTTCAGTGCAGTCGGGGGACAGCCAAAACAACACGTATCCAATGTAAAAGTCCCCCGACTGCATTGAAATCTGTATTAAATCTCTATTCCGGCAGTCGTGTTTATTAAATTATTTTTTACAAATTATAATTTTTGTACGTCAAGCCTATTCCACTCAGAATGCTATACGGATTCTAACGATACCACACACTTTGAAATCAGTTCAGGCGTTAAGAAGTTATGGTGGAATTAAGAAAAATACCCACATGAACCCTGAAAACAATACACTCCTTTTTTGGGGTCAGTCGTGTAAAAAGAACTGTCATTTTGGCAGAGCCTGTCCAGCTTGCTTGTTTATTAAAGGTCAGTGATGGATGATAAACGTAATTTTTTTTATTTCTTTTTCTCTTTTCAGGTAAGCTAGCACTAATCTGCGGTGCGATAGCTCTGGGCTTGGGTTTATTTTTCTCCAGAATCTTCAGAGGCACCAGAAAGATTGCTCTCCACGTTCTGTGCGGCACAGTAGCATACTTCTTCTACTGCGTCTGCGCAGTAACTGGGGAACACGGCCATTGGCCCGCGTTTCCGAACGAGAAACACAACTATTATATCGAAGCTTTCACTTGTATATTAGTCCTTGCTAGTCTTATAATTTTAACGACGAGTGTTCTATTCATCATAGACCTCTTACGTCAAGCATCCGACAAAGCGAGGCCGGTGTGTTTGGATGATAAGCAGTTGAAAAAAGATAGGAAAACGAGAAAATTAGCCCGCAAAGAGGAGAGGAAGAGAAGGGATCTTATAAAATCGATGGGCCAGAAACCAGTTAAAAAATATGAAGAAGAAGTGAAGAAGTGAAAACTTTCGCATATTTTCTGTGTACGGCTTGTAAATGAATATTATATTATTATTATAATAAATATTTTTACCGATCACACCGAACAACTTTTCTAAGCGAACAAACCCGTATAAACGAATAAAATGTTCTGTTTGATGCGAAGCAATATTTAAATATTTTTCTTGTCATTGCCGCGATGTTTTTGTAACAATCAGGAACATACCCATACACCAGTCCATAAAATATTGGCCATCAAAATGAGGAAATAAAATCTGGGGGCACGGCAGTGCCCCCGCCAAGACGAGCCAAAAGTGGGCGGGGAATTACGTACCTTTTCTGGAAGCGTTTCGTCGTATTTTCGAACCCTAATAGCTTCGGTCTGGATAATACTAGAGATACCAAATTCTCAAGATAAGATGCAGTAAGCAGTCTTATTAAACACGATAAGTTTCATTTGTCAGTTCATTGATGCCTAAAATGCGTCGATTTTGTCACTCACTCACTCACTCACTGATGATCATCGAAACCTCTAGGGTACTTCCTGAAGTCCTAGAAAGCTGAAATTTGGTATGCAGGCTAGGATTAGCACACAAACAACAGATAAATAAGAAATCTGTAACATTCAGCCCCCAACCCCACTTAAGGGGGGTCCGGTTCTCTATTATCCTACTACTATTATAAATGCGAAAGTTTGTGCGTGCGTTTGTGTGTGTGTGTGTGTGTGTGTGTGTGTGTGTGTGTGTTGTGTATGTTTGTTACTCTTTCACGCTGAAACGGCTGAACGGATTTGGATGAAATTTAGAATGGATATAGCTTATACCCTAACTTAACACATAGGCTACTTTCTATCCCGGAAAAATGCATGGTTTCTGAAAATCAGGTGTCTAATTAGTGCGGTCCTAATCGTTTGTGGTGAAATAAGACAGGGCTATGTTATCTCATCAGTACTCATCACACTTCACACTAATATTATAAATGCGAAAGTTTGTGTGTGTGTGTATGTTTGTTACTCTTTCATGATGAAACGGCTGCACGGATTTGGATGAAATTTAGAATGGATATAGCTTATACCCCAATTTAACACATAGATTACTTTTTATCCCGGAAAAAAGCATGTCGTTGAACTGAATAACACGCGGGCGGAGCCGCGAGCAAAAGCTAGTTAAAAAATATATTCCTAACATCCAAAAGTTCTAGAAAGCTGAAATTTGGTATGCAGGCTAGAATTAGTAGAAAAATAACAAATAAATTAATAAATTTGGAACTTTCACCCTCTAAACCCTCTTATGGGGGGGGGGGGTCCGGTTCTATTTTATAAAAAAAATATATTTCCAACTTCCAAAAGTCCTAGAAAGCTGAAATCTGGTATGCTGACTAGAATTAGCACACAAACAACAAATGAATTAAGAAATCTGTAACTTTCAACCTCCAAAGGGTCCAGCTACATATTATTTAAAAGAAAATCCCAACTTCCAAAAGTGCTAGAAATCTGAAATTTGGTATGAAGGCTACGATTTGCACACATCCAACGAAAATATTAAAGATAACTTTTTAACCGTGAAAGCATTATGAGCTTCTGAGTCTTGGCGGCTTAGTTTACATGAATTGTTTTTTGATTCAATTGTTTCTCCTTTGCGCGTTATTTTGAAACTTAGATATTATGAATAAACGATTCGGAGCGGTCTCGTAAGTAATCAAATAACTCGCAAAAGAGAAACGATTTAATCAAACAAATTCTAGGCTGAAGGCTTTAGACAGCCAATATGAAGTGGTGTATGTCCCTAGTTTTTCCAAAAACATCGCGATAAAGGCCAAAAAAATATTTAACATTATTGTTTTTCATCAAAGTTATTGTCGTCGCGGACCGGGCTCTTAGGGACGCTATTATAAAATGTTGAATTACAAACAGCGCGCGAGTTGATTGCAGTCGAGAGCTGAGGCGAAGGGCGTGAACACCTCCCCTCGCCGTCCGCACACCTCCCTCGCACGCCTGCAATATAGTGCTATGTGCGTAGAGAGAACGGCTGTGTGTGTATATAGCGATTCTTCAAGTCTGTATTCAACTCGCGCGCTATCTAATGATGTCAATTACTTGCGTTAAAATTATGTTATATTTGATTTTACTCCACGAGCATTGTCGAACTGTATCCTCAAACTCAATCATTAAATTTTAATTATACGTACATTTTATTTATGGAAATGCAGGATTTATTTAATTAACATAACTTAAATAAACTAATTTAAAAAACTAAATTATTCTACGAAATAAACTAAACTAAACTAAAACTACCTAGCAAAAATATTTAATTAAAGTAGATAAAAAATTAAGCCAAAATCGCTGTCGTCACGTGGAAGAGTACCCAGGATACTGGCAGCATTACCTCGTTGAATTGCTAGGCCAATTCTTTGGCCGAGGTATGCGCCAGCCCTGGGATCTCCGGAAACGTCGACCAATCTCGACGACAGTTCTTTGTAGAGCTGCCGCGCTCCCGGCCCCCACGGCCCGAGGGTTTCAACGCCAAAAGGCACAAATATGTATCCTACGCCAAGGGATACATATTTGCGCCGTTTCGCCTCCTCCGCAGACGCTGCCGCCGTCCCGGCCTGTGACGAGGTCACCTGTAAGTGGGACGGAGCAACTGTGTCAACACAAGTCGCGTCCCACACCAGGGACCTCCCGTTCTTCCAGGGTATCAACGACATCCCGTCGGGTCTCTTACCATCGTCACGTGACAGGCCATTCGGTTCCAGAATGGCAGGTACGTTTACGCTCGCAAGAGCCCGACGGATGATATCGTTGATACTGGCGTGACGAGGCAGGCGGCCAGCGCTGCGCTGACAAGACAGGCCATGGTGACCGAGGCGGTCGACTCTCTCTCCGCAACGGCAGCGATGTGGCTCATTCAAATTGACGCCCAGTCGCAGTCCGATGGCTAGTGAGAAAGTGGTGCGGTCCAGCAAGGTGCCGATATTAGGCGATGGTAAAGCGTTTAGCCAATACCCCGACTCTGGTTCACTAGTGGCTAGGAGGCGAGCCCGGTCTGCAGCGTTTATCGCAGTGTTTAAGAGATGTTCCTGGACTTGGCGGCAGAGGGGCTCGTCCCATAGCTTTTGTGAATGTAACGTAAACGGGGAATTTTGATTGGGGCAGGCGTGTGACCAGGCATTCCTGGCCTCGGTCGAGCCCGTGACCTCGACATCACCAAGTGATGAATTTATTAATTTTTCGAAGAGGTCACGTGAGCTGTAGGCTGAGGACAGGAAGGCCGGTAGTGCGACACTAGAAATTTTTCTAATACCCAAGCCACCCATCCGGACTGGAAGGGTGGCTTGAGTCCAACTGCGTTCGTCTAATGGGCAATTTATAATATTCGTCATGGTGTTTTTGACAATATCGTCTAAGGTGTTTAAGAGACTGTCATGTTGCCAAAGGGGGGTACAGCGTAGGGCATACGTAAATTTAGGGACGAACATGCAGTACCTTATGATAAATAAAGCCATGTGGGGTGAGATTTCTGTAAGGCGACTAGACGACTCCCTAAATTTTGAAATTTGGTCTCTCACGTAATCTGGGATAGCGTCGTCTAAAATTGGTGCGCCAAGGAGGCGAAGCGATGCTTTTGTTAAAACTTTTATATCTGGTGCAACATTGTTAAATTTGGAAATAATATCATTTTTGAGATTTTCGTCTATGGAATCTGAGATGTATAGTTCGCATTTTGAACTATTAAGTGTTAGGCCTATAAGTTCGAATTCCTCTATCATTTTCTTCAGATCTTCTAACACGGTGGTCGCGTCGCCTCCAATGGTGCCGTCGTCCAGGTACCAGACATTAAATTTTGAATTTAGGCTTGTGATAATGGGATGAATAGCCAAACTGAAAATTGCCGGGCCGAGAGGGTCACCCTGTTGGCAGCCTACAGCTGATTCGATAAGGTGATTTTTATAAATCAGCTTGGATGGTGAACCATAGCATTGGTGCATATAGTTGTAGATTTGAGGCGTGTTTTCTTTTATTTGTGACAGCAGGGTGCTCCTGTCGACCGAGTTAAAGGCGTTTTTTAGGTCCACCTTCAGGAGCACCTCACCACCACCGCGTTTGAGGTATGTGCGGGCCGCATGGACGGCGGCCTCACAACCTCCCTTGCTTCCAAAACCTAGCTGCACTGGTTGAAATTTGGAACTTAGTTGAGGTAACAAGTAGTGGCAGCAGATCTTGGAAGCAACGCGGCGAATGGTGTTACCGACTGCAATGGGTCTAACTCCCCCATCTTTCTTTATTAATGCACAAAGGTTGGCGCCGTATAAAATGTCTGTTATTTGGTAACACACTTTTCCAGACAGCATCAGGTTTATAAGCCCGGTCAAGTCCTCCAAGAGGGCACGGCCTGTGTCACCTGTCGCATTGCATATGAGATCTTTGAGATGCTGGGGTGTGAGTCCATCGAGGCCACCTGCCGAGCCGCTCTTGAAGGACATGATCGCGGCTTGCACATCCTCTGCTGTCGCTTGTGGCGTAGGATCTGAGAAATGCGGTGGATCGGGCAGTCGGAGGGTTGCTGCTGGAGGTGGATGTTTTAATTTTAGGGCCAGAAGAGTCTCCGGAGTGTCAGGGGCGACCGCGTCGCTGGAGAAGAGTAACTGGGCAGCTCCCCTAATGTCACCAACTCCAAATTTATTTTAAATTATACGGCTTAAGTTGTATGTGTGATGTTTTTTCTTTGTTGAGCCTGTGTTGGGATTTAAAGCAGACAAACAATTTTTCTTTATTTTTTGGGTTAGGGAGCCGTCGTTGTTACTCTTCGGGACGTGCAGAGACCTAAAAGGGAAAGTCAAGAGGTGCCTCCAGCTATCATAGTCATTCTTATCGATTGCATTTTTGATGCAGCTGGACAGAGAGGCCGCCACGGTGTTTCGTGCGCCTCAGGGAATCCTTTTGACCAAAGGTAGGTTATTTTTGAAATGACTTATTTCTTGCCAGAACGGGGTTGTATTCAGAATATCTGTTGTACTTACATCGGGGCACTCAATTTGTTGTTGGTTTTTATTTTGTTTATGTACTTTTCCTGTATGAATTTTGAGACCTCTCTGTCCTTTTAATAGAGTGGGTTGGGGGCATTGAGGGAATTGCACAAGGTCTCCAGCAGACGCGGCTTGGCTGTGCTGAACCGCACTGGTGGATGGAACAGCGACGGACTGCCGCTGGGGCGTCGTCATACGAGTGGTGCCTATATTATAGCAAAATGTTATATCAAATACTACACAATATATGTTATAAAATATGTAAAAAAAGTATAAAAATTATGAAATAAAAATATAAAGGCACTGTAATGTTTTTTGTGGTCGCTGATATTGGATTTCTTTTAAACACTCGGAGCCTTTCTGTGATTGTCCTCGAGGTGATTTCGCCGACGAATAGGAGAAAGTGGACACTGTCTGTCCCAGCGTTCCTATCTCTCGAGAGGTATTTATGAAATTCATCTCTGCAAAAATAGGTCGAGCTTATAACATGAATTTTGCATTTTGGACACGGGCTGCGAGGAATTTTATCGGGGCGGATGCAGATGGAGTTTCCTTCGGTTTTCAGACGATGTATTGTTACTATTACTGTTTTTCCAAGGATTTATTTATTATTTTATTTACTTCAGAGGAAAAATACGACTTTTCTTGTCAAATGTCAAATGTCTTCATTTTACATATTCTATTTGACATAATGAAATTAAATAATGGTAACTTCTAATTTGAAACTAAAGTTTATTGCAACTTAAATTTTTCTTTAAGGATTGTAAAGTTATTTTAAAACATATTTTGTAGCCTGAAATAAAAATAAAAAAGAGAAGTATTGTTATAATAAAATCAAGCGTTTATTACAAACCACTCAAAAATAATAAACATTTAACAATAATAATATCTATTAAATAAAACAAGCAAAAATCTTTTAGTCTTTCTCTTCTTTCTCTTCTTTCTCCGCTTTTTTGCGTTCCTTTTCTGCCTGTTCCTTCAACTTCTTCTGCTTCGCTTTTTCTCTCTTACTCAATTCTTCGTAAGTGATACAAGTCGCCTTTCTCTTCCGCTTGAAGAGTACCAAGCAAGTGGCGAGACAAGCCACGCCAATAATACCGATGAGTGACGCCCCGATGGTAAAGAAGGTAGGTTTCCCACTGGACTTTGCCAGCCTCAAGCAGAATTTCCTGTGAAATACCAAAGCTGTGAGGATCGAGACTGGAATAACGAGACAAACCCCAAAAATGTTCGTATGTTAACACTAATAGTACATGCAGATATTAAGAGAGTGGCAAAAGGAAAAAATGTTATTACCCGTCCAAGACAAAGAGGCCAATGTCAAATACTTTATTAGCTTTTGATAGAGGCGATTATTGGTTAGCTAATCGACCTATTTCTCTAGGACGCGTAATACTAATAATTACGCGCGAAACAGTAGATCGGAGGGTTTTTAGCTAATACTTAAATATTTTGTAGGGAAAAAATACTGGATTTAAGTAGAATACCTTTATATTTCTATTACCTATTTTATGAAAAAAAAATCAAGTTGATCTCTTAAACGCGTTCTTGAACATTTTTTTTTGACAAAAGTGTTAATCTAAGGGCATTGTTATCTAGATCCCCTAGATAAAAGATCAATAAATCAAATATATATTTTTTTCAATATTAAGATAGTCCTACTTTCGTCAAAAGAACCCTCGAAAATCTGGCTTTTTTCATATTCTAGGGTCAGGTGCAGCCTTAAAGGTATCAGACAAATTTAAACCATAAGCGACCATTAGGTAGTGCTGGCGAGCTTGGAAAGTCGTGATTAGGTCCGTTTTTATTCAGATGTTATGTTAATATTATTAAAACTCACGTGAGCTGACATACTGAATTGTTATTATTCAATACTGGCTTCAACACTCCCGTATTAATATTGTTGACTATAATGACAAACTGTTTCACCGAGACATTCCGGCATTTTCAAGGCGAGTTGTTAGGGCGCTTACTGTGTTGGTCACACGGCCATTTTCAAGAGGATTGCTGTTGACTATATGCCAACTACCAGCTTTTGCCCGCGGCTCCGCCCGCGTGTTATTCGGTATAACAACATGATTTTTTCTGGGATAAAAAGTAGCCTATGTGTTAAGTTAGGGTATAAGCTATATCCATTCTAAATTTCATCTAAATCCGTTCAGCTGTTTCAGGGTGAAAGAGTAACAAACATACACACACACACACACACACACACACACACACACACACACACACACACACACACACACACACACAAACTTTTGCATTTATAATATTAGTGTGAAGTGTGATTTCATCGAGGTTTTCACCGGTATTTAATAATAATTAAGATCTTACGTTAGTATAATAATAATTTAGAAATAATTTAGAAACTGAATAATGAAAACAAACAAGTTGCCTCGATTATTTTTTAACAGTTTTAGATAAAATACCATTTTTTTATGATCATTTCTTTATTTATGCAACGTGAAATTTAAGTCATTTTGTTAACGAAAATTGGTGATAGTACTCGTCCATATGAACAACTTTTACTATGGAGCCAACCCTGAAATCGTGAAAAAAATAGCTGCTCCATAGAAAAGTTAAATACCTACTCGACCCAAATGTATGAAACAGCAGATTTTTTTTTTCACGATTTCAGTGTTGGCTTCATAGTAAAAGTTGTTCATATGGACGAGTACTATCAGCAGTTTTCGTTACCAAAATGACTTAAATTTCACGTTGCATACATAATAAATTATTATGAAAAAAAATGGTATTTTATCGAAAACTTGTTTGTTTTCATTATTCAATTTCACAAATTTTCAATTTATTTCTTTGTCTACATAATTAATTAAATCGGATCTTAGTCTTCATTTGGACCGGGGCGATAAAGCTCACCAACCACCACGTTTGGGATTTGGAAACACCTCTGACACCCCGGGACTCATGTCGTGACACAGAGGAAAGTAACCAATAGAGATGAAATGCCGGTCTATCCGATCCCGCAACAAGTCCGTTTATTCGCACAGGCTTCATATCAGAGTATGTGCGCACTAAACACTTCAGTCCAGAAGGCGAGACCTGAGAACTGCATTTGTGTGCACGCACACCTACATTGTAGAGAGCAAAGCGGCTTGAAGCGCGGAACGTCCGCTAGACCGGTTTGTTCTGATTTTTACAATCGGCTTGAAGCCGTGGCCGCCCGGCGCGTGGCATTACCCTGCCGCGTACTCCTCGCATTTACCGCTAGTAGATTAGCTCGCATTTAGTTGTTTAGTTTTTTATGTATAGGTATATTTGTGAAATGGCTTCTATATTAAATACCCGAATACCATTGAGCAGCCAAACATTTGATTTGATCGTCAATAAAGTGGATTCTGGAGGCTTTTACTTTAGTTTTAGTGCTGTCAAAACTTAAAGTTCTCCAAAGTACTATAGCTTCTGTTTTAACACAAAAAAAACATTTTGGAATGAATAAAATGTAGTTTTGACAGTTCTAAAAATAAAATTAAAGCCTTCAAAATCGGCTTTATTGTTGCCCGAACACAGCGATTTACCATACAAGTAGGCGATATATCGGAAAAGATTGAAGTTCAAGATGATCAAGATACAATGTCGAGTGTAGAAGAAATATTATAAAACTGTAAATAAATTAAAGACTTTTTTTATTTTTTGTCTAACTGTAGATTTTGGGATCACTCACACAAACGAAATTCTCAGGTCTCGCCTTCTTGACTGTACCGAGCAGAAACTAGACCTGTGCGTAGCTCTTTTCTGTATTAAATGTCTGTGGTGCGTACGTGTATGCCAGTGTATGCAAACTGCCAAAATTTTACAATCACTGTCATTCAATGTAATTAAAATTCCATGTGTCGTGATTTGGTTACCTGAGATAATCATACTCGAGGGAGCTAAGAAAGCAACATATGTAGCAGAGATAAGCGACGAAGCCGGCCAGGATGTGGATGGAGGTGGTGATCGCCCACGGCTTCAGTACCCGAGCGAACACAAGGCCAGTCACCTCGGCACCCAGCCCAAAGACTAGGCTGCTGATACCTGGAACAAATAGATACTAGTGCTATACTACGTAAAGAAGAGGCACCCGCCTCTCCCCGCCAGTTAAAAACCATGGCAACTCAACAGCGGAAAAATCAACCAGTGATTCAACGCCTTTAATATCTGCAAAATGCCAACAGCGTTTTAGCTAGATAGTGGTGGCCATATTGCTAGGGTTGTCACAGTTATAGATTTTTAAATTGTGGTAACTCTATATTTCTCTCTAAATATGGAATTTTTTGTCATCTAGTTTGACATCTCTTCTTTTCTTCTTCTCTATACTATAAAATGCAACGTCTGTCTGTCTGTATGTGTATCTATGTCTGTTCGTTCACTTATAACTTAAGAACCACTAATGAATTTTGATGCAATTTTCATCGTAAGATAGAACATTTCTTTGGAAAGGTGTTAGGTTATGTATCATCACGCTAGGGATAAAGAGAGCAGCGCAATAAGTTTTAGTGAAACATGTGGAGGGTTGAATGTAATGATAGTCGCTGGTTCAAATCCAATAGTGATATTTGTTATTTTTGTTTTTTTTTTTAGTTTTACGTTCAGAGTAAACATTTTTTGAATCTGAATCCTCATACACGACATAAGTACGCTGGCGCTGAAATCAGCGGAGTTATGATAGTTTACACTGATTGTAGTTACATTATGATTTTAATAACTTTTACACAGTAATATAAAATGAATATAAGGTAGTGCTCTTATAAGCTCACCTTGGGTAGTTTTGGGCTGGCATCACTCGAATAAATGTGAAATTTAAATGTTTTTTTTACTAGCACTCGATGTTTAGAACGACTACCACCAATTTCTTTTATCAAGTTACTGAATACCCAAAATATGGTTAATTAAGTCTTATCGGTTGCCGGATTTCATGCATGTTTCCGCACCTCGAAATAAAAAAAAACCGACCAAGTGCGAGTCGGACTCACACGAAGGGTTCCGCACCATTACACTAATATTGTAAATGCGAAAGTTTGTGTGTGTGTTCGTATGTTTGTTACTTATCACGCTTCAAACGGATTTGGATGAAATTTAGAACAGATATAGCTTATAACCTAACTTAACACATAGGCTACTTTTTATCCCGGAAAAAATCATGTCGTTTAACCAAATAACACGCGGGCAGAGCCGCGGGCAAAAGCTAGTACTCTAATAAGTAAAACAAACATCTAAAAAAGTAGACGGTGCCAATTTTTTTATCTGGCACTACCATTTTAGCTGGTTGTTTTTTGTAGCCTTGGTGTTGCTTTGGCATGTATATTGGTTGTTATATACTATGTTTACCAAATTATTTGTTGAACTCACATGAACCAGTATGAATAGACGTGAAGTCCAGATCCTCGGCCCCGCTCATGAAGAAGACTCCGCCAGCGAATGCGAAGAGTAGACCGAACGAGTGGAACATCAGGTGCTCACTTTGCCTGTCCTTCTTCTTCAGCGGAGATGTCGGCCCGTAGATCCCCATCATGTTCATCATGCCGAAACTTGACAGAAATATTAACTGGAAATTACCGGGGAAACATTGATAAACTTTTAATTTCTAATCAGCGCCTTAGGGAAGTGGAGTGAGGGGGGCGTACTCCATATAAATATGCGCTCACGAACTAGCTTATGCCGTAATGTCGTATGCGGCAAAACAGTATTCTTCATTTAAAATGACAACTATAATTAATTAAATAAATCCAATCGGCCATATTGAAGTGTATTTGTAGACTAATTTAAATAAAAAACTTAGAGGCTTCATTCGCTCCCGTTTGTCAGTAAAATAGAAATCTCTGTTTTAAAAGAGGTTTTCTAAATATTTTTTCTCTGCTATGAAAATTAATCAATCAACTAAATCTTCGGGCAAAATGATGTCAATAAAATGCTGAATCTAGTATATAAATTGGTAATTACATATGTTTTTTATTGCTGAGAAAAATGGAGATCCATGACGCCAAAATTTCGTGGCGTCGCCTTAATTTTTGTTCGATTTTAAACTAATCTATATCTATGCCAAATAATAAAGTAGTAAAAAAGTCGTGTCTGTACGTTGAATATTTTAAATGTGTTATTATTATTAGTATTATATAATGTATGTATGTACGTTCCGTTTTAACTCGGGAACTACTCAACGGATTCGGATGCGGCTTTCTTTATTATCATCGAAGTAACCCGTAATCGAAATCGAAGTAATAGGTGACATAGGCTATAAGGGTGTTCATAAAATAACGCCCAAAAAAACGGAGCAAAGATTGAATAAACGTGGGCGAAGCCGTGGGCAAAGGCTAGTTAATAATAAGGTAGTGAAAAATTCGTGTGTGTAATTTTAATACATTTGCGAAATAATGGTTTTTGATATTGTACTAAAGCGCGTGATTACAAAAGTTTGTTGATTTTGGCCAGGTGCTTGGCTCAACCTTGGTTTTAAGCTTGGTTATCCAGCGAAATCTGTCCTGCTCCAATGCTTTCATTTTACACATGTTTATCCTGCTCAGCAGAAGCGTGCCGCTCAGAAAACTCGCAGCTTCGGAGTGTTTTTATTTATTATTTTGGAATTAGAAGGATGGTTTTTAATATGACAGCCGTTTTATATTACACTTTTAAAACGTTTATTTCAGTATAAGTTTTATTGTCCAAAGCTTAACATAGCTCAAATGAAATGATATTTATTTTAGATCATCCATCCATCCATCAGGATTTCACCACTCTTGGCGGTCCTCCTGGAAGAAATGCCCATACTCACACACGCTGGGCCGAAACCCTTGCACCAGTGACGCCGCTGCCCGTCACCAGTCTGTTTTATATAAGGCCCGGCAATTGGGGATGGATCCCAGGCAATGGTGGGCCGCCTGGTTTTGCCTGAGAGCTGTTCTCTTACTCTCCCCCGAATAACTTCGGGAGGATTTGCGAGTAAGATGGTGGTACCTCCACAGTCGAGCCCGGCATCAGCTCTACCACCAGAATTTAGATTTACATTTAGATCACAGTTCAGACCTATCCTTACGATTTAAATGGATCGAGGAAAATGTAAGTAATCGTGTATCGAACAGCAAAAATATTAAAATCAAAGAGTGAAATATGATCTATATTTTGTGCAAAATATAATCATCCCTATTTATTGGCTTAAAATGAATTTGAAAAGAGACGAAATCGGTATAACGTCCCCTTAACGTAGATACGCTCACTTTAACCCCTGAGTGTATGGGCCAACATTGTTGCCGAAACTAACAGGTTATTAGAGGAAAAACAATTGTTTTACACCAGCTCATGTTTATCGCTAACAGGGAATTGTAGCGCAGATATGCTTACTCTTAAACCCAAAGCGTTACGCAATTAAGGCGTAGTAGGTCGATCGCACAACGAAAGAGATAAGCATAAAGAAGAAGAGAGTTGATAATGCTGTTTTTCAAGGAATAAAATTAAATATAAAAAACGCTGTGCTATCGTTTGGATAATAGGTATACATGTTTAAAACAGTAATCATTGTTATTTTCTCTTTATTGGTTTCGATAGACTGCTTGTTTTAAATGAAAAAATAGCCCTTCACATTGCAATTTTTTTCGATCGAGCCAATTTTTCTGTATCGCGTTTTGAGCTGTTACATCGCCTTGGAAAAGGCTTTGTTTATAACATGTATTTATTTCAGAACCATATCTTTTGTATATAGTTTGGGAGTAATACTTGTTCAAAAACTCTGTTTTTACTACCTACGTCGTGTTAAGCGCAATTTATTTGAAAGAGGGAGGGAGATCGGATACAATTGGACGAAATATCCAAAAGAAGTCGCAAAAGGCATCATAAGCTATGTTCAACATAATTATGTGTCGATAAAATAAAATCCGCTGAGTGGTTCTCGAGTTAAAATGGAACAGAGAGAAAATATAAAAAAATTATGGTATTGGCCCCAGTAGCGTACAGACAGATAGACAGACAGACAGAAAGACAAAAATTCTAAAAATTCTGATTTCGCCCTTATTACCATACTAATAACCCATTGCATTTAAAATTTCGCAAAAATGTTCAATTATTATTAGTATACATCCTATCTATAACTCGTTGTATACACCACAATTTACCAGCCCAACATCTGACAGACGCTCACCGAAGCTTCATCATAAAGGAGAATCCATCCATCCATCAGCCTGTTTCGTCCACTGCTGGACATAGGCCTTTCCAGGATTACGCCACTCTTGGCGGTCCCCCTGGAAGAAATACCCATACTCACACACGCTGGGCAGACGGGTTGGTGAGCGCGGTGCCGAAACCCTTGCACCAGTGACGCCGCTGCCCGTCACTAGTCTGTTTTATATAAGGTCCGGCAATTGGGGATGGATAAACCCCCATCCATCGGTCCCAGGCAATGGTGATCCGCCTGGTTTTGCCTGAGAGCTGTTCTCTTACTCTCCCCCGAATAACTTCGGGAGGATTTACGAGTAAGATGGTGGTACCTCCACATTCGAGTTCGGCATCAGCTCTACCATCTACTAAAATAGAATGCCTATAAAGGAGAATGCCACGTAATAATGTCACCTCGTACCGAACCCAAAGTCGTGGCGCCAAAACCAAACCAAGTTAATTTTAGGGATACTAAAATGTACTTACCAAATCACCAAGTCTCATTTAAATTAGTAGCCGCAATTCGAATTTACTGTACACTGACAAGTGCAATTGCAAACACTTTATTGCCTTTTGATAGAGGCGATTATTGGTTGGCAACGCGGCAACGAAAATGAAAATAACGAAATATTTTTTATTACGATGTTAGAATGCAGGATTTAAGTAAACTCTTTTGATCAAAAAGATGTTGATCGGATTTTAAAATATCTAAGTAATTTTTTGACTTTTATTTGGTTGTGACGTAATTTGGTACGATCCCGTGGCATTCTCCTTTATGACACAAAAAATATATTACCCCAAGCGTACAGAGAACCATATGCATGCTTGAGATCGAGTCTGGATTATCCTTTCCATGCGCCGCTTCCCGCACCAGGATCACGAAGCAGATTCCCCCGACCAACATGTTGGCGAACGCCAGGAAGCCAGCTCCCCACGACTTGAACAAGTACTCCTGCTTGGGTGTCTCCACCACCACGATTTTGACCGGGCCGCAGTATTCGTGGACGGTCTCTGTGGCCAGGTCGTCCTTCACACATTCAAGGTTACAGCCGATCTCCGGCCGGGCCGTCATGGCCTCATAGTTGTCTACCAAAATCATGGTGTTGGCGTAAGCGAACTACGAGTGGATAGAAATTATATGACTATCAAAAGTTAAATCGTGTAGAAAATTGTGCGCTTGTGATACGTCAAACTGCGGTTGTGATACGTCAAATTGGCTTTTGGTGAAAAGTTTTGGTAGCCATAGATCAGTTCAGCTTTTGAAATTGTTGGAGGTTAAGGTTGGAAAAGGTTAATTCCTTGGCTTATTTATTATTAACCATCTACCCTTTTTTTGTGTTCCGCGACCAAAGAGCAACACGGGGCCCTATTCGTGCCGCGCTGCTGTCTGTCCGTCTGTCAGTCCGTATGTCACAGAGGCCCTAAAAAACAAATAAAAGAAAAAACAGAAAATAAAAATAAAAACACAGAATAACAGAAGGCAAGTACGGACTTATTCCTCAAAGAAATTTCTTTCAGTCAATCGATGGTATTAGGAAAATGAAAATTTTACACATTAATTGTTATTTGTGCAAAAAGAAAACAGTTTTATTCAAGCCTATTACTTAAATATAATACACTAAATAAAAATAGCTATAGGTACATACAAGGTGTACTCATGGCGTGCTCATTAAATTAAACCACATGCTCCACTAATCATCCAAAAGCACTTCCATGGAAAAATTTTGATAAAACGCGAATTAAAAATTCACTTCCCCATATAAATTTTCAATTCCTACTTGTCATTTTATACAAGAACTTTTAATTTCTTTTCGCTTTTTATCTAAAGTTTTTCTTTGGGAGTGGTTCGGGGTGATCAGTAGAGCATGTGGTTTAATTTAATGAGCATGTCATGTTTATGTTTACAACCTGTATGTATATACCTACATAGACAACAAATACTGAAAACGCCGATTTCTGGCGCCATACAAAATATATTCTTATGCATTAAAGCAATTTTCGAACCTCTCAGACATAAAAATTTTGAAACATTTGAAAGTTAATCACTACTTACAGCTAAAAAAAAATTAAGAAAAATTATAGGTTTAAAATTAAAATATTTATATCATTAACGAGTAAAGCTCTGATATTTTTTCCAAGGCCCATCGGTTAGTTACACTCATAGATTTAAGAGCGACGTTTATTTGAGCGTGTAATTTTTATGGATATTTTTAGTAGTCTCCAGACGTTTTCTGGGCGTTACGTAAAATGCCCAGCTGCCCTGCGAGGCTGAGCTGATGACGTTAAGGGGAAGAAGTCAATCTTTTCACATAAATTATTGCGCCTTATTTAGTTTTTACTCGTAAAATATACGAGTATACAATAAAATGTTTTACATATTATTATTACGATAGATAATGTAACAGATGAGGCCCTCATCAGTCGATAAGGTTATATTTTGTAGCTCAGGAGTAGAACGTTGGCCTCTCAATATCTGAGATCCAGGTTCGATCCCCGGCCGGCCATGCATCAACAAGTTTTTCGGAATTTATGTGCTATTTAAGATGACGTAGGTAGCAAAAACGGAGTTTTTGAACCATTAGTACTCCCAAACTACAATAGATATGGTTCTGAAATAATACATGTTATAAACAAAGTCTTTTCCAAGGTGATGTAACAGCTCAAACCACGATAGAGAAAAATTGTCCCGATCGAAAAAAAAATGCAAAGTGAAGGCTAGTTTTTTCATTTCAAACAAGCAGTCTGTCAAAACCACAGACCACTGATAAAGTAAAAATAACAATGATTACTCTTTAAAACATATAAACCCATGATCTAAACGATAGTACAGAAATTTTATACATTGAAAAACAGCATTATCCACTATCTCCTTGATTTACCGCACTTTTTCAAATATGCTTATCTCTTTCGTTGTGCGATCAACCTACTACGCCTTAATAGGTACTTTGTGGGAAATACTCCAAAATTATCAAAAATGCGAATCTCATATAAATTTAAAATTCCGCTGATAATATCATTGTTTTTATCGATAAAATACTTTAAAATAAAATAAACTAATAACAATCTGCCATTCCTCTTGTAGTTTTTTATAGAGACAAAAATGTCATTATCATAGAGAGTAGAGCTAGTTTCCAAAATAGGTAATCCGTGGGTAGTCTTTTTCAATATTTACAACATCCTCCCATCCACACAAAAAGTAGTATTTCAATAATAAAATAAATTCTTGCTGAACGGTGAAGGAAAACATCGTGAGGAAACCTGCATGCCCTAAAAAGCGTGTAATTGTGCCTGAAAAATGGCGATACCACCAATGGCCCACCACCAACGACCCATCACGTTGGGACGTAATAATCGTCGGTGAAATGCGAGTGTACCGAGTATAGACTGTGCCTTGCATTTCACAGTTCATACCCTGAACACATCTGACACCCCCTCAGGGATTCATGTCGTGACGATATATCACTGAACTTTCACACACCACACTTTCAGTAAAATAAGAAAAAGAAAGACTGATGGGCCATCAACTCTAGCAATGGATTTTATCGACATTTATTCATTTCTTTTTTTAAGGATTATTTTTGCCTCATTGGAGACTCTATCTGGAGACCTGTATGCACTGTTAGTTTGGTTGAAGTAATATCTGTCAATGCCGCCTGTTGAGGCCGGGTCCATAATGTGCACTAAGTCACCAGATAAGAGATGTCAACTAGGTCTGTCAGAGGTGGAGTTAATTATTTTATGAGAATTCTGTAGACGAGTGTGAGCATGTTATATATTACAATGTCGTCGTATGATGGCGAAAACTGCTTTTTTGCGAAAAAGCGCACTTTATTCTACCACTTGCTAAACGGTGAAGGAAAACAATGTAAGGTGTTGTCTTTAATTTTAATTTGTCATCTCCTTGCAATGGATAAATCGCCAAGTGTTCAAAAATATATAATAGTAGTTTATGAAACTGGTACATAAAAAGGTTATTAAAAACACGAGTGTTTTAATACCTAGTTATGTATATTTTCATACACTACTTTATCTAAACTCATGCCTACTAACCTGTTTTCATAATCTTGGAAAATTTTTCGTTAGCCATTTTTGATTGTTCTTGTAAAAGTTTTGTTCTAAAAGTGTTCGTAATTTCCGTCGTTATTTCCACAATGTCAGGTGGAGTCAAATATCATCACCATCCCTGCTGTCAGTAATTTTGGGCAAAATAATTCTTTTGACCTATAAAACCACGGTAAGTAATAAATACATTTCCTTGAAAACTATGGCGCAACAAACAATTCATCCATTGACAGAACAGACCGAGTCCAAGCCTAAGGCGCCGAAAGCCATAGACAACATCGTTACTGTTTTGTATGTATTATGTATTGGAGAACATTATATGATAACCTCATTGGTATTTGATATTAAATCTCAGACAAGGCTGTTTGGGCTGAGTTCCCTTTGCCTTCCGAGTTAGTATCACAGTACTGTAATCTCAGAAAAAGTTTTTTATAGCATTATGTTGTTCGGAGACCTATACTATAATTAAATTTTTAAATTTTTGTAGACTTTCATGAAAAATATTTTTCATTATGCCAGTAGTTTTGAGATCCTAATGAGGATTTTACGATATGAGGTTAGATAAATTTATTTTTATCATAGTTTCGATACGAGTATTATGATAATACCAAAATGTGATGATATATAAAAAATACTGTTAAACTATTATTTTTTAAAGATATGTATATATATAGTAAAATTATAAATATAAATATTAACAATAAAATTTTGCTCAAGATATATTTCGGGTCCGATCTGGACAATTCTCTGGACAACAATCTGCATCTGCAAATTTCATTGTTAATGTTTATATTATCTTTAAAAAATAAAAGAAGAAAGTTGCAAAAGTAATTATATTTTTATATCTATTATACTATTATGTTATTCTTATCTACCCGATGCTGTAACAGGTGACGGTAGGGCAATAATAGTCTTAGACTCGTCTTGAATACACTAGCGCCCTCTAGGCGCCAAGAGGCTCACTATTATGTGAGTGTCTATACATATTATTGCGGTATGGGAAAGCACATGCGTGAATTCGCAGGTCGTGTTGAGAACTGGATAGCTCAGTTGGTAGAGCAACCGCCCGGTAAGCGAGAGGACCCGGGTTCGAATCCCGGTTTACTTTTCTGATTTTCTATACTGCAATGATATAAATTTAATTTGTTATCTCCTTGCGAATGGATAAATCGCCAAGTGTTTAAAAATAGAGACATTTATTTCTATCACAGTCTAGTCTTTAGCCCGAAGTACGGTAATAAGGCCAAAACCCTATCACGTTAAAATCGTCTCTAAAGAGAGGATGTATAAAATCGTCTCTAAAAAGAGGGTGTACGAGTGCTGACTTTTCCAGTAATAGTACACGCTCTCAAACACCTCCGACACTTCCTTGGAGATGTATTTCGGGAAGATTTTACATAATATAAAAAAATGCACAGATTTCACGCTTCCCGTAACCATCAAAGGGCATTGAAAATGTCTTTAGATCTACAACAAAAAATAGAAATGTGTAAAATCTCGGTTAACAAAAACATATTAACAAAAGCAAACATACATACAAACAAACATTCCTACGTATTCTGACGGATTGTTTAGGTAGACTCGGAGACCTCGCTCGCTTCGCTCGCTCGTTCAATTATTAACTGGTAGTTCGCCCTGAACAGTGAACTCGCGCTCGCCCGATTCGCACTTGACCGATTTGGCTCATGTTTAAACTTAAAAATTCTTTTCTCCTATTTATTTTCATGACATTCCGATCAACGATACTCGAGTTGTCGTCGAACAAACATTCATACAGACGCAGCCATTTTCAATGTTAAAACAGAAAGGCTTTCCCTTAACATCTCTCCCAAAATAGCAACGTTTGATCGTGCGCAAGCGGCGCGCGTGCGATCGACTATCGATACACATTATATCGATTGATTTATGCTTATACACCGCCTCAGAATAGCTTGGCCTTAACTGTCTAAACTTTTCATTTTAATCTGAACCTTAGTTCAAAGGGATACAGGTGCTGTTTTGATTAAGGAAATTTTCTCGTCAGATGTGGCAGGCATATGCTTCACGCTTTGACTTTATGGGTGCGAGTAGTGATTTAAACCATCAAAGTTTGGTGTCGAAATCGCACGTGACAGTCTTGGAAGTTTACTTTACTTTTATTTGTTTTCAATTTGATTGCAAATATCCTTGTAAACTGAAAATCTACTTATTAATACAAGACGTTCTAATTTTAAAACACAAGGGATTTTCCGGCAGCATTTCGCTGTTATTCTAGAAGGTTTGTTAGGGTATAGGCCACAAATTCCTAGGCTGCAGGTTTAAATCAGGCCCATAAAATCATCCATCTGCCTGATTCACTCAATTTTGGACGTAAACCTTTCCAAAATTTTGCCACTCTTGGCGGTCCTCTTGAAAGAAATTCCCATACTGTCACAGTGAGTATGACTTACGTAAATCATATAGGGACACATTTTGTGTTCAGTCTTCGTGCTTCGGAAGACACGTTAAGCTCGGGTCTTAATTAATGCCCGAAGTACGGCGATAGGGCTCATCACCCGACGAGCTAAGACGTGTAATAGTGAAGGTGTACGAGAACAGACTGTGACTTGTATTTCAACGTCCATTCTCACCTTTGACACAGTATAGGTATCAACAGTAGTTTAACTAGGCGGTGTCGTTGAAATCAATACCCACGGCCGGTCGGTGCCTAAACACGCCCTGGGGCTGCCAACTGACTGTTTACGTATTTGATAATGCTATATTATTATTAAAAGTTGTATTTAAGGCTTAAATTTTAAGCAACCATACAATGCATAAAATACTCTGTAATTTCATGCCATAATTTACGAAAATGCGCGGGAGCGTCACAGAGACAACGTGCGTACGTAACTGCGGTGCGACCGCGACTGTCGTAAACCGAGTTGTACCGAGTTGGGGGGGTTCGTTTCGGCCCGTTTGTATGGAGATAGAATACTAATTATTTATACTATGCCTTTGATCGCCCCTCACTAACTCGCCTGCCCAGTGTGTATGGGCATTTCTTCCAGGAGGAGCGCTAAGAGTAGCGAAAACTTGGAAAGGGCTAAAGGTCTTACTTCTTTCTTACTGAAACATGATGTTTTATATTTATATATTTATTTTATTTATATATTTTGTATCTAGGAGTCGGCGCATTCCATATGGTATAGCAACACAAGAACGCCGACTTCTAGAGAACGTATGTTTCAGTAATAAAGAAGTCGGCAAAAGTGTTATTTCGGTAAAAGTATTTTTAACTTTTTAGTTTAGTTAATTTGAAGTCGATTTTTTACGTATTTTTTTGTTAAAATTGTGTACCAGCAAAGCTGCAAGAAAGTTAAAAGAAAAACCTTAACTAATGTGGTTTGTACTACGATCCTGGGCCCTCTACAGGCACGGATCTAGGATTAGATATAAGAGGGGGTCCGCCAAACAATCATCCTCAACTGCCATTAAACATTACTCTTCCGTGAAGTGTTGGCATATTATCTCATATCATATATTTTTTATTACTTACATCGGGTTTAGTAATAAATTTATTCAGAAAATAAAACCACATAATCTACTGATAATACCAAAGTACATCCATAGACTTTCACCATTCACTTAACCACATAAATGTTTAATACCTACGCGTCGTTTTCTATGGAAGACGAAAAAAAAATCATGTATTTGCAAAAGTCAAAAATAAAACAGTGGTGTTAATTTTCTGAGTAACCCTGAATATTTTTGATCAGTAAGAATTTTTTGTTAATGCAATTATGAATATTATGCATTCTTCATCATTTTAAGATTCTTTTTAGCGCTTATTTCGCGAATTTTTTCTATCGAATGGAGTATTTTTTATGGGCCATTTTAAGTCTATAAATGTCTTAAATATATTTTCTTTGTATTTTAAATTTGATAATTAACTGACAATATGAATTAAACAAAATGTTAAATTAGCTTGGTACGGGGCCTTAAGGGGGTCCCGCCACCCTGGGCCCCTGAGTACGTGCCTGCCGCTCTATTCCCCTAGGACTAGTAATGGTTCTAGTCACGACCTGATTCAGGTTTACTGGGCTATTGCACTCCTGACCCCAGGGTCATGTCTCGCATCAGAACTCAAGGGAAGCCTGGGGTAGTACTTGTCTTCGTGGTTCAACTCTCATTTTAATTCTACAAAAGCTAGCAATTTTTTTTGTTGTATATGGATTCGATCCATTCTTATACTGGGTGACTTTTAACCTAATAACTTAGTATTTTGTAGAAGAATACAAACTGGTTATATTAAAACCATTCAAAATCATATTTCATAATTATTTGTCAAAGCTGGAGCCCTCTGAAGATTATCGTAAAATCCAAAGAAATCATGGTCACCCGAAGAGATAAGATAGTTTATTATTGATTCCACTATTTTGGACTATTTTCAACTTCTTCCGTATGGGAATGGCTAGGATAACCATACATTTTATTTCCAACTAACATTTTTAATAATATTTTGACTTTTAATTTTAATTGTTTTTACATTTAAAATGTATTCTACTAACGCTTCTTAATAACCTCTAAGATTATGGGGGTTTGTTTGAAAGTCAGCCTGTATATTGTTTAACCATTGATTTGGCAAATGGGAAATTCAACAGATTAATATATACGTGCCATAGATGGTCGCACTAAGTCGCACAAAAACAGTCCGACAAGGTTGGCGTGTAGAGTCAAGTTTCTTTTGCCCACCTTTTGCACACTGAACTTACAAACTTGAAATTTGACAGGTTCCTTAACTTTATGCTACACAGGGGAAGGATTTTGTGAAATTCAAATAATAAAGTTATCATACAGAGTGTTGAAGCACTGCGGTATTGACGCCGTAAATTGTGACGCAACTTCCCGAATGCTGCTCAACCCAAGCATATATGAGGTGAATTATTACTGAAGACTCAGTAAGTGCTCAGTAACAAGGTTCGATGACCCTTTTTGTGAAATTCGTAAATTATTCTTGTCGTGTTCCTTACAAACGCAAGCCAACATGGTCAATTACTATGGGACGTCTAGATTTTATTTTGCGAAATTAGCAAAAAGTGTCATCGAACCTTGTTACTGAGCACTTACCGAGTCTTCAGTAAGAATTTGGCTGCATACATTAAAGTCAAATTCTATTCTTCTGTCAGTCTCTGGGTCGAAATTGTTTTTACACAGCTGTATAATTTGACCCAGATGAACATATTCCTGAACAACTTCGATGTCGCCGCTGTTGACAGTCACTGGCCCTTGGATGATGTGACAGTTGGACATGACCTTACTCTTATGCAAAATCATCCACAGGCCCACGCTTCGAGAAGAATTGCTTAGGCTGCGTAGCATTTTCTCCAGTTCCTGCAGCGATTCCGCCATTCAAACTAACAAACATGTACCTTTTTTATCAGCCTAGACCTGGCCTCACAACACCTAAGGCTTTTTGTATGCAGCAATGAGTTCAGCCACGCGTACAGGCCGCTCTTAAAACTTACAGAAATAAGTGTTAATAGGACCCTCGTAGCTATACATTACCGGCAACAATTACAAGTTCACACCTCATCTAGCGTCTCAGCCGGAACCGAACCCGGGTCCATCGACCCACTAAACTCGCTAATGACTCGAAAAAAGCTGAATAATTCCTCTCATTGTTTACGGTATCGTTTTATTTTCAAAATGGCCGGATACTGCGTAAAAGGTCCAAATTAATAGAGCGCGATACTGGGTTGCTCCTGTCCCGACACTTCATTCTGACACTGATATTAAATCGGGATAATAATTGGACAGTTATATTAATTATATAATATATCAGGATAGGATATATCGGAATAATTATCATAACAATGATATTATTTCCGGACAATTATGATCAGGTGTCATTAAATATGGATAATAATAAAGCCTCCGAAAAACAAATTAAATCCCAGCGAACTGCTGCACACTGTAATACTATCTAAGCAGTGGTCAAATTAGCTACCGAAAAATATACTAATTTAACTGTGTAACATCTATCGACAAAATAAATAAAAAATAGAAATCATGATATGATTATCATTTATATATTTATATAAACTTTGAATTTTTATTCGGAGATCTACGACAAAAAAAGCTGACAATAGTTTTCACTGAAATGTATTTTCAGCTGGTGATATAGTATTATGTCAGGTTTTTGATGTACCTATTAAGTTTTCTGAATTTTGAGTATTTCATTCGGTAGTTTTCGGTAGTTGGTAGTTTATTTATAAGCACAGTAGTTTTAGGTTACTTGGTATTTAAAGCAGTAACAATCGTAAATTGAACATCCTCAGTTTTTATTTAGTTTTCGGAGCTTTTATTACTACTATTACTAGCCATCAAATATTAATAAAAAAATTGAAAATAAATTACCACGGCCACAAAAGTATTTTTTATTTTTTATGGGGACCTTGTCTGGTTGTAAGGGGACCCTTAACTTTTATGTATGGGTATTTTATTATAATTTATCATGGTAGAGGCCATAGAAACACGTATTCTGTATAAAATTCAACTTTTTACCTATTACGGTTAAGGCTTTAGTGTAGAACCTTGTGAGAGACAGACAGACAGCGGAGATTTAGTAAGAGGATCCCGTTTGACACCCTTCGGGTAAGGAATCCTTAACACCATTATTTTTTTTTAATCTGCAGATATTAGAATAGTTTTAATGTGAAATTTTGACCGACTTTCTTTTTTCTTTTGCAACTTTCCACGTCAGTCAGTGATGTCAGTTTAAATAATTTCTAGTCCTTTTTAAGGTTTGGTAACTCAAAATTAAGAAATTGAACCCTTATACGATGACTTTTTGTCGTTATATCCGTCTGTTAGTCTATCAAGACTCTTTTCTTTGGCGCCGTGAGAGTTATCAAGTTACCTCTTACAGAAGCTTTCGGCCCCATGTATTCTGCTGTTCTATTCTATTAATTTACGTACACATAAATATTTCAACTGGGTAGATATTACGGAAGCAGTAGACCCCTCCGACGGACGGACGGACAGATAGCGGAGGCCTAGTAATAATGTTCCGTTTGGCACCCTTTGGCAACCCTAAAAACAAAAGCAGGACTAAACTAAGGCATAATGGGGCCCAGTAAGGATATGACGAACCGTGCCCACTTCTCATCAATTAGGAAGAGCCCGTCGTGCCGGCGGTTCCTGAGGTTAACAATGGCGGGGTCAGCGACCGGGGCAAGGGGTCAAGCCTCGCCCGCGCCACAGGCTGCTAATCCGTTACACTTTTTAAATTTAGAACGCTCCGTTTTATATCGCGATCTAGATAGGATGCGGGCTCCTTAGGGCTGCGTCTAGATTGTTATGCTTGGTTATATTTCTTGGACCGTCTGTCTGCGTAAGCTGGGAAAGGCCAATAAAGGCGCAGAAAAAAGAAATTGATATTTTTAGCGTCTGGAGGTGCCTCAAAACTACGGTTGTACCAACACCTACTGTCAGACAATAGACGATGTTGGTTATATGACTAACTCTGCCCAAAAGCAGTTTGTTCTCTCTATAGGGTATTTCATTATAGTATTGATTTAACAATTATCATGATAGATAACATATCACCTCGACAAGAATCTCCAAGCGGAAATGAAATGAGATAAGTCACAGACCACACTTGGCACTCCCGCGTTTCGCCGACGAATTTTACGTGTGGATATGGTGAGCCCTATCGCCGTACTTCGGGCATAATTACACGCTTTTTAGGGCATGCAGGTTTCCTCGCGGTGCTTTTCTTCACCGTTCAGCAAGTGGTAAGTATTAGGTAAGAACACAAATACTATGCACAAATTCCGAAAAACTCATTGGTGCATGCCCGACCGGGGATCGAACCTGGGTCTCAAGATTGAGAGCCCAGCGTCCTACCGCCTGAGCTATCCGCGCCGCGATTTTTTTTACTGTAATTTTTTTATTTTCGAATTCCTGTCGTTGTGTATTTTTTTATTTCTTGGAAATATTTAGCTAAATTTGAGTATTTTATATGAAAATTACCTGTGTTTGAGTTACGTTTCATTTTGCAATTAAATTATTTGACACTGGATAACTATCCTATAATATATATAATTATGCTGTGTACAAAATGTCATCGAGTTTAATTAATAATTGTTCAAAATATGACGGGTCTCTTGGCGGTACGGTTTCGTAATGAGAATGTTCACAAGCCACGACTACTGACAATTTAATAGTCAGATTTCGCCCGACTAGTTTCACTATTCGTACAGTTTCTTCGGAGTGTCAAACGGAGAACCGCCGCGTAACCATGTTTGCCTCCGAAGAAACTGTACGAATAGTGAAACTAGTCGGGCGAAATCTGACTAATACATCGTGGGTAGCCGTTTTAATAGCATTATGAATCTAAACCATGAATCTTTTAGTAGTAAAAAGTTTACAAGATAGCTGAAACTGTCCATGTTACTTCGAAGAAAAACCACTGCTCTAATCCTATTAGGATTTTAATAAGATTGAAAGGTTCGTTGTGGAAGTTATTTAAAGTATTTTTGTCTCTACATTAATTTCATTTTTTTTTAAGTAGTAATATATTGACACCATCAAAATATTCTACTGTACAAAATAATTTGTGGCACTAGCCTCCATACTAGGATTCCCTGGTAACATGGAGACTAGGTCCTTCCAAAATGTATATTATATCTAAAACAAAATTTATATAATAATTAATTACATCATTCACCTATGAATTATTATTATATATATTATAATAGATTATTTATATTAATTTAACATTATTTTACAAACTTTTACACTTCATTACATTGATTAAATATGAAATAGATTAAGTAAATAAAATTAATAATTAATAATACGAACTCGATTTACAGTGAATACCTGCGTTTAGTGTGGGAGAGGGAGGGTGTGAGTGTGTATCAGAGAGTTGGGGTGGGTGTGCATGTAGGGTATGTATGTGGGAGGGTATGTGTGTATGTGAAAGAGGGTAAAGTTTAATGTTTCTGTAACTACTGCACAATGTTGCTGCGATACTTTAGTTGTTAGGTAAGTAACATTTTGTATTAACATTTGTTTTGTTTACTTTTGTGTTTGGAGGATTTCTTCAGTATCTTGGCCGATTTTTAATGTTGGGTACGGAAACATAAAAATTTAAGTAATAAATACTGAAATAAAAAGTTTGCATGGCTTACATAGTACGTACGATAAGGTTATTTTCGTTTATATAGCCTAATTCATAATGGAGACTTGGTAAGTGATGAGGACCAAGGTTCAATCACCCTTTCTGTGAAATATACGAAGTAAAATGTTGATTTCCTTTACTAGTTGAGACGAGGTTGTTCTCCAAAAAATATTTTTCGTGTTTCGCAAACAGGGTTATTAAACCTTGGTCCTGACTTACAAATGAAACTCACCATTATAGATGTGAGCCGTCAACGTAGATGTGATTTACGTGCAAATAAGTTCTACTTGACAAAAATAATCAAAATAGACGTTTTTTCCAAAGATGTTCATCCTTTTTCCCGAGATCATAGTAAAAATCTACAGCCTACCCAAACAACGTAGGTTTCCTTTGGTTGTGGCGCGGGGCAACACTGACGCTTTGCTATTTGAGTTTTTTTTTTCACGGTACCCTAAACTTGCACAACAAAAATGAAATGCCCTCAATACCAACTCGCCCTTAAAAAATCTCTTACATTTATGCTAAAATCTCGACGGAATAAGGACCTATTTGCAAAAAATAAAACAAAGCAAAGATGCCTATTTTCAACAGTACACTACTGATATAATAACTATAGATTTCTCGTAAGCATATCGTCACGAAATGAATCCCCGAGGGGGTGTCAGAGGTATTCACAAGTGTGAACAGTGAAATGTGAAATACATGTTAAACCTGCTTTTCACCAACGATTGATTATTACGTCCCAGACGTGATAGGTGAGCTTTATCGCCCGTACTTTTACCAAATGGACCAACAGCGAAGCGCACAAAGCGAACAGAGGTTGAAGAGACAGTTTAAGGCTGCATATAAGATCAGATTGAGCACCTCATTTTGCATCAATCAGAACTGAACTCTACAACGTTTCCTTTTAGTTTTAAATAGCGCGCTCTCAGTCGTAACCACCAAAAAAGACGCATCCACAAAAATCTGCGTTTTTATTTAATAACTCTGCTTCTAGATGCAATTTTTAACATATTTTAAACCAAACTGACGATGTCATTTATTTACTTATTTTTAATACAAATTTCAAGGCCTTATTTAAGGAATGCCCTTTAACACTCGAAAAACATGAAATTTGGAGGAAACGTCGTAATTTTTTTCTATCGAGCGAACTTAAAGTTTTTGCGTTTTTTCTAAAATGGATCTATCAGTCCTATAGTCTACTGTCTATTATAATTTTACTATGCCGATTGACCAAGTTAGTCCAAGTTAGACAATATGATTGGTCATTTGAAGTTGTGAATCTAGCCTTAAATGGAGCCTTAATGAAATTATTTTATTAAACCTAAATTATTTGACTTTTACAAGTGATTGTTTTTTTTTTTTCTTATTGACCATATTTATTGTTGGTCTTTACAATTTTGCCTTGGTTTTCAGATGGAACTGGGAGTTCAACCTCTGGGGGAACTGAGAGTTCAACCTCTGGGGGAACTGAGAGTTCAACCTCTGGGGGAACTGAGAGTTCAACCTCTGGGGGAACTGAGAGTTCAACCTCTGGGGGAACTGAGAGTTCAACCTCTGGGGGAACTGAGAGTTCAACCTCTGGGGGAACTGAGAGTTCAACCTCTGGGGGAACTGAGAGTTCAACCTCTGGGGGAACTGAGAGTTCAACCTCTGGGGGAACTGAGAGTTCAACCTCTGGGGGAACTGAGAGTTCAACCTCTGGGGGAACTGAGAGTTCAACCTCTGGGGGAACTGAGAGTTCAACCTCTGGGAGTGAATTTGTTTCTTACTTATGAATTGTAGAAGCTATAGCTATACGGACGCATGTATTCGACAAATTTAATTTTTCTTCGGAATGTTTTTCTGAGATTTCTTCTTTTTAGGATTCCGTAAACGAAGGGTGCCAAACGGGACCACGTTACTAACCCTCCGCTGTCTGTCTGTCTGTCACAGGGTCTACAGCTTCAGCCATAATAGGTAGACAACTGAAATTTTCACAGAATACGTGTTGCTTTACCCACTATTACGGCCAATCATTAAAAAAATGTATCCTAGGAGTGTCCTCATACAAATAACCCGAAAAATTTGCAGTTTTTTAACGTTATTTCTTTCAGCTCTATCTTAAAGACTTTAACACGTATGTTCCAAATTTGGTCAGGTTGTTTTACATATTCTATAGTAAAATAAGAAATAATGAAAATTAGGGTACCGTACTCAGCGGGACCCGCATTGTTTGTCAGGCATTACCATTTTAGTGGCTTGTTTTGTGTCGCATTTGATGTTTCTACAACATCTACCTCTATATTGTTGTTATTTACGATGCTCTTAGGGTCATGTACCAATATTGTGTGGTGGTACGGAACGACACGGACACGACTCGTACTTGGGAAAGTTTTTTTTTTCTATTCTGTCAGTGATCATGCGCATGTTCCTAGTTGCCTGTCTGGTTGCGAT
Organism: Ypsolopha scabrella; assembly: GCA_910592155.1. Taxonomy (NCBI): domain Eukaryota; kingdom Metazoa; phylum Arthropoda; class Insecta; order Lepidoptera; family Ypsolophidae; genus Ypsolopha; species Ypsolopha scabrella. The sequence continues at coordinate 17,251,449 of OU342987.1, forward strand.
GTGCGCTGGGGATCCTTTTCGGACAAACATAGTTATTTAATTTGACGTCAAAAATGCTAACGTTGTATTCTTACTTTAGAAAATAAAGTTTATAATTTCTTTTATTATATTTGTAGGAATATCCTTAAGAAGCGTACGATTTTACCTTATAGGTATCCAGAATAGCATCCCAGATCGACAAAGGCAGGGGTGGTCAACCAAGCGTGCAGCAATTCTTGGGCACTCCTAAAATACCAATTCTTAGCATTTTGCGATGACATTTCGGCGTCCCGGCCTCTTTTTTGACATTTCGCCGGCTGCCATTTTGAAAGAGCTGTCAAGCGAGATGATAATCGGAAGGTTATTTATGTTCTGTTTGTTAACGAGAGTTTGGAAAGTTTAGACGGAGGGTCCCGTATTAAATTTGATGAAATTAATTATTATAATTGTGGATTTCTACAACGACAGTTGGTTAGAAGGGGATATTGCAAATAAGGCGAGGGTGTTCAGAGGAATCCATCCTGCTCAACGGTTTCATTTTGCACTTGTCATTACTCAGGGGAAGCGGGCAGCCTAGAAAACTCGCGATTCCAAGGTGTTTATATTGATTCAGTTTTTAATATGATGTCCGTTTTAAATCACATTTAAGCGACGTTTATTTTCGTGTAAGTTTTATTGTCCAAAAGCTAATATAACTTCAGAGAAATTATATTTAGATCATAGTGAAGGAATACCTTTGCAATTTAATGGATGTAGGAAATATATATAATCCTTATATAAACCAGACTGGTGACGGGCAGCGGCGTCACTGGTGCAAGGGTTTCGGCACCGCGCTCACCAACCCGCCGGCCCAGCGTGTGTGAGTATGGGCATTTCTTCCAGGGGGACCGCCAAGAGTGGCGAAATCCTGGAAAGGCCTATGTCCAGCAGTGGACGAAACAGGCTGATGGATGGATGGATGGATGGATGTAGGAAAAATGGCTGAAATATAATGACATAACAAGAATACGACGTCTATCCGGAAAAATCCAGCAAACCTCGCCTTAATGCAAAATACAGCTGCATTACTAGTACCCATCCATTTACGGATCGGATTTGCCCAGAAAATTAATTCAATTTAATTTCTACTTCATTATTCGTTTTTAAGTCAACAATACAAACAAAATATCCAAATTTTAAATTTGCAACTTATTCGTCACGAGTTACAGATCCGTGACTTTCAGGCGGATGGACAGACAGACATAAATATAGGCAGCAGATTAACATTAATATGGCATCGCTTAGCCCTTTGGGTACGGAACCCTAAAAAGTCGTTGTCGACCAAATTGGCAACATACTGTAGAAGAGCAAAGTCAAAAGTACCCAGAATAGAAGAGCTTGTATGACTAGATTGATGGATGTAGAAGCAAGAGCTGTGTCAGGATCGTAGTAGATGGAAATCTGTAGTTTCTGCCTACCCCTTTAGGAGACAGGCGTGAGTATATGTATAAATGTTTAGTGGGGTCACAAATGAAAATCATCCCAAGAAAATCACACCTGCCCTGACAGAATCCATATTTCGCGTACGACCGTTCGCTTGATATATGACATTTTCCGCGGCCATATATTTGTCGAAGATATGATATACATAAAATATGTTGGCAGCTGACAGCTCATAGAAAATTAATTCGGTTCTGTCGAAAATTTCTGCCAAACGAACATTTCTGCGCAGAAACCGTCGCATTTTGCTATAACAGCCATCTAAATACAAATTAAAAGTGGAAATGTAGATTTATGCTTCAATAGCAACGACGCGTACAGATACTTACGATGATAGTACATGCATACTTGTACAAGAAGGTATAGTTAATAGTAAGAAACTTTAGTACATACCGTTTAGAATACAAATGTATTCTATGAGTAATACGTGACCAAATTTTTATTTTTTATTTAATTTATTTTTATTGACTTACTTTTCCTTGTTTCGTAAATCCTCTATGTAATTTAATTTTCATTTATAATTAATTTTAATGTTATATTTAATTTAAATTTCCTTATATCGACCGAGTACTAATCAAACTAAATAAGAAGTCGTAACCATAGCTAATCGTATTCTGGGCCCTGTGTTTCAAGCTCTGCTTTGTCTAGGGTCCGTTGAAAAGATCGCATTTACAACTTGTCGCATTATTGCTAATTTATATTATGTACTCAACTCACTTTATCAATTGTAAATGTTGTATTGTTATTGGTAAATAAAATATATTTCTGTTTTTTTTTATATATTTATTTTTAAACAATAAATAATATATTAAGAGGTGGCTTACATTTGCATGCAAAAATTTAAAATTTCCAGTGCCTAATTTACCATCAAATTTTTTTTTATTTAATTTTAATTTTTAAGTCAATCTCTTGCATTGAACATTAATGTATCACATTTGCAAATACTACTTTAGTGTTTTTGAGTTTTCCTACACTTCGTGTACAGAAAAATAATCACATTGTCAATTTCAAAGAGCTAATTTAAGTTCAATAACGTACATAATGTACTGGAATTTTTAAGATCACAATAATTGTTAAAAAAATATATACTTCTGTCAATTTTTATGAATAAATACGCCAGTTTACTGCGATATTTTGTTTTAAATAAAGCATAAGTACAATTAAAATTGCATTTTTTGTTTGATAAACACTTGTACTTGTCCACTTATTTATATTAATTTCCCTTACCGGTTTCGCTGTTAAAGCATTATCAAAGGTTTATTATTATCAAACCTTTGATAATGCTTTAACAGCGAAACCGGTAAGGGAAATTAATATAAATAAGTGGACAAGTACAAGTGTTTATCAAACAAAAAATGTTTCAAAAGTTCCACCAAGTGCCAACAATCACGAGCATCAACTCCATTAAAATTGCATGTCACCTATATATCATAACCTATGATCCTTAAACAATCGTATTCTGCAATTATATTGAAAAGACCGTAAAACTTAACATCACTCCAAATTGCAAGTAAATTACAATCCACAAAATCACTCGATAGAAAAAGTGTAATTTGGTGAATGAATCTTAAACTTATATGTATTCAAAGGGTCTAATTAAGTTGGTATTTGTTGTTGAATAACTAAATATTAACTAATTAGTATTATTAGTAATTTACAGATTTTTAGGGTTCCGTACCGGAAGTGTGCCAAACGGGACCCTATTACTAAGGCTCAGCTGTCTGTTTGTCTATCCGTCCGTCAGTCATGGGGGTCCACCTTCAACCGTAATATGTATAGGAAGTTGTAATTTTCACAGAATTTTTAGGTTTCTATCACGACAAATAAACAAAATGAAAATTAAATAAATAATGGGAGTCTCCATACAGAAACCTCGAAAAAGTTGCATTATTTAAACGTTATTGGCTCTTACTAAACACGGCAACCCGTACAAGTTTTGGATTACTCAGATTGTAGGACCTACTCTAAAAAGTAAAACAAGAAATAATAAAAAGTTGCATTATTTAAACGTTATTGGCTCTTACTAAACACGGCAACCCGTACAAGTTTTGGATTACTCAGATTGTAGGACCTACTCTAAAAAGTAAAACAAGAAATAATAAAAAGTTGCATTATTTAAACGTTATTGGCTCTTACTAAACACGGCAACCCGTACAAGTTTTGGATTACTCAGATTGTAGGACCTACTCTAAAAAGTAAAACAAGAAATAATAAAAAGTTGCAATATTTAAACGTTATTGGCTCTTACTAAACACGGCAACCCGTACAAGTTTTGGATTACTCAGATTGTAGGACCTACTCTAAAAAGTAAAACAAGAAATAATAAAAAGTTGCATTATTTAAACGTTATTGGCTCTTACTAAACACGGCAACCCGTACAAGTTTTGGATTACTCAGATTGTAGGACCTACTCTAAAAAGTAAAACAAGAAATAATAAAAAGTTGCAATATTTAAACGTTATTGGCTCTTACTAAACACGGCAACCCGTACAAGTTTTGGATTACTCAGATTGTAGGACCTACTCTAAAAAGTAAAACAAGAAATAATAAAAAGTTGCATTATTTAAACGTTATTGGCTCTTACTAAACACGGCAACCCGTACAAGTTTTGGATTACTCAGATTGTAGGACCTACTCTAAAAAGTAAAACAAGAAATAATAAAAAGTTGCAATATTTAAACGTTATTGGCTCTTACTAAACACGGCAACCCGTACAAGTTTTGGATTACTCAGATTGTAGGACCTACTCTAAAAAGTAAAACAAGAAATAATAAAAAGTTGCATTATTTAAACGTTATTGGCTCTTACTAAACACGGCAACCCGTACAAGTTTTGGATTACTCAGATTGTAGGACCTACTCTAAAAAGTAAAACAAGAAATAATAAAAAGTTGCATTATTTAAACGTTATTGGCTCTTACTAAACACGGCAACCCGTACAAGTTTTGGATTACTCAGATTGTAGGACCTACTCTAAAAAGTAAAACAAGAAATAATAAAAAGTTGCATTATTTAAACGTTATTGGCTCTTACTAAACACGGCAACCCGTACAAGTTTTGGATTACTCAGATTGTAGGACCTACTCTAAAAAGTAAAACAAGAAATAATAAAAAGTTGCAATATTTAAACGTTATTGGCTCTTACTAAACACGGCAACCCGTACAAGTTTTGGATTACTCAGATTGTAGGACCTACTCTAAAAAGTAAAACAAGAAATAATAAAAAGTTGCATTATTTAAACGTTATTGGCTCTTACTAAACACGGCAACCCGTACAAGTTTTGGATTACTCAGATTGTAGGACCTACTCTAAAAAGTAAAACAAGAAATAATAAAAAGTTGCATTATTTAAACGTTATTGGCTCTTACTAAACACGGCAACCCGTACAAGTTTTGGATTACTCAGATTGTAGGACCTACTCTAAAAAGTAAAACAAGAAATAATAAAAAGTTGCATTATTTAAACGTTATTGGCTCTTACTAAACACGGCAACCCGTACAAGTTTTGGATTACTCAGATTGTAGGACCTACTCTAAAAAGTAAAACAAGAAATAATAAAAAGTTGCATTATTTAAACGTTATTGGCTCTTACTAAACACGGCAACCCGTACAAGTTTTGGATTACTCAGATTGTAGGACCTACTCTAAAAAGTAAAACAAGAAATAATAAAAAGTTGCATTATTTAAACGTTATTGGCTCTTACTAAACACGGCAACCCGTACAAGTTTTGGATTACTCAGATTGTAGGACCTACTCTAAAAAGTAAAACAAGAAATAATAAAAAGTTGCATTATTTAAACGTTATTGGCTCTTACTAAACACGGCAACCCGTACAAGTTTTGGATTACTCAGATTGTAGGACCTACTCTAAAAAGTAAAACAAGAAATAATAAAAAGTTGCATTATTTAAACGTTATTGGCTCTTACTAAACACGGCAACCCGTACAAGTTTTGGATTACTCAGATTGTAGGACCTACTCTAAAAAGTAAAACAAGAAATAATAAAAAGTTGCATTATTTAAACGTTTTTGGCTCTTACTAAACACGGCAACCCGTACAAGTTTTGGATTACTCAGATTGTAGGACCTACTCTAAAAAGTAAAACAAGAAATAATAAAAAGTTGCATTATTTAAACGTTATTGGCTCTTACTAAACACGGCAACCCGTACAAGTTTTGGATTACTCAGATTGTAGGACCTACTCTAAAAAGTAAAACAAGAAATAATAAAAAGTTGCATTATTTAAACGTTATTGGCTCTTACTAAACACGGCAACCCGTACAAATTTTGGATTACTCAGATTGTAGGACCTACTCTAAAAAGTAAAACAAGAAATAATAAAAAGTTGCATTATTTAAACGTTATTGGCTCTTACTAAACACGGCAACCCGTACAAGTTTTGGATTACTCAGATTGTAGGACCTACTCTAAAAAGTAAAACAAGAAATAATAAAAAGTTGCATTATTTAAACGTTATTGGCTCTTACTAAACACGGCAACCCGTACAAGTTTTGGATTAGTCAGATTGTAGGACCTACTATAAAAATTAAAACAAGAAATAATAAAAAGTTGCATTATTTAAACGTTATTGGCTCTTACTAAACACGGCAACCCGTACAAGTTTTGGATTACTCAGATTGTAGGACCTACTCTAAAAAGTAAAACAAGAAATAATAAAAAGTTGCATTATTTAAACGTTATTGGCTCTTACTAAACACGGCAACCCGTACAAGTTTTGGATTACTCAGATTGTAGGACCTACTCTAAAAAGTAAAACAAGAAATAATAAAAAGTTGCATTATTTAAACGTTATTGGCTCTTACTAAACACGGCAACCCGTACAAGTTTTGGATTACTCAGATTGTAGGACCTACTCTAAAAAGTAAAACAAGAAATAATAAAAAGTTGCATTATTTAAACGTTATTGGCTCTTACTAAACACGGCAACCCGTACAAGTTTTGGATTACTCAGATTGTAGGACCTACTCTAAAAAGTAAAACAAGAAATAATAAAAAGTTGCAATATTTAAACGTTATTGGCTCTTACTAAACACGGCAACCCGTACAAGTTTTGGATTACTCAGATTGTAGGACCTACTCTAAAAAGTAAAACAAGAAATAATAAAAAGTTGCATTATTTAAACGTTATTGGCTCTTACTAAACACGGCAACCCGTACAAGTTTTGGATTACTCAGATTGTAGGACCTACTCTAAAAAGTAAAACAAGAAATAATAAAAAGTAGGGTTCCGTACGCAGACGGCGCCAAATTTTCGTCAGGCGCTACCATTTTAGCAGCTTGTTTTTCCTTTGATCTGGCTTTGGCATGTATATTGTTTTTATTCACCAAATAGTTTTTAGAGTTCCTTACCCGTATTGTGTGGTGGTACGGAACCCTTTGTGCGCGAGTTCGACTCGCACTCGGCCAATTTTTTTTGTTATTCTGAAACTGAACAAGCAAATATATACAAGTATTGATCCCCATCGCAGTTATTCAGAATGTACGTGGAATATGTAAATATTCAGTAATGTATGGTAATAAGGACGCGAGCGAAAATGGGCCCGAAACCTCCGGCTCTTATACCAGGCATTAACTTGGAAAATATTAAAGAACTTACTGGAAACTGATGACGTTCAACTACTCGTAATGAAATAGTATATGCTTTTCTGTGTAATTTTGTGTTTGTCCCGTCATTTGTGTAGGGTTCTGTAGCTCAAAATATAAAAAAAAACGGAACCCTTAAAGGATCACTTTTCTGTCTGCCCGTCTACCAAGACCCGTTTTCTCGGTCCCGTTAGAGATATTACAGTTGAAACTAATGGTACCCTCAGTAATCCACGGCCCCAAGGTGCTGCTAAAAACAAAAATGAACTCGAAAAAATGTCATTGCCTTTACGTAATCAATTTCATACATACTAACTCATCATGAAAACCTGTAGGGTACTTCCACTCGACTTAAAAACTTGAAGTTCTAGGAAAATAAAGAAAAATCAAGTCCCTTCTTCGGTAGTTTCGCTACTGAAATATGCAAGACCCGCCCTTTCCTAAAACCGACTTGACAAGTATACCAGATCAGTACATGTTACGGGAGTAAAGATCTATAATAAAGTCCCTGAAGACATCAGGAAGTATAAGAACTACTCGACTCTTATAAATAAAACTTAAATCATTTTTAAAAAACAAAGCTTTTTACCCTGTTAATGATCTTCTTAATTTGTGATTAATTTTACGATAACCGAAATTTAATAATCTAATGTGTAATTTGTAATTTAATCTAAAATTTAACTTATGATTAAATGTAAATTGACGTGTTTCAGTGTATTGCTCTTTTTTTTTGGAATTATGTTTGTGGCAACATATGTATAATATTGAATAATAAATTAATCTTTTTTTTTTAATACGACAATCAATCATAAATATAATTTTATATCTAAACTAAACTAATTAAAAATTAAAATTACGTAGCAATTTAAATATTATACAAATAAATAAAAAAAGGAAATTTTGGACACCTATTTAATAGAACAAATAAAATATGCTGGCCAGATCGCTACCGTCGTTGGGCAAAAGGCTGACGGCATTGCCTTGCTGGATCGCGAGGCTAATTCGTTGATTAAAATATGCCCCAGCCCTTTGGTTACCGGAAGCGTCGATCAGGCGCGACGAGATCTCCTTAAAGAGTTGTCGCGCTTCTGGTCTCCATGGCCCGAAAGTCTCTACGCCGAAGGGCACAAACATGTAGCCCTCTCCTAAGGCCGCATATTTGCGCCTCTTGGAGCCCTCTGCAGATGCCGCAGCTGCGCCCGCTCTGACTGAGGTCGCTTGGAGATGAGACGCTGCCATCGTGTTGACACATGAATCTGAATCTGCTGTCTCTTTCACACAGAAACTTAAGTAATCACTGTTAGAAGTGATGGTAGTACGCAGGGCGTCGCGTCGGGTGTTACCTCCAGTGGGAAGGTATTCCGCAGGGACGCTGCTGTTGTATTTAAAGTAATCCTTTATTATTATAACACAAATGTCTGAGGAATTACCGAAAGAAATAAACATCTCGCTGGAAGTAATTAATAGTTTTTATAGCACACCGTGCGTAAAATGACCACTTTACGCACGCTGCGCTTGCGTAAAGTCGGCATTTTCCGCACTTTTGCTATAAAATATTATACGATACTCCAAGAAAACAGAAAGACTGGAAAAAAAACTGGACAAGTGCGAGTCGGACTCGCCCACCGAGAGTTGGGCGTACAAATTAGTAAAAGTTTTAAAAAATCTACAAAAAGATTTGGTCACCCGTATCATACCATTGCTTAACCTCGATGATTATTTAATTATTTACTTACAAATTTATAGTTTTAAGATTTTTTCCTGCCTTTGTGGTATAAGACGGTATTACTTGCCAAATTTCATAGTTCTAGATCAACGGAAAATACCCTATATATTTTGATTCCCTTGACAGTGTCGAAATTTACGTTTTTTGCGGCTTAAATGGCTGTATCTTTTTTTTCTTAGAAGTTTGATTTTTCCACAGCTTCATGGGACTGTAGGCTTAAGTATATGGTTTTAATTCCAACTCGATACCTTCATGCGTTCTCGAGATAAAAGGTCTTGACAGACGGACGGACGGACAGATGGACAGACGGAAAGAAGTGATCCTATAAGGGTTCCGTTTTTTTTCTTTTGAGGTACGGGACCCTAAAAAAGGAACATTTTGTATTCTGATATTTTTTCAAGTTCTACTTATGGTTTTAAAAACAATGTTGTCATTAATTCATTATACTGTAATAAAACATCATACTAGCTTTCATCATTAGTGTTAAAACTAATTGGACATTTTACAAAATTGGTACGACGCCGTATCTAATTCTTTTAAGAAGCTAAAAAGAGGTGACTTTTAGGGTTCCGTACCCAAATGCCAAACGGTACGGATCTGTTGTTTTTCCGTCCGTATGTCACGGGTCACGGGTCTACTAACAAGTTCGTTAACGGTTTTATTTACAGATTTGAAAGGATTTGTTGAACAATGTTGAACCAAAACCGAGTAATTTAAATTAAAATCAAATTTAATTATTTTTCAATTATATGTATATGAAAAAGAAGCCAAAAGTAAAAAAGAAATTCTTGTCCTCTGGATGTGTTGCATGTAGGATGTTATTGTCTGTATATGAGGTGACTTTAATTTATGCAGCCAAACTCATACTGGAGGCTTGGTAAGTGATCAGTAACACAGATCCATAACACTTTTTGCTAATTTCACAAAATAAAATCTTGACGTCCCATAGTAATTGACTCGGGGCTGGGCTTGCGTAAGGAACATGAAAAGAATAATTTACGAATTTCACAAAAAGGGTCATCGAACCTTGTTACTGTGCTTTTACCGAGTCTTCAGTAAGAATTTGGCTGAATAATTGAAACTAACCTTATATTATATTTTTTAAATCTCAAAATATAAAGAAATGGGGGGCCATCAAGGTTGTCAATTTCAGACCATTTTTTGTTACGGGGTCTATCTCAAAAACTAAAATAGTCAGGAATTTGGAGTTTTTTATATATTGTGTGCAATTTAATGTATTTAAACAACAAATACGGAATACGCCGATTTTTAATACAGGTTATATACCCCAACACCCGACCACCTTAATTTTGCAGTTTTGTTTCATATAATTAATTTATTAACGGAAACAGAAAAAAGTTCATTTAAATAAAACTAAATCTAACTAAAATAATAACAAACTACAACTTTAAAATGACCATAATACTTATCTACGCACAAAAAACCGGTCAAGTGCGAGTAGGACTCGCGCCCTGAAGGTTCCGTACTATTCAAATAAGTTAATAGAGTTGATTTGAATAAAAATTACAAACTTAATTTTTATTCAAATCAACTCTATTAATTACAAACTTAATTTTTATTCAAATCAACTCTATGAACTTATTTGAATGGTACGGAACCTTCAGGGCGCGAGTCCTACTCGCACTTGACCGTTTTTTTGTACGTAAATAAGTATTATGGTCATTTTAAAGTTGTATTTTGTTATTACTTTAGTTAGATTTAGTTTTATTTAAATGAACTTTTTTCTGTTTCCGTTAATAAATTATTTTCGTCTGTCTTTTATTGTTTAAGGTATTTGGAGTTTCCAAAGCGACGTATTTCTCAATAAAACATGTAATCGAAGAATCGACCGCTAAGGTTTCCGTATTGTGAGGGAATCCTAATAAATCAGCTGCACTGTAATCACTGGAACAGTCAGGTGAAGTCGGGCGCGTGCGTGAGCAGATGCCCAGAACTTGCTCCCGGTTCGACGCCCGCGCAGGCCACCAATATAACAAGACAACTGCTTAGACCTTATTGTAACGTGATAAGAGTTAGTTCTGAAGTAATTTCTCGTCATATTATTTAGTTCATGCGTCTTATCTGTGGGCCTCCGAATTTGTAGATACAGGATGGTAGATTTTTTTCATATTATTAAGGAAAAACTATAGTTTTTGTAGATAATATGCATTATCTACATTTTATTGTATTTTATTTTATACCTATATTTTATTGGGTAATTTTCATATTTTTCCTTAGAGGTGTGCTATAAGTTTAATACGTAATTATGTACGGAATGTCAATTTTCTAAGTCAACTGGAAGTATCCCATTAGGTTCTCATGGTGAGCCAATTTGTATAAAATTGATTACGTAAAGGGCAATTTGTTCTGCGGTTAGCGGGCCCTAGATTTTTGTATAAGGTATTAGTTTTAAGGCGACTCTATTCGCCTTAACTCCCATACTAGCGCAGTTCGCTGATAATATCCTTTTGATAGGTACTTGCTTATTATTTTTTCTTTTTCAACATATCCCATACAATATCCATGACGTGAAACTAAAACATTTATCAAAATCAAATACATACAAAAGTTACAAGCGTTCAAAGTCCTGGATTTTACACATATTTTCATGAATGTTTATGTACCGTAATGTCCTAGAAGCGATACAACAAATCAAATAATTTAAAGTTCACAGCATATTATATTTTATACTTTTCAAAATATTTATGTTTTATTTCGATTTTTGTGATATTTCTCCTGAAATCATAGGAAGACCCGGAACCATTCTCGAGTTTTTTCAAGAAATGAATTTTGTCTCGCGTTAGCTTAGTGTTCGGTTAGTTCCGAGCTCGGGAAATGAACGTTCGGGCCAACCAATAACAGTCAGTCAGTGCTGTATAATCCGAAGTTGAATGTAGAATGAAATAACAAGCATAGCGACCCCGTGTGCGACTGACTTCAAGCCGCCGGCTACAGGCCTCTTAACTTGATATCTTTAACGGGGCCCAAGAAAAAGTATTTTGACAGACGGACAACAAAGTGATCGTACGAGTGTTCTGCTTTTCATTTTGAGGTACGCAACCTTTAAAATTAAGTTGCAAATTTTGCCCCCAGAGTAATTTGTTTTATGGCTCATAGGCACGCCACCGTTTTAGTACAAAATTTGATAACCAGTTTGTCTGTTGTTTTTCGTTATAGACTTAAGTTAAGACCTTTTAATACAGATATTTACAAAGTCACTAACTGGCTGAGACGTAAAATGTTGGTATATAAATCTATCTAGTTTGATATCGTTAAAACAAAATCAATTTTCAAAATTTTGGCAAAATGGTCGTTTTAAAATATTAGTACCAGACGATAGAGGTCTTATACCTTGGTCTATAACGAAAAAGCTCATAATCGGTTACCGGCAAAACGGCTGTCAATAAACCTCCTAGAGATAATTCACACTAACCTACACCTCTCAAGTTACTCAATAAACCTTATTCTACCTGAGTAACCTTCATGCTCTGTTTATTTTCTCTGCATCCAAATCACAAGATCCTATATTGCGTACCGATTCGTGTGAACAGCGCCCGCCCTTTCCAAGATACGAGAATAACACAATTAATTTTGGAACCCCCTGTGAATGGGGATATTTTTACCTTCTTTGTTTAGGGTTGCTCTTTTGATGTATATCATACACAGGAGCGAGGTTATTCAAAAGTCAACCTTATCTTAAAGGTTCAAGGGTTATTATTTTCACTTAATATTTGGCTGTACAGTGTAAAAGCCATATGGCCAGTGTTGTTTCATAAACGTACCAAAATAGAGTAGAAAAGAATTCTGCTTTACACATTCATTACATTTACTTTACTGATTTGCTCCGTAAGGTGAAGTGGGGTGCATAGAACTTTTTGCTGGAAATGCAATGAAAATGGTCAAGTTTGATAATAAAAAAAAATTGAAAAAAATTTAATGTTATTTTCAAAAATCATTATTTGTATGACGCCAGGGTAGGCACTGAGGCAGCCGAGTACACGATTTAATACATATATTTTTTTTATCGTCAAACTTGACCTTCTCATTGCTTTTCTATCAAAAAGTTCCATGCACGCCACGAATATATACTCAAACTGCAATTTAGACCTATCTTTGAAGGCCTAGTTACTCCTCCTACACGGGTTGTCAAAACCTTAAAAAAATGCATAATAGGTATAACATAATCAGAAATAAAATAAATTTAACAAAAAAAAACCGTCTATTTTAGAGAAAAACAAATCGAAAACTATCTAAAGTTCCCAATTATGTAGACAAGAATTTTCTTAAACCTTCCGAATGCTTGAAGCGATTTTAATTATATAGATCTACAAAGCTAATGTTAAAAAAAATCTCGTCCATTTTCCTTTTTCACGTAGTAGTCATCTTAAATTTAGCTAATCAACTAATCACCTTTATATTATATGCAAGTTATTGTTTTTATATTCCAACGTTCTATTCTTCTAAATATTTGATTTACTGGTCAAAACTAGCCAGCCCCCTGATTCTGTATCGTAAACTCAGTTGCCAAACCAAGTGGAGTGGCTATCGTCTAAAACATACATATCCGCTTATCTAAGGATACGTTCGCACTTGAAATGACTTCACAGTTCGTAAATAGTTTTATAACCATTAAATGTTATTTCGGAAGTTCATTTTTTATCTGTTTCTGGTGAATAGCAACTACAGCTAGTAACTGACACTGAGTTACATAATAGCCCCGCAGGTCAAATGTTGAGGTTCAATAGATCATAAGTTATTTGCTTTGTGCAAATAATTCGACTATTCAAATTTAAAAAGTCATATTTTGAAATAGGAAACATTGTTTTAGCAGGTGGTAGGTGGTAGAGCTGATGCCGGGGCTCGACTGTGGAGGTACCACCGTCTTACTCGCAAATCCTCCCGAAGTTATTCGGGGGAGAGTAAGAGAACAGCTCTCAGGCAAAACCAGGCGGCCCACCATTGCCTGGGACCGATGGATGGCGGTATATCCATCCCCAATTGCTGCAATGGGCCTTAACAGCCTTAAACAAACTGGTGTCGGGCAGCGGCGTCACTGGTGCAAGGGTTTCGGTACCGCGCTCACCAAACCGCCTACCCAACGTGTGTGAGTATGGGCATTTCTTCCAGGAGGACCGCCAAGAGTGGTGAAATCCCGGAAAGGCCTATGTCCAGCAGTGGACGAAACAGGCTGATGGATGGATGGATGGTTTTAGCAGAAAAAATAAATAAGAAATTTACCTGAAAATGATATATAAGGTGGAATCGTAATACCTGCCACGGATGAAATAGGAGATACTATTATGTTTATAGATTACATTAGTGAAGAAATTTCGTACCCCGGAATAGTTAAATAAATTTGAGAAGGTAAAGTAATTAAATAAACATTTTCTTCATTCTGCATAACGTGGTTCACAAATTACGCTTGACGAGTCGTTTAGTCAATGATAACAATTGCTATCTCTTTCTAACCGTTCAATGAATGAAATCAGCTGCCCAGTTCGTCTCTACCAGGTAGAGATATTTGTACCTATTCTGTGTAGCACAAACTTAAATGTAGAGTTGTGAAAACCCAAAATAATACAAGCTCATTTAACTGTCATCCCTCCGCGTTAAGGTCTATTTTGCTATGAAAATTCTTGTTTTTTTTTAGCTCGAAATTTAAAAGTGCTACACGAGAATAGGTGCCATTGCATGCCTCTCCAATGTGCTTACGCTCACACGCAAAGTAGATGTAAATACGAAATACATTGCAAATTACTCTTCGTCATTGGTCATTAAGACACCGGTAAATTAACTAATTAGGGTACTGTTAAATTTCCAAACGGCTGGATCTGTTGGCCAACCAGTACCCAATAATACGCAGGCAAAAGTTTAAAAATGCACTTACCAGTTATTGCATTCCTCTAATTCATTCCGCAGATAAAAACTGATGTAATAAGATGGTAAACTTCCCATCACACTTAAAGCCGGGTCTCCTGATTATGTTTTGCCGTAGGTACACATTACACAAAAACATTATGTTCTGTCTTTGCATTTTTACACCAATTGTACCTTATTTACACCAATTACACCTTAGCTACAGTTATTTGCATAATTTACAACAGTATTATTTATCTACAAAACTGTTGCACAAGTCCGCCTTCGCGTTGCACACAAATGTAGGCACGCTTGCGTACATGTCTTTGCACTTTATTTAAGGTGTCAGTTTCACTTTTTACTTGCTGAAAAGCGCGCTTGATGCGCCTTTTTAGTTCTCGCACAGTTCTAATATCATGTCCGGTTTGGCCGTACACAATGGTATGATGGCTCACTCGTACACCAAATCTCTGCTCGTATAGGTTTACTGCATGCGCGGTTACGTTGTTACACTCGCGGTAGCACGATACCATCTCAAGATATTCTTGATTTGAATATCGTGGTCTAGGAGGCATTTTTAAAGAATGCGTGCGAGATACGCACCTCTGCGACCAGCGAAAACAGCGAACTGGGGTGGGGGCACAACAACAAACAAAAACAAGCGCGTGCGACGAAGGGGGTAGTGGGGGACGGGGTGGCGGCAGGCGGTCTGCCCTTTGACTATTTGACGAGTGGCTCGCTCGGATAGAGCGGCGTCCTTTGACGGACGGTTTCATACAATTAAATGAATTTAAATTTATACGCACATTTGTTTGTATGGAAAAATTTATGAAGTTAGATCAATAAATTATCTTCACTATTGTAATCTATAAACATAATAGTATCTCCTATTTCATCCGTGGCAGGTATTACGATTCCACCTTATATAGGTACCTACGTTCTTATAAATAAATTTCAGAATTGTCTACAGAACTTGGCACCAATTTAGATAACAAGTGTTTTGTCCGTGAATTCGGCAAACACACCACATTGTCACATTTATATTTATTGTGGAATTGCTCTTTACGTAATCAGTTTCATACAGCATGGCTCACCATGAAAACCTGCCATCTAATGCCATCAAAAACAAATCTTGTAGAAAAAACCAAGTCTCGCAACTTAGTTTTTCTACCATAAAAAGTTGTGAGATCCATGTAAATCCAAGTCGGTTAATTTATTCAGTAAAACTGGACTGAAATTGCAAAATATTTTGTTTTTCCTTGATCTTTACACTAAACACTAATTGTATTCCAAATTTTAAGCTTCTATGTCTGCTAGAAGTGCCTTAGAGTTTTGATGATCGGTCAGTCAGTCAGTGAGTGAGTGAGTGAGTGACAAAATTGATAAACTTTGACTAGTTATAATTCTTAAACTACTGGTTTTAAATTGAGTGAAATTTGAAATATACTGTGTTTATAGGTTCTTAGTTTTTCAGAAAATAAGTTTAAATTATATAGGTATATTAAGCAGGGACTCTTGAGAAAAGCATATTATAAAATCAATGACTATTTGGACGATAATGATGCTTGGTGTCATGAGAATATTAATCCTAGCCATAATACTACTGTTCGTTAATTTTCTAACTGATTTGTGTTTTTCAAATCGTTTGTTTTTATGTAGACTAATATTTTGTATTGTTTTTTTATTATTATTTTGACATTTCTTTTTACATATTGACATGAACATTTTATAACTTAAACTTAGCATTTATTAGTTGATAATCTGACTATAAAAAAAAAGATAAACTATATGAGACAGGTGGATGATGTTTTGCTTAGTATTTTAACATAGTAGCTCATTAGACAGGTAGACTAAGATGTATTTTTTTCCCTCATGACACAATTTCCTTCTGTCTTTTGTATTTTTATCCTTTAGTTATTAAAGTTTAATACATTGTTTTGTATAATTTTATGTAAGTTAAAAAGACTGTAGTATTTAGCCATATTGAGAAAAAAAATTACTGATAAAAAAGACATGACCTTGCAAAGTTTGCCCTTCTTCTTAGCAAGATCACTCGAATGGGCGGATTTAGGCATTATATCTATTTATAGTTTATTTATCTATTAACTTATTTATTCATTGTATTATGTAGGTATATACAATATTTTAAATTTTTACTTATGTTAGTATATATTTGGTTAGATTATATTTATTCATGGTCTATTCAGTTTATTTATCAACTTATTTATTAATTGCATTATGTATAATAATATTCTTATTCCAATAAGTCTTTATTTTATGCATGTGTATAACTTTAGTAGCCCAACTTAAATATAGTTTTTTTTTTATATATTTCCCGTAAGTATCATATTTGTTTCATTAAAAAATATTATTTTTATACAGATTAGATTTGACATGTAAAACGTATACTTTATGTACCTATCTATTTTACAAATAAACATTCTGAATCTTTGAATCTTGGTTCCTGAAAATTGAGGCTTCTAGTTTTATCCACAACGAAGTTATAGGGGGGTCGAAAATGGCCTGAACTGTTTCGAGAAAAAGATGGTACGACCGTTTGACGGCCGTGCCGCTTTTTAGCTTGACTTGGCGATACTAGGGTACTCCCAGTGGACCCAGAAACCTGAAATTCCGTACACAATTATGAAAAAATTTGAATACAACGATATTGAAAGAATCGTTTACATTGGTAAAATAATTAGACCCTTTGGACACACAGAGTGAATAGATCGTGTCAAGTTAGTTTGGAACTGTATCGGAACTGCTGGTGGAATTTGTGTTTTAAACGGTATGTACGAAACCCTCAGAGCACATGGTCTACTCGCACTTTTCTATTTATTCGTCATTCAAAATTTATCTCATTATAAAAAAATGCAAATTATATTACCTTTCACTGGCCCGGTGGCCCATTTGTTAAAAGACTAACAAGGAAACAGCCTGTCCGTAGAAAACTTTCCGCGTTAAAGTAGCCTAAAGAAAACAGCGGAAAAAAAAATTTTTTCCCGTTAAAATTGATAATACAGGGTTAGGACTTTGCTTTGTTGGTCATGTCCACAATAATTTAGACTCGGCTAAAATTTATCAAATGTTTGAGAGAGAGCTCGAAATGCAAATTTGCGACTCGCAAATTTGTCCGGTATTTCAGTTGACGCCATATTTGAATGAATATTCAGATGTAATTCTTGCAAATTTACGTTCCGCTTAGAGAGAAACAAAGTTAATGTAATTACCGGTGTATTTTTATTAGGATTCCGCCAGAAAATGGATTCTAGACTTAACGGAACCTCGAAAATACTTGACGGTACGTTTGATACCCTTCACAATCGAGATCCTAACTAGGATCCTAAATAGGACGCGTGAAGAAACAGGCATCCTTAAGGGCCCATAATACCTCAATTCGCAGTCCTGCTCTAACGCTTCTGCTTTTTAGCTGTATATCCTACTCTAATCAGATGCCACGTACGCAAAAACATCAGTTATTTTTAAATCGCGGCTACACTGATGGGTTTTTCATTTTTATGGAACAGTCTGCAGCTGCTTTAAACTAATATCAGTTATATTATGAAAAGTTTTAGATCTAATTTCAAGTACGCATTGAATGCTATCGGTTTATTGTACGGTGTGTAGGTAACTTTGTAATTTTTTTCTTGTTAAAAACAGAAAAAGTAAAAATAGCATTACTTCAATAAAATTAAACTTAACTAAACAACCTAAAATCTTAAAATTACCTAAAACGTACAAAAAAAAGGAAAAAATTATACTAAATAAAATATTTTCTCTAAATCACCGCCGTCGATCGGCAGGGTCCCCAAAAGGCTGGAAGCATTCCCCCGTTGAATGGCTAGGCTGATACGCTGCCCAAGGTATGCACCAGCCCTTTTTTTTCTTAATATATGATAAAGTTGAGGACTAATGCTATGTCCATGCTGTTGTGAAAACTTGATTCCATTAAATTTTCTCGATAAAAAAAAATTACAAAGTTACCTCCAAACCGTACAATAAACCGTTCAACGAATACTTGAAATTAGATCTGAAACTTTGCATAATATAACTGATATTAGTATAAGGCAGATGCAGACAATAACATAAAAATCAAAAACCATCAGTGTAGCCACGATTTCAAAATAACTGATGTTTTTGCGTACGCGGCATCTGATTAGAGTAGGATAGACAGCTAAAAAGCAGAAGCGTTAGAGCAGGACTGTGAATTGAGGTATTATGGGCCCTTAAGGCCCTGCCAATTTGCGGTTTTTTTGTCAAATGTCCATGAACACCGTCCGCCATATTGTTTCTATAATCTTATTACTACTCTTTATTTCACACAAAAAGAAAGGTTATTATTACAGTGGAGTTGATGCTCGTGATTGTTGGCACTTGGTGGAACTTTTGAAACATTTTTTGTTTGATAAGCACTTGTACTTGTCCACTTATTTATATATATATATATTATTATTACAATAATACAAGCATTAAATACTATACCTATATTCTAGGTGAAATTCAATCAACCGACCAAATTCATACTAGAGCCTCGGTTAGTGATCAGAAACAAGGTTCAATTACCCTTTTGGTGAACTAAAATTGGATAAATACATTTTTTTGCTTCCTTACTGACTGGGCTAGGAATTGTACTTAAACTAGTTCAACCAGTACGGGAGCAAGAAAATTTATTTTTCTAATTTGGCCAAAAGGATTACTGAACCTAGTTCCTGATCAGTGATCACTAACCGAGTCTCCAGTATGAGTTTGGTCGGTTGATTGTATTTCATCCTATATAAGCATTAAATACACACATTTGAGTACAGCGGCGAGCTTAACTCTCTAAGAGAATTGTTACAAAAAACTGAATGAATCTGGAATGCTATTAAAAGAATACAATCCTTCTTCTCTCTCCTATCCTGACTCCGTTGTCTGTCACTCATCTCTGTAGCAAGTTAGCATTAATTCCCTAGAAGCGGCCTTTGGGCGGGTACAATGTGAACGGGCTATGCGGGGCACGTGAGTTGTCCTCAAGTTGTCCGATGAACACTGCTGGCGTGTGGACGCGTGCATTCGTGTGCGCGACCGTGCGGCTTCAGTGGGAGGACTTCATCTCCGGCACTCCGTCTGGAGATAGGAGTAGACAACCCGACGCTCGAGGTATCGTCCGCGTCCAGGTCACCTGTCCGCGTATAGGAGTTGTCGAAAGCCGGCAGGTGATTAGATAGCGAATGGAACAGGTTTGGAGGGATTACTATGTATTTCATTCCGCCAGGTAAGCGTGCGTGCAGCTCCAAGTACCAAAAGCCCCTACTGTTTAGGGTTCCGTAGCCGAAGCCTGCCAAACGGGACCCTATTACTAAGCCTCCGCTGTCTGTCTGTCTGTTCGTCTGTGACAGCGGTCTACAGCTTCAACCGTTAAACAGTTGAAACTTTCACAGAATATTGGTTACTATGGCCTCTACCACGGCAAATAATAAAAACTAAAACAAAATTAAACCCAACGGGGGTCAACAGAATTTCATTTTTTAACGTCATTTTTTTTAGCTCTATCTACGGACAAGTTTCAAATTTGCTCACATTATTTTACATACTCCAGAGTAAAACAACAAATAATAAAATTAGGGTTCCGTACTCAAAGGGTAGCTTAAGAAACCTAACTTACCTACCCACTTATGAACTACCTACCTATAATAATTTATATGGAACGCGAACTTGGGAATACATGCTTCCTTTATTTCTAAACGAATTATCTATTAATACTCTAAATAGCATAAAAAATTGTAGCAGCAACAAAAAGCGAAGGAGTGCCATAAAGCTTTATTTTCTCGAACATCAGCAGCCTGTGGCTGCGGGTTGTTAAACTTGTATATAATAAGTCTATGTCTAGTTAGCATAAGTTAGCGATCTCGCCATACCGCGTATAAACCATGTGGTTTTAGTCGGATGGCTTTTATTTTAATCAAAATGTATATATATTTGTCTTTGTAAAATAAACAATAAAAAAAAAAAAAAAATTGTTTGACCGGTGCTACCATTTTAGCGCATTGTTTTTTGTCGCCATAATGTTGTAGCATCTATATTGTTGATATGTATGTTTTTGGGGTTCCGTACCCGTATTGTGTGATGGTGCGGAACCCTTTATGTGCGAGCTCGACTCGCACTTGCCCAAATTATTCTCTGTCTCTGAGTTACAGTCAAAATTTCGCTGCCATATAGAGATATGTTTTATTTAAAGCTCGACCTGTGCCTCCTCGCACAGTTAAAAAAGTGAGACCTATCCGTTTTTTTAAACATTTATATGTTTTAATTTAAAATAAAAATACTCTTCAGACCATAATCACAGCATAATGAGGAGCAACGTTGAGAACGACTGAACAATTTGAACGCAATCCTCGTCTGTACAGCCCAAAGAAAACTCGGTATTTTCTCGGAAAATGCTGTAATTATTTTTGTAAGGAATCGGATTATGCCCGAGAGGATTTCAATTCAGGGCTTAAAGGATTTCCAAGATTTAGGCGGCCATTTTGTGGTTCTTAATGCGGATTTTGTGGATTTTTGTTTTAAATGATAATTAAAATAATTTGGCCTAGTGCGGGTCAGATTCGCACGCAAAGGGTTCCGTACCACCACACAGTGCACGTACGGAACCCTTTTAAGCGCCCATAATTTCACAGTCCTGTTCTAACGCTTCTGCTTTTTAACTGTCTATCCTACTCTAATCAGATGCCACGCACGCAAAAACATCAGTTATTTTGAAATCGCGGCTACACTGATGGTTTTTTCATTTTTATGGAACAGTCTGCAGCTGCTTTATACTATTATCAGTTATATTATGCAAAGTTTCAGATCTAATTTCAAGTATTCATTGAATGCTATCGGTTTATTGTACGGTTTGGAGGTAACTTTGTAATTTTTTTCTATCGAGAAACTTTAATGGAATCAAGTTTTCACAACAGCATGGAGATAGCTTTAGTCCTCAATATTAATTTCAGAGTGATTGTTGCAGTATTTGTTGGTATAAAGCAGGATCATGCGAAACAAAGTGAAGTGTGGTATTGTACACTCGTAATACATAATGGTAAATAACAGCAATATACAATCGATGCCTTAATAGTGTTCTTCTCCAGTATTACCTAACTCTGGAGAACAGGCGTGAGTAATTTATTTTATTACTAGCTTTTGCCCGCGGCTCCGCCCACGTGTTATTCGGTAAAACGACATGTTTTTTTCCGGGATAAAAAGTAGCCTATGTGTTAAGTTAGGGTATAAGCTATATTCATTCTGATTTTCATTAAAATCCGTTCAGTCGTTTCAGCGTGAAATAGTAACAAACAAACACACACACACAACCTAACTTTCGCATTTATAATATTAGTGTGATTAATGAACAAACAAACAAACAAATACTCATTTAAAATACATTTAAAAAAAATTACAAATGTTGAAGAAGGTAACAATTGGCGGCCTTATCGCTTAAAGCGATTTCTTCCAGGCATCCTTTGGGTGGAATTATTGTATGAGAAAAAACGCGAAGGCGGTGAACACAAAAATAAACTATACTAAAAACCATTACACACAAATACTTAAATATAATAGTTATATAAACTACATGAAGTAAGAAATTCGTGTCTGTATATTAAAATATTCGTGAAATTTTAAATAAAATGGTTTTTTATTGGTATTGTACTGCGGCCAAAACCACCATTATTAGAATGTTTGTCTGTCTGTCTGTCTGTCTATTTGTATGTAGGTATGTTTCGTTTTAACTCAAGAACCACTCGGCGGATCTGGCTGCGTTTTTTTTTTCATTCATTCGTTTATTCGACTGATGATGGGCCGAAATATATCGAGAATTACACAAATATTGTGTTTTTCAATATTAATAATGCTCAAATCAAAAAGAGTAGAATACACATTTATTCATATTCCTTAGATTCCATGGTTTTTATTTTATGAAACTCATCAGATACCCCATATATTATCATAAGCTACAAGACTATGCTGAAACCAAAATATATACTAACACCTTATACCTAAACTCAGAATACTTAAGCAAATACTTATTTTAAAATTAGTACTTGTACACATTTGTAAATGTTACCTAAACTAAACATTAGTCAAATCAAATAATATAAACTTATTCATAAACTTAATCTAACTTAGACTTAATCTTAAATTTAACATCAACTTACATAAATCTTTAACTAACATTTTGCGCAAGCATGTTACTGTAATAACTTTAGGAAGAGCGGTCTCGTCCTTACACAGGTTTATATAAACTTAACAGGATAAAGCCAACGTACTATTTACCTAAAACTTGTTTTTATAAATAAATAAATTAATAAATAAACTATTTTGTATTTGTATCATATTTAAACAAAAGTCTAACGACTGAAATTTCAGAAAAATTGACTGAAATATTCAAAAATAGCCGTTCTGCGGGCCTATTTTGTAACAAGTATCCTTTGCCAACTGGTTGCTAAAACCTAAAACCTTGAATAAAAACTAAACTATCAAAATTGAACTGTTCACGATCTGTAACCGTAATATGTCACTGGTCAAGAAAATTCTAGAAATGTTCTGTCACAGAAACGATTAATTATAATTATTTTAAAAAATTGTGTGCTGAATCCGAATATGAACTCAGATTTTCTCTAGCACGTCGTAATATTTGTCTAAAACAGACTGAATTTTGAAAAATCGCCCGTTTTACTGCTTCTGGTGGGGCGTTACGCTTAGTACAATTAGTTTTTCAGCTTTAATTTTCAATAATACAGCTTTAAATTTCAATTCTTCTAGTAATACTTCTAAAGCCTAGTTTTTGATTTAATGTCTGAAAACAATCACACCCAATTTTTCATAGTAGAAACTTGGTGTGAAATGTATGGACAGAACAAGCTCTCGCAAAATATTGTATAATTTGAAAAATAAGGTTTAATCGCGAATTCTGTTATTTTCACCTTGATAAGTATTTATTAAGGGCTTGTAATGATGAAAAATAAATATATAATATAAATTTGTAATAAATAAAAAAATTGTTCAGAAGCATTAAAGAAACGTAAAATTTCAATACTTAAAGTTGATTTCACAAAAGCTGAGACCTGATAAAAAAAATCTGAGTTCAGATTTGGATTCAGCACACAGTTTTCCACAAGAATTTAAAAATATAGTTTCTGTGCAGAAAACTTGTTGACCAGTAATCGGAATTCGATAGTATATCTTTGTTTTCGATGTTTGGCAACCAGTTGGCAACCGATTCAAAGGGCTGGAATCAAACTGGTTGTTATTTAAACGTCCTACTGGCTAAGCTTTTGCTCCTTTTGTAAACAAGAACATAAATAGTGCTATTAAGCAATTAGGCATCAAACACCACCCACAGTAATCTCTTGAAGGCTAATACTAAACATTAATACTAAATACCTAGTTTAAGTACTAAATAATGAGGTTGAAACAAATTAACCTCTATTACTTCGATATAGTGATGATAATGCTTTGTTTTGCGGTCAGAATGAGTAACAGACCTTCGCAACAGGTGACCCATAGTTGCATTGTTAAATGTAGCGTCAGCAGAAAAATATAACTGAATATTTAAGTTAAAAATTATTTTTGCCTTATTCTTTAAATCAATGAAATGATAACAAATAGGCTTTTGCACATATGTTTTTTCCATGGTTACGTTACTTTCTTACATGCTGAAGAAGTTGGCACAAGTCTTACAATATTGAGATATATCTATTCTTTTCCACAAATTGTGGTTCTATATATTTTTATGCCAACATAGAAGACGGCAAAAGTATTCACACAAACACCAGCTAAATGGTTTTTGATTTTCAACGAAACCCTAATTAAAGTAGGTCCCTAAACACTAAAGGCTGGACTTTGCCCTGCACCAGGGTGTGGGCAGATGACTAATGTTCAGTGCAACAGGTGACCAGCAGATGCATATGAGTGCTGTATAGACAGCAATGCAAGTAAAACTTTTAAAAATATTCGAAAATCATTGCAGTTCAAAATCAACGCTGTAAAAAAAACAGACCATAGACTATATGACGACATATCTTAAGATATTAAAAACTATTTATGTATTTTATTAGGGTACGCAGTCGAAATTTATTATGTGTTTCAAATCATAGTTTCAATAAATAATAACAAATATTCTATGGATTCGATTGATGGTTCTTGGTAGAATATCATCTTCAATGAATGATATATTACATTTGAGAAATAAAAAGAACGAAAATTTGTGTATAATTTATTAAAGAATAACGATTTAACAATTTTGCCTGTCAACCGGAAGTCATTGATTAACATTTGTTGGCCTCTATGAAACTAAGAATTTAATGTTCTCTGTTAGCATAATTAGCTTTCAGTGGATAGCTACGCACAATCAAGGACGACTATTTCTGAAGACAAGAAAAGAAACTATACCCCAGCTCTGATATATTTGATCATAAATAAATACTAAATTTGCTGAAGTATTTACGCCACGTTCACTTTGTAAAGATAACATTTAGTTGTAATGCTTATATTTGTATTATACATATGTTAGTAAAGGTAACATTTAGTTGTAATATTAACATTTGTATTTAAGGGCCCATAATAACTCAATTCGCAGTCCTGCTTTAACGCTTCTGCTTTTTAACTGTCTATCCTACTCTAATCAGATGCCGCGCACGCAAAAACATCAGTTATTTTGAAATCACAGCTACACTGATGGTTTTTTCATTTTTATGGAACAGTCTGCAGCTGCTTTATACTAATATCAGATTATGCAAAGTTTCAGATCTAATTTCAAGTTTGAATGCTATCGGTTTATTGTACGGTTTGGAGGTAACTTTGTATTTTTTTCTATTGAGAAAATTAAATGGAATCAAGTTTTCACAACATCATGGACATAGCATTAGTCCTCAACTTTATTATATATGAATTTCGGACCGATTGTTGCAGTATTTGTTGGTATAAAACAGGATCATGCGAAGCGAAATGAGGTATTAGCACCCTTAATGTGAGTAAATATGGCATTTAGTTGTAATGCTTGTATTTTGCTAACGCTACGTCTCTACACAAGTAGCGACACTGCTTTACAGCTATAACTTGCAAAGTTTCTATATTATGCCCTGTAGCTGTATTATAGTAGTTTACGTCTCGCACAGGTTCATTACGTCGAATAATCCTTTCATTGTAAGTCGTGCACAGTGGACAGAGGCAAGTAATCTCTAGGGTACTAATTAGTTTGACCTTGTCGACTACGCACAATCACAATTATGCCTTTGTTTTGCCGCTTCGAAGTACGGTTGGCAATGGAAAAAGGATATACAAAACAATACAAATGGTCTTAATTTGCGTACCACAGAAAATGGAAACATACATACTGAAAGTCACAGAACAAATTACATGCTTTCTTCTGGGAAACCTATTTAAATAACTATAAAAAAATAAAAGACATTTAATACCGTGATCAATACAAAGTACCCAAATATATTTATTAACACTAACTTCTTCATACATTTAGATGCAGCAAACAAAAAATTCTCTGACTCAGCGTAATTCACAGAACTGTAGCGCTGATCTTCCGTCAGAGGCCGCGAGTTGCGACACGCGCAGTATAACTAACGGTATTTTAATAACTCGTTTTTAATTATTATTTTTGATGGGCTTACTTTTCGTAATTTTAATCATTTTTAATAGTTTCTGCCTCAGCGTGAAGACATTTCTATACTACGTTGATCCAAAAGTATAATGGAGTATTTCTAGTGGACCAAAACATTTTAAAAAATATGGTGTCTTGCTCAATTAAACACTGATCCCAGGTAAAAAACATCGTATGAATAAGACGTCATCCCTGGAATCAACAGTAGAGGCGATAACACGAAATTAGAGAAAAACGAAATTCGAGCCGTCTGCTGAGTAAAATGCCTACCATAGCCGACGTGGTAGAAACATTGGGGGACTCTGCTCCTCCATATCCTACAGCTGCACGCTGCTGGTGCAAAGAATTTAACCTCGGAAGAATAAGAAGAACATGGTGAAGGACGGCCATCCACATCCTACACCAGAGAAAATGTGAAAAAAGTCGAAGATCTCGTGTTAGCTTACCGAAGAGTGACCATCAGGCATTTAGCTGAAGTCACGCGGATGTAACGATAGCATTTAGAAGATCCGACACGAAGAACTCACGTGAACAAGATGGCGGCGCGTTGGGTACCCAGAATGTTAACCGCCGAACAAAAGAAGAAACTACTGACATTTCAAGAGTCAATTTTGAAAATTTTCAAGCCTATGCCGACAAATTTTTGGAGCGGCTTATAACTATGGATAAAACCTAGGTCCACCATCTTGTTCCTGAGACCAAACAACAATCGTGCTTTGTTTTATAGTGACCCTGGGGGTCTAGCTTAGCAGGCGCCATCGATACAGTGTCTGTCCATCGTACCTGCTCTTTCGCACATTCACAAGCGTGGTTTGCTTGAGTGCGAGAGTAGGATTGATCGCTGTACCTTGGGAACGTACTAGAGGTATACGCGTGCCTAGGCTTACCATATAAAAAAAATACGGATTAGATTTCAGAAAAATCCCGACGTATTTTGTAAAGTATTTAATTTTGCGGCATTTCTTGCGTGAAGTGAAGATGTGACGAGTGAAATGTTTTATAAAATTATTATAAAATTAACAGAAATGCTACATGATATATCTGGGAGCCTTAAATATAAACATTTGTATAAATACAAATGGTACTTAATATGAAAACTATAATTGTGTTAAATAGATATAGTACCCGTTGGTACTGTTGATTGAATTAAAAACATTTATTTTATTTCATTTAAATAACTTCTTTTTCTTCATTTGTGTAAAAATTACGAACATCTCAGAATTTCCCCCGCCCGGAACCAAATTTCCGGACATGTCCGTAAAATTCCGGACGTATGGCAGCCCTACCGCGTACCCCACTTTGAGATACCTTGGCCTAATAAACGGGACGAGGACTGCTCGGGCCTTGTTGTTTTACTTCAGCATCTATAGCTTTCAAATGTATCGTGATTGGATAAAAATTATGTGTGATGTCATTTCTACCCAAACTCGATACATTTGAAAACAATAGCGATTGAGGAAGTTAGACAATGAGGGGGTAGATACAGAGGCTCTACACCTACCATCAACTTATCACATCGTAAGTAGTATCTTCTCGTGCCGGATTGCGACCGGAAGCGCAGTCCGACGCCGAAGGACTTTATAGTCGCCTCTTTGTTTACAATATCACGCTTGTCAGGGGCGCAGGACCGGGTCTGATTTTGAATTAATTGATAAAAAGGCAAATTTAGCAAGACGTGAACCATGTAATAGTGTATAAAATCATTTCCACATGTGTGGGTCACGTGCAGATTTTTTGGGTCGTAAAAATATTATGAAAAATAGAAAACAAGGCATCGTCACACCACAGCGCTTGCATTTTCAGGCGAGGTTATCCAAAAACATCTGTCCTGTTCCAACGCTTTTCACATGTTTATCCTGCTCATCGGAAGCGGGCCGCTCAGAAAACTTGCGGTTTTGAGGTGTTTTTATTTATTATTTTGTAGTTAGAGGGATGGGTTTTTAATATGACGGCTGTTTTACATCACATTTCTTACGTCGTTTATTTTAGTATAACTTTTATTGTCCAAAACAAAATATAGCTTAAATGAAATAATATTTAGATCATAGTTCAGACCTTCTTTGCGATTTAATTGGATCAAGCAAAATGCAAGTAATCGTGTATCGAATGGCCGAAATTTTAAGATGAAAGTGTGAAATATGACATATATTTTTTACAAAATTTAATCATCGCTTTTTATTGTTTTAAAATACATTTGAAAAAGAGACAAAATGGGATAACCCCCCCCTTAAAGTTACGCACCATTTAACTTGAAATTCTCAACTGTGAAATCGGGGGTATGTCTAATAGCGGGTTCTGAAGGTGACCTCTTGTTTCAAGTGAGTCACGATTCAAATAAGTTTGGGAACGACTGGTGTAGAACGTTTGTCAAGTGTACGGTGGTCAATAATTTTTAAGTTCTGGAATGGTGAAATGATTCGTGTGTAACGGCTAAATGATTCTTGTTTAGTGGCAAAATTATGCTTAAGAATGGGGAAATGATACTTGTGTAGTGGCGAAAATCTCTATGTGCCAGTTATGTTGAGAATTGATAGACAAAAAACGGGCTGCATTACATAATACTTTACTTTTTTGACGGAAACATAAATAAAACTAAAAATAGAAGGTTGAATTACGCCAAGACCAATGTTCAACTCTAAATAACATTACCTACATCTACTTTAATTTGAAATTGATGGCTGTTAAACAAAATTTTCAAAAAATATAACGTACGACCGATTTTTTTTTCCAAAACAAAACGAAAAAAAAATGAATCTAGCTCTAAATTTTAAGCCCTTGTACCAGCTATACGACATCGGTATTTTGAATTATAGGTGCTCTGAATTAGGCTTAGGCTTAGTGCGAGGGTGTGTGAGTATGGGCATTTATTTCAAGAGGACCGCCACGAGTGGAGAAATCTTGGAAAGGCCTATGTCAAGCAGTGGACGAAACAGGCTGACAGGCTTGGTTTAGAGGCAATTTAATTGTGTAGTCGTTTTAGTGTCATTATATGAGTATTATTTAAGGGTGGAAGTACGAAGAGAAGAATCAGCCGAAGACACACAGCGTGCAAGGTTGCGTCCCCCTGGCGCAGTGTGTACACTAGACAGATGCGCCGCACGTGTGGCCGGCGCGTGCATGTTGTTGCTCGACACATCTGTGTGTGTAGATGTACCGGGACCTTATCTATAGTTGTACAGGTATGACCACGTAAAGGTGATCGAATAGCTTGGACCACTAGATAGGCGTCCATAAACTACGTGGTTTTCTTAGGGGGGTCCGGTGAAAAGCTACGCTGGGCAACTGGGTATTTATCAAACGCCTTCAAACGACTCAAACGCCTTGTCTTGAAGTTTAAACATTTCTGTTTTGACTCGCACACCTCGCACAACGTCTCCAAACTAGTCCAACGAGTCGCGTGGATTTGTAGAAGTGGCTACTGCCACCATTTGTGAATTCAAAAGATTTATTGAGATTGCTGCAGCACGTTTGCATTTTTTTTTTGGTTAAGTTTGTGTTTTTTTAATACATTTGGTCGTTATTAATATGTTTTCAGCCATTTTATCGATAGTAAAAAAATATATAACATACTACGTACCAGTGGCGAAGGGTGAACATTTTAAAAAGGAAGCTGGACAAAAATACCACTTTACTCAGAAAAGCAACCAAGGAAAACACATTTTTTTGTACTTTGCAACTCCCTGTTAGCCAAGTGTATTTGTCGTATTGAGATTTATGGAAATGTTTGACAAAGCAAAGAACACGGAATAAAGAAATGTAGTATGGATGCCATTTCCTAAACAAGCCGATGGGAATCGTGTTATATGACCCCTTGGGCTTCAGGGAAAAGCTACAGGAGGCTACGTGCGAGGGTGTCCAAAAGAGGATAAATTGAAACCACGTGGTTTTTGGACGCTCCCATACAGAGTATGGGATATTTTTATATATATTTTTTTTATATTTTATATATATTCATAAATATTTTTTTTGAGGCTTGCTGTCACCCACACAGTCTCCTCTACGCAAACCATTTCGTCGTCGACACTCCGAAGCAGAGCGCGGTACTTTAAACAAAAAGGAATGTCAGTGTTTAATTCTGATTCATCACCTGACACTACGAGGGGTGGCTGATATAAAATCTCCTTTGTTAAAGAAAGTTTAAAAAATGTTACTGGCCACTATATTCTCGTATTCTTTGTTTATTCCTTTTTTAAAAATTATGACACTTATTTGTTTCTACGAGTTCAATTTTTTTTTGGCGCGTCTTCGTTTTTATCAAGTTGCAATAAAATTAAAAATGGATAAAATTGAGTATCGCGCTGTGATTAAATTCCTCGGTAAAGAAGGGAATACGCCGACGCAGATCCGAGAGCGCATGTTTAAGGTGTTCGGAGATTCATGTCCTTCCGAATTTGTAATAAAGTTTTGGTCAAAGCAGTTTAAACAAGGCCGTGTGAGCTTAGAAGACGATCCCCGTAGTGGAAGGCCCATTTCTGCAGTTACCGCAGATAATGTGAAAAAAGTGAAGAAACTGATCCTTGCCGATCGGCGAATTAAGCAGTGGGAAATAGCTAGAGATGTTGGCATTAGCAAGGAACGAGTTCATGAAATAATTCATGAACATTTGGGAATGTCCAAGGTGAGCGCACGTTGGGTGCCTAAAATGTTGACCCCGTTTGATAAGCAAAGGCGTGTGGAATGTTGTCAGTCATTTTTAGACTTGGTAAAGGATAAAGAGGAAGAAACTATCTTGCGAATAGTGACCTGTGATGAAACTTGGATTCGTCAGTGGGATCCCGAAAGCAAACAAGAATCGATGCAATGGAAATTTAAAGGGGAAAAACCACCAAGGAAGTTTAAGGTCCGGCTGTCAGCGGGCAAACTAATGGCAACCATTTTTTGGGATGTTGAGGGGATTCTTATGATAGATTACCTGCCAAAAAACACCACGATGAATGCTGAATACTATGCGAACTTACTTGACCAGCTACGCAAAAAAATAAAAGAAGACAGGAGGGGCAAACTTAGCAAAGGCGTTTTGATTTTGCATGATAATGCACCCGCGCACACGGCCTTTAAGGCGCGGTCATCTCTGACAAAAAACGGCTTTACAGAGATCAACCACCCACCCTATAGTCCAGACCTGGCTCCCTCTGACTACTTCTTATTTAAAAATTTAAAGAAAAATTTGAGAGGGCGCAGATTTTCAACAGACGAAGAGATGAAGGACGCTGTGAATGACTATTTTGACGAACAAAATAATAATTATTATTTTAATGGTATGCTGTCACTTATTGACAAATGTCGTAAGTGCATTTCAGTTGCAGGGGACTATATTGAAAAATAAAAAATAAATTATTAATCCATGTATTTTCTTTCATAGTCAGGTAGATTACTTTTCAGCCACCCCTCGTATATGCGCGTAGGTACTAGACTAAACATACAGCCCGTGTCTGTCAGTCCGTCTGGAGGTTTACGCTAGTAGTTTAGCCGCCAGGTGATACAGCAGGGCTGCAATTAGGTCTAGATTCTAGACTGACATCACAGCATAGACTTGCATTACAATTAACGGTAAACTGCGATTTAGTTGTTTTATTTTCAAACTTAATTGTTGCTTTCGTTTTACGTTTTGTGGGAATATTGTGCTTTGCGCCAAATTTTTATTTTTACCTGACTTTTGCTGAAGCAGCGATAGTTCAGTCGGTGAGACTGATCTTGCAGTATGTAAGTCTGAGAAAGCAGTAGCAAAGGTAAACTTGCATGCTCTAAAATACCTACACTTGTATCCGAAACATTGTCATATCATATGAAAAGAGGGTGTTACCGTTGTTGAAAAGAATGTTGACTATTCTAGTAATACCCAATGCCTTTTTAACGCCTTTACAGTCTTTTACCCAAGGCCCGGGCCTAGGGGCCCAGCCAGCATAGGGGCCCTACCTACCCAGCTACCCCGACTAGGTAGCTTACCTGCCCGTCAGGAGGAAATAAAGTTATAAAAAAAATGGTATACATTATTTCAAATGTGATCCTAAATGTTATAAAATCATACGAGCATATTATACGCCGCGTACAACGACCGTTGACGTTCACTGTAGTGACATGCATAGAATAGACTGCATTATTTCTGATGTTTATTTTTAATCAATTAAGTCGGGTAAAAATTTTACTTTTTGTACTAGTGTATTTTGTTTGCAAAATTTCTAAAATAGTTTTGGGATGGGGCCCCAAATGTCAAGTACCTAGGGGCCCCGGGTCTTTCTTTAAGTTCGGTCCTGGTGATACCTTTGATACCCCCTCGGAAATATATGTTAGTAACGATGTTTATTTATTATGTTTATTGTTTGAAGAACCCTACTGTAAGGTGAGGAACAAATAGGGCATGCCTGAAGAATTTTATAAACGAGTTAGTTAGGATTTGTGTCTCAACATCGCTAAGATATTCTTTTTTAATAATTTCATTATTACTTATTATACTAGTTATTGAAAAACTTTTGTTTTCGCATCTTGTACGTCCCTTTCGGTACCACTTTTTTTTCATTTTGATTTCATTTGATTTCTGGTGATTGATTATTATTATGTTATTAACTAAATCGTTCATTATGTTATTTTATTATTTATGCTTATTTAGTCGTTAGAATAATAAAATGAAAAAAACCTCGTAGGCGAAATAACAAGTATCCACTTATAGTACATTATGATACAAGTGAGCTGCGTTGGAGATTACAGTCGAGGCGAAGGCGAGGCCGTAATGGAGCCGAGAGTATAATGTCTAATGCTCACGCGTTTCATACGACGTTTTTCAATACACTTGCCAAGAAAAATAATAAAATTTCACTCTCTTTTGTTTTTTGCGCAGATGGAAATAGAGGCATTGGCGCATTCGCCAAACAGCCAAATATTAACAAAACGAATGGTATTTTTTATTAACAACAAAAATTTTCTTAATTTGTTGATAAAAATAAATAATTTGATGAAATTAAACGATTATTTATAATATTTTAACTGAGACAGTCTATTTATTCGCAAAAACTTTACTATTTCTCAAGACATCAAAACTCTTTGCTAAGATTAAAAAGAAAACTGTAATGTTTACTAATGTTGTACTAGTGCGATAATGTAAAGTAAAAAGCACGCGTGTTTAATATGCCCTAAGAACGCTGCAATAAGGGCCACTTTATAAGCAAGTGTGTTGAAAAATATATTTTTTTAGGGTTTCGTATTGTGTGGTGTTACGGAACCCTTGGTGCGTGAGTCCAACTCGCACTTGGGCAAATATTTTTTTCCGATTACTGTTATAATTTAAATGGAGTTATCGTTAAACTTTGTTGCAGAGTTTCATTTCTGTTTATTACGAAATGAATAAAATTACAGGCTGAAAGAGTTTGTTGCAAGGATCAGGAAATCCAAGCCATAGAAGGAATTGTACGTTCTTCTAACGTTTATGAAATAAGTTTGAACAAACCATCACAATAAAGTTATTTATTTACTGTAACTAATTTGGGCAAGGACAAGTCGTTGTTTTATGTTAGAAAACAATAAATAATTTCGTTGGTATTTACAACAAATATGGGACAAAATTTGAAACTTGTTTAGTATTACCGTTTTTAAGATATAAAAATATAGGTAATTGACTTCTTGTCTTTTTGTAGTAGCATTATATAAGGTGGAATCGAAATACCTGCCACGGATGAAATAGGAGATACTATTATGTTTATAGATTACATTAGTGAAGAAATTTCGTACCCCGGAATAGTTAAATAAATTTGAGAAGGTAAAATAATTAAATAAACATTTTCTTCATTCTGCATAACGTGGTTCACAAATTACGCTTGACGAGTCGTTTAGTCAATGATAACAATTGCTATCTCTTTCTAACCGTTCAATGAATGAAATTCATTTAATTGTATGAAACCGTTAGGTAGTAGTCGCAAAACTTCAATGAAGTTGTCAAAGGACGCCGCTCTATCCGAGCGAGCCGCTCGTCAAATAGTCAAAGGGCAGACCGCCTGCCGCCACCCCGTCCCCCACTACCCCTTTCGTCGCACGCGCTTGTTTTTGTTTGTTGTTGTGCCCCCACCCCAGTTCGCTGTTTTCGCTGGTCGCAGAGGTGCGTATCTCGCGCGCATTCTTTAAAAATGCCTCCTAGACCACGATATTCAAATCAAGAATATCTTGAGATGGTATCGTGCTACCGCGAGTGTAACAACGTAACCGCGCATGCAGTAAACCTATACGAGCAGAGATTTGGTGTACGAGTGAGCCATCATACCATTCTGGACGCCGTATACAGATTTCGAGAGCATGGTCGCTTTGACCCGCCTCCGGTTGACGCAGGCAGGCCTCGATACTCAGCCGAATTTGAAGAGGAAGTGTTAGACTTTTTCCGGCGTCACCCTCTTGCTAGCACCAGGGACGCTGCTAGAGTGTTTGATGTAAGCCATTTCTACGTGCGGCAACTTCTTAATCGGGAAGGGCTCCATCCTTACCACTTCTTAAGAGTGCAAGAATTGCAGCCACAAGACTACGCGGCTCGACTCGCATTTTGTCATTGGATTAGAGAAGAACGTCGCAACATTATGTGGACCGACGAGTCCACTTTCACACGGGTTGGAATGTTCAATATCCACAATGCGCATTTTTGGACCGAGACGAATCCTCGTGTTGTTCGGCCTGACCACTTCCAGATACGATTTAGTGTTAACGTGTGGGCGGGCATACTCGGCAATAGAGTTCTTGGACCAGTTTTCTTGGACAGACTGAACGGGGAAACATATCTTCGCTTACTGCGAACCCGTGTAAGCAGAATGTTGGAACGTATTCCTCTTGAAGAAATAAGTGGACAGCACTTCCAACATGATGGAGCACCAACTCATTTCGCTGTGAACGTACGTGACTATTTGAATGGTGTGTGGTACGGTGGTGAGAGGTGGATCGGCCGAGGAGGGCCAGTGCCGTGGCCTCCTCGCTCGCCTGATTTAACCCCATTAGACTTTTTTTTATGGGGTCGTGTAAAGGACCCTGTGTACGGCCAAACCGGACATGATATTAGAACTGTGCGAGAACTAAAAAGGCGCATCAAGCGCGCTTTTCAGCAAGTAAAAAGTGAAACTGACACCTTAAATAAAGTGCAAAGACATGTACGCAAGCGTGCCTACATTTGTGTGCAACGCGAAGGCGGACTTGTGCAACAGTTTTGTAGATAAATAATACTGTTGTAAATTATGCAAATAACTGTAGCTAAGGTGTAATTGGTGTAAATAAGGTACAATTGGTGTAAAAATGCAAAGACAGAACATAATGTTTTTGTGTAATGTGTACCTACGGCAAAACATAATCAGGAGACCCGGCTTTAAGTGTGATGAGAAGTTTACCATCTTATTACATCAGTTTTTATCTGCGGAATGAATTAGAGGAATGCAATAACTGGTAAGTGCACTTTTAAACTTTTGCCTGCGTATTATTGGGTACTGGTTGGCCAACAGATCCAGCCGTTTGGAAATTTAACAGTACCCTAATTAGTTAATTTACCGGTGTCTTAATGACCAATGACGAAGAGTAATTTGCAATGTATTTCGTATTTACATCTACTTTGCGTGTGAGCGTAAGCACATTGGAGAGGCATGCAATGGCACCTATTCTCGTGTAGCACTTTTAAATTTCGAGCTAAAAAAACCCAAGAATTTTCATAGCAAAATAGACCTTAACGCGGAGAGATGACAGTTAAATGAGCTTGTATTATTTTGGGTTTTCACAACTCTACATTTAAGTTTGTGCTACACAGAATAGGTACAAATATCTCTACCTGGTAGAGACGAACTGAGCAGCTGATTTCATTCATTGAACGGTTAGAAAGAGATAGCAATTGTTATCATTGACTAAACGACTCGTCAAGCGTAATTTGTGAACCACGTTATGCAGAATGAAGAAAATGTTTATTTAATTACTTTACCTTCTCAAATTTATTTAACTATTCCGGGGTACGAAATTTCTTCACTAATGTAATCTATAAACATAATAGTATCTCCTATTTCATCCGTGGCAGGTATTTCGATTCCACCTTATATAAATAAGGAAACACATAAATTAAAAGTAGTTTTGTAAGATATATTTCGACCACTTGATGTGGTTTTACATTATATCTATACTCGTACAATTAAATAATATTTACAATAATAAGATATAAAAAAGAAAAGATTAATGATTTGTTCTTCTAAATGGTAATGAATAAAAATTGATTTTGATGATACGATGACAGCTCGACAGGTAGATAGACAGAATATCAAAAAGTATTATTTTAAGGGAGGTTTTTGTGCTGCTTTCTTGTGGTCAGTGTTGTCTGTTCAGACCTGGACCGTAATGGGCACCAAGTGACCAGATGTAAGATCCTTCCCATGTCCGTAGTTGGGTGTCGGTTAGTGGAGGTGAAAATGATTTAAGGATTCGTGCGGTGAAGCATTTATTGAATGTGTGATTATGAAGTCGAGCGTGAGTGGGGATTGGTAAGTTGTTATTTCTAATGGAGTCGCAGGTATGTCGATGTTGATTAAGTCGGATGTGGAGAGCGTTTTTTGTTTCACCAATGTAGAATGCAGGACAGTGCCTGCATTCTAGTATGTAAATGCAGTTTGACGTTTTGCACGAGCTGTTCGGTTGTGCATGGTAAGTGATTGTGGTGTGATGAGTGTTGATTGCTGTGTGTGTGTTGATGATTGCGCAAGTTTTGCATCGCGGCCGTCGGCATGGCAAAGTACCAGAGGATGTGTGTGTGTTTTGAGTAGGGAGGCTTTTTGTGTGAGTCAGTAGAGATTTGATATTTGGATTTTGTCTGTAGCTTATTTGAATGTTGTTTGGTAGTAGGTCTTTTGTTTCGTCATTGTGTGTTAAGATTGGGAGGAAGTCTTTGATTAATTTTTGTAATTTGTAGCTGCCATGGAAGTAAGTTGTGATGAGACGTGGTTGATTTTGTGTGTTTCGTTGTGTTCTGTTGTTTTGATTGTGGAATCGGGGTCGGTCATGTATGTGTTTTGTCAGGAAGTTATTTGGATAGTTTCTGTTTAGTAAACCAGCATGGATTTTGTTTTGATAAGTGACAAGGGCATTTTGTGTATTGCAAATCCGACGGCCACGGAGTGATAATGAATATGGTATGGACTTTTTGATATGAGGAGGATGGCAGCTATTGAAATGTAAATATTGCAGTTTGTTCGTTGGTTTGAAATGAACGGATGTAGTGATAATATTGTTTGTATCTATAGTTATATCAACATCTAAAAATGTTATGGTTTTAGTAGATGTTTGATGGGTGATTCAAAACTTGCGCAATCATCAACACACACACAGCAATCAACACTCATCACACCACAATCACTTACCATGCACAACCGAACAGCTCGTGCAAAACGTCAAACTGCATTTACATACTAGAATGCAGGCACTGTCCTGCATTCTACATTGGTGAAACAAAAAACGCTCTCCACATCCGACTTAATCAACATCGACATACCTGCGACTCCATTAGAAATAACACCTTACCAATCCCCACTCACGCTCGACTTCATAATCACACATTCAATAAATGCTTCACCGCACGAATCCTTAAATCATTTTCACCTCCACTAACCGACACCCAACTACGGACATGGGAAGGATCTTACATCTGGTCACTTGGTGCCCATTACGGTCCAGGTCTGAACAGACAACACTGACCACAAGAAAGCAGCACAAAAACCTCCCTTAAAATAATACTTTTTGATATTCTGTCTATCTACCTGTCGAGCTGTCATCGTATCATCAAAATCAAATTTTATTCATTACCATTTAGAAGAACAAATCATTAATCTTTTCTTTTTTATATCTTATTATTGTAAATATTATTTAATTGTACGAGTATAGATATAATGTAACTGAAGCCGACCACATCAAGTGGTCGAAATATATCTTACAAAACTACTTTTAATTTATGTGTTTCGTCTTTAAGATAAAGATAATAATATAAATAATACTTCTACAAGGAGAAATCGTCGCGCCTGGTCGATGCTTCGGGGGATCCAAGGGCTGGATCCTATTTCGGCCAAAGATTAAGCCTCGCGATCCAGCGAGGCAATGCCGCCAGCCTGTTGGGTACCCTGCCGGGTGACGGCAGCGATCTGGCTTCAATTTTTTACTTAGTTTAGGTACCCATCCTGTCTTTTATTTAAGGTAGGTATTCTTTTTCTGTTTTTTTCTATATATTTATTTTGGTGGTTAGTTTTATAATTGAATATGGATAAGATAGAGCTAAAACTATTTCTTTTTTCGTGATAGTGGCTTCGGGAGCGGAAATCTAATAAAATACGAGCATTATGGCGCACTGTAAATGTTTCATTTATGAAATATAAGATTTTAGATTATGGACATAAAATTGCAGTTTTGTTGGTCAAACAGGAAATCAGTAAAGGGGGGGTTGAAAGTAGAGCTCCCAGATCAATCCGTTTTTGATTAAAATGTTTAATCGCTAAACGAACAAACGTTGTCGGTGACGTTTCTCAAAATCGAATTAAACGAATCATACCGGACACACCGAATAATCGAAGTTACTAATCGAATTAATCGTAATACTCGAACAAACGGACGACCATGAAGGTTTTCAAATATATGTCTGAATAGTTTTGGTAGGTACAGACAACAAATGATTATAATATTAAGTGACAATTATGTAATTGTCATCTGAATGATACAAAAAAAATATAATAATATAATAAAATAAAAATATAATAATACAATAAATACAAATGATACTAAAACAATGTTTGTAAAATGCGTAAGACTATTCCAAATAATGTTATTTACTATCGAGTCTTCAATAAAATGTGTACCAAAATTCGATTGCAACCTCTTATATCCCCCTATTGTACTATTTACCGAATATCAGTTGAAGGTAACATCTTGAACTTCGGGTAAGCGACAACCTTCACCCCAATTTCTCTCCTCTCACTACAAAATGAGTTTTTGAAATACCTTACACACATTCCTTGGGGGCTGAGGGTGGGAATCAATTACGGGGCAGGGTTGTGACATAATCGTACGTAATCGTATTTTAAAACGATCGTCGTAGAAAATGTTTCTTTCTTTTTTCTTGTTTTTTTACGGCTTCCTGTTGCTGTTACAGTTAAATCAGGCTTCTAACTCAACGTAAAAAAGAAATTGCCATTTTAGTTATCAATTTCTTGAAAATTGCCGATTTCATTTCTTATAGAAATTTTAATTATCTGTCATAAAGCCAAAAAAAAATACGAAACAGCTCCGCCCTGCCTGCAGTCTTGTATTAAAAACAGGCAAAAATGATTGATGGTTAATGTAAAAATTGATCAGAACTACTGAGAAAAGCATTCCTAGTAGCTTGGTCAAAAGAACTGGCAAACCGAACTACTGTTCCCACTAGTTCAGCTTAGTTTAGTTAAACGTTATATATTGTTTTTGGCTCTTATATTAAGACGGGAATACATACAAGTTCTAAATT
Source organism: Ypsolopha scabrella (assembly GCA_910592155.1). NCBI lineage: Eukaryota > Metazoa > Arthropoda > Insecta > Lepidoptera > Ypsolophidae > Ypsolopha > Ypsolopha scabrella. Next base: position 17,291,203 of record OU342987.1, read on the forward strand.
AAGTCAGATTCTAGGAAATAGTAAAAAATAAACAAGTAGGATTCCGTACGCAGCCGGTGCCAAGTTTTTTGTAAGGCGCTACCATTTTTGTCGCCTTGATGTTGCTATACCATGTATATTTTTTCTTAGGGAAACTTAGTCAGTACAAAATTGCTTTGCGATTTACGATTAACAGCTCCTATTTATGTTATGTACCCCGTCCCTAGTAAGACGTGGCAGGGAGGGAGCTAGGTAGGGGGGGTACTCAAGACTTGCGAAGGAGGATGTAGGTTACATGTGACGGCGACTTATTGCGCCCCTCTTTAGACTTTTAAGAATTTAATTTGATATCGATTCACGGCTTTTTTGCTCGTTTTGTTTGGGAGAAGCAATATAAAGCATCGTTTCTTTTTCTGAAGTAAATTAGTTATTTTATAATTAGCCTATTAAGCTTCACCAGCACCACTGCTGATAGAAATACCTAAACGATTATACCAATGGATGAAGCGCTCTGGCAAAGAAAGTGGGACGTGACGTGAGTCGCTTAGTGACCTGGTTTCATAATGAGGGTGGTGACAAGCCACGGCCGAACCAACAGTTGAAGTGAAAGGATTTGTCAGTTAGTTTGAACTTGGTCTAACTGGCGAGGCTGCACGTATTTGGGGTAATCAGTGGCTGTATCACACGCCACAAAGAAAAGCTCGTTTTATGTACCCAAATGATATCATGGTGGTATCATTACCCCAGGGAGCTGCTGCGCATCTCATCCGCTAGCAGCTTCGAAGAGTAAGTGGGGCTTAGAAGACGGACTGGGCTGCTGGTGAAATTACCAACAGTAGAGAACTACTCTCGAAGGAGCCGCCTACTATCATACTGATAGGCAACTTGGACCCGTGGAGAAGATCCATCCATCCATCCATCAGCCTGTTTCGTCCACTGCTGGACATAGGCGTTTCCAGGATTTTGCCACTCTTGGCAGTCCTCCTGGAAGAAATGCTCATACTCACACACGTTGTGCAGGCGGATTGATGAGCGCGGTACCGAAACAATTGCACCAGTGCTGTCGCTGCCCGTCACCAGTCTATTTTATCCAAACACGCTCAGGTCAAAGCCCCATTTTACTACAGGCAGCGTAGCAAGCGGTACGTTGTAGCAAGCGCTATGTCGTAGCATACATTTTCCAATTTGTAGACATGCTACGCCGTAGTATGTACTACGTACGACATGTTTTTAATGACTTCAGAAAGGGAGGAAGTTCTCAATTAGACTTTATTTTTAGGGTTCCGTGCCCGAAGGGTGTTAAACGGGACGCTATAACTAAGCGTCCGCTGTCTGTCTGTCCGTCTGTCAAAGGGGTCTACAGGGTTACACCGTAATAGGTAGACAGTAATTTTTTTTTGAAAATACGTATGTTAATGGCCTCTATCAAGACAAATAATTAAATAAAATTAACCCAAGGGAATAACCTTTTTACCATAGCGCCATCTGAAGATGACTTGTTTGACAAGCTTGTCAACCTTTTTATACCAAGGTTCATTGGTAAGATCATAGATGGCACTAAAAGTGGCTTGTCAACCTTCTTGTACCATAATAATTTAGGGTTCCGTACCCGTAGGAAGCGCGCGAGTCCGACACGCACTTGGCCAAAGTATTTATACCGGGTGTAAAAAAAAGTGTGCCCGGGCGATTATTCCGTAACTTTACAGATATCAAATAATTTTAAACTGATATCGAAAGTACGTTACCTAATCAGTAAAATGACATCAATAACTTTTTGAAAATCATACGAGAAGTATCCAAAATTTTGACATTAAGCACTCCCATACATTTAGAATGATATTAACAAGGACCTCACTTCGAACATCTGCTTTGAATACAACATTTTGTACTTACTAAGAAATAAATATTATTCAATTAATAGATAGTTTTATTACTTTGTTTGGTTAGTAAACAGTTTCCTTTAATATCAGTACTAAGCTAAGATAACCTTTTAAAATAAGGAAATTAAAACCTTTCTACTAATCTCATACTAAATGTATGGGAGTGTTTAATGTCAAAATTTTGGATACTTCTCGTTTGATTTTCAAAAAGTAATTTTACTGTTTTACTGATTAGGTAGCGTAATTTTGATATCAGTTTAATTTTTTTTGATATCTATAATAGTTACGGAATAATCGCCTGGTCACACTTAACGATTACACCCGGTATAAATACTTTTGCCGCGTGCTCGCCGAGAAAGTACATTTCCTCTTTTTAGGGTTCCGTACCTCAAGAAGAAAAACGGACCCCTTACAGGATCACTTTGTTATGCGTCTGTCTATCCGTCCGTCTGTATGTCAAGACCCTTTATCTCGGGATCGCGAGTAGATATCGAGTTGAAATTTAAACCATATACTGAAGTCTGCAGTACCTTGAAGCTGTGAAAAAATAAAACTTCTAAGTTAACGTAAAAAAAGTTTATAACGTATATTTTGACACACTCAAGGGAATCAAAATTTATAAGGTATTTTCCGTTGACCTAGAACTACGAAATTTGGCAAGTAATACCGTCTTATACTACAAGTATAGGGAAAAATCTGAAAACTATGCATTTGTAATTAAATCATAAAAAATATAGACTTTAACAGAATCCTCGGTGGGCGAATCCGACTCGCACTTGTCCGTTTCTTTTAAAGAATCCGGGTTATAGCCTTCCCATCAAAATATAATTAATGTGAGAAGGGGCCAAGTTCGGTAAAAAGGGAGTGCAGGATTTTCGGTTTCGAATGGGGATTGAACTAAAACTTGACAAATTTCCGACGTCAATAATTTGCATGTATAATGTACCGTTAAGACTTTAGCTTTTTAAATCACCCAAAGTTTTTATTTCGCCCTGTTATATAAAGCTTTAGGGTATTATTTATTATTTTAAATGAATAACGCTGTAAACAGAGTGGAAAAAAAGGGTTCAGTGGAAAAAAAGAACCGTTCATATTGGCGATCTATACTAATAAAGTACTAAAAGTGTCGTGTCTATTCATTTAATATTTTGTGAAATTTTAATTGAAATAGGTTACTGGTATTTTACTGAGGCCAGAACTAAAACACACCGAACACACCGAAGTGTGCATCAGTAGAAAAACATAGAGATTTAAGAGCTATTAGTATATTGCCTGTGGTTTCTAAGGTCCTTGAAAGGGTTGTGTGCTCCCAACTAACAAAATATTTAGAGAAGGAATCAATTCTCCCACGTTATCAGTCGGGCTTCCGTAGTCAACACGGAACCGCTACGGCTCTGGCTCACGTTACTGACGATGTTCTAACAGCTTCAGATGCGGGTAAGGGCAGCATTCTAGTCCTGCTGGATTTTTCTCGGGCCTTCGACTGCCTCAATGCTGAACTATTGATCGCTAAAATGTCCTATTACGGAATATCTGAATCAAGTTGTAGGTGGTTCCAGTCTTTTCTCACTGATAGATCCCAGTACGTTGTGACTGAGGATGAGCAAGGGAACATTATGCAGTCACACATAAAACAACTAGCACGAGGTTGCCCACAAGGATCAATCCTTAGTCCACTCCTTTTTATTTTATACACTTCAGATTTGACCAAAAATTTAAATCACTGCAAGGTCCACCTATACGCGGATGATTTTTTTTTCGGCAGAGGGCGCCCGGCTGATTAAGATATTGTTTAAATTTGCTCCTCAATAATAATTTAAAAGTCTATGATTACAAGTGCATTTTCAAAGTAAAACTGCTTTCTCGTAATTTGTGTAAGTTCTACTACTACGGGAAGTGATTTGTTTGTGTATATTTCAATATTTTCCCTGATTTAGGACAAAAACGATATTTATCATTATTCTCCCAAATACCCTCATTCAACGAGAAGAAAAAGTGTTCCTAAGAATTTAGTGTTTTCTTTTTGTATCAGTTGTGCAAAACTGTTCCAGTGAATTTACAAAGTGTATCTATAAAACTTTTAGTTAGGTACTCTTCTTGAAAAGGTGAAAGCTGAAAACTCCTTTTATTGTTGGATTCAACGTCATCTAATGGTAACGCTATGAACTAAAACCGCTACTACAGAACGTGTATTGGAGCGCAAGAAGACGCCCGAAGCAGCAGCTGGAACGTTCTTGAGCAATTATTTTCGAATTTATCCACCGGAGGGAGTTGGATGCGTGCGCAAGAGTTTTTCCGTTTTGGCTAAAGAGGACGCTGCTGGTATATATACATATTTTTTTTTTGCCGACCATTTACACGTTAACCAATCGCTTTGAAATGAGCGCTCATAACTGTTTTACTTGTTCGCTGCCCACGACGGCAAAAGATCAGCTGAAATGCACTGGATGTCACCACATCCTTCATTTCTCATGCGGCGGTTTGAAAGATTCAGATTTCAATAAAATGTTGCCAATGAATAAGGGTAAATGGAAGTGCCAATCTTGTAGGTCTAAGAGACCCAGTCCACTGATCAAGCAACATACTGATCCGACTACCATAACGACATCTACAGATTCCAAACAGCAAAACCAAACCGACTCCGTACTGTCTGACATACCGTTGTCTATGGTAAACTTAGACACTCAAGCATTTATCGAGTACTTTGAGAAAAAGTTTTGCTTGCTTAGAGAGGAATGGAAGAAGGATGTAAGTGAGATCCTCAAACCCGTTCAAAAGGACATGCAAAGGCTCTCAGAACGTCTTGATAACTGGGAGAGTAGGTTGGAGACACTTGAAATAAGCGTACATGGAATAAATGAGCTACATATTGAAAATGAGGCGTTGAAGAAAGAGCTGAGTAGAATGCAAAGAAGCTTTGATACTCTGGACCGTAATTCCCGTCAATGCAACGTGGAAATACAGAATGTTCCAGAGATAAATGGGGAGGACCTGGTCGGACTGGTTCGCAACATAGGCGGCCTGATCGGGGTGAGCGTGCCGGTGGAGAGTATCCGGAGCTTGCACCGCGCAGCCCCTGGGAAGCAGCGCGACAGACCCAGAAACATCATCGTACAGTTGTCCACGCGACGCCTGCGTGACGACATCCTGGCCGCAGCGAAGGTACGCCGCGAGCTCAGCACCGAGCAGCTGTCTCTCCCGCCTCCAATCCGACGATTTTATATCAATGAACATCTCACGCTCACAAATAAAATTCTGTATTCTAAAGCACGTGAACTGATGAAAATAAAAGAATACAAACACACTTGGGTACAGAATGCAACCGTGCTTATGCGCAAAACGGACTCCAGTAAAATCATAAAAATCCGTGATGAGGAAGACTTGGCGAAGGTTATCTGACTTTTTATTTGTACCTGCATTTTCCACCACATTTATGAAACATGGACACTACTCTGCATGATGTTTGTAATTAGGAATTTGATTAATTATAAATTCTATACGTATGTGTTTAAATTTATTAAAATACCGCTATCCACTTTTTACTACTCTTATAATTGTGTAATTTTTGAAAAATTTATTATTGCCTGTGTACTCGTATGTTTTATACTCTTGTATTTATTGGAACACCATGTAATCAAAACTCTACAACATATCATTAATACGTATTATTTTACTATTATACTGAACTACGTTCATCATCTACATATTTTTGAACATATTTACTCAAATAAAATAATTGCATTATACTCGTGCAGTCTACTCACGTTTTCAAACATATTTAATACACATTATTATAAAAACTTACAAAATGTGTAGTACACCTAAAAAGTGCAATCTTAAACTAGGATTTTTAAATATAAGATCGCTTAATACGGGAAGCGACGAACTACAGTTTATAATGGATAAATATAAGCCAGATTTACTAGCCCTTAACGAAACTTGGACAAGGGACGGTGAAGATAAGTACGCACCAAATATACCCGGTTACACCCTTAAAAACACACCGCGGCCCCGCGATAAGAGAGGTGGTGGTGTCGGCTTTTACGTGCGACATGGTCTACGTGTACGGCACAAACCACACCCCCCGTCTTCGCTCGAGCAAATGTGGGTGGAACTGAGTATGTCCGGCGTAGGACGCGTAGCCATCGGCACTGCTTACCGTCCCGGATCCGGGCTGTCTCCAGGCTCAGCTATCGACGCATTGAGTGAATCGGTAAGTACTTTTGGGTACTGTGATTTTATTTTCGTGTTAACAGATTTTAACGTAGATTTGTTGAAACCAGATAAGGGCTCGGCACCAGAGTTGATTACTTTTTTGTCACAGCAAAACTTATACCAGTTAGTAAGAGAACCAACAAGAATACAAAAAGAATCTGCGACATTACTGGATTTATTAATAACGGACAGTCCTGATCTATGTAAAACTATAACTGTATACCATAATCCCCTGTTAAGTGACCATGGGCTTGTCTTGGGAGAATTTAAAATAAAGAGTTCAGTGAGAACGTCTCAATTCGTGTGGACACGCTCGTTAAATAGCATAGATCAAAATGAATTTTCTAATGATCTACAGCAAATCCAATGGAGTGATGTTTACCACGCTAGCAATATACATGACATGGTTGATACATTTAATAGCTTTATAACTTTAATTTTTGAACATCATGCGCCACTGCACAAGGTAAAAATAAAAGACAACCCATCTCCTTGGATCACGGACACCATCAAACAAATGATGTCACTTCGTGATAAGGCTTTTAGGCGAGCAAACCTCACAAAACGCGAGTCACACTTTAGATATTACAAAGACCTTAAAAATATAGTAACGAGTGCAATCAAAAGAGAAAAAGAAGCATTTTATACAAATTATGTGAACAATAATAAAAACAACCCTACAAAGATGTGGAAGTACTTCAAACAAACATCGGTTTTAGGTACAAATAAAAATAAGCGATTAAATATTCCTCAACATCTTAATGATCCCGATCAAATTAATGACTTTTTTTTAGATGTTCCTGGTGACCCCAAAGTTGACGAAGAGTTGCTGAGTTTTTATAGAAAGAACAAATTTGGTTTAAATGAATTTAAAATCGAGAACTGTACCGAGGATCAAGTTCTAAAAATAATTAGATCAATAGGCACTAGCGCTTCTGGTTATGATGCTATATCGATTACAATGATAAACATGACTTTATCGACAACTCTACCTATAATCACCGATATGGTCAACAGATCAATATCTGAAAATACTTTTCCTGATGCCTGGAAATTAGCAAGGGTTAAACCTTTACCGAAGTGTGCATCAGTAGAAAAACATAGAGATTTAAGAGCTATTAGTATATTGCCTGTGGTTTCTAAGGTCCTTGAAAGGGTTGTGTGCTCCCAACTAACAAAATATTTAGAGAAGGAATCAATTCTCCCACCTTATCAGTCGGGCTTCCGTAGTCAACACGGAACCGCTACGGCTCTGGCTCACGTTACTGACGATGTTCTAACAGCTTCAGATGCGGGTAAGGGCAGCATTCTAGTCCTGCTGGATTTTTCTCGGGCCTTCGACTGCCTCAATGCTGAACTATTGATCGCTAAAATGTCCTATTACGGAATATCTGAATCAAGTTGTAGGTGGTTCCAGTCTTTTCTCACTGATAGATCCCAGTACGTTGTGACTGAGGATGAGCAAGGGAACATTATGCAGTCACACATAAAACAACTAGCACGAGGTTGCCCACAAGGATCAATCCTTAGTCCTCTCCTTTTTATTTTATACACTTCAGATTTGACCAAAAATTTAAATCACTGCAAGGTCCACCTATACGCGGATGATACTCAACTCTATCACTCGTTTAAACACCAAAATACAAAGGAGGCAGTGCAGCACATTAATAATGATCTACAGGTCATATTTGAGTGGACTAAAAGAAATGCGCTGGTTCTGAATCCTTCCAAATCAAAGTTCATGGTCCTTGGAACAAAGCGCCAATGTGAACAAATTGCCGAAAAATTGCCTCAAATTGAGATTGACAATAAAACCGTAGAAAAAGTTGCATCTGCGAGAAACTTGGGCCTACAAATGGATAACGAACTTCGTTTTGTTGAACATGTTAATAAAAAAATTCAAAATGCTTTTTACCGCCTGAAGGTTATGTATGGTATTAGGGACTTCCTGAAACAAGACATTAGAGTAATACTTACTGAATCCCTTATTCTCTCAATATTCAATTATTGTGACACCGTGTATGGACCAAGGCTATATGGAAAGACCAGTCGGGCTATACAGCGTATCCAAAACGCATGTGCACGTTTCTGCTACGGGATACGCAAGAGAACGCATATCACTCCTTATCTAAATGAGATGAAAATACTCAAAATGGAGGGACGGAGAGAAATGCATCTCGCAAGCCTCGTACATAAAGTTGTACACACAAAGCAACCGAAGTACTTGTTTGATAAATTTGAATGGTTAGGAGATTCACACACTAAGTTTACTCGAAGTAAGGTACAAAACAAAATGTCTATTCCAAACCACAAAACTGTTAATTTTAGAGCAGGGTTCAAATTCGCCGCAGCTAAGGTTTGGAATGACCTACCACCACCGTTACAGGAAAAAGTACCTTACTGTACACTTAAAACAAAACTTAAATCTTTTTATTTAAACAAACAAATTTCATTGACAACAGATCGATATAAAATATCAAGATCAGCGAAAAAGAAAATCAAAAAGGTCAGTCAGTCTAATAGGCTGTAATTGTGATTCTCTTTTTTTCTTCTTTGCTTCACAATGTGCTTTCATACAAAATAATATAGTTACCATTTTTTTTTCCTCTTCATGACAGATTGCACCCTTTTTGCACAACGCACATGCACTCGAATTTATAAATTATGTATTAGTTTATTCCTGTTGATATATCACGTACTAGCACTTATTCTTTTAAAATTTGTTGGTATTATATTTTATTTTTACAACACTTTTTGTACAACTATATAAACTTTTATAACTTTATCAAGGATACCTTTGTGTTTTTTTTATGGCATTTATTTACGTTTATGTACTATTTATGTACTTAAATTAAAATATTTACATGGTACTCACATGGTAACACTACATACCTACATATCGTAAGTAGACAATTTCCAATTTATTAAATAAGTAAAATCACATGATACATGTGTATCAATCACAATCAAAAACAGTGATATGTTAGGTGTTGTTTAACTTAATTTATTGTTCATTTATCCCTTTAACAATGAGGTATGTATATCTATATTCAGAGTTTTTTTTTTTGTGTTATTTATTTCTTTTTGTGTTTAATGTAACTGTTTCTTTTGTAGACGCACCCTCTGCAATTGTATCAAAAAATTATTTAATTTTACAGGGATGCAGTGAAAAACAGCGCTGTTCGAATCATTGCTTATGATGCGACAGCATTGCTGAACGCATGACCTTTTGTCAAATTAGCTTAAGATTTTATCTATTATTATAATTATGTTATTTTATTTTTTTTCTTGTTTGGCAATAAATGATATTTTTCTTTTTCTTTTTAAATTGTACAACCCTATCCAAAGAAGGGTTTCAAACCTAATGTACCCTATGATAGCCTGTTACAATAATATTATATACTAGCTTTTGCCCGCGGCTCCGCAACGGTCACCATGTTTTACCAAAGCGCTAATAAAGACCAATCAAATAAGCCCAAACTCGAAGTGTCTGCTGTTGTCCGTTGAGGAGATCCCGTACCCACCTTCCAGTCCTATCAGCAGACCCTGGTCACAATGTTTTACCAAAGTGCTAATAAAGTCCAATCAAATACGTCCAAACTCGAACTCTGTATCCGTTGAGGAGATCCCATATCATAACTTCTAATTACTACCAGTAGAAAAGTAAATTCCAAAAATCTTTAAATGACGATAGCTTTTTTTCCGAGATCCGATTTTAATGAAATAAAGTTACTATTCTATTCCAAATTAAGCTCTGTACAGCTGTGAAAACTACATGAAAGTCCGTTCAGTAGTTTTAGAGATGTGCGTGAACAAACAGACAGACAGACAGAAAAGAATTCTAAAAATCGTTGGATTGTGTTCTATTACTCTTCTTTAGTCACCCCCTTTCTATTTCTATTACTTTCCTTCAATGTACAGATACATGATTTCTACTGTTTTATTATAAGTATAGGTACTCGTATATATATAATAGGTTGGGGAAAAACTCTTTTCGGAAATAGTATATATGAACTTATAATAAAATCTCTTTGGCTATATACCATTTGTATCTGGCTGGTTTTGGTATTATTAAAAAGTTTAAATTTTAAAAAAGATAATTCCTAATTCAAATTAGGTAAAATGTGTGATTTTCATTTGTTTTTCTTACTGTTGAGATGAGTGAATCTAATAAAGAAATTCGATACATTTTAAAATTTTACTACAAAAAATTTTCATCATGATAACGCTAGACCTCACACATCTTTAGCCACTCAGCAAATTTAAGAGAGTTTGGCTGGGACGTATTAATGCATCCGCCGTATAGTCCTGACCTTGCACCTTCAGATTTCCACTTGTTTTGGTCTCTTCGGAATTCTTTAGGCAGTGTCAGGTTAACATCACGAGAGGACTGCCAAAACCACTTGTCGCAGTTTTTTGATCAGAAGCCCCAGAATTTCTATAGCGATGGGATCATGTCCCTACCTACAAGATGGCAGAAAGTTATCGAACAAAATGGCACTTACGTACTTTAGTTAAATGTAAATAAACTTTACTAAAAAATGATTTGAATTTTCATATAAAATGCGAAGAAACTTTTTCCCCAACCAATATATATTGAGTATTGATTGATGATAAGATGTATATGCTGTTACCCTATGATACTTATGCTTGATGAGTTTACCCTATGAAGGGTTTTCAAACCCAGCTATCGGGTCCCTGGCAAGAAGTGCCCAGTTGTATTTTACCAGTATCTTACTGTAAATAGCTCACGTAGGAATTTGTGAACTACCCTTAATTATAATTAAGGGTGCTGTTAATTTTGTGGCACGTGAATTTTACTGTAATTTTAGAAGTTACTTCGTGTTGCTCATTTTCTTCACAAGGCAATTAGCTATTTATTTGGCACTTTGGAACGCAATTTGTAATACGAATAACGCTTATACAACATCCTTTTCGCTAAATCGAAGAGTGTTAAGGTGCATATAGGCACGCCACCGTTTTAGTACAAAATTTGATAATCCTTTTCTCAGTTGTTATAAGACCTCTATCATCTGGTACTGATATTTGAAAAGGTACCATTATGCCATTCAAATATTGATTTTGTTTTAAAGCCATCAAGCTGGACAGATTAAGATACCAAGTTGTTTTCTTGCCTTAAATTGTACCTGTACCAAAATTTTACATTTCAGCCAAATAGTGACTTTGTAATTGTCTGTATTAAACTATAGAGGTCTCATACTTTAGACTATAACGAAAAACAACAGAGCAACGGGTAATCGAATTCTGTACTAAAACCATAGACAAACTATAGTTTGTCTATGCTAAAACGTAGTGGCGTGCATAACTTTTTTATGGAAAAACAATGAGAAGGTCAAGTTTTACGATAAAAACAACATGAAAATAATTAAAAACCAATTTGAAAAAAAAAATGTATGAAATCATTTTAAATAATGATTTTTCAAAGTGACGTTAATTTTTAGGGTTCCGTACATCAAAATAAAAAAACGGAACTCAAGATCCTTCAAGTTGAAACTAATACTTCCTACAGAATAGGCTTGTACACAGGGTAAGCAAAATATTATTCTATTTAGTCCGTCATTTAGATTATCAAAAAATATTGGTCACGTATTTTTTCTTTTGTCAATCAAACAAAAAATAACAGAGATAAAGCGCGTCAAATTAACTAAGTAAAATTGTACCTAGATGCGACGTCACGCGGAACTTCAGCGGGCTATATCTTCATCATTGTTTGTTTAATTGAAAAAAGAAAAAATACGTGTCCAATATTTTCTGATAATCTAACTGACGGACTAATTTAATTTTTTAGTCATCATGCCTATTCTACGGTCCCATGGTGCTGTCAAAAAATCAGACTTAATAGTCGCTAACGCGAAAAAACATTATCGCCTTTTATGCATTTTTTTGTATGTAATCAATAACATACAAAATTGCTCACCATGAAACAATATAGGGCACTTTCAGTTGACTTAGAAACTTAAAATTCCGTTTACTAGTCTTATAGCACAGGTAAAAATCGAAAATTGACCAATATTTATTAATTCAAGGAGATATTGTAGCTCAACATAGCTAGACTCCTTGGATACATAGAGTTTAATGAAACGTAAGTTGGTCATTCGTAACTGCACGTGGAATAAGTTTGTGTTTTAAAAGGTATGTACGGAACCCTCAGGGCACGAGTCCTACTCGCACTTGACCAGTTATTTTATAACGTGTTTGATGGGATACCTTCTATTAATTCATTTACCTCTCATGTATTTATCATATACTAACTTTTGCCCGGGGTTCCGCTTTTTTCCGGGATAAAAAGTAGCCTTTGTGTTAAGTTAGGGTATAAGCTATATCCATTCTAAATTTCACCCAAATCCGTCCAGCCGTTTCAGCGTGACAGAGTAACAAACATACACACACACACGAACTTTCGCATTTATAATATTAGTGTGATTTATTCGATGTGATTGGGGTAGACACTTGTAATACAGTATTATCCTCATAATAGTTTAAAAAGCCAATTTGAAAGAAGTCCTATTTATTATGGAGAAAATTATAAAAATAACGTTTTAATGTAGATAATTACGTAAATAATGTACAGAGGACATCATCCCGCTAAGATCATTATTTTGTTTTCAACGACAACATAAAAAACTTTGAGGTTATTTCATTTTTATGTCGTGCATTAAATTTTGGTTAACAATTTTATGCGTTTTGTAGCTTCTTTATAACAAAGTTATAATGCTAACAGTTATTAAAAGTTGACCTCGGCATAAACTTTGATAATACAGTTATCTATTATTAATATATTTTATTTTTATATTAAATATTGATCCAAGTAATAATCTGGACATTGTTTTAGCGATTATCAAAATTCAGAGGGTTAATTGAAAACCAAAAATTATTTTTTGGTATGGTAGAGTGTGGTGGTAGAGCTGATGCCGGGCTCGACTGTGGAGGTACCACCATCTTACTCGCAAATCCTCCCGAAGTTATTCGGGGGAGAGTAAGAGAACAGCTCTCAGGCAAAACCAGGCGGCCCACCATTGCCTGGGACCGATGGATGGCTGTTTATCCATCCCCAATTGCCGGGCCTTATATAAAACTGACTGGTGACCGGCAGCGGCGTCACTGGTTTCGGCACCGCGCTCACTGACCTACCTTCCCAGCGTGTGTGAGTATGGACGTTTCTCCCAGGAGGACCGCCACGAGTGACGAAATCTTCGTAAGGCCATTGTTATGAAATAACGTCACAAGGGATTCGAAGACAGAGTAGAGAAGAATGGCGTTTCTTCCACTGACAAGACCGTAGCTCTTTTTGGATAGACGATGTAAGGTTAAACGGTTAACTTAGTGCCAGTATTTGAATTAAGGAAACCTTGCTAATCGATACTTAAGCGACAATCAGCCAATCACAGAAAATGTTCAAATGTGAATCATAAATAGAGTTACATTAGCGTCAATGCGTCATCAAGGATATCTTTACGTCTATTAAGGGCTTGTATTTGGTCTTTCAACGGTTTTGTTTTAATATGCTGAGTGAACTAATTATCTGATCAATGTAAAACTTGGACACGTGTGTTTTACAGACTTTTATCTTTCAGTTATCACGTGGGTTATCTAATTGGACACATTTCACTCTATTGATTTTATTTTTGAAAATGATGCATTTCTAATTTATTGATTCGTTTTATGTCTAAACTGCTTGAGTTTTATGTCTGAAATTACTGCAATAACAAGAAAACATGGTTTATTTTCCGATGTAAGGTGAAAAAACTCCTACATCAAATACTTGTTCGTAAAATCCAGAAAAACCTCGAAAATTCACTGCGTGCGACAACATACTGAAGTTCAAAATCACTCAGTAAGATTACCGTGCACCATGGTCTAAAGATTCAAAGAGATTCAAAATGTTTATTTGTAAAATAGATACATAAAGTATACGTTTTACATGTCTAATCTAAACTTTATAAAAATAATATTATATGATTAAACTAAACTAATACGGGACATATATTTAAAAAAAACTGGGCTTAAGTTGGGCTAATAAAGTTATACATATGCATGCATAAAATAAAGACTTATTGGAATAAGAATATTATTATACATAATGCAATGAATAAATAAGTTAATAGATATAATGCCTAAATTCGATTAATCTTGCTAAGAAGAAGAGCAAGAAACTTAGCAAGATCATGTCTTTTTCATCTTTTTTTTCATCATATTATGGCTTAATACTATAACAGACTTTTTAACTTATATAAAATGGTTATACTAAACAAGGTATTGAATAAATTAACCGACTTGGATTTACACAACTTTTTACGTTAGAGGAACTAAGTTGCGAGACTAGTTTTTTTTTTACATGATTTGTTTTTGATGGTTAACTTTTCTACTGGTAGTAATCAGAAGTTATGTAGTAAAATAATAATTCCCGAACGTTTGTAAAATTGGGCTTATTTGATTGGTATTTATTAGCACTTTGGTAAAATCAAAATCAAAATATTTATTTTGTAAAATAGATACATAAAGTATACTTATTACAAGTCAAAGTTAATCTTTACAATAAATATCTTTAGAATAAAAAAATATAATAAAATAATGAGTGTATAAGGGAAATACATATAAAAAATATTTAGGTTGGGCTACAAAAATTTAATTTAACACCTACATAAAATAGACAAATCTAGGAAAAAAATATTATATATAAATGATGCAACGAACAAACAAGTTGATAAATAAGTACGGGAAATACATCCTAAAAATATTAAGGTTGGGCTACTAGACATGGTGACCGTTGCATATAGTCGTTCAAAAATCATATTCTTTTGTTTACCTTGTTTCCACGAAAATCTCTTCCACGCGGGCGGAGCCGCGGGCAAAAGCTAGTCTTAATATAAAAAGACAAAAATGGTTTTTTTGCTGTAGAAAAGCTCTGTGGGTCGCCTCTACCTAATGGTTCTCGACCATTAATCTGAAAGACACGGGTTCAAATCCTTTAGGAGCACATTTTGTCGCTCTGTGGGTCCATGTATCTGAAGTACGGCGGTAGGGCCTTCACCAACCATAATTCTGGGACGTAATAATCGTCGGTGAAAAGTGAGTGTAACAGTGTGGCCTGAGCCTTGTATTCCACAGTAGGTACACTCTTCTTGGCAATTGTATCTTGGTCAAATGTCTGTAGGCCTTCTGTATCGTAAAGTCAGTTGCCAAACCTAGTGCCTATCGTCGAAAACATAATCCGATAATCTAAGGACACGTTCGCACTTGAAATGACGTCACAATTCGTAAATATTTCAATACTCATTGAAGGTTATATTGGAAGTTCACTTTTTATCTGTTTTTGGTGAAAGCAACTATAGTTAGCAACCGATTCAAAGATACGTAATAGGCCCGCTGCTGTAGACTCCTAAACACATCTGATATCGCCTCGTGGATTCATGTTTTGAAGATAAAAGCTCTGACGACTACACGTTTGACCTAGGTCGCCAAAGTTCTGAAACCTAGTTCTCAACAATGGTGTAAACAACGTCTAGTTCCACCTAGTTACCTAATGTAAGTACTAACTGGTTGTAAGCAAACTTTGCCAGAAGTTTTGCTCCACTTTGAATAACAAGTTATCAAGTCGTAATATATTATCATTTTACGTTTATCATTTCAAAAACACAGTTATTTTTTGTTGTTTTTAATTATTCTATGTACCTACCTGTAGAAATTGGTGTTTTAAATCCGAAACTAACTGAACTTGAAACAACAAAACAATGTTTCCCAGTGAATAATGGCTACTTCAAGATACCTATACTGCGGGCCTATTTATTATGTAACTTAGTGTCGGTTGCCATCTGGTTGCTAAACCCTTAAGAAGTTGTTAAGAACGGAACTTTTAAAATGTCCTTCAGTGTATATTGAACTGTTCACGAACTGTGACGTCACTTTAAGCACGAACGTATCCTTAGAATCGGAATTCGATAGTATATCTGTTTTTGACGTTTGGCAAGCAGTTGGCAACCGAATCAACGATACATAATCTAGGGATAGAATGTAAATTTTTAATTCCCAAAGACAGACCTGCGAATAGTGATGGGGTAAATTTTTATCGTTAAAAATAAAAGTGTGAGTCGGATAATCTAATATCGATTTATTCACGTCATTAACACGTCAAACACATGCCACGTAATAATAATTGTGTTCAATAAGTTTATGAAGTAGCCATAAAATGTAGAAATTTTTAGCTAGATTAGATATAATTTAGTCACAAAAAATATAATTTCGAAAACGACGAAGCCCAATGATAAAATGTAGTAGAATTATTTATTTATTAATTGCGCTTATAAATTGTATCACTATCTATCCCCGTTGAAATTTTTTTGAAAATCTCTTTATTTTTTAAATAACTTGGCCAAGTGTGAGCCGGACTCGCGCACCAAGGGTCCCGTAACACCCGACAATACGGGTACGGTACTCTAAAACATTATGGTAAATAACAACAATATACATGCCCAAGCAACATCAAGGCTACAATAAAAAATAAAAAACCGGCCAAGTGCGTGTCGGGCCACGCGCAATTTAGGGTTCCGTAGTTGCCCGATACATATAAGTTGGTCTACTAATACAGACCGCGCCAAACTTCTGGTCCCAAACATTATAGGAGACCAAAAGTTTGGTGCGACCTGTTCTCGTAAACCTATAAATCCTACTTAGCTGTGATAGTTTTCCTTTTAAATTCATTAAATATACTACTTCTGTGAATTTTTCCACATTTCTACAAACAACTGTTTAGCCAGCAGGGGGGGGGGGGACGCTCCACTCTCACAACAATTTTCACTTCGAAGCTTAATATTTCGCCAACGACCTATCCAACGATACCCCACAGTATGGGATAGACGAGAAAAAAAAATCATTCCCAGTTGACGTGTACGAGAGCCACCCTTAATTTTTTTTTCTAGTTTTTATTTTATCATTTTGTCGGCGTGATTAATATTAATATCGATGCCAAAGTACTAATAGTCTCTGCGCTAAGCTGCGGACAGACGGACATGGCGAAACTATAAGGGTTCCTTGTTGAACTACGGAACCCCAAAAAAACAAGTTGGTTAATTGGTAGCGCCTGACAAAAATTTGGCACAGTCACGTACGGAACCCTACTTTTATTATCTTTTGTTTTACTTTAGATTATGTACTGCAATGTGACTAAATTTAAAACTTTTATGTATTACAGAGCTGAAACAAATAACGTTAAAATAATGCAACCTTTTTGAGGTTTCTTGTATCGGAACTATCATTAATTTTTTTTAAATATTTTATTATTTGTCGTGATAAAGGCCATAGTGAAAATTCAAACTTTCTATCTATTACGGTTGATTCAAGATTCAAATTGTTTATTTGTAAAATAGATACATAAAGTATACGTTTTACATGTCAAATCTAATCTTTATAAAAATAATATTTTATGATTAAACAAATATGATACGGGAAATATATAAAAAAACTCTATTTAAGTTGGGCTACTAAAGTTATACACATGCATAAAATAAAAACTTATTGGAATAACAATATTATTATAAATACATAATGCAATTAATAAATAAGTTGATAAATAAACTGAATAGACCATAAATAAATATAATGCCTAGCCAAATATATACTAACATAAGAAAAAAATTAAAATATTGTATATATGTGCATACCTACATAATGCAATGAATAATTAACTTAATAGATAAATAAACTATAAATAGATCTGATGCCTAAGTCCGCCCATTCGATTAATCTTGCTAAGAAAAAGGGCAAGAAACTTAGCAAGATCATGTCTTTTATATGTCTCTGATGCTGTAGAACCCAGTGACAGACGTAGACGTACAGACAGGCAGACAGCGGAGGCTCTTAGTAATAGCAGGACCCTTCTTCGGGAACCCTAAATATTAACACTTTAAAGCTTAATATTTCTTAAACGGATTCCTGAATCGAAAAATGGTTTCCACATACCCGCAATATTTTTGAACGACCTTTCCAACGACACCCCACACTATGGGATAGACGAGAAAAAAATTCACCCCTCTTTACGGCTGAGATTCAGAGTGCATTTTGAGTCCGAACTCAATCTTACAAACGTCAAAAAGCGACGTGATCCCATACTAGAGTGACGTTTGTAAGATTGAGTTCGGACTCAAAATGCACTCTGAATCTCACCCTATAAGAGGCGTATCATGAGTTTTTTACTACGAAAATATTTATATGAGAAATTGTGCAGCGCCCCTAGCGGCTTACTACAGGAACCAGCATTTCTCATACAAAATATTTAACGCAGACGGTAACGTGTATCGTGGCCAAAACTCATGGTAGGCCTACAGGTACAGTTGTCCAACGAAAGCGCTCGGACAGAGCAATTGTGCGGGGCGAGACGCGGGAGGTAAGCCAACGAGCTACTTTTTAGGGTTCGTAGTCCGACAAAGAACCCTTATAGTTTCGCTACGTCCGTTTATCCGTCCGTCCGTCTGTCTGCGGCTTAGCTCAAAGACTATTAGTACAAGAAAACTGTAATTTGGCATGAGTATACCTACATATTAATCACGCCGACAAAACGGTAAAATATAATGTTTTTTTTCTGGTCTATCCCAGAGTGTGAGGTATCGTTAGATAGGTCGTTCAAAAAGATTGTGGGTGTGTGAAAACCATTTTTTTGATTTAGGGATCCGTTGGCGAAATATTAAGCTTTAAAGTGCAAATTTTTGTTTAAGTGTCCCCCCCTGCTGGCTAAACGGTTCTTTATGGATATGCGAAAAAATTCACAGAAGTAGTATTATATAATGAATTTAAAAGGAAAACTATCACAGCTAAGAAGGCTTTACAGGTTTACGAGAACAGGTCCCGCCAAACTTTTAGTCCCCTTTAAAAATTTAATTGATGTTTTCAGCTATGCATTGTATATTTTTAAAGGTTTTTTTGTATAGCTACTCTTGATAAAACGATAGTTACTTTAGACGAATCGTCGGTGCGCCCTGCCTTAATGAATGCGCTAGAAACTTAAAAACAAATCCGGTCGCCAGGGCTTTACAACCATAACAATACCATAACATAAAATACCAAATGAAAATATGTCAAATTCTTATCAAGAACCAAATCTATTGTTCTTTCGCAAAACAAAGGAGGCAGAGGGCGTCAAATGTCGATCACTTGACGTTTAAATGCCACGAAATATTATACCTACACTCATATTTTATTCCGGAATTAATGCTTCATAAAAATGTTAGTACCTTTTTAGGTAAAAATTGCAGCTTTATTTTTCAGTAAAAACGCAGAGCCCAATGGCCACTTACCTGAGTTATTTACCGACATACATACAAAATAGAAATACGGTAAATATACCGTAATTTTAAATTTTACCGTATGACTATTTGTATGTATGTCGCAGCATATTCAAAAAAAACGGATGAACGCGAACTTCCTAGGATGATTGAAAATAGTGGGACTAGAATTTCACAACTATCCTAGCATGATTTAGTTGCTTAGAAAGAAAAGCACTTATTTCATATACCAACAAAACATAGAAAATCGCAGAAGTTAAAATTTGCTAACTTTAAGAAGTATAAAATAAGTATAAATTATAATATATGGTTTAGAAAAAAAATGGGGTAAATAAAACGATTCAGCCCAGCTGTAAATACCACAGCGCTGGTATTCTGTTGAACCCTAATTTAAAATGAAAATGTTTTTCAAAAAAACTCAAAAACCGGTCAAGTGACGGTAGGACTCGCGGCTGAGGGTTCCGTATACCGTACCATTCACATAAGTTAATAGACTTAAATTATTTCAATAAAAATTACAAACTTATGAAATGTACAAAACACATCTACAAAGTTGGTCGACTATTACTTGTCAACTTGTAAAGCTTACTTAGCTGTGATAGTGTTCCTTTTAATTTAGTTAATTATATTGCCGTGAATTTTTTCCATATCCAAAAGCAACTGTTTAGCTGGTAAGGGGGGACACTTATTTGATTTTTTTGCCCTTATTCGTAAATTAAAGACTGCATTTCATAAATGAATAATTAATTGTTACAATAACATTATAAATTCCCATTACTTATTTCCAATACTCAAAAACTTTTTGCTGAAAATATTTGTAAAATGCCAAAGCAACCCTCTCGCTCGCCCTGTTCCTCAATCACTCACCGAATAATAGTTTAGTTTAGATATTAACATTGACTATTCATTATTGACATTTATTTAAATTGTAATTCATAACTTTATAAAAGCTACATAAAACTTTTTGCTGCAGTAATGTTAATGACCATATATGTAAAATGCCAAAGCAACCCTCTCGCCCTGTTCCTTACTCACTCACCGAATAATAGTTTAGTTTAGATATTAACATTGACTATTTATTATTGACATATATTTAAATTGTAATTCATAACTTTATGCTGCAGTAATGTTAATGAAAATATTTGTAAAATGCCAAAGCAACCCTCTCGCCCTTTTCCTCACTCACTCACCGAATAATAGTTTAGTTTAGATATTAACATTGACTATTTATTATTGACATATATTTAAATTGTAATTCATAACTTTATGCTGCAGTAATGTTAATGAAAATATTTGTAAAATGCCAAAGCAACCCTCTCGCCCTTTTCCTCACTCACTCACCGAATAATAGTTTAATTTAGATATTAACATTGACTATTTATTATTGGTATTTATTTAAATTGTAATTCATAACTTTATAAAAGCTACATAAAACTTTATGCTGCAGTAATGTTAATGACAATATTTGTAACATGCCAAAGCAACCCTCTCGCCCTTTTCCTCACTCACTCACCGAATAATAGTTTAATTTAGATATTAACATTGACTATTTATTATTGGCATTTATTTAAATTGTAATTCATAACTTTATAAAAGCTACATAAAACTTTATGCTGCAGTAATGTTAATGACAATATTTGTAACATGCCAAAGCAACCCTCTCGCCCTTTTCCTCATTCACTCACCGAATAATAGTTTAATTTAGATATTAACATTGACTATTTATTATTGGCATTTATTTAAATTGTAATTCATAACTTTATAAAAGCTACATAAAACTTTATGCTATTTGTAACATGCCAAAGCAACCCTCTCGCCCTGTTCCTCACTCACTCACCGAATAATAGTTTAGTTTAGATATTAACATTGACTATTTATTAATTCATAAACCAATATTTATGCTGTAAATTTTGTGATTGTAAGTGTTAAAATTGTAAAAATATGGGTCATGTGGGTGAAATAAATGATTCATTATTATTATTCAGTTTGTGAGCAATTTCATCTCGGCTTCAAGAAGCCGGTAGTATGAGCACTTACGGGCCTAGGCCAAGTGAGTGTCATTGTTTTGGGTTGTTTGTGGTTGTTCTTGCGTGGCATGAAGTTGGTCGGTTTGTAAGAATCTCCTGGTTATCCGGCATGTATTTAGGATGGCTGCTTTTTGTAGGCTATAGTACGTAAGTCTTGGAAGATTTAGGAAACGGAGAGACTGATGAAGTTGTTTGGGTATGACTCCAGTTGCAGACAATACTATGGGTATAATGGTTACTTTTTGCAGTTTCCACATGCGTGTTATTTCGTCTTTCAGATCTGTGTATTTACTTAGTTTTTCAGCAATTGTAGTCTGTAAATTATGCGTATTGGGAACGGCGATGTCGATCAGTTGTGCAGTCTTATGTTCTTTGTCAATAACACTAATAATAATATCTGGTCTATTGCATTAAAGCTTAATATTTCGCAAACAAATCGTTGAATCAAAACCTATCCAATCGAATCTATCCAAAAATATCCCACACTATGAGGTAGATTCGAAAAAAATATTCATTCCCACTTTACGTGTAGGGGAGGTTTTTTAATTTTACCACTTTGTTGGCGTGATTAATATATATATATCCCAATATACCCATGCCAAATTACAGCTTTCTAGTACTTAATAGTATCTGAGCTAAGCCACGGACAGACAGTCAGATAGACGAACGGACATGGCGAAACTATAAGGGCTCCTCGTCGACTAAAGCAAGGAGTGTATTAGGTTGCTTTCAATCACAAGTTCGGAATCCGAGCGAAGCAGAGCGGAGCGATGCGATGCTTTGAGTTCTCAACAGAAAGTTAATTTCAATGAATAGGGTCGCCTTGCTTTACTCCACTTTGCTCGGCTCTCGAATTTACGATCGCTTCGCTCGTCGTCGCGCCTAATTTGGTAATTCCCAATACCTAATCCGTACTTTTTCAATCATTCTAAGTGGATTACTACGGTGGGTCCGGAATGTGAACAAATCACCTTTATGTTATGTGCAAGTTGAGCAAGTTAAGTAATTGTTTTTGTTTTACTCTCCTTAGCATTTGATTTGTTGTTAAGAACTATCCAGGTCAAATGTTGAGGTTCAATGGGTCATATGTTATTTGCTTTGTGCAAATAATTCAATTATTCAGATTTAAAAAGTCATATTTGGAAATAGGAAACATTGTTTTAGCAGGAAAAAGACATGAAATTGTGTTTTAAACTTACCTAAGAATGTTCTATAAAAAAACAGGATTGTCTACAAAACTTGGCACCCATTTCGATCGATCTCAAGTCTTTCTTTCGCCACACCATAATTTATCATAATATTGAACTTGGCTCCCATTTTCACATTAATGTTTTTGGTGGGACGTTTATTTACAATTTATTTATTTTATTACAGCCAAAATTATAAATTGTTATTGTTAGCACAGAATGATCCAGCTTTTTTGTTGCAAGTTTAAGAAAATAGCTGCAACATTTACCTACCTAAAGGTACATACATAAATAAAATGCAAGTTAAAAATATAGTGATTTATTTTATATCACATTAAAATTGCTCTTACAAAGTAAATAATTATAATAATGTCACAAAAATATTTTTGGTGAGAATCAATATCTTTAAGAATCACAAATAATTTCAATACTTTATAAAAGGTATGAAAAACGACAACTAAAAGGTCATTATATTATAATATTACATACCGGGTGTATATAGGCTGCTCCCATTAAATGAAACCACATATTCTACCGACCCTACTGAACCACTTTTCTCAAGAATCATACCCGCGGAAATAATTGAGTTCCAAACAAAAACGCGTGAACCTTAACGCACCGACATACGGGCGAGTTTAGAGAGAGCGTCGTACGTGAAACCTGAAGCTGTTCGAAGCTTGACTGATTTTTGCTTGGAACTCAAGTATTTCCTAAACTAAGGCTGTCCGCGGGTATGACTCTTGGGAAAAGTGGTTCAGTAGGGTCGGTAGAATATGTGGTTTAATTTAATGGTAGCAGTCTATTTACACCCGGTATAAATTAAGGAATGTCAGATACTTCGAGAAAATTATCAGATGAGTATTAAAACTAACCAATTTTATGGTAAGAAAACGGCCAGGAGCGAGTCGGGCCCGCACAATTAAGGTTCCGTACCAATAACTACAGTTAGTGAGCGAGCAGTCGCTCAAACAGTTTAACTCTTTTACTATTGAATTATTATTTTTTCATCAACTACAGCCTTGTTGAAAAAGCCTGCTTTTTCCGGTTATCTATGACAGAATATCTACCAAGCCTATTAAAATCAAAATCTTAGTTTTAGAAACGTACGCAAACAGGGGGACGGTCATTTTAAACAAATTTTGAGTTATATTATTAAAAACAATGGAAACATGTATTTTGGGAAAAAATATTCTAATGTAAATCTTTCAAATAATAACACACTATATAATTAATTAAAACTTTTTTTTTCGTTGTACCAAACTCAATCTAAATTTCATTTTAATTTTAAACCGACATTTTTTTTCCGTGACTGACGATAAACAAATGTATACGTGTCAACAAGACGCAATATGCCAAATATAAATAAAATCCTACGTTACAGTCTTCGAGAAAAGCCTCTGTGACAGACAGACGGACGGACACGAGAGTTATCTTATTATTATTCCGTGGTACGGAACCTTGTGAATGTACAAAACCCTGTGATACTATTTTCATTATACCCGGCCTTTTGCAAATTGGTGTCGAAAACATACATGCATAACTGACTATTGTTTTAAAATTACAACTATTCATACGTTTAGCAAAACCGTTCCAATCCACAAGACAGACAAGAATGAGTTATATATACCAAAGCGATCAGCTGGTGCCAAATTTTCATATATCAAAAACACTCCAAGCTATCGGTTATGTGTGCGACGATATAGCTATAGTATTCCAACCCAAATCATAGAATCACCACATACAAAATATACTTCAAAGGTCAATCTCAAAACTAGCTTCGTGTGGTTTGGAACGTTTTTGCTAAACTACGTCCAATTGACAAACAGAGTAGATATTTAGTTCTCATAAAAAAAAATCGATAAACTACCAAGACTTTCTTTCTGGCGACAAAAAACTAAAATAGAGGATTAATTCTTTAAAAAAATATTGAATTTGGAATAGGGAATTCGAAACCTTGTACTATCTACACTGTTGTACGACATTTAATTTTTTTCCGTATAATATTGACATATCAAACCATGGACCTCGGGTCTAGTATAAAATTTACCAAAAAAGTGTCCTTAGTGAAGTGTCAAAATATTAAGAAACAAAACATTTTAATTTGAATCGTATGTCATTGCTGCACGGCTTAATTTTGATTGACGTGTGATTGGCACCTTTTTTTAATTTTCAATGGTTTTGACTCCCTTTTGGTTCGGACACTTTTGAGCACAGACCCGATGTCCACTTGGTAGTACGTCAATGGTATAGTACAATTTTTTTTAATAATCCATAAAACCAAACTTGAGAAGTGTTTCGATTTTTTTGATAAGAAGTGTCTTTAAATAACTAGCCAATCTATTATAAATATAATACAAGATGAACTTCAAAACATTATCATTTAAGGTAGATAAGAACTACTTAATAAAATTTATTTTTGTCCTAGTCGGTTTAAATTTCCATCTTATAAAATTCTTCTTTTATTTTTATTTACCTAAAAATATTCAAGGCCACAATTTTGTATTTAATAGTGTCCACACATAATATAAAATTCTAAGCTAATTAAAATACATCATAATTGTCAAAATACTAAACAGTCAAAGAGATAACATAATATTTCAATAATATCAAACTTTTTAAAATTAAAACACTACTTTATATGCACTTTGTACAAAACAGTGCCAACATACATTGGACCTCAGACCAAATAAAAAGTCAAGACGTAGTTTACTCTACGTAACGGGTGAAGCAAGCCAAAAGTGAGACAGTCTCGTGTTCGTACATGGCTTGAAACTCACACATTTGCAATCTGTCTCAGTTTTTACTTGGCGGCAACACTAAGTGCACACATGTTTATGAAACTGGGTTCACGTCAATGTTGACAGCGCTCCGTCTTGAGTTTTTATTTGGTCTGACCGTCTGAGCATGGACGTAGTTTAGCAAAAACGTTCCAATCCTCAAGACGGTCAAAAATGAGTTATGTATACCAAAACGACCAGCTGGTGCCAAATTTTCATATATCAAAAACACTCCAAGCTATCGGTTACGTGTGCGAAGATATAGCTATAGTATCCCAACCCAGATCATATAATCACCCTATACAAAATGAACTTCAAAAGTCAATATCTCAAAACTAGCTTCGTGTGGTTTGGAACGTTTTTGCTAAACTACGCCCCATTAATAATCTGTATTAATTATTAATAAAATGTCAAAATATTAAAAAATATAAGCAATTACAGATATTCTATCCTACAAAGTCCGTTTGTCTATGGTTGTAGTAGTGACGTGTTGTGTGTGTGACGAGTTTTGTAGCGCTATCGGGGTTACGCACACTAGAACAAAGTGCGTCAGTAGGTACGCACTACTACAACCATAGACAAACGGACTGCGTGAGATAGAATATCTGTACATAAATTCATGCTACTATGAAAATCGTTCTAACACTAGATTGCTCTAGAAAATTATGACCCGTATAGACCTTGGGATTAAACATGGCCGCCGTTTCTAACCTCTCACTTGCACAATATCTCAATCTATATTCACACAGACATACAGACCAAACATTAATAATAAACGCATTGGGTCGACTTGAATGAGTTACGGGCTCTTTTAGATATAAATATTGCTTGTTTTCAAACCAAATATATACGAGATTATAGGCTGTCCGGGATATCATGATATGGGTGACGGTTCGTAATTTTCCGTTTCACCTATACTACTCACACCATACTCCATACACCCATGTACAGAAGAAAATAATAGGTTTTAGAAATAATGTACATCATTATTTAAAAATTCAATAAATAATGCCTCTATAAATTAAAACAAAAATCTCAGTGTATTCGTTAAATTTAACAGAAAAAGGTTCGGAAAAGAATAATTTCTTTTTGCAACTTGATGCGTGGATCGGAACGTCAACCCATAGGCACTGACACTACATAATCGAAAATACATCGATGAATCGGTGCGGCCATCTCATAGGATCGCGTCAGTATGAGTGCATCTTGTATGCGGTTTGTGTTTTCGTTGCGGTTGCTTTACGTGCTACATGTTTTGACGTTTGTTACAGTTTTTGTTGATTTTTTTGTTGAAATCCCGAGAAAAACAAAAAAAAAAACTTTGATCTCTCAATTTCTGGAGTTGTTGGTTCGTTTACTTAAATTAATTTAGTAATTAAAAAAAAGTGGTTTGGATAAGCAAAGATCAATCAAATATAAAATCGATTCTTATAGTCCTTGTTAACTTAATCGATACAAAAAAAAACGATTATATTTCGTTAGAGTACATCACTGTAACTGTCAACTTTGAACTGCCACCCATATCATGATATCTCGGACAGCCTATAGTTTGGGTATAAACAAATATGTTTCAAGCATAAGCCAGCCAAAGCAACCCATTTTTATACGTTTTTTGTACCATGTAGCTTAAATATCGCTTGGTTTTTGTATGGAAACATGCCAACGCTATTTAATCCTTAGGTTTAGTCTGTATGTCTGTGAGATAGCCTTAGAAATAATAGTAGTTAGTAATATGTAATATTATTTTGCATTACAAATTATAAAAGATCAATTTGAAACAAATATTTTGGAAAAATTCTCCGGGCCAGGATTCGAAGCGTTAAATGATTTTACGCTTTGTTCATTCCGTGAATAAAGAGATCGCAGGTTCGAATCCTGGCCAGAGGAAATTCAAAATATTTGTTTACCTGAAATTTGTTTCTAATTGATCTTTTCTAGTTTGTAATGCACTCTAGTAATATTTAATAGTAGTATAATGCCAATATTGTCAATCGTTCAAAGTCTATATTGTGATCTAATAATTGACGGTGACTTTCGTTAATATATCCAAATTCATACTGGAGACTCAGTAAGTGGTCATGTCCAAGGTTCAATGGCCTTTTCTGTGAAATACGTAAAGTAAAATTTAGACTTACTATACTAATTAAGTAGAGGTTCTTGAACAAGTATAGAGGGAAAAAACGTATTTTGCCAACAGGATCATTAAACTTTGGTCTGACCACTTACCGAGTCTCTAGTACTAATTTGGTATATCAAACAAAGTCACCTTATATGTCGGTTGTGCGGTTGCTCTATATGCTCACGGTACAGCCAGAGCCAGCCATTTTGAATCCACAGGTCTATTCATACGGATAATACAGTCAACATCTATCAAAGTTCATAATTAAATACAACTTATAGACTAAAGTGATATTGGCTCTAAACCCCTGGAAAGTCATTTTGGCTTCTTGACAAATCACCATTTACATTAGATAAAAGCCGATTCTGAAGGCTTTAATTTCAGTTTTAGTGCTGTCAAAACTGAATTTTCTTCATTCCAAAATAGTTCTTTAATGTTAACAACGGAAGCTTACTATGGAAATATTTATGTTTGACAGCACTAAAACTAAGATTAAAGCCTTTAGAATCGACTTTATTGACTGTATATACTTTGACCGCGAGCGCTATACCGCGCCTTAGGTAGCCGAGCGGGGAGGGGGGTTAGGTAGCTGTCATTTCATACGGCAACGTTCCCCCCGCCACGTCTGTAGCTACCCAAGACGCGGTACAGCAATTGCGGTCAAGGTACAGATTGCAACTCGTCACGGCCACAGAATACTGTGGCAAGTCCTTCTCAGCTCACATAAAGGTGATAATCGAGAACATGGTG
Source organism: Ypsolopha scabrella (assembly GCA_910592155.1). NCBI lineage: Eukaryota > Metazoa > Arthropoda > Insecta > Lepidoptera > Ypsolophidae > Ypsolopha > Ypsolopha scabrella. Next base: position 17,319,432 of record OU342987.1, read on the forward strand.
ATGACAACATCTGTCACCGGGGTGTTAATATACACAATGCTTGATCCAATTAACAGGTAAAAATCTTCAACAAATATTAAAAGATGATACGGATTACGGATTCATGATGACTACGGTGCTGATCTCAAGATCTCAAGATCAATCCACCGGTTTAATGTCCCCCAACGAGCTATGGAGCGGGCTACGCTTGGGATATCTCTGATGGATAGAATCCGAAACGCGGAGATCCGTCGGCGATCGAAAGCTACCGATATAGCCTGCCGAATCAGTAAGTTGAAATGGCAGGCCATATCTGTCGCCGACGTGATGGCCGTTAGGACCGAAAAGCGTTAGAATGGAGACCACGTAGGCCGACGTCGTGCCCGCTGAACCGACGATCTGAAGGACCCCCAATAGTGGCGCAATATTGGAAAGGCCAATGTCTAGCAGTGGACGACGACAGGCTGATGGATGGATGGATGGACGGATAACGGTTACATACAATTTATACCGCGACAGGCGACATGTATAAATTTCATTACGAAATAATTTTTAAGCGAGAGTCTGACGTCAGCGGACGCGAATGCTGCACGCTACAGCGTGTCGCGGGATAAATTGAATGTAACCGTAATCCGTATCATCTTTTAATTATGGATTCAACTTACGGACCTTCACATGTAAGTTTGCCGGTGAAAGGCTTTGCTTTCGACGCGCCTTTTATTCGTAAAATAATTTCACAAACGTGGTGTTCGGTTTTAGCACCTTTGGCATATCAAAAACTTGAAATAACCAGTTTATGTTATTGTAAAAAAATAACAGGCGCATTGTTACAAATGGCGTCAGTAGACCACCAGTAAACTTACGCGTGTAGCGATGTACATTAGTTGCAAATCTAAAACAAATGGATGATGGAAATGTGCATTATTCTATTTTGTCCTGAAATTTTATGAAAGTGTGGCACAGTGGCATAAAGCGCTATTTACCTTGACCGCAAGCGCTATACCGCGCCTTGTGTGGCGACAGACGTGGCCGGGGGCACGTTGCCGAACGAAATGGCAGCTGCTCGACCCCCCTCTCCTCCCCGCTCAGCTACTAGTAGCAACGACCTAAGGCGCGGTATAGCGCTTGCGGTCAGGGTATAGTGACTGTGACAGCGCATCGTCCTTTCACCCGCACGGCTACCTCACACCCCGCTGTACATAGACTAACCGCTATTTATGGCCGAAATCATACATACCTATATACAGTTCACCTATCTCTCTCTCTTTCATCTATCTGTCTCTATCCGTTTCACCGGACCTAACTTCACTCAAACGTAATAAAGTTTGACGCGACATGTACGTATACTCAGGTCTTCCTATCAGAGAGGTAGCCATAGACAACAGATTTCTATCTGCTACGACCCCGACACACCTCTTTCACATGCGTCAATCTAGTCATACAAGCTCAAGGTCGCCAAAGGTAAAAAAATCCTTGCTTTAACATAAAAAAACAAGGTACTATTTCTATATTATATTTTTTAGCGTTCGTGTATATTAATACCCTTATATTTATAATAAAGCGTGTGTATACAGTACCATCCGTTTCAAATGCTATTAGGACAGGACCTTGTACCTGTGTGCGTTAGCTAATTAGCACACTATGTTTATCTCATTCACTCACGCACTTCCGTCAACATTGCTAACGCACACAGACATCGGGTATGACAAGGTCCTATCCTAATAGCATCTAAAACGGATAGTATACAACTTGTTTTAAATTTTTTCGCTACCTACATTCACAAGTTCGCAACAGATGAGCCCGCGGTGTGCAGGCGACAGGGGGGCGGTAAGAGGCTCGCGGGGGAGTGACCGCCTACACTGTCCCCGCCCCTTCCCCGCAGACCGCAGGCGTGTCACGCAACAACTTGTGAATAAATTAATGCTAATATATCTATAAAGTAGTGGATGTAACAGATTTGAGTCCTCGCACTATAATTGTGGGGGAGAGGTCTTTCGTGAATTCGTCTAGTACCTGAAATGTAAAGGAAAAAAATTATATACAGGTGTAAATAGATGGGTAAAATGTGTTCTTGATTATATTTAACAACTTTTCAAAGGAAAGATACCAAATTATTACAAGGGTTCCGTAGCTGAAGGGTGCCAAACGGAACCCTATTACTAAGCTTCCGCTGTCTGTCTGTCTGTCACAGGGGTCTATAGCTTCAACCGTAATAGGTAGAAAGTTGAAATTTTCACGAAATACGTAGAACTGTGGCCTCTATCACGTCAAATAACAAAAACTTTAAAAATTAATCCCGACGGGGATCCCCATACAATAAACCTTTTGTTTACCATAGCGCCATTTGAGATGACTTGCTTGACAGCTTTTACAGAGGTTCATTGGTAAGATGAAAGATGGCGCTAAGAGTAGCTTGTCAACCTTTGTCTACTGAGGTTCATTGGTTAGATGGTAGATAGATGGCGCTAAGACCTTAAAGATTTGTTATATACCATAATGTTTTAGGGTTCCGTACCCGTAATATGTGGTGCTACGGAACCCTTGGTACGCAAGTCCGACTCGCACTTGGCTAAATTATAATTTTTCACCTCTACTTGTAATTTTAAGGATCGACTCTTCAGATTTCAAACGAAATTAAAAGAAATAAATTTATTGCTCAAAAAATAATTCACGACAAAGGAAAATTCTTTTTGTATACAGTATTTTTAGCTGACCGCCTTTGTCCAAATGGTAGTGCTCGCCTGCTAAACCACAGGTCTTGGGTTTAATCCCCGTGAGGCACATACAATTTTATTTTTTGTCGTGATAGAACCCATATTAACACGTACTCTGTAAAAATTTCAACTGGCTACCTATTAAGGTTGAAGTGTCAGACGGACAGACAGACAGCGAAGACTTAGTAATAGGGTCTCGTTTGGCACCCTTTGAGTACGGAATCCTAAAGAGTAAGCTCACCCTCAAGTATTGCTCAGCTTTCAGCGTATCGTCTGCGGTAAGCTGCGGGGGCGCGGGGAGCTGCACGAAAGTGACCGCGGTGCCCTCCTCGCATCTGTGCTTGATTATATTGTTCACTCTGGAATTTGACAAAGCCATCTTCGTTTATTCAAAAAAAATTTATGACACAATCGCTCATTTAAAAGAAAAATGACGTAATTATATATAAGCGATTTTACAGGAGAAATATTTTATGTTTTAATATATATTATATATGTAAATAAATATGATTAGGCGACTTGTAGGTGGTAGAGCTGATGCCGGGCTCGACTGTGGAGGTACCACCATCTTACTCGCAAATCCTCCCGAAGTTATTCGGGGGGATTTGCGAGTAAGTGTAGTAAAATTGCCTTTGACAAGAGTTTTGAAGCATATAACGTGTTTGTAATTAAATTACGGCATTTTCATTTTCAGATAAGCGTGTTACAGGTTTTTTATGTCGAATTCTCCTTTTGAGTTCACACCTGTATTAGGAGAAACTCTCTAAGCAGCAGTGGCTAGAAACCAGGCCATTAAATTCTGGCACGTACGAAAAAATTTACAAGGCAGATTGAGGGTGATTTTAAAAGGGATTTTGTACGGACATGTATTGATTTTTTTAATTGAAAACTTATAGTGAGCATTCTTAATATCCTATAGTTTTCATTTGATATGGTTTAGTCACTCTAATTTACATCGCATGGCATGTATCAAACTTTAAACAACTATCTAATGACTGATATTGCGAGTGACAAATAATGACAAAATAGCCATCCAGCAGCCAATAACGATAATAATAATAATAAAAAAAAGTACTTACGTCTGCAAGTAACTGAGCGGTACCCTCTGGTAGGCGCTCTCCTCGCTTCTGTCCAGCCCCGACCAGCGCTCCGTGTCGTCCAGCGACGGCCACTCCCTCACCTGGAACACCGATACACATCACCACATGAACCCTCGAGGTGTCAGAGGTGTTAACTGCAAGTCACAGTCCAAACTTGAACACCGATGATTATTTATCCCAGCGTGATTGGTGGTGAGCCCTATCGCCATATCACAGATAATTATATTGGAACACAAATATGAAGTCACAATTTAACGTGCCTTCCGAAGCAGACAGAGCAAACACAGATGTGTCCTACGGGATTTGAAGCCTTAATCTCCGGATAGTCGAGAAGTTTGAACTACAGAGGCGATATGTTAAGATATACTCGTAACATAATCTTATATGCTAAAATATTTCAATATTCTAGATGTTCAAAACTTAATACAAATCATTTGTTCAGTAATTTTTCTATGCTTCAAAACTGTTGTCAAAGTTAACTTTACCACACTAGTTATAAGCGCCAATAAAACATAAGATCTATACAATATATCTATATACTATTTGAGTTGGAGTGTATTTTTATTATTTTTTATTTATTGAAAAAAAGTTGCCAGTGTTTTCTTGTGTACTACCATAGATAAACCTGACAGAATAATGATCCACGAAAGCATCAAACTGAAAGCAGCTTATTTCCGTCAAGTTGGCAACATGCGTGCGACGATTTTTACGTCCCAAAGTGATAAGCCATGCTTCAGGCACAAATAGGTATACATTTTTTTCAAAATTTAAGTAAGTGTAAATTTTATTTGTTGTATTTCCCCATATCTATATTACAATAGTAGTTTATGCTATAAGTGCGATAAGCAGGCAATAGCTTACGAGGACGATTTGAAACACGAGCGATAAGCGACTGTTTTGAAAGTTACGAGTAATTATTGCTTCTACCCACGTGTATAATACTACGATTTTCAATGTATAGTGTGAGTAAATAAATGAAACGCAATTAAAGCAACAAACAAACTATAAATACTCCAAATGAACTTTAGGCGGGCATTCTTTCTCTTTGCACGGAAGTTGCCAACTTGACAGAAATAAGCCGCTTTCCGTTTGATGTGTTCGTACGCTGCTTTCAGTCATAACATAACATACCTTACTGTCAGTGGTAGGCGGCTGTCGTCCGACGATCAAACTGAATGCAGCCTACGAACGCATCAGACTGAAAGCAGCTCATTTCTATCAAGTCTCTCTATGTTACACAAGAAAAGACTGTCAAAATTTCAATAAAAAATAAAGCACTAGTGTGGTAAAGTTGACTTTGACAACAGTTTTAATGCATATACAATAGGCCTTTACGAGCACTCGCATTGAAAAACCTATTAATAACTCACAATATGCGTGGTAGCGTTGATCCTCAGCAACTTGAGGAGCTCATCCAGTCGCTCCTTGACCGGCCTCCCGGGCGCCAGAGTCTGTATACTGGGATCTGTGCCGTCGGAGCTTACTGATACCGTTCTACCTTCTTCTGAGGACAATGAAAGGAAATCTATGTACCTACATAAATACAATGTCTGTCTGTATGATCGCTTTTAGGTGGTAGAGCTGGTGCCGGGCTCGACTGTGGGCGTACCACCATCTTGCTCGCAAACCTGCCGAAGTTATTCGGGGGAGAGTAAGAGGACAGCTCTCAAACAGGCACAACCAGGTGGCCCACCATTGCCTGGAACCGATTGAACAAGGTGTATGTCGCGGAAGGAGTCATTGAGCCTTCTTGGTCCTGCCACTTGCCGGGTCTCCGGTATGGGTTTGGCTGTGAAGACGAGAATCATCTTATACTTATTTATTTATTATTTATTTTTTACAAATTCTATTGTTTTGTTTAAAGATTAATATTGACTCGGAGAAAGTGTACTTTATTGTGTCTGTTTTACAGAATAAATTATTTGAACATTGAATAGTACCACCTACCACCTAGAATAGTTGCGGTATATTCATCCCAAATTGCCGGGCTTTATTTCACTGACTGATGACAGCGGCGTCACTGGTGCGAGGGTTTCGGCACCGCGGTCGTCGATCCGCCTGCCCAGCGTGTGTCATGGACATTTCTTCCAGGAGGGCCGCCAAGAGTTACGAAATTTTGGAAAGACCTATGTCCACCAGTGGACGGAACAGGTTGATGGATGGATGGTGGAGGCTTTAGTGGTTTGTCACCACTCGTCGTGTTAAGTGGACGGGTTGTTTTCATGCACTTGTGATTAATTCTTTAACTACGTGCTACACTTCAACCTAATCGGACTTATAGCCTGACCGTAACCGCTGTGCACCGCCTTAGCGCCGCGCGGCGAGGCGGGGGGAGGAAAAGAAAGAGTCGCATGAGTTCACATTATTCAAGTTACTAAGTACGTTATATTAAAATTATACCTTTTTTATATTTGATTTTGATGCTGATTTGAATTATATGTTTAGTTTTTTAATAAAACATGACATATTTAAATAAAAATTATAATTTTAATGTAACGTACTTAGTTACTTATTTCACTTACCTTATAGTAGTATCATATTTCCTAATAAATATAAAAGTTTTATATCCTTAAAAATATTGTAAACCAATCTCGTAAAATCCGACAATATCGATCTGAGGTGAACTCATGCTAGTTATATACAACAATGTATAATACAACAATTTGCGACACAATAGACCGTCCACATGTAATTCTTGGCATTCTAACCTATAGGGTGTATAATACCTCACTTTTCTTCGCATGATTCTGCTTTATACCAACAAATACTGCAACAATCACTCTGGAATTAATATATGGTAAAGTTGAGGACTAATGCTATATTAATTATATTTATTTATTGAACACTTCAACTCCTGTTAAACAGGATCAAAAGTCGTCAAACGCGCGCAGTCTGCGCTTTTGATTTTGCAGTCCGGTAGTGTCCAAAGCTTAGACTGCGCGCGTATAGACGTTCCGGTTTTCACAGCCAAGTTTTGTTCTACGAAATTAAGCGCATAGTTGTACTACAAAAACAAAACGTTTCGTTATACTGTTGGCAATCAGTGGGTGTAATGTGATTGGTCGAAATCTATGGTGTGAAGTCGAAATTAAAGAAATTGTCGACAAAATCAGCGGCGGTCGGCCATTTTTGCTTCTGCTGCGAAGTGAAGAATGTGTTCGTTCAGTGTAAATATTTGTTGTTTTTGAAGGTAATAGTGATATTTACATAAAAATAATTCATGTAGTAACCGCGTAATATATTAGGGAGTGTTCTAGTGATATTTTATTGTTTGTGAAATATGAGAATCAGTGAATATGAATCAAATTGTGTGGTGATGTAGTGAAAATTTTTGTGAATGTGAAATGCAATCAACGAAAATGTCTATTCATCTTTATTTTTGAGGTAATTTGTATACATATTCTTTTTAGTTATTTAATTGCGCGTCTTCTGATATATAACACAATGCCTAAAATATAACCTAACACGAAATACATGGATTTCTAAACCCGGTCGGCGGGAAAAATTCCTTCGATTTCTAGCTGGACATTCTGGCCTACCGAGAATGGCTTGTAGGCGGACATTGAAAAGGTTAAAATGACTATCACCTCACAGGATGACACAAAATATTGACAAGATATTGCAATCTACAAAAATAAAATAATAAAAGTATGAAAAATCTTAAGCTAAGAGTAATAACTACTTTACAGCATACAGCAGTCTGTAACAATGTGAGCAGCTATCCTAAAAACTATAAACTATATTATTTATAATGTTTTTACCCTTAAGGGGCTCATAACAAGGCTTATTAAGAAGTAAATATTAGGGCATGCAATATAAAAGATATATATATAATAATAATAATTATATACTGAGCATATATAAATAAATAATGCTATATCCATGCTGTTGTGAAAACTTGATTACATAAAAATTTCTCTATAGATAAAAATTACAAAGTTACCTCCAAACCGTACAATAAACCGATAGCATTCAATGAATACTTGAAATTAGATCTGAAACTTTGCATAATATAACTGATATTAGTATAAAGCAGCTGCAGACTGTTCCATAAAAATGAAAAAACCATCAGTGTAGCCGCGATTTCAAAATAACTGATGTTTTTGCGTGCGCGGCATCTGATTAGAGTAGGACTGCGAATTGAGGTATTATGGGCCCTTAATTACAGCCGCCCCGATTTTATTGCCTTTTTTCCATTTTTCTTTATTACTTCGCAAGTATCATCGAGCGAGCACATTAGATTTGGTCACGCCCATAACTGAGTTGCTGCGCTCATGACGCACCTACGCTGTAGATCTTACCATGGACATGTGTAGTCGTCTCCGGATGGTTAGTCGCGTGCACTCTCAGTCTCAAATGCGTCCAACCGCGCGCTGATCTGTGTAAAAGACACGATATTTATATAAGGCGACATTAATTTATGCAGCCAAATTCATTCTGAAGAAGGGTAAAGTAGTCGGTAGGTATTAAGGGGGTAACTTTTCACCTCGGTACAAAATGCACATCATAATATTGTTTTACTTACTTTTTAATAAAAAGTATGCAATAAATGCATTTTATAGCAATTCGCGCAAACCGCTTGATAATAGTTAGGAGATCACATGAAAATTATTCAATTTAATGCGTTACATTTTAGCTGCATTGCATTACAACTGTATACACGCTTTTAAGTTTGTTTATGTAATGCAAACAAAATGTAATACATTAAAGTACGTAATTTTTTTGGGAAGACTGTATTATGAATAAACTATTTCCGCAAGTTGCTTTAACACACATATATTGCATACCTACTTTTTATTCACAAGTAAGTAAAACAATATTATGATGTGCATTTTCTACCGAGGTAACGTTAAGGTACGAAAACCCTTTTTGGGAAGTTTAAAAATTATTATTTACACCATCCACTCGAAATTATTTGGGGATAGTCAGAAGACAGCTCCCAAACAGGCAAAACCGGGTATCCGACCATTCTTGGGCCCAATTTGATGGCAGTATATCCATCCTAAATTGCCGGGCCTTACATAAAAAGGCTGGTGACAGGCAGCGGCGTCACTGGTGCGAGGGTTCTGGTACCGCGCACACCAACCCGCCTGCCCAGCGTGTGTGAGTATGGGCATCTTACTTAATGATGTACGAGTGGGCCTGCGGATGAATTTGGATAGGACTAAGGTCATGTCCATATGTCACGTCATCCAAGGGCTACTAACCGACGACAAGCATCGAAGTTGTTCAAAAATATGTTTATCTGGGTCAAGTTACACAGCTGGATAAAAACCACCTCGATGCCGTGGTCAACAGAAGAATATGCTTGGGTAGGGCAGCATTCGGAAAGTTGCGTCACATATTTACGTCGTTAATACCGCAGTGCTTAAAGGCTAAGAAGTACAACCAGTGCGTCCTTCCTGTGATGACGTATGGCGCTGAGACGTGGACTCTTACAAAGGGCCTGATTCACCGATTTGAGGTCGCTCTGCGAGCTATGCAGCGGGCTCTGACGCTATATTTAGATAAATGTCGGTCTTTCTGTCTCTTTCTACTGTTATTCACCTCTGATCGCGCAACATCTATAAGCAATATACCAAGCGAAGACCCATAAAGAAGACATTTTATTTCCACTTCAATATTCCACCGTGCACGCGCATCCATCAACCTGTCAGAGTCCACTGCTGGGCATAGTCCAATATTTCAATATATTCTTCCAATATTTCGCCCCCTTGGCGGTCCTCCATCCTTCTCATCCAGCGGCCACCCGCAACACCCTTCAGGTCGTCGGTCCAGCAGGCACGAGGTCGGCCTACGCTTTGCTGTACGAGGTCTCCATTCTAACACCTTTCGGCCCCAATGGCCATTATGTCGGCGACAAGTAATATAGTAGTATTCACAAAATACCTGACAACAGCAGCTAGCTGCAGCGCGAACAGCGCTCGCACCGAGAACGCCGACTCCTGCGACGGACGCAGCAGTTCCACCAGCCACACGTCAATGTACTTGAGGGTAGGGGACTTCCTGTTGATACAAAGAAAAAAAAGACTTAAGGCGGCATATATATAGTATGCATGTTTCTCTGTTGTTGTTTGTAATTGACTAAAGTCTGAGACCTTTATAGATTAATACGGGCATTTACAAAGTCACTAACTGGCTAAAATGAAAAAAATGGGTATAGGTTGAATTTAAGGCAAGAAAACAACTTTGTACCTATGGAAATCTATCAAGCTTGATGTCTTTAAAACAAAATCAATTTTTAAAATCTCTGCAAAATGTCTTTTAAAATATCGGTACCAAATGATAAAGGTCTTATACTTTGCTCTATAACGAAAAACAACTGAGAAAAGGATTATCAAATTTTGTACTAAAACGGTAGCGTGCTCATGCGCCTTAAGATGGTTTCTCCGGGGTGTGTTTCCAAACGCACAACATATGATTGTTTTCTTATTTTTGAATAAACTATGTTGAATTACTGTAAATCTAACCTCATATAGTAAAATTCCCATTATGAACTCAAAACTACTTGCATAGTGAAAAACATTTTTCATTAACGTATCTAACACAGAAAAAAATTATAGTAAAGGTCTCCGAACACCATAAACGCTATAAAAAATCTTTTTCTGAGATTACAGTACATGTGATACACTAGGAAGGCAAAGGGAACTTAGCCCATACAGACATGTCTGAGGTTTAATATAAAATACCAATGAGGCTTTTATATAATGTTCTCCAATACATACAAAACAATAACGAGGTTGCAGTTCAAATTTATTTTCGGCCAGGTATTGTTTATGGCTTACGGCGCGTTGGACTCGGTCTGTCAACGGATGAACTATTTGTTGCGCCATAGTTTTCGAGGAAATGTATTTATTACTTTCAGTGGTTTTATGGGTCAAAATAATTATTTTGCCCTAAAATTACTGACAGCAAGGATGGTGTTGAGTGATATTTGACTCCACCTGACATTCTGGAAATAACGACGGAAATTACGAACACTTTCAGAACAAGCTCTTACAAGAATAATCTAAAATGGCTGACGACAAATTTACAAAAATTATGAAAACAGGTTAGTAGGCATGAGTTTAGATAAAGTAGTGTATGAAACTATACATAACTAGGTATTAAAACACTCGTGTTCTATTAAAAAACTCTCCTTCGGCTCGTTTTTTAAACTGACACTCCTGTTTTCAATAACCTTTTTATGTACCAGTTTGATAAACTACTATTATGAATCTGGTACATAAAAAGGTTATCAAAAACACGAGTGCAGTTTAAAAAATGAGCCGAAGGCCGAGGATTTTACGATATGAGGTTAGATAAACGACTATTATAGCACTACGCGACACTAGTTAAATGTCAATTACGCTTTTCTAACAAACTTGTGTTATTTCATGCATCACCATTTCATGTATATGATCCTGCACAACAACTATAAACACGCTTTAAAGTTGTTGTGCAGTATTATTTACACAGTAATGCATAAAACAACAGATTACAGTCCGAATCATGTTCGGATCCATATTGTAATAGGTATGTAGATTTAATTAAATCTGTAGATTAAATAAAATTAATAAGCGAGTTAAAATAAATTTGTAAATGGAGGCCGTATATGCCTTACCGTTCCACGGTAACTATCATTTGGAGGATTAATCAAATTCTAAAACCTGGGTAGCAAGTATAAACATACTATCGACCCGATAGACAAAAATGTAGCTCCTATTTCAAAGCAATAAGAATTGTCGTTCAGAATTGCTCGAGTTCATCTGTCACATTTATCGTATCGATGCTTACGTACTTGTTATGCAGTTCATACAAACCTCTCAACAGTGTCAATATCCAGCTTGTGGAAGTGCCTGCACAGCCCCAAGTTCTTGCCCACAGTGAGCACGTCGCCAATGATCTGCACGTACTCGAGCGCAGCCAGGCGCGGGCGGCTAGTGCACGTGGGGAATATCGTCTCGCCGCTGTCCAGCTCGAACATGTCCGTCTTGTACGGGGAGAGGGGGCTGGGGGGAAGGAACAGTGTTAGACGCACTCTCTAAAGAAGTCGTCATTGGGCAAAGGGGATAATTACGTCACACGTTGGCGGGGAGGGGGGTGGTCAACAAAGTGTGACAAGGAGGGGGAGAGCCATAAGGTCTGTGACACCACATACGAATATTTTAATTATTATAAACTTTTAACTTCATAATATATATTGTTCATTCATTTTAAAATTTAAATAGAAATATATAAATAATGTTGTAAGTGCTGTTTTAATTCGCTACCTCACTAAAATCGACACTTTTTGAAGTTATTCACCTGATTTTCAGAAGAAGCTACTAATTTGAACCTTTTTCTAGTTTTTTTTAATACAGAAACGCGATTGCAGAACTTTCGCTCGATAGAAATAATTATTGAAATGAGGTCTTCTTCTACACTTTTTTTTCATAGTATGACTAATCAGAATGACATACAGACCTGAATGATATTTTATTAAACAGATTTTAAATCTAAATTTGGTTAGTTGGAAATTTTTATAGCTATTTTAGTTCATTTTATATTAATTTAAAACCGACATTATGCTATTTTTTCCGGAATCCGTTCCTCTCGCACTGCGGGTCGTTCCGCATGGAGTAACAGTGACCGTTGAAAAATTCACATATCTCCTTAATACATTTTTTTTTAGTATAAAATTGCAAAACACGTGACGTCACACTAGGGGAAGGCGTCGCACAAATGTCGGGAGGGGGACTCCAAACATTATGAAATTCGTGTGACGTAGTTTATGGGTGGCCCCGAATGGCCTGAATGACAGGCGCATAGGCGTGCCACCGTTTTAGTACAAAATTTAATAACCCGTTACTCTGTTGTTTTTAGTTACTAAAGTTTGAGAACTCTATAGTTTAACACAGGCAATTACAAAGTCACTATCTGGCTGAAATGTTAAATTTTGATATAGGTACAATCTGAGGCAAGAAAACAACTTTGTTTGTAAATCTGTCCAGCTTGATATTCTTGAAACAAAATCAAAATAAAAATTTTGGCTAAATAGTGCCTTTTAAAATATCAGTACCAGATAATAGAGGTCTTATACTTTGATCGATAACGAAAAACAACTGATAAAAGGATTATCAAATTTTGTACTGAAACGGTGGCGTGCCTATGCACCTTATCCGTTTCTCAGTTGTTTTTCGTAATAGACCAAACTATATGACCCCTATTATCTGGTGCTGGTATTTTAAAAGGCACCATTTTGCCAAAATTTTGAATAATAATTTTGTTTTAAAGATATCAAGCTGGACAGATTTACATACAAAGTTGTTTTCTTGCCTCAGATTGTACCTATATCAAAATTTAACATTTCAGCCAGATAGCGACTTTGTAAATGCCTGTATTAAACTATTGAGGTCTATACCTTTAGTCTATAACGAAAAACAACAGAGAAACGGGTTATCAAATTTTGTACTAAAACGGTGGCGTGCCTATGCACCTTATCCGTTTCTCAGTTGTTTTTCGTAATAGACCAAACTATATGACCCCTATTATCTGGTGCTGGTATTTTAAAAGGCACCATTTTGCCAAAATTTTGAATAATAATTTTGTTTTAAAGATATCAAGCTGGACAGATTTACATACAAAGTTGTTTTCTTGCCTCAGATTGTACCTATATCAAAATTTAACATTTCAGCCAGATAGCGACTTTGTAAATGCCTGTATTAAACTATTGAGGTCTATACCTTTAGTCTATAACGAAAAACAACAGAGAAACGGGTTATCAAATTTTGTACTAAAACGGTGGCGTGCCTATGCGCCTTAAGTGAATACATTATGGACCTTGAAGACTTATTAGTGTTCCGTGACAATGACTCACTCTCTAAAAAAGTCCTTGTTAGGCGAATGGTCTCTGAAGCCCAGCAGCACGGTGTCAGGCTTCATGGCTCCCAGACCGGACAGCCGAGTGAGATGCGCCGCGCCGCTGCGCACCGACTCCGCTAGGCACAACTCCACAAACGCCTTCACCTGGACATTTGGAATTGTAACAATAGTGAGCATCATCACCAGGGTTGTCAATTTGGGGGGAATTCCCATTTTTACGGCGAAATGTGAGCCCAAAAGGGCAGTAAAGGTGACATTATTGGAATTTTCTAGAGTATGCAGGATATAGCGGCGGTAGAACGCTGGCCTCTCAATCTTGACACCCAGGTTCGATTCCCGGTCGGCATGCACTAATGAGTTTTTCGGAATTTATGTGCATAGTATTTTGTGTTCTTACCTAATACTTACCAGTTTCTGAACGGTGAAGGAAAACATCCTGAGGAAACCTACATGCCATAGAAAGTGGCGATAGGGATCACCACTCATCATGTAGGACGTAATAATTGTCGGTGAAACGCGGGTGAATCAGGTGTGGATTGGACTTGCATTTCACAGTTCACGCTCGGGAATACCTCTGACACCCCCTGGGGAATCATGTCGTGACGATATATGTTATGCAGGATGATATGGCGATCCCATCGCTACAAAATGAACGTCACTCATTACTATTCATTAATTCTTTGTATAAATAAGCAAATGAATGCATGACATGACGAAAGTTGCTCTACACGGACGTGCCTGAGTATCCAACCATCCATCAGCCTGATTTGGTAGTCCTCCTGGAAGAACTGCTTGTATATTCACACATGCTGGGCTGGCGGTTTGGTGAGCGCGGTGCCCAACCCCCAGCACCGGTAACGCCGCTCTCTGTCACCAGTCTGTTCTTTTATAAGGCCCGGGAATTGGGGATGGATATACCGCCATCCATCGGTCCCAGGCAATGATGGGCCGCCTGGTTTTGTCTGAGAGCTGTTCTCTTACTCTCTCCCGAATAACTTCGGGAGGATTTGCGAGTAAGATGGTGGTACCTCCACAGTCGAGCCCAGCATCATCTCTACTACCTAGTATGCCTAAATATGTGATTCGCTAAAAACAAATGCCTTTGGCCACAAAATTGTTTCAATTTTCTTACAAATCTGGGGAAATTCCAGGACGAAAGAGGAATTTAGTCTCCTTGATGTAGGAAACTAAAAAATCTATCGTGGTATACGTGGTAAACGCATCGGTACGTAAATTTTTTCGTCCTTGACCGAAGAATATGTAGGTAAGAAGCTATAATGACTCACACAAAATGACAAAATCGAGTCTTCCTCACCTTTAAATGGTCAATAAGCTTGAGCCAGTACTTGTACTCGGTCGACAGAGGGTCACCACTGCCGTCTAGCTGTCCCACTCGCACGTGGCCGATCACGAACAAACCGCCCTGTAACAGACAAGGATAACATATACTAAAGAAGGGCAAAGTAAAAAGTACCCGGAATAGAAGAGCTTGTATGACTAGATTGATGGACGTAGAATAAGCAAAAGAGAAGTGTCAGGATCGTAGCAGACGGAAATCTGTAGTCTCTGCCTACCCTTCTGGGAGACAGGCGTGATTATACGTATGTATGTAACATAGGAGTTTGAAAAGCATTGTTTGTGGTGAGCTATGAGGAGTTGGTTGTTTTATAATAATATTCCAATTGGTATGTTGTTGAATTATAATTCTAATTTTTATTTAAGAGTAAGATAATTTTGTAATTTATAAATTGATAGCATACCCATCAAATTAGGTTAAGGGCCCATAATACCTCAAATTCGCAGTCCTGCTCTAACGCTCTGCTTTTTAATTGTCTATCCTACTCTAATCAGATGCCGCGCACGCAAAATATCAGTTATTTTGAAATCGCGGCTACACTGATGGTTTTTTCATTTTTATGGAACAGTCTGCAGCTGCTTAGTATAAATAATATATAAGTATTATTATAATTAATTAATATATCAGTTATATTATGCAAAGTTTCAGATCTAATTTGAAGTATTCATTGAATGCTATCGGTTTGTTGTACGGTTTGGAGGTAACTCTGTAATTTTTTTCTATCGAGAAACTTTAATGGAAGCAAGTTTTTACAACAGCATGGACATAGCATTAGTCTTCAACTTTATCATATATTAATTTCAGAGTGATTGTTGCAGTATTTGTTGGTATAAAGCAGGATCATGCGAACCCAAGTTTATTAACGTAAAGTCAAAACCTACGTGTTTCCAAAGTAATATAACTTCTGTTGTAAAAACTAAAGAATTATTTTGGAATTAAGAAAATTTTGTTTTGCCAGCACTAAAACTAAAATTAAAGCCTTCAGGATCGGCTTTAATGATAGTTTTTTGTGGAAAATAAATAAAACATCAGGATTCGCGACATACTGAAGGGCAAAGTCAGAAGTACCGGGAATAGAGCTTGTATGATTAGATTGGTAGAAGTCGGTTTGTTTGCGTGTGTGCGTATGAGTGTTGCAATCAAAAGCAAATATAACGCTTCTGAAGCAGGTTTCTTTGTTTTACAGGTGAATCTTCAGTAGAGACCCGAACCTTTTTCTGGTCGTTAACGAAGTCGATGAGCGGCGCCGATTGCCTCGGCGAGGCGACCAGCAGCAACATCTGCGGGCGCCAGAACTTGACGTGCTGTCGCCGCGGGTCTAACAGGAGCAGGTACTTGCGGACCTGGGGGCAGAGGATCATTGGGTAATGGAGACCTTGGAACTAATGTTGTATATCCATCCATCCATCCATCAGCCTGTTTCGTCCACTGCTGGACATAGGCCTTTCCAGGATTTCACCACTCTTGGCGGTCTTCCTGGAAGAAATGCCCATACTCACACACGCTGGGCAGGCGGGTTGGTGAGCGCGGTGCCGAAACCCTTGCACCAGTGACGCCGCTGCCCGTCACTAGTCTGTTTTATATAAGGCTCGGCAATTGGGGATGGATAAACCGCCATCCATCGGTCCCAGGCAATGGTGGGCCGCCTGGTTTTGCCTGAGAGCTGTTCTCTTACTCTCCCCCGAATAACTTCGGGAGGATTTGCGAGTAAGATGGTGGTACCTCCACAGTCGAGCCCGGCATCAGCTCTACCTCCTACAATGTATATCGGTACTAGGAATTCAATCTCTGCCCGTTTCCGGCTTCGGCGATTTCTTGAACACATAGCCTTAAGCCTAATCCTAAGGTGGTAGAGCTGGTGTCGGGTTCGACTGTGGACCGCTTACAGTGGCAAAATATTGGAAAGGCCGATGTCTAGCAGTGGACGAAAGAGGCTGATGGATGGATAGTCTATATGTTGATCAGGGCAACTACAAAAATATAAAAAAAGTCTGTTGATTTATTCTCTAGTTAAAAACGGATTATAAATTAGGTTTCGGCTTCAATTCAATACTAATAACAACACACTTCATATTAAATTTAAAAAATTTTATTTGTACAGACACGACTTTTTGTGACCCCAAAACTTAGGGACTTTAGCAAGCACACGCATTGCTTTCTAGTACATGAACAATTTGTTCGTGTGAGTTTGCTTGTGTGCTCGTTTTGTGTTTGTGTGACAGCTTTTGAATTTGTGTGCCTTCCAATTTTTGCTGGGATGTGCGTTGGTGAGTAAATGTACTATGGTCACCTCCCACGGAAAGAGGCAGAAAGAATTTAATATCAAGAGTCACGCTTTGCCACTTCCCATGGCATATGGTCTAAGCCCTACTTACCTGATGGAATATGAGCGCCTGGCTGAGCGAGCCCCACTTGGGGTCAGCGGCGGCCGGCGACCACAGATGCAGCGCCAGCACCAGCGAGAAGCAGGCCAGGGCAGCGCCCGCCGCCTGGGCGGGGCGCAGCGCGAATATCAGCGTGGCGCACCCGACCAGCCCCACCAGTGACGTCAACCACGAGAAGTGGCGGAACGACGGCCTAAGGACCGCACATACTTATATAATGTACAAATTAATACATGGACAAAATTCCGCTGTAGAAAAAATGTCATGAGCATAAATGTGGGGAAATATATATAAGGTACTACCATGGCCCAAGAAAGCAAGGCCTGCTCCAAGGGTTTGCATTCCAAAACTTACGCTTACTTCAATTTGAACACAGACAACAGGATAGCATTATGCATTTTTGCATGAGTGTGAATGAGTGAGGAAGAGAGCTCGTATGGCTACACTGAGATTATTGAATATTTAGAACGCGCTTCGCGCAACAAGTAGTCATTTTTATGAGCTTGTGTTGTCACACACACATATACTTTAACACAATGATTGGCTAATTCCCAAAGTAGATACATGATGACGTCGTCTAGAGCTTCCGGAGAGCATACTCTGTTTTCTTTTACCATGGGTACTACAATAATAATTTCTGGGTATCGTTAACTGAGCACAATCAAGAAGAAAACGAATTTTTTTTTTGGTCCGATAAATGTTTCACTTCCCAGTACAAAGTGATTCAATCAGCTGACAAAATTTCTAAATGTGCTCTATTCGGGATACTGTATCATCTCTTAAATTTTTTCCACTTTGAATTATATAAATCTAATATAAATGGACAAAATTCCGCTTTAGAAAAAAGGACATGACATGAGCATAAATGTGGGGAGACATACGGTCCTACAATAATAATTGTAGAGTAGATTAGGTATCGTTAACTGAGCTGAGGTGCAATTGTGTAAGATAACCGTCATCAAAGTCGATTGTCATAGCTATTCGGCTAATAAGCCCGTTTGACAATTGAAATCGTACAAACAACGTCAACAACAAAACAGGACAATCGTCTTCATTTGACAGCCAAAAATGTACGATTGCAATTGTCAAACGGGCTAATTTGCTTAGCCGAATAGCCATATGACACTCAATTTGAATATGATTGTCTTACACAATTGCACCTCAGATTACATTAAGAGAAAACAAAATGTTTGTCTTATATATATTTTTTTGTACCCATTACAAAGTGGTTCAAGCAGCTGACAAAATTGCTATGAAAAGTGAAAACAATTTCGTACAAATAAAAATTCTTTCGGTGTAAACTGATCTATGTGTAAGCGATACTAGGTAACTATAGAAAAAAGGTCATGAGCATTAATAAATAAAATAATGAAAGTGTAATTACGTTTTCAAAAAAAGGCATGGGCTTCAAACAATAAGGAAACAAATTGTGAAGTCACAATTCTGGTCATAACGTAATACAATAAACCAATGAAAGCACAATTTGACTTGAGGAAAAACATCATGGACATAAAGTAATAAAGCTATGGACGCATATAATAATTACGCCTTAGAAAAAGTTACAACTGACACAAATTTCTTCGAGAAACGGAAAAAAAAACAAATGTCTGTATGTAGTGTAGTAGAATGAGAATGAATACTTTATTTTGCAATGTAGGTGCGAAACCGAACAAATTCTAGAACCTAAAAGTCTCTCATCTGCCACGATCCAGCCACAGACCTGAAATTGGGCGCGGACGCCAGATCCAAGCCCAAGCAAGCCAGATTGACGGCGAAGTAGCTCGTCATGAAAAGCACGGAGTTGACCTGCGCTATGGCATTCAGGGAGCCGGCCATCACGCCCAGTTGCACCAGCAGCCAGGACACCAGCACCGCTGCCACCGGGTTACCGGAAGTTGACACCATCGGCCGAAAAAGGAAGCCTGGAAAATAGGTATTTACCTATGAAGTTGCCGAAATTTTCTAACAGATTCATGGGTTCACAATTCCTGTAAATCAATTGCTATTTCTATTGTTTTTTTTTTTAAGTTGATTTCAAGGTTTTATATCTCCGTATTAAGTTTTGTTTTGATTACTAAAATTAAGTTTTCAAAGACAGTTCGTCTTAAGTGTTATCCGTTTTCATGATTCGTAATAACATTTCACAGGTGACACTTTTCAAAAATTAAATTTTAGCTTAATGTGGTCTCATTCATACACTTTTTTTTATTAAATTTGGATTTGTCATTCCTAAAATAAATGGAGTTATCGTCGAATTTTCCATACAAAACAGCAATTTCGAAGGTAAAGACCTATTATTAACATAAAGTCCCCGCCACGAGAAGCTATAAATTTTTTTAACACACATTCAGGGGTTTACAACCTTTGGATCAAATAAAACTGATGAATTGATAAAACTTTCAACTGTTTAAAAATAACAAAATCAACAATAACAAACTATAGAACCTAGTCCGCGAAAAAACACAAACAAACTGGGACGCATTTGAAACTGGAATGACAGCATTGACAGCGTCATCGTTAACTTACTTCAAAATGGCAGGCCAAATGTTTACGTTCCATGAGAACATTAGGCGACAGCGCTTTATAT
Source organism: Ypsolopha scabrella (assembly GCA_910592155.1). Classification (NCBI taxonomy): domain Eukaryota; kingdom Metazoa; phylum Arthropoda; class Insecta; order Lepidoptera; family Ypsolophidae; genus Ypsolopha; species Ypsolopha scabrella. The sequence continues at coordinate 17,339,396 of OU342987.1, forward strand.
CGCTAAAATATAACCCGACCAAGTGAAATTGCTCGTTAGTTTCGTATTACACGTATGTTACTTTGAGTTGATTGAATTTGGGATTATTTGTTGTTGATTGAATTGTCGCTACGTAACTTAGAAGTTCTTTATTTACCAAATTTATACCTTTTCGTAACGGGACTTTACTAATAAGTGCGAAACCAGACGAATGCATGACATGCTATTCTTAATTTTATAGGTTTCTTTTTTGTGTGTGTTTTGTTTTTCTTTAAATCTATAGTTTGGCTTTATACAATACTAGCTTTTGCCCGCGGCTCCGCCCGCGTTTAATCAATATCAGTCCCGTTTTATGGACACCTTTATTACCTAAATATGTTGATCAGGGTCACTGCGTTGATAATTTATAAAACTGCATCCTAATTCTGTTGAGTGGTTCTAGAGTTAAAACAGAACATACAAAAAGACTGTTAAGGACAGACAGACAGATATACATTCCCTCTACTTGCCTCTGTACAAGCCCGCGCCATTCAGGGTACTGTGCTGCCAATCTTTCTATTTAGAAAGCTGAATACTAATAGAAAAGTTGCTTGTCTCTCACAAGCTAAATCTTAGAGTGTTTACGCAAGAATTACACAATCAAGTTCTTAATCAGCACCAGTTCATCGAAAAAGAAAGGAATACTAAGCGCTGCCTGTTTTAAATTAACATTGAATCTCTTACCGAAGATATTGTCTTTGGCCAACGCTTCCAACACTCTCGACGCTCCAATCAAATTAGACAAACCGGCAGAAAAAGTCGCCATCAGCATTCCTGAAAATGAAACCGTTCTGTCAATAAACCGTTTTAAAATATTTTAATAAATTTTTATAAACGATAAATTGTTTGTAAGAACCCTGTAATCTCACAGAAATATAACAAATATTTTAGTTAAATATATACAATAAGCAATTTTTTTTAATTGCCTTTTATTGGCTTTTAATTTTTAATAACTTGTATTTTTATAAATGTACAAAATAAAAACAAAAATATATACAGTTTAATGCCGCATAAGGTGACATTAATTTATGCAGGAAAATTAACTCTGGAGTCTTGGTAAGTGATCCTAATCAGTATTCCATCCGTCCATCAGCCGGTGTTCGTCCACTGCTGGACATAGGCCTTCCAATATTTCACCACTCATGTCGGTCCTCCGTCCTCCTCATCCAGCCGCCCCCCGCAACGTCCTTCAGATCGTCGGTCCAGCGGGCACGAGGTCGGCCTACACTACGCTATGCCGTACGTAGTCTCATTCTAACCCCTTTCGGCCCCAACGGCCATCATGTCGGCGACAAATATGGCCTGCCCACTGCCACTTCAACTTACTGATTCTGCAAGCTATGTCGGTCACTTGCGATCTCCGACAGATCTCCTCGTTCCGAATTATAGCCATGAGACATACCTTAGGAGTAAGTCTAGCCAAACGAAAACACCTTTACCACTTCCGAAAAAAGGTCTTTAACTCAATGACATTTGAAGAGTACAAACAATGCAAAAAGGGGCTCATTGAATATTTTTCGATGTTGAGATAATAATCCAGAAATGTTCCTTGAGCGAAGTACTACAAGATGTCATTCACCAAACTAACAAAAACAGGCCAAGTGCGTGTCGAGCCACGCGTAATGTAGGGTTCTGTAGTTGCCCGGTACATATAAGTTGGTCTACTAATACAGACCGCGCCAAACTTCTAGTCCCATACATTATAGGGGCCTGCCTGCCGACCTGTCCCCGTAAACCTGTAAAGCTTACTTAGCTGTGATAGTTTTCCTTTTAACTTCACTATATATACTATAGGTACTTCTGTGAATTTTTTCACATCTCTATAAACAACTGTTTAGCCGGCAGGGGGAGGGGGACGCTCCACTCTAACTAAAATTTTCACTTTAAAGTTTAATATTTCACCAACGGATCCCTAAATCGAAAAATGGTTTTCACACACCCACAATGTTTTTGAACGGCCTATCCAAAAATACCCCACACTACGGGATAGAAGAGAAAAAAAGATTCATCCCCAGTTTACTAATACGAGAGGTACCGAAAAAAAAATTTTTTTCATGATTTTATTTTACAATTTTGTCGGCGTGATTAATATTTATATCCATGCCAAATTACAGCTTACTAGTACAGTGGAGCCCACATCAAGCTAAACACTTTCAGTATAAGCTGACCTCTCATTGTACGGGAAGCCTATACAATGCGAGGTCAGCTTATACTCAATGTGTATAGCTTGATGTGGGCTCCACTGTACTAATAGACTGCGCTAAGCCGCGGACAGACGGACATGGCAAAACTATAAGGGTTCCTTGTCGGACTACAGAACCCTAAAAAGGGGCTATAAGGTTGAGAAAAGGACTAGCAAATAAATCTATTTTATTTGCATTCAGTTGCACTTAAATACTTTAATTAATTATTGTGAAAATGTTATTCTTTGCAATGAGCCCTTTCTTGCACTGTACCATTCTTAGAAAAGAGCTTCGTACGAAAATAATCTTCGGTTCAAACGCAATAAGGTGTAAAACTCACCGACAGCAATGAAAGGCGGCCACACGTTCACAGGAAGTAGATAGACGTAGTTGTTCTGCAGTAGGAACCTTGTGCAAGTGGCGGCAGTGAGCACGCTCAGTGCCGCGTACGACACGGCGGTAAACAGGAGCGCTGTTAGCGTGCCCACCGGTATACTGTACGACGGATTCTTGAGCTCGCCTGGTGAATATAAATATTAACACTTTTAACAAAATAGTACATTATGATACAAGTGAGCTGCATTGGACATTACAGTCGAGGCGGAATTGCAGCCCGAGCCGAATGATGAGGGCGTAATGGAGCCGAGAGTGTAATGTATAATGCTCACGCGTTTCATACGACGTTTTTCAACACACTTGCGAGGAAAAATAATAAAATTTCACTGTCTTTTTTTCCACATAATCGAAAACACCGCTATGAACTAACAATTTTCTTTGAAAAATGGCGGCGGAGAATTTGTTTTTTGCGCAGATGGAAATAGAGGCACTGACGCAAAAAGCCAAGCAGCCAAATATTAAGTATTAACAAACTGAATATTTTTGTATTTACAACAAAAATTTGAGTTAATTTGTTGATAAAAATAAATAATTTGATGAAATTAAATGATTATTATATTTTAACTGAGATAGTCTATTTATTCGCAAAAACTTTACTATTTGTCAAGACATCAAAACTATTTGCTTAGATTTAAAAAAAAACTAATGTAAAAACACTAGTGCGATAATGTAAAGTAAAAAGCACGCGTGTTTTATATGCTGCATTATGACCCTCAGAACGCTGCAATAAGGGCCACTTAATAAGCAAGTGTGTTGAAAAAATAATAACAGACATCAAATGTTATAGCTAAAAAGTTTAAAATAATAACATACTGGCCGATGGTACCAAAATAACACTTCCCGACTTTTCTTCCTGAAAAACATCTGCGCCGCCTTCTAGATGACATGTCCTCTTTTTTGAAGTCGGTTAAAAAAATTGGCCAAGTACGAGTCAGACTCACGTGCAAAGGGTTTTTTCTGTACTACCACAGAATACGGGTACGGAACCCTAAGGAAATGGTAAATAGCAACAATTTAATGTCTTAGAAACATCAAGGCGGCACAAAGGAAGCTGCTAAAATGGTAGCGCATGAGGTGATCGCAGTAGGTAGATTGATTTTATGTACTTGCATCATGTTATCATAACATGGACATGCCATTTTTCCGGAAAGTTTCTTTCAGTTTCAATTTCTACATCTTGATTTTCGTTTTTCTTTTTTGTATTTGTAATTTATTGGAATTATATAAGTATAAGTAAACATAGTTATTTAATAAACAACAAATGTGTGTTAAATTAAAATTTCAAAGAGATAAATGAACTTTTTAAAACTTAAATACTGTTTTTCTTAATAACATGCATATGAAATTATGTAAAAATCTTGAATCATTTCACCCTGTATCACACCTGTACCTTTCTGCCGCTTTTAGTTTCAAAAAGTACTATCTGTTATGCGTTGCCGTTTAAATTTGAGCCTTTTTGTTCAGGCGTTAAAGTTGCTACTAACATAAAATATTTTGTTGTTTATGCGTTTCGTTGTGTACTGATGATTAGTGTTGGAACTTAACAATAGAACAATGCCATTCATTGGAAGAAAAGCTCTTAAGCAGATTCCGACATTTAAAACAATTCCTACTAAAACTCTGTCTAAATATCAAAATAATTCTAAATTCGAATTCCGGTAACTCGGAGGCATATCCATATTAACATATACGTTTGAGATGAAATCAATCTACCTACGCCGATCACCGCATGACAAACAATTCGGTTCTCAATGAGTACGGAACCCTGATTTTTATTATTTTACTTTAGAGTATGTACAACAATTTGACCAATTTTAAAACTTGTATGTATTACCATCTTTAAGACAGAGCTGAAAGAAATAACGATAAAAATACAATGCTTTGGTTTATTTATTTTTTTCATTTTTATTATTTGCCGTGGTAGAGGCCATAGTTATGCGTATTCTGTGAAAGTTTCAACTATCTACCTATTACAGTTGAATCTGTAGACCCCTGACACACAGATGGACAGCCAGACAGCGGATAATAGATCACCGAGGTGGCAGAAAGGTTTACTAGGTGTCGACTGTCACAAGAACACTCTCCTTTCTTCGACGATTTTAACATCCCAACATGTTAAGGGACTGTACTTCGACTACAGAATTCCATCTACGATCCTGACACACCCTTCCGCCTCATCCATTAATCTAGTCGTACAAGCTCTTCTATTCCGGGTACTTTATACATTGCCCTTTTTCAGCGTGTTGTCAACCAGGGGCCTAATAGGCATGATGACTAAAAAAAATTGATTAGTCCGTCAGTTAGATTATCAGAAAATATTGGACACGTATTTTTTCTTTTTTCAATTTAACAAACAATGATGAAGATATAGCCCGCTGAAGTTCCGCGTGACGTCACATCTAGGTACAATTTTACTTAGAAGTGACGTCATTTTCCCCCACTCCCAAACTTTGACGCGCTTTATCTCTGTCATTTTTTGTTTGATTGACAAAGGAAAAAATACGTGTCCAATATTTTTTGATAATCTAACTGACGGACTAAATAGAATAATATTTTGTTTACCCTGTGTACAAGCCTATTGTCTAACTGCGACATCCATCGTAATCGCCTTCAAACGCGCCGTGATTTTTATCATTATAGCCAATCACGACATCTTTGATGGCTATAACGACAGATATTGACAATAAAAGGACTCTAAATATTATTATTATTAGAGTGCATTACAAACTAAAAAAGATAAATTAGAAACAAATGTAAAGACATATAATATTTAGAGTATTCCAAAGCGATGGATTTCGCAATAAAAACATAATCTTAGTCAATGAGAACTGTGAATTTCTTAACTGTCTGAAGCAACACATATTGTAGCGACGACAGCGCCATCTGTTTCTTAAGAACAAGGCGTGAAATCACATAACGCCCTCGTGAGCGTTCAGTATGTGCATTACAAGCTAGTTAGATTAAATAGTCACAAAAATATTCGGTGGACAAGTATGGTGGAAAAATTCAACGGTCTAGGTAAGTACCTCGGTGGCGCAATTGGTAGCGCGCTTGTCTGGGAAAATAAGAGGTCGCAGGTTCGAATCCTGGCCAGAGGAATTTTTTCAAATTCTTGTCTTTACATTTGTTTCTAATTTATCTTTTCTGGTTTGTAATGCACTCTAATAATAATATTTAGAGTATTCCAAAGGGATGGATTTCGCAATAAAAACATAATAAGAGGACTGGTCAAAATACGCTCGGTCGAGCTTTACCTTCGACTTGCGCACAATCAATTTCTTTCGTCACTTTACTTTCATTCTTAAGTTTTGTAATTTTGCTTGTTATATTCGTATTCATTTATTTATTGCATGTCACATTGTGGTCTTCGATGGTATGTTTATATAGTAAAATGTACAAAAATGTGACGCCCTGTAAGGACGCAGCAACTATCTATCTTATTTGAATCAATATACCTAGTCCTGCCAAAAGTTCTGTCCCTCACATCAAGTTGGACATTTTTCATCCCAGACTGAATCTAGTAAAATTAATAAAATGGAATTGGTAGGCTAGCTAATCAAACACTTTTCTTTTGGAGATAAGTCAGTAAACATTGGAAAACAAAGGAGTTTTAAATATTTTAGGAGCCATTTTACAGCACCACCGTTATGAACAAATCACGTCAATTGGATGTCTAAGGAAAATAAGTTTTTGCCTAGCGATTTTATTAATTATTTTGAGGATTTATAGCTTATAATAAAAAATATTGTCATTGTCTATACTGTCATTGGCATAAAAATTCAACCTTTAACTCGTTTTCACCCATCCCAATGGAATTTTGTAGACCCAAATTTAAATGGTGTTTTTAAAATATAGATCTGCTACTTATACATATTTTATAATATTATATTACAATCACTTGTTTATTGTAGTTTGAAACCTACTCGTTCCTGTGGATATAGATTTGACTTCTAGGGTTTTCTTGGAACCTTAGAATTATACATACAAACAGGGACAGAACTTATGGCAGGAATAGGTAAGTATTGTTGTGATAAAAAAACACTTGTACTTTTCCACAGATAATATTTAATTCTACACTACCCAACCGGTTTCACTATATAAGCATCATCAGGGGCTTTTTAATTACATAATTTTATATATAATTATTTATTTAAACAATCTTTCTGTTGCTAGATGTCCGATTTCTTTTTATTATCAATAGGTAAGTACTATAACATTTACACATATTAATTTATTATCTACTAAAGTTTAGAACATTGTACATATGTAGTTTCTTAATTTACACTATTTTACAGATTTATATATTTATTATCAAGAATATACATTAGTACATTACGATACGAGAGCGATGAAACGAGAAAAAGTTTCTCGCACGAGTATCGTATAATATTTTATAGCAAAAGTGCGGAAAATGCCGACTTTACGCAAGCGCAGCGTGCGTAAACTGGTCATTTTACGCACGTTGTGCTATAAATTATATTTTTAAATTGAAAATCTAATCTGGTTGGTGAAATTGTTAATTTATCATTAAAGAATTCATTTATAGTGTAATAACTTTTGCCTATAAGATAATGTTTCAATGTTTATATGAATGTACAGTACGACTCTGAATTTTTAATATAATTTGGAATAGCACTGTATATCTACTGGGGTCCAGAGGTAAACATCTTTAATTTTGAAAAAGGAGCTTTCAGTTTGTTTTGGTCACGGTTGTTTCTTTTTATTATCATCTTGGGAGAGTATAAGCTTTCATGAGTCCTGACGAGTTTGCATGATTCTAGTGTATATAGATAGATACATGTAAGTGTAAGTATTCCACATTTTATAAAATGGGATTTGCAAGAATCCGTTTGCTTTATGTTAGTTAAAATTCTAATACATTTCTTTTGTAAAATAAAAATATCGTCCATACTTGTGGAATTTCCCAATTATTTTGATTATTAATGTTTACTTTCATTTAATTTTCTGTATTGTTTTCATTTTTATTGTAACTATTTGATTGTTTGTGCTGTATACTGTGTAAATAAATAAACGTTTTTATCTATCTATCTATCTATTCATCCTCTCTATACGCCCAAACTACCGAAGCATTCTCTTTTTCTATACTAGCCAGTAGATGTTTGAAGCCGCGACGATCCCGTATGTCGCTATTTTAACTCTACCATTAAGTAAGGTACGCATTACCACTGCATTGACTGCACCCTCTAGTGCGTGACTTCCCAACCGGTGCCGGTGGGCGCGCTCCCCTGGGGGGCGTAGAGAGATCCTAAGGGGGCATAATATATTAATATATATATTAATCTACTTCCATCCATCCATCAGCCTGTTTCGTCCACTGCTGGACATTGGCCTTTCCAGGATTTCGCCACTCTTGGTGGTCCTCCTGGAAGAAATGCCCATACTCACACACGCTGGGCAGGCGTGTTGGTGAGCGCGGTGCCGAAGCCCTTGCACCAGTGACGCCGCTGCCCGTCACTAGTCTGTTTTATATAAGGCCCGGCAATTGGGGATGGATATACCGCCATCCATCGGTCCCAGGCAATGGTGGGCCGCCTGGTTTTGCCTGAGAGCTGTTCTCTTACTCTCCCCCGATGGTAACTTCGGGAGGGTTTGCAAGTAAGATGGTGGTATACAGAATACTGACCACTCATGTTGGCGCCCGCCATGACACCAGTCACTCCGGTAAACAGCACTCCGAATACCGAAGCGAAGTCCACCATTTCCCCGTCACTCGTACTGTGGAACAGAAAATGGCTTCAATATTGCAAAGAAAACCTGTTATGTCTTTTAGTAAATAGATAAATCTATCTACTATTTACACCCGGTATCCTAATAACAAAGTAGTAAAATAGTCGTGTTTGTATATTAAATATTTTTGAAAAATTTTAAAAGTTAGTTTGTTATTAGTATCAAACTGTTTCTAATTAGTATCATCTAGTGAAAACTAACATTTTTAGATTTTTGTGTCTGTCTTTCCGTCTGTCTGTTTGTCTGTATGAATGTTCCGTTTTAACCCGAGAACCACTCAACGGATTAGGATGCGGTTTTTTTAATTATCATCATATTGACCCTGGTCAACGCATTAGCTATGAGGGGTGTTCAGAAGTAACTCCCAAGTCAAAAACGGACAAAAATTGAATGAACGCGGCCGAAGCCGCGGGCAAAGGCTAGTACTCAATAAAACTATGCAAACTTGCAATTTGTGACGCAATGTCCCAGGTTAATTATTAGCGGCCATCCATAAATTTACGTCACACGAATTTCATCTATCTTTGATGGACAGAATACGAAACGAGCACATCCGTCGGAGATCGAAGGTGACCGACATAGCCTGTCGAATGATTAAGTTGAAGTGGAAGTGGGCAGGTCATATTTGTCGCCGACATGATGGCCGTTGAGGCCTAAGGACGTTAGAATGGAGAATACGTATGGCAAAGCGTGTCCTCGTGCCCGCTGGACTGATGATTTGAAGGAGGTTGCGGGTGGCGGCTGGATGAGGAGGACGGAGGACCGACATCAGTGTCGAAATTTGGGAAAGGCTTATTTCCAGCAGTGGAGGAACACAGGCTGATGGATGGAATTTCATGATTCACTGAACCCCCGCCCTTGTCACAGGTAATCATTTATGTGACATCCCCTCACATATTCTGTTGTGACCACATACTTAAAATTAAGTTGTTCATCGGCCCGAGCTGATGGAGATCGGAAGATTCTCGCACCTGTAATCACGTCCGTAATCTGGGTACAGATTCTCTGCGAGGGTTGCGCTGCTCAGCCCCGTGTAGTTCGCGAACCTTGTTGTGTTCTTCACCAGCTTATTTGTGTCCGGGATTTCGATCTGGAAACACCGTAACATTAATATCAGTATGTGTAAAACTAAACAATGATAATAATAATTAAAAATATAATAATAATTAAAAATATAATAATAATTAAAAATATAATAATCATTAAAAATATATAATTATTAAGGTCGCTCAGCGAGCTATGGAGCTGGCTATGCTTGGGGTATCTCTGATGGATAGAATCTGAAACGAGGAGTGCAGAATCAGTAAGTTGAAGTGGCAATGGGCAGGCCATATTTGTCGCCGAGATGATGGCCGTTGGGGCCGAAAGGCTCTAGAATGGAGACCACGTACAGCAAAGCGTAGTGTAGGCCGACCTCGTGCCCGCTGGACCGACGACCTGAAGGACGTTGCGGGGGGCGGCTGGATGAGGACGTAGGACCGACATGAGTGGCGAATTTGTCCAGCAGTGGACGAACACGGGCTGATGGATGGATGATGATATAATAATAATCAAAAAATACATGTAATAATAAACGGTAAAGTTGCGAGCGCGATTGCCACTGTAGCATTGTGGTAAAACACTCGTCTGCTTTAACAGAGGTCGTGGGATCAATCCCCACAGTCCATTTGTGCCCAAAGTAAATTTTCATGATCGTAATCGGAATTTGATACTCGTATATCTATGTTTTTGACATTTAGCAACCAGATGGAAACCGGCTCAACAATACACAATATAGCTAGGGGCTGGACACAAACCCCAGGAATCGCCACTGGTTTCGAAAGCGGTTCTCACCTGCGCTTGTGGCACCACGAAGAAGCTCAGAAACGCGCTGCACAGGCACACCACCATCGTCACCCAAATGGCCAGCGAAGTCCTCGCGAACAGAGACGCTCCACACAAGGACACGCACAGGCCCAGAGCGTTCAGTAACGACCGGTACAGGAACCGGTACCACCAGCTGTCCGGGATACCGGCCGAGTCGGCGCTCACTAGGTAACCTGGAAACAAACCGAGTAATACATAGTTATGACGTCATGATATACCGGTTGAAAATTAACCCCCTAGCTATATCAAAGGAAACTACAGTACTCCTAAACTTATGATGCGCATACGAATCTTCGTCACTGCTCGGCAAAGTTCGTATTTCCCTACACTTTCTATACAAGCACGTGGTACGTCCAGTCGCTCGGCTATAGATTTCTATGCGCATTATAACTTTGGGCGTACTGAATTCTATGTACGAAATGAAAAATATATGTTTTGTTACTTTGTTACGGTTAAAAATTAAAAAAATATATATCGGTACTATCAAAAGAAGCACTATGTCTCCGGTGACTGACGAAGCTCTACGAAACCTTTGTGTACATATTCTATGTGCATTATTTACCGCCGGGAATATGTACAGTCTATTTTCAGTCATAATGCATATTAATTTCAGTCACTTCGCGTCGCGTAAGTTTGCCATTCATTCGAAATTTGGAAAAAAATAAAGAAAAAATTATATTTTTTATGATTCTGTGTTCTATTTGTGGTTCTGATTCACTGATTCTCATATTAATCAAAAATAACTCTTAATAACTCACCATTAGGTCCAAAGTTCTCCACCAACGCTTCAGTGCAAGCCGATATGCACAAGGCACTGGACACGACGTTCGCGAAGAAGAAGAGCGTTCCTATTGCTCCCCCGAACTCGGGGCCGAGGGTTCGGCTTATCATAACTGGACGTAGAGTTCAGAAGACCTTCGATTCATTGGACAACACGAGAGTTACAGGATTTTAAGGCCTTACCCCTGGTGCTAGATAATCTTACTGAGCGATTTTGAACTCCAATGTGTTGTCAGAAAGTCTACATTAGAATGCTCGCTTCGCGCGCTGGCGGCACGCAAAATCAGTTAAGGTTTTTCTGGATTTGAAGAAAAAGTCTTTGATTTAGGAGTTTTTCCACCTGACGTCGGAAAATAAACCATGTTTTCTTGTTATAGCAGTAATTTCAGACATAAAACTCAAGCCGTTTAGACATAAAACGAAATAATAACTTAAAAAGGCATCATTTTCAAAAATGAAATCTATCGAGCAAATGTTTCCAATTAGGTAACCGACTTGACAACGGAAAGACAAAGGTCTGAAAAAACACGTGTCCAAGTTTTACATTGATCAGATAAGTAGTTGACTCAGCATATTAAAACAAAAACCGTTGAAAGACCCAATACAAGCCCTTAATGTTGGGGGTTCAGAATCCGTATCAAGATTAGAGCGGTGGTTCTCAGACTCACTTAAAACAAAAGGTCAGAGTCAGGACCTAAACATAGACATACCCCCGATTTCATAGTTGAGAATTTCAAAAGTAGTGCTCTTTAAAATGCAGTGCTGTGATTGACTGATTTGTCGCTTAAGTTTTTGCATAACGAGGTTTTCTTAAGGGCTTGTATTGGGTCTTTCAACGGTTTTTGTTTTAATATGCTGAGTCAACTACTTATCTGATCAATGTAAAACTTGGACACGTGCTTTTTCAGACCTTTGTCATTCGCACTCAAAAAAATTCAAAATTCAAATTTTACCACTTTGTTGTCGGCGTGATTAATGTATGGTGTCAAATTACAGCTTTCTTTCTAGTACTTGTAGTCTCTGAGCTAAGCCGCGAACATACGGACATGGCGAAACTTTGTCGGACTACGGAACCCTAAGAACTGAAATTTCATGGTGGGTTGACTTTCTTTGTGTTGACCCATACATACAATCTTCAGAATTTATATGAATAATTAGGTCGTTGGTATGTAGAAGAATTGTGATCAAAATTATAAATGAACGACTTTTTTAGGAACAAAATGAATACGTAACATTGTCCAGAACATACTGAGTCACAAGTCATAGAGTCACCACCTGAACTTTTTAATTTAGTATCTGTGATACAGGAGGAAACGTAAGTGGTTCCTAGATAACTTTTTACCCATTTGTCTAAATATAAATGCTTACTCGTACTTTTATTGTTGGGAATCGATTTTCCATTTACTTAACAACGTTACAAACAAAATGCGTTTTATTTGCAGTTATTCAAGATGGATTGTTATTCAAGGATTGGTTATTTATTTAGCATAAATGTTAATTTAATTAAGGGAACAAATATAATGACCACCAAAATAAACTTTGATACCCTAAACACTCCTACCAAGAAATAATAGTGAAAACCAAAATTAGTAAATGCATACCAAATCTAGCAATGAAAGAAAATCGGAAATCCTCCTGCGCAGAAGAGTAGCCACGTAGTTATTTCTTTTTATGACAACGCAGAATAAATTATTGGGGTTAAAATTTCATGTGAATTAACTAATTCTGGTGTTCATTATTTTTTTGGTGTTTTTTTTCTTCTTTATGTTGTGATCAGTAAAAAACAAACTTTTAATTAATATGAACAATGGTCTTTAAAAACAATAAAAAATCGCGTCATTTTCTTAATTTATAATTTTCATCTAAATTTGAGCCATAAGTTTATTTCTATCACGTTTATATTATTGCTTTTAGTCAACTCTAATCTGATCTATTGATATGAGTACTTTGACAATACTTTATAATGTACATTTTTGTGATAAATTTATATTTTCAGCGTAAGTATTGAAAACGAAGACACATTACAGCCGGATTTTGATAAAAATAGTGGAATGGAAGAAGAGTAAGTCAAGTGTTTAGTGTATATACTTAGCTACGTGATATTGTTTTTTAGTTTTAATTTTTATGGTTTCAGAACATTTGAAGTTAAAGTTCCACAAAAAATTTACGGAAACAAGAATAAAGTAAAAAAACTGAAAAATCAAAAAAAGACATGTCCATATAGAATTGGGTGTGTATATTAAATCTTAATAGCCTATTACTTAAATTACATTTTTATTAATTGTACATGATTGTGCTGTCATCACTCATCACTTACATTAGGATTTGATATCTATGATCGTGATTAATTCGTTCCTACCAAATTGTGTAAAGAAGCGACTTGAGAAGTATCCCCTTAAATTATTAACTGTTGTATCTCTGACATAATCCACTCCTTTTCTTTTAGTTCCACGCCTAATGAAATCGTAGAAGGAGGCGAAGAAAGACGAATTGTGGATATCTTTTATTTAATAAATAATCCCTAGAATTTGTCAGACCACTCACCTCTTGACTGTAAATTCAGTGATTTGATTATTGAAACGCTAAAACCAGTTGGTTTAAATTCAAAAATTCATTTGAAATGTAAACTGTGTAATTCTGATTTCACCATTAATGCTTGTGACCCAAAACCAAAGAAGACAGTCAATATTAATGAGGCGGCTGTTATCGGCATGACAGCGTCAGGAATAGGAATGACACAATTTTCGGAATTACTATCAGCCATGAATATACCACCCATGGGCGCCATGGCCTATGAGACGTCTAGGAAAATAATAAATAAGGAATGGGAAAAAAGCGCTCTTATTGCCATGGACGCAGCAGCAAATAGAGAAAGGGAAGCTGCGATTGCAGAAGGTATGGTAAAAGATGGCATAGCTATAATAGACGTGGTAGCTGATGGATGTTGGTCGAAAAGGTCTTATAAGAAAAATTACTCGGCTCTCAGGTGCAGCGGCAATAATAGGTCGTAAATTTGGTGAAGTATTGTATTTTGGTGTAAAGAATAAGTACTGCTGTGTCTGCTCTAGAGCCGAAAACCAAGGTGTTGAACCAAAAGAGCATGCGTGCTACAAAAATTACTGCGGCTCGTCGACGGCCATGGAAGCGGATATTATAGCTGAAGGCTTTAAGATTTCAGTCGAGACGCAAAATTTGATTTATGGCAGACTGATAGCTGATGGCGACAGCTGCACATATAACAAAATAAAAACTATGAGGCCCTACCCCAGCCACTTTGTAGAAAAAATAGAGTGCCGCAACCATTTACTTCGTAATTTGTGTAACAAATTAAATGCTTTGACGAAGGACACAAAATATGTTTTAGGTACACGTAAGCTGCTCACACAATCCAGAATCATGGCTATAAGAAAAGCTGTGTGTCTCTCAATCCAGGCAAATAAAAATGGGACAGAAAGTTTATTAGACCGTACAAATCAGTTATATGCCGATATATCAAATAGCTATAACCATGCTTTTGGCAACCACAGCCAGTGCAAAAGTTCGTATTGCAGCAGTGAGAAGAAAAGTGAAGACCTGACATTAACGCTGGTTGGCACCCCCATATGGATCAAAACTCAGTACCATGTTGGTCAATTGGCAGCAAACACCAAAAGTTTGATTAATGACACCGACAGTAATATTGTTGAAACGTTTAATAGCATCGTAGCCAAATTTGTTGGTGGTAAAAGAATCAACTTCAGCCTAAAAAATGAATATAACAATCGAGTTTCTGCTGCAGTCGTTTCGTTTAATACAAAAATGCCCGTATACGCTATGCAAAAAAACATGGTTGGACAAAGCCCCAAAACAAAATCTAAAAAACTAGAGCAAGCAAAAACCAAAAAAGCTGTAAGTAGTAACACAATGACATTTTTCACATTTTTATCTGAGTATAATATACTGAGTAAGCTAATGAATTGATTATTTTTACAGGAACGTGCACGCCTCAGGCCTAAAGTATTGATTAGACCCACAGCAGCAAGCAAACCCGTAAGTAGGCTCGACTCAAAGGATAAGAATTATGGTGAAGAATGTCAAAAACCAGACGTTGATGCTAAGGAACTAGAGCTACTTAAAAACACGTTCTTGAATAACTTAGTCAAAACACAGGAACATAGGCTAAGAATTGAAAAAGAAACAATTCTTCAGAGAGATTGCAGTGAGTGGCTGGAGTTGCGGCGGCAGCTACTAACGGCGTCGAACTTCGGAAAGGTAATAAAAAAAGGGAAACAACTGGGCCAACGTTAGTCCACACTCTACTGTATAAACAAGACCTTAGCCATATAAAAGTCATAAGACATGGAGTTGAGAACGAAACTACTGCTCTCAATCAGCTATCAATCCAGCTAGGGGTTGTTATACGCAAGTGCGGATTATTCATTGATGCCGAAATTCCCTACCTTGGTGCTACACCAGATGGTCTCGTCGGAGATGAACAATTAGTGGAAATAAAGTGCCCTTATTCTGTTTTGAATCAGAATTTGGAAGATATTAATGTACGGCTGAAACTGCCTTTTTTCAACAAAGAAGACAATTTAACAGTAGTTAACAAGAAACATGACTGGTTCTTCCAAGTAAGCAATTTTATTGTTTAATTTAGTTGCTGTTCTCACAACACTTAAAACACTTATGACTGTATTGACTTTTACAGGTTCAAGGCCAACTACATATAGCTGAAAGAAAAAGTTGTATTTTCGGCATATGGTCTTGCGAAAACAACGCGTTACATGTAGAAATAATCGAAAGGGATGATGATTTTTGGAAATTATGCATGGTCGAAAAACTCCATGCATTTTATATGCAACATGTTCTACCTGAGTTGGTAGACCCCAGACACACAAAAAATCTACCACTTCGACCCACCACTTCTACGAAACGAAAGCCTCAAAAAACTGAAAACGATACGATCAAGAAGAGAAAGTGCGATGAAAGTATTGATGATGATGAATATGAAAGTCAAAGAGCAGATGAAAGTATTATACTTTCTTTTCAACAAATTTAGACAAGTATAATAAATAAATTTATATTTTTATATAGGCAGGCAAATTCATACTGAAGACTCGGTAAGTGGTCAGGACCAAGGTTGAAGTGCCTTTTTGTAAAATACGCAAATAAACTTAAAGCTTCTTAGACGACTCGGAGTTGTTCGTAAATTAGTAAAAGGGTACAATATTTTTTTTGTTTTTCACGAAATGGGTTACCGAATCTTGGCCGTGACCACTTACCGAGTCTCTAATGTGAATTTGGCAACATAAATGAATGTTACCTTGTTTATTCTCGATTAAAATATTCTGTATTTTCGGAATTTTTATTCACCAACGTATTGGTGAAATTAATTTCATTATTTTAAATAGGGTATTGCACATCAAAAATACTATTTGCACACCAAATATTGCTTTCGCGACTGCCATACATAACCCTCGTGGTTATTTTTTTTCAACAACCTAAATATTTTGGTATGCAAGTTAGTATTTTGGTGAACAAGTTAGTATTTGTTTTAATTTGTAGTTTGTATTTGTGTTAGAACAGCGTGGTAATATTTTTTTGGTTTTTCTGTTGTGCGTTTACATTTAAACCTTTTAAATATGTAAACATTTTACGTACATTTTAATCGCCTCTGTGGCGGAGTGGCAGAGGGCTCACCTGCTAACATGTCCATTAAAATTATAGGAATAGTTAATTGTATAAATAAATAAGTTACTTAGATATATAAGGTGACTTTAATTTATACAGCCAAACACATAATGGAGGCTTGGTAAGTGATCAGTAACACGGATCGATAACACTTTGCTAATTTTGCAAAATAAAATCTTCACGTCCGTCCCATAGTAATTGACTCGGGGCTGGGCTTGCGTTTGTAAGAAACACGAAAAAAAAATTTAGAATTTCACAAAAACGGTCATCGAACCTTGTTACTGAACAATTACCGAGTCTTCAGTAAGAATTTGGCTGCATAAATTAAAGTTACCTTATATATTCACTAATTAACTACCCACTAAGATATCTATGTTCGCTTCTACAAAAAAGAGCGCGATTTTTATCGAGCGAGAAGATCGCGCGCGACTCGAGTTCAGAGACGCGATGTGCGCGTTGCGGCTTGCGGGCGGGTGCCGAAGTGAGGGGGAATTCATGATTTCTTGTGGCCCTTGGCAAAGCCTTAAGGGGGTAACTTTTTGCCTCGGTACAAATAAAATGTACAAAATAATATTGTTTTCCTTCCCTTTGAATAAAAAGTATGCAATAAATGTGTTTTAAAGCAACTTGCGGAAATAGTTTATTAATAATAAAGTCTTCACAAAAAAATTACGTACTTTAATGTATTACATTTTATTTGCATTACATAAACAAACTTAAAAGCGTGTTTACAGGTTGTAATGTAATGGAGCTAAAATGTAACGCATAAAATTATATAATTTTCATGTGATCACCAAACTATTAACAAGCGGTTTGCGCGAATTGCTATAAAACGCAATTATTGCATACTTTTTATTCAAAAGTAAGTAAAACAATATTCTGATGTGCATTTTGCACCGAGACCGTTACCACCTTAATTCAAAACTGACCATAAATCTCTTTGGAAGAGTTGCTCAGAAAACGACACAGTATTACTTGAAGGTACCTATCTATTCATACTAAACATAAATAAAGTGAAAAGGATACAGTAGACGCCTCCGCCCTCCACAGCGCCGTTCGTGGATATGGCGCAGATTGATGTAACCGTGAACACGACTATGAGGTACGCCAGGCCGAACTGCGCTAGTGTCACCAGGAGGCCCGCGTTGCCGACGAGGTAGCCTGGAAACAAACATGGACGTTTATGTTATAAGATGGGGTAAGGTTCTGAGACATCCTGTATATTGGCTGGATTTATGTTATAATATTGGGTTAGGTTTTTAAGACAACCTGTATACTGGCTGGATTTATGTTATAAGATTGGGTTAGGTTTTTAAGACACCTGTACACTGGTTGAATTAATGTCATGACATGAGATGGGGTTAAGTTTTTAAGACAGCCTGTATAGTTGTATACTGGCTGGATTTAAAGTAACTGAAAAGCCAAAAATTTATGATAAAACACGTCTATATGAACAAATTTTCCTATAAAGACAACGCTGAAATGGCAAAAAAAGTCGCTGTGCCACAAAACATATACATACCTACCTGAAAAACATAAGTATTAGTAACTAATACCACGGTTTAAGGACTTCCTCTCATTCACACTTCTTGGTTTTAAATTGGGTCACATTTTAATCAAGCAGAGACGTTGACTTTGACAGATATAATATAAAAGATACGTGTTATATCATCAAGTACTTAGAAGTGATGTCCCGGGGCCACAATTATATTGGGCAGCGTTTTGTCCGGGTTACTGATGTAGTACTTTAATACCGTATAGTACATTGGTCACATGACAAACCAGCACAATACCAATAGGGTCAATAACACCCCACGTCTGGATGATAAATGCAAAGATTTGTCAGTCTGTTTCCATACTGACTAGGGTTGCCAAATCTGATATAGAATTTTATATTCTACTATATCTTGAAATACTGTACATAATATAATCACTGTGTGATATTTTCTCTGACAGAATGACGGATGTTTTGAGGGATTGTTTGAAGTTTTGTGAGAGTGAAGCCTCAATGACGATGTCCTTAGATTCTAAGCCTTAGTTAGACCATAACGTGTATTTTTTTTTTTTTTTTTTTTTTTTTACTTTGGTTAATTTTTGTTATTATTTTTCGCAATGATTTTATGTGGATGTCAATAATTTATGTAAAATTTCTTTTAACTTTTTAATTGTGCAGCGAATTGGATTATTCTGTAATGCTGTGCAAATTTTTGATAAATAAATAAATATATAATCCATCAGCCTGTTTCGTCCACTGCTGGACATGGGCCTTCCCATGATTTCGCCACTTTTGGCGGTCCTCCTGGAATAAATGCCCATACTCACACATGCTGGGCAGGCGGGTTGGTGAGCGCGGTGCCGAAACCCTTGTACCAGTGACGCCGCTGCCCGTCACCAGTCTGTTTTATATAAGGCCCGGCAATTGGTGATGGAAATACCGCCATCCATCGATCCTAGACAATGGTGGGCCGCCTGGTTTTGCCTGAGAGCTGTTCTCTTACTCTCCCCCGCATAACTTCGGGAGGATTTGCGAGTAAGATGGTGGTACCTCCACAGTCGAGCCCGGCATCAGCTCTACCACTTAGTGGTACTTAAATAATAACAATATAGATGCCACAGCAACATTACGGCGACAAACAACAAACCGCTAAACGATAGAACCTGACAAACAATTCGGCCCCTTTAAGTACGGAACCCTAATGGAAAACTACTATATAAGGTGACATTTATTTATACAGCCAAATGTACACTGAAGACTCAGTATAAAGGTTAGATGACCCTTTTTGTCAGAATCGTGAATTATTCTTTTCGTGTTTCCTACAAACGTCATTTACTATGGGACGTTAATTATTTATTTTGCGAAATTAGCAAAATGTGTTACCGATCTTTGATACTGGTCACTTAGCAAGCCTCCAGTATGAATTCAGGTGCATAAATAAAATTCACTTTACATACACCTCTTGATTTTTTTGGCAACCCTAATAGCACGGATCATGCTTCAATAATGATAATGTTGTTTATTATGTATGAAGCAGGCGCGAATGAATCAGAGTCACGACTTTGCAAGCGTGATAATATTTGTGCATTTTTATTACACGCATGCCAAAAATTATACGCTTTGGAAAAAAATAAAGTGTAAATGTTGTAATAACGGATTGGACACACTAAACTTGTTTAAGGGGGGTTATCCCATTTTGTCTCTTTTCAAATGTCTTTTAAACCAATAAATAGCGATGATTAAATTTTGTAAAAAATATATGTCATATTTCACTCTTTGATCTTGAAATTTCGGCCATTCGATACACGATTACTTACATTTTCCTCGATACAATTAAATCGCAAAGATAGGTCTAAACTATGATCTAAATATCATTTCATTTGAGCTACATTAAATTTTGGACAATAAAAGTTATACTGAAATAAACATCGTGAAAAATGTGATATAAAACGGCCGTCATATTAAAAACCCATCCCTCTAATTACACAATAATAAATAAAAACAACTCAAAACCGCGAGTTATCTCCTTCCGCTGAGCAGGATAAACATATGAAAAATGAAAGCGTTGGAGCAGGACAGATTTCTTTGCCTTAACAGTGCGAGGAGACACAGGTCGAGCTTTCGATGAGATTATGAGTCATCCTCATCAGGACTCTTCGGGAGTACTAGCGCGCATGGCGTTCGTTCGTTCGTGTATTGGCTATCCGTAATTACAACATTTATCATGTCAACTTACTCCAATTATAAAAAAGATTCAAATTCAATTCAAAGATTCAAAATGTTTATTTGTTAAATAGAAACATAAATTATACGTTTTACATGTCAAATCTAATTTTTATAAAAAATATATGATATGATTAAACTAATACAATACGGTAAATATATAAAAAAACTGGGCTTAGTTGGGCTAGTAAAATTATACATAGGCATAAAATAAAGACTTATTAGAATGAGAATATTATTATACATAATGCAATTCATAAATAAGTTAATAAATAAACTGAACAGACCAAAAATAAATAAATATAATGCCTAACCAAATATATACTAACATAAGTAAAAAATTAAAATATTGTGTATACCTATACATCAATGAATAAATAAGTTAATAGATAAATAAACTATAAATAGATATAATGCCTAAATCCGCCCATTCCATTAATCTTGCTAGGAATAAAGGCAAGAAACTTAGCAAGATCATGTTTTTTTTATCAATATTTTTTTTCTTCTCATATGGCTTAATAGTATTAGTATTTTTAACTTACATAAAATTATTATACCTAATTTAACTTTACTTAATTTAATTAACTTTAATAACTAAAGGATAAAATATAAAAGAGAGAAGGAAATTGTGTCATGAAGAAAAAAAACAATAACGTGTGTTTCGTATTACTTCAAAATAGAATATCGTCACGACATGAATCCCCGAGGGGGTGTCAGAGGTGGTCTCGAGTCACAGTCATCACTCGTACATTCATGTTTCACCGACGATTATTACCACCATGACGGGTGGAGAGCTGGGGAGCCCTAACGCCGTATTATGGGCATAAATTGATCCTATAGCTTAACGTGCCTACAGAATTTCAATCCGAACCTCCCGGATTAGTAGTAGAGTACTTGAACCATTAGACCACACAGGTAGTGAACTGGGATGTTATAACCACCGGTGAATCGTGGGTACGTACGAATGCGGAATGAACTTGCGTTTCACAACTCTAACACCACCATCGGGTGCTCATGTCTTGAAGATGGTTAAAGCAGAAAGAAAGGAAATCACAAAACTTACCCATTCGTATAAATATAAGGGCACTAAACATGGACAACACAACGGGGCAGAAGACACCAGCGAATGTGCCAACCTTTTTGACAGTCGGTCGCTCGGACCGAAACTCGCCGAACTCCACATAACCTGGAAAAATAATATACTTTAATAGGTCAAATGTATTTTTATTTATTAAATAATTAACAACATAAAAAAACCGTCAAAAAGCCCACCAAGGGCTCCGATTTTCTATGATTTAATTACAAACGTATAGTTTTCAGATTTTTCCCTATACTTGTAGCTGTAGCTGGTATCCCTATTCCGTAGCTGGTATTACTTGCCAAATTTCATAGTTCTAGGTCACCGGGAAACATCCTATGAATTTTGATTCCCTTGAGAGTGTCGAAATGTACGTTTTTTGCGGCATAAACGGCCTTATCTTTTTTTCACTTTTTTATTTAGTTCATTTTTTACAAAATATGTTGACATGATGTTTACAGCATTTACGGAGACTAGATATTTTCCTAAACTCTCATCTTAATAATTAATGCAAAGCAAATAACTGTCGAAAAAACTGAAGAGAACTGTATTTTAATTACCATCACAATGCTTTTCCATTTTAAACAAATCTTATAACATTTAAAACACCACACCTTCACTTAATTCAACTTTTAATTTGATACTGATGTTTATTCAAGTTAACTTTATCAATAGCTATTGTTTATTGTTTACTACTTTCTGCAATATGACCTTGAAACATGTTAAAGTAGGACAAACAAAACAGTTACATGATAAATTTTCAAAGCCCAAAGTTGCGTAAAAACTTCATAGTCCACTAGCTTTTGCCCGCGGCTCCGCCCGCGTGTTATTCGGTTTAACAACATGCTTTTTTCCAGGATAAAAAGTAGCCTATGTGTTAAGTTAGGGTATAAGCTATATCCATTCTAAGTTTTATCCAAATCCGTCCAGCCATTTCAGCGTGAAAGAGTAACAAACATACACACACACACAAACTTTCGCATTTATAATATTAGTGTGAAGTGTGATTACAAAACTGAAACTCTTAGGAGCTGTCCATAAATAACGTGACACAAATTTTTCATCAATCTTGCCCCCCTAACTCTTGTTGTGACATTGTTGTTAAGGCCACACCACGCTACCCACATCAGATGACAATTTTCATGAGCTATTTGGTCAAGGGTTTCACTTTGTTGTCCATCTGAATGTCTACCAAGACCCTTTTTTTCGGGCCCTGTAAGTGATATCAAGTTGGAACTAATACCTCCTACAGAGGTCTACGGCCCCATGGTGCTTCTAAATCAATGCCAAAAAAAGTAATTGTCCTTTACGTAATCAATTTCATACAAATAGGCTCACCATAAAAAACTACAAGGTACATCCAGGTGACATAGCCCGACTTGCACCAATATTTAAAGCTAGATTCAGGACTTAAGCTGACTTTAATTTTATAGAAATGTATTGACTGAAAGATTGTACACCTGATTTAGCGATAAAATCGAAATTTAAGAATTTGGTGCAAACTGCCCTTAGAAACTTGAAATTCTGTACAATTCTATTCAATTCTACACAATTAGGTCTTATATCAAATCAGATGTATTTATTTCAGATCAAAGATCCATATAAACATGTTAGTAATAAAACAACTTATGCTATTGTTAGTAACTTATGCTAATACATCAATATACAAAATATACAAAAAGACTCCACGCCCCACTATACAGTGACATGCAGGCGAATCCAGTGGCGTAGAATCGGAGAGTCCCATCTGTCTACAAACATGCTCAGCAAGCTGTTGGAGCTGGAACGCACGCACTCCAGAGAGATGCACACCTTTTTCTTACTACGGCATGGAAGCCGTCGGTATAGGCCTTTGCGAACATGCCAGAAGTGCTACAAAATCGCACAGGTCTAGGAAAAATTGTAAAAATTACCTATATTTCATTATTTAAGAAATAAAAGATGAACAAGTTAAGCTGGTCATCTGTAGCTGCTTGTGGAATAATTTACTGAATCCTCTCTTAAACACAAATGCTTACACTCAGGGCATGTCTGTCCTTTTTCTTAATTTTTAGGGTTCCGTACCTCAAAAGGAAAAAACGGAACCCTTATAGGATCACTTTGTTGTCCGTCTGTCTGTCAAGACCCTTTATCTCGGGAATGCGTGTAGATATCGAGTTGAAATTAAAATCATTATACTCAAGTCTACAGTCCCTTGAAGCTGTGAAAAAATCAAACTTCTAAGTTACCGTAAAGAAAAGTTACGGCCGTTTATGCCGCAAAAATCGTATATTTCGACACTCTCAAGGGAATCAAAATTTAAAGGGTATTTACCGTTGGCCTGGAACAGTGAAATTGGGCAAGTAATACCGTCTAATACTAACAGTATAGGAAAATATATATTTGTAATTAAATCATAAAAAAATCATTGATGTTAAACAACGGTATGTTTGTCGATTTATAAAACCTTTACTAATTTGTACGGAACCCTCGGTAGGCGAGTCCGACTTTTCCGGTTTTAAGATTTTAGTTTGATTTAGTTACAGTTTATGTGTTTTTAAATGAGTTAGTTATGAAGAGCAAGACCAACTGACGCATATTTTTATTCTTAATAGGTGCCCTCAACCTTGTTTGTATCAGTATTCAGAAAGTTACAAAATGAACATACACAAGTTCAGGAAGCAAGGAAAAGGTTTTTTAAAAATTAAATTATAATTAATACGAGACATGCGACCGAATTGGATGTCGAAACATAACTGGTTTATTTTCAAAGTATGAAGAATAAAGTCTTACTTACTAATTCTTATCTACTGTTCCTACTGGGTTCCTGCTGAATCGCACAACAGCAAGGGCTTTCTGGACGTAACTACATTATTATTGTAATTATAGGTGTACCAGAATCTGATGGCAAAAATTTATATGAAAATTGTCTATGATTCCATATATCTTTAAGCCATGAGATTCTGGTACACCCATAATATAAAAATGAAAATAAATAAATACCTTCCCCTGGTGGTCGTGAGGTCGGTGAAGACCTGTTGAGCCTTAATCTGACTTTGTGCAGGAATCCACTGCTTTGAGACGTGTTATTGAGGCTCGGAGACAATGGGTCTAGTGTATCAGCCATTGTAAGAGACTTGTCTGCAAAAATATTTAGTACAGATATTACAAAGTCCATTTGGTTATAGTTGTAGTAGTGACATGTACAGATAAGCATATTTGATGTGTGCGGCACATTTTGTAGCACTCCTGAGGTTACACACCCTGGAAAAAAGTGTGTGCTGTTTTACAGCCATAGCCAAACGGACTTCGTGAGAAGGATGATAAGTGTCGTTCACAGGGTCAGTAGTGACAGCATACCAATGCTATTTGGGTTTAATTGAAGGAGTTATTTAAGCATCTGATCGGAGGCAGTGCTGATTGATTTTCTGCCCCCCTTTTTGACAGACTGAATATTGCACCCAAAACTATACTCCAGATATAAGTAATAATAAGCCGCATTACCTTGTACCGTGATTTAGTCAACCCACATTATGTTTGGCGACCTAGTTTCGAAGCGATCGTTTTTAATAAACTATTTACTCAGTTTCAAAGCAAGTAAACTGAGTAGTCACACTTGTAATGTGAATCCGGTTTAAATGTTGTTGTAATAGCCGCTTTAATTCGATTCCCTGTGGCCTGCGATTTCTATTGTTCGTTGAACAGTGCATGATTCATTTCAATGAGATTCGCAAAAACTGCAGCAAAATGTAACTTACCAGTACAAAAAACCAAAGATTCAATTGGTCAGAGTCATGAAAACGTAAATAAGTAGACGATCATGGTATTGTTATTTCGTCATAGGATTAGTTTAGTAAACAAAAATAAATAAAACAAGTCCAAAAAAGAAAACACTCTCTCTCCCACCCTTTCCACTCTACGTCAAAAATAGGGCTGCCAACTGCTTAAAACTTTTCCCCCTAATCGAAACCAAAATACCCCTAAAATCTTGCGGATTGGCGAAATCCAGGCGAAATCTTGGAAAGTAGGAAAGCAATGGAAGAAACAAGCTGATGGCTGGATGGATACAGTAGGTCAAAAAAAGGACTTTAAAACTCGTACATTTGATTGTTAAATAAACGTTAGATTTTACCCTGAATTTCCTGAAATCAAAGTCAAAATAACAAAAATTAAATATCCCTGAGCTAAAAATAACATTGGTCTTTTAGAAAGTGAGAAATCCTTAAAAGTGAAAATACTGAAAGAAAAGAAAAAATTAAAACGAATGAATCGTGAAATGAAATGAAATGTCAAATAACGTATTTTTAGATTTATGATACATAGATTCAGATTCATTTTATTGATAACGATACGTTACAAGTCGTTTTCTTGTTAAAATTAAAATAGACTAGTAGTTCGCGTTGAAATTTCAACTCGCGCTCGCCCGATTTACGCTTGACCGATTTGGCTCATGGTCTAACTTGAAAATTCTATTTTCCTTATTTACTTGCCTGCGAAATTTCATGACATTCCGATCAACGACACTCGAGTTATCGTCGAACAAACATTCATACATACATACAAACGCCGGATTGTTCCAGTCGTGGTTCCAGTAGACTCGGAGAACTCGCTCGCTTCGCTCGCTCGTTCGAAAAGTTAATGTAACAGGATACAAGTGATCAATATTGATACTAGATATAGTGTAGGTATATATTTTATGTTAAAGTTAAAATTCAAATAAATTAATTGGTTAAATAATCGGTACGTAAACAGTAAATTCAAAATTCACAATATTTTTACACGCACGAGCACGATACTGATACGACACTTTTGAACGGCCTGAAATAACATTATAAAGATGGTCACGTTACCACTGTCAAACGGGGTTAACGTTACTTCAAAAATTAACGTTATGCCAGTTAACGTTATTAACCCTTAATACACCATTTTAAGTAACTAAAGTACATTAACGTAAATTCTGGTATACTTTATGATAACAATGAGAGCACTTCAAAGTTAGCTCGAATCACGCGCGGTACAAAACGGCAGGTTCAACGCGGAGCGAGGTTGACATCCTGCAGTGACGTCACAAACAGCGAGTCGAGTTTGAACTATAGGCAAATTGCTTGAGCGCGCGAAGTAAACGGTTATTAAAAATGTCTACAACTAAACAACAACCGTTTATACTGTATCGTGCCAAAATGTAAATCCACAACCATTTCTACACCAGATAAAACTGTTATAATTGTTCAAAAGGAAAAAAAACTCCGAAATAAATGGCTGAAAGTGATAAGAAGGGAAGAGTTGTCTCCGAAAATATCAGCTTACTGTTGTGTGAGGATCATTTTGACGTACCTAAGTGTTTATTTAATTCAAATCTATACTTACTACTTATGTCATCTAATTTGCCCGTAAAATGCGTAAAACACATCCATGCCAACTAGGTATTTGACTTCGTACGATGCATGCTCCCATAATGATTTAAGTTAGTCATTTTGCCAAAAAATTTTGAATTTCTTTTATGTAGGTTTAGATACTCCCTCTTGAAATTAAAATGTACCCTTAATCTGGTTAAAAAAGATGATGAATATTTGGATACAACACAAAATGTGTTTGTACTATGAACAAGGAAGTAAACAATAATTACCAATATTATCTATTTCGTATTAGGTACCTATACCATATGCGTAATTGGGTTTATAAAACGATTGCTTACCTCTCTGCTTTAAAAATCCCAATTTCGGCACTGAAGAATCTTGTGTTGGTAGAAAAATATTCTGCCATCATTATGCCATCTAATTCTGGGAAGATATTCGGATTGGCCCTTACTAAAGCCCGCTTCGGTCATTTTAATTAAGTTTAAAAGTGCATAGCCACTAAAAATTTTAAAGTAAAAACACTATGATAAACCAGAAAAACAAAGCCAAATTCGTATAACGCCTGCACAAGTTAGCAGATTCAACGATAGTGACGTCACATTATCGGCCACGTGACCTTGAGTGAATCTCACCGGCCGTTTTTCGATACATGCATTTTATTACAATATTTTAATGTAATATCTCTGTAATATAAATATCTCTCAAAGTAATTGGTATTTTTGGACGCTTTAAAAAGATTTATTTCATAAAAAATGTGGCAAAGGCAATGGGTTTACTTTAAACAAAAATAATGTTGATGACTCTATTACTCGCACAGGGTCAAATCACTTTTGCGTATTAAAAAAAAGTACTTGCCTCGTTCCAAATTCCCGGCATCAATTGTTAGACCAGTTTGTAAATTGAAGTTTTAATAACATTTCTTACAGTTATAAAAAACAAATTCTTCAAAAGTTGTGTGTTATCAAGAGATTTCTATTTTATCTAGAAATTGTCATTGATAGAAGTGAAGAGCGTATTTTTCAATAATTGGCAGAAAATTCTGAAGAAGAACAATAAGTTGGGGACTCAGAATTGGAGTCAGAGGCAGATGAAATAATCCAAAGTAATCATAATAGTGCTAGCGGAAAAAACGACTCTCCTGAACATTCAATTGCGGCGTCAAATAAAGATGATGATATCTGCCTCTGAAAAAAACTGTTGGTGTTTTATCAACTTGAAGAATGAAACACAAAGAATTATATTTATCCTTTTTGAGCAGGGACTAGGTTGTTTTTGAGTAATTATCCGGATAAAATGTGGTGAGTTTTTACTCGGATAAATACCATCACTAGTGTATTCGTAGAGAGTACGGCTGGGTTCTGTGGCTGGGTGTATATAATATATGTCGCCGCCGTCTGGTTAAGGGGCTATGTAAATTGTATTTTTATCATTCTCACTCTAAGCGATAAAATTCGCAGTGCGAGAGGGGTGAATTCAGCGAAAAAAATAAGCTTTATAATTTTATAAAATAAAATAAAATACCCAGCAAAATTTCCAAAATTAAATATCTAGATATTGTTAAAATCCATCTAATAAAATATGTTTGAGTTCTGTACATGACCCATAACCGTCAAACGAGGAGAAAAAGTGTGTTCGAATACCCCATTTTATTCATTTTATTGAATGAGCGAGCGAGCTCTCCGCGTCTACTAGAACAATCCAGCGTTTGTATGTATGTATGAATGTTTGTTCGACGATAACTCGAGTATCGTTGATCGGAATGTCATGAAATTTGGCAAACAAGTAAATAAGGCAAATAGAACTTTTAAGTTCGAACATGAGCCAAATCGGTTAAGCGCGAATCGGGCGAGCGCGAGTTCAAAGTACGGGGCGAACTACTAGTCCTAACGTGTTTTCCAAAATCAAAACCCTAGACTATATAGTCAAAATGCATATACCAAAAATTCAGTACAATTTTCCGTTTACTGCAGGAAATACACAATTACATTAAATACACATACAAAGCATCCGTATATTTTTTACATAGCGCCTTAAATCAGCCGCCTGGTTTAGATTATTTTTTTGGAAGTCCTGCAGTGCAGAAGAAAGACGGTAGCTTAGGTTGCCACCATACCCTGACCGCCACACGTAACCTTCGAGGTAACTTTTTTCATGACTACCTAGAAGTAAAATTTAAACTAAAAAGGAATCCTAGCCATTCGCAAGCGGCTGATTTAAACAGATGGTGGGGACATATTATATAGCGCTTTCGTTAGCTCAGCATTCTACTCGCGCGTTAACTGTATCTGATATATCCTATTGATATACATAACTATAAGTCGTTGATGTATCCAGTATCCTAGATACCTATTACATGAGTGAGTAGAGTAGTGTAGTGTTTTGAGGCCCGGGGCGGAAAAGCAGAGGGGTCCATGGTGGGCAGGCAACTCGGGTTTGAGTACGTGTAGTATAACTCGAGCGATGACGTTGCCAGCTTGTTAAGGGGGTAACAGAGGATCTCGGTGCAAAATGCACATAGTGAAATTGTTTTTCTTATATCAAATTAAAAAGGATGCAATACATGCATTTCATGTTTATTCGCGAAAATTGCTTCGTACAAACTATGTTATTTATTACAATAAAATTTGTTATCAAACATTCGAACATAACCTGTTTAAAGTTGCACTGTTTTATTGTAATATAACTCCAACTAGCGGGCAAGAACAAGGATTTCGAACGCAAGCTGTCAGGTGCCTTTTGTGCTGCCAGTTTATAATTTTATTTTTGCCATACTAACAATTTATAATTTATATCTACATAAAAAGGCAACTAGCCCTGCCTGAATCTCTGCAATGGGGAGAAGTTCGATAAAATGAGTTTTTGCCTATTACTAATGTCTTGTGTTTTGATTTTGCAAATCAAAAAGACAGATCGAAAACACAAACTCTACAGCTGACTCTACATGAATGTTACCAGTGTGTAAAAATAAATTACTGTTACCCAACCAAACAAAAAAGTGATATTTCCCAGGGTTGTCCAAAGAAAATATAGCTTTTTAATTTAGCCAGACAGTAGTTATCATAAACATGTGGTAAATATACATATATCTACGAATTATAACTAGCTGTGTGTACAATACCAACAAGTAGAGATAGGCGGCTCGAAGATGCTTGCAAAATAACTTTTATAAACAGCCACTTTCCAATTCCTCGATGTGATTCCTTTGATATTTTATGTAATATATCGGTTGGTGAAAGTTCATGTTTGTGTTTATGCCTAAAAATGGATGAATCTGGGATCGATATGGGTTTTGATCTCGCCTCTCTCTTGACGAACGATTTTACTGTGGACCAGAAGATACTGGAAGAGATGACGGCAGCACAACAGCAGCAGGACTTCATGTATTATGAGCTGAAGTCCAAAGCAGTCCCAATAACTGAAAGGTAAGTGGTCCAATTAGAAACTAACAAGATTGACCCCTATGTGGCTACGGTTCATGCGTATGTGCGAATATTATTTTTGGCACATACACAAGGAACCATTTCTCCTATGCGCCCGCGACCTTGAGAATTGACTTGGCACAGCATCCGATCTGCCATTTTGTTTATCTCCCAAACTCCTATAAGTGGAACCTTGCAGACATTCCTTTGCCTCAAGCAGACCAAGCAAGCAGTAAAAAGTTAAAAAAATTAGGTACTCTGGTCGCAGCCTTCTGTATCTCTGGCTGAGCGCTCATAGACCGATACACTTGTTCAAATACGCGCGAAAAAATAAAAGGGTTTTTTCCCGCCAATTTATTGTTCTGAAATAATGAAATGAAGGTAGGATTTTGTTTGTGTACAATGTGTGCAATTTCGGGTTAGTGTTATATGCAAAGATGTAAATAAATCTTTGTTTTTATGGCCCCCTATCCCCCATATTTTGTGAACTGAATTTCTACAACTGCAAGTTCAAAATTCTCGTTACGTGTTTAAATTATATTATTATTTAACCCCATAAAAGTTTAAAAGATCAGCCTATAGATCTTTAATAGGTTACAGAGGTACCTAGGTAATTCAGAATCTAACAAAGTAACAAACCAACCGAAATACGTACAAAATGAATAAAAAACATGGAACTAGATCTTCCAAATAATATCGTTCAATTTTAGCGTCCGTTTTAGGGTTCCGTACCTCATCATATAAAAACGAAACCCTTATTATTAAGTAGTTAGGTACAATAGAATAGGTACCACGACAACATGGGATCACTTTGTTGTCCGTTTGTGTGTCTGTCCAGGTGTCAAGGCCTCTTTTTTTTACTGCTCGAGGTGTCAACCTCGTACTAGTAATGTGAAAAACTCAAGTTTCTATATTACTATTGCAATAAAAAAACAACCGTTCATAACGTCTTTTCATAATAAAAACCGGCCAAGTGCGTATCGGGCTACGCGTAGGGTGCCGTTACAGTCGTTGTCCAGTACATTTTATAAGTTGATCTACTAATATAGATCGCGAAAAACTTCTAGTCCGCTCGGAAGTTGCTCTCCCGAAGAACGGCCGTGTTTAGAGGGGACTAAAAGTTTGGCGCGACCTGTCCTCGTAAACCTGTAAAGCCAGTGAACGAATTTCCGTTCACTGTGTAAAGCCTACTTAGCTGTGATAGTTTTCCTTTTAACTTTATTATAATAATATTAATAATATATACTACTTCTGTGAATTTTTCGACATATTCATAAACAACCGTTTAGCCGGCAGGGGGGAGGGGGGACACGCTTGACTCTAACACAAATTAGCACTTTAAAGCTTAATATTTCGCTAACGATCCCATAATGTTTTTGATCGACCTATCCAACGATACCCCACAGGCCCACACTATGGGATAGACGAGAAAAAAAATCATCCTCAATTTACGTGTACGGAAGATAAGCTTAAAACATTTTTTTTACCTTTTTGTACAGCTTTCTAGTACTGATAGTCTCTGAGCTAAGCCGCGGTCAGATTAACGGACGGACAGACGGACATGGCGAAACTTATAAAGGTTCCTTGTCGGACTACGGAACCCTAAAAATCCCACTGACTAAATGATCACGTGATCGTCAAAACCGGTGTTACTGACTTACAATCTTGAAATATGTCCGTACGAAGGGGAGGACCTTTGCACCCGTGATTTAATAAGCCCCAAAAAAATAATTAGTTTCCAATTGTAATAGTCGAATAAGTTAATTCTTAAGTCTACGAACTTATTCGATATAAGATACGGAACCCTCGGGGCACAAGCTCACACTTGACTATTCTTCACGATAATCTCGTAGTTAGTAAGTAGTTTGTTTATTTATATTACAACTGATGTATGCAGCACGGAGAATCCATTCCGAGTAATCTCCCACGCTGAATAGAAGACAAAGATGTCTGCCTTGACTATCGTGCAGGAGTCTAGAAAGGCATCGTCGTCATAAACCACGATTACACGAATAGTCCTGCAACTGCCGCGAAAATCTTTAGGTCACTTCAGAACCCATGCACACGGCGTCTTTTTAGGGTTCCGTAGTCCGACAAGGAACCCTTATAGTTTCGCCATGTCCGTCTGTCCGCGGCTTAGCGCAGAGACTATTAGTACTAGAAAGCTGTAATTTGGCATGGATATAGATATTAATCACGCCGACAACATGGTAAAATGAAATCTAGAAAAAAAAATTTTAATGGTACCTCTCATACAAGTAAACTGGGGATGAATTTTTTTTTCTCGTCTATCCCATAGTGTGGGGTATCGTTGGATAGGCCGTTCAAAAACATTGTGGGAGTGAAAAACCATTTTTCGATTTATGGATCCGTTGGTGAAATATTAAGCTTTAAAGTGAAAATTTTTGCCCCCCCCCCCCCCGCGTGCCGGCTTAACGGTTGTTTATAGAAATGTGAAAAAATTCACAGAAGTAGTATACCGGGTGTAAAAGCAAAGGCAAGAATCCTTTAAGTGTGTGTTAGTATGATCGGTAAAGATATTATTTGAAATACTGGGATCTCTAAATAAAGTACTAGTACCTCACAATAAGACGATTTTCTTTACTCAAAATACACTAATCCCGTGGACACCCTCACGGTCGCTGGCCACTCGGATGAGGGGTGCGGGTTGCGGGGTGCAATTAGGTGTGTGGGGAGGCCGGTGAGCTGCGTAGCCATAGCTTAGAAAAATGATGGAATTTTTGGTGAAAATTCAAGGTATATTTTTTTTCTCGTAATGACGTCAGAATCGTGAATACTTTAATACCCTAAAGGGATTCTTGACTTTGCATTTACACCCTGTATATAGTGAATTTAAAAGGAAAACTATCACAGCTAAGTAGGCTTTACAGGTTTACGAGTACAGGTCGCGCCAAATTTTTGGCCCCCTATAATGTATGGGACCAGAAGTTTGGTCTGTATTAGTAGACCAACTTATATGTACCGGGCAACTACGGAACCCTACATTGCGCGTGGCCCGACACGCACTTGGCCTGTTATTTAAATTTTTACGCGCCGGCGAGGCACGATTCACGAACTCGCGTTGTCTGCGCATTTTCAGTCCAAAAAGCAGATTGTTGCATTTATATCGATACAAATTTAAAAAAACCGGTCAAGTGAGAGTCAGACTCGCCCACCTAGGTTTTGGGAAAAGTCGGTAAACTGTAAAGATGTTTATGGTTTTGGTCACAGCCTAGAAACTATATTTTTTTTGTATTTGTTGTTTATGAACAATATGTTTCATAATATACATGAGTTCCAAATAACTGGTTTAGTTTTTGAGATAGACAGTATGTAAATGGTAAATGGTCTAAAAGTGGCAAGCCCCCATTTCCTCTAGTTCTTAAGAAAAGTAAAAAAGGCCCTTACACAGACAGACAAAGTGACCCTATTAGGGTTCCTTTTTTCCATGATGAAGTAAGGAATCCTAAAAACGATTAAAATTAATTTTTATATTGGTCACCTAGTGACACAAAAAGCTTGTCTGAACTCTCAAATGATTACTAATATCGTCGCCAGACAAAGAATTTATAGCTTTACACATTTGGTATGAATCTCATTTGCTGGTACGATGAGAGTGTACGATACAGTTACGGAAAAATTTGTGACTTTTAATTTTAAGTTGTCTCAGAGAACTGAAGTTGTTCACACATGAAATGATTTCTTTTATTTGTTTGATAAGTATTAATGCACCATGTATGGATGATATTTTCCGAATAATTTGGCAAATTAGTGTTGCGCTTAATCAGTGACCTAAAATAAGTCACTTGGTGGTACTTTTCAAACCTCCATAACCTGTAGATGCTCCTAGTTTACCCGCAAGGCTGGCACGAAAACTTTTAGGTCACTGTAACAGCCAACCAGCGCACTATAGGGAACCGCCTAAGAAGGCCATGCAAAAATGTTTTTTCAAAATATGTGCAGAGGTACATGTATCACACCTCAAATTATAGCTGAAAAGTTAAAAGATAATACTGAACATAGTTAACACTTCTGTGTTCTACTGTTTCGTGGCAAAGAGCAGCTAAATACGCCGAATGAAAAAATTATAAAAAAAATTCCTCGACGTAGCAATGAAAAATATACAAGTGTTATACCATTTTAGAAAGTTCAAAGTAGGCACTTTTATATAAAGAACATAAATATGCAATTTATTTGTACATATACCTGCCAGAGTCGTATATCTCACGGCATATAGTTTTTGCTTCACTCAAATTTTCGTATAAAGTTTTGAAAGTTGCCGAAGTTTGCCCTGCACGGTTGGCTGTTACAGACTTACAGTGATCTAAAAGTTTTCGTGCTAGCTGCAGAACTAAAATATCTTGAAGGGTTTTAAAGGGTTAACATAGCGATCCATTTTGGGACCTCAACAAAGGTCCAAGTGAAATAACCAAGCTAAATCTAGATTTATGGTAGCGGGAGACCAATAACCTACATGGGATCTCACAAGGGAATAATCTCGGCCCCAAACTCATTAAATTGGCGAATTTCTGTCATTTATTTGTTAAGGTCACTGAACCATTACCACACACAAAGCGCGTGCGCATGTTATGTCGCACAATGAAGCTCAATAGACTCGATTTATAAAAGGCGCCAATTGGGTCCGTGTATGTTCATTGCATAGAGATAGCAGTATTAGAGCTGGAGCTACACATCCGTACAATACACAGCATATCACCACGACATGACACGCCGACGTTTATTAGAAAGAGACATACCTATCTATATAGGAGAAAGAGACAGAAAAATCTGGTTGCACAAATCAGGTGGCCCAGTGTGATTTTCGCATTACTCGGAAGCGTTTCAAAACACTTAGGTTACAGTTCGGTTACCCTCGGTTTAACTCGTGTCAATTTTTGAATTCTCGAGGCTAGGGTGAAATTAGCATCACTCCGAGTGAAATTCACTGGTTTCGAAACGGAACTTACAGGTGACAATTTCACCTAGTTGTCACATTATTTATACGCAATATACGTAATCTCAGCGCAATCGATTTCTTATACCAATCGTTTGGAAGAATACATTATTTTTTGACAAATAATAATAATAATAATAACGGCGTAGGGAAGTGACGACCCCACCGCCCACTGGTGCGTCTAGATGGCGTCGGGGTGTGTCGACCCCTTCGCCCTCTGGTACGTACAGTGCAAGCAGTCACCGCAGGGCGGCTTGTGGCGAGCCGATGGTGAGTGGCGACACCTCGGACCCTACATACACACTTACACACACATACACACAGCGACACACCTCCCCGCCTGTGCGCTTGCCTTAACCAGCCGGCCAGAGTGGAGTCGCAACAGCGGAACCTATGCTCCAGGTTGGAAGTGTAAAATGTCATAACGCCGGGGGCACTTGACTGTATAAGGATCTTGCGCCCCGCAGACTCACCTCTCGACAACCTTAGCTGCTTACATAGTGTTGCCCCCTGGCCGCTCCATGGTGGCTAGATAGGGGGCCCACACCATCTGCCAGACTTAAATTTGTGAGAGATTTTTGAGGCAGATGTCCGTTATCTCACTCCATAGCCCTGTTATCCGGTCCATCTAGCATCCCATCCTCATATCCCACTCTAAGTCTTCCTTCCTGGCAATAGTTAGGCAACTATGGGGGACTGTCCGTTAGTGTATCCCAATGGTACATTGAGGGAGAGGCCTCCGTGGATGCGGCCATCTCACATTTAGATTAAATGGTACTAAGGCCTCTTCAATGCTGGCTTCGGCCCCATGAATGCCTTTCAAATGACCGGGGGCCTTATTGTCTAACTTTAAATCCATCGCGATACCTTTTAATTTGACATTTGTACCATACTTTAAATGTCAAAATCCAAGACTGAAAAGTGTACCTACATAATTATAATAATACAATAACATTATTTATAATGTAAAGTTATTTTCAAGGTCTGGTTACATACCATCTTCTAGTAATCACTCCTCATTCATCATCAAAGCTTTCTCGATCTTGAGTATTCGTCTTGTGATTTATTTGTCAATTAAAATGAATTGATCAATATTCAATCAAAGAGGGATCTGTATATTGGAACAGACAGGCAATATTTATGATTGATATTAATACTTATTTATTATCCGACATCAAAATTGTGGGTTTTATTCTACTGATCATGTGAAACAACGTGCCCAAAGAAACATATCTGCGCTTAGCGTTGCCATCCGGATAAAGCCGGACAGTGTTAGGCTTTTTGACCTCTTGTCCGGCCAAATTTGAATGTGTCCGGCCCGTCCGGCTTTTTAAACTTTTTCATTTTCTTACTTTTCACGCAACATGACCATGAGTCTCAACGGCTCCGCACTAATACAGAGACAAAAGTCACCAAACATTTTGGCTGAATGACTTTAAAAATCCTCCAGAATAGAGTGAAGTTTCCGAAACAATAAATATTCGTCAAATAAAATTGATGATAGCAAATGTTTCGACCAGTTGCAAAATCTGAAAAAGTTTTTGGAAGAGAAACTAGAGGATCTTAATTTTAAGCAATCGTTGGTCCATAATAAATAGGTCACATATTTTAAATCGAAGACATCTACCGTGTAAAAAAAACTTTCGAAATTATTAAAGAAACTGAGCAGGTTTCTGGTAAAGAAGAATATATATGATAAGACTGATTAAAACTTGTGTTTTATTAGTTTGTTTTGTGTAAAAAATCCTTTTTTTAGCATCCTCAAAAGTCCGGCTTTCTGATTTTTAGAGATGGCAACGCTATCTGCGCTAAGAAAGGACTTGGTCATGTAAAATTTATAGTAAGCTTAGACCATCCATCCATCCATCCATCAGCCCGTGTTCGTCCACTGCTGGACATAGGCCTTTCCCAAATTTCGCCACTCATGTCGGTCCTCCGTCCTCCTCATCCAGCCGCCCCCCGCAACGTCTTTCAGGTCGTCGGTCCAGCGGGCACGAGGTCGTCCTCGCTTTGCTGTACGTGGTCTCCATTCTAAAGCCTTTCGGCCCCAACGGCCATCATGTCGGCGACAAATATGGCCTGCCCACTGCCACTTCAACTTACTGATTCTGCAGGCTATGTCGGTTACTTTCGATCTCCGACGGATCTCCTCATTTCGGATTCTATCCATCAGAGATACCCCAAGCATAGCCCGCTCCATAGCTCGCTGAGCGACCTTAAATCGGTGGATCAGGCCCTTTGTAAGAGACCACGTCTCAGCGCCATACGTCATCACAGGAAGGACGCACTGGTTGAACATCTTAGCCTTTAAGCACTGCGGTATTGACGACGTAAATATGTGACGCAAGCTTAGACCATTTAACACTAATTTTTGTTATATGGTCTAAGATAGTAAGTGTTTAAAGTTAAGCCCTTCCATTGACGTTGCAATAGTATTAATAGAATACGTGTTACTGTGTCCTCTGTTACGACAAATAATAAAAACCGGTCTTTATTTTTGGAGATAAAAAATAATAAAACATATATGTACATATTTGTACTCTACTTATTCTAGTTACTGAGTTCTAGACAGTACGAGTAGCACCCCACATGCCAGGGTAAGAAAATGATTTTTTTTCGGCTCCTTTATCATTTAAGGAAAACAAAAATAAAACTTTTTTTTTAAATTAAACGTTTAATTCAATGTCCAGTTTTAGATCAACATTCTACAAAACATATCCAAATTTCAGATCTGTCTCATTAGTCATTACGTCTGCAAGCTAGAGACCTGTGACATACGGACGGACAGACAGCAGAGCGACATATAGGGCTCCGTTTTGCCATTGGGCGCGGATCCCCAAAAATAAAAAACTGGCCAAGTGTGAGTCGGACTCGCGCACGAAGGGTTCCGTACTATTATCTATAAAAACGGCAAAAAAATCATGTCAGTTGCATGGGAGCCCCCTTAAATATTAATTTTATTTTAGTTTAATCATTTATTTTTAAAGTGAATATATAACTTAATATTCTGTGAATATTTCAAGCGTCTACCTGTTGCCGTTATCAAAATCGAGCAAAAATTAGAGAAAAAAAAATACATCAAGTATGGGAGCTCCCTTGTGTAAATAATTTTTGTTATGCAGATGATATGGTTTTCCTGGGTCCATCAGTATCTGGTATACGAAAGCTCATTAAAATCTGTGAGGAATATGCTGTTGACCATGAGCTCAAGTATAATGCCACTAAGAGTGAATTTATGGTTTTTAAATCTGGTACCAGATGCCCTTCTTATGTACCACCTATAACTCTTAACGGTGCTTCTCTCAAAAGAGTTAAAACGTTTAAATATTTAGGACACCTAATAACAGAAGATCTACGTGATGATGCAGACATTGAAAGAGAGCGAAGAGCATTATCAGTCAGGGCCAATATGATAGCACGCAGATTTAGTCGCTGCACAGCACAGGTTAAATTAACACTTTTCCGAGCATATTGCACTTCTTTCTACACATGTAGTTTATGGAATAAATATATATAATGCCCTCCGCGTACTCTTTAACAACGCTTTCAGGGCATTGTTTGGGCTGCCGCGCGCATGCAGCGCCTCGGGAATGTTCGCCGACGCACACACAGATTGTTTCTTCACCATCATCCGCAAGAGATGCGCCTCGATGCTCTGTAGAGTGCGCGGTAGCTCCGCTCCAACTCTATTTTACAGATGATAGCCAATAGACTAGACAACCATGCAATACAACATTGGGCTTATGTTCATGTAAATAGGAATAGCACATACTGATATTGCTGACACATATTTTCCCTTTCGTTAGTTAAGTTGTCTTTAGTTTTAATTTGTAATGTTTGTTTTGTTATTATTATTATTATTTTATGTGTTTTCTTATGTGTTGTGTTAATTTGTATTTTGATATGAGCTAAAATGCTTGAAATAAACGTTTATTATTATTATAATTTAATATTTATTTTATTCTGGGTTTTAGTATTTGTTGTTATAGCGACAACAGAAATACATCATCTGTGAAAATTTCAACTGTCTAACTATCACGGTTCATGAGATACAGAATGGTGACAGACGGACAGATAGACGGATAACGGTGTCTTAGTAAAAGGGTTCCGTTGGTTACCCTTTGCGTACGGAACCCTAAAAATCAAAACTTTAATCCGCATACAAAACTCAAAAAATATCATTTTTAGGATTCCGTAAACCTCGGATTAACCATAGCGCCAACTGAGATGACTCGTTTGACAGCTTTTATCGAGGTAACAGATAGCGCGATGAGTAGCAGCTTGTCAAACTTTTTGCACCGAGGTTCATCAGTAAGATAATAGATGGCACTATGAACTTATTCACTTGTTATCTACCATAATGTTTTTAGGGTTCCGTACCCCTAATACGACGTAGTACAGAACCCTTTGTGCGTAAATCCGACTCGCACTTGGCCAAATTATTTTAAC
Organism: Ypsolopha scabrella; assembly: GCA_910592155.1. NCBI lineage: Eukaryota > Metazoa > Arthropoda > Insecta > Lepidoptera > Ypsolophidae > Ypsolopha > Ypsolopha scabrella. Next base: position 17,379,014 of record OU342987.1, read on the forward strand.
GTTATTAGTTTCAAATGTGGTCACATTGTTGTATATAATAGATACTCTAACTAAAGTAAAACAATCAATAAGTAATTAAAATTAGGGCTCCGTATTCAGCGGGAGCCAAATTGCTTGTCCTTGTTTTGTACCGCCTTTATATTTCTACCACATTATGTTGTTGTTATTTATTTTATATTTATATTTAATATTTATAGTACTTAATACTTACCACTTGCTGAACGGTGAAGGAAAACATCGTGAGGAAACCTGCATGCCCTACAAAGCGTGCTAAGTTTCTTGCCCTTCTTCTTATCTATACTAATCGAATGGTGCGGATGGTTAGGCATTATGTATAAATAATATTTTTATTCCTATATTTCTCTATTTTATGTGGGTGTATAACTTTATTACATTTTAGTAGCCCAACCTTAATATTTTTTAAATGTATTTCCCTTATTAGTATTTTTTATTCTAAAGATAAATATTGTAAGGATTAACTTTGACTTTGATTTGATTTGATTGCGTGTATTTGTGCCCGCAGTACGGCGATAGTGCTCACCACCCATCACGTTGGGACGTAATAATCGTCGGTGAAACGCGGGTGTGCCGAGTGTGCACTGTGACTTGCATTTCACAGTTCACACCCGGAACACCTTTGAGACCACCTCGGGGATTCATTCATGTTTTTAGGTGTGTATTAAAGTCGATTCTGAAGGCTTCAATTTTAGTTTTAGTGCTCTCAAAACTAAATTTTTTCCAAAATAATATAGCTTCTGTTGTTAACAAAGAACTATTTTGGAATGAAGAAAATTTCATTTTGACAGCACTAAAACTAACTGCTTTATTGTGCACGTTACCCTTTGTGCGGGAGTCCAAGCAAAATATCTTCATTTACTTTAACTCCTTATCTCTTTATTGAAATAAAATAAATACAAACAAACAAACTAATTTAATACTCTTTATTGAGCACCGAAAAAAAAAATACATAATAATAGAAATGTTAACAAATGTTAAAGACACAATTGGCGGTCTTATCGCTTAAAGCGATTTCTTCAAGACAACCTTTGGGTGGAATTATTGTACGGGAAAAACGCGAAGGCGGTGTACATAAAAGCAAACTATACAAAACAAACCCTACACACAAATACTTAAATAGAATAGTTATATAAACTAATATACATTCATATCACATACATAATTATATAAATAATACGTAAACTATATGAAAGGAGACATATAAAAACACAACAGCTGAGTTAGATGCAGAAGAATCAAGTCAGAAAAGGAAGTTAAAAAGAGAGAAAATGATCTTTTACCAGTCTCTTGAAGACAAGCAACGAGGGAGCACGCTTAATGGTGATAGGTAAATCATTCCACAGACGTATAGCTTTAACTCTCCAAGAGTTGCTATAAAATGTGGAAGAATGAAATGGAGTGGTCAGAAGGAGAGTTTCAGAAGATCGTAAAGTACGGTCATGAGTAGAGTGGAGATATTTAAAACAGTCTTTGAGGTAAGGTGGTGTTGAAGGATTAAACAGTGTAGCATACAAAAGAGACAGAATATGAAAATCACGTCTAAGGCGTATTGGGAGCCATTGAAGCTGTGACCTAAAATTGGACACGTGGTCAAATTTACGAAGGCCGAAAATAAAACGAATAGAGAAGTTTTGAAGACGCTCCAGTTTATCCATTTGCTCTGAAGATAAGTCAGGATAGCAAACGTCTGCATAATCTAGGATAGGTAGAAGGAGGGATGTTGCAAGTGCAGTTTTTGTGGCTGTTGGGAGAAGGTTCCTAAGTCTTCTTAATGAACTTGCAGAAGCAAACATCTTCCGGCTCACTTCTTCCAGTTGTGGTCTCCAGGACAAAGTTCTATCAATTAAGACACCTAAGTTCTTCACCTCACTACTGTATGGGATATATAACCCATCGAATTTTATTGCAGGTAAACTTTGCCAATCAACTCGAGTAATATAATACGGGCTTCCTACTATAATAACTTGGGTTTTGTTCGGATTGATTTTGAGTCCATATTTTTTACTCCACTCCAGTATGTGAGCAAGGTCTACATTGGTGGTTGTTATAGCATTTGAAAGATCATCTAATTTTTCTTGCGTATATATTTGGAGATCATCTGCGTAAAGGTGGTAGGAAGAAGAAATATGTTCGGAAATGTTGTTAATGAAAATAGCAAAAAGAAGAGGAGACGAGACGCCACCTTGTGGAACGCCAGCAGTTGTATCACACCAATTTGAGAATGAATCATCAATACAAATGCGCTGCCGGCGTCCCTGTAGATAACTACGAAACCAGTCAATTACCGTTGGAGATATGTTAAGAGAACGTAATATTCCTAAAAGGACGTCAAAGTCAACAGTATTAAATGCATTACTAAAGTCTAGCAATGTCAATACTGTTAGTTTGCCGGAGTCCATACCCAACCTTATATCATCTATTATCTTCACCAAGGCCGTAGCAGTACTATGACCGTGGCGGAAACCGGATTGAAGAGGATTGAGGAGCTTGTTTTTTGATAAAGGGAGGAGGGGTTAGCTTTTTTAGGTAGAGGAGTTATCTGTGCATCTTTCCAGACAGTTGGAAACATACCAGAGAAAATGGATTTATTGAGGATTTTTGTGATTATGGGAGTAATAATATCAAGGATTGGGATGATCATATTACGGCTGATGCAGTCACTTCCCACTGCATTTGAAGTTATTGCTAAAATTTGTTTCTTAACATCACAATCGGTGAATTGACTAAAATTAAAAGGAGCATAGTCGGGTGTTGAAATGGAAGAAAGATGGTTTAATGTATTAATTTTCGTATTACTATCAAAGGTAGTCGAAGAAGAAAAATGTTGATTAAGAGTGTTAAAGTTTAAGTCTTTTGGAATAGTATCTTGACGAGATTTACCAACACCCAAAGACCTTAAGAATTTCCATACCTTTATTGGATCACCATTATTAACAGATTTATGGATGTGGCGTCGTTGTGCATCCCTACACACCTTACTGCAGAGATTCCGTAGACGATGATACATTTCCCTATTACTTTCGGTGGGACGAGTTTTATACTTTGACTTAGCAAGGACTTTCTTTTGCATTGCAAATTTGATGTCATCAGTAAGCCAGGGTGCGGGAACGTGTTTTATTTTAATAGCCCTAACTGGAGCATGTTTATCATAAAGCTTTGTGAGATTAGAGTTGAACAATGCAATTTGTTCATCGACAGTTTCTGCATTTTCAACAGCAGTCCAGTCCATGTTACAAGCGTCTTTTTACAGATCATTTGAGTTAATGCAACTGAAATTACGTGGCATAAGTATACGGGGCTTGGGCTTTGGAGGACGGATTTTATATGACAGGAAAATGAGATCGTGGAATGAAAAATCATCAGTAGTAGTAAATACAGTAGTAGTTGAAGCTCTGATTTCTAAACTAGTTATTTGCTGTATGTTAGAAGTCAGTACATGGGTATACTTCTTTGAGAAAACCACAATGATCAGTCAAGTATATGGTCCCATTAAAAATACCTCTATTTACATCCGGTACAATAATTCGTCGTAAATTCAGTAATGTTTATCTTAACGCTCGTTTAAACAAACCCACTTGCGTTTGTATGTATGTTTGTCTTTGCATAACTCCGAAACAACTGAACTTTGTATCGTCTATCACACGAGCGAGTGATGTGCTTTTATCTTATCTAGCACACAACACAAGGTAGTTGGGTTTGAGACGTTCTTGTTTACTTTTAGGGTTACGTACTCGAAAGGTGCCAAACGGGTCCCTATTACTAAGACTCCGCTGTCTGTCTGTCTGTCTTTCACAGGGGTCTACACTCTACAGCTTCAACCGTAATACCTAGGTAGACAGTTAAAATTTAAATTTAACAAATAATAAAATATTCAAGAAATTGTAATCTAAGTAGGGTCACACAACACAACACAACACAAGAAACCTCTTCCGTTATTGTTTCGGCTCTATATTGTTGTTATTTACCATCATGTTTTTAGGGTTTCGTACCAATATTTTGTGGGTTATTCCACTAATCCCCTTTGACAATCCCCATCAATGGAGATTTGTGAACTTTTCTTCCACTAATCCCCATTGACGGCTCATAGAGCCCATGATGGGAATTTGTGGAAGAAAAGTTCACAAATCCCCATTAGTTAGAAATAAAATATAAATAACAACATAGTAATTTATAATCAAGAAGTTTATATTTCTTATGGAGGTAAATGAAATCTTAGTTTTACAAATTAACTGATTTTTAAATGTCGTATTATTTAATAAAATCACAGATTTAAAATGTATACTAATAATCAAGTAGTAAACATTTTAAATCTGTGATTTTATTAAATAATACGACATTTGAAGGGCCAAATTCTAAAAGTCGTGTCTCTACATTGAATATTTTCGCGAATTTGTTGTTGCCAAAACAACAATTGTTAGAATTTTTGTCTGTCTGCCTGTGCCGTTTTAACTCGAGAACCACTCAACGGATTTGGATGCGTTTTTTTTATTATCATCGTAGTGATCCTGGTCAACACAGGCTATAAGGGGAGTTCATAAAATAATGCACAAGCCGGAAACGGGGAAAAGATTGAATAAACGCTTTTATAACTCGAGAACCACTGAACGGATTTGGATGCGGTTTTTTTTTATTATCATCGTAGTAACCGAGTCCAACACATAGGCTATAAGGGGTGTTCATAAAATAACGCCCAAGCTGAAAACGGGGCGAAGATTCTCTGAACGCGGGCGAAGCTGCGGGCAAAAGCTAGTTACTAATATAATTACATGGGCTCTATCAGCCGTCAATGGGGATTAGTGGAAGAAAAGTTCACAAATCCCCATTGATGGGGATTGTCAATGGGGATTAGTGGAATAACCCTATTTTGTGGTGGTACGGAACCCTTTATATAAATTGTTGTGCTAGGACATGCCCCCCCCCTTCTTCTTAGGTTGCCTCCCCATCTAGTGAAGGTTTGTCAGCTTGGCGTGTTGTGTCTTGTCTTGTGCGAGGCGAAACAGTTTCGGATGTTCAGTCAGGACCAGGACTTCTTTCTGTGACCCGGTTTTAGGTTTCCACGCCCAAAGGGCAAGACTGCTGTCTATTCGTCTGTGAGTCACAGGAGTCTAGCTTGCAGACAGCATTAGTTACAGATCTGAGGAAATGTTGTGTAAATTGTTGACCCAAAACCGAATATTGAATTAAAAATTTAATTAATGTTGGGGGGCATACATGAAAATTGCGTCAATTTAGTTTTTCCTATTCAGTGATTGTATATTATTAAAGCCTGTCCAGTAAAATAAAAACCTATTTCAGGAGTAGATAGTATTGATTGATGTCTTGTATTGAATAAAGCATTAACTATGATCTTTAACCAATCAAATCCTGCAATTCTTTCATTTAATTAAACCGAAAAACATAATTAACAAAATTCCAAATTCCACGTTGACTCCTAATGTCTGACAGCAGGCGCCATCTTTGTGGTCCCTCAACAACTCGCCCGACCACATAATCTTTGGCAACAGTAGTCTGTTTATTATTGTGATAAACACCAAACTTTTGACCGTCGAGCAAGTAATTATCGCTTCTATATGTATTAGCATTAAGAGCCACGAGTGTGTCAGGCGGCGTTGGTAGTGTTCGCTATTTTGGTTCGGACGCTGCACTCTTGCGCATGGTCAAGTTCAAGGGGCTTAGGATATTAGAATTATTAGAGTGCATTACAAACTGGAAAAGATAAATTAGAAACAAATGTAAAGACAACAAAAAAAAATTTTGGGTCTTAGTTTTAGAGTATTCCAAAGCGATGGATGCAATCACACGCGAATGTTTGTGTGTGTGTGTGTATGTTTGTTACTCTTTCACCCTAAAACGGCTGAACGGTTTTGGATGAAATTTGGAATGGATATGGATATAGCTTATACCCTAACTTAACACATAGGCTTTTTATCCCGGAAAAAAGCTTGTCGTTAAACCAAATAACACGCGCGCGGAGCTGCGGGCAAAAGCTGGTAAAAACATAATTTTAGGATATTAGAACTTGGTAAAAGTGTTATTGTTGATTATCACGACAAGAGTTCTTGGAAGGTGTCGGAGGTGTTCCAAGTGTTGACTGAAATGCAAGTCAATAGGCGCGTAACGGTACTTGTAGGGTTTTCAGCGAAAAAGTATCCATATTATACACTGGTCTTGGCCCGCTTTTTTTTTCAATCTCTGCCCCGTTTTCAACTTGGCCTTTATTTTATGAACACTCCTTATTATATCTTGATTAAAAACACTTTTACTAGTTTCACTGAATATAGGGAATGTGCAAAATTCTCAAAAGAAATCGCCTTCTAATAGACTAGACGACTGAAATGGTCAATTTGTATGAGAGGAAGTGAAAAAAATGGCGAATTTCGCTTAGCTCCGATAAAAAGTTGTTCATATAGACCAGAGCAAAGGTGCTATTGTGTAAGCCAATCGTATTGAAATTGATTGTTATATGGCTATTCGGCTCAGCAAATTAGCCCGTTTGACAATTGAAATCGTACGTTTTTGCTTGTCAACAACAAAACAAAACAGTTGTAATCATTTGATAGCCAAAAATGTGCGTTTTCAATTGTCAAACGGGCTAAGTTGCTTAGCCGAATAGAAAAATATATTATGATATGACAATCAATTTGAATACTATAGTACTGCCTATGTTTTGAGTTTCGCTAACTATCATTATTTAACCTTGTATAACGTGACTTTAATTTATGCAGCCGAATTCTTACTAAACACTCGGTAAGTGCTCAGTGACAAGGTTCGATGACCCTTTTTGTGAAATTCGTAAATTAGTCTTTTCTTGTTCCTTACAAACGCAAGCCCAGCCCCGAGTCAATTACTATGGGGCGTCAAGATTTCATTTTGCGAAATTTGCAAAAAGTGTTATCGATCCGTGTTACTGATCATCACTTACCGAGCCTCCAGTATGAGGTTGTCTGTATAAATAAAAGTCACTTATATAGCACAGGTTTTAGGTGAATAATAATATCTGAGTTAAGCCGCGGACAGACAGACACGGATGGACAAGACGAAACTATAAACTTGTTGACTACGGAACCCTAAAAACCGCATCCAAATCAGTTGAGCGGAACATACATACTGACAAATAAAAATTCCAAAAATGTTAGTTTTAATCTTAGTACAATACTACTTGTTTCATTAAAAAAAAATAACAAAAATGTGCAGACGTGACTTTTTACTACTTTATTTTTAACTAGCCCGCGTGTTATTATGTTTAACGATATGCTTTTTTCCGAGATAAAAAGTAGCCTTTGTGTTAAGGCGCCTAGGCACGCCACCGTTTTAGTACAAAGTTTAATAATCCGTTTCTCTGTTGTTTCTCGTAATAGACCAAACTATATGACCTCCATCATCTGGTGCTGGTATTTTAAAAGGCACCATTTTGCCAAAATTTTGAATATTAATTTTGTTTTAAAGATATTAAGCTGGACAGATTTACATACAAAGTTGTTTTCTTGCCTCAGATTGTACCTATATCAAAATTTATCAATTCAGCCACATAGCGACTTTGTAAATGCCTGTATTAAACTATTGAGGTCTATACCTTTAGTCTATAATGAAAAACAACAGAGAAACGGGTTATCAAATTTTGTACTAAAACGGTGGCGTGCCTAGGCGCCTTAAGTTAGGGTATAAGCTATATCCATTCTAAATTTCACCCAAATCCGTCCAGCCGTTTCAGCGTGAAAGAGTAACAAACACACACACACACACACACACACACACACACACACACACAAACTTTCGCATTTATAATATTAGTGCGATATAGACACAGATAATATGATACCTACTAGGTATAGATAAACTAGAGAGCAGACATAAACGTTGTTCACGCACGTAGAACAAGATGTTTACCGTGACCCCAAATTGGAACAAATCGAAACGGTCAACAAACACTATACCGGGTGTTCTAATTACTACAGATTATTGTGTGTGTGGATGGACGAAACTATAATTAATTAATTATGATCTCTTCTTACGTAAGTGACATATTGTCTTTAGTAAGAATAAAGTATCTTTAAACCTAAACCTACTTACTCAGAAAATTAAACCACATGCTCTATTAAAACACTTCCGTAGAAAAAACGTTTAAAATAGGGATGCAACCGCAGATATAGATCTAAATAGATGACGCAAGTGCATTAAACTCTATGAAAACCAAGCGTGTCACATTTTACAATGAAAACGGTTGACAGCGGTGTGAATCCTAGAAGGAATTGTAAGACTTAAGACATAATCCATAAGAGTCAAACTTGAAGGAGTCAATATCTGTGAAGGAAGAGCAGTGCTCTCCCTTTTGGCGCGCGATTGGGCACGCGAAGTACATACACTGGCGGCATCTATTTAGATCTATATTTGTGGATGCAACGAAGAGTAGTTTAGCGAATACGAATATCAAATAGTATTCGTCGATTCATTGGCGGTTCATAATGGAGTGTATGTAGTGAATGTTGGGTCTGGCAAGATGAGCATCGCAGTAGAGTGATTGCAGTGGAAATGCGTTCCTTACGGAGTATGTGTGGTTTGACATTGAATGATAGAGTGAAAAATATCGACATACGGGATCGTTGTGGACTGAAAGAAGATGTAGTGACTAGAATAGAAAAAGGAATGCTTCGGTGGTTTGGGCATATACAGAGGATGAATGAAAGTAGAGCGAAGAAATTTGGAAGGTAAAGTTTAGTTATCATTAACAGTTATGAGCATGATTTTAATACCTTCTTCCTGACTGTTCCCAAAACTGTCGAATTACGAAACCCTAGGTTTGCGACTCTGACTCGCACTTGCCCGGTTTTATTTTTCAATCATCTGTCAGCCAGTCATTCGTTTCTGTTATGTAGGTGAGTGGACATACTCGGTTTCTGAGAAATTCCGACGGAACCCAAAAAAATCCGCAGGGGTGTTCTTTACGTAATGGTAATAAAATAAAAGCGGAAAGTAGATCTGCGGCAGCGCACAAAATCGCCGGTCTGCGGCAATTCACGTGGAACTAAAAAAAATACCTACGTAAAAATATGATAACAAGAAAAAACAAACAAACATTTTATAATGTACGCATTATTTATCAACGACCGTCGACAGGTAAATAGATAACTAGCGCTATCTGTTATCGCTTTAGTGCAAATCAACAGTGTCCCGATGTTACGACAGGTCGCTGACCATTTTGTGATCTAGTTACGAGTTTAAACCGTAGATGGCGTAACTTGTAAGGCAAAGTAAAAAAAAAAACTGGTTAAGTGCGAGGACTCGCGCTCTGAGGGTTCCATGCTTAGAGTATATATAGTATACTCCAAGGTTCCATACCATTTAAATAAGTTTTCAAAACACTTGCTTATAAAGTGGCCCTTATTGCATATTAAACACGCGTGCTTTTTACTTTACATTACAGTTTTTTTTAAATCTTAGCAAAGAGTTTTGATGTCTTGAGTAATAGTTTAAAGTTTTTGCGAATAAATATACTGTCTCAGTTGAAATATAATAAATAATCATTTAATTCATCAAATTATTTATTTTTATCAACCAATTAACTCAATTTTTTGTTGTAAATACAAAAATATTCATTTTGTTAATATTTAATATTTGGCTGTTTGGCTTTTTGAGTCAGTGCCTCTATTTCCATCTGCGCAAAAAACAAAATCTCAAATTACAGAAAAGGCTATCATGGTCCTAGGATACCTTTGCCTGTCCCTGAAAGGGACGAAAGGAAAAAAGAAACTAAATCTCTGCCGCCAATTTTTAAAAGAAAATTGTTATTGTCAGTTCATAGCTGTGTTTTCGGTTGTGTGGAAAAAAGACAGTGAAATTTTATTATATTTCCTCGCAAGTGTGTTAAAAACGTCGTATGAAACGCGTGAGAGCTCACTTGTATCATAATGTACTGTTATAAACATAAATGATTTGAATCAAAATTACAAACATATCACTAAGGACAAAACTAAAAATTATTTTGGTCGATTAGTCTTGTACGTAACCGTAAACTAATACATAAAAATAGGCGTTTCAGTATTTAATGTTTAAAGACACACAGTATACAGAAAATTCCAAATTCTTCACTACCTAGTTAAGTTTAGATAGACCTCGACTTTGTAATAAACAAGGTCTAAACAAATTACAGAAAAGGCTATCATGGTCCTAGATACCTTTGCCTGTCCCTGAAAGGGACGAAAGTTAAAAAAAAAGGTCTAAACTAAATGGCCCCTATTTCTTTACCTGAACAGAAAAAAAATAATTGAAACGAAATTCACCTTAGATAAGGTGGCTTTTGTTTATGTAGCCAAATTCACACCGGAGACTCTGTAAGTGGTCAGGACAAAGGTTCAATAACCCTGTTTGCGACTTACGAAAAATATTTTTTTCTCAAAAATACATTGTAGGTAATATTATCATTACATACTGTAAAGACCTACCAGAAAATACTTCATCCTGGCAAGCTAATAAGTGTCCAGGAAATCTGAATAACTGTCCAGGAAATTCGTATGGAAATCCATTACATACCATATGTTCACAGAGTATATTTCATATGTTTTCTTTTTAAAACTATCCATGTCTTTGTTTATAAGAGACTAAGGAGGTTTTTCTCGTTGTTTTGTTTTTTAGTTCTTAGCGTTCCTCTACATGGCGTTGTCCATGAAGAAGGCTGCATGGCGGTAAATACCTTTGCCCAGCTGGCAATAATAAAAAAAAGTTGTGTAAAAGCGGCAATTTATGTTGCTATAAATTTTAGCTGAAAGTACCTATTTTGTGCAAATAAATTACTAAATGAGTTCAGAAGCGGGCTCTGATATAGATTGCACTCCACTAATGCTTTGCTGAAGAAATCAATAACAATAAACATGACTAATCGCCCAAATATGAGCAAGTAAGTAACTTGTAATATTTCCTAGTCAGTTTATTATAGGTATTTGATATAACTCATTATCATGAAAAACATGAAAACATTTTATTTTGGAGAAAAGCACTATACTTTCTTCGACCATGAATTAGCAATCCTGGCCTCGTATATACGGGCTTGCACTTTTAACTTACTCGTTCAGGATTGCTTATTTCCTGATCTTAGCAGTAATGTACTATTGTGCCTCTGTATTTGTTTATGAGCAACCTCGACTTATTTAGTGTAGGAGTTTACATTTTACCGAGTCTCCAGTATGAGTTTAGTTTTATAAACAAAAGTCACCTACGTATAGTTCTACATGTCACATTTCACATACCTATAGTTAGATTTATTATATTCAGCAATAGGGTTTATTATCCCTCTCAAAAGACTCATTATATCTTGTGCGTCATGTTTTTTGTCGTACTGTTGCTCAGAAACCATGATATTAATTAATGTTAATAGTCCAAACGACCCATTCTATTATGGGACAATATTAAGTATGTATTTAATGGTTATTTTCCAAATTAGGCCGTTTTGCCTTGGACGCCATCTGTTAAATATTTCCCAACTCATATTTCATGTATGGATAGAAATTTAAATATGCTTAATGATTTCTTTTTCAGGTAAATTTTCTTCATTAGATCTGAGCTACTTCCAGATGTAACCGACAACTTTAATGGCAGGTATGGAATCTTTATACTGATAATTGTGCACCGAATATTTTTGTAACTATTTGATCTAACTAGCTTCTTAAGAACAAGGCGTGAAATCACATAACGCCCTCGTGAGCGTCAGTATGTGCATTACAAGCTAGTTAGATCAAATAGTTACAAAAATATTCGGTGGACAAGTATGGTGAAAAAATTCAACGGTCTAGGTAAGTACCTCGGTGGCGCAATTGGTAGCGCGCTTGTCTGGGAAACAAGAGGTCGCAGGTTCGAATCCTGGCCCGAGGAATTTTTTCAAATTCTTGTCTTTGCATTTGTTTCTAATTTATCTTTTCTGGTTTGTAATGCACTCTAATAATAATACCGTTAATTATATGACTTGTACCGTGATAAGTAAAACAACAACCTTTATAAATTACTCTTCATCCATCCATCCATCAGCCTGTTTCGTCCACTGCTGGACATAGACCTTTGTAGGATTTCGCCACTCTTGGCGTTCCTCCTGGAAGAAATGCCCATACTCACACCCGCTGGGCAGGCGGGTTGGTGAGCGCAGTGCCGAAACCCTTGCACCAGTGACGCCGCTGCCCGTCACCAGTTTATTTTATATAAGTCTCGGCAATTGGGGATGGATATACCGCCATCCATCGGTCCCAGGCAATGGTGGGCCGCCTGGTTTTGCCTGAGAGTTGTTCTCTTACTCTCCCCGGAATAACTTCGGGAGGATTTGCGAGTAAGATGGTGGTACCTCCACAGTCGAGCCCGGCATCAGCTACCACCTAGTATATATACTATATAAAACCATAATAAAAATAAGGGTTTAAGTGCTAATTTTAGTTAGAGTCAAGTGTCCCCTTCCTGCCAGCTAACTGGTTGCTTTTGGATATGTGATAAATCAAGGCAATACTATACATATATACAGGATGTAAATGCAAAGTCAAGAATCCCTTTAGGGTATGAAAGTATACACGATTCTGATGTCATCAGGAGAAAAAAAATACACCTTGAATTTTCACCAACAATTCCATAATTTTTCTAAGACATGGCTACGAACCTCACCGGCCTCCCCGCACACCTAATTGCACCCCGCAACCCGCATCCCTCATCCGAGTGGCCAGCGACCAGTGAGGGTGTCCACGCGATAAGTGTATTTTGAGTAAAGAAAATCGTCTTATTATGAGTTACTGGTACTTTATTTAGAGATCCCAGTACTTGAAATAATATATTTACCGATTATACTAACACACCCTTAAAGGATTCTTGCCTTTGCTTTTACACCCGGTACAACGAAGTTAAAAGGGAAACTATGACAGCTAAGCAGGCTTTACAAGTTAACGGGTAATAGTCGACCAACTTAACTTTGCAGTTTTGTAATTTTTATTCAAATAATTTTTGAATGGTACGGAACCTTCAGACGCGAGTCCTACTCGCACTAGACCGGTTTTTTGTTAATCTTCCTTCCATTCACTGGACATCACAATTTGATTTACAGGGCACGATTAACCGGCATGGTGGTATCAACTGAATGAAAAAGCGTCATCAAAACCGGCACAGCCTGGCTTGCAGCTGGATCAATCCAGTGTTAATTTGACAAGAATGCTATACTTAATTGATCCCACCATAGAGACTGTCGAATGAACGTCCAGTGCCGTCTTTGATGTCGTGAGACTTGTTATGTGGATGTACTTAGGGTAATTTGTTTTGTGTTGTGTCTAGAAGGTCCCTTAGTCGGCAGAAGGGCATATTTTAACTAGCTACAAGGATTTTATTCAAGCTTCGTTTCTGTTTCGTGATCCAAACATACAGCAGCCTGTCTTCGTCCATTGCTGGACACTGGCCTTTCCAAGATTTCGACACTCTTGGCGGTCGTCTTGGCAGAAAGGCCTATACTCACACATGCTCGGCAGGCGGGTGCCGAAACCGTCGCGCCAGTGACGCCGCTGCCCATGGTGGGCTGCCTGGTTGTGTCTGTGCTCTTACTCGCCCATGAATAACTTCGGGGGGTTTACGAGTCCAGAGTCAGGTCTTAAAATGTATAATTATGTCGATAGTTCTTTCATTACGAATCATAAATCGTGTTTCTAAGATTTCACGTGATTGATCACCACGATTTCCAAAATCACACGGACGGGCAATTGTGTTGGCACTTCTCTTTATTTTCTGACGTTTACCGTTTATAAGTCTTTGGCAGTATGAGGTGACTTTGGTTGATATATCTAAATTCATACCGGAGACTGGGTAAGTGTACAGATCCAAGGCTTAATGACCCTGTTTGTGAAATATGAAAATTATTAGCTGTGGTGATTCACTTCTGTTTATTTTATATTTGCTTGCTAAAAATGTTTTCTTTTTGTTTTCTTTCTGTAGTTTTAAATAGTTATTAAATTAATAATTTGTTGGCCCGATGACATGATCTGTAATACGAAACCGGTTGCCTAAGTAACAATAAATATAAATATAATGTGGAATAAAAAGTACAAGAATTTGTGTATAAATTATTGAAGATGATATTCCACCATGAACCACCAATCGAATCCATCTACTATTTAAATAGTTAAAGGTGAAATGGAATAAACAATAAAAAATTACAGAAATTAAAAGAATAGTCTGAAAACCAGCGCTGTTCCGCAGCTCGCAGTTCACTGCTGATGCTGAGGCTAGCCTTTTTTGTCGCAATGTGAAAGTTTCTACGCTTGCATGTTTTGTTTCTATATTTCTATTTAAATAAAGTTATGTAATTGTTCAAATAAATAATTTTCAATTGAAAATGTAATTGCCGAAAAATGATTATTTTTATTTTTTGTTTTTTTCAGTTTATTTTTTACATAATCTCAGTTTTTAAGGTTTAAAGTGGGAAAAGCCCATGCCTTTACTGCAAAATAATGTATTTTAAGGAATATAATAATAATCAAAACAAAGAAATTAAAAATCTAAGGACATCGTCTTTGATTCTTCACTCTCACAGTACATTAGACGGGGTCAGCAACCTTTTGATATAGGACGGCCACAAATCAGTGGCGTACATGGAACTTTTTTCTTGAGAAGGTCAAGCTTGACGACAAAAATAACATGAAAAAAATTAAAAACCAATTAAAAAAATATATTTTTGCATGAAATCATGTACTTAGCTAGGGTAGGCAGTGCCTACCCTAGCGTCATACAAGTAATGATTTTTCAAAGTGACATTTCAATTTTTTCATATTTTTTTTATTGTCAAACTTGACCTTCTCGTTGCATTTCCAGCAAAAAGTTCTATGCACGCCACTGTCACAAATGTTACCAGGGTGATCAGCGAGGGCCGCATCTCATTTTTGTATACAAATAATTTAGTTAGAATAAAAGCATATTAGTCAATTTTGTATCATATTTATTGTAGTTAACAAATAATGATTAGTAAAAAACTGATGCAATTTTTGCGGCTGCATTTGGCTTGTAAGGTTTTGTGTGTTCGCTTGCATTTAAGATGTGGAAATGCGCAGTATCGCGTCTAAAAATGCTTGTTTTTTTCTATAGTTCAGAATGGAAAATGTTTGCTCACACAAAGACTGATTGAGTGAGACGCGAGAAGCGGTTGCGAACCTTACGGGCCATACCGAAGTGATTCACGGGCCGCATACGGCCCGCGGGCCGCCGAATGCCGACCCCTGCTTTAGACATTGTCTTGTCAAATCCATTGGTCTATCAGCAAAAAGATCACACTGTGGTGTTGAGATGAGACCAAGAGTGCGTTGAGCTTTTCGAGCGCGCGTATAAGCGGAGACTTGCGGCGAGTTGATAATATTTTATTTATGAACAAAAATCCACAGCAAATACATTAAATATAAATACATACTATTGACTGGGAACATGGTAATTAATTTATAAATTTAAACAATTCAATTTAGAGAAAATAAAGACGCAAGACTCTGTGTTTGATTACTAACTAGGAATTTTTTGCGAGAATATGTGGGTAGATTGATAAGTGTGTACGTGTGAGGGTGTGTGGGTGAGTTAAACTCAGATAAAAATGTAAATAAAGGTGGGTTTACATAGAAAATTGTACGACAAGTAATTTTTTTCTTAAAACGTAAATCAGTTTTAAGTAAAAAGTTAAAAGAATATTTATTAGAGTTAAGTGAAGATGAAATTGGAGATCTCTGGCATAAACTGCTCAATTGAAAACGCTGTGTAGGCAAAAAAAAAAACAAAAGAATTTTAGGTGCGGTTACCCTAACTAATTTATATACATGTGTAATTGATATATTATTACTAAAATTATTTATAATTTATATACATATACATATTAATATAATCATATAACTAGATACAAAAATACATTACATACTTATATAAGTACTTAATAATATTACTTGTAAATTTGCATGAGGCTGTTATAGCATACAATTGTTTTCTTTTCTTTTTTATCATTCATGTAGTGTTTTTTTTTTCTCGTCCAACCCTCTCTTACTCTCTATGACCTTATAGTCATTAAAGTGTCGCATCAAAGTTGATGGTCCTGTAACAGGCCTTTGGCTCATTAGGGCTATCACAGTCGATACATTCGTCCCTGTCGGCCCAAACACGAGTGCTCCTTTTTAAACACGAATGCATATGTCATTTTTTTTTCCTTAAATAAATAAATACAAATACAAATACAAATACAAATCTTATCACGCTATCATAAAGGTTTAAATTGCAAAAAGAGTAGCTTAAAATGCATGCGACTGTATAGTTTGCTTTTGGCAAAACCTTTAGCTTGAGCGAGTTATTTTTTTATGTTTTAATTAAGTTGGGCCGAATTTCGCCATATTTGCAAGATCCTGACTTTATTATAAGTTGCGGTAACTCAGTGGGCACGACGACGCCCCCTCAATCTTGAGAACGCTGGTTCAAATTTTGGTTTTTAGGGTTCCGTACCCCAGAGTAACCAACGGGACCCTATTACTAAGACTCCGCTGTCCGTCTGTCACCAGGCTGTATCTCGTGAACCGTGATAGTTCATCCATCCCATCCATCCATCAGCCTGTTTCGTCCACTGCTGGATATAGGCCTTTCCAGGATTTCTCCACTTTTGACGGTCCTTCTAGAAGAAATGGCCCATACTCACACACGCTGGGCAGGCGCGTCGGTGAGCGCGGTGCCGAAACCCTTGCACCAGTGACGTCGCTGCCCGTCACCAGTCTGTTTTATATAAGGCCCGGCAATTGGGGATGGATATACCGCCATCCATCTAACCCAGGCAACGGTGGGCCGCTTGGTTTTGCCTGAGAGCTGTCCTCTTATTCCCCCCCGAATAACTTTGGGAGGATTTGCGAGTAAGATGGTGGTACCTCCACAGTCGAGCCCGGCATTAGCTCTACCACCTAAAACATAGTGATAGTTAGATAGTTGAAATTTTCACAGATGATGTATTTCTGTTGCCGCTATAACAACAATTACTAAAACCGGCCAAGTGCGAGTCGGGCCCGCGCACTCCCATACAACAGACATGATTTTTTGCCGTTTTTATAGATAATGGTACGGAACCCTTCGTGCGCGAGTCCGACTCCAAGTCGGTTTTTTTGTACGTACAATTTGCTAATATTGAAAAAGAACCCCGTGAGGTTAACCTGCGTTCACTAAAAAGCGTGTATTTGTGCCCGAAGTACGGCGATTAGTGTCTACTCTTCCAGTTCACATTAGGAACACCTCTGACACTCCCTTTGAGGTAAATGTCGTAACGATATGTATCGTGTAAGACTTCTTTTAAGGGAATTAAACCAGTTTCAAAAACTATAGCTTTTGCCCGCTGCTCCGCCCGCGATGTGTTAAGTTAGGATATAAGCTGTAGCCATTCTAAATTTCATCCAAATCCGTCCAGCCGTTTCAGCGTGAAAGAGTAACAAACACACACACACACAAACTTTTGCATTTATAATATTTGTGTGATTTTCCCATAACATCCATCCATCCATAAGTAAAACAACAACCTTTATAAATTACTCTTCCTCCATCCATCCATCAGCCTGTTTCGTCCACTGCTGGACATAGGCCTTTCCAGGATTTCGCCACGCTTGGCGGTCCTCCTGGAAGAAATGCCCATACTCACACACGCTGGGCAGGCGGGTTGGTGAGCGCGGTGCCGAAACCCTTGCACCAGTGATGCCGCTGCCCGTCACCAGTCTGATTTATATAAGGCCCGGCAATTGGGGAAGGATATACCGCCATCCATCGGTCCCAGGCAATGGTGGGCCGCCTGGTTTTTTTGCCTGAGAGCAACCCTCTTACTCTCCCCCGAATAACTTCAGGAGGATTTCCGAGTAAGATGGTGGTACCTCCACAGTCGAGCTCGGCATTAGCTCTACCACCTAATAATACCTACCCCATAACATATTATTATTATTTTAGACTTACTAATATTCAGTCACTGAAATGTATGACGTCATCCTGTGGCACATTTGGCTTCAGACGCCGAAGATTTCTCCTGAAATCCTGAAATAAAGACGTCATCATCGTCATCTTGCATTCGGTTCACGTAATACTTGTACAACTATGGAAACTCGATCAGAACTCAATAATTAAATAAAATGAAATTTAAAACTTATAAAGGGTATCATAAAAATTTTATTCTTTAAAGTGCTAGTGTTCGTCTGCTCGTGGTAGAGCTCAAAAACTACTGGGCCGATTTGATGAGCTAAAACGTAGCGCAAAATTAGTAGATAAAGATCCAGCATGCATTTGGTGTAAGAAAAGTAACAGTTACCGACAAATGGACAAATCGTACTATAATGGTGCTTTTGCTTCATACTTGAGCTCAGAACACAGAAACCGGGTAAATTGCGAGTTGTACTTGCGTACAAAGGGTTCCATTACATCACAAAATGCGGGTACGGAACTCTTAAAGCATAGAGTATGTATAACAATCTAACTAAATTTTGAAACTTGATTTACGTTTTTAAGATAAAGCTGATACCAATAATGTTGAAAATCTTGGGTTTCCGTTTTTTATAAGGATTTCTCTTGGATTTCAATTACCGTTAAACAGGTCATAGTAACACATAGAAAATGAAACTTTAATGAACTTTATTGGACTTTAAACGTTCAAGTAGTGTAATTGGGGTAATATATTTATGAAATAACAAAGCGGTTAATTTGATTTAACAGATTTTGTACTTATTTGCTTGGTATATTCAGGCGAAAGAAAAACAGTTTCTTCAATATTCATTTCAACAGTTTTTTGACAGACTATACATTATGACAATTTCGACTGGCTACCCAATACGCCTGAAGCTCTTAAGAAGAATTATAATTACCATCAAGTCTGTCTATATCTACGAGTACTTATATCATTAGTATTTTGAGAACGCAGTATACTTGTTGAAAAAATAATTTTCCTATATATAAAATGAAAAAAAAAATGAAAATTTCTTTATTACATAAAACTTTGTACAGTAAACAAAAACACTAATTTCCACATAAAGTATCCTTGTGAAGTGGAAATTAGGCTCTATCCAAAACTTTTTAGAAAATGTATACTTAAGAGTGCTTAAATGGTACTTTACAAATTTTAATCTAAATAAAAAATTACAGTAATAAAAATAAATTATAATTAATGAACGTTTTATAGATACACGCATCTACATAAACTGAATATGAGAGTTACCTTAGAATCGAAAACCATTAGTATCTCACCCTTCTGACGTCATCATTTGCCACTACGTCACGAGTTGGCTAAATTTACGACGCACGCGCTGCCAAATGTGTGGCGTCTAGGGGAGCGTTCTGATTGTAACCAAGAATGGCTTTTCCTGGAAGCGTTAGAAATTATAGTTTGTGGGGTATCCGTCACCATTTGCTAAGAAAACATAAATAATACATCATAGATAATAATAGAGGTAGTGTTCCCATGTGTGAACTGAAAAATGCAAGTCACAATCCACACTGGGTACACCCGCGTTTTATCGACGATTGTTACGTTCCCACATGATGGGTGGTGATTCCTATCGCCGTATTTTGGGCACAAATACACGCTTTTTGGGGCATGCAGGTTTCCTCACGATTTCCTTCCTCACTTATTTATTCATTACATGTCTAAACGGCTTGAGTTTTATGTCTGAAATTACTGCTATAACAAGAAAACATGGTTTATTTTCCGATGTCAGGTGAAAAAACTACTACATCAAATACTTTTTCATAAAATCCAGAAAAAGCTCGGAAATACACTGATTTTTCGTGCCGGCCTCTCTGACAACATACTGAAGTTCAAAATCACTCAGTAAGATTATCGTGCACCACGGGTAAGGCTTTAAGTCGTTACCGAACATAACGTTTCAAAATACAAACACGTTATTGTAGTCAAACGCAGTTTACATCGATTTAATTATTACCTACATTTAATAATTCTTCTAAAATCACGTAAAATTATGTTATAAATTGATATTTAGGTACTTGTTTTACATTTTCGTTATGAAATGAATCAGTCAAAATAACATACATAATATACATATAACACGGTATAGTTTCAAAGGTCTGGCCGCAGCTATACCGATATAAAATGTAGCTTTACTTTTAGTGTTGTCGTTTTTAAACGGACTTCTTAAAATAATTATATTTTACCTCTGTCTTCACCGCGTAAATTTTCGAACGCAGCCCTTGTCCCGCCAATGGCGTCGAAACACGATGTATTTAAACTATTTTAAACGAATGCGTCATGCTTACTTACTATCCGTTGCTTTCTCTTTTTATCTGTTTTATTATAATTAGAGTGTGTATGAAAAAAATAAACATTTATTCATTGTCTTTATGCAGTTTATAGGAGTTTTTTGCTTAAAAGGAAGATTTTAAATGGTAGACCCTACATAATATTTATATTCATATTTGACAAATATCTTAATACTATATAACATTAATTTCTTTTGGACATATTATGGAATTATAAAATTAAAAAAAACAATTTTATAATGCATGCTAAACTAGATATTTGTACGCCTTCAACGGCAGATTTTCTGAGGACGTATCTTAATGTAGGTATTAAAAAAAAATTTGCAAATAAACGCTTATTAGATTTGATAATAAAAAAAACTTATGGGCCGCAATATCTCACAAATTCTTCAACAATGAAGTACAAAGGCAAACTAGTAAATAATATTACAACTTCAAATATATATACATACTATAAATAATACCATTAAGTACAGCTTTATCCTGCGACCTTAAGGTAAATGTGTATATCTTTATCACCTTTTGTTGCAATGCATTGAATGTGAGTTGTAATTTATATTGATGGGACCAGTGTTGCCCATTTAGTTGATTTTTCCAGATTTCGGGTATTCTAGACAATTATTTGGAATAAATCGGGATTTGTATATATTATCGATATTATTGATTCTCCGCAAAAGTATACAATCATTTGTATTTTTTTTCTGCAGAAGTCCTTTTTTACATGTAGTAATGGTAATGGTAGATTCTTCAAATAAATTTGGGAACTTCGATGGTTTTGCGAGGACTATCCTCTGTAAGATTCACCCAACCTTTAAAAAAAGATATTCTTGAACTACCTACATTACTTTCTTTCGCCTTAACGTCTGAAGTTAATAAAATCTGAAAATCTTAATAAAATCTAAAATCTTAATAAACGTCTGACTCATAGGTAACCACAAAATTTTAATAGTCAATAGACTTCAATACGCGAACGTACGCTTTTGTGCTTTAAAATACTGAACCATTTTCTAGTTTTGGTCGTTACAAAGATTTTTAATACTCCATGCGAGCGAGGCCACTGGTAAATACTAGACAAGTAAGTGGGAAAAAAATGGGTACCTATTTTCTATAAATTTATATTATTATTATTTACAAATCGGGAATTTCTGATGCGCGTTTTGAGTTTTGTCGACTGCCATGATTGGCAACACTGGATGCGACCTATGCTAGGCTTCTCGTCTCATTACTGGGAACTTAATTTATCACTGTTATGACTTGATTTATAAATCATTAGATAAACTGTTAGATAGCCTATTCTTCAAATAGTTTATACGAAATGTGCCCTTTATATATTTTTAAATATTTACCTACACCCAACGACTTATTATAGGTCGTTGCCTACACCGCAATCTGTACCAAAAATAAAGTAGTAAAAAAGTCGTGTCTGTACATTAAATATTTTTGTAACATTTTAAATGAACTTACGATCCAATTTTTAGGGTTCCGTAGTCCGACAAAGAACCCTTATAGTTTCGCCATGTCCGTCTGTCCGCGACTTAGCGCAGAGACTATTAATACTAGAAAGGTGTAATTTGGCATGGATATAAAAATTAATCACGCCGACAAAATGGTAAAATAAAATATTGAACAAAATGTTTTTAAGAGTACCTCTCATACAAGTAAACTGGGGATGATATTTTTTTCTCGTTGGACAGGCCGTTAAAAAACATTGTGGGTGTGTGAAAACCATTTTTTGATTTAGGAATCCGTTGACAAAATATTAAGCTTTAAAAAATTTTAGTTAGTGTGGAGCGTCCCCCCCCTGCCGGCTAAACGGTTGTTTATAGAAATGTGATAAAAATTCAGGAACTTAAAACGAAAACTAACACAGCTAAGTAAGCTTTACAGGTTTACGAGTACAGGTCGCGCCAAACTTTTGGTCCCCTATAATGTATGGGACCAGAAGTTTGGCGCGGTCTGTATTAGTAGACCAACTTATATGTACCGGGCAACTATGGAACCCTACATTGCGCGTGGCCCGTCACGCACTTGGCCGGTTTTTAAAATTTTTCTCTCTGTCTGTGTTCCGTTTTAACGGAAAACCTTTCCTTTATTATCATTCTAGTGACCCGGTCAACACGTAGGCTATAAGGAGTGTTGATAAAATAACCGCCAAGCCGAAATCTGTCGGAGATAGCTTTATTGAAAGACACATTCACGCGAGCGAAGCTATAAGAATGTATATAATGATATAAGTGTGTGTAATTATGTTATTTCTTTATCAAAACGACATTTTATAGGTACTCAATATTTTTTCCGTGTCTTTCCTGTGGTTATAGAACATTTGATGTTGATAAATGACGCACAGTGTTCGGAACCAATAAAACACGTTGTTTATGATACGTAGTAACTATTGTAATAATCTGTGGTTTATGTTTGTTTGTCATTCGACGCACATGTCTGTTTGGGTCTAGATTCTTTGCTTTATGCGAAAGTTGGCTTTTTGCGTGACTTCAGTACAAAAGGCTGGCGTAAGGTTATTCATATTATGGCGTCGTTGCACTATCTATGGAAAATGGTAATTGGTTTTTACCAATGTCGCTGCTGGTACACTGAGAAAAATGTCTTTTTGGCTTCATTATAAAATAGCATTACATAAGTTTAAAATACGGTGAATTGTTTTTAAATTTGGTGATAATTGGAAAATACTATGCTGTAATTAACACGTTTGAGGAAATAATCGAGTTTTTATGGTAAGTAACGCAATATTATTGACAGATCACCGTAAAATTGGTTTCAGAAAATGAGATTATCATTTTCGTATTACATCATGCCTTCCCCATAAAAGAGGTCCGTCACACTACGGTATGCTTACTGTCACCATAAAAGCTATGACGGAGCGTATCTGGGGGCACGGTAGTGCCCCCGCCAAGTCAAGCTAAAAAGCGGCACGCCGCATCTTATCCTTTTCTCGAAGCAGTTCAGGCCATTTTCGACCCCCTATAACTTCGTTGTGAATAAAACTAGAAGCCTGAATTTTCGGTAACCAAGCAGGCATTGTATAAACACGGTATATTTCAAATTTCATTCAATTAGAACCAGTAGTCTAAAATTTATGACTAGTCAAAGTTTCTCAATTTTGTCACTCACTCACTGACTGACTGACCGATTATCAAAATTCTAAGTCACTTCTAGAAGATATAGAAGCTTCAAATTTAAATTACAATTAGTGTTTAGTGTATAAATCAAGGAAAAACTAAAATATTTTGCAATTTCGGTCCAGTGCTCTAGATACACCAACTGCATAAATAACTTTGTAATCCCATATAAATATATAGTTGAAAGTAGAAGGTACCCGAAAGGAAAACAAGTAGGACTATCTACAAAAAAATGAGATGCCATCAAAAACAAAACTTGTAAAAAAAAACCGCTCGCCTCGCAACTTAGTTCTTCTACCGTAAAAAGTTTTGAGATCCATGTAAATCCAAGTCGGTTAATTTATTCAGTCCCTACTTAAGGGACCTTCTGTCTTAAGTTATTACATAATTAGCTAA
The DNA here is from genome assembly GCA_910592155.1 of Ypsolopha scabrella. Taxonomy (NCBI): domain Eukaryota; kingdom Metazoa; phylum Arthropoda; class Insecta; order Lepidoptera; family Ypsolophidae; genus Ypsolopha; species Ypsolopha scabrella. The sequence continues at coordinate 17,402,818 of OU342987.1, forward strand.
CCTAACAACATCTTATAGTGACCATATCAATATTAAAAATCTTTTATGTTTTAAATAAATAGATTGACTTTTTGTTTTTGATGGCTAATTCTATCTGCTTCCTACAAAGTCATAGTGAAAGTGTGTCATTTTATAAAGCTAGCAGCAGCAACAGAAGTTTCATCGTATTTTGTTGTTATGTCCGTATGCTCCCTACTTTCCGTGAATCATCATAATTTTAGCTGAATTCACTTAATTTTATGATGATGAACAGTTTTCTCAGTGTATGTTTTTTAGGATTCTGTACCCAAAGAGTGCCAAACCAAACGAGACCCTATTACTCTCGTCCATCTGTCACATCACAGGGGTCAACACAGTCTACAGTTACTAACTAGTCGTAGTAAGTTGCCTGTTGAATGAAATTTTCACTGAATACTATGGCCTCTATGGCCTCTATAACAGATAATATGATCTGCTAGCTTTTGCTAGCAGCTTCGCCCGCGTTCAGAGAATCTTCGCCCCGTTTTTGGCTTGGGCGTTATTTTATGAACACCCCTTATAGCCTTCGTGTTGAACACAGTTACTACGATTATAGTAAAAAAACCGCATCCAAATCCGTTGAGTGGTTCTCGAGTTAAAACGGAACAGACAGTCAGACAAAAATTCTAATAATTTTGTTGTTTTGGCCTTAGTACAGTACCAATAACCCATTTCATTTAAAATTTCGTGAAAATATTCAAGTACATACACGACTTTCTTACTAGTTCATTATTAGTATAGATTAAAAATAATTGACCTAAGTGTTCTTTAAAAAAATTATTTTTAATTTGGTCAGATAGTAGTATAATGTAGTCTAATGTAAAACAACAAGTAATCGAAACTTAAGTTCTTTACTCAGATGCCTAGATGGTGCAGAATTGTTTGTCAGGCGTAATTTTGCCGGCTTATTTTTTGTCGCCTTAAGACGACTCTATTCGCCCGAACTCCCATACTAGCGCAGCATATACGTACTTGCTTATTATTTTTTCTTTTTCACCATATCCCATACAATATCCATGACGTTAAACCATTCTATGGTTAAACTAAAACATTTATCAAAATCAAATGCATGCAAAAGTTACAAGCGTCTAAAAGTCCTGGATTATATTCATATTTTGATGAATGTTTATGTACCGTGATGTCCTAGAAGCGATACAACAAATCAAATAATTTTAGTTTAACAACATAGTATATTTTATACTATTCAAAAAGATTTGTTTCTCATTTCGGATTTGGGATATTTATCCTGAAATCATAGGAACCACCAAAACCATTCTCGAGTTTTTTCAAAACGAATGTTGTCTCGCGTTAGCTTGCCTCTCACACCGTGTTCGGTTAGTTCCGTACGAGCTCGGGCAATGAACGTTCGGGCCAACCAATAACAGTCAGTCAGTGCTCTATAATCCGAAGTTGAATGTAATGAAATAACATGCATAGCGACCCCGTGCGCGACTGACTTCAAGCCGTCGACTACAGGCCTCTTAATGTTGCTATGTCATCTATATTGTTATTTTTTTTTTTTTTAAGGAATTTATTTAACAAGAAAGCTTACGACTAATACATTTTATTTTCTGCCAAACTGCATAACAGTTTGTTGGCAGATGAGCTCTTAGATATATAATAATAACAAGTACTTATAATTTAATTTATAATATCATAATGTTCCTAGCCTAGGTTTCTGTACCCGTATTGTGTGGTGGTACGGAACCCTTTGTGCGCGAGCACAACTCGCACTTAGCCGAGTTATACAATTTTATTTATTATAAGAACAGCGACGCCTCGTGGAACATATAACAAAATAAACAAAGGACCAAGGGCATTTCTGTATGACTTTTGCACAAATTTTAGTGATGAATAAGACTAGGGTTACCATTCTGAAATTTCAAAAAACCCGAAAGAGATCTAAAATTAAAAAGAAAGTCGGGACATTTACGCAACAGTCAGTTAAAAAAAAATAGGATTTTGAACTTGGCTGCAATATAAAGAAATGAACTAACTTGACATGGGTCCCATAACTGTTGAAGGCTAGGTGCAAAATGACTCAAGGTCCTTTTCGTTTTCCCATTAAAACAGGAAATTCTCCGTTGATGTGTATAAATAACTGGACAAGTGCAGTGTGGACAGACAAGTATTATTTATGTCGCTGTAAGTCTTGGCACTCATCGTATGTCTCTGTTTAGGCGCCATTGTCTAACTTTACACTATTTGCGTTTTAATATTAATTTCTATAATTAGTATGATTTTCGGACCTCTACACTGAAAAAAATTATCTTCCAAAAATAGTAGACTAATTTATGCCTTTTGACTCAGAAGGAAAAACTCCATTCTATTAAGATGGACTTGAGTGGGTAATTGTTAGAGAGAATATGAATTTAAAAGATGATCCCATCATCGTGCAATCTGTCCAATAAATCTCCTTCGCAAAATTTTGTATGTTTTAGTTCTAAATCCAAGAAATCCTTCTGAAATCCGACGGGAAGATTGCAGTTTTCTGAATTAGTGAGTAATTGTTGCAGGGAATATTAAAGATTATTCCATCTTCGTGCAATCCCTCTAATACCTTCTGTAATTTTCGTCTGTTTTAGTTGAGAATCTAAAAAATCCTTTCATAGTATGGCAGGATAACTGCAGTTTTCTGAATTGATGGGTAAAGGTTGGAGGGAAAAGTTTCGTTTTTGGTAGAAAACGCAGTCAAAGGATAAACTCAGAAGAAAGGTCAGGAAATTTGTTTGAGTGTATCAAGTTTGCATATGCCATAAATGGTAAAATAGTATTTTGAAACTGGTACATAAAAAGTGTTAAAGAGTGAACAACAAGAAGCAAGCGAGTTTTTTAACAGTATCACTCGAGTGTCAGTATGTACATGCAGTAGGTCCCTATTAGTTACTAACCTATTTCCTAATCCATATAAATTTGGGTAGCATTTGTCGTCGTGTCTTCGAGTGTCTTAGCACCTAGATGTACAGTTTCATATACTACTTTATCTCAACTCATGCAATAGGTAGTTACTTACCTATGTTCTTGTCCATAAAATTTGGGTAGCATTTGTCGGACATTTTTACCCAGAATAAAACTTTTAACCAACAAAAACACAGATATCATCGCGCATAGATATGGCAGTGTGGGCTGAATTCCCTTTGCCTTGTTACTTAGTGTAATATTATTAAATAGCAAAAAAAATATTTCAAAGCATGATTTGGTTAAAAAAACGATTCTATAATTTTTTTAAATCGTTATTGTTTCGTAAATTAAATAATTGCCCTCATCATCATGCACAATTTTTATTTTTTTACCTAGACACGCTTTCAGGATATCACGAGATGAGTGTAGATAAATATATATTTAGAACCCTGTTGAATTTTCTAAATTTATATCTAATTGTTTAAAGAAAACCCACGGGTAACCCAGAAAACAACGAAAATGAAAAAAAATACATTATCTAACTTAAACACACTAATTATTTCAAAAACCGTGTATTTACCTTGAATTCAAGAGTGTGTAGATGTAAATCTTCGATCCGAGCAGTAATTTTAGTTCTAAGGCTTTGTCCTACGTGGACGCCTGACACCGCGACGCGACAAATGACGGCGCGCAGCACATGTCTTTACTAGAGCTTTTACTTGGCTTGCTTTGAAGCTTAAGATCCCACAGCAAGAGGGATAAAGCAATTTCGGCCGATTGGCATGTCAGAATCAAACTACGAAAAACATAAGAAATTAGTTATTAAAAAACCTCGGGAAAAAATCGTGAATGCCAAAAAAGCCTTATTTCAAGTATGATCTACTTGTGGACAATCATAAAAGCTGCACAATACTGTATATTATAGGTTTCACGTAATTTTTCGACCGTTTAGTTGTTTTGTTAAACGTCTACTCGTAGCTGCTTCTAAAGATCTTTTGGCTTCTAAGGTTGAAAGAAAAACTGCGTGTTTTCGCCTTGCCTGGTGGTGTGGTCATACCGTAATAGCAGACTCCCGCACAGAACACAAACTGACAGATCTAATTACCTGCTAATACATAAGCACCAACTTATCCGAATTCCGAGTACATACATTATTTATACATTATTTTAGAGGCATTCGCAGCAAGCGTTCGAGCGCATCCGATCTAGAGGGACAATGCTATACGTCAGCAGCATTGCTCCTATTTGTAACTCATCATGTTTGGTAATAATCAGGTATCAAGTACTGCCTACGCACTACAACATGCTTCCGATTTGCAAGCGCCGCCGCCTATGAACTGGCGGGGAGGTGAGTGTCACTTTCTAACGTATAGTTTATAGTCTTTGGTAATAATAAGAATGCTTCAATGCTTTCATATTGTTTGCGTTTGGCCAGTCATACAAAACTCCGCTGCAATGTCAATCGTCGACTAGCCAAACGTTAAGTATTTCAGACGCAACGAAAGACGCGTCGCGGCGCGGCGGCGTCGCCCACGCAGGACACAGGCTAACCGTCTGGCGTTGCAGACGGTGATTCCAATTAGGTATTCTATTTTAGAGCGAGCGCGTCCAGATGTACGCGCGGGCGCTCGAAACCAACCGCTTTTACTATCCGCCGGTAAAACCGCTCAAATAGGAGTAAAATATGGTTTCAAACGCGCAATTATTACCGGCCGTTAAAGATGTGCAATCAAAATAAAGCGTTCGATTTTCGAATTTTGGCGCTCGACCGCGCGTGAATTTTCCGGCCGTGTTTTGCCTGAGGAGACATTGGAAATCGTGTTATGTGGTGCAGGTTACAGAGTTCAGTTTTGAATGAAAGTGTCGGTGTTTGAAAATCTGTGATGTTGTTGTTGCGTAACGCATTGTTTTGTTTTGGAAATGCGTTCGTATTTCAAATGGATGTTGCCTATAATTTGGACCCTTTCATTTGAGTGAGTAAATTGGGGATGTCATACTCAAATTAGGGATTTCCTGGTTTTTCTCTATGTTATGTTTACAGCTGGTTCTTGTGAAACAGGTGTACATTTTACGTAAATAGACGGACGGTTTTTATCTAACGAGGTCAAATATTATATTGGAGTCCTCCTCTCCAGTAAAACAATTAAAATATACACTGAAAAATTAAAACAACAAGTTAAAGCTAAAATTGAGCCAATTGAAATTACTGAAAGTATAATTTTTAGTCATATACGTCCATGTATTTAGTGTACCTCTCTATAGGTATATGAAATCCAAAATATTTTTAGTTTCAAGTACATTTTCTGATACCGTGCGGAATGCGTGCCTTATTTTTAGTTATTTTATTCAGTTTTTCATCTGCTACGATCCTGACACACCTCTTTCGCCTCTTGCACATCCATCAAACTAGTCATACGTTTGACTTTGCCCTTCTTCAGTACGTCGCCAATTTGGTTCGGTGTACATCCTTCTTGGGCGGCCTGCCCCTCATTCTGTATCGGAAAATCAGTTGCCAACCGAGTGCCTATCGTTGAAAACATACATATACTATCGAATTCCGCTTATCTAAGGCTTGTAATCGTAATTCGTAAATAGTTCGATACCCATTCAAGGTTATTTTGGGAGTTGATTTTTTATCTGTTTTTGATGAATAGCAACCATAGTTGGAAACTGATTCATAGATACGTAATAGGCCCGCTGGTCGAGCTTGTTTTCCAGTTACGTACCATACATTTTTTTCGTCACTCTACTTTCATTCATCCCGTCTACACCTATTTCCTCATCAACCAAGCATTCCTTTTTCTATTCTAGTCACTACATCTTCTTTAAGGCCGTAACATTCCTTTATGTCGATATTTTTCACTCTATCATTCAATATCAAACCACACATACTGCATTCACTCTATTGATATTAAGATAAAGAAAATGTTTTCGCAAAAAATTAAATGTGTTACTCTAGTATCTAAATAGGTGTAATTGATCGAGTTTCATCAATGTAGGCTGATGATGTCATCACATCACGAAGTAATGTCAACTTGACACCGCCCCGGGTACGTCATCCTCCATCCCATGTGTCATCTGTAGATTTGAACTCATTTCTTGTATGGGGTGTTTAGTTTTAGCACATACGGCGTGTAAATAGAATAATGGCCAAGTTCGAGTCGGACCACACAATAAGAGTACGGAACCCTAAAAACATTTTTTTTAGGGTTCCGTACTCTTATTATCAAGATGCCGCTCGGCTGTCCTCCGTCACGCGATGACAGTTTCCATGCGCAAGCGCATGTAGATGTAACTACCTAATTATGTGGTGAATTATAGGTATTACCTGTTCACCGCCTCTATAGTTTAGTGGTTCAAGTACTCGACAGCTGGAGGAAACTTGAGGTTTTATTTTTCAAAGGAGAATGCCGCGTAGTATATGGCGCCTCGTACCGAACCCAAATATGTGGCGTCAAAACCAAACCAAGTTAATTTTAGGGAGACTACAATGTACTTACCAAATCACTAAGTCTCAATTAAATTAGTGTCCGCAATTGGAATTTACTGTACACTGACAAGGGCAATCGCAAAGACTTTATTGTATTTTGATAGAGGCGATTATTGGTTGGCATCCTAATCATAGTAAAGCGGCAACGGAAATGAAAATACCGAAATGCTTTTTATTATGATGTTAGAATTCCGGATTTAAGTAAACTCTTTTGATCAAAAAGATGTTGATCGGATTTTAAAATATCTAAGTAATTTTATTACTTTTATTTGGTTGTGACGCCATTTGGTACGATCCCGTGGCATTCTCCTTTCACAAAGTTTTTTGATTGGTCCGCGTACTGATCACTTACCACGTCTCTAGTATGAATTTGGCTGCATTGATTAATGTCACTTTGTACATTTAGTCACACTCTCTTGGTTTTGTTTTGCAAATATCAAAATTTTATTTATATTTGTTTATCCCACGTCAACGTTTCGTAAATCGCATTTTCTTCAGCACCCAACGATTGGTCTAAAGAAATTGCTTTCTGGTGTTATGCCCGCCTTTGTACAGTGGAGCCCACATCAAGCTAAACACTTTCAGTATAAGCTGACCTCTCATTGTATAGGCTTCCCGTACAATGAGAGGTCAGCTTATACTCAATGTGTATAGCTTGATGCGGGCTCCACTGTACAACATTGTTTATCCGTAATTTCGTATTCTGTGTTTATATTTTGTGTATGTACAATGTAGTATCAATTTCTTATCGTTCATTCAAGTATATTAAGACAACTTGGAATTTTTAGCAGATTGTCTTCTAAAAACATTTGAAGGTGTCTAAAGAAGACTTTTAAAAAAAGGCAGCTTTGAGCCCTAGCACCCAGAATACTCGTCCAATATACTCAGGTCTACATACCCTCGAAGCTGTGAAAAAATCAAACTTAGGCCGTTTATGCCGCAAAAAACGTATATTTCAACACTCAAGGGAATCAAAATTATCTGGGATAAATCTGAAAACTAATTTGTAATTGAATCATAAAAATATAGTCTTTAAGGGGCTATGTAAATTTTATTTTTCTCACTCTCACTCCAAGCGAAAAAACGCGCAGTGCGAGAGGGGCGGATTCAGCGCAAAAGAGAATGGTAAAGTAAGTTGTATATAACTTTAGTAGCCCAACTTAAATACAGTTTTTTGTATATTTCCCGTATCATATTTGTTTCATCATAAAATATTTTTTTATACAGATTAGATATTTTACAAATAAAAAATTTGAATCTTTGAATCCTTAATTTTATAAAAAAACTAAAACACCTAGCAAAATTTCCAAAATCAAATATCTAGATATTGTTAAAACCCATCTAATAAAATATGTTTGAGTTCTGTACATGAGTTCTGTCCCCTATTCGTCAAACGAGGAGAAAAAGTGTGTTTGAAGACCTCATTTCATTAACTATTTCTATCGAGGAAAATTTATCCAAACGTGTTTTCCAAAATGAAAACCCTAGATTATATAGTCAAAATGCATATACCAAACATTCATTACAATTTTCCGTTTAATTCATGAAATACACAGAAACAAAGAATCGGTATATTGTTTACATAGCGCCTTAACGGAACCCTCGCTGGGCGAGTCCGACTCGCACTTGTCCGTTTTTTTTCGAAAATAGACCCTCTGTCGGTTTTCTAAAAATAACTAAGATTATAAGGAAAATTAAGGATTATAAGGGAAGTATAAGGAAACTGACTCGCCAAAAACCACTCCATTTTGGGTTTTACCAACGCTTCAAGTCGAAGACCAACTCTCATAATAAGAGGTAGTTTTCACTGCTTTACTATTTCTGTTTCTGACCACAAAGCAGGCAAATAACGTCTACATTCAACTTAGACCATATAACACGGGACTAGGCAAGCGCACTTATCCCCCTCTGCCGAAGTACATGAACAATTTGTTCATGTAAGTTTGCTTGTGTGCGCGTTTTGTGTTTGTGTTGCAGCTTTTGATTTAGTGTGACATATACATTTTCGCAGGAGTGTGCGTGAATGAGTAAATGTGTGCTGTGCGTGTTTACCTCCCCTCCCGTGGAAAACGGCAGAATAATTTCAGTACTCAGAGTCGCGCTTTGCCAGGTCCCGTGTTAAATGGTCTAAGACATTCAACGATATTACACATTACAGTATGTGCAAACGAATGCCTATTTGTTTAGTTAATGTTAAGATTCCATAGAAGAAACTGGTTCTCGTAGGCTTATCATAACTCCTTAGACAAAGAATATTTCTATCAGAGCTCCAACAACACATAGAATAATTTAACTAAGTGCGAGTCGGACTCACGCACATAGGGTTCTGTACCATCCCACAATACAGGTGCGGAACTCTAAAAACATGTTAAATAACCACAAATACTACAATATACATGCCAAAGCAACATTAAGGCTATAAAAAACAAGGCGCCAAAATGGTAGCGCCTGACAATAAATTTGCCGGTATCTGTGCGTACGGAACCCTAATTTTTGAGGGTTCCGTAGTCCGACAAGGAACCCTTATAGTTTCGCCATGTCCGTCTGTCCGTGGCTTAGCGCAGAGACTATTAGTACTAGAAAGCTGCAATTTGGCATGGATATAAATATTAATCACGCTGACAAAATGGTAAAATAAAATCTCGAAAAAAAATTTTTTTAGGGCTACCTTTCATGCACGTAAACTGGGGATGATTTTTTTTCTCGTCTATCCCAAAATATCGTTGGATAGGTCGTTCAAAAACATTGTGGGTGTGTGAAAACCATTTTTCGATTTAGGGATGCGTTGGCGAAATATTAAGCTTTAAAGTGAAAATTTTATTAGAGTGGAGCGTCCCCCCCCCCCCCCCCTCCCTGCCGAATAAACGGTTGTTTATAGAAATGTGAAAAAATTCACAGAAGTATAATGAATTTAAAAGGAAAACTATCACAGCTAAGTAGGCTTTACAGGTTTACGAGTACAGGTTCCGCCAAACTTTTGGCCCCCTAATGTATGGGACCAGAAGTTTGGCGCGGTCTGTATTAGTAGACGAACTTATATGTACCGGGCAACTACGGAACCCTACATTACGCGTGGCCAGACACGCACTTGGCTGGTTTTATTATTTTTGTTTTACTTTAGAGTATGTACTATATATTACTAAATTTAAAACTTGTATATATTGGCGTCTTTAAAAGTAAGAGCCGAAACAAATAACTTTAAAATAATACATCTTTTTCGATGTTTCTTGTATTGTCCCTTCAGTAATATGGTCCCGTTTGGGACCCTTAGGATATGGGACCCTAAAAATTAAAATAATTAAGGAAATAAAAGCTTATTTATCAGGATTTTTTACTGACATGTTAAAATTGTGATAACAGCTGGTTCCTCTAAAGCAGCGTTTCCCAAAGCGTGGGTCCAGCAAAGCATACCTTTAGTGGGTCGTAAAAAAACATGAAGAACGAAAAACAAGCTTTCTTCACACTAAAGTTATTCGTTTCAGTTTGAAATAACGTATAAACAATAAAACTTATTACTTGATAAGTTATTAAAAATTGCTGATTTATAGATGAGCGCTATATGCGTGTACAATTGTTTTTGTATTATGTATGATACAAAAAAAGATGTCAAATATAAAAAATCATTAGTAGCATGGGAATAGCTGAAAATCAGCGTCATCTGAAAATTGTTTCAGATGGCACATCGCTGAGTCTATTTCCATTTTTGGGATAATCGTGTATTTAAAGAACATGTGTAATACAATTGAGTATTATCGATTACGCAAAATAATACACAATACTACGCTTTTTCTTTTTTTCATGTAATTTTAAATGTACTAAATATTTATTATGTTAATGAAACAATTGCTACCCTTTACCTCTTTTTAACTCATTAAGGGCCAGAGGTGCAATCGTGTAAGCCAATGGTATTCAAATTGATTGTTATATGGCTATTCGGTTAAGCAAATTAGCCCGTTTAACTGTTGAAATCGTACATTTTTCCCTGTCAAATGAATACAATTATTAAATATATATAAAATATATATATATAAAACGTGTGATTTTATTTGTCAAACAGGCTTATTTGCTTAGCCGAATAGCCATATGACAATCGAATTTGAATACCATTGACATACACAATTGCACCTCTGGTTTTAAGTCGCGATTCAGGTAAGTTTGGGAAACACTGCTCTAAAGCATAAACTTATATTCATGTTTTGAAAATTAAAGAATCTCCAGCAACACTATTACTCGACCACATGAAACCCCACACCATACCATGTACTACTCTGAATAAGGGCCACCTCCATAAAAGCCTCGTTACATCACACACACTCGATCGCAATACTTTCTGTAGTAATTTACCTGTAATGTACTTGTTGTCCTACCGATGCGTCCTTTACTTACGCTGACGTATTCTGGGTCTTACGAGAACATTCGATATCAATGTGATTGGACAACGTAAAGATTCAGAAAAAATGTAAGTTCAACTATGTAGTTAAATAAACGTATTTCTGCTATCGGTTATAGGTCTGTTCAAATTACTATTCGAATACTGAAAAAAAAAACAGTCATTTCGTAATTTTGTTCAGTTAAATCACACTAATATTATAAATGCGAAAGTTTGTGTGTGTGTGTGTGTGTATGCTTGTCACTCTTTCACGCTGAAACGGCTGAACAGATTTGGATGAAATTTAGAATGGATATAGCTTATACCCTAACTTAACACATAGGCTACTTTTTATCCCGGAAAAAAGTATGTCGTTAAACCGAATAACGTGGGCGGAGCCGCGGGCAAAAGCTAGTATGATTAATAAGTTCTTTCAAATCACCAGTGTATTTTCATATACTAGGTTCTTCAATATCGAGTTCGTTAGTAAAATAATCGCAGGGGAAACAGTGACGCTGTGCCTTTATATTTGGACAATCACAAATGATCACGACACACGTTTGAATCAATAAAGATTGATAAAGAAGATAAACACGATGTTGGTTTCCTTCAAATGGATATTAAAGTAGGTCTTGATAATGTTAGTTGCAAAATTGCCAAAATAAGAAGAACCAATTAACTTATTTTTAATAGCAATAAAATCTTTTTATAGCAGGTGTTGGTTGTACGACCGGCATAACAACTCTTACTTTCGATTAGCCCACAACTTATTACAAGTACCAACTTCTACTTACTACATAGACCATTGGTTTCGCACGTTTGTTCAACTCAACTGAAGTAAATCTTTTCCTGAACACGTATATGTGATGCAAGTGACATCATTAAACACAATACCGAGCATCAAACAAAAGGACGCGATTCGACTCGGTTCAGAATAAACTCGAATACGTACTCGGCTTGACAATCAATCGACTCAGTGTCACGCTAACCATCATTTCGTGCGCCCGCGTCTTATCTGCATCGTTTTTTTTTTTCATTCATTCCAATTTGAATTGAACCACGTGTAGTAAATAAACAATATGGACACAACATTTATGTGATGGACTTTTGGACTTGTATGTGTGTGTGTTTCGATTTGAAATAGTGTTGTGAATCGATTACATACGGATTGAGGTTTGAGTCTGCTTTTATTGTTTATTTTGATGATGAAGTTTTCCTGGAAGTTTAGTTTAGTTGTTCTTATGCTTCTGAGAAGGATGATGATCACTTCAATCTCATACATTTGTACCATAAATATTTAAACAATATTGGTATTTTAGTGGAGTGCTTTAATTAAACAAGCACATATTTCTTTAATGAAAAAATCGTTAAATATCAAAGTGGAGTGTCTCAGGGTTACAGTTGGGAGCCTATTTAATTCTTAATTGCTTTTATTATATTATAACTTTTATTTGTTTTTTTTTCATCTGTTCAAACATTCTGTGATATTCAGATTAACAATATAATTCACTTACGATTCCACAGCACCGTTTCTGAGTTCTTATTCATTAATTACCATCTCCCCATATATTTACAATACAGGTTTTTTCCCAAATGCTATTTTTGTCGTGTATGATTAATGGACAGGATGAAACTGATAAAATTATGTAGTTCGTTTTCCTTGAAACTATTTTTGATGTAATGGTTGTCCATTCCCAGGAGTATAAATAGAGTTTAAAAAACTGGCACCACTTATAAAACATGCCCGTGCATTTTTTTTTTTCTTAGAATTGTTTAGATAAATCTTTAGGTAATTCTTATCTTTTTATTAATCTTGTTCGTTACAGTCGAATATGTCGTTGTATGTTTATGTAACCTGTTGATTTCATATCCTGTACAGTTTCATAAGGCCCTGATGCCCCGTAGTTTCTTGAAACCCTTTTTATTGCAATACAAAGGATGACAATTCGTAAGTCATATTATTATGAAGCTGCTGTTGCCCAGGGAAACAAACAATAGTCCAATAAATCCGACAACAATCGTGTTCCATGTTTGCTGTCACGTGCTCCGATGATTAAGTGACAATCATCTCCAATCAAGTATGCGTCTACGCATCTCGGTATATTAAATGTTCTTTATATTTTCTTATTGTTGTCCCTCTCCGTTTCTACTGTGATGTCTTTATCTACGATTTATTTTTCGTCAATCTTTTCTTTTTCAAGTTCACTTTGCTAAATTTATAGTTGTAGGGTTTTACTGTTGGGAATTCCTTACTCGATTGTGTATTAGTAAGTTTCTTTTTATTCCAGGAATTTATTAGTAAACTGCAGCCAAAAATATTAAGTTAATATTTTCTGGAAATTGCATATTACAGTTGTTTACATTTTGCTCAAAATGTTTTTATTCCGTTTGAATGTCCGGTACTTTGGTATGTGAATATATCACCTAAAAAGTGTGTCAAATCAACTGAGACTAACGGGAATTGTTATTAAATTATTTTTCTGCGACATTGTGTACTTTACGTACATCTAGGTAGGTAAATACATTTGTAAATTTTTCTGTGTTTTTTTTATGACAGCCTAGTTTTTGTGTAGCCTATAAATATATCATCTATAATAAAAAATGCAGTAATATTTTCATCTGTCTTTCTAAAAATCGCTTTTTCTTACCAATTTCAAATACCTAGTGTATGCAGTACTTACATATGTATACAGATGTTACATATAAATGAACAAGTATAATTATTTTGTCTTCGTTTATTTGTTTGGGATACTTTTCTATATAAGGTGACTTTAATTTATGCAGCCAAACTCATACTGGATGCTTGGTAGGGATCAGTAGCACGGATTAATAACACTTTTTGCTGATTCCGCAAAATAAAATCTTGACGTCCTATAGTAATTGACTCGGGGCTGTGCTTGCATTTGTAAGGAACACGAAAAGACTAAATTGCAAATTTCACAAAAATGGTCATCGAACCTTGTTCCTGAGCACTTACCGAGTCTTCAGTAAGAATTTAGCTGCATAAATTAAAGTCACTTATATAACCAGAGTGTTTACTCTCAATCTTAGAAATCTAATTGTACTCTGTATAGCACTGTCACAACTTTCATCTGAAATGGTCTCTCCTTCTAAAACAGTATCAGACTTGGTTATCCTCTTGAAATCCATTCTAACTCCACCTTCGCCGTTTTTAGGTGAAGGCCATACTCTAGCCTCAACTGCATCTATGTATAGATGATGCATTTCCGTCAGTGATACATACATACAAAGCCAGAAAGACAGACGGTCTCTTTAGTGAGTTAGTGTTGGTGAAAACAAAAGGGGAGATTCAGGGCTCGCACGCAATAGTCTTAGAGAGTGAGTGTATCAGCTTTAGACTTAAAAAGTGAGTGTATCAGCTTAGACTTAGAAAGTGAGTGTATCAGCTTTAGACTCAGAAAGTGAGTGTAACAGCTTAGACTTAGAAAGTGAGTGTATCAGCTTAGACTTAGAAAGTGAGTGTATCAGCTTAGACTTAGAAAGTGAGTGTGTCAGCTTTAGACTTAGAAAGTGAGTGTATCAGCTTAGACTTAGAAAGTTATCAGCTTGGACTTACAAAGAGGTGAAGGATAGTAATGTAATCAACATAAATATCTAGTAAATTTTAAGTTACATGTTTCATTGTTCACTCGTTATTTCGAACTGAAACGAGTAATTTTAGTGTGAAAATTGTTTCATCTTTTTACGACTCAGTAAAAATCTGCTTGCGACCCACACTTTGGGAAATGCTGGTCTAGTGGTTCAGATGGTCTAGGTGACTAATTCGGAGATCGCGAGTTTAAATCTCGTACGGGCACATGTTGTGTCCACTCTTGCGCGCTTCGGAGTCTATATTTGTGGCCGAAGTACGGCAATAGGACTCACCACCCATCACGTTAGGGACGTAGTAATCGTCGGTGAAACGTAGTTTCATGTCGTGATGATGTACATATTTAGTTGTTGCCCGCAGCCTGGGTGTAATGTTGATTGTGCCCACATAAAGTATAATTTGTAATATAGAAATCAATGAGCAGAAATGTGAGGACATTGCGATGCCATGATAGAAATGTGATTTGAGGCCACCTCATGCAGCAATCATAGTGCGTCAGGTATTGTATTATGTAGACACAAGGTTATTGTGAGATTCCTATAACCCATTTCACTAAACTAACGGCTTACAAACTTCGAGGACCATATAAGAACTTATAGAGTCTTCCCTCGTGACGTGACTTCGACTGGCTTTGACTTGGCTTGCAGAGATTCTTGTTGGATCGATTCTGAAATCTTTATTGCCATCAAAAATAAAACTTGTAAAAAAACAAGTCTCGCAACTTATTACTTCTACCGTAAAAAGTTGTGAGATCCATGTAAATTCAAGTCGGTTAATTTATTCAGTCCCTACTTAAGGGACTTTCTATCTTAAGTTATTACATAATTAGTGTAAGTTAATTATGGTACATAACAACATATTAGAGTGACCGTATCAATATTTAAAATATTTTATGTTTTAAATAAATATATTGACTTGGTCATTGGTGCATCTAGAGAACTGGACCGAAATTGCAAAATATTTTAGTTTTTCCTTGATTTATACACTAAATACCAATTGTATTCCAAATTTGAAGCTTCTATGTCTGCTAGAAGTGCCTTAGAGTTTTGATGATAGGTCAGTCAGTCAGTCACTCAGTGAGTGAGTGACAAAACTGATAAACTTTGACTAGTTATAATTCTTAAACTACTGGTTCAAATTGATTGAAATTTGAAATGTACCGTGTTTATACAATGCCTGCTTGGCTACTGAAAATTCAGGCTTCTAGTTTTATCCACAACGAAGTTATAGAGGGTCGAAAATGGCCTGAACTGCTTCGAGAAAAGGATGGTACGGCGTGCCGCTTTTTTGCTCGACTTGACGGAGGCACTGCCGTGCCCCCAGATAGCGACATGAATCGCCGAGGGGGTGTCAGAGGTTTTCCCAAGTGTGCACTGTGAAATAAAAGTCACAATCATTATAATGTACATAATTATAGGTATATTGAAAATAAAAAAAGCGCTTATTTATATTTCTATAGGGCACAAAAACCAAGATTTTTCAACAGCGCGCATCAGAGCCCATAGTATATTATAGCTGGTTTCTACGCTATAAAAGTAAATTAATGATTACCAAAATAGCATTTTAATGAAACCTACCCGCGGTCATTTTCATTAATTTTATAACTTTTAACACGACGAACTGAAGCACCCGAAACTAGATGTTATAATTTTGATTGCATACAGACTACTTAATCAATTTTGATGTAGTTGTCATTGTTGCACAGAGGTGTTAATAAGTGCATGGCCAGCACTTTTAAAAACTCGACATGAAATTCCTACCATTAGGGTAAGTTCCGCTGATACATTTTTAGCTGAGTCCCATACTCCTAATAATGCATGTAGTTCTAGTCCAGTGGTGCCCAACTGGTATTGCTTTGAAGGCTGTTTTGAAAATCTTGACATGCTTCGCGGGCACCGCTGCGCTGAGTTTAAAGAAACCTAATTTTGATAATGGAAACTGCATTCTTTCATTATATCCCTGTTTATTGCGCGAGTGTGCCTTCAACAGTCAGCGTTATTTAGATTTTAATAGTTCAGTTAGTGTTTATTTAATTTATCAATTTAGTGTGTGCTTGAATTTTATCCTATTTTGTTCACGGGCGCCTAGAAAACAGGCCGCGGGCTTTCAGTGGCGTGCATATAACTTTTTCCTGGAAATGCAATGAGAAGGTCAAGATTGACAATAAAAAAAAATGAAAAAATTTAAATGTCACTTTGAACAATCATTATTTGTATGACCCCGGGGTAGGCACTGCCTACCTTAGATTACATGATTTCTCACAAAAAAATAATTTCAAATTGGTTTTTAGTTTTTTTCATGTTATTTTTATCGTCAAACTTGAACTTCTCATTGCAGTTCCAGCAAAAAAAAACAATGCACGCCACTGCGGGCTACTAGGCGCCCGCAGGCTACCGGTTTATATCGTCGGCATATCGTGGAATTCAGCATAGTATCATAATCCGCCTAGGCAGATAGTATATTCCTTTTAAAACTAGGGGGATCGCCTCGCACCGCTCCGCTTCGCTCGGCTCCCCAAATTTAATTACATGTAAACCTAACACGCATCTCCTCGCTCCGCTTGTCGTCGCACCAATTTTTTCACGACTAACCCCAAAAAAGGAGTGTATTGTTTTCAGGGTTTATGTGGGTATTTTTCTTAATTCCACCATAACTTCTTAATTCCTGAACCGATTTCGAAGTGTGTGGTATCGTTAGAATCCTTATAGCATCCTGAGTGGAATAGGCTATAAATATATACAAGAAAGTACTAAATAAAAAAAATAATAAAAAATATTAATTAACACGATTGCCGGATTAGAGTATTTAATTAGGATTTCAGTGCAGTCGGGGTACTTTTACATTAGATACGTGTTGTTTTGTATGTCCCCCGATTGCACTGAAATCCGAATTAAATCTCTATTCCGACAGTCGTGTTTTTTAATTATTTTTAAATTTATTTTTGAACTTTTGGTAAAAGGTTTTTGATTTCACCCTTTACCATCTACCGAGTCAAATCATTATGCCGAGTTCTACGATTTTCCGACGCGTTTAAGTATAATACTGATCTGTTTATATTTATGTATTTATATTGAACCAAAGATCTACGTGGAGCGGAATTGCTAAAACCATGCGTTCCATCCGTCACTAAATAGTAATTTAGCTAGTTTAGTTAATTTAGCTACAGACAGACTGGCGGCCAGACGCGTGTTTTAAGATGTTATAGCTCGCACTCGCGCTTGACTGCTTTTTGTCTAATGTTGTTACTTTTTAGGGATCCGTACCACAAAATTAATTCAACGGAACCTTTATAGGATCACTTTGTTGTCCGTCTATGAAGACCCCTTTTCTCGGGCCCCATTAGACATATCGAGTGGAAACTAAAACCTCCTACAGAAAACTATAGTGCTGATAAAAAATCAGGTTTCCAACTTAATGCAAAAAAAGTTATTGCCTTTTACGTAATCAATTTCATATAAATTTGCTTATAATTATGAAACTGGTACATAAAGAGATTATTAAAACACGAGTGTCAGTTTAAAAAACGAGCCGTAGGCGAGATTTTAATAGGAAACGAGTGTTTAATACCTAGTTATGTATAGTTTCATTCACTACTTTGTCTAAACTCATGCCTAACAACCTGTTTTCATAATAATCTTGTTAAAATTTGTCGTTAGCCATTTTTGATTTTTCTTGTAAAAGCTCGTTCTAAAGTGTTCGTAATTTCCGTCGTTATTTCCAGAATGTCAGGTGGAGTCAAATTATCACCATCACTGCTGTTAGTAATTTTAGGACAAAATAATACTTTTGGTTTGACCCATAAAACCACAGTAAATAATAATTTCCACGTAAGCTATGGCGCCAAAATCCAACAGTCCACCTCGCATGTGAAAGTAGCATCATGTTGAAAAAGACAAGTATATCTTCGAGCATTTTTTTAATACAATTTTTTAATTTATTTATATTCCTTTTATTCAATAAAAATTTTTAAACACGAAACAATTTTATACCTTTAAACAGTACCCTGCGAAACTGCATAATACAGTTTGTCTGCAGGAATGAGACTAGAATAACAAAAGAGAAATCATTTTGCCTTAATTTATAAATATGTATAAACTTATTTAAAAAATGTCTCTCAAATAATTAATTAAATAATTATGGAGTGAAGAGATACATTTTAAGAGACCTTCTAAATTTAAGTTTACTTGGCTCAATCGGATATCATCAAATAAGTCCACTAATTTACGCAAATTTTGATGACGGTAAAGCATTGTGAGCTAAGGGGCGTGAATCACTGGTTGTTGCGCAGGCGTCGTTCACTTCCTCTATATGAATTAATTGTTAATAAATGTTTCCATTATGTCCATCCTAGGAATTATTTACTTAAATTAAATAGTTTTATATTTTTTTGCGTGATTTTTAGATTAAGATTAATTTAGATTTTTAGTTTACTGTACCCTAAAACACTTAAATATAGATAGACTTATATAAGGTCCTACAATAATAAGTGAAAATTACCATTTAAAGAATTTTTGTCTGTCTGTCTGTTTGTATGTAAGTAAGATGGTAAATCTTCTATTGTCTGGTGTTGGGGACGATGGTAGCCTCAGTTCGAGAGTGAAGGTTACCTATGTCCAAAAATCGACTAGCATACGCTGATGATTGAATGCTTCGTTCTTTGCAATACCTATGTCTTAGGAATACCTATGTGGAAGAGGGATTTCCCTTGATATGTTTCCCTTTATTCGATTAAAATATCAAATTATAGGTATAATACTGCAACTTGACTCATGCCAATGGAAACTTAGTCACAAATGTCAAAGTTCTGTTTGTTTCGTCTGATATTAATATTAAATGGTGCATAGTTTTGTTTCGTTTTGTGGTTGTCTGGTTTATAATAATTTGAACACTAAGCTTCGGTTGATATATTGAGCTCATTTTACATTCTTAAAACCCTTGCTAATTAAATTGTCTTTTTTTTTTAATAAATACAAAGAAAATTACAGTAGAATGCACTGAATTTCGACCCCTCAGTGGGGTCGTCATCAGGTCGAAATATAGCGCATTTACTGTAATTTTCCTTGTATTTATAAAAAACACAATTTACCGATATTCGAAACCGGTTGGATGTGAAGTAATAAAATAACACAACAAAATATACATAGTGTGAAACAGTGTACAAGAATAATACAGAAGCTTAGATTGAATAAATATAACAATATCTTTAAGCCATACGGGCAGCTTTAATATTTGTTCAGTACTGTAAGCTGTGTACTGGCTGTTCATATAATCCGCTACGTCCGACACGGAGGTCTTAACATACTTAACAAGATACAGAGGCCAAAATTATATTTAATAATTTAAAAAATATATATACTTTCATTCTTTAGTAATATATGGCCATAGCACGGTCGACGGTCGACCTTATAGGGGGGCTAGATTGTACCAGTGCGGGTGGAGGTATGATGTGCCTTCAGTAGCGGTTCTCACCACTTTGGTTATATTACAAGAAAATTTTGAAACAAAAAAAATAGTATGTATATGAATACATACTTACCTCTTTTCTCCAATTATTTGTTTAATTTTCAAGATGTTTGTTTTGAAAAATCTTCGTGTACCTATTTATTAACACTTTGTTATGGAACTTGCGGACCAAATCGACACCCTGTATGTGAGACATAAAAACAAGTGGAGTCTTGTTATATCATTGTACCATGTATATAGGGCCTTACATAGGACCTTTGGGCACATGATAGGGGGCTTCAAACAGAGCCCGTATAGTTATTGTTTATGTACATTAAACACTTGTCCACGGTCAAAACTACGCGAAGTCACTCATAAAGTCACATTAATTAATGAGTTACGCGCCTGCATCAGGGATTAAGGATATCAATTACTCAAGTACAAGTTATTGAAGTGACTCTCATTCACCTACATACACTCGTAGGTGAAACAAGTAATTCACTGTATTTTTCACTGTGTTATAGCGCGTACAGTGAAATGACTGCGTAGAGTTTTAAGCTAAAGTTTGATGGTGTGAAAGAAAACCTTTTTTTAATCTAAGTTTTTAAGTTTTCTTTCGCTTATAGTTTTAAGCGGGATGTAAAAATCTTCAGGGAAAAAAGGCTGTATGAGTGCCATTGTTGTTCCACAGCATTCGGTAGGTAATACCTCTGTAACAATCGGTCTCTATGCTTATTTTTCAAAATCTGCTATGGTTTTTTACTCACAGCGACAAATAATGTTTATATTAATATTATCAACTACATTTTTAATAGCAAGCTTTTTAATTTCATTCCTATATCTACATAGATAATGAACATAATTATTGCAAAGAAAGAATCATCACAATCGATATACCGTTTCAAGTTTATCTACAAACTACGCTTTTATGACATAGAATTAAAAAAATCAGCGGTAGCTAGATCGGTTTGCCAAACTACCATTTCGAACATGCACCAATTTTTTCAGTTAGATGTGCTAAATTATTGTATACATTACCACTTGAAGACGATGAAGGAAAACACTGTGACGTCAACCTGCATGCCTTAAAAAGCGTGTATTTGTCCTCAAAGCGTGTATTTGTGCCAGAAGTACGGCGACAAGGCTTTTACCAGAAATCATCGGTGATCCAGTGACACTTTGCACCCAGAAATACCTCTAACACTCTCTCGGGGATGCATATGGTGACGATATGTTATAGATTAAAAATCTACAGCCTTAAACTGGTCGTATGTTTACTGTACAGCACACACAGTAGTATTTTCCTGTACAAACATGTTTACCAACACACGCGGCCTCTCGAGCGGTCACAATGACCCAGATAAATTGCACGTTTCGATTAGCTAATTATTTTATCTACTCTTTACGGTCATGCGAAATTGGTTACATTTGTACGTGCTACTTCATTGATACGTAGCTTTTGCGAGGTATTTACAAATTGTTACTTTTTTTACGATGGAAATATCTTCTGAAATTGATTTGTTATGCTGTGGTTTTGGTGTCGCTGTGGTTCTTTCAACAAAAATTTACGATATGTCAATCTTTGCTTTCGTTTGCCAGTTGACGCCAGACCTTTATAAAGTCATAAAAAATACCGGTATAAAGATTTTTATAGAGTTTTGATTGGTTCGTTTCGCTTACAAACTTACAATAGTGTGTGAAATATAAAATGAAATTGAAAATTTCTTCATTGAAGAAAAAGGTTACATGATTTTTTTTTACTATGGTTTCTAGAGAGTGTTTCCTTCAATTCTGGAAACTAGGCTCACCCAAAAAAATATATTTATATAAAGTAAAACAAACGGAATAGAAAACTTTAGTAACTTAAGCAAGTTACTGTAATAACATTAGGAAGAGCGGTCTCGTCCTTATACAGGTTTATATAAACGTAACAGGATAAGGCCTACGTACTACTTACCTAAAAAATGTTTTTATAAATAAACTATTTTTGTATTTTTTTATGTATCGGACTAGCCATTTTCCCGCGGCTACGCTCGCGTCTTTTCAATTTCTGCCCCGTTCTCGGCTTGAGCATTATTTTATGAACATTCTTATAGCCTGTATGTTGACCAGGGTCACTACGATGATAATAAAAAAACCGCATCCAAATCCGTTACATGGTTATCGAGTTAAAACGGAACATACATACAAATAGACAGCCAAAAAACTCAAAAAATTGTGGTTTTGTCCTCAGTGCGACACTAATATAATAACCCATTTTATTTAAACGCAGACGCGACTTTTTAACTTTATTGTACGAGTAAGTATAGATTAAATACCGTTTGTCTGCAATAACTTTTTTGTAACCTGTATAATTTAGAGACTTCATCTTCAATAAAGTTTTAAAGTCACGCTATTTCAAGGTCTTGTTTACACTAACTTATAGCACAAGTTTTTATTTATCCTGAAGATACAGTTCTTTGTCTCAATCACAATTTCTGCTTCTTTGCGTGCAAGTAACCATTAAATAATTGGGGCCTCAAATGGGATCAGTGCCATATCTTCTGTAAGGATACATTTTTCAGATGCGATCACAAGTAAAATACACACATACATATAGCCACGCCTTTCTCCCGGCAGGGACCACAAATTTGCATTCTGATTCTGAAAAACCTCTTTCCCTTCCTTAAACTTATATTCTAAATGATTTTTTTAATATTTAGTATATTTTATAATGAAACTTTCAGCTCCGCGATATAATTGAAGTATCGAATGAGCGACATGAGCGTTGACACTCGGCGAAAGTGGTTATCAAGGACACCTGCTTACTGGCCCACTAATGTTACTCGCTTATAAAACGGTCTACTCGGCGGCGTCTCGTGCAGCGACGTCCTTATAGAGAGGTCTCCCGCTGAGGTCTCCTACATTTTCATTCCAGCGAGGTACCTGGGAAGTTTGACTGTGTAGTAGGTCTAAAAATAACTAAGAATTTTTACACAGAGCTTGGTAGTAAAGACTACAGGCAACATTGAATAAAACCAATATGTTCTACTTATTTGTTATGAACGATTGATCCGAACAAAAAAATTACAGCACGTGGGAAACATATATGTAAAAGTGAAAAATAAAAATCGTATGCGTAAATGCCTTAATGCAATAATTAAATTAATGTATACCTACTGTACGACGAATACGAAAGGTAATGTTTGTACTGTAATATTGGACTGTCTTCGAGACTTCGTAAAATCCCCATTAAGATCTGTACCGACCGACGCGATGTATCAAATTCCACCATAATCGATTATAAAACATATTGTTACGTTATCTATCACCAGAGCAACGCCCCTTACTGACGTCATACGATATCACAAACATTGGGAATTACGAGTTCTATTCGTAATAATCAATCATAGTAGCCATTCTGCGCATGCGACTGTCTACTGCATGCGTCATGCCAGTCATCCAGTACGCTAGAGGAATTTGTAGCGTATTCTAACGGAATAAGAGTTAGTAAATATACAGTTATTTAGCTCTGAATTTCGATTGAAGTCAAACGCTAATTTCGATTTACGAGTGTTTAGCGGCCATGTTTGTTTGGTTGATTGATATGAGTGTGTGATATAATCATTTGTCACTGTTGAGGGCATGTATCTGACTTTTGATAGCTTAAAATCTTGACTTTTGAATTATTAGAGATCGAGAGTTTAGATAGATACTCTACTTTTTAAGGGCTTGCCTTTGGTCTTTCTATGGTTTTTGTTTTAATATGCTGAGTCAACTACTTATCTGGTCAATGTAAAACACGGACACGTGTTTTTTCTGACCTTTGTCTTTCCGTTGTCAGGTCGATTACCTAATTGGACACATTTCCCTTGATAGATTTTATTTTTTAAATGATGCCTTTTTAAGTTATTAATTCGTTTTATGTCTAAGCGGCTTGAGTTTTAAGTCTGAAATTACTGCTATAACAAGAAAACATGGTTTATTTTCCGATGTCAGGTGAAAAAACTCCTACACCAAATACTTTTCCGTAAAACCAGAAAAACCTCGAAAATTCACTGATTTTGCGTGCTGGCAGCGCGCGAAGCGAGCGTTCTAATGTAGACTTTCTGACATAATACTGAAGTTCAAAATCAATCGGTAAGATTATCGTGCACCAGGGGTAAGGCCTTAAGGTACTTTCTAGGTGAGCACGCTTCCATGGCTCAAATCAAAGCTTTCTATGGTAGTGGCCGAGTGTAAAAACATTTTGAATGAAAAATATATTAACTAGATAGTTCTCTCGCATTCTCGTGGTTTTATGTTTTGGCCTAGTTAATAAACGTTGAAGGGGAACATTTGTGGATGATATCCCCCCCAAACAAAAAAGAATTCCCTACATTCAAGACAATTTGTCGACTCCATTCAGGTGCACTTTTACACATCATGGGATCCGCAAAGAACAATCCATTTTTTGTAACAACTATGCAAATAGCTACCCAATAAATATAAATCTTTAAAAATACAAACTTATGTATGTTATTATTTTTTATCATGTTCTATTTGTAAAGATTAATATTGACTTGTAAAACGTGTGATTTACGTACCTATTTTACATTTTTGATTGAAAAACACTACTTATTTATATTATTTCCCTTACCGGTTTCGCTGTTATAGCATTATCAAAGGTTTTTTGGTTGCTTACGTACAATATATGAATAAGTGGACAAGTACAAGAGTTTTTCAATCAAAAATGTATAAAAAGTTCCACCAAGTGCCAACAATCACAAGCATCAACTCCGTACCTAGTTAATTTACAGGACCGCGGAAGGACCTTTTTAAAAAGACAAAATGAACTTATTTTTAGACGTTTATTCCGAACGGAGTCTGGCATAGAACTAACTTACAAAAGCTATGACGGTGAAAAACGTTATTCTTTGTTTTAATACAAACAAAAACTTTATTTTTTGTTTACTTTGTGATATTTTGACCTGGATCCTTCGTTAAGGGGAAAGACGACGCAAATAGCAATAGATGACAGACTGAATGTTTTTTTTGCAATAATCAAGATATCCGTGGTAATGAAAAATATACCCCAGTTCTTCTAACGTTTATCGAGTAGTTTTACAAAAAACTGCGTCAACTGATTCATTTATTTACTATAAATGAAAATAAAGAATAGAAAGTATTCATTTACAATCGCCACTTGTAAAAATTTATACTATGTTCTCTCATGTAATGTTAAAAACATTTGATAATGAATAAGGATGCTTCTTTGCATGGTGGGCTAATAGGTTGCATGCAGACAGTGCCGCAGGCGTAAACTAGTTACGTAAATACAAACATGTTTAAAGTTTAATGACAGCTGAGACAAATTGACGCAAAGCTTGAGACAAAAAAAACTTGAGAGTCTGGTTGTTTCTTTTTTACCAATTGATGTGCTGGGTGAGAATGATAGCAAGAGTTGGCTGAATATTTACAGGTTTTTAATGCTATCACTATACCAGATAACACTTTGTGTTACGGTTGGAGTTTCAAAAGCTTTGTCTTCATAAAAACTAATGCTTGCATTTTATTTGAGGGTCACTTAATGCTATTAAATTTCTGGTATTTCCCAAGTAAAGCTCTTTATTAACAGGTTTTTGTAACAGTAGTAATTTGGAAGAGGTAAAGTTTTAAGTACTTTATTTACTCGGAACTCTTAATCTGTTCCAAACTCGTTTGTTTCTCCGAGGTTCCATAGTTTAAAACTAAAAAAGCTTTCGACTTTAATCTTCCATACGTTAGGGAATTCTCATCACGAATTTACTTCTAGGAAGTCTTCCTTTTGTTTTACTAATTAACAAAAAATATATACAATTGTACAAAGAGAATTTGTTTTTAAGCGATGTGTGTATGGAAAGAGTATTTTGTAAGGAAACTTTTTGTGTGTTTTAAACATCAGTTTGTATATAGATGTTGTTGTTATCCTCTTATTTTTGGGTCATGGAAAGCGACGCGATTAGTCCAGATTTTTCACCAGTTTCGGACAATCTTTACGACAATCTTACAAGTTGATGTAAAACTATATCCACATGCATACCCGTACAAGGTAATCCAAAATAAAGACTGTTGGAATCTTCTTCGGTACTGGTCTAAGTACTGTCTGTCAAAAAAGAGTTGAAATGAATATTGAAGGAATTATTTTTCTTTCGCCTGGTTGCACTAAAAAAACAAGTACAAAATCTGTTAAATCGAGTTTACCTGAGTTTACCGCGTTGTTATTTCATAATTATACTACCTAAATTATACTACTTGAACGTTTAATGTTCAATATTCATTTCAACACTTTTTTGACAGACTATACGTGGGATATTATACATTTATATAATTAGTTAGATAAATTAATAATACTTTTTTATACTACAATATAAGGTGAATTTGGTTTATGTAGCCAAATTCATACTGGAGGCTTGGTAAGTGGTCAGGATCAAGGTCCGCAATATCTCTGTTTTAATGGTTAGAGTCTTCGCTTGGACATAGTTAATTCCCCGGGAACGCGCAGTTCCCAAGAGACATTACCATTAATTAAATTCAAGCGGGTAATCACTGGAACAACTGAACCAGTTTTGAAAATTAATTTGCTGTTCTTATATGGTTATATTGTTCACCTGGATTGTTTCCTGGGAACGAATAGTTCCCTAGGGTCACAAACATATAAAATACAACATGTCGATGTCCAATTGCCGGGCCTTATATAAAACAGACTGATTACGGGCAGCGGCGTCACTGGTGCAAGGTTTTAGGCACCGCGCTCACCGACCCGCCTGCCCAGCGTGTGAGTATGGGCATTTCTTCCAGGAGGACCGCCAAGAGAGGCGAAATCCTGGAAAGGCCTATGTCCAGCAGTGGACGAAACAGGCTGATGGATGGATGGATGAATGTCGATACGACAAGAATATCCGACGGTGTCGGAGGTGTTTCCAAGCGTGAAATGTTAGTCACAGTCTTGGTACACCCGCTTTTCACCGAAAAGTGTTACGTTCGAAACGTGATGGGTGGTTCAAATTCGAACTCGCATCCAAATCAGTTCAGTGATTTTTGAGTTAACAGGGAAAATAAATACATACAGACAGACAAAAAAAAATAAAAAATATTTATTGTTCAGACACTAATTTTTTACTACTTTATTGTTATTATAAATATCGTGGCCTTAAGGTAGACTGGGGTGCAATCGACAACATTACAAAATAATAATTGATGCAAAAGTAAAAACCATTTCGAGATATGGGCTTTCTCAGCATAATATTTTTTTTTCAGAATTAAATCGAACCAATTAACTTTAACCAAGATTAAGATATTTTCAAAAAACTAAAAATATGGTAAACACAGGATTTTAAAAGCAATATCCTTTGCCTTAAAGTTCATTTTGTTTAAAAAAATCAACTGTCATGTCAAGCTTTTTTTTTAATAATCCATTGGCAATGAACATTGACTTTTGAAATCCTCAGATGCGACTTACGTTCTTTTAGAATGAGTGAATAAGAAAACATTAAATTATGCAGGGAAAACATAAAATGAAACAAAATAAAAAAATACTCAAGCTTCTTTTTTACGCAAACTTTCAAACTAAAATGAAATGTTGTCGATTGTGTAAGCCAATCGTATTAAAATTGATTGTCATATGGCTATTCGGCTAAGCAAATTAGCCCGTTTGACAATTGAAATCGTACCTTTTTGCTGTCAAATGAATACAATTGTCTTGCTTATATTGCTTACAACCAAAAACGTACGATTTCCATTTTCAAACGGGCTAATTTGCTTAGCCAAATAGCCATATGACAATCGAATTTGATGACGATAGTCTTACACAATTGCACCTCTGATTATTTCATGATCTAATCGTAATGTCATGAAATCTGTAAAAACTAAAGGGGTCGCTTCGCTCCGCTTCGCTGGGCTCCCGGATACGATCACAAGCAACCTAACGCGCTCATCCTCGCTTCGCTCGTCTTCACACCTATTTTTTGACATTTAGTTGGAAGTCTATCGTAAATAATTTATTGCATACTCTACGATATTGCCCCTCAGATGATGAAATTATCAATTCAACGTTATGGCCACCACAAAGATATGATTCTATCCCATATTGACATAATCCTGTAGTGGCACAGATGCTATATGACACAATCCTATTTCAACACAGTTTTAAAATGACACAGTACGTGTACAGTGAGGAAATAAAATATTTTATTGACTTAGCTTTGTGCAAACAACAGTTTAAGTTAGCTCTCTTTTCAAGGAGCCCTCAACCTACAAAGTGATGTAACATAATCGAGTTCAGTTAACCACCGTATCGAACCCGGGACCTTCACCTTATAAACCGGTGTCCGACTCTCTGAGGTACTGCCGCTTGTTTATTACAAGTTTTATTTTCATGCATAATTCAATGGTCGCTTTGTTCTCGTTGCGTGGGACGGCAAGAATAAAGCCTTATTAAAGAAGTGAAAGTTTAGTTTGTTTATTGATGTTACTAAGAATTTACCCTAAAGTTACTACGCCGTGCTCGTAGCACATGGGTGTAAATGTTCCGTAACGCGTCTACGAATTCTTCGTAGAAAGCGCTACGACGGTTTTGTTATTGTAGCTTTTATTCCCCGCGATCAGACGCCAGTCGTCTATGTAAATATTCAAATTTAAAGCATATTTTATGAAAATAATGAAGTCAATTCTGAAGGCTTTAATTTTAGTTTTAGTGCTGTCAAAACTTAAATTTTTCCAAAGAACTATTTCGGAATAAAAAAATAGTTTTACAGAACTAAAATTAAAGCCTTCAGAATCGGCTTTAATACCACTAAGTACGTCGTGACATTCTTGAAATTTTTTTGGGGGTTGTTAAGTTTTTGTTTTTGAGATCATATCTACTTTTGTTTTTGAGTTTGGTTTTAATTAAGGGCCTATAATACCTCAATTCGCAAGCCTGCTCCTATAATACCTCAATTCGCAAGCCTGCTCCTATAATACCTCAATTCGCAGTCCTGCTCTAACGCTTCTGCTTTTCAACTGTCTATCCTACTCTAATCAGATGCCGCGCACGCAAAACATTTGTTATTTTGAAATCGCGGCTACACTGATGGTTTTTTCATTTTTATGTTACAATCTGCAGCTGTTTTATACTAATGTCAGTTATATATGCAAAGTTTCAGATCTAATTTCAAGTATTCATTGAATGCTTATCGGTTTATTGTACGGTTTGGAGGTAAATTTGTAAATGTTTTTTTATAGAGAAAATTTAATGGAATCAAGTTTTCACAACAGCATAGAGATAGCATTAGTCCTCAACTTTATCATATATTAATTTCAGAGTGATTGTTGCAGTATTTGTTGGTATAAAGCAGGATCATGCGAAGCGAAGTGAGGTATTATACACTCTTAAGTAGATATTATATCTACTTTTGTTTTTGAGGTCATATCAACTTTTGATGCCGTCTGTAATCTGTTTGCTATAGAAATGGAAGCACAGTGTCCGCTTGCTGTACAACGGTCGGAATGACCAATCATGACTGGTCAGTTACCTAATCACAGGGTAATGATTTTGATCGCATCATTCTCGCCCTCGTTTGGACCGATATTACGGCGATCAAACACCGTGATGACCTTAGTTCGGAATCGTGCCATAGTTATAATCTGTGCTTTTTTAGGGTTCCGTAGTCAACTAGGAACCCTTATAGTTTCGCCATGTCCGTCCGTCTGTCCGCGGCTTAGCTCAGAGACTCTTAGTACTAGAAAGCTGTAATTTGGCACGAGTATACATTTTAATAACGCAGAAAAAGTGGTAAAATAAATCGTTGAATGAAAATTGTATTTTAATTTGAATGCTACGGAACCCTCAGGCGCGAGTCCTACTCGCACTTGACCGGTTTTTTGTATCTGTGGACGTGATATTAGAAAAATAGCTGGTAAATAAAAAACTTGCCTATCTACACATACATACGTACTCAATGTAGCAACAGATTTCCATCCGATATAATCCTGATTTTTCATTTCATTTCAATTTTTTAATTCATTCACGATAAAAATTACATTTGAAAATATTCTTATACACTAAAAATGAACTTATTGTATATAATATAAGTTTCGGGATTAGGGTTACCAGATCCAGTAGCGTGAGTTCCTGACAAAATCCCTGATAATTTGATAAATTTCCTGACATTTTCGTAAAGGTTCTGTTTTATTGTAGAGACAGCACGATTTTCAACATTTTTTGTTACAAACACAATGTTATTCATATTCAATAAATGTAATAAATAATTTCAGGCATTTATTCATTATCTTTAAAAATTCCTTACGAATATTATTTTTTCCTGATTTCCTGACAGAGGGCAAATATGAAGGCCTGCGTAGAATAATTAACTATTAGCTATGTAATGTATCAAATGTTCCAAAAGCATAATAATTACAAAAGGATACAAACTGCTAACAAATCTTCCTGACATGTAAAGAAAAATCCTTTTTTTTTTTTCATTTACATGTTTTAATAGGCCAGTGCTGCTGTAAGGTCACATGTGATCTATCTCAGCATCACAATAAATTATACCAGCCATACTCAAAGTTAGGTGGTAGAGCCAATACCGGGCTCGACTGTGGAGGTACCACCATCTTACTCGGAAATCCTCCCGAAGTTATTCGGGGGAGAGTAAGAGAACAGCTCTCAGGCAAAACCAGGCGGCCCACCATTGCCTGGGACCGATGGATGGTGGTATGTCCATCCCCAATTGCCGGGCCTTATATAAATCAGACTGGTGACGGGCAGCGGCGTCACTGGTGCAAGGGTTTCGGCACCGCGCTCACCAACCCGCCTGCCCAGCGTGTGTGAGTGTGGGTATTTCTTCCAGGAGGACCGCCAAGAGTGGCGAAATCCTGGAAAGGCCTATGTCCAGCAGTGGACGAAACAGGCCGATGGATGGATGGATACTCAAAGTGTGCTCCGCGGAGCCCTAGGGCTCTGCAAAGCCTCTGTGGGGCTCCGCATAGATACTGCTCATAATGAAGAAAAAAAAAGACTTTATGGCAGATACGTTTCAAAAACTGAACGAACTAAATTTGTCATTACAAGGTAAACTAGATTTTGGAATTGTTGGTTAAAGAGAAATAGAAAACTTTAGGTCGCTCAGTGAGTTCATTAGCTACTCAGAAATACTTATCTTAAAATGATATACCTATGTTTGAAGAATTCGTCCTATGCTGCAGTGGTCTCGAACGTCAAAATGCGAAATCGGTAGAGTTGCCAACAATTTATCGGTAGATTCATACCCAAAATCGGTATGTGAAAAAAAAAACTTATACAAACAAATAAATATTAATTAATTAATATGTGTGCAGGAAATACAGTGTAATTCAACACAAAATTAGTACCGGTTACGGTACCGGTACAATTACTTAATACTTTGGAATGTTTTACTCAAAGTGTAAGTATAAAGATGCTTACATAGTCAATAATATTAAAATAATATGATTATAGTCACACAAAACTATCTCACTACTGCAACCATAGCCCAGTCAACTATGTAAAAAAATATTGTGTCAAAGAAGTATTTATACTTCGAGTATGTTGACAGGGGACTTCTTTCGTGACAAAATCTTTGCATTGTAAATTTACTTCTCTCAGTCTTTAAGGGATTCCCATGTTGAACAAACGAAACGATATAAAATCGGTAAAAAAATCGGAAGAATTTCCTCATATACTCCGAAATCGTGAAAAAATCTTTACATTTCGGTATTTCGGTAGGAGAGGCCCCATATCGGTAGAAATACCGAAAAATCGGTAGGTTAGAGACCACTGCAATCTTTTGAGACATTTTTCGGAATTTAGAGCAGAATACAAAAATTAAAATTAATTCACGGATTTAAAATCCTTTTTCAACTTACAAAAGCCTGAAAATATGTCAAAACGAGACATCAGAAATGACATCAGCTACAAAAACAAAATACCGCAATTATTCTTTTCTATCAAGCCTGACATCAAACTTGATGAAAAAATAACTATTTCATACCTCCCACTAGATACAACGTTAATGTCAAGTAATATGATTTATATAAAGAATCTACATTAAATCAGTTTTTGAATATTTTAGGGCTTCGTCAAATATTTCGTTTCCCAAAAGGGTTCCGTCGTCAAAAAAGTTCGAGAACCGCTGGATTATACAAAAAATGTAGCCAACATCCAGTGTGCTAAGGTACAAAAACTTTAACACTTTTTTAATTTACTTAAATAAACTAACAAAGATATTGAAATAGCTACACTACGACCACGAATCAGTTCTACTATTCATCATTCGAAAGACGAAATTACGCAGGCTATTAATACATTACTGTTTTATTGTTACAATAATATTTTATTACTAATTTGTATTATATACATTATACTAAATTTTAATTTATATTACCTTTTTGTTATTACTATTGTTAATTGACATTCTTATTCTTTATTGTACACAAAAAAAGGAGATTACAAATATTTGATACAATAATTTGAGTACAGCGGCGAGCTTATCTCTCAAAGAGATTTTTTATAGCAAACCGAATGAGTATAGGAGTGCTTTAAAAAATAAATAGGTAACCATATGTGTACGTACTACATA
The DNA here is from genome assembly GCA_910592155.1 of Ypsolopha scabrella. Lineage (NCBI taxonomy): Eukaryota > Metazoa > Arthropoda > Insecta > Lepidoptera > Ypsolophidae > Ypsolopha > Ypsolopha scabrella. The sequence continues at coordinate 17,435,226 of OU342987.1, forward strand.
CTAAAATACTTACATAGGTGTATAAAATATATATAAATATATAAATATATCTAACATACATACTAATATAACTAACTCTAATATAAACTGACTATATATAAACATGACATAACGATACATGATAATTGATAATACAGCAATAAATAATTAAACATATTTAGGATAGCTTAAGGATTTGCTGAATAGTATTCCTTTAGTTTCTTTTTAAAAGAGGAGATAGTGCGACAATCTCGGATTGTGTACGGAAGAGAATTCCACAGCCTGATGGCTCTAACAGTGAACGAATTTGCGAAAGCTCCGGTATTGTGAGAAGGCGTTTTAAGGAGTGTGACTGTGTGCGACCTGAGTGGTTTATTGATATCTCTGCTAAACAGGAAGTTGAAGCGCTCACGAAGATAATCCGGAGCTGTTGAACTCTTGAGGACATTGAAAAGGCAACACAACGTATGGAGATTTCTGCGCTTCCGAATAGGGAGCCATTTAAGTTCCGCGCGGTAGTATGAAACGTGGTCGTATTTGCGCAAGCCATACACGAATCTGATGCCCAGATTCTGCAACCTTTCCAATTTACCCAAGAGCTCTTCATTCGCGTCTATAAAACAAACGTCAGCGTAATCGATTAGGGGTAGAAGAAGAGACTGTGCGAGAGTGACTTTAGTTACGAAGGGGAGGAATTTCTGGAGGCGTTTGAGCGAATGGAAAGCAGCAAAGACACGTCGGCTAATCTCAGTAACGTGCGATGACCAAGATAAATTGCAGTCAAAGATAACCCCTAGATTTTTCACCGTTTTCATGTAGGCAATCGGGATGTTATTAAAAGAAATCTGTGGTACACTAAATGAACTAAGGGAATTGGTCATGTATCTAGTTCCAATGATAATGGCTTGAGATTTCTTTGGATTGACTAAAAGACCGTAAGATTTAGCCCAATCATGAATGTTATTTAGATCATGGTTCATAAAAGAAATGGCAGAGTTAATTTCAGCTATGTTAAAATGGCGGTAGATTTGCAAATCGTCTGCATAAAGATGGTAGCTAGAAGAGAGAAAATCAGAAATGGAATTAATGAATACGGAGAAGAGAAGTGGAGAAAGGACGCCGCCTTGAGGTACACCTGCAGTTAGTTGGCACCACTCCGAGGTAACCTCGTCCGAGCGTATGCACTGTAGGCGATCCCTCAGATAAGTATCAAACCATTCAGTAACCAGAGGAGATACGTTAAGAGAGTCGAGAATACCAAGAAGGACATCGAAGTCTACGCAATTAAAGGCACTGCTAAAGTCTAAAAGTGTCAATATAGTAAGTTCCTTATTGTCCATTGCTAGCCGTATGTCATCAGTTACTTTTAAAAGAGCGGAGACAGTACTGTGACCAGCGCGAAAGCCAGATTGAAATTTATTAAGAAGTTTGTTATCAGATAGGTACAAGGATAATTGGTTGTGTACAAGGGTTTCAAGGACTTTAGAGAGAATCGGTAGGATGGATATGGGACGAAAATCTGAGAAGGAGGTAGGATTTGAGGATTTAGGAAGAGGAATAACATGTGCTTTTTTCCATGCTGCAGGAAATGCACTTGTGACTAGTGAGTAGTTAATGATATGAACCAAAATATGTAGCAATTCTTCTTGGATAAGATGTAACATATGATGACATATTTTGTCATCACCGATAGCTTTTGAAGAAATTGAAAGGATTGCTCTCTTAACGTCACTCTTGGATACTGTTTTGAAGCTAAAGGGAGTGCAAATGGGTTTAGGCTTATTTTTTAAATACGAAAGAGTGTTAGTTTTAGTGGAGTCATCTAACGTGACAGGAGAATGAGAAAAATGCAAATTAAGTGCATCGAAGTCAAGATGACCCGGATGGGTTTTAGGAGATTTGCCAATCCCAAGTGTTTTTAAAAACTTCCAAACCTGTGCAGGATTGTAGTTTTCGATGACATCTATATAATACAATGAGATCTTTTTAATATTGTTTATTTCCAATTTCAATTTGTGTTGGTTTATCATAATATTATTAAAATGATTTGTTGTGTTCTTCGTCCCTTTTACCTGTTTGAAAATCGGCAGCTGTTTGCATGTCCAACAGCTACATGCCGAAACTTAAGCCATTTTGTTTTCAAATAATTAATCTTTTCTTAGTATGTCTTGTCTATTTTTTCTAATATAATTTTAATTTTGTCACTATTTTGTAGTTTATTTTGTACATTTTGATTGAAGACAAACATCTTTTTATTTATTTTATTTTATTTATTTTTACAGATACGACCTTTTTACTACATTATTAGTATAGTAAAACATTTAAAAAAGGCTCTTTGAAGCTTTTTTTTTTATTTAATGCACATCACATAATGCAACAAATTATTTGTTTTGACATATTATTTAACTGTTGCCGAGCCCAGTAGCCTAAATATATCTTGAATATATTTTTCCTTTTAGATATATACAATATTTGCATTAAATAAAAGATAGTATAGATAAAAGATATAGTATAAAAATATAAATAAAAATGTATTTAATGGCCATAAATTTACAAAAATCAGTACACACATTTCTTATATTATAGGTGATATTTACAATTAGCTTGTTAATAATATACTGGCTTATTTGTAAATTGTCTTATAATTGATTAATAAAAATGTCACGTTGGCAACTGTTTTAGTGTGACACTGTATTACAGTCACCAGCGCCTTCCTGTTGTAACAAGATTATAGCTCTGTACCGCGTGTTTAGTAAATTAAAATTAGTATTAATACAGTGCTGATAAGACAAGGAGAAGACAATAATAGCGTGCAACAAATACATAATTCTAAAATGTCGCGTTGGCAACTGTTTTAGTGTGAAACTGTATTACAGTCACCAGCGCCTTCCTGTTGTAACAAGATTATAGCTCTGTACCGCGTGTTTATTCAATTAAAATTAGTATTAATACAGTGCTGATAAGACAAGGAGAAGACAGTAATAGCGTGCAACAAATACATAATTCTAAAATGTCGCGTTGGCAACTGTTTTAGTGTGAAACTGTATTACAGTCACCAGCGCCTTCCTGTTGTAACAAGATTATAGCTCTGTACCGCGTGTTTATTCAATTAAAATTAGTATTAATACAGTGCTGATAAGACAAGGAGAAGACAGTAATAGCGTGCAACAAATACATAATTCTAAAATGTCGCGTTGGGAACTGTTTTAGTGTGAAACTGTATTACAGTCACCAGCGCCTTCCTGTTGTAACAAGATTATAGCTCTGTACCGCGTGTTTATTCAATTAAAATTAGTATTAATACAGTGCTGATAAGACAAGGAGAAGACAATAATAGCGTGCAACAAATACATAATTCTAAAATGTCGCGTTGGCAACTGTTTTAGTGTGACACTGTATTACAGTCACCAGCGCCTTCCTGTTGTAACAAGATTATAGCTCTGTACCGCGTGTTTATTCAATTAAAATTAGTATTAATACAGTGCTGATAAGACAAGGAGAAGACAATAATAGCGTGCAACAAATACATAATTCTAAAATGTCGCGTTGGTGACTGTTTTAGTGTGAAACTGTATTACAGTCACCAGCGCCTTCCTGTTGTAACAAGATTATAGCTCTGTACCGCGTGTTTATTCAATTAAAATTAGTATTAATACAGTGCTGATAAGACAAGGAGAAGACAATAATAGCGTGCAACAAATACATAATTCTAAAATGTCGCGTTGGTGACTGTTTTAGTGTGAAACTGTATTACAGTCACCAGCGCCTTCCTGTTGTAACAAGATTATAGCTCTGTACCGCGTGTTTATTCAATTAAAATTAGTATTAATACAGTGCTGATAAGACAAGGAGAAGACAATAATAGCGTGCAACAAATACATAATTTCTAAAGACTAAAAGAAAAGATAATAAAAACTACATAGCTAGATACAAGTTGAGAAGGTAAGAGAAGTTGGGTGTGTGAGGGTGTGTGTGTGTGTGTGAGGGTTTGTGTGTATGTGAGAGGGAGTGTATGTGTGTTTAAGGATGGAAGTCACAAATAATTTTCTGGAAATATAGCGTTTGGTATGGTTTTACTTTATGATTTAGTATGTTAAATTTTACTTTAATACTTTTACTAGGGATTCAGTATCGTCATACGTCAGAGTGAAAAGCCAACTCCGAGTAACTATATAAACACAACAATAAAAGAAGTATAAATAAATAAACTGCAGTTTCTAGTAATAGAAAGGAAACGACTGAGCGGAACCGATTGTTGCAATTAACATCTTCAAGGTTAGCTCTTTGCAGACTGTCCAGTCACTACAAATCTCCTTTCAAACTCCATACTAAATCTGTGACTGACAGACAATGCAGTCTGAACAGCTGAAGAGAGATACATATGGAACATAAGGGTCGTAGAGAGGCATTACGCAAACGGTGCCAAATTTTTTACCAGGCGCTACCATTTTAGCACCTTGTTTATTGTAGCCTTAATGTCGCTTGGGCATGTATATTGTTGTTATTTACCATGTTTTTAGAGTTCCGTACCCGTTTTGTGTGGTGGTTCGGAACCCTTTGTGCGCGAGTGCGACTCGCACTTGGCCAAATTAAAAATTAACACCTGCGGGCCTATTACGTATCTTTGGATGGCCCCTTTTCCACTTACCGGCAATCCACCGGCAACGGCGACGGCACGGCTAAGGCGGTAAAAATGTAAATTCATCAATTTTTACCACCTTAGCCGTAAATTCATACATTTTTACCACCTTAGCCGTGCCGTCGCCGTTGCCGGTGGATTGCCGGTAAGTAGAAAAGGGGCCAATCGGTTGCCAACTATGGTTGCTATTCATCAAAAACAGATAAAATGTGAACTTCCACAATAACCTTCAATAGGAATAATGACGTTATTTCAAGTGCGAACGTATCCTTAGATGTTTTGTATGTTTTCGAGGATAGGCACTCGGTTAGGCAACTGATTTTACGATACAGAAGCTGAAACTTGTTCAGTGATTAATTTATAGATAGTGCCCAATTCTCTATGTAGTTACTCTAATAGCTTTTTAAAAGCTGTGGCATTTTAAAGGCTGATGGCACTTTAAAACAAGAAATGTTCCTTAATTTTAGTCCATTTAGCCAAAACAGATCGAGTTTATTTCGTTTAAATGTACAAGATTAAAATAAAATAAAACCACATTTATTGCCAAGAAACACAGAAAAAAAGAATGATAATAATATAGTAATGATACATACATCACCGCTTAATTATACAAAAAATAGTTTAATAGTAGGTACATACACAACAGAAAAATTATAAAAAATGGCTTTTAGGCAAACGGAGATTATTCAGCTTTAATGTTGGACCGTTAGACGGTTCACAGCGCTGTTTTCCAATAAACCCCGGCTCTTTAGTTGCTGTGCAGAGCATGAGTTACGAGTGGGTAGGTGCTTTTTAAGCTACAATTGTTGAAAATTTATACAAAAAGAATAAAGAAAAATCATGTACATAATTCATTATATGTTGCAAGGGTGAGTGAGTTAAAAACCTATGAGGGTTTGTGTTTGTGATTTGTGTGAGAAAGAGGGAGGTGGTGTGGGAGGGTGTGTGTGTGTGTGAGAGAGAGAGAGAGATTAATTATGTAATGAGGATTGCTCATTTGTGTTTTAATAAAATACAACTTTATTCATTTGGTACACAATTTTGTGAGGATGCTTCAAATTTTCGCTCTGCTTTTGCCGTTGCAAAAGTGTTTTTTTATACTTAATTTTAAAGGTAAATAGACTTATTTTTGTGCGTAGTGGAGGTTGTAGGTTATTCCAAATTTTAGAAGCGGCGCATTTGAAACATCCTTCATAGCCCTTGGTCGAATGTTTGGAGATGAAAAGAAGATTTTGTGCTTTTGATCGCGTATTACTATTAAGTTTATCGTTTCGCCACCCTAGTTTCTCAAATGAATATTCAGGATTTTTTCCCCAGAGAATCTTTTTCGTGATACATGCCATGTGCAGCTCTCGTCTCGTCTCTGATTCAAGTAGGGAGTAATATGGGCACGTTTGGGAACTCTGGAACAGAATCTTGCACAGGCATTTTGTAACCTCTGTATCGCCTGCTCAGTTTTAGCATACAGGCGTGGACCGTAGACTGCACTGCAATAGTTAAGTGGTGAGAGTACGATTAGCTCGGTCACTAGTACACGAATATTTTCGGACATGTAATTCCTAAAGCTATATAATACATTAAGCTTAAAAAAAGCTACTTTAATTTTATCTGAAACATGTTTAACATACCTCAATTCACCGTCCATGATCAAACCTAAATTTCTTGCTTCTGTGACCCTTAGTATTTCAGTATTTTCAATTATTTAAATTAAATTTAAATTATGTTCGCTGATGAAACTCAAAACAGCTCCTATAAAGAAATACATTTTTTGTGCCGACGTATTATATCATACTTCGACTGATATAGACAAACTCATACTGCAGATTCGGTAAGTGTTCAGGCAGGACCAAGTTTCGATTACCCTTAAATTTCACAATAAATACTATTTAGACTTCGCAGAGTTCAGCCGAGGTCGTATTAGAACAAAAAAATTATATACACAAAAAATAATGTTTACTTGATACTGATCGGGGCAATTTAAATAAGAGAAGTTGATAATAATTTACCGTCTTTAAGATTGAGCAAATTGAAACAAATAACTTTAAATAAAATGCAACTTTTTCGAGATTCTTTGTATGGGGACAACTTGACATTTCAATTTTCTACCTATTTATTACGGTTGAAGCTGTAGACCTCTGTGACAGACAGACGGACAGACAGACAGGAAACGCTGTCTGTGAATAAGTAAGTTAGTAATAGGGACCCGTTGGCACCCTTCGGATACGAAAACCTAAAAAGTATCGAATTTTGCTATATAACGTCCCTTAGCTGGACGAGTATTTTTTGAGTTTATTCTTTTTTTTACCCATATTTATTTTAAATTAATTAAATTAAATTTCATTTATTTCGGATAACAGTGATCCATATTTGTTTGTTACATAGGTACATAAATCAAATAATTAATAACTAATATAATATAAAATCAAATTACAAAAATCGAAATAAAATAAAATAAAAATATCAATTTCAATACCTTCTCACCGGCACTGCTAATGCGATATGTCTATCAAAGCAGTGCCGGAGAAAAGGGCAGTCTAGTCTGTCTCCAATCATTTTCAGGACAACATTGGAACCTTACGCTTGCCTTATGGAAAGCATCGACAAGAAAATCTACTTAAGTCGGTAATGGAATAATTACCGTTAATACGCAGCTTAATCAATCTTTGCCCCGTTTTTGGCTTGACTTGGCTTGGTTTTTGACACCAGGGTCACCACGATGTAATAAAAAAACTGCATCTAAATCCGTTGAGTTGTTCTCGAGTTAAAGCGTTTATTTAATCTTTGCCCCGGTTTCGGCTTGGGCGTTATTTTATTAACATCTCTTTCTCTATAGCCTATGTATTGATCAGGGTCAAGAAAAGAACTGTAATAGTAATAAGTAATAATAAATAAAAAAACCGGCCAAGTGCGAGTCCGACTCGCGCACGAAGGGTTTCGTACCATTGTCTATAAAAAAGGCAAAAAATCATGTCTGTCGTATGGGAGTGCGCGGGTCCGACTCGCACTTGACCGGTTTTGGTATTTGTTGTTATAGCGGCAACAGAAATACATCATCTGTGAAAATTTCAACTGTCTAACTATCACGGTTCATGAGATACAGCCGGTGACACGGACGGACAGCAAAGTCTTAGGGTCCGGTTGGTTACCTTTTGGGTACGGAACCCTAAAAAGCGCATCCAAATCCGTTGACGACTCAACTCGAGTTAAAACGGAACATACATATAGACAGACGACGAAAATTCTAAAAATGGTTGTTTCGTCCTCGGCACGGTATCTACCAATAACCTATTTATTTCATTTAAAATTTCGCGAAAATATTCAATGTACAGACACGACTTAGGCCGACTTGCACCAAGCAAACTTAACTTTATGCTTTGTCCTTATCTGTATGGTTTGATGTGAAAAGGACAAAACATAAAAAGTTAGTTAACCCGAGTTAAGTTTGCTTGATGCAAGTCGGCCTACTTTATTATTAGTATAGATTTAATTTACCCCCGCAAAGCCTCAGATCGACCTTGGCCATGCGCAATTAGTTAACAAAAAACCACATTCAAATCGATTCAGCCTCTCGAACTTCCGTAAAAAATCCATCCCTATTGTACGTTATTAATCTGTTAATTTTGCGAGACGTCCTTGAGCCACAGAGTATAAGGTCATTGCGACCTCTTTGTTGACATCTTTACAATAATTTAAACAAAAACGGAATAGATTATGCTCTATTTATTCTCTATTGTTTGATAAATAAAGATAGATTGTCGGTAATTTTATGCCTTTCTGCGTCACTTTGTAAGTGTAATTCGATTGATGTGCTTAAATGTAGGCTATGCACGTTACTTTAACTTAATGATGAAAACTTTATTAAAGTTTGTTTAGTGATTTAAAGTTTACAACGCGTTCAAAGAAGATAAAAGCTCGACCGGGAAGGATACCTAGAAGGAATTGGCGACATACTGAAGAAGAGCAACGTCAAAAGTACCCAGAATAGTAGAGCTTGTATGACTATCGATGGATGTAGAAGGGAAAGAAGTGTGTCAGGATCGTAACAGCTGGAAATCTGTATTCGCTGCATGCTCCTCTGGGAGACAGGCGTGAGCATACCGGGTGTAAATAAACTGCTACTATTAAATAAAACCACATATTCTACCGACCCTGCTGAACCACTTTTCCCGAGAATCAAACCCGCGGACACCCTTACTTTAGGAGATAATTGAGTTCCAAACAAAAATGCGTGAACCCTAACGCACCAACATACGGGCGAGTTTAGAGAGAGCGTCGTCCGTGAAACCGCTATTATGGTGCAGCGTTCTAAAATAGACCTTCCTCCTACGAGATAAAGTCTTCGAGTTAGAGTTGAATATCTTTTTCTCTGAAGATTTTCGCGTTTTTTTTCGAATAGTTGTTCAGTATGATTATTAGAGTATGTGATTTTATTTAATGTTCGCATTCTATTTACACCCGGTATGTATGTTTGCAACAAGATTATTTAATGAGATCTAAAATACGAAATAATTCAGATATAAAATTAAATCATTCAAGACATCAAAATAGTAACCGACTTCAAATATTATATATATTACAGACTATCACTAAAAACTTAAAAATAATTATATGTAATGATTATGACCTATGGTACCGAAATAACACTTTTGCCAACTTCTTTCTTCCTGAAACACATGTTCTCTAGAAGTCGGCGCTCTCATACCGTAGGGAATGCGCCGACTTCTGGATAACATTAATTATATGTATAATATAACTAATATTTTTTTTAAATCGGTTAAACTTAATTTCAGCAGCGATTTCTCAGTCGTTAAGACGTCGCACTCTCGATCTTGAGACCCAAGTCCGAATACTGCCGGTCTAGAAAGCATAAATGTGCCTTTCTGCCTGAACTATGAAGTAAACCTGCCTACCTGCCTTACAAACCGGTCAAGTCCGAGTAAAACTCGAGCCCTGAGGGTTTCGTAACATTAAATGATTTAAATAAAACTTACAAACTTATCATTACCTAGATAATGTACTCGTTAACTTGTAAAGCCTACTTAGATGTGATAGTTTTCCTTTTAATTTCGTTTTACACAATACTGCCATGAATTATTTGACATACCCAAAAACAACCGATTAGCTGGCAGGGGGGACACTTAACTCTGACATAAATTAGCATTTTAAAGCTTAATATTTCGCAAACGGATCCCTAAATCGAAAAATGGTTTTAACACACCGCTATATTTTTGAACAACCTATATAACGTCACCCCACATCATAGGTAAGACGAGAAAAAAAATCACCCTACTTTACTTGTAGCGGAGGTACCCAAGAAACATTGTTTTTTTCAAGATTATATTTTACCACCCTTATGGGCGTCATTAATATGTATACTCATGCCTAATTACAGCCTCCTAGTACTTATAGTCTCTGAGCTAAGCCGCGGACAGACAGACAGACGGACATGGCAAAACTATAAGGGTTCCTTCTTGACTACGGCACTCTAAAAAGCTTATATTTGTGCCCGAAGCACAGCAATAGATATCACATTGGGACGTAAAAGTCTTCGGTGAAATGAGGGTCTACGAATGTAGTCAACATTCAAAAACACCTTTTGGGTATGTCGGGACGTTTTTTTTCTCAAGAGTCAATCTCAATTTTTGCCGGAATCATAAAAACCCGGAAAGCCTCACCGAAACTGCACCAATAAAGCTGTAAAGTGTGTAATGAACGCGAAGGTCAGTGCAACAATGCGCCATACTTTATGCTTATTGGATGATCCGTGAGCAGCACGTGTGCGCCGGCGCACCGTGACAAGTATTGTCATTTATATCGGCTTTACTAAATCGTGGTACCATAAAACTGTTACACTACTAAAGCGTGCCTCTTTGGCCTAGTGGTTCGGAACCTAAAGGCGGGGGTTTGTTTGTATTTGTATCCCGTGGGGCACAACTGTATTTGGTGTGGGTGCTTCGGAAGGGACAAAGTACGGTGATAGGCTCACCATTTATCATGCTGGAGCGTTATAAATTTATAATCGTTGGTGAATCGTGGGTGTTCGAGTGTAGGCTTGCATTTATTAGTCTAAACTTGAAAACACTTTCGGGGTTTCATGTCGAGATTTTTAATTTTATCGTTTATTTGGAAAACAAACAGCGATTACACAATGAGATATTACTATAGTTAGATACATAAAAAAGGCCAATAACAGGTCTTCACTAAAAATCAAAACTTAGACAATGAGTTCAAAAGGTAGATAAAATTAATTCTGTGAATATCGTAGATCAATTTCAATGTATTAAAATGGTTTGCAGTTAAAGAATTATAGTTTTTATTTCCATTTATTGAGAGTTTTCTTAGGGATCATTCAACAATTACGTGATCACCGGAAGGGGGGGGGGGTGGGGGTCGGATGCTTGTATATACATCAGATTATTGTGGGGGGGGGGGGGGAAGAATCCATGATTACGTCATCTGCGCTTCGTTTCCGAAAATAAATTATATTTAAATATTTACGTCCAATTTTGAAGTTTATTACTGGTAACACTTACTATTAGATAGATGAAACGGGATTTCCCCTGCTATAGACAAACTGTGGAACAGTGTGACCAGATTCAGTATTTTTATACTTTTTCGGAATATTTTACCGACTTTTCCAAGCATCAGTATTGTTATAGGTATATTGGAGGAAGTAAGTATTTTGGGTACTTATAACTTTAAGTTACGTTAGTCACTAATAGTGAGAAAGAGTTGATTTTATTTCGTCGTTTCAATAAATACTAACGAAAGTATCTATTTTATTGATATAACTATAGTTCTTACCTTATGCATTTTGACAAAATGACACACCCTCTTCCCAAATTTAGGTCATTTAAGACCTATAGAAACATGACATACGTGTCAGTGCTAATAAACAGCAAAAATTTTAAGCACGGACGAAGATTACGTAATCAAGGCGAGGGGGGGGGGTAAAAACTAAAGATTACGTTGTGATCACATAAGGGGGGGGGGGGGTTAAAAAAACGGCCAAAAATGATCACGTAATTGTTGAACGATCCCTTAGGGCGAAGCCAGAATTCGGCCCACTATACGTTTTTTCAAAAACGACCATGGACAAACATGGCCTGTACACTACGTTTTAAAATATTTACGAGAAATATTTATGGCAATAATTTTATGCATCATGAAGTTGGGAATAAGTTTTCTTTTTAAGGGGTAACGTTTCGAGCTCAGTGCAAAGTGCATAACATAAGTTTGTTTACCTTATTTTAACATAAAATGTATGAAATAAAATAGTTTCATCTTGTTTTGCGACTATTGTTGAACAATTATCAGGGGTTTTTAGCAGAATTGCGTCATTTTATGCATTATGTTGTAAATGAATGGGTATACAAACTTAAAAGCGTGTTTTAAGTTTGTATGTTCATTCATTTACAACGTAATACATAAAATTACAAAATTTTGATAGAAAAGCCTAATTGACACTAAACAATGGTCGCAAAATGCCATATATCACATTTCTTTAGTACTTTTTATGCAATAGTAAGAAAAACAATCATAAGTTGTGCATTTTGCACCGAGCTCGAAACGTTCCCCTTACAATATTTCAACGAGTACACTTGATAAAAATGGCGTCAGATCGGGCGGAATGGTTTGTTATTTTTTTATTTTTTAAGGCTCTGGCTTTTAGAATGTGGCCACATAAAAATCTTTAACTGAAAATAAAATCGATTATGTCGTACCAGTTTAGGCATCGAAATGCATATTTAAAAAACATTTTGGAAAGAAACAAATAAATTGAACCCAAGACCGAGCATTCCGGTGAGTGTTGACGGTTGCAGTGATCCAAAGCAAATAGCGAATATTTTTAGAAAGCTTTTTACAGTTCAGCCTGTTTCGGGACCAGGAGCGAGGGCCTCGAGTTCAGTGTCTAATACCGAATGCAAAAAAGACTATAAAGTTTCAGTTAACATTACTGCGAAAAACATCGCTAATATTATTACTAAGATGAAACGCGGAAAATCACCAGGACACGACTCGCTCAGTATTGAGCACCTGCAGTATGCTGGTGTCCATCTTCCCAGGGTATTGGCTATGCTGCTCAACTTTTGTATTCGACATTCTTACTTACCACCGAACTTAATGAAAACATTTGTTATTCCCATTGTGAAAAATAAGACTGGAGATTCTTCAGATAAAAGTAATTATCGGCCAATATCCTTAGCTACTATTATAGCGAAAGTGCTTGACCGTGTGCTTGATCAATACCTGAGTAGATATTTAAATCTACATGATGCACAGTTTGGGTTTCGACCTGGACTATCGACGGAATCTGCAGTGCTCTGCCTAAAGAACACAGTCGAGTACTACACTGAGAGGAAGACACCCGTATACGCGTGCTTTTTGGACCTATCGAAGGCCTTCGACTTGGTGTCTTACGACATACTCTGGAAAAAGCTTGCAGAGGACTCTGACTTGCCTCCAGGACTAATCCAGCTTTTTAAGATCTGGTATGACAACCAGACAAATGTAGTTAGATGGACGAATGGTTTGTCTGAAGTGTATAGGTTGGAATGCGGGATGAGACAGGGGGGTTTGACTTCACCAAAGCTTTTCAATCTGTACATGAATCAGCTGATTATTGGGCTCAGTAGCTCCGGGATTGGGTGTTCCATTGACAGTAGTCCTGTGAACAATATAAGCTATGCAGATGATATGGTGCTGCTGAGCCCCTCAATCAGCGGCCTTAGTAAAATGATAAAGATGTGTGAATCTTACGCGATGGCTCATGGGCTTAGGTACAATGCTGAAAAGAGCAAACTTCTGGTCTTCAAGGCGGGAAACAAAACATATGACACGCCTCCTGTCTCTCTTTGTGGCACTCCCCTTGCCAGAGTCAAGCAATTTAAGTACCTGGGTCACTGGGTCAACGAAGAACTATCTGATGATGTAGATATAGAGAGGGAACGCAGGGCGTTGGCGGTGAGGTGTAACATGTTGGTACGTAGGTTTGCGCGATGCACAAAAAACGTCAAGATAACCTTATTTAAGGCATTTTGCCAATCTTTTTATACCTGCAGCCTGTGGATCAACTTTACACAAAAATCTTACAGCGCCCTGCGTGTCCAATATAACAATGCATTCAGGATGCTGTTGGGATTGCCTCGATTCTGCAGTGCTTCGGGGATGTTCACTGAATCTTATACAGACGGCTTTCATGCGATAATTCGTAAGAGGGTGGCATCCCTGTTGTGCAGGGTTAGGGATAGCTCTAACAGCCTCCTGAAAGTGTTTGCCGAGAGGACGAGCGGTCCCATCTTGCGTCACTGGGTGTCATTGCATACCACTTCGACAGGCAGTGGCACAAGATTCAGTTAGATTAAGTTAAATTAATTACACCATTATTGTAATACTAATATAGTTTTTAAGACCTTGTTACTAACACTATGGGCACTGCCTGAAATAAAGATTACATTATTATTATTAAAACAAAAACCATCGGTCGTAAAGCGTTCGTTATCCTTGTCTAGACTGCGGGCCCTGGGCCTACCAAATTCACTTTCGACTAAGTCGTTAGTTTGACGGTAGATACTATAAACTTTATAGTATAAAGCGTTATTGAGTGGGCAACAATACTAATAACAATTTTGTAAAAATATTCAATGTATATTGGATGGATTCGATTGATGGTTCTTGGTGGAATATCATCTTGAATAAATTTTACACAAATTTATTCAATGTATTATTAGCATGGTAGGTGGTAGAGCTGATGCCGGGCTCGACTGTGGAGGTACCACCATATTACTCGCAAACCTCCCGAAGTTATTCGAGGGATAGTAAGAGGACAGTTCGCAGACCAGCACAATCAGGTGGCCCACCATTGCGTGGGACCGTTTGATGGCGGTATATCCATCCCACCAACCTTACAGCTCACCAACGCGCCTGCCCAGCAAGTGTGAGTAAAGGCATTTCTTACAGAAAGACCACCAAAACTGGTAAAATCTTGGAAAGGCCTATATCCAGCAGTGGACGAAACATGCTGATGGCAGTGGCGTGCATAGGACTTTTTGCTGGAAAAGCTATGAGAAGGTCAAGTTTGACGATAAAAGCAACACGAAAAGAACTAAAAACGAAGTTGATAGTTGAGATTGTCGGCACTTGGTGGAATTTATCAAACATTGTTGTGATGAAAAAACACTTGTACTTTTCCACAGATAATATTTAATACTACACTACCCAACCGGTTTCACTATATAAGCATCATCAGGGGCTTTTTAATTAACTAATATACATAATTATTTATTTAAACAATGTTTCTGTTGCTATTTTATTGCACGGACATCTAGCAACAGAAACATTGTTTAAATAAATAATTATGTATATTTATCTGTGGAAAAGGACAAGTGTTTTTTCATCACAACAACTAAAAACGAATTTGAAACAAATATGTCTAGGGTAGGCAGTGCTTACCCTGGCGTCATACAAATAATGATTTTTGAAAATGTCATTAAACCTTATTGTATTTCCAGCAAAAAGTCCTATGCACGCCACTGGCTGATGGATGGATAGATTTATGATGATGGACATATTGATTTTGATATATTTCAGTTTGGTCAACTAATCTTGGGCTACTGCTACTTGTTGGAACCAAACCTGCACATTCCAAAAGTGACGTGAATACCGCTAATAAAAAACCTTATTTTATTAAATTATCTTAAATTACATACCCAGAGTCACTACCTCCTACTTACCTCATTCGTGACATATCGTTTTACATACAAACAGACAGGCGTGACTGTTGAAGGACTTTTTATATATGTTACGGGTAATATCCGATAACCTAGTTAGAAAACCTATTACTAGTAAATCTGATATAAATAAAACAAATGCGAAATCATCCATAGAAGTTAAACATATCAAAATGAAGATAATTATAGGCATTAATAAATAATTATAAAAGTCAATAAACAAATACAAATTTTGAAAGTATAAGAGCATTCTTTTCATTTATTCCGTAGTTGTACTGTAAGTATTTATTCAGTGTTTGTGTTGTAAATAAAACACAATTTATTTAAAAAAAAAACTGATATCTATATATTGTATTAAAAAAGTGTAAAACCATAAACCAGTAAAAGAAATATAAAAACTTCCCATAAGTGATTTGATTCATGAAGGAAAGAAGTGAAAGAGATGAGTGCTCTTTTTAAATTTTTGTGGCCGTCATTGACATAATAAAATGATTTTTTGTGAAAACTTGAAACGTTTACTCCAAATAACTAGGTTTCCTTGGCTGTTTTTCGCTTAGCAAAATTTTAAATTGTAGGTATATAATCCGCATAAACAATTCCGTTGAAATCAAAATCTATTAGTTTTTAAGATACTATGTACATAAAATAGGGGTGCTTTTTTCTGTGTTTTTCATGAATTACACATATAAATATAATACATATCTGACATATGCATTTTAACTATATAATCTAGGGTTTCGTTTTTGGAATACATGATTGAATAAATTTTCCTCGATACAGAACTCAAAAATACCAATTTTATTTAATAAATAAACTAGCTGTTTTTTTTAAATAAAAAACATACCTTTTTCTCTTTCGCCCTAAATCCGTCCTCCTCACGCACCGTGCGTTTTTTCACTTAAAGTGACGGTGACGAAAATGAAATTCATTTAACCGGACATTACCCGTAACATAGAGATAAATACGTCATATTACGTAATGAGCCAGTGATAAATGATAACTGTGTCAATTGTAAAGCAATAAACCTGAGCGAGTAATGCTATAAATATACCTAAGCGTAGGTATGAGAGTATGTGTATAAACTAGCCTTCGCCCGCGGCTCCGCCCGCGTTTATTAAATCCCTGCCCCGTTTTCGGCTTGGGCATTATTTTATTAACACCCCTTAAAAACCGCATCAAAATCCGATCTGTGGTTATCGAGCTAAAACGGAACATACATACAGACAGACAGACAAAAATGACAGTTTTTCAGTGCGATCCTAATAAAACATTTTGTTTCAAATTTTCAAAAGATACTCAATGTTCAGACACGACTTTTTTACTAAAAGTCTACAAAAAAAGATCGCGCCAAACTTCTAGTCCCGTACATTTAGAAAAACGGCCCATACATTGTCGTGCTTGGAAGGGGCTAAAAGTTTGGCGCGACCTGTACTCGTAAACCTGAAAAGCCTACTTAGCTGTGATAGTTTTCATTTTATGTATTACTTTGTGAATTTTTTCACATATTCATAAACCATCGTTTAGCCGACAGGGGGGCGGAGGGGCACGTGACTCTAACAAAAATTTGCAACTTAAAGCTTAATATTTCGCCAACGGATCTCTAAATCGAAAAATGGTTTTCACACACCCATAATGTTTTTGAACGACCTATCCAACGATACCCCACACTATGGGATAGACAAGAAAAAAAATCATCCTCAATTTACGTGTCTTTTTTCGCGATTTTTTTTGCCGTTTAGTTTGCGTGATTAATATGTATACCCATACCAAATTACAGCTTTCTAGTGCTAATAGTCCCTGAGCTAAGCCGCGGACAGACGGACGGACAAACTGACATGGCGAAATTATAAGGGTTCCTCGTCGGACTATGGAACCCTAAAAATGGATAGGTCGTTTTCAAACTGTGATGTCGAATCTTTATGACAATATATCGTTGAACGATATTTTTAAATGTACCAGGGCTTATCCACTTTTGGTATCTTAGCAGCCGTAGTATTTCCAAACGACCGCTTTTATCTGGTTTTATCTAGCAACAGCCTAGATTTTATCTTTTACACCGAAATATGTCGAAGATTGAACGAAAACCATTGCTCCACACACTCCGCCCCTCAAATTGGAGGGACACGATCGTTACTGTATATTCTTCATATTATTTTCATATTTCATTCGTCTTGCTAACAGATTTGTTCACGATGTATCGTGACGTGACGAGTTAGGTGGTCATTTCGTAAAATGGCCGAAAACGAGATTTCACGCCGCGTAATTTCTACAAAGGTCATGTATTGGATGCTAAATGATGCGGTTTTCACAAGTGTTTGTAGACAAGGTCCTGGAAAAAAAGCTACTCCCAATATTCTACTGTGCATAACTTAAGGCTGCACCTGACCCTAGAACATGAATAAAGCCAGATTTCCGAAGGTTCTCTTGAAGAAAGTAGGACTATCTAAATATTGGAAAAAATATATTTAATTTATCTATCTTTTATGTAGGTGATCTACTATTATTAAATAAAAATTCTCACTTATAAACAAAGTACTAAGATTTATACCTTTGTCAGAAAAAAAATGTTTTCCACCCTCTTTTTTTTGGTTTTCAAACGTTCGTTTCAAGAACGCGGCTAAAAGATCAACTTGATTTTTTTTTTCATAAAGTAAGTAATAGAAATATAAAGGTTTTATACTGAAATTCAATATTTTTTTCCCTACAAAATATTTCAGTATTAGCTAACAACCCTCTGATCTGCTGTTTCGCGCGTAATTATTAGTATTACGCGTCCTAGAGAAATAGGTCGATTAGCTAACCAATAATCGCCTCTTCAAAAGCTAATAAAGTAACTGACATAGGCCTTTTTGTGTCGGACGGGTAATAACATTTTTTCCTAGCCTTGTTTTTTAGGGTTCCGTACCCAAAGGGTACCAAACGGGACCCTATTACTAAGCCTCCGCTCTCTGTCTATCCGTCTGTCACAGGGGTCTCTACAGCTTCAGCCGTAAAGTTGAAATTTTCACATAATATGTATAACTATGGCCACTACCACAACAAATAATAAAATTAAAAAAAAAATGAAACCCAAGGCAACAAGCATCATACCTCAAAAAAAATTTTTTTACGATATTTATTTCAGCTCTATCTTAAAGACGGTATCCAAACAGGTTTTAAATTTGGTCACATTGTTGTAAATCCATCCATCCATCTATCAGCCTGTTTCGTTCACTGCTGGACATAGGCCTTTCTAGGATTTCGCCACTCTTGGCGGTCCTCCGGGAAGAAATTCCCATACTCACACACGCTGGGCAGGCGGGTTGGTGAGCGCGAGTAAGATGGTGGTACCTCCGTTGATTTGCGAGTAAGATGGTGGTACCTCCACAGTCGAGCCCGGCATTAGCTCTGCCACGTATATTGTACACAGTCAAAACTCTAAAGTAAAACAAGAAATAATAAAATCATGGTTCCGTACTCACAGAGTTCTGAATTGTTTGATAGGCGCTACCAGTTTAGCGACTTATTTTTTGTTGCTATAGCATCTATAATGTTGATATGTGTGTTTTTAGGGTTGTTACCTGTATTGTGGGGTGTTAAAGAACCCTTTGTGTGCGAGTACGACTCGCACTTGGCCAAATAATTTTATTTGCAATTCTGAACAGGTTAAGTCCTGTTTCACAACAGAAAATATTAGTTTTTTTTTAATCACGACGAGAAATCTTGAGAAAAGTCTATTTAGAAAGCTTATCATCGCTTTTGGCCGCAGGGCGCGTTGTTCCGTCACTTCCGCAGACAAGTGCCACGGGACAGCACAAAGACATAGTGCAGAGTGAAGTGATACTAACATAGTGTTAAGCTTTATTGACTAACTCAATTTTGTAATTATTTATATACTGTAATATATGTTAGTTTGTAAGGTATTTATCTATGGACCGAGACCGAGAAATAAATGAGTTCTCGGCCGAGACCGAGACCGAGACTTATAGATATATTTAAAAAACTAAGATAAAAGAGCCATCAATCACTTTTCCGACATAAAACTAAAATAAAACAATTTTAAAAAATCTGACAGGTTTTCACAATTAAGTAAGTCTTTAAGTCTTACAATTTGGAAGGTTTACTATAGTTACTATGTACTGATAAGTTCGCCCTTCATGGACGAGTCTCTGAACAAACTGATTGTGATGTCTACACCCTACTAATTTCTGTTTTTTAGGGTTCCGTAGTCCGACATGTCATGCCATGTCAGTCTGTCCGTGGCTTAGCTCAGAGACTATTAGTACTATAAAGCTCTAATTTGGTATGGGTGTACATATTAATCACGCCGACAAAATATAAAAAAAAACTCGTTTTTTTTTTAAGGATCTCCCTTACACCTAAATTGAGGATATTTTTTTGTCTATCCAACAGCGTAGGATATCGTTGAATAGATCGTTCAAAAACATTATACACGTGTAAAAACCATTTCTAGATCCGTTGGCGAAATATTAAGCGTTAAAGTGCTAATTTTTGTCAGAGTCAAGTATCCCCCCCTGCCGTCAAGTATCCCCCCCTGCCGTCAAGTATCCCCCCCCCCCCGTGCCGGTGAAACGGTTGTTTATGAATATTTGGCTGAAGGGGTGGTTTGTCACACTGAAAGATTATGTACTGGTGGAAACGTTTATTCAGTCCGATATAGTACAGTGGTAAAACTAGCGCACGCCTAAACGCAGCGCAGTGATAGAGCAAACTGAAGGCACTCGCGTTGAGTTCGTAGAACGAAGCCTGTTGCAATTTACTATGTAAGCGAAAGGTGACTCTACAAATATGTGGAAAAATTCACAGAAGTAGTATACCGGGTGTAAAAGCAAAGGCAAGAATCCTTTAAGGGTGTGTTAGTATGATCGGTAAAGATATTATTTTAAATACTGGGATCTCTAAATAAAGTACCAGTACCTCATAATAAGACCATTTTCTTTACTCAAAATACACTAATCGCGTAGACACCCTCACGGTCGCTGGCCACTCGGATGAGGGGTGCGGGTTGCGGGGTGCAATTAGGTGTGTGGGGAGGCCGGTGAGCTGCGTAGCCATAGCTTAGAAAAATTTTGGTGAAAATTCAAGGTATTTTTTTTTCTCGTAAATGACATCAGAATCGTGTATACTTTCATACCCTAAAGGGATTCTTGACTTTGCATTTACACCCTGTATATGTATATTGAAGTTAAAAGGAAAATTATCGCAGCTGAATAGGCTTTACAGGTTTACAAGTACAGGTCAGGTAATTTTAGTCCCTTCTGAATACGAAAATGTATGAGCCGTTCTTCGGGAGAGCAACTTCCGAGTGGACTAGAACACCAAGTTACAAAATGTACCGGGCACCTATATATGTAGTACCTACCTAATTATTCTCGGTGCGGTCGAGAATCTCGACGTGTTTTGGCCGAGACCGAGACCGAGACGTTCGGCTGTCAATTTTGGCGAGACTTGCCGATACCGAGACAGAGACCGAGATCTCGATCGGACCTTAATCTCAAAACTAAAATATTGTATGTAACCCATTTATTGTTAATGTGCAGAATTATCTTGCAATATTGAAATATATATATAACTAGCTCTTGCCCGCGGCTCCGCCCGCGTCGAAGAGATTTTCATGGAAATAAGGAAAACAAAAGAATGTAATTTTTTGAACGACTATATGGAATGGTCACCATGTTTTACCAAAGCGCTAATAAAGACCAATCAAATAAGCCCAAACTCGAAGGGTCTGCTGTTGTCCGTTGAGGAGATCCCATACCCATCTTCCGGTCCCATCATCAGACCCTGGCCACCATGTTTTACCAAAGTGCCAAGAATGCTGTCAGGATCGTTGTAGATGGAAATCTGTAGTCAGATTAAACTGATACAGTTTTCTCGTATGGGAAAAAATCAATACTTAAACCATAGTATTTAATGTATCTATGCTTAAACCTGGGTGTAATCACTTTTTCAAGCTTAATATTAGCAAGAGGTGTGTCAGGATCGTTGTAGATGGAAATATTTAGTCAGATTACACTGATACAGTTTCCTCTTATGGAAAACCAACCGGTTTTGTCACGTATAACTAACCATTTGGTCAAGGCACGCCGATAAAGCAGCTAAGCAGCGTTTTTTCTCCCGACATGGTTCACAAATATTGATTTTTCAAACTGAAAACTTACTTTTATTAAAATAAAATATACCCCATGTTACTTGGAAATTGTGTAGCTTTTTACAAAAGAAAGAATTTTTAGAATCGGTTCAGTAGTTCCAAAGTTTACCTCAAACTTACAAACAAACAAACATATCTATCCTCTTTATAAAATAGTGTAGAGGTAGATGTAGATTAAGTATAATAAACTATTTTACAATAATTTTAATAAGCAATTAATTTATTTAATATGACATTAATAATATTTCACTGGAAAATGGAACGAAAATTTTTTTTTATTATTTCATTAGATTTTTTTTATTAACTCCATATATCCCCTGGAAAAATCTTCTACCTTCGGAAACAACACCGCAATCGGCGATAAAATAATAGCGTAGGTACGGAACCCTACTTTTACAATATTTTTATTTTATTTTAGTTAAAGCGTAGTATAAATAAGTAATAGTATCTTATCTCAATACAAACGGGCCAAAACGAACCCCCCCCCCCCCCCAAACTCGGTACAGCAGTTACGTACGCACGTTGTCTCTGTGACGTTACAGAGTATGTTGTGCATTGTATGGTTGCTTAAATACAACTTTTATAATAATAATATAGCATTATCAAATACGTACACAGTCAGTTGGCAGCCCTAGGGCGTGTTTAGGCGCCGAGCGGCCGTGGGTACTGATTTCAAGGACACCGCCTAGTTAAACTACTGTTGTTACCGATACTGTGGTTAGAGTATGTCCTACAATCTGACTTAATTTAAAATTTGTATGTATTACCGTCTATAAGGAAGAGGAAAAACCAATAACGTTTAAACAATGCAACCTTTTTGAGGTTTTCCCCTTTAAATTTCGAAAAAACGAACCAAAGAAAGCCTTACAAAACCTGAAATAATATACACATAAAAAAACTACTAGTCTTACGTTTACACAGGACATTAATGATATAAAAATGTAGTACATGGTCAGTTACGTCCTATTTGAGTAAATTAATTGACGTAATTATTATGTGGAACTATTAGTTGACGTAACGTTCGGTTGAACACTGAATATATTTACTTTACCTCAACCATAGAATATCAAATGAAGCGAATCTTACCCCCCCCCCCGCCCGCCAATTTGAGCAAACTCAGGCCTGTATACAGGGCAGGCGTGCATAGAACTTTTTGCTGGAAAGTATGAAAAAAAAAATGACACTTGGAAAAATCATTATTTTTATGACGCCAGGGTAGGCACTGCCTACCCTCTAGAGTATACCCTAGATAGAGTACATGATTTCAGGCAAAAAAATCAATTCAAATTGGTTTTTTATATTTTTCCTGTTATTTTTGTCGTCAAATTTGACCTTCTCATTGCTTTTCCAGCAAAAAGTTATATGCATGCCACTGATACAGGGGAAGATGTTTAGTACCCCGAAATCTTTGTACTTAAAAAAATATCAATTTTACATTGTTACATTAATTAGTTCAATGTAACGTCTACTCCACGAAATATCGTAATGACTCTGCTGTATCTACACCATTGATATTTTAACTGTATCTACACTAACAATAAAGTAGAATAATTTGATTAATTGAAATAGGCGTTACCTTGCGGAAGTCCATCACTAAGTAAAGGATATTTGAATATAATTTGCAATATTCCGCTAAACAATTCTTGTCGTGCTATTCAAAATGCAGACTCGTGCACCGCCCGCCCGCCCGCATAAAACATGCAACAAGCAAGCAATACAAACAAAGCAAAGACACGTGTCGATAAGTTTTCTTGCTTGTTATTTAAGATTGCTTTGCTTGTATTGCTTGCTTGTTGCATGTTTTTATGCGGGCGGGCGGGCGGTGCACGAGTCTGCATTTTGAATAGCACGACAAGAATTTTTTAGCGGAATATTGCAAATTATATTCATATATCCTTTACTTAGAATAATTTGGCCAAGAGCGTGTCGGACTCGTGCCCGAAGGGTTCCGTAACACCCTAAAAACACGATACATTACCAATGACCGCTTTTAAAATCTAAGCGCCATCTATCATCTTACTAAAATGAACCTCGATGCAAAAAGGTTAACAAGCGACTATTAGGGTGAGATTTAGAGTGCATTTTGAGTCCGAACTGGATCTTACAAACGTCAAAAAGCGACGTGATCTCATACTAGAGTGACGTTTGTAAGATTGAGTTCGGACTCAAAACGCACTCTGAATCTCAGTCTTAGCGCCACTTATTACCTCGGTAAAAGTTGTCCAATAAGTCATCTCAGATGGCGCTATGGTAAGGTAAGGGAAGCTTGGGTTTCGCTTTTTTAATTTCAGTTGTTGTTATTAGTCGTGTTAGAGGCCACAGTAACACGTATTCTGTGAAAATTTAAATTTTCTGCCTATTACGGTTGAAGCTGTAGTAGACCCATGTGACAGACGGACAGACAGACAGACGGCAGAGGCTTAGTAATAGGGTCCCGTTCGGTACGGATACGGAACAGAACCCTAAAAAAAATCTTATCTGTACAATGAATATTCTAACTCGCCACTTTTATACTTACAAGAAGGTCTCACTTCTCAACAACGGTTTTATAAACATGTGCTTTTACCGAAATAAATATATATTTGTATTGTAACGCTATTGATGCAAACCGCAACGAAGAACTTCATATTTTCCTTCCCTTAGACTTTAGACAACAGTAAAATTAATTTTACATTATGGAGATACCCAGATATAATTTTATGAATATACCTACGAGTGGAAAAGGGTTCACATCACACGATTTCCATCGGCTTCCTTATAGGAAATGGCATCCATACTGCATTTCTTTAATAATTTCTTTATTTATCTAAGGTAAATTACAATTCAAAAGTGCGTTGTGAACAATATAAATAGGTACAACAATAAAAAAAACAAAACATTCCCTACTAAAAACGCAATTTTTTTGCCCGGCTTCCCTTTCTAGGGTTCCGTAGTCCGACAAGAAACCCTTATAGTTTCGCCACGTCCGTCTGTCCGCGGACATCATATTATTATCATATCATTTAATTTGAGCTATATTAAGTTTTGGACAATAAAAGTTACTAAAATAAACATCTTGAAAAATGTAATATAAAACGGCCGTCATATTAAAAATATATCCCTCTAATTCTAAAATAATACTTAAAACACCTCTAAACCGCGAGTTTTCTGAGCGGCCCGCTTCCGCTGAGCAGGATAAACATGTGTAAAATGAAAGCGTTGGAGCAGACAGATTTCTTTGGATAACCTCGCCTTAACGTGCCTTCTGAACACAAATATGTCCCTGAGTGATTTGAATCCGCTACCTCTGTATTAGTGGTCGAGAGCTCAAACCACTAAACCACAGAGGCGAAAAAAAATTGTTTAGATTTTTTTCCACATTCTTTTTAGCTTATACTTCCCCACATACGTCTCAAATTTCAACTCAACCACCCTAAGCTGTTTTCAAGTTATGCGGCTGACAGTTAAGTAAAAGGGTTTTATAATTTTTTTGCCCTTATGCCTTTTTACCTCATAAACGAATAATTAATTGTAACAATAACATTGTAAAAGCTACATTTTTGACAGTTTTTCAATACTCAAAAGCTTTTTGCTGCAGTAATTGTAAAATGCCAAAGCAACCCTCTCGCTCGCCCTGTTCCTCACTCACTCACCGAATAATAGTTTAGTTTAGATATTAACATTGACTATTTATTATTGACATTTATTTAAATTGTAATTGTAATTTATAAACTTAACTAATATTAACGCTGATTGTGAATTGTATTTTTTATTTTAATTTTAAGTGTTAAAATTGTAAAACTATGGGTCATTTTATACTTGTCGACAGGCACTTGATGAAACAAAGACAGCAAAGACAGTATCTTGATTTTCAACATAAATTAAATTGTGAACGAACGAAATAATAGGATCTGTTTATCTCACTATCTCCTGAAGATGGATTCATTTCCGAAACCGGTTGGAAAATATGATGAAATATGAATGAAACAAGTAAGAGTCTTTGTTAAAAATTAAGATCCCAAAAGCCACTGTTTAATTGTACTTTTAAGAGGACATGACAAACCATGCAAATATCGTAAAAGTAACCAAAAAATCAGTTGGCTCGTAATCTCCAAGTTGTCTCAGATATATCTTATCAACGATACCAGAGAGTAGATAAACACGGCCGACTATGTCGACACACATTCCTGTCACTCTGTGTGATTGAGTAATGTGGAAAATTGTACTTTATATAAATTGTTCCAAGTAGTAGGTTCAAGTGTCTGTAGAACGAACTCGTGTAAAACTCTATACCAGCATTTCACAAAGTGTGAGTCGCGACTAGCGACCCACTGCACTGGTGGTAATAAGCCTATTGTGGGTCCTGAATGTCACCTTCTCTTTTAAGCGAGTCGCGATTCAAGTAAGTTTGGAAACCACTGCTCTTTACTATTTTATCTAATACCTTACTAAAATAAGTAACAACATAAAAAACGGTTTTACACGTACCTATGTTGTATATCAGTACCTTAAATAATGTGGCCAAGCGCGAGTCGAACTCGCGCACAAAGGGATAAACACATTATTCCATCATCCATCGGCCCGTGTTCGTCCACTGCTGGACATAGGACTTTCCCAAATTTCTCCACTCATGTCGGTCCCCCGTCCTCCTCATCCAGCCGCCCCCCGCAACGTCTGGTCGTCGATCCAGCGGGCACGAGGTCGTCTTACACTACGCTTTGCTGTACGTGGTCTCCATTCTAAAGCCTTTCGGCCCCAACGGCCATCATGTCGGCGACAAATATGGCCTGCCCACTGCCACTTCAACTTACTGATTCTGCAGGCTATGTCGGTTACTTTACCGATTTGCCCTGTTGGAAACCACTGAGGATGTTGACCAGCTTGCTAACAATTTCACGAATGTCGTGCGCGAGATAGGGAGGGCTTATACTAAGGAGTCCAAAATTTCGAGTGGAACTCTAGACCTGATGAGGCAGAGACGGGTAATGTCTTCAGATTCTGCAGATTTTTCCCTTCTTAACAAGCGTGTTAAAAGGCAAATTCGTCATTGAAGACGCGATCCAGCGAAATAAAGGCTCAAAAGTTTTTGCCCAGCAGTTAGGAAGGACCAATCTGATGAAGCTGAAGACATCTGACAATAGAACTGTTACCTCTAGGCCAGAAATCCTCGCCGAAATCAAGAAATTTTATGGGCTCCTATATTCTTCACACGCTCCCAAGCCAACTACTCGCGATGAAGACGACAAACGTGCACCTTTGGTCCGCCACTACACCGATGAACTCCCGGATGTCGAAATGGGTGAGATTAGGATAGCTCTTGAACAGCTGAAAAACAACAAGGCGCCGGGCGAGGACGGCATCACAACTGAACTCCTGAAAGCTGGAGGTTACCCTTTACTCGGACAGCTACAGGACCTAAGATGATTAATTGCACGAGTCTGCATTTTGAATAGCACGACAAGAATTGTTTAGCGGAATATTGCAAATTATATTCATATATCCTTTACTTAGCTACAGGACCTCTTTAATGCCGTCATTCGCACAGGTACTACGCCAAAGGAGTGGAGCAGGAGTCTGGTCATTTTGTTCTTCAAAAAGGGGACAAAATCCTACTTAAGAACTATAGACCAATTGCGCTCCTGAGCCACACCTACAAGCTGTTCTCAAGAGTTATCACGAATCGTCTCGCCCAACGATTCGACGACTTCCAACCCCCAAAGCAGGCTGGGTTTCGATAAGGCTACAGCACCGTGGACCACATTCACACGCTAAGGCAGGTTATACAGAAAACTCAAGAGTATAATCAGCCCTTATGTCCAGCGTTTGTGGACTACGAGAAAGCCTTCGACTCCATCGAAACTTGGTCTGTTCTGCAGTCCTTACAGCGTTGCCAAGTTGACTGGCGTTACGTAGAGTTGTTGAAATGTCTGTATGACTCCGCTACGATGTCCGTCCAAGTACAGGGTGTACAAACAAGACCGATACATCTTCAGCGTGGCGTGAGACAGGGAGATGTTATTTCTCCAAAACTGTTTACCGCCGCGCTGGAGGACGTCTTTAAAACACTAGACTGGAATGGACGAGGCATAAACGTAAACGGAGAGTACATTTCACATCTTCGCTTTGCCGATGACATCGTCATAATGGCGGAATCGCTGCAGGAACTAGAGGAAATAATGCGCGGCCTTGGCGATTCTTCGAGACGAGTGGGCCTGTGGATGAATTTGGATAAGACTAAGGTCATGTCCAACTGTCACGTCATCCAAGGGCCAATAACCGTCGACAATGTCAGCATCGAAGTTGTTCAAAAATATGTTTATCTGGGTCAAGTCATACAGCTGGATAAAAACAACTTCGACGCCGAGGCTGACAGAAGAATATGCTTGGGTTGGGCAGCATTCGGAAAGTTGCGTCACATATTTACGTCGTCAATACCGCAGTGCTTAAAGGCTAAACACATTATTGGTACAAAAAATTGACAAGCTACTCTTAGCGCCATCTATCATCGTACCAATGAAGCTTGGTATGAAAATATTGAGAAAATTGTCAAACCAGTTCATTGTTAGAATAACTTTATGAATTTCAACCACGAATCTATTTGTAATCAAATTATTAAATCCCGCCTTTGTTCAAAGGACACGTGTAAATGTAATACTTCGCTAATGTGCCCCATTTACCGTAACAAACTTGTAGGAAAAAAATATTTGTGTATGTAGATTTTCCCACTTTTACTCCATCCTTATCGTCTACAGTTAAGATACATTTTTCCCCAACTTCAGAGAAACACATCTACGTATACTGTTTAAACTTATTAATAGTGGGCATTGTTGTCATTTGTGCACGCAAGTCTGGTTCTATATATATAATTATTGTTGCTATTTGTCTCACGGATTTGCTAATTTTGTACAGATGCGAAGAAAAGTGGCTTATCTTGAAAAAAAAAGCTGACAAGTGCGAGTAAAAATGAATGAAAATAAATGGAACGACTTAGAACTTAAAATACAAGATTTCTGAGTGTTTGGTTGAATTTTTTTGTATATTTAGTAACCGAAATTTCAAGACGGGTTGGAAGTAAAGGTTGGATGATAGATTAATTTATGTAAATTTTTATTTGATTTTATGCACTGTGAGACGGACGACACATGTCATCTTTTTTATGACATCAAAATATGACGTGCCTTACGGAAGATCTCCTTAAAAATAGAGAATTTTATATATATATTTTTTTATAATAGCTTAATAAATATAATTTTCTTCAAAAAACCAGTTAATGGCTTTTATTTGTTAGTTTTTATTTATGAACACACGGAAATAATATAAAGTAAAATGTGCTATATTTCGACCCCTCAGTGGGGTCGTCATCAGGCGAATGGAAAATGAAATTATGACATATACATGAAACGTAAAAATAATAGATGTCTATGTTTTTTTTTTACGTTTTATGTATATGTCATAATTTTATTGGGGTCGTCATCAGGCGAATGGAAAATGAAATTATGACATATACATGAAACGTAAAAATAATAGATGTCTATGTTTTTTTTTTACGTTTTATGTATATGTCATAATTTTATTTTCCATTCGCCTGATGAAGACCCCACTGAGGGGTCACAATATAGCACATTTTACTTCATATTATTTCCGTGTGTTCATTAATAAAAATAAAAACTAACAAATATATTTTTTATATTATACACTCTGAACATAGTTGGTTTATCAGTTTGACTGTACGTCTAGGCAGAGAGTTATGTAAATATTAATATTTATGATTTTCAGTTAAGCTGCTGATAGCCGTGAAGCCACTTTATTCATACATTATGTTAAATCGTCCCACTTCGGCTCCAGTCTCGAGTTACAAATATTCCAATTATCGTACTCTTAACACAAAATATAAGCAAATGAGGACCTATAGCCGACCATCACAAGCAAATAGCATAGACAGTGCCTGCAAGGAGATTTGTCCTTAATAAAATCATTTTACAGGATGAGTTTTTGGACGATAAGTTTTAAATGATAAGTTCTAAAGGTACAAATACAAATACAAATACAAAATTTATTTATTGATACAAAAAAACTTAACCTAGAATAACAATATTGTTTTAAGGCTAAGTATATAAACAGTACAAGTGATCAACTGACTCTTAATAAGGCGAGGCCTGTCATTTAAAAGTCAGTTTCTTCTACTCAAGGTGATACAGGTTGAATTTAGCCAAAAAGAGAAGAGCATGCAAATTCCTAACGAAAGGTACAAATCTTATATTACTGTATGATTGATTAATTAGTGTGTGTTTTTTGAGAGTGATGAAAGAGGATGTGTGTTTGTGTGTGTGAGTGTGTGTGGTAAAATTTAATATTGTATAATTATATTACTTTAATTATTTTATATTTAAGTTAATTTAACTTAAATTTGCAATGCCCTAACCTGGTCATATTCGAAACTCTGTGATTAAGTAAGACCTATACAACAACATCAGCAATAAAGATTTGAGATTTGAGATAAATAACAATAATAATTACAACTTCGCTATTTATTAATTCTGTGAAAAGGTCCCTATTACGACTGAAGCTGTAAACCAGGCATAGGCAACCTTTGGGAAGTCGCAGGCCAAACAATCATATGCTCATGAATTTGCGGGCCGTAGGTTGATGTGTATAGTATACAAAAATAACGAAGCAATCCGTGAACCGCAGGTTCAACTAGAAAAGTTACAATGTAATATTTTCATAATTTCCAATAGATGGGAATCTTGTGCCATTTTTTTTAGATCTAAGACTACTAACATTTAATCAATTCCACTAATAACTAGACACAAACAATTTTGCTAATTTTTCTAGGTTACTCTTTTTCGTTCGTAACTTGGATTATTGATTTTCATCCCTGCTTATTTGAAAGAAAGAAAGAAAGAAAAGTTTTTTATTTCATAAAACCACAGTAGTTATCACAAAAAATAATAATTATTAACAAAGGTTAAGAAAAGGGAGTCCAGCTCAGCTTAATGCCACAGCCAACGCCATTGCGCTGGTTTTCTGCTGGATCCTACATAAATAAAACTAATAACTAATCTAAATATAACTAAAATCTAAATTAAATTAAATTTAAATTTAATAAAGCTTAAACTGTAATTTGTTAGTATATTTGTTAGTATTCACCTTTCACTCACTTGCTCCTTTACTCAGATCGGCAAAGAAGTTGCATGAAAACAACAAATCGACTTTCCGGTAAACTGTTAGTCTAACTTTAAATAAATTGTTCCTCGCCGCGGGCCATTTTAAAAACCTCAACGGGCCGGATGAAGCCCGCGGGCCGGCGTTTACCCATATATGCTGTAGACCCTTGTGATGTGACAGACGGACAGACAGACAGCGGCGGAGGCTTAGTAGTAGGGTCCCGTTTGGCACCCTTTAAGTACGGAACCCTAAAAACGGTAATACATACAAGTTTCTTTGCTTAAATTGCTGTACATATTCTTATTTTAATATTATTTTTACAAATAATAAAATATACGTTTTCGTCCTCAGCGGGAGTGGAATTGTTTGTTAGGCGCTACCATTATTAGCGCCTTGTTTTTTGTGTCGCCTTGATCTTCTACGACATATTTGAGTATATTGTTGTTGTTCACCATGTTTTAGTCTTTGTGCGCGAGTCCGTCTCGCACTTGACCAAATTATTCTATTCTAGTCTTTTTTGTGTATTGTGAAGTTTTCAACGGTTCCTCGCACTCCAAACGCGCAGTGCGAGAGGAGGGGGCGGATTCTGAGCAAAAAGGAAAAAATAGTTTTCATATTTATACAAAAAACTAAACGAGCCATCAAAATTTTTCATAGTTAAAACCAAATTCTAGATAAAAGAGAAACCGAGGAGAAAAAGTGTCTTTAAAGACCTTATTTTAATAATTAATATAGCCGGTTTTTTTTTTATTTCTCTCCAGAAATTCATTAAACTAATAGTTTGTTCTCGAAAGTAGTTAAAGGACTCCAAAACGTGAGAATATTTTCGCGGTAGCTCCTTTACCTCTGAAACAAGAGATATTGTAAAGAAGGAAGCCTTACAATATCAATCATATCACAGGATTAAAATGACAAGCGACATATATGTCACTGAAACTAAAACGCTTCTATACAAATACGAGTATCGTAAATTATGTATTCGAAAATGCAGAGTTTTCTCGTCCAGAATTTTTTCAATCGAAAGAGGTAGTCAAACGAAACTTAGGTCGGTAGTTAGTTTATAAGACGAGGTGACAGATTTCTATATTGACCTTGTAATTTAACTGTACGTAGATAGAGTCACTCAAGGTTATATTTTCGTGCCAATTCATTTCTTCAATAAAGACATTTCAAAATGTAAACAATTTCAATGTGGCCGAGTTGTGGAACGCTTTCCTTCTAATCCAGAGGACGTGGGTTCAATCTAATTGTGGGTATGTGTATTTCGGAAGGCACACTAAGCTGTTGGTTCATTTGTGCCCGAAGTCCGCCGATAGGACTCACCTCACCACCCATCACGTTTGGGGCGTAACAAACGTCGGTAAAAAGCAGGTGTATCAAGTGTGGACTGTGCCTTGCATTTCACAGTTCACACTCGGAACGCCTCTGACACACCCTCGGGGATTCATGTCGTGACGATATTATTATATTGTCTGACGTATTTGAAACTTGGCGAACGTACAAGGAAAAATCTGTTTTTTACATGATATAACCATCTTCCTAGAAATTTCATGATTAGTTCTAAGATTAAGTAATTTGTCCTCAAAGTGACGTAAGATAGCTCTCATTGTCTTACTGATTGTCCAAATAAGTCGAAGTTTGTGTATTCGGAAAATTTGCACTTCTTAAACAAATTTGCAAACGCTTAAAAATACTCAGGGTCACATCAATTATTGTAATGCACGTAATTCTTTTAATTAAATGCTTCCATTCTATGTCAACTCTACAAAAGCATCTCGTTTGTGTTATAATGGTCATTAATAATTTTGTTGAACATTCACATCAGAAAAATCCACCTTTAAAGAAGCAGTCATGAAAACCGCAGTTTAATTCAGACGAATGAAATTCGCATCATATTCTGAAGCACGTCTTATCAAAGCACTTGATACCTCTACACTGGTATTCAATACTTAAAACTCCACGTTTTTATCTGCATCGACGTTATTTACATTTTTTTATCATAATACTAACTTGTCATAATCAGTTCTTCTTCGTCGCCTGTCTTGAGTTGACGCATACAGTGCGCGTGTAAAAAACGCCACCGGTTTTAAAAAAATACGCTTTTTTCTCGAAAATTTCGTTTCAAAGTGACGTTTGACATTTGAGTCGTTATTGTTATTGACACTTTTGTTTTCGTTTGCGTGGATTTGTAAGTAGAAGTGATCGGCACGTTTTTTTAGCTGTAGCCATGACATTGTAGTTAAAGAAAAAACTTGCGTAGTCAACTTTAATGTTATCTAAGCTATTAATCCTTAGGTTCTGTTATCATTTAGAATTTTTTCCTTCTGTAAATAGACAGCCAAAGGATTATTTTTTATAAACCATCGGTCTAGTTTATGTAGATAGGTGTCATAAATCGTTTCGGCTTTAGTAGATATACAGTTTTTTATTTATTCTACGCTATAAAATGCTTGCTCAAATCTTGAATCATATACGGCTTCACTTTGATGTTTGTATTGTCTTAGGTTTTAGTTTCCACAAAAGCTTTTTCCTTTTCGTTGCAATGTGTCATATTACTGGATTCAATGGTGTCGTTAAACTTATAACTGATCTCACTAAAAATTTTTGATAACTGATTTCAGTGATCATGTGAAGTGAAATGAAATCTGTTTCACTTGGAAATATGAATACGAATCTAGTCGTTATTTTGAATGCAAGTGACTTTTTTCACTTTATTGAAAAAGTCGAAGTAGTCAATACAACATAATTATGGTTTATGTTTTGTAGCAGACAATTGATTGACTTGTAATTCCGAACAATTAAACATTTACCGAGTCGGTTTTCTTGAGAGGTTTTCGATTCGCCACGTATTTTTTCCTACATCTAATTTGTTTCGTACTTGATGGTATGTTTTTTCTTTCACCTTGGCAGATTTTATGGTCTCATTGAATCGGTCAACCTCATTCTCCGTCCCATCTTTACCTTCATTGAGTTTTTTTTATTATTCACACGAGATAATTTAACGACTTGATTGCCATGTTGATCTTCGTCGTCCCCAAAACAATTACTGAATTCTCTGAATAATGCAGCCGGTTCAAATACATTAGGATTCTTAAGGTTTCTCTTTCAAGTATTCGAGTTACAACAGTGAGCTTAAGCACGTCCCTGAAGTAGAATGTTGTGTCCTCGTTAACACGATTGTTTGAAAATTGTTCACTATTTGGTATACTGGAAAACTTGAGACTTCGTGGCTGAAGTTTCGGCTAATTGCCTTAATAGCGTTCTGTACGGGTCTCATTATGAGGTATTGTCATGTAAATCTTAAATTCTGGTGAAGAATTGTGCAGAGTTACCGTTCGTGACGTGTTTGAAGAGTTCTTTGGTTCCTCCTTGGTTGACTTTTGCCTAGATGGGAAGGTTGACAGGCCAAGCTTGAGTGTTTTACTGTCATGATCATAAACTTGAATGACATATTTGTCTGTTTATGACGAGGTCGTCTCATTGTCTTCTTCTCACATTGTCAGATCGAACGGTTTGTTTTTTTTGTTAAGTGTGATTTGTTCTTCAGTCTTTGGCTCTTTTTTTGAAAAACAGACGTCGACGTCTGGTGGATTGCGTCGATTTTCTGGATGCGCGCACGCACCACTTCTTTCGAAACGCACGGTAACTTCTGCATCGATTTCTTTTTTCTGTTCCGTACTTTCAGTTACCTAAGTAAGGTTTGTTTTTTATCCTTGCGTTTTCTCATGAGCAAAAATTTATTTATCGTATTCGTTGATGTGTAGCTTAACATCTTTGAAATAACAAATTTTCTGGGAAATACTTACGCTGGCCCCAAATTGGTTCCACACTTTCCAATCCATCTGATTTAGCTGGCTAATAAATGTAAATTGCTGCTTAGGGTACACAATTAGATGGGAATTTACAATGGTCAAATTGAA
The DNA here is from genome assembly GCA_910592155.1 of Ypsolopha scabrella. NCBI lineage: Eukaryota > Metazoa > Arthropoda > Insecta > Lepidoptera > Ypsolophidae > Ypsolopha > Ypsolopha scabrella. The sequence goes on from OU342987.1 coordinate 17,469,792, forward strand.
CGTAGTCGCGTGCTAATGCTATTTTAACCTATTAAGAGGCCTGTAGCCGGCGGCTTAAAATCAGTCGGGCACGGGGTCCTTGTGCTTGCTATTTCATTCTACATTCAACTTCGGATTATAGAGCACTGACTGACTGTTATTGGTTGGCCCGAATGTTCATTTCCCGAGCTCGTACGGAACTAACCGAATATTAAGCTAACGCGAGACAAAATTCATGTCTTGAAAAAACTCGAGAATGGTTTTGGGTCTTCCTATAATTTCAGGAGAAATATCCCAAAAATCGAAATAAAACAAAAATAATTTTGAATAGTATAAAATATACTATGCTGTGAACCTAAAATTATTTGATTAGTTGATGATATAATATCGCTTCTAGGATATTACGGAACATAAACATTAATGAAAATATGTGTAAAATCCAGGACTTTATACGCTTGTAACTTTTGTATGTATTTGATTTTGATAAATGTTCTAAGTTCAAGTCATGGAAAATGTATGGTATATGTTGAAAACGAAAAAATTATAAGCAAGTACCTATAAGTAAGGATATTATCAGCGAACTGTGCTAGTATGGGAGTTAAGGCGAATAGAGTCGCCTTAAACGTGATCATTGGCTTCTGTTTTTACCTAAAGTCCACGCAAGTCGTCATTGGCGCCATGGGACTCAGTACTACAATATTATATAGTATGAACTGTTACGACTTGACCTTCGTTCATTCATATTTTAATGTTCATTACAATTCCCCTCCTTTGACTGGTAAACGAGAACGCATTGATTTTCTTTACACGCTTTGTTTTCGTTTGTTTGAGAAGCGAAGTTGTAAAACGAGGTATAAAATGACTATTGAATAACCTAGATAGTATCTACCCTGCTACAAATCTTAAACGAAGGCTTTACTATATAATTCAATTATGTAAAAAAATATTGTGTATACAACTTCAAAATTATTAGAGTGCATTATAAACCGGAAAAGATAAATTAGAAACAAATGTAAAGACAAGAATTTGAAAAAATTCCTCGGGCCAGGATTCGAACCTGCGACCTCTTGTTTCCCAGACAAGCGCGCTACCAATTGCGCCACCGAGGTACTTACCTAGACCGTTGAATTTTTCCACCATACTTGTCCACTGAATATTTTGTGACTATTTGATCCAACTAGCTCGTAATGCACATACTGAACGCTCACGAGGGCGTTAATTTTTTCAAATTCTTGTCTTTACATTTGTTTGTAATTTATCTTTTCTGGTTTATAATGCACTCTAATGATGATATTTAGAGTATTCCAAAGCGATGGATTTCGCAATAAAAACATTCAAAATTGTTTATAAGTTCTTTTGTTATTATATTAAAAAAGTTGCGTTTGTACATTCAAAGTTTTAAATGATGGGTTATTATTATTATTAGTAGTACTGAAACCAAAACTACCATTTATAGAATTTTTGTGTCTGTCTGTTTATATGTTCCGTTATAACTCGAGAACCACTCAGCGGATTTGGATGCGGATTTCTTTATTATCTTGCTTGCGTGGTGTAAGAAAGTTACTAACAAAATTTCAAATTTCTAGGTTCTATATTTCGAAGACTTAGTACTGAGTCAGTAAGACCTTGTCATTTAAAAAATACATTTCAAAACTACGCAAATCATTGGTCTTTTTATCAATATTTCATATATTTATCGCGTACGGATATCTATTTTCGGGACAGTTACTAAACCGAAATATCTAAATTTGTATTTATCTACAATTATCTGTAACATTTTAAGTAAACCTGACACTTTAAGCCTTTATATCTTTGTATTTTTGATGTCTTTTTTTATTCGATTTTCATGGTTTTCAATAAGAATACGAGCGTGAAAATCAGTTAACGAATGTCATTCGATTTTTCTGATATGAGGCTGAAACACAGGGTGTTACTATAGTACTTAGAAAAAATAATGATAATTTTTTCATATTCCTATAAAAGACTCGGTCTTATAAAATAAAATGTGTCTTCGTTTTATGTTTGATGATAATAATAACGAGTAGGTTTGCGTTTCGTGGTTTATTTACATATTTGAAGATCATAAGTTATTAATGATTTCTAAATCAAATGATAACCTCAAACTGGGATCACTTTTTACGCATAATTACGAAGTGTTTACTATAATCAGAGTTTTGTAGCACAATTTCTCGTACTTCATTCATATTAAGACGATACCAAACTTGACCCCCGTGTCCACTTAGTGAGGGCCTGTCACAGTGTAAAAATCATATTTAGCCGCGGAAAGACAGACAGACAGTATTTAAAAGTATTTAAATTAAGAACGGAAAGGAGATAATTTATTTTCAGTATTTAGTTTCTTTGGGAAAGTGGTCCAGTGTGGCTAGCACGCGCCGGGGATACAGCGTGTATCTATACTACTTGCACTTTTACGCATAACTCGTTTGCCAATGTGCAAGAGAGCAAGTATGATGGAAAAACACTGAATCGATGGCGCGTGCTAGGGCCCCTTATGTTTCAGAATGTCATTTCATTAATCATAAAACATGTAGACTCGGTATGAGGTAACTTTGATTGCTACACCTAAATTCGTAACTTGGCGAGTCTCCAATATAAATTAGTGAAAGGGGTCAAGGATCTTCTTCCTAATTTCACAAAAAGGGTACCAAGAACCTGAGATCTGTATTGGTATCACCTTAAAAACACCCTGTACATATTGCATACAATCTGTGCTGTCAAGATAAATACATTTCAGTGATTTTTATGACAAATGAGTGGATTGGCCGCTCGATCTTTATCCATGTTGATTATTATGTCACTTTATCGAAATACTTTACTGGGTAGTCTGCGAAATTTTGCAACGGAACAGATACGAAATTGATTTTCTGCGTAAGTCCACCTTCCTGAATAAGTATACCTGCTTCTGCTTTCAGGAGTTTCTGCAAAAGCAAAAGAAACGCAAATTGATAAAACAGGAGACTAAAACCCGTGCTCTAGTGTTTAGTAATTAGAATAAAGAAACTAATCTATTTTATTTAAATTTTTTCAATTAATTAATTTTTAATATTTATTTCACATTGATGTTAGTTGTTAAGAACTAAAAAAACTTAAATAACATAATAAACTATATAAAATAAATAATACATTAAGAAAATAATAATTTTAAATCGAATATTTTATTTTAGATTTTTCCTATCAAGGACATTAAAATTAACCTATATGAAAAAAATGAGATACGTAAATATATTCTCAACCTTTTTTTAGTGCTTCGGTTTTGCACGAAAGTTTTTTTTTAATAATTTGGCCAAGTGCGAGTCGGACTCGCGCACAAAGGGTTCTGTACCGCCACATGTTACGGGTAAGCAACTCTAAAAACATTATGGTACAAAAAGGTTGACAAGCTACTCTCATCGCCATCTATTGACAAGCTGTCAAACAAGTCATCTCAGATGACCCTACGGTTAACACTATGTTTATTGTATGGGGAACACTCTTGGTTTATTTTTAATTTTTGTTATTTGTCGTGATAGAAGCTATAGTAACACGTATTTTGTGAAAATTACAATTGGCTACATATTACGTTTAAAGCTGGAGACCCCTGTGACAGTGGAGGCGTAGTAATAGGGTCCCGTTTGGCACCCTTTGGGTACGGAACCCTAAAAAACTGACGTTTGAAAAAACATTTATCTCTATCGAAATACCAACATGTAATCAGAAAGGTTTATTTGTTCGTAAAAGTATTAAGTAATAAAGCTTCTATTGCTCATACTAAAGAACTATTTTGGAATGAAAAAAAATTTGTTCTGACAGCACTAATACTAAAATAGAATCGGCTTTACTCTTATAACAGCGTATTTTATATTAATCATTATGACGGAACCCTGTAAAGCAATCACAAATCAAGAAAGATAAGAAACCCAGTTAACAAGCATTGTCCTAGTTCTCACTATTTGATCTAGATAAATGCAGGTGTAAACGGCTCCTGCACCATGGCTTACCCTGCCCCTCTCCACGCGTATAAATACGGGCCCCCGCGGGGTGTACATCGGGATTGTCAGAGGTACATCTAGTTTAGGAGTGTGTATAAAGATTACCTGTCCTCTTGCTGGGTAAATAAATAACGCTGTAAATCAATTCAGTTAACATACTTAATATGGTTATGTCGTAGTATTCGATTCGAGATTGGTCTCAAATATTTACGAATATTTCGAGGTTGTTCTAGTATTCCAATTAAGCATCACTTGCGGAAAAAAACTACAAAAAACAGTTTTTAGCTACTGCACTGCACGGTCTTATTAAACTCACATAAGGAAATGATTTTGATTTATTTGAAAATAAAAACATTTCCTTGCCTCATAGAAATATCCTTTTAGGCCAAAAATTTGGAGAGATTAAAGGTGTGTCAATAGTCGTGTATCTACATATTCAAATTGTTTATTTTGTAAAATTGATATATAAGGTACATATACGTTTTACAGGTCATATCTAATCTTTATAAAAACTGTATTTTATGATGAAACAAATATAATACGGGAAATATATATTAGGGTGTCCCTTATTTTTCAAGGTCAATTATTAATTATCAATTTATTGATGTTTATAAAAGTTTATTGATCAATAATATTGCTTCGCTTCTGATTTAGTTGTCTGAACTGTATGCTGAATCTATTTTCATTTGTATTATAAATGAAATCTTTAAATTTCATTTGACAAATCTGTCACTATTTGGCATTGATGATGAAGTCGATGAACCCATGAGTGAGATAATGTTTTTATTGCGAAATCCATCGCTTTGGAATACTCTAAATATTATTATTAGAGTGCATTCGGTGGCGCAGTCGGTAGCGCGCTTGTCTTGATAACAAAAGGTCACAGGTTCGAATCCTGGCCAGAGGAATTTTTTCAAATTCTTGTCTTTACATTTGTTTCTAATTTATCTTTTCTAGTTTGTAATGCACTCTAATAATAATATTAAGAGTATTCCAAAGCGATGGATTTCGCAATAAAAACATTATCTTAGTTAATGAGAACTGTGAATTTCTTAACTGTCTGAAGCAACACATATTGTAGTGACGACAGCGCCATCTGTTCCTAAGAACAAGGCGTGAAATCACATAACGCCCTCGTGAGCGTTCAGTATGTGCATTACAAGCTGGTTGGATCAAATAGTTACAAAAATATTCGGTGGACAAGTATGGTGGAAAAATTCAACGGTCTAGGTAAGTACCTCGGTGGCGCAGTCGGTAGCGCGCTTGTCTTGATAACAAGAGGTCGCAGGTTCGAATCCTGGCCCGAGGAATTTTTTCAAATTCTTGTCTTTACATTTGTTTCTAATTTATCTTTTCTAGTTTGTAATGCACTCTAATAATAATATTTAGAACCCATGAGTGATTGATCATCAAAACAAATGGCGAGCTGACGATTTTTCTTATGAATATTACTTACATTTTCCTCACATAATAATTTCGCAGTATTGAAAAAGCTTTTGCGTATTTATGCACATCCTACCTTTGGTAACTGTCATTTCATACATTCGCGTAAAGTTGACGATCGCACCTCATTCCCGATCCAAACGTGGAACAATAATACCTAGGCTTGATCGGCTCGTTAGCGCTGGCATCGGCCGAAATCTATTAGCAACCTAATGGCGTGATGCAGCGCTCGCGACTGCCATCCGACGCTAACGTTCCGCGACAATCCCCGAGAGATGGTGTGTAAAAGCGCGCGTCTGTGTGTATGTATCGATTCCGGGCATTTCATTGAAGTTAACGTACTGATTCAAATATTTTCTGTGTAAGGGCCCCTTAAGTTTGGCAATTACCTTGCGAAAATCGCTAAAACTAGTGCAGAATACGCAGGCTACGTTTTATTGTAGCCTGCGTATTCTGCACTAATTGCGTTACATGTCTAAAGATACGGCATCACGTTTTAATTCAGTTGATAAGAATTCTGGCCTTGATTGTTTTATTATGACTATGCGACTATTCTTACGGTATTTCGAGTTTACATGTTTAGGATGCCATAAAGGGTGCTAATGCACCTTAGACCATTTAACACGGGACCTGGCAAAGCGCGACTCTTAGTACTGGAATTATTCTGCCGTTTTCCACGGGAGGGGAGGTAAACACGCACAGCACACATTTACTCATTCACGCACACTCGTGCGAAAAATTGATATGTCACAGTAAATCAGAAGCTGCAACACAAACACAAAACGCGCACACAAGCAAACTTACATGAACAAATTGTTCATGTACTTCGGCAGAGGGGGATAAGTGCGCATGCCTAGTCCCGTGTTATATGGTCTAAGTAATGAACAGATGCCTTCAAATGAAACACATAATATACTACAATAGAATTCGGATATAACGCCGGTCAAGAGACGCACTAATAAACGAACTGATGTCCCTTCATAGTAAATTGTATGAAAACCTAACTCGAAGTTGCGTCTACGTCGTTAAAAACGGTAAGTCGTTTTAAGCGAAGTCGTATTAAGAGGGTAACTTTTTACCTCGGTACAAAATGCACATCATAATCTTGTTTTCCTTACTTTTGAATAAAAAGTATGCAATAAGTGTGTTTTAAAGCAACTTGAGGAAATAGTTTATTAATAATAAAGTCTTCACAAAAAAATTACGTACTTTAATGTTTTACATTTTGTTTGCATTACATTTACAAACTTAAAAGCGTGTTTACAGTTGTAATGCAATGCAGCTAAAATGTAACGCATGAAATTGAATAATTTTCATTTGATCACCTAACTATTAACAAGCAGTTTGCGCGAATTGCTATAAAACGCATTTATTGCAAACTTTTTATTCAAAAGTAAGGAAAACAATATTATGATGTGCATTTTGCACCGAATCCTCCGTTACCACCTTAAACGAATTTCACTGTATTCATACTGAACTATTACTAACAAAACATAAACGTGCAAATGAAAGAAATGGATCAAATTTCCAAATTAGTAAAGAAACGCGAAATATTTTTGCATTCATTTTTGTTCGTTTCTATGAGAATGTTTTTCAGTACGGTTAGTAGATTATGTGGTTCTATTGAATTTCCCGTCCATCCCACTATTTAAAGATAGGCGTATCATTTTCGCAGCGTACTTGCCCTGATTCGTTTTTTTTTTATTATCACTTTTCAAAAACGTGTTGGCTGCGCAAGGAATATCAAAACTTGATAAACCATAGACTTTATTTTATTAATCCATCAAAGAGATAAAGATCTCTTGATTTTCACACACTTGGGTTGTTTCCTGCAGCTTAATACTTTCATGACAGAGGAGATTTTGCGGTGTACGGATTGGCACAATAGTAAAACTTGTAAAAAAAGTGCGTATAGATAGACAGTATGGGTATACCATAGATGAAAAAACCAGCCAAGTGCGGGTTGGACTCCCGCACGAAGGATTCCCTACCATTATCTATAAAAACGGCAAAAAAATCATGTCTGTTGTATGGGAGTCCGCAGTTCCAACTCGCACTTGGCCGGTTTTAGTATTTGTTGTTATAGTGGCAACAAAAATACATCATCTGTGAAAATTTCAACTGTCTAACTATCACGCTTCATGCATTATCTATAAAAACGGCAAAAAAATCATGTCTGTTGTATGTGTTTGCGCAGGTCCGACTCGCACTTGGCCGGTTTTAGTATTTATTGTTAAAATACATCATCTGTGAAAATTTCAACTGCCTAACTATCACGGTTCATGAGGTACAGCCTGGTGACAGACGGACAGACAGACAGACAGACGGACAGCGGAGCCTTAGTAATAGGGTCCCGTTGGTTCCCCTTTGGGTACGGAACCCTAAAAAGAAACGAAGACTTTCGTTTAACAGCCAGAAGGTGGCGGTCCTTAAATATCGTAAAGTAATAATTAACTTATTATTTGACCTAAATGATAAGCAAACGTTGATACCGTTGATACCTTTTACCCGTCAATACGCTTTTTTTGCAATTAAGCATCAATTAATTAAAATTATTTCATTTGTGATTTGATAATTATTTATATTCGGTTCTTTTAAAAAATATCAGAAAAAGATGACAACTGTTTTCATCCTTCTTATTGTCGTGAATGAAATAAAACTTAAATGCTTACATTAGTCTACTTACTTACTTATCGTCATCTTCAACATCACTATCAACTGTTTAAGAGCTTAGCTCTTTTCGGTGTAAAATCTTCCATCGTTCTCTGTCCAAATAGAACCTTTTAACTCATTTTCCGTAAAATTATTACGGAATTTGATTCTCGATAGATATAATTATTACACAATATAAATAAATAATACTAGAGTAGATATGCTCTTTTCTTTAATTGACAAAAATATATTTTTTGTATAAAAGTGCAACATTCGTAAATCTGCTTGGCAACGCCACGAAATTTTGGCGACATGGATCTCCATTTTTCTCAGCAATAAAAAAACATATGTAATTACCAATTTATATACTAGATTAAGCATTTTATTGACATCATTTTGCCCGTAGATTTAGTTGATTGATTAATTTTCATAGCAGAGAAAAAAATATTTAGAAAACCTCTTTTAAAACAGAGATTTCTATTTTACTGACAAACGGGAGCGAATGAAGCTTCTAGGTGTTTTATTTAAATTAGTCTACAAATACACTTCAATATGGCCGATTGGATTTATTAAATTACTTACAGTTGTCATTTTAAATGAAAAATACTGTTTTGCCGCATACGACCTTACGGCATAAGCTAGTTCGTGAGCGCATATTTGTATGGAGTAAGTCCCCCTCACTCCACTCCCCTAAGGCGCCGATTTGAAATTAAGTTTATCAATGCCTCGCCTATTTCAGTTAAAATGTATCCTTCATACAGTTGTTAGCAATTCAGTGCTAACTTGTCGTTCAGGATAACGTATTGCGATGGTGGTGGATCTATATCCTTCGGTCAACAGATAGCTTAGCACCTGTTTGCTTGCGTCTTCAATGAATAAATATTGGCTAATACTATATTATATTTTTTGCATTATTTTTTATCGCAAATCATAACTTTTTTTTATTTGTTCTTCTTCTATGTATATTAGGCGTTTAAGGTGGTTAAACCGAATCCCAGTGCAAAATGCACATCGTAATATTGTTTTCCTTACTTTTAAATAAACACTATGCAAAAATTGCGTTTCAAAGCAATTAGCGGAAATTGATTAGTAATAAGTAGGGTTTTACATTCAAATTCTATAATTTTTTGATTTCATTCGATTAACAAACTTAAAAGCGTATTTAACGATGTAATCGAATGTAATCAAAATGTAAGGCATAAAATATGCGAGAACCCTACTGTTAGTAATCAATTTCCGCTAATTGCTTTAAAACGCAATTTTTGCATATTCAAAAGTAAGGAGAACAATATTATGATGTGCATTTTGCACCGGGATTCGGTTTAACCACCTTAAGAAACATGCTTATAAAATGTTGTCATGGAATAACAAAAGTAATTGTAGAATTTAGAGTAAATATCTTTTAAAATTAAGGTAAACATATAAAATGAATATATATTATTTACTTTCCCATCAAAACGTACCAGAACGTATTTTTATTTACTATGTAGAAGTAATTTTCTGCCATTCGGATTGGCCCATTCCATCATTGAAATCATTGTTTATTTTATTTTAGTAAAAATAATTTGTAATAATATAAATCTTATTTGAGTAACGTTGTTCAGACAACGTTTCCTAAATATAGGTATTGAGTGTTAATGTTAACTAGCGCAAAGTCTGAGAGCCTAAGTTTTCACTGATAAGGTGTTATCTAAATCTCGACAATCAGGGCCGTGTCAGGATTCATCATCATTCATCATCGCTCAGGCTGACGTGCGTCGGCGCCGCCGGCGCGCTCCATTTTGATAAAAGTGCTTAAGAGGGTACATGGCCTAAACTTACGGTTTTATTTTTTTTGCTAACTCACCTATATGAGGTGACTTTTATTTATGCAGCCAAATTCTTACTGAATGCTCAGTAACAAGGTTCGATGACCCTTTTTGTGAAATTCGTAAATTATTCTTTTCGTGTTCCTTTCAAACGCAAGCCCAGCCCCGAGTGGGACGTCAAGATTTTATTTTGCGAAATTAACAAAAAGTGTTTTTCGATCCGTGTTAGTTACTGATCACTTACCAAGCCTCCAGTATGAGTTCGGCTGTATAAATTAAAATCACCTAATATAACCCTGCTAGTAATCTGTGGGCCGCGATGATTTCTAGAGATATATTTCATGATCCAGCCCAACATTTACGCTATTTTTCATCCCTGGAACAAGGGTAGTTTTCATGGCATAACTGTAAAACCAATAATACAACATTATCATGTTTTACATTTTTTTTCCGACTTTTATGTCTTTAAGTACGGTATTGTTTACCTGTGTCCCTTATATCTAAATGAAGTACGGTCGATAAATAAAATACAAAATTTCTTAAAATGTTATAATTTAGTCTGTGATTTGAATTATAATAGGTGTAGTCATATTTTAGTTTAGGCATAGTGAAATAAATAAATAAATCATCTCGTACTTATCTTTACTAGAAGTTAACACGTCTTATCGTGTAGTCTCAAGTGTAGAGCCTTAATAATGTTTGAGCGTGGTAGTGCGTACAGTTATCTTAGTGTGTGTACCTACTCTAGGCCATGAAATACCTTTATTGTCCACATTCTTGTTACATAAGAGACTAAGTAATTTCATCACGGTTTTTCTTATTTTCCTTATACGAGTAAGGTTTACTATTTACAATGTAAAGAAACTGTAATTTATTTATGTGTTAGTTTAAGACCACACTTTTAGTTGTTCATTCTTGTCTATAGATGTATAAAAGAACTTTATTTTCTTACTCATTTATCAGACTCATATTTTTTGCTGTCCTGACTTTATCGGGTAACGTCCTCAGTGTATTTTATTTCATTCTTGTTTGTGTGGTTGTCTCTCTAGATTCTTAAAATGTTTTCGTTTATCACTTAATAACTAGAAATATTTGCGATTATCCAAGTCAAATGAGTTTTATCAATGATAATATTTATATCAATTACATTAAGTAATTACTAGGTAATCTAATAAATTTTTTTATTAACATCAATCAATATATTTTAATCTCAGCTAAAGATATCAACCCTTTTCACCTAATAAAATTATATTTTTCACAAGTTTTCCTTCTCTACAACGCTAATTCACACTGTCGTTATTAAAACAATTAGCTGGACTCAAATATCAAACCTCCTTTCTTCAACAGATTCAACCGAACAGTATTATTATTAAAAGTGAAAGTGATAAAAGAACCGCAGTATTAATGAACAATTTTGTGATATATAGAACAACAAAGTAAGTGTGACAATGTGTCAAAGTGCGCGGCGAACGTGACGTCATAATGGTAGTGAGGTGACAGTAGGAGAGGGCCTCATTGGCTTGTGTTGGAAAAAGCTTAAACATTCCTCTGCTAAAAATTCTGAAGGGCCCGTCGGACACTAGCAAGGACCTTTGCAAGATGACCAAGGGCCCTCGGAAGGTGAAACTAGTCATTGTAGTCAACAATAAGAAAGAGTGAGTATTTTTATGATTTTTTTTTTTTATTTCTAGCGATTGTTTAAAATTTTTTTTACTTAAGTTTTTTGTTTCTGACACACGTTGATTACTTTCATGTAGATATTTATTATTTCCATTTAGTAAACAGATAAGTGTTTTGTACTGGTAATGTATTACATTATTATTGTTTTTTTATTGCAATATTCTAGTTTGAAGACGAATGAATGCGATGTGGTTAACTAAAGTGACCCCGCGCTCCTTATGCCCGCCCGCCCAATATTTTTTCAGCTCTAGAAATTAATACAAAGATTATTCCTCTTTTTATACTTAAACTTTTAGTCAGACCTTTATAAAACAATACCGGTATATAGTGTTTAAAAGCGTTATTTCCTCAAAATGGCGCATTTTTTCGCGTAAAAGCAGATTTTGCCGTTACACGAGACTTCTACAATACATTGTTTTAGAAACGAAATAGTTTTTCGGATTTGCGATTTCATTACATAAAAAATAATTTACATATTATCAACACGACATAAACCCTCGAGGGGATGTCAGAGGTGTGAAATGCAGGTTACAGTCCACATATGGTATATATATATCATAACGTGATGGTTCGTGAGCCCTATCGCCGTGTTTCGGGCACAAAACAGCTTATCGTGCCTTCCGAAGGCCGCAGACCGATCACAAATTAATTTACAGGCAAACGCTCTACCACTCGGCTACAGAGACGGAAGAATATTGATAATTAACGAATTTTAATGTGCTTTTCATGGTTGCATGTGCATGGTATAATTAAATTTATATTCAATGTAACCATTATTAACCCATTGCAACATCTTAATCTTATTGAATAATATCTAGCACTTCAATGAAAAACAAGCCCTGCAAGACCGGATGCCACCGATTTCAGACCCATTACCATTGATAATTAAGTCGATTTTACGATAACGCATTTGCATATAATCGTCCACGTACTACGCACGCTAGCTCATTCATCGCTAGCGAATCTAGCGATTCATTGACGCTCGCTAGATGCGTATCGTTGTCTATTCACAACTGGCATTTTTAATTAAAACTTCTTCACAACTCAATGGGAGCTAATTGGGTATTAACAGTTAAGAGGCCTGTAGTCGGCGGCTTCAAGTCAGTCGCGCACGGGGTCCCTATGCTTGCTATTTCATTCTACATTCAACTTCGGATTATAGAGCACTGACTGACTGTTATTGGTTGGCCCGAACGTTCATTTCCCGAGCTCGTACGGAACTAACCGAACACTAAGCTAACGCGAGACAAAATTCATGTCTTGAAAAAACTCGAGAATGGTTTTGGGTCTTCCTATGATTTCAGGAGAAATATTCCAAAAATCTAAATAAAACAAAAAATATTTTTGAATTGCATAAAATATACTATGCTGTGAACCTAAAATTATTTGATTTGTTGTATCGCTTCTAGGACATTACGGTACATAAACATTCATCACAATATGTGTAAAATCCAGGACTTTTATACGCTTGTAACTTTTGTATGTATTTGATTTTGATAAATGTTTTAGTTTCACGTCATGGAAATTGTATGGGATATATATGTTGAAAAAGAAAAAATAATAAGCAAGTACCTATAAATAAGGATATGATCAGCGAACTGCGCTAGTATTGGAGTTAAGGCGAATAGAGTCGCCTTAAGTTGCTTTCAAAGGCATAGTAGGCTTGCGTATTTTTAATGGTCAAATATTTAGTATAGCTGTCGTTACGATATTTGTGTTATGTTTGTACTTCGGAAAGTACGTCATAGGTGTAACTAGATAAGGGCCAGGGGACGCGCCCCCCAGAGTACCGTCTGCCCCCCCAGCTGCAACTACAGTTACGCCAATGGGCGCAGTAGGGCTATCGCATAACAAAAGTTGAATAAATCTGAAAAAGTTGTCCAAGTAGGGCCGTGAATTAACAAGAGATTGAATAATGCTCTTTTTGGATACAAATTCACACAAACGCCTTGCCCACTTTCATCCCCTTCCGCCCTCCGGTTTCTGTACGAGCGCGCTTCATCCTAGGTTTTATGGAGGCTTTCCACCAGATGCGGTAATAGCCAAGGATAAGACCTTGAAAAGAATAAAAAAGCTTTCTCACGCTTGGCGGTAACAGGCCGAACAAATACAACTGCCGCGTTCTAAAAACATGAAATTACTCAAAAATCATTACGTCCGGATCTCTGTCATTTTATTTACAGTATGATTTTGATGCTGTTACAATATTTTCCCACACATGACTATGACATAGTTGCTAATTACCGCCTGGTCCAAGTCCATAAGCGGCGCCATTGAAGTTTCGGCTACAATTGATCACATCACGCGATAGAGGTATCTAGCTCTTTGTTAGTTGATAAGGCCGTTAGCGACGACGGTATGTGTTGTGTACGAATTTAATTCGTCCAAGCATATTGGTCAATCACAGCTGTCGACAAATCTAAGATAGGACAGTTAGTTGATTCTAAGATTGTAAGATGGCAGTCATTCGTACGTTTAAAATTATTTTTTCTGAAAAGCTTACTTTTCCCCCGGGCCTTAAAAAAATCATGCAATTTTTACAAGATACATCTATTTGTTCTTTGTATAATAGACATACTTTGATTTCTTAAACATCTTGTTAAAACAAGAAAATTGCGCACAGTCAACTGCCATTATCCTTTGCTGGATTACTGCAGTGCATCAATAAATAAAATAAATAAAAAAATAAAATCCAAATGTTCATTAGACAATTTTCACCTAATAATTTTTAAAAGGTTATGTTGTACCCAAAGACATTAATTATTACTAAGTAATACGCTGTGGTTGTAGCTGGTGACAATGACAAGAGCTTTTCGTGACATGTTCTCGATATTCGAAATGTCAGATTTTCCCGTATAGCTTAGGTGTAGATGATACTGTGAATGTGGTATACGGAGATTTTGCTGGAAAACCGTAAAAAGATATGTAAAAAAAAATACATGTTGGGACGAAATATACTACGGAGGGGGTGTCAGAGGCGTTTCTGAGATAAAAAAACAGTCAACAATCAGAAACTATCCTCATAGCTAAAAAAGTTATGTAACTACGAGTGAGGAGGGAATTTCTTAAAATATATAAAATGAACGGCTCAAGTCGTTTAACCCTGTGGTCGGTAACCTAGTCGGTCAAATACCAAGCTCACTCATTGGGTTAGATACCGGCCAGGTCTTGCATCTGGGAGATTTTTGTTCCCACTTTCCCATGGTCTTAGAAACTCTTGGTTTTTCTGCCCAACGCCGGAAATGTACGGCTTTTCTGAATTTAGTACCGTTGTCGTTACCCTGCTCTCTGCTGCATTTCTTGATCCCCCTGTGAATTCTTTTTTATGTTCGCAAAATTTCTTCTAAAGGAGCGAGGCAGTTGTCCTAGACAGAAAAAAATAAAATTATTTTTACTGCAAAATAATGGGCATCGAATTCGACGCCAATCTCTTCAGCCGACAGCGTGATCAATAAAAGATAATGGTTTAAGTTTTGACTTCACTTGTACGTGCTTTTACCTTTATACCCCGCGCCGCGCGCCTTCTGTATCTCGCACCACACACATCGGCCTTCCAGTGGCGCGTCAAATGATGGATTTCCTCCTCCCAAGGGCGCTGCAAACCGACCAATGAGATGCAGATGTTGATGTTGATGATGATGCGGCCAATGATTTGCTAACGGAGGCAAGGGCTTCGAGAACATAATCTCATTTCTTCTTTTCCGCTGCCAAACGGGGTCTTGAAAGGTAATGAGAGGGGGTCTTCTGTATGTATATTGTATGTTCGGGGTATGCCCACAACCAAAAGCTACGTTTATATTATAGTGGACTACCAATACTAACTCGAGGTTATTGAAGGGAGGTCCTGTGTAACTCAAACTCAAATAAATTTGAGTTCAAGTAATTTCTTTCCCGCAATCGAGAACATTTCATTTTAGTTAACCATTTGTTTTTAATATTTATATTGAAGGTCTGCGTAAAAAAGAAGCTTATGTATTTTTTTATTTGGTTTATTTTATGCTTTGCCTGCATAATTGTTTGTTTTCTTATTCATTCATTCTAAAAGGACGTAAGTCGCATCTGAGGATTTCAAAAGTCGATGTTCATTGCCAATGGATTATTAAAAAAAAAAGCTTGGCATGTTTATGTCTGCTGTCACATGGCATGACAATTGATTTTTTTTAAACAAAATTAACTTAAAGGCAAAGGAAATTGTTTTTTTAAATCCTGTGTTAGCCATATTTTTAGTTTTTTGAAAATATATTTTTATATAATCACGATTTAATTCTGAAAAAAAGTATGATGCTCAGAAAGCCCATATCTCGAAATGGTTTTTAGTTTTGCACCAATTATTAATATAATGTTGTTGATTAATTCTTTACACCGCTGAAGTTATTGACAAACATCAACTAACACCAGTACCTGTGATCGTCACGTTTTACCGCAACAGGCTCAGGCCACCCGACATCGCAGCCACCTCATCCGCGCTTTGCCTACCTGTGTATGCAACGGGGTCAAGACAGGATAGCCCCGAGCAGAACCAAGCGCTGCTCCTCCGCCGGCAAACAATATACGACATGATTGTGTCGTTGGACCTGCCAGAGAAGCTGGCTCTCTTATTATCCAAGGAGGTACTCCAGGATATGTCCAGCGGAACCACCTTGGCGGCTCCGGACCCTGCGTCCACACGTGTATCATTAAGTTAATGACGGGATGCGCCGGCGCTTCCGCGTCGCCTACCTGATGACGATCATGATTATGCAACTCACTGGTGATGATACTTGCAGCGGGGTAGGTTATGTACTTCCTGCATACCGAACTGTTAAGTAAAGCACGCGATAAGGCACAGGAATGTTTCACTCTGAAATTTATTTTCTCGTAGAATTTGATTTGTGATAAATTTTCAGTCAAGTGCATTCTAAAAATGTAAATAATTTGAAATATTGGATGGATTCGATTGATGGTTCTTGGTGGAATATCATCTTGAATAAATTATACACAAATTCTTGTACTTTTATTCCACATATATTTATTTTTATTCTAACTTAGGCTACCGGTTTCGTATTACACATCATCGGGCCAACAAATTATTAATTATTTAACATAACAGAAAGAAAAATGTTAAAAATGTTTTCTTTTGTTTTCTTTCTGTTATGTTAAATAATTAATAATTTGTTGGCCCGATGATGTGTAATACGAAACCGGTAGCCTAAGTTAGAATAAAAATAAATATATGTGGAATAAAAGTACAAGAATTTGTGTATAATTTAAGTAAATAATTTGGCCAAGTCCGAGTGGGACTCGCGCACAAAGGATTCCGTACCACCACACAATATAGGTACGGAATCCTTAAACATTACGGTAAATAACAATATACCTAGTCGGTTCTTAAATACTGTCACTGGCCATTTATTTTAAAAATAGAACACCTAGAAAAAAAATGAAATGGTGTTCGATTTTCAAATATTTTTTGATTAATAATCTGCCAAATCACAATTACATTCATTCCTTTTTTACGATGGAGTGGACTCGCAAAGAGGACCGAGTAGCAGTAATTGCATTGCATCGTTGCGGCCATCCACCGAAGACGATATTCAACTTGCTTCAAAAATTAAAAATCACGAAGAGGTTCGTGTACCGTACCATCAAGAGGTACAATGAAACCTCTAGTGTCGATGACGAGAAAAGAACTGGCAGACCTCGTTCCGTTAGAACTCCAGGGGTCATCAAAGCAATCAAGGCGCGTATTGCAAGAAATCCCGTCCGCAAGCAGAAACTGATGGCTTTAGAGATGGGATTAACCAGAAGTACCGTAAAAAAAGTACTCAATGAAGATCTGGGACTACGAGCTTACCGAAAAAAGAGTGGACATCTTCTGAACGCGCGTCTGATAGCTATGAGAGCCAAAAAATGCAAAGTTTTGCTAAAGCGGTACGCAAGAAACAGACACCGCGATATCCTGTTTACAGACGAGGAAGTTTTTAATATCGAAGAGAAGTACAACAAACAAAATGACAGGGTGTACGCTACCAGCTCTGCGGCCGCTAGAAATGCCATTCCTAGAGTGCAGCACGGCCATCATCCATCATCAGTCATGATTTGGTTGGGAGTGTCCTACTATGGCCCTACTGAAGTGCATTTTTGTAAAAAGGTGTCAAAACCAGTGCAAAAGTGTACCAAGACACGGTTTTAGATCGCATAGTAAAAGATCTGCCCCAGATACTCTTTGGAGGACGGCCATTTGTGTTTCAACAGGACTCTGCACCTGCTCATAAGGCCAAAACAACTCAGGAGTGGTTCGAGCGCCAGAATATCGAGCTAATAAGGCATCAAGATTGGCCCTCATCTAGCCCTGACCTCAATCCACTGGATTACAAAATTTGGTAGGAATTGGAGGAGAAGGTGTGTTCTTAACCTCGCAAAAATTTGAGCAGCCTAAAGTCATCATTGATTAAAGCAGTGGCCGATATCGACATGAACATGGTCCGTGCTGCTATTGATGATTGGCCGCGAAGATTGAAGGCTTGTGTGAAAAATGGTGGCAATCATTTTGAATAAATTTTGTGTTTAATGTAAGCTTATTAAATTACTATTTTAAAAAAAAACTTTTTTTGAATATCATGACTAGTTTTCATTTTATAGCCAATTTTGTTTGTGACAGAATTTAAGCACCGACTAGGTACATGCCAAAGCAACATCAAGACTGCAAAAAAACGAGCCACTAAAGTGGTAGCGCCTGACAAAAAATTTGGCACCCTCTGCGTACGGAACCCTACTTTTATTATATTTTGTTTTACTTTAGAGCAGTGGTCCTTGAATTTTTTGTAGAGACACGGAACCCTTTCAGAAATACAAAAATTCCTCGGATTCCTATTAAAGAAAATTTTCAAAAAACAAAGCATAATATTAAAAATCACATTTATCGGTTAGTTTACATTAATGCTTAATTACATTGTATCAAAACCAAGTTAATGAGTATAATGCTGTTATTTGGACTCGGTATATTAATAAATTTGTTAAATGTGTCTGTGGTGGACCCCTGGCACTCATCTCACGGACCCCTCTTTAAGAAACCTTGCTTTAGAGTATATCCTACAATCTGACTAAACTAAAATAAAATAAAATTATTCAAATGGCAATCTATTCTGAAGCTGTAGACCCTTGTGACAAACCAACGGACAGACATTGGAGGTATATTAGGGTCCCGTTTGGCACACCTCGGATACGGAACCCCAAAATAAAGAGAACAAAAATATATGAAAAACGTCAAAGACATCAAATTAGGTTAGTAGCGAGCAGCTTATCTTATCTATAGCTGCATTAAATTAATCAATCACGCAAGTAACACATAGCAATGGTAAAAATAATCTTGCCTAACTACTGCATTTCATTGGTTATATTACGTTGGATGGTAGAGCTGATGCCGGGCTCGACTGTGGAGGTACCACCATCTTACTCACAAACCCCGCCGAAGTTATTCGGGGGAGAGTAAGAGGACAGCTCTCAGGCAAAACCAGGTGACAGTGGCGTGCATAGAACTTTTTGCTGGAAATACAATGAGAAGGTCAAGATTGACAATAAAAAAAAATTAAAAGTCACTTTGAAAAATTATTATTTGTACTCGTATAACGCCATGTACAGTGGAGACCACATCAAGCTATACACTTGCAGTACGACGTACATTAGCCCCTACAGAGAAGAATATAAGGTAGGTGCAAAGTCCGAAGTGTCTAACTTGATGCGTTCTCCAGTGTACATGGAATGAGTACATGATTTCATGATTTTTTTTTGGGGCAAAACGAAAAAGGAGCGAAAATGTTCTTTTTTTCTTACCTCGGCATGTGGGTTTGTCTTTGTCTAGAAGTCATTTAGTATAGTCGAAAAATAATGTATATTTTTTTTATTTCAAAAAGTATAGGAATGGTTAGCCATCAAAGTAGTCAGTTTTGGACCACTTTTGTTACGGGGTCTATCTCAAAAACTAAACTGGTAGTAAGGATTTTGTGATTTTCTGTATATTATGTCCCCTATACTGTATTTAAACAACAAATACTGAAAACAAAAATTGTAGTTTGTAAGCTGTGTCCAAAATCACACTAATTTATAAATGCGAAAGTTTGTTTGTATGTGTGTGTGCGTGTATGTATGTTTGTTACTCTTTCACGCTAAAACGGCTGGACGGATCAAGATGAAATTTAGAATGGATATAGCTTATACCCTAACTTGATACATGGGCTACTTTTTATCCCGGAAAAAAGCATGTCGTTAAACCCAATAACAAGCGGGCGGAGCCGCGGGCAAAAGCTAGTAAATAATGTTTTTTTTCTGGTTTTTGCGATAATACGGAACCGTAATATAGCGATGCCCGGCCCGCGCTTGGCCGGTTTTGATTTTGTTGCGGTTTTCGTTGCTCAGTTAACAAGAGGGCTATTTTAGGCAAATTAAGAGTGTTTTGTTTATATTTGAGCTGTAAATGAAAAGAGCTGATAGACTCCCCTAGAACTTTTCTAGTTTGTACCTATATATGTTTTTATTTCATCGTTATATTAGCTTGTATCTTTATTAATGTAACAATTAGATAAAAAGTCGCCGTGGTTACAACATTTTTGTAATCACTGCAGTGCGTCACATCCGGGGCTGTAAAAAGGCATAAATGATTACAAAATTCCCACGCAATTGGACGTCATTAATTCTTGACTACGTAAATGAAAGTAATCCGTTTGGAATTATAATCACGCCTGTCTCCCTAGGCCCGGATTTCCGCCTAGGCCCACAACAAGGCAACGGACCCGCCGAGAAGGAGTCCACCACTGGGACCCAAGCCCGGACTTAGAAATACAGGGTTTCTAGGCACTTTATAAAGCGGCCGTAACACAAACAACAACAAATAAAGTCTGCCTGATCCAGTCGCTATCGGCACAAGTGCAGTATTGCCAGATTGGGCGACACCACGCCAATTCGCCGTTATAATAATTATTTTCTTTCTGTAATTTTCGTCTATGCCCTGGCACCAGGGCCTTCTCGGCGAGTCCACCACTAAAAGTCGACAAACGAACCTTGGAGTGGTTCTCGAGTTAAAACGGAACATGCAGACACTAATTGGAAAAGGGCAGGCTAAGTAGGGAAGCCAGTACTTATGTGGAATTCTTCTAAAAGTCTGACGCGTCCCACGCCTTGCATCCGCGCACTATAAATTCGCTGGTTCGCTTATAGTTTTGTTTCTTTCTAAAACAATAGTCCTTGGATCGATCCATACCCGTAAATAAATGTTGCACACACGGTTTTTACATTAAAATGATGAATTTCCGGCGGAGCGATGCGCACGCACTGGCTGTTCAAAATGGAAGGGGAGGCAGGGACAATAATGTGTACATGAAAATATAAAAGTTAATTCTAATATTAATAATAATTCTTAAAATTGTTGTTTCGGCCTCAGTACAAAACCAAATAACCCATTTCATTTAAAATTTCGTGAATATATTCAATGCACAGACACAACTTTTTTACTACTTTATAATTAGTATAATGATCCACGGGGACGCAGTCGTATGCGTTTACGATCGATTCATATTGGAAACTCAATAAGTCATTGATGTTTTTTTTGTGGAATTTTCAAAACTTAATGCACTAATAATAGGTACTTGTTGAATAATATGTTATTAATAATAATAGTTGTATTTATTATTAATTAGTAATAAATAATTGATAATCACGGGTACAAACGTTTATTTTAGAATTTCGCAAATACCTTTAAGCATTGGTTCCGATCACTTGCCGAGCGTCCAGTATAAATAACTTTGAAATACAATTCATTATTTAAGTATCTTGCGTTTCTCAGAAATAAAATAATTTAAAATGTCTACACTGTAGCTATAAAATCCGATATTTTTTATAATTCGCAAGTAAAACGAAAAGTGTGACAATTACGTAGATATTCAGTATTTTCATGACATCTGAGGCATTGTTATCTCATGACGTAACGAAGGTTTAAAACTTTGACGTTGACATGAACAAATTACACGGCTGTTAATTCATTAACCTTTGAGACTAAATCTGGAGTCTAATAAAAAATACTGTCTAGTGCGTAGAAAGTCTAGCCTTGGGGCTTCAGTACCGTTATAAAGTTCAATTTGCAATGTACAGTTCGGAAAGGGAAGCGGTCCTTTAATTTTATAAATTATTGAACCGTACGTCATCGGAAAGTACTCGGAAAATGATTTTTTCTGCATATCCTGAATTCTCCGCTCCGTACTTACACGTCAATCTAACCGCTCTTCCTCGCTTCGGTCGTCGTCGCGACCTATCCCTAGCGGTCGAATAAAATTAAAACCAAGGAAGCCGCTAACGGCAAGGTAGTCACTTTCATAAATGTATATCGGTATATTTAGCTTTCATTTGTGTATTTACTTATTTTCATAATAAATTTAACAAAAAATTCCCATTTTCGAGATATGTTATTAATTTTTCGTTTAATTTATATGAAAATAAGTAATATACACAAAGGCATGAAAGAAACTGCAAAATATTCTCAAGTTTTATTCTAAATACATTGATTTTCATATTTATTCTTTCACTTGTGCCAAAATACCTCATTTTGAACCAAATTTCTAGATTTCAGGTCACCCGGAAGTAACCTGCTGGTTTGCATGATTGATCAGTCAGAGACAGTCATGAAAATACACCTTAAAACCTTAACTTTAGACTAACGGACGCATCGAAGGGTATAATAAACATATATGTATAACAAACGGGAACCCTATTACTGAGCCTCCACTGTCTGTCTGTCTGTCTGTCTGTCCGTCCGTCTGTCATAGGGGTTACAGCTTCAGCCGTAATAGGCAGCCTCTACCGTCAAAACTAACGACTGAAAACGGGAGCGTATCGAATTCGCTAACGATTTCAGTCGATAGTTTGACGGTAGACTACAAAAGTCTTTTTAAACTTAACGATTGAAATCGGTGGAATAACGACCGCTATCTGTGTCGAGACTGCAGGCCAATCTAAATAATTTGGCCAAGTGCGAGTCGGACTCGCGCACAAAGAGTTCCGTACCATCAAGTTTTACGGGTGCGGACACCTAAAAATCACCCATCTATTATCTTATCAATTGGTAGAAGCTGTCAAACAAGTCATCTCAGATTGCGCTATGGTTGTTAACACGAGGTTTATTTTACGGTGACCCCCCCCCCCCCCCGTGGGCCTAATTTTTCATTATTTTTATTATTTGTCGTGATAGAGGCGAGTAGGTAACACGTATTTTGTGAAAATTTCAATTGGCTATTACGGTTGAAACTGTAGACCCCTGTGACAGACAGACAGACAGTCAGCGGAGGCTTTGTCCCGTTTGGCAACTTTCGGGTACGGAACCCTAAAAACGAAATAGAAAACTGTTCTAATATGGTAAAAAGCAAATGTAAAGTAAACACTATTTAAGTTTTTATCGCAAGTTTCGGCATTAAGGTTATTAATGAACAACCTGTATTTGTCCAAAGGGATCGCGTGACTACCATGTTACACTTCTACCAACTTAACTCTGCTGCTTACTCTTGCTAATGTCACCTTTATTACAAATTAATAGAGACGATATAAACTGTGAGCAGTTGCTGTAAATAACCCATGCAAATACAGCCTTTGTTACTTTGGGATAGAGGTGATATTGTAGATATCGTCGGACAAGGTTGAAGCGTCATATTAGCCGTGTCTAATTTTTGTGACGGACAAGAGATTGAAGATGCTGCTTCTTAGCGTAACATTGTAATAGCTGACAACGAAAGTGTGACGGTAGATGGCGCTTTATGACAACAATAGTATAATAAACTAAGGCCGCTTATATTTTCATGCGAAAATCTTAAATCAAAGACTTCAATACCGACTGTTGCATACATGTTAAACATGGATCAATCTTTTCTTGTAGTGATTAATCTCTTATACCTCGTTTACAGGAAAATAATCACAATGTCAACTTCAAAGAGCTAAATCATTCACTCGAGTTGCTGAAAAAAAAAACTAAAACATCAGAAATATGAAGTTGTAACATAATGTACTAGAAATATTGTTATTTATCACATAAATTTGTAGAAAAAAAAATACTTCCGTGAATTTCTCTGATGAATGTCGCCAGTGAACATATAATTATTACTAAGTAGAGTTATCCATGATTATTTGTGTCGAATAATTACAATTAAATTTCATGTCATAATAACCCATGATCTTTAAACAATCCAATTCTGCAAATTAATTAATGAAACCGAAAAGCATAATAACATCTCTCAAAATTCCAAAAAAAAAACGAATAACAGAGGCAAGCCATACATCCCGGAGGGGGTGTCAGAGGTTTATGTTGAGCCTGGTCTGTGCTGGTCGCTGTACTTCGGGGGTCTTTTTAGGACGTGCATATGCTGATGACTTGCAATTATATGCGGCAGCACCACTGAACGACATAAACAGAGCAGTGCACACTGTTAACTCTGATCTTGTCGCCATCAGGGAATGGACTAGGCGTTTTGGCCTGCATGTCGACCCAGCAAAGTCGCAGGCTATAATCATCGGTAGTAATTACTACGTCTCCCGTTTGGATATGTCTGACGTGGCTGATGTGATTTTTGATAGGGTGGTAGTACCTTACTGCACGACTGTTAGATATTTGGGTTTGTGGATGGACCAAACTCTTTCTTGGTCTGCACATATTAATGAAGTAAGCCGAAAAGTTTTCGGCTCATATCATTCGCTTAAGCGCCTACGGAATTTCCTGATACGAAAATAATGTTAGCACAATCTCTTCTTCTTCTCCTTCTAGATTCCACTGAAGAGCTGCTCGATAAGCTGGAGCGTCTTCAGAACTTGTGCATTCGATATATTTTTGGACTGCGCAAGTATGACCACGTCTCTGAGTATCGTTGCAGGCTAAAGTGGCTTCCCATTCATTTTCGCAGGAACGTACACGTTCTTTCCCTCCTTTACAATGTTATTCATAATCCTCTCTACCCTAATTATTTGAAGAATAGATTTGTCCTACGCACTGAACGCAGCAACAGAGCTCTTTGGTCTTGTCATCATATCGATCTAGCGACACCTGCGCACACCACTGATCGTTTCTCAAAATCATTTACGGTCTATGCAGTTGGACTTTGGAATGAACTTCCGCAAACCCTCAGAAACCTTCCTTCTGTGTCCTCTTTTAGATATAACCTGAAAAATTATTACCTTTCATCTCTCTGAATTACTCCACTGACTATGCTACTTTGTTTGTATGTATGTATTTATTTATGAACGTCTGTAGTGTATTATATTTAAGTAATAGGCTTGAAGAAAATTGTTTTCTTTTTGCACAAAAACAATTTAGTACCTAACGTGTAAAATTTTCATTTTCCTAATAGCATCCCTTGACTGGAAGAAATTTAGAAATTATTGTAGGTGGTAGAGCTGATGTCGAGCTCGACTGTGGAGGTACCACCATCTTACTCGCAAATCTTCCCGAAGTTATTCGGGGGAGAGTAAGAGAACAGCTCTCAGGCAAAACCAGGCGGCCCACCATTGCCTGGGACCGATGGATGGCGGTATATTCATCCCTAATTGCCAGGTCTTAAAACAGACTAGTGACGGGCAGCGGCGTCACTGGTGCAAGGGTTTCGGCACCGCGCTCACCAACCCGCCTGCCCAGCGTGTGTGAGTATGGGCATTTCTTCCAGGGGGACCGCCAAGAGTGGTGAAATCCTGGAAAGGCCTATGTCCAGCAGTGGACGAAACAGGCTGATGGATGGATGGATGGAAGCATATTATGCAAAATTAAGTTGTTCGACTATTGTAAAGCCTACTTAGCTGTGATAGTTTTCCTTTTAACTTCGTTTTCACATATTCAAAAACAACCGTTTAGCTGGCACTTGACTCTAACAAAAATTAGCACTTTAAAGCTTAATATTTTGCAAAGGGATACCTGAATCGAGAACCGGTTTTCACATACCATAGACAAAATTGTTCATCCTTGGCACATACCCACAATATTTTTGAAAGAAATATCTGAAGATACCTCATAACACGAGGCAGACGCGAAAAGAAAAAAGCCCTGAGCTAAGCCGGGGACAAACAGACAGACTAGACGGATGGACATGGCGAAACTATAAAGGTTCCTTGTTGACTACGGAACCCTAAAAAAGAATGTGACGCTTTAAAGTTCATTTTTTAAAATGTTGATGGTCGTGATTGTCGGCACTTGGTGGAACTTATTATACATCTTGTTATCGCACGTATTAAACATGTAAAAATTATTTATTTTTATGTTATAAAGCCCTAGATAATGCTTAACGAAAGCTAAGCGAAACCGGTCGGGTCTTTTAAGTTAAATTATAATCATGTGTACAAGTAAAAGTGTCTTCTTTAACAAAATCTTCACTTTTTATTTTTCCTTAACTCTCAGTATACCTTACATGCCTAATTTTAGCTCAAACAGTCCAGCCTTTCCAGAGTCATGACGCAGGTATTTTAATAACGGTTTTCATTTTCAGTGGAACCCCAAAATATCCGAAATGGCACTCCATTGTTCGGCATTTCTCCACAAAATACCCCGTGAATATTAAAATTTAAGCAGCTATTTTGTAAACAAGGTCTCATACAAAATTCCATACAAGTGCCCGTTTAATGTTTATTTATCCTTCGATAAATTCGCGAATTGCAATTTAGTTTATATTAGTATTCAGTGAAGGTTTCATTTCGCGTGATTTCGGCAAGTGTACGCGGCCGAAATGTTCAAGACGTGATTATTTATGACGAAATCTGTTATGGACAGAGCTGTCAGTCGATCTAGGTGTGATTTAATAGTCTTTCCTTTCTAGATCTTTCTAGAAATATAAATAGGCTGCAGTGGCGAAAAGTGAACATTTTAAATTGCATTACATACTCAGAAAAGCTACCAAGGAAACCATGAATTTTTTGTACTTTGCAACACCCTGTCAGCCAAGTGTATTTGTCGTATTGAAATTTATGGAAATGTTTAACAAAGGGAAGAGCACGGAATAAAGAAATGTAGTATGGATGCCATTTCCTGAACAAGCCGATGGGAATCGTGTTATATGAACCCTTCGCCACTGATAGGCTGTTTCAAAAATTCTCAGTGAAACGAAAAATGACAATTATTTGTTTAAAGTTATTGAGAACATTACAAAAATAAATATTTCACCTTCTTCATTTGACTAATCCAGCCCTTTCTTTTCACTTCAATATCTGTCGCTACAGCCATCAAACGTGTCGTGATTGGCTAAAAATTATGTGATTTCTAGCCAATCACGGCGCGTTTGAAAGCGATTGCAATGGATGGCAAAGTTGGGCTTTGAAAACATTTCAAAAAAGCTAATTCCGAAAGCTCGAAAAACAATAGCCTGAATTTATCGACGGGCTCGTCCGAAATCATAAATTTTCGTCCACAGAGCAATTCTTCCATAACATGAAACTATAATATGTTTCCATAAAAAACTAGACAATACTAAATCCTTGTACGCGGTATATTTTTCATTACAAAACATTAAGTATAATAAATGAAATGAAACTGTTTTTTAGCTAAAAATAATCTCCATGTTTCAGAATTATTTCAATGCAGTAAGGTTAAATAAATTTCTTAAAAATTACCATATGCATTTGAATAAAGGCATGAAGAAGCACATATATTTCGTATATTATTTAGATATTTTGTGATACATTCGTGATTGTCCATCGCAGAATGTATTCAAAAGACGTGTGAAGGAGCACTTTTTGTCACTCTCATGAGTATCTTTTGTATATTATTTTTCACCATTACTATTCGAAAAGGGGTTATTGGTTCACCAAAAACAGTGAATAAAACGCTCTTTTCCTCACTGAGTGAGAACAAGTAACTTTTTAACTTTTTGGATAGGCAAAGGCATGGCAAAGGTATCTGTACCATACAGCCATCTTAAAACATAATCACACGAGAAGCTATAAACTATAAATCTTGCAATCACTACATTTTATGTTCCACAAAAATGCCCGATTAAAGCATTTTAAATTTGGAACAAGCGTCAATGCACAATATAAAAAAATATCTTACCAAACGTACTGGCTGGCCGCTTGGAAAAAAGACAAAAAAAAAAAAAGAACCGCCATTGTTATGTTTTGTTCTCTTATTAATTTACTGTGTACCGATTGGTTGTAAGTATAATAAAATTTGATTCAAATATGGTACTGTTTATTTTCTCATAGTCAATGGTGAAAAGTAGAGTACATAACTCGTGAAAAAAAAATTCCATCTCGGCTCTTGGATCTCTCGCTCCGCTCAGGATTCTACTCTAGAATCCTTCGCTCCTCTCGGGATCCACCTTTGAGCCTCGAAAGAAATTCCCGTTTTTTTTTCACTTGTTGTGTAATCTACTATTGTTTTACTTTTATGTAAATTTGGTGTATTTTATTCCCTGGGTATTTAACTATAAAGTATGTATTATTTTATTATATAGTCATGCATATTAGATATATTTATGATGAATTAGTATTAGGTTAGGGGTTTGATTTTTTTCTCGTCATTGGTATTGTTTTAATCAATATTTATAGTGATTATCGAATCCCAATAGCCCAAAATAGTGCTACAAAAACTAAAAACAAAAAATTTTCTTTTTTTTTCTTTTTTCGTATGCAAGTTTGACCATACTTTTATTGTGTATTGATTAATTAGCATAAGGTTCTAGTATATTACATTGTATTTGTTGTTAGGTGGTAGAGCTAATGCCGGGCTCGCTCGACTGTGGAGGTACCACCATATTACTCGCAAATCCTCCCGAAGTTATTCGGGGGAGAGTAAGAGGACAGCTCTCAGGCAAAAAATCCAGGCGGCCCACCATTACCTGGCTGGGACCGATGGATGACGGTATATCAATCCCCAATTGCCGGGCCTTATATAAATCAGACTGGTGACGGGCAGCGGCGTCACTGGTGCAAGGGTTTCGGCACCGCGCTCACCAACCCGCCTGCCTAGCGTGTGTGCGTATGGGCATTTCTTCCAGGAGGACCGCCAAGAGTGGCGAAATCCTGGAAAGGCCTATGTCCAGCAGGGGACGAAACAGGCTGATGGATGCATGGATATCACATTAAAAAAACAATGGCTTTTATTTTTCTCGTATTTGGTGTAAAATTGACACCCGGGAGTAGGGGAGACTCTAACGAATACTTATTCGTGAATTTTATTCACTTGAATAAAACAAGGATGTCCGTTTTTCAGGTCGAAAAACATACTGTGCATCGTAGTGACCTTGCGTAACATATTATAGGCTGTAAGAGGTGTTGATAAAATAACCGAAAACATAGCAGAAATTTAATAAACGCGGGCGGTGCCACCGCCGAAAATATAGTACAAGTATTTTTTTTTATCCCACTAATATTATAAATGCGAAAGTTTGGATGGATGTTTGTTACTCTTTCACGCCGTAACTACTGAACCGATTGGGCTGAAATTTTGCATGAATGTAGTTCTAGACCTGGAATAGGACATAGGCTACTTTTTATCCCATAAATCAGTTCCCATGGGATGAAAATGAGTTTTCAAATTTATATATAAAAGTGATGTGTCACCCTTTCACGCCATGCTTACGAAACTACTTGGGCTAAAATTTTGCATAAATCAGTTCTAGACCTTGAATAGGACAAAGTCCCATAAATCAGTTCCCATGGGATGAAAATGAGGTTTCAAGTTTACGTACAAAGGTGATGTGTCACCCTTTCACGCTGAGCCGTACCTATTGAACTGATTGGGCTGAAACTTTGCACAAATAATGTTCTAGATCTAGAATAGGACAAAAACTACTTTTTCGCTTTGTTCCCGTGGAAAATCTATAAAAGAGACAAACAAAATGGGAAGCAGAGGCGCATAACAAACACATTTCACCAGCTGTGTTTACTGTAGGTAAGAGTCCGAAAAATATTGACTGATTTTATAGGAGTATACAAAAACTAATTGAACGCGGGTGAAACCGCGGGCAAAAGCTAGTTGAAGATAATTGTCATTAAGACAGCTGTCAACGCTTTTCCGTGTCACATCGCGTCTCGCACCTCACGCGGCACGCACCATAAACATAAAATGTTTTTTTTACACGCACAATGCTCAATGAAGCACCCAAAATGGCGACCAATATGAACAATTGACCACACTCTGAATCTGATCATGAATATTTCTGCGTACTTCGTATGGCCGGCCGGTTATCATGGCATCATTCTGACAAACTATACTATTATTTATTTAATTTAATGATATCAGAAAATTTTAACGTACATAGTATTTATTAGTTCATTTCGTATTATTCACAATTTAATAATGACGAAAAGGTTTACACCCGTTTCTTAAGTTAAAACTGCATGAGTTTTGTGCAAAACTGTAAAATGATAATGAATTCTCAAAAAAGTTCCCTAATGACTCAGAATCATCCTCATCTATGTCCACTTATGGACATAAACTTCTCACAAAGACGCTTCTGTCTACCAAGGATTTGGTTGCCCTTAGTCCCACTTGGTTTCGATTGCTAAGATACCCTGGGGAGGGCCTTGCGCCCCTAGCCTTAGTACGCCTATGTTTTCGCATCAAAGACATCCCTAGCGGTATTTAGTCTAGCTATATTGATGGCATCACTGGCTCAAATCAATCCTTTAAACTTTCTAACTGTACAGGTACCTTCGTGTAGTAAACACACAAGTAGAGAGAGGCCAGGCGAGTGCCGCAGCAGTTGGCGGTCAAGGCTTACTTCTGTACGACATCTGTACTCGACTGTGCTCGCCGCCGGTTCTCAAACTTCACTAGACTCGCGGGGTTGCCTCCGCGATGAACTTTTATATGTGCCTCATAGGAATGTATAAAACGTCCCTTCATTTGACATCCATCTCGTATGAATTTCCAATTACATACATACATACTCACGTTCGAGGGGTAGGCAGAGACTACAGATTTCCATCTGCTACGATCCAGACATCTTTGCCCTTCTCAATATTTCCAATTCTTGTTTTCAATAAGCTCAGTATTTATGAGTTTTTAAGAATTTATGTGCATTAGTATTTATATAGTGACTTGTGGGGTAAACCCAGGCCCTAAAAAGTGTATTCCCGAAGTACGGCTATACGGCCCAACTACTTAGGGCGTAAAAATCGTCTGTGAAAAGAAGGTGCACGAGTGTAGATTGTTTCAACAACAGTCTTCATTCGGACGATTCTTCTAGGATTTTGTCGTGATAATTTGTTTTTGTTGTGTTTTCAATTAATTGTAACAACTGCGTAAACTTTACGCCGTAAGGTATTCAGATGAGAATTATTACGAGAGGAAACTGAATTTCTCATCACACTAATATTATAAATGCGAAAGTTTGTGTGTGTGTGTATGTTTGTTACTCTTTCACGCTGAAAAAGCTGAACGGATTTGGATGAAATTTAGAATGAATATAGCTTATATCCTAACTTAACACATAGGCTACTTTTTATCCCAGAAAAAAGCATGTCGTTAAACCGAATTACACGCGGGCGGAGCCGCGGGCAAAAGCTAGTACGAAATATTTTAGGCAGTCGCTAAAGAGTATCGAGATCCAATCTCATATGATAGGCATATTATCCATTCGATGGAGATAATCATCTAGCAATACTAATTACATCCAAAGAATAAATATAAAAAACCATAGTTATGCTAGTGGTGTGTGATTCGCATATTCTGAAAATCACAGTTTTTGTGATAAATGTGTCACAATTGTCTACTGTAAGTAGTCTACGCCGTCATCTAGACAATAATAAAAACTGGTCAATTGCGAGTAGGAATCGCGCCCTGAGGGTTCCGTACCATTTAAATAAGTTAGACTTGATTTGAGTAAAAATTACAAATTTTTCAGTACCAACAAAATGTATGAAACAAAAACTTAAAATAAGTTGGTCGAGATTCGGGCACATAACTCTAAACATGTATTAATTAGCGCTTTTAGTATTTGTTATTTATTTATATATTTCAAAACACAAAACATACATTTGAATAATATATAGGTGTAACAAAAACCTGTTAGGGTTTGTACGTACACCGAGATTCCTGTCTTACTTATTTTGTTGTTTAAATAAAGTACATGGCACATAATATATAGAAAATTCCAAACTATTTTAGTTTTTGAGATAAGCCCCGTAATACAAATGGTCTAAAACTGACAACTTTGATGGCCACCCTTATTTTGTTTTTGGAGATTAAAAAAATGAAAAATATATTTGTACTCTAATTAATGAGTTCTAGAAAGGTCAATAGTTCTAGACAATGAGTTCTAGAGAGGTCAATGGTTCTAGACAATGACACTTTATGACACCCCGCATGCCAATTTTTTTTCCCTTCCTTTCTGATATTAATATTTAAATTTAAATTAAATATTTATATTAAACTAAAAGTAATGAATAAATAGTACATTACGATACGAGAGCGATGAAACGTTTTCTGACGAGTGTGAGTTTGCGGCACGAGCCGAAGGTGAATGCTGCAAACACACGAGTCGAGAAAAAGTTTCTCGCACGACTTTCGTATAATATTTTATAGCACAAGTGCGGAAAATGCCGACTTTACGCAAGCGCAGCGTGCGTAAAGTGGTCATTTTACGCACGGTGTGCTATAAAATAATATAATTTACTTTTTAAATGAAATATTCGGTTTTGGGTCAACATTTGACATTTTACATAACATATCCATATTTCAAGTCTATAACTCATTCCGTGTAAGCTACCCGTGACATATCCGTGACAAACAGCAGAGCAACACGACATTAATAGGGCTCCGTGTTGCCCTTTGGGTACGGAACCCTAAAAACGATGGCGGTACCAGAGAATATAAAGTATTACGCGGTACTGTCAATCGGCTATACAAGTACATAATAAGCTACGGAATTCGGAAAAGAATAATTAAAGAATTTTAATCAATTTTATCGCCGTCAGAGTCATTCTCCATGAACAAACCTGAATTGCGTACGTATTCAACCGACTGGTGATACATAATTATGTTCTCATTGATAAAAATAGGTCTATATTTAATTCTCTTACACAATTCCTTTGATAATGAAACGTATTTGAACGTGAAAGCATAAGCCATGATGATGAGCCCACAATCAAAAGATAGATCGTATTACAATATTTCAAGTTTTCAAACCGTATGGTGGATAAATAGATGTAAGTTGTGTTGTTAGGTGTATCTCCCTGCTCGCTGGAATCTACAAACGGATTATTTTATAGTTTTAATTTATTCGAGTATTTAGGGATTTTATTATTATTTATTTATTTATTTGTTTTCTTGCAAGTCAAAACTATTTAGTGTTTTCTTTTAAATAGACCTTTTATTGTAATTTTAGTTAGATTTATGTGTAAATGCTTCCGGCCAACTTCGATTTATTAGGACAAACAAACTCAACTTGGCGCCGCTGTGCCCACAGATTTTAGGCCCCATTGGGCCCGGCAGTTGTGCATTTTTTAAATATATTATTTTTGCTCGCGGCTGCGATTTAAATACACATTGTATCAATGGGATCTAGGATGAAGTATGCTTGCCCAGAAATTGGGAGAGTGAAAACAAGTGACATGTTAATCGGTCTGTTCACGGACTTACGCAAAATTTACGGAAATCGGTAACGAACGAATGACTGATCCTACAGCGGCATGATTTCGTTGACATTACACTTTTTGTTAAATAAATAAAGATGTCAGTTGTCCCCACTTTGGGCACCACTGAGTGTGTACATGTGTGCGATAAATAAATAATTGTTATTGGCTCGTTAAATCTTGATACTGGAGCTAGTCGTGCTTCTGAGGCATTGATTTGTATATGATTGTGTCGTTTAATGACACGAGTGACACACATACGGCTAGACGAATTGTTCGTCTGCGCAGCTCCGAAATACTGAAATACTCATTTATTAATAAATAAAAATTTACACGTCAAAAATGTACAAATATAGTTATTTATGTAAAGATAAATAGTAGCAATGATTTCAGGTTTGTATATTGGATACATTATAAAATATGTATTTATACATGTCATTGAAATAATTAATTAAAATTTGTCATATAATATTTGTCATTTAATATTACTATTTCCTACTGTCAAAAAACTCTGCGATAGTATAACTTGCGATACCGACCAACAACTCTTTAAGTTTAATGATGTAGGTAGTTTCACTGGACGCGCGTTTTATGTCGTCAGGGATAGCATTATATATTTTAGGTACTAAATAAACAGACATTTATTTGATTTCGCGAGTCTCCTGGCAGGTATGTACAGCCGGTCACGTCGTCTTATATTTACAGTACCTACATCGCCTTTTTTACGGAACTGATGTAGATTTCGTCTCGCATACTTTGCTATTTCAATTATGTACAAGTTAGAATCTTATTAGTTTTGAACAGTTCGTTGGCTGAATGGTCCCAAGGCACCCCCGCTTATATTCGTATTGCACGTTTTTGTAGTTTTAGTGCCCTTTAACGGTCTGCAGAGTCACCCCAGATGTCCACTGTATGGACTGAAAGTAGCCTAAGTAGGCTTTTCTTACGTTATCAGGGGACAAACTGGGTACGAGCCTGGACAAAGCATGCTGAGGATAGGCGTTTACATGTAACATCAATGTGCGGTGTCCATGTGAGACCAGCGTCGATGGTGAAGCCCAAGCACTTGACTTGGTCCACTTGTGGCACCAGCAATCCGTTACACGTAACCTTCAGGTCGTGACCTCTAGTTTTTCGTAGCTGAAAATGCATAATCTTAGTTTTATCGACGTTTAAAAGTATACCATTGGCGGAAAACCTGTTGGCTAAATTGGCCGTAACGCGAGATAGTTTAAACTGAAGCTTTTCATAATTATCATCAGCTACAATAAGACAAGTGTCATCAGCAAATATAACGTAATCAGCTTCATTTGAAGCAGTCGTAATGTCATTAACTAGTATAAGAAATAGGTTATTTCCCATTATGCAACCCTGGGGAACAGCGCTATTTCCAATGAACTCAAGTTCGGATTTGGCCTGACGGATGCAAGTACTTTGCTGGCGATCGCTTAGAAATGCTGCTATTGTTTTATGGAAATTGTCCCTTACTCCGTAGTCGAAGCTTATCCAGTATCAAGGAATGATTAACAAGCTCGAAAGCGCCCGACAAGTCGCAGAACATAGGAGCAACTTGTCGCCCGCTCTCGTAGTGAGTCATCACCTTCGATATAACGTCACGCGCTGCATCTACAGTTGACCTATTTGGTTGATAAGCATATTGTTGTTTATTTAGCAAGTTATTCCTTGCGAAAAATTTCATTAGCCTGACGCTGATGGTGCATTCGAATGCTTTAGATGCTAGGTGTTTGGGAAATAGGTCTAAAATGTGCATCTCACCTTTACCTTTAATTTAATTTAATGGTTAATGGTGAAGCGTTATAATCACGCATGTAAAAGATCCGTAATGGTTTTTATTTCCATCTGCTACGATCCTAACACACCTCGAGTCATTCTGTTCCGCCGAATACTTTGTTTTGACTCGGCACTTCATTTAGTACAAGCATGTCGCTAACTTTAGTAACATACGTGCTTCCATATTGGTTTTTAAATTGCATTAAAGTCGATTCTCGAGTTTATCGACGTTTGTTTTTATTTAATGATGTACTGTTTAAGTTATTTATGATTTTTATGGTAATTATCACGAAAAACTAACTATTCATAACGAAATTCATATTCATTTAGAAAAAGAAGACTACATCGTTAGATAAATTAAAAATAGTGCAGAAAATATAAGCTTCATAAAATATAAACATCATACAAAAAAATAAGCATAAAAATAGAAACTAATAAACATAACATAATGTTATTAAAAGGCAAAACAAGACATGACAAATACATATTGCGCACCAAATAAAAAAAGAAACAATACTTTTAAAAATAATCACTTCTAGCGATTTCTGAAATATTATGTCAAAATAGTTATTACCAGTGTATGTCAATAATTACAAAGAATAATTTAAAAAAAAGAATAATTAATTAAATAATCAAAAATGTCTCTAATTCATCTTTATTTAGGAAATACTTTTTTAGTTGTTTAATAAACATCATTAAAAGATAGTTATTATTTGCCATAATTATTTGGTACCATAATCGGTAAATCTGGGGGCAAGCCAAAGGAAGCGGGGCACTACGTACCTTATCTCATAGTAGCGTTTCGTCATATTTTCGAACCCTCATATAATGTTTTCACAGTGAGCTTACGCTTGACCAGTACCGTGCCTGACCTAAGGTAAAGCGCGCTTGCCCAGGAAGTGCCTATATTCTCTTCTTTTAAAGGGATCTGGGTTATAAACATTCGGGTAAACGGGTGCTAGGAAATTCCATATCGCAGCTGAAGATTTGAAACGTTGCTTTCGGACGAATGGAATATTGACAAACTTTGCGAAACTTTGCTTAGCACTGACTATTCCGTTAGAATTGTAATACCTGCGCAAACTATGTAAAGATTGTTAAAAATATGAATGTGGGGAAAAAAGCAAAATACTGTCTCTACAATAAACACCATATATTTTATTTCAAGACTTATTTTATCTGCGTTACCTGCTTTGTCTGGTAAAGTAAAGAAGACCACATGGCCAATAATATAAAAAGTAACACTATCGTAGCATATGGAGATTTGTAATCTCTGCCTACCCACCTAAATACAGCCGTGAATATATATATTTACCCAAGTATCTTATTGTTTCAGTCCTCCCACATTCAAGACCCTGACGCCGACGTCACGCACACAGCTGAAGCAGCAGTTGATGCGCGAGCATGCGCAGGAGCAACTGCGCAGGGAATCTTTACAGGTGAGTCGGCTGTGACTACACGCTCTACTGACCATACTGAACAACAAGACGCTGACACCTACGTCACGCACACAGCTGCAGCAGCAGTTGATGCGCGAGCATGCGCAGGAGCAACTGCGCAGAGAATCTTTACGGGTGAGTCGGCTGTGACTACACGCTCTACTAATCATACTGAACAACAGAACCCTGACGCTGACGTCACGCACACAGTTGAAGCAGCAGTTGATGCGCGAGCATGCGCAGGAGCAACTGCGCAGGGAATCTTTACAGGTGAGTCGGCTCAGCAACAACAAGCACAACAAGACCCTGACGCCTTAAACTACTAAACATCCTTCTAAAAAAAAAACATTGTCGGACTAATAAAATAAAATAATTTGACCTAGTGCGAGTCAGACTCGTGCATAAAGGGTTTCGTACCACAACACAATACGGGTACGGAACCCTTAAATGTTGTTACAATAATATAGGATGTCGTAGCAACATGAAGGCTATACAAAACAAGCCGCTTAAATGGTAGCGCGTGACAAAAATTCGGCTCACGCTGAGTACGGAACCCTAATTTTTAACATTTGACGTTTTACTTTAGAATATGTACAAAAATCTCATGAAATTTAAAACTTGTCTGTTACCGTCTATAGAGCTGTGACAAATTTAATAACGTTAAAAAATCAACTTTTTCGAGGTTTCTATGTATGAATACCGTCCTTGGGTTTAATTAAATTTTTATATTTGCCATGATAGAGGCCATAGTGACACATTCTGTGAAAATTTTAACTTTCTACCTATAACAGTTGAAGCTGTAGACCCCTGTGACAGACGGACAGACAGACAGCGGAAGCTTAGTAAGAGGGTACCGTTTAGCACCCTTTTAGTAAGGAACCCTTAAATTGGCCTTTCCTTTACAAAGTTTAAAGTTTCTTACGCGATGTTGTTTAGTATGATCCGCAAAGGATGCGATTTCATAACGAGATCTCAGTTCATCCATACCTGGGGGCACTCGCCGTCGATACACTGTATTTCCAACATACTTGCTCTCACCCATATTGACAAATGTAATCCTGAAAAATAATATCTTATAATATCAGAGATCCATCGTAGATCTAAAGCCGAATCAGTTCGTTGGGAGTCAAATCAAATCAAATCAAATCAAATCAAAATATTTATTTTTGCAAAATAGATACATTAAGTATACTTTCTACAAGTCAAAGTTCATTTACACAATATAATATGTCTTTAGAATATAAAAAAAATATATAATAATACGGGAAATAAAATAGTGGGTATAATATGTAATAGTGAGTGGGCTAATTAGTAATAAAAAGTGAAATTCTTGGGAAAGTTTGTTTAGTAAGATTTTGGTTGTGGATGTACCACAGAACGTAGCTTTATTACAAAATACCAGATATATTTAGCAAAGACATTCATTGTACTAATATGTAAATGATCACATAATGAAGAATACGGGACCTAGGTGCGATCCCTGAGGTACACCCCTGTGTTTTCATCTTTTCGTCATCCAATTCTTTTAATTTTTGAAAAAGTAATGGATAAAAAACTTCTCCATAAAGGTAACCGATACAATCATTTCATTTTGTCTATAACTCCTTACGTATATTTATTTGGCAGCGAAGTCAATTCGAAATCAAATAGATCGTTTAACGTCCCAGTCATGTGGAATCATTAAAACCAATTTTGTATTTACAACACTTAAGCCCCAGTAAGGTCGGTTCACAATACAATAATAAATAATACATATTGAGATTTGAACTTGTTCTTCCATACATTTGCATACTGGTTGTACTCTTACACAATTTGAGGCGAACTTTTACTCGTATGATTGTACTGGTTTTTGAACTAGTACCTATTCGAAAACGGATCTAAAAGGGGAGGGGAAGCACAGGGGCACGGTAAAGACCAATCAATCTTTTCTATTTTATTCACATGACTCTGTATTGTATATGATAAAACTTCTTCAGTGCAGGACTTTTCCTAATTTTTGGTGGTATCTTCAATAACCTGAATTCACCATCCGTAGCTCAAAAGCGGACGAAAGATCCGTGACACCCTCTCGAGGATTTTCGTCGTGAATTTTCGTGTATTAATTAATATATTTCTATTTATAACGGCAAAGTTCACCAATATTATTAACATATGTTCTAAAAACTGCATTTAATCATCTCGCTTCGGTGATTACATCTTCATTATCGCAGACATTTTTTCTGGCGATAAAAACAGATAACTGTGCCGGGTTTTATTATAGCCAGGGACTTAAGTCCAATCAACGAGGCTTTTTAGGGTTCCGCACCCAAAGGGTGCCAAACGGGACCCTACTGAGACTGAGACATAAGGGGAGTTTTGTTTATTTGTATAAATTCTTTATTTTAACATATAATTATACGTTCGGTACAAAATGCTAGACACAGTCACTACGTATATATAAAAATAACATTGATGGTGTATTTCGCAGGCTAAAGACACCTCTTGAAATTCATATAGAAGATTGTTACAAAACGAAACATATTGTTCAATGCAATTGTTCGTAAAGACCTATTTTATATGGTTCAAAACTGTTGTCAAACTAAAATTTACCACACTAGTGTTTTTTATTTATTTGTTCATTTAACAAATTGCCATTCTTTTCTTTTGTACCATATATAGACTTGAAAGGAATGAACTATGAACGCATCAAAGTGAAAGCAGCTTATTTCCGTCAAGTTGGCAACTTGCGTGCAAAGAAAAGGCATGCCCGCCTAAAGTTAATTAAATTTGGAGTATTTATTGTTTGATTGTTTCTTTAATTACGTGTGATTTATTTACTCACACTGTGCATTGAAAAACTTAGTATGATAGACGTAGTTTTTTTTTGTTCCTCCTTAGGGAAGAAGAATGAAATTATTTACTTAAAAGGCAATAACTTTTTTCGGGTTGAGTTAGAAGCTTAAGTTTTTGACATGACAACCATGGGGCGGAGGTGTTGTTTTCAACTTGATATCTCTAACGGGGTCCAAGAAAAAGGGTCTTGACAGACGGGGGGCAAAGTCATCGTATAAGGGTTCCTTTTTCCATTTTGATTTACGGAACCTAAAGAAGCCGTGGTTTATTTATATAATTAAACACAGCTTTTATGTAAAGATTAAACAGTCTAAATTCTCTAATAATTCTATAACGGAAAATACAAGAACAGAATCCCACTAATCCCACTATCCTACTAATATTATAAATGCGAAAGTTAGGATGTATGGATGGATGGATGTATGGATGGATGTTTGTTGCTCTTTCACGCCGTAACTACTGAACCGATTGGGCTGAAATTTTGCATGAATGTAGTTCTAGAGCTGGAATAGGACATATGCTACTTTTTATCCCAGAAATCAGTTCCCATGGGATGAAAATGTGTTTTCAAGTTTCCATAGAAACGTGATGTATCACCCTTCCATGCCATGGACATTGAAAAGGACTTAGGCTACTTTTTGTGGTTTCAAGTTTCTATAGAAAAGTGATGTGTCACTTTCACGCCGTACCTATTGAACCGATTGGTCTGAAATAAAGTTCTAGGTCTAGAATAGGACAAAAACTACTTTTTATCACATAAATCAGTTCCCATGGAAAAGCTATAAAAGAGACATACAAAATGGGAAACACAGAGGCGCATAACATAACAAACACATTTCACCAGCTATGTTTACCGTAAGTAACAGTCTGAAAAATATTGACAGATTTTATAGGAGCACACAGAAACAAATCCAACGCGGGTGAAACCGCGGGCAAAAGCTAGTACGTACTATCACTTACATAATATACTAAAAATAAAGAAACAATTCACCGTGAATATCTCGAGCACTGTATATGTTTCATTTAAGAAACTTGGGTTTTAAGTACTTGCAGGGACTTTAACGGACATGTAAAATTGCGATTTCATAGGTCCAATAGGAAATTAATTATGGGAGGGGTCGAAAGTAGCCCGAGATGATTCGTGTAATACACGGCTGGTGAACTCCGCCCTTTCGATTAGTCTTGCTGAGACGAAGGGCAAAAAACCCAGATTTTTGGGTAGGTAAGCTACCCAAGTACATACCTCACATTAATATTCTCTATCTCCCTGTTCCAGGCACAGCAAGCGGGCCAATCTAAAGATGAAGAGAAGAAGAAGTCGTCACCAGCGGAGGTGCCTCGAATCGTTCCTCATGTGGAACTGCCACCGCAGGTGTTGCAGGTACCAGGAGTCTTTCACTTCATTCACTTATCATCGGTGAACGAATAAAACATTTCAACCGTTCCACTATGGCCCCATGTCTAGATTGCTGACTTATTAACTACAACGTTCATTTTTATGCAATTACGTATATCGTTTTCGAGACAGTTTGTGGCGTTGATAAACAACGGTGGGTAGTATGAAGGGACTACTTCCATGTTTTATTCGTTCACCGCTTATCATTGATGGCGGTATAGCCTATGTAAAATTATTTATAATGTAAAACAGACTGGTGATGGGCAGCGGCAGTCACTGGTGCGAGGGTTTCTGCACTGCCTTCACTAGCCAGCCTGCCGGCCGAGTGTGTGAGCATGGGCATTTCTTCCAGGAAGACCGCTAATAGTGGCAAAATCTTGGAAATGTTTATATCTGGCAGTGGATGAACCAGGCTGATGGATGGATAGATGAAGTATATTTACGTAAATGCCCTTTTACTTTACTTTGCGGCCGTGCAGTCAAGAAAAGCATTCTCGAAGTATCAGAGAACGTACAAATAAACATTTGGCCAAGTGCAAGTTGGATTCGTGCAGAAAAGCTTCCGTACCACCCTAAAAATATGGTACAAAAGGGTTGACGAGCTACTGTTAGCGCCATCTATCAGCTCACTAATGAACCTGTGCACAAAAAGGTAGTCAAGCCATTGTTAGCGCCATCTATCATCTAATCAATGAACCTCGCTAGAAGCTGTAAAACAAGTCATCTCATATTGCGTAGTGGTTAACACGAGTTTTATTGTATGGGGACTCACCCCCTTGGGTTTAATTTTCATTATTTGTCGTGGTAGAGGCTATAAGTAACACGTATTTTCTGAAAATTTCAACTGGCCCATTACGGTTGAAGCTGTAGACCCCTGTGACGACAGACGGACAGACAGACAGTGGAGGCTTAATAATAGGGTCCCGTTTGGCAGGCTTAAGCTACGGAACCCTAGGAAGGGAGCATTTATAATTAAAAAATATTTGGTGGTCTAAACCACTCTATGTTTAGGTAAATAACCACCTTTTCCCATCACTGCTGTGTCTTACAACCGACTAAGACATCCTATTATCTCGTTCATTCACACACAGCCGAATTTAATTACATCACGATACACGGAGTCCCTAACCCTAA
The DNA here is from genome assembly GCA_910592155.1 of Ypsolopha scabrella. Taxonomy (NCBI): domain Eukaryota; kingdom Metazoa; phylum Arthropoda; class Insecta; order Lepidoptera; family Ypsolophidae; genus Ypsolopha; species Ypsolopha scabrella. Next base: position 17,511,499 of record OU342987.1, read on the forward strand.
GTGACGTTTGTAAATTCTGCGGTTAATCATTAAAACTGCTCGTTCCAGGTGCGGACAGTTCTGGAGAACCCCACCAGGTATCACGTGATACAGAAACAGAAGAGCCAGGTCCGACAGTACCTCAGTGAATCCTTCCAACCGCTGGTGCAGGTAAGACACTTTCCCCACTTTCAATGACGTCATAAAATTCATTATACGTTCAGGTAACCAGTACGTTTGACAGACAGAAACAAGAAGAAGTCGACTCCACGTCATTTCCTAGAACAAAGACCATTTCCTTTGGTCTAAAGGCTTGATACTCGAAGAGTAATCAGAAGGTCACGGGTTCGCGTAAAGGAACGTAAGTTGGGACGGTGAACCGTGGGTGCACAAGTGTGGACTGTGACCTGCAAAATACGTCTGATCTCCTCGGGTTCTCATATGTTCTAGAACACAGAAGGCATGATGGCAAATTAAATGATAACATGCTTCCAAGTCTAGCTTGGCAAGTCTTTGCGTAGTACAACCATGGTCATATGTACATTCTGTCAAACGGAGGCACATCAAGTTGTCAAGCTATAACAACAGCTAAGCTAAAGAAGACGATTATTCCTCATCATAAATGTTATTTTTCCAGGGAACAGGGCATGGCGTGGCGTCGGCGCCTGAACTCGGCACGAAGCCGCCTCCCTCCCCCGACCGCGCATCTTCCTCAGGCGTACTCAGTCCTAGAGCGTCCGTTGCTAATAGTAATTCTGAGGTGAGTATCTTTTTATATAGAAGGAAAATGTGGATCTACCATGGTTAGGATATCTAGAGAGAAACGAAACGCTGAAAAGTCAGACACTACGATTCTTTCATTTTCGTGCAAATCAAATCAAATAGTTAATTTTGTAAAATAAATACTTTCTACAGGTGCTTCTGTTGTATTGGTTGATTTTCCTTCGTTCCTCTTTTACCCTGGCAGAAATACGATTTCAAGAGTTGCTGAATTGCAATATTCGTTAACGTTTACAATGGAAAATGATTTTGTTTTATTTTATTTAAAGTTTATGGGTAGAAGCTTCATCCGATGTTCTGCATGACAATGGCATACCTTCAACATGACTTAAACCGGGACCCACAGTTTTCCGTGCTTTCCAAGGTACTTAAATGATTCACCATTCCCGTATCTTCCAGGCTGACGACCTTTTCGAAGACATTCTCTCCCTGGACAGCGGCGCCGGCCCCCTCTCATCCTCGGGCCCCCCCTCCGCTGCCAGCTCCATCGCCGGAGACTGTTCTCTGCTGACGGATGCTGACATGCACGCTCTGGCCAAAGACCGGCAAAAGAAGGACAACCATAATATAAGTGAGTATTGTACCGCGAAGAGTTACTTGCGCTCTTTCTCCCTGCTGTTAAATGAAAGAGCTCAGTAGACCTACACTTGATATGGAGCAGTTTAAGTTCTGCGAATGACAGAGATGGCAAGAGGTGCGCCTGACGTAGCTCGTTCTTCATAATTCCTCTTGCTGCAGTCTGATTGGCAGATATATTTGTGTAACCGACCGTATAGTTTCGCTCTTCAGTGTATGATAATGTATTGTCATCAGTCGGCGACTACTCCGCGCTGACAGATGCTGACATGCACACCCTCGTGAAGGATAGACAGAAAAAGGATAACCATAACATCAGTAAGTAGACGAGCTTCAACTCAGAGTCCAGTCATTTCTTTATATAGCTTGACAAGTTCTTAAGTCTATGGGCGACGTAAGGCTGTAAGAGGACGTGGCTGACTCGCAACTCATTCGTTTTCCCGCCCCGCGTCGCCCATAGACCGCAGGCGTATCGCGCTACTACTTGGCATTGTTTCAAAGTTTAAGGAGAAAGGAAGTGAGAACTCTAAAGGTTTAAGGCTGTACGTGGCCCTAGAATATGAAAAAAGCCAGATTTTCGAGGGTTCTTTTGACGAAAGTAGGACTATCTTAATATTGGAAAAAATATATTTGATTTATTGATCTTTTATCTAGGGGATCTACTTATAAACAATGTCCTAAGGTTTACACTTTTGTCAAAAACAATATGTTTTCCACCCTCTTTTTTTTGGTTTTCAAACGTTCGTTTCAAGAACGCGTTTAAGAGATCTACTTGTTTTTTTTTTCTTCATAAAATAGTTAATAGAAATATAAAAGTTTTCTACTTAAATCGAGTATTTTTTTTCCCACAAAATATTTCAGTATTAGCTAAAAACCGTCCGATCTGCTGTTTCGCGCGTAATTAATAATACGCGTCCTAGACAAATAGGTCAATTAGCTAACCAATAATCGCCTCTATCAAAAGCCAATAAAGTATTTGACATTGGCCTTTTTGTGTTGGACATTTTTTCCTCGGGTATGCCATACTTTTAATACCGTTTTAGCTAAATTCGCAACATTACATTTTGGCTTCCCATACTAATTGATGTGGCTTGTGAATAAGTATGGGGGTACATTTAATTTTTTAATTTTCAGTATTAAAGAATCTGTTTTACAAAAGTACTGCTGTGTGAAAAAATTACAAGAAATAGTACAGTATGCAGCAGTAAATGTTACACATCGAGGTTTAGAAAGAGATTCGGCTTTATAGAGCACCATCTCTCGGGAGTGATAGAGATGATGACGCCCGACAAACCGAAGCTAGCCGATGTGGTTACATTTAGGCTGAGATTCAGAGTGCATTTTGAGTCCGAACTCAATCTTACAAACATCAAAAAGCGACGTGATCTCATACTAGAGTGACGTTTGTAAGATTGAGTTCGGACTCAAAATGCACTCTGAATCTCAGCCTTAGTGCCGGGTACTGCACAATTTTAAATGATGCTAACTCAACCCATCTCTCTCTTCCAGTCGAACGCCGCCGAAGGTTTAACATCAACGATCGGATAAAAGAACTCGGCACCCTACTTCCGAAGACCAACGATCCCTTCTACGAAGTGATTCGGGATGTCCGGCCGAACAAGGGCACGATCTTGAAGAGCAGTGTGGATTATATAAAGTGTTTGAGAGACGAAGTGAATAGGCTGAAGCAGAGTGAGGCGAGGCGGAAACAGATCGAGCTGCATAATAGGAAGTTGACGCTGAGGATACAGGTTGGTGCGTTTGTATAAGTCTAGCCAATAAAGAGAGGGCAGATCCAGGATCTCAATTTAGGAAAGCGCTCAGGCTTCCTGTTAAAAATTTCTAGGTACATAAGCAAAAAATTAGCAGATCGAATAGAATAAAACAAAGTTTTGAAAATAATTAAACTTGTCAAACGAGCCGCGAACTCATCTAATGGCCCCATACAAACTGTTACTAGATATAAGATCGTCAGTTTTGGGAGGGTAATGGTTCTCTATATCCACCCTAGCAACAAAGAAGACGGGCGTGAAGTTAGTTACGGATGGCATCGCATTGCGCATAATTGGTGCATCGACGAGGATTTGCCGTGCCGGAAGGCAGTTACGTCATTCGTCCTTTACCGACCTCTCCGTAGATTTTGTGGAAATCCATGTACAGCCCGGTTAAGTCCGCGCCAGCTTTCACTCCCCCCTGTCTGGACGAACGCACTATATCTTAGGCGTAGTGGCCAACCGTAAGGCAATTATGTGCTTTAAAAAAAGGATGAAAATGGAGGCGTGGACGGATACTGCGCAGCGCAGCTTAGGCTAACTTGTGCCTGCCTTTTAAAACTCCTATTATTTTTTTTCTGTGAGTAGTTTGGAGAGATGTACAGCAAGCAAGGCTGTGCGTTCACCTCCACCCTGGGGATACCTGCAAGGAATCGAGGGTAAAATCCCGAGGATGCAAGCAATGGGCGACCCCAAATTATGCCCCTCGCGAATTTAAACCCGTGACCTACGTATCAGTAAACTGAAACTCGATCACCTCGCAACAAAGACGGTTCCTGGTGCTGGTATTTTCTTTCAATCATCAGATTAGCTGGTTATCTTTGCATTGAAGCTAATCCAATCCGTCAGCCTGCTATCCGTTAGTTAATTGAATTTCTTTAAACAAATAACTTATTCTATGTCCGTGTCTTATATTTCAGGAATTAGAACGTATAGCAAGATTACACGGCTTACCTGTTTCCGAAAACGGCTGGGCGTCTTCGCAAACTGAGGACTCAGGCGTGGACTCAGGGGGTTCTGAACCTGGGCCTGCGAGAACGCCGATACCCACCGTGTCAGCTCCCCGACCGGTAACTTTGATTGTTATACGTTATCCATACAGTATTTTCAGATGTATTATGGTGTTGGACTTAAGAGTGATCCTTGGCGCACTCTAACATGAGTATTGGGGCAGAACTTTCATTTTACATACTTTACCGGCTGTTTTCTTTGCTTTACTAGTGTTATGTCTACCGGGCGTAAATAGAAAGGTATCTTAAAATGAAACCACATTGTGTACTGATCATACTAAACAACTTTCCCGAACAAACATACGCCGAAATGAAAAATATTTTCACGTTTCATTGTCAGAAGTATTTTTTTTCCATTTTCGTTGTTGTCTTTCTTTTTGAAAGTTGTTCATTAGATTACATTGTGTCATTTAAATATACTTGCCCATTCACACTCGGTATTTCTGTTGCCTTTCAAACATCTTTAATCTGAAACGGTCTTCCATTTGTTTTATTCTTCTATTCATCACATACATCATCCTTTGGAGCTGCTTGTGATATTGAAAAAGATACATTAAAGATTGTTTTACTAACGTTTTCCCAATTGTTTGCTGCGTTCATTGTTTAATATTTCATATTCATTCCATGTCCATCGCCACAGATTGAGGATTCAGGCGTAGACTCGTGCAGCTTCGACTCTGGGTCTGTCAGGACTCCCATCACACCCGTTTCTACGCCTTCGTCAATGGTAACTATTACTTCTTTTGGAGTTCTGTCATTAGCAGCCTTTAATACTGCTGGAAGTAAACCATTTTCAACTTTTTAAGTGGTTTCATGAATTGCAAATAGAAAGAGATGAATGCCTAACTAACAAACTGTTGAAGTATGTTGATGATTCTGATTATACTGTTGTAGGTCTACCGTCTCGACATAGGTTGTCAATCTTGATACCTGCTTCGAATTCTGTCATTGAATTTTTCGAAGTTTGTTTACAATTTTTATTTGTATGATTACCATTTGCTGAACTTAGGAAGAAAACTGTGAGGCAAAAGTGCATACTTTTAAAGCGGGTATTTGTGCCTCAAACAACATGTCCATCTCCTATCATGTTATGGCGGTATATGAATAGTTGTAAGGTCTTGCACAAAAACTTTTAATTTCGTAGGTATTTATGAATTTGGTGGACGACACACCTCCCTAAGACTCGATTACAACTAAAGGTTCGAGGTTTATCTTAGCTTTGTGCAAGATCTGTAAACGAATGTTAAGCCTTACGGGCCGGATGGAATATAACATTTTCAATCTTCTATTGTTTTACTATGCTTCGCATGGTCCTGCTTTATACCAACAAATACTGCAACAATCACTCTGAAATTAATATATGATAAAGTTGAGGACTAATGCTATCTCCATGCTGTTGTGAAAACTTGATTCCATTAAATTTTCTCGATAGAAAAAAATTACAGAGTTACCTCCAAACCGTACAATAAACCGATAGCATTCAATGAATACTTGAAATTTGATCTGAAACTTTGCATAATATAACTGATAATAGTATAAAGCAGCTGCAGACTGTTCCATAAAAATGAAAAAACCATCAGTGTAGCCGCGAGTTCAAAATAACTGATGTTTTTGCGTGCGCGGCATCTGATTAGAGTAGGATAGACAGAAAAAGCAGAAGCGTTAGAGCAGGACTGCGAATTGAGGTCCTTAATCAGTTTTTTTTTTCATTACTGTTAAGGGACTTCTTAACTGCTTCAATCACAAGTCTCCCCCGAAGTGTCATGATGATAAATGTATATAACATAGATGAATCTCCCCATGTGTCCAGGAGCTGGTGCTGCCCAAGACGGAGCCCCTGCCGCTGATGGAGCTTGGGGAACCGCCTCCAGACTTGCTGCGGGACATGCCGTCCGTCGACTGTCTGTCTGCGCCCACTGCACTAGGTAACATCGTCTATCTTCTACTAGTTTGTCGTATTCGTCGAGTAGCAATAAGCAGCTGCGTAGTATAAGCTCATTCGACAAGTCCCTAGCCTAGCGTGCTGTTACACTCCCCTCATTCTCTTATAGATGTTAGTTTGTCCGTAACTATTGAATGATACTTCGCAGCAGCCTGTAACTACTCTCACATTAAAGCTAGACTTTAATTACTTTGTGTTTTGACTGAGACCATCGCAGTTTTTATTTACGTAAAAGTATCTTAGAAAACTTCGAAGTTTCCAATTGTTTTTTAATCTGCACTCCAGGAATAAAAGTATATTTTTTATGCAATATAGGTTTATATAGGGTGAAATTAAATCAACCGACCAAATTAATACTGGAGACTCGGTTAGTGATCAAGAACTAGTTCAGTAATCTTTTTAGTCAATTTCGAAAAATATTTTTTGTTGCTCCCTTACTGGTTGAACTAGTTTAAGTAAAATTCCTAGTACAGGCAGTATGGGGCAAAAAAAATGACCCTGGAGGGTCATTAAACCTTGTTCCTGATGACTAACCGAGTCTCCAGTGTGAATTTGGTCGGTTGATTTAATTCCCCCAAGTATAATTATGTAAACTTACTAAACGTAAAATTTAAAGTAGAAACTGAACTAAAGATAATGCAGAGAAATACAATATAACAAAGTTTGGTTTACTTGAGTTTAATAAAATAACACATTTTTTTTATTAAAAGGTATAAGTAGCTTAAATGAAGAATATAATGCAATAAATACAATAAAGTTGATTTACAAATAAACTATAAATAAAAATAAAGACATTAAATATAACCTAATGCCTAACTCCGCCCATTCGATTAGTTGTGCTAAGAAGAAGGGCAAGACACTTAGCAAAATCACGTCTTTTTTAATTAAAGCAATTATAACCTTTATTCCTTTTACAGAAGCACTAAAATTAGGTTCGTGTTCCCCGCTGCATCGAGACGAGGGCCTGTCCTTGGACTGTCTGGAGCCCGACCTCTGTCTGGATCCTGTTCCTGACCAATTCTTGGATCATAAGGACATCAAGGTGAGTCATCCTCAGCCTGCTGGTTGCCTATGTGGCCTGGAAACCGAGTCTTGGCTTTATATGGTTGACCACCATATAGGCCCATAGTCAAATTCCGTAGGGGTAAATTTTTTTCCGGTGTGCGTGTCCCGGAAAGCCGTTAGTCCCGGTTACTATTACATAGAGGAGCAGGTGGCAGGCCTGTGAGAGAGACAGAGAGAGTATATCTCTTACTCTTTCTCACTAGTAATGCAACATGGAGCATAAGCCCGCCCCGCGCCCTGTACAGTACTCCCAAACTTATATAATGCGCATACGAATCTTCGCCACTGCTCGGCAAAGTTCGTATTTCCCTACACTTTGTATACGAGCAGTAAGGTCACGTGGTACGTCCGGTCGCTCGGCTATAGATTTCTATGCGCATTATAACTTTAGGAGCGCTGTAGTGTCCTGTTATTCGACCTGACTCTTGCAAAGCAATGCAAGTTTTTGTTTAATTAAGACTTGTTCTATCCTTTGCATGTCTGGAAAATGGCAATCATTAAAGCGGTAAGAGAAAATTTTGACATTTCAGTTAAAAACCTCAACTGTAAATAATAGGGATTAATTGGGATTCATATTCAAATAAATTTGTAGGCGTAAATAGTCTTTAAGAATAAAGAATGAATTTAAAAAAAAGTTTCTTTTTATTACAATTACGGCGGTAAAACTGAATCCCGGTGCAAAATGCATGTCATAATATTGTTTTCCTTACCTTTGAATAAAAAGTATGCAAAACTTGCGTTTTAAAGCAATTAGTGGAAATTGATTACTAACAGTAAGGTTCTCGCGTTAAAATTATGTTATTATATGCCTTACATTTTGATTACATTCGATTAAAACGTTTCATACGCTTTTAAGTTTGTTAATCGAATGCAATCAAAATGTAAATCATAAAATGAGCAAATTTGAATGTAAAACCCTAATTCCATCCATCATCCATCCATCAGCCTGTTTCGTCCACTGCTGGACATAGGCCTTTCCAGGATTTCACCACCTTTGACGGTCCTCCTGGAAGAAATGCCCATACTCACATACGCTGGGCAGGCGGGTTGGTGAGCGCGGTGCCGAACCCCGCGCACCAATAACGCCGCTCTCTGTCACCAGTCTGTTTTTATAAGGCTCGGCAATTGGGGATGGATATACCGCCATCCATCGGTCCCAGGCAATGGTGGGCCGCCCGGTTTTGCCTGAGAGCTGTTCTCTTACTCTCCCTCGAATAACTTCGGGGTGTTTCCGAGTAAGATGGTGTTACCTACACAGTCGATCCTGGTATCAGCTCTACCACCTAAAACCAATTTCCGCTAATTGCTTTAAAACGCAATTTTTGCATACTTTTAATTCAAAGGTAAGGAAAACAATAAATACTATGATGTGCATTTTGCATCGGGATTCGGTTTAACCACCTTAAGTATAGCTTATAATTACAAAGTGACACAATTATTTAATACTACCTTTTGCCCGCGGCTCCGCCTGCGTGTTATTCGGTTTAACGTTTATTAAACGTTTATAAAAAGTAGCCTATGTGTTGAGTTAGAGTATAAGCTATATTGATTCTAAATTGCATCCAAATCCGTCCAGCCGTTTCAGCGTGAAAGAGTAACAAACACACACACACACACACACACACAAACTTTAGCATTTATAATATTAGTGTGATGTAGATTATTGTAGATTACAGACGAAAAGATCTCTAGTTCCTAGGACAGTACTTCCTGTGTGTTGGGGACAAGTCTCCTAACATAAGAAAAAATATTAATATTATTATTTTTTGATTGTTCATGTGTTACATGAATTTGATTCTGATAAAATCATTTTATGTTTTATGCGATAGCGACAAAAATGTTAAAAAATTTTATAAAAATAAATAACTTTGATATTAAAAGACGTTAAAATATTTTGCCAACTAAATAAATAATGCTCAACGGCTTCCCTCAAGTCTGCGTGTAATACGTACACGCTTAAAATGCGTATGTGTGTGCTTGACTAGCCTGGACGACTTTATCCAAAAGTGACCTAACTCTCGGTATTATTTATTTTTCATGGACTTACGATCACTTTGCTGTCTGTCTGTCCGTATGTCAAGGCCCTTTTCCTCCGGCACAGCTTAAGTTTAAATTAATATCGAATACTAAGTTACTGCAGTAAAAACTCAAGTCCCTAGTTTAAATGTCACCAGCTGAGAACGTATGCCTACATTCGTAACGTATTGTTGGTGAACATTGCAGATGCGTCTGTCTCCCTCCCCCGGGCTGCTGGCGGCTGAGAGCGGGGGAGACACCGTGCTGAACCTGGCGCAGATAGAGGACCTCATGGACGATGACAGTCACAACCCTGTCACCACTGGTGCGTATACTTTATGTCATCTATTTAATACAAATTGACTGTCCATGAAAACCTATAGGATACTTCCAGTTCCAGAGTTCCAGGTAAATTAGAAACATATAATTTCGTTCACAATTAAGTCTCACAGCACACGTCTCGGAAAAATCTACAAATTACCTATATTTAGTTATAAAAAAATGGTTTTTTAAATTATTTAAATAGTTATTCAAAAAGAAATTAAGGACCAACTTAACTAAACCCTTTGAGTACAGAGTTTCATAGACTGTCTAGTTAAGTTGGTCATCCATAACGGCTCGTGGAATAAGTTTATTTTGCATGGTATGTACGGAACCCTCAGGGCACGATTCCTAGTCGCACTTGACCAGTTTTTTACGGCCACCACCATGCATGTTAAGTATAGATAGATACTCAAGAAGAAAAATAATCATTTACTAGCTTTGTTTTTTGATCATCCATCAGCCTGGTGCGTCCACTGCTGTCTGTTTTATATAAGGCCAGGCAAATAGACATAGATATACCGCCATCAGTCAGTCCCAGGCGTGATGAGACACCTGGTTGTGCCTGTCTGCGAGCCGTCCTCTTACTCTCCCTCGAATAACTTCGGAGGTTTGCGAGTAAGATGGTGGTACCTCCACAGTCGAGCCTGGCATTAGCTCTACTACCTACAATACCTTTCCACCACCTTTGATATTGACAAATCACTTATATGGTTTCAGGAGATCCGATGCTCTGTTCCTCACCGACGAGCCAGCTCTGCTTGTCGGAGATGGTGGCGGAGGCAGCTGACGACAAATTCGCCGACCTGCTGCATGTGCCTAGATCTAATGGTGAGCTGGTCTATTGCGTCTAAACTCTAGCTTTGTAAAGTGACTTTCGTTTATATAGCCAAGTTCATGCTGGAGACTCGGTCAGAAGCGAGGTTAAATTACCCTTACTGTGAAATCCATCCATCCATCAGCCTGTTTCGTCCACTGCTGGACATAGGCCTTTCCAGGATTTCGCCACTCTTGGCGGTCCTCCTGGAAGAAATGCCTATACTCACACACGCTGGGCAGGCGGGTTGGTGAGCGCGGTGCCGAAACCCTTGCACCAGTGACGCCGCTGCCCGTCACCAGTCTGTTTTATATAAGGCCCGTCAATTGGGGATGGTTATAGGCGATGTTGGGCCGACTGGTTTTACCTGCGACCTGTCCTCTACTCCCCCCCCCCGAATAACTTCGGGGGATTTCGAGTAAGATGGTGGTACCTCCACAGTCGAGCTCGGCATTAGCTCTACCACCTAGAAATACTGTGAAATACGCATAGTAAAATTTAGGATTCCGTACTAAATGAGGCGAGATAGCTCTATGAAAACAACCTCGTAGCAAAAAAAAATCTTCGTGTTTCACAAACAGTCATTCAACTTAAACGACCTGACGTACAAGTCCTGACGACTTATCAAGTCTCCAGTACGAATTTGGCTGTACAAACGTGTCATATAGACGAAAACAAAGTAAGAACGTGCACATTTATCTTGCAGCGTCATCCTCCCTCATGGACACGCCAAGCCTCGGGCTCCCGGTGCTCCCAGGCCTGGGGGACGGGTCCTGCCTCCCCTCTCTCTTCCTCGGGGGACACCACCACCACGCCCCCCACTCCCCCCACTCGCACCCCAGGCAGCATTGCTTCGATATGGACCTCGGGGCCTGATTAAGTTGCAGCTTTTGGATAAATTCAGACTGGATATTTAGTTAAAATTTAACTTTATTTCATTGGAGTATAGAAATGCAAAAAAGAAAAGTAAATATGGATGTGAAGAGCTATGAACCGGGTTTCGACGGGACCTCTCGCTTACTGGGCGATTGCTCTCCCAACTGAGCTATTCAGGTCTCAACCCAACTTGCAAGTTTCACACGTCTTGTTTCCCGGTTCTGAGCTCCTTACATCTTGATGAACTTTTTAAATGGAATTATAAAAGGCCAAAAATATTGAAGTATTTTAAAAATCGTCTTTCAGAATAACTACCTATATTGTTATTTAAATGGACACTTATAATGCCGCGTCTTTACTCAATCATAGAGAAAGCAATCCATGGCCAAAAATCACGTGTCACGCTGACAACGGCGGCCCATTCGCATACGACCTCTTTCCAACATTTTATTATTCCAATTAAATAAGCATTATCAATAATAAATAATAATAAACGATAAAAAAAGAAGAAAAATCATCCTTCATTAAAAAACTTGTTCCTTAACGTACAAATTCTAAATTTGAAATGAGACACGAACAAAGAAGATATTTCTTATCTGATGATTAATATAAATGGTGAGTAAATTTGAATTTCACAGAACGAAACATTATTCTTTAAAGATTCTGAATAACCAGTTTGAATTTGACCTAGATATATTTAAGACAACATTTTCGAATTGATAGTGTTCTAATTGGTATCTGGGGCCTTACAAATAAAACCTGTATCTGGCGAGTAAAGCCGGATGCTGTTTTTATAGTAAAGATACTTTGAGGTGCTTACTAGTAAATTTGCATCAAGTTTAAACTTTTCTAGTTAGAACCTGATTCGAAAAGTTCTAATATAAGACAGCTTTTAGATAAATTGTGTTGCAATATTTGTAAAGATGTTACGTTCGAGATACGTATAAATTAGTCCCAGTTAATAATAGAAAAACCAAAGAGTTCATTAACATTATTTGAATGGTAAAAACGTTTTTGTTGTCACTCCACTAAAATAACATAATTTTTTAACTTAGTAAAAACTTCCTAAGTAGTTTAGACGTTTTTTATAGAATTTTTTGTAGTGGTCGTCATATTTTAGTAGTTACCAGCTGTTTTTGCGTTGTACCGACATCAGTTGGAAAAAAACGCATTTTATTCAATTATTATTATACAGTTTTTTGGAAAATATCAGAGCCAATGAAATAATCTTAGACCATTTAACACGGCAAAGACCTGGCAAAGCGCGACTTACTGAAATTATTCTGCCGTTTTCCACGGGAGGGGAGGTAAACACGCACAGCACACATTTACTCATTCACGCACACTCCTGCGAAAATGTATATGTCACACTAAATCAAAAGCTGCAACACAAACACAAAACGAGCACACAGGCAAACTTACATGAACAAATTGTTCATGTACTTCGGCAGAGGGGGATAAGTGCGCTTGCCTAGTCCCGTGTTATATGGTCCAAGAAAATAATAGTACATTATTGCGAAGACCAGAAAGTATAAGTTACGACAAGTCAAGAAAAACCTAGAAAATATAATTATTTTCTCAAAGAATGTCTGGAATAGGGACCTTTTCTGACTTGAACATCTGTCGCTATTGCTTTCAAATGTATCGTGATTGGTTAAAAATGTGATGTGATGTACTTTGTATACAATCATGATACATTTGAAAGCCAAAAAACGTTAATGTTGGACAAAGGGGGCAGGGTCTAACTACAAAAGAAAAGATAGCGCACGGCCGAAGAGTAGCTTGTCCTTAGACTGTCCCTTGAAATACCCTGGCAAGACAATTGCACACAATTCTTTTGCGTTTTAGTCCTGGAGGAGAAAACCAACTGGAGTGGAGCCGCGCATTAATTTCTATGAAAAAAAGTCTGTCATTTTCGGTGGGGGACGAGGCAGCGTCGCGATGCACGCACACTACAAAATACTCAAACACTAGCTTAAACTATACGCACACAATCACATTCACACACAGGGACATCTATCGTTTTTATATAACCGGTATGCCCGCGGGGCTTATAATACCTTTGGCAGAGGGGTTCGCCTGTTGGTGGCCCGTCCAGTTGGTTTGTTCGTCCGAGGTTTTAGTAATTCATTACTCGTAGGAATAAACCTATTTGGTACATTTTAAAACGCAAGTTAAATTTAAATGAAAAAGGAAAGTTGGGAGACGGCAATGTTTTTGCGCTAACAAAGCAAGCGCTTCCCAAACCTGTCACATCCCCAAATTTTTTACAAGTGAGGTCAATATTTCCGAACATCTTTGAGAAAAAATATATATTTTTCCGAAATCTGCACTCAAATATAAGTATTATTTGGAAAATATCTGTAGTAAAATGTGTTATAAATAAAATGTCCGAGCAATAAAATAAATTATATGTGATTAAAACAATTTTTGTACAACGTTAAATTAGGTCGGAGGATTACTTAAATATATTTTTATATTTATTTACACTTGTCCCGAGACTTATTGACATGAGACCCATGTTTTACAAAATATATTTCTTTGTATAATTTTAAATGAAAATTTTATGTTTATTTTTCATGAAAGTATTATTATATAGTTGCTTATTTACGCACAAAATTTAAAAATGGTGCTTTATTAAGGAACACTTGCTTGTTTGATAAAAAAAAAATGTAAATACGAAGTAGAAATTAAAGTTATGAATATTTTGTAGGAAAATGCGTTGTAAAACAAAGCAGTTAAGGTATAGTATTCTAAAGGACCACAATATTTTACAGAAATGTGATAAAAATAAATATATTTTTAGAAAATATTTATTCAACTTATTTTATTTTGTATAATAAATATGTTATAGATCAATATTTTGGCAAATAATCACTTTACTCGTAGCCATATCAATCCAATAATAGGTATGAAATTTTTATAATATTTCCTTCTGTAAATAAATTTTATTTAATAAACTAGTAGAAAGTAACACTGGTTAAACAATCACAAAGTTATTTATTTTATAAATCATGTTTTGGTGATCATTGTTGATTTTTTCTTGTTAAAATTTTATTTAAAAGCTTAAGTGAATTCTCTTAAACATACATATAAATCAATCTGATTAATATGTAGCACCTCTTTCAAAAGTTTCAATGAGTAAGTTAAAAATTATAAAAAAGTGTGTAATATTTACAATTTTAGCATTTGTTACCAATAAACCACATAGCCCTTTGTAATTTTTTAATAATTTACAACAATCGAACAAAATGTATAGCTAATTTCTTAGCATAAGTATTTTACGAAAAATCATTGAATTTTCTGAATCGATTACTATTTTATTATTGTTTTTGTTTGTAATAGGAACAGCTTTATGTATGTTTGTGTGTTTGTGTTTACAAATGCTGCTCATGTAATTGTAAAATGTGATTATTTGAAAAACGCCTTTTTGTGTTCATAAAAATAATCACATGCCTTGAATATCTAAGATAGGTTTTAAAGAAAACTTAAAATGTGATATTACGAGAAGTGCCTTAAAAATATATGAAGCAATATATTTTTGTGTAATATATATATAAAATATGGAGCAGAAAACACAAACTTTCATATACGGAGGATGCCTGTCTGTAATGCTGCATGTTATTATATGTTGTACGAGATTATTGAAAAAACAAGTTGAAGTACAAAAAATAAATAAAACAGAATTTATTAGTACATATTCGTATTTGCCTTTTATTTAAAAATCATTTCACGATATTTTCGAGATTTATAACCAGTGGTCGGCGTAGGTAGGTGCCATTCATTAATGCTAGCATAACGTGGACATGCCCTTATTCCGGAATTAGAGCTGATTTCCGGGATTCGGACTTAATTATCAATTCAATAGGAAATAAATTTGTTACTTGACAGCAACGTATAAACCCCGGCAAACTTGTTAGCACGATTTGAATATTATTAATAATTTAATTATAATTCCGCCGAAATAATTAAGAATTAAAGCGAAATATTGCTACAGTACGATTAAAATCAGTTAACGATTCGGCCAACCTCGGTAATTGTCGTGAATCCCTCATCTCTCACATAGAGTTATCAATTTAGAGATATGACCTTTAATTATATTACTCGTTGTCTTATTGAATACAATACAAGAACGATATGAGCAACAAAACCTCCTTTGTAGCTCAAAACTAACACAACCTTTATATTGAAATAAGAAAAATAAAAAATAATTATATTTCATTCGTGAAAATATTCGATTCTATCAAATTTTATCAAAATTAACTCCCAATAGTTATGTATCATGGCTTCAATAAATTTAAAGCGTGGTAAAAAAATTGTTGCTCAACCTCGTGAAATTGTAAATAATGTATAGAAAAGAAGCTAATTTATTTAAAAGAGAAGAAAGTAAATATCATATATATTTTTTTAATATATTGTATACAAGTATAACTTCAGTAAATAATGTATGTTCAAATTCATGTCGCTTCTGCATAATAAATTTCTTAGGTCTACCGGTTAGTAATGTCATCTTGGCAGGTGCTATACACTGCGTTTATGATACTTCAAAATGAATGCTACCTAAAAGAAATCGCGGTAATGTATTTCGTGTCATTTCCGTCCCGGGATTTAGGCGATGATATCCGAAAAAAGCCGAATCGTTAACTGATTTTAATCGTATTGTACCTATAAAGTAAATAGGTAATCAATTTTAGAATCCCGGGGGTATATCCATATTATTTATAATGTTTGAGGTTGTTCACCTCAAATGGCACTACCTATGCCGGCCACTGTTTATAACAAATACCCAACTAAAGTTTATTTTGACTCACATTCATATGTGTGATGTGCCTCAACATTTAAAATATATACGATACCTACCCTGCCTTCACACGTAATTTTATATTGGAGACTAAGTCAGTGATAAAAACAAAATAACACCCCATTCTAACATAATAAGTAAATTCACAAAATAATTGTTTTTAGGGTTCCGTACCCAAAGAGTAACCAAAGGGACCCTATTACTAAGGCTCCGCTGTCCGTCTGTCACCAGGCTGTACCTCATGAACCGTGATAGTTAGACAGTTGAAATCTTCACAGATGATGTATTTTGTTGCCGCTATAACAACAAATACTAAAAACGGAATAAAATAAATATAGGGGGCTCCCATACAACAAACGTGATTTTTTTTGCTCGATACTGATAGCGACAACAGGTAGACGCCTGAAATTTCACAGAATATTTCGTTAAATACATATTATAAGTGGGGCTCCCATCCAACAGCCATGATTTTTTTGCCGTTTTTATTGATAATGGTACATATCCCTTCGTGCGCGAGTCCGTCTCGCACTAGGCCGGTTTTTTTTCTTTTTACGTGTCTAAATTTAATCCCGAATCGGTCAGTATGAGTAGTAAAAAGTGTTTTTTTAGATTTTAGCTAAAATGAGTATTTAGGGCTTGCTAGAATGAATTATCTGGCTTATAAGAGTTTTAACGTTTATAAATAAAATAAAAACTAGCTGATATATTTCTTTGGCTTGACATGATGCCAGCTTGACCGATGTACATGCAAAATCCCATTAATTCAACACTCCTTGCATAAAAATTGGAATTAATTTCGTTCGATTCGGTACACAAATGCAACAAAAGAATGGAAACGAAAAACTTGCAACAAGCTCATTTTTCCCCCAAAAATTTAGTTTTGCAACAATTATTTTTATCCATTCGAACTGGCAACACAATAGACCGTTTCAAATTTCGAACGAAATTTGCGTTTTTGCATAAAATGCGACGCGTGCGCGCATTATCAGTTAGGGTGACCATCTGATCCTGTTTCCAACCGAAATAGCTCTCATTTGAAAATTAAGTAAAAGATTTAGTCACGTTTCCAATTAATTACTCTAAGCCATCTTGATTTGATCTTATAATAAACTGTGTCGCAAATCAGCGGTTCCTGTGGAAATAGTATTAAAGTGATCTGATTTGATTTCTCGTAACATTGAGACTGCTGGACATCAACAATAATACTTCTTACAGAAAACTGCGGCCCTATGATGCTGCCAAAAAATCGGGCTTCTAACTCAACGCGAAAAAAAGTTATTGTCGAAACTGATTGAAATAAATTTCTTTATTTTTATACACTTGGCGATTAAATTAAATGTATATTCATTGCATTGCGGTATAGAAAATCAGAAAAGTAAATCTGAACTTGTATTAAGCTATCCTGCTTTTAGTGATGAGTGTGTGATCAAATTGAACGCGGCCCAGGGTAGGAAGCAATGGGAAATGAACAAGGGCTCCCGGACTGCCGATCAAGTGCGAAGGTGGAACTTCTAGCAAATAACGGATCCAAAAAAAAAATCTACACGCAAAAAGGATAAAAAGATACTGCTTTTTAAAGACTCACAGACACCCTACTGTCGTCCATTGTCCGATTGTCCATTGATAAAAGCGATACAGATTTTTTTCGCCAAATTTAAATGAGGTCCCCCATTATTGGCACTGGCTGCCATTTGCATGAACTGCATGTTTAATTTTATGGGAATTGTGCAAAAATCGATAAAATGCGCAAAAAATCGTCGATAGTTTTTGGGGTAGCTTGTTCACTTGCTTTCGTTTTGTTACTTTGTAATAAAATGTTTATACATTACATATACTCAGTTCTGTCTCCAAGATGTAGGAAGAGACCATAACCCCATCTGCTAGGATCCTGACTTACCCCTTTCGTTTCTTCTGTATTCATTAATCTAGTCATACAAATTGTCAGGTCGTAGAGCTGGTGCCGGGCTCAACTGTGGAGGTATCACCACCTTACTCACAAACCACCCTGAAGTTATTCGGGGGAGAGTAAAGAGGACAGCTCGCAGAGAGGCACAACGGTATGTCCATCCCAAGTAGCCGGGTCTTATATAAAAAACAGACTGCCAGCGGCTGGGATTTCGGCACCGCGCTCACCAACCCGCCTGCCCAGCGTGTGTGAGTATGGGAATTTCTTCCAGGAGGACCGCCGAGAGTGGCGAAATCTTGGAAAGGCCTATGTCCAACAGTGGACGAAACAGGCTGATGGATGGATGGAGTCATACAAGCTCTTTGCATACAAGACTTTGCCCTTTTTCAGTATTTTGCTTATTTCTTCGGCATACGTACTTACGCATTCAATCAAAATCAAAATATTTATGTTGTAAAATAGAATACATAAATTATATTTTCTTTCTACAGGTCAAAGTTAATAAAAAATAATAATACAGGAAATACATACAAAAAATATTGAGGTTGGGCTACTATTTCTAAGCTAGAGCTCTATGCTTGTGCACCGAAAAATCTTCAGTTTTAGATTTAAAACTTGTCAGAGGTGTGTTCATTAAGGAACCCTAGGGTAGGTAGGAACACCGGGGTTGCAACACTGAGTTTTTGAACGGGTTTGGCAGAGTTGCTACACTCTAAACGTCATTTCACATATCTCCAATAGATTTCGTATTAATTTATAACTGTCATTTTGACGTCTCTATACGAACCTCGCGAACCCAGAGAGTTGGTGTTGAAAAATTCGACACCGGTGCGCGGTGTAGCGACACTGCTATTTTTGAACGGTCGGTGTTGCGACCCGTGTTGATTTTTGAACGGTTTAGTGTTGGAACCCGGGGTACGAATCCAACCCGGTGTGAGTTTTTGAACGACAATCAGGATTCTTGAAACCAATTTCGGGAGGGATATACGATTAGGGACGGTCGGCTCATAATAATACTAAAGCTTGACCGGGCCGCCCTAGAGGGATGTATGTCTAAATTGGCGACGTACTGAAGAAAGACAAAGTCAATGTATACATTTTGTAAGATTAAGTTTGTCTGTCGAGACTCTTAAGTACTAGAAAGCTGTAGTTTGGCATGAGTTTACATATAAATAACGCCGACAAAGTAGTCAAATAAAATTTAGGAAATAAAATGTTTATTGGGTTCCTCTCATACATGATGTGGAGATGTTTTATTTTGCGTGGTATGTCCCTAGTTGTGGGATTTCGTTGGATAGGTCGTTCAAAAATATAGCGGGCATGTGAAAACCATTATGTTTCGATTCAGGGATCCGTTTGCGAAATATTCCATCCTTTCTAAAGTATGGAAACCCTTGTTCATAATCAACTATCCCTTTACCTCTTTTCTAACAAGTTACTCGATACATGTTAGTACAGATTCCGCGCAGGTCACAGCACTTTTTCAGCTCTTCTGAAGGTAACAGATGATATACGATTAGCAATGGACAACAAGCAGCTTACCGTATTAACGCTGTTAGATTTTAGCAGTGCATTTTGATGTTCTTCTTGGTATTCTCGGCTCTCTTAACGTATCTCCTCTTGCTACAGAATGGTTCGCTACTTACCTTAGGGGTCGCTTGCAGTGCATACGCCGGACGAGGCTACCTCGGAATGGTGTCAACTAACTGCAGGTGTACCTCAAGGTGGCGTCCTATCTCCTCTTCTCTTTTCAATTTTTATAAATTCTATCTCTGATGTACTTTCTTCTAGATACCATCTTTATGTACACGATTAGCAAATATACCGACACTTTAATGTCTCTGAAATTGACTTAGCAATAGAATCTTTTAATTCGTACCTCATTATCATTCACAACTGGGCAACAGCATAATGGTCTTATAGTAAACCCAAAAAAATCACAGGCTATTATTATTGGCACAAGACATATAACCAATCTGCTTAACCAAAATAGTATTCCACAAGTCTTACTCAATAACGTTCCGATTGCCTACACCAAAACGGTAAAAAATCTTGGAGTATTCTTTGATTGAAAGTGGTCAGCACATATTACTGATATTGGCCGCAAAGTCTTTGCCACGTTAAGCGTCTCCAGAAATTCCTACCCTTTGCAACTAAAATTACTTTTGCACAATCCCTTATTCTTCCTATCATTGATTATGCTGATATATGTTTTATTGACGCAAATGAAGAACTTCTCAACAAATTGGGAGGGTTACAAAATTTGGGCATTAGGTTTGTTTATGGTCTGCGTAAGTATGACTGACCATGTATCTTACTTCCGTGAAGAACTTATGTGGCTCCCTATTCGACAGAGCAGAAATTATCACGATTGTGTTGCCTCATCCTGCGTGAGCGCTTCGACTTTCTGTTCTGTAGAACCAAAGCATACTGTTTCACTCCTAAAAACACCACCTCACAATACAGGAGCTTTTGGGAACTCCTACACTGCAAGCTGTTAGTTAGGTTGTGGAACTCTCTTCAGGATGCTGTGCGTGAGAGCGTTACTATCTCCTCATTCAAAAAGAAATTAAAAGAGCATTTAGCGAATCATCGAGTTACTTTATGTATTATTATAATATATATATAATTATTATTAATTAATGTATATGTATTATTAATATATAATATATATTTGATAGTGTAATATTTTTGTAGATTTTGTAATAATTACAATTATTTTAGAAAGTTAAGTTAGTCATTTTTATTTAATTATTATTATTATTATTATTTATTATACACAAGCAGCTATGAGCTGATGATGTGTATGTCACAGCACTTTATGCTTTTATTTATTAAAAAATTTGTCCAGTCTATTTTTAAAGCAGTTCACTGAAGTAGCACTTATAACAGTTTATTCCACTCGTGAACTACACGGTTAGGAAAGAAATGTCTACGTGGGTTGCTTGCACATGTCGTCGTGTTAATTTCAAGATGGTGACCTCTCAGATGCCGATTTTGGTTCATCTTGAAGAGTTCCCCCAGCGCGGGAACGTCATAGTGTCCAGTGAGCACTATGTATGTTTCGATGAGGTCGAAATGATAATGTAAAAATATTTTAATTTTGATGAAGTATGTACACATATGATTACTCTTTTCCTTTTTTTCTGTTTTTCCTTATATTTTTACGGTTTGCTGGAAGAAATCTCTCATAGAAATAAGCTAGCTAAGCTGTACACTAATTTTAATTTTTAACTTGCGTAATTGCGTATTTTTGTGTACAATAAAGAATGAGAATGATAAATATTAATTCAAGGGGCAATGTAAATTTTATTTTTGTCACTCTCACTCCAAGCAAAAAAACACGCAGTGCGAGAGGGGCGATCCAGCGCAGAAGAGAAAAAGTAGGTTTTTTAATTTTATAAAAAAAACTGAAGTATCTAGCCAAATTTCAAAAATAAAATATCTATATATTGTTAAAACCCATCTAATAAAATATGTTTGAGTTCTGTACATAATCCCTATCCGTCAAACGAGGAGAAAAAGTGTGTTTGAAGACTTCATTTCAATAATTCTCAAACAAATAATTCGAAACTCAGCAAGCTTTCAAATACTTAAATTGGTATATATTGCCCTTTGCCAGTCCCTTCTTTCATATTGCATTTCAGTTTGGGGCAGTGCTTCTAAAACTATAATGATCGTCGTCGAAAGAGCACAACGCTCTGTACTAAAAGTAATGCTGAAAAAACCCTATCGTTATCCCACAGACGATTTATATAACACAGCTCAGGTCCTTACCGTACGACAACTGTTCATTCTTAAAACCTGTATTGACTCCCATCGAAACATGATTACCTCGGCAGAGTACAGCTACCTATTAAACAAACGGGTGTTTAGAATGCATGGGCCTAAAGTAAAAACAGCTTTTGCGAGTAGGTTTGGCAAATTTATAAGCTCTCGTATATACAATAATGCTCTCAGGCACTTCGATTTTAAAGAGTGTTCTGCTTTTAAAGCAAAAGCAAAGATAACAAATTGGCTTTATTCTATTAACTACGAGGACACTGAAAAGTTAATTAATCCTTTCGTTGTAGATAACTTTTCAAACATTAAATTTTAGCAATATTTATGTAAAAAAAAAAAGAAAAAAAAAAAGTTATTTTTAATTTTCTTTTTTCCTTGTGTTTTGTGTACATACTTATTTTATAAGTTTTATTCTCAATTGTGTTTTTTTTGTGTAAGAAAATGTACCTAGATCGATTGTAATCTTTTATTATTTATAATGATAAGTAATTAATCAATTAATAATCCACTATTGCCACAAATATTTCACTGGTACCCCAAGTTACTAGAAGAAAATTTATCCAAACGTGTTTTCCAAAATCAAAACCCTACATTATATAGTCAAAAACCATATACCAAAATTCGTCGTCGTCGTCGTCGTCGTCGTCGTCGTCGTCGTCGTCGTCGTCGTCGTCGTCGTCATCCCATTCATTTACAACGTAATGCATAATATGCAATTCTGCTAAAAACCCGTGATAATTATTATCGCAATAGTCGCAAAATAAGATGAAACTATTTTATTTCATACATTTTATTTTAAAATAAGGTAAACAAACTTATGTTATGCACTTTGCACTGAGCTCGAAACGTCACCCCTTATAGTGCAAATTTTTGTTAGAGTCAAGTTCTCTCTCCCCCCCCACCTCTGCCAGCTAAACGGTTGTTTTTGGATATGTGAATTGGAAAAAATGCACGGTTGTAGTAGGTAGGTATACCTATTCACAGCTAAGTAGGCTTTACAAGTTAACGAGTAATAGTCGACCAACTTAATTTTGCAGTTATGTTTCATACAATTTAAAGGTACATTTTAAATAAGTTAAGTTTGTATTTTTATATCGACGCGCCAAAAGAGCCTTGAACCACTTTATCCCTCTTGTCAAGATTTTGGCACAGCAATGGCCAGGATGCGCTGCTTTTTGCTTCAGTCTAAATTATGAGTAATCAGTACAAAATAACTTTTAGGGTTCCGTACCCGAAGGGTGCCGAACGGAACCTTATTACTAAGCCTCCACTGTCTGTCGGTTCGTCTGTCACAGGGGTCTACATTTTCAACCGTAATAGGTAAGTAAAGTTGAGATTTTCACATACCTAATACGTGTTACTATGGCCTCTACTGCGACAAATAATAAAACATTTTGAAAAATTAAGGAGGACCCACTACAAGTAAACTCTAAAAAGTTGTTTTTCAAACTTATTGGTTTTGTAATACATACAAGTTTTAAATTTAGTCAGATTGTAGAACATACTCTAACTAAAATAAAATGAAAAATATTAAAACCGGCCAAGTGCGAGTTTTTCAAAGGAAGGTACCATTATCTATTAAAACAGCCACAGGCTGTAGACATTAATGGCTCATCTTCCAAGAGTTACGTGGCAACCTCAGGAGTTCCCCAAGGTTCTCATCTTGGACCAATACTTTTCACTCTTTTTGTGAATGATATTGTAAGTTGTGTGCAGAACATGAGATTGTTGATAGTATGACCCTAGCTGTTCCTCCTCTTCGTTTTCGACGGGTTACGATGGACACATTTATGATTCCAACTCGTAGGACTAACCTTGGATGTAATGCACCAAATATAAGACCTTTTAAAAGTTATAATAAAATTTGGAAATCTCGCTCGCTGGATATATTTAATGATAAAATAAAGATTTTTAAATATAAGATATTGCAGCGTAATTAAAATTATGTAAAACATTATTTTCCAATGATATTAAGCAAAAGGTCAATTTCAAAATATATTTTTCTTTTTGTAAAATTAATTGTAATTTAATTATTATTTTTGTAACTTATAATAGTTTTGTATTTAATTTATTCAGATTTTAAGTTTAAATTGAATTCATTGTACAAACAAATGTATATGTATATTTTTTAAAGATTTGTGTATTAATTTAAACATAGACATCTTATAATATTATTAATTTAAATTATTATTTTCCATTATGTATTTGTATTTTTTATTATTATTATTATTACAATTATATTATATGGATTATTGTAAAAAAAATATTAATGTTTAATGTTATGTTTCGTATTTGATAATGATGTGTACGCCTGTTTTTAATGGAAACACGAGATCTAGGCCACACTAGTTTGTTATTTTTGTATGCTTGTTCATGAGATACAGCCTGGTGATAAACGGACGGACAGACGGACAGCGGAGCCTTAGTAATAGGTTCCCGTTGGTTACCCTTTTGGGTACGGAACCCTAAAAAGTAGTGTTCCATACGCAGACGGACGGTGCGTAATTTTTGTCAGGCGCTACCATTATTGTTGTTATTTACCAAAATATTTGTAGGGTTCCACATCCGTATTGTGGCGTTGTAAGTCCGACTCGCACTTGACCACATTAGAAATTTTCTGATCTTTTTACTAGATTTGCATTTATCAAAAAAGAATTTCTCGTTTGTATATTTGCATATTATTCCAAAACCACTGGATCGATTTAAATAAAGTTTGTGGGGTATTCTCACAGAATGGTAATGTGAGAAAAAGGCCAAAACTCACACCCACAGAAAGCTTGTGAATATACAACATAGTATGTAGTATATGGTCTGTATGGTATATAAAGTAGATAACAAAGAGGGGACGACTATTGCTTGCTCTTTCCTTTCTTTGTTCTGACCTTATTTCGTAACAAAACAAAAAACGTCACAACAACTTCCATAAACCAACACATTTTGTTCTGTCACCTATTCTGTCACAACAAAATCCTAAAAAATCCTTTCGAAAGTCGCTAAAAATCTTCCACGTATTCTTAGAAACCGTCCAAAAAATCCATGCAAGATGATGTCAATGCAGATACCTATCCCTATGACCCCTTTGCAAGTGGGACCAACCATACCGGTGGGACCAACCAAACCTGTGGCACCAAGGTCTTATGAGCTGAAGGAGCCGCACATTTTGATCCCGAACTTGCCAGAGCCGGAGCACAAAGTTCAGCCCAAGCTTGATGTTGTTGAAGAGATTAAAACGGTAATCTTTAATTGTAACACCGAAAGGGCGTTAAAGTTATCTACTAAATAGAAATGTGTGAGAAATCATTGAAAGAATATTCTTATATTCTTTCCCCGCCCGGTAGAACGCTGGCCTCTCAATCTTGAGACCCAAGTATATTTGTGTTCTTACCTAATACTATAGTAAAGGTTTTTACTCTACCACTTGCTGAACGGTGAAGGAAAACTGCATGCTCTAAAAAGCGTGTAGTGGCCGCAGTAAGCAAAAATCGTCGATGGAAAAACGGTGTATATTGACAATTCTAGTTACAGTCCCCACTCGGAACACCTCTGAGATGAAACACTCCTCAGGAATATATTTATTAACGATGTGTTTTTAGGAAGTGGTCCCCCAGGCCCTCGAGGAGCCGGATCCTGGACTCCTGCATGACCTGGAAGACACGGACAGCCTCCACATCACCCGGGTGCTGAGGATGAAGGGTGCCTTCTTCCTGAGAGGCAAGAAGTACAAGTTCTTCGTCAAGAGTCCTGAGCAGGAGATCATTTATTCCGTTGAGGAGCAAAATAAGTGAGTCTTTTGTATTGTTTTTTAAATTTACGACTAATTTGCTTTGAGTGAAATATCTGTGTCACAAATTGTATGTTACGACACGCTACGGCAGGTACGCAAATATTGGAAAATATCAGAAAATATCTATCTATTGCATGAGTTCAGACAAAGGTATTAAACACTCGTATGATACTATTAAAAAACTCGCTTACTGCAGTTCGTTTCTTTAAACTCGCACTCATGTTTTAATAACCTCTGCTATGCACCACTTTTATGAACTTAGCATATTATTATACACATTGACCTCTCATAAGCAACAAGACTCACAATCTCGCTTAAATAGTGTCCGCGATGCATCTTGTCCCCGCTAAGACGTGACAAGATCGAATGACGATTGTGTACAACTGACAGTGCATCTTATGTTAACGATATAACGTCTTAATTTGGTTGAATGCATTTTTGCTACATGCACGTCGCCGTTCGGACGCTTTCTGACGAACTTTTCTTAGAAACCGTGTGTCTAGTTGTTTATAAGAAGCCAATGCATATACATTACATCTTTTTAATGATCCATCATGAACTTATAGCTGAATAATATAACTAAGTAAATGACTGCCCTTTTCCCTTTGTTTAGCAAGTGGGCCAGCTACCTTCTCTACGGACTGCGGCCTTTCCAGCTGCATGTGAAAGACACGACTGGCACCGAAGTCATCAGGTGACCATCTCGGGACCACACGAACCCGTCTCCGTTTCAGCCGAAAGAGACAATCCTATCTGAGCAAGTGAGATAGACTGAAGGCGCTGGAAGGAAACGGGATCGTATAGTCCAAGCATCGCTTTCTGTTTCATTTTTTACTTCAATGTTTCTGGGTTTCTTACTGAGGTAAAAAATGGTTCCGATTTTCAGGCTTATCTAATTATGATGATGTCTTCTCAACCGTTTCATCCTTACGTGGCAGAGACGTTATCTCTGTCACCTGATTTCACATCAAGACGAGGCCTTTCTATTTTATGAGGTTTTGAGTGATCATACTGAGTCTAGGTCCATATATCAGATACGCAATTAACTTAGGTTGGGGAAAAAGTTTCTTCGCATTTTATATGAAAATTCAAAACATTTTTAATAAAGTTTATTTACATTTAACTAAAGTATGTAGGTGCCATTTTGTTCGATAACTTTCTGCTATCTTGTAGGTAGGGACATGATCCCATTGCTATAGAAATTCTGGGGCTTCTGATCAAAAAACCGCGACAAGTGGTTTTGGCAGTCCTCTCGTGATGTTAACCTGACACTGCCTAAAGAATTCTGAAGAGACCGAAACAAGTGGAAATCTGAAGGTGCATGGTCAGGACTACAGCGGATGCATTAATACGTCCCAGCCAAACTCTCTTAATTTTTGCTGAGTGGCTAAAGATGTGTGAGGTCTAGCGTTATCATGATGAAAAACCACACCCCCTCTGTTGACTAATTCCGGCCGCTTTGTCTCAACTTCTTGCTTTAATCTCATCATTTGTTCGCAGTAGAGTTCAGAATCGATGGTCCTGCCTGGCGGTAACAGCTCATAATGAATAATGCCCTTCCAATCCCACCATACACACAGCATTACCTTGTTGCGAGATAACCCGGGTTTCGTCAGAGTCTGTGAAGCCTGACCAGCCTTTGACCACGACCCTTTTCGCACGTTCTTGTCGTACGTGATCCACTTTTCATCACCAGTTATCAGGTTTTTCAAAAATGGTTCAGTTTCATTACGTCATAAAAGAATCACATTAAAATAAAGAATCACAACACGGTTCATTAAGTTTCTTTCAGTGAGCTCATGAGGCACCCAAATATTGAGCTTTTTTGTGAACTCAACTTTTTTCAAATGCGCCGAAAATCGTAACTACTGATATGCCGATCTTGCTCCACTTTTTCAAAAATGGCATCCATTTTATCCGGCCCAGAGCGAGGTGCATCTTTGACATCGAAATTTCCGGATTGAAAACGCTTAAACCAAATTTGTGCTACTCTCACAGACACTGCACTAGGTCCATAAACATCACAAATTTTTTTCGCGGCTTCCGTGTCATTTATCGAATTTCTTCATTAGATTTACTCATCTTAGCAGTAAGAAAAACAAATGAAAATCACACATTTTACCTAATTTGAATTTGGGGTTATCTTTTTTAAATTTAAACTTTTTAATAATACCAAAACCAGCCAGATACAAATGGTATAGCCAAAGAGATTTTATTATAAGTTCATACCTACTTTGCTACCTACCTACCTACTACTATTTGCGAAAAGAGTTTTTCCCCAACCTATTATGTTTCAGTTTTCTTACACCTTTATCGTTCGGCTGTAAATGTCGTTACCTAATTGGAAAACATTTGTTTTTTTTACATTCTCTTTTTTGGTGTTGTCCTAAGGGCAACACGAAGCCCTATTACTGTCTCTCTGCTGTCTGTCCGTCTGTTCGTCTAAGTATGTCACGGGTCTCAAGCTTCCAGCCGGATTGAGTTACAGACTTGAAATCTGGATATGTTATGTAGAATGTTGACCCAAAACCGAATATTGAATTGAAAATTAAACTAAATTATTTTTATGGGGGGTTCACCACTCATGGACGAAATAATCGTCAGTGAAAAGTTGGTGTACGGGTGTGATACTTGGAAACACGTCAATCACCGCCTCAGGGATTCATGTTGTGACGAAGTATGCCGTGAGCACCAGTGATACTAACCCTGATAACCTCGTCCAGGATAACCCGTCGGTTCTCGTGGACGATGCGCTACCTGCCGTGCCAGCTGCAGCACGTCCAGGTGTACTCGCCCCCCGGGATGCTCATCGGCTCCGTGGAGCAGAAGTGGTCGGCGCTGCGGCCGATCTACGTCGTGAAGCGGGCTGACGGGGAGGACGTCTTCAAGTTTGTTGGTAACGTGTCAAGTTGGAGTTAGACGCTATTGCTGTTACTAACACTATGCAGGGCATGTGAGTTGTCCTCAAGTTGTCCGATGAACACTGCTGGCGTGTGGACGCGTGCACTTGTGTGGGCGGTCGAGCGCTTTCAGTGGAAAGACTTCATCTCCGGCACTTCATTGGAGTAGACAACCCGACGCTAGAGGTGTCGTCCACGTAGGAGTTATCGAAAGCCGCAGGGTCTAGATAGCGAGTGGAACAAAGGTTTGGCGTGATCATGTATTCGTGCATTTTAATGATGATTATAATGAGGGAGCCAGTTTGAGTTGAGTAAATCATGTCATATATTGTTTGACGGCAGAGGAACAGCGCTTGGTTCTGCTCGAGGCTATCCTGTCTTGACTGTCTTTGGAGCTGTATGAAAACCTCCCATTGTGACGTAAACTGAGATACAAGCAATGATGACCGACTTTTTCAAATTTGCCTGATGCACCCTGGACACTCAGTAGACGAAGAAACCGTCACTTCAACTGTTGGTAGTTCGCCCATGTCTTGAAAAACCCTATCACTGCCCTTTTAACGAAACCAAGCTGCCGAGCGACTCGCCATGTTCCATCACGAGAAGCCGTATCGGGCACTTGCGTAATATTAATGGACGAACCTCTTTTTTATCAGGAATTACCGACCTCCGTAGATTTTGCGAAATAATGAGGCCTAATTAAGACGACATAGGTAGTAAAACAGTAGAACTCCCATACTACAATAGATAAAGTACTTAAAAAAACATGCTATAAAGTAGGCCTTTTCCAAGACGACAGCGTAGCCCAAAACGTGGTAGAGAAAACTTAGCTGCATCGAAATAAATTGCAAAATGAAGGCTGTTTTTTCAGTACAAAACAGTAGTCCGTCCAAAGGATTAAAGTAAAAATAACAATAATGACAGTTGTAAACATATACAAAATTATTATCTAAAACATCCATCCATCCATCAGCCCGTGTTTGTCCACTGCTTGACATAGGTCTTTCCCAAATTTCTTTTTATCTTAAACATAGAATTGCGTTTTTTTTAACACTATTGTATGAATTTATATTAAATTTTATTCACTAAAACGGCATTATCCAACGTTAACTTGATTCACCGTACTAATCGGACGCGCACTTTTTCAGTATGTTTATCTTTTTCGTTGTGCGATGGACATATTGCGCCTTAATGCTTCGGCTGCTTTCACCCTCCCACTTGTTGGTGAGCATACTTCATCCCAGGTCCTATCTAAAGAAGTCTCAGTCTTACAGGTTGAATGTTCGACCTTCTCTGTCCAGGTCCGAAGGTGACCCTGGGCTTCTTCAAGGACATCCGCTTCAGCGTGTCCCGCTGCTCTGGCGAGACCATCGGGGAGACATGCAAGCGGTGGCAGGGTCTGGTACACATGCTATTTGTGGCGCCCATACATGAGAGGTATAACATGCATGGACAAACAACATACCGTCACTAAATAAATACATACAGAAGGCCTCCTCCATACAAACAACGATTCCGGGCGCACGCACACAAAGACGCGTCCTTACGACGGTGATCTCGTCTCGGTACACTCGTGCAGTGGCATTCGATGTGTGCGTGCGCCCGGAATCGCTGGTTGTATGGAGCTGGTCTTCTGTGTGTGTCTATTTTGTGATACCGTCTCACGACATTTGTCTCGAAGGGAGTGTCAGAAACGTTTTAGAAGAGTATAGACAGTTACTTGAGCAGTTATACTTGTACACCTTCTTTTCATCCACGATTTTGGGCATTCCGACCTGGTATGGGATAAGCTTTATCGCCGTGCTACGGGCACAAATGCATTCAAATACTATGCACGAAAAACTCATTGGTGCATACTCTGCTGACATTTCTGGCACGTGCGGAAAAATTGCTCATGCAGATTTCGGATTCTTCGGGTATTGATTTAAGGCTTTCCGGTTTCCTACTTCCGATCTCTATTATTGTGCCAAAGTCAAAAATTGTTTATTCACACCCTTATTTTATTTCAACACCGGTTTATTAATCAAAGTACAGTTAAGCTAAAGGAGAATTGTCGCCTGAAGCATAGGGTCTGCACTACGCCTGAAGTGAAGCTTAAATTTGCTGCCAAACACTATCCTTTCTTAGCCCCCTTTATATATAATTCTGTTAATAAATATTTGAACATGGCCAAGCTCACAAAACATGTTTGCTGTAAATTGGTTTGTAAGTGGATTCAGGAACTCAAACTCGAACGACTGATATTGTTATACTAACAAGTGAAAAATATTGCAATTTATCTCTCGTAGAAGCGATTGACCAATAGCAACGCAGGAAATCTATATCACGTGACCATCGCTTCGACAAATGACTGCGTTTCCATTGGTTAATCGCTTCGTCGAGAGGCAAAACTTCTCTATTACTACTTTCGTCTATGCTAGCTATGCAGCACCCATGGTAGACCATGCCGAGCTTAGACAGCTCGATATACCACTGTCTGTCCCTCTTTAGTTAGATCAACAGAGTGAGACAGAGCACTGTATCAAGCTCGATATGGTTCTTGTTAGAGATGCTGGTCTCAAGATTGAAAGGTGTTGACTGGCTATGGCTACTGCTGCTTCGGTTATTGGTTCAGAATAATAAATATAATACCTAGTTTTACACTTGATACTGTGTATGATAAATACATCGTTAACGTTAATGTAAATACATTGTGTACATCTTTAATGGCACGTCATATTGATGGCTTAATTTCCTGAATCCATTGAGAATGGTGTATCATTGATACAGTATCAACCGAAACCGGTCAGGATTAAGACGACGTAGGTAGTAAAAACGGAGTTTTTGAACAAGTAGTACTCCCAAACTACAAAATATATGGTTCTGAAATAAATACATGTTATAAACAAAGCCTTTTCCAAGGCGATGTAACAGCCCACAACGCTATAGAGAAAAATTGACTCGATCGAAAAAAAAGGTGAAGGCTATTTTTTCATTTAAAACAAGCAGTCTATCGAAACTAATAAAGTAAAAATAACAATGATTACTGTTTTAAACATGTTAACCTATTATCTAAACGATAGCACAGCAATTTTTTTTGAAACGCACTTGTGTGAATTTATATTAAATTTTATTCCTTGAAAAACAGCATTATCCACTCTCTTCTTGATTTACCGCTCTGCTCACACGCGCGCTTTTTCAGATATCTTCATCTCTTGCGATGGACCTACTACTAAAACTTAAAACTTGTAAATTGTAAAATAAAACCAGTAAATTATGATGTTTTTTTTAATCGAAACTATATAAATGTATGTTATTTTTTGCAGGTTCAGTTTAACATACAATAAAGAGATACCTCCAGCAGAAAAGGCTTTACTAATGGCTGCCTCCATACTCCTCGACTACATGTATTATGACATATGAACATTTTGCGTTTTTGTAAATATTTCAGCTCTTCGCTTCATTTATTATTTTTATTTTTAGTCCGAATTTCTGGAGTGATGTAATTAGGAACAAATTCTATGAAAGTGAAAACTGTAGATAGTTTAAAAAATTCAATAAATATTTTCTGATCACTACTTGTAAAACTGTGTATTTATTAACGGGTATTTGAAAGAAAATTATGTCATTGACGGAACTGAGAATTGAAAGAATCAAAACTCGAGGCTTATAAACTGGTTTCGTACCGGTGTAAATAGCCATCTACCATTTACAGTAACCACATATTAAGGCGCCTAGGCACGCCGCCGTTTTAGTACAAAATTTAATAATCCGTTTCTCAGTTGTTTTTCGTAATAGACCAAATTATATGACCTCTATCATCTGGTGCTGGTATTTTAAAAGACACCATTTTGCCAAAATTTTGAATATTAATTTTGTTTTAAAGATATCAAGCTGGACAGATTTACATACAAAGCTGTTTTCTTGCCTCAGATTGTACCTATATCAAAATTTTACATTTCAGCCAAATAGCGACTTTGTAAATGCCTGTATTAAACTATTGAGGTCTATACCTTTAGTCTATAACGAAAAACAACAGAGAAACGGGTTATCAAATTTTGTACTAAAACGGTGGCATGCCTATGCGCCTTAAAGAAACATTTCCGCGCAAATCATTAGTTTGGGAAATATTTGAATTTTAAGCAAATATTCGTGAATTTTAATGCACAGAGATACGGTCGAATTTTGAGAGAGCGTCATCTGTGAGACATACAGCTGTTTAAAATTGACCTTCCTCTTGCGAAATGTTAAAGTTGAGTATCTTCTTCCCAGAAGATTTGCGCGGGTATGCTTCTTGGGAACAGATGAATATGATCAGTTGAATATGTTCTTACATTTAAAGATCACTGTCTATTTACACCCGTTTTATGTACCTGTATAATAGGTAGGTACAAAATTTCCCAACACCTAGTCTGTCCACAGAATACAGAAAAAATATATAGTCAGAGAGGATGTACAGTACAATTGGATGAATACGAAAATTATTATTATTATGTTTTATAGGTATGGTATATTTAACGATCTTTCTGAATAATGACTATCAGTGAAAGAAATTAAAATGAAATCGGACGCCCGCGATAAAAATGCAAAACGACGTACAGCCAGGAACACAGATCCGTGCGGTCTATAATGCCTGAATGCAGTTTCAGGTGTGACTAAGAATCTTGCCATTGCAATCTTAACCCGATGCACTAGGATGCATTGCACTCAAAATGCACTTGAATTTTTTCACTACAAACGGTGGTTGCGAGCCTCCGGGCTTGCTCCTGGATAAGTTCTAGACATAAATCTCTGCAAAAGACTTGCAGGTGTTGCACAAAAGTAAGAAAATCACAGCTGCATAGCCCATGAAGCCCACGGCGCAAAACTTAGACTTCTAGTAACGTAACGTCGATCCTAGGCTAGCTAGGCTTCCTTAATCTAGAAACGTTCGTGACGAATGTAGAGATCATGTCACGTTT
The DNA here is from genome assembly GCA_910592155.1 of Ypsolopha scabrella. NCBI lineage: Eukaryota > Metazoa > Arthropoda > Insecta > Lepidoptera > Ypsolophidae > Ypsolopha > Ypsolopha scabrella. The sequence goes on from OU342987.1 coordinate 17,544,767, forward strand.
TTTTTTGTATGTGTATGTGTGTGTGTGTGTGTGTGTGTGTGTGTGTCTAGTTAGAGTACGAACATTTTATTTATTTACATTATAAAGCTGTGTGTCATCCGTCACCGTCTTGCCCGCCGGACTCTCAGACGGCGAAAGCAGCAGCAAATATGTTAGCGAAAAGCGTTTTCACACTTTACTTTTGTTCTGTGGTCGTAGCAACGAAATTAACCCAAATACTTTATCTTGGGTTTTTCATAATAACTCCACGGGTGGATTAGCACGTCATTTCGTGATTCACAAAGTGCTTTTCCTCGTTATAAACGACCCGTCGTAAAATGAAACGATCACTAAAAGTCGCCTGAAAATATGTGGCAAATACATGCAATGTCGTAACGGGGAATTCCAGTGAATTTCAGCCAAGCTTGCGGAAAGTACCGTGGGCGTGAAATTATGACTGCGGCGCGCCCGTAGTGTCGCTACGGGGGCGCCGTACAAACGGTACGCAAATGTGTGCAAAATACATGCAATGTCGTAATGGGGAACTCCAGTGAATCTACGGGCGCGTCGCTAGGCGAGCACCCGCTGTGTAACGTACGACAGTACTTTCGTATGGTTTTTTCTTCAAAGATAGCACAGTCTTCTAGTAACTTCTAGTTACTTCTTACTTAGGGACTTCTAGTAACGTAACGTCGTTCCTAGGCTAGTGTCAGCTTCTACACAACAATCTAACGTACCTGAGCAAAGCTCACCTGCTCGTAGACCTTTGCTACGGACATTCCTTAATCTTGAAACGTTCGTGACGAATGTAGAGATCATACCACGTTTGTATGTGTATATGTGTGTGTATGTCTATAGTTATCGTACACGTACACGTATGTTGCATAGGTAAGATAGTATGACGTGAACATGTCTTTACTACGTTTACTACGACCGTCGTCATGTAGCAGTCAGCATGTCAGCAATGATAGTATAACGTTAGGGTGCCGGAGCAGCAAGCGCAAGTACGAACGTCTGATATATGCACTCTGTATGCTGCAATGCGCCGCAACGCTCGAGACACATCGATGGTGTAATGTTGCATAAACATTATTTACATTATGAAAGCTGTGTGTTATCCGTCACCGTTCTGCTCGGACCCTCGGACGGCGAGATGTTTCGCTATGTTAGCGAAAAGCGTTGTCAAACTTTACTTTTGTGTAGCAACCAAATAATCCCAAATACCTTATCTTCGGTTTTATAAAAACTAGCACGGGTTCGTTGCTACGTAATTTCGTGATTCCCGAAGTATTTTTCCTTGTTAGCCAAACGATTAAACCCATAGGTATAGGTCAAATAATTATTTGACTTATCGACCCGTTGTAATGAGGATAACGATCACTAAAAGGTATGTATCGCTAGGCATGACCATGTGTGGCAAAGCCGAATGATGTCATTGGGAATTCGACAGAATTTCAGCCAAGTTTGCGTCATGTGTGTAGTTAATTAAACATTATCGCTGCGTCCCGTTGCTATATGCGCACCTTTGAAAACAAAATCACGGCAGGACTTTTGTATGTTGCGACGTGTTCGCTGATGGGCCCCAAGCCGCTGTCGATAAGCCTGAGTAAAATACATGGTTTTTTCTTCAAAGATAGCGCACTCGTTGCACCTCGTTCCGTTGAGTTACCGAGATTTCCATGCAGCCTTGGATAGTCACGTGCAGAGCGGTCTTATCGGTAGCTCGGTGGTACGTACGGCCAAGACGGAGTTACACCTGGTCGGCGTGCAAGTTAATCTTGTACGGAGTTTGAAAAAGTTAGCATGTCAAAACGTATGCACTTTGTATTAGCTACATTAGGTACAAACCCAACTTTAGTATAAAAACAAACGGTATGATAACATTTATTTAATTATGGCATAAAAATATGGTGAAATTCCGTTGACGTCAGGGTTTCAGGCAAACCACATAAATAGTTGCCTATTATTACAATATTATCGGCATTATTTCTAATGGGTGACGCAAAACCGCTCGCGATTTAACCACATATGGTGATTATTTATTAATTTAATTTCAGGATTATTGCCTAATCAATTTTCCTTACATTGCGTCATTGGATCGTTCATTTTGCGGCCGCTGATATCAGCAGGCTACTATATAAGGTCCCCAAATCTTCCTTGATATTCATAAACCCACCGACAGCCACTGAGTGAACAAGTTCGCCCACAGGAATACTGTGACCCGTGACTCGTGACCCTCCGTGCTCTATGTAAGTATTGAATATTTAAATTATTTATTTTGTGCATTTTTATACTTCTCCTGTGCCTTCTTTCCAGGGATAAAGCGCCTGTTTTATGACTGAATTCAATATTTTATTTCTTTTCATTCGCAGCTACTGAATCAAAATGCTGCCAAACAGTCTGCTGGTGCTGATGGCGGTGTGCATGCTGGTCACGGCGAGGCCTGAATCAAAGCTGGAGCTGCCCAACCATCAAAAAGCTGTGAGTATCGAATTTCTACAAACTCCTATCAACGACCCATTCAAGTTTCTTATTACCGTTGCAACTACTAAGCAAAGAGTTTGTCCTATGCCCCGACTCTCAGTACGTCTTGTAAGCTTCAACGAAATTAATGTTAATTTTTCTATTTACAGATGACCGATCCCACCAGGTCCCGCCGGAGTGCCGAAGGACCACCAGAGTCGCACGTCGTCAAGAAGTCCGGGGTGCTGGGGACCCGCATCGGATGGCGTGAGGGCCCAGACCCCAACACATACTGGGAAGTTTAGGGGAACAATACGCTTATTTGTTTTTTTATACTTTTGAAAATAAAAGTTATTGTACAATATTTCCTGGTATTATTGACGTAGATAAGCTGACGCGACACCGCGTCCAGTAGGTATCCCAACTGTTGTATATACCTGGCTGCGAGCTTAGGTTACCATCGGTCTGCTAGGCTACATGCACATGTAATGTGCATCGGACCGATGTGCAGATATAGACGTCACGCTGCAACTTGTGCAACAGATACTGCACTCTAATAGGTCGAGCATAACGGCTTGGGAGTTAGCACCATTGCATGATAGAACTGTGTCTCCTGAGTTCAAAAATACCACTCCCCGCTCCCCCCGACCCTTAACTTTGGAGTTATAGGCCGTACGGACTTGTGTCATTGGGTGTACTGTTTGTAACACGGAATTCTCAATTTTATTGCAAATAAAATACTGCTTAAATTCCCTAAAAATTACGACTCGGACATTAATATTGAAATGAGGGGACAAAGTTGATCGTTATACTTTAAATACATTTTTCTCATTTATACACAAAAACTGTAATTTCCCCCTAAAAATTAATGTCCTGTTGCAACTTCTACCCCTATTTGCATTGTGTTTAAACTTTTTTCTCTGGCAGATGTCCGTCTAGGAATAAATGGCGCGAAATTTTGACAAAAAGTGTAATTTTTGGCGCGCAACGCAACTCGCATGATAAACACAGCAGAAATTTACAAAAAAAAAGTTAATATCGAGTATTTTATCGAACCCTTTTCCAAAGGATTGAATTCAATTACGCGAATGTTGAAAATGTTTAGTAAAGGGGTGATTTTTTACAGATTTTTGGAAAAAATAACAGTGGGGCTTTAACCGTATGTAGGTCAGTGGGTGACGCACTTAGTGAATTAAAGTTTTTTCGCTTTTTTACATTTTTTGGGGAGAAAATCAAATATCGGCGCGCGCCTGTCACGTGTAGAAAAAGCAAGGGTTTAAAAAAGCGTGTGCTTTATACAATTTGAAGATGATTTAGGGCTCTTTTTTTAGTTGCAACGGATTTACTTCGATTAACAAAAAATACTATAGAAATTGTACGCGAATAATGAAAAAAAAAATTGAAATCTGTAATGAACGCAGCTGTCTGTAGATTGTTTTGCTGTTGCTTGTTTTTTTCCTCGAAAAAACACACAAATATTTCAGGAGTCTTGCTCTTGTGTCTTAATTTCGTTGATACATGCATGACTGACTTTATTTAACAGATATGTGCTTGGTCCTTTGACTGCACTGTTACAAAAGCAGACTGTAACATGTATTTATCATTTAAGGGGGGGTTTATCATAATATTGCAAATACATTTTAAACCGTAAAATTGTAAAAAGTACATGTGAAAAAATAGTACATTACGATACGAGAGCGACGAAACGTTTTCTGACGAGTGTTTCTCGCACGAGTATCGTATAATATTTTATAGCAAAAGTGCGGAAAATGCCGACTTTACGCAAGCGCAGCGTGCGTAAAGTGGTCATTTTACGCACGGTGTGCTATAATATATATTAATATTTTACTCTCTGGTACGTAATATTTTGGCCTTTTGTTAAAAGAATACTTGCATTTTACTGTGTCCATTAAAATTGCAAAGATAGGTCTAAACTATGATATAAATACCATTTCATTCTAGTTTTAGACAATAAAATCTATATCAAAATAAACGTCGTAAGAAACGTGATATAAAACGGCCGTCATATTAAAAATACATCAATAAATAAAAAACCGGCCAAGTGCGAGACGGACTCGCGTGCGAAGGGTTCCGTACCATTATCTATAAAAACGGCAAAAAAATCATGTATGTTGAATGGGAGTGCGCAGGTCCGACTCGCACTTGGCCAGTTTTAGTATTTGTTGTTATAGCGGCAATAGAAATACATTATCTGTGAAAATTTCAACAGTCTATCTATCACGGTTCAAGAGATACAGCCTGGTGACAGACGGACAGCACAGACAGTACGGAACCTGCTGAGTAGAAATCACTGAGTCCTTAGTTTTTTTTTGTCCACTTGCAACTGCCGCAGTTTTTATTAAAACGGTGTAAAAATTCATAAACTTCCACACAAAATGATTTTCCTTCTCACTTCTTGCAAATTCATTTACTTTTATTTCAAATAAGTAAAAAACCACTAGTTTCGCACTTGTCAGCTAGAGCGCCAGACTGATGTTACAGTCATGTTTGAGTGCGAATTGACAATAACTATGTAGAAAGCACTGTACTCTATGTTATAATCTGTAACCTGATGCAATAAACACAGTCAAATTCAAATAGTTTATTTTGTATAACAGATACACAAAATATTTATATATTTATGTACTAGCTTTTGATATTCATGGAAATAAGTAAAACAAAAGAATATGATTTTTTTAACGACAATATGCAACGGTTACCATATTTTTACCAAAGTGCTAATAAATTCCAATCAAATAAGCCCAAACTCAAAGGGTCTGCGCTGTTGTTCGTAGAGGAGATCCCGTACCCATCTTCCAGTTCCATCATCAGACCCAGGTCACCTTTTTTTTTACAAAAAAACATACCTACTTATTCTGAAAAATAAAAAAACCAAAAGTGAAACAAATTTTACCAGTCGGGGTTTGAACTCGCGACGATCGACTACGCTACGGCGGCGAACTTTCCATGTTTCACTAAAATTCTCATTGCGCTGCTCCTTTTTGTCATAGCGTGATGATACATAGCAAACCTTCCCGAAGAAATGCTCTATCTTTCAGTGAAAACTGCATCAAAATCCATTTAGTGGTTCTCAAGTTATAAGCGAACGAACAGACAGACAGACAGACGTTGTATTTTATATGTATATAAGAGATGTAGTCATAAGACTAATTAATAGGTAATTCGATGGGTTATCTATACAAATCTATATACTAATCATAAAGTAGTAAAAAAATCGTGTCTGTACATTGAATATTCTCGCGAAATTTTAAATGAAATGGGTTATTGGTAATGTACTGAGGCCAAAACAATAATTTTTAGAATTTTTGTCTGTCTATCTGTATGTTCCGTTTTAACTCGAGGCCACATAGGGTATAAGGGGTGTTCATAAAATAACGCCATAGCCGAAAACGGGGAAAATATTGTATAAACGCTTTTTATAACTCTAGAACCACTTAACGAATTTGGATGCGGTTTTTTAGTATCATCGTAGTAGCCATTTTCAATACATAGGCTATACGGATGTTCATAAAATAACGCCCAAGCCGGAAACGGGGCAGTCTGAATAAACGCTTTTATAACTCGAGAACCACTGAACGGATTTCGATGCGGTTTTTTCAGTATCATTGTAGTGACCCGGTCAACACATAAGCTATAGCGGCTGTACATAAAATAACGCCCAAGCCGAAAATGGGGCAAAGATTCACTGAACGCGGGCGAAGCTGCGGGCAAAGGCTAGTGTTAACTAAACTAAGTATTGAAGATAAGCAATATGTATATTGTTGTTCTCAGTATGACTTAGATCTCCTTAGAGCTTTTACTTATTTAAAAAATAGAAGCAGTCATATAAACCACTAAATATTACAAATACATTAATTTAATCAAGCGTTTCGATCTCTACACTCGCACTCCCGGGTTAAGCTGACGTGTAATATTGTGATTGGCCGTGACGTCAAACTTAACCCTCCGCTGCAACCTCGCTCGTGTCGCTTTCATTGTTTGCCTTTATTTTTTAACATTTAACCCATTTTTCAACAACAATTTCACTTTTAGACAGTTTTCCCCTAATACGTTTGACAGATGTACAACACAATGCACCCCTCGCGATTTTGATTTTTAATGGGTGTCGTTTTTTGATCGAAAACGAGATTTTTTTGTCAAAAACTCGGTTTTTTCACCCATCGCTCTAAAGCGGACAGTTGACGCGAACATAATCTTTAATTAAGTCTACTTTGGAATGAGATTTTGCGCTTTTTTCCCTGTATGTGTTGTAATTGTATGATTTATTTATTGATAATTTTATAGAATTATACGGGTTTGCAATAAAACATTGTAATCCTTAACTCTTTGGGTGTCAGATAACGATTTATGTAATTGTTTCGTTACGTCAACCCACCTTTAACCATCTAGTTAATACTTCACATATAAAATTTGACATGTTTAATTCACCATTCAATGTTTCACAAGAAAAAAAAAATATGAAAATTATTCAAAATCTAATTTTTTTTAAACGTTATGCGTTTTTAAGTTCTACTTTCACAAGTATTTGAGTTTATGTAATTAATACCATTTCAGTATTTATTATTTTTACAAATAAATATACGTCTTCTTACATTGAAGGGGTAGAAATAATATCGCCGATTTTTATTTTTGTTTAATAACTCTACCTACACATAATTTAACTAAATTAATTTGTCATAATTAAGTCATAATAAAAAATATTTAATTATATAAGGAAGAACTTACTGTTTAGTCGACTGCCATTGGGTCCCAAGAATTCTTATAAATCCATCCATACATCAGCCAGTTCCGCTCACTGCTTGGCGGTCCTCCTGTAAGAAATGCTCACAGACGCTCGGCAGGCGGCGAAACCCTTGCACCAGTGACGCCGCGCCGCCGTTGCCCGTCACCGACTGTTTTATACAGGGTGATCCAAACGAATGCCCCCTGGAGGGAAAGCAGCATAAATATTAAAGATAGCAAATTTTACAAAGAAACCTTTATTTTATTTTTAAATTTAAGGAAAACTGCATTCAATTAATTAAAAAAAAACACCTCCTTGAACCGGGAATCTAACCGGACAAATGTCAAAAAAAAAACATTCTGTATTTTTATGATGTTTTTTTATGATACCGATCGAAGGGGTCAAGCATTAGAACCAAAATCTTCGAAGTAGCATAGTATCGTAAATTAAAGCAAGACCATAAAATTAAATATTTGAGTAACAAAACTCGTATATCCAAAAATTTAATATTGTTAGAAGTACGGAAAAGACGCAGGAAAAACGCAAGTAATTTTACAAAATTCTTTGAATGCAGTTTTTCTTTAATTAAAAAATAAAATAAAGGTTCACTTTGATATCTTCAATAATCAGGACACTTTCCCTCCGGGGGGCATTCGTTTGGTTCATTCTTTTTATGGCTCTCCAATTGGGGATGGATATGTCGTGGCACATATGAGGGAGCACAGCTTTTTAACAATCTACCCTCAGAAATTAAAAATTCTGAACTCTTTAATGATTTCAAGCGTAAATTGGCTCAACATATTTTAAATAAATAATAACTGGTGTTAGAGAGGTGGTTATAAGATTAAAGAAGTGAACTGCGGAGCTTACTAACACCTTCAATTATTGTCTGTGGATGGACGAAACTATAATTAATTAATTAAGATCTCTTCTTATGTAAGTGACATATTGTCTTTAGTAAGAATAAAGTATCTTTAAACAACAATATCCTAGAATTGATAATTTCATGATCTGCTAAAACATAAAACTCCCAAGTTATGTAACAACTACCCTGTCCTACCAGATGAAAGCAATTTTAACATGAGCACTATTAAACTTAAATTAAGAAGCATATTCCTAGCTGACCTAAGTAAATAAACATATAATCGCTTAATTTCAAACAACTGTATTACTGTACCTTGTTAACTAAGGTTATTAAATTTGTAAGAGCGTGTCGCCAACAAACTGCTCTGTGGTTTGGCGAAAATTATTTATAAGTTATGATTTTGTAAAATGTGATTTTAAAAAAAATCTTGATATCTGTAAAAAACAAAAATTAAAGGGTTCGCCTCGCTCCGCTCCGCCTCGTTTGGCTCTCGAATTTAAGATCACCAGCAACCAAACACGCTCGTCCTCGCTTCGCCCGTCGTCGCACTTATTTTTAACTTTTATTTGGAAGTCGATGGTAAATTACTTATTTTATACTTACATACAATATTGTCGATCAGATGAAATGATCAATCCTACGAAATGGCCACCACATGCCATTCTTCGGTCCCAGGACTCCCAGGCATGGTGGGTCACCTGGTTGTGCCTGTCTGCCTGCTGTCCTCTTACATAGACCAGCAACATTAAGGTTCGAACTTTTGATATTATTAAAGTGATTTATCTTTGTCCTTTGAATTAACTTCATATATTTATAGCTTAGTTTAAGAAGCTAGAAATCTTAGAACCTTGCTGTAGGTAAGATTTAGATATTTGCAATTATTGAATTTATAAGCGTCATTACAGAATTAAAATTAAAAGTTTAGATTGTATCTGACATAAGACATGCGTATCTTGTTGTTAATAATTTATTAGAAAGATTGCATACATGCAACATAGGTAAACTGAAAATTGCAGAATGATCTTTCAATATAGTATTAAAGTGAGTAAAGTTTATTTAAATCACATGGTATTAAATAATAACTTCGCGGGGTTTTTGAGTAAGATGGTGGTACCTCCACAATCGAGTTCTCATAAATACAGTTGATTATTTTTGGAATTAAAAAGTAATCGTTACTCTTCTGCATTTTTTGTGTTTACTTTTTACGTTTTTTTAACATTCGTAATTTTATTAAAAAATCTACACTGCTTTATTTTTCCTGTATTATCTTTACATTAATTTTATCTACAAAAATGATTGGTATGATTTTTGCAACATTATCATCGGAAATCCAGATTTTGTAGATTTTCAGTCTTTGCAAAAAATATGTAACATCACCTGTAGTCTATTCTCAGTCTGTCGAAATAGCCTTCTTGATCGAAAAAACCCATTTTATGTCGAACTCCATACATTTTTGGCTCGAGTCTTAGAAATCTCACTTCGACTGTTTCCCCGGAATTGCCCCCCACAATGTGGTACAATAATATAATGTGATATAATATTTTTTCAAGTTTTTTAACGAACAATAATAATAATAATAAAAAAAAACAAATTACCTAATTTGAAGACTACATTTGACAAGCTTTTTTATACGGGACCCTATTCCTATTACTAAGACTCCGCTGTCCGTCTGTCACCAGGCTGTATCTCATGAACCGTGATAGTTAGACAGTTGAAATTTTCACAAATGATGTATTTCGGTTGCCGCTATAACAACAAATACTAAAAAATAGAATAAAATAAATATGAAAGGGGGCTCCCCATACAGCAAACGTGATTTTTTGCTCGTTTTTGCTCGATATTGATAAGGGCAACAGGTAGACGCTTGAAATATTCACAGAATATTTAGTTATATAGCTATTTGCCTTAAAAATAAATAATTAAATAAAAATAAAATATATATTAAAGGGGGGCTCCCATACAACAGACATGATTTTTTTGCCGTTTCTTATATATAATGTTACGGAGCCCTTCGTGCGCGAGTCCGACTCGCACTTGGCCGGTTTTTTATCTCTGTGCCCGTGTACCGGATCAGACTTGTTCCAGGCTCGGGGACACTAGGATACTGTTTCTGTGTGTTATTCTATAGATACAAGCTTCACCTTTCATAATCCAGTCGTTCCAAAACTAATAAAACCGGCCAAGTGCGTGTCGGGGCACGCGCAATGTAGGGTTCCGTATTGCTAAGTACATTATGTAAGTTGGTCTACTAATACAGATCGCGCCAAACTTCTAGTCCCATACATTTAGAAGAACGGCCCATACATTGTCGTGCTTAGAGGGGGCCAAAAGTTTGGCGCGACCTGTACTCGTAAACCTGTAAAGTCTACTTAGCTGTGATAGTTTTTCTTTTAACTTAATTATATGTATATACTACTTCTGTGAAATTTTTCACACATCTATAAGCAACCGTTTAGCCGGCAGGGGGGGACGCTTGACTCTAACAAAAATTAGCACTTTGAAGCTTAATATTTCGCCAAAAGAACTCGAAAAATGGTTTTCACACACCTATAATGTTTTTAAACGTCCAACGATACCCCACACTATGGTATAGACGAGAAAAAAAAGTTCATCCCCAATGTTTTTCGAGATTTTATTTTACTATTTTGTTGGCGTGATTAATATGTACCCATGCCAAATTACAGCTTTCATAGTCTCTGAGCTAAGCGGCGGACAGACGGTCATGGCGAAACTATAAGGGTTCCTTGTCGGACTACGGAACCCTAAAAAGGAAGACTATAAATAAAACTACAATGTATTTGTATATTTAATTTATTGAATACGGTAGAAATGCTTCGTAGTAATTAATGGAAAACAAATACAATAACAAACAGACGGATTTAGGAACATATACCGACCGGAAACTTTGTGTAGCCCTTTTTACGTTTTTGTAAAAAAAGCCATTATAAATAAAGTTATGTAGCTGGCTGATTGCGCCGATGCTCCTTGCTTTTTTCATGAAAAGATAAAAAAAATACAAAAGAGCAAGGGAAATAGCTTCTATTTTTTGCCCATGGCAATGATAACTATTTTCTTATGGCAACTGCGTATATACTAAAATCGAATAGTTCGAATAAACAGGCTATAGTGCGTAAATGCTGCCACTTTAGAAAAAGAAAATCAATAAACCTCCCCGAAAAAAGACCGAAAGTCTGCTAAGTAATATAAGTCAGTGTCTAGAAATAGCAGTGAACTGTTTTTATATAGCATAGTTTTCACAGACGATGTCTTTGACGAGCTAAAGTTTTAACTTTTGCTAAAAAAAACTACCGTATTTGGCATAAGTTAAAATTTTAGCTATAAATGGACGCTGTTTATGAAAACTTGCTATTTTGAAATAGTTTACTGCCATTTCTAGGCATTTAATTGATAAGACTGTCAATAAATATTCTGGATAAGCAAAAGATGTGGCAGCTTTTCTAAATTGGCAACATTTTGGCAGGTCTTAAAACCTCAAATATTAACTTGGAAGAGCCTTAAAAGCTGTTGTTTACACGGAAAAAAATTATTCTACCGATAATAGACAATATATATTATGATTAGCAAGTTTACTCAAGAGAGTAAGTATGGCGTACACAAAAAAAAAGTTATTGTACAAAAAAAGTTAACTTTTTCATTGCTAAATTATTTTTTTTATATCATTGCTATAAATTTAATACAAAAAGTCAATAAACAAACCAAAGGAAATTACTAAAAAATAATTTAAAATATACATACATATGTACTTATTTTCTTGTTAGAAACATTTCACAAAGAGCTACACATTGTTTCCGGTATTAGATTTGACTTTCTCCTAAAGCCAGAATATAATTCTTTTTAAAAATTTATACTTACACAAAATACAAACATAAATGTAGTTATCACTTTGTTAATTGGTTTTTCATAATTTATTTTAATGTATGATGTTATTACATAAACTATACAAATAAGAGTGAATATTTTGTATAGATCGTGTGTCTCACGATGGCGCGCAAATTAAGCCGCTAAGTATTTTGACAGGTGCCTTCCTGCTTTGAACGACCTATTATATAATAATTTCATTTTTATTGCATGACAAAAATACGTTCACTCATAAAAATACTATAAATTATCCAAAATATGAAAAGGATTACACGTTTCATTACCATTGCAATACGGGCGAAAAGTGGGTCTGCGGGTTTTTCCTCGATAGTAAGTACGTATGTTTGTAGAAAATCGTATATCTTCTAAAGAAAGACTCTCATTCCGAGCTGTTCGTTATTAATATGGCAGAATTCTTATCAGATGTCGTTCCTTATCAATGAAGTAAGCTGAGCAGTAAACACAATTTTTTTATCGTACACCAAGCCTAAGCCAGAAACATACTTATACCATAAATTGAATCCGTATTTTTTCATGCGCTTTTCAGCCAGGATGACAGCGCGTGGGGGGCGCCCAGAGCCACATTAAATGTCAAAGATTATATTTATTGTATTAACCTTTTAGTGTCAACTAAAATGCCATCAAAAGAGAAAAAAATACATGAAAAATATAACACTTGAAAAAATTTGAACAGCTCCAGATAATAATGGATATTCCGATGTTTCATGCCATTGCCTGTGTCATGTATTCGATAGCCCGTGCTGTTTTCATTTCTGCTAGGCAGTGCTCATAATACCAAACTGCATTATCAATAAGGTGGTAACGGAGGATCTCGGTGCAAAATGCACATTATAATATTGTTTCACTTACTTTTGAATAAAAAGTATGCAATAAATGTGTTTTATAGCAATTCGCGCAAACTGCTTGTTAATAGTTAGGTGATCACATGATAATTATTCAATTTTATGCGTTACATTTTAGCTTTATTACACTTCAACTGTAAACACGCCTTTAAGTTTGTTAATGTAATGCAAACAAAATGAAAACATTAAAGAAAGTAATTTTTTGTGAAGAGTTTATTATTAATAAACTATTTCCGCAATTGCTTTAAAATCCATTTATTGCATACTTTTTATTCAAAAGTAAGGAAAACAATATTATGACGTGCATTTTGTACCGAGGTAAAAAGTTACCCCCTTAAATATTTCAAGTAAAATTTATTTCAGGTTTTCGCAGAGGTTGAAATTTAAAAATATATTTTTTAAGTAAGTGATAACTACATTTATCATAAATACGAAATAATTTGACTAGAATTAACGCAGTAAATTAAATGACGGTTACTGCTACAGTCGCACAGATATTAAAAAATATACATAATTTAAAACTCCTATACTTACAACTAAAAGGAATGTCCTTAAATAAACCTTGGTGGGAAACGACTAGACATAATTTACAAATGACTAAACACCTATAACTAAATTTCATACAAAAAAGATTGTCATGTTTAAAACTTAGAATAATTTACAAAAATATAAAAAATATGATCATAAAATAAAGAATGCAGTGCGACTGCAATTATTGTTTATAAGCATTGTACTTGAGTGATATTTTATGAATTTACTAATTTTAAGAGTCAAATTTCCTTTTAAAACGTTTTCTTCATCTAATTCCTAATTATAATTTGTACTGTCTTGTTTCAACACTTTAAAATATTTAACACGCTTTAAATCTGTCAAAATACTTAGTAATCTTGTAAACATTCAAAATTATTTTTCATCACTCAAAGTACAATGCTTTCCAGAGAAAATCATACTGAACACAATAATAAATTTAGATTTTACTACATTCAATGACAAAACATCGTAACAAATATTCAAATTCCTTTCTCTAATTATAATTTATAGTTACTTTTAGCATTTCCTCATCAAACATTTTATTAAAATGCTAAATCATTGGGAATTTGAAAAGCTGCTAACGAGTCGTCACCACGCTTACATTTTTATTAATTTTGTTATTATTTTAAAACATTACAATATAATTTTGTTGTTTTTTGTTGCGCGTGCGATGGTTTCTTGTAGAAATGAGGTAGTTTTGGCTCTGAAGTAGGAAGACGCATCGGAAGATGGCTGACACATTATTTTATATTACTTTTGAGAACATAAATAGTTTTTTAATGGTACAATTCACTTACCTTCTCGAAGAAATCCTTTCTCATTTAATTGTTTTTTTTTTCGGTGTAGTGTTAATCTACAAAACAAAGCTAATATTTTTTTTTCATTTTGTATATTGAAATTTAAAAAAACAGTAATTGTGTTATGCGAAATTCAGTTCAGCACCATAATTACGTAAATATGTTACACTCGAAATTTTGATTTCTCGCGACTGACTACAAAATTTGTAAATATCCTTTTCTTCCAATAAAACATTTTCCGTTACACAATCTTTCGCATTTAAAAAGTGAGTTTGTATTTAACATTTAAAACTAGAGAAAACTTTACCCTGATTACTTTTACGTTCTAAGTTTCAGTATTGTAAGGGGAGTCCAAAGAAGCCATAGCACGCGCAGCCTCCTCTAAATTTTTACTTACGACTTACGTACATACATAGGAACTTTGTTTAGAAGCTGCATGGTTTGTACAAGCTAATCTTCACATGGAACTACCGATTTTTAAACGAACAAATTCACCCATTACCATCAAATAAGTCTTGAAAATGTCAAGATAAAACTCCTTGATGACTTCACTCCGCACGGACATAAATTCTTTTTTGTCATCTCAAATACCTAGTTGAATTTGGCTACAATTACAATATTGTTTTATTGTAAAATATGTATTTTAAGTAAAATTTAGTTTTCGCCACATTCAATGTCTGTGGTTTTCGCGTTGAATTAACCAACATCCCAAAAAAATTACGTGATCTCGTTTCGAAAAATAAAAATCATTTTTCCGTGAAGCAACCTTTCGGAGTAGCGGCTCGTGTTGTGATAAACTCCATATTTGAGATGACAAAAAAGCGATCGGTTTCAGTAACATATCTGACGGTTTACAATACAAATAAGTTAAACTCAGCCTGGTCTAGGATTACAGACAACTAGGCAAGGCTCAGCCAGACCTAGTCATCCAAAAACAATTATATTATACCCGTATAAACACTGTGGGAACACAGACCATTCTGAAGTAGAATTAGTCGAATTTCTTTTTTTCTGCCATTACATTTTGTCGTAATATTGGAATAACGTCCAATTCCAAGTTTTTTTTTTTGCAGTGTGTATCCTACTTTGGGGCAAGATAGTGTGTGGTATCTTCGTACTAAATCCGAACGCTTCAGAATAGCGAATGCGTCCACAGCATGAGACAACGTAACCTGACCGAGGCTCCCACAAACGACACATCTAATGAAGTTTAATACTAAATTACGTTTAATGTTGATCACTGCCCAATAGTACGTATCTTTGTGCTTTAAGTCACTCGAATACAACAATATTAAATATAGTATAGCTAACAGTGGAACAACTGTCGCGGCGGCCTGCGTCCGACGCGACCTCACTTAAACATATTATCAACTATTTTGTACTCTCCATGTCAACTCCAAAATATATTTTCTTACAATAACAGCTAATTTTATTACAAAAGTGTAACGTTTTGAGGTAGAATGGTTATTTGTCGTAGTACGTCTTAATTCTACAGGTTAAGTGGCACCTTTAGTTTGTACTTGCAGTGTGTCGGGTCGAGCGACCTCGCAGGACCCACACGGCCAGACCTTCCGACGCGGCAGGACGTCCGACCGCGTCGGGCAGTGTGCATCGCGCCCGGATGTAGCCGGATGCCACCGCAGCGGTTGTCCAGTGATCAACATCAGAACATGTACTACGACGCTATCGCAGTATAATCATACATATCGACTGAATACATTTAAATAATAATTAATCCTAGGGTGTATTTCTTCTCCCGATCGAAATTAACGTTTCAAAAACTCGTCTCGGATCGACTCAACGGAACATCGGGGAGATAATAATCAATAATAAATAATCAATTTCATAACGTTTCATATATCACCCGTTTCGTTAAATATTTCTCATATATGAAGTTAGACTTTCGTAAACTAAAAGTGGCGCGGTCCGCCGCCGATGTGGCCTCGGCGCGGCGGCCGCGGGACTTCGGAGCAGCTTCTCCGATAACTAAATTACGTCACATATTTTTCAGCAATCGCTTGAAGGCACACAGCGTTAAATGTAGTACAGTTCAGGCGTGAGCGGGACGCGCGGACGTGGGGCGATGTCGCTCCGTCCCCTCGCCCCCGCGGCCTCTCCGAGACACGAACCCAGGTTACAGGTGTAGTGCTCTCCCGAGGGTGTAATGGCCGCCCTACGCCTAGGCCGGCGTGAGTGTGAGCGTGACGGTGGCGCGGCGCGTGGCTCGCCGGCGGACCGGCAGGAACACCAGCGCCGGCACCAGGCTCAGAGCCCCTCCCGCTTCCTCCAGCACGAAGGGCTGCATCGTGAGAGGCGCGTCGGGCGCCCGCGGCACCGCTAGTAGCGCGCCTGCGCCCCCGTGCGCCGCACGTAGGTGAGCCTCCAATTCTGCGAAGTCCTCCGCACGGAACGCACAGCGTGAACAGGAATAGGGTGCCTCATCTGCCCCCTGCTCATCGTCTAATGACCCGTTATCTCGTTCGCTTTCAGGCTCAGGTTCGCTCTGCTCCTGCCCTGGCATCTCTAATGGCTCCGACTTCTGCTGCAGCTCCACTTGTTGTTGCTGCTGCTGTTGTTGTTGCTGCTGCTGCTGCTGTTGCTGTTGTTGTTGTTGTTGCTGCATATGCGCGCGCTCATGCGCAAACAGAAAAGCAAGAACGTCGGTGGTGAACGGACAGTAGGAGCAGGCGTAGGGTTTGTCTCGCGCAAGAAGGTCGAGAGGTCGTGGTGGCGGGGGGCGAGCGGGTGGAGCGTGTTCAGCCAGCAAATGCGCACGTAAGGCTCGCGGGCCCCGAAAGCGACGAGCACACAATGGACACGGCTCCGCTGGAGCTGCGTTTGCTGGCGCTGGCGGCGCCGGTATGCCGTGCGTGTTGTGTTTATGCACCCGCAGGAAGTACTTGCTGCACAATTCTTTATGACAAATGTCACATGTGACGCCACCCAGCTGAGTGCCGCTTTCCAGGGAGATGCCGTGCATTCGCTGCATGTGCGTGCGCATGAAATATTTATTGCACAACTCCTTGTTGCAGATTTCGCAGAAACTAGAACCTCCTGAGCCACCGCGACGCTCGTCTTGAGGTGGAGGTGAGGTCGACGCGGGCCTCAGCTCCCGGGGAATACCGTTCTCATGGTTAACGCTTGGCTCATCCGAAAGCCGTTCAGCAGCGAGCTCATTTAACTGTGATATCATTGTTTGAAGTTTCCGTAACTCTTCGCTCGCCGAGCCTGGAGACGTGCTCCCGCCACGTTCTTCAACGATCAGATTCAATGGACTAGTTTGACCGTCTCGCAGCGCCGCTTCTAATTCTTCTTCACATTCTCGCTTCACTTCGGCCATCTCATCTGGGTCTAGGGGCGGGGGTAGCGAATGCGAGCGAGGAGGCGTATCGGGATGCTGCATAGTTGGCGCAGGAGGGGTATTGAGCGTCGGGAACAACAAGGGAGGAGTTCCAGCGCTTGGCGAACAACCAGCTACTGGGGAAGTAAGAGGAGGAACGCCGTGTCTTCTTTCGCGATGAGTCCTCAAAAAGTACTTGTTACAATACTCTTTACAGCAAATCTCACAGAACGCCTCTGGATTGATGACACCAAGTCTCCTAAGCGCATCAGGCTGGAAGCCAGCCTCACGTGCGCGCCGTGCCGAGTCAGGGGAGAGACGTCGAGGCGTGCCACCGGAGTCTTCGTCCGAACCTCTTCGAGGAGGCGGGAGTTGTGCCGGCGGTGGTGCAGCCGGCTGAGGATCGCCGCCATCGTAGATGCCATGCTTGTTGGCCCGATGCGTTTTAAGGAAATATTTGTTGCAGAACTCCTTACAGCAGAGATCACAGTACGCCTCAGGGTTGAAGATGCGCGGCGGCTCGTGGCGCGGCAGCAGGCGGAACGCGGCGAGCGGGTCGAAGGCCGGAATGGCGAGGTCCCCGAAGGCGAGCGCGCTCTTGTATATGTCGGCCATCTTGGCGTGCAGGTCGTGCAGCGGCGGCGCGGAGGGCGCGGGGGGCGCGCGGGTGGGGGCGGCCTGCTTGCGCCGCTTGCGTCCCGGCGACCCGCCGCCGCCCTCGAGCTCCAGCTCGCGCTTCACCGCCGGCGCGACTGACATCGCGTCACCGCCGCATCTGTAACGGGAGATAATACTTTGTTATTGGCATCGGCAGTGTAATTTCGTTATAGTCATCATCATCATCATTAGCCTGTAGCAGTCTACTGAAGTAATGAAATAAAACAAGTCTTAAAACACCTTTCTTTATAAAGGTCCTACAATAATAAGTGAAAATAAATCTAGGGTAGATTATGTATCGTTAACTGAATTAAAGAAGACAAAAAAAATACTGGTTTAAATTTTTTTTTTTGGTATCAAAATTTCAGTTAAATATCTACGGAAAAGTGAAAAATTGTTCGTGCAAATAAAAATTATTTTCGTAGACCAGTACTGTGAATAGTGGTCTATTAGCGATACTCACAGTACTGGAAGGTAATTCCGGGGCAATCGAAAAAAACTCGATATCGAGAAATCAAGCGAGAATTCGTAAATCTCGCTTCAAAACATAAAAATGCTATTCTAGCGATCTCGCTTCGTGAATTTCTCGACTGTAAATCTGTCGAAATTTCACGACTGGTCTCTTAGCAGTCGAAGTAGAAGTTTCGATCGATCACTCGTTGCATCTGTCAAAAGTAGCAAATATTTACTTTCCCAAATAATTTCGTTCTTTTATTTTTTGACTCGGACTCGTGTGTAAGCAAATTAATGTGACTTTGGCTACCCTTATTGACTTTGTGTTTAATTAATTTACTCAAGAGGCTACTGTTGTGGGAAAATATGGATGAGGAGGAATTTATGGGCAATTTTATGGAAGAAATTGTAGCGGAAGCTGAAATTGCTGCTGCTGACGCACCACAAAGGCGAACATCTTGGCGAGAGGAACCGTATGAAATGAGAGATGTAGAATTTGTGAAGAATTTTCGCGTTTCCAAGCAACTTGCTGTGGAAATAATGACTATGGTTGAACCATTTATGTCAACTACTTCAATTGATGTAAAGACAAAGGTACCTAGGTGTTTTCCTTAAATAAATAATCAGTTGACTGTGTGTACCTACCTATTAAAGTTCTTTACATTTTGGAAAGTACAAAAAGCTGTTTTGTTACAAGTCTAGGTAGGTACCTAAGTATAACCTAGAAGTTTTTAGTGACCCTGTGGAACCATTTAATAGTAAAAGCCATGATCAAAATCTATTTAAGTAATGGTTCTCAATGGTCTGTGGCTTAAGGTGGTAAAACCAAATCTCGGTGCAAAATGCACATCATACTATTGTATTCTTTACTTTTAAATAAAAAGTATGCAAAAATTGCGTTTTATTGCTTTAATTTTGTGTAATCATCTTTAAATATTGAAATTTTACGTTTCTTTAATGTTTCTGAACAATATTTTTACTTATAAAAACGTATTTTATATTTTTATTTTTATTATTACGAGTCCTCGATACTTATCAAGGCAAAAATGACAGAATTCGCGATTGGACCTTATTTTTCAAAATAAATAATATTTGTGAGAGCTTGTTCTTCTGTCCATAAATTTCATACCAAGTTCTTACTATGAAAATTGGGTGTGATTGTTTTGAGGCATTAAATCAAAAACTAGGCTTGGTTACGCAAATCTTTTTATCATATTATTAAAAAGAACTACTGAGAAGAAGTATTATTGAAAATTAAAGCCGAAAAACTAATTATGTTAAGCGTAAAGCCCCACCAGAAGTAGTAAAAATACGCGATTTTTTAAAATTCAGTCTGTCTTAGACAAATATAACAACGTGATAGAGAAAATCTGAGTTTATATTCGGATTCAGCACACAAATTTCTAAAATAAATCTTGGAAAATTATTAATTACGCCGACAAAACTGTAAAACAAAATCATGAAAAAAATTTTTTTACGGTACCCTCGCATACACGTAAATGGGGGATGATTATTTTTCTCTTCTATCCCATAGTGTGGGGTATCGTTAGATAGGTCGTTCAAAAACATTTGTGGGTGTATGAAAACCACTTTCCGATTTAGGGATCCGTTGGCGAAATGTTAAGCTTTAAAGTGAACATTTTTGTTACAGTGGAGCGTCCCCCCCCTGCTGGCTAAACGGTTGTTTATAGATATGTGAATGAATTTAAAAGGAAAATCATCACAGCTAAGTAGGCTTTAATCCCCTCTTAACACGACAATGTATGGGCTGTTCTTCTAAATGTATGGGACTAGAAGTTTGGCGCGATCTGTATTAGTAGACCAACTTATATGTACCGGGCAACTACGGAACCCTACACTGCGCGTGGCCCGACACGCACTTGACCGGTTTTTAATCATTAATTTTAAACAGATATCCATTACTAAAGGACACCTGTTGGTTCGACGAAGCCTTAAACACATACGCTTCTTACATTGTTATTTATCTTCATAAAGTATGTAAAACTTGGTATTTGGGCGCACTTACGGTCACACTTTGGGCACTATCCTTTAATAAAATACATGGTTGAGGAATCCTAGGATCAAATTCAGTAAAGGCAGGAGTTGCAAGCTACCAACATTTGAATAAGGCTTGGCAGAGAACGATGGAAGATGCTATATCGACAAAAGCTACGCTCTTAAATAACCGATGATGATGGGTAAAACTTAGTATACACTTAGTTTAGTAGTGTACAATGTGCTACGACTAATTTTAGATTTTATGATGACGATGGACTTAAAATTAGCCGTTCATCTTAAATTTAGTTTAGGCGAGGAATTGATAAACTTTTAAATTCAAATCGGTGCCTTAGGGGAGTGGAGTGAGGGGGACTTACTCCATACAAATATACGCTCACGAACTAGCTTATGCCGTAAGGTCGTATGCGGCAAAACAGTATTTTTCATTTAAAATGACAACTATAAGTAATTTAATTAATCCAATCTGCCATATTGAAGTGTATTTGTAGACTAATTTAAATAAAAAACTCAGAGGCTTCATTGGCTCCCGTTTGTCAGTAAAATAGAAATCTCTGTTTTAAAAGAGGTTTTCTAATTTTTTTTTCTCTGCTGTGAAAATTAATCAATCAACTAAATCTTCGGGCAAAATGATGTCAATGAAATACTTAATCTAGTATATAAATTTATAATTACATATGTATTTTTATTGCTGAAAAAAATGGAGATCCATGACGCCAAAATTTCCAATGCGTTAATTGTTGAAATCTTAGTTTATTCAACAAAAATGCAAGAAAAGACGACGGCAAGAAGGATTTTTGCGTATATCATGAATTCTATTAAAACTAGAGGTGTCGCCTCGCTCCAGTTCGCTTCGCTCAGCTCCCAAAATTATTTACATGTGAACATAATACGCTCCGCTTCACTTCGCTCGTCGAGGCACCTATTTTTGACTTTTTGTTAAATTTATTTATACTGTATCTTTTCATCTTTCCGTTTCCTTTTACATTTTTGCCATTAGTGTTTATATTGTTAAGGTGCATTAGGACCATCGCATAACTAAAAAGATATCTGAAAACGTGCGTGTCCGTCCGAGTAGAGCGGTGAATCAAGAAAAGGTTAGACGTTGTTTTTAATTAAATTGAATATAAAGAAAACCAAATCAAATCAAATAGTTTATTTTGTAAAATAGATAAGTACATAAAGTATACCTTCTACAGGTCAATTTACGATTAGATATCTTTAAAAAAACAAAAGAATATGATGAAACAAATATAATACGGGAAATATGTAAAAAATCTATAGGTATGACAACAAGGTAAAGCACACAAAGTTGATTAAGCACGCACCTACACAAATACACTCGCTCTCATCCACACACATACCCCCCTCACTCACACTCATACACTTTTAAAATATTAATCTCTTTTTTGCAAGTTTTAAAAACCTAAAATCAATGTATAATGTTTAATGTACTTCAATTATCTTATGTTTTTGTAGTTTGTATATGTCAACGTATTTAAGTTATGTAAGAGCGGGGCTTCCTGTTACAGGTATTTTTATACTTAAAAGAAAGTCCCTACAAAAGTGTAATTAGACATAATATGGTGGCGTAAATAAAAATGTTGTATTTGTATTTAAATTTTATAATAAAGTTATACACCTGCATAAAATAAAGAATGGGAATGAGAATATTATATATACATAGTGCAATAAATAAATAAGTTGATAAATAAATTAAATAGACAATAACATTATCTATGATTTCATGATCCATGCAGCAAAATATCGAGAGTTTCCTTTGATTATTGCGAACGTACTTAAGTATCAAGTTGTGTTTAAATATTTATTAAAGTAAATATTTATTGTTATATTTTAATTTCAATTGAAATATTGTTCATTTATTACTGTGATAGGTATAACCGTTGTAATTAATTAGTTAAATAAATAAATAACTAAATATACTCCCTAACCAATAAGTAAAAGAAAAAAATATATATACCTATACAATGCAATAAGAAATAGGTTGATAGATAAATAAACTGTAAATAGATATAATGTCCAACTCCGCCTATTCGATTAGTCTTGCTAAGAAGATGGGCAAGAAACTTAGCAGATCATGGCTTATGCTATTAAACGCTGTGCTATGTTTTGTATGTTTGCAAGAGTCATCCTTATTATTTTTACTTCATAATTTTGAGAGAATACCTGTTTTGAACTGAAAAAACCGGTCAAGTGCGAGTGGGACTCGCGGCTGAGGGTTCCGTACCATTAAAATAAAATGTATATAATAAAATAATTTGTAATATGAAATGTATGAAACAAAACTGCAAAGTTAAGTTGGTTGACAATTACTCGTTAACTTGTAAAGCCTGCTTCGCTGTGATAGTTTTCCTTCGTTCTATTATAGGTGAAAAAACTATCCCTACTTTGTATTCAGGGGAGGTAAGGGATCGTTCAACAATTACGTGATCATTTTTGGCCGTTTTTTTAACCCCCCCCCCCCTTATGTGATCACAACGTAATCTTTAGTTTTTACCCCCCCCCCCTCGCCTTGATTACGTAATCTTCGTCCGTGCTTAAAATTTTTGCTGTTTATTAGCACTGACACGTATGTCATGTTTCTATAGGTCTTAAATGACCTAAATTTGGGAAGAGGGTGTGTCATTTTGTCAAAATGCATAAGGTAAGAACTATAGTTATATCAATAAAATAGATACTTTCGTTGGTATTTATTGAAACGACGAAATAAAATCAACTCTTTCTCACTATTAGTGACTAACGTAACTTAAAGTTACGTTTAACAAGTAGCAGGGGAAATCCCGTTTCATCTATCTAATAGTAAGCGTTACCAGTAATAAACTTCAAAATTGGACGTAAATATTTAAATATAATTTATTTTCGGAAACGAAGCGCAGATGACGTAATCATGGATTCTTCCCCCCCCCCCCCACAATAATCTGATGTATATACAAGCATCCGACCCCCCCCCCCCCTTCCGGTGATCACGTAATTGTTGAATGATCCCTAACGTAAAAAAATATTTTGTTTTATTTTGCCACTTTGTCGCCGTGATTAATAATTATGTATATCTATGCCAAATTACAGCTTTCTAATAAGAGTCTCTGAGCTAAGCTGCGGACAGAAAGACAAACGAACGGACGGTATTCATTCATTCAAATCAAATTGTAGATATTAAAGTGCTGATTATAAAAATGTATACTTTTACTATATTTTTACTGGCCCCGATTTAGAGAAATCTTTGAAAAACCAGAAAAAATGCATGTCCCTTATTTCCGAAACGAATGAACCTAAAAATATGAAAAAACCATGGTAATTTGGGATTACGTAAAGATTACAGGAAAAATATAGCGGGTGAGAATTTCACGATAACAATCTGACAAAATTAAATTTTTCATCCACGAGTTTTATTTCGACTACGGTATAAAAATATTTGAGTGTCTCTTTTTTTCTACTACAATCGATTCTTTTTTTAGATACCTTCTTCCTGACTGTTCCCAAAACTGTCGAATTACGGAACCCTAGGTATGCGGGTCTGACTCGCATTTAACCGGTTTTTTTTTCTATGGATTGTCTTTTGGTCATACAAATAAAAGTATTTTGAAAATTGGCAAAGCAAACAACGTCAAGTCGAAATCTCCCTGAAAAAATATAATGTTTCTGGAACGTACATCAACGAACGTAAATCAATGTTATTTATTTACTTTCTGAAAATTTTGCTGAATGATGAATGAGACATCGGATATTTTTCCAAAAAGGTCATCAATAGCAACGTATCTAAAATACTTCTCAACGAACCCAAATTTGGTGTGTTCCATAAATGCTTTAAAAGCAGCCTTATTTGGTGGGTTCCAAGCAGAAATTCTCTTAAATTAATATTGTACAGGGTTTACAAAGTTACTTAATATCCATCAAGATTCCAATAAGACTCACCTGTCGTTATTTATAGTGAGATCCAGTTTTAAAAGAAAATAAACCACTTTTCTCAAAACGTCCTTAGCACCATTGCTTCAAAAAAACTTTTGTTCAAAACTTTCACACTTTAACTTAAGGCTGTACGAGCTAACCCCTTTGCCTATATCTTCAGCAACAAGAAAAAAAAGTAAAAAAAAATTAAATTTCGTACTCGTTTTCGTAATTCGAACGGCACGTGCTGCCGAATGCGCGCGCACCCAGAACTAGTGTGTTTTAGGTAAAATAACGTGTGATATAATTTTTTGGGTGGAAATGGCAAAAATTCGGGTCCCTATTCGGTCCCCTCTCGTCGATTGTTCGACAGTTCATTTCGAGGGGCGAAAGGTGCATTATGGATGTAGAGTGGGTTTACATGGTGCAGATTTGTATTGTGTTAGATAGTTTGAGAAATTATTTGATGTTTAATGAAATGTTTACATTTTAGAAGTATTTAGAAATTTTACCTAGCGTATATTTTTATTAAAATAACATGCGTATAATAATAACATCCCTAGGATGCCTCGTTGAGAGGCGAAACACGTGTCGATAAGTTTTCTTGCTTGTTATTTAATTTAAGATCACTTTGCTTGTAAGCTCGTATTGCTTGCTTGTTGCATGTTTTATGCGGGCGGGCGGGCGGTGCACGAGTCAGCATTTTGAATAGCATTACAAGAATCATTTAGCGGAATATTGCAAATTATATTCATATATCTATAAGTTAGTGATGGACTTCCGCAAGGTAACGCCTATTTCAATCAATTAACATGCGTATGTTTAGAGGAGTTTGGACACCAACTTTTGTTTTTCTTATTTGACTTATTATTCTTATTAAATTGTTCTTCTGTTATACAGGTTACTTTCATAACGTATTGTTATGCTTGTCGCAATGTTATCAACAATGATAGACCTTTTCAATTATATTGAAAATATGGTAAATGCTAAATGGACAAGACACGACTAATTCTTTTAAATCAACATAAATTAATAAATCCCATTTTTACCAAACATGGCATCTTTTTGTAATCACAAATAATTTTGTGCTGTTACATAACTTAATATTATATATTTTATTATTATTATTATTATTTATTTTACAAATTAATTTAATTTCGCGAAGAATTATATGAAAAACTTGCAAGGAAAAAAATTAAGGGGGATGGTCCAAAGCCGCTCTCTATAGAAACTTGTGGGAACCAACAACCACGATAGAAGCATTATAATTACGTTATTTTACTTTTTCTACTCCTGCAATAAATTCTAAATCTGCGAATAATCAATCTGTTCACAAAAAAAAAGGTTTTACAATCAAATTTTGCAATTTAATACTTTCATACATTTTTTAAACAGCAAAGTTTGATCGTAAAAACTTTTTTTTATGAAAAAACAGATTATACGCGGGTGTAGAATTGATGGAACGTGTAGAAAAAAGCAGCACAACGAAAATATAATGCTTTTGTCGCGGTTCTTGGTTCCGACAAGTTTGTATGAAGAGCGGCTTTGGACCATCCCCTTTAGTATTCACAGCAATAAAACCAAGAGCCTAAAATCTACTTCATTCTTTCTAATTTAGAACCTAAATAAACTAATATATTTTTATTAGAGCTATCGTATAAATATTCTAATCAAAACTTTATTGCATGTAAGCCCTACCGGCCACCAACAATACTTTCCGAAAATTTGGAAACATTATCAAGAGGGCGTCTTTTTGTAAATACGTCCATCTCGCTTGCTCACACAGGGCCCTTCTGTCGCTGTCCTTCTCTAACAATGCATTATGGATTCGCCTTGACTGTTATCTTATATGAATTATTACTGATCAATCTTGACCCTCCCAGTTATTTCTTTAATTTATTTCTATTAATCTTTCTTTAATTTTTGTTTTGTAAAAAATACATTTATACAATACATGTGTTTTGTGTGATCATTAGCTTTTAGGGTTCTCTAAAAAACGCAAACCCTTTGAAGCTTCGGAGACTTTCCGTCTGTCAGTTCGATCTTGCAACTAATTTTTCAAAATTTGTTCGAATTTAATGTTAAATTGGTAATAGCTTGCCATAGCTTTCAAATTATGATCAGAGGTGCAGTTGTGTAAGACAATAGTATTCAAATTGATTGTCATATGGCTATTCGGCTAAGCAAATAAGACCGTTTGACATTTGAAATCGTACGTTTTTGGTTGTCAACAACAAAATAAGACAATCGTATTCATTTGACAGCCAAAAATGTATGGTTTCAATTGTCAAACGGACTAATTTGCTTAGCCTTACACAATTGCACCTCTGATCAAATTATCTAAATCATAATAGAAGAATCTAAAAACAAAGAGTTTTCTCCGCCTTTATTTTAATATATTGTTTTTTTTAACCACATCGGCTTTTTCGGGTTATTTTCAGCTGAAGGACGAATTTCTCACATCATGATTCCCGTATCTTGAGGGACCCTAATAGTGCAGCAGGCTTGCAACTTGACGAAACGATGTCAAAAATCTATTTCCGTTCTGTGAGTCGCCGGAAATAGACCCATGTTGTGTTGGTACTTAGCTTTTTATAGCGGGAAGGGGCTGAAAAAGTTTACCTAGTAAATGCTCATAGAAAGGCTGTTTTAGTGGTTTTTGGTTTGGAAAAGAAAAAGCACCTGTTTAACAGGAAAACAGGCGGAATAATGAAGACTATTATTTTTATTTACATGCTGTTGGTAAAAAGTTAAAAACCAGTCAAGTGCGAGTCGGACTCACGCCCTTAGGGTTCCGTGCCATTAAATAATTTGAACAAAAATTACAAACTTATAATTACCTACAAAATTCATGAAAAAAACTGAAAAAATTAAATCGAGGATTCGGATACGTTGTCTGTAAATATGACAGAGAACAATTAACTGAAGCTAATAAAACTCCCAAGACTTTATGAGAAGCAATAAACAAAATAAAACGAAAAAAATAGAATTATTAATTTATTTATTTATTTTCTTTATTAGGAAAACCAGTAGTTAGTAAGCTAATTTTAACACTACACATTGAACATAAATAACTGCTAAACTTCTAACTTATTAAGGTAATCACAGCACGCATTTTATATAAGTGACATACAACATGTAATCTTAAATTCTTAATTACTAAAATTACATTAATAATTTACAAATTCTAAATTTTATCTTAATATGTGACTACTAAAACTAACAAACATCACTTAACTTTAGATAGAGCTTTTCTACACAATAATTTAAAACAACCTAAACTATCTGCATTAATATCACAGGTGTGACTCACTTTATTATAGGTGTTTAGAAGTCGGGACACAATTGACCCAGAACAGTTTATATTAAATATAAAAACATCCAAACACGAGTCAGTTAATTTTGTAAATGATTGTTTTGCTAACGTTGGTAAAACATTGGCCGAAGATATTACTTCTGATGATATATCAGAAGCAATTAATGCCACCCTAGAACAACCAAGCTCACGAGTTTCATCTTTTGTACTATCAGAAACTGATACTAGGGAGGTATTGGTGGTTTTGAAGCGTCTTAAGTCTGAAAGCGCTCCAGGTTGAGATGATATATCTACCAAATTTCTTAAAATCGCAAGTGACTTTGTTGTTCTAATCATCTCCCATTTGACTAATATGTGCTTAAGCAAGGTCATATTCCCAGCAGCTTTTAAACAAGCTATTATTCCACCGGTGCACAAGGGAGGGGACAGAGACAATCCCAGTGACTATAGGCCCATTTCTGCTCTGCTTGCTTTATCCAAAGTTAAAGAAAAATTAATAAATTCTCGACTGATAAATTAAATGAAACTAGTTAGGCGAAATCTGACTATAAAATCGTGAGAAGCCGTTTCAATATCAGTGAAATGTCTTACTGTTATTCTTGATTTAAAAAAAGCCTTCGTTATCGTGTCTGTCACTATCCTTAGATTAGAGAATATTGGCATAAGAGGTGTCCCACTTTCACTTTTAATAGATCATCTGCTGGATCGTAAACCAAGCGTAAAAATTGGAAAATATGTCAGTGAGTATTCAAAAATAACGGTGTCCCACAGGGGAGTGTGTTGGGCCCTACATTATTTTTAACTTACATCAATAACCTATGTGATATGAAGATCGATGGAGGGGACAATATTTTCCTATGCAGATGATTCTGCTGTTGTTTTCCTGGTAATTCATGGGACACTGTACGTAGCTCTGCCGAATAGGGGCTTGATGAAATTGCTCGCTGGTTAAAATCAAAAACTTTCAACACGAAAATTATTACCGACTTCAAATATTATAGCAGACATTCATGAACAATTTTAAAATAATTATGTACGACTGATGATGGTACCAAAACAACACTTTTGCTGACTACTTTTTTTCTGAAACACATGTTATCTAGAAGTCAGCTCTCTAATATTGGTTCCTGTGTTCTATTCTATGGGGAATGCGCCGGCTCCTAGATAACATTATGTTTCAGGAAGAAAGATGAATAACAGCAACCAATAGGAAGGCTGTCATCCTGGAGTCTGTACGTTGCTACAGACCAAGTTGCGTTGTATTACGGAACCCTAAAAAAGTTAATGTTCCCATTTACTTTCGCAGGAAATAATGAATATTCCTTCCCACATAGCGTTCAAACGCTATAAATTCTACTCATTCAAAAATATGACGAAAGTTGTAGAAAAATATTATTTTTTACAATAATGGCGGCGGGGAGATCCTCTTTCCCATTATGATTTAATTTTTGTTCCCGAAGTGAAAAGTTTTCGGGAAGATGTGGAAAACAACATTAATTATGTTCTACGGCCATCGACTTTCAAAATATAATATTCCTTTAAACTTTTCACCGAAAACACGAAGGGAATAAGATAATTTATGGGTATTTACATTACAGCCTGAAAAAAAACCGGACAAGTGCGAGTCGGACCGAGGGTTCCGTTAAAGATTATATTTTTTATGATTTAATTACAAATGTATAGTTTTCAGATTTTTACCTATACTTGTAGTATAAGACGATATTACTTGCCAAATTTCATAGTTCTAGGCCAACGGGAAATACCCTATAAATTTTGATTCCCTTGAGAGTATCAAAATGTACGTTTTTTGCGGCATAAACGGCCGTATCTTTTTTTCACGTAAACTTAGAAGTTTGATATTTTCACAGCTTCAAGGGACTGTAGACTTGAGTATATGGCTTTAATTTCAACTCGATACCTCCACGCGTTCCGGAGATAAGGGGTCTTGACAGACAGACGGACAACGTTTTTTTTCCTTTTGAGATATGGAACCTTAAAAGATTTTCAATACGAGATAGGTATAATTAAACTCCAATGGTCTACCGGGCGGTGGTTACAGGCAGTTGTGTAGTAGAATTCATTCGTCCATTACCCACTTCTGTAGATTTTTGCGGAAGTCCCTGGAAAGACTGATTAGCACTTCGCCCGCTGTCTCTCTCCCAGTTCCTGGGCGAGCGCGCTTCATCCTAGCTCGAAGGCGTGGTAAAGTCACGCGTAAGTCTATTGTCGGTAAAAGCTTGCTTGGTTGGATGGAACACTGAAGAAGTGTGCTCATAATAATATAAGGTGGCATTTATAAATATAGCAAAATTCATATTAGAGGCTCGATAAGTGGTCAGGACCAAGGTTTAATTACCCTTTCTGGGAGATACGCAAAATAAAATTAGACTTCCTATACTAATCGGTCATTCTTGAACAAGTAGAGGCACAAAGAACCGGGGATGAAGGCGGGTAGCGGGGTGACCCTGGTTATTTGGTACAGTCAGCAAGGTTCCCGCCTGACCACCTTAAGGCGTTACCCATGGTGCACGATAATCTTACTGAGCGATTTTGAACTTCAGTGTTTTGTCAGAAAGTCTACATTAGAATGCTCGCTTAGTGCGCTGCCGGCACGCAAAATCAGTGAATATTGGAGGTTTTTCTGGATTTTACGATAAACTATTTAATGTAGGAGTTTTTCCACCTGACATCGGAGAATAAACCATGTTTTCTTGTTATAGCAGTAATTTCAGACATAAAACTCAAGCCGTTTGGACATAAAACGAAATAATAACTTAAAAAGGCATCATTTTCAAAAATAAAATCTATCAAGTGAAATGTGTCTAATTACGTAACCGATCTGACAACGGAAAGATAAAGGTTTGAAAAACCACGTGTCCAAGTTTTACATTGATCAGATAAGTAGTTGACTCAGCATGTTAAAACAAAACCGTTGAAAGACCCAATACAAGTCCCTAAGGGCCAGTTTAGTGTGCAGTGGCTCGCGGCAACTTCCGCTGGGTCCCACCCAGCTAGTGTTTGTCTACCAATAGTCTGACTAAAGTGACCGATGGACTCTGATGGACCCAAAGACGCCATAAAAACTGTCTCTCATTAAAAGGCCTGTAGTCGGTGGCTTGAAGTCAGTCGCGCACGGGGTCGCTATGCTTGCTAGAATGAAACTACATTCAACTTCGGATTATAGACCACTGACTTAATGTTATTGGTTGGCCTGAACGTTCATTTCCCGAGCTCGTACGGAACTAACCGAACACGGTGTGAGAGGCAAGACAACATTCATGTTTTGAAAAAACTGGAGAATGGTTTTGGTTCTTCCTATGATTTCAGGAGAAATATCCCAAAAATCGAAATGAAACCAAAACATTTTTTAATAGTATAAAATATACTATGCTGTGAACCTACAATTATATGATTTGTTGTACCGCTTCTAGGACATTACGGTACATAAACATTCATGAAAATATGTGTAAAATCCAGGACTTTTATACGCTTGTAACTTTTGTATGTATTTGATTTTGATAAATGTTTTAGTTTCAAGTCATGGATATTGTATGGGATATGTTGAAAATAATAAGCAAGTACCTATAAATAAGGATATTATCAGCGAACTGCGCTAGTATGGGAGTTAGGGCGAATAGAGTGCCCTTAACTATAATTGGTAAATAAAACAAAAGCCATACTGATGGAACTAATTTAAGTGGATTTAATACTTACGCTGTTACAATTACAACGATCTCTGTTCTTGAACACAGGCTAAAAGACCAGCAACAATTAAAAAAAACAAATCCATTTACCACCAACGGAAAATATAACAAAAACAGTTGTACACAACATTACAAGTCAAGTGGTCTTGTTTTCCGCGGTGGCTCGTTAAGTTTGAAATATCGGTCGCCCCAGGGGCGGCTGCAGGGTGGGGGCGGAGGGGGCGCGCAAATAAAATAAAAATAAAGCGCGATTACGGCCGACATTTTATAATGGACGTCCAAATGACATGCGGGCGCCGACGGGTGGCAGAGAGAGGCGTGGAGCCGTGCTCAAATGTTAGTGGGTCACTGGTTATGGGATTTTGAAAGAGCAATTTAGTTATATAAGTTGTTAAGCTTGTGTTGAAGCGTCTGGGGTAGTTTTGTTTTACGGTTATTGACGTCTTTACATGATTTTAGGTTCATTGCATTGGTTTTACGTGCTTTCTTTACGTAAACCTTATCAGTATGGCAGGTTTTTAAGGTTTCATAGAATCATGGTTATTTGTCTATTTGAGTTTTACTAATGCAATGATTTTTTTCGCTACTGAAAATTTCCAACGACAACTTTAGGTGGTAAAGCTGATGCCGGGCTCGACTGTGGAGGTACCACCATCTTACTCGCAAATCCTCCCGAAGTTATTCGGGGGAGAGTAAGAGAACAGCTCTCAGGCAAAACCAGGCGGCTCACCATTGCCTGGGACCGATGGATGCCGGTATATCCATCCCCAATTGCCGGGCCTTATATAAAACAGACTGGTGATGGGCAGCGGCGTCCCTGGGGCAAAGGCTTCGGCACCGCGCTCACCAAACCGCCTGCCCAGCGTGTGTGAGTATGGGCATTTCTTACAGGAGGATCGCCAAGGGTGGCGAAGTCCTGGAAAGGCCTATGTCCAGCAGTGGACGAAACAGGCTGATGGATGGATGGATGACTGAAAATTTCCAACGAAGACAACCAAGAGAAAAGAAACAATAAATAAAATGAAATCGAAAAAGTTCAAGAGAATTGTTATAACGACAATTTGTCTGGCAGTTTTTGGAGGAAAAACGAGTGTTACACGATTGTTAACCACATCACGAACAAGACAACTGGCAAAATAAAAATATAAATCAAAACGCGACTCCACTCCACTCGCGACACTGGTCGTCACTCATGTCATGTCAGTGCGTATTTACTTTCAATAACCCACGCGGGGAATCGAACCCGGGCCCCGCTCCCGCCCCCCGGACCACCGGGCCAGGTGCGACCCTGGACGGACGGATTAAAAATGTTTAATTGACAGTCGTGGACATAGTTATTGTAGCAAAATAATATTGCAAACTTTGATACCTACTAGTATGTCAGTCGCCTCCACTTCAAGCTCCCTTTTTAGGGTTCCATACACGAAAGGTGCCAAACGGGACCCTATTACTAGGTCTCTGCTGTCTGTCTGTCTGTCCGTCACAGGGGTCTACAGTTTCAGTCAGCGGTAATAGGTAGACAGCTGAAAATTTCACAAAGTACGTGTTACCATGGCTTCTACAAATAAACCTTGAAAAAAATTGTTTTTTTTAAACATCATTTGTTTCAGCTCTTAAAAGACGGTAATACAGACAAGTTATGTATATACTCTAAACTAAAACAAAAAATAATAAAATCAGGGTTCCTTACTCAAAGGGTGCTAAGTTAGATTGTTGCTTGTTAATTTAGTTCGTCAGTTGGTACCATTTTACCGCCTTGTTTTTTGTCGCTCTAATGATTATGTATAGCATCTACAATGTTGATATGTATGTTCTTATGGTTCCGTAACCCGTATTGTGTTGGTACGGAACCTTTTGTGCGCGAGTCCGACTCGCACTTGGCCGAATTATTGTAAACGATTTTAACTGCTATGACCCCGTAATAAGACCTGCAATAGGTAGCCTGTCATACTGGTGTCCGAACATATATCACATGTTCTACTGACTGGATTAACATGAAAAAAAAAACCCCAACAAAATTTAAACTCACTCAATGCTTGGACGAATACGTGGCTTATTCGCCCAAGACTCAATGAGAAGGAGAAAACAGCAAAAAAAATTTTCGATGTAATAAATAATTTTGGCCTAATTTTTGGAAGTCACTTGTTATAAGTGGTTCTAAATTCGTAGCAGAGGCGATGAGTAAAGAGATGAGAGAAGAGTTTTTATATGGTTATTTATTCATCAAAATTAATATTACCTATTAAAGTATTAAAAATATTATGGGAACATTCTTTTTTCGCTTTGTTTTGTGTTTTTTGTTGAAGCGGTTCACTATAATCAGTAAAGCAATTGGTTTAATTTTCATTTTGAGCACGTTGTACATATTGAAAAACATTTTAACACCTCTTTTTTTCCTGAAAAATGAAACTATTTTTTTTTACAGAACCCTTACTTTGTTTTCAAAATAAACTTAACTGACTTTATTTTTACTGTTAGCTGAATACGCAAATTGGCAAAGAAAAAACATAAATTGAAATAAAAATAGTGACTTTAAAAAAACTGAACCGCTTACGAAGTTGCCGTAAAACGAACGAATAAATGAATGAATAAACACGTTACTGCACAAAAATTATTACATTTACAAAGAACGAAAAGACAGGCAGGAGGCAAGGGCGGACTTATTCCTACAAGAAATTACTTCCAATCAACCATGGGAAAACTTAGATCGCACCAAAAATATTAATGTAAAAAGGGGGCCGAGTTCAGTACAAAGGCAGTGCAGATTGTCGGCTTCGCCAAAAAAAGAATTGAGATCAAATTGTGCGTCGAGGCTCATGGAGGCTCCTTCAGTCATTACTGCAATAATGTACAACGATCGTCACTTGTTTTAGTTGGCTGTTGTAAAGTTGTCCCGAACTTAGAAAAATGGGAATCTTCCCATTTCTATCTGGATATAGGACCAAAACAACTATTGTTTTTATTTTAATATACGTGCATAAATATACTCAAGCCTATCTCCCAGAAGGGTAGGCAGATTTCTATCTGCCATGTTACTAGCGATTGTACTCTATGTGCTTTTGAATATAACCTTCTTCAGTATGTCCCCAATTTGGTCGCTATACGTTTTTCTACGGAGCTCGGAGGCCCGGTCGATCTAAAGCCTTGAACAAAGCTCAAACTTGGGCTCCATAATTTTGGTCACTTTAGTTTCATTTATCATGTCTATAGATATGGCTAAACCGTTTCGATTCCTTTAAAACTTCAACTTTAATAATAAAATAGCCTAACTATGGTTTTACATAAAAATTCAATGTACTTTTCGAAATAAACGCAAACGAACATACATAATAATACACATGCGTCAAATTTGAGACCTTGTTTTATGAAGTCGTCGTCGGTTAAAAAATAAAATGGCGTATCTCGAGGATAAGGGAGAGGGGTGGAATAGATTTTAGTAAACAACAAAAAAATTCGTCGCCTGTCTCACATAAACATAAAAATGTAATTTCATGTACGTTCCATATATCCTACAATACATGGGACTGAAAATATGTGAATAAATTCTGGTAAATTATATCAATCAAGAGCGCATTAGTTGGGAGATTTTTTGGTTCCGTCAACGAAAAAATTATTCGTAAATAAAACTTTCAATATAAACAGACAAATATAATAGGTATATCAAAACCCCAAAAAGGCGAAAAAAAAATACGTTTTAAAATAAGTTTTAAAATCTGTCACATTGACGTGCACAAAATCATGTTTATGCACAAGTAACAGACAGTGCGGTTATGAGGCCACAATAAACTACAATTTTCTACAATAAACACCCACACCCAGAAAAATTGACTGTCAAACGTGTTGCGCGGCTAACTTCAGGCCACAACGAGCTACCATGCTAAGGACTTTGGGGGTCGGTTGAATGTGTTTATTTGGTTTATTTTCGTAACCGACATTACAACGATAGCTGAACATGATTATTCTACTGAAAGTCATAACCGTACCATAATTAAATTGAAAAGCATTTTTCATTAAAATGTTTAGTGAGTGAAGTTAGCTTCGGTAAGATGAGAGAAATAGACGACAGAGATAGATGAAAGAGAGAGACAACGACATAGACAGTAGACGAACTACGAAGTGCTACCCTAATTTGATTTTGACGTCACGTGGTTACCGAAAAGACTAAAATCTTCAAAAAAATACAAAGCATTGCCGAGAACATAACCTAAATAATTATTCTAACAGAGATAGTAAAAGCTGATTAGTTTTAGAAAAAATTAATTGCAAACTAACACTTGAAAATAAGCTTGCGTTGCAGAGCCCACAACATATTGAGCGATAAACTACAGTTTATTTTTCAGAAACAATATGCCTATACCATTAAGGCCTTACTCCTGGTGCACGATAATCTTACTGAGCGATTTTGAACTTCAGTATGTTGTCAGAAAGTCTACATTAGAATGCTCGCTTCGCACGCTGGCGGCACGCAAAATCAGTGAATTTTAGAGGTTTTTCTGGATTTTACGAAAAAGTATTTGATAAAGGAGTTTTTCCCTGACATCGGAAAATAAACCATGGTTTCTTGTAACAGTAATTTCAGACATAAAACGAAATAATAACTTAAAACGGCATCATTTTCAAAAATAAAATCTATCGAGCGAAATGTGTCCAATTAGGTGACCGACTTGACAACGGAAAGACAAAGGTCTGAAAATACACGTGTTCAAGTTTTACATTGAAAGACCCAATACAAACCCTTAAATTAAATGCAAAATCGAGGACTTTCTTTATATTAGTCCTAGTATAAAATGCCTGCAAAATAATGTCATCTTTATGTTTTTTTTCATTACTAATGCCCTAGCATGTACCAAACTAAAAATGGTTTTCGTTCTCACGTCGATCGATATGCGTGGTTGCACTTTGTCTTAAGTTTGAATACCTCTGTATTCTTGTGTGACTATGCACCTACTCGTACGAGTGACAAAGCCGACTCGGCCCAGTAGTTTTTGAGCCACCGCAATCCAAAAACCTAATCCCGAATGTCATAATGTCAAAAGTTAAAGTGTATCCAAACCGGCAACGAAAATTGAAATGAAAGGTTTCCTCACAAATAAAATTAGGGATCTCCAAAAACGTACAGAAAAAAAGAAAAGCCATTCCAAAGAATTCCTCGGAAATAAATTTAATATACCAATATCCAGGCCGTTGGCCTCTAAAAATGGGACAAACTCCGTATATGAAATACTTGGTACATAAATGTATGTGACAAACAAATGCGTAGGTATGTACGTACGTACCTACATGCAAACAACCAAGATAATTATAATTAAACTGTTTTAGACGTACAACCTAAATCGTCTACGAATGCGTCGATAAGGCCTAGGATGAAGCGCGCTCGCCCTGAAACTGGGAGAGTGACAGCAGGCGAGGCGTTAAGGGTCCGTATAAGGCTAGATGCACAAATTCAAATGAGCATATCACATTGTTTAACTTGGTTAATCGGTATAGTAAAAATAATGTAGACAGTAGACTATAGGGAATTTCTTAGAAAATACGCAAAATCTTTAAGTTCGCTCGATAGAAATAATTACGAAGTTAACCCTAAATTTCATGTTTTTCGAGTGTTAAAGGGCCTTCCTTAAATCATACAGCCTTGTAATTTGTATTAAAATAAGTTAACAAGTGACATCGTCTGCTCGTCTTAGAATATTTTAAAAATTGCATCTAGAAGCAGAGTTATTGAAATAAAAACGCAGATTTTTGTGGGCGCCTGTTTCTTGGTGGTCGTAACAGCCACAGCTGAGAGCGCGCTATTTTAAACTAAAAGGAAACGTCGTAGAGTTCAGTTCTGATTGATGCAAATTGAGGTGCTCAATCTGACCTCATAGTTTATAACGGACGAATGACTGTTACTACACAACTGCCTGTTACCACGTCCCCGGTACGGCTACTGATGACGTCATACCGGAACGCAACGAGTCGCTTGGCGGCATGGTGACGTCACGAGGCTGATGACCAGTCACGGGCGAAGCTTTACGCAGTTATTAGCTGCCTACGTCATCTTTGTCTACGTTCAGGAAATAATATGGCCAAGTGCGAATCTGACTCGCACACAGAGGGTTCCGTACCACCACACAATACGGGTACGGAACCATAGATATCAACAATATAGGTACTTACATAACATCAAGGCGACAAGGCGCTATAATGGTACCCTGACGAACAATGTAGCACCTTCTGAGTACAGAACCCTAATTTTATTATCATTAGTTTTAGTTTAGAGTCTGTATAATAATGTGTGCAAGTTTGAAACTTGGCAAGTAATACCGTCTTATACTAC
This sequence comes from Ypsolopha scabrella, assembly GCA_910592155.1. NCBI lineage: Eukaryota > Metazoa > Arthropoda > Insecta > Lepidoptera > Ypsolophidae > Ypsolopha > Ypsolopha scabrella. The sequence continues at coordinate 17,582,599 of OU342987.1, forward strand.
AAGTATAGGTAAAAATCTGAAAACTATACATTTGTAATTAGATCATAAAAAATATAGTCTTTAAAGGAGCCCTCGGTGGTCGAGTCTGACTCGCACTTGTCCGGTTTTTAGTATTTGTCGTGGTAGACGCCATAATAACACGAATTTTTACGGTTGAAGGTGTAAACCTTCTGTGACGGACAGACAGACAGTGGAGGCTTAGTAATAGGGTCCCGTTTGGCACCCTTCGGGTACAAAACCCTAAAATCGGTGATACATACAAATTTCAAATTTGGTCACATCATAGAAAAAAATACTTTTTTTTTTGTAAAGTATAACAAGAAACAGTAAGAACCTGGGTTCCATGTAATTATGTAAATAAGGTGCTGAATTATTTGTCAGGCGCTACCATTTTAGCGCCTTGTTTTTTGTTATAATGTTTATAGGGTTCCGTACTCATATCGTATTTGTATTTTGTAGTGGTACGGAACCCTTTGTGCGCGAGTCCAATTCACACTTGCCCGGTTTCATACTTTTTGCGCGATTATATTTATACTAGCTTTTGCCCGCGGTTTCACCCGCGTTGGATTAGTGGCTCGGGGTCAGACGTGGGTGATTTCAGGCCGGTGGCGATACTGTCAACGTTCGCGAAGGTCTTCGAGTCTAGTCTGCAGAGGTCAATTTACTTACAGATGCGCTCTCAACTCTCGGACGCGCAACATGGGTTTAGACCGGGCCGCAGCACCACCACTAACTTACTGTGCTTCATGTCGCACGTGGTGCCGTCGCTGGACGCAAGGGGGCAGGTCGACGTTGCTTACTTTGATTTCAGGAAGGCGTTCGATACTGTCGATAATGACGTGCTTCTTGAGAAATTTGCTGGCGTCGGCTTCACTCCGCGCCTTCTTGAGTTCTTTAGTAGCTACTTGAGAAACAGGCGCCAGTACGTGCAGTATGCTGGACATGCTTCAAACACGTATTGCACATATTCGGGTGTTAGCCAAGGAAGTAACCTCGGACCTCTGGAATTTAGTATAATGATAAACGACCTTCCGAACGTGGTCAAGGATGCCGTCTGCTTGTTATTCGCGGATGACCTCAAGTTGCTTTGCACCGTTAAGGATGACGCAGATTGCGCGGCATTGCAGCGTGACATAGATCGTGTCGTGGAATGGAGTCGCAGGAATAAGCTGTACTTCAACGCATCGAAGTGTGCGACAATGACGTATACCCGCTTGCATGCACCACGTTACTATTGTTACGAAGTAGACGGGACAGCAATGCCTCGCGTATCGGAGGTACGCGATCTTGGGGTACGCATGACGCATGATTTAAACTTTCATAATCACATCGAAGACTTGTGTAAGAAAGCTTTTAAAAAGTTAGGATTCATTTTGCGGCAGGCTCAGTGTTTTAAAAATATCGAGGCTGTAAAAGCCCTTTTTAATGCTCTTGTTCGGAGCCGAATCGAAACGAGTGCAATTATTTGGAATCCACATGAAGCTAAATATAACTACATGCTGGAGAAAATTTTAAATAAATTTATAAGGTTTGTGTATTTTAAATTATATGGAGTTTACCCTTTCTTTCCACTTATGTATCCAACCCTATTTATTTTGGGTATGGTTGGATACAGTAAGCTTGAAGTGAGAAGAAACCTGGCGCTAGTAGTCTATTTCTTCAAACTTATTCGTGGAAAACAAGATAATCCACAGGTGTTACTGTCGATAGGGCTGTTTGTGCCGAATAATTACCAAAGAGCAAGAACCCACAAGCTGTTCTATGAGCCTATCGTGCGGACAAATATGCTGAAGGAGGCACCAGTTACGACAGCTATCCGATTTTTGAATAAAATTGATCAGGAGACAGATATTGACGTTTTTTAATGTTCGCTGACTGACTTTACAAGAGTAGCACTGTGTTTGTTATGTAAATAGGTTAAGTAGATGATATGTAATAAGTGATTTAGTTAATATTTTTTATGTGGCTTATATTTTCATGTCTGTTAAGATCATAGGTTTTCAGATTCTTCTTTTTTAATTTTTAACAATATTGCTTTAGGTTAACCTGTCATAATATTGTTTAGTTATTAGTAAATAAATAAAAAAAAAATAAAAAAAAAGTTTTTGTGTACTATAAAATCAGTCAATATTATTCGGACTGTTACCTACAGTAAACAGTGGTGAAATGTGTGTGTTATGCGCCTCTGTTTCTCATTTTGTGTGTCTTTTTTATAGTTTTTCCATGGGAACAAAGGGAAAAAGTAGTTTTTGTCCTATTCAAAGTCTAGAAGTCAGCCCAATCGGTTTCGTAAGCATGGCGTGACTAAAGAAACTTGAAACCTCATTTTTATCCCATGGGAACTGATTTATGGAATAAAAAGTAGCCTATGTCCTATTCCAGGTCTAGAACTACATTCATGTAAAATTTCACCCCAATCGGTTCAGTAGTTACGGCGTAAAAGAGTAACAAACATCCATCCATACAAGCTTTCGCATTTATAATATTAGTGGGATAGTGGGATGGGATATCGAAACTTGTTCAGTACGATAAATAGATTATGAGGATTTATTTGAAGTCTGTTTACAATCTATATAAGGTAACTTTCGTTTATATAGCCAAATTCATACTGGAGACTCGGTAAGTGGTCAAGACTAAGGTTTAATGACCCTGTTTGCGAAATACGGAAAACGTGTGCCCCTATACTTGTTCTAGAACATCCTGAATATATGTACAAGGTCCTACATTAATAAGTGAAAATAATTCGAAAATAATTTCTCATTCACTGATCAAATTCCAGAAGAACAAATAATTTTTTCACTTTCCAGTATAAAGTGGTTCAATCAGCTGACTGAATTTCCATGGAAAGGTAAAAAAAATAACGGGCAAAAAATTTTTTTTTCGCTTGGGTTTGGTTTATTAGGGATACTCTATTATCTGTAAAAAAAAATTCACTTTTAATTGTAGGACCTGAAGTCTAAATTTTATTATGCGTATTAAACAGAAAGGTTCATTGAACCTTGGTCCTGACAGCTTACCGACTTACATGTCGCAAGGCATAAACGTAAAATATTACACATGTTTTAAGGTATTTTATATTTTTATCAACTTACCCTCAATATCCAAATCTATAAACTTTTCACGACGTTATAAAGTTTCTGCCTATTTTTATGCAAACTCATTTTAGGGTTCCGTAGTGGAAAGGTGCCAAACGGAACCCTATTAACACAGTTTAAATAGATATCTCTGAAGAAGTGTCAGAGGTTTTACTGAGTGTAAACTGTAACTAGAGCAGTTAACAATATGGATTCACTAAAGGGAGGTAAACCACTGATGCAGGAGTTGCTTTAGTCAAGCACATATTTGACGCTTGGGAAGCAAAGCAGGATGCGTTCGGTGTATTTTGTGACCTCTCAAAAGCTTTTGATTGCGTTAATCATGAAACACTTTTATGTAAATTAGATCACTATGGAGTTAAGGGTAAATCTTTGGCGTTATTTAAGTCATACCTCAGTAACCGGATTCAAAAGGTAGACATTAATGGAGTAAAGTCATCTGGAGCATTAGTCAAAATGGGTGCTCCGCAGGGCTCCATATTGGGGCCCCTATTGTTTTTAATATACATAAATAACCTTCCTTACTTAGTTAGAGACTTATCTGAGATAGTTCTATTCGCAGATGACACGTCACTTATTTTTAAAGTAAATCGTCATAACGATATTCTTGATGACGCGAATTCAACTCTCTCTCTGATTCTTGATTGGTTCACTGCAAATAATTTAGTTCTAAATGCAAAAAAGACGAAATGTACAAAGTTTACTATACCAAATGTAATTCAAGTAGATGTCAGTTTATTTTTGCAGGGGTCCAAGCTGGAGTTAGTTAACGAAACTAAGTTTTTAGGTATTACTATAGACTCTCGTCTTCAGTGGGGTCCCCACATAGAAGCTCTTTGTGGTAGACTTAGTTCAGCCGCATACGCTGTTAGACGCATAAGGCAGATTACTGATGAAAATACAGCTAGATTAGTATATTTCAGTTATTTTCACAGCATTATGTCATATGGCATAATGTTGAAGGGTAGAGCCGCGGATATAGAAGCAGTCTTTGTCTTGCAAAAGAGAGCAATTCGGTCTATTTATAACATGAAGTACCGAGATTCATTAAGAGAAAAGTTTAAAGAAATTAATATATTTACGGTCCCATGTGAATTTATTTATCAAGTTATTAGATATGTCAGAAAAAATATTGATAATTTCCCAAGGCTTGGTGTGCACCGCTCTGTTGAAACCAGAAACAAACATAAACTAGCTTTTCCAAAATTAAGACTTGCCAAAGTAGGTAACTCTTTTGTAGGACATGGTATAAGATTTTACAATAAGCTTCCAGAGGAGGTCCTTAGTTTGCCTGAAAATAAGTTTAAACTATATATTAAGCAGGGACTACTTAAGAAAGCTTATTATAAAATCAATGATTATTTGGATGATAATGAAGCATGGTGTAATAAATAATAATAATCTTATTCAATATTGTAATTAATGATTATCATATTTTAATACTGTATGATTCCTATATGTATGGCTTAAAATTAATTAATATGTAAACTTACTTTGTTAAAGGTAAAAGACAATACGAGACGGGTTGACTAAGATATATTTTTTTTTGTCGTGACTAATTCCTGCAGTCTTATATTTTTTATGCCTTTACTTGAGTAGGTATGTATATGATTTTGTATCATATGTTTTATTTTGAAAAAAAAGGAATGTTTGCTAAGTTTCTTGCCCTTCATCTTAGCAATACTAATCGAATGGTGCGGATGGTTAGGCATTATGTATATATAATATTTTTATTCCTATATTTCTATATTTTATGCAGGTGTATAACTTTATTACATTTTAGTAGCCCAACCTTAATATTTTTTGTATGTATTTCTCGTTTTTATTTGTGAACTTATTTCTTCATTGCATTATGTATATATAATATTTTTGTATTTTTATTCCTAGATTCCTCTATTTTATTTATTTTTTATTTATTTATTTATTTAAAAACTTACGACTATCATTTATTTATGCAGGTGTATACTATATTTCCCGTATTATTATATATTTTTTATATTCTAAAGATATATTATATTGTTAAAATTAACTTTGACTTGTAGAAAGTATACTTTATGTATCTATTTTGCAAAAATAAATATTTTGATTTTGATTTTGATTCGTAAACTCACTTTTTACCGACTACTTCAACGTCCCAATAGGGTAAGCTTTAGTTATCGGCGCGTTTCGGGCATAAATACACGCTTTAAAGGCATACGTAACTCACACTTTACTCATTTTCCAAGTATCTGTAGGCTGTTAATTTTTTGCCGCCTCTACTGGTTCATTTTTGCCGCCCTTACTCTCTTTTATTTTTGCAATTCAGACATTCCGTTGAAATTGCACGTTAAATAGTTATTTGAAAACTATGACATAAATTTATACTCTAAAAACACTTGGCGATTTATCCATCGCAAGGAGATACCAAACCCTTACCGGGCGGTTGCTCTACCAACTCCTCACGTCCAGATTTATATTTATTATTTTCTATACCGCAATGATATAAAGTTAATTAGTTATTTGGGTATATTTCGGAGTAAATCAAAGGCTTTATAACACACTGTAGGTTTAATTATGCTACCTACCACAGATATATATGTATATCTTTGCTACCTACACAATAATATTGACGCTTTAAATACACTCAAATTAGTATGGAAACTGGACCAAATCCTCAACAATAATAAAATGAAAGATTTTGGGGTATTATTTAATTGTTACTATGGGAGCCAAGTCGAAATCGAGCGCCAACAAAATGTCAAAAAGTCAGGTTTTTTTTTTACAATTTTGATGATATGATTTTGATGCTGTCATGCTGTCTTAGTATTGAAATCGTTCTAAAACACCATGCTCGGGCTCGAGTTCTATGTAGCTGCCATAATAATAAATTAATAATAATTAATAAATACCCTAAAAGCTTTCATATGGCATAGGATTGATCACTGTTGAGTAATTGGTCCAAAATTTGCCGCCCCTAAAATCTGCCGCCTAACTCAGCCTCAGGCTGATAAATCCACCACTGGTGCTTTGCTTCACCGACAACAACTGGTGAATAGCAATGTTCAGTAACACTTTTTAAATAAGTTTTATTTGTTTATCACAGGTTAATAATAATAATATGCTCTCACTAGGTTCCTTGCCCTTTTTCTTAGCAAGACTAATTAGGCTAGGCGTAATATTTATTTATTTAAAGTGTATATGAACATTGTTGTATTTATTCCAGCCTTATTCCCATGTCTCCGCCCGTGTTTATTTAATCTTTGCCACGTTTTCGGCTTGGGCGTTAATTTATAAACATTCTTTATAGCCTATGGCCACTACAAAGTATAAAAAAACATCATCTAAATCCGTTGAATGGTTCTCGAGTTAAAACGGAACATATATACAGACAGACGAACATTGTGGTATTTCATTAAAAATTTCGCAACAATATTCACTGTACAGACACGACCTTTTTACTACTTTATATGTTGAAGTCCATTTTTTTTGTCATCATAATATTATTTAATTCAATTTCAGTGGGACGAATGTATTTTTTTTTATTCGATTTATAATAAGAGTTTATAATGTACCTATTATATAAATAAATATATTCCATTTCACGATAAGCCCCATTTTAATTTTGCGTTATCATTATCAAAAATACTTTATCTTTAAACTCGGTGTACGATAAAAGTGGAAAAAATATTCGACATAAAATCAATACCGTTGGCAGCCGGGTATGCCATCGCTGCTTTATAGCTATACGGTGGATGTGTGCTTTATATTTCAGTTCTTGTTACTCGGAACGAATTTTTTGATAACTTTTTGGGGTTCCGTAGTCAGAGGAACCGTTATGGGGGGACTTGTTAATGTTTACGTCATTTAAGCTAAGTTTGAAATTTGGATTAAAATAGCAGTCCTTACCTACACATTAAAGTCAATTATGAAAGCTTTAATTTTAGTTTTAGTGCTGTCAAAACTTATTTTTTTCCAAAGTAATATAGCGTCTGTTGTTAACACTAAAGATCCATTTTGGAATGAAGAAAATTTAGTTTTGACAGCACCAAAACTAAAATATAAGAACTTAACTGTTGAAAATTTGGTATCATAATAGATAGAGAAATAAATGTAAGCTTGTCAAACTCTATTTGGCGCAAGCTGAAGCATAAATCGACAAAAAATACAGGCTGAAAAAAAAAGAACAGAAAATTACCTATATTGAATTATTCAATAATCAATTTAATTAGACTCTTTGGACATATGTCAAGTTGAGTTCTGTCATAATTGCACGTGGAATAAGTTTGTGTTTTAACCGACATGTACGGAGCCCTCAGAGCACGGGTTCTGTTCGTAGTCCCCTTTTTTACATACAGGAGAAGTGCTACGTCGAAAAAGCACCCAGAATAGAAGAGGTGTGTCAGAATCGCAGCAGTTGGAGATAGGTATCAGAGATAGAGGCGTGATTAATTACTGTTGAATATTTTAGTTTTTTTCAGACATGACGTTGCTGAGTGGTGTGTCTGGGTCGTTACAGGTGGGCATTTGAAGTCCATATTTAGGTTATTGTTTGAAAAACTCAGCATTCTCTACTTACGACATCTTCTTTCAGGAAGCAGCGATTTTTCATAGAACATTAGTCGCGTGATTCGAACTCCATTGCTGAGGTCACAGGTTCATCGCGTGAAATGTTTTAAAATGTGGTGTCTTTTCATATTAAGAAGGTTAAATATAGTTTTGCATCTTAAGGTGATATGTGAATTTTTCAACGGTCACTGTTACTCCATGCGGAACGCCCCGCAGTGCGAGAGGGACGGATTCCGAAAAAAAATGCAAAATGTCGGTTTTAAATTAATATAAAATTAACTAAAATAGTTATCAAAATTTCACATTCACAAAATTTAGATATTGTTAAAGTCTATCTAATAAAATATTGTCGAGTTCTATATGTCATTCCTATTTCGCATACTATGAAAAAAAGTGTAGAAGAAGACGTTATTTCAATAATTATTTCTATCGAGCGAAAGTTCTGCAATCGCGTTTCTGTATTCAAGAAAAGTAGAAAAAGGTACCCATATTTATGTACTCATTTATCAAATTAGTAGCTTCTTCTGAAAATCAGGTAAATAACTTCAAAAAGTGCCGATTTTAGTGCGGTAGCGCCTTAATAATGAATAGCTCAATCACTCCAGCTGTTATAAAGTATTGCAGCAGATAGACATAAGCCTAATTATTTAATGACACGCTAAAGATATAAGTGTCCAGAACGTAAAGTATGAAAACGATTTTCTAGGGATCGGTAATGTCAAAAAATAATATATCTATATTTTGATGACTTTAAAAAACAAATAGGACAATTGGTGCGCATTAAATTAAATATAACTGGAAATCATGGTTTATTATTAAACCATGACACAGAAGGAAACTGTGAAACCAACTTAATATAGATAATATAATATACTTTATCTAACCTCAAATCGTAAAATCCTCATTACAAACTCAAAACTACTGGCGTAATGAAAAATATTTTTCATGAACGTCTCTAAAACAAAGAAATAAATAAATTATAGTATAGGTCTCCGAACAACATAATATCATAAAAAAACTTTTTCTGAGATTACAGTACATGTGATACTAAATAGGAAGGCAAAGGGAACTTAGCCAAAACAGCCATGTCTGAGGTTTAATATCAAATACCAATGAGGTTATCATTTAATGTCCTCCAATACATAATACATACAAAACAGTAACGAGGTTACAGTCAACTTTATTTTCAGCCAGGTATTGTCTATGGCTTACGGCGAGTTGGACTCGGTCTGTCAATGGATGAACTGTTTGTTGCGCCATAGTTTTCGAGGAAATGTATTTATTACTTACTGTGTTTTATAGGGCAAAAGAATAATTTTGCCCTAAAATTATTGACAGCAGGGATGGTGATTATATTTGACTCCACCTGACATTCTGGAAATAACCACGGAAATTACGAACACTTTTAGAACAAAGCTCTTACAAGAACAATCAAAAATGGAAAGAGTTCCTTCGGTTCGTTTTTAAACCTGACACTCATGTTTTTAGTAACCTTTTTATGTACCAGTTTCATAAACTATTATTATTATAATAAATGTATGATGATCTCACGACATAGGTAGTTAATATTATAAATTTCTTTATTAAGCTGCTGACTTGACACCTTGCAGGAGCGTTTCTTTATTTTGTCTTTCTCTTGATGCCGTTATTGACCATGAATGAGGTTTTAAAGCCGCGATATTTTGGTGTTAAGTTGTAAGGTTGTACTCTAAACGAAACATTGTTAAAGCTGAAGTTTAATTTATCGTGTCGACAAATCTATAGTCTGTCAAAAAAGTGTTGAAATGAAAATGAAACTTTAATTATTGGACTTTAAACGTTCAAGTAGTATAATTTAATTAATATATTCATGAAATAACAACGCGGTTAACTCGATTTAATAGATTTTGTACTTATTTGTTTGGTGTAACCATGCGAAAGAAAAACAGTTTCTTCAATATTCATTTCAACACTTTTTTGACAGACTATAAGTGTGTTTCAAGTTCCTACTGATTAAATAAATGAATGAATGAACTGAAACTGAAAACGACCTTATTCCCGGGACATAGATTATACAACTTCTTTTTTTTTAATGGCAGCCGCGTCTTTAAATATTTCAACGATAAATAGGGTCGTATCGTAGTTTCAGTTACATTTTATGAACAGAATGCGGTAAAAACAATTGAAAACCAATCCGGAATTTGAGTCTGCTTCAACCGGAAATTACTCCGACTTTCTGAACCCCTCCTCTATTTACCCAAAGACAAAAGTACAAACACCCTCTATATTAATCTAATCACACAGGGTTTTCGGCAAGAATGTGTGAGTATACGTCTTTAATAATAACCGGGAGGGCGCCGGGTGGGAGGAGAGGGGGGCCCCACCCCACACTAGTGAAAAAATATATCGTAAGGAAAACAATATTATAAATTGGACTACGTATATGTATGTGTGCGTAGAACGGGGACGTAGATCACTCACTCGCATATCTCTCTCTTTTTATTTTATTTTATTTTCACTTCACTTTTATTTCGTTTTCGTACTTTTACGTTTTTTGGCGTTCGTTCGCGTAGTTCGTAAAAGGAAATTTGGCGTTGGCGCTTCGGGGAGAGGAATTTCAGCAAGTTGGATATTATTACCGTGCAAAGATTATTACAGCCTTCTGAAATTGAAATAACCTTGAAAATAACAGTTTACTTAGCCTGTCTTTATTTTTTGTAACACGATCTAGGTATGAAGAGCGAAGGTCTTTCTAAAATAAGCTTTATTAGAAATGGAATAGAGTTACTTTCACTTCTGTATTTTGTTACACTGATAAAATCTTTAAAAATATTTTAATAGTAAAAATGTTGAGGGCCCAAAATAACATTGAGGCCGATAACAATTAGGAAGTACAAGTAATAATATACTAGTAACAAAAGTAACTAGGATTTTTTCCGAAGCGGAAAAAGTTTTCGAAGTAGATCTTGGGGCCCTCCTTGACATATAAAAATTGTTCAAAAAATATCAGTCATTTTTTGTATACCTATTTTTTACTTGACGAATCCTTTTATATAAATGTCTTTGCAGAAGTTTTTAATGGTTCTCTGTATGTATATTATATACCTAGGTATTACGGAGCGTTTATGCAAAGGATATATGGAGTAAATTTATATGGCATCTTCTTGAAGCATACGTCTTATATAGGTACTAGATATAGTAGTATTATTACAAAGGTTTTTCCCGATTTGAGTGAAGATAAATTTTGGAACACAATAAGTATACATTTTGAAACTACAGGGGCCCCATGTCAGTTTTGTTACGCCCCTGGTCAGGTTATTAATTTAGAAATAAGCTAGCTTTTCGCCCACGGCTCCACCCGCTTTAATGAGTAACAAAACTGAACCACCTGTATGTATCACAAAATCCTTAGTGCCAGCCTTCGTCGAATAAGAAACCTAACAAAATTCAAGTTTGTAGGCACAGTACTTTCGGATATGACGTCATAAGTGAGTAAGTGGAATGATGAACCAAGAATGAAGAATGAAAACTTTGAGACATCAAAACAGAAGGAATTTTTCTTAAGACCTGTAAAAATAAGGGGCCCCCTTAACGCTTCCGTCCTGTACCTACACAAATATAGCTTTGCTTACCCATTCTTATTATTTATGATCATCTTATAAAAGTATTTTGGCAACTGCATAAGGACCAACATTGGTTTCTATTGTTAGTTATCGTTAGGACAACAATTATCATTAAAAACCGGCCAAGTGCGAGTCGAAATCGTGCACGAAGGGTTTCGTACCATTACCTATAAAAACGGCTAAAAATCGTGTCTGTTGTATGGGAGTGCGCAGGTCCGACTCGCACTTGGCCGGTTTTTAGTATTTGTTGTTACAGCGGCAACAGAAATACATCATCTGTGAAAATTTCAACTGTCTAACTATAACGGTTCATGAGATACAGCCTGGTGACAGACGGATGGACGGACGGACAGCGCCGGAGTCTTAGTTATAGGGTCCCGTTGGTTACCCTTTGGGTACGGAACCCTAAAAACATCTATTAGATCCTTTATAAATAAGAAATAAATGTAGATTTGCACTCTTCAACTTGGGCGAGGCCGCGGGCAAATACTAATAACAGAAAATAATTTTTCAATTTAAAGAGTGATCATTTTACTCAGAAACATACATTAATACACTAATGGACTCCAAAAATCCACCCCTTAAGATAAATGAACGAAATAAGTCCACGCGCGAGCATTTTTAAATGAAAATCCTCATCCCACTAAACTACCGACATACACACAAACACATGCGAACATACATATCTCAGCAAAAATGGAAAAGGCAAAGAAAAGATATAATATATTATAGTACGTCACAACCTCACGAGGAAGGACGGTGTTGCCAGATTGTATTAATTTTTTCCCTAAATGTACAATGTTTTTGGCGATAAAAAACAATACAGTACGCGGCGAAAGGTAATGCAATTCGTAATTTAGAAAGGGACTATTATACATGATCGGCTAGCTTCGGTTTTGTAGAGCTTCGTCCCTGTCATTTCAATTGCTTCGTGTGACACAGACTAAAATTGATCACATAAGTCAATTTAATAGGATAAACAAACAGCAGATTTTACTGTTATGGGGGTAACTTTTTGCCTCGGTACAAAATGCAAAAAGTATGCAATAAATGTGTTTTAAAGCAACTTGCGGAAAAAGTTTATTAATAATAAAGTCTTCATGAAAAAATTACGTACTTTAATGTTTTACATTTTGTTTGCATTACGTTAACAAACTTAAAAGCATGTTTACAGTTGTAATGTAATGCAGCTAAAATGTAACGCAAAAAATTGAATAATTTTCATGTGATCACTTAACTATTAACAAGCAGTTTGCGCGAATTGCTATAAAACGCATTTATTGCAAACTTTGTATTCAAAAGTGAGGAAAACAATATTATGATGTGCATTTTGCACCGAGATCCTACATTTTGGTTTGTTCGTCCAGTCTGTACATTAGTACGTACATTAATTGTAAATTAGAGGATTACTTGATAATTGTGTCAAGGCAGCAACTTCTATAGTCGCCAATGTGTCATGGTTGATTGGGTTGGCAACCAATAGCAGTTCTACGTATATTTATCTATTATACTATTCAAAAAATGGTAAAAAAGGTGTGTCTGAATATGTTTGGAAAATTTTAAATGAAATGGGTTTTTAGTATCGTACTGAAGCCAAAACTACAATTTTTAGAATTTTCGTTTGTCTGTCTGTCTGTATATTCCGTTTTAGCTCGGGAACCACTCAACGGACTTGGATGCGGTTTTTTATTATCATTGTAGGGACTCTGGTCAAAGGAGTGTTCATAAAATAACGCCCAAGCCGAAAACAGGCAAAGGCTAGCACTAATAATAAAAAGTATTAAAAAAGTAATTTCTGTACATTGAATATTTTTTCAAAACTTAAACGAAATAGTTTATTTGTGTCGTACTGAAGCCAAAACTGCCTTTTTTTTATTAATTTTGTCTCTCTGTCTGTCTGTATGTATGTATGTTCCATTTTAACTGGAGAACCACTCCGAATTTGGATGTGGATTTTTATTATCATCGTAGTAACCCTGGTTAACAATAGGCTAAAAGGAGTGTTCATAAAATAACGCGGGCGGAGCCGCAGACAAAGGTTAGTAAGGAATAAAATCGTATAGTAATAGCATAGACTAAATGGTAATAGGCAGCTTGAACTACAGACGAATGTATAGTATAGGATATGGATGATTGATTAATAATAAAGACAGACAAAAGGGAGAATGTATAGATCCTAGTAATTACTGGCCCGTATGCGTGCTACCGGTCATTTCTAAAATCTTAGAGAAAGCAATTAAAAGAAGAATAGTGCAGCACTTTGAAGATAACAATCTATTTGTTTCTACAAATTTGGTTTTCGTAAGGACAAATCAACCGAAATGGCCATTAGAAATGTGGTATATTTTGTATTGGAGGCATTGGATGGATCACAGAAATGCTCTAGTGTGTTCTGTGATCTCTCTAAGGCATTCGATTGCTTGAGGCACGACATCCTCCTGCATAAGTTAAAGCACTACGGATTTTCAGACGTAGAGCTAAACCTTTTGGAGTCATACCTACGTAATAGGAAGCAAGCAGTCTTCATTAATGGTCAGTTCTCATCTTACGAAATAAATGACATAGGAGTTCCACAAGGATCAGTTCTGGGACCGGTATTATTTCTTATCTATATAAATGACTTGGCTAGCTCTCTACCAGAATGGGCTTTCGTTTCCTTATTTGCTGACGATACTCATGTGGGTATAAAGGATAGTAGTTTATTAGGTATCGAACAAAAAACCAAATTAATCTTGGATAAACTGAAAGAATGGTTTGAAGCTAATGGTATTATTTTAAATAATGACAAAAGTATTATTATGTCCTATAAAACTAGAAAAAATAAAAATGACTTTATTCATGCTAAGGAGACTACTTTCTTAGGTTATATCATAGATTACACTCTGACTCACTCGGCCCACATTAATAAAGTCTGCAAAAAACTAGCAAGCGCAAACTACGCTTTACTAAAATTAAAGTCTCTTGTTAACAGAAAAACCCTCATTGCTGTTTATTATGCCTACATTCAATCTATTATAAATTACGCTATCACAGTATGGGGAAATGGAGCTGATATGAAACGAGTCCTAATTTCTCAAAAAAGGGCAATAAGAATTATAAACGGGCTACACAAACGTACGTCTGTACGAAGTTATTTTAAAAGAGACAAAATTATGACCGTAATTTCATTATTTATTTACAACTCTTTGATCGAAACTTATTTACAAAAAGACAATTTACCTAAAAAAATGGACATTCACAGATATAATACAAGAAATAAAGAGAAATTCATAACACCAAAAACTAGACTAAAAAAGACGCAAAAACAAGGAAAATATATTAAATTAATTATGTTTAATAAAATACCTACAGCTATTTCAAAGTTGCCGCTCTTGGAGTTTAAAACGAGGGTGAAACGTTTTTTGGAAAATAAACCGTTTTACTCAATTAATGAGTTCTTGAATTTAAAGCTAAAGACATGTTCATTTTCTGATTATACAGTTAAAATATAAATTTATTTTTAATTATGACATTTTTAATTTATTTTTAATTTAAACCATTATTTTATGTAAATTTTTATAAATTACATTGTGTATGTACATTGTACATATTTTGTATTTCGTGTAAATTTCTTATGTATTGACAAACCTTTTATAACGGACATTGTTATATGGTGAATAAATATCTTATTCTTATTATTCTTATTCTTAATTGTAACTTCATTACTTATTTCAGAGGTTCCGATTCAGTTAGCCTAAACTGTGGCTGTGGCCGACGTGAAATTGCAAAAGTTTTATGAAAATTAATGAATTGTTACTGAAAACAAAACTATGTTGTACCAAACCTGATAAACTCTTTTCCAAAAAATGTCAAGGACTATGAACTTTTGCTCATTAAAGTATCACAAATCTGCAACCGCTCGAGTAAAAATAAATAAATAAATACTCTCTCCATCTGGAGTATACACACATACAGCCCTTTTCAATACTTGCCGCGGATAAAGATTCGCAGTCCTGCTCTAACGCTTCTGCTTTTTAACTGTCTATCCTACTCTAATCAGATGCCGCGCACGCAAAAACATCAGTTATTTTGAAATTGCGGCTACACTGATGGCTTTTTCATTTTTATGGAACAGTCTGCAGCTGCTTTATACTAATATCAGTTATATTATGCAAAGTTTCAGATCTAATTTCAAGTATTCATTGAATGCTATCGGTTTATTGTACGATTTGGAGGTAACTTTGTAATTTTTTTCTATCGAGAAAATTTTATGGAATCAAGTTTTCATCATTGTGTTGACATAGCATTAGTCCTCAACTTTATCATATATTAATTTCAGGGTGATTATTATTGCAGTATTTGTGGGTATAAAGCAGGACCATGCGAAGCAAAGTGAGGTATTATACACTCTTAAGGTTTTGTTATAGGTGCAAATCACTCAGAAATCACAAGAGAAAAAAAGGAAAGCTGACATACTACTCTCTACGAACTGCAGTTACTCTTTAAAGGCAAAACACATCTTGCGTATGTACGAGAGACATTTTATTTACCCAAATATTTCCATATCATCTCCCACAAACTGCGCCACAAATCGAAGTAAAAACTAGTTATAAATATAATTTCCCTATAACTCGGTAAAAACGCAGATCTGGCAGCCCCGAGAGGGGGGATTTAGGGAGCTGTATTCCATCTTTGCGGAATTTTTACTATTCTCGCCCCCATTTCTTTAAATTCTCTCCCACCCCGCGCCGAAATTGTTATGAAATATCGTTCTCTAACATTTGTACATGTTTTTTATGTATTTTGTATTATACGAGTATGCTCTCTTTATGTATGCGGAAAAACGAAATCTCATTTTTCACATTAAATCGCTTTTCATTTTCATGTGAAGAAAGACATGCTCTCAAAGTATTATATGAAAGGATTTGAGCTCTTGGTATTTGCTGTAATTTTTCTGTTTTACTTTTTCTTAAATTATTGCCCTTTAGGTAGTAAATTTCATACAAATTGGCTCACTATGGATAGTGCCCTATAGGTTTTCATGGTGAGCCATTTTGTATGAAATTTATTCAGATTTAGAAATTCCGTACACAATTACGTCTAGAGAAAAATCTAAAAATTACTGAAGGGTGCCAAACGGGAGTCTAAAATGTTTAAAATCCAAGAAACACTAAA
This sequence comes from Ypsolopha scabrella, assembly GCA_910592155.1. Classification (NCBI taxonomy): domain Eukaryota; kingdom Metazoa; phylum Arthropoda; class Insecta; order Lepidoptera; family Ypsolophidae; genus Ypsolopha; species Ypsolopha scabrella. The sequence continues at coordinate 17,598,995 of OU342987.1, forward strand.
CCTCTAAAAACCTCTAAAAAGTTGCATTTTTTAAACGATATTGGTTTTAAACTATAAGACTATAGACCGGTCTCAGTTTTACCAGTATTTAGTAAGATCTTCGAAAAAATTGTTTTTAATCAATTGTTATCTCATTTTAACTTAAATAAGTTGTTTCACAGTGAACAATATGGATTCACTAAAGGGAGGTCAACCACTGATGCAGGAGTTGCTTTAGTCAAGCACATATTTGACGCTTGGGAAGCAAAGCAGGATGCGTTCGGTGTATTTTGTGACCTCTCAAAAGCTTTTGATTGCGTTAATCATGAAACACTTTTATGTAAATTAGATCACTATGGAGTTAAGGGTAAATCTTTGGCGTTATTTAAGTCATACCTTAGTGACCGGTTTCAAAAGGTAGACATTAATGAAGTAAAGTCATCTGGAGCATTAGTCAAAATGGGTGTTCCGCAGGGCTCCATATTGGGGCCCCTATTGTTTTTAATATACATAAATGACCTTCCTTACTTAGTTAGAGACTTATCTGAGATAGTTCTATTCGCAGATGAGACGTCACTTATTTTTAAAGTGAATCGACATAACGATATACTTGATGACGCGAATTCAACCCTCTCTCTGATTCTTGATTGGTTCACTGCAAATAATTTAGTTCTAAATGCAAAAAAGACGAAATGTATAAAGTTTACTTTACCAAATGTAATTCAAGTAGATGTCAGTTTATTTTTGCAGGGGTCCAAGCTGGAGTTAGTTAACGAAACTAAGTTTTTAGGTATTACTATAGACTCTCGTCTTCAGTGGGGTCCCCACATAGAAGCTCTCTGTGGTAGACTTAGTTCAGCCGCATACGCTGTTAGACGCATAAGGCAGATTACTGATGAAGATACTGCTAGATTAGTATATTTCAGTTATTTTCACAGCATTATGTCATATGGCATAATGTTGTGGGGTAGAGCCGCGGATATAGAAGCAGTCTTTGTCTTGCAAAAGAGAGCAATTCGGTCTATTTATAACATGAAGTACCGAGATTCATTAAGAGAAAAGTTTAAAGAAATTAATATATTTACGGTCCCTTGTGAATTTATTTATCAAGGTATTAGATATGTCAGAAAAAAAATTGATAATTTCCCGAGGCTTGGTGTGCACCACTCTGTTGAAACCAGAAACAAACATAAACTAGCTTTTCCAAAATTAAGACTTGCCAAAGTAGGTACCTCTTTTGTAGGACATGGTATAAGATTTTACAATAAGCTTCCAGAGGAGGTCCTTAGTTTGCCTGAAAATAAGTTTAAACTATATATTAAGCAGGGACTACTTAAGAAAGCTTATTATAAAATCAATGATTATTTGGATGATAATGAAGCATGGTGTAATAAATAATAATAATCTTATTCAATATTGTAATTAATAATTAGCATATTTTAATACTGTACGATTCCTCTAAAGGCTTAAAATTAATTAATATGTAAACTTACTTTGTTAAAGGTAATAGACAATATGAGACGGGTTGACTAAGATATATTTTTTTTTCTCGTGACTAATTCCCGCAGTCTTATATTTTTTTATGCCTTTACTTGAGTAGGTATGTATATGATTTTGTATCATATGTTTTATTTTGAAAAAAGGAATGTTTGCTAAGTTTCTTGCCCTTCTTATTAGCAATACTAATCGAATGGTGCGGATGGTTAGGCATTATGTATATACAATATTTTTATTCCTATATTTCTATATTTTATGCAAGTGTATAACTTTATTACATTTTAGTAGCCCACCCTTAATATTTTTTGTATGTATTTCCCGTTTTTATTATTTCTTCATTGCATTATGTATATATAATATTTTTATTCCTAGATTCCCCTATTTTACTTATTTTTTATTTATTTATTTATTTAAAAAATTACGACTATCATTTATTAATGCAGGTGTATATTTTATTTCCCGTATTATTATATATTTTTTTTATATTCTAAAGACATATTATATTGTGTAAATTAACTTTGACTTGTAGAAAGTATACTTAATGTATCTATTTTGCAAAAATAAATATTTTGATTTGATTTGATTTGATTTGGCTCTTACTTAAAGACGGTAATACATACAAGTTTTAAATTTGGTCACATTGTAGGACATACTCTAAAGTAAAATAAAACATTATAAAAAGTAGGGTTCCGTAAGCAGACGGTGCTAATTTTTTTGTCAGCGGCTTGTTTTTGTAGCCTTGATGTTGCTTTGGTAATGTATGTTGTTTGTTATTTACCATGATGCTTTTAGGGTTCCGCACCTGTATTGTGGGGTGGTACGGAACCCTTTGTGCGCGAGTCCGACTCGCACTTGGCCAAATTATTATTATTCCGATCAAAGAATCATTAACTTAAAGTGAATTATTAAATCTATACTACATAATATTATAGTATTAAAAAAGTCGTGTCTGTACATTCGGAATATTTTTACGAAATTTTAGTTGAAATGGGTACTGAGGCCAAACTAAATTTTTTTGAAGTATTGTCTGTCTTTCTGTCTGTATATATGTATGTTCGGTTTTAACTCGAAAACCACTCAACATATTTGGATGCAGTTTCAAAAATATAGGATACTAGCTTTTGCCCGCGGCTCCGCCCGCGTGTTATTCGATTTAACGACATACTTTTTTACGGGATAAAAAGTAGGCTATGTGTTAAGTTAGGGTATAAGCTATATCCATTCTAAATTTCATCCAAATCCGTCCAGCCGTTTCAGCGTGAAAGAGTAACAAACACACACACACACCCTACACACAAACTTTCGCATTTATAAATTTGTGTGATACGAGGTATTAATCATTGACCTCTCATAAACAACTAGACTCACAATCTCGCTCAAAAAGAGTCCGCGATGCATTTTGTCACCGCTATAGGGTGACAAAATCGAAAGACGATTGCGTACAACTGACATTGCATCTTATGTTAATGACATAACGTTTTAATTTGGTTGAAGATTTTTGCTACTATGCACGTCGCACGTTCTGACACTTTCTGACGAACTTTTCTTAGAGACTGTGTGTCTTGTTGTTTATGAGAGGTCAATGGTATTAATAGAATAACAGAGCAAGGGAGAGATTGCAAGAAACGCGAGCGGAGCCGCGGGCAAAGGCCAGTGTGATATAATAATGTAACTTTACTAGACAATTACGGAGATCCATATTTATAAGAGATAGGCTCGTCTAATTCTAATTATTTCTCTAATACTATTGTATTGGCTTTGTTTCGCAATACGATGAGTCTGTAATATTTCAGAAATATATTTTCTTATTGGTAGCTTAAGGCGCAATATGTCCATCGCACTAGCTTAAGGCGCAATATGTCCATCGCAGAACGATACAGGTAAACTATCTGAAAGACTGCCCGTCCGGGTCTATTGCTGTACTTTTGTGAATAATATCTATACTAATAATAAAGTAGAAAAAAAGTCGTGTCTGCACATTGAATATTTTCGCGAAATTTTAAGTGAAATGGGTTATTAGTTTTGTACTGCGGCTAAAACCACATTTTTTTGAATTTTCGTCAGTCTTTCTTTATGTTTGCTCCGTTTTAACTCGAGAACCATTCAACGGATCTCATCCATCCATCCATCAGCCTGTTGCGTCCACTGCTGGACATAGGCCTTTCCAGGATTTTGCCACTCTTGGCGGTCCTCCTGGAAGAAATGCCCATACTCACACATGCTGGGCAGGCGGGTTGGTGAGCGCGGTGCGGAAACCCTTGCACCAGTGACGCCGCTGCCCGTCACCAGTCTGATTAATATAAGGCCTGGCAATTGGGGATGGATATACCGCCATCCATCGGTCCTAGGCTATGGTGGGCCGCCCGGTTTTTTGACTGAGAGCTGTTCTCTTACTCTCCCCCGAATAACTTCGGGAGGATTTGCGAGTAAGATGGTGGTAGCTCCACAGTCGAGCCCGGCATTAGCTCTACCACCTAAAACGTTATAAAGTCATAAAGTTAAAACGTTTAAAGTTTAAAAGTTCATAAATAAAGAAGAGAAATACATACAAAAAATATTCGGGTTGGGCTACTAAAATTTAATAAAGTTATACACCTGCATAAAATAGAGAAATATAGGAATAAATATATTATATATACATAATGCCTAAACATCTGCACCATTAGATTAGTATTGCTAAGAAGAAGGGCAAGAAACTTAGCAAACATTCCTTTTTTCAAAATAAAACATATGATACAAAATCATATACATACCTACTCAAGTAAAGGCATAAAAAAATATAAGACTGCAAGAATTAGTCACGAGAAAAAAATATATCTTAGTCAACCCGTCTCATATTGTCTATTTATTACCTTTAACAAAGTAAGTTTACATATTAATTAATTTTAAGCCTTTGAGGAATCATACAGTATTAAAATATGCTAATTATGAATTACAATTTTGAATAAGATTATTAATATTTATTACACCATGCTTCATTATCGTCCAAATAATCATTGACTTTATAATAAGCTTTCTTAAGTAGTCCCTGCTTAATATATAGTTTAAACTTATTTTCAGGCAAACTAAGGACCTCCTCTGGAAGCTTATTGTAAAATCTTATACCATGTCCTACAAAGAGGTACCTACTTTGGCAAGTCTTAATTTTGGAAAAGCTAGTTTATGTATGTTTCTGGTTTCAACAGAGTGGTGCACACCAAGCCTCGGGAAATTATCAATATTTTTTCTGACATATCTATTTATTTGATAAATAAATTCACATGCGACCGTAAATATATTAATTTCTTTAAACTCGTCTCTTAATGAATCTCGGTACTTCATGTTATAAATAGACCGAATTGCTCTCTTTTGCAAGACAATGACAGCTTCTATATCCGTGGCTTTACCTCTACCCCACAACATTATGCCATATGACATAATGCTGTGAAAATAACTGAAATATACTAATCTAGCAGTATCTTCATCAGTAATCTACCTTAAACTCTTCTTGAGCCTTCTTACTTATTTTGTAGCAATTAATAATGAAAACATGAAATATATTTTATGTACTTGATATATTTCAGCCCACGGTAAAGGGCCGTCATCAGTCGAATAGAAAATGAAAATTATTTACTGCACAACAAAGGATTTATATACGAGTACATATGTTTGGTGGCCAGGGCCTCATATTAGATGTTCAAAGGGACGTCTGTGTTAGGAGGACCTGCTCTTCCATCTACATGTTAAGTTGCGCTTATGTTATGACATAAAATATAAAATTAGTACAAAAGTTAGAAATTACGAGTATGTGTATGTGTGTATGAGAGGGTGAGGGTGAGTGTGTGTAAGTGTGATGTATCTTAATATACCTATCTATTACATTTAAAGTCGTTTTTCAACCTCACAGTTGACAAGTAAATAAATAAAAAAATAAAAAGTGACACTTGTTAAGAAATATCTTTTTTTAAATAAATAAAATTAAAAAAAAACCTCTTATCCGGAAATAATCGATAATATTTTTTTCAATGCATGTGCTCGTAAAGAACTATTATTAACCGACTTCAGAAATGGAGGAGGTTCTCAAATCGAATGTATTTTTTTTCGAAGTTCTACTTATCTCTGAAGACCATCATCAGGTCAGGACCAAACTAAAATGGGACCTGCCTGGAATCAAACACTCCCAAACAAAAAAAATATATAATATATAATAAATGTACAGTACACATATACAAAAAACTTAATTATAACACAAAATACAGAGAGTAGCCCTTGTGAACTCGCTCAGAGAACAATAAAAAATGACAATGATATATATACTTCAAATAAACTTTTAATCGGCAAAATAATTAGCTTTCCTAAGTAGACCGTCACCAAGTGGACATCGTACAACTCGGACATCCCACTGTCCGACAAATAAATTGTTTTTTGAGATGGATGGACTGTCACGGAAAATGCTTCGGCCGAGAGCTCGCGTCAACTAAGTCTGCGGATGTGAAGTTAGGTCACTTTAATGGATACAGGAGAGAATAGTAAATTTCCTTTGTCCGTCCTCCTCTCAATAACCTCGAGTTGGTATTGGTTGTTCACTATAACCTGAACTAAGTAGTGACGTAGCGTGTGGCTTGTGACATTTCATTAGGTACTCGGTAAGTGCTTAATTCGATAACCTTTTTTTTTTAAATTCCCAACTTTTTTTTATTGTTCCCTATAAACTATACTAGAATACTCGATCAACTTAATTTTGTAGTTTTGTTTTATACATTTTGTTGGTACTGATGAATTTGTAAATTTATTCAAGTCCATTAACTTATTCAAATGGTACGAAATCCTCAGGGCGCGCGTCCCACTCACAAACCACCTGTTTTTTTTTTCAGGTATGGAACCCTAAAAAAATTTCAAATAAGACAAATATTTTTAAAAAATATCCTCAGTCTAGGATTTATATATGTTTCTAAGTAAAAACACAATTACGACAATTTTGGCGCTGGATTTGAACTTACTCATAGCTGCCATGGAATGAAATGGAAGTCCCCCAGCAAAATGCTATGCGAAGCCTTTTCTTGCTTCCTTTTAACTCGTTTGTATATAGACATAAAAATAAATGAAAAATACTGCACTTATCTGCAATAAATTGCCGTGCAGTTTCACTAATCAATTATTTCCTCACTTTTGAATACCTTAAGATATTTGCTTTCGAAATAATGACTGAAGTTAGAAATATTTACTGATTTCGTGCATCTACACCTCAAATTGACGTTATTTATTTTCGAGCAAAACACGAATGGTTAGAGAATTTGATAACTAAAATATTACACAAATGAAATTTTCGAATTAATAATTGCGTCCATGTGAAAATTACAATTTTCGCCTATTTTGTGCTATTTGGAGACGCAGCGATCGTCGTAACAGCCACTGTGCAGTGCGCGCTGATATGAACGTTATTTCAATGTCTTTACCGTCGATATTTGTACCGACACAAATCGGGTTGCTAATTCAGGTCGGGGACCCCTTTGAAGTACACCCCAAGAGCTTTTATATGACATGGGTCCCATCACTATTGAAGGCTGGAGCAAATTTGGTGCATAGTCCATACAAAAATTTTTTGTTTGATAAACACAATCAACATATTGTACAATATATTGTACGTAAACAACCAAACAAACCTTTGATAATGCTTTAACAGCGAAACCGGTAAGGGAAATAATATAAATAAGTGGACAAGTACAAGTGTTTATCAAACAAAAAATGTTTCAAAAGTTCCACCAAGTGCCAACAATCACGAGCATCAACTCCATACAAAAATGCCCATGGTCCTATAATTTTAAAGTAGTTTTAATTTCAATATAAATTGAATTGTCTGAGTAATAGATTCTAAACACTCACAAGTGGACGAGAGACGTAAACGATGACTATTACTGACGATATTTTAGTGGTTAACCGTTTTCCTCGTCTCGTTTATTACGTATGCATGCGCGGTACCGTTTATTGATGTCATTGAAGGTCGGGTCTTTTGTGGGCAAAACACGTTGCATATCTTTTAAATATTTATTATTTTGTTTACCTTAAGGCTGGTCTAAGTCACAAATGTTCTTGTATGGACACAAATAAGCAATGAGAGCTAAAAATATTATAGATTATTTGAAAAATAGACAATAGGACATTTAATAAACTAGATCGTTTTGGGATTATTTTAGACTGTTTACTACTTTATTAATAGTATAGATTTAATAATACGTAGTAAGTTATTGCTTCTTGAAGGGGGTAACTTTTTACCTCGGTACAAAACGCACATCATAATATTGTTTTCCTTATTTTCCTTACTTTTATATAAGTATGCAATAAATGTGTTTTAAAGCAACTTGCGGAAATAGTATAATAGATTAATAATAAAGTCTAAAAACTACGTACTTTAATGTATTACATTTTGCTTGCATTACATTAACAAACTTAAAAGCGTGTTTGCAGTTGTAATGTAATGCAGCTAAAATGTAATTCATAAAATAAATAATTTTCATGTGATCACCTAACTATTAACAAGCAGTTTGCGCAAATTGCTATAAAACGCATTTATTGCAAACTTTTCATTCAAAAGTAAGGAAAACAATATTATGATGTGCATTTTGTACCGAGATCCTCCGTTACCACTTTAATCGGAATAATAACAATTTGGTTAAGTGTGAGTCGGATTCGCGCACAAAGGGTTCCGTACCACTCCCCAATACGGGTGCGGAACCCAAAAAACATTATGGTAAATAACAAACAACATACATGGTAGCGCCTGACAAAAAAATTAGCACTGTCTGCTTACGGAACCCTACTTTTTATAATGTTTTATTTTACTTTAGAGTATGTCCTACAATGTGACTAAATTTAAAACTTGTATGTATTACCGTCTTTAAGTAAGAGCCAAAACCAATAACGTTTAAATAATGCAACCTTTTAGAGGTCGCATGGATTCTTTCCTCTATGATTGAGTAGAGGCGACTTAAGAAGTACCTATCCACTTTAATAATTTATATTTGTATCTCAGACTCAACTCGCTACTTATTTTTAGTTCGCAAATGATCGAAATTTATTATTACCTTTCGTTACTGCGTAAACATGACGTCACGTTTTGAAAAAAACGTGTTGTTTGTTAGACTTTAGACATATGTCAGAAAAACTGAAATGTCATTTAGATCTAAAAATATCAACAATCAATGAACCATCTATAGTAATAATAAAGTTGTAAAAAGTCGTGTCTGTACATCGAATATTTCCGCGAAATTTTAAATGAAATCGGTTATTATTATTAGTATAATCGTAGTACTGAGGTCAAAACTCTGTCTGTCTATATGTAAGTTTCGTTTCAACTCAAGAACCACTCAACGGATTTGGATGAGGTTCTTTTTATTATCATCGTTGTGACTCAGTATTACAATGTACTCTGTAGCTGTGACTCTGGTGAACACATAGGCTATAAGGGAGGTCCATAAAGTAACCCCTAAGCCGAAAACGGGGCAAAGATTGAATAAACGCTTTTTACTCGAGAACCACTCAACGGATTTGGATGCGGTTTTTTTTATTATCATCATAGTGACCCTGGTGAACACACAAACTATAAGGGGTGTTTATAAAATAACGTTGAAGCTGAAAACGGGGCAAATATTGAATAAAGGCGGACGGAACCGCGGGCAAAGGCTAGTAAATATAAAGTAACTAAAATTGCTATAAAATGAAATTTCCTAAAAACTAAACTGTGGGAAAGTTCCAGTTAGAATATTATTTTTTTCAATACCAGTGCTTAATTTCGGTCCATTTCAAACCACATTCCCTGCATTTTGCTTACGTCTGTCTAATTATAATCAAGCTGGGCCTAAAATAAAGTCAAAAAGTTTGAACAGTAATTCCTACAATCTTTTTGAACCAAAAACAAAAACCGAAACGAAAACCCATTCGCAAAAGCACCATGTCGCGGAATTATAGAAACCTTAACAAAGCAACGTCGAAACTGGGAAGAAACTAATAACCGCACTATCGCCCCCTATGCACGCACACAGACGCGCCGCGCGTCGCCACGCTCACACCGATACACACACGCGCGCGCCTCTAATTATATACGACTACTGGCGAAAGAAAATAAAGATCGGGGAAAAATTTTTGAAGAAACAAGCGAGGCGCCGGACCTTGGGTTGGGACTGACCGCTCCCCATCATTAAGACCCCCCGGGGGGAGGGGTAGTTGATCTCCCCCTGGATGTTTAATAATATGAAGAATTGGGGATAATTTGCGCGAAACTAAATAAGAAACGCCGGACGAAAACTAAACGGGGGGAAGGGGGGAGGGGTTATTACGTCCCGACGTAAGAACGCTATCTCCAGGGTAGTTTTAGTTTCGTAAATAAGTAGACACTTCAAAGGAAAGTAATGAGATTGTAATAAAAATAGGCGAACGGCGAATATTAAATGTTCTGTGATGAGTTGATGGTATAGTGTCTTTAATATTTCTTTCATTAGAACGTGTTGTCATTAAAACTGCGTTTTTTAGGGTTCCGTGCTTTCAGGGTAAATTGTAAAGTGGTCGAGTGCGAGGAATCACGTACCAGGAGACCCGTACTTGAATTATTTTGATGCGTTTTCGTTTTAAAACCTTATCATAAAACTATGATAGATAAATTTCTATGTATATATATTTTTTTTAAAACGTGGCGATTTACCATCGCTAGGAGATAACAAATTAAATTTATATCATATCAAAATCAGAAAAGTAAATCTGGAAGTGAGGAGCTCTGAACCGGGATTCAAACCCGGGACCTCTCTTGCTCTACCAACTGAGCTATCCAGTTCTCAACACGGCCTGCGAATTAAGCATCTGTTTTTCCATGTGCTTTCTTATTTTCTATATCGAATGATATAAATTTAATTTGTTATATTTTTTAGATACTTCATAATTTTACATAATGGATCACAAAAAAGAATTGCCTATTGTAAAAATATACCTAATCATTTCTTTTAAAGGTTTCGAAGATAACGTCGAAATGATTCCCTTTTTTTCAAAAAAACTAGCGTATGCGCTTATTTTACGCAGCGTTCAAATTAAGCAAACAAAAATGTGATCCTAAATGAATTAAAAGCAATTAATTTATACCTTCATTTTCCTGTTATTTATACGAAGAAGGGAATATTGATTACTTTGAAGACACCCCCCGAACGTAACCTATGAATATGCAACTAGGCATTTTTACGATCGGCTGATACTTAGACTTGACTGCGACAATTTATAGTCCTGCTCCATCCACACTCGTGCATGAGTTCCATTTACTTAAGTTGTAGAATCTGTACACAAAGTGGACGCAACAACCGTCCTCTCTTTTTTTAAATTTTGCACAAGAGCTGTGACCATCATCCCTGACACACCCTCTTGAACTAAGGTCGTGAAGATATAGCTTTCAGGGTTCCGTACTTCAGAATTAAAATATGGAACCCTTATAGGGTCAATTTGTTGTCCGTCTGTCAAAACCTTTTTCTCGGGCCCCGTTGAAGATATCAAGTTGAAACTAATTCCTCCTACATAAGTCTACAGTCCCATAGTGCTGATAAAAATTCAGGCTTCTAACTCAACACGAAACAAAGTTATTGCCCTTTAGATAACCAAATTCATACAAATTGGCTCAACATGAAAAACTATAGCGTACTTCCAGTTGACTTAGGAACTTTAAATTCTGTACACAATTAGGAAACAATCTGAAAATGACAGATCTTCTTTCTCTGTAACTAGTCTACGGTCCCATAGTGCTGATAAAAATTCAGGCTTCTAACTCAACACGAAACAAAGTTATTGCCCTTTAGATAACCAAATTCATACAAATTGGCTCAACATGAAAACCTATAGCGTACTTCCAGTTGACTTAGGAACTTTAAATTCTGTACACAATTAGGAAACAATCTGAAAATGACAGATCTTCTTTCTCTGTAACTAGTCTACGGTCCCATAGTGCTGATAAAAATTCAGGCTTCTAACTCAACACGAAACAAAGTTATTGCCCTTTAGGTAACCAAATTCATACAAATTGGCTCAACATGAAAACCTATAGCGTACTTCCAGTTGACTTAGGAACTTTAAATTCTGTACACAATTAGGAAACAATCTGAAAATGACAGATCTTCTTTCTCTGTAACTAGTCTACGGTCCCATAGTGCTGATAAAAATTCAGGCTTCTAACTCAACACGAAACAAAGTTATTGCCCTTTAGATAACCAAATTCATACAAATTGGCTCAACATGAAAACCTATAGCGTACTTCCAGTTGACTTAGGAACTTTAAATTCTGTACACAATTAGGAAACAATCTGAAAATGACAGATCTTCTTTCTCTGTAACTAGTCTACGGTCCCATAGTGCTGATAAAAATTCAGGCTTCTAACTCAACACGAAACAAAGTTATTGCCCTTTAGATAACCAAATTCATACAAATTGGCTCAACATGAAAACCTATAGCGTACTTCCAGTTGACTTAGGAACTTTAAATTCTGTACACAATTAGGAAACAATCTGAAAATGACAGATCTTCTTTCTCTGTAACTAGTCTACGGTCCCATAGTGCTGATAAAAATTCAGGCTTCTAACTCAACACGAAACAAAGTTATTGCCCTTTAGATAACCAAATTCATACAAATTGGCTCAACATGAAAACCTATAGCGTACTTCCAGTTGACTTAGGAACTTTAAATTCTTTACACAATTAGGAAACAATCTGAAAATGACAGATCTTCTTTCTCTGTAACTAGTCTACGGTCCCATAGTGCTGATAAAAATTCAGGCTTCTAACTCAACACGAAACAAAGTTATTGCCCTTTAGATAACCAAATTCATACAAATTGGCTCAACATGAAAACCTATAGCGTACTTCCAGTTGACTTAGGAACTTTAAATTCTGTACACAATTAGGAAACAATCTGAAAATGACAGATCTTCTTTCTCTGTAACTAGTCTACGGTCCCATAGTGCTGATAAAAATTCAGGCTTCTAACTCAACACGAAACAAAGTTATTGCCCTTTAGATAACCAAATTCATACAAATTGGCTCAACATGAAAACTTATAGCGTACTTCCAGTTGACTTAGGAACTTTAAATTCTGTACACAATTAGGAAACAATCTGAAAATGACAGATCTTCTTTCTCTGTAACTAGTCTACGGTCCCATAGTGCTGATAAAAATTCAGGCTTCTAACTCAACACGAAACAAAGTTATTGCCCTTTAGATAACCAAATTCATACAAATTGGCTCAACATGAAAACTTATAGCGTACTTCCAGTTGACTTAGGAACTTTAAATTCTGTACACAATTAGGAAACAATCTGAAAATGACAGATCTTCTTTCTCTGTAACTAGTCTACGGTCCCATAGTGCTGATAAAAATTCAGGCTTCTAACTCAACACGAAACAAAGTTATTGCCCTTTAGATAACCAAATTCATACAAATTGGCTCAACATGAAAACCTATAGCGTACTTCCAGTTGACTTAGGAACTTTAAATTCTGTACACAATTAGGAAACAATCTGAAAATGACAGATCTTCTTTCTCTGTAACTAGTCTACGGTCCCATAGTGCTGATAAAAATTCAGGCTTCTAACTCAACACGAAACAAAGTTATTGCCCTTTAGGTAACCAAATTCATACAAATTGGCTCAACATGAAAACCTATAGCGTACTTCCAGTTGACTTAGGAACTTTAAATTCTGTACACAATTAGGAAACAATCTGAAAATGACAGATCTTCTTTCTCTGTAACTAGTCTACGGTCCCATAGTGCTGATAAAAATTCAGGCTTCTAACTCAACACGAAACAAAGTTATTGCCCTTTAGATAACCAAATTCATACAAATTGGCTCAACATGAAAACCTATAGCGTACTTCCAGTTGACTTAGGAACTTTAAATTCTGTACACAATTAGGAAACAATCTGAAAATGACAGATCTTCTTTCTCTGTAACTAGTCTACGGTCCCATAGTGCTGATAAAAATTCAGGCTTCTAACTCAACACGAAACAAAGTTATTGCCCTTTAGATAACCAAATTCATACAAATTGGCTCAACATGAAAACCTATAGCGTACTTCCAGTTGACTTAGGAACTTTAAATTCTTTACACAATTAGGAAACAATCTGAAAATGACAGATCTTCTTTCTCTGTAACTAGTCTACGGTCCCATAGTGCTGATAAAAATTCAGGCTTCTAACTCAACACGAAACAAAGTTATTGCCCTTTAGATAACCAAATTCATACAAATTGGCTCAACATGAAAACTTATAGCGTACTTCCAGTTGACTTAGGAACTTTAAATTCTGTACACAATTAGAAAACAATCTGAAAATGACAGATCTTCTTTCTCTGTAACTAGTCTACGGTCCCATAGTGCTGATAAAAATTCAGGCTTCTAACTCAACACGAAACAAAGTTATTGCCCTTTAGATAACCAAATTCATACAAATTGGCTCAACATGAAAACTTATAGCGTACTTCCAGTTGACTTAGGAACTTTAAATTCTATTCACAATTAGGTATTTAACACACGTCTAGAAAAAATTCTGAAAAATACCAATTTTTAATTATTCAAGCAGAAATTAGAAACCAACTTCATGAGATCCTTTGGATACATAGGGTTCAATAGATCGTGTCAAGTTAATCGTTTATAACTGCTCGTGGAATAAGTTTGTGTTTGTATAAAGATATGTACGGAACCCCCAAGTGTTACTCGCACTTAAACAGGTTTTTTCAGGGTTCCGCGCAAAATGGAGCCCGTCTGCCCGCCCATATACGGGTCTCTAGCTTGCAGACAGAATGAGGTACAGATCTGTTTAGATATGTTATGTAGAATGTTGATCCAAAACCGAATTTGGAATTAAAAATTAAATTTATTTATTTTTTGAAAAAGGAGAAGAAAAAATTTTTTTTGGTTTGTCATTGTCTAGAACTTATTTAGTAGAGTACAAATACTTCCTTTTTTATGTCCAGAAATATTTTTCTGACGGGGTCTATCTCAAAAACTAAACTAGATAAAAATTTGGAATCTTCTGTAGATTATGTGTAAACCCAAACTACCCAAATACTGTACCAACTTAATTTTGCAGTTTTTTTTCATACAGTTTCTAGGTACTAATAAGTTTGTAATTTTTATTCAAATTATTCAAATCAATGAACTTATTTAAATGGCACGAAACCCTCAAAGCGCAGGTCCTACTCGTACTTGGCCGGTTTTTTTAATTCCCGTAATTACTCTTTCACGTACAAGGGGAACTATAGGTTGTAGAATAAACATAAAAATATTCTTTAGCTAAGAAACGAAACCCACAAGCAAGTTTCAATATCACCAACGTTTTCCTCCTAATTTTCCGGGTTGTCCGGGAAATTTTTCCAATAGTTGCTTCTCTAACGCGTTACATTGCGTACTTATTACCATAACTTTAAGACATTTCGCTTAACTCTTATGTCGTTGCAATAGAGTTTATTTTTTATAAACAAAATCATTCTTTGATTTGTCATACACACATGCTTGTCAAGAGATTCACGTCGTTTGACTTAGACCTTATTGCGTAGCTATATAGACGGATATCCTTTGATTTAAGAGACATGTTAAACTTAAGATGAAGATGCTCGATTGTGACCCTTGTGCCCACAAAGCGAATAATTTATAAGAACACAAAATACATCAATTGAGAGTTTTGTTTCGGAAAAAGTCACCACATTGAATGAAAGAATAAATAATTTATGTACACAATTATACCGGGTGTAAATAGAGTGCTACCATTAAATGAAACCACATATTCTACCGACCCTACTGAACCACTTTTCCCAAGAAACATACCCGCGGACACCCTTAGTTTAGGAAATAATTGAGTTCCAAACAAAAGCACGTGAACCCTAACGCACCGACATACGGGCGAGTTTAGAGAGAGTGTCGACCGTGAAACCTGAAGCTGTTCGAAGCCTGACTGATTTTTGTTTGGAACTCAAGTATTTCCTAAACTAAGGGTGTCCGCGGGTATGACTCTTGGGAAAAGTGGTTCAGTAGGGTCAGTAGAATATGTGGTTTCATTTAATGGTAGCAGTCTATTTACACCCGGTATATATATCATGTACACTTGTGACACGTAAAATTTAATAAAAAAAATATATTTTTTATGGTTTGACATTTATCCAAAGGTGTAATATGATCGTAAGATTCGTAAGTGTCAAGTTAGTTTGGACAGCAATAACTGCTCGTGGAATTGGTTTGATTTTTAAACGGTTTACAAATATAAATGAAGTTTTAGACACACTTTCCAACTTTTATCATGACGGGCTCAGTAAAATTAAACCATCCGCCTGCGTGTATTCGATCTCTGCCCCGTTTTCGGCTTGGGCGTTATTTTATGAACACCCCTTATAGCCTTTATGTTGACCAGGGTCAGTATGTTGATAATGAAAAAAACCGCATCCAAATCCGTTGAGTAGTTCTCGGGTTAAAACGGAACATACATACAGACAGACAGACAAAAATTCTTAAAATGGTTTATGCCTCAGTACAATACTAATAACCCATTTAGTTTAAAACTTCCCGTGCATAATTATCATGTAGATAAAATTTACTTTTGTAATTTTGACTTTTCCAAATACAACATTTTAGGAGTTGCTATGCGAAAAATGACGAGGATTTGTAAAAATTTACATATAAATTCATACATATCTCTCCATAGAGAAGTAATTTTTTTATCGTTTCTTAGGGCTCCGTACCTCAATAGAAAAAAAAATACAGGATCACTTTGTTGTCCATCTGTCTGCCTGAAAAATAAAACCATATACTCAGGTCTACAGTCCCTTGAAGCTGTGAAAATATCAAACTTCTAAGTTAATGTGAAAAAAAGATACGGCCGTTTATGCCGCAAAAAACGTACATTTCGACACTCTCAAGGAAATCAAAATTCATAGGGTATTTCCCGTTGACCTAGAACTATGAAATTTGGCAAGTCATATCGTCTTATACTACAAGTATAGGGAAAAATCTGAAAACTATACATTTGTAATTAAATCATAAAAAATATATTCTTTAACGGAGCCCTCGGTGGGCGAGTCCGACTCGCACTTGTCCGGTTTTTTTTAAAGTTTTTTGTCGATGTGGCTCAGTATGATCAGTATAGCATCTGAGCACGTCATTGGTACTGTATAATAATAAAATACAAAACCGGGTAATATGTATATAAGTGAAAAAAAATTAACAGATGATAGAGTATCCCTAATAGACTACATTCCAAAGAAAAAAAAATTTTTTCGCGCGATTTTTTTTTTTACCTTTCCTTGGAAATTTTGTCAGCTGATTAAACCACTTTGTACTGGGAAGTGAAAAAATTATTTAGCAAAAAATTTCTTCTTCTGAAATTTTATCAGTTAACGATACATGATCTACCCTAGAATTATTTTCACTTATTATTGTAGGACATCATATACAGGTTGATCCAAACGAATGCCCCCTGGAGGGAAAGTGCCCTGAATATTGAAGATAGCAAATTGTACTTATTTTATTTTTTAAATAAAGAAAAACTGCATTTAAAGAATTTTGAAAAATTATCTGCGTTTCTCCTGCGTATTTTCCGTACTTGTTATATTGAATTTTTGTGGACGAATTTTTTATGTAAATGTTAAATTGCATGGTCTTTCTTTAATTTACGATACTGTTACTTCGAAGAATTTGATTCTAATGCTTGACCCTTTTAAACGGTATCATAAAAATACAGAATGTTTTTTTTTACACATTTGTCCAGTTCGATTCCCGGTTCAAAAAGGTGATTTTTGTAATTTTTTTGAATGCAGTTTATCTTAACTTTAAAAATAAAACAATGGTTCCTTTAAGTACAGTTTGCTATCTCTAATATTTAAGGTACTTTCCCTCCAGAGGGCATTCGTTTGGTTCAGCCCGTATATTAATATTATACAATTTTTTAGACATTTTGTAGAGGTTTCACGTTACGTGATCGCGGGAAGACTGTAAAGTCTTTGAATGTGTTTTATTTAATTTATTTAGTAACAAAAATCCACAGCAATACAAAAAAGTGTAGGCTTAAGAAATATTCTTTGTACAGTGGAGCCCACATCAAGCTAAACACATTCAGTATAAGCTGACCTCTCATTGTATAGGCTTCCCGTACAATGAGAGGTCAGCTTATACTCAATGTGTATAGCTTGATGCGAGCTCCACTGTACGTACTGCCAATGACGGATTTCATTAATGCTAAATTGAGCATAATATTAATAAAATAAAATAATATATTCATTCGCGATATTATGGGCCGCTCAAAATTGTAAATACCTGAAAACTATGTACTTATGATAAAGTAGTAAAAAGGTCGTGTCTGTATATTGAATATTTTTTCATTAAATAGGTTGTTTGTGTTGTACTGAAGCCAAAACTACCATTTTTAGAGTTTTTGTCTGTCTGTCTGTATATATATGTTCCGTTATAGAACCACTCAACGGATTTGGATGCGTTTTTTTATTATCATCGTATCGTAGTGGCCGTGGTCAACACATAGGTGTGTTCTTAAGAGGATAGGCTCCGAAAAACCATAACTAATTCTTCCGTATTTGAAGAATCAAGCACTAATAGATATTTAAAAAAAAATTGGAATTCTGTCAAGAACTGCACACTCTTATCGAAACAGAATCTTTGGACGTCATTCCAACATTGAATCATAAAAAAATCAATGATGACTCCAAAAAAGTTTTAATGTCGAGTTTTAACATTATTTGAGGAAAATCATATTACCTATATTATTTATAAATTAAAATCTGTATAAACTTAATTTAACTTTGAACGATCAGATATTTGGAACAAAGTTAAGTTTTTTTTTTAATAATAAAATTCGTGCTAAAATTCGTCATTTTGTTTTTTTTCCAGAATTCGTCCCTCTCGCACTGCGGATTATTCCCAGGGAGTAACAGCGATCAATGCAATCGGAACCTGTTCTTTTAAAAAATCGGCCAAGTGCGAGTCGGACTCGCGCACGAAGGGTTCCGTACCATTATCTATAAAAACGGCAAAAAATCATGTCTGTTGTATGGGAGCCCGCTTTAATATATATATTATTCTGTTTTTTAATATTTGTTGTTATAGCGGCAACAGAAATACATCATCTGTGAAAATTTCAAGTGTCTAACTATCTCGGTTCATGAGATACAGTCTGGTGACAGACGGACAGCGGAGCCTTAGTAATAGGGGTCCCGTTGGTTACCCTTTGGTTACGGAACCCTAACAACCATCAAGCTAAAAACGGGGCAGAGATCGAAAAAAATGAGGGTGATTAGTTTAGTGTAAATTATATTATCAAGAGTTTATTTATTATACAACTTAAATAACAATAGTTAATTAACTAAAAATCCTAAAAGAAAAAGAAGAACCTAAGCCTTAAAATAAAATACCTAAACCTACTATAAAAATAAAATAACCTAACAAATAAATATTATATATTATTTATATTATTACTGAGATATCTTTTGGTAAACAAAAGTTAACCAAAATATATCTTTTATTAAATAAGACACCTGTACTTGTCCACAAAACTAATATATATTACATTTCAATACACCCAACCGGTTTCGCTTATAATAAGCATTTTCTAGGATTTATTAATGACTGTTTCACATTTATATATTTTTTACTTTAATTAACGTTCACTTTATTACACACTGATACAACACTTCGTTTCCTAACCGACATTTCATTGATCTAGCTAGGGTGTATAATACCTCACTTCGCTTCGCATGTTCCTTTTTTATACCAACAAATACTGCAACAATCACTCTGAAATTAATATATAATAAAGTTGACGACTAATGCTACGTCCATGCTGTTGTGAAAACTTGCTTCCATTAAATTTTCTCAATAGAAAAAAAATACAAAGTTACCTCCAAACCGTACAATAAACCGCTAGCATTCAATGAATACTTGAAATTAGATCTGAAACTTTGCATAATATAACTGATATTAGTATAAAGCAGCTGCAGACTGTTCCATAAAAATGAAAAAACCATCAGTGTAGCCGCGATTTCAAAATAACTGATGTTTCTGCGTGCGCGGCATCTGATTAGAGTAGGATAGACAGTTAAAAAGCAGAAGCGATAGAGCAGGACAGCGAATCAAGGTATTATGGGCCCCTAACTTTGTTTATATAACACACTTTTTATATTGAAAAACCGGCCAAGTGCGTGTCGGGCCACGCGCAATGTAGGGTTTCGTAGTTGCCCGGTACATATAAATTGGTCTACTAATACAGACCGCGCAAACTTCTGGTACCATACATTCTAGGGGACCAAAAGTTTGGCGCGACCTGTACTCGTAAACCTGTAAAGCCTACTTAGCTGTGATAGTTTTCATTATATATTCTACTTCTGTGAATTTTAATTTTAATTGAATTTTAATTGACAACCGTTTAGCCAGCAGGGGGGGGGGGGACGCTCCACTCTAACTAAAATTTTCACTTTAAAGCTTAATATTTCGCCAACGGATCTCTAAATCGAAAAATGGTTTTCACACACCCACAATGTTTTTAAACGGCCTATCCAACGATACCCCACACTTTGGGATAGACGAGAAAAAAGTCCCCAGTTTACGTGATTTATTTAACCGTTTTGTTGGTTTGATAAATATTTATATTCATGCCAAATTACAGCTTTCTAGTATTGATAGTCTCTGCGCTAAGCCGTGGACAGACGAACAGACGAACATGGCGAAACTATAAGGGTTCCTTGTCAGACTGTAGAAACTGACTGTTTGACTTGTAGAAAGTATACTTTAAGTATCTATTTTACAAAAATAAATATTTTAATTTGATTTGATTTGAGACTACGGAACCCTAAAAACCGGAGGTTTCGGTACATATTACGAGTATAAATAGTTCAGGAATCGAGTCTCGCAGTTTTCCCGAGCTCTTCCCGATTAGGTGCGTATTTTAAAGAAAGACTGTATTTTTATGATTTAATTACAAATGTATAATTTTCAGATTTTTCCCTATACTTGTAGTTAAGACGGTATTACTTGCCAAGTTTCATAGTTCTAGGTAAACGGGAAATACCCTATAAATTTTGATTCCCTTGAGAGTGTCGAAATATACGTTTTTTGCGGCGTAAACGGCCGTATCTTTTATTTTACGTTAACTTAGAAGTTTCATTTTTTCACAGCTTCAGGTTTTAATTGCAACTCGATACCACGCGTTCCCGAGGTAAAGGGTCTTGACAGACAGACGGACGGACGGACGGACGACAGACAGACGGACAAGAAAGTGATCCTTTTAAGGGTTCCTTTTTTCCTTTTGAGGTACGCGACTTTAATAGATTCCCGACTACGGCGAAATACTTCCGACAATCTGAGGGAAATGGTAACCAAAAGATATTTCAAATCGAGAAATAAAGAGTTTAAGGAGCTAATAATATAATAAAAGAACAACGCCCGCATTTAAATTAAGGCGTGAAAATAATAAAAAAATGTAATTCCCTATCCAAGACGTAAGACAATGAAATTTCCAATTAAAGGAGCGTCGTTGTGAAACTTTATTAGCACTGATATAATATAGATGTGTGGGTATTTGTAGAACCTCCGTGTGGGGGTGAGGGGCCCTGTTAAACTAATTATTGCGCGGGGGGGCGGGAGTTTGGAAAGCTCCAAGATTTTTCTAAGGCGGGTGGTGGCGCCTTAAGACTCGCGCATGTGTGCGTGTGTATTTTATATGGATACTTTAATATGAGGTGCCGGTGTGTGGGTTATGTAGTTTGGACTATGTGGTTTGAATGAAATATATTGCTCTGTGTACATTTCGTATAATATTCTTTTTGTTGTAAGGGATTCGTGATAATTAATTTTCTTTTCTGTGTGGCTTGAAAATAATTCACCTTGGAGACGTGTATAGTCGTTGTTTCTCTTATGGAATAACTTCGGTGTCTCTGCGTCCGTCTATTGATGTTTTTAATGGTCGAGTGGGAGAAGGACTCGTGCCTTGAGGGTTCCGTACACTGTTTAATAGACAAACTTTTATTTTCAAGTGGTTTTTGTAGTTAACTTACGATCTTTTAAACTCTATGTATCCATTAAGTTAGTTCTTCCTGAATAATTAAATATAAGTAATTTTCAGGTGTTTAGGGTTCCGTTGCTGAAGGGTGGCAAACGGGACCCTATTACTAAGCCGCCGCTGTCTGTCTGTCCGTCTGACACGGGGTCTGCTTCAACCGTAATAAGTAGAAAGTTAAATTTATCACGGGATACTTTGGTCTCTATCATGACAAATAATATTTTGTTAAAAAATGTGGTTTCCCATACAAGTAATCTCGAAATAGTTGTATTATTTAAACGTTATTGGCTTTGGTTTTTACTTACAGACGGTAATACATACAAGTTTTAAATTTAGTCACATTGTAGGACGAACTCTAAAGTAAAAAAAATAAAAAATAATAAAGTTCCATACGCAGACGTTGCTAATTAGGGTTCCGTACCCAAAGGGTAACCAGCGGCACCCTATTACTAAGACTCCGCCGTCCATCCGTCTGTCAAGATTCAAAGATTCAAAATGTTTATTTGTAAAATAGATACATAAAGTATACGTTTTACATGTCAAGTCTAATCTGTATAAAAATAATATTTTATAATGAAACAAATAGGATACTTACGGGAAATATATATAACGAAAAAACTTTATTTAAGTTGGGCCACTAAAGTTATACACATGCATAAAATAAAGACTTATTGGAATAAGAATATTATTATACATAATGCAATTAATAAATAAGTTGATAAATGAACTGAATAGACCATAAATAAATATAATGCCTAACCAAATATATACAAACTTAAGTAAAAAATTAAAATATTGTATATACATACATAATGCAATGAATAAATAAGTAAATAGATAAATAAACTATAAATAGATTTAATGCCTAAATCCACCCATTCGATTAATCTTGCTAAGAAGAAGGGCAAGAAACTTAGCAAGATCATGTCTTTTTTTATCATTATTTTTTTTTCAATATGGCTTAATACTATTAGTCTTTTTAACTTACACAAAATTATACAAAATAATGTATTAAACTTTAATAACTAAAGGATAAAAATATAAATGTCACCAGGCTGTATCTCATGAACCATGATAGTTAGACAGTTGAAACTTTCACAGATGATGTATTTCTGTGCCCGATATAACAACAAATACTAAGAAATTGAATAATATATATATTAATTAAAGCGGTCTCCCATACATCAAACGTGTTTTTTTTGCTCGTTTTTGCTCAATATTAATAACGGCAACAGGTAGACGCTTGAAATATTGACAGAATATTAATTTATATATTCACTTTAATAATAAATAATTAAATTAAAATAAAATTTGTATTTACCATACAACAGACATGATTTTTTGTAGATAATGGTACGGAACCCTTCGTGCGCGAGTCCGACTTGCACTTGGCCGGTTTTTTTTACCAGGCTCTACCATTTTAGCGGCTCGTTTATATTTTATATACGCACCGGCGTGTTATTCGGTTTAACGACATGCTTTTTTCCGGGATAAAAAGTGGCTTATATGTTAAGTTAGACTATAAGCTATATCCATTCTAAATTTCATCCAAATCCGTCCAGCCGTTTCAGCGTGAAAGAGTAACAAACATACACACACACACACACACACACACACACACACACACAAACTTTCACATTTATAATATTAGTGTGATGTGATAGTGTAATTACTAATTAGTGTTATTTTGTTAGTTGGAATATTTGTTTGTTTATTTAGTGTCTTTTGTTTAAATATGATAGTTTATTCGAAGAATGTTTATTTCGAGTATTTGTACATACTGTTTATTTATTGGGTATAATTATATGAGTAAAAGTATATGTATATTTGTATGTATTATTGCTACACATAAGTATGTATCAATAAATTAAATTTCTTTTTTCTATTTAGTTTTCTGTGTTTAAAGTTGTGCACATTTATTTGCCCACCATTCTCTCTACTTTTTCACCGCATTAAAGGTTGGTTGGAAGAAATTTCTTCAGAAGTAAGCTCGCCTTTGTACAAACTATTGTTCATGTATATATTTTGCTAATTAAGATTTTCGAGGATAGTAACCAACTTTGTATCATTCATTGCACTTTGACTAAAGCTTTTCCTTTACCGCAGGCAAAGCCACGTGCAAGAGATAAGTTACTCATTATTATACATTTTACTACTAGCCTTTGCCCCCGGCTCCGCTCGCGTTTATTTAATCTCTGCCCCGTTTTCAAATTGGGCGTTATTTTATGAACACTCCTTATAGCCTATGTGGCCAGGGTCACTACAGTGATAATTAATAAAAAAACTGCAAAAACGCGAGTCGGACTCGCCTACCGAGGGTTCCGTACAAATTAGTAAAAGTTAAAAAAATCTACAAAAAGATTTGGTCACCCGTACAATTATGACCGCGCATACCGTTGCTTAACCTCGGTGATTTTTTATGATTTAATTACAAATGTATAGTTTTAAGATTTTTTCCTATATTTTTGGTATTAGACGGTATTACTTGCCAAATTTCATAGTTCTAGGTCAACGGGAAATACCCGATAAATTTTGATTCCCTTGACAGTGTCAAAATTTACGTTTTTTGCGGCATAAACGGCCGTATCTTTTTTTTGTGTTAAACTTTGAAGTTTGATTTTTTTACATTTTCAAGGGACTGTAGACTGTGATTTTTTATGATTTAATTACAAATGTATAGTTTTAAGATTTTTTCCTATATTTTTGGTATTAGACGGTATTACTTGCCAAATTTCATAGTTCTAGGTCAACGGGAAATACCCGATAAATTTTGATTCCCTTGACAGTGTCAAAATTTACGTTTTTTGCGGCATAAACGGCCGTATCTTTTTTTTGTGTTAAACTTTGAAGTTTGATTTTTTTACATTTTCAAGGGACTGTAGACTTGGTATGGTTTTAATTTCTACTCGATACCTCCACGCGTTCCCGAGATCTTGACAGACAGACGGACGAACAGACGTACAGGCGGACAGACGGACAACAAAGTGATCCTATAAGGGTTCCGGTTTTTTCTTTTGAGGTACGGAACCCTAAAAACCACATCCAAAACCGTTGAGTGGTTCTCTAGTTAAAACTTCATAATAAATAAAATAAATATTGCACTCTTCAAGGCTTTTTATTTTTTATTAAATATCAACTTTACAATCTTACGCAGTGTCCATGTCGTAGAATTGATAATTTTATTATCTGCGTAAATATTCATGAAACCTGTAAAAACTAAAGGGATCAACTCGCTTCTCTTCGCTCGGCTCTCAAAATGATCACAAGCAAGCAACCCAACACGCTCCTCTTCGCTTCGCTCGTCGTCGCACCAATTTTTATTCTATGGTAAATTTATTATTTCATATTTTACGATATTTCCCATGAAAGTAAGACAATCGTATTCATTTGAAAGCTGAAAGGGTACAAAGAATATGCATGTAAATTTTTTAATGCACTAATCATTAATATATGATCAATTTAGGGCTATGAATAAGAATTTACATCTAAATTATCCATATTTCATAGTTATAAAATAAAAATAAGTTTCATAATAATCTTGTACAATTCAAACGGCCGCCATTTTAGCGCGCATCAAGTGACGTCACATGATACTGCTCTTGCTTGCGGTGTATGGCGAGTGGCCGGTTTTTTCATTATTTTTGATTAAAACAACCTATTACAAAGTATTTGAGGGTTTTATTTTACATTTATTAATTTTCAACTCAATATTTTATGATGAAATGTACTCACTTTGTCACAAAAGGCAGTTAGCCAATGGTGACGCGTTTTGCATTTGCGTTTCATTTCATCAAAATGTTGTATTTTTAAATGGAAATAATTACAAAACTATAAAATAAAATAGTTTCCCATGGTCATCATTAAATGCTAGTAAGTAAGTAGAATACAAAAAACGCAATATATTACTTATTTAAACGACATGCATATTCTCTCTAATTTGCTTAGCCGAATAACAGTTTGACAATTGAAATCGTACTTTTTAAACGTCAAATTAATACGATTTTCTTACACAAATTGCACCTTCCATCGTGAAATAATCAATTCTACGATATAGCCACGACATCCAGACAATCCTTATTTATCTTTCCTATATGTAAAATATAAATAAATATATATATATATATATATCGTCACGACACGAATCTCCGAGGGGGTGTCAGAGGTGTTCCGGGTGTGAACTGTGAAATGCAAGTCACAGTCCACACCCGAGTCACCGGCGTTTCACCGACGATTGTTACATCCCAACGTGATGGGTGGTGAGCCTTATCGCCGTAGTTCGGGCACAAATACACGCTTTTTAGAGCATGCAGGTTTCCTCACGATGTTTTCCTTCACCGTTCAACAAGTGGTAAAAACTCATTGATGCATGCCCGTCCGCGGCCCCTGGATCTCAAAGTTTGAGAGGCCAGCGTTCTACCCCTGAGCTACCGCTGCTTTTATCTTTACTAATAATAAAGTAAATTTAAAATTCAAAATTAATTATTTAGTGGTTAGATAACAAGTACATTGGTATTTGGTTTCCTAACTCCGTGCTCTGCCACATGGCGTACAAATATTCACACAAAATATAAAATGAAATATACACAATACATTAATATACACTTTATACCAAATAATTATTAGGTAGTTAATATAGTCAATTATAATTAACATGCATCATATACCTTTGGACTCACTGTGCATCGGACGAATATTCATTAACGCTATAATAAGTTTTGTCGTGTAAAAAGTTTTTAAGATTCGTTTTAAACATGTGGATGTCTTCTGCATCTCTTATTCCTTTTGATAACTAATTATAGATAGAAGGTGCCAGCCATGCCAAAAACATTTTTTTTAAAGAGTGCCTTTTTGGGTTAAAAACTACAGATCTTGTTTCCGCAACTGATCAAAAAGTAAGTAGTACAAAAGTCATGTCTAGATATTTTTGACAAACTTTGAATAAAATGGTTATAATACTTACTGTACTATAATCTACAATATTTTGAATGTTTTTCTGCCTGGATGTGTGTATGAACGTATGAATTTGGATGCAGTTTCTTTTGTTATCATCTTAGTGACCAGTCAGCATATAAGCTATAAAGGAGTGTTCATAAAATAACCGCCGAAAAACTGTCGATAATATTCAAAGATTGTAAAGCGCGAGCGAAGCAGCGGGCAAAAACTGTTCATCACAAAAACGATCCTTCATTCCAATACCCATCATTATCAAAAACCAAAATCGGGTTACCCAGAATCCAAAATGAATCAAACTCAAGACATTTAAAATTTAAATTAAGATTACAGAAACATGACTCAAACGAGTTAAGAGTTGGTATGAGTCACCCTTTGGATAGATGCGATATAAAACATTGCGAAGATCGTAGCACTAGTCATTGGTTCCATAACAGTCTCAGACGCACAATGTCGCCATATTGCGTAATTTTCATACTACTTCTAGGCAGTGGAGTGACTTTTGGAGTCCCATTCTGCAAATGTCCTGAAGTTGCCGAAAAAGATTTCGAGGAGACCAAGAATATCTTATTACAAATGGAAAAGGACGAACCAGCTAATTTAAGTCCTGCAGACAAGATCAAGTATGCAGTCTCGCCTGTTATTATATCGACCATAAGGAAATGCAGTGATTGTAATACCAATGCGGAGAGAAGAAAGAGAAGTGTTAAATATGAAGTGTAAAGTGAACCTTGAAGATAATATTGTCTGTTAGAGTTGGTTTATTCGTGAAAACACTATTTAGAGATTGGACAATTCTGACAATTTATCTGATTGTTAAACAACCCACCGTAAGTAAGTTATATTTTTCTCTAATTCAGTATTAGTGCGAATAAATATTAAATAACTACAACAAGACATATCTAAAAAATGACAAGTATCAAATAAAATGCAAGATGTCTAATTAACTATTTAGAGATGAAAAATTATACTACCTTATCAGTTTTATGACATTTTATTGAGTAACTCTTATTCACTTGGATTAGAGGCAATTTTTGATGGGCCACGAAATTGTACCAAAATATTGAAGACCTTGCCCTTACTCTTAATGATAAGTGATATGGACCATTTTGATAGAAACCATTCCCTAAATGTGGTGAAATAAAGCGCCAAAAAACCGATTAGATTAGAGACAGAATTTGAACTGGAGTCCTAATAAAGAATGGCAAACCAAGCAGACAAGACTCAATTGGACACAAAAGAGGTGAAAGTGCTCAAGTTTAGGCCCAGATTGGATGAAAGGTTCTCTAATTAGTTGCCCAGGGGTGACCGATTTGAAGAATTTAGAAGAATAAACGGATCAGTTTCTTGACTGGCTTTAGGGAACAGAGATCAGACCTGAAGAGATTGAACAGAAACTAGTATTTTCTATCATATTAAACAATTGTTTTGAATTCTTGAACGTCGTCAAATCTACAATAAAAATGACATTTTGCAAATTTAAATGGTTGTTTTTTTTTTCAAGGATACCTACCTAAATGTTTTTCGTTTGTGTTACTCACTGTTTTGGGTGTCGTACTTGTAGTTCAGTATATTTTATGTTACATTGATTTAATGCTATTCTTTTTAACCCAACCCTAACAACGGTAGTTTAATTTATCATAGAATTGCATATCATTGTCTTGAGAAATCTCGCTACACTGCCTCAACAGTTTAAGAGTATTTGCAAAATTTTAATTGTGGCATTTATTTAAGTAGGTAAAACAAATTTATATATTAAATATAAATTAATCAATATATAACTACCAGTATATAGGTAATTTAAGAAGTTACAGGATATAAAATAAACATTAAAAATTTGTATTTTATTCGTAACACCGTAGTTTTATTGTTGTTTTCTGTAAAATTTGTTGAAACTTAGTTATGTACATACGAATGCCGGGAAAATACCGCATCATTATAATCATTTTAAAATCCTATGATAATTTACATTATACTGAATACCTTTTGTTACATATATTTATTTATCTACATTGAAATACATGCAATGAAACCCTTTTATTAAATTTCTTTAAAACAACTTTTAAGGAAAACAAAGATAAAATAAGAAATAAGAAAGAATTTTTTTAAGATTGAATACGTGTACAAACATAGGCAGATAATAAAAATTTTAAAAATAATAAATATAAAAATAAACCGATTCTAATACCTACCTACACGAAAAAATCGAGTATCGTTTTGACAAATTTTAATAATAACCAAAAATTTCGTTTCAAGTAAATGCCATTCTGGTGTCAATAAAGAGATAAAAGATACTTAGAATAATAGGGATAGTGTAACTACTTTTTTTTCAGTCGATCTTTTAATCGGCCCTTCTCTGAATGACACGACAGTGCCGGCGTTAAGGTAGGGCGCAATCGAGCGAGCACCCAGGGGCGTCACAGCCGGCTCCTCTCTGTATGGCAGTTAGGAATGAAAGTCCACCGTGGATGAGGGCACAAACCCGAGTGAAAGCAATATTAAATTTAGTTTCCTTGCTGTACGGCAGCAAGATTTTTCTTCTTCTTCATTGTGGGGACATTACCCATGCAATGGAAGATAGAACTCAGTGAGTGAAGGGAAAGGGAGGTTGCTGCGCGAGATGAATGATGAGTGCATGACGTAGTATGGGACTAGTAATTTCTTGACGATTACTAATTATTTAAATAATAATATACAGGGTGTCTCATTTAAATCGGTCAGTGTGGGAAAGTCTGAAACGATAAGACATACGAAGATCTGTTCTTAGGAACCATGTCATCGATTTTAATAACAAGAAAAACTGCATTCATACATTTAAAAAAAACCTGTACTCAGCTCGGGAATCGAACACGGTTGTTTTGAAAAAAAAAATTACACTATTTCTATATAGATATCGATTATGTAGGTCTTAAGCAGTAAATGGCTCCATGAAACATGGTGTCTCAGATGAACAAAATGCATTGTTTTCACATATTTTAATTTATTTTAGTAGGTGTTTGAAGTTACCACCGTTTTTTTCAATACAATATTCAACACGTTTAGGTAACGATCTTACAAAACACCTACTAAAATAAATTAAAATATGTGAAAACAATGCATTTTGTTAATCTGAGACATCATGTTTCATAGAGCCATTTACTGCTTAAGACCTACACAATCGATATCTAAATAGAAATAGTGTATTTTTTTTTTTCAAATCAACTGGGTTCGGTTCCCGAGCTGAGTACAGGTTTTTTTTTAATGTATGAATGCAATTTTTCTTGTTATTAAAATCGATGACATGGTTCCTAATATGTCTTATAGTTTCAGACTTTCCCATACTGACCGTTTTAAATGAGACACTCTGTATAATGATTGCTTAGAATTACATTACAATACATTTGATGACAGCTGGATGGTACCCAAAGTGCCTTTGTACTTTAATTGACTTAAAGTGACTTTGATTTACATTTTTTGATCTCTTTTCTATTTGTTTAAATAAGTTGTTTAGTTTTAGTTATTGCATATATTTAGCATGCTAGAATAGGCAGAACACGGCTGATCAATTCTCTTACTTAATAACTTACCTTACTTGTGTTTCAGCAAATAAAGATATATGATTTGATATGATTTGAATTGTACCAAATAACTGGTTTCCAAAAAGCAGTAGTAACCGCTGCTAATGTAATAGAAGAACTAGAGACGAAGTGTTTGAGTTATTGAAAAGAATACGACGCATAGTTTTTGCGTAAGATGCATAACGCCAGGTGGTTGAAATTACTGCAGACGAAACTATCGTATCGCCAGAGAAAAAAATTGAAATAGAATTCTTTAACAGTTTGTTAGACATAGCTTTGATTTCTACGAAAAGAATGAACCTGTTGAGTAAGCCAGCTTAATCATAAGATGTATGGCTTGAAAAATAAATGAGATAAAAAAATGAACCTGTTGAGTTTTTACATTTGTAAAAAAATCGTATAATTTTGACAGCTCGATAACCGCATTTAAATGATCAATAAATTGTACAAGCGAAAAAAAAACGTTTTAAACAAACGAAAATATTTGCAAAGGCACATCGGAGTTTTGTTGACCCAACTGCATACAAATTAACTAGCCACGATCGAGAATTCATTGACCCAAAAAGTTCAATGAACATTCAGAAACATGGTCCTTTTTATATAATTAAAAAAATGTACCGGAAGCCTTAAATGCGATTTTATTTTTTGTCAAAATTGCCCCAGAACAAAATACCAAATCGAAGAGTAGAGTCAACGTAGCCGTAATAAGCATTAAGTACTTACTGCTGCTACTGTACCTATTAAAGTACTCATTCCCATGTTTGAAAGAAGTAGCTCTTCAGTTAACAGGATTGTTTTCATCGACTTATTTGTGCAAGTGTTCATTTTCAGAAATGAAATTACTAACTCGAAATATCGCAATCGACTCTGACGAACGCCTGACATCAGCTTGCGGTTTGAATTCAGTAAGCACGTACCTCCTATGAAAAGTCCACGGATAATATTTCAGTGCCATGCATCATCATCACGATAAAATTTGTGATTCGTAAGTTACGATTCCTTCATTTTATACATATATATTCAATTTAAAAGTGCAGTAAAATTATATTGAAAAAAAAAATCTGTGTACCTACCTACATACTAGTTTAGTCGATCCCGTGCTTTCAAAATATTTTCTAGTAGATCGCCGACACTGTAAATGTGAGCCTTAGACAGGGGTCTAAAGGTATCTTCATTGACGATAACGCAAACGCATTATTCAAGAGTTTGTACGTACGAGAAGTTGTATGTCTTATTTTCCTACATGCTATGATACGAATTAATGATATATAAGGTCGTACAATTCAAAGTGAAAAAAAGAGATGATACAGTGTCCCTAGTAGACCACTTCCCAAAGAAAAAAAATTCTTTGCGCGAACTTAATTTTTCACCTTTCCATGGAAGTTGAGTCAGCTGATTGAACCACTTTGTACTGAGAAGTGAAAAAAATATTTGGGCAAAATTTTTTTTCTTCTTCTGGAATTTGATCAATTAACGATACATGATCTACCCTGGAATTATTTTCACTTATTATTGTAGGACCTTACATATATAGCTTACATTGGTTAGGTATGAACTACCAATTCAAATGTTTCATTATTTTTATATTACGAGTACATAAAATCATAATAGTTAATGTGTTTTTAAAGGGTTAATTTGAGTTTTTATTCCCGAGTCAATTACCATAGGATGTCAAGATTTTATTTTGCGAAATTAGCAAAAACCGTTTTCCTTCTGTGATACTGCTCACTTATCAAGCCTACAGTATGAATTAGGCTGCATAAACGAAAGTTACCTTATATTTAAGTTGACTTTTATTTATACAGCCAAACTCATACACATTGATAACACTTTTTGCAAATTTCGCAAAATAAAATCTTTACATCCTATGGTAATTGACTCGGGGCTGGGCTTGTGTTTGTAAGGAACACGAAAAGATTAATTTACGAATTTCACAAAAAGGGTCATCGAACGTTGTTACTGAGCACTTACAGAGTCTTCAGTAATAATTTTAATAAACTAAAATCACCTTATATGTGTTTAAGGAAAGATCTAGTGGATGGTAGGGGGCGCCACGAAAAATCTTGCCCAGGGCGTTAACCATGGTAAAACCGACACTGGGTGTAAATGTAGAAAAACGAAATGAAAAAATAAATGTTTAAAATTAATAGCTAAATCCGTCTCGGCGAAAAGTGGGTCCCAAGTACAGATTGATGAACACCCACTTACTCAAACATTATATTATAACATAACATATTACAACATAGGGGTTGCTTTTTCTAGTTCTCAAAAACTAATAGATATAGATCATGCTGCGGTAACGCACACACGGCATTCGCTCGTCTTTTGTTACCAAACAACTTGAGCGAATGATACAAAATGTTGAAACTACCCTCTACGCGGTTTATCTTTTTTATTTAGAATTTAACAATCATATGCACAGATAATTCATAAGTGTATAAGTCTGCCGATAAACTGTTTTAACAGTTTGGTGGAATATTGTTATGTACTTACCGAATTACTTAAGTTGAACAAAGTTTTTAAAAATTAATGACCAGTACTAGAAACAGATGGCGGTAAGTTTTTAAAATTACAATTTAACAGCTATTTTTCAATGAAACCACATAATACTGATCATACTGAACAACTCTCCCAAAGGAACATACCTGCGGGAGTGAAAATAATTTGGCCAAGTGCAAGTACGCCTCGCACACAAAGGGTTTCGTACCACCACACAAAATTGGTAAGAAACCCTAAAACATGACAATTGTAACAACGACGCCATAGCAACCAGACGTCAAATAAAGCCGCTAAAATGGCAGCGCCTGTCAAATAGTTCGGCATCCTTTATGTAACTACGATACCCTAATTTTTAGGATTCCGTACCCAAAGGGTAACCAACGGGACCCTATTACTAAGACTCCGCTGTCCGTCTGTCACCAGGCAGTATCTCATGAACCGTGATATTTAAACAGTTGAAATTTTCACAGATGATGTATTTCTGTTGCCGCTATAACAGCAAATACTAAAACCGGCCAAGTGCGAGTCGGAACCGCGCACTCCGATACAAAATATATGATTTTTTGCCGTTTTTATAGATAATGGTACGGAACCCTTCGTGCGCGAGTCCGACTCGCACATGGCCGGTTTTATTATTTGTTCTTTTTATGAAACTTGTACCCACTGTCTTGTGGGTCATTACTGTGTCATTACTGTCTTTAAATTAGAGCTAATTTTTTGCTATTCATATTTTTAACTTTTTTATTATTTGTCGTGGTAGAAGCAATAGTAATACGTATTGTGTTAAAATTTTAACTGCCTACCTGTAACGGCTGAAGCTATAGACCCCTGTGACAAATGGATAGACAGACAGCCAGCGAAGGCTTAATAATAGGGTCCTGTGGGTAAATAGGTCCTTCGGGTACGGAACCCTAGAAATATAGTCACCTTTCGTTACTCATTTTGAAAACCTACTGTTGCGAATTTTGCATGGACAAGTCCAATTTTTTTGCGGTATTATGTGTTTCGGAACGCAGCGAGTGAGGTGGACGCTTAATTCGGAACGCAGCGCGCCAGGACGACACTGTTTGACAGCTACTGCAAGAAGGAGACACTTTGGGACAATAAAATGAAAAACGAGCGATCTGGTACTGAAGTAACAATATTCTGACCTGAAGTTATCTCTGATTTAACACTAGCTTTTGCCCGCGGCTCCGTCCGCATGTTATTCGGTTACATGTTTTTTCCCGGGATAAAAAGTAGCCTATATGTTAAGTTAGGGTATAAGCTATATCCATTCCAAATTTCATTCAAATCCGTTGAGCCGTTTCAGCGTGAAAGAGTAACAAACATAAACTTTCACGTTTAGTGTGATAAGTTTCTTTGGAAACATTGTTCAGTATGATAAGTTGACAACGTGGTTTCATAGATACCCGCCCATTTGCACCCAGTTTTATTGTACAAAATGTCCAGTTATTTGTATAACTCCCAGGTCATTGAGCCGGCCTTTCCATTCATGGCCCACTTTCTGTGAGATCCGTGAGACGTCATCACGTTTTTACCTGCTTTTATAGTCTTGTGTTTCCCTGAGATGTAGTAACATTGCCTTGAATTTATTAATTCGATAGTTAACGCCCCGTACGCTTGAGCGCAGATCTGCGCTATAGACTCACTAGATTCAATTGTTAATTTAAAGCCCGGCATGCGACTGGTTAATAACTGGTTATGAGCGAGGTGGATTTCCAATGGAACTGGTTTAAGGACTGGTTAAACATTACTTGTTTCAGCACTATCCAAAAAGGGTAATACATACGAATTACACATCAGTTTTTATGCATACTCTAAATAATAATAATAATAATAATAATAATAATAATAATAATAATCACCGCAGGGCAGCTTGTGGCGAGCTGTTGGTGAGTAGCGACACCACGGACCTGAGGTCTCCAGGGGACAACAACATCTCGTCCCCGCCTCTGGCTTGCCTTCGTTGGTCGGCCAGAGTGGAGCGTTAGAGCTATATGCTCGGAAGGGTGGAAGTGCCCAATCTGCGTAATAACGGGGAAACCCGCTCCGAGTCGCGCTACTCGTGACTCGCGATGGTGAAACCGGTGCACACCTCTCTACACCCTTTAGCCGTCCGCACCGATGTTGCCTGCTTGTCGCCATTCAGTGACTGCTTGGTGGGCCCATCTAGCTGGCGGCGAGTCACCGTCTGCCACACCTAAATTTGTGAGAGATTTTTGAGGCAGATGTCCGTTATCTCACTCCATAGCCCTGTTATCCGGCCCATTTAGCATCCCATCCATATAGCCCACTCCAAGTCTTCCTTCCTGGCAATAGTTTGGCAACTATGGGGGACTGTCCGTTAGTGTATCCCAATGGTACATTGAGGGAGAGGCCTCCATAGATGCCGCCATCTCACATTTAGATTAAATGGTACTAAGGCCTCTTCAATGTTGGCTTCGGCCCCATGAATGCCTTTCAAATGACCAGGTCCCTATGGGCCTGTGACTGAAAAGTGTACCTACATAATAATAATAATAATAATAATAATAATAATATAATATATTATATTATATTAGAAATATAATATATAAATAGAATATATTACCCCAGGCGGGTACCAGTAATGGAGAATCCCGCCCCGAGCCAACAAGCTCGGGCAGC
The DNA here is from genome assembly GCA_910592155.1 of Ypsolopha scabrella. Lineage (NCBI taxonomy): Eukaryota > Metazoa > Arthropoda > Insecta > Lepidoptera > Ypsolophidae > Ypsolopha > Ypsolopha scabrella. The sequence continues at coordinate 17,634,180 of OU342987.1, forward strand.
CCTACGTACTCTGGGGAGGGCAACGTTTCGCTACATCCTGCCCAGTCAAGCACTGTTGCAGGACAAGAAAATAACACACCATCACCCGACATGCTCTCATATGCATCATCACCTATATCATCAACACATAGTCTCTTCCAATCACCCAGTTCATCACCATATGATTTGCAATTAACATCAACATCTCGATCTACCACGATATCCCCCATGTCATGCGATGTTGTGCAGGAAGCGCTCGCAATTTGTCCTGCACCCATTACTGGCATCATGAACCCTACGCGTACATCTGAAACAAACTCACACTCAAACCGCGTAGACACTAACACAGAACGACACACTACTGACACTAACACACCAGCAAGAAGTGTTTTGCAGGACATGCTCCCTGCAACCACCCTAGCTGGCAAAAGTAGACAACGAATGAGATGGACTAATCAAATTAACCATGAACTTCTCCGTTGCTACTACATGGTCACAAACTGTGAAGAGAACCTCACAGCCTACCGACCGTTACTACACCAAAAGTTTACTGAAACTTTCCCCGAACTGAGTCATCTAACAGAACAAAGGCTTGCAGATCAAATTAGAGTCATATACAGAAATAACAGAATACCAGCATCAGAACGAGAAAGTATAAAGCAAGCTGTATTACAAACAATCACAACCCTAGATAATCCCAACACTAATAACTTTGAAACTCAAGTAAACACAAACAATAATGACGTCATGTACAACCAATTCCAAAATTCACACACCCTGGAACAAAGGGATAATACACAGCAGACTATAGCATCGACACCCCAACCCATCATTATGACACTATCAGACAATGAAATCACCACGGAATCTGCATCTGTAGCATTTCAAGAAACTTATGAACATACCCAATCACAAGGGCCTGAAATAGATATTACATCAGAAGAATCAATAAACTACCAAAAAATTGAAGACACCTTTACTGAAATCCTCATTAAATACACAGGTACAGACCCAACTCAAAGACCCATCATCTCCAAAATACAAACAACATGAAAAGTCATTAAAACAATAAAAACCGTAAATGAAATTATCAACAAACACCTACAAAATAAAGAAGATGTTACAATAGTAGAGATACATGAAATTATATATTGCGCCGCGTTAACTGTCACAACATATACAAATTCTACAAATAAAGGAATGAAAAAAGAACACAACAAAACTAATACTAACATAAACCAGGCAAGCAAAAAAAAGACTCCACAATGGCAAAAACGATTAGAAAATAAAATTGCAATCCTCCGAAAAGAAATAGGACGATTAACCCAATATCTGAATGGAAACCTTACACAGAAGAAACAACAGAAACTAAACCCAAATAACAAAAGCAGAGATGAAATAGTAAATGAACTAGATAATTATAAGCAAAAACTACAAGCATACTCTAAAAGACTAAGAAGATACAAAACAAGTAACCAGAGAAAATCAGACAATAACTTATTCAATACCAACCAAAAACTATTTTACCGAAACTTAAACTCAGATCAAATCGAAATTACAGAACCACCTAATATAGATGAGGTAAAACATTACTGGGAGAACTTATGGTCAAATCCATTACAACACAATTCACATTCATCATAGGCCAAGATAGAAGAACAGGAGGTAGATAACATTGATCCGATGCCAGAAATTAGTATCAATATAGATGATGTAACATACGCAATAAAAAATACCCTAAACTGGAAAGCACCAGGACCAGATAAAATTCAAAATTATTGGCTTAAATATCTAACTTCAACACACAAATACATAGCTAGCACACTAAACCATCTTCTTCACAACCCACAAGACATACCACCGTTCCTAACCCAAGGTATTACGTACCTAAAACCTAAAGATAATGATACAACCAATCCTGCTAAATATCGACCAATCACCTGCCTCCCTACCATCTACCTTACTAGCAACAAGATAATACCAGAAGAACAAAAAGGATGTAGTAAAGGATCAAGAGGATGCAAAGAGCAACTAGTAATAGACACGGAAATACACAATCAAGTGAAGAAAAAACACAGAAATTTGTACTACTCATACATAGACTACCAAAAAGCATTTGACAGTGTACCTCATTCTTGGCTCCTACACGTTCTAAAAATGTACAAAATAGATAACAGACTGATACAATTACTAGAGTATGCAATGACTAACTGGAAGACTAAACTAAATATACGTACAAATAACACAACACTAAGCACACCTTCTATTAAAATTGCTCGTGGCATCTTCCAAGGTGACTCACTGAGCTCTCTATGGTTCTGCCTAGCTCTAAATCCCCTCTCAAGAATATTAAATAAAACAGGCTACGGGTATAATATAGATACAGGAAACGACATTAAACTTACACACTTGCTTTATATGGATGATATAAAACTCTTTGCAGCTAACAGACAACAAATAAATCACCTAATCAGACTAACCGAAGAATTCAGTAGAGACATAAAGATGACATTTGGAACTGATAAATGCAAAATCAACAGTATGATCAAAGGCCAGCATTAAGAAACAGATCCATACATTTTAGAACAACAAACAGGAACAATAGACAGCATGGAACCCAAAGAGACCTACAAGTATTTAGGATACCAAAAAAGCACGTCCATTGACCACACAGAAATAAAAAATGCACTAAAAACCAAATACAAACAGAGACTGAGTAAAATACTTAAAACGCAACTCTCGGCCAGAAATAAAACAAAAGCCATTAACACTTACGCTATCCCTATTCTCACATATTCATTTGGAATCGTAAAATGGTCAGACACAGAATTGGAAGCCCTGAACACTACAACCAGAACAACATGCAACAAACATAACATTCACCACATACATTCGGCGATACAACGATTCACACTCAAGAGAAAACTCGGAGGCCGAGGATTTATAGACATTAAAAACCTCCACTACACTCAAATAATTAATTTGCGATCCTACTTCCATACAAAAGCCAACGAAAGCGCCATACACAAAGCAATAGTAAATTTACCCCAACCTGGAACACCCCTACAACTGAACAATAGCCAGTTCGAACCGAAACATAAAATAACTACAGACGAACAAAAACTAGAGAACTGGAAAAAGAAAGCATTACATGGCAGATTTCCACACCAGCTAGACCAAGAGCACATAGACCGAACCGCATCCTGTACCTGGCTTACGAAAAATAACATATTTAGCGAGACAGAAGGCTTTCTTATAGCAATACAAGATCAGATTATCAAAACCAGAAACTACTCCAAGTACATCCTGAAAGAAACTATTGAAACAGATAAATGTAGGTTATGTAATCTTGCCTCAGAAACAATAGACCACATTACTGGAGGCTGCAGCACACTTGCCAACAAAGAATACACCCACCGACATGATAATGTCGCCAAACACATTCATCAACAACTCGCACTGAAATATAAACTACTACAAAGCTACACCCCCTACTACCAATACAAACCTAAAAAAGTAATAGAAAATAGTTCCGCAAAACTATACTGGGACCGAGACATTATAACAGATCGTACTATCCTTAGCAATAGACCGGACATCACACTTACCTTGAAATCCACAAAGACTACGTACCTAATCGACATCTCCGTCCCCAACACCCATAACTTAAAACAAAAACATACAGAAAAAATTCAAAAATATATTCCCCTAGCAGATGAAATGAAACAAATGTGGAAACAAGAAACCGTCAAAATTGTCCCGATTATCATCTCTTCAACCGGTATCGTCCCTAAAACTCTAAAGAAAGCCCTAGAATTATTGGATCTACCTATAAAAACCTTCATACCCATGCAAAAATCAATAGTGATCGACACCTGCTCTATAGTCCGCCGCTTTCTTAACCCAACTTCACTCCCACTGCTCACCAATCATACAACGCCTCACATAAACACAACACATAGCATGCCGCCAAACACACAGGTAATGCAATAGTACACACATACACTGACACAACGGAACCAGGATACTTGGCATAAGCCCGTACCTAGTCCTAAAAAAACCGACCCCGGTCGAGAAAAAAAAAGACATAGTCGAAATAATAATAATAAATTATTTATTGCCAGACTTACGTCCAATAAAATTAAAATTACATTACAATTATATCTAAAGCAGGCATGGGCAACCTTTGAGGAATCTCGGGCCAAACAATAATATGCTCATGAAATTGCGGGCCATAAGTTGATGTGTATACTCGTAGTATACGAAAATAATGACGCATTCGGTGAACCGCAGGGTCAGAGAGGTGCAATTGTGTAAGCCAATGGTATTCAAATTCGATTGTCATATGGCTATTCGGCTAAGCCAATAAGCCCGTTTCACAAATGAAATCGTACGTTTTTGGTTGTAAACAACAAAATAAGACAATTGTATTCATTTGCCAGCCAAAAATGTACGATTTCAGCTGTCAAACGGGCTATTTGCTTAACCGAATGACCATATGACAATCAATTTGAATATCATTGGTTTACGCACAATTGCACCTCAGATCTGGTTAAAATGAAATATTTTCGTAATTTCCAACACAAAGCTACACAGGAGCAAATAATTTTGCAAATTTTATAGATCAGTCTGGTTTGTAATTTTCATCCCTGCTTGTAAACACATTTTATACTTTTCATCTCTCTCAGATCGGTAAAGAAGTTGAGCGCGGTCTGTACTAAATTCGCATGAAAACAAAAAATCGCGTTTTTCCGGTAAAATCATCAGTCCAATTTTTAATTGTTCCTTGCCGCGGGCCGTTTTAAGAACCTTAATGGGCTGGATGCGGCCCGCGGGCCGGTGGTTGCCCATATATGCTCTAAAGTAAAACAGCAAATTGCCTGATTATCCGACTGTACTTTCTATCTCTTTACTAAAACAATATTGTGTTAGCATAATGATGACCGAAAAAAAAAAGACATGATCATGCTAAGTTTCTTGCCCTTCTTGCTCTAAAGTAAAACAGCAAATTGCCTGATTATCCGACTGTACTTTCTATCTCTTTACTAAAACAATATTGTGTTAGCATAATGATGACCGAAAAAAAAAAGACATGATCATGCTAAATTTCTTGCCCTTCTTCTTAGCAAGACTAATCGAATAGGTGGAGATAGGCATATATTTATATATGTAACGAATTGGTATTTAGCATATAGCTATCAATATCATATAGTTTTATTTTTTTTAACATTATATATAGCTGCAATACGGTGACTGACTCACTCACTCATTGACATGGTTGTTTGGTTTGAAGGGGGGGTTTTACGTTAATATGATGTAGGGGGGGGTGTTAGAGCATGTCATTCAGAGTGGAGCAAAAATGAGAAATTTTGATTTTTTTTAATTTTAGGGGGGGGTTCGGTCGTTTTCCCAAACCCTGTTTTGTATAGGATTCTTGTATGGGATTTGGTTTCTTCGAGCTGGCGAAGCCAGCGAGCACAAAATTACTACCGGGGGGGTTGGCGGGCTGGCGCAGCCAGCTCGCCTACCCCCCCGGTAGGAATTTTCCCTATCGCTGGAAGAAATTCATACTGGCTACTCGGTCGTTTTTTTTCAAACCCCCCCCCAATCTTTGGTACCATGTATGGGAGTCAAAGTTAATGTATGGGAACTAAATTCATACTGAATATTCGGTCGTTTTGGAAAATTCATACTGGATATTCGGTGGTTTTTGACAATTCATACTGGATATTCGGTCATTTATCGTCATTGTCGAGCTGGCGCAGCCAGCGAGGTACAAAATTACTACTGGGGGGTAGGCGGGCTGGCGCAGCCAGCTCGCCTACTCCCCAGTAGGAATTTTGCCTATTATAGGAAGAAATTCATATTGCCTATTCGGACGTTTTTTTCGAAACCTCCCCCCCCCATGTTTGGTACCATGTATGAGAGTCAAAGTTAGTGTATGGGAATTAAATTCATACGGAATATTCGGTCGTTTTGGAAAATTCATACCGTATATTCGATCGTTTTTAATAATTCATACTGAATATTCGGTCATTTATCGCTCAGCCAGCTCGCCTACTCCCCAGTAGGAATTTTGCCTATTATAGGAAGAAATTCATACTGGCTATTCGGACGTTTTTGAAAATTCATACTGTATATTCGGTCATTTTTGAAAATTCATACCGTATCTTCGGTCTTTTTAAAATAAGTTGACGTATTTCTATGGGACAAAATTCATACTGGATATTCATTCGTTTTGGAAAATTCATACTGGATATTCGGTCGAAATAATAATTCATACCGTATATTCGGTTGCTTTTTGTAACCCCTCCCGCATTTTTAGTAGTTTCAATATAAATTGACGTATTCCTATGGGACAAAATTCATACTGAATATTCGGTCGATATTTTCGTAACCCCCCCGCATTTTTAGTACTATCCATGAAAGTTGACGTATTCCTATGGGACAAAATTCATACTGAATATTCGGTCGAAATTTTCGTAACCCCCCCCGCATTTTTAGTACTATCCATGAAAGTTGACGTATTCCTATGGGACAAAATTCATACTGGATATTCGGTCGAAATTTTCGTAACCCCCCCCGCATTTTTAGTAGTATCAATATGAGTTGACCTATTTGTATGGGACAAAATTCATACTGGATATTCGGTCGAAATTTACGTAACCCCCCCCCGCATTTTTAGTAGTATCAATATGAGTTGACGTATTTGTATGGGACAAAATTCATACTGGATATTCGGTCGAAATTTTCGTAACCCCCCCCGCATTTTTAGTAGTATCAATATGAGTTGACCTATTTGTATGGGACAAAATTCATACTGGATATTCGGTCGAAATTTACGTAACTCCCCCCGCATTTTTAGTACTATCCATGAAAGTTGGCCTATTTGTATGGGAAAATATTCATACTGAATATTCGGTCAAGTATGACATTTTCGGACCCCAAAATTTTCGGAACGCACCCCGGGGTCCGAAAAAAAAAAAAAAAATATTTTAAAATGTTTAAAATTTTTTTTTTCTTTTAGCCATATCTCCGCCATGGTTCGTTTTGGAACCCCCAAACTTGGACCCCGGGGGTCCGAAAAAAGTTTTCTTTCATTTAAAAAAAATTTTATCCGAGGCGCGAAAAAATTTTTGTTTTGGCCATATCTCCGTGACGGTTGACCTTGGAACCCTCAAACTCGGACCCCTGGGGTCCAAAAAAAAATCTCTTTCTTTTCAAGGGGTCCATTCTTTTCCGGCCCATATCTCCCAAACCAATGAAGATAGACCCCTGTTCAGGGGGTCCGTTTGAAAGGGCTCGCCGAGACCTACCCGAATATGCAAAAAAAAAAAATCGGCCAAGATCGCCCCAATCGGCTCAGTCCGCGCAATTGGATTATCTCGAGAACGGTTGGAGCTACAGCTACGCGGTTTTCACCATAGTGAATGGCATCAAAACGGCCACAATTTGGCAAAAAAAAATTTGTCATTTTTGACATTTTTTTTTTTTAAATTGCTATAACTTCGGAACGGATGGTGGTAGCGCTTCCGGGTTTGCACTCGAATGATGAGTATCACGGGCTCTTCCCGACCGATGACATTTTTGACATTTTTTTTTTTAAATTGCTATAACTTCGGAACGGATGGTGGTAGCGCTTCCGGGTTTGCACTCGAATGATTAGTATCACGGGCTCTTCCCGACCAATGACATTTTTGACATTTTTGACATTCTTTTTTTTAAATTGCCATAACTTCGGAACGGATGGTGGTAGCGCTTCCGGGTTTGCACTCGAATGATGAGTATCACGGGCTCTTCCCGACCGATGACATTTTTGACATTTTTGACATTCTTTTTTTTAAATTGCTACAACTTCGGAACGGATGGTGGTAGTGTTTCCGGGTTTGCACTCGAATGATGAGTATCAACGGTTCTTCCCGAGCGATGACAAATTTTGACATTTGACAACTGTCAAAATAATGTCAATCGCGTTTATTCAACCGATCGCCCTGAAACTCAGTTTCCACACGTTTTCAAGGTTGCTCTTTGTGTTGTTACAATATGTTGACATACTTACTCGGCCGCAGGCCGAGCCCGGAGGAAGCGGGCGCGAAGCCGCAGGCTGAGCGCACGCTTCCGGAGGTCAGACATTCCAGAACTATGACGAGGGTGCGCACCGCAGGTGCGCGGCCGAGTCATCAAGTCAAACAACATGACCCTACCGTTCACCGAGGGACGATGTCGCGCACCGCAGGTGCGCGGCAGAGTCCAACAAAATGCCCAATGACTCTTTTTCACACATCTTCCAACCGATGACAGGTTTTGACACTCGACACACATCCCATCCTCTGTCAATCACAGATTTTATACAGATTGCCAATACTTCACTGTAGTACAAGTCCTATTCGTCACTGATTCAAAGAAAATAAACGCACAAACAAAAGAAAAAGAAAAAAAAAAGGCAAATCAAATACACGCGGGCTGCTTGCAGCCCGCGCACCACACAAAACACTAGTAGGTATATATATTATTGTATACATTAAATATACCTTTAATGTAGTTTATGTACGTGTATTAAATTATTAAGTAGGTATATACTAGGTTAAAATAAATCAACCGACCAAATTCATACTGGAGACTCGGTTAGTCATCAGGAACAAGGTTTAATGACCCACCAGGTGAAATTCGAAAAAAAAAAATATTTTACCCGTAGAACCTGCACTAGGAATTGTACTTAAACTAGTCCAACCAGAACGGGAGCAAAAAAAATATTTTTCGAAATTGGCCAAAAGGATTACTGAACCTAGTTCTGATCACTAACCGAGTCTCTAGTATGAATTTGGTCGGTTGATTAAATTTCACCCTATATACCCAAAACCCAATTTAATATATTGTATTTTCTTCTTTTAAATTTAATCCTTTTACTTATTTAATATATTCTAACGTGCGATAAGTGTATTTATGTACCTACATTGCAAAAATAAAGTTTTCATTTCATATGCGACAGAATTTCATTATTTTAGTTTTTAGTTTTTAGTTTTGATTAAGTATGTGTTTCTTGAAAAAATCATAATTTTTAGTTAAATTTTTCACTTAAAACTGTATAATTTTCTACATATTTCTTTAAATTAGATTTTATTAGGTCGCTTCGAGCGTATTTAAGTGTCCTACAGGCATGCTGTGTTTGCCTATAATTGGGAATACACTCGTACATGTTGTGTTTGTCTTATCTATATATAGGTACTTTTGTAAACGTAATTTCTGTTGGCCGACCAATAAAAATAAATAAATATCATTTCGAATTATAAAATATAGGGTCCCGTATTCAGAAGGTGCAGAATTGATTGTCAGGTGCTGCCATTTTAAGGCCTCATTTCTTATCGCCTTTATGTTGGTATGAGTGTTTTGTGTTTTCTATAGTTGTAATTTACCATGTTTCAGTGGGGTTATTCCAACATTGTCTCTTTTCAAATTAATTTGTAAAATTGTAATAATTACATTTGAAAAATATACGTTATATTTATTTCTTGATATAAGATTACTTGCATTTTACTGAATCCAATAAAATCGCAAAGATAGGCCTAAGCTATGATAAAAGTAACATTTTCAAAAAAATTCATTGTAATGTTACCATTACATACTGTAAAGACCTGTCAGAAAATACTTCATCCTGGCGAGCTATTAAAAGTGTCCAGGAAATCTGAAATGATATGAAAATCCATATGTTCACAGAGTACTCGTACATTTGATATGTTTTCTTTTTAAAACTATCAGTGTCTATGTTTTTAAGAGACTAAGGAGTTTGGCGATCATAAGGTTTTAAGCGGCTAATTTACAAAGAAAAACAAAATTAATTGTAATTTCATGTTTAGAATGTAGAAATGTTTGTTGTATTTTAAAATTGCAATTAATAATAATAACAAAAATATATAATTTATTTTTTGCGATTTGAACTAGGCATGTTGTTTGTAGGAATTTTTATCTGTTTATATAGGTATCTATTTTGTTTTTTTTATTTAATTATTAATTAGGATAATTTAGTTTCTTTTTAAATGTTAGTTTATTATGTTTCTGTTTGTAACAGTTATTTATTTATAATTAAATAAGGATAAATTAATTTAAATTGATTTTATAGGTATATAAAACCATTGAATGTCTAAAATTTAACCTCAGTGAGCGTTTTTCACGTTGTTTTTTTTATTAGTTTTAAGCGTTCCTCTAGATGGCATTGTTCATTAAGAAGACTGCATGGCGGTAAATACCTTTGCCCAGCTGGCAATTATAAAAAAAGTTGCGTAAAAGCGGGAATTTATGTTGCTTTATATTTTAGTTGAAAGTGTTTTGTGCAAATATATATATATATAAATAAAAACACCTCGAAACCGCCAGTGCTCTGAGCGGCCCGCTCCCCCTGATGAGGATAGAAAGGTGTAAAATAAAACCATAAAGCAGGACATATTTTTTTGGATAACCTGGCCTTAAGGCGAGTTTATCCAGAGAAATCTATCCTGCTTCAACGCTTTCAGTTTTCACATGTTTAGCCTGCTCAGCGGAAGCGGGCCGCTCAGAAAACTCGCGGTTTTGGGGTGTTTTAATTTATTATTTTGGAATTAGTGGGATGGGTTTTTAATATGATGGCCGTTTTATATCACATTTTTCACGACGTTTATTTTGGTATAAGTTTTATTGTCTAAAACTTAATACAGCTCAAATGAAATGATATTTAGATCGTAGATTAGACCTATCTTTGTGATTTAATCGGATCGAGGAAAGTGTATTTTCTTTATTTATTTATTTATTCAGTGTGAGCAATCGTGAATCGAACAGCCGAAATATTAACATCAAAGAGTGAAATATGACATATATTTTTTGCAAAATTTAATCTTCGCTTTTTATTGGGTTAAAATTAATTTGAAAAGAGACAAAGTCGGGATAACCCCCCTTAAGGGTTCCGTACCCGAATTTAATGGTGGTACGGAACCCTTTGTGCGCGAGTCAGACTCACATTTGGCCGTTTTTTTTACTGTTTATAAATTTGAAAAAGGTATAAGATTTTTGTTGGTATAAGATTTTACAATAAAGTTCCTGAGGTGGTCCTTAGTTTGCCTGAAAATTAGTTTAAACTGTATATAAAGCAGGGACTACTAAAAAAATCTTATTACAAAATAAATGATTATTTGGACAATAATAAGGCATGGTGTACTAAATAAAAATGATCTTTATCAAAATAGTAATTACTATATAAGGTGACTTTAATCTATCCAGCCAAACTCATACTGGAGGCTTGGATGATCAGTAACACGGATCGATAACACTTTTTGATAATTTCACAAAATAAAATCTTGATATCCTATAGTTATTGACTCGGGGCTGGGCTTGCGTTTTTAATAAACAAGAAAATTAAATTTTACGAATTTCACAAAAAGGGTCATCGAACCTTGTTACTGAGCTCTTACCGAGTCTTCAGTAAGAATTTGGCTGCATAAATAAAATTCACCTTATATATTGGCAAATTTTACCAATGTATGGTTCCTCTAAAGGATTAAAGTAAATTAATACATATACTTTAAGGTAATAGACAATATTGAACGGTTGATTAAGATAATATTTCTTCACCATGAGTAATTCCTGCTGTTTTATAATTATAATTTTATGCTTTTACTTAAGTAGCATTCTGTGTAATACAGTATAAGTTTATGTAAGAAACCACTGAAAAAAAAAATGGAAAAATTTAAAAAGACATGATCTTGCTAAGTTTCTTTTTAGATTAGATTATTTATTTATTCAGCAAAAGACATACAGTTTTTTGTTTGCAAAAAATTGAAGCCAAACTGCGTAGCAGTTTATCGGCTATACTCTCGGTACATGTCTGTTTTTATACACTATTATATATTTATTTGCGTACAAGTAAGTAGTATTAAGACATAGTTTTTTAAATTTAATACATAAGAACAACGAACTGAGACGAAGTACGGGCGCCTGCTTAATAGGGTACCATTGGCAGTTGTTATATCAGTATCATAACTACTGGCGTCCGTACATAAAAAGTCAGAAATACAAAGAATATTAAAAAATATCTTACAATCATTATTTATGTAATGTAATTGAGTGAAGTAGGCACTTTGTTAAAATATTTTTAAATTTAGTTTTACTTATTTTACTATTTAAAGTTTCGTCAACGTCCCCTGGTATTGAATTAAATATTTTTGGTATTAAGTAGGCACCCGTTCTTTTTCCATAATAGTTTGTATACCTTGGTACAATATATTTAGATTTCAGTTTACTTTTGCCACGGGTTGGGTACCCATGGGTTTTTTTAATCTTTAAGTGAGATTTTTGGAATGTTTCCATGGCTATTAAATATTTTATTTTAACGTCTACTGGCATAATTCTACAAACTTTAAATAATTTTTCGTAAACTTTGTTACAACTCAACTTTTCTTTTTTACTAACTAGGCACTTCAAAAATCTCACTTGTAGTTTCTTTATTTCATGTAAGTATGTAGGAAAAGTTCTCCCATAGCTGGCCAATCCGTAGCTCAAAACCGGTTCTACAAGCGCATGATAGACACAGTATAAAACAGAACGATTTACAAAATACTTGAGATTATGATACTTGAGATACTAAATCTTGCCCTTCTTCTTAGCAAGACCAATCGAATGGGTGAATGGTTAGACATTATTATTTATTATTCGTTTATTTAGTTTATTTATCAAAGTATTTGTTAATTGCATTATGTATTTATGTAATATTTTTGTTCGTATATTTTTTTTATTTTATGCAGGCGTATAATTTTATTACATTGTTGTAACCCAACCTAAATATTTTTTGTTTAAATCATATTCTATTGTTTTCTAAAGATTCATTTTTGACCTGTAAGAAGTATACTTTATATAAATTTGAATTATGCTTCAAATAAATTCAGGTATCGTAATCAAATAAAGCAAAGTGCAGATATGTGCCATATTATAAGGGTTCCGTAGCCCAGCTAGTCTAGCATAGCAAACCATATCGAGCTCGATAGCGCGTGACACAGTGCTCTGTCTCACTCTGTTGATCTACCTAAAGAGGGACGAACAGTGTATATCGAGCTGTCAAAGCTCGATATGGTCTACTATGCTAGGTACCCAGGCGTTGCCAAGGAAAGAAACCTTTACCATTACATACATAAACTTTATACATAAACGATATTTATACACATATCCATAACTCTCAATTTTTATTATTTGCGGATGACGCCAAATTTTTCAGAGCTATCTCCTATGTTGAAGATTGTTCGTTGTTACAGAATGATCTTGATAGCTTTTTTGATTATTGCTCTCATAATCAGTTATTCTTAAATCTAGACAAATGCTATACTATTTCGTTTAGTCGTAAGCATCAGCCTATACAATTTAATTACAAATTAAACAATCAGCAACTTAATAGAGTACAACATGTTCGAGATCTTGGCGTCATCATTGATTCAAAATTATCATTTATCGTACATATTGACTATATAATTCAAAAAGCTTTTAAGCAATTGGGATTTATCCTTAGAATATCTAAACCTTTTACTAAACCATTTACACTGAAAATACTTTATTTTAGCTATGTTCGGTCACTCCTGGATTTTGCTAGTGTAGTTTCGAATCCATACTATGCGTGCCACGTGGCGCGCGTTGAAAGGGTTCAGAAGAAATTTGTCAAATCTTTGAACTACAAGAGTGGATTTTTTGGTATGACTTACAATGATTCTCTTAATCGTCACCATTTACTATCGCTGGCAGGCAGACGTAAGCAGTTTGACTTAGTTTTTCTTTATAAAATTCTTAATAACTATATTGACTCCTCCAGTCTACTAAGTAAAATATCATTAAGAGTACCTGATTACAGTTCTCGCAGTAAAAAATTATTCTCTATTCAGACTTTCTCAGCAAACTATACAAGTAACAATTTCTTCAGGTGAAGTGAGGATACTTACAATAAAGAATTCCTAGAACTGGATTTGTTTAGGCATACATTAAATTCATTTAAATACAAGTTATGTCAAGCATTGTCTGATTCATACCTTTAACATTCCTACGAATGTTCTATATTTTTGTTAAGATTTGTACCTATATTTAAGTTGCATTATTTGTGTGAAGTGTTGAGTTCTATTACCTACTTAGATATATATAACTGGATCTCCAAGTCTAATAGTAAACCTTTTTGTAATACTGTACATTTTATAAGACTGTTTGCATCCGAAATAAATAAATAAATAAATTACGTCATATCTGTATGTGTGAACTTTTAAATGTTAATAATTGTCTTTATTTTATGCATGTGTATAGCTTTAGTAGCCCAACTTAAATATAGTTTTTTTTATATATTTCCCGTAAGTATCATGTTTGTTTCATTATAAAATATTATTTTTATACAGATTAGATTTGACATGTAAAACGTATACTTTATGTATCTATTTTACAAATAAACATTTTGAATCTTTGAATCTTTATTGACCTACAGAGCTGAATAGCTCCAACATAGGTGACAGAAACATATGTGTTAAGTTGGGGTATACGCTATATCCATTCTAAATTTCATCTCCGTTCAGCCGTTTCAGCGTGAATGCGTAACAAACATACACACAAACTTTTGCATTTATAATATTAGTGTGACTAGCTTTTACCCGCAGCTTCGCCCACGTTAATTTAGGATTTATGTTGTAATAATTGGTTCTCATTATATTATCTTAAATGTTTGATCAATATTTTTTTATTTACACTGTTTTCGGCAAGGCAGACCGCCAAGTCACGTTTCTATCTTCTTGGTCTCTGATATTATCTTCTGGCCAAGTGACATCAGCGAACCTCGTTTCCCGCTGACAATTCTGGTGCTTGATCTAATCCTCCAGCTTGGAGTGTCTCTGCCAAGACACAAGGCCAAGCCGGGTTTCAGTTTCAGGTTACATTTATTTGATATTTGGTTTTGCCTGCGGCTCCACCACCTTTTTTCCGGGATAAAAAGTAGCCTATGTGTTAAGTTAGGGTATAAGCTATATCCATTCTAAATTTCATCCAAATCTGTTCAGCCGTTTCAGTGTGAAAGAGTAACAAACATAAACACACACACACAAAATTTCGCATTTATAAATTATATACCGGGTGTAAATAGACTGCTACCATTAAATGAAACCATATATTCTACCGACCCTACTGAACCACTTTTCCCAAGAATTATACCCGCGGACACCCTTAATTTGGAAAATAATTGAGTTCAAATAAAAATGCATGAACCCTAACGCATCAACATACGGGCGAGTTTAGAGAGAGCGTCGTCCGTGAAACAGCTGTTCCGGTGCAGCGTTCTTAAATAGACCTTCCTCCAACGAGAGTCTTTGAGTTACAGTTGAATATATTTTTATCTGAAGATTTGCGCGGTTTTTTTTCGACTAGTTGTTCAGTATGATCTGTAGAGTATGTGGTTTTATTTAATGGTCGCACTCTATTTACGATATATATTTAAGTATATATATAGGTATATAGTGTAAGTGTGATGTGATGTGATAGCCTTTGGCCCACAGTTTCAAAAGCGCGAATGGTCTATTATTACAGCAGTGAAAGAATTTCCATAAACAGTTATGTCCCTAGGGCACTGCCAGTCCCCGGGAAACAAACTTAGCCTATGTTCAAGTAAAGAGTCTAACCATAGCAACAATGGAAGATTTTTTTTAATCGTTTCAGTAGTCATTTGACTTTATCCGTTTAAATCACTAGGTCCTAATGATATTGAAACGGCTACTCAAGATTTATATATAGTCAGATTTCGCCTGACTAGTTTCACTGTATTCGTACAGTTTCTTCGGAGGCAAACATTGTTACGCGACGGTTCCCCGTTTGTTTGACACTGACACGAGGTCCCTAGGGAAAAAACTGTAATAGCATGTGTCCAAATGAAGATTCTAACAACTACAATTACAACAGTGAAGAAATTTTAAAATCGGTTTCCTATTTCCGCAGATTACACTCATAAATTTAATTAATTAATATGTTCCTAGGGAATTTCCATCCCCAGGGAACAAACCATAGCCTGTGTCCAAGTGAAGATTACAACGATGGAAGAATTTTTAAAATCGGTTGGGAAGTTCTAAATATCACACACGTGAATTTAATTAATGTCTATTGTCCCTAGGGTAATGCCCGTCTTCAGGGAACAAGACATGCGCATGCTGCGCTTAGCAGGGGGTATCACACTTATGGACCGAGTCAAAAATGAACTAGACCTGTATGATGTCGTACAGGCACGTTATAAGACGCCCTGGGGAGACCATATGGTGCGCCAGGTCCTAGAAATGCCAGTTGCGAGACAGGGCCGAGGCGTACCGCCTGCCAAACGGATGACGACGCTTTAAAGACTATCGCCTCTATCACGGCAAATAATAAAAAAGCAATGGGTGTCCCCATACAAGAATCCTTTATAAAATCGCATATTTTAACGTTGTTTTTGTTTTATCTTCAAGAGGAAGGACGGTGTTGCCAGAATCTATTAATTTTTTCCCCTAAATGCATAATTTTTTGGCGATGAAAAAACAATTCTGTACGCGGCGAAAGGTAAATGCAATTCGTAATTTAGAAAGAGACTATTGTACATCATCGGCTAGCTTCGGTTTTGTAGAGCTTCGTCCCTGTCATTTCATTCGTGCGGCACAGACTAGAATTGATCACATAAAAGTCAATTTAATAGGATAAACGAACAGCAGATTTTACTGTTAAGGGGGCAACTTTTTACCTCGGTACAAAATGCACATCATAATATTGTTTTCCTTACTTTTATATAAGTATGCAATAAATGTGTTTTAATTTAAAGTAACTTGCGGAAATAGTTTATTAATAAAAATATCTTCACGAAAAAATTACATATTTTAATGTTTTACATTTTGCTTGCATTACATTATCAAACTTAAAAGCGTGTTTACAGTTGTAATGTAATGCAGCTAAAATGTAATTCATAAAATTGAATAATTTTCATGTGATCACCTAACTATTAACAAGCAGTTTGCGCGAATTGCTATAAAACGCATTTATTGCAAACTTTTTATTCAAAAGTAAGGAAAACAATATTGTGATGTGCATTTTGCACCAAGATCCTCCGTTACCACCTTAAGAGGATAGGTTCCGAAAAACCATAATTTATTCTTTCTTGTTTGAAGAATCTAGCAATACTAGATACTTGAAAAAAATTTGGACTTCTGTCAAGAATATAATGTACACTCTTATCGAAACAGAATCTTCAGAAGTCATTCCAACATTGAGCCATAAAAAATCAAAGATGACTCCAACAAAAGTTCTCATGTCGAGTCTTAACATTATTTGAGCAAAATCATATTATATTAATTATTAATTAAAATCTGTATAGACTTTATTAAACTCTTATCCGAACAGATATTCGATACAAACTTTAGTTTTTTTTTAATAATAAAATTCGTGATAAAAGTCGTCATTTTGATAATTTTCCAGAATTCGTCCCTCTCGCACTGCAGGTTTTTCCGCATGGAGTAACAGCGATCAATGCAATCGGAACCTATTCTCTTAAAGGCGGTCATAAATGTATACAAGTTTCAAATTTAGTAAAATGTTTGCACCGTAAGTAAAACAACAAATGTACCGTACTCAAAGGATACCGATTTATTTGTCAGGCGCTATTATTTTAGTGGCTTGTTTTTTTGTAGCCTTAATGTGGTTTGGCATCTAAATTGTTGTTATTTACCATATTGTGTGGTGATACAGAACCCTTTGTGCGCGAGTCCGATTCGCACTTGGCCAAATTATTATTAGTATAGAATTTCCTCATACTACCCAAATCAACACGCTAGCCTGGAAACATGGGGCCAGAAAGCATGATAGATAAATCTATTGGATTTTTTATCACTTTTGTCAGTAGTTCGGCAATTTTTTAAATTGTTTTTCTCACGAAACTATGTTACGGCGTGGATACTACACCATGCCTGATGGAATAGGATGAAACTCGACCAGAGTGAAGGCAGGCGACGCGTTAATCAATCTGTCTAGGGCTTTTGTAGCAGCATGGTTTTGTCATGAGGGTGGTGGCAAGCCACATCCGAAGCCTACGTGGAAGTGACAGGATTTGACAGTTAGTTAGATCTTGGTCTGTCGCCGACGTGATGGCCGTTGGGGCCGAAAGGCGTTAGAATGGAGACCATGTACAGCAAAGCAACCTCATGCCCGCTGGACCGACGATCTGAAAGACGTTGCGGGTGGCGGCTGGATGAGGGGGACGGAGGACGATGACAGCTGATGGATGGATGGATAGTCTGACAGTCCAAGTTGTGTAGTATCACTCGGGGAGGCTGTGTTCATGCACCACAAAGTAGACTTTAACTGGGTGCAGGTAGTTTGATATAGCATCTGCTACGTCAATGGTATCCTGATGGAACATCGTCTCCTTTGATCATATTGAACAGTGTCTCTCTCGGGTCGCCTTGGCGACCAATGGTTCTAACTAGTATGTATTATAGTTGGCAGTTAGAACTATTAGCCTCTAAGGCTTTTGTGATTCGTGGAATTCATGGTTGAAGTAAACATCAAAGAAGTTCTTATTGCTAGAATCATCGTGCTAGATTTCGAATGAAACAAATCAAATCGGCGGTTTTTTTTGTAAAAATGTAATGAAAAACGAAGTTAAAACCAAAGTTAATCAAAACTATTTCATTCCAAGACGCTATTTAAGACCAAAGAGAGGCCAAAAAGTGATTTCATCGGAGAAAAACAAGACACGTCTGATATCCAATAATGTAAGTTGAAGAAAGTAGCCACACGTCATCGCCGGCCGGCCCGCACCCCCAATAAATGAAATTTAACAGAATGAGGGAAAAAAATCAATACCACCACTAGCGACTGAACCCAAGTCCACTATCGCAGAGCTGGGCCCCTCTAATTTACTACTGCCGATAAAAACAATCCGAGCCATGTGTGCGTGCGTCGCTACACGCCACCGCACCCACACAGACGCGAACTGACAGCTATCATATTAACTACTACAATATTCATGCCGCTACTTTTAAACCACCCTTATATAATACCAATGTATAGGTCGATTAAAAATTATACTCACGGATACAACAGACGTCAAATGTTCTGGAAGTTTAGCATCCTAATTTTGATCAGCCGATATGAGGTCGGTGAACCCGCCAATCGCACCATAGAGCACACAGTCCGCCATGTTGAAAAATCCAAACGTCAAATTTAAATTTTAAACCGCTAGCGAACGTTTTCCGGATTCAAAAACTTAAATTTTCAACTTTCTTCACGAATTTTTCGAGTTTAATTTCTTCAACTTGTTTTTATGTTGTAATTTACGCCTATCTATAAACACTTTATTGTATAAAACGGTATAAAAATATTAAAATTATTACCCATGGAAAACTTGTAAATGAAAACGAAATATAAATATATAATAATAATAATAAAAACGTTCAAGCCGCTCTGAGCCTGAGCGCCTACTGACTTAAAATTTTTGGGTATAAAAACATGCTACAATGGCCTCCCCCGCAAATAACCGATCTTGATACTTCGTACTAGGAAGTCCTGCATTTTGGCGTAAGAGTAAAAAATACTAACATCAAATATAAAATATTTCATATTTGAATAGTTCATTTCAATATTGAAAAGAAAAAAAACATGGAAAGTGATAATAAAGTGGAACCGGGAATTGACCAAGAGCTCCAAGGATGATAAGGATTATTATAATCTCGATTTATTATCTTATTCACTAATTAAGTAACTAATACGGTTAGTTACTTTATTTGTAAACATTTTGGAAACAACACTTTTCGTACTGGGAAACTTTATGGAACGTATAATTATTAGGTTATTTTATTTTAATTTATTTTATACACTAAAAAATACTTAATGACTTTAAGTTATCTATCACTGTTAGTTGATGTACCTACTACAAGTTTTTTTAGTTAGCCTGTTAAATATCCCACTGCTTTGCTTACAGATATTAATTTATACAAAATTCTTAACACAATACATTGAAAAAATATTTTATATATAGATCAAATAAAAACGAAGTAACAACATTCGATTTTTTAAATATTAAAAGAGCACAAAAGCGTGAGGTAAGTATTAACTGAAAATATTTACAGTGTAACGATTTAATTTGCAAAGTACTGTTTCGATTTTAATGATCTATAAAATTTTCCCGTTGCATACACAGATATTTCAAATAAATATTTGAAAGTAAAAAGTCACAAAAATAAAAGATCACAAATATGAAAAATAAATTTCAAAGCTGCAAATATCAAGACTATTCAGTTCCACGTCTAAAACGCATGTGTGCGTGCCCGAATCAGACGGGTGGTGTCGTGGGTGGGGCAAGGGGGGCGCGGGCGAAATTTTTCGTTTTTCTCCCACTTTTCCGTCCCGTTCTGGTTTTTCTTCGTCTCCCTCGTTTTTTCTTCGCCCGCTTTCTTCTTCCTAGTGCCCCACCACATGTGTGTCGAGGCAGGATAAGCGACGCTTTCAGATAAAGCGCAATTTCCGGGTTGACTTTCTTTTAGGAATATCCCTGGGAGATTTAAGCTTAAAATAAATTGATATATTCTTGTTGTTTTGGTTCTTGTTGGAATACTCGTATTATGGCACTCTGACATTAAAAACTTTTCTTGTTACACAATTACATTAATTAATTAATTAATTGTTGACGTGAGCTGCTGGTTTTGTATTTAAGCCATTATGTGACTTTTAAATATGATATTTGAATTAATCCGTAAATACTAGAGGTTTGTTTTCGAACTTTTTAATATCAAGATATGTACAAAACCAGTTCCCAATTTCTATAATAAAACGGTTCAACTGATTATTTTACCGCTACTATTTTTACCGGTGATATATTAAATTAAATATCCTGCTTAGAAATTGAGAACTTTCCCACAGAAATGTTCTCCCGCAAAATTGAGACGCCTAGTATGAAGAGCCGAAAGACCTTGAGAATTTCACAAAAACAACCAACAAATTATTAAGATATTATAAAATAAATAAACTCTTAAGAAACTTCTAAAATTAAATCTAAAATTCTACAAGAAAAACAAAAACATTAATTTTACATTAATTCGTTGCTATAACCTATCAATCAATTCAAAAAACGCTGTTATTTTGTAGATCTATTTTAAATTTGTTATAGAGCCATAGATAGTGACTTCTACCAGCAAGGCAGCTAAAAGTGTCTACACAACATCATACGGTATAATTTCCTAAAGATATTAGAATCCTACGCAAAAAAATCTCAACTTGTCAAGTCATTTACTTATTTTTTTCTAATAATACCTTTATTTTTTGAGCTAACGTTTCATTTAATTTCTCTTTATACCTTGTGTATTTTTAATTGCTACGGTCCTAAAGCACTTCTTTCAGTTTTACACAAAGTCAAATTAATGTTTTTACCCTGATGGTAAGAACGGTTAAAAAGGAAATTAAAGTTAATATTATGTTTTATCTCATAACTTTAGGTATCCTGTACACCGCGAGCGCCCGCCTTCGCCTCTCAGCGGCGGCGCCTTAGCACTGTATAGGTTGATTGTTTTTGTACTTTTATTTTATTTAAACTTTTGAAATTTATTTTTAGTAATTCACTGCAAATTATGCCAACCCCAAGTGGTGTCGAAGTATATCTTGTTTAATTTGTTAGTTTGTTAAAATTAATCTACTTGGATTTGCTTTTAATTAAATTACATTGATTTTAATAATTATATGAAATACATCATAAATAGCTCAAATGAGCACTAATTACAAATTGAAGCCATTGAATCAAATGCCTTTGAATTGCAAAATCAAGTCATAATTAATCCTAACTCCATTTACATAAATTTCAGTAAATTTCACGCACATTAACCCAGAGACTCATTCTTCATTGTAATAAAGTCACATGAAAAATTTGACTTCGTGTATGGGGCAGTGTAGTTATGGAGATACACCTGCATAACTAAACTTTTCATTGAAAAAAACGATATATATATATTTTTCTAATTGAACGAGCGAGCGAAGGGAGCGAGTTCTCCGAGTCTACTGGAAGAATCCGGCGTTTGTATGTATGTATGAATGTTTGTTCGACGATAACTCGAGTATCGTTGATCGGAATGTCATGAAATTTGGCAGGCGAGTAAATAAGGAAAATATAATTTTTAAGTTCGAACATGAGCCAAATCGGTAAAGTGCGAATCGGGCGGGCGTGAGTTCAAAGTTCGGGGTGAACTACTAGTTTATATAGGTAGCAGAAAATGAGAGAGTATGCAATTTATATTAGTACATATATTTAAAAAAAATACATGCGATTGCTTTCCCAAACGAATGACAGATTAACGTAACAAATAACGTCAACGACAGACCGTAAATACCGTACAGAAAAAAAATCTCCATAGTTAACTTAAAAAACACCCTGTACCCCACGAACAGAACTAGGAAACGAGGGGGTAAGTACACACTCCCCCCCCACACCCGCAGGGGGGAGTACATGGCAAATACGCGAAAGCAATAGGACTTTTAAAAATTCTCCAGAAATATGATTTATGTGTTGACGGCGTAGCAGTACCTCCTTTTCTTACTCCAAGGACGGCCTGATTCGATTTTTAAAACGCCCGGGCGCGCGAATATTTTTTACAGCAGAAAAAACGGCGAAATTTTTCATATTGTTTTTTTTTTACTTTAAAACGGGGTCATCCTTAGATTGATGGGCGCCGCGCGTTCACCGATTCCAAATTTAAATTTGGAGAGCGTTTACTTTTTTTTAAAGGTCGAAGTTTTCTTTTCGGCCAGTATCTATGAAGGATTTGTGGAATATGAATTTATTGGAGTCTTTTGGCGTCAGGCAGCAACGGTTTCGACAAATAAAACTTTAATTCCTGTTTCTAAATATAGTTCAGTCGACGATGTGGGTTTATAGTTTATACTCACGGCTTACAGGTTGTGGGTGGGTTCGATTCTAAGTGGTTTTCGCTCTTCTTGCAAATTTGTCTGAAGACTATGTAAGGTAATATATTGGTGTACGTGGATATATGGCTGTTAAGTTATCCGCCATAACAGTTGACACCCGAGATTTATGTATCTCTTCTAGAATTCGTGATAATATTTCAACTGAATATAATGATAGTTCCTAGCAAGTCTATATTATGTGACATTTATTTATGAAGCTAAAATCATACTGAAGACTGTGTAAGTAGTCGGTCGGTAGCAAGGTTCGATGACCCTTTTTGGGAAATGGGATAAAACGCAAAGCCAGTCCCGAGTCAACTAATATGGAAGATGAATATTGTATTTAGCGAAATTAGCAAAAATCCGTCATACTGATCACTTACGAAGCCTACAGTATATCTGACGATGTATTGTCATTTTGTGACATAGTTTAAAACCATAATTAATAGACAAACCGGACAAGTGGAAGTCGAACCCGCCCATGGAGAGTTCCGTACAAAATATTAAAAGTAAAAAAAAATCTACAATAAAATTTGGTCACCCGTACAATTATGACCGCGCATACCGTTGCTTAACCTCGGTGATTTTTTATGATTTAATTACAAATTTTTCCTTTACTTGTAGTATTAGACGGTATTCCTTGCCAAATTTCATACCCTATGAATTTTGATTCCCTTGAGAGTGTCGAAATACACGTTTTTTGCGGCATAAACGGCCGCATCTTTTTTTTACGTTAACTTAGAGACTTACTTTTTTCACAGCTTCAAGGGACTGTAGACTTGAGTTATGATTTTAACTTCAACTCGATAACTTTGCGCGTTCCTGAGATAAAGGGTCTTGACAGACAGACGGACAACAAAGTGATCCTATAAGAGTGCCGTTTTTTTCCTTTTGAGGTTCGGAACCCTAAAAACCAATAACAAACATTACAAAATCTATCAGCACAGACTGAACCTACTTAAAATACGCAAATTGCCGTAAAGCGGTTGTTTTTCTTTAACAAATTGGGGTTTTGTGTATCCGTTTTTGTTACGATACATTAAAATTATAAAAAATGTGTAATATTCTAGCGTATCCCATAAAAACAGTAGTCGAAATTGTCACTTCCCTGACACGATGCCCAGTAATTACATCACTAACTTGTAAGGTTTCAAATATAATTGATAGATATATTCCAAATAAAGTAGAGAAATATAATGCTATTGAAACCCACGATTTAATAGTCAGATTTCGCCTGACTAGTTTCACTGTATTCGTACAGTTTCTTCGGAGGCAAACATGTTGTCAAACGGGGAACCGCCGCATATTATTCTTCGCTCTATAACTACTAAGGCAGTAGGTGACGATAGGCTCATTAATGATATGTTCAAGCCTATCCAATTGTTAAAACCCATCTAATCAAATATGTTCGAGTTCTGTACTATTCGTCAAACGAGGAGAAAAAGTGTGTTTGAAATCAAAACCCTAGATTATGTAGTCAAAATGCATATACCAAGTTTTTTTTACAATTTTCTGTGTAGTTCATGAAATACGCAGAAACAAAGCATCCATATATTTTTTACATAGCCCTAAACTACTACGTCGTAGCGACTTCCGGACGCGAAAGCGAGTGTAGCAATCTCGTAGTATTTTTCTTTTTGCGGGCCTCGTAGCAGAGAACTCGTAGCACTTTTCGTCACTGCAGGCCACGTAGCGGAGCACTCTTGTGTTGTGACACTCTGCTTCGTTACGGGTCTTGTTTTATTTATATTTATGGAAATCTTACAGCACAGGGTAACTAAATTATCAGGCAGGGAACAAATTACGCCCAATTACAAGTTTTCACTACTAGTAACATAATAATACTTACATAAAATATTAGTAATAATAATTTACTGACCCTATAAAATTTAGCTTCACACATAAATAATCAATATAAAAAATACATTGATGAAAAAACAAGTTATTTTTGAACTGAGAAAAAGAAAACAGCATTAAATTAAATTCTCAAACACAACACAAAAAAAAATGTTAGGATACAATAATACCACAGAGCAGAGCATTCGTAGCACATATCGTCTCGTTTATATCTTATCTTCACTATTACAAATATAAGGTGAAAGTTTCTTTACTAAAACAATGATCTCATTAGGTCATATTTAAATAATAGATCTCAAACAACACAGATTTGTAAAATAAATACACATAAAAAAATGAGGAACAATTTTCCTCTGATCATCGCAAAGTAGTTCAAGGTGTGCCTCAAGGAAGTGTCATGGGCCCTTTATTATTCCTATTATATATAAATGACCTACCCAGTGTAATAAGTCACCCAATGGTTCTCTTTGCAGATGATAATACAGCTGTCTTCATTGGTAAAGACAAAACTAACCAAGAGACTGAAATAAATAAATCTTTAGGTAATTTAATTGAATGGTTGACATCTAATAATCTTTTAATTAATTTAGGTAAGACTAATATAATGACATTCCGACAAAGGCAGCCCGAAAAAATTGACATAAGATATAATAATACAGTTATAAATGAAATTGAAGTAGCAAAATTTTTGGGAATATTATAGACTGTCAGTTAAAATGGAAGCCTCAAGTTGCACACATATGCAAAAAGATGAATAATATTGCTTATGCTCTGCGCATGCTATCTAAAGTGGTTAATCAAAACGCAGTACTTGAGGCCTATCATGGTTTTGCAGCATCAACTTTAAGGTTCGGTATCATTTTCTGGGGAAACTCAACCGATAGAGAGGCTGCTCTCAAATCGCAAAAAAAATGTATCAGAACCATATGTAACCTTAAAACAAGAGACACGTGCAAAACACACTTTCAAAAGTTGAAAATATTGACACTGCCGTCACGTTATATATATGAAACCGCCTGCTTCGTTAAAACAAACCCCAACCTATTTAATAAATTTAAAAGTAAACGGCTTCAAACCCTAGTGGCATCATTTCCCTCAAACACGGCTCTTTTAAATAACAGTATTTTAGGTATGGGCCCTCGTATTTATAATAACTTGCCACAGTCAATTAGAGAACTTGACAATTTACATAGATTTAAGTTGACATTAAAAGAATTATTGATTGACAAAGCCTATTATGACATTAAACATTTTCTCTCTGACTTTCGGTAATATATAAATTAACAATACTTAGATCTTACATATATATGGTTCGGAACGTTACAATACTCGATTTGCTTTGCTTTGCTGACACTGGATTGCTGTGCTGGACTTGTGTTATCAATGTTTTATTTTTTTCCTCTTTTGTTGTTGTGTTTGAATTACTCATTCATCATACTCATTATTATTGTAAATGATTTTTTTTTGTATTTCATAGTTTGCTATTTCTCATTGAATTATAATTAAAAAATATCACGTTTTTTAGATAATGTAACAAATTTATTTGTACACCTTATTGTACCTTGGTTCGACAAATAAATATACTTTGAACTTTGAACTAAATACTAAACCGGTTGTAAAAAAATATTTCACTTGTAATAAGCTACACTATCGCTGAGTACCATAGAAAATTGTTAGTTCCCTGGGGATGAGTAGTTCCCTAGGGATATAGCCATTAATTATATTTGCGTGAGTAATCTCTGGAAATATAAAACCGATTTTGAAAACTCTTCTGCTATTGTAATGGTTAGACTCTTCTCTTAGACATAGGCTATATTTTGTTTTTTAGGAACAAGCAGTTTCCTAGGGAAACAGCAATTGATTAAATTTAAGTGGAAAATCCTTGAAACTACTGAAACTATTTTGAAAATTCTGTCACTGTTGTAATGTTTAGACTCTTCACTTGGAAATAGGCTTTAGTTTTTTCCCTGGGGACAGACAGGCAGTTTTCTAGGGACATTGTCATGAATAACCACGGAGTTAAATATACTAACAAGTACCCGGAACAGAAGAGCTTGTATGACTAGACTGATGGGAGTAGAAGAAGCAAAAGAGGTGTGTCGAGATCGAAGCAGATGGAATTCTGTAGTCTCCGCCTACCCCTCTGGGAGACAGGCGTGAGTATATGTATGTATGCATTTAACCACGGAACTGATATCGAAAATTATTTCACTTTTGTAATGGTTAAATCTTCACTTGGACAGACAAAGATTATACTTAGTTCCCTGGGTAAGAGCGGTTCCCTGACGCGCGGATAATCTCTGGATAAATTTTTAAAAATTCATTCACTTTGTAATCTTAAACTCTTTACTTGAACACGGGCTATAAGCTTTTTTCTGGTGGCGGGCGGGCTTGGACATAGTTTATAGTTGGTCCCCTGGGGATGGGCATGATTAATTTAATCCAATTCGGCATTTGGGCACGCTTCTTGAGAGAACAACTTTTTGTGTAGCTGTCTCGTTGAGGTTGGGTACCAGTGTGGCATGATCGTCGACAACTCGGTCACCATGGCCTGTCGTTTCAGCGCAGTTCTGACCACATCCCCGTTACGCTAGTATAAATGACGTCATACGGAGGGCCTTTTCCACCGTCAACTGCCGGCTATTTTAGAGCCGAAAGGTGTTGCGCGTGACGATGGCAAGAGGCCCGACGGGATGACGTTAATTCCGTGGCAGAACGGTCGTTCTCTGGTGTGGGATGCGACCTGCGTCGACACCTTGGCTACGTCCCACGTCCAGGCGACCGCTGCCATGGCTGGCGCGGCGGCTACAACGGCTGAGCGCAACAAGCGGCACAAATATGCAGCTCTCATGTTAGTGCCGTTTGGCGTGGAAACGTTCGGGCCATGGGGCACAGAAGCGCGACAATTATTCCAGCAAATGCGTCGCGCTTGGTCGACGTGTCGGTTGACCCAAGAGCTGGAGCTTATTTTGGCCAACGCATAAGCTTGGCAATACAGTGAGGTAACGCGGCAAGTGTCTTGGGCACCCTGCCATGCTGCAGCGATAACCTCGACAGCATTTATTATTTGTTTTATATTTAGATAAGTTTAATTTTAATTGTATATTTTAGCTATAGTTTGGCAATACAATGAGGTAACGCGGCAAGTGTCTTGGGCACCCTGCCATGCGGCAGCGATAACCTCGACAGCATTTATTATTTGTTTTATATTTAGATAAGTTTAATTTTAATTGTATATTTTAGCTATAGTTTGGCAATACAGTGAGGTAACGCGGCAAGTGTCTTGGGCACCCTGCCATGCGGCAGCGATAACCTCGACAGCATTTATTATTTGTTTTATATTTAGATAAGTTTAATTTTAATTGTATATTTTAGCTATAGTTTGGCAATACAGTGAGGTAACGCGGCAAGTGTCTTGGGCACCCTGCCATGCGGCAGCGATAACCTCGACAGCATTTATTATTTGTTTTATATTTAGATAAGTTTATTTTTAATTGTATATTTTAGCTATAGTTTGGCAATACAGTGAGGTAACGCGGCAAGTGTCTTGGGCACCCTGCCATGCGGCAGCGATAACCTCGACAGCATTTATTATTTGTTTTATATTTAGATAAGTTTAATTTTAATTGTATATTTTAGCTATAGTTTGGCAATACAGTGAGGTAACGCGGCAAGTGTCTTGGGCACCCTGCCATGCGGCAGCGATAACCTCGACAGCATTTATTATTTGTTTTATATTTAGATAAGTTTAATTTTAATTGTATATTTTAGCTATAGTTTGGCAATACAGTGAGGTAACGCGGCAAGTGTCTTGGGCACCCTGCCATGCGGCAGCGATAACCTCGACAGCATTTATTATTTGTTTTATATTTAGATAAGTTTAATTTTAATTGTATATTTTAGCTATAGTTTGGCAATACAGTGAGGTAACGCAGCAAGTGTCTTGGGCACCCTGCCATGCGGCAGCGATAACCTCGACAGCATTTATTATTTGTTTTATATTTAGATAAGTTTAATTTTAATTGTATATTTTAGCTATAGTTTTTTTTATTCTTAGTTATATAAGGTCCTACAGTTCAGAGTATTTTTTTTACAGATGATAGAGTGATTATCCCTAATAGACCACATTCCACCGAAAAAATATTTTTTTGCGCCTACTTTTTTTTTTACTTTCCGTAGAAATTTGATTTGATTAGAAGCTGATCGAACCACTTTGTAATGGGAAGTAAAATAAATATTTTAGCAAAAAATTTTTCTTCTTCTGGAATTCGAATCCAGAATACCATAACAGCACCTAATTGTCGATTTTTTTGAAAGGAATAGACTTTTTTATGGTTATAGAAAAGTATTTTTTTTTCTCCTTGAAATACAAAAGATATACCTACATGAAAATATTCAGGAACTGAATAAATAGCTTTGATGACGTAATAGTCATGTCATTCAGGCATTACAGGAAATAGGCCATTGCCCACAAGAAAAAAAAGTAATGTCAAAACCGACGTCTGTTTTTTTTTATTTCTTCAGGTCTAATCCCCTTATTTTTTTTTCATTCTTTCCGTACGTCAATATACTTTCCCTATTGAGCCTAAACGGTATGACTATTACGTCACATTCCCATTTCTCCAAACAGATTTTCAAAAAATAATTTCGTTATAAAAAACACCACCTGAAAGTTAAAGAACAGTATGTATCTTCATGATTTAGCCTATATTTTCAGAAAAAATATACAAAAGGGCCTGTTACAATTTATGGTTGGTTCTAATTTGATTAGTTAACGATACATGATCTAGAATTATTTTCACGTATTATTGTAGGACCTAATATACTTCCACAAAATAATAAGTGTTTTGTGATATAAACAGATAATAATTACTAATAGGTGGTAGAGCTGATGCCGGGCTCGACTGTGGAGGTACCACCATCTTACTCGCAAATCCTCCCGAAGTTATTCGGGGGAGAGTATGAGAACAGCTCTCAGGCAAAACCAGGCGGCCCACCATTGCCTAGGACCGATGGATGGCGGTGAGTATATCCATTCCCAATTGCCGGGCCTTATATAAAACAGACTGGTGACGGGCAGCGGCGTCACTGGTGCAATGGTTTTGGCACCGTGCTCACCAACCAAGGCATTTCTTACAGGAGGACCGCCAAGAGTGGCGAAATCCTAGAAAGGCCTATGTCCAGCAGTGGACAAAACAGGCTGATGGATGGATGGAATTACTAATACTGTTTAAGTTTCTTCTTTTTGACACATGACGGTATTAATAATTTGTCTTTGTTTATTCTTAATTTTTTAACAAGGGATCGGCTTAAATTCAGCGACTTCTTGAAGTCACATGCTGTGCCGGATTCCTTTTCTGCTGTAAACAATGGTTGTAGTTGTTTTCTTTTCTAAAATGTTCATTGTTAAGTGTTAAATTAAAATAAGTTAAATTAAAATAAATATTTGATAACTTTGTATCATCGAATATTGTTTTGCATTCTGAGCCATGTATTTATAATAGAAAAGTTTTTTGTAAAGTTTTTTTTTCGTTTTTGGTGGAATAAAGTGTTTTGTATTTGTATTTGTATTTGTAATACCCAAGATTATTTAAAATTTTGAAAAAATATTTATTGTTCAGACACAACCTTTTTACTTTATAGATAAATATAATGTATATATCAGTATGAATCTAAACCACGCTTTTAGTAGTAAAATTAATATATTATATAAGCCAAAAACAAACCACGATAGTCTCTTCGTGGAGTAAATCAATCAATTTCTCTTCGTAAAGTAATTATTCTGTTTGAAACTACGATAAACTTTCATTTGCAAAAGCTTCCAAACAAATGTGTAAACCAGCGGGCCTATTATGTAACTCAGTGCTGGTTGCCATCTATGGTTGCTATTCACCAAAAACAGATAAAGAATGAATTTCCACAATAACGTTCAATGTGTATTCTCTGTGACAAACCAATGCGTGTTTGCAGATATTTGACTTTTTGACAAGACAATGCGTATTTGCGGATATTAAACTTTGTGACAAGACAATGTGTATTTACATATACCAAACTTTGTGACAAGACAATGAGTATATGTTATGTGGATATTGAACTATTTGACAAGATAATGCGTATTTGCAAATATACCCCCTGTGACAAGTATTATTAAAATAATGACAAAATTATCACTAATAAATAGCAATAATTTGTTTTAAACAATATCCTTAAAATCTAATTTTAATTTAATACTTTACTGCACAAAAATATACAATACACAAATTGAACTATTATTATTATTATTATTTATTTGTGTATTAAAAATGTTTTTTTTATTTAACACACACGTGAGATACACTACAGACACAAGTCCCCATGCGTATAGAAATATATAGACTTGAAAAAAAAAGTGAAAAATATACATACATTAAAACCTAAATATACTAAAAAGTAAACGATCACTGCCTCAGTATTTCATCACACATGTATAGATGTGGACCAGGGTTGCTTTCTTTGGTGATATGGAGAGTTGAAGAGAAGTGCCAAAAAGTTAATTACTTTATTTATTAACTTTTATTAATATGTAAACAAAATTAAGCAGTAAGATGTACATATCTACTTATAAATACAAAAATATACATAACAATAGTTAGGAGAAGGAAAATGACTCGAGAGTGTAATGCGAAAATTACAAGTAAGATGACTGATTCTGTAGCTGTAGATAATGTAGTAACGCCATAGGCGTAACTAGGAGGTCGGGGGCACGACCCAAGAGTGCCGTCTGCCCCCCCCCCAGAAATTCAGGAGATGGTAAAAAGATGCTTTGTCCAGTTAAAAACGTTAATAGGCTTGTACACAGGGTAAACAAAATATTATTCTATTTAGTCCGTCATTTAGATTGTCAAAAAATATTGGACACGTATTTTTTATTTTGTCAATCAAACAAAAAATGACAGAGATAAAGCGCGTCAAAGTTTGGGAGTTGGGAAAAATGACGTCACTTCTAAGTAAAATTGTACCTAGGTGTGACGTCACGCGGAACTTCAGCGGGCTATACCTTCATCATTTTTTGGTTGAATTGAAAAAAGAAAAAATACGTGTCCAGTATTTTCTGATAATCTAACTGACGGACTAATAATTTTTTTTTAGTCATCATGCCTATTTTCTTGTTATTTGGTTTGTATGTGATCTCGTTAAGTGAAGGGTTATCTCTATTTTATCTTATTACCACAGAAAGCATCGGAAGACGAAAGTCTGGGGTGGGGCGACCTCTTTCAAATATCAACGGGATTTATAATAAAAAAAATAAAAAACGTATTTTTGTGCAAACAAAACTTGCCAATCGGTCTTGTCTCTCGTATTGTCCGCTGAGTCTAGGGTTGCCAGATGGTCGGGATTTGTCGGGATTGTCCCGACATTTCATATAATGTCCAGAGTCCCGACAAAATACAAATTGTCCGGACAATAAGATTAAAGTTTGATGAAAATTTATTAAATTTTAAAACTTTTTTGAATACCCCAAAGTGCACCAAATTGGTGGAGTCAGTGAACCCAAATGCCAAATACTTGTGGTCAAGTAGAAATTAAATATGTTTTAGTTGTCTTTTAATTTGATCTTATAATTTTAAAATGTATAAATGTATAATTTGCCAAAAACAATGTATTTTGTTGTAATTACATAAATTTTAATATTAAAAAATGATTTATACTGATATTGAAACGGCTACTCACGATTTTAATAGTCAGATATCGTTTAGTTTCACTGTAGATATTCGTACAGTTCCTCACAGGGAACCGCCGCGGAACCATGTTTGCCTCCGAAGAAACTGTACGAATACAGTGAAACTAGTCAGGCGAAATCTGACTATTAAATCGTGAGTATTCTAGTTCTAATGGTCTCTGCGCTAAGCCGTGGACAGACGGACAGACGGACATGGCGAAACTATAAGGGTTCCTTGTCAGACTACGGAACCCTAAAAATTGTCGAAAATTGTCAATTTTGATGGCGAATCAATTTTTATTTCTGTAAATTTTTACTCTGCTTGATAAGCTAGACAATGACACCACTTAGGGGGTAAGAAAACTACAGACATATACCTATAATTATTACTAAGTAGCAGACCAAACATAAGGATTAAAATAGCGTGGCAAGTTTTCATCCAAAAAATAAGCTACATTTAGGCTCCATGGTACGAAGAAACGTATAAAAATGGGTTGTTTTGGCTGGCTTATGCTTGGAACATATTTGTTAATTCCTAAACCAATCTGTAGTATATATTTTGTTTGGAAACAAGCAATATTTATATTTAAAAGAGCCCGTAGTTCACTGAGCTAAAATTGCCACGCGTCGACTCTGTGCGTTTATTATCTGCTACTATATCTGTGAAGAAAACATTTTTTTTATCTCCTTTTACATGTATGGGACTTCTCAGATTATCAATTTAATTTAATTTTTAATCCAATATCCGGTTCTTAGTCAACATTTTACATAACATCCAAATTTCAGATCTATACCTCATTCCGTCTGCAAGCTAGTGATCCGTGACAGACAGACAGCAGAGCGACATTAATAGGGCTCCGTTTTGCCCTTTGGGCGCGGAACCCTAAAAACCCAGAGCCAACATTGCCGCGTATTACGCCAAGAAACGTTACCATAACGAATTGAGGACTAACTAACCCCAAAAGGGACAGGCGGCCATTGACCTTGGTCTTTGGAAGGTGATAAAATGGGTCTACTATATCCCTACCGTATCCTACAGATGACATTCTGTAAAAATAAACAGAATCACGTGGCCTTTGTCAAGAATATCGACTGTAAATCTGCTTTGTAAACAATCACCATCCATCCATCCATCCATCAGCCTGTTTCGTCCACTGCTGGACATAGGCCTTTCCAGGATTTTAACACTCTTGGCGGTCCTCCTGGAAGAAATGCCCATACTCACACACGCTGGGCAGGCGGGTTGGTGAGCGCGGTGCCGAAACCCTTGCACCAGTAACACCACTGCCCGTCACCAGTTTGTTTTATATAAGGCTCGGCAATTGGGGATGGATATACCGGCATCCATCGGTCCCAGGCAATGGTGGGCCGCCTGGTTTTGCCTGAGAGCTGTTCTCTTACTCTCCCCCGAATAACTTCGGGAGGATTTACGAGTAAGATGGTGGTACCTCCACAGTCGAGCCCGGCATCAGCTCTACCACCTACATCAATCACACTTCACACTAATATTATAAATGCGAAAGTTTGTGTGCGTGTGTGTGTGTGTGTGTGTGTGTGTATGTATGTTTGTTACTCTTTCACGATGAAACGGCTGAACAGATTTGGATGAAATTTAGAATGGATATAGTTTATACCCTAACTTAACACATACGCTACTTTTTATTCCGAAGAAAAGCATGCCGTTAAACCGAATAAAACGCGGGCGGAGCCGCGGGCAAAAGCTAGTTATATATATATATATATAAGGTGACTTTAATTTATGCAGCCAAACTCTTACATAGGTAACACTAAAAGTTTCCGGAACTGGCCACTTACATAAACAATATTTAAAAATTTATTGCAACATTTGAAAATAGAACTCTTTGGCTGTAGAATGCAGTTTGTTTCATCTGACTGTCTTTTGTTTTTACCTTGTGGCGCCATTTAAAAAATTGTGTGTCTGCATCAACATGGATTTAACTCGGGAAAATTTTCGTAGTATGATTTTCTACGACTTTAAGTGTAATTTGACAGCTCAACAGAGCATCGCTCGGCTTGAAACAGCTTTTGGCAATGAAGCACCATGCAAGACGACTGTTTATAGCTGGTTTGCAGAATTCAAGCGTGGTCGTATCAATCTCAGTGACGAATCTCGCGATGGTCGGCCGTCCACCGCTGTGACCAACAAAAACATCGATGCTGTGCGCCGTATGATTGAAACAGACAGGCATGTGACCTACCATGAAATTCGCGCATCCTTAGAAATAGGCATGAGTCAAATACAATCAATCCTACACAAACATTTGGGTGTGAGAAAGCTGTGCTCGCGGTGGATCCCACACAACTTGACCGAGGCTCAAAAAACGGACCGCGTCACTTGGTGCAGTGCCATGCTTACCAGATTCAACGAAGGTGCGTCAAATTTGGTGTGGGACATAGTAACAGGTGACGAAACATGGATTTATTGCTACGATCCCAAAACAAAGCAGCAATCGAGCGTTTCAGATTCATCTTTCAAGATGAGCCGAAACCAACCAAAGTGGCGCGCGTGAAAAGTGCATCTAAGCGGATGATTGCTTCTTTTTTTAATAAAACTGGACACGTGGCTACTGTTGCTTTAGAGAATCGTCGTACCGTGAATAGTGACTGGTACACGACCATTTGTTTGCCGGAAGTTATTGACGAACTCCGTAAAAATAACCGTAAACGCCGTATCATCCTGCACCACGACAATGCTAGTTCTCACACGGCCAGACAGACAAACGACTTTTTGAAGACGAAAAATGTAGAACTCATGAGTCATCCTGCATACAGTCCCGACCTGGCACCTTGTGACTTTTTTCTGGTCCCAAAAATTAAGAACCAATTACGCGGTCAACGATTTTCATCACCAGAAGAGGCTGTCGAGGAGTATGAAAAACACGTTTCAGAGGTCACCACAGGGGAGTGGCACAAAAGTTTTCAAAACTGGTTTGATCGAATGAAAAAGTGCATAGACGCCAAGGGAGATTATTTTGAAAAACAATAAATTAATTTTGTACCTTTAATAGTATTTTTTCATATTCATTCCGGAAACTTATAGTGCGTCCACGTATTAGAGGCTTGGTAAGTGTTCAGTAACACGGATTGATAATACTTTTTGCTAATTTCGCAAAATAAAATCTTGACGTCCCATAGTAATTGACTCAGGGCTGGGCTTGCGTTTGTAAGGAACACGAAAAGAATAATTGACGGATTTCACAAAAAGGGTCATTGAACCTTGTTACTGACCACTTACCGAGTCTTCAGTAACAATTTGGCTAAATAAATTAAAGTCACTTTATATTTATCGGCGCGGCGGTAGCTCAGGTGGTAGAACGCTGGCCTCTCAATCTTGAGACCCAGGTTCGATCCCCGGTCGAGCATGCACCAATGTGTTTTTCGTATTTATGTTTTTACCTAATACTTACCACTTGCTGAACAGTGGAGGAAAACATCGTGAGGAAACCTGTATACCCTAAAAAACGTGTATTAGTGCCCGAAGTATGGCGATAGGGCTCACCAGCCATCACGTTGGGACGTAATAATACGTCGGTGAAACGCGGGTGTGCCGAGTGTGGAGTGTGACTTTCATTTCACAATTCCCACCCGGAACACCTCTGACACCCCCTCGGGGATTCGTGTCGTGACGATATATTTATATTTATTTATATTATTACATACATACATATATACTCAAGCCTGTCTTCCAGGGCAGGCAGAGTCTACAGATTTCCATCTGCTACGATCCTGACACACCTCTTTCGCCTCTTCATCCATCAATCTAGTCATACAGCTCTCCTATTCCGGGTAGTTTTGCCTTTGGCCTTCTTCAGTATGTCGCCTATTTGGTCCTTCTAGGTTTCTAAGGCGACCCAGGCGGGGCCTTTTTATCTAACTTTAACTAGTGTTGCTATCGCTTTCAAATTAACCGTGATTGGCTAAAAATGATGTGTGGTGTCACTTCTAGCCAATCACGACACGATACAGTTGAAAGCGATAGCGTTAGATGTTTGAGTTAGACAATCAGAGGGCCGGTCGACCTTTATCTTCCACTTGTGCACATAGTGTTGCCATCCGTCCGGATAAAGCCGGATAGTGTTAGGCTTTTTGACCTATTGTCCGGCCAAATTTGAATGCGTCTGGCCTGTCCGGCTTTTGTTAGGCTTTATCATTTTATGTCGTATCGCCCCCGCAAAAATGGGTCACATATTTTAAATCCCCGAGTAACATAATATAAGGTGACTTTAATTTATTCAGCCAAACTCATACTGCGGGCTTGGTAAGTGACCAGTAACACGGATCGATAACACTTTTTTCTAATTTTTCAAAATAAAATCTTGATGTCCCATAGTAATTGACTCGGGGCTGGGCTTGCGTTTGTAAGGAACACGAAAAGAATAATTTACGAATTTCGCAAAAAGGGTCATCGAACCTTGTCACTGAGCACTTACCGAGTCTTCGGTAAGAATTTGGCTGCATAATTTTAAGTCACCTTATATTGTTTTGTTTAAAATTTCTTTTGCGAGTATTATTTTGCAATACCGAGCCATAATGACAATGTAGAAAGAGTAATATAATACTCTTTAATAGGACAACAATGGATAAAACAAAGAAACAGGTTAAGCTATTGCAAAATCGTTATTTGTGGAATTTATTTTAGGACATTAAAATTTAACGTCCAAAAACTTTTTTTACGAAATTATTAAAGAAACTGAGCTTTTAAAGCAGGTTTTAAAAATATGTCAACACTGATTAAAACTTTTTAATCTTTTTAACTTATTGTCTTTTATTAAATTTTTAAGCATCCGGCCTTGGGACTCAAAAGTCCGGCTTTTTTTGCTCAAAAGTCCGGCTTTCTGATTTTTAGAGATGGCAACGCTATGTGCAGAATACATTTCTTTTGTCATTCTACGTTCATTCATTCACTTCATTCAAGTCCAAACCACTGACGCATTCCTTTTTAGGGTTCCGTAATCGAAGGGTGCCAAACGGGACCTTACTATTACTAAGCCTCCGCTGTCTGTCTGTCACAGGGGTCTACAGTTTCAACCATAATAGGTGGAACAGTGAAATTTTCAGAATATTTCACAAAATATGTTTTACTATAGGCTCTACCACGACAAATAATAAAATATTAAATAAATTGAAATTTAAGGGGGGTCTCCATACAATAAACCTCAAAAAACTTGCAATATTTAAACGTTATTGGTTTTGACTCTTACTTAAATACATACAAGTTTTAAATTTAGTCAAATCGTAGGACATACTCTATAGTAAAATAAAAAGTAGGGTTTCGTACGCAAAACGATGACAATTTTTTTTGTCATTCGCCACCATTTTAGCGCCTTATTTTTTGTAGCCTTAATGTTACTTATATGTATTATTTACCATAATGTTCTTAGGGTTCCGACTCGCACTTGGCCAAATTATTTCCAAATACTTTATCATTTATAATTCAAAGGTCATTCTTCGATTCTTTAACAGTCCAACGAACGTATCTGTATCTTTCTATCAGTAAACCTTGAAATTCCCGCTAAATAACTCAACGCATGAAGACAATGCTAATTCCTTTCGAGAAACTGTTAGCTTTCAAACCGTGACCCGTTAGTACCTCGGTGGCGCAGTTGGTAGCGCGCTTGTCTTGATAACAAGAGGTCGCAGGATCGAATCCTTGCTCTTTTCTAGTTTGTATTGCACTCTAATAATAATATTTAGTTAACTCTTTAGAAAAGAAAGAAAGGTCTGAAAAAACATGTGTTTGAGTTTGTTTGACAATTGAAATATCCATTCCAAATTTCATCCAAATCCGTTAAGCCATTTCAGCGTGAAAGAGTAACAAACACACACACACACACACCTTTTCACATTTATAATATTAGTGTGATAGTGTGATTTTGGTCATGTAAGCTTTTCCTTTGGATATGGTTAGTATATCTTATGATTGGTTAATAGGCATTATATTTATTTATGGTCTATTCAGTTTATTTATCAACTTATTTATTCATTGCATTGTGTATAATTATATTCTTATTCCAATAAGTCTTTATTTTATGAATATGTATAACTTTATTAGTCCAACTTAAATATAGTTTTTTTTTTATATTTCCCGTATCATATTTGTTTCGTCATATATTATTGTTTTATAAAGATTAGATTGGACATGTAAAACGTATCCTATATGTATCTATTTTACAAAATTTGAATCTTTAAATGTATGGGGGGGTGTAAGAGTATGTTTTTGAGTGATACAGTTTGTGTTAATGTAGGTGATGGGGTAGTTAGTGTGGATGTATGTGATGTGACTCAGCATATTTAAGCAAATAGCATTGAAATGACCAAGATCTGCCCTCTTATCGTCTAACTTCAATATCCATCGCTACATTCTTTAAAAGCTTCGTGATTGGGCACAAATTACGTGTGATGTCATTTGTAGCCAATCACGGGTGCATTTGAAGGCGATTGCGACGGATGTCGAAGTTAGACAATAAGGCCACAGGCCTTTAGATTTATAAACACTATAAATTGAACATATAGATAAGTTAAGTATGTGGCATACGTGCCGCCATTGAGCACTTATCGAGTGTTCAATATGAATTTCGCTGTACAAATGTAATGTCACCTTGCATATCGTGACGACATGAATCTCAAAGGGGGTGTCAGAGGTGTTCCCGAGTATGGACTGTGATTCTGTGAAATGCAAGTCACAGTCCCTTACCCGTACACCCACGTTTCACCGACGATTATTACGTCCTAGCGTTATTGGTTGTGAACTCTCTCGTCGTGCTTCGGGTACTTCCGGAGCACGCGGACCGAACACAATCCATAACATTTCAAAATACTAACACGCTAGTTTCATTAGCAATTTAGAAAGTACCTAGGTACAAAGCTAAGAGACTTGTATATATCCCTCTTCCAAAATTTTGAATTTTACATTACTTGAATGATTTTTTAATCTTTGACTTTTCAACAAAGCCTTGTAGGCATAATGATTTTCGTACCAATGCCAGAAAATACTTTGAATGTATAAAAAAAACGAAATGACAAGACCATAGAGCTTAAATATTAAGGTCCGACCGAGATCTCGGTCTTGGTCTCGGTCTCGGCAAGTCTCGGAAAAATTTACTGCCCAACACGCCGAGATTCTCGGCCGTGCCGAGAATAATTAGGTAGGTACTATTTTTAGAAATACGCCCTAAAAATACACCATGCCAAGACTTTAGAGTAAAATAAAATAAGCAGACTTTCGTTTATGTAGCCAAATTCACACTAGAGACTCAGTAAGTGGTCACCAAGGTTCAATGATTTCTGTGAAATACGCAATATAAAATTTAGACTTCCTATATATATACCTATATGAGTCGAGGTTGATCTTGAACAAGAATAGGCACAAAACATATTTTTCGTATTTCGCAAACAGGGCCATTGAACCTCGGTCCTGACCACTTAGCGAGTATCCAGTAATAATTTACAGTAATTTACAGTAAGTAACAAAAGTCACCTTATATTTTTAGGGCTCCGTACCTCAAGAGAAAAAACTGAGCCCTTATAGGATCACTTTGTTGTCCATCCGTCCGTCTGTCTGTCAAGACCCTTTATTTTGGAAACGCGTAAAGGTATTGAGTTGAAATTAAAACCATATACTCAAATATAAAGTTTTTTGAAGCTGTGAAAAAATCAAACTTTTAGACTAATGCGAAAAAAAGATACGGCTGTTAATGCCGCAAAAAATGTATATTTCGACACTCTCAAGGGAATCAAAATTCATAAGGTATTTTTCGTTGACCTGGAACTATGAAATTTGGCAAGTAATACCGTCTTATACTACAAATACCTACAGAGAAAAATCTGAAAACTATACATTTGTAATTAAATCATAAAAAACGTCTTTAACGGAGCCCTCGGTGGGCGAGTCCGACTCGCATTTGTCCAGTTTTTTATAGCGAAATCCATCGCTTTAGAAACTCTAAATTTTATTAGAATGCATGAAAAAATAAAACCGGCCAAGTGCTCGTCGGGTCACGCGCCCTATCTGTGTAGGGTTCCGTAGTTGCCCAGTACATTTTGTAACTTGGTGTTCTTCCACTCGGAAGTTGCTCTCCCAAAGAACGGTCCATACATTGTCGTGTTCAGAAGCGACTAAAAGTACCTGACCTGAACTTGTAAACCTGTAAAGCCTATTTAGCTGTGATCGTTATCCTTTTAACTTAAATATATACACTACTTCTGGTAATTTTTATACATATTTATAAGCAACCGTTTAGCCGGCAGGGGGGGCATACTTGACTAACAAAAATTTGCACTTTAAAGCTTAATATTTCGCCAACGGATCTCTAAATCGAAAAATGGTTTTCACACATCCATAATGTTTTTGAACGATACCCTACACTATGGGATAGGCGAGAAAAAAAATTCATCCCCAATTTACGAGTAAGGGATCTTAAAAAAAAATCGACATTTTTCTTTCCATTTGGTCGGCGCGTTTAATATATATACCCATACCAAATTAGAGCTTTATAGTATTAATAGTCTCTGAGCTAAGCCGCAGACAGACTGACATGGAATGACATGCCGGACTACGGAACCCTAAAAAACAGAAATTAGTAGGGTGTAGACATCACAATCAGTTTGTTCAGAGACTCGTCCATGAAGGGCGAACTTATCAGAACATAGTAACTATAGTAAACCTTCCAAATTGTAAGACTTAAAGACTTACTTAATGGTGAAAACCTGTCAGATTTTTAAAAATTGTTTTATTTTAGTTTTATGTGGTAAAAGTGATTGATGGCTCTTTTATCTTAGTTTTTTTAATATATCTATAAGTCTCGGTCTCGGTCTCGGCCGAGAACTCATTTATTTCTCGGTCTCGGTCTCGTTCTCGGCCGAGACTGAGAATCCTGTCATTGATACTTGACATTGACAGCTAGTATTTTTATTTATTGCTAGGCAAATGCATTCTAGCTGTTCAATATCCTTGAAATTAGTTTTTTTTTCAACATATCTCTAGAACTCAGGAATAAAGAAAAATATTTAAACGATTTTTGGAATAAGAATAAAAAGATATCTCCATAGATTTTTTATTTTTTACCTTAACAGAAATGAAAACTTGTGGATTGTGCCTTATTTGATTTGAATCTGTGATCTCCAGGTGAGTGGTTGAGCACTCGAACCGCTGTACCACAGGGGCGGTCATTATTTACTACTACATTATTTACTAGTACTAACCTTTTGAGGCTCCGCCTCGCGTTCAATCAATATTTGCCCCGTTTTCGGCTTTGGCGTTATTTTATGAACACTTCTTATAGCTCATATGTTCATATTATCCATACTGGTTCAAATTTATGCTTCTTGAGTTAAAACTACACCGAGTATGTACATACATACCACAGATTTATACATACAAACAGAAAGACAAAACTTCTAACAAATTTAGTAATGAAATGAGTTTGTGGTATTGATAATTCTTGCTGTCTTATATTTTGTATGCTTTTACTTAAGCAGGTATAAGTACTCTGTTTAATGTAAGTTTATGTAACAAAAGATTGAAAAAATATATGGAAAAATTAAAAAAGACATGATCTTGCTAAGTTTCTTGCCCTTCTTCTTAGTGAGACTAATCGAATGGGCGGGTGGTTAGGCATTATATTTATTATCGGTTTATAGAGTTTATTTATCATTGTATTTGTTCATTGCAGTATTTATAATATTTTTATTCCTGTATTTCTTTACATGGCGAAATTTGGGAAAGGCCTATCTATGTCCAGATTTCTTTATTTTATGCAAATGTATAATTTTATTACATTTTAGTATCGCGAACAAATTTTTTTCAAATTTCCGTAGTACCTGAAAGGCTAGTTCCTTTAGGAACCTTCATAGTGAGACTCCGTCGTCCGTCCTTCCGTATGTCACAGGCTCATAACTTTAGCACCGTTAAAGATAAAGACTTGAAATTTGCTACAAAAATAGCATTCACTTGTGTACACAATAAGGTGCAAAAACAAATTTAAAGTGTTCAAAATATTTCCAATACAAGCGTGAGAAAAATAAAATAAAATATCCTAAAA
Organism: Ypsolopha scabrella; assembly: GCA_910592155.1. NCBI lineage: Eukaryota > Metazoa > Arthropoda > Insecta > Lepidoptera > Ypsolophidae > Ypsolopha > Ypsolopha scabrella. Next base: position 17,676,711 of record OU342987.1, read on the forward strand.
ACACAATATGGGTAATAAATTGTAGATATTAAAGAGCTAATATATACTATATATATAAATTATATATAATATTTATAAATATTTATATATTTTTATGACATTTACTGGCACCGATTTTGAGAAATCTTGGAAAAACCACAAAAAATGCATGTCCCCGCTTATTTCCGAAACCGGTGGACCGCACAAAATGAAAAAAATGGCTATTATAAGGCATAACTGGCCAATTGTAGGAAAATTATAGGGATTAAAAAGAAATGATAACAAATAAGAAATGTAAACAAAATATAAAATAAATAAAAAAATGCTTTTATAAAAATACAAGATTGGTATCAAGTTCTAGATATTAAAGAGTTGATTATAAAAAATATACTTTTTTTGTAATTACTGGCACCGATTTCGAGAAATATTTGAAAAACCACAAAAAAATGCATTATTCCCGAAACTGGTGGACCAAAAAAATATTTTAAAAGATGATGGTTATAGGCCATAACTGGCCATTTACAGAAACACTATAGCGATTAAAAATAAGTTGGTAACAAACGAGAAATCAAAAAAAAATGAAGAAAAATATTTTACTAAAATACAAGATGGGTAAATTCTAGCTATTAAAGAGCTGATTATAAAAATATATACTCTTACTATTCTTTGAAAAACCACAAAAATATGCATGTGGGGGGGGGGCCTTATTTCCGAAACTAATGAACCGAAAAATATAAAAAATCATGGTAATTTGGGATAACGTAAAGATTACAGGAAAAATATAACGGGTGAGAAACTCACGATAACAAAATTAAATTTTTAATTCCCCGAGTTTTATTTCGAGTAAGTACGGTATAAAAATATTCGAATCTCTCTTTTGTGGTACAATCGATTATTTTTGTAGTTATCATAAACAGTTATGGGCAAGATTTAAGATACTTCTTCCTGACTGTTCCCAAAATTGTCGAGTTACGGAACCCTAGATAGGTATGCGAGTCTAACTTATACTTGACCGGTTTTTTTCTTAATCATATTCGAAGTGTTGTATAACGATTAATTTTTGAAAAGTATACTTTTTGTATCTATTTTACAAATAAACATAGAATTTTTATTTGACTTCTGTACCTACAATACGAATAACTCATTTCTTTTAAAACTTTGATCAAATATTCAGGCTGCCAATCGACAACATTACAAATTAATAATTGGTACAAAACTAAAAACCATTTCGAGATATTGGCCTTCTGAGCATGATATATATCTTTTTCAGAATTAAATCATTATCAAATAAAGAGATTTAAAAAAAAAATCTAAAGTTGGTAAACACAGGATTTTAAAAACAATTACCTCTGCTTTCAAGTTCATTTAACATAAACATGCCAAGTTTTTTTTAATAATCCCTTAGCAATGAACATCGAGTTTGAAATCCTCAGTTGCGACTTACGTTCTATTAGAATGAGTGAATAAAAACACACAATAAAACAAAATGAAAAATACGTAAGCTTTATTTTTACGCAGACTTTTGATATAAATATTGAAAAAAAATGGTTACCTGAACTGAAATGATGTAGATTGTTACCTTCTTTAACATTTGTAATATTTTCTTTTTTATGTATTTTTAATGAGGTGCGCGTAATAAAGAGTATTTGTTTGTTATTCAATGTACAGACATGACTTGTTTTCTATTTTATTATTAGTATGGATTACGGAGATGTATCCCCTCAAATTAATACCCATTTTCTTCTACATGCGGCAGAAGGTAGTATATTCTACACGATAAGCCATTTTTAGGTTTTATTACGTTCGTATAAAGATGATAATTGAACTTAAAAGTATATGGATAGTATTGTTTTAAACTAGTTTATCATCATAACAGAATGTTATTAGTTTATTACTTTAAAAATAATCAAGAAACGTGACGTCATCATCATTGTTCAACATTCTTGTCCTTAGAAGTCTTATCTCAAATATTACTAGACCGATCGGAATGCGATTCCAAATGAACACAACGCAGGTAACACAAGCAGAAGATAATTAACTGACCAATCGAGATCCGGAGAAACAGCTAAGGAACCCATACGAAAACAAAATTAATAAAAGCCGAGAAAAAATAATTCACCAAACTCATTTCATTCGGTCTTTCTTGATAAGGGAAAAATCTTTAATTGAGTTCGCTTATTCGCTCCCCTCCTCACAATATAATATATATAAATATAATTTAATACACACACGGATATAACCGAGAGACAAATACACGGTATAGATAGTTGTGGGTATGTATAGCAATAAAGTATAAATGATGGAACTAACGTATATACGTATGTATGTACATTCGTATATGTTTTGTTCGCATAGCTACAGCAGCTATATATCGCTTCGTTGGGACTAGGGAATCCGTGGAGCTGGTTCGATATACATCTTCGGTATTTCTTTACCGGGTGTAAATGGATATCTTGAAAAAAATCACAATACAGTCGATTCTGAAGGCTTTTATTTTAGTTTTAGTGCTGTCAAAACTTAAATTTTTCTAAAGTAATATAGATTCTGTTGTTTACACTAAAAAACTACCTATTTTAGAATGAAGAAATTTTAGTTTTGACAGCACTAAAACTAAAATTAAAGCCTTCAGAATCGGATTTCATACTTCCTGGTTATACTAAGCTTTCCCATAGAAATTTAACCGCACAAATTAAAAATATGAACCTGCCCATATTCACTATACAGTAGGTTTTCATAAACAAAATAAAATATTTTCGCTTTTATGTTTATTTGGTAACGTAGTTCAGTATGACAGTAGATTATTTATGTTTATTCAAAGATAAATCTTTATTTACTTCCGTTACTTTAAGCATTTGGTCCTTAAGATGGTTATGACGGATTTCGTTCCTTAATGCACGATTCATTGTTATTTTCTTTTATTTGTTTTACATGGCACTACGCGCAATTTTCAATATTTTATAATAATAACGTCAAATAAATCAACGGAACGCAATTTCCTTTTTTTTAGTGATAATTACGGTTTTACAACAAAAAAAATATATATTTCAAGGCCACGAATGCCGACTCCACTCATCCATAAATCCAACACACATACGAAGCGCGGCGTTCCGTCTTAAGGACGACATATGAAGTAATTTTTTTTCTGGCGTCCCTCGCATCTAAAATCAACTTTAACGTTGAGACTCAAGGTCGGTATTCGTTTGGAGAGCGAAATATTTTTTCCATTTCATATTTACGAATATGCCCCAAATTCTCCAAAAATTAGAACCGTGAAAGCAGAGGGGGTTTGGAGGGGGGAATTTTTATACACACAGACGTAAGTGGGTGGCGCGGGGGGGGTAAAATGAGATAGTAGATAGTTTAGAGAAAGAGGAATGTATGGGGAAACGGAAAAGTGACGTTTCAGGATGTTATTTGCGATTTTTATTATTATTGCTGTTTTGAAGATTTCTTTTTTGGGTATTTTAATTACTTTTTCTCGGGGAAGGTAGTTTTTAATGGAGGGACATTGTTTACAGCCTGAGAGGCGAATTTGTAAATCGCTTTGTGAAAGGTCGCTTAGCAAAAATTTTAAATCGATACCTATTTATTGCCATTTTAAGACTGATATTTTAAATCAACCGACCAAATTCATACTGGAGACTCGGTTAGTCATCAGGAACTAGGTTATTATTATATTAATAGGTGACTTTAATTTATTCAGCCAAATTCTTACAGAAGACTCTGTAAGTGCTCAGTAATACGGTTCGATGACATTTTTGTGAATTTCGTAAATTATTCTTTTCGTGTTCCTTACAAACGCAAGCCCAGCCCCGAGTCAATTATTATATAGGGGACGTCAAGATTTTATTTTGCGAAATCAGCAGAAATCAGTGTTACTTACCAAGCCTCCAGTATGAGTTTTGCTGTAAAAATTAAAGTCACCTTATATATAGCATTATATATACATTAGTTATTTATCTAGCACGTACATGAATAATGGAATAATTTTGTGTTTTAAGTGGTATTTTTACTTTTACTTTTATCTGTTTAGTATTACCATTTTATATTAGTTAAAATGACTGTAATAGTATTAAGCCATATGATGAAACAAAAGGTAAGAAAAAGACATGATCTTGCTAAGTTTCTTGCCCTTAATGGGCGGATTTAGGCATTATATCTATTTATCTGGGGGCACGGCAGTGCCCGCCAAGTCGAGCTAAAAAGTGGCATGCCGTATACCATCCTTTTCTCGAAGTAGTTCAGGCCATTTTCGACCCCCTATAACTTCGTTGTGAATAAAACCAGAAGCTTCAATTTTAGGTAACCAAGCAGGAATTGTATAAACACGGAATATTTCAAATTTCATTAAATTTGAACCAGTAGTTTAAGAATTGTAACTAGTCAAAGTTTCTCAATTTTGTCAAATCAAATCAAATTAAATCAAAATATTTATTTTGCAACATAGATACATAAAGTATACTTTCTACAAGTCAAAGTTAATTTTAACAATATATATCTTTAGAATATAAAAAAATATATAATGATACGGGACATAAAATATACACCTGCATAAAATAGAGGAATCTAGGAATAAAAATATTATACATACATAATGAAATGAACAAATAAGTTAAATAAATACGGGAAATACATACAAAAAATATGAAAGTTGGGCTTGTCACTCACTCACTCACTCACTCACTCACTCACTCACTCACTCACTCACTCACTGACTGACCGACCGATCATCAAAACTCTAAGGCACTTCTAGAAGCTTCTATAGCTTCAAATTTGGAATACTATTAGTGTTTAGTGTATAAATCAAGATTTTTAATATTGATACGGTCACTATAAGATGTTGGTGGGTTGAAGGTCCCATAAGGAGGGACTGAATAAATTAACCGACTTGGTTTTACATGGATCTCACAACTTTTTACGGTAAAAGAACTAAGTTGCGAGACTTGGTTTTTTTACAAGTTTTGTTTTTGATGGCCTAGTTAATTTATCTATTAACTTATTTATTCATTGCATTATGTAGGTATATACAATGTTTAAATTTTTTAGATAAGTTAGTATATATTTGGTTAGGCATTATATTTATTTATGGTCTATTCAGTTTATTAATCAACTTATTTATTAATTGCATTATGTATAATAATATTCAAGTCTTTAGTTTATAACTTTAGTGGCCCAACTTAAGTCCAGTTTTTTTGTGTATTTCCCGTATTAGTTTAGTTTAATCATATAATATTATTCTTATAAAGTTTAGATTTGACATGTAAAACGTATACTTTATGTATCTATTTTACAAATACATATTTTGAATCTTGAATCTTGAATATTTTTATATCTACCACGCAAAATGAAATAATTTGGCCAAATGGGAGTCAGACTAGCACACAAAGGGTTCCGTACCACCACACAATACGGGTAAGGAACCCTAAAAACGTGATAAATAACAACAATATACCTACATGCCATAGCAACGTCAAGGCGTCAGTAAAAAGGCGCTCAAATGATAGCGCCTGTCAAATTAATCGGCATGCTTTGAGTACGGAACCCAAAGAACAGGCCGCTTAAATGGTAGCGCCTGGCAAAAAATTTGGCACCGCCTGCGTACGGAACCATACTTTTTAGAATTTTTAATTTTACTTTAGAGTATGTACTTTTACAATCCGACTTTTAAAACTTGTACAATGTACCTATGAGCTAAAACAAATATATTTATTCTAGATTTCTGTAATTTATGTTTTTGGTGGGATCTAAATATTTCCTAACCTTTTGAGATTATCTATATAAGTATAGGTACTAATAATAAAGTAGTAAGAACATTGAATATTTTCTGGAATTTTGAATGAAATGAGTTATTTTTAGAATTTTAGTCTGTCTTTTACGGATTTCTCTGGGGTAAATAAAAGATAAATAAAAATTTAAATGCACATTTATTGAGAAAAGTTACCAAATCAGTCTTTTAATCATTAATTCAGAATTTTTAGAAATTAGCTTATTCTATTAGGTAAGTAGTACCTTAAATGAAAAATAATACTGAACACTAATTCTAAATTAATCTAGTTAGTTATCTAACGCCTTCTTTTCTTCTGTGGAGACTTCACGTCATCTTGTTTCACCTCTGCGTCACCATTCTCCAACTGTTCATCTTCTTCAGCCGCCTTCCTCCTCACTGGACCGGTTTGGGTTATAGGAATCGTACGTTCACCTTTCAAGCCACTCGATTTGGGCGCCAGAACCGTAAGCACGCCATCTGTTGACAGTTTCGACTCAACGGTATCTGGGTTGCAGCCGTCAGGCAGCGCGTAGCGTCGCGTAAACTGACGCGAAATATACCCATGCTCGTCTTGCTTTTCCTCGTGCTTGCCCTCGATGACTACAAACCCGTCGGCTGTTTTCACCGAAATTTCCTCCGGCGCGAAATGCTGGACGTCCAAATTCACTTGGAATTTATCCTTGTCGCTTTTTATTGTAGATCCAACGTCCCGTAGGGCCAGACTGCTGATATTTCTCCACGGACGAATATATTCCCGTGCTCGTACCAGTGGGCGATCCAAGATAAAATCGTCCAAATCGTCGAAAAACCGGTCCCGTGAACGTCTTGGGCGGCTATCGAAGTCCAATAAATACGGAATCAACGCCATTTGTAACGAATTTCTTCAAGTTTCAGCTTAGAAGCTTGGAAGTTCACTCACTGAGAAGTGAGAAGGTACTTTTCAGTTTGTTTACACTCGCTTTGTCGATCAACAAATGACGTTGTGACGCCATCTGCGCGGTTTTATAGAAGAAACTCTGAACTCTAGAAAGATTTGGAATATTCCGGAAAACTTATCTCGAGCCATCTGTTGGCGAGTAGCTGAACTTTTAACAACAACGCCATCTACCAACCTACTTTAGAACCTATTGGTAATGCCCGGACGTACTCAGAAAATCGCTCGGGCAGGGCAAAAACATAGAGAACATAAAATTAAACAACATAAAATGAATTGTTGATTAAAAAAAGCAAGCAAGACTTTGGTCTAAATGATCTTAGATAAAATCTAAAGATTCAAATAGTTAGTAGAATTATAAAAAGCATAAAACTCTTTCTTTCTTTCTTTCTACTCCTGTCACAAATAGAAAAATAAGTAATCGATCTGTTGCCAGCTAGCTGTTTAATTTTAAGGTTTTACTAATAAAAAAATAATAAAATCATTTATTTCGGATAACCATGATCCATATTCGTTTGTTACATACATCAAAATTAAATATTTAATAACTAATATCGAATTTTTGCCCTACCCTGCGTACGTCCACGCATATAAAAGTGTCAGTTACTTTGCTATCCGCTTCTATCGGACACTAGATGGCAATCTTATTATTAAACTCATGCAGTGTGGTATAACATAAGTATGTATAAACCCTAAGTAATATTTTAATTATGTAAATAGTTAGTATAGAGCTAAAATATTTTTTAAATCCCTTGTTTTCAAGTCTGATTATAGAACAAACAAACTCCTTCATGTTTATCTACTGTCCAATAGATGTCGACAGCACTGTTTAGGTAAATCATTATCCCCAGTGTTGCCAACGTAGCCGATTTAGAACTAAATTCAGCTCTATTCTTAATCTTGGGATTTTACTATTGTGAGCTCCAACAAAATCGTCTCTATATAATCTTTATACTAATAATAAAGTAGTAAGAAAGTCCTGTCTGTACATTGAATATTTTCGGGAAATTTTAAATGGAATGGATTATTGGTACTGTACTGAGGCCAAAACAACAATTATTATTGTTGGAATTTTTGTCTATCTGTCTGTCTGTTCCGTTTTAACTCGAGAACCACTCAACGGATTTGGATGCAGTTTTTTATTGTAATTGTAGTGTCCTTGGTCAACATATATTTTAAAAGGGATGTTCATAAAATAACGCCCAAGCTGTAAACGGGGCGAAGATTCTTTGAACGGGTGCGATAAAGCCGTGATTATACCGTCAATTTTTTCGGAATCCTAACTAGGATCCTAATCAGGATACGTAAGGAAACAGACTGTCCTTAACGTGATTTGATTACACTGTCCTTATCCCAATCCTATCCTAGTTAGGATTCCTAAACATCGGATAGTATAATCGCAGCAGGGTTTGAATAAATTGTATTTTTATAATAAAAATAAAAAATAACATGTTTTTTCATATACGTACATCCGATAAATTTGTCTTCAAATGAAATGAAATAAAATTAAATGATCTGAGGTAAAATCTAAAGATTCAGATAGCAGAATAACAAAAAGCATAAACTCCTGTCTTTTACTTGATTTTTGATTGCTATGCACTTATTAAGTTAATTTAGTAAGTACCCAGTGGTAAAAATAAATGGAATTTAAAACTTTAGTCTTCTATTTGAACTGCTTTCCGTGTTTTCAAATCATAAAATTCAAATCAAAATAATTACAATATATAAAATTAATAACAAAATTAAAACGTATTTGTACTTTTTGTTTAAACAGTTTCTTATCTTATTTATATCGTAATATATATCAAGGTTATGTGCTGCAACATGACTAGGGTTGCCAGACGTCTGGGTTGAGCCGGACATGTTTGGGTTTATAAGATTGTGTTTGGCCAAATATTTTCGTGTCCAGTCTGTCCGGCTTTTATTTGGCTTTTTGATCTTAGATTAAAATGATTTTAAATTTCCATATTTTAAAATGCCGAAAAGCAGGGAGCTTTTTAATTTAAATTTTAAATAAGATCTCTATTTTTTTCCAGAATTTATAACATCTTTTATATTAAGATTATGTTTTTATTGCGAAATCCATCGCTTTTGAATACTCTAAATATTATTATTAGAGTGCATTACAAACTGGAAAAGATAAATTAGAAACAAATGTAAAGACAAGAATTTGAAAAAATTCCTCGGGCTAGGATTCGAACCTGCGACCTCTTGTTATCAAGACAAGTTTCTGATTTATCTTTTCCAGTTTGTAATGCACTCTAATAATAATCTTTTATATTTTAATGTTTTATTTTTAGTTTACTGTGTTTTGCCCAAAGAGAGCAGTAGTTCTTTTGTTATTCTAGTTATGGTATACAGACGACTGGAAACTTTTCACTTCGTTAATATCATATTCCTAAATGATGATATATGTACGTGGACGCACTATAAGTTTCCGGAATGAATATGAAAAAATACTATTAGAGGTACAAAATTAATTTATTGTTTTTCAAAATAATCTCCCTTGGCGTCTATGCACTTTTTCATTCGATCAAACCAGTTTTGAAAACTTTTGTGCCACTCCCCTGTGGTGACCTCTGAAACGTGTTTTTCATACTCCTCGACAGCCTCTTCTGGTGATGAAAATCGTTGACCGCGTAATTGGTTCTTAATTTTTGGGAACAGAAAAAAGTCACAAGGTGCCAGGTCGGGACTATATGCAGGATGACTTATGAGTTCTACATTTTTCGTCTTCAAAAAGTCGTTTGTCTGTCTGGCCGTGTGAGAACTAGCATTGTCGTGGTGCAGGATGATACGGCGTTTACGGTTATTTTTACGGAGTTCGTCAATAACTTCCGGCAAACAAATGGTCGTGTACCAGTCACTATTCACGGTACGACGATTCTCTAAAGCAACAGTAGCCACGTGTCCAGTTTTATTAAAAAAAGAAGCAATCATCCGCTTAGATGCACTTTTCACGCGCGCCACTTTGGTTGGTTTCGGCTCATCTTGAAAGACCCATACGCTCGATTGCTGCTTTGTTTTGGGATCGTAGCAATAAATCCATGTTTCGTCACCTGTTACTATGTCCCACACCAAATTTGACGCACCTTCGTTGAATCTGGTAAGCATGGCACTGCACCAAGTGACGCGGTCCGTTTTTTGAGCCTCGGTCAAGTTGTGTGGGATCCACCGCGAGCACAGCTTTCTCACACCCAAATGTTTGTGTAGGATTGATTGTATTTGACTCATGCCTATTTCTAAGGATGCGCGAATTTCATGGTAGGTCACATGCCTGTCTGTTTCAATCATACGGCGCACAGCATCGATGTTTTTGTTGGTCACAGCGGTGGACGGCCGACCATCGCGAGATTCGTCACTGAGATTGATACGACCACGCTTGAATTCTGCAAACCAGCTATAAACAGTCGTCTTGCATGGTGCTTCATTGCCAAAAGCTGTTTCAAGCCGAGCGATGCTCTGTTGAGCTGTCAAATTACACTTAAAATCGTAGAAAATCATACTACGAAAATTTTCCCGAGTTAAATCCATGTTGATGCAGACACACAATTTTTTAAATGGCGCCACAAGGTAAAAACAAAAGACAGTCAGATGAAACAAACTGCATTCTACAGCCAAAGAGTTCTATTTTCAAATGTTGCAATAAATTTTTAAATATTGTTTATGTAAGTGGCCAGTTCCGGAAACTTTTAGTGTTACCTATGTATATGCAATTACCGGTAAGGTAGTTTTAGCTGGTTAATTTTGTAACAAAACTGTCATTCATTAGTAGTAACCTACTTTATATCTTACGAGCATCACTTTACCATCACAAGTTTGTGATTACCTCTCCAGAATACTCATATTTGTTAAGTAGGATAATATATGATATATATAGAGTTGACCTTCCAACATTTATAATATCATTTGCCAAATGATTTTCCTCTATCTCTTTTCCATTTGCTTACTGAAATTTGGATTCATTTAGTTTTAAGTCTTGTATTAATTTAAAATTGTAGACATAATGCTAAAGTTGGATCTGATTTTTCATAAAGTTGGCAAACTGCTATGTAACTGCGACTAAAATAAAAAAATAGGCGTAGTGCGATTGTATGGTGGTTTCATAATGTTGTCATTGTGCTACCGATTACTTGAAAATATTGATAACTAAGCGCGATAGTAGGCATTGTGCTACGAAATCTCGAATTTCACCAAAAGTAATTGAACCTTATTTCTGATCACTAACCGAGTATCCAGTATAAATTTATAAATAAAAAAAAATGTTTTATGTCAGACAATATTACAGTCTATAGCGATGTTTGTAGGCCTTATAACTATGTTCGCAAAACTTATTATATTAAATCAAATTAATTTAAATATTTGCCCGTACAGCTCGAACCATTCGATTTTGTATCATGTGTCGCAGGTTCGGGTAGTCAGGCTTCTCGCTAATGAGTTTGAGAATGGTGTTGGAGCTCTCGCGCATTCCACGTAGAAGTGATGCGGTGCGCTTGCGCACTATCCATTGACCTCTCATAAACAACTAGACACACAGTCACAAAGAAAAGTTCGTCAGAAAACGTCCGAACGTGCAACGTGAATAATAGCAAAAATGCTTCAACCAAATTAAGTTGTTATATCGTTAACATAAGATGCAATGTCAGTTGTACGCTATTGTCATTCGATTTTGTCACGCCATAGCGGTAACAAAATGCATCACGGACACTTTTTGAGCGAGACTGTGAGTCTTATTGTTTATGAGACGTCAATGGCACTATCGCATTGAAGCCATCGGTGTGCGCCAGTGCAAACATTCTGGGAGTGTATTTTTGAATCATTCGAATTTCAATTCGCATACGAATCCGCATGATTCGCACACGAAAACTTAAAATCAGTATTTTGAAAATTTATTCCGTGAATTCTGCAACGAGTGGTCAGAGAGCGTATTTTTTAATCATTCGAATTTCAATTCGCATACGAATCCGCATGATTCGCATACGAATACAATACTAATTTTAAGTTTTCGTATGCGAATCATGCGGATTCATATGCGAATTGAAATTCGAATGATTCAAAAATACACTCCCTGACCCACTCGTTTTCTGATTTCTACTAGTAGAATCTAGGCAAGAATGACATGACTGACATTGAATTGACAAGTTAAAATGTTTTGATGCATATTTACATTATTTATTCATATCCATTATATTTATATCTATATCTATAATTTTATTTTTTTATTTTGTGTAGTATAAGTTCTGTTTTAAAAATCCTTTTGTATGCTTTCTGCCAACCAATTTCGTGTATTCTTCCACCACAGTATTGGTTGGCTGAAAGAAACCTCTTGAAAAGGTAAGCTCGCCTTTGAGCATATTTTTCTTTTTGTAATCTTAGTTTAAGTTTCTATGTGTGTACAATAAAGGATATAATAATAATAATGATAGAAATAATAATAGTAACCTAAAATAGAAGTAAAAACAGACAACAGAAACGAAAACAATCAAAAGGAAAGGAAACAACAACTTGAGAACGAAAACGTCGGAGAGACTGACATTATAACTTTTTAATTTAGGTTCCGTTCACTTCCATTTATTATCGGTATATAAAATCAATGAAATATTGCTTTCCGGTTGTCTAATGTTTGTCGTATTATTAAGGTAGATGGCGTTGCTCGTCTTCTGCATCGCGGTATCGTTTGCATTTGATAGAAAATATGTAAGTCGTAAAGAGATTTGTCAAAGGGGGGTTCAGTCATTCAATAAAACCTGTGTTATAAGTATTGTGAGAGTTTCAATAGTGGTTCCCCCTAGTGAGTGTAGTGTACATAATTTTGGTGCCGAAACCCGGGACTTAGTGCGGTGAGTGTATCATGGACTTAGCGTTTTCATGATCAACTTGACTTAGCGTGTGGTGAGTTATTTGGGACTTATAAAATTCAAGAATCAAGAGGACTTAGAATATTTCAAGTGAAAAAAGACTTAGGAAATTTCAAGTGACAAAAAGACTTGTAAAATTTCAAGTGGAAAAAAGACTTAGCCGATTCGCGAGTGATTTCAACTTATAAAATTTTACTCATGTGGGACTTGTAAAATTTCTGTGAATTTAAGACTTGTAAAATATTTTGGTGAAATAAACTTTAAAATATTTTTGAAAAATATCAATTTTGTGCGATTGTGTATAGACTTTTTTATTGTATTTGTGCTGGAACTTTGAACTTTATTCGCTGAAGACTAGCCGTTGGTGTTTACAAACATGGAGCAATCTTTAGCTTTGCAGCAAGAGAAATTTGAGCAACTAATAAAAGCTTATAAGAATTTCAAAAAGTCACCCAAAGAGAGGATTACAACAAGTTATGTGGAGACTAAATTGGAATGTTTAGAGACACTTTTTGCCGAATTTAAAAAAGGTCATAATGAAATTATATCAGTTGCTATAGGAGAGACCAAATCGAAGATTCAATATTTCAAAGACGATACTTACGGTGAATTTGAGGAATATTATGTGATGTATAAAAGTATCTTGAAAGATGCCAGTCGGTCATTAACCAAAGATGGAGATAGTTTACCAGCTTCGTCATCAGCAACATCGAGCTATGAAATAAAGTTACCTAGAATTCAGTTGCCTGTTTTCACGGGCAAATATCAAGAATGGCAAACATTTTATGACATGTTTGTGTCATTAATACACAATAATCCAAACTTATCCCTAGTCCAGAAACTTCATTACTTGAAGGGAAGTTTGTCTGGAGAGCCTGAGAATTTATTGAGAAATTTATCAACAACTGAGTTGAACTATGCAGAAGCGTGGAAGCAATTGACCAAACGTTACAACAATAAAAGATACAATTGCAATGCTATCATGAAGAGTTTATTTGGTCAAAAGCAAATTCATGGTGAATCAGCGAGTGCAATCAGACAACTGCTTGATACAACATCATCAGCACTGAAATCACTTAACAACATTGGTGTTGAGACAAAATCATGGGACACAATTATTCTCTATCTAGTCGTTTCAAAATTGGACCCCGAGTCACACAGGCAATGGGAAATCAAAGTCAGTGAGTCATCAGCAGATGATCTGCCTACGTGGAGCCAACTCACTGATTTCTTAGAGTCAGGATTTAGAACACTAGAGATGATTGATGCTGCTAAAACGACAACGAAGCCGTTTGCAATTCCTATAAAACCGATCGTGAAGCCAAAATCTTTTCATTCTTCCCTACAAAATGAGAAATCGAGGACAGTTATCAACTGTACACTATGCTCTGGTCAACACTATTTATTCCAGTGCAAAGAGTTTGGGAAGAAGACGCCCCATGAAAGGCAAGATTTCGTGCAAACAAACAGATTATGCTTTAATTGCTTGGCTCCGTCTCATGCTGTAAAGCAATGTCACCAATCAACAAGTTGTCGCAAGTGTAGCCGACGACACCATTCGCTTCTTCATTTTGACAAAACTGAGATCATGGGAATCACTAACGATGTATCAAACACAGGTACATCCAAGTTTGAAATGCAACACCAACATCAACCACAGAATGTGGCATCTGAAATGAATATCGTTGCCAATCATTCAAGGGAAGACATTTCCCCTTGTAATGTATTATTGGCAACTGCAAAGATTAGGGCAAGTTCTCGTGATGGTTATAAGCGCATAATTCGCGCACTAATTGATCAAGGGTCACAAGCCTGTTTTGTGACCGAGGAGACAGTCCAGCTACTTGGCCTGAAGAAAATTCGTATTGACGGGACTGTGTCAGGCATTGGAGATGGCCAGATGGACATAAAACACAAGGTCAAGATAATCATTGAGTCGTGTCGAGATCCGAGTTATATCATTCAACTGCAAGCTTATGTCTTGAATCACCTTACTTCCATGCTACCTACAAAGAATGTGAACAAACTGGATTGGTTACAATTTGAAGAGCTATCACTAGCTGATCCAGGATTTTCAACACCAGGCAGAATAGACATTTTACTTGGTGCAGATGTGTATTGTGAGATTTTACTGGAAGGCATGAGAAAAAGTCCACGAGGAAATCTTATTGCGCAGAATACTACCTTAGGGTGGATATTATCTGGAAAGACATCAAACGAATCAACTTCAGTAGATGTAATCAACATGCATGTGCAAATTAGAGAAGATAATTTACTGAAGAAATTTTGGGAAATAGAGGCCGAACCTAATGGCATAGAGAAGAGACTAACAAAACAAGAGAAAACGTGTGAAGAGTTATATGACTTGACAACAAAACGAGACAAAGAAGGAAGATTTGTAGTAAAATTACCCTTTGAGAGTGACGATCCAGAGTGTCAATATGGAAAATTGAGACAAATATCAGAGAAGAGATACAATCTACTTGAGCGAAAGTTATCAAAAGATCCTAAGCTACGAGAAGACTATCAAAATGTTTTACGAGAATATATCAAACTTAATCATATGGAGATGATAATTGAGGAGGAAGAAAAATCTGAACCTACGGCAGTGTATCTACCTCATCACGCTGTCGTAAGAGAAGATAAAGACACCACCAAAGTACGCATTGTGTTCGATGCGTCCTGTAAAGGTGTAAACGATGTGAGCTTAAATGACAATCTTCTTGTTGGTCCAAAGCTTCAAGATGATTTAAGACACATACTAATGAGATGGAGATGTCATAAAATTGCAATAGTGGCGGACATCATCAAAATGTATCGACAGGTTCGAGTTGATGATGCTGACACCAAATTTCAACGGATATTGTGGAAACCTGATCCGAACAATGAAGTACAGCACTTTAAGATGTTGACGTTAACATTTGGAACGGCAAGTGCTCCCTATCTAGCCGTTAAATCACTGCAACGATTGGCTGAAGATGAAATAGCGAAATATCCCCTTGCCACGAGTATCACTAAAAGAGATTTTTATATTGATGATCTCATGACTGGTTGCAATAGTAAAAATGAGGCTGTACAAATTGTTGATGAGATGAACGGATTGATGAACGCTGGAGGCTTTCAACTTCAAAAATGGAGTAGCAACGATGACGCTATGTTGAAATACATAGGTGATGAGAAACTAGACGAGAATAAAGCGTTACCAATTAAAATTGACAATTTAGTGAAAGTGCTTGGAATCAACTGGAACAGATGTACAGATAATTTTGAATACAATGTCAACTTGCCAGTTTTGAATGAACCTGTGACAAAACGAAAGGTGTTATCTGATATTGCCAGACTATACGACCCCATGGGATGGATAGCACCAATCGTAATCACTGGCAAGATTTTCATACAAAAATTATGGAGATCTGGCTTGTTATGGGACGAGTGTCTGCCACAAGATTTGATGAGTGAGTGGTTGAAATACCGAGAAAACCTTTACAGCATACAAGGTGTGAGTGTGCCTAGATGGATGAGCGTGGCACCTGAATGTATTAACGAGTTGCATGCGTTTTCTGATGCTTCGCAAGCTGCGTATTCTGCGGTATTATATATCCGAAGCATAGATCAATTTGGTAATGTTAATGTGAGTCTTGTGACAGCCAAAACCAAAGTGGCACCTATTGAGAAAGAAGTGTCGATTCCAAGATTAGAACTTTGCGGTGCGGTGTTGGCAGCTAAGTTGCTTCATGAAGTTGCTCAAGTAATGACTATACCAAAAGAAAACTTACACGCATGGACAGATTCTACTGTGGTTTTGGCATGGTTAAGAGGTCTCCCATGTCGTTGGACCACATTTGTGAGCAACAGAGTATCTGACATCCTGACGATTCTAGAGTATGAGCAATGGAGTCATGTGTCTACGACCAGTAATCCGGCTGATTGTGCTTCGAGAGGAATGCAACCTACAGAGTTGCTAAATCATGCCTCATGGTGGAAGGGTCCAGACTGGCTATCAAAGCCAACAGTTGAGCGTTACGAAACTGATTATGACACACAAGAGGAATCAAGACCCGTAAAGTCTTTAGCAGTGATTGACAAGACCAAGGAATTTTTGTGGAGTAAATTTTCAAATCTATCACGAATGCTGGGTGTACTATCTTATTGCCGAAGATTTTTGAGACTTAAAAGACCAAAGGAAGAACGTCCGATTTTACAAGCATTCGTTACACACGAAGAAAGAAATCAAACTTTACTGATGTGTATCAAACAGATTCAAGAATCAGAATTTGAAGACGATATAAAGCAGTTAAGATCCGGCAAACCAGTGGCTAAGAAGAGCCCATTACACACTCTTTACCCATTTTTAGAAAACGGGATTATAAGAGTGGGTGGCCGCATACATTTAGCTAATGTGAAGTATGACAAAAAGCATCCAATTGTGTTACCTGCCAAGAGCCAGTTAACGACAATGATCATTGCAGATGCCCATGAGAGGACTTTGCATGGAGGTCCACAAATAATGCTCAACTATTTGCGAGGAAAATACTGGATTCTGAGAGTTAGAGAGCGAGTTAAAAAGCACTACAAAAATTGTGTCACCTGTTTGAGATACTCCAAGATTCATTCAACCCAATTAATGGGACAAATCCCTGAGTACCGACTTAAACCATCAAAACCTTTCAGATCAGCAGGCGTGGACTACGCAGGCCCCATACAGATACGATGTGCACCAGGCCGAGGAGCCAAATCATACAAAGGCTACATATGTTTATTTGTGTGCATGGTGACACATGCGATTCATTTGGAAGCGGTTTCAGATCTTACTGCAAAAGGTTTTATATCTGCTTTTCGACGATTCACATCAAGACGAGGTCACTGTAAATATATTTTCAGTGATAATGGGACAAATTTTGTCGGAGCAGAAAAACAGTTGCGAGAGATGTTCCACAGTGCCATACAAAGTGAAATTGCGCAACTGCTATCTATGGAGGGAGTTACATGGCACTTTATACCTCCGCACGCGCCAAACTTCGGTGGCTTATGGGAATCAGGAGTGCGATCAACCAAAAATCATTTAAGGAAAGTAATCGGAGAGAGTGCCTTAACCTTTGAAGAGTTATCCACAGTGTTGACGCAAATAGAAGCCTGTTTGAATTCAAGGCCTCTCTCCAAATTAAGTGACTGCCCTGAAGACCCCATGCCACTAACTCCAGGCCATTATCTGGTTGGCGAGCCCCTGATCAATATACCTGATGAAAACTGCGCAGATCATCACATCACTGGCTTGGAACGCTGGAAACTTACACAAAAGATAGTTGGAGATTTTTGGAAGAAATGGTCAAAAGAGTATCTTGTTGAACTTAGCCAGCGCTACAAATGGTCAACTAAGAAATCGGAGCCAGATGTGAATGATGTGGTAATTTTACGGGAAGATAATGTACCTCCCGCTAGGTGGGTACTTGGCAGAGTTGTGGAGAAACACACCGGGAAAGACAATATCACTCGTGTTGTGACTGTGAAGTGTAAAAACAATACTTTGTTGAAACGCCCCACCAATAAACTTATTGTCTTGCCAAAATAATCACATTGAGTATAATGTCACGGTGGGCGGCGTTTATTTTTTGTAATTTGTTGTGTGTACTTTTGTATGTTGTTTTATTTTGCATTGTACTAGTGTGCCTTTAAATTCTCCCATTAGGTTAAATTTCTCACAGTTTTTGTTATAGTTATTTAAACTCTATTATTTAACCGTGAGCGATGTTGTACATCAATCATTGTGTTTATTTGAGAAAGGACAAGTCCTTGGTGGGCGGTATGTCTAATGTTTGTCGTATTATTAAGGTAGATGGCGTTGCTCGTCTTCTGCATCGCGGTATCGTTTGCATTTGATAGAAAATATGTAAGTCGTAAAGAGATTTGTCAAAGGGGGGTTCAGTCATTCAATAAAACCTGTGTTATAAGTATTGTGAGAGTTTCAATAGTGGTTCCCCCTAGTGAGTGTAGTGTACACCGGTTCTTATTTATTCTGCGTAAAACGAAAACCGTTTCATTAATTTCTACTGATTCAAAAGTACGTAAAATCGTGACCATTCGAATTGAATTTCGCACGTGAATTGTTTTCGTGCGTGAATACATGATTCACGGCGAGTGATTCAAAAATACAGTTCCAGGACGCACTACATATATCCGGGTGTCCCAAAAAAATCGGAGTTTTTTTTTTTTGCATACCCTCTTATTACTTTCGTATGATGACAAAACTATTGTAAATAAAGTTTCATGTTAGAACCACGGCAACCCGTGCCGACTTGCATCTAAACATGTCAGTACTTGCATACTAGGCGCGCGGCAGCTAACATATCAATGTACAAGTTATTGCTTGTTTGTTTTATTAGTAATCGCATTTTTTTCGTTGAATCAAGTTGTCACGCAGTTCAAAAAATGATATATTCTTAATAGGAGACGTAAAACACCAAATTACCGGTTCAAAACTTCCCTCTAATGGACAAGTACTGGCAGTTCTGTTCTATAATATTCGTGAAGTGAATTTAAGTGTCAATGAAAGCGCAAATTGGGAAAAGGCACGTATACCGACAAAATCTTTACCTAACTGTGTGAAGAAACTAGTTACTTTATACCAAGTTTGGAGAGATTTGCAAAAAAAACACAAGATGTGTTTTAGCAGCGTCGTCAAGAGTTGGTTGCAATTTGTTTGATATTGCACATGCCGATGCGCTTCATTTAATAAAGATAATTGAAGACAGGATAGTTCTTCAGTGACAGAGAGAGCCAGGTCGCCCCGGTCACTTAGCTGGTGTAGACAAAAAACTGACCGAAAAAGAGGAAAAGGCGCGACTTAGAAGCATTGAGGAGCAAAAGCGGCGAGCTAAATATTTTTCATCTCTGACGCCTTCGACATCATCTTATGAACCCGTACAAGAAGATTTGTCATCTGATTCTGAACAAATGGAGTTACAAGAAAATTTGCACACCTAACTGAGAGCACACGGCATGATTCTAATAAAACTTCTATGAGAAAAAGTTTTATTACTCCAAAATTAGTATCAGCGCTAGATCGATATCAGATAAGTATGAGAAATTCTGTGTTTATTATTGAAGCAACTATTGAGGCACTGGGACATAACACTGATGAATTTCCCATCAGCAAGTCATCCATTCAAAGAATTCGCACGGAAAAGCGAACTGAGCGCGCCCAAGCAATAAAAGTTGACTTCCAAAACGAGGCTCCGGATACTGTTACTGTCCACTGGGATGGAAAACTGTTGCCTTCTTAAGATACACGCAAATCTAAAGAAGAACGACTACCGATACTAATTTCTTACGATAATAAAGAACAACTTCTTGCTGTGCCAAAATTGGACAACTCTTCGGGACGCAAACAAGCCGAGGCAGTTTGGAACGCTATTGTTGACTGGAATCTTGAAGATAAAACGCAGATTCTCTGTTGTGACACTACTACTTCAAATACAGGTCGTATTAATGGCACCTGTGTGCTTCTTGAACAGAAACTGAATAGAGAAATGCTTATTTTTGCATGTCGCCATCATGTTTACGAGTTGGTGTTAAAAGGTGTATTTGAAGCAAAAATCAGCCAAGTCACTACAAGCCCTGACATTCCATTGTTCAAAAAGTTCCGGGAAAACTGGAACAACATCGAGCCAGAGAGAATACAGAGCTATCCAGAAAGGCTTTCATGCCTGAGTGTTTCAAAAATTCACAAACTGCTAGAATATTACCGTTCTGAATTAACTAAAGACATTGCTAGAGACGACTATCGAGAATTAATAGAACTTTCAATAATATTTCTTGGCAGAGATATAGAGAATAAATTTAAGATTCGGCCTCCAGGCGCTATGCACCAAGCTCGATGGATGGTGAGAGCAATTTATTCACTAAAAATATCACTTCTTAGTTCCCAGTTCAGAATTTCAAAGAAAGAAAAGGAAGCTCTGTTAGACGTTTGCCTGTTCATCGTGACATCCTATGTCAAGCCCTGGCTGCAATGCGTTTTCGCAGTAAAAGCACCTTACCAAGACCTGTGCTTTCTGAAAGCCATGAAGAACTACGAACAAAAAGTATCTCAAAAGCGGCTTTACAGAAGTTCTGCCAACATTTATGGTACTTGATAGATGAAGTGTCTATCTTGTCTCTATTTGATGATGATCTAGATCAAGAGACCAAATCAAAAATGATTGCTAACTTAGCCAATGAAAATCAATCAGCGCATAATAAGCGCTACATCCCATCAAAAGAAGAACTTTGTGGCCCCCTTTACGAGAAAAGCCTATATAACTTTGTGTCAATCAAAAGCAAGTCTCTGGTTTATCGCTTCAAACTGGATGATAGTTTTCTCCAAGAGTCACCTTCATCATGGCACAATAATGCCGCATTTCAGCACGCTAAAAAGAAGCTGCTCACACTCAGAGCAGTAAACGATGCCGCTGAAAGAGCAGTGAAGTTAATGCAACATTTTCATGGCTTAATCACTGTTCAAGAGGAACAAAAGCAATTTTTATTACGCTGCGTACAAGAGCATAGGCAAGTGTACCCTGACTGCAAAAAGCAAACTTTGAAAAGAAAATTTGCTAAATAAAGCCTTTTTAATGAATACCTAATAAATATAACATAATAGTTACCATTAGTGTTTTATTTACCGCATAAAAATTAAGTTCTAAATCTCAATATGGCTTCCCCATACTAATCTTAATGTTCAAAGTTTGACATCAAGTCGGCACGGGTTACTGTTATCCGATCGCAATAATGTTTGATATTCCAGTTATTAGGGTCAAATAGAAAAAAAAACAGAGGGTATGCGTTTCAAAATACGAAAAAAAATTCGCCCTTCTAGCCTGGGACACCCTAAATCTATGCATATCTACCTTCATTTTTCTAAACTCCAATTTTTTTTATCAGTCTTGGGTCTCTTCAATCTTACACGTTAGACTTGGTGTGGGGTCCACAGTTTATCATAAATAACACTATGCATGTTATTTAACTTTTATTTATTATTTGTACTTGTATACTTCTTACTTTAAAATTATACTGAGCATGTAAAATAGTGTAAGCTTTTTTGGTAAATTAAGATATTGTATTGTAAGTAATTAAAATAATAACATTTGAAAAATATTAAATAATAAGCTTTAAATAGCCAATAATATATATATTTTAATTTAAGTAATTAAAATACGTCACCTAATTCTTTTTTTGTTATTAAAGTTATGTCCAGGTTTAAAAACGTATATCTGGCTTTCAAAAATAAATTTCGGCCATTAAAAAATATATGTCCGGCTTTTAGGGCAAAATATCCGGCGTAGTGTAATGCCAAGTACGGCTTTTGTGGTTTAGGTCCTGGCAACCCTAAACATGGTTCATTCTGTGAATCCATGTGATTCACATTTTTTTACAACTTCTTCGAAATCCATGTCCTCGCCTCGATTCGAAGCTTCGAACAATGAACACAATAATACCTACTGTGTATAATTATTTTAAGTTTTATACTAGCAAATTTGCGAAACCTAGAAAATACAATTATTTTTATTGCCCACCACAAAAATAAAGTACTTATATACCTACCTTAAAATTTTTAAATAGGCAAAGAACTCTAACCAAAGTTGTATCTCTAAATAAAATGCTAATCTAAAAAAATACGTGCAGTATTTTGTATTAAGTAAGTAAGTAATTAAAAAAATAATTATGTAGTTATTAATCACGGTACAGTAGGTACTTAAGACAAGCCTTTGAAACAATGTTAGGCTATTCGAGCATGGTTTAACATAATAATATAATCTCCTCTGAGGATAGGTTCCGAAAAACCATAATTTATTCTTCCTTGTTTGAAGAATCTAGCAATACTAGATATTTGAAAAAAAATTGGACTTCTGTCTGTCAAGAATGTAATGCACACTCTTATCGAAACAGAATCTTCAGACGTCATTCCAACATTGAATCATAAAAAATCAAAGATGACTCCAAAAAAAGTTTTCATGTCGAGATTTAACATTATTTGAGCAAAATCATATTATATTATTTATGAATTAAAAACTGTATAACATTTATTAAACTCTTATCCGAACAGATATTTGATACAAACTTTAGTTTTTTTTTAATTAATAAAATTCGTGATAAAAGTCGTCATTTTGATCATTTTCTAGAATTCGTCCCTCTCGCACGGCGGGTTTTTCCGCATGGAGTAACAGCGATCAATGCAATCGGAACCTATTCTCTTAAGTCTGGCTTGGCCACTTTTTTATATTAGGCAGAATTAGAAACATTTCGCATTAATTTTTAAATTAAGTACTTACTGAATCAATTTTCAGTTACGTAAATAATGCAGGTAGGTCAGTAAGTATCGGTCAAAAACCAAAGCTGATGAAATAAATAAATTTGTGAAGTAATTTGAAAGAAAAAAAATCAGAAAATAATTATTTTCCAAAAGATGTTTAAGTAACCTACATATTTTCTAAGGATGTAAAATGCTTTAGAAATTTTAAAATTGGCATTTACAGAGTTCAGTAAACTGCATGCACAAGATAATCATGATCAATACAAAATGTGCAGACGGTGTTGCTATTTTTTAATGTTGGAAATGCCTAAGACCTGCTTTTCCGTAGACATTCTAGAAAAAAAAAACTGTTTAACCAGGTTGGCTAAAAATAAGAAAGTGCTGACATCTCATGTAAATTGAAAGGGGTTAAATTCATTAGGTACTAAGTACATGGGTATGTACTTAATGAAATTGATAAAAATCTATGATTTAATTTGAACGCGTGACCGAAATGTATTAAAAAAAATACAATAATCAGAGATGCTTTGACAATAATGCAAAAATTGGACTGTAGCAGATGACAATGCGTGGTTTTTACTTACCTTCGCGGGTGATAGGCATGCGTGAGTATAATTATAAATGTATGTATAATTATAGTCATATGTATGCATGAGCCTTTAAGCCTTGGTTTCAATATTTTGTTATTAAATGGGATTTATTTTGTCAAATGAAGTTTTTGGCTGCAATTTTTATTGGTAAAATGAAATGTTTTTTGGGACCCGCTATATAGAGATTTTCTCTCCAGCAGAATCCAAAATCCAGGAATTTACTGCCAAATTGTGTTTAAAATGGTGTTAAAGTGGCAACCATGTTGGGCCTGCAGATAGCCGTTCTTAAATTATTCATAATATTATTAATATATGAATTATTTTGGTTAATTAATATTAACCAAAATAATTCATATATACTCACCGTACATGAAAACAACTCAGAAACCTACTATTATTGCACACGATCACCAGTGCATGCATCGCCAGCCCACAACCACCGCCTGTTCGTGCGAATGCTTACAGATAGTAGATCAACATACCTACTTAGGATTGATAATTGACAAACACCTACATTGGAGACCTCATATCGAAAAACTGTGTAACAAATTGAGATCGACTAACGCCAAATTAGCTATCCTTAAATACAAACTGCCGTTTACTATTCTACGAACTTTATACCTATCACCAGCTGATTCTATCATAAGCTACGGGCTGAGTAGCTATGGGCGCACATATAAGACATACTTGCATAGTATATACAAACTACAATTAACTATCCTTAAGAACATGGTGTCGAAAAGTATTAAACAAAAATACAAAGAGGATGAAGCTGGTTTGTTCAATCATTGTAAGGTAATGTCAGTTTATAACAAAGTAAACTTATCTCTCTTACTAGATAAACTAGATAAAATTAGTTTACTGACTAAATATAGCAGACAAAATCGACTGCGTAGCTTACCCTACCTCCCTGTATATCGGCTGCCAAGATATACTAACGTCTACGGCATGAGGAAGTGGGAATACCTTCTACCGGAGATTCTAAACGGCTTGCCGGCCGAGTTGTGCGCAGAATTATTGTCTGGACTATCCAGAAGAAAAACCTTATCTCTAGTGAAAAAATACTACCGTGGGTGTTAGCATATAACTAATCAATTGTATTACCTACTTCGTAGCGAGCTGGTAGCGTGTCATTCGCATAAACCCGTACGGGTTTCAGAGAGACGGCTTAATCATTTAAGACTATTTCTTACTGTAATTTGGTTAAATAAATAAAAAAAAAAAAAAAAATTCACTGGGTTCAGCACTAACCCGTTCAAAAATCTACCCGGAGCCCAAATTGAAACCACGAGCGTTTAGAAATGATAGGGTCGCTACAATAGTGTTGAATTATTCAACAACCACTTTATTTCTAACAGTGTATGGCACATACCTACTACATAGAAAATACCAAATTCCCAACTAGTTTAGTTTTTGAGATAGACCCCATGACAAAAATGGTCTAAAACTGCCAACTTTGATGGCCCTTCCATTTCTTTATTTATGGAGATAATAAAAGATATGTATATTTGTACTCTACTTTATAGGTTCTAGAAAATTACAACCCAGGCGGAGGGGTAAGAAAAAAGAAATATATTTCGTCTCTTTTTCATGTATGAGACCCACCCTGAAAATTCATTTTATTTAATTTTAATTTAATATTCGGTTTTGGTTTATCATTTTACACGCCATGTCTGAATTTCAAATCTGTATCTCATTCTATCTGCAAGCTAAACACTCATGACATACGAACGGACAGACGGCAGAGTGAAATTAACAGGGCTCCATCTTGCCCTTTGGTTGGGCGCGGAACACTAAAAATGGCAAATAATAAAATGACGTTTGAAGTTTGAAGTGTCGCGTCGCTAACCAACGAAACTTCCTGGAACATATCTAGAAGTCGGCGCATTCCCCGTAGTATAGAACACAAAAACCAAAATAAGAGCGCAGATTCCTAGAGAACATGTGAAGAAAGAAGTCGTCAAAAGTGTTATTTTGGTACTATCGGTCACTGTGAAATTAATTTGAACTTTTTAGTGAATGTCTGCTATAAAATTTGAAGTGGGTTATTATTTTTTTGTTAAAAGTTTATTTATTTCACACTTTTTAGTGTTGATGGGATAAATTGTGAAAAATGGGTAGACTACAGGTAAAAATGTTCCGTGGACTACAGTGGGCACTCTGATTGCTGTCCCGTGGCATAATAACAATTTTCAAGTTATGTCCCGAAATGAGCACACTAACGCAAAGCGATTGCTGCCATTGAGAGTTATGTGCTGTCATCTGTTAAGGAGTGGGAGTTCTATGGTGATGAGGCCAGGATTGAAGGTCAGGTGGGTATATGTCAATTTTCAAGGAACAGCTTGCAATCAGCATCCTGGTACGTAGCGTTCAGTAATCAGTATATTAATTTGTAAACGTAGGTAATATTACATTTGTAAAGTCTTACAATATTTATCAAACCATCACTACGTTTGACTCAGAAGAGCGCACAAATTTAGGTACATGTCTTTACAAAAATTATTAATAAAGATACTTATATCACAACAAACTTAATTTTTTACAAAAAAGTCCCAATTGCATGCATAAAAAATATAATAAAAACAAATCAAATCATTAAATGTCACAAAAAATACATTATAGTCACATCAAGAATGACATGCAATCATTATTATCATTATAAAAATATTCAAATAAATTACAAATTGTCATTTAAAAACTCATCTAACCTATAATAACATTTTTCAAGAAGCATTTTTTTTCAAAGTGTACTTAAAACTTTCCCCATGCAGAGACTTTACTGAGCGGCAATTTATTAAATATATCTGAAGCAGTTCCTAAGATACTTTTCCTGAGCATTGCGTTTGCCGCAATATCAAATCATATGCTGTCATCCATTGAGGAGTTCCACTGCCTATCTGCGAAGATCATCATCAGATGCAAACTAAAATATGATCTACCTGGGCGCATACTCCTCCAAACAAAAAAAAAATTTTTTTCTAATCGGAAATGCCGGAGGTATTTTTCTGAATATCTAAGTTGAGGAGTTCTGCTGCCTATATCTGAAGGCCATCATTTGATCACGACCAAACTAAAATGGTACCTACCACCTGGAAGCAAACCCTACTAAACAAATTTTTTTTTAAAAAATCAGTTTAGATTGGCCGGAGTTATGGACGAATCCAAAAAAATGAAAAAAATACAGTCGAATTGAGAAGCTCCTCCTTTTTTGAAGTCGGTTAAAAAACCATCACTATTTCTGGAGACCTTGGCTTATTTAATTAACACACTTTTAAGGAGTATTAAAATAAAACCATATTAGGTTTGTTTCTTTGTTTGCGTTTATTATGATAGGAGTGCATGTGATTGATCATAGCCTAATATGCATTGATTTAAAGGTACTAATATGCTAAGGATTTCGAAATTGATGGTAAAAGCTAAAATCACATATCTAAGCAAAAATGGAGAAGCTGGTATTACTCATAAAAATTAGGGTCAACTCCAGCGCTATATGCGGCGAGTAGCGAAACTACACACCGGATATACTTAGAAGATTCTAGACAGCTAGAACCGCAACGATAAAAACACAATAAATAATTATCCTTTGGGAAATTTATCCACCTTATTTTCAGTTTAACGTTATTACATGAGGATTAATTTAAAAAAATTATGTACTTTTATTTATCATGTAAGAGAAATCACCTATTTTCCAGAAGATTCTGGAATGTTCGAGAAGTTTTAATATGTTAGATTACATCGCCATCTTGTATTGAGTAGACTAACTACTTGATATGGTCAGAGGAACTCAACCTTCTACAACAATGAATTGTTTGATACTAGCTTTTGACCGCAGTTTTATTTGAAACAATGAATTTTTACAGTACCTACAGATAATCAATATCGCAATATTTTTATTAACAATAAAGACGGTACTTTAAAAATCATGATTATAAGTAAAATAAAATAATTAAATACACATGAAAACTGGACAAGAGTTTTACTCAGTCGTACCCTGATGGTACCGTACAGTGAATCCAAAATAATCAAAATTACAAAAAATACAATTCTATCATGTGTACAAAATTGTTGTTTTTTAGGGTTCAAAGTTCAAAATCCAAAAGTGTACATACCTCAAGAGGAAAAAAATTGAGCCATTAAAGGATTACTTTGTTGTCCGTCTGTCTGTCCGTCCGTCCGTCAAGACCCTTTATCTCGGGAACGTGCGATGGTATCGAGTTGAAATTAAAACCATATACTTGTACCATGTAGCTTAAATGTAGTTTATTTTTTTGTATGGAAACTTAATAATAATTATATGCCTGTGAGCAAAAGTTAGTTCGTAAAAAACATAACAAACATTTGTTATATATTATATTGAAGTTAGTCAAAAAAGAAAACACAGGGAATTAAATAAGCCAACGTAAGAATCACATCAAAAACTCAACATCAAACAAAAACGTGCTGACTTCTTAATTTAATCGAGTGTGAGTTTGGAGCAAAAACACGAGTTCTATGAAAAATCACTTTCACGAGGTTCATAATTTGCTTTTTAGGGTTCCGTACCCAAAGAGTAACCAACGGGACCCTATTACTAAGACTCCGCTGTCCGTCCTTCCGTCCGTCCGTCTGTCACCAGGCTGTATCTCATGAACCGTGATAGTTAGACAGTTGAAATTTTCACAGATGATGTATTTCTGTTGCCGCTAAAACAACAAATACTAAAACCAGCCAAGTGAGAGTCGGACCCACGCACTCCCATACAACAGACATGATTTTTTAGCCGTTTTTGCATTCGTGCGCGAGTCCGACTCGCATTTGGCCGGTTTTTTTTCAATTACAGAATAAAGAACGGACGTCAAATAAATCAAATAATAATTTATTTTGGTAAATTTATAGTAGATACTTAATATTCGAATAATGGTTAATAACTTAATAATTGAACCTTAGAACACTCTTTTACTAGGTTAAAAATAGCGCTGAGGGGCATGGACCTAGAACGAGGCACAAAAAGAGTGTCTTCTGAAAGAGTCATCACCTGTCAAACTTGGTATTATACATACAATAATCACGGATGTAAAAATTTGACAATAATATCAACTTTCAAAATGCTTTTTGTGACTCGTTTTGGGCTCCCTGGTTCAAATCTAAATTGTTGGTCATACTTCTGCTTGTCGTCGGCGTCGGATTGGCTGGGTTTAAACGATTAGGTTAAAACTAGATTGACTTGACTTCGATTCTTAGGATTTATTATTCTATTATCTTTACTAGGGATTTGCGGTTTTAATGCAGTTACATAATATGTATTAAGTACATACTGCTTTGAAAAATAACACCCGATAATACAGCATCCTGCACCGCAGAAGTAGTGCAATACTTTTACAAATATACACTAAGTACTCATTGTTTTGCTATGGAGCAGTAAAGTACCACTTTGTACATAGTATTTTGGCTAATAATTACGAAATCATAGCGTAGTTCGAAGAAAATGTATAAGTACAAAATATTTTGTAGAAAACGCAATGGGCGCGGTGGCGCGGCTCGGTACTGCGCATCGGGTAAACCTTGTAATCAGGGCCACAGATAGAGAACCCCTGGCCAAAATGCGCCAAATCTAGAAAATTCTACTGAAATATAGATGTCGCTCTTTGTTCCATGCGGTATATAAGCAGTTTGACATTTCTAGCCGCATCATTTGAGAAAAAGACAAGCGAAGTGAAGTCGTACTGTGAAATTGCTACTCTACACGTGTTTTATACTGAACGCGCTTATCAAACGGACTTTCGTGAACAAGTTTTTCGTGATTTGAAGAAAGGAAACCGTCAAAATGCCTGAGGAAATGCAAGCACAGTCGGGGGAGGTGGAGACCTTCGCCTTCCAAGCGGAGATCGCCCAGCTCATGTCCCTGATCATCAACACATTCTACTCCAACAAAGAAATCTTCCTTCGTGAGTTGATCTCCAACTCGTCAGACGCTTTGGACAAAATCCGCTATGAATCGCTCACGGACCCGTCAAAACTCGACAGCGGTAAGGAACTCTACATCAAAATCATTCCTAACAAAAGCGAAGGCACCCTCACGCTTATCGACACCGGTATTGGCATGACAAAGGCTGACCTCGTCAACAACCTGGGTACGATCGCCAAATCTGGCACCAAAGCCTTCATGGAGGCGCTCCAAGCCGGCGCAGACATCAGCATGATCGGTCAGTTCGGTGTGGGTTTCTACTCGTGCTACCTGGTAGCGGACCGCGTGACTGTAACCTCCAAACACAACGACGATGAGCAATACACGTGGGAGTCGGCCGCTGGTGGCTCCTTCACCGTCAGGGTTGATTCTGGTGAGCCCCTCGGCCGTGGTACCAAGATCGTCCTGCACATCAAAGAGGACCTGATAGAGTATTTGGAAGAGCAAAAGATCAAGGAAATCGTGAAGAAGCACTCTCAGTTTATTGGTTACCCGATCAAGCTTCTTGTTGAGAAGGAACGTGAAAAGGAGCTCTCCGACGATGAAGGTGAGGAGGAAAAGAAAGAAGAAGAGAAAGATGATGACAAACCTAAAATTGAGGACGTCGGAGAGGATGAGGAAGAGGATGGTAAGGACAAGAAGAAGAAAAAGAAGACTATTAAGGAGAAGTACACAGACGATGAGGAATTGAACAAGACCAAGCCCATCTGGACCCGCAACGCTGATGATATCACCCAGGAGGAGTATGGTGACTTCTACAAGTCGCTGACCAATGACTGGGAAGACCATCTAGCTGTCAAGCACTTCTCTGTAGAAGGTCAACTTGAATTCCGTGCACTCCTGTTTGTTCCCCGCAGAGCACCCTTCGATCTCTTTGAAAACAAGAAGCGCAAGAACAACATTAAGCTGTATGTCCGTCGTGTCTTCATCATGGACAACTGTGAGGACCTGATCCCTGAGTACCTCAACTTCATCAAGGGTGTGGTCGACAGTGAGGACCTACCACTGAACATCTCCCGTGAAATGCTCCAACAGAACAAAATCCTCAAGGTCATCAGAAAGAACTTGGTAAAGAAATGCTTGGAACTCTTTGAGGAACTCGCTGAAGACAAGGAAAACTACAAGAAATTCTATGAACAGTTCAGCAAGAACCTCAAGCTTGGAATCCATGAAGATTCGCAGAACAGGTCCAAGATCGCTGACCTCCTCCGGTTCACAACCTCTGCCTCCGGGGATGATGTATGCTCCCTCAAGGAGTATGTTTCACGCATGAAGGAAAACCAGAAACACATCTACTACATCACTGGAGAAAACCGTGACCAGGTTTCCAACTCTTCATTTGTTGAGCGAGTCAAGAAACGTGGTTTCGAGGTTGTTTACATGACTGAGCCCATTGATGAGTATGTAGTACAGCAAATGAGGGAATACGACGGCAAGACCCTCGTTTCCGTCACCAAGGAAGGTCTGGAGCTTCCTGAGGATGAGGAGGAAAAGAAGAAGCGTGAGGAAGATAAGGTCAAGTTCGAAAACCTCTGCAAGGTCATGAAGAACATCCTAGACAACAAAGTTGAGAAAGTTGTTGTCTCAAACAGGCTGGTGGAATCTCCTTGCTGCATTGTCACCGCCCAGTATGGTTGGTCTGCCAACATGGAGCGTATCATGAAGGCTCAGGCTCTCCGTGACACATCCACCATGGGCTACATGGCTGCCAAGAAGCATCTAGAGATCAACCCAGACCACTCCATTGTGGAAACCCTCAGACAGAAAGCAGAGGCTGATAAGAATGACAAGGCTGTCAAAGACTT
This sequence comes from Ypsolopha scabrella, assembly GCA_910592155.1. Lineage (NCBI taxonomy): Eukaryota > Metazoa > Arthropoda > Insecta > Lepidoptera > Ypsolophidae > Ypsolopha > Ypsolopha scabrella. The sequence continues at coordinate 17,707,876 of OU342987.1, forward strand.
GGTCGTCCTTCTGTATGAGACTGCACTGTTGTCATCTGGCTTTGCCCTTGATGAGCCACAGGTCCATGCTTCCCGCATCTACAGAATGATCAAGCTTGGTCTTGGCATTGATGAAGATGAGCCTATCCAGGTCGAGGAAGTCAGTGTTGGAGATGTCCCACCACTAGAAGGTGATGCTGATGATGCATCCCGCATGGAAGAAGTCGACTAAACTATAAGCTAAACCGCCTTTAACTAGATCTTTTCTCTAGCCATGTTGTAATGGTCGATATTGTTGATTGTGTGGAAGTGATTTTATTTGTGCACTGGTGTACAGCCAAAGACTGATTTAGTTCAAACAAATTCCGTAAAATAAATGATAATTATCAAATTATTTCTGTTGTTTTCCTCTTGACTTTTCTTTCTTAGATATGATAATAATTAGTGCAAGAAAAATCATAAGTACCTAATACATAGTCAAAAACTTAAAATCCCAATTCATGTCATCCTACAAAGTTTACATTTTTGTAATCTGCATTAAACAGACTATTCAATATTTTTTTCCTGAAAATTTTGTAGTATTTTCAAGTTATTCCCATTACAATACAAATTTTCTCAATGAAATTTTCCTATTTTCATAATTTTTCTGAGAAATAACTATTTAAAGGGTCAAATATTATAGCAGAACTGAATTCTCCGTTCCTAATTTATCTGAAAACGATACCAAACATGGGATATTGGGTTCAGAGTAAAGGTAAATGAGCTCCAAGTAAACGCGGGCGTACCCCCTTTGGGCCCCTTAACCCCCCAAAATAGTATTGCGTTTTCACGTTTCCCGGACTGAATCTACTAAAAATATCCAAATAACATTTGAGGTGAGTAGCTTGCTTGTATCACTTTCTTAGAGGTCTTTGACAAAAACACCCGTAGTATTCGGCTCTTCGATTTGCTAAAATCCTCTTTGTAGTTGATCAATGAATGGGTCGGTCGCGGTCTTTGCTGGTAGTGGTAGTTGAGTTCCAACTGGGGAGGCCCCTCCGAGTGCGAGGCCGTGGTCGTGGGCCCGCTTCGCCCACGCCTAGCTACGCCACATGATTTCTATTTTGATTGCATTTGATTAAGAAACTTAAAAGCGTATTTATCGTTGTAATCCATAATCAAAATGTAAGGTATAATAATTTTAATGCGAGAACCAACCTATTATTAATAATCAATTTCCGCTAACTGCATTAAAACACAATTTTTTACTGTTAGTTTATTCAAAAGTAAGGAAAACAATATAATAAACTATTTTGTTACAATATTATAAAGAGCATTTTGCACCGAGATTCGGATTTCTTTTTGATAGTACAATCAATGAGAGTGAAAAGTGAAATCAGAAAACAAAATAAAAGTAAATTTGCAATCAACATTCTGTTTATTAAAAATCAACGATTTATATAACTTCAACTAAAGTACACTTAAAAATATTCACATATATATCTTATAAAGTATAGTAGCGTAGTGCTACAATATTAATTTTACAAATAAAAGAAAATGTCCCAATCACAAAGTCTAAACTAAAAATAATATAGGTACATAAAAATTCTTACAATTTCTAATCAGCAAAATATTTTTAAACTAAAGAGTAAGTAGTAAAATTATTATTATGTATTGTGAATGATAGTTTCTTCAATATTCATTTCAACACTTTTTTGACAGACTGTACGTCTTTCAAAAACATTATGGTTGTGTAAAAACCATTTTTTGATTTAGGGATCCGTTGGCGAATTATTAAGCTTTAAAGTGCAAATTTTTGTTATAGTCGAGTGTCCCCCCCCTGCCGGCTAAACGGTTGTTTATGTATACCTATAGGTATAATATGAAGTTAAAAGGAAAACTATCACAGCTATAGTGCCACCAATTTAACTGTTCAGTAAAATCATTCGCCGTCTCTTTCTAATTATACTCTTCTACCGCACTAGAAAGAGATGGGTGGATAATTAAGAGACGACAAGGCGCAGAATGGGGTGTAGGTACTATGACGTCACGACGATGTTAGTACGAAGAAAAAAAACATTAAATATATCATGTGGAGTATCAAATGAAAGGTATTTGTGAGTAGATTACAAGTTTATTACATTTTATTTACTACTTGGTCAAACAAAATATTAGAAAACGGACAAAACATGCCACAATTTAGAGTTGACTTTGAACTGCTGTAGATTGAAAACCACTGGATAGATTTTTACCAAATGACTTAAATTAGGTGGTTTACAAATGGTGGTTTTAATTAGGTTTACATAAAAAATAGGTGGTAGAGCTGATGCCGGGCTCGACTGTGGAGGTACCACCATCTTACTCGCAAACCTGCCGAAGTTATCGGGGGAGAGTAAGAGAACAGGCAAAACCAGGCGGCCCACCATTGCCTGGGACCAATGGATGCCGGTATATCCATCCCTAATTGCCGGGCCTTATATAAAACAGACTGGTGACGGGCAGCGGCGTCACTGGTGCAAGGGTTTCGGCAGCGCGCTCACCAACCCGCCCGCCCAGCGTGTGTGAGTAATTGAGTATGGGTATTTCTTCCAGGAGGACCGCCGAGAGTGGCGAAATCCTGGAAAGGCATATGTCCAGCAGTGGACGAAACAGGCTAATGGATGGATGGATGGACTAAAAACATGTTCTTTAAAGCTTGGAAAAAATATTTACAAGAGTAATTAAAAACACACGAGAAATGTAGATCAATTAGAAAAATTTTCACCATTTAATTTATAAAATCGGTCATTCCTTGGGGTGAAAGTAATGAAATTATATACATTATAGGTACATAAAATGTTGCTTTTTCCGATCTATTAAACCGATATTATGTTAACACTCATAGTGATCCACAATGATAATAAAAAAAACCGCATCCAAATCTGAACATACAGACAGACAAAATTCTGAAAATGGTACAAGTTGTCGCTTCAGTATAATACTAATAATATGTACAGTACATAATCCAATTCATTAAGAAAAATATTCGATGTGCAGACAGTGGCGTGCATTGAACTTTTTGCCGGAAAACCAATGAGAACTTAATGACAACATTTACGGTTGATTAGAATAAATAATGTGCATGAAATTTTTTTAATGCATAATTTTTTAATATATGATCAATTTAGGGCTATGAATAAGAATTTACATCTAAATTATCCATATTTCATAGTTATAAAATCAAAATAAGTTTCATATAATCTTGTACAATTCAAACGGCTGCCATTTTAGCGCGCATCAAGTGACGTCACATGATACTGCTCTTGCTTGCGGTGTACGGTGTGTGGCCGGTTCTTTTCGTTATTTTTGATTAAAACAACCTATTACGAAATATTTGAGGGTTTTATTTTACATTTATTAATTTTAACTCAATATTTTATGATGAAATGTACTCACTTTGTCACAAAAGACAGTAGCCAATGGTGACGCGTTTTGCATTTGCGTTTCATTTCATCAAAATGTTGTATTTTTAAATGGAAATAATTACAAAACTATAAAATAAAATAGTTTCCCATGGTCATCATTACATTCTACTATGTAAATAGAATACAAAAAACGCAATATATTACTTATTTAAACGACATTTATTATTGTTTAATTTATTAAGTACTTTAAGATTATAAAATAAAAAAATAATGATGAATAGAGATTCGGGAGACTATTTTTTCAATAAGAATAACACACCAAATTTATTTTACGTTATTTGTTTTAGCACTATCTTACATACAAGTTTCATATATATTAAATTAATAAAATTAGGGTTCCGTACTAAAAGGGTTCTGATTTACCCTTTACACTACCATTTTAGCGCCTTATTTTTTGTTGCCTTAATGTTGCTTTAATTTAATCTATATACTACTTATATACTAATAATAATTAATAAAAAAGTCGTGTCTGTACATTGAATACCTATATTCGCGAAATTTTAAATGAAATGGGTTATTAGTACTGTACTGAGGCCAAAACAACAATTGTTAGAATTTTTGTCTGTCTATCTGTTCCGTTTTAACTCGAGAACCACTCAACGGATTTGGATGCGTTTTTTTATTATAATCGTAGTGACCCTGGTCAACACATAGGCTATAAGGGATGTCCATAAAATAACGCCCAAGCCGGAAACGGGGAAAATATTGAATAAATGCTTTTATAACTCGAGAACCACTGAACGGATTTGGATGCAGTTTTTTTATTATCATCTTAGTAACCGTGTTCAACACATAGACTATAAGATATGTTCATAAAATAACGCCCAAGCCGAAAACGGGGCGAAGATTCTCTGAACGCGGGCGAAGCTGCGGGCAAAAGCTAGTCTACCATATATCTATCTATATTGTTGATGTGCATGTTTAAGGATTCCGTATGAGCATTTATGATGGACTCGCACTTAACCAAATTATTGTATAATTTATTAATACCATCCATCCATCAGCCTGTTTCGTCCACTGCTGGACATAACATAGGCCTTTCCAGGATTTCGCCACTCTTGGCGGTCCTCTTGGAAGAAATGCCCATACTCATACACGCTGGGCAGGCGGGTTGGTGAGCGCGGTGCCGAAACCCTTGCACCAGTGACGCCGCCGCCGCTGCCCGTCATTAGTCTAATTTATATAAGGCCGGCAATTGGATGGATATACCGCCATCCATCGGTCCCAGGCAATGGTGGGCCGCCTGGTTTTGCCTGAGAGCTGTTCTCTTACTCTCCCCCGAATAACTTCGGGAGGATTTGCGAGTAAGATGGTGGTACCTCCACAGTCGAGCCCGGCACCAGCTCTACCACCTATTTTATTAATACATACCGTTTTAACTGTTTCTTGCGTAAACGCCACGAAACCCGCTCATGCGTGGAAGACAAGTACATACCATTCAGCTTAGTCATGCTTCAGTTTCAGCGAGGGTTCCTGTTTCTTTGTGGACGGAAACGGAACCCTAAAAAGATATGTGCCTAAAGTCCAAGCAGCAATGTCCTTGCTGTCGGCATGTACTCACATGAACCTAATTGTCACACAGTTCTTCCTGTTTTAAATACAATAGATAACAAAGTCAGGGCCGTAACCAGGGGACGTCCGGCACGAAGGAATTGCCCTGAAATGTTTTCACCCTGACCCCTTTTTTTCTATCAAACAGCGGGTGACAAGAGGTAAAATGCGGCTCACTATCACGGTATTTCCGACATCCGAGCCTAGAAATTGGCAGATTTTACCAATATTTTATTTATTTGACTGAAGGCGGTCCCAAGTGGGTCGAAATAGATTTCAAAAAATATTTTATAATACCTACTAATAAGTGCATAATAATATATTTGTTTATAATACCTACTAAATTACTTATATATTTATTCATAATAAAAATAAAAGTTAAAATATAGTAAATATATTTATCAAAACATTCAAGGATCCGCAGCGCTATGAAAGCATTTTGTAATACAGATAGAGATGAGTCGCGGAAAAACCTGAAAACAATTTACCTGGGCAAAACCCGAAATGGATATTTACCTGGGTAAAATCCCGAAATAGGTATTAATGCGGGTAAATTAATTTATTAGTGTTACTAAGTGAAGGAAATGAGTTTTTTATCCGTAACGTAATAGACTAAATATAAGGTGACATTAATTTATACAGCCAAATTCATACTGGAAGCTTGGTATCAAACAGTATCACGGATCGATTGCACCTTTTGCTGATTTTGCAAAATTAAATGTTGACTTCCAATAGTAATTGACTCGGCCCTGGGCTTGCATTTATTGAGAACACGAAAAAATATTCATGAATTTTATAATAAGGATCACCGAACCTTGTTTCTGAGCACTTAAACAAGTACTTTAGTGCATCACTTAGCTACGCTCATCTCGGTTGTTTTAGTTTTTTAGTTTAGTTATAAACTTTGTAATTAATTTATATTAAAGAGTAACACCCATTTTCTGACAATTCATTAAACAGCTAATTGAAATAAATAAACATATCACAGCAAATATTTTCTACAAAACATATAAATTTCTTCTTTCCAATTTATTATTCGGCACTAACTAATGAACGGTAATACAGTAATATCGTCCCTAATATAACATAATAACCGTACGATATAACTCTTAATGTAAAAAAAGTAAAGAACATAAATACCCAAATAAATACCCGTAAGCGGAATTTACCTGGGTGGAATCTCGTATAGATAGATACAGGTAGAGATAGAAACCGACTAGGGTAATAAACTAATAACTCGGCCATCATCCGGTTAAACCCATTTTTGGTGGGTCGAAATGGTTAATAGCTGGGATTATAACCCACACTAGGTTAACATAGGTCGTTACCCATCTATAGATACAGATAGAAATGGGTATAAACATACAGCCCGTTCAAGTTAGTTATTCAGTAACCCGCTACTGTTGCGATTCAATCACCGAACCTTATCATAATAATCAATCTTCTCCTACCTATCTAATCTCTAAGAACCCTTACTGTCTGTACCGAGTATTTCTGATAATTTATAGTATCAGTTTGTGCTGACGTCTAGTTTAGCCGACACTCGTAAGCCACAGCTAGGTACCTATTACAAGAATTAGTGAACGTTGAATTTCCACACACAAATTAATTGATAATATTCTGATTACCATAGTTGTGAGTCATGCTACGAAATTGAAATAATTAAACAGATACTGATTAGTTTTGTGCCACAAACCAGTGACAATGAGTGAAGACCAAAAGCCAAAGTCAAGGAGTAAACTGCCGTTTTTGAGACAGGTAAGCCAGTGCCAAAATACCGAGTGTAAATAGAGTGCTACCATTAAATGAAACCACATATTCTACCGACTCTACTGAACCACTTCTCCCAAGAATCATACCCGCGGACATCCTTAGTATGGGAAATAATTGAGTTTTAAACAAAAACGCGTGAACCCTAACGCACCGACATACGGGCGAGTTTAGAGAGAGCGGCGTCCGTGAAACAGCTATTACTGCGCAGCGTTCTAAAATACCTCTTCCTCTTACGAGATAAAGTCTTCAAGTTAGAGTTGAATATCTTTTCCTCTGAAGCTTTCCGCGGTTTTTTTTCGAATTGTTGTTCAGTCTGATCAGTAGAGTATGTGGTTTTATTTAATGGTCGCACTCTATTTACACCCGGTATAAGTTGACATAATGTATGCCCCAGGGAAATGAGGTTATCAGGTATTTAAAGGTATTCCTAGGGATAAATACCGAATAATATCGAATATTCCAATCGATTACCTCTTCTTACTTATAAAATATAAGCCACGCATTTAATGAGGATGTGTTAATTGATACTTCCTTACTTATCCCTGTTCCATTAAATTCTGAAATCCACCATTAAATTCTATTTTTATTTTAATTAAAATATAACTTATAATCGGTAAGAGTTCAAATGATTTTGATCGTTTTCAGAATAAAACGCAATTATGAATCGGCTTAAATATGAATTTTTACTATTGCAATTAAAACTTTCAAGCAATTAAACATAAGTCCTTATCCATACGTGTCTGTACATTGAATATTTTCGCTAAATTTTAAATAACATATTGGTACTGTACTGAAGACAAAACAGCAATTTTTAGAATTTTTGTCTGTCTGTCCATTTGTTCCGTTTTAATTCGAGAACCACTCAACGGAGTTGGATGCGTTTTTTATTATCATCATAGTAATTCTGGTCAACACATACGCTATTAGGAGTGTTAATAAAATATCGCCCCAGCCCAAAAACGGGGCAAAGGTTGAAAAAACACGGGCGGAGCCGCGGGCAAAGGCTAGTTCAATAATATAAAACTTAAAACGTATTATTAGTATTCGTTTTACGTATCGTACGTATGATATCTTGCCCTACTTGCCTAGTGTTGTATGAAATAATAAGTTTGTAGAATTGAATCATTTTAATAAAAATACACTTAAGAGTAGAAATCATTATGTACATTGTAGTTTAGGTATGCTCTAGGTGCGGTAAGGGGGTAGGTAATAGATTAAAAACGTTACGAGTAAGTTATTGCCCTTACGCACTTCTTCCAGGAGGACCGCCAAGGGTGACGAAATCCTGGAAAGGCCTAAGTCTAGCAGTGGACGAAACAGGCTGATGGATGGATGGATAAATAGATAACAATAACGACCAATTACATTTAAAAACAACCGGACAAGTGCGAGTCGTACTCGGCCAGCGAGGGTTCCGTGCAAATGAGTAAAAGTTTAAAAAAATCAACGAAAAGATTTGGTCACCACCCGTAAAATTATGTCCGCGCATGCCGTTGCTTAACCTCGATGATCTTTTAAAATGATTTAATTACAAATGTATAGTTTTGAGTAGTATTAGACGGTATTACTTGCCAAATTCCATACTTCTAGGTCAACGGGAAAAACCCTATAAATTTAGATTTCCTTGAGAGTGTCGAAATGTACGTTTTTTGCTGCATAAACGGCCGTATCTTTTGTTTACGTTAACTTAGAAGTTTGATTTTTTCAAAGCTTGAAAAGACTGTAGACTTGAGTATATGGTTTTAATTTCAACTCGATACCGCGACGCGTTCCTGAGATAAAGGGTCTTGTCTTGACGGACAGACGGACAACAAAGTGATCCTACAAGGGTTCCGTTTTTTCCTTTTGAGATACAGAACCCTAAAAATTAAAATAATCATTTCTTTACGAATGCTTGAGTGACAAAATGAATCTACCTGCTAAAATTCAAGTTTATAGGCTGTTTATTGTGTGTAACGTGGGCAAATTAAACTTGAATCCACACGCTAACGGCCTTGTTACACTGTAGATGTGATAATGGTTTATCCTGACTTCTGGAGTCAGGCTATCTGATAAGGTGTTAAGACTCTCAACTATTATTGCTGTCGCCAAGAACAAAGCAAAGTTGGACTTTTCTCTGAGATGGGTATAATAATAGTATACAGATTGAAAATGAACCCTCTAGCTTTATTAAACTCTATGAACCAGAATCACAAATAGAACACAACACCTTAAAAAAAAAATGTACTTTTCTTTTTCTTTCGGTTTTCAAATTTTGAAAAAATGGCAAACCTACGCGATGCGACATGTGACTGACAATAGACAGTACATATTTCCGGCGGTAAATAATGCACATAGACTATGACACATAGGTTTCGTAGAGCGTCTATTCCGTCACCGGAGTATTAGTGCTTCTTTTGACGGTCGATATCTTTTTTTTTAGGGCTCCGTACCCCAAGCTTTGTTGTCCGTCTGTCCGTCCATCTATCTGTCAAGACCCTTTATCTCAGGAACGCGTAAAGGTATCGAGCTGTAATTAATACCATATACTCAAATCTACAGTCCCTTGAAGCTGTGAAGAAATCAAACTTCTAAGTTAACGTGAAAAAAAGATACGGCCGTTTATGCCGCAAAAACTTACATTTCGACACTCTCAAGGGAATCAAAATTCATAGGGTATTTCCCGTTGACCTAGAACTATGAAATTTGGCAAGTAATACCGTCCTTAAAAAGAGGAAAGAAACATCCTATTCTTTTATTAATTTCAAGTTGATAGCTAAAGCTATTTTACCGGTTGAAAATGAACTCTCTAGCTTGTAATTATAACAAATAAAACTGTTATATGTTCGAAATATAAAATACATGTTTTGTTACCCTTGTCATGATTCATTATTTAAAAAAAACCGGACAAGTGCAAGTCGGACTCGCCCACCGAGAGGGCTTCGTTAAAGACTATATTTTTTATGATTTAACTATACTACAAGTTTTTAAGTTTTTAAAGAGAAAATTTTTGTTTCGCCACTTTGTTGGGTATCATTTAAATTCTAAAATAATTTTCAAGTCTACTGCAGCAGTAAACTGATCTCACGGTCTGTTGGGATCAGGATTAATTTTTGAGGGCTGAATACTTTCGGCAACACTCAGAAATAAGTACTTCGGCAGTATGTGGGCAAATCTGACAGTTCTGTCGCTATGTCTCTTAGCCCCTTACTCCCTCCCTGTATATGTGACTGACCACTGTGGCCAAGGACTGGGAAGAATGGACGTTAACATACCTAGTGCCGCTAACTGAATTTTGACAAGTTACGTCATAATTTTTAGGGTTCCATACCCGAAGCGTGCCAAACGGGACCCTAATTACTAAACCTCCGCTGTCCATCCGTGCGTCTTTCTGACACAGGTAGGCCTACCATGAGTTTTGTTTACTATACACGTTAGCGTCTGCGTTAAATATTTTGTATGAGAAATGCCGGTTCCTGTAGTAAGCCGCTAGGGGCGCTGCACAATTTCTCATATAAATATTTTACGCAGACGTTAACGTCTATAGTAAGCAAAACTCATGGTTGGCCTAAGGGGTCTACAGCTTCAGACGTTATGGACGTTATAGATATCCAGTTGTGATTTTCACAGAACATGTGTTACTCCATCAAGGCAAAAAAAACTCACGTGTTTACCCACCCATACAATAAACCTCGAAAAAGTTAAATTGTTTCTTCTTCAAGACAGTAATACGAACAAGTTTCAGATTTAGTCAGATTACAATCAATGCATAATCTTAAAAAACAACAAATATATTTTTTTTCCATTCATCAGCCTGTTTCGTCCACTGCTGGACATAGGCCTTTCCAGGATTTCGCCACTCTTGGCGTTCCTCCTGGAAGAAATGCCCATACTCACACACGCTGGGCAGGCGGGTTGGTGAGCGCGGTGCCGAAGCCCTTGCACCAGTGACGCCGCTGCCCGTCACCAGTCTGTTTTATATTAGGCAATTGGGGATGGACATATCGCCATCCATCGGTCCCAGGCAATGGTGGGCCGCCTGATTTTGCCTGAGAGCTGTCCTCTTACTCTCCCCCGAATAACTTCGGGAGGATTTGCGAGTAAGATGGTGGTACCTCCACAGTCGAGCCCGGCATCAGCTCTACCACCTATTACAAATCTATACTAATAATAAACTAATAAAAAGTTGTGTCTGATTTTGGAATCAGAAAGATCAGTTTTCAATATGACGACCGTTTTATATCAAATTTTTCATGACGTTTATTTCGTCTAAGTTTTATTGTCCAAAACTTAATATTGTAACTCAAATGAAATGATATTTAGATCATAGTTTAGACCTATCTTTGCGATTAAACGGATCGAGCAAAATGTAAGTAATCGTGTTTTGAACGGCATCAAAGAGTGAAATATGGCATATATTTTTACAAAATTTAATCATCGCTTTCTATTGGTTTAAAATGAATTTGAAAAGAGACAAAATCGGGACCCCCGACGACGAAGTCCCGACAAACAATGAAATGTCCCGATATCTACGCAACTCGCACAATAAATGAAGGTGGCGACTCGAGCACTGGACTGATGAAATCATTTCTCTGCTGCCAGAAACTGTGAAGTCATATTATGGCTGACTAATACACTTGTACTGTTTCACTAACTTTATTATTCCCAACTTGTTAATTTATATATTATTCAGACATGCTGATGTTTCACCAATTAACTCGATGTTAAATGAACGGTGTTTTGTTAAACGTATTTCTCCATTCCTGAAAAATCATTCACCAAGCACTTCTTTTGATACAACTACGTAAATGTGTTGCTTTTTAACATGTCGTTAATTTAGGGTATAAGCTATATCCATTCTAATTTTCATCCAAATTTGTCCAGCCGTTTCAGCGTGAAAGAGTAACAAACATACCCACACAAACTTTGGCATTTACATTTATAATATTAGTGTGATATAATTTGTCTTGTTAAAATTTTATACCGCGATAATATGACGTATGTTCTCTTTCGAGTTTTCCAAAGCGTAATAAACAATAATTGTGTTGTGTGCCATTTCTCAATGCCGCGTTCCAAGGTTTTAGATAAGTAACAGATGCGATAAGGAATCAATCAAATATTCATTGATGACTTGGCGATTTTACTCGAATAATACATACGTTCATATACCCATGCCTGTCTCTCAGAAGGGTAGGCAGAGACTACATATTTCCATCTGCTACGATCCTGATACACCTCTTTCCAATGGTGTAGCCAGGGTTTTGTTTGGGCAAAGCTGTAATGCATGCTACAAACGCGTCAAACGACTTTTGAATGAATGTTTAATGAAGAGTGCCGGAATAAAATAATTTTATGTAAGTAATATATTACCAAGTGGTAGAGCTGGTGCCACGTTTGGAGGACACCTCTCAAACAGGCACAACCAGGTGCCCACCATGCTTCGGACTGATTGATGGTGGTCAAGCACATATCCAGGGGGGGATAGGTGGGATTTACCTCCCCCCGAAATTTGGCGCGACATACACGGGACTGGGAATGTTTATTCATGACCACTGTAAAGTACGTTAAAGTACGTTTTATTAAAAAAGGTACGACGGTACTTTTGATACTCAATAATATTGTATAGGTAGTACAGTGATTAGATTAGTGAGGTGTCTTTCACAATTCACATTGTTGATTCAGTGAATGTCCCCCCCCCCCGAAACAAGTCTGGATACGTGCCTGATGGCGGTATAGGCTTTATATAAAACAGACTGGTGACGGGCACCGGCGTCACTGGTGCAAGGGTTTCGGCACCGCGCTCACCAACCCGCCTGCCCAGCGTGTGTGAGTATGGGCATTTCTTCCAGGAGGACCGCCAAGAGTGGTGAAATCCTGGAAAGGCTTATGTCCAGCAGTGGACGAAACAGGCTGGTAGATGGAATAATCATATTAAATTATTTAATTTACTTTAGTTCGAAAGCCCAAGCCCCTGCTGGGTTTAAAAAATATTGTCTCTCTGTCTGTATGTTTGTTTGCATGTCCCGTTTTGACTCGAGAGCCACTAAAGGCATTTGGTGGCGATTTAACATCCTTGTTACTGTAGTCAACATAAATAAACAAAATAAATTGGCTATAAGGTGTTGATAAAATATAACAGCCCAGCCGAAACCTGTCAATACCACTCAAAGATTGAAAGAAAGACACATTCACATAAGCGAACCCGCAAATATATAAGGTGACTTTAATTTATGCAGCCAAATCCTTACTGAAGTCTCGGTAAGTGCTTAGTAAGAAGGTTCGATGACCCTTTTTGTGAAATTCGTAAATTATTCTTTTCGTGTTCGTTACAAACGCAAGCCCAGCCCCGAGTCAATTACTATGGGACGTCAAGTGTCACTGATCACTTACCAAGCCTCCAGTATGAGTTTGGCTGTATAAATAAAAGTCACCTTAATATTATTATTAGAGTGCATTACAAACCAGAAAAGATAAAGTAGAAACAAATGTCTTTACACTTATAGTATATTTTTTACACTATTATATTATACTTTACGTATTTAGAGTATTCCAAAGCGATATATTTCGCAATAAAAGTCACCTTATAAGAGTAAGTGGTCAGGAGTCAGGACCAAGGTTCAATGACCCTTTCTAGTAAACTATACTAATTGAGTCGGCGTTGGTTCGTAGGGGCACAAATTTCATTTTGCGTTTTTCACACAAAGGGTAATTGAACCTTGGTCCTGACCACTCACCGAGTTTCCAGTATTAATTTAGCTATAAAACGTAAAATTTAAGTCATTTTGCTAACGAAAACGTGAAAAAAATACCAGCTGTTTCATACATTTGGGTCGAGTAGGTATTTAACTTTTCTATGAAACAGCTGATATTTGTTTCACGATTTAAGGGTTGGCTCCATAGTAAAAGTTGTTCATATGGACGAGTACCATCACCAGTTTTCGTTAACAAAATTAGTTAAATTTCACGTTGTATAATTAGAAGTGACCTTATAAATTTAAGTCCGCGAACTAAAGTACCTAAGTTGCGGGCAAACCAGCGGAACTGTTGGACTAAGGAGACTTTATCCATCTATTCCAGCTCTTCATAACATCAGCAGTGAGTGTGAACATAATCGGCCACGGCTGCGTGATCGGCATCTCCGCCATCCTCATCCCGAGCCTCAGGCGTCCGGAGTCCCCGATCCATGCCACCATCAGCGAGGAGTCATGGATAGGTGAGGACCTTGTTTCTGATGCATTAGAAACCACGCCACGAAATTTTGGCGACATTTTTCTCAGCAATAAAAAAACATATGTAATTACCAATTTATATACTAGATTAAGCATTTCATTGACATCATTTTGCCCGAAGATTTAGTTGATTGATTAATTTTCATAGCAGAGAAAAAATATTTAGAAAACCTCTTTTAAAATAGATTTCTACCTATATTTTACTGACAAACGGGAGCGAAGGAAGCCTCTATGTTTTTTATTTAAATTAGTCTACAAATACACTTCAATATGGCCGATCAGATTTATTAAATTACTGTTTTGCCGCATACCACCTTACGGCATAAGCTAGTTTGTGAGCGCATGTATGTATGGAATAAGTCCCCTTCACGCCACTCCCCTAAGGCGCCGATTTGAAATTAAAAGTTTACCAATTCCTCGATACGTAAAGTATAGTCACGATGAAAGTCATTTTTAGTAAAGTACTAGCTTTTTCCCGCGTTGACATCGTTTCTTTGCTATATCCCTAGGGAACAAAAAAAAATCCGTGATAAAAAGTAGCTTATGTACTTGTCCAGGTCTAGAACTATACTTGTGCAAAATTTGAGCTTAATCAGTTCAGTAGTTACGGAGCTAAAGGGTAACAAAATATACACACATACTCACCCTAACTTTAACTTAGCTTTAGGAAAAAAAAAACTAGGTTTTGTTATTATTTTGTTAAGTAAAGCAGACTATATTGTAGTGATAGCTATACGATGTGAAATAGTTATGTAAAGATGATTTTGCGGAAGCAATAGTACTCGTCCACTCGCAAAAACGAAAATTTTAAGCGAAAAAAATTTTAAAATTGTGAAAAAGAAAATTTGGAGTTTCATACATTTAGGTTAGGTCGAGTAGCTGTTCTATGAAATAGCAGATTTTGTTTTTTCTCAATCTGAGGGTTCGTTCCATAATAAAGTTGTTCGTATGGACGAGTTTCATCGCCAGTTTCCGGTTTCTACAACATCATCTTAACACCCAGAATATACTTTTTTCTAAATCAACCCTTCACGGCGTACGCCTACAGTTTATTATTACTAAGGTGCCTTTATATCCTTTAAATTTGGCTGTGAGTAAATGAAAATCGATAATTTTGTTCTCTTTTTCAGCATCAATCCTCGGCTTCGCACTCATCGTGGGAAACATAATCATCACGCCCACTATGGACATCCTTGGCAGAAAGAGATCCCACCTGCTAACCATCTTCCCAATCCTCAGTGGCTGGTTTCTTCTCCTCTTGGCCAATAGCGTCACAGGGCTAATCTTGGCCAGGTTCATGCAGGGCCTCTCTATGGGTATGCTTGGGCCTTTGGGCTCAGTCATCATCGGTGAAATGACTGATCCGAAAAACCGCGGAGCACTGCTGACGCTAATATCCCTAGCCTTGACTTTGGGAGTCTTGTTCAGCCAAACCGTTGGCCTGTTACTGGGCTGGCAGAGAACTGTCCTCCTTGGTTCCTTTATAACGTTTACAAGTCTGATGCTCACCATTTATGCTCCTGAATCTCCCCCGTGGCTGGTCAGTAAAGGAAGATTTGATGAATGTCGGGAAGTCTTCACGTGGCTGCGTGGTGATGACCCTGAACAGCAAGATGAACTGGAGAAGATGATCAAAGCCCAAATGATGATAAGGAAATCCAGCGTTGCGGGTCAGGATATCCCGATTTCGATGAAAGTTCGCAGGTTTTTTAGGTATTTCGGAGAGACATACAAGAAACCTGATTTCTATAAACCGATTATTATAATGGTCCATCTGTATACCATGTTCCAGTTCGCTGGCATCAACGTCTTCAGCTCGTACATGATTGACATCATTCACCAAGTGGTTGGGCCTGAAGCGGACGCCAAAACGTTAATGGTTGTATTCAACATTGAAAGATTCATCTCGAATATTTTAGCTATTTATTTAATGACTCGTATAAATCGAAGGACTTTACTTTTCTCTGCTGGTTCTGTCTGTGTACTTGCGTACGTAGGGAAAGGAGTTTACGTTTACGCGAAGCAAAATGATATGCTCCCATTTCATAATCAATGGATTCCGATAATGTTGATAGGGATGTACATGTTTTCTTTAGCTGTGGGTATTTCTGCGGTACCGTTCACGATATCTGGTGAGATCTTTCCACTGGCTTACCGAGGGTTAGGAGGCGGAATTAGTGTTTTAGCGTTGTCACTAAATTTTTTCCTGGCAGTTAAGTGTTTCCCAATACTGAATAGTTCCATAGGCCTTCCGTCAACTTACTTTATATACGCTGGTATCGTCGTCTATTGCCTGACCGTGGTTTGGTTTATGTTACCAGAAACCAAGGGTAAAACTCTTCAGGAGATCGAAGAAGGTTTTAGAGGAAAGAGATCTCTAGAGGATGAAAATGCAAGTGAACCATTAAATGATGAAGTTGTGAAGTATTCCTTGGCCAGGCGGTGCAGCTCACAAATTATTTACTAAATTAAAAGGTCATTAATGAATTTCGCAAGTCAGGAATAAAATTAGCCAATAAGATAGACACTAGATAGCAAATTTTAAATCATAGGAACAAAATAAAACAAATACAAAATTTGCTACGATATTTTATTTCATGTTTTAAGACGTTCACTTTGATCCTCAAGTTTAAATGAGTACGTTTCAAAATCATATAAGTTTCATCGATTACAATATTACTCCTATGTACTTGGCCAGCCCTATTGAGCCGAAAATGTTTCCTATGTGAACTTTCATTATCATCACCCACCTTCAATGGTATCCAACTCGAGCATTTTATCTTTTTCGATGCCTCCTGTTTCTCCCTTGAAGTGGCATTCAATTTCGTATAAAGTCTTGCCCTTCGTCTCAGGTAACAGGAAGTAAAGAAAACCAACGCAAATTGTAACACAAATGGCGTACAAAGTGAAGGTTCCATTAATTCCAATGATCTCAAACAAATTTGGAGCCGTTTTGACCACAACGAAAAACATTATAGACAGAAACATGCCCGAAATACCACCTCCCAAACTTCTGTATGCTAACGGGAATACTTCTCCAGCTACCGCCCAGGGTATCGGTAAAATTCCGATTGTCTTACCAAATATATATAATAAGGTTGGTATCACTGGTACCCAATGGTATTCTGCAGGTAAATATCCTAAATCTCTTAAATGCAACAGCAAAGCTGCAGTAAGCAGCGATAAAACACATACGATAGATCCGAAAAACAGTACAGTTCTTCTCGGAAATGTATTAACTACAACACATGCCACAATAGCTGTCGCAAACCTAACTGTATCTACCATGAGCATACTCAAGGACGGATCTATAGTGAAATTTGTCACGTCATTCATTAAAAGCACAGTATAAGAAGGCACGACAGTCATTCCAGAAATCTGGAAAAGCACAAACATAAACATCATTATCAGAGTTGGCTTATAAAACTCTGGCTTCTTCATTATGCCAATGTACAGCTTCCATCTGGGTACGTTAGCAGGCGTTTCATCACGGCGATTCTTTTGGGAGCTGATGAGAATTTCTAATTCCTTTTCGCTGGTCTCGTCAACGCCTCTGAGCCATCTGAAAGACTTCCTGCACTTGTCGTAGTGCCCCTGAGAGGCTAGCCAAGGGGGCGTTTCAGGTGACAGTGATATTAGGATCAGAGAAATGGCATAGACGCTCCCACAGGCTAAAGCGGCTGCTCTCCAGTACAATAGGATGCCGAAGACGTGAGCGATGAGCATTCCGGTGGCAAAGGAGAAGGCTATGGTGGCCAAGAAGGCGCCACGGTAGGTGGGTGCGGAGTATTCAGCGATGGATACCGGGGCTGCTGACGCCTGCATGCCCATACCAAAACCCTGAAATGAAAAAAAACATCACGAATATAAGAAATAAGAGAATAAAAATTTGTGTACGGCGGTGAGCTTATCTCTATGAGAGATTTCTTCCAGGGAACTGAAAGAAGATCAGGAAAAAAAACAGTATTATGTGTACATAATTAAAATGTTTTACCAATATACTAAAGGAGAAGACATACTTAACTTACTACAAATACCAATGTACTTAAATATACACAAATAATATTTATTTCGGATTACTTTATTTGAAGGCACGTAGCCAAACGTTTAAGACTTTAAGACCTCTATAGTTTAATACAGGCAACTAAAAAGTCACGATTTGGCTGAAATGTAAAATTTTGGTATAGGTACAATTTAAGGCAAGAAAAGAACTTTGTTTGTAAATCTGTCCAGCTTGATATTTAAAAACAAAATCAACATTCTGAATTTTCGCAAAATGGTGCCTTTTGAAATATCAGTACCAGATGATAGAGATCTTGTACTTTGGTATATAACGAAAAATACCTAAGAAAAGGGTTATCAAATTTTGTACTAAAACGGTGGCGTGACATATAGCCCAAGAGGGGTGCGTGGGGGACCAACAAGCGTGTGTCTCTTTTATATTTCACGTCTGGGTACAGCCCTGTTTATTTACATTGCACTTTCCGAGAAAACTCAAGTGTTTTGTCTAGTTGTTCAGGCACAAAACCATTGTTCACCGAACAGGATGGTCGATAGCTACATCGCATTACACAAAACTTGTTTCCTTATTGGAACTGTACTAGTAATTAGAGATATCTGCAAATGTGCATCAGTACCAGAATATATCGAAGAAAATCCAAAATTTTCTTTACTGGAGCCTTCCGATGCCAATCTTCCAAAAATCAAAGACGTTTACAGCCAGTTGATTGACTTAAAAAACTTCACTTTTCAAGTAAATCCGCAGCCATGTCAAAACCACTCTGCTGGGATACTACTGCTCATACTGGTAATCACGAGACCATCTCATTTTGAGAACAGAGATGTGATTCGAAGAACTTGGGGCCAGCCTACTGACTCCATTAAGGTTTTATTCCTACTGGGACTGACGAAGAATCAGGATATCACAGAAGACCTAGACAATGAAAACTCAATGTACGAGGACATAGTGGTTGGAAGCTTTGTGGATTCTTACAAAAATTTAACGTACAAGCACGTTATGGCTTTAAAATGGGTGGCCCATCATTGTCCAATGGCTAAATATATAGTGAAAACTGATGATGATACTGTGGTAAACATAAATACAGTGACAAAGTTTCTGGCGAGGGAGCTGTCGCCATGGGGAGCCAAGAATCTCATAATGTGTGACAAGGAGGTTCATGCTAAAGTGGAAAGGAAGAAAACAAAATGGAAAGTGACTCGTAAAGAGTACATTGGGGATTTTTATCCCGATTATTGCAGAGGTTTGCATTTATTTATTCGATTTAAGACCCAGCTCACAGATCTTGTCTACAAATATGCTCTGAAATTTCCTAATCGTAATTTCGTATCCTGAATCTACAATAAGAAAGAAAGAAAACACGTTTATTTCGAATGCTACATCAATACTAAAATCACATACAAAAAAATATAAATAGTTTGAACAATCCATCTACTATACAGCTTAAGATAATTTATAAGATGCAGCAAACAAAAAGGTCTCTGACTCAACAAAATGCCACAGCAAAACTGTGACGCTGATCTTCCGTCAGAGAACGCGAGTTGCGACACATGCGATCTAACTAAATCTATTAACTAATTTAAAAAATATTGTCTCTCCGTGAAGATATGAAAAATTACTAGTCTTGGCTGCAAACACGAGTAACAAATGCGTATCCATAATAAAATATACAAAAAATAAATAAATAAGTAAAATACACACAATAAAATGCATACAAAATATTATAAAATAATAAATAATAAAAAGGGAAGTGTGAAAAATACTTGAAATTTGAATTGAAAGGGTTATGGCAACACTACACTGTCACTTTTAGAACACTCTATCACCCTTGAACCCTGGCGCTGTTGTACAGTGCATTCAATATTAGCTGGCGCGTTTCCACTTGAACATAAACAAGGGGGGTAATAAACCAAACAGTCATAGAGCCCATTCATTTTAAAGGAGCCGTTTCTGTTTTATCTGTTTTGTTGCAAACCAACCAGTGTTGATACTATTGAATAAAAACAACAGAGTGGTGTTTCTATTTGCTTATATTATTAAAGGGAAGATAACATAAGGAAAGTATCAAAAACGTTTGAAACACCGCCTGCCGTACGTATTTTACAAGTGTTTATTGTTCCATTCGGTCGAATTCACCTGCCACGACTTAATCCTATTGTTATTGCTAATGACGGCCTTAAGTGGAAACACGCCAGCTAATACTGTATGCACTATAAACAAAACGGTAGAAGTACCTAATTTAACATGCCATTATTTAAAATTTTGTATGGTGATGATTACCTCAATTTGAGTTTTTCTGAAAAAACAAGTTGTGTTTGTAATTTGCGACTGAATATCCCTAAGGATTTGAAAAATATACTTAGAAAAATAAAACTTTGAACTTTTTTATGACAGCTAATATGGCAAAGTACTTCTAAAAAACAGTTTTAGTTTTATAGATTTTTTTGTATGACCCTTTGTTTTGAAGTCAATCAACAACATTATATAAAAACCGGTCAAGTGCGAATAGGACTCGGGCCCTGATGGTTCCGTACCATTCAAATAATGATTCGAATAACAATTACAAACTTATCATTAGGTACCTAGAACTATGAAATCGGCGTTTTCGGTATTTGTTGTTTAAATACAATATATGGCACTTAATGACAAAAAATTACAAATTCCTAATTGGTTTGGTTTTTAAGACAGACCTCTAACAACAATGATCTAAACTTTTGATGACTTTGATTGCTCCTCATTTCTTTACTTTTTTAGATAAAAATATATAAGTATTTTAGTATTCTACTCAATGAGTTCTAGACAAATACAACCCAGATGGTACGAACAATACCCCGCTCAAAATTATTTTTATTTAATTTTTAGTTACATATTTATTTCAATATTCGGTTTGGGTCAACATTTTGACATAACATAACCAAATTTCAGATCTGTAACTAATTCCGTTATATACAGACATACGGACGAACAGACAGCAGAGCGACTTCAATAGGGCTCCGTCAAGCACGTATCCAGAGGGGTGGCTAGGCGGGATCTATTCTACACCCCCCCCCCTCCAAAATTTGGCATGACACATCGGACCGGAAATGTTTATTCATAACCACTGTAAAGTACGTTAAAGTAGGTACGTTTCAAACGTTACTTAATAATGTCCCCCCCCCCGAAACAAAAGTCTGGATACGTGCCTGGGCTCCGTGTTGCCCTTCGGGTGCGGAACCCTAAAAAAGGAAAAAATGCCCCAAGATATTCAAAATTCATTCTTACATACCAAATTTCATTGAAATCAATCCATGAGTTTTGGGAACAGACTAATAGCTACATATACGGTTAAACAGGCAAACATCATTTAGCTACATGTTTATACTATTTCGTTTCTATTTCTTTCTTTCTCTCTTTCTAAATACTTTATTGCACAAAACAAAAGTTACATGTACAACAGGCGGACTTAATGCTAAAAGCATTTTCTCCCAGTCAACCCGACAGAAAGTACTAGAAATGAACAGATGCAGGCGTGCAGAAAGGCTTTAAGACATAAAAAAATAAGTGAGAGAAGAGAGAAAAAAAAACATGAATGTACTAATAAATAAAATAGATAAGTAGATTTGTAGGTAAATACTAAATACATAAATTAATAAAAAATACTCCTTCTGTTTATAAATATTTACGTCTTACAGGGTTCACTATCATATATTCGCACGATGTCGTCTCAAGACTCTTAAGCGCCGCTCAGAATGCGCCATACTTCTGGATAGACGACGTCCACGTAACGGGCACTCTTGCGCAGAATACTTCGATAGAGATCACGGCCTTGAACACCCTGTTTCTGACACCGAACCGGGCTCAACTCCTCATCTATTTGGGCAGTGAATATTCCGGCCCATTTCTGTATGGATCATGGGATCTATCTCCTCATCGTATGCTGCAGATTTGGAGCGCGTTGCCATGAGAACCATCATTCATGTGAAATTAAATTACAACTGTAAGGCGGGAACAAAAAATAAAGAAAAATATACAAATTTTAAGACTTTATTTTTGAGATTTTTAAACCAGCGCGTCTGTAAATCAAGAAAGGAAGGGTTTTTTTGGAAAATATCTCCTACACGAGGCTCAATCATGCGACGTTATAAACGAAAACCATTTTTAACAGCTATGAGTTTTCTCATGATAAAAATGACCTCATTTTGCACGTAATTGGTACTTTTATGGAAAACTTACACTTAAATAGAGAAAATTCTCGGATTTGTATTTCATTAGAGCATGCAGGTTTCCTCACGATGTTTTCCTTCACCGTTCATTAAGTGGTAAGTATTAAATACTATATGCACATAATTTCCGAAAATCTTGCCCGGCCTATGGGTAGGATCAAACCTGGATCTCAAAGATTGAGAGGCCTGCGTTCCACCCCTGAGCTACCATCGCTTTTTTGTGTATTTGTGCCCGAAGAACGGCGATAGCTCACCACCCATCACGTTGGGACGTAATAATCGTCTGTGAAACGCGGGTGTGTCGAGTGTGGAGTGTGACTTGTATTTCACAGTTTAAAAAAAATTCAAATAAATTTACAGTAGGTTCGCTATAAATTCTGAGATCTCACTAACGAAAGAAAGCTTATTTTCAAGAGGTAGATAGCAGTTTTACTTTTTCGGGTTCCGTAGTCCGACAAGGAACCCTAATAGTTTCGCCATGTCCGTCTGTCCGCGGCTTAGCGCAGAGACTATTAGTACTAGAAAGCTGTAATTTGGCATGGATATAAATATTAATCTCACCGACAAAAAGATAATATAAAATGTTGAAAAAATTTTTTTTGAATGGGACCTCTCATACAAGTAAACTGGGGATGATTTTTTTCTTTCTCGTCTATCCCATAGATATCATATATATATATCATCCATAGGTATCGTTGGATAGGCCGTTCAAAAACATTGTGGGTGTGCGAGAACCATTTTTCGATTTAGGGATCCGTTGGTGAATATTAAGCTTTAAAGTGAAAATTTTAGTTAAGAGTGGAGCGTCCCCCCCCCCCCCTTGCCGGTTAAACGGTTGTTTATAGAAATGTGAAAAAGTCACAGAAGTAGTATATATAGTGAATTTAAAATTAAAACTATCACAGCTAAGTAGCCTTTACAGGTTTACGAGTACAGGTCGCCCCAAACTTTTGGTCCCCTACAATGTATGGGACCAGAAGTTTGGCGCGGTCTGTATTAGTAGACCAACTTATATGTACCGGGCAACTACGGAACCCCACATTGCGCACTTGGCCGGTTTTTTTCTATTTGGTTAATCATCCAAGTTATGTTCTCAGCTATGCAGTGAGTGTTTTTTCCAAGATTATTTTTATTATTTTTCTGTTTAGTAACCTTACTGTTGACTTGACGTCAAAACAATCTAACAGTAATTGGCCATCTTCAATTAAAAACATTTAGAGGAACCTCTTGATTTGTACAAGATCTGTGCAATGATACGATAAAAAGACTAGGCCCCACCTGCAGCACGCGACTAGCGAGCAGTTCCTCCGGAGTGCTGGCCACCATCATCAGCGCCCAGCCCGCCAGCGCCGGCAGACTGCTGAGCTGATTGGTCATCTTAC
Source organism: Ypsolopha scabrella (assembly GCA_910592155.1). Lineage (NCBI taxonomy): Eukaryota > Metazoa > Arthropoda > Insecta > Lepidoptera > Ypsolophidae > Ypsolopha > Ypsolopha scabrella. Next base: position 17,731,432 of record OU342987.1, read on the forward strand.
GTCCTAGTCGCTGCATGCTCACCGGCGACACCGCTATACCGGACATCAGCGCCAGCCCTAGCAACGACGCTGGAACGAGAAGAATAAACATCATAGAAATATATCGTCCTGATATATATAGACCTGTGTCAATCGATTATTTCTTGCGACCCGGATCCATCTTGACCCATTGGTTAGGTGATCGGGTCAAAATGGTTCGATCGTTTGATCGAAACAGTTTCGGGTCACGCGAAAGAGCACACGAAAAAAATAATAATAGAACAGGTCCGAGTCGGTAAGTTCTACTCTAATTGTTTGTGCGTATACATTTAAAAATTTAAAACTTCAATCCTAGCAATGAATTTTAACCACATTTTTTAATTAATTTCGAATTTTCTTGCCCCAAAATTTTCCCCTGGACAGTACTGTGGATGGACATGGTGGACAAAACTGTATTTTCCCTATTTCTTAAATCCCCCTATTTCCACAGTATCGAAATTTTCTTCCCCAATTTCCCCTGGACAGTACTGTGGATGGACATGGTGGACAAAACTGTATTTTCCCTATTTCTTAAATCCCCCTATTTCCACAGTATCGAAATTTTCTTCCCCAATTTCCCCTGGACAGTACTGTGGATGGACATGGTGGACAAAACTGTATTTTCCCTATTTCTTAAATCCCCCTATTTCCACAGTATCGAAATTTTCTTCCCCAATTTCCCCTGGACAGTACTGTGGATGGACATGGTGGACAAAACTGTATTTTCCCTATTTCTTAAATCCCCCTATTTCCACAGTATCGAAATTTTCTTCCCCAATTTCCCCTGGACAGTACTGTGGATGGACATGGTGGACAAAACTGTATTTTCCCTATTTCTTAAATCCCCCTATTTCCACAGTATCGAAATTTTCTTCCCCAATTTCCCCTGGACAGTAGTGTGGGTGGACAATAGTGGACATGGCGGAAATAAAAGTGCATTTTCCCTATTTCTTAAATTCCCCTATTTCCACATAATCGAAATTTTCTTCCCCAAAAATTTCCCCTGGACAGTAATGGAAATAACTGTATTTTCATATTTCCCCAGTATCGGAATTTTCTTCTCCAAAAATTTCGTCTGTATTTTCGTTTCAACAAACTCCCCAAAGACAAATGTTTTCCCCAAGATTGCGAAAAAAAATCTATTTGGAGACCTTGAAATAAGGATAAGTCGTAAATAGCACGATTTCATATGAATAAAATGGAAATAGTGCTAAAAGGGGTGGAGAAATCAATAAAGCCGATTCTGAAGCCTTCATTTTACTTTTAGTGCTGTCAAAACTTAATTTTCTTCATTCCAAAATAGCTCTTTAATGTTAACAACAGAAGCTATATTACTTTGGAAAAAAAAATAGTTTTGACAGCACTAAAACTAAAATTAAAGCCTTCAAGATCGACTTTATTATGTAGGCAAGAAGAATAGGTATGTCAACCGGCGCAGCTAGACATGAGGATAGTACGAGTAATACAAAATTATTTCAACTAACCATCCATCCATCCATCCATCAGCCTGTTTCGTACACTGCTGGATATATGCCTTTCCAGGATTTCGCCATTCTTGGCGCTCCTCCTGGAAGAAATACCCATACTTCAATTGGGGATGGATATACCGCCATCCATCGGTCCCAGGCAATGGTGGGCAGCCTGGTTTTGCCTGAGAGCTGTCCTCTTACTCTCCCCCGAATAACTTCGGGAGGATTTGCGAGTAAGATGGTGGTACCTCCACAGTCGAGCCCGGCATCAGCTCTACCACCTAAAAAACCAACAAATGTCATAAAAATGAGAAAAAGAATGGCCCTTCTGCTTTCGGATGTGGTTCGAGCATATGAAAGAGTGTATCAAACTCAAGGGAATACCTTTGACAATAAACCGTCTTTAGGATTCCGTACCCGAAGGGTGTCAACCTCTAAATATTAACATAACACTCTGAATTAAAACAAGAACTAATGAAAAATGATTTTCCTTACTCTAAGGCCGCCAAATTGTTTGACAGCTCAGCGCCTTGTTTTTTTGCTTTGCTTTGGCATCTATATTGTTAGTTATTTATGATTTTTCCGTACCCATATTGTGTGGTGGACTCGCACTTGGCCAAAATATTGTAGTTAGATACGCAAAACTTTAAGAGTAGGCCACATATGTATCTCTATTGGTTATTTACCCCAGCAATTTTGAAATAATGACCAATTTTGACATAATTCACTATTCTGTGCAAATCACAAATTGCTGTGAGCACGGCGCAGCGGGCAGCCACCGTGTAATTTCGTTCTTGCAAATTACTGTTCTTCAAACACTCTCAATCACCTCTGAAAATTACAAATAACAAGCGCCTCTTGGGTTGTTGCATGGCCTTACATGTCCAGCCCATAGATTATGTATCGTTGAGTCGGTTGCCAACTGTCAAAAACATAGATATTACTACTGAATTACAATTATCTAAGGATACGTTCGTTCACTCTGTTGATCTACCTAAAGAGGGACAGACAGTGGTATATCGAGGGGTCAGAGCTCGATACGGTCTCCCATGCTAGGACAAGCATCGCAACGGTTTATAAGCGGTGACCTTGACTGCGCTAGTCATTTTTTCTCTATCGCACTTAGTAATTTTGTGTGCGAGTGAACGCATGCGTTAGTCCCCCACCACTTCCGCCGAGCGCTCATAACTCGTTGCGCGACTTGTAGTAGCCGTGTGTTATACACGAACCATTTCAAGCTACTTTCGACTCCGTCATAACTTATTTCCTATTGGACCTACGAATTTACCTCACTTCGCTTCGCATGATCCTGTTTTATAAAAACAAATACTGCAACAATCACTCTGAAATTAATATATGATAAAGTTAAGGGGTTATGTCCATGTTGTTGTGAAAACTTGATTCCATAAAATTTTCTCTATAGAAAAAAAATTACAAAGTTACCTCCAAACCGTACAATAAACCGATAGCATTCAATTAATACTTGAAATTAGACCTGAAACTTTGCATAGTAAAATAAAAATAAAATGAAATAATTTTATTGCAGACAATATTACAGTCCATAGAGATGTTAGTAGGCCTTATAACTATGTTAGCAAAACCTATCATATTAAAATTAATTTAAATATTTACCCGTACAGCTCGACCCCGCCACCTGTACATGATTTTGTATCATGTGTCGCAGGATCGGGCAGTCAGGCTTCTCGCTAATGAGTTTGAGAATGGTGTTGGAGCTCCCGCGAATTCCGCGTAGAAGTGACGCGGTGCGCTTGCGCACTATCGCATGGAAGCCATCGGTGTGCGCCAGCGCAAACATTCCGGACGCACTACAGTAACGCGGAAGCCCCAACAACATCCTAAAACCATTATTATATTGTACTCGGAGAGCATTGATAGCCCGCTGCGTACAGTTGACCCACAGACCGCAGGTATATAGAGATTGGCAATATGCCTTAAAGAGTGTTATTTTAACCTCATCACTACAACGGGCAAATCTGCGGGCCAACATATTACAGCGGACTGCCAATGCTCTCCTTTCCCTGTCAATATCACTGTCATCCTTCAAGTCCTCGGTAACTATGTGACCCAAGTACTTGAAGGACGACACTTCAACAAGTTCCACTCCGTTCAGCTTCACAGGAGGCACACAGATCGTTTTGCGATTCTTAGGTCGGAACACCATAAGTTCGCTTTTTTTAACATTATATGTGAGCCCATGGGACTTCGCGTAGCCCTCACATATTGCAATCAGCCTTCTGAGTGCAGCAACCGATGGACTCAGCAGCACCATGTCGTCCGCATAGCTGATGCTATTGACACAGTGTCCGTTAATGTAGCAGCCGACACCAGCGCTACCGAGCCCACCGATCAGCTGATTTACATAAAGGTTGAAAAGCGAAGGAGACGTCAACCCACCCTGTCTTACTCCGCACTCCAACCTATATGAGTCAGAAAGCTCATTTAGCCATTTGACCTGGTTAGTCTGGTGCCTGTACCAATATTTTAAAATATTGACAAACTCGCCAGGAACACCAGAGTCAATTAGTTTGGTCCAAAGGATATCATACCTAACCAAGTCAAAAGCCTTAGAGAGGTCTAGAAAGGCAGCATAAACAGTTGTGTTTCTATCTGTATAATACTTGACAGTATGCTTGAGAGACAGAATAGCACACTCTGTGGATAAGTGAGGCCTGAATCCAAATTGAGCATCATGCAGGTCTAGGTGCATCTTCAGTTGTCTCTCAAGCAAACCATCAAGGACCTTAGATGTAGTGGTCGCTAATGTAATCGGTCGGTAGTTATTCTTATCAGCAATGTCACCCGTTTTGTTTTTAACTATGGGAATAACGACCGATCGCATCAGTTCAGCTGGTAAGTATGAGTGCCTAATACAAATAGTAAACAACAATCCAAGAATTCTAGGGAGGTGTGGCCCGGCATACATGAAATGCTCAATGCTGAGGCCGTCGTGTCCGGGCGACTTTCCCCTTGTCATTCCTTTGATCAGTAACTCTACTTCTTTCGCAGTAATACGTTTCGGCACATCGGACACGACGGCTTCAACATCTTCGCTCCCCGCCTTCAGTGGGGACTGCACCTGAAAATGAGAACTAAACATGTTAGCTATTTCCCTAGGGTTTTGTAGACCATCGACACTTACCGGTACGCTAGGCTTAGGACTCAACTTCCTGGTCTGTTTCCAGAAACCGCGAAAGTCCTTACTTTTGTGACGAGTGGCTAGAATATTCATTTTTATTAAGTCTTCATTGTTTTGACAAAATTTCACTTTTTGTTTAAATACTTTTCTTGATAAACACATATCGTCATAAACACGACCCTGTCGTGGTCGTCCGTACCATACCCAAGTCAAAAACTTATGCCTAGCGTCCCGGTGAGCCTCGCGGACATACTTGTTCCAACCAGCAATGAGCTTGCCACTCTTTCTACCGCTCCCTCCCTTATAACTAAACTCTGCAGCCTCCTGTAACGACGAGATTACCTTATAATATAAGTTATTGATCACATTCGTATGTTCTAAGTTACTATTTTTACATATATTATCACAACACCCATCAAGCTCGCGAGGAAAATGAATTGACTTCAATTTGTCATTACAATATTTTGTGTACTTTTGTATTTGAAGGTCATCACGCTCCCCCCAGATAATTCGGTTTACAGTAGCCTGTGGAGGCGCAGTTGCCTGTCGTAAGGATTTAATATTACATAGAATTTCTAGAGGGAAGTGGTCAGACCAATACACCTGATAGTGCACTTTTACTTGCATAATATAACTGATATTAGTATAAAGCAGCTGCAGACTGTTCCATAAAAATGAAAAAACCATCAGTGTAGCCGCGATTTCAAAATAACTGATGTTTTTGCGTGCGCGGCATCTGATTAGAGTAGGATAGACAGTTAAAAAGCAGAAGCGTTAGAGCAGGACTGCGAATTGAGCTATCATGGGCCTTAGAGTTATATATGTTGATTCCAGTTAAAATACCGACCTATCCAGGACTCGTGTTGCTGCGTGAGCCGGATGGGCGAGTCGGTGGAGCGCAGTTGCTGCAGCAGGACGCCAGGGTACGCGATGTTGGCGCCGGTGCCGACCATGTAGAGCACCACGCCGCTCACCGCCAGCAACTGGAAACGGAATGTGACGCCATTTTGAATATTCTACCACCTTCGGTAAAACCATCCATCCGTCCAATCAGCCTGCTTCGTCAACTGCCTTTCCTCCTCATCCAGCTAAACCAGGGGTCGGCAACCTTATGATGTAGGAGGGCCACAAATGTTACCAGGGTGATCAGCGAGGGCTGCATTTTACCTTTGTATACAAATAATTTAGTAAGAATAAATAAAACGTATTAGTCAATTTTGTAACATATTTATTGTGGTTTACAAATAATGATTAGTAAAGAACTAATTCGATTTTTGCGGCTGCATTTGGCTTGCCAGGTTTTGTGTGTTCGCTTGCATTTAAGATGTGGAAATGCGCAGTATCGCGTCTAAAAATGCTTGCTTTTTCTATAGTTCAGAATGGAAAATGTTTGCTCACACAAAGACTGAGTGAGTGAGACGCGAGAAGCGGTTGCGTACCTTACGGGCCATACCGAAGTGATTCACGGGCCGCATACGGCCCGCGGGCCGCCGAATGCCGACCCCTGAGCTAAACGATTACACTAAGCTATGTGAAAACCATTTGCGAAATATTAAGCTTTAAGGGGTAACGTTTCGAGCTCAGTGCAAAGAGCATAACATAAGTTTGTTTACCTTATTTTAAAATTAAATGTATAAAATAAAATAGTTTCATCTTATTTTGCGACTATTGTTTAATAATTATCAGAGGTTTTTAGCAGAATTACGTCATTTTATGCATTACCTACGTTGTAAATGAATGGGTATACAAACTTAAAAGCGTGTTTAAAATATCGAAATAAATTTAAAGCGTGTTTTAAGTTTGTATGCCCATTCATTTACAACATAATACATAAAATTACAAAATGTTGGTAGAAAAGCCTTATTGACACTAAACCATAGTCACAAAATGCCATATATCACATTTATTTAGTACTTTTTATGCAATAGTAAGAAAAACAATCATAAGTTGTGCATTTTGCACCGAGCTCGAAACGTTCCCCCTTAAAATGCACATTTTTGTTATAGTCAAGCTAGCTAAGCGGTTGTTTTTGAATATGTTAATAAAATCACAGCTGTAGTATATTAAAACGAAATTAAAAGGAAAACAATCACAGCTAAGTAGGTTACAAGTTAACGAGTGATAGTCGACCAACTTAATTTTACAGTATGTTATGTAGGCAATAAGTCGATTCTGAAGGCTTTAATTTTAGTTTTAGTGCTGTCTAAACTTAAAATGCACATTTTTGTTATAGTCAAGCTAGCTAAGCGGTTGTTTTTGAATATGTTAATAAAATCAAAGCTGTAGTATATTAAAACGAAATTAAAAGGAAAACAATCACAGCTAAGTAGGTTACAAGTTAACGAGTGATAGTCGACCAACTTAATTTTACAGTATGTTATGTAGGCAATAAGTCGATTCTGAAGGCTTTAATTTTAGTTTCAGTGCTGTCTAAACTTAAAATGCACATTTTTGTTATAGTCAAGCTAGCTAAGCGGTTGTTTTTGAATATGTTAATAAAATCACAGCTGTAGTATATTAAAACGAAATTAAAAGGAAAACAATCACAGCTAAGTAGGTTACAAGTTAACGAGTGATAGTCGACCAACTTAATTTTACAGTATGTTATGTAGGCAATAAGTCGATTCTGAAGGCTTTAATTTTAGTTTCAGTGCTGTCTAAACTTAAAATGCACATTTTTGTTATAGTCAAGCTAGCTAAGCGGTTGTTTTTGAATATGTTAATAAAATCACAGCTGTAGTATATTAAAACGAAATTAAAAGGAAAACAATCACAGCTAAGTAGGTTACAAGTTAACGAGTGATAGTCGACCAACTTAATTTTGCAGTATGTTATGTAGGCAATAAGTCGATTCTGAAGGCTTTAATTTTAGTTTCAGTGCTGTCTAAACTTAAATTTTTCTAAAGTAATATAGCGTCTGTTTTTAATACTAAAAAACTATTTTGGAATGAACAAAATTTAGCTTTGACAGCCCTAAAAATAAAATTAAAGCTATCAAAATCGGCTTTGTAATTTTCTTAACTTATTTGAATGGTACGGAACCCTCAGGTGCGAATCCTATTCACACTTGACCGGTTTTTTAAATATTGCGATTATCCTGTTTTTAGGGTTCCGTACCTTCAAAGGAAAAATGGTCTCTCGTCCGTCCGTACCGTCTGTCTGTCACAGAGGGAAATTTGGCATAATGTTGGGTCTCTTGTGACACGTACAATCGAAGGCTCTTATTTTTGTTTTTTATTATATTTAAGTATATATGTACACAAAAGAATAAAAAATAATAATTTCAAGATATATTTCGGACCCTACTGGGTCCGGCATCAGTTGATATAATAATGACATTTACAATGAAATGATGGCACATAAAATGACACGGTGACAATTTAATCGAAGACTTAAAACAAAATAGATTAAAAGGGCGTTCAAGAGTTTCATAGTGTGAGGTATCTTTTGAAAGAGCTACTTCTAAGAATTTTATATAATTTTAGGTCCATTGGTCTAAAGACCTAAAGGTCCTCACGAATAAAGGTCCTCACGAATCAAGCTCGTCTTAGTTTGAGGTCCGCCAGATAATCGTATAGATTAAATAAGTTCTCAATGTACCCACCTATTTTGTAACCATTTTATGTTTGTGATTTATTTAATGTTTGTTGTTTTTGAATAAAGTTACTTTTATCTTATCTTATCTTATCCTAAAGGATACAGCTCAAAATAGCTAAAAGTAACCGTTTCCTCTTGTTATTCTCATAGGTTTCTAAAGGGTCTTGTAAAATAGAAATTATACCATATCGTATGAATACTACAGGTTCGACAGCGCAATAGAGCAGGTACGGAACCCTAATTGTGCAAGCGCCACTTGCTCTTGGCTGTGTTCTTTGCGTACCTAATGACTTCAATTATGTTCTGACGTCTGTCTTGTCTGTTACATAACTCAACTAGTGAACTAAGATCTCTGTGTAAAATGAAATTCATCAATTTATTTATTACTAGCCTTTGCCCGCAGCGCGGCGTTCATTGAATCTTTGCCCAGTTTTCGGCTTAGGCGTTATTTTACGAACACCCTCTATAGCTTATCTGTTGACCAGGGTCATTACAATGATAATAAAGAAAACCGCATCCAAATGCGTCGAGTGGTTCTCGAGTTATAAAAGCGTTTATTCAATATTTGCCCTGTTTACGGCTTGGGCGTTCTTTAATGAACACCCATTGTAGTCTATGTGTTGACCAGGGTAACTACAACGATAATAAAGAAAACCTCATCTAAATCCGTAGAGTGGTTCTTGAGTTAAAACGGAACCTACAGACAGACAAAAATTCTAAAAATAAAGCACCAATATAACCCATTTCATTTAAAATTTCGCCAAAATATTCGATGTACAGACACGACTTTTTACTACTTTATTATTAGTGTAGATAGAAGATATACTTTTATTCCAAAGTAGGGGAAACAACATTATGATGAAAGTGCTACCAACTTGTCTCAAGACCGGCGTCATCCGCCGCCCTGCAGCAGCGTCTGTCGTCTTCTCCATCATGGCTGCTCTTCACACCAGGTTCCGACCGCAGCGCAGAGTAACTATACTGAAATAGGTAAAAACATTATTGTAAGGGTTCCGTACCCGAAGGTTGCCAAGGTTGTCTGTCTGTAACTTCGGTCTGGATAATACTAGAGATGCCAAATTTTCAAGATAAGATGTCTACTAGGTGGTAGAGCTGATGCCGGGCTCGACTGTGGAGGTACCACCATCTTACTCGTAAATCCTCCTGAAGTTATTCGGGGGAGAGTAAGAGAACAGCTCTCAGGCAAAAAAAACCAGGCGGCCCACCATTGCCTGGACCGATGGATGGCGGTATATCCATCCCCAATTGCCGGGCCTTATATAAATCAGACTGGTGACGGGCAGCGGCGTCACTGGTGCAAGGGTTTCGGCACCGCGCTCACCAACCCGCCTGCCCAGCGTGTGTGATTATGGGCATTTCTTACAGGGGGACCACCAAGAGTGGTGAACTCCTGGAAAGGCCTATGTCCAGCAGTGGACGAAACAGGCTGATGGATGGATGGAGTAAGCAGTCTTATTAAACACGTTTCATTTGTCTAGATTTCATACTTTGAGTTTTATTAATGCCTAAAATATGTCGATTTCGTTACTCACTCACTCAGTTACAAAGGTGCGAGTTGTGTATCGAATAACTTTACTACCGAGTGAATCGAGTGAAGGCGCGTGTTCTCAACCTCATCCGAAAATTACTCCCATTGATGAAGTTATTTCTCTAAAACGGCTCACTTAAAAATTATGAAAAAAATATATGTCATTACATAAAGTACAAGAAACAATCTCATTGCAGGAAATGTGATATTGTGACCTGTGATATTAATGCAGATAGTTTAGGTTGTTTTAAATTATTGTGTAGAAAAGCTCTGTCTAAAGTTAAATGATGTTTGTTAGTTTTAGTAGTTAGATATTAAGATAAAATTTAGAATTTGTAAATTCTCTTCTTGACAAAACAACATTTACTTTGGCCACCTGTCTGAGACTGGGTGCACGGACAAATGAGCCTCATCGCTGCCGTTGTGGTAAAGCCGTCGATCAGCTTGGTCATCATGGCCTTTCGTGCCAGCACAGTGCTGGTCGCTTGCCGCGTCATGCCGCTCTTAATGACGTCATCCGTAGGGCCTTAGCCAGTGCCAGTGTTCCGGCCATTTTGGAACCAAATGGCGTCATACGTGAAGACGGCAAAAGGCCCGACGGAATGACGATCATACCATGGAAGCATGGTAGGTCGCTGGTATGGGACGCTACATGTGTCGACACGATGGCAGCGTCTCATCTCCAAGCGACCTCAGTCAGAGCGGGCGCGGCTGCGGCATCTGCAGAGGGCTCCAAGAGGCGCAAATATGCGGCCTTAGGAGAGGGCTACATGTTTGTGCCCTTCGGCGTAGAGACTCTCGGGCCATGGGGACCAGAAGCGCGACAACTCTTTAAGGAGATCTCGTCGCGCCTGATCGACGCTTCAGGTAACCAAAGGGCTGGGACATATTTTGGTCAGCGGATTAGCCTCGCGATCCAGCGAGGCAATGCCACCAGCCTTTTGGGTACCTTGCCCAACGACGGTAGCGATCTGGCCAGCATATTTTATTTATTCCATTAAATAGGTGTCCAAAATTTCCCTTTCTTTTATTTATTTGTATAATATTTAAATTGCTAGGTTATTTTAATTTTTAATTAGTTTAGTTTTGATGTAAATTGTTATTTAAGTTTTAGAATATTACCCTTTTTGAATTTGTAAATTATTAATGTAATTTTCGTAATTAAGAATTTAAGATATGTGTATACTTACATGATAAACGTCACTTATATAAAATGCATGCTGTGATTACCTTAATAAGTTAGAAGTTTAGCAGTTATTTATGTTCAATGTGTAGTGTTAAAATTAGCTTACTAACTACTGGTTTTCCTAATAAAGAAAATAAATAAAAAATTATTCTCGCCTATAAGAAACACCTTGGAAATATTTCCCAAAGTTAAGCTATTTTTAGAATAAAATTGTCTATTTTTTGGAAACCGCTAATGTTATTTGTATGGTTCTTACACCAAAATACAAAAAAGTATAGCTTATGAAACTCATTGCAGGAAATTTAAAAATATTGATTTACAGCGGAGTTAATAAATAAAAACTAGATATTTTGAGAGCGCGTGGCGTCAACGTTGCCGTAAACGGCAAGTTTCAGAGCAGTCGATTACAAAATCAAATGCAAGGTTTTAACGTTCATTTTGACTTTATTTAAAATTTCTCAAGGTCATTGGAGGCTACAAGGGCCTTAAGCCGGGTTTCCAGCGCGTGTTTTGTCCTACAAACTAAACATTGTTTTGCTACACATTTTTGCTGATACGCATGCCGGAGACTCGGCTTATCAACAAAAATATGTACCGAAACAATATTCTGTGTTGACGTTTTAGTGTAGGGCAAAACACGCGCTGGAAACCCGTACCAAAGTTATTCGATAGACAAATCGCAATTAGCTCCCAGATGATCATCAAAACCACTAGGGTACTTCCTGAAGTCCTAGAAAGCTGAAATTCGGTATGTTAAGAAATCTCTAACTTTCACCCTCCAAACCCTCTGAAGAGACCTCCTGGTTCTATATTATTAAAAAAATATATTCCCAACTTCTAAAAGTCCCAGAAATCTTAAATTCAGTATGAAGGCTACGAATTGCACACACCCAACGAAAATAATAAAATATCTGTTAATTTTACCCTCCAGCCTCCTACCCCATAAGGGGGTCAAGGTAACAAAAAACAAGGCGCTAAAATTTTTGCGCCTGACCAGCAATTAGGGAACCCTAATAACGCCTTGACCGCAGTATTTTTCCTGTAATCTTTACATAATCAATCATCACCTATTACCATGACTTTTTATTATATATAAATTATATTTTTCGGTCTCCTAGTTTCGGAGATAAGGGAGGGGAGGGGGCATGATAAAACGTTAAAAACTTACTTTTTTGAGGATTTTTTTTATTGAGACCACCTTTGGGTATAAATTTTATTTTTATTTTATTGTTTTTCGTGTTAGAGGCCATAGTAACGGGTAGGTATTCTGTAAAATTAGTAATCCACTACCTATCAGTTGTTTTTGTACCTTTGCATATTGAACTAATGAAATCGGATATTAGTCGAAATTTGAAACTCGTTTTGGTATCCATTTACTAAAAATAGTATTTAGACAAAGTCCTTGATGAAAATTAAAATGTATAATGACCCATCTCATTCCAGACATTCTGTAATTATCAAATACTCTTTAAAGTTTTTTGATATCGTACGTATCTGAATCAAACCGGACCTTCGTGGCTTTTCAATAATGTGGCCTCTCTATTTACACCAGATATTTATCTTTATCAGAGCTGACTGACTCACGGATAAGAAGACAAACAATCATGAACAGGAAGTAGGTAACCTAGGTAACTACTAGTTATAGTGCTCGCCATGTTAAAAGAGCGCTGGAACCGATTGGTTTCCACACAGGTATACTCGCGCACGAAATTACTAGGCCTGTTGCTTTATTTTTGAACTAGCGTTTCGCTTGCGGCTTCGTATATTGGTTATTGATAGGTACATTAAAAATATATTAGATAGGCCTAGTAATTTCGTGCGCGAGTATACCTATGTGGAAACCAATCGGTTCCAGCGCTCTTTTAACATGGCGAGCACTATAACCTAGGTTTAATCTGCAGCCCTTAGCACGTGCACATTTCCTACACTGAAAGTTTTACACTGCTGAAACCATGTTATTATCTAGCGCACCACAAAATGCTTATCGATAGCTATTGTTTCTACATCGTAAAGAATGTAATTTTTACTGCTTTTTTTAGGGTTCCGTACTCAAAGGGTCAGAGGTGCAATTGTGTAAGCCAATGGTATTCAAATTGATTGTCATATGGCTATTCGGGTAAGCAAATTAGCCCGTTTGACAGTTGAAATCGTAAATTTTTGGCTGTCAAATTAATACAATTGTCTTATTTTGTTGTTAACAACCAAAAACGTACGGTTTCATTTGTCAAACGGGCTTAGCCGAATAGCCATATATGACAATCGAATTTGAATACCATTGGGTTACACAATTGCACCTCAGAACGAGCATTATTAATGTCACTCTGATGTCCGTCCGTCTGTCCATCTGTCCGTCCCAAAAGTTAGCAAAACATATACTTATGGTGAAATTTATTTATACAGCAATATTCATACTGAAGTGAAGGCTTGAGAAGTGATCATCACGCATCGATAACACTTTTTGATAATTTCTCGAAATAAATTATTGACGTCCCATAGCAATTGATTCGGGGCTGGGCTTGCGTTTGTAGCACGTAAAGAATAATTTACGATTTTCACAAAAAGGGATCATCTAAGTCATGAGCACTTACAGATTCTTCATTATGAATGTGGCTGTTTAAATAAATGTCACCTTATATACCTATAATAACCGACTTAATGGATTATATGTCCTATAAGATTATTATAATCGTCTTGAGTATGACTAAATTAAGACCATTTGTGCTACAAGCAGTGGCGTGCATAGAACATTTTGCTGGAAATGCAATGAGAAAGTCAAGTTTGAAGATATATTTTTTTATGTCAAAAGATAAGATAAGATATAATTTATTCTGCCTACCCTAAATTAAAAAAAAAACAAATTGCTGTTTAATTTTTTTCGTGTTATTTTTATCGTCAAACTTGACCTTCTCATCGCTTTTACAGCAAAAAGTTCTACGCACGCCACTGGCTACAAGAGCTATCGATATTACTGTAGTCTTAAAAACGGTTACAGGATAACTTTAGAAGACTCACAGTGCATAAAGTTTTATAAGATGTTATAAAACCAATTAACAAAGTAAAATCTTTTGTTTTTTTATACGAATTAAATAAAAATGTGTACTCCTATAAAGATCTTATTTCTTGTCTATAGATGACATTTAATCCTTTAAATGTTTTAGAAATAGCTGCTTTAGGTTAAGGATTATAAAGGATTGATTAGTCTACATTGTGACTGTAATTACTAACACCAAATTAGCACAGTATCAGATTCATATAAGTAAGATAAGCCTGAAAGTAAAATATAGTGAAGAAGTACTTCCTATAACATCCTTGACTTAGAGCAAACTGCTTTATAAAGATCCTGATAATTGCAGTAATAGTGCACGTGATACGATAATATCCATCACGGCTATTAATAAACAATTTAATGCCTAATTTGAAAGGGGGCATGCAAATATGTTTCTTACCTTCAAATATTTCACCTATAAAATTTAGTTTACAAGTTGAATAGGCATTCCTTACATTGCAGTCAAAAGACATATAATATAACGCTAACTTAAACAATATGTGGATAACTTATCCTTTAATTGTTACATAAAAACTACGGCAACATTAAATTCTCCAATGAAATTTAACAAATACTTTACTCATACGAGTAACATCACGCTGATCGCTGTAGGATCAATTACACTAATAACAGCACGCGAAAGATCGTTAAGAGGCCAATCGCGCTTAGTGGGTTTACCGGATTTCTATAGGTGCAATCATATTGTAAATGTACGTAATAAGGTAATAACAAAATTTGATTACACTCTACTGGTCAGTGACAAACTATCGGACGAAACAATCCTATAAACTGCGCCCAAATGTGTTTCAATAAGTTTTCATTGGTTTCTTTAAATTAGAATTTAAATATTATTTTTTGCATTGACAGTATGCATACGTACGAGTATTTAGGTTTTGTAAACCTAAAGGCGGGCGGGTTAAACAGAAAGGTGAGTTTTCTATAATCTGCCTGCTCTTGGCCATTTCTTTTAGAAATTGAAATGCATTTTCTTAACTTCTCTAACATATCCCGGTTGCTACTGAGCTGGTATTCGGGTGCTAGTATACGGATGCTTTATTCAAAGCCTTTACAAACTATTTATACGAATACATAAATTGAACAATTGACTTCAATTGATTCCAGTCATGGAGAATCAATTGATTGTAACTCCTTTTTGATGGTTCAATATTGTAAACTCGTAAATGTTTACAATTATTTTACATAAATTATGTCTTGGTTTTTGGCCTCGATAAATCTCTTGAACTTTTCGTTCACAGCTGACCCCTTTCTTCATGTCGTCGCTCACATGACTAACTGTCGTACGTATCTCATTTTTTGCCTGATTTGAGTTAGGACCGCTACTTTTTCTAAACATAGACCATGGTCTATGTTTTCCACTAACCGTCGTATCTATATCTCATTTAGATCTCAAGATCTTTATAGCTGTATAGATAACGTATCTAGCATTAAAGCAAAAACAATTTTTACTAACTAGCGTTACTCATTTAGGACCTTTAGTCAAAATCAAATTGGCGAACTTGATTTCAAAAAAATGTCCTATCTCAGTTAGGACTTTTAGTGGAATTGTTTACCTGTAATTATTTTCCATAAAATTTGTTGTCGCTGAGATGGGACCTACGTTTTTACGTTTTTACGGTTAAAAATATATATGATAAACCCATGCTACCGTCAAACCATGACGATCCTTTTTATGATTCAGATGACTCGAATAATCTTGATTATGAACCTGAACGAAAAAAAGGTACTCGTAAGATTATGCCAAAAAATTTGACAGTAACACAACCAGATTTCCAAACAGTGCAACAAAGTTACCGTTAGGTCCTAACCGAAGTTTTATTTACTTGGTGAAACGATTTGTCTGGAAGATGATATTAACAAAGTTGCCGAGGATTCGACCAAAAAACTTCAAGAAAACATAATTTAGAATCTGAGAAGAGATTTTTTTTCAAGCGATGATACTAATTGCTCAGAGAGTATAATGGCCTCAATCCAATGACATCAACCAATGCGGAAAGTGATACACAGACCTTCGCTGCCGAAGAAGAATATTTAGTTCAACACTGTGAAGTTCAAGCATGTAAAGAAGAAGTTTTTAGTGCTTGCCACAGATGTTCAATAATATTATGTTGGAATCACTTTGAAAACGATACGACTTGTGATAACCATAAACAACAAGGTTCCAATTTACCATTTGATGGCTTAGGTTCTAGTTCATCTAACAATATATTGATGCCAGAAGATTCACCAAGAGAATTTATTCATAAAAAAGCAAAGATATCCAAGAAAAAAATAAACGAACAGAATTAAGATCTTGGAAAGGAATATAAAACGCAGGTCTCAAATAAAGTGGTATCTGAACGAAAAATTGGGCCGTTATGTAATACAGAAAATTGCAAGAGAATGAACCGTGAATGCTATATTTTTGATGAATATTCGCGTCAGGCATTGTTTGAATCCTTCTGGGCTCTTGGAAGTCTACAAACACAAGAGAATTTATTGCACGTCATGTTGAAAAAATCGATACTAAACAAAAAACAGCTGGACGTAATTCCAGAAGACAGAACACAATAATTTACTATTTACATCACAATGGCCAGAAGAAGAAAGTATGCAGAAATTGTTTTATGAACACCTTAGCGATTGGAGAGAGAACAGTTAAAACAGCCATAGAGAAGTAGTTGTCCACTGGGGTACAGGAGAAAGTTAAACGTGGAGGGCGAATGCCAGCAAATATTGAAAACGATGAACGTGTGAATGCTCTGGTTGAAGAACACATAAAGCGGTTTCCGAGAGTCAAATCCCATTACTGTCGGGCTTCTACCACTCGCGAATATTTGCATCCCAATCTTACACCGACAAAGATGCACGAAATGCTTACTGACAAATTGCACGTCGGCCCGAAACCAAGCCTTTCTCTTTACAGGAAAGTTATCAAATCCAAGAACTTGTCTTTCCATCGTCCTAAGAAGGACCAGTGTAGCCTATGCTCAACATATCGCCAGAGAACTAATGAAACCAAAGCCAATTTGCAGGAACAGTATACACTCCATATGCAACAAAAATAATCATTCCGTGCAACAAGAAAAGAACGAAAAAAATAAGCTCAAAGAAACACAGCAACGATTGATACCTCTAAGTAGTGGAAGTGCTGTGTTTCATAAGAGAAGGCTATCGGTGTACAATTTAACTATCTATGAGATGGTGTCACATAATTGTTTCTGTTACACGTGGCATGAAGGACAAAGTAAGAGAGGAGCTTCAGAAATTTCTACTGCTTTATACCTTTACCTGAAAAGTATTGATGAAAAAGGAATTAAGAAGGTATATTTATTTGCCGACGGTTGCAGCGGTCAAAACAAGAATTCAATTGTAGCTGCTAGTCTTTTTTACTTCATATACAATGCTATTTATATTGAAGAAATTGTGTTAAGCACATCTGTTCCTTGCCATGGCCAAAATGAGGGTGACTCTTCTCATAGCGCCATTAACTGTGCAATTAAAATAAGTGGCGACATTTTCGTCCCTTCCCAGATATATCCGATCATCAACTTTCTGTCCGAAAAGATGACGCCAGTGACAGTGTAGTCTGGAGAGTAATTACGGAATTGTCTTTTGTAAAGACTGATAGCAACAATTTTTTTCCAGATATGACCACACTGCAGTTTCTTCTCGTTCATTGTCTTTGAGAAGTCAGGTGTTTGGAGAATTACACTCGGAAATTTTGCCACTCAATCTAAGACCGACGAAAATTTCTCAAGAAAAATACAACGATTTAATGACTTTGACTGCAGGTGGAACACCAGCGATTAGGTTTCCCGAATTTATTGAATTTTATCGTTCACTGCCACATTAATTTATAATGGAATACGTCGTTGAAAATTGATTATTCATCGCTGTAAGCAAAGTAGCTGTTGTGATTATAGTATTTTATTTTTTGGGTTTTAGTGATAAATATTTTTTTTGCAAAATATTGTTAATACTTGTCATTGTTATTACCTATAACAATATGTTGTGATCTCAGATTAAGATCGAATTGTGCTTCTTAGATCTAGAATATATTTTGCTACAAATTTGTACCTACTCGAGTTTCCAAACTCGGAGTTTACATGTTATTACTTAATTATGTTGTGATCTCAGATAAATACTGAATTGTGCTTCTTAGATCTAGAATATATTTTGCTACAAATTTGTACCTACTCGAGTTTCCAAACTCGGAGTTTACATGTTATTACTTAATTATGTTGTGATCTCAGATAAATACTGAATTGTGCTTCTTAGATCTAGAATATATTTTGCTACAAATTTTTACCTACTTGAGTTTCCAAACTCGGAGATTACACCATTGTTATGTGATTGTAAACTAAAAATACATAAATGTTGTTTTTTTTCTTTAAAAATTAGACTATATCGTTCATATATTTATATATGAACCTTCACCAGAAGGCTCCCCTGACACGGGCGCTACAACTGCTCAACAAGATCCACGATCACACAGACCTTTTTCTCTGCTCTCTGGGTGATTTCACAAGAGTAGCATTATATCTTGTTTGTTATGTTTAAATTTGTTGCTTGTGTCATGTTATGTGTTGGTAATTTTGTGAGAATGTAAATACTTGTGTTTCTTTTGTGTCACGTTGTGTGGTAACTTATATATTGTTGATTTTACTGCACTATTGAATTGGCCTAGCTGTAAAGATAGTGTAATGTGGTTAAATAAATAAATAAATAAATAAATAAATAAATATAAAAAATATATGGTTATAAATGTATCCAATATAATGTACTCAATTAATATTGCGTGTTTTATTTATATACTTAATGTATACTATATCGTCGTAATTGGAAAAAGACAGCTCAGATTGAAAAAAAAAAATCACAAAGTGTCCTGTTTCGATAAATAAAAATAAATAATAATAATACAAATAGCCAAGTAAATATGACATGAAATTAAAGTATAAGAGATGATCTTTTGGAACAAATGTCTTTAATTATCCAGAATATACGAGAGACCAAGTTTTATCAACATTAGAAATGTCTTTATCAAAAAACGCTCTTTCTGGAAAAAACGTTTTACTGAGTTAGGACAGTGAGTCATGTGAGCGACTTTCTTTATATGTTTGTCAATCGGGTCGGAGACCCATAAGACGATATAGGTAGTAAAAGATGGTATTTTAAAACTATACAACTGACATACTGCAACAGGGTTTTGAAACAAATTACGTTATAATGAGGCCGTTTCCAAGAAGAAAACATTACCTAGCTATTGTATACAATACCGGATTATACAGATTGCCGGTAACATATACAATTATATAAATTCTTACTATATGATAATGATAGCTAACTATATACTAAATACTAATACGTTACATATATAAATACATGCCTAACTCCGCCCATTCGATTAGTCTTGCTAAGAAGAAGGGCAAGAAACTTAGCAAGATCATGTCTTCTTTTTCGATCATTATCATTATACTAACACAACATTGTTTTATTAAAGAGATAAAAAGTACAGGACAAGAGAAAGTCGGATAATCAGGCCAAAAATAAAATTGAGTAACATAGTATAATAAACGAAACATTATTAGATTATCTCTTTATCATCCTGTTCTATCAATCCTATCATCTTTTACCGTCAAAATTTATGAAATATCATATTGAAAACAATATTTATGTGAATTTTTGTATTGCAATAACCCTTGGCCTTAAAATAAATTCAAGTACGTAACATACAATATAAGGTTTGAGATGAATTAACACCATGCATTTATTATCTTCCAAATATTCACTAATACTATAGTAAGCTTTCTTATAAAGACTTTTCTTAACCTGTTTTTTAAATTAATTTTCTGAAAGATCAAGTATTTCCTTTGGTATTTTGTTATAAAAACGAATACTGTAACCAACAAAGGAAGTACTTGTTTTGTGGAGTCTCAATTCTGGAGCAGCAAGTTTATGTTTATTTCTGGTACCTATAGTGTGGCTTGCACCGACCCGTGGAAGCACATTGGTGTTTTTTCTATCATACAAGATGTTTTCATATATAAATTGGCTAGTTACGGTTAGTATTCCTATTTCCTTGAATTTTTCTCTTAGTGACTCACCACATTTTAAGTTATAAATAGCCCTAATGGCTCTTTTTAGGGCTCCGTACCTCAATAGAAAAAAACGGAGCCCTTATAGGATCACTTTGTTGTCCGTCTGTCCGTCCGTCCGTCTGTCTGTCAAGACCCTTTAACTCGGGAACGCGTCAAGGTATCGAGTTGAAATTAAAACCATATACTCAAATCTACAGTCCCTTGAAGCTGTGAAAATATCAAACTTCTATGTTAACGTGAAAAAAGATACGGCCGTTTATGCCGCAAAAAACGTACATTTCGACACTCTCAAGGGAATCAAAATTAATTATAATAAAATTAATTTCCCGTTGACCTAGAACTATGAAATTTGGCAAGTAATACCGTTTTATACTACAAGCATAGGGAAAAATCTGTAATTAAATCATAAAAAATACAGTATTTAACGGAACCCTCGGTGGGCGAGTCCGACTCGCACTTGTCCGGTTTTTGAAGAATGAAAACAGCTTCTATGGTAGCACCTCTACCCCAAAGTAGGATACAGTACGATATAATACTATGAAAGTAGCTAAAATACACAAGTCGTGCTGTGGCTATATCCGTTAATTGTCTAATTCTTCTAACAGCAAATGCAGCGGAACTAAGTCTACTACACAGTGTTTTTATGTAAACCCCATTGTAGCAGTGGTGCCCAACTGGTATTGCTCTGAGGGCTGTTTTGAAAATCTTGTCATGCTTCGCGGGCACCGCTGAGTTTAAAGAAACCTAACCTAAGTTTGATAATGGAAACTACATTCTACAAAAACGATATAACGGAACAGCACAAACTCAATGTGATACTTGGCTGTTCACATTTTCAGAAAGCTTCTGAATGTCTCGTTGGTAATCTTCTGCGCGTCCGTAAATCGTAAAATTTTTGCCGTGCTCGTTTGTTAACGTACTTTTGTGCTTGGTGTATTATAGCACTGATAGTTGAGATGAACAAGCCGCAACACAGCACTGATGTGCGCGAGTGTGCATTCAACTGTCAGCGTTATTTAGATTTTCAGAGTTTATTTTGTGTTCATTTAATTTTATCAATTTAGTGTGTGCTTGACTGCTGCTACTGAAAAGTTGCATTAGTTCGGTCAACCGGACTAACAACCGAACTGCTACTAAAGGGAATTTTTATGCGATTTTGTTCGCGGGCGCCTAGAATATAGGCCGCGGGCTACTAGGTGCCCGCGAGCTACCGGTTGGGCACCCCTGGTCTATAGTAATTCTAAGGAATTTATTAGTTATAACTTGGTTCCATCCAGATATATTTCTACATTTACTTGTTTTACTTAAGTAATATAAATTTAATAAATTTTGTTTTCTTTGCATTAAGCACTAAATTATTAACTGTGAACCAGTTTAGGACTTGAGACAGAGAACAATTCACATCGTCTAGAGTATTTAAATGTCTTTTCACTTTAAAAATAAGTGATGTGTCATCTGCGAATAGTACTATATCCTGCATGGTTAATCATTCTCATATGTTAAAAATAGCAGAGGTCCCAATATCGAGCCTTGATTAGGTACACGGTACACCCATCTTAACTTTGGAACCCGAAGATTTAACACCATTTTATGTGTAGTTTCTGAATACGATCAAGAAGGTACGATTTTATTAAGGCAAAAGATTCCCCTCTAATGCCGTAATGCTCCAATTTGCCTAAAAGGATTTTTAGATAAAAGGATCTTTTCAAACACTTTACTCAAAACTGGTAGTACCGATACCGGTCTAAAATTTGATGGATCTTCAATCTCACCAGCCTTAAACAAAGGAGCCAGTCTACTATACTTCATTAAATCCGGGAAAACCCCATCATCGATGCATTTATTGAATATTGCCGATAGATAAGGTGCTATCGTATCAATCACAGAACTAACTACTTTAACGGACAAACCCCACAGATCTTCAGACTGTTAAAGCTTGAGTGAATTAAAAACTTCTACAACTGTTTTAGGAGAAATTTGTCAAAAGTTAAAGTGTACATCTTGCAATGTGACTTTTAATAAGCCTTCGGCTGCTTCTGGGGAGGAATTTAAATTGTTTTTTGTGATTCCTGGTATATTAGTGAAGAATTCCTCAAAAACATTATCTACTTCTTCACTTTTCGATACAATTTGATTATTTATTTTCAACTTGATTTCTCTATCCTGTACCCTAGCTTTACCCATTTCAGTATTTATAATATTCCATACAGTTTTAATTTTATTAACTTTGTATTGGGGTCTTACTCGCGATAACTAACAACATACCTTAATAGATATGTGCTTGACGTTTCGACGCCACATATCTAATAAAGTTATTAATATGTGAATATCGTGAAAGTTTAAAGTTTTAATTTTGTTTTCAAAAAACTTTATCTTTTTATTAATATAATTACTTTTGGCATTATTGCAAACATCTTTGAAAACCTTTGAATATTTCTTAACATACTCAGTAAAATTTATATAATTTGTGTATGATATTTTGTCGTACAATTGGTATAACTGATGTCTACTTTTACGAATGCTTGGAGTCGCCCAATCGTTAAAAGTTAATTTCACATCTGATACGAGTTTTTTCAATTTAAAAGTTTTTTCAAATTTATTTGAGACTATTTGAAATAAGTCGCTATACATAGATTTGGGATCACTTTGTGAAAAGTTCAAGACCGGCAATTTTGTGTATAGCTTGGTTTTGTAGCCTTCTATTCTATGAGTTGTAATTGGTCAACAGTAAGTTTCTTTTGTACTTTTCACGAAAGCTCCCTTAAAAGTTATACTTAAGATATTTTTAGTTTAAAGATTTTGTATTATTATTATTGGAAATATCAATAGGGACATTATTTGTAACAGGTGTGTTGGAAATAATACGTGGGTCAGGAATATTGTAAGCTAACAGTGAAGTTAATTGTCGTTTGAAATATGTGGATACATGTAAAGTATCTTCAGTTAAAATGAAGTTTAGAAGAAAACTATTCGTGTCAAAATAATGTAAATAATTTATATGACTCGCAGTCATATTGTACATAAATGTATGTAGGTTAAATACATGTCGTTTTTGCACCTCTGTCATGGAATCTGAATATGGAAAGGCGCAGGTTAATACTTTCTGTACATTGCAATTCTCTAAATGATCAAAACATCTGACCATATCAGAAATATCAACATTTAGGCTATTTCCTACCAAGATTACAACTGTGGTATTTTTGCCGTAATTCTTATTTATTATAAAATCTACGATTTGTGAGTATTTGGCATTTGGCATACACACATTTGTCACATTCTGACTTAGTTTGTATTTCAACATACTACCTAAGCCTAAACTTATCCTATTAGAAAACATCAAGGTCTGGTACTGTTCTTGGCCGGCAGCTCGGTCGCCACCATCTGCAGAGTCAATTGGTTGTTCTTCTGCTGCAGATGAAGACAGTATGATGCCCAGCATTGTTGACAGACTCTGTCTGGGCGTAGGAATTGGTACTTGTCGGGGGTTCATTGGTAACGAGGGTCCTTGAGGTATAGTAGCCTCTCGGGGTCCCAGGTATGAAGAAAGGCTCCGTCTAACTAAGCAAAGGTATGGACGTTCTGTCAGGGACAGTGTTGACAGGGGTTTCAGGATCGTTGTAAGCAACTGAGGGTCGTATAGCAGCACGGCGTGGGCGTCTATGCTTTTTAGGAGCTGCACTGGTGCTAGGTGAGGTTGATGGAGATGTGGCCATAGTGGGGGGGGGGGGGGGCTCTACTCGCCTAGGACGTCCACGCTTCCCAGAAGGACAAAGAGCTGCCGGAACTGTAGTGTTAGCATTTTTTGTTGGTGCTAGAGAGGCCTTAGGTTCGTCTTGTAATGTGTCAAGAGCCTGGCGTTGGCGAGCAGACAGTCCTCCCTGGCTGGGATGCTTGACACTTTGTCCACAGAATGCCAATCCCTTGGCGGCGTTGTCTCAGCAACCAGCTTTTCTGAAGGCTCTACCAGCTTTATGATTGATTCCAGTATTTCACCGTTGCAGTCAATCATTTCATTCAGAGTTTTACAAAGATCACTTAACTGCTCCAGTGTGGGCTCAGGTTCATTTCCACTAGGAGCCTGTGTCATTGTTTGAAATCGTATACAGTTGCCCTCAATTATTTCATCCATATCCAGACTTATTTTAAACATGTCCTTCATGTTTATGCGGTATTCATCAAGTTCTTTACATGTCGCACTATATTTTTTTCTAATTTCATGTAATTCTCTAATATTTAAATTTCTTTCATATACAACTTCATTATAATCTATTTCTATTTTTTTTTCTAATGTGATCACTTCATTTTGCAACTTTCTTGATGTTTCTTTTAATTTTTTATCGTCATTGTCACACTTATTGGTGTCGAGTGATAGAGGTCAATAGTTACTTAGGTTTGCTACAATTTACAAGTTCTTGGAAGAGTGCCGTGGTAATCTCAGATTCTCGCTTCTCTTTATCAATTTGTTCCTGGTGCAACGTGTTGTGAGCATCTGCTATTTGTCGTTCGAGGTACTGGATTTTTTGGAGTGCCGTCTCATAAGTATTGATACACTGATCAAATGAACCAAGCTTTATTTTCAACTCGTCCCGTTCAGTAGATGATGTGTCTTCATGTAATTTACTCAGAGTAATTACTCGTATCATTATCTATGTCGTATCAACAATATGCCTGTCACCCGTGACACCCGTCATACTGACCTTTGCGCTGAGTGATCGGACAATCAAAGTTTGTAAACAAAAAATGTGCTGATTTGCTGTTTGTCATTCGTTCTCAATACGATTTAGGTTGATTTATATTTTCTACTAGCTTCTGCCTTCGCTCGCGTCTTCCAATAAAAACCATTATCGAGTGTTTTTGACTTGGTACTTAGTTATTTTATCAACACCCATACCCTATGTGTTGACCAGTATCATTACGATAATAATAAAGGAAACGGCATCCAAATCGGTCGAGAGGTTTTCCGAGCTAAAACAGGCTTCGTTTATACAGGGTGTTGGGAAAAGTACTTCCTTTAAATTACGTGTGCTATAGGTATAACAGCGTCTTTAATTTCTTGTTCTCATAATTAAAAAATTGTGTTTTATATTATTCAATTAAATTACTATCCCTTTCTCTTACGCGCCGTTTTTTTGCAATGGTCTATCACCTATCTCTATCTATCTATTGCGTTCTGAACTAGGGTTGAACAATTTAATAAAAGTTTTTAATTATTTTTTTATATTAAATAAAAAAGAAATAATCACGCTTGACTCTTTGTTATACCTATAGCACACGTGGTTTAAAGGAACGAAGTACTTTTCCTAACACTCTGTATAGACAGAAAGACAATAGTTGACATGTAATTTAAAAATGTAATTTAAATTTAAATTTGACAAGCAATTAAATTAAAAATGTAATCTGACATGAAATCAATAATGTAATATAGGTAATACTATGTATTGCTGTCAATATTTTATAAGTGATCAATTATTTGTATGTAGAAACATTTTAAGATGAAAAGTGTTGTACGCCTAACGGCAGAGCATCACTATCTACCTACCATTGACTCAGCAATAAATGATTTCTATTCTATTCTATTCTGAGGTGCAATTATTGTGTAAGCCAATGGTATTCAAATTGATTGTCATATGGCTATTCGGCTAAGCAAATTAGCCCGTTTGACAATAAATCGTACATTGTTGGCTGTCAAATGAATACAAGTGTCTTGTTTTGTTGTTAAAAACCAAAAATGTACGATTTCAATTGTCAAACGGGCTTATTTGCTTATATTAGCCGAATTGCCATAAGACAATCGGATTTGAATACAATATGGTTTAAACCAGGTACAATACAAAAAAAAACCGGCCATATTTTATAACCGGTTTCTATAAAAACGGCAAAAAAATCATGTCTGTTGTATGGGAGTGCGCGGGTCCGACTCGCACTTGGCCGGTTTTAGTATTTGTTGTTATAGCGGCAACAGAAATACATCATCTGTGAAAATTTCAACTGTCTAACTATCACGGTTCATGAGATACAGCCTGGTGACAGACTGACGGACGGACGGACGGACAGGGGAGTCTTAGTAATAGGTCGGTAACCTTTTGGTTTGGGTACGGAATCCTAAAAAAAGCCATATTATTTACAATTTCGCAAAACAGTTCAGTGTATGTAGTACACGACCTTTTTACTAACCTTATCATTAGTATAGCAGGTCTAAAATATCCTTCAAGTAAATAGCAACTTTCGACAAATACATTAGCACGTGAGCGTCACAGCAGCTTCCAAGTAAATAACTTGGCCAAGTGCGAGTCGGACTCGCGCACTAAGGGTTCCGTACCACCACACAAACAAACATGATCAATAACAACAATATTTAAGGTCCTACAGTAATTATTGAAAATAATTCTAGGGTAGACATGTATCGTCAACTGATCAAATTGCAGAAGGGGAAAAAATTTTTTGCTCAAAATGTTTTTTATTAGAATACCATAGCGGCAACAACAAGGCTAAAGTTATAAATATAATTGAAAGGGTGAAATTCATACTGGAGACTCAGTTAGTGATCAAGAACTAGGTTCAGTAATCCTTTTGGCCAATTTCGAAAAATATTTTTTTTGCTCCCTTACTTGTTGGAATTCCTAGTGCATGCAGGACAATAAAGCAAAAAAACTTTTTTTTTTTTTCAAATTATACCTGGAGAGTCATTAAACATTGTTCCTGATGACTAACCGAGTCTTCAGTATGAATTTGGTCGGTTGATTTAATTTCACCTTTGAGGGATGGAACCAAAATTTTCATTACTTTAGTTTAGAGTATGTATAATAATAGGTGGTAGAGCTGATGCCGGGCTCGACTGTGGAGGTACCACCATCTTACTCGCAAATCCTCCCGAAGTTATTCGGGGGAGAGTAAGAGGACAGCTCTCAGGCAAAACCAGGCGGCCCACCATCGCCTGGGACCGATGGATGGCGGTTCATCCATCCCCAATTGCCGAGCCTTATATAAAACAGACTGGTGACGGGCAGCGGCGTCACTGGTGCAAGGGCTTCGGCACCGCGCTCACCAACCCGCCTGCCCAGCGTGTGTGAGTATGGGCATTTCTTCCAGGAGGACCGCCAAGAGTGGCAGCAGTGGACGAAACAGGCTGATGGATGGATGGATGGATGTATAATAATAATAAGTAATTACAATCCGAGCAAATATGAAACTTGTGTGTTTTATATACCATAGTTTGAAAATATGTTTTTACACTGTGGTATTACCGTCTTTAAGATGGAGCTGAAACAATTAACCTTGAAAAATAAGCCTTTTTTGGAGGTTTCTTTGTATGGACACCTCCTTTGTTTCACATATTTTCATTTTTTAAATTATTTATCGTGTTAGAAGCCAACGCTATTTTGTGAAAATTTCAACTTTCTACCTATTACGGTTGAAGCTGTAGACCCCTGTGACAGACAGACAGACAGCGGAGGCTTAGTAATAGGGTTCTGTTTGGCACCCTTCGGTTACGGAACCCTAAAAAGAGCGTTCATTACAGAATCGCGGCCGCGAATCTGGCTCAGAGCTTTCGCAACGTCTAGATTATCAATTAATCATAGAGAGAGTAGCTATGTTCACGAAAGAAATGGGATTTTAGTATTTATTCACTGGCAATAAGCTCGGATTTCCTTCGTGAAAAGTACTTGACTCAAAAGAATAATTTACGGATTTCACAAAAAGGGTTATGAAACCTTGTTACTGAGCACTTACCGAGTCTTAGTCACCTTATACAGGGTGAAATTAAATCAACCGAACAAATTTATACTGGAGACCCGGTTAGTGATCAAAAACTAGGTTCAGTAATCCTTTTGGCCAATTTCGAAAATACTACGAAGCAAAAAAAAATTTTTTTTCGAATTTCCTCTAGTCATAAAACCTTGCGCCTGATGACTAACCGAGTCTCCAGTATGAATTTGATCGGTTGATTTAATTTCACCCTGTATAATA
Organism: Ypsolopha scabrella; assembly: GCA_910592155.1. NCBI lineage: Eukaryota > Metazoa > Arthropoda > Insecta > Lepidoptera > Ypsolophidae > Ypsolopha > Ypsolopha scabrella. The sequence goes on from OU342987.1 coordinate 17,759,520, forward strand.
TAGGATGTCATTGGCACAATATAATTAAAAATAAATTCCATGTTTAATTTACAAAAATTGTCTTTGCAATTGTCACATACAAATCGAAAGTTTCCTCTATTTATTACGCAAGATTTAATTTACTTCTTCCGAATGCTTGAAGCGATTTTAATTATTCTTTCACCATACTAAAGACAATTTATAGATCTACTTACTTAACTATGTATTGTCATAGTATAAATAAGTAATAGTATTCTATCTCCATACAAACGGGCCAAAACGAACCCCCCCCCCCCAAAACTCGGTTTAACTCGGTTTACGACAGTCGCGGTCGCACCGCAGTTACGTACGCACGTTGCCTCTGTGACGTTACAGTGTATGTTGTGCATTGTATGGTTGCTTAAATACAACTTTTATAATAATAATATAGCATTATCAAATACGCAAACAGTCAGTTGGCAGCCCTAGCGCGTGTTTAGGCGCCGAGCAGCCGTAGGTATTGATTTCAAGGACACCGCCTAGTTAAACTACTGTTGTTACCTATACTGTGGTATTGTTCAAAATTTTTTTACCGTCCGTCGCGTCCATTTTACACCTTTGTTTGATGGGTGCCACCACAAAGATTTAAAGAACTTGTGCTCTACTAAATAAGCTCTAGAAAATTATACCCAATATGGCAGTGTATGATACGATAAGAGAGTTATGATATCATTACTGTATTAAAAATATTATAAAATTCAAAGAACGCTAAAGTAAACGAAGTTTTAACGACGTACTCGTATATGTAAATAATTAACGATGACTTGAAGTTATTCTGCAACCTTTGCTCTCCAACAAAAAAAGTTATAATAAATACTTCTTAGAAACCGAAGTGGCTGTCTAAAAGTATTAAATTAAACAATGTGGCAGGCCAAAAAGAGTTACTTTATAAAGACAGGTTGTCACGTCACCAAATAAAGAGAACAAAGCTATTCAAAAAGTGAATGATAGTGTATTTTGTAACTTCTAGATGAAACATTCAAAAAATAATATTAAATCAACCGACCAAATTCATACTGAAGATCCGGTTAGTGATCAAGAACTAGGTTTAGGTAACCTTTTGGCCAATTTAGAAAAATATTTTTTTTCTCTTCTTCACTGGAGGGACTAGTTTAAATAAGTACTCGAATAGTCCAGAATACCATAACAGCATCTAATTGTCGATTTTTTTGAAAGGAATAGACTTATTTAAGGTCATATAAAAGTATAATTTTATTTCTCCTTGAAATAAAAAAGATATACCTACATGAAAATATTCAGGAACTGAATAAATAGCTTTGATGACGTAATAGTCATGTCATTTAGGCATTACAGGAAATAGGCCATTGCCCACAAGATAAAAAAGTGGTGTCAAAACCGACGTCTGTTTTTTTTTTCAGTAATCCCATCTTCTTGTTTTATCCCCAAATTTTTTTTCATTCTTTCTTTACGTCAAGGAACTCTCCCTATTGAGCCTAAACGGTATGACTATTACGTCACATTCCCATTTCACCAAACAGATTTTCAAAAAATAATTTCTTTATAAAAATACCACCTGAAAGTTAAAGAACAGTATGTATCTTCATGATTTAGCCTATATTTTCAGAAAAAATATACAAAAGGGCCTGTTACAATTTATGGTTGGTTCGAAGGCACTACGGGACAAGAACATTTTTTTTTCGAATTTCTCCTGGAGGATCATTAAATCTTGTTTCTGATGACTGACTGAATCTCCAGTATGAATTTGGTCGGTTAATTTAATTTCACCTAGTACACATTGAAGTCTTTGAGAAATACGAGTATACTGAAGCTTCTCGTACGTTGTTGTATCACTAACATTATATAATACTAACATTTCTGTCAGTTCGGCGACGCTACCGGTTTCATCGATTTGAATCGACATCGTCAAGTGAAAATAATTGGTCGCAATAAATACAAGTTTATTATATGTTAATTTTACACAGTGTTTACATTTTGGATGCCCAAAAACCCAATTCAAAAAAAGAATGTAGGGTTCCGTAGTTGCCCGGTACATTTTACAAGTTGGTCTACTAATACAGACCGCGCCAAACTTCTGGTACCATTCATTATAGGGGCCTGCCTGCCGACCTGTACTCGTAACCTGTAAAGCCTACTTAGCTGTGATAGTTTTCCTTTTAAATTCATTATGTATACTACTTCTGTGAATTTTTTCACATTTCTATAAACAACTGTTTAGCTAGCAGGAGGGGGGCGCTCCACTCAACTAAAATTTTCACTTTAAAGCTTAATATTTCGCCATTTATCCAACGATACCCCACACTATGGGATAGAAGAGAAAAAAAAATCATCCCTAGTTTACGTGTATGAGAGGTACACTTAAAAAATTTTTTTTGAGATTTTATTTTACCATTTTGTTGGCGTGATTAGTATTTACATCCATACCAAATTACAGCTTTCTAGTACTAATAGTCTCTGAGCCAAGCCGCGGACAGACGGACATGGCGAAACTATAAGGGTTCCTTGTCGGACTACGGAACCCTAAAAAGTCACTAAGAATGCTTAAAATGATTATCGCAATCACAACTCTTCAAACAAGATAAAAAGTGGAAAATTATAAACAGCAATAAACTATTAATATAGAAAATATGATAACCCATTCATCCATCAGCCTGTTTCGTCCACTGCTGGACATAGGCCTTTCCAGGATTTCGCCACTCTTGGGAGTCCTCCTGGAAGAAAACGAGTTAAGTGCGAGTATAGGAGTCGCACTCTGTTGGTTCTGTCTGTACCATTCAATTAAAATTAAAATTACAAACTTATCATTATGTAGAAAATGTATGAAACAAAACTGCAAAATTAAGTTGCCTGACAACCAAAATATCTGGGCAACATTTCAAAAAGTCGGGATTTCGGGATTATGGTCGGGACAAATAAATATTACGAATCAACTTTTTTTTTAATTAATATTAAAGTAATTACAACAAAATACTTTTTTTGGTAAATTATGACATTATATAAGGTTAAATAATAATAGTTGGCGAAACTCAAAACATAGCTAGTACTGATCTATATGAACAACTTTTTCTATGGGGACTAAGAAAAATTCTCAAAAAAAAGTTTCGCCTTCTCATATTAAACCAGACATCTGATATGGTCAATTTGTATGAGAGGAAGTGAAAAAAAGTTGCGAATTTCGCTTAGCCCCAATAGAAAAAGTTATTCATATAGATCAGTACTACCCATGTTTTGAGTTTCGCTAACTATTAATATTTAACAATTGAAAATTATAAGATTAAATTATGAGACAACTACCTAAATATACTTATTTCCCACTTTGCCACAAGTATTTGGCATTTGAGTTCACTGACTACAGCAATTTGGTGTTATTTGTTATTTGTCGGGACAATTTGTGTTTTATCGGGACTCTGGCTGGACATCGTATAAAATCTCAGGACAATCCCGACGAATCCCGCCCGACCAAACCACAGATATCATAATTAATCACGTGTTACTCCACTGACTACGACCCAATTAGAGCCAAAATATATTTAGAGTTTCGAATATTATTTTATTTATGTATAAGTATTTTAATGTATCTCTATACGGAACCTTAGGTCACCTAGTCCCACTCGTATTGACCGGTTGATTTCTACTAATGACGATTCACGATTATTGAATCAACATAAGATTTCGAATGCGAATTACTAACTTGAACGTCACGTTTGATATTGAAAAGTCACATTAAAACAAAAAACGAAACTTTATCACACATAACAACTAGGGCTGTCACCCCTCCGTGTTTGTCCGGGCTAGGGTTAACTCCGTATGTCTCCGGGTAAAACCGGACGGTGGGAGTGAGAGCCGGCCGTCACATAATCTGTCACGTGGTGTAACCGGATTTATGGCGGCTATTACGGCAGGTGACCTTGAATGCGTGCGTCTCATTCTCTCACACGACTCGTCCAGCATTGGTCTCTTCGTCATTCGAGAGGATCAAGCTGCGAATGTGCTCAAAAATACCCAAGTAAATAATTACAGTTATTGTAACTTGAATTCTTCAAATATATCCCAAGAACTCATTTATTGTTATAATATCTTCAGTTAAATTTTGTTTCGTTGCATACTTATTTAATCAAATCAGATCTTGTTGTGATATTTATGTAGTTGAAGTTCTTGATAATAATTTAAAATACTAATTATGCATATTGTTTTTTTTTCTATCATACAATATTAATTATACCAGTTCTTATCGCGGCTTTTTAAAGTCACTATCAATCTTGAAAAAGCGCCTTTGTTGTTAAGATTAATTATAATATACATAACAACAATAACTTTTAAGTTCTTGAGAAATAAGAGCATGAAAAATCGGAAAATGCTGAAAAAGGTACAAAACAAAAATAAAGTACCTATGATTTCAAAAGTCGAGCACGTCGAGCAGCGATGTATTATTTGTATTGTATTTGTTAAAATAAAAAAATACATTATTCCAGAATCTCCGCGCCTTTCCTTTTTAAAAGGTGGCAGCCCTATCCGTAACTTATATCGTTTGATGATTTGACAACACGCTACTCACCGCAAAGAAGATTTACAACATTGATCACAGAAAGGCACTTCAAAATCACAATTTTTGCATCACAATCGTTATTTTGAATCAAACTTTCGTGTTTTAACTTAAAATTAGCACTGTTTTAATTCAGAAATCACGATTTAAATATGCAATAAAAATTGGCAAACTACCGGTGCGCTCAGCGCCCGGTACGATCGCAAACTAAGCTAAGCAAGCAAAGCAAAGAAAGATTTTGTCGTATATCGTGTGTGTGTGTGTGTGTGTGCTCGTATGTATGTGAGGGAAAGTGTGACTTGCTTGGTAGGGTTCACAAAAACAGACAAGTCTGCCGTGGAACAGTCTTCTGCACTTTGCGGTAAGGAAGACAAAATCGCGTCCAATAGCGGATTACTGAAACCGACGGATTAAAGAGAACAAACATAATAATTATGTATTTAGAAATAATTTGTCCCAGTGAGAGTTAACATATAAGAGAAAACATATAATCGTAAATAACAAACAACACTATAGATGCCATATGAATGAAACAAAAATATATTAAAATGAATGAAATTTAATTAGGATTATAGTTTAAAAAACATTTCATTTGCATCTAAAACTATTGAATATTTAAATTTATCTTAAAATAAGAAGCAATTTAATCAACAAAGACCGATTTAATAATGCACATGATTATAGCTACTATATAAAAGTACCACGGTGCTGGCAGAAAACCAGCGTTGTAGATTTTATCTACAGCATTTGCTGAGCCAGGCCCATTTCATTTTTGCAGTGCTAGATAAGTGATATTTTATATGTTTTTTTGCGTGTTTCTATGATATATTTTTAATTGTGTTTTTGTATAAGTTGTTACGAACATTGTGCTTGTGTATGTATTTTGTACTGTATTTTGAACTTTATTTATGAATAAACATATTTCTATTCTATTACTTTGTATTTAATTTCGACTTAAGAGATGACAAAAATAAGCTGCTAAAATGATAACGCTTGAGAAATTATTCGGCACACTTTGAGTACGGAACCCTGATTTTTACTATTTGTTGTTTTACTTTAGAGTATAATCTTAGACCAGTTAGATGGTCTAAGAGTATAATAAACAATTTGACCAAATTTGAAACTAATATGTATTACCGTCTTTAAAATAGAGCTGAAACAATGAACGACAAAAAAATGCATTCTTTGAAAGTTTCTTTTCTTGTATGGGAATTCGACATTTGGATTTCAATAATATTGGCGCATTCCTCGGCCAACGTATAAGTTTGGCCATTCAAAGAGGAAATGTGGCCAGCGTTCTGGGCACCATGCCGCAGGGGTCAATTTTATATGAGGTATATTTTCTGTAGTTATTTTTAATTTTAAGAGTGTAATTTATATTGTAAGGTGATTTTAGTTTAGAATAAGTTTTTTTTTTATGTTGTAAATAAATGTTTTCCTAACAAGAAAAAAAAAATATTTTTTATTATTTCACGTGATAAAGGCCATAGTATAACACGTATTATTTGAAAATTTCAACTGGCTAGCTATTACGGCTGAAGCTGTGAACCCCGTGATAGAGGACGGGCAGACAGACTGACAGCGGAGACTTAGTTATAGGGTCCCGTTTAGAAACCCTAAAAATGAAATAAACGATCTCGTAAAAAGTATTTGCGTGGCTTATTTGCGGAGTTTTATATCATTTTTGTTACGAGGTCTATCTCAATAACTGAACTAGTTAGGAATTTGGAATTTTCTGTATATTATGTGTTATATGTATACAATTCAAAGTGAAAAAATTTAACAGATGATAGTGTATCCCTAATAGACTACATCCACCGAAAAAAAATATATTTTTGCGCCTACTTTTTTTTCATTTGCATAGAAATTTAGTCAGCTGATTACTGGGAAGTGAAAAATTATTTGACCAAAAAAAGTTTTTTTTAATTGTGATCAGATCAATTAACGATACCTGATCTACCCTAAAATTATTTTCACTTATTACTATAGGACCTTATATACTATATTTAAGGCGAGGAATTGGTGAACTTTTAATTTCAAATCGGCGCCTTAGGGGAGTGGAGTGACTCCATACAAATATGCGCTCACGAACTAGCTTATGCCGTAAGGTCGTTTGAAGCAAAACAGTATTTTTAATTTAAAATGACAACTATAATAAGTAATTCAACAAATCCAATCTACCATATTGAAGTGTAATTGTAGACTAATTTAAATAAAAAACTTAGAGGCTTCATTCGCTCCCGTTTGTCAGTAAAATAGAAATCTCTGTTTTAAAAGAGGTTTTCTAAATATATTTTTCTTTGGTATGAAAATTAATCAATCAACTAAATCTTCGGGCAAAATGATCTCAATGAAATGCTTAATCTAGTATATAAATTGGTAATTACATATGTTTTTTTATTGCTGAGAAAAATGGAGATCTATGTCGCCAAAATTTCCAATGCGTCGCCTTAAATAATGTTTTAAACACAGATATAGATCTAAATAGATGACGCAAGTGCATAAAACTCTATTAAAATCAAGCGTGTCACATTTTACAATGACATTGGTTGACAGCGGTTTGAATCTTTGAAGGGATTGTAAGACTTAATACATAATACATAAGAGTCAAAGTTGGAGAAGTCAATGTCTGTGAAGGAAGAGCATTGCTCTCCCTTTTGGCGCGCAATTGGGCACGCGAAGTACATACACTCGCGGCATCTATTTGGATCTATATCTGTGGTTTTAAACAATTTTTTATATACGAGTAGGTTTGGGGTTTACGTACCCGAATGCTATGACAACTTAATTTTGCAGTTTGTTTCTAACATTATCTAGTTTTCATAAGTTTGTAATTTTATTTAACTCATTTACTTATATTAACTTATTTGAATGGTACGGAGCCCTCAGGGCGCGAGTCCCACTCGCACTTGACTGTTCTTATAAAAAACAAGTCAAAGATAAGTCTTTTATGAAAAATATAATAAGCATAATATGTTATATTATGTTCAAAAATCTTGTTGCAAGTTAATCTTTTTAAACTTAAAGACTTTTATCGGTATATTTTATGTATTTTATCCTACAATTCGAAGTGAAAACAATTTCAGAGATCATAGAATATCCCTAATAGACAACATACCTAACAAAAAAAATATTTTACCTTTCCATGGAAATTTATTTAAATTTATTTTACAAGTATTATTTATTTTTATTTTATTTGATATGTATTTCAATTAATTTATGTAGACCGAGTGTATTATTATTATAATATTTTTTAAATTCATGTTTTTAAGCATTTTTCTCTTTTGTTTGTGTGTACACTGTTGAAATACTCACTTTTGTTAATCGCTATCATAATCACAAGTTTGCTGGTAGAAATCTCTTCCAGAGATAAGCTCGCCTTTTGCATATACTGTTAGACGACTGTAACTTGTTATTCATTTATATATTGTGTGCAATAAAGTGTTTTGAATTTAATTGAATCGAAATTTTGTCAGCTAAAACTTTTTTCTTCATAAATGTTGTTGGTCAGTTAACGATACAATGACATGATCTACCCTAGATTACTTTCACTTATTTTATTGTAGGACCTTATATAACGTAGATAATATCGTCTAAGCAATGATGTAACTTCAAGTGCTTTCAGCATACATAATCGGCCACCATCGAAACACGTTTTCGACTTTCCTGAAAAAAGACATTGGACATTATGTACGACCCCCTCCCAGTGGCGGTCCGAGGGGGGGGGGTCACAGGGGGGATGCCCCCCTCAAAACCATTAATGTCAACTCGGAAAATCTCCTAAAACTTGATTTCAAACAAATTATTTTACCTACTAACGTCCAAGTCAAAAATATTCAAAATAACAAGTAATTCAAACGGTGCAAACCAAATTTGCAAAACAACTTGAATGGGTTTTTATATTATTTATTTGCTTGACCTGTTTTATTGGCAAAGTTAGCCTCTTTAAGGGCTTGCCTTTGGTCTTTCAACGGTTTTCTACTTATCTTATCAATGTAAGACTTGGACACGTGTTTTTTCAGTCCTTTGTCTTTCCGTTATCCGGTCGGTTACCTAATTGGACAAATTTCATTCGATAGATTTAATTTTTGAAAATGATGCCTTTTTTAGTGATTAATTCGTTTTATGTCTCAACAGGTTGAGTTTTATGTCTGATACTACTGACATAACAAGAAAACATGGTTTATTTTCCGATGCCAGATGGAAAAACTCCTACATCAACTACTTTTTCGTAAAATCCAGAAAGACCTCAAAAATTTACTGCTTTTGCGTGCTGGTAGCGCGCAAAGCGAGCGTTCTAATGTAGACTTTCTGACAACAAACTGAAGTTGAAAATCGCTCAGTAAGATTAGCACCAGGGGTAAAGCCTTAACTGTACTTGAGCTAAGATGACCCCCTCCCCCCCCACCAAGCCGCAAATGGCCGCAATCGAACATACAGGCTGTCAAACCGGCGGGGCTATTATGTAACTCAGTTTCGGTTGCTAGCTATAGTTGCTATTCACCAAAAACAGATAAAAAATGAACTTCCAAAATAACCTTTAATGGGTATTGAATTATTTACGAATTGTGAAGTCATTTCAAGTGCAAACTTATCCTTAGATAAGCGGATATGTATGTTTTAGACGATAGCCACTTGGTTTGGCAACTGAGTTTACGATACAGAATCAGGGGGCAGGTTGGTTCCATTCCACGTACCCGGTGAGAGCTCCAACAGGACGTTGGCACAAATAGTGCCGTCCTCCCCGGTGGTCAATCTGACGGGGATGTTGGCACTTACCACGCGCAGTCAAAGTGCCATCGTCCCCGGTAATAGTGGTTATTAAATAGTTTACATCTAATTGTTAGCTGAGTGTTGTGTTACTATGAGCGAGCTCACACAACCATAGAATAACGCAAAATAAAACAAGCCGGTACCTATTTTATAATTTTATTTACGCATAAATTAAAATAAATTAGAATTATCACTGTAAAATTAAATAAATGTAAAACTAGGATAATACATTATACGTATTTTCAACATTTACAAATACAGGCTGTTTCAGAAATGAGTTCTTAATATATAAAAAAACGCTTAAATGTGTGTTAATATAATAATTATTCCAAGCAGCGTTATATTACATATATACCTACTTGTTTGTAAGTTTGTTTACGTTTACAAAATAATATAATGAGTATTTCGATTTTAAATAATGAATTAGGTAACTTCATATGACTAGCTAATGACTAAAGTATTATTGAATTTGATTATAATTTAAACTAAGTAATTAAATAAATCAATAAATGGTTTTCTGTTATGTTATTACATAATTATTTTGAAAAACAAAATCAAATGCTTTCGACCTTTGTAATTTAATTTTTGACTACAAAATTCAAAAATTCGTTAAATTTTACACTTTTTTTGTAAAAAGTGGGCGCCACGAAGGTTTTGCACAAAATAGCTTTACTATGTTATCATACAATCGCAACATACAATAACAACAGCAACATAAAGGTAAAGTTAATAACTTGAAAATGTATACATTTTACATTTATCTCTTACAATACAAATAAGTACGAACATGGGCGTCGGAAGGGTGGGGCAGAAGAGGCAGCTACCCCCCCTCAAAACGGAATGGTACAGTAAAAAATGGTAGGTACTAAAGTGCACATACAGCGGCCATACGAGATACTAGATCGATCGGCAGTAAAAGTTTAATTTTCCAACTATACATCTCTTTGATATTTGAAAGAGGTCGCTTCACCCTAGGCTTTCGTCTTCCAACGCCCATGAGTACGAACGTAGTATTTAAAAACTTACTATAAGTAACAGTTCTCTTACAACTCTTCTCTTCCATAATCACAAAATGAAGCTCAATAACCTAAAAGTCAGAATATGGAATAGAGACTTTACCAACGCCATCTAGCGAAACGGGCCTGTAATAATCGTTCATTTCGCCCCAACCGCGCGGGGCCACATTGAAGTTCGGCCCAGAAACCAGCGGCAGACGAGGGCTGATTGGCGCCGCATACACATCATTCAGCTTCGTGGGAGCTATTGGCACTGGAACTTCCATGTTCTGGACCGTGATCATCGGCGGAGAGACAGGGAATGGTTCCATTTTCGGTATGGAGTTCTTGAGGGCTGACTTTGGGTAGGTCTTCTGGTTGCGAAGGCTGGAAGGCGGGCGATACGCAGTGTCATGGCTGGCTACTGGTGTTGGGGTCGAGCTAATGCTTGAGGTGTTACGACCTGAGAACGTGAAATTAAAAGGTGTCATTAACTACAAAATATCACCCTATATATTCATAGAAAAATAAACCGACCGAATGGTATTTTTTTTACTTCGTTCAAACTTTGTGATGCAGGGCTTTTATTTAGACCCACTAACGTACTTCATCATTAGCATCATATGAATATTGACCTTGTATGGGACTGCCATATATCTCAACCAAGGTTGATATGATACTCGAAGATTGCTCAATAGCAAATAAGGCATTTATCAGCTACAAATCCAATGCCAAACTCTCTAATATCTGCGCTTGGATCATAAATTCTAGTAGGCCCTTTTTACAGGCTAACGTAGAAGGCTTCGTGATATTTTTGAAGCTTATTCCCTTTGCACATCGAAGCGACTGATGCCATAGATTCTGTCTCTATCAATCTTCGACCAATTTCATATTGGTCGAAGCTATCAATGGCAATTGTATTTAATTACAAGGAACCCTCGTTGGTCTCAATATCCGTATGAAAACATGAGAATATCTTGGGTAATTTCTGGAACTACTGAACGGATTTCGAAAATTCTTTCACCGGTGTAATGGTGACTCTTTACTTGAATAAGTAAGCTTTATTTTGTTCCCTGGGGAGGGGCAATTCCCTAGGGTCATGGTCATTAATTAAATCCGTGCGGGTAAGCTCTGGAACTACCGAAGCGTTTTTTTTTTTCATTATTGCATTGGTTAGACTCTTCACTTGAATACAAGCTATAGTTTTTACACTGGGGATAGGCAGTTCCCTAGGGACATAGTCATGAGAAACTACTGAACCTATTTAGAAAATTCTTTTTAATGATTAGATTTTCACTTGGACGAGTGATATAATTTATTCCCCAGGTATGAAAAATTCCCTAGGGACAAAGCTATTAATTAAATTCGCGTAAGTAATTCATGAAACTATGGAACTAATTTTGAAAATAAATTTCAATGTTGTGATGGTTAGACTCTTTTACTGGAAATAGGCTACAGTTTGTTCCCCAGGGACATAGACTTAGGGTCGGACGTATAGAATTATTTTTATGAAAACCAAAGGTAAAATACCGTCCATAAAATTATTGGTCCGAAATATATTAAAATATTTCTAGATACCCAAAAACTATCAACGCGAGTTTGATTTTGCCGCAGGCAAAAACTTGTACCTTATAAATTTGGAAATAATTGCAATTCAAAGAAAAATGTATCCATTTGACATCTTAAATGTTTAGTTTAGCGCCTTGTTTTTTGTAGCCTTGCTGTTGCTTTGGCACGTATAGTGTTGTTATTTACCATGATGCTTTAGGGTTCCGCACCCTTATTGTGGGGTGGTACGGAACCCTTCGTGCGCGAGTCCGACTCGCACTTGGTCAAATTATATGTTATTGCCTGTGTCAGAGTTATAATAAATAACTGACATCGTAAGTACCTTACCTAACACACTTCTATGAATTTCGTAAATTCATCTACGGGTAACCAACAAGCAAACATACTTTCGCTTCTTACAGCAGTCACGTGCTGTGTTTAAGGTAACCAGTGTGGCTAGCACGCGCCGGAGATACAGCATCGCTATCTTACTCTCACGTAAACTGCGTTTGTCAATGTGCGAGAGAGCAAGTATGATTCAGTATTTATTTGTTTAAGAACAGAGATGTGTTACAAAATCATTAAAATATTTCGGTCTTTTCTATGAAGGCGTCATCAACTGAAGAGGCCGAAATATATTGAAAATTCTGTTTTTATTTTATTTATATATTTACTACCAATATTTAAAGAAAATAAAATGCTAAATATAGCAATTATATCTTTATTTATATTACAATAATTAAAATTATTTTTGAATAGACACTGACACCTACTCTAGGGTAGCAAATATTAGATTTAGAGCTGCCATAACCTACAACTTTTCATTGCAAAGTAAAGCGTCTGCGGTGTTACACGCCATATTATGGCCAAAATTTTGCAGCCGCAACATGTTACTTGCCATATTATGGCTTTTTTTTTCTTTTTTTTTGTCATTTTTTGGTGTGTGCCCTCGTTTTAGAATCGGTCTGTGGTTTGTTTGAAATGGCCCCAAAAAACAGACAAAGCAGTCGTCGTCCTGCAGCACCCCCCCCATAGAGCAGGTCACAGGTTAACGCAGATGGATAAAAGTTAAATGAGCTTGTATTATTTTAGGTTTTTCAACTCTAAATTTAAGGTTTCCTGCACGAGAAACATGTTCTACCAATTACGCATACAAACAAAAATTAAATTAAATATCATGCATTGTTATGTCTAATTATAATATACAAGCCACTCATAGTATTTGCAAAATAAAGTCCTTCAATATTCGTATAATGTCATGTTTTAATTTAAACAGTCAGATAATTTATACGGGATGTAAATGCAAAGTCAAGAATCCCTTTAGGGTATGAAAGTATACACGATTCTGATGTCATTACGAGAAAAAAAATATATCCTTGAAAAATTCCTTAATTTTTCGAAGCTATGGCCTTGCAGCTCACCGGCCTCCCCACACAGTTGATTGCACCCCGCAACCCGCACCCCTCATAATAATAATAATAAAATTCTTTATTGCACACTATAAAATTTTTGTACACAGGCGAGCTTAATACTATTTAGTATTTTCTACCAGCTAACCTTTGGCAATGGGGAAGTTGTTGGGGGTAGTGCCATGATGTCAGAATAGTATAGATACAATTTTAAATAGATATATTATTTGTCACTAAAATACTCAATAAATTATAATATTACACTACATCCTAATAAACATATACAATATTAAGAACTAACAACATAATGTGATAAAATACATATACTACTTGCAAGTTTACATACATAAGTACTCAAAGACTCGTCGATAGCTTTATTGAGGAGAATTGATCGAACAACTCAAATCATTATAAACAAAAGATTTAATTTATCATGGATCGTTCTGCAAATCAAGAAAGTGTTGCTTTATCTTAGTCTTGAAGACTGACACAGATGAAGCTTCACGGATGTGTAGCGGCAAACGGTTCCATAAGCGTATTGCACTCACGGTAAAAGAATTTGTATACATGCATGAACTATGCTCAGGTGTGCGAAGAAGCCAAGCCTTGCTAGGACGCTGATTGCGGTCGAGGGACGAAAGGGGCACAAAACGTTCTTTAAGATAAGATGGGGAACTAGGGTTATGGAGAATACCATAAAGAAACGTCAAAATATGGGATCATACTCATCCGAGTGGACAGCGACCAGTGAGGGTGTCCACGCGATTTGTGTATTTTGAGTAATGAAAATCGTCTTATTATAAGGTACTGGTACTTTATTTAGAGATCCCAGTATTTAAAATAATATCTTTACCGATCATACTAACACACCCTTAAAGGATTCTTGACTTTGCTTTTACACCCGGTATAGTAATTTTTCTCAGTCAGTAGCTTAAGATAAGATAATCATTTATTAAGCCTAAACAAAACCTTTTTGAATAACTTCAAGTCTTTCCGATCATTGGGAAGGCTGTGTTATAAAATTAAATGTTATAAATAATCGGTGTCAGTAGGCCAGTAGGTACACTATTAAACTAACTAACTGTTACTGAGGCTTTCGAAGATGTATGAAAACGTAGTTAATGTCGATATAATGGACAACCACTGCGTCGACGGCGCGTGCTAGATCTTCGGATGTATGTAGTTTTGAATTTCATGTATTGGAAGCTGTGCAATTTTCAACAGTTTTTGTAAGAAAAACAATAATATTAAGTATCATTTCCCTTTTAAAAATTCCTGTCAAATACGTTATTTTCAGATTTTCCGTCAGACGGCCAAAATTCCTGATTCCTTACATGTCAGGTAAATTTATGTCAACTTACAGGCCTCAAGGCGTGGAGGCCCCTGGGCAAGAACGAAGTGGGGCCCCAATCTATTTATTAGATCTTCACTTGCTACTTTCTTATAAAATTACTGTGAATTTGTGAGGCTCTTCAGCGAAGTAACAAAATGTTTAGTTGTAATTAGTGTTTTAAGATAATTTTGTGTTTTAAAACTATACAGTTTGAACTAGTATAAGGTAGTTTCTTAAGGCCCTTGTAGCCTCCAATAACCTTGAGATATTTTAAATAAAGTCAAAATGAACGTTAAAACCTTGCATTTGATTTTGTAATCGACTGCTCCGAAAATTGCCGTTTACGGCAACGTTGACGCCACGCGCTCTCAAAATATCTAGTTTTTATTTATTAACTCTGCTGTAAATCATCATTTTTAAATTTCCTGCAAAGAGTTTTATAAGCTATACTTTTTTTGTATTTTAGTGCAAGAACCATACAAATAACATTAGCGGTGGAAAAATTGCCAATTTTATTCCAAGAACAGCTTGACTTTGGGAAATATTTTCAAGGTGTTTCTTATATGCGAGAATAATTTCCTGCAATGAGATTGTTTCTTATACTTTAAGTAATGACATATATTTTTTTAATAATGTTTAAGTAGGCCATTTAAGAGAAATAACTTCATCAATGGGAGTAATTTTCGGATGACGCGGGAACACGCGCTTTAAAAAAGTGAAATAAAACTAAAAATATTGTTCTCATGGACAAAACCAATATGAAAGAGAAAAAAAACATCGTGAGCCTAAACACTCTTAGACCAACAATGGAATCTTTATGCAATTTGTAACTATTTATTGTATTTTAATGTATGGTTAGTTGAAAAATATGTATAAAGCGAGTTGTTTATTTGAAAAAACAATTAGTGTATAACATTAAAAACTTGTGGAGGCCCCTGGGCTTCAGCCCCAGTTGTCCTCCCCTGAATCCGGCCCTGTGTGCGCAAAGCCTTGGTTTTATAGTGTTACACAGTAGCACAGAGTACAATAAAATAACATCAGTGGTTAGTTTCATAACTGAACTAGTATTGTCTGGTAACATTAAAATTGTTTTGCCCGCCAATCACTTTAAATTGGCAATGGGTGTGCGATTTGAAAGATTTCTTCTTGAAGTGCTTGTAGAGAACAGGAAGCGTCGTCGTTGGTGGTATAGAGTCTATATACTATAGACAATACAACCAGCAGCTCTGTCTGGTTTTAGGGGCGCAAGGGAGAACCCTTCTCGAGTGACGTAAACTGAGATACAAGTTTGTCTATGATACGAGTTACAAACACTGATTACTACAAATACAATACGTCCGTACCCTGGACTGGTAGACCCTTGGAGGTCAACTATACTGTGCCAAGGCACAATTAAGGAAGCGGTCGTCCATTATAAATGGTGTTCGTCTGTTTGGCGGACCCTAAGTTCATAATTAGATAGATAGATTTTCACTTAATTATGATTTAGCTCCGAATTTGCCAAAAGAAAATTTAGAGTAAATATACATATGGCATATGGGTTGTATGGGTTGAGATATGTATGCCTGCCCTGAAATCTTGAGAGAGAATTTTCTTTTTGCCAGCATTTGCAATGCTCGTATTTCATTAAAGTGTTGTTCTCTGAGGCTGAGATTCAGAGTGCTGTTTGAGTCCGAACTCAAGAGGAACTCAATCTTACAAACGTCACTTTAGTATGGGATCACGTCGCTTTTTGACGTTTGTAAGATCGAGTTCGGACTCAAAATACACTCTGAATCTCAGCCTTAGACCATTTAACATCTAACACGGGACCTGGCAAAGCGCGACTCTTAGTACTGAAATTATTCTGCCGTTTTCCGCGGGAGGGGAGGTAAACACGAACAGCACACATTTACTCATTCACGCACACTCCTGCGAAAAATTGATATGTCACAGTAAATCAGAAGCTGCAACACAAACACAAAACGCGCACACAAGCAAACTTACATGAACAAATTGTTCAAACACCATTCCAGACATAGGCATACACAACCACACCCCTCCCCCCCTCTTCACACATACACACACACGCCCACCCTCACACAAACACACACATCCTCTCCCCCTCACCAACACAAACACATATCACACAAACATTTGGTTATAACTTGTTTATTTTATTTTTGTCTATTTCCTGCTTTTGTTTTTGCTTTTTATTGATGTCCGATAGCCTCTCTATTGGATCCATAGTTTTATTTGTTTAACTATTTAATTAAACGTGTAAATAACATTGTAACTTCCAAGAGGAAGTGCGAGATTCCTGAACCACAGGTTATACTTAACTTTTATCAGGATCTCACTGTAAACTTTGTATGATTTATGGTTTTAATAAATAGTGTTTTTTTTTTTATGTACTTCTGCAGAGGGGGATAAGTGCGCATGCCTAGTCCCGTGTTATATGGTCTAAGGTAGTTCTAGTTGAAAGAGAAGCGCTTTAAGAACACAACACTCAAAACAATATGTGATAAATTATCTAAAGATTGTCATTGACAACAAAATGCCCTTCCAGACATTCAAGATCAAGATGGTATACGAATTTGGCAGTTTAGAGGACATTGATAACATGTAAACTACTATGTTGGGTTTACGCCAGAAGAAACGACGCGTGCGCAGGGACATTGTTATGGACGTGCACACAGAAATTATTTACGAGCAACATCTGCCTGCTTGGCTTGCTTTCCGAAGTTTGGAATGGAATATGAATCATAAATCTTACGACCTTTGTTTATCTTATTGGAACAAGTTTTGAGATATGTTTCATTGTCTAGCATTTGATTTTCTCTAGTAATATAATTGTCTGTTCTTAATAGTTTTATAGGTGGTTATATGTAATCCTGGGCTTATCCTTTAAGCCTTTAGAGTACGTACTCAGAGCATCTGGTCTAAGTTCAAGCCACACATCATTCATTGTTTCTTTAGCTTTTGCCAGCTCTGATGTTTTAAGATTTGTGTATCTTGGAAAGAGGGGATCCAACAATCAAACCCCCTAAAGCACTACCTATTTTCCACAAGACAAAGCTATAAAAAAGTAAAAACATGTTTATAACGTAAAATCACTGATTAAATGCTAAGTTTCTTGTCCTTCTTCTTAGCAAGACTAATCGAATGGGCGGATTTAATTAACACAAAATATTTGTTGAATATCAATTAATTGATATTGAGTTAAAATTTCATAGAAAGAATAAGCATCTGACTTGACTCTTTTTCATGGTTGCCAGTAACGACAGCGTCTAGCAAACTTTCCATAGAAATTTGGTCAGCTGATTGAACCACTTTGTACTAGGAAGTTCAAAATATATTTGATCAAAACATTTTTCTTCTTCTTGGTTGTTTGTGAACACTGATCAGTAAACAATACATGATCTACCCTAGAATTATTGTAGGACGTTATATAGCCAAATTCATACTGAAGACTCGGTAAGTGGTCAGGACCAAGGTTCAAAGACCCTTTCTCTAAAATACGCAAAATAAAGTTTAGACTTCTTATACTATATTTATTCGACGTTGTTTTTGAATAGTACAGTATAGAGGCACAAAAAGTATTTTTCGTATTTCGCAAACAAAGTCATTGAACCTTGGTTCTGACCACTTATCGGGTCTCCGGTATGAATTTGGCTATACCGGGTGTAATCGTTAAGTGTGACCAGGCGATTATTCCGTAACTATTACAGATATCAAAAAAAATTAAACTGATATCGAAAGTACATTACCTAATCAGTAAAATGACATCAATAACTTTTTGAAATACAAACTAGAAGTATTCAAAATTTTGACATGAAACACTCCCATACATTTAGTATGAGATTAGTAGAAAGGTTTTAGTTTCCTTATTTTTAAAAGGTTATTTTAGCTTAGTGCTGATATTAAAGGAACGATTCCATCCATCCATCAGCCTGTTTCGTCCACTGCTGGACATATGCCTTTCCAGGATTTCGCCACTCTTGGCGGTCCTCCTGGAAGAAATGCCCATACTCACACACGCTGGGCAGGCGGGTTGGTGAGAGCGGTGCCGAAACCCTTGCACCAGTGACGCCGCTGCCTGTCACCAGTCTGTTTTATATAAGGCCCGGCAATTGGGGATGGATATACCGCCATCCATCGGTCCCAGGCAATGGTGGGCCGCCTGGTTTTGCCTGAGAGCTGTTCTCTTACTCTCCCCCGAATAACTTCGCTCGGTTTGCGAGTAAGATGGTGGTACCTCCACAGTCGAGCCCGGCATTCGCTCTACCACCTACCTACCTACTTAACGATTACACCCTGTATAAACGACAGTCACCTTATGTATTGTATAGTTATGTACAGGGGGTCTATAGTCTCACCTCGTCCCTCGTGGACCCACTTGACGGACCGCTTCCTCCTGTTAACGTACATGCTCTGTCCCCTACTCATGTGGTTGCTGGAGTCACTCAGCGACTTGGAGATGGCGCGGGCCAGGTCCATCTGCTCCTTCACCGTGGGGTGGATGCCGGGCACGTAGAACGCTGATGATGCGAATGTTTTTTCTGGAATAAAGGACGTTTGCAATGAGTGGTTGCGGCAATGTCCGATAATTGCTGTTGGTGACCCCGGCGGGTGCGTGCGTCTCGCTCACTCCCACGACTCCTCCCGTATTGATCTCTCCCTCGCTCGACGGGAAACCAAGTAGCGAAACGCGCAATATGCATATCGTTTAAATAATTAATATATTGCGTTTTTTATATTCTATTTACTTAGTAGAATTTAATGACGACCATGGGAAACTATTTTAATTTATAGTTTTGTAATTATTTCCATTTAAAAAATATAACATTTTGATGAAATGAAACGCAAATGCAAAACGCGTCACCATTGGTTACTGCCTTTTGTGACAAAGTGAGTACATTTATTCATAAAATATTAAGTTCAAAATTAATAAATGTAAAATGAAACCCTCAAATATTTTGTAATAAATAATGAAAAAACCGGCCACTCGCCATACACCGCAAGCAAGAGCAGTATCGATGCGCGTTAAAATGGCAGCCGTTTGAATTGTACAAGATTATATGAAACTTATGAAATTTATTTTGATTTTATAGCTATAAAATATGGATAATTTTGTTGTAAACTCTTATTCATAGCCCTAAATTGAGCATGTCTCACGATTTGTGCATTAAAAAATTTACATGCATATTCTTTATTATCATAACTAAAATTCTTCAAATATAATCTATAAGCAATGTATAGGTATAACAACATACAAAAAAATTGCTTTATAACTTTCTCTCAATATTGCAAATCTAGTAATTGTGGCTAGGGTATCTATAGTGCACTAGCTCACTTCCTTGAATTACATCCCAACAAAAATATAAATGAGAAAAACGGGCCGAGTTCAGTACAAAGGCAGTGCCGGCTTCACGCCAAAAAATGGATTGAGATCAAATCGACAACATTTCATTTTAGTTAATCATTTGTTTTTAATATTTATATTGAAAGTCTACGTAAAAAAGAAGCTCAAGTATTTTTTCATTTTGTTTTATTTTATGTTTTTTCTGCCTCATCCATCCATCCATCCATCAGCCTGTTTCGTCCACTGCTGGACATAGGCCTTTCCAGGATTTCGACACACTTGGCGGTCCTCCTGGAAGAAATGCCCATACTCACACACGCTGGGCAGGCGGGTTGGTGAGCGCGGTGCCGAAACCCTTGCACCAGTGACGCCGCTGCCCATCACCAGTCTGATTTATATAAGTCCTGGCAATTGGGGATGGATATACCGCCATCCATCGGTCCCAGGCAATGGTGGGCCGCCTGGTTTTGCCTGAGAGCTGTCCTCTTACTCTCCCTCGAATAACTTCGGGAGAATTTCCGAGTAAGATGGTGGTACCTCCACAGTCGAGCCCGGCATTAGCTCTACCACCTAATTCTGCCTGATTTAATGTTTTCATATTCATTCATTCTAAAAGGACGTAAGTCGTATCTGAGGATTTCAAAAGTCGATGTTCTATGCCAGTGGATTATTAAAAAAAAAACTTGGCATGTTTATGTCTGCTGTCACATGGCATGAAACTTTTTTTTTAAACAAACTGAACTTAAAAGCAAATTAAATTGTTTTTAAAATTCTGTGTTTACCATAGTTTTAGTTTTTTTTAATACCTCTTTAATTAATCACGATTTAATTCTGAAAAAAAATATGACGCTCAGAAAGCCCTTAACTCAAAATGGTTTTCAGTTTTGCACCAATTATTAATTTGTAATGTTGTCGATTTGGTGCCAAGGCTCATGGAGGCTCCTTCAGGCATTACTGCAATAATGTACAACTTTCTTCACTTGTTATAAAAGAAAGCTTGTTCGGGTCCTTGCTACTGAATATATAGAACTTGGCAAGTGTTCACAGCTAAAGTTTACGTTTTAGAATTACGTCACGCATGCAAATATGTGCGGACGCTCCTTCAGGCATTACTGAAATAATGTACAACTTTCTTCACTTGTTATAAAAGAAAGCTTGTTCGGGTCCTTGCTACTGAATATATAGAACTTGGCAAGTGTTCACAGCTAAAGTTTACGTTTTAGAATTACGTCACGCATGCAAATATGTGCGGACGCTCGTTCAGGCATTACTGAAATAATGTACAACTTTCTTCACTTGTTATAAAAGAAAGCTTGTTCGGGTCCTTGCTACTGAATATATAGAACTTGGCAAGTGTTCACAGCTAAAGTTTACGTTTTAGAATTACGTCACGCATGCAAATATGTGCGGACGCTCCTTCAGGCATTACTGAAATAATGTACAACTTTCTTCACTTGTTATAAAAGAAAGCTTGTTCGGGTCCTTGCTACTGAATATACAGAACTTGGCAAGTGTTCACAGCTAAAGTTTACGTTTTAGAATTACGTCACGCATGCAAATATGTGCGGACGCTCCTTCTGGCATTACTGAAATAATGTACAACTTTCTTCACTTGTTACAATAGAAAGCTTGTTCGGGTCCTTGCTACTGAATATATAGAACTTGGCAAGTGTTCACAGCTAAAGTTTACGTTTTAGAATTACGTCACGCATGCAAATATGTGCGGACGCTCCTTCAGTCATTACTGCAATAATGTACAACTTTCTTCACTTGTTATAAAAGAAAGCTTGTTCGGGTCCTTGCTACTGAATATATAGAACTTGGCAAGTGTTCACAGCTAAAGTTTACGTTTTAGAATTACGTCACGCATGCAAATATGTGCGGACGCTCCTTCTGGCATTACTGAAATAATGTACAACTTTCTTCACTTGTTATAAAAGAAAGCTTGTTCGGGTCCTTGCTACTGAATATATAGAACTTGGCAAGTGTTCACAGCTAAAGTTTACGTTTTAGAATTACGTCACGCATGCAAATATGTGCGGACGCTCCTTCAGTCATTACTGCAATAATGTACAACTTTCTTCACTTGTTATAAAAGAAAGCTTGTTCGGGTCCTTGCTACTGAATATATAGAACTTGGCAAGTGTTCACAGCTAAAGTTTACGTTTTAGAATTACGTCACGCATGCAAATATGTGCGGACGCTCCTTCTGGCATTACTGAAATAATGTACAACTTTCTTCACCTGTTATAAAAGAAAGCTTGTTCGGGTCCTTGCTACTGAATATATAGAACTTGGCAAGTGTTCAAAGCTAAAGTTTACGTTTTAGAATTACGTCACGCATGCAAATATGTGCGGACGCTCCTTCAGTCATTACTGCAATAATGTACAACTTTCTTCACTTGTTATAAAAGAAAGCTTGTTCGGGTCCTTGCTACTGAATATATAGAACTTGGCAAGTGTTCACAGCTAAAGTTTACGTTTTAGAATTACGTCACGCATGCAAATATGTGCGGACGCTCCTTCTGGCATTACTGAAATAATGTACAACTTTCTTCACTTGTTATAAAAGAAAGCTTGTTCGGGTCCTTGCTACTGAATATATAGAACTTGGCAAGTGTTCACAGCTAAAGTTTACGTTTTAGAATTACGTCACGCATGCAAATATGTGCGGACGCTCCTTCTGGCATTACTGAAATAATGTACAACTTTCTTCACTTGTTATAAAAGAAAGCTTGTTCGGGTCCTTGCTACTGAATATATAGAACTTGGCAAGTGTTCACAGCTAAAGTTTACGTTTTAGAATTACGTCACGCATGCAAATAATTGTCTCTGAAGGGTTTAATAAAAACACTTTCTAGAATATGTAAGAAGAGAAGACTCACCAAACTTGTTGCCCTTCTTGATCAGATGCTCTTCAGCATCAGGCGCTGGGGTGAAGATCTTGTTGAGGTCCACCTGCTTGTCTCCCACGATGATGGGCTTGTCCAGGTCTTCCTGAAATCCGGTATAGCTCATTGGAACCAGGGGCCATTGAAGCCTACCTGCTATTTGTAATTCATCGTCACCACATGAATCCCCAAGGGGATGTCAAGGTGCTCCTAGATACACCCACGTTTCACCGACGACTATTACGTCCCAGCGTGACGAGTAGTGGCTCCGGGGCCCCCTGATTCAGGTCTGGATCCGCCCCTGATTTAAAACAATGTATATTCGCCCTCGAAATAATAATGAAATAATGAACTTAATTTTCAGAAGTCAAAATACCTCGTAAAATTTCTGACGTAAATAAAAGAAATAATTATTTTTGTGAGATAAGAATCTGCCCGCGTACACGACTATCACACATCCACACCATCACACTCTCACTAAAAATATATTTATTATCAGAAGAGGTTGCAATGAAACACGGGCGGCCACCAGCGACATGAAAGATACAAAAAAAAATACAAAAATCTTTATTGATCATTCAAAGCGGTTTACATAGCTGGGTTGGCGACTCCTTTTAAGTACCTAAATACTTGAAAGAGGATCTCTTTCAGACAACTTTCAAAAAAAAAGAAACGCATTTAGAGAAATAAATATAAGTAATACGGTTACGGACAAAAGCTCCTTTAATATAAATAATAAGAACCTATTTTCACATTTTGTTTACATGAAATATTTAGTCCCCACCAAAATTTTATCGTTAAAATATAAATGAAAGTTATATCTGGCAGCGTGAGATTGTAAAATCCGATAGTTTACAATGTAACTAGGTCTAGATTAGGTTAGTTTATGAACAACCTAATAAAAACCTTATAAAAATCTCATCTATCGGATTTTACTATCTTATTGTGACAATCTATCTCTGCAAGCGTTACATTCAGGCACTTGTTAAAGCAAGCGCCCCGGGCGCACGGACGGGGCGCTATGAAGACAAAAAGCATGGCACTCTATGGAAAGAAATACAACAGGCACCTACCGCTCTGCATAAAAATTCATATAGGTAAAGGAGAATGCCGCGTAATATCTGGAGCCTCGTACCGAACCCAAAGTCGTGGCGTCAAAGCCAAACCAAGTTCATTTTAGGGAGACTAAAATGTACTTACCAAATCACCAAGTCTCATTTAAATTAGTAGCCGCAATTCAAATTTACTGTACACTGACAAGTGCAATTTCAAAGACTTTACTACCTTTTGATAGAGGCGATTATTGGTTGGCATCATAATCATAGTAAAGCGGCCACGGAAATGAAAATAACGAAAGATTTTTTATTATGATGTTAGAATTCCGTATTTAAGTAAACTCTTTTGATCAAAATGATGTTGGTCGGATTTTAAAATATTTAAGTAATTTTATGACTTATTTGGTTGTGACGCCATTTGGTACGATCCCGTAGCATTCTCCTTTAAAACGCGCGTCCCGTCCACGCGCCCGGGGCGCTTGCTATATCAAGTCCCTAAATCAAGCGTTTTAAAAGCCTCATCAAACTGTTGTTGAAACTAGATGTACACATTACTTTCCTCATACTGAAAAACTTTTCCAAAGAAACGTAAGTTACACGCAAATGATTTCTGTTGAAAATAGGAAATAGCTGTGGAGAATTTTGTACGCGCATTTTCTTTATTATTTGCGCGGGAATTTTTCACTGGGAAAGTTATTTATCTATAAAATCAGTAAATAGTACAGGTGATTTTAATTAATTTTACTTCTCTATTTAATATCTATAACGTATAACAAAAAGATACAGTCATTATGGACAGCTCATTTTGTCAATGGCAACCATATACGAATAAAAAACCACTGAAGCATAGCAATGGCAGCGGTTTACAAGTGTGTGAGTGAATTTTCTATGGAATTAGGCTTACTATGATGAGAATGTGTGCGTGCCGCGTACACGCGAGTCGGCTGACTACGGCTGCTTCAGTTTTTGGTTGGCGAAAGCTTCTGGCTTTTTTTGTACTTCTTTGGTTTGGCGATTTCAGGGTTGACTTTATAGAAAAAGTTCTTTTGAACCATTGACTGAATGAGATACTTTACCTACACGTTTCTGTTACTCGGTAGCTTTGTTTATTTATATACCTAGCCAAATTCATACTGGAGACTCGGTAAATGATCAGGACTAAGGTATAATTTTAATGCCCTGTTTGCGACACACGAAAAATCCTTTTTTGTGCATTTATTCTTGATCAAGAACCACATTGACTCAAATAGATGGGAAGTCAAAATTTTATTCTGCGTAATTCAAAGAAAGGGTCATTGAACCTTGGTCCTGCCTGACCACTTAGAGTCTCCAGTATGAATTTAGATATTTAAACGAAAGTCACCTTATATGGAATATATGGTTTTTTATATGGAATAGTGACTTTGATAGACATCAACACCAGTAAATTTATACTGGGGACAAGGACAAGGGTTTAGCTTTTGCTAAATTCAAATGGATTCTAGAACAAGGAAATGGCACAGAAAAAAAAATTACTCGGTTTGACATACGAGGGGTGGCTGATATAAAATCTCCTTTGTTAAAGAAAGTTTAAAAAATGTTACTGGCCACTATATTCTCGTATTCTTTGTTTATTCCTTTTTTAAAAATTATGACACTTATTTGTTTCTACGAGTTCAATTTTTTTTTGGCGCGTCTTCGTTTTTATCAAGTTGCAATAAAATTAAAAATGGATAAAATTGAGTATCGCGCTGTGATTAAATTCCTCGGTAAAGAAGGGAATACGCCGACGCAGATCCGAGAGCGCATGTTTAAGGTGTTCGGAGATTCATGTCCTTCCGAATTTGTAATAAAGTTTTGGTCAAAGCAGTTTAAACAAGGCCGTGTGAGCTTAGAAGACGATCCCCGTAGTGGAAGGCCCATTTCTGCAGTTACCGCAGATAATGTGGAAAAAGTGAAGAAACTGATCCTTGCCGATCGGCGAATTAAGCAGTGGGAAATAGCTAGAGATGTTGGCATTAGCAAGGAACGAGTTCATGAAATAATTCATGAACATTTGGGAATGTCCAAGGTGAGCGCACGTTGGGTGCCTAAAATGTTGACCCCGTTTGATAAGCAAAGGCGTGTGGAATGTTGTCAGTCATTTTTAGACTTGGTAAAGGATAAAGAGGAAGAAACTATCTTGCGAATAGTGACCTGTGATGAAACTTGGATTCGTCAGTGGGATCCCGAAAGCAAACAAGAATCGATGCAATGGAAATTTAAAGGGGAAAAACCACCAAGGAAGTTTAAGGTCCGGCTGTCAGCGGGCAAACTAATGGCAACCATTTTTTGGGATGTTGAGGGGATTCTTATGATAGATTACCTGCCAAAAAACACCACGATGAATGCTGAATACTATGCGAACTTACTTGACCAGCTACGCAAAAAAATAAAAGAAGACAGGAGGGGCAAACTTAGCAAAGGCGTTTTGATTTTGCATGATAATGCACCCGCGCACACGGCCTTTAAGGCGCGGTCATCTCTGACAAAAAACGGCTTTACAGAGATCAACCACCCACCCTATAGTCCAGACCTGGCTCCCTCTGACTACTTCTTATTTAAAAATTTAAAGAAAAATTTGAGAGGGCGCAGATTTTCAACAGACGAAGAGATGAAGGACGCTGTGAATGACTATTTTGACGAACAAAATAATAATTATTATTTTAATGGTATGCTGTCACTTATTGACAAATGTCGTAAGTGCATTTCAGTTGCAGGGGACTATATTGAAAAATAAAAAATAAATTATTAATCCATGTATTTTCTTTCATAGTCAGGTAGATTACTTTTCAGCCACCCCTCGTATGTCTAGTAAGCTAGTCTAAGGTAGATACATATATCTTTAGCAAAGTCAACCTGTAGAAATAAATACGAAAGTCTTTGTACTATTTTTTAATCTATAAACGCATTGTTGAAAACACAATAAAACGAAAAACATGAGAGATACGACGATAACACAAATGGATGACGATTATTCGGCAAATATATACAAATAAGCTGAAAAAAATAACACTTTGACAGATGTAATGTTTATACAAAACACATTTGACAGATGTAATGTTTATACAAAACACATTTGACATTGTGATTTCTATTTGACAAATGCAACTAATGACCACACTTTTGTGAAAATTGAGGACTGTCTTACTGATGGTAGTCGCGGAACGATTACTGCATCTCTTGATAACTCTCCATCATTCTGTATGGTCATAATAAACAAATTCTACATAAATAAAAATAACATGACAAACTTAGAAAATAATAAAAATATTTTAACATACCAAACTCTTAGCATGGTTAAAAGAAAAAACTTTTTATTAACTAGGAGATTATTTAAATGCCTAATGTTATCTTTGAAATGTGGACTATCTCTTAATTAAGTAAAGGATATATGAATATAATTTGCAATATTCCGCTAAACAATTCTTCTCGTGCTATTCAAAATGCAGACTCGTGCACCGCCCGCCAGCCCGCATAAAAACATGCAACAAGCAAGCAAAGCAATCTTAAATAACAAGCAAGAAAACTTATCGACACGTGTTTCGCCTCTGAACGAGGCATCCTCGGGATGTGTTGCTAGCTCGGCTTCTCCGCAGCAACTGATGTGTTGCTCGCCCAGCCGCTCCGCAGCAACTGATGTTGTTCGCCCGACAGCTCAGTGATCGTTCAGAGGCGAAACACGTGTCGATAAGTTTTCTTGCTTGTTATTTAAGATTGCTTTGCTTGTATTGCTTGCTTGTTGCATGTTTTTATGCGGGCGGTGCACGAGTCTGCATTTTGAATAGCACGACAAGAATTGTTTAGCGGAATATTGCAAATTATATTCATATATCCTTTACTTAGTGATGGACTTCCACAAGGTAACGGCTATTTCAAATAATTATCTCTTAATTATTATTTTGTATTTGAGTATTGACTGAACATTATTAATTTACAAATTACACCTTCTACGTTGTACGACCTAAATCTGTTTGTCATTTTAAAAATTTCCTTGGAATTGGATACAATGTCTGAAAAATATACATACATTTACGGTAACATCCACTTTTTCTTATAATATCTTTGGTAACATCTATTAAGTATTAGGTACATCATCGTAACGTTTAAAGCAATTCCATAATTTCCGGAACTTTGACAATCTAAATCGCACTAATATTATACATAAATGCGAAAGTTTGTGTGTATGTGTGTGTATGTTTGTTACTCTTTCACGCTGAAACGGCTGGACGGATTTGGATGAAATTTAGAATGGAAATAGCTTATACCCTAACTTAACACATGGGCTACTTTTTTATCCCGGAGAAAAGCATGTCGTTAAACCGTATAATACGCGGGCGGAGCCGCGGGCAGTAGCTAGTAAATAATATTTTAAGAAGCCGACTCCATAGTTGCAAACGTTTTCTGGCATTTTTTCAACTTTTTATCAATCAATCCGAATATCCTGAATAACGCTATAGGTTCACTAATTTTTTTATATTTTTTAAAATAATCTTTATTGTGTATGAAAACATTGGTAAAACAGGTCTTCACCATTAAATACACCTAAATAATAACTATAGGTAGATTAGGTACTATTAGTATAAACGACAACATACGTAACCTATCTTCACGACATGAATCCCCAAGGGGGTGTCAGAGATGTTCCCGAGTGTGAACTGTGAAATGCAAGTCAAGTGATGGACGGTGGAGCCCTATCGCCGTACTTCGGGCACTATAGCCTAACTAAAGTCTATATTTATTATCTAGGTCATACGTCAGTTCAGTATAGTTTAAATCAGTTCAGCCAAGTGTCGTGGTACAGTTTGATCCAACTCCTGCACGGGGCCAAGAGCACAAATGTTGAAGTGGATCGCTATCCGAGATAGTTCGGGTTCGAAGCCCGACATCGACAAATTTGGAGCAGTATCCACGTAAGTAAAACACATAAGTCGGGAATTCATATTGAAAATGAGATTCTTATTGTATTTTAAATGACACGAGATCTCACTTGCAAGCCAACCTAAAAATAATAATACACGAAGACAACAGCTACTAATTTCTCGCTTTCGTATACAAGATACAAATTAATTATCAGAACAGGTATTTAATCTTCAAAATAAATTTCTTCCCATATAGCGTTGCCATCCGTCCGGATAAAGCCGGACAGTGTTAGGCTTTTTGACCTCTTGTCCGGCCAAATTTGACTGCGTCCGGCCTGTCCGGCTTTTGTTAGGCTTTATCATTTTCTTACTTTTCACGCAACACGGCTGTGAGTCGTACCGCCGCCGCAAAAATGGGTCACATATTTTAAATCGCAGAGTAACTTGTATATTGTTTTGTTTAAAATTTCTTTTGCGAGTATTATTTTGCAATACCGGGCCATAAAGCCAATCTAGAAAGAGTATTCTCTTTAATAGGACAACAATGGATAAAACAAAGAAACAAGTTACACCCTGAATTTATTGCAAAAACGTTATTTGTGATTAAATTTACGTCTAAAAACTTTTTTTACGAAATTATTAAAGAAACTGAGCTTTTAAAGCAGGTTTCAAAATATGTCAACACTGATTAAAACTTTTTAATCTTTTTAACTTGTCTTTTATTAGATTTTTAAGCGTCCGGCCTTGGGACCCAGAAGTCCGGCTTTTTTTGCGGCTAAGTCCGGCTTTCTGATTTTTAGAGATGGCAACGCTATTCCCATGTAATCACAAAATAAACTTCGGTATTTTTTTACACTTTCTTGTTTTTTGACGATGTTAGTTTGTACAAGGTTTGCCGTTTGGGTGTGCTTTCTATTACCATAGACAAAATAATAATGGTCTATGCTACTGCCATAGACTAAATAATACATCTATGCTACTATTCCTACTACAGACGATTTCGTAGCACGATGCCCACTATCGCGCTTACGCTCTTCCACCGACACTGAAAAAGGCAAACCTTGTACTGTACAAACTCTCGAAATACCTATAGGTATCATTCTGAAAGATTAATTTTTGTTGCATTCCAACACATCAGAAACTCATATTTACAAGAAAATAAAAACTTATTTTTGGGTTCAGTCAAATACCGTACATGATATTGTTTAGACAACCTGATTACTTTTACTGATAGGTTAATGCCTTACGCTTTTATCTATTTACATTGGGGTTAGCTTTTCTTTAGAACGTCATAGGTAAAAGTAGACAAACGGACAGACAAGAAGACACTACCAACGAAAAGGCCTAAGAGCCAGTAGTATCGTTTCTAAAAACAAAGCCGTTACAGCTTAGTGCCAACTGTTGGGCCGTTATTTCACCAGACAGATGTAAACTGTCATCGATTAACCCAATTTCAGTTTAGTTAACAACGGTCTGCATTTATTTAACGTCTCATCTGTAAACACTCGGATATACCTTCTATCTTGTTTACGGGATTCTGAAATACTTTAATATTAGTTTGATGTACATTTTTAGGTTATGATAAACATAAGCTTTGGGTCTTAATCGCATTACATAAAGGACTTGAAAGAATGTTATTTCAAGGGATTTAGACCAGAATCTTATGTTCATAATGTATGTTTTATGATCCCATTTTCGATCTTCAGAAATAAATGGTTAATAGCCACCTGTTAGCTTTCCAAACACAATAAAGCTGATTTTGAAGGCTTTAGTTTTAGTTTGACATATGGTTAAAACGAAGAGCCATTTTCAAGTCACCATCTTTTAAACGTCAAACTAATTTTTTTCTTTGACAGCCATAATTTACTCAATTTAGTGATTTTAACTTGTTTTGGTAATTTCAAGGCACATTTTAGAGCTGTCATTTGATTGAATTTAAAAAAATTAGTTTGATTTAAGAGCTTTTAAAAGACTTGCAAATTTTAGTTGGTGTGCCCTTCAGAATAGCAAAATATAGTGCTGTCATTTAAAATTACGTTTTTTAGTAAGTTTCTTAGCTTAAAATTAAAACCTTCAAAATCGGCTTTAATAGCTACTACTGTCTGTTCACTGTTATGACAGATTATGTACATGTCTCAGGGTTGTTTATTATTAACAGAGCTGTGAAATTATTATTTTCACCAGTAACAGTATAATTGCACGGTATACTAGTATAGAAACAACCCACATAAGTGCTATTTATGGTAAGGAATAACTCAAATTAATTGAGCCAGCCAGCATTTTAATAATTATAAATCTATATAAAACACACTCTTGCTTCAATTGTGACTTCTTCTTGCCTCTCCAATCACTGGAGGTTGGCAGTCAGCTCTGCTCAGCTCAGTTTGTCGCGAGGCGATAAAGTTCTACTGCATTCCCCCCATTCTCATGACTTTCTAATACCAACACTGCTTTTGTCAGCCACTTTGCGGATCATAATGAGCTGCAGGAGTTAGTCTCTGTCGTGCCTCAGTACATGGTCCAATTGAGGCTTAGCAAAGGTAAACGAAGGTTTAGGTGGTAGAGCTGATGCCGGCCCGACTGTGGAGGTACCACCATCTTACTCGCAAATCCTCCCGAAGTTATTCGGGGGAGAGTAAGAGAACAGCTCTCAGGCAAAACCAGGCGGCCCACCATTGCCTGGGACCGATGGATGGCGGTATATCCATCCCCAATTGCCGGGCCTTATATAAAACAGACTGGTGACGGGCAGCGGCGTCACTGGTGCAAGGGTTCCAGCAACCCGCCTGCCCAGCGTGTGTGAGTGTGGGCATTTCTTCCAGGAGGGACGAAACAAGTTGATGGATGGATGGAAAGGTAAACGATTCACTGCGTTCGTCTTTTTGGTAATTGTACACTAATACACTTTGTAAAACAACTGCACTGTACATACAAACGTTCGGTTTTTTTCGTACATTATTAAACATTTCCCGTTAATAATAATTAAAGGCATGATGTTAGTATATACAACGTCACGCCTGTACATGTTGAGGAAGACCACGGGATGTGACCAATGTTCCTCCAAGTCAAACTTTGAATTTCGTTGTTGTTTCTTACAAGTAATATATGTTAATTTACCATAATAGTAGTTTATGAAACTGGTAAAAGATTATTAATATAATAACAGTCAGTGTCCGAGGGCGAGTTTTTTAATAGAACACGAGTGTTTTAATACCCAGTTAGCTAGTTATGTATAGTTTCATACACCACTTTATCTAAATTCATTATAACCTGTTTTCATAATCTTGATAAAATTTGTCGTTAGCCATTTTTCATTTTTCCTGTAAAAGCTTGTTCTAAAAGTGTACGTAATTTCCGTCGTTAATTTCAAAATGTCAGGGGGAGATAAAACCACAATAAGTAATACCTAAATAAATTTCCTCGAAAATAGTCGAAAACTATAGCACAACATAACAGTTCATCCATTGCGACCGAGTCTAACGCGCCATAAGCCATAGACAATACCTGGCCGAAAATAAAGTTGACTGTAACCTCGTTACTGTTTTGTGTGTATCGGAGAACATTATATAAAAATCTCATTGGTATTTGATATTAAACCTCAGACATGGCTGTATGGGCTAAGTTCCCTTTGCCTTCCTAGTTAGTATCGCATGTACTGTAATCTCAGAAAAAGCTTTTTATAGCATTATGTTGTTCGGAGAACTATACTAATAATTTTCATTTTTTATTTTTTTAGACTCGTTCATGAAGAATATTTTTACATTATGCCAGTAGTTTTGAGTTCGTAATGAGGATTTTACAATATGAGGTTAGATAAAAATTATAATATATTTGCTAACGAATTAGATCAGTGAATAAGCAAAATACTGTTATAATATATATGTATAATAATTAATAAACCTGCGATTCAGCTTAATTTATGATGTGTATATTATTTTGGAAGCAATAATTATAATATAAGGTGACTTTAATTTATGCAGCCAAATTCTCACTGAAGACTCAGTAAGTGCTCAGTTCAATGTGTACCCTTTTTGTGAAATTCGTAAATTATTCTTTTCGTGCTCCTTACAATGATGGCAAACCCAACCCCAAGTCAATTAATATGGAAATTAGCAAAAAGTATTACCGATCCGTGTTACTGATCACTTACCAAGCCTCCAGTATGAGTTTAGGTGTATAAATTAAATTCACCTTTTATATATGTGGCCGCCCTGTGGTTGAATCAGCTTCTTAATTGGACGGCTAGGTTGTTAAACGGTGGAATCTAATAAATGACTAGAGGATACTTATCCGAATAGTTGAATTTAACTAGAGGTCTGAAAGACGCTTAGCATTTTTGCCAAATGTTATTATATATTGTATTGTATTATAAGCTTGGATAAAAGACCATAAACTATATGGAACCTAATTTGAGGCGGTCAACGCAGAAGTGGCGTATCTCTTCCAGACAAAATTGGAAATTAATTGTGTCTGGAAAGATAGGCCACTTCTGCGCTGACCACCCCATCACATGATAAAAAGTGGACTTGTAAAACCGAGTAGAAAGGCCGGTGTTTAGAGATGGGTTAAAAACCAAATACACTTTTTTAAAGAAAACTTCGGTAATTCTATGAGAAAACCGATGAAAGTTACGATGAAGATTTTTACTGCAAAACGTAACTAAACTTAAATTTGCATAATTCTGTAAGAAAAATCACTAAACTTATTGATGGATCTTTGGTTATCCGAAATAAACTATTATTTATTAATTTATTATTAGCTGTTGACGCCATATTTGTTATAGGACTGCTAGCGCTGTAGTTGCAGAAAAATGAATTAAATTTAAATGACGCGCTTGATTTTGGTTCAGCTGTTCCCAAAGAGTTAGCTTTCGGGCAGCCAACACGTTGAACGTTGCGGTATCTTTAGTTATACAACCAGTAGCCTAGCCATACGACATACGACAATATACAACGACATACGCATGGTTTAACCATTCGGCAACGACATAGATATTACGTTATCAGAGTCTAATTAGACCGTACGTTGATGCAAAATATGACACAACAACACTTAAAAATAATAGTAATAAAATTCAATATCTACCCAAACTTGTGGCTTAGCTGTCCTACTGCGGTGTGTGTTAGAGGCATGGCGCTTAACATAAATTAGAAAAGATTTAACTTACCCAACTTACAGGAAATAACTTATAACTGAGGTTTGTCAAAAACTCCTTTTTCTGTGGATCATACATGTCCGAAGGCTTGAAACCTCTCTTGGTGATGAGGGCACTGTTCACGCTCGAGGAAGACTGGACATCATCGAAGTTGTTCTGATGAACGATCCTGTCGTTGATCTTGTGGAAACTTGACATTTTATTCGAAGAATACTGACTCTCGCTTATCGTCATCATTTTTACGTTTTTTTTTCTGTTTTTTCACTGTAAAGTCCACTTTTTGAAACTATTATGGCCACACAATTTTTTTATTCAAAAATTTTTTGTT
This sequence comes from Ypsolopha scabrella, assembly GCA_910592155.1. NCBI lineage: Eukaryota > Metazoa > Arthropoda > Insecta > Lepidoptera > Ypsolophidae > Ypsolopha > Ypsolopha scabrella. The sequence goes on from OU342987.1 coordinate 17,793,771, forward strand.
TCTTTTTCCGTCCTTGTTTGTCTTCGTGATACAAATCTGGAAAACTAAAATGAGATCATCAACCGACTCGAATGGAAGCCAAGGCTGATTTCCTGAGTATTTCAAACGGTGATTTAATGTAAACTATTCACGAAAGCAATCAGTCGTCTAATTTGAAGAAGTGAAGAATGTGAAAATAGCTACTTCAATACATTTCTACGTTCTGTGCACCAGTTTCTGAAGTACAGAAATAATTCTAGACAATGTTCTGTTGTTGGGCCGAATCTACGACGTGCGTTTGATGTGTTTTGTTTATGAGAAGTCAGCCATAATTATTTATTACTCATGGAAATTTCCAAATTTTGTTTGGATTTCTAAGCAAGTTTTAAGCTCTTTACGAGAAAACTAAACATAATTATAAAAATGTCTCGAAAGCAATAACAATTTTATTTTATTAATTAAAGGATTTATTTTTAAGTATGTAATTTTTATCATCATGTCGTGATTGATGACGGCCTCATAGAGGCCGAAATATATTGAAAATTCTGCTTGTATTTATCTTTTTACTACCAATATTTAAAGAATATAAAAGGCTATGTTTACAATTATATCTTTTCTTTAAGTCTTATTTATTTTTGAGCCATACATCTTATTATTAAGATGTTATTTAAAATTATTGGTTTGGTTTCTTATTGTTGTTGAGTTTAATTAAAGTTTATTTCAGTTTACAAATTTCCCTTGTGTAATTTTGTTAGGTACAAGGAATCAATTACTATTTTCCAGTACGTACTAGAAAATTAATGTATTTTATAAAAAAAGATAGGTACTAAGTACATTATTTACATCCATATAAGGATTTTGAGAAAGTTCAAAAACTACCCACGAAAACAATATGGCGGACACGGCTCCTTGAGTGAATACGACGCAAATGCCAAACTTAAAAAAAACCTTGAAAGCTTAATGGACTTGGTCTGAAATAAAATGATATTATTAATCTATATCTATTAACTTTCCTTTCCCTACTTTCACATAATAGCCAGTAATACACTTAACAAGAAACAAATCACGTGACAGAAACAAAAATAATAATAAAATTAACCGTAAAATGACGCGCGTCTTTACATCTGAATTCGGCGGGCAAAATATTCGTACTGACGAAAATAATATCTGAAACATCACGTTGCATAATACGTAGAAAAGCTCTGCTGTATATTCTGTAGGGTGTCGGTGGTGTTGTACGTTCTCTCGGGACAACTTGCGGCAAAGTTCGAACCACTCTACTCGGGGAGAAGATGATGCAATACGTGTAAATAAAATGACTGACTTCGGATGATTTGTTGCATTAATGTGGATACTAACATTTATCAAAAAAATATACCTGTGTTCATCTCACCTTTATGAAGTATATTACATTAATTTACTGTAAATAAAATAGTTCGTACTATTATTTTACTCTGTTTAACACTTCTTATTGATTTTCTCTCGAGTATCTATACTTTGAGATTTAGTTGGTTTTTAGGGCTCTGTATTTCAATAGAAAAAAACGGAGCCCGTATAGGATCACTTTGTTGTCCGTCTGTCTGTCCGTCTGTCTGTCAAGACCCTTTATCTCAGGAATGCGTGGAGGTATCGAGTTCAAATTAAAACCATATACTCAAATCTACAGTTTCTTGAAGCTGTGAAAAAATGAAACTTCTAAGTTAACGTAAAATAAAAGATACGGCCGTTTATGCCGCAAAAAACGTATATTTCGACACTCTCAAGGGAATCAAAATTTATAGGGTATTTCCCGTTTACCTAGAACTATGAAATTTGGCAAGTAATACCGTCTTAACTACAAGTATAGGGAAAAATCTGAAAACTATACAATTATACATTTGTTATTCAATAATATACTGTGTTCTATGTTATCATGAATCCACCCCAATGACATATTCATTTTTTTTAAACGTGTGTCAAAATTAGTGTTTAAAATAATTAATGTGAATGATATTTCCCGAGCTAAAAGAGTAAATTAAGTTAAATTTTTCAAAATATGCACTTGTTATATTATATTTTTTGAATATTTAAAGTAGATACGAACATAGCCACTATATCTACACTGTATTATTAACAATCAAGTTGCATGTTTCGAAATATAAATTCGAATAATACATTTTGAACGAATTTAAATTTTAGAAGTCGGGTATAAATAAGTCCATCACTCCACTGTACTAATAATTAAAAAAAAAAAAAAAAAAAACAATGTGTGTCGTAATTGGGGTTGTCTACACAACACACTCACTAGACGTCATAATTAAAATGTTGTATCATTTCTTATATAATTTTATTAAAGTACCTTCATGTAATTACAAGTGTGTGTGCTCACTGAGAAATAACGCAAACAAAACGATTGCATACCTAATTGGTAATTTTATATGCTTCACGAGGTAGTGAACACAAATGCTTTAATAACTACATACCACGGATATGTTGTATCAACTTTGAGATATGGGGTTGTTTTCTGGGGTAATGCAACAAACAAAGTTCATGCCTTTAAGGCCCAAAAAAAGTGTTTGAGAGCAATGTTTTGCTTGACACTATGGGAAAGCTGTAGGCCACACTTCAAAAAACACAGGCTATTGACCCTGCCATGCATTTATATTTTTAAAGTTGCAGCATTTGTAAAATGTAACCAACATAATTTTGAGACATTCAATAGTCGTCGACTTATTAACAAAATAAAAGGCTCTTCCCACAGTACCACTCACTTCGGGAACAGCATGTTCGGAATGACTTCCAAAATATATATTAAGCTTCCTGATCCCATTAGGACAATTGAAAATATTGATGTATTTAAAATTAAATTAAAAGATTTTTTAGTTGATAAAATGTACTATACCTATACAATTGCTGATTATTTGAATGATGCCTGTTAAAATTGCCTACGTACTATACAATTGATAATTATTCGAATGATGCCTGTTAATATTGCCTTTATTTAGTTTAATAACATTTAATGTAAATTCTTACCTAATTTTAAGATTAACATTTGTACGCCTAACGGCAGAGCATAAGGGACTATTATATATTATGTAAAATCTTGATACCTATGTCCCAACGAATAAAAGTTTCAAGTTTATTTATATATTTATTTAATAATCCAAGTGTAGACTTATCAGTCTTCAGATATCAGATCAAATTGTTTTTTTTTAAATTCAAATATGTAATTGTGTATTTTTTTCTTATTATTCGAATATTGCTGATCTGTGGCGTAAAAACTCAAATAAAAAAATCCTTCTTTTAATTAATAACTACCTACATTTTCAAATCTTACAACAAGATGAATAATGTACAAATTTTATATGAATAAATCAATTTAATTTAAAACCAAGCGTATACTTTTTTGCATCCGATAGTAAATATTAAATTACATTTAAACATAAATTGAGTTTTCATATTAATAAACTAACTTATAAAAACAACTAAATAATCCTACCTACCTATACAAATAAATAAAAATACCAACAAATAAAAACCTCATTCAAATCATTGCTCCGCGGCAAGGTGCCCAGTATGCTCGCGACATTCCCTCGTTGAATCGCTGGCAGAGGAATGCGCAATCAGCCAGTTTATACTTGTTATACATAAATAATAATTTCAACGTGAAACAAAAATCAGTGATGATCATCACAAACGACTGTTGAGAAACAATACAAATTGATTCACTGGAATCAAAAAGAACAACCAAAAATTCTTTAAAGCACAAACAGATAATCCCATTTATCCCAATGTTTAGTAACCGCACGGCCACCCGAGTCCATTGCCGATCGTGCCAGGATCTAAATCGGGACGACAACCGGCGCGGGCGCACCGTTAGCTTCTTTCGACATAACACAACACTACGATCCGCGGTTTAATACTACTGTTGTTATAATATTTTCTAGGTTTTCAGCAAATAGGAATGTCACGCCTCTGTGGCCTGTTCGTGTACTCGACATCTGGACGTCACGGGTTTAAATCCCGTCGTACCTAGTAGCTTATTTTGTGCCCGAAGTAGGCGATACCTCGGACTCACCACATATGACGCTGGGACGTAAAATCGTCAGTAAAACGTGGATGTATGGGTAAGGACTGTGACTTGCATTTCATAGTCCATACTCGAAAACACCTCTGACACCCTCGCGGTATCTAGACGCGCGGCAGCGTTTCCAGGGCAGAGTTCCAACAAGAAAGGGCCAGCCGTGTTATATTATATTGAAAATTCTTTCCTTGTTTTCACTTAGACAAAGGCCATATGCAACGAGGCCATATTTGTTGTCTAAGGACGGGCAGTCATTAATTATAGTCTGTCAAAAAAGTGTTGAAATTAATCTGAAACTTGAATGAACTTTATTTGACTTTAAACATTCAAGTAGTATAATTTAGGTAATATATTTATGAAATAACAACGCGGTTAACTCGATTTAACAGATTTTTTACTCGTTTGTTTGGTGTAACCAGGCGAAAGAGAAATAGTTTCTTCAATATTCATTTCAACACTTTTTTGACAGACTGTACATGATTACATTCGCGTTGGAATAACCGAAAAGGCTATTAAAATATGAAAAAGTATTTAAATACAACTTTACGAAAATCTATTCCTACAAAAACATAGAAGTGAAAAATGGGGCCCAGTTCACTATAAAGACAGTGCAGGATTGTCGTTTTCGTCGAAAAAGAATTAGAATAAAATTTCGTGGCAAGGTTTAAAGAAAAATTTACAGATGATAGAGTCATTAGATCTATGATGATAGATCCCTAATGTTGTCTTTAGACCGAAAAAAAATAATTTCGCTTTCTTTTATTTTACCTTTCCATAGAAATTTAGTATGCTGATTGATATGTATACAATATTTAAATTTCTTACTTATGTTAGTATATATTTGGCTAGGCATTATATTTATTTATGGTCTATTCAGTTTATTTATCAACTTATTTATTAATTGCATTATATAGGTATGATAATACTCTTATTCCAATAAGTCTTTTTATTTTATGCATGTGTATAACTTTAGTAGCCCAACTTAAATACAGTTTTTTTATATATTTCCCGTATCATATTTGTTTCATCATAAAATATTATTTTCATACAGATTAGATGTGATATGTAAAACGTATACTTTATGTATCTATTTTACAAATAAACAATTTGAATCTTTGAATCTTTGAACCACTTTGTACTGGGAAGTGAAAAAATTCATTGAGCAAAAAATGTTTTCTTCTTCTGGAATTTGATCAGTGAACGAGACATGATCTACCCTAGAATTATTTTCACTTATTATTGTAGAACCTTATAGAACTTGGTAAGTTTTCATAGTTGATATTATACTGAGACAGCAAACGTATCCAAACAAAAACTATGTATGTTTCTCTACCCTGAGCTAACTCGGAATCGAAAATCTGTGGAAGATAATCTTTTTTATCGATTCCAAATAACCTTTGATGTTGAGAAATGCCATACTATGTATACTTGAGTTTGTAAAAGATTGAGGGGGGGCGGGTGGTCGAAATATAGCGCATTGTTATGTAATTTTCTTTACTTTTAATAAAACAGTAGAAACCGCTGTGTCTGTACGTACATTGAAGAAAAGTAATAGAAATAGAAAGGGGGTGACTAAAGAAGAGTAATAGAACACAAATCAAGGATTTTTATAATTCTTTTCTGTATGTCTGTTTGTTCACGCACATCTCTAAAACTACTGAACGGATTTCTGCTGTACAGAACTTAATTTGGAATAGAATAATAGCTTTATTTCATTAAATTCGGATCTCGGAAAAAAGTTATCGTCATTCAAAGCTTTTTGGAATTTACTTTTCTACTGGTAATAATTAGAAGTTATGGTACGGAATCTCCTCAACTGATACAGAGTTCGAGTTTGGGCTTATTTGATTGGTCTTTATTAGCACTTTGGTAAAACATGGTGACCAGAGTCTGATGGGACTGGAAGGTGGGTACGGGATCTCCTCAACGGACAACAGCAGACCCTTCGAGTTTGGGCTTATTTGATTGGTCTTTATTAGCGCTTTGGTAAAACATGGTGACCAGAGTCTGATGGGACTGGAAGGTGGGTACGGGATCTCCTCAACGGACAACAGCAGACCCTTCGAGTTTGGGCTTATTTGATTGGTCTTTATTAGCACTTTGGTAAAACATGGTGACCAGAGTCTGATGGGACTGGAAGGTGGGTACGGGATCTCCTCAACGGACAACAGCAGACCCTTCGAGTTTGGGCTTATTTGATTGGTATTTACTAGCACTTTGGTAAAACATGGTGACCAGAGTCTGATGGGACTGGAAGGTGGGTACGGGATCTCCTCAACGGACAACAGCAGACCCTTCGAGTTTGGGCTTATTTGATTGGTATTTACTAGCGCTTTGGTAAAACATGGTGACCAAGGTCTGCTGATGGAACTGGAAGGTGGGTACGGGATCTCCTCAACGGACAACAGCAGACCCTTCGAGTTTGGGCTTATTTGATTGGTATTTACTAGCGCTTTGGTAAAACATGGTGACCGTTGCACATAGTCGTTCAAAAAATCATATTCTTTTGTTTTCCTTATTTCCACGAAAATCTCAACGACGCGGGCGGAGCCGCGGGCAAAAGATTTTTACTATAAATAAAAAAATAATATCTGTTCTTTCTAAAATATATTTACTAACATATTATATTATATATTCATATTTATATTCTACTTATCTACTTACATTCTCTACTTATATTACATCTATTATATTAAAAGGAATGTCACAATTTGGAGCAGGGTACCAAGGCGGTTGACCATATCGATCTTTGACAGCTCGATATACACTGTCTGTCCCTCTTTAGGTAGATCAACAGAGTGAGACAGACCACTGTATCACGCGCTATTGAGCTCGATATGGTATGCTATGCTAGACTAGCCAGTGGCATATCCAGCCTGCGAGCCAGGGGGGGGGGGAGTCACAGGCTCCAAAATTGCAATAAAACCGAAAAGATCAAACTGAATGAGGGCTCGCCTGCGCCAGCGGGTGAAGGGCTATCAGTTATTTTAGTATTATTAAGAAATTAAGTGTAATTTTGGATAAATTTACTGTGTTTGTTACAAAAAAAAAAATTAATCTAGGCGCAATGGAAGGTAATGACTACCATGGACCCCCCCCCCTGGATGCGCCACTGAGACTAGCAGATCAAGCCTGCAAAATAATATAAATTAAAATGTAACCAAAAAATTTAATACTTACTAAAATATAATTACCACAACTTATTAAATGAATTCTTGCACATAATGTAAACATATTACTAACATTTAAAATTGTATCGACCTAAAAATCATATTTAAAAGAGTGCCCATTTTAGAGAAACCGTAGTACCTATTTTAATAGACAGGTTTTATTTCTTTTTAAAAACAACCTTTAAAAAAAAACAAGCATGAAGCCACCAATAAAATTAAGATCTGTCCCTTTTAAAATTAAGGGGTGTTTTAATAGGGGTCTATCTTAAAATCGTTTCAGTTAAATTTCATTACAATGTTGAAAGTAACTAAAATCTCATATTTCACTAAAATAAAAAGGTGTTTGGGCATATGGAGAGGATGAATTCCAATGAAAGGAATTTATGCTGCACAAGAAGGACGCATGCCGACCAAATACGCAACATACTGAAGAATGGCAAAGTAAATAGTACCCGGAATAGAAGAGCCTGTATGGCTAGATTGATAAAAGTAGAAGCAAAAGAGTGTCAGGATCGTAGCTGATGGAAATCTGTAGAATCTGCCCACTCCTCTGGGTGACAGGCGTGAATATATGTATGTAAAATTATAATAGCTAACTTGTAGGTTTATTTTATTGAAATGAATTATTAGAGTCACTCGCCCTCACACTGCATTTGATATCAATATTGCTGGGATGAAACGTCAGCCTGGCTTTTCTTCGATTCTTTCTGTCTTGGCAGGAGCTCCGGTTGTATGTGCGGCACAACACCACCTTCGCAGATTACTACACCTTGCATCATTCTGTCCAGTTCCACGTCATTCCGAATAGCCAACATGACGTGCCGTGGTGTTAAACTAAAATAAAAAAAAAAAGTGAAATATAGTTCTTACTGAGTCGGAATTTATTACTGGCTGGTTAGAAGGGAGAGAGAACTTTAAGGCTAAGACTATACATAAACAGTAACATTTTACAGCGATTTTGAATGCTAGTTCTGAACATTTTATTACTATCCTATATACTTAACCTACATACCATCCATCTGTCTGTCATCGTCCACTACTGGACATAGGCCTTTCCAATATTTCGCCACTCTTGGCGGTCCTGCGTCTTCCTCATCCAGCGGACACCCGGAACGTCCTTCAGATCGACGGTCCAGCGGGCACGCGGTCGGCCTACGTTACGTACATGCTCTCCATTCTAACGCCTTTCGGCTCCAACGGCCGTCACGTCGGCGACAGACATGGCCTGCCCACTGCCATTTCAACTTACTGATTCGGCTGACTATGTCGGTCACTTTCGATCTCCGACGGATCTCCTCGTTTCGAATTTTATCCATCAGAGATATCCCAAGCATAGCCCGCTCCCATATCTTGTTGATCAAGCCCTTTGTCCACGCCTCAGTGCCATACGTCATCACAGGAAGGACGCACTGGTTAAATAGTACAGCGGTATTGACGATGTACATAAATACATAACCAAACTACTGCATTTTACAAACTATCACCGGTTTAATGTTCCCAAATTCAAGAAAAACAGTTATTAAAGAAGAATCGATGTGAAAATGGGACATTTTGGAGGTTAAAACACAATATTTCTAAGTACTTAATTGTGTTTTTAAACTTAAGGGGCGATAGAGAAAGTAATTTTAATTTTCATTAGATTTTATGCAAATGAGAGGGCAAATACTTTTGCGTTATCATCAAAATATGACCCTCTTCCATAAGTGGAATCCTTTTTTGCACAAAAATACAATTATTGCACAAAGGCGAGCATTACTAATTTCTATCAGCTATCATTTGGCAATGGGAAAATTGTGAGGTAGTTCCAAAACATAAAATACTAGGTTAAAATAAAATAATTAAACTACGTATCAAGTTGAGTAGTAGATAATGCAGATACTATCGAAACTATTTGCATATAAACTCCCTTTGAAAACTATGGCTTGTAGAAAAGTGAGCCAGATGATAAAAGACATAGGTGCATATTTTTGAAACTACCCACATGGCTTTATTATTCTCCTGTGCAGCGATTGCTGCAAGTTCTAAAATTTCTGCAACTAAATACTCCAGAGTGGCAGATAAGTAGATCGCTGCATCGAGCCCGACTCGTCTGCTATAGTTGCCTTCACGCAAGATCTTGTGGATTCTGCCTACTGGTAGCGTGAGCCCGGCTCGTTTGCTGCTTGACACAGGCTTCGCACGGGGCTTGGCTGTCACTGCAATACAATTAAATAAAAAATACTGAATACACTGTAGGTTTTCTACTAATAGGATAGAAAATGGAAAGAGAAAAAAGATTTACCGGCAACACGTCGTCCAACCATTCTTCAAATTTGAGTGTTTACAGATTACAAATAACAGAAACCTGTATTAGCAGCAGCGAGAATCAAACAATTTTGTGTAAAAATAATCTTCTGAGCTGTTGTGAAAAATGTGCAAATTTATTATCTACCTACAATTTGAATCTGAATTTATAGGATCGCGATACCCACGTTAGCGCGAAAAAATCAGTGTTGCCGCTACTAAATTTACTTGGAAAAAAAACTCAACCGAGGCTGCTACGTTCAGTTTGATCGTGTAGCTCGTCTCTTTTGCACGCGTTGAAGTTGTATGGTTATCGCCTGACTTTCAAACTGAACGCAGCCCTAAGCTTCCACCATAGAGGGCTTAGCAAAATGAAACTGCATTTTTGGCAGAAAGCAAGCCCCATTGCCCAGTAATACTAGGGACCAATATGAATAATTTCCATATTGATGAGCCCGAATAAAATTTATCTTCGATTAATCTATTGCCTTAATTTATTATAACGGCTCACACTTCGTTTTTCTCCATTTCGGAGAACACGTTCCGACACGAAGCAACTACATTCGGAAAAAAAAAACAAACGAGAATCGAAGATTTTTTTCTTTATTACAAATATCTGAGCTATGCCTGCCATATTTTTTTTTTCTTACCAACGAGTATATATGTCGTTCTCACTACTTTTTGATCCACCCTAGTATAATACAATTGCTTCGTATGGCAGTCGGGTAGAATGATGGCTCGTATATCCAATGCATTATTCTAGGCGTCAGTCAGACCCCATTTACTACCTACTGCCCTTCTGCATTGGAATAGTATTGTAATGACTTTACTACACTGACTTTTGACAAAAGTCACGCCAAGGTACTTCTTGATAAGATTATGAGAAGACCGTCGAATAACTCATAGGCAGATAAAAGAGATCCTGCAGATAAAAGAGATTCTGCAGATTAATGCACCAAGCATTTATAAAATTCTGCACGATATACTTACTTGGAGTAAAAAAAAATACGCTTTAGGCGCCCCATAATCAAAAAGAAGAACAAAAGTTGTGCAGAGTAAAGAAAGTGTAAGAAAGTGTTAAAAGATTATAAAAATTTAACTTCTGACTACTTCGTAAATAATATTGTCACAGGTGATGAAACCTGGCTATATTATTATATATTGCTGTGCCTTCAAAAAATAAGAACAAGATTTGGTTGTTTGAAAATGAGCCTACTACGCCAGTAACCATGTCGTCTGAAAGGGGATGTACGTTGCGTCAAATCTGTTAGTTCTGATTTTTTGTTAATTTGTTTATGATTTTGGCTTAATGAATCACAATGCGCCGAACGCAACCTTGACATAAATCGAAAAAACTGCGAAAGTTTTGGCTTTTTTTCAGTTTTTGGTGATTTTAAGCCTAAAGTTCTAGTTTTTTTTTTTAATTTAATATCACCCAAGTTTTTAAAGTCGACTATATTTGCTTCAATATGAAACCAGAATTATCTCTGTAGATCTAATAGTTTCCGAGGTAAAGCCTTTCAAATATTAGAATTCCTTTCGAAGTTCGGTTTTTTTTTTAATATTTTGTCGTCCTGAATGAACTTTGACTCTCTTTCTGAACCAAAAGAGGTTTGAGGGGCCCGCAGTTGCCTCCTCCCCTCCCTCTTAACATTTTTCACATATGATCGGATGTTAAGATAATGAGAAATGTCAACTTGCCAGTATAAAAATAGGAGAGCAAGTGGTAACTGGACCTCGTAAAGTCATGGAAACAATGCTCAAGACTCATTTTGCAAAGAAACTATTGAAGAATAAAATGAACAGATAACTAATCTGTTGTAGATAACCTGCTCTGATGTCATTCACCTAGAAAAAGTAGAATGGGCAATCAAATCTTTTGCTCCTTAAAAGTCTACGGGGCCGGATGGTATTTTTCCGGCTATACTTCAACATGCATGCAGATTTATAGGTAAAGAAGAACTGATTAAACTGTACCATAGTAGCATTGGACTAGGACATATACCTCAAAACTGGAGGAAATTCAAAGCAGTCTTCTTGCCAATACCTGATAAGAAGACATATCAAGAAGCCAAGGCATATAGGAGCATTAGCTTATCCTCATTTGTCCTGAAAACACGAGAAAAAATTATAAATAAAAATATCAGAAACAAAATAAAAGTAAGTGGCTCTCCGCTACATGTTAATCAACATGCATACATGGAGGGGAAGTCCACAGAGACTGTACTTCACAGTCTAACCATTAAGATTGAGCGTGCCATTGCTAACAACGAATATGCTCTCGCGTGTTTCTTTGATGTAGAGGGAGCATTTGACAGAGCAACATTTGGAGCAATAGAGGAATCGTTTAAAAGAGAAGAGATTGGTAAAGCAATAGTAAGATGGGTAATAATAATGCTAGAAAACAGAGTTACATCTGCACATCTAGCAGAGGAAACCTATACTATAAAAGCGGGTAGACGCTTTCCTCAAGGAGGGTGCCTATGCCCTCTACTGTAGTGCCTCCTGGTATATTCTATAATAACCATCATTAACAGAATGCATATCTATCTACAAGTGTACTCGTATGATGGAATTATAATGATAGCAGGAAAAGACCTAAGTACAGTGAGATCAAACCTATACTATAAAAGCGGGTAGAGGCTTTCCTCAAGGAGGGTGCCTATGCCCTCTAATGTAGTGCCTCCTTATATATTCTTTAACCATCATTAACAGAATGCATATCTATCTACAAGTGTACTCGGATGATGGAATTATAATAATAGCAGGAAAAGACCTAAGTACGGTGAGATCTTGGATGATCACTGGAATAAGAAAAGTGTTGAACTGGTGTGAAGAAAAAGGACTTGATCTTAATCCCAGTAAAACAAAACTAGTTCTCTTTACAAACAAGAGAAAGCCTAAAGAGCTACAACCTATTAAATTGAAGGGCATAGTTCTAGAAGAAGTACTTTGGCGTGACTTGACAATAAACTGAGATTTGACACTCGTGTCAAAAATCAGTGTAGTAAAGTCATTACAATACTATTCCAATGCAGAAGGGCAGTAGGTAGTAAATGGGGTCTGACTGACGCCTAGAATAATGCATTGGATATACAAGCCATCATTCTACCCCGACTGCCATACGAAGCAATTGTATGGTTAAAAAAGAGTTGAAATGAATATTGAAGGAACTATTTTTCTTTCGCCTGGTTACGCCCAACAAACAAGTACAAAATCTGATAAATCGAGTTCATCGCGTTGTCATTTCATAAATATATTACCTAAATTATACTACTTGGACGTTTTAAGTTCAATAATGTTCATTAAATTTCAATATTCATTTCAACACTTTTTTGACAGACTATACTAGGGTGGATCAAAAAAATAAATAATGGCAGGCATAGCTCAGATATTTGCAATATTAATTTAAAAAAATCTTCGATTCTCTTTTGTTTTTTTTCTGAATGTAGTCATTTGTTTGCTTCGTGTCGGAACGTGTTCTCCGAAATAGAGAAAAACGAAGTGCGAGCCGTTATAAATACCTCTGTTTAAAAAAGTTAACGACGCAACAGAGTCACTGCGATTTGGAGGCAACATTAGGAGAGTCTGCTCCGCCGTATTCCACTGTTGCAAGGTGGGCTTCTCAATTTCGAGTAGGGAGAACCAGCACGGAAGACGAACATCCTTGCGGCCGTCCATCGACATCAGTCACCCAAGAAAATGTTGTGAAAGTCGAGAAAATTGTATTGAGCGATCGAAGAGTTACCATCCGTTACTTAGTTCAAGAAACGGGCATTACGGAAGTATTTTATTTATTATATTTATTTATTCCACCAAAAAATATATTGGTTGATATAATTATTTATATATGTTATATTATCTTATAAAACTTCAACAATAAAAAAGAGGGTAAATATAATTAATATTGTGGGTTTTATTTTATTTTTGTTCATTGTATATTATTGTTTATACTTTATACTATGTTTATACTTTCTAAATAGCAAGATTTTAATTTTGAGTTTACGTTTTGATGATTGATTGAAGTTTTAAGATCTTTTGGTAATTGATTGATAAGTTTAGGTTTGAGGTTCTTTTTCCATATAAATAAGTAGGTTTTGGTATGATAAGATTTTTGTTGTTCATTTGTCTCGTATTTATTGTGTGACATATTTGTCTTTGTATGTCTTTTCGGAAATATTGTTCAGCTAATAGGCTATATTGAATTTTCTGATGTACAGGAATAATACCACAGTATTTGAAAAGGCCCAAGGGATTATCATGAAACTTCATTTTTACCTTTGGTGGTATTATAGTTTTTAGTATTCTAAATTGTAATGTGAATATTCTGGAAAGGTATGTTTTAAAAGACCTTCCATAGCTTGTCAAACCGTAAGATATGACGGACTCAGTAAGTGCTTTATATAAGGCTAAGCTCGCTTGGTATGACAGCTTTCTCTTAATTATTGAAAATTTTGCGAGTATAGCTCTTAACTTTGCACAAACAGCATCAATGTGATTACCCCAGTTAAAACGGTCGTCGATAGTAAGACCTAGGTAAGCCTGGCTTTTCTCCTAATCTATTGCCGTACATTTACACAAATGAGTGTTTTTGTGGGGGCAGTCATGAGAATGAGCAATCAGGGTAGATTTTGGTTCTGCTGGGGGGTTATGACTCGAATGGATATGGATCAATTTAGTTTTTTGTGAGTTAACAACAAGTTCTAGGTCATGCGACCATCTACTTACTTGGTCAAAATCATTTTGCAACTTACATAGTGCCTCCGCAGGATCCCTATCTGCCGATATTATACAGGTATCGTCAGCGTATTGATAAACTGAGCAGTGTTTTATTGTATTGTCTAGATCATTTACATATGCCAGATAGTGAAGGGGCCCTAGTACCAATCCTTGTGCGGTTCCCTTTGTAACGAGCACTTTTTCAATCCATATTGAAATGTGTACTGTACGTGTTTATCTCCCCCCCCCCCCCCCCGTGGAAAATAGCAGAATAATTTCAGTACTAAGAGTCGCGCTTTGCCAGGTCCCGTGTTAAATGGTCTAAGGTACTATTACACAAACGGTACAGTGCTCCCAAAGTTATAATGCACATAGAAATCTATAACCGAGCGACCGGACGTACCACGTGACCTTACTGCTTGTATACAAAGTGTGGGGAAATACGAACTTTGCCAAGCAGTGGCGAAGATTCGTATGCGCATTATAAGTTTGGGAGTACTGTACTTTTGAATCCCAATCGTGGAACAATAATAATTAAGTATCAGCTCATGGAAAGGAGGTTTGCCAGCGACACAGAGTTGTTAGCTGCTTGGGACCAGGCTTGCTCCGATCTCCCAGAAGAAAAATGGAAGCAAATTTTTAATGATTGGTTTACGCGAATGGATAAGTGTGTAAGTGTGGTGGTACTTATTTTGAAAGATTATAATAAATAAAGCTGTACCTATTGCAAAACGTATCTAGTGACCTTTGTATTTGTCATCATTTCACTGTAAATAATGACAATATTGTATCAACTGAGTAGGACCCGAAATATAACTTTGAATTAATTTGTGTTTACCTATATAAAAATATTATAAAAAAACAAAAATAATAAATAAAGTGAAAAGATATACTTATTACAAAATGAAGATGTGGCCTAAAGGGCGTTGTTACCAGACCAGACCCTAATTACAAAAAAAAATTACCTGACTGATAGTGACTGATGACAGTTGCACAGCCAGCGTTGCCACATCTACCAACTTTATGGTAGATCTACCTATTGCACCTCCCTTTTACCTATCTAACAACTTCGGCCTCAAATCTAACTATTTTTCAAAAAATTATGATTAAAATTTAATGATCAAACGAACTTACCTGTAAGTGATGTTCGATCATAATTATCTGAATGCCTGATCCTTCCATGGTCATCATGTTAACTGAGTAGTACCGGTCCACCATACGCGCCACATTCACGACATTCAAAGCTAATATATAAATAAAAAACTTTTTCTACACTGGCCACCCTACGTGTTACTCTATGTTTATACTCATTCGTTTAAAGTTATAGAGATCCCTAATAAATTTCTCTTACCTACCGTAATAGGGAAGATTCATGTTGTCCGCATACAATCCTGGGTAATATAATAATAACTGACTATGTTATATATAATATGGGTGGGTTTGGATGACCATGGAAAGATCAGGCATTCAGATAATTATGATCGAACATCACTTACAGGTAAGTTCGTTTGATCATTAAATTATCCTTCATACCTGATCCTACAATGGTCATCATGTTAACTGAGTAGATGTTTAAAGCCAAACACTAGGTTAGGGAAATTTTATTAATTCTCCTCAATCCAGTTTTCCCGAGTTAGAACAACAAATTGTGTTCAACACAGCTCACACTCAACATAGTAATAATCTATTAAATCTTAATAATAAAGGTACCTACATAATTAGGTACTGCATACTTATGATAGTATGAATTTTATCAACTACTGTTCTCAGTCTAGCATTCTATGGAAATAATAATACTTCCTTCGATTAGGTATGGGCACGGACCTTAAGGTCCTTGGGTTTGATTAGGTAAACTTGTTAATAAAATCAACTGAGATCAATTCTCTTGTGAGGATCAAACTAAAGTTGGTAATCTACACTTTGCAGCAAAATTTAAAGTTATAGAATGTCGCAAATGTTAGAGACTATTTTTGACCCAACTGCATGCCTAACATGGTTGCCAATTAAACACCATTTTAAACACCTTTTGATAGTAAATTCCATCATGGCGGCCGTTTAACACCTCATTTCCTTGAGGCTAACATGGCACCTCAATATTTTAATGCTTTGACAGGAGTTAAGGAAATACAGGTGTTATGTTTTTTT
The DNA here is from genome assembly GCA_910592155.1 of Ypsolopha scabrella. Classification (NCBI taxonomy): domain Eukaryota; kingdom Metazoa; phylum Arthropoda; class Insecta; order Lepidoptera; family Ypsolophidae; genus Ypsolopha; species Ypsolopha scabrella. The sequence continues at coordinate 17,810,130 of OU342987.1, forward strand.
TTTCTTTTTATCCATAGCTGGTAACATGGGTGACCATTTTAAACACCTTTTGACGTTTGTATAAGATTATTTTGTATAGTAATTTCCATCATGGCGGCCGTTTAACACCTCATTTCCAAGGCTAACAGGGCACCTCAATATTTTAATGCTTTGACAGGAGTTAGGGAAATACATGCGTGATCTTTTTTTTTTTTCACCATTTTAAACACGTTATGACACTTGATTAAGAATATTTTGGTCTTCGATCTATTGAGGTGGTGATAAAGGTAGTTTCGTGAGTTTTGATTGTATTTGTAGGTTATTTGGGATACAAATTATCGTTTTCTGACTTTTTACATAAAAAAAGTAGTTTGATAACTAGCCTCTTTACTAAGTATGCACATTAATTTAAAAAAATGAACATTATAGGGTAAAACACAGCTTTTATTTATTCATAAAATTCTTACATGGTTGATCAAGCTTACATTGGGTTGCAACCTTCTTCTTCGAGTGAAAGCGTTGAATTTAAATAACATTTTTCCAATAGTTTGCCACTCCAAAAACGCAATTGCATGCAGTCATGGGTTCCCTCTTGGTGCATTGAGGAGCACTTGGACATGTGGTCAGAAGATCAGGGGGTTGAGCTTCACATCCGCAAAATGTGGTGGAATTCTCTCCTAATATCCGGGGGTCCTGTACCCGATAGAACGTTTAGTTTTTTGATTGGTGTTGGCTAAGAGCAACTGGTGACCAGGCAACAAGTCTCATTGAGTACAGTGTCTACTTGACCTGTATTTGCTGAGTTATTCCACACAGCGCAAGCATATTCAGCAACTGAGTAACTTAAGCACCCTAAGAACTACCAATCATTCTTCGGATTAAGTTGTTTACAATCCAACCAATATTTGTGTCAATGTTGCTAATCTGTCTGCAACATTTGTGTCAATATTGCTAATCTGTCTGTTTTTGATATTTCATGAATTGTGATAATTTGAATATTTATCCTACAGTATTTCATGAATTGATAACTTGGAAACTACAATTTCAATCATTATGTACATATGTATCCTACGGCAAGCACTATGGTGGTACTGTTCGGACAAAAAATACTCACCATGCGCTCAGGGGTACCATGGGTCCTACACAAAAAATTCCCACCGTACCCCCAGTGGTATGCGGCAGTGGTACCGTGGGTCCGACACATTTATACTCGTATTACCTATTACAAAGACAACTTTTTGCCGTCTATCTCATTATACTTCATAATATAGGTTGCACTGTCCCTTCGAGTGTACTTTTTCAAATCGCACCATGTAGTCATCTACTGTTCTCCATCTATTACATGGCCCATGTTTAACCAAAAGACCCGCCAGCTTTCGCTACATTTCTTTAGGGTCCTTTGCTCCAAGGGTTTCATCATAATCCCTGTTTGCAAATAGCCATATAGTCAGCCTTATTTGAAAGTTCTTCTTTTTACACTTTATCTAGAAACGTAATAAAAATACAATAAGGTCTTTGACTGTATAAAATACCGTGGAATTTTTCAGAAAATTAATGTTTAGAACACCTTTGCTTACTTTTTTAGAGATTTCATTAAGGTTAGATTAGGTTAATTTGCTAGCAAAGAATACCCTTCTACCGTTCGTTCGCTAGATGGACACAAATTTTAACAAATAGTCTTCTCTGAATGGCTTCAAACAATTAATCACAGCACAGATCATTAAATCATCATTTATACTAAGATATAATTAATTTGTGTCATTTGTGTGTGGGACAAATTATCAGAAACAAAATCGGTGCTATCTTATCATATCCAAAAGTCATCCAAAATAGGACGAAAACGAAAGTAAAGTAAAGGTGATATTTCTATGGGCTGAGATATGTTAATAGAAATAATCATCCTGAAAAATCACACTTTGCAAAACATCTATTAGAGTCCGGTCATAGTTTACCTGATAACCATTCATTTTAAGTAAAACATATTTGTAAAAAAAGGTTTAAGAATGTGTGTTAGAACAATTAGAAATACTAAAAAACAAGAATAACCCTGATTTACTAAACGAACAAACTAACTTTACCACTACCCCACTGTTAAGCATGTTTTCGTCTCCCCATTTTCCCCACCAAACAACTAGTCAGGCCGGTGTATAAAAGGCGAGTTTTGGTAGGCGGCTCGTCACTAGTTGCTGAGCTGTCGGGCGAACAACATCAGTTGCTGCAGAGCGGCTGGGCGAGCAACACATCCCGAGGATGCCTCGTTCAGAGGCGAAACACGTGTCGATAAGTTTTCTTGCTTGTTATTTAAGATTGCTTTGCTTGTATTGCTTGCTTGTTGCATGTTTTTATGCGGGCGGTGCACGAGTCTGCATTTTGAATAGCACGACAAGAATTGTTTAGCGGGATATTGAAAATTATATTCATATATCCTTTACTTAGTGATGGACTTCCGCAAGGTAACGCCTATTTCAATTAATCATCTTAAGACCTCTAGCACTTATACTGTTGCCTCTATGGTTCTGACCCTAAATTATAGTCTGTCAATAACATATGGAATAACATATGGGCTTCATTTAAGTAAAAAAATTTGGATCAAGTCTTCGCGTAAAGGCTAGCTAAATAAATACTAATTATTTTTAATTAAAAGTGGTTCAATCAGCTAAAATTTCCTATGGAAAAGTGGAAAAAAGTTATCTCAAAAATTACTTTCGGTAGACAGTGGACTATTAAGTGATACTCAATCACCTCTTGAATTTTTTCCACTTTGAATTTTTGGACGATAAATAAAATTTTATGCATATCGTTCATAAACTTAATGAAATACATTTTTTCAAATTACAGAGGTAGAGCTGACACCTAGAAAACGAAAACTAATGAAAAAAATACATTTGCTCAAAAGCAAAATGAAAATTTTACGGGAAGGAAATATAATGCCATATATCAAGTCATTAGCGCTGAAAAGCTTAATAAAGGCATATACGCAATCACAGCAGAAAACCACAAGGAAAACGGTGGACTTCGTTAGAAAAAGCCCTGGCTATTGCTATATATAAGAAATCTCCTAGGGTATACAGACATTTTCAACATTTAACGGCATTACCAAGCATAAGAATACTGCAAAATCTTCTTCAAAGCATATAGTTAGAGCCAGGAATCAGTCAAACTATCTTGGATCATCTCAAAAAGAAGGCTGCAAAATTAAATGAGAAAGACAAAATGTGTGCCTTGCTTTTCGATGAGATGGCTTTAAAGAAGCGTCTAATTTTCAATCCCAGGACAGACAAAGTAGAGGGACATGTAGATCTAGGCGAAAATCAGTACAGGTCTTCAGAAATAGCCGATCAAGTTTTGGTATTTATGTTTCAAGGCCTCCACAAAAAACATAAGGAACCAATAGCATACTATTTTGTGAAAGGAACTATTTCATCGCAAAGCCTCGCTGTTCTTATTAAAGATGTTATTAGGGCTGTTACTGACATTGATCACACTGTGATTACCACAGTATGTGACCAAGGGCCCAATAATATTGGCAGTTTAAATTTACTAAAGGAGTGGTGTGGCATCCCATCAACATCTAATTATTTCCTGTTAGCTAATACAAAGATTTTTATAATGTTTGATATTCCTCATCTATTCAAATCACTCCGAAACAATTTTCATAGTGGGGGAGAAATAGTAATAGCTGGGAAAAAAGAAAAGTGGTCTCATCTACTAGATGTTGCCGAAAAGAATAAAACTACCTTGCATTTCAAAAAATTGACAGCATTACATGTGAATCCTACATTTAGATCTAAAATGAAAGTCAAGCTAGCTGCTCAAGTTTTAAGTCACACTGTCGCTGGTATCTTAAAACTCATGGCCGATAAATATGGTGGAAATGTGCAAGCTCAAGAAATGTTAGACACTGCACAAATCATAGAAGATCTCGACCAGCTTTTTGATTGCACTAATGGGCCTGCCTCCATAAAGGAAAGAATCAAGCACAGAAGAGAAAATGTTTCCAAGAAAACTAACCACCTTGAATTGTGGAGACATTACAAAAACATGATGAGTTCTATGTATTTCCTCAAAGCTGATAGCTTTTTAAAACTGAGGAATGTAAGATGCGTCCAGGGATATATAACTTCGCTGTCATCTTTGGAAGATATTTGGAAGTACGTTGAGTTGAAAGGATTTAAATACTTAAATCTTCGCCAGCTGAATCAGGATAGTTTAGAAAACCTTTTTGGAATGATACGACAACATTGTCCGACAAACCGTAACCCGACATGCCATCATTTCACAGCTGCTTTAAAGTCAAATATTTTGACAAAATTAAGTACGTCAGTTGGCAGAGGAGCAAACTGTGAAGAGGATAATAACGAAGCTATTATTGATTTCGAAGATTTCTTTCAGGATGATGAAAAAACAGAAGAGGCTCATTTTGAAAGTCGTTTTCCAGAAGAAAATTTAGAACAAAGGGCTCAATTTCCTGTTCTACAGTCATCTGAAGATGTTGATGCTGCCCTACATTTACCTGATGATCTCGAATTTCCTAACGATGATGCGGAATTTTTACAGCTTGAAATCAGCTTGTTCGAAACTTTTGATAAGCAACCTACAGTGTATGTCGCGAGATACTTGGCCGCAGTGGTGCTAAAAAAACTCAAGCGGCAGTGTGAGAGCTGTAAACTATGTTTAAAAATAGAAGACCCAGAACTAATTGACACACCAATGTATAGTTACATTAAACTTCGTGAATGGTGGGAAGACAAAAAATGTCTTATATATCCCACAATAAACCTATGTAAGTTTGTTGATTCAGCTACATCATGCTTTGATGCTCAAGTTAAATCGATTCATCATGAAAGACATATTTCTCAGCAAGCGGAGACTATGATGTTGACAAGATGTGACAATTTACTGTGGATCTGTAGTGATCACAAAGATCGTCTTCCCCAGATACTGCTAGTTCACTTGAGTTATCTTTTGATACGTAATGAATGCCATCGTAAAAATCTTTCCTTCGCAATAGCGAAGGAATCAACTGCTAATATAATTAAAAAATCACAGCAACAGGGAGTCGCAAAATCATGAATGAATATTATTACAAGGATTTTTATTTCATTTTTGATCGATATTTCAGTCCAATTTTGTATTATTTTCATGTTTTTTATTGTTACTAAATATTTGTTATACAACATTGGACTCTAGTGTGGTCGCGATCCTTAACTAATTTGAATTGACAAGTCTTGATTCCTACCCTGTACTGAGCCAGTACATTTTATCGATATCGAGCGCAGCACTATTTGGTCTGTTAGGTTGGTAATTTTGTTTTTTGTGGTATCTTTGACATTTAAGTTAGTGATTTTGGTATTGGAGTGCCATGCAAATTGATGTCATTGGCTAATAAGAAAGTCCCGTCTCTTACGTAGTGTTTACAGTAGTATTTACATTCTCTTTACGCACGGCGAAATGGATGAGTATAAACATAGAGTAACACGTAGGGTGGCTAGCCTGTGGGTGACCAGTGTAGAAAAAGATTTTTATTTATAAATTAGCTTTGAATGTCGTGAATGTGGCGCGTATGGTGGACCGACACTACTCAGTTAACATGATGACCATGGAAGGATCAGGTACATATTTTACGTACATAAATAAAACGAACACAATTTTAATAGAAATGCAACGTTACCGACTCGTCGGATAGCGTTTTGGCACTCAAAACGGAACGCTACATGAGTGACAGACGTTCACTCACTTTCGGAACGCAGTGGTCCGAAACGTTCTACAAAGGATTTTGACGCGATGTTTTTCTTCGTGACAGACAACGCAGTGGTGGTGACAAGTTGAAAACAATACATTGGTGAGTAAAATTATTGCAAACCGGAACGTTTGAAATTTTGGAATGAAACGTCGTCAGTTCGCACGCTTTGTTTGCGGTGATTTTGTTTGTGTTTCTAACGGTGAACGTTCCCCTAGTCCCTGGTTCACTGATTCAATAGAAGGTTTGCTTCATACTAAGAGGTTCATTTCAAAGAACGAAGAGCCGAGTGTTGAACATTTTACATTATTCAATAAAAATATGTATAAACATCACCAATAAAACGCTTAAAAGCGATTAACTCGCATTTTATATTTAAACAATTTACTTGATATCAGGGTGGTAGATCTATCAACAATTGTTGATTTTAAAATCTACCTAATTCTACCAATTTTTGACATACCCCACCTACTGATTTTCTTAAATTTGGTGTGGCAACACTGGCACAGCAGAACGGAAGGTTCACTAAGCGAGTATCTTGCGGGTAATCATGACTGCCGGGTAATTTCGGGTAATCTTGCGACAAACACAAAATATTTTTTCTCCTATTAAATCGTTGATGCCCAAAACGAAACAATTTTGAGGCACATGCGTGAATGCGCAAAACGGAATCTTTATGTGAGGATATGTGTATGCGTGTGTGTGTGTGTGCGTGTGTGTGTGTGTGTGTGTGTGTGTGTGTGTGTGTGTGTGTGTGTGTGTGTGTGTGTTGAGTCCGATGAGGCAAAACGTGCAAAAGAGATGCCCATATACAGATTCTCATTAGATAGGGCAAGCAAGAAGATTTTTTTTCAACATCACATCAAAGCAGCGTCCCCTGTGCGGTTATTTTTACCCGATTTAAGGTAATTTAGGCCCTAATGGGGTTTGTTGCGGGTAACCATGACTGCCGGGTAAAAGAACCTGTACCTTCAATAAAAAAAGTATGAAATATTTTTTCTATTAAATCGTCTTGACGCAGCTACAGCGCATAATTGAACACATCCTATCTTTCTCTACTATTTGTGTGTGTGAGATTATGATATATGTACGGACTTTGTCCACACATTTATTATCTTGAGAAAATTGATATTTCCTCATAACATACTTCACTTAAGTCAAGGTTGCTTAAACGGCATTCGTTGGTATTGAGGCCAATTTCTAGTGCTATAAAGAAGACGGAAGTCTAAAGAATACTGATAGCGATATATCATTAAGCAAGTTCTAAATTCATGTACAAAAGTCAGTTGCTTTTGTGCCGGTCACGAACAATAACATAACATGATTAATTGAAATAGACGTTACCTTGTGGAAGTCCATAACTAAGTAAAGGATATATGAATATAATTTGCAATATTCTGCTAAACAATTCTTGTCGTGCTATCCAAAATGCAGACTCGTGCAACGGCCGCCCACCCGCATAAAAACATGCAACAAGCAAGCAATACAAGCAAAGCAATCTTAAATAACAAGCAAGAAAACTTATCAACACGTGTTTCGCCTCTGAACGAGGCATCCTCGGGATGTGTTGCTAGCTCGGCTTCTCCGCAGCAACTGATGTGTTGCTCGCCCAGCCGCACCGCAGCAACTGATGTTGTTCGCCCGACAGCTCAGCAGCTAGTGAACTGTGCAACGGCTGAACTACGCTCGGCTTCTCCGCAGCAACTGATGTGTTGCTCGCCCAGCCGCTCCGCAGCAACTGATGTTGTTCGCCCGACAGCTCAGCTAGCTTGAGTTGCTGCGGAGAAGCCGAGCTAGCAACACATACCGAGGATGCCTCGTTCAGAGGCGAAACACGTGTCGATAAGTCTTCTTGCTTGTTATTTAAGATTGCTTTGCTTGTATTGTTTGCTTGTTGCATATTTGTATGCGGGTGGGCGGGCGGTGCACGAGTCTGCATTTTGAATAGCACGACAAGAATTGTTTAGCGGAATATTGCAAATTATATTCATATATCCTTTACTTAATAACATAACAATTTATTCATAACATAACATTTTATATCCTCTTTTAACAATGTAACATTTATATTATATTAAACAATAGTATTAACATTAAAATAAGAATTCTTTCCACTACTATCCTACCAAGGCATCTGGACTCGTGGTATGGTTCGGTCGTCGCGTGTGGATCACGAGTACTTTCTGTAAGGGTGCGCTAGTCCTATATTAGCTCCTACCTTTCCAATATAAGTGAGTCTAATCCCTACTAAAACGACGTGCAAAAGAGATGCCCACACAAATCATCAGTAGAAAGCACGAGAATTTTGCTGTTTGTTCCGTTTTTTTTTTGTGCCTTGCTCTGAAAAGTTATAAATACTATAAAACGTGAAGAGAGAAAGGAACCTTTAAAATCAACTTATTTAATCATAAGTTAATTGTTGATTATTTTTTTATTTGTCCATTTTCACCAAAATGGTCTGAATGTGAATGCAGAAAATTCTTTCATCTTTAACTTTGATTGTAATTTTTTTTCACCTTGTCAATTAAAACACTTTTAAAACAAACACATTCCTGTTAATTTTTAAAGAGGTATAGGAAATGTTAAAATAAGAACAAGGTACCTACTTAATAATTTATTTCTTCTCTGAAAAGAAAAATTATGTTCACAAAACGGGTAATTCGGGTAATTTCTGATTCGGTTTCGGACTTTTTCTAGTTTGACTGCCAGCAACACTGGTTTGTTTTGAATCGAAACGCTCCCAATCAAAGTTTTATTGGTAGTACCGAGAAATATTTAAAACGTATCGTAAACGGGTAGGTACATATTTATTTACTACTTTCAACTTTCAAGAATTGTCAACAAATCCTGATCGTCACAGGTACGATATTGGTTGTATGAACTTCTTCACGGCATCATCACCTCATAAGACCCTGGCGTTTAAAACATTTATCTCTTTCGTTGTTTGACGAAGACAAGATGAACGAGCCTCAAACAGTTGTGCTTCTAGACCTGCTGGCGAGTTATTCTAAGTAAACCCCATAATTAATAAATCCCAATATACTTCCAGAAATGACTGAGCACTGCGTAAACAATGGGCAAAGTCAATGCAAAACTAAAGATGCAACGCATATCGCATTGGAACAGCACCTGTTTTCATCTAGGACTCTCGGTTTCACCTACCACCGTAAAAGTGTTGAACTCATATTTACTTTGGAGTCACTTTTTGAAGGTTTGAACTACCAGTTGTGTGTACAAAATGTTGGACAAGATCGTTGGTACATGACAGTCTATGACGATCCTTTCAATAGAATCTCCAGCTTATCGACCATGGTTTTGAACCCAGGGGAAAAGGAGCAGATCTATTGCTTGGACAAAAACTTGTTTGAATTTGAGAGGTGTGTGTTTTTGAGATTCTCCTCAACTGTTTACCATGAAGAGGATATTGATAAAATTCGTTTAGAAGAAATGTATAGAAGTCTAGTGAAGGTGTATGAAGAGAAATTGTTTTCCGACATGATAATGACGAATAGGTACTTTGAGTAGTTTGGCCATAGAGCAATATTTGATGCCACTTTCAAAGGTTTTAATTCTGTGCTCCTTGAAACTGGAAATAAGAGAACCAACAATGATCATGGCTGCCTGGTTAATGAAAGTGATGTTAAAACTGAAATTTCAAATGATGAAGAAATGTTTGATTTGAATGAGGAATTGGCAAAGCAACCCCTCATAATTGAAGAGGAAGGATCATTGATCCCCAATCCAAATGATAATAAACTCCAGATGGAAGAGCTAGACAATACATGTTTAAGCTGCATTAACAAATATTGTTACACTGGAACCCTTGAAACAGTTCCTGTTGAAAAACTGAGAGACATAATGATCTTTGCTAATAACTTTGATATACTGCATTTCAAAAGAAATATTGAGCACCATTTCCTTTCCCAAGATATTGAACGCAAAAACCTTCTTCACCTTTACAATTTTGCCAAAGAGTTTCATCTTGAATGTCTATACTTAAAAGTTCAAAATATCCTGTGTAACAAAGACATCATTAATACAGATGTCTTTGAGCATGTTAGTGACACCAGAATTCTGCAGGCAATTGTGAAAAATTGTAGTAATAAAATATGGAATATTCGCAGTATGTTTGAACTCTGTATAGTAAAGTATCAGAATGGTCAACAAGGTTACAATTTGGGATGGGTGAACGGATGTTTTTGTAGGCTGGACGTTGTTTGGATGGTTGAAGTATTACATAGCAATGTACATTTTGTCATACATTTATCCAACAGTCAGAATAACCAAATGTCTTCTTGTCCCGTTGCTGTGTGGTATGAGATCAATGGTCTGAATTACGGGCCAATAAAAGGTGATGTTTTTACATTAAGAAATCACAGTTTCATGAATTCACATATTGGAAGAATATTATTATTATTATTATTATTTATACACAAGCAGCTCAAAACTGATGTTGTGTATATCACTGCACTTTAGTCTTTAAAAAAATGTCTAATTTATTTTTGAATGAGTTCACTGTGGTTGCACTAATTACAGCTTCAGGTAGACTGTTCCACCCGGTAACCACACGGTTAGGCAGAAAGTGTCGACGGGGGTTGCTTGCACATTTTGATCCAACGATTTTAAGTGAGTGACCTCTGAGGTGCTGGTTTTTGTTCATTTTAAAAAGGCTGTCAAGTTCTTGAACATCATAGCACCCAGTCAGTATCTTATATGTCTCTATAAGGTCACCGCGATATTATACACCCTTAAGACCTCACTTCGCTTCGCATGATCCTGTTTTATACCAACAAATACTGCAAAAATCACTCTGAAATTAATATATGATAAAGTTGAGGACTAAAGCTATGTCCATGCTGTTGTGAAAACTTGATTCCATTAAATTTTCTCGATATAAAAAAAATACAAAGTTACCTCTAAACCGTACAATAAACCGATAGCATTCAATGAATACTTGAAATTAGATCTGAAACTTTGCATAATATAACTGATATTAGTATAAAGCAGCTGCAGGCTGTTCCATAAAAATTAAAAAAACCATCAGTGTAGCCGCGATTTCAAAATAACTGATGTTTTTGCGTGCGCGGCATCGGATTAGAGTAGGATAGACAGTTAAAAAGCAGAAGCGTTAAAGCAGGACTGCGAATTGAGGTATAATGGGCCCTTAAGTCAAGGTTGCTTAGACGTCATCCACTAGTATTGAGGTGAGGCCAATTTCTAGTGCCATACGGAAGACGGAAGTCCAAAGAATACTGCTAGCGACACATAATTATGGGGGAACGTTTCGAGCTCGGTGCAAAATGCAAAACTTATGATTGTTTTTTTTTACTATTGCATAAAAAGTACTAAATAAATGTGATATATGGCATTTCGCGACCATTGTTTAGTGTCAATTCGGCTTTTCTACCAAAAATTTTAATTTTATGTATTTGTAAATGAATGGGCATACAAACTTAAAACACGCTTTGCAACGTAGTGCTTAAAATAACGCAATTCTGCTAAAAACCCCTGATAATCACTCAACAATAGTCGCAAAATAAGATGAGACTATTTTATTTCATACATTTTGTTTTAAAATAAGGTAAACAAGATTATGTTATGCGTGGCAGAGCAGGACTGTGAATTGGGGTATTATGGGCCCTTAATTAAATTCATATTCCTGCTCCTTAATAATAATAATTAAAAGATGCTTATTTAACTGGTTACCCAAAATTATAAGTAAGTACCTATTTCAAAAATCAATACCTATGTCCAAAAAAATAGAATACCTATTTACCAACGTTTGCTTACTATCTTTAAATTATCTTCTCTATACATATAAAATACAACGTCTGTCTGTTCGTTCGCTTATAACTTGAGAACCACTCAATGGATTTTGATGCAGTATTCACTGAAAGATAAAGCATTTCTTCGGGAAGGTTTAAGGCTATATATCATCGCGCTATGACAAAAGGGAGCAGCGCAATGAGAATTTTAGTGACACATGTGGAATATTCGCCGTTGCACAGTCGAATGTAATCTGTTAGTCGCGGGTTCGAATCCCACACTAAGGAATTCTTTTTTGTTTTAGCATTGTCTATGGTTTTAGGTATAAATATATACCCATCCATCAGCCTGTTTCGTCCACTGCTGGATATAGGCCTTTCCATGATTTCGCCAATCTTGGCGGTCCTCCTGGAAGAAATGCCCATACTCACACACGCTGGACAGGCGGGTTGGTGAGCGCGGTGCCGAAACCCTTGCACTAGTGACGCCGCTGCCCGTCACCAGTCTCTTTTATATAAGGCTCGGCAATTGGGGATGGATAAACCGCCATCCATCGGTCCCAGGCAATGGTGGGCCGCCTGGTTTTGCCTAAGAGCTGTTCTCTTACTCTCTCCCAAATAACTTCGGGAGGATTTCTGAGTAAGATGGTGGTACCTCCTCAGTCGAGCCCGGCGTCAGCTCTACGACCCATAAATATATTTCATATATTTTCCTGAAGCTAATATTATATTTATATTTGTCCATCAGTGGAGTTACGAAATCGGCTAAGTATACGATAGTTTATACTGATTGTAGTTATGATTTTAAAAGGATTTTCACTGTAATATGAAATAAATATAGGTATATATTTTGCTTTTGTAAGCTTTTCATTAAATGAAATCCACGTTAAGAACAATAAAATATTTTGAAAGTCCAGAGCAGCCATCTTGCGGCCAGTGGCTACTACCACAACGACATTTGTTATAAACAATACCTAACAGGAATAAGGAATGTATCCAACATTCACTAGATGGCATCGCTAATCCATTATATTGTATACATAAATTATTAATAAGTAACCTGCATTATGAGGTTATTTATTACTTATTTTACATAATGTTTTCAGTAAACCCGGTCGTAGTACCTCTTAAATAAAATAAAACATGAAACAGACGAAAGGCGCATATTGCGTTTTAGATGCGCTGCATTTCCCTACAAGGCACTAGATGGCGCTGCAGGTTTTTCATACACAGACATAATTTCATATTGAAAGCCATGCGTGGCTTATACTACTGTAATAAACTATAATTTTTATGGAATCTAGCCTATAGCCTTAAATTAGCATGAAAACATTACGGTTACGTTATAGTTTGAACGTAACTCGATTTTGTATGGAATCTGTTAAGTTCCGCTACTGACCGCTAGGAGCGCTTATCAGATTCCATACGAAATCTACCGTGAACGCAACTATAACGTAACCGTGATGTTTTCATGCTAAAGCTACTAAAAAACAGCTCATTAGAAAAGGTTGGATAATGCTGTTTTTTTATAAATATAATTAAATATAAATTCGCACAAGAGCGTTAAAAAAACGCATCTTTGTGTTTTAGATAATACGTTTATATAACTTACAACAATCAATAAATAACTGTTATTTTTACTTTATTAGTTTAGACAAACTACTGTTTTGAAATCAAAAAATTGCCTTTACATTGCTTTTTTTATTAGCACTTTGGTAAAACATGGTGAGGGTCTGCTGATGGGACTAGAAGGTGGGTACGGGATCCCCTCAACGGACAACAGCAGACCCTTCGAGTTTGGGCTACTTGATTATTCTTTATTAGCACTTTGGTAAAACATGGTGACCAGAGCCTCATAATGGGACTGGAATGTGGGTACGGGATCTCCTCAAAGAACAACAGCAGACCCTTCGAGTTTGGGCTTATTGGATTGGTATTTATTAGCACTTTGGTAAAACACGGTGACCAGAGCCTCATAATGGGACTGGAATGTGGGTACGGGATCTCCTCAAAAGACATCAGCAGACCCTTCGAGTTTGGGCTCATTGGATTGGTATTTATTAGCACTTTGGTAAAAACATGGTGACCGTTGCATATTGTCGTTCAAAAAATCATATTCTTTTGTTTTCCTTATTTCCACGAAAATCTCATCGACGCGGGCGCAGCGCGGGCAAAAGCTAGTTCCCAAATATATTAATTTGCTTCGATATTATGATAAAAATAATTTCTATATTTTATACACTGGCGATTTATCCATCGCAACGATATACAAATTAACATTGTACAATGATATTTGATATACAGGCTGTAAATGCAAAGTCAAGAATCCCTTTAGGGTATGAAAGTATACACGATTCTGATGTCATTACTAGAAAAAAAATATACCTTGAATTTTCACCAAAAATTCCATCATTTTTCTAAGCTATGGCTACGCAGCTCACCGGCCTCCCCAATTGCACCCCGCAACCCGCACCCCTCATCCGAGTGGCCAGCGACCAGTGAGGGTGTCCACGCGATTAGTGTATTTTGAGTAAAGAAAATCGTCTTATTGTGAGGTACTGGTACTTTATTTAGAGATCCCAGTATTTAAAATAATATCTTTACCGATTACACCCTTAAAGGATTCTTGCCTTTGCTTTTACACCCGTATACATAGAAACGCACAAGTAAATCTGTTTCAGAGCTATAGATTTACTTGTGCGTTGCTATACCGCAATGATATAATGTTAATTTGCTTAAGTATTGTTTATAAAATAATCATAAGCGTAACTAGGTGATGGTCAGGAGGGCACGGCCCCCCTTAGAGTACTATCTCCCCCCGAGAAATATGGGCATCAGTGATGTAAACATGCATAACATGCTTTGTCCAAATTAAGGCTTCATTGAACATTTCACTAACCTAAAATGAATTTGAAAAGAGACGACGTCGGGATATACCCCCTCAATGCGGAGGCAGTTAGTTTTTAAGCATGTATTCATTGTCTTTTAAAAATTCCGGATTAATCCTAATTTTTCCTGATTTCCTGACTTGGCAGGAAAATTCCTGTCGTCTGGTAACCCTAATTGGGATAGTATAAATAACTGTCCACCTCCGTATAGTTTAGGCTGTGGCTGTGCTGGAGCCAGCAATCACGAAATTATTAGCATAGTTCCAGGAAGTTGAAGATTTAGATTTTTTCTCTCACGCATTTTTTAAAAGGTTTTTTTCTCAACATTTCAAATGACAAATCAAAAACCGGGCAAGTGCAAATTGGACTCGCCCACCTTGGGTTCCATACAAATTATTAAAAGTTAAAAAAATCTACAATAAGATTTGGGTACCCGTACAATTATGACCGCGCATACCGTTGCTTAACCTCGGTGATTTTTTATGATTTAATTACAAAGGTACAGTTTTTAAGATTTTTTCCTATACTTGTAGTATTAGACGGTATTGTATAACTTGCAAAATTTCACAATTCTAGGTCAACGGGAAACGGAAATTTTTTGCGGCATAAACGGCCGGCCGTATCTTTAGAAGTTTGATATTTTAACAGCTTCAAGGGACTGTAGACTTGAGTATATGGTTTCGATACCTCCACGCGTTCCTGAGTAAAGGGTCTTGACAGACAGACGGACAACGAAGTGATCCTAAGATTCCGTTTTTTCCTTTTGAGGTACGCAACCCTAAAAATGGTCACATGGTGGTTACGTAAACGTTTTACTAGGGGTCGGGGGGGGGGGGGGGTACAGAAAAACGTTACGGCTCGTTACGTTGGGGGCGTCAAAAATCTCGAAAAATTGCGTTACGTAATACTTGAGTGCTCCCTTTACAGACAAGACAATTTTGCCATTAAATTATTAGCACGCAACATGCCCGCCTAGTACCACGCTTTGTGACAAGGATGGCTTTATTTTGGTTGAAAAACAAAAACGACGTCGTTGTCAAAACCGTAACAAGCGTGATTAGCGTAACAAGGATTGAAGGCTGCATCGCCTACGGTTCAGAGGTGCAATTGTGTAAGCCAATCGTATTCAAATTGATTGTCATGTCTAGTCGGTTAAGCAAATAATTCCGTTTGACAATTGAAATCGTACTTTTTTGGTTGTTTACAACAAAACAAGACGACTGTATTCATTTGACAGCCAACAATGTACGATTCCAATTGTGAAACTGTTGCTTAGCCGAATAGCCATATGACAATCAATTTGAATACCATCGACTTACACAATTGCACCTCTGATCTATCTATCCCATGTGAGTGAGAGATCCTCACAAAAAGATACAGAAGATCATATCTCAAAAATGCTACAGGAACGTATTGAGGGAAACTTCTGCATGGAAATAGAGCTGCTGACGTCAGAAAGACAAACACTCTTTCAGGATTCGAGTGTTGGCTGTCCATGCAACATTTTTCCTCAGTTCTGACTTTTGGCCGGAAGGGATAGTTTTCCGTCGCTACAGAGAGGCGCATGAAAAGGAACGCCCCTAAAATACAGGCTAGCTAGTTTTTAAATATTACATTGTTACTATTATTATATCTATGTTAGACTACAAGGTATATATCTATGGGCCATTACTTATTATAAACTAGTTGCCTGATAATAATGGTATTTTATGCAATTAGTGAAAAAAGGACGGATTTAAGGCGAGGGCCATTGATGAGTTACGAGCAAGTAAAGGATTCTAACGACTGAATCACGACCGTAGGGAGTGATTCATTATGATTGAATCACGAGCGTAGGGAGTGATTCAAGTGTTAGAATCCTGAGCGACCCAAGTGATTCATGGCCCTCAATATAAATCCGTACTTTATTCAAGAGTTGCATACTATACTTTATACCATGACTACGAGAAAAAGAAATAATTTCGAAATATTATTTAGAAATATATTTAGTGAAGAAAAAAGGAATGTTAAATTAATTAAAAAACAGACTCTAAATATGTACCCGAAGCTTGATTTTAATTTTTCCATTTTAAAACTCATCGTACGCTTTGATGTAAACGAGCCGTGATTTGTTGGGTAGCAAGTTTTCTACTATATCGGTCGCCCTCTCTTTCATAAACTCAGGTGTTAGACACATCTTCTCAATCCCTTGAATGCATATTCAATCGATTTATTATAAAGTAACACTAAACTTTGTGTTCGTACAAATTACAGTATTCAAAATGGCGCCAATTTACTTGTATATATATTTTTTTGTAATGGCAGCAAAGAACACAAAACAGTTTTTATTCTAATGCTAAACTCCTTGTCGCAAATATCGACCAATCAAATCTCGAGGAGTTATTTGCACAAGGAGTTTGTATGTCAAATATTCTTTGGGCAAGGAGTTTGTATCGAGTATTTTTTCCGCAAGGAGGTTGTATAAGCATTGAGATGAACATGTCGGACCCAACATTGAAGGTCGAATATATTGGTGTGTTCTAAATTCAAACACCAAAATAGTGATAAAAAGGCATATTCACTGTTTTCAGTGAATAAAATAAGCTTTTTAGAGTGGGAATGGTATACCTAAACGATATTATTATAACAATAAAAAATCACAAGTCACATAAAAAATCCCTTTTTATTCATAATCCCGTTGATCACAATTATTTATCATAGCATTCTACCTACACATAACTCTAAGTACATATGATAGAATATTTACAAACATATTTACATACTTTACACGACCGCTTATGCCCTAAGTAGGAAGATAGGTATATTAACAATCACAAAGATAAAAAATAATCTACGATAATAATTTTGGTAATCTCATCCAATAATACCTAATTTAGATAATAATTTCTACAAACAATTATCAATTATTCTTGATATTCTTCACATACAGTAAATATTAATCAAAATTGTTATATTATTAAAAAATTTTACTTGTGAAAATTAAATCTGTAAGCAAAACTATTTGGAGTTGTCATTTTTTTTAATATTATAGACCGCGAGCCCAGCAATGCTCTCGCATAATTATTTTTGATATTTTTGAGTCCTGAAATATTTCCATCATAATTTTCTCGACAAGAGGAGGCCCGTGGCTTCGTCCACGTTGTTTTAGGATATAAACAGCCCGTTGTACCCATTAGGAACGCGTTTTCGTCGACACAAAAGTTTATACCCCGTTTCACCCCCCTATGGGGTGAATTTTGAAAAATCCTTTCTAAGTGCAGAGGCACGCTTAAAGACATTGTTCAAAATTTCTCAGCGGATTAAGCTGTGCGTTGTCAGTCAGTCGGTCCAGATCTGTTTTAAATATATAGATAAATCAACAGTAACAATTTTTTTTGGTTCCCAAATTTCGTATGAATGGCCAACTTCGCAACGCGACATGTGACTGACAATAAACGTACACATTCCCGGCAGTAAATAATGCACATAGGCTATGTAGCTTCGGCTTCGTAGAGCGTCGTCTGTCTACGGAGTATTAGTGCTTGATAAAAGTAACAAAACATGTATTTTTTATTTCGAACATAGAACAGTTTCCTTTGTTATAGCTATGGGATTAATTTTCAAACTGTAAAAAGGATATAAATAACCGATATTTTTGACTTGCTTACGGGAATGCCCTTGAGCTCAAGCATAGGAATCATCACGAAAAACAATTATGTGAGGGTCTCTCTCGGGTACTGGGCCTATCAGGTTCTTGGAGTATTCATTTTACTAACAAATCTCTTGTAGCCTGTAATAAAAATTACAGGTAAAAATAAAAAGTCCACATGAAAACAAACTTCTAATCAAACGAACAACATTCCCAAGGAAAGATGAATTCTTTTTTTTTTTTAACTTGAATATGCCTGTATATTTTCAGTTTCTTTTGCTATATTTTTTTCAGGAAATTAAGGATAATCTGTATGTGGTTTTATTAAATAACACCTGCTTTACACTCCGGGTACAATATTTTTCACCTTTTTGCGGGTTTAAACCCCCTTTAGCCTCATTCAGTTTAAAAATATTTACTTTCTTTGAACGAAAATTAAAAACCAAGGAATTCCCTTTTTTCCACGTAGTTTTATTCTGTTAACACGATTCTAAATTGATTGAGTACTTTCAAATATATAAAAAAAATAACAAGCTTTTTTGGCATAAGAGGGGATTTAAAGACCGTTGTCTTTATAATTTTACGGCAAAACATATAGCAAGTTGGAGAAACAGCACTGCCATATCGTCTACGTGCTATATCTAATGCCTTCCCGTCTAACTACTGTGCTGTGCGGAATGCGGTTCCTTCACTCCGAGGGTCTCCGAGTCTAGAGGTCGGAATGACCAGTTTCCCGCCCCGTCGAACTCTAGCACGTGTTTGTGGTATTTCCTGGAATAAAACATGGAATTCAGATTAGAAGTATGTAAAAAAAAACGTTAAAACTGTCACTTAAATACTGCCCTTCTAAGCTAAAAGGCGGTATTTAAAAAAAATAAGTCTTTTATTATCATTTCGAAAAAGCTTAATATCTCAAAACTTAGTCCAGTGGAGATAACGCCTTTCAGCTTAGTAGGGCAGAATAGACAACCTTTGCTTATACGCGCGCTCGAAAAGCTCAGCGCGCTCTTGGTCTCATCTCAACACCACAGTGTGATCTTTTTGCTGATAGACCAATGGATTTGACAAGACAATGTCTAAAGTACTGTGAGAGTGAGGAATCAAAGATGATGTCCTTAGATCAACATTATGTATACCTAGTCGGTGCTTAAATTCTGTCACAAACAAAATTGGCTATAAAATGAAAACTAGTCATGATATTCAAAATGAGTTTTTTTTTAAAAAAAGGTAATTTAATTAGCTTACATTAAACACAAAATTTATTCAAAATGATTGCCACCATTTTTCACACAAGCCTTCAATCTTCGCGGCCAATCATCAATAGCAGCACGGACCATATTCATGTCGATATCGACATATACACCCTGTCATTTTGTTTGTTGTACTTCTCTTTGATATTAAAAATTTTCTCGTCTGTAAACAGGACATCGCGGTGTCTGTTTCTTGCGTACCGCTTTAGCAAAACTTTGCATTTTTTGGCTCTCATAGCTATCAGACGCGCGTTCAGAAGATGTCCACTCTTTTTTCGGTAAGCTCGTAGTCCCAGGTCTTCATTGAGTACTTTTTTTACGGTACTTCTGGTTAATCCCATCTCCAAAGCCATCAGTTTCTGCTTGCGGACGGGATTTATTGCAATACGCGCCTTGATTGCTTTGATGACCCCTGGAGTCCTAACGGAACGAGGTCTGCCAGTTCTTTTCTCGTCATCGACACTAGAGGTTTCATTGTACCTCTTGATGGTACGGAACACGAACCTCTTCGTGATTTTTAATTTTTGAAGCAAGTTGAATATCGTCTTCGGTGGATGGCCGCAACGATGCAATGCAATTACTGCTACTCGGTCCTCTTTGCGAGTCCACTCCATCGTAAAAAAGGAATGAATGTAATTGTGATTTGGCAGATTATTAATCAAAAAATATTTGAAAATCGAACACCATTTCATTTTTTTTTCTAGGTGTTCTATTTTTAAAATAAAAGGCCAGTGACAGTATTTAAGAACCGACTAGGTAGATATTTTTGTTTATATATAGGTATATATTTTTTTGTTTCTTTGTTTTGATTATTATTATATACCGGGTGTAAATAGAGTGCGACCATTAAATGAAACCACATATTCTACTGACCCTACTGAATCACTTTACCCAAGAGTTATACCCGCGGACACC
Organism: Ypsolopha scabrella; assembly: GCA_910592155.1. Classification (NCBI taxonomy): domain Eukaryota; kingdom Metazoa; phylum Arthropoda; class Insecta; order Lepidoptera; family Ypsolophidae; genus Ypsolopha; species Ypsolopha scabrella. Next base: position 17,830,295 of record OU342987.1, read on the forward strand.
CTTAGTTTAGGAAATAATTGAGTTCCAAACAAAAACGCGTGAACCCTAACGCACCGACATACGGGCGAGTTTAGAGAGAGCGTCGTCCGTGAAACCTCCAGCTGTTTGAGGTCAACGCTATCTCTAACCTCGCCAGTATGTCGGTGCGTATAAAATATAAACCTGTTGTACGTATTCATAACATGCTTTACGTGTCTTTTAAGGAGTTATAGTTAATGGAATTATCACCACGCAGCATTTATGACGCAGTAAACAGAGGCGTATGAAATACAAAGCGCGTGAACAATTTTGCGAGAATCGCCGTCCAAGGGACGCTTGCCACGCCGCAACCGACAGAAGGTAACAGCACCTTCGCCATTGTTCGGACCCAAATACCGGAGTTTTCCTTCACCGTTCAGCAAATGTACAAATTATGTGTGGTTAAGGTGGTTAATTTGAATTCCGGTGCAAAATGCACATCATAATATTGTTTACCTTACTTTTGAATAAAAACTATGCAAAAATTGCGTTTTTAACAGTAAATATCTCGCATTAAAATTTTGTTATTTTATGACTTACATTTTGATTGCATTCAATTACAACGTTAAATACGCTTTTAAGTTTGTTAATCGAGTAGAATCAAAATGTAAATCATGAAATTATATAATTTGAATGTAAACTCTAATTATTAGATACTAATAAATTTCCGCTAATTGCTTTAAAACGCAATTTTTACATAGTTGTTATTCAAAAGTAAGGTAAACAATATTATGATGTGCATTTTGCACCGGGATTCGGTTTAACCACCTTAAGGGCCCGTTCTCCCTGACTTGAGCATCTCATTTTGCGTCAGGTAGAACTGTACTCTATGACGTTTCGTTATTGTTTAAAATAGCTTGCTCTGAGCCGTGGCTGTTACCAAAGCCGAAACATCGCGCGCTCTCAAAAATCGCGTGTTTATTTCAAAACGCTACAGGACAACAAATCCTTTCACTTTTAACCGGTAGCAGGTTTCGACCGTGGCTTGTCACCCTCATGACGAAACCAAGCGACTCGTGTGTGTTTATGTCACCGGAAAATAACAGGAACCGTAAATTGTTCAATTTTCGAGGTCGTTTATAAACTATCGGAAAATCATAAACGACAGCTGAAATGTAATAATTTACCACAATAAATTTTAGGTAATTGATCGACTTGCGCCGCATGGCGGTAAGTTTATAAACTAACGATTTTGCCACACGTCAAATCATACACGAATGGACCAATCGCTGCTTAGTGTACAATTTTACGTTAAACTCATACCCGTAACATAATACACTGTTATCTGATTGGTCGGCGGCATTGGTGGCAAGCCAACAATCACCTAGACCTGACATTTTAATATTGATGATCTGCCTGGGCTCCATTTCGCTTGGCTCCCCAAATTTATGATCACAAGAAACCTAACACGCTCCTCCTCGCTCCGCTCGACGTCGCGGCTATTTTTAACAGTGAGACATTCAACCAATCAGCGTACACCTCGCGTTCGTCGGATCATGTTACCCCAAGACGCCGTAAGTTGATCAACTACCAGAAATGTATACGTCAAATAACACATTACAATTCCCGTTAATGATTTTCCGATAGTTTATAAACTACCTCGAAACTTGATGAACATAGATCCTTGTTATTTTCCGGTGACAATTATACATCTGCCATAGCGGGAGTGGTTACATAGTATTACAGAGTTCCGTAGAAGTCCCTGTACAGAGTGATTAACGCGTCATTGATGGGATCAACCCAGGGCCGAGTTCAGTTTGATCGGCCGCTCATCACTGACAGCAGGATAGCAAATACAAATTCAACGCGTGCAAAAAAGATGTCATGAACTCAGCTCAGGGTGTACAATATCGTGTACTGACCAGACGCTGGGCCGATGCGTGATGGAGAGCAGAGTGATCCCCTCCTGCACGGCCGCCTCGTACATCACCACCTCCGTCTCCATCGATACCGCACTAGTGCATTCGTCCAGGAGCGCGTACACCGGCCTGAAAACATAATAATACCTATTTTACTTGTGCTGCCTTTGTGGGAAGGAAACAAGCCAACCAACGGTTAAGCTACAAATTGTTTGTGACGTGTAGAACGGAAATAAAAACTATGACAAAGACAAAAAAAAAAAAAGACAAAAAATATATATTTCTCATAGCACTACATACATTGTTCCGTGATACCGTTAAATTTTAAAAGTTTCAACAAAAGTGTAGGTAAACTAATAAAACAGTAAGAGTAAAACAGTATTAAAGTACACTAGATGTTCAGTTTAGTTTAATATACACATACGATAGAAGAAGTACTTGAGTATGGAATTAACACACTGAAAGTAATGGTTAGTAGCAGACCCCACACTAAGTCGGACTTGTCCTGGGGGTCTAGACCAAGGTTGCAAACAAAATGGTTGTATTAATGGGACACAGTACACAGATTTTTACGCTTTTGCTCATTATTATATAAATTAGCAAAATTGAATTATTAATTACGTTAAGGACAATTACAATTTGGAAATTATTAGTTTGTATTTAATTTATATATAAACGTATGTATTAAGAAAAAACAAAATACTTAATAAATGGAAGTAAAAATATATACATTACAAATTTAAATATATATATATCATTAGTACTATAAATATATACGATTTAAATGTATATCCAGGCAGAGTAGATACAATGAGTTATGGAGGTAAGATTACAAAATAAATAATCTTCTACTTTTCATTGTTGTATCTTTAGGACAGCTTCAGTGGAGACATAGTCAAGGGTGAGGAGCCATTTCATGATTTTGTTTTTTGCCTCCCAACAAGTGCAGCTTTTCAGGTCACAGGTCTTACTGGCTTGTTTGTAGATGTAAGGGAAAGCAAATGATTTAAATCTTTGCGCAAAAGCCGTCTTCACAAGAGCAGTTTTAACGTTTAGATGATGTCGTCTTCGTCTAGTCCGATTTTGATCACCCGATTTTAGCTCCGCTCTGTGATGCAGGAGAGCTACCCGAAGTATATACAATTGCCTCTCAGAAAGGACCTCCGCTTCCTTGTATGTTTCGTAAGTCGGGTGCCGGAATGGTTTCTTAAGCATGACCTTGAGAACTGACCTTTGTGCCCTTTCAATAGGTAGTAGGGTGGTCTTTGCAGAACTGCCCCATGCCGTTATGCAATAGGATAAAACTGATTGGCAGAGTGACAGGTAAACGAGCCTCAGGACAGTTTTATCAGCGCTATTCCGCAGAAGTTTCATGATACCAAAAAGCCGTCTAACACGCCCAGCCACGCATTGCACATGTTGTTTAAAGTTTAACTTTTCATCAAGCACAACACCAAGGTATTTTACAGATTCAGCACGTTCTATACTTGTGCAAGAGCAGCTAACTGGGGTGTTTGTAGATAAGCTTAAGTCTTTACAAGTGTGGACCCTGATGCTATGTGACAAAAGGGGCTGAGAAGCAGCCGTCTTATGAAAACAAACATACTTTGTTTTTTCAACGTTAAGAGAGAGTAGATTATTCTGAAGCCAACTTGCTACAGACACAAGTCCACTCTCTGTTTTAGAGAATACATTATTCCAGGAGTCTCCCCTGAACAACAAGGCGGTATCGTCTGCGTAACATATCACCTCAACATTCTCACCGGCAAAGTCCAGTTGTGTTATGCCGTTGATGTAGAGTATGAAGAGCGTGGGTCCGAGGATGCTGCCCTGTGGCACTCCGAAGGTAACACTTTCAAGGTCACTGGTAAAGTCTTCGTGTTTGACACATTGTTTTCTTTCGGTCAGATAACTTCGAAACCAGTCGAGGGCAGTCCCACGGATCCCATGAGACTCAAGTTTGCTCAGAAGTATTTCAATAGAGACCGTATCAAACGCTTTCGCCAAGTCAAGAAAAACGCCTACACAAGCCTGACCTGAATCGAGAGCAGCTGACACTTCAGATAGTAGCAAGGTGACAGCATCTTCAGTGGATTTGCCACGTCGGAAACCAAACTGTCGCGGGGATAGAAGGTTATGCGTTTCCAAGAAATCCACTAGGCGTTTATTAACAATTTTTTCCAATATTTTTGAGAATACTGCTAGTAACGATATTGGACGATAGTTAGATGGAATATCTTTAGCACCACTTTTATGTATTGGAACAACAATGGCTGTCTTCCAAACACTAGGGAATGTTCCGGTTACAAGGCTAAGGTTACAAATATGTGTGAGTGGTTTTAAGATTAGATTACAGATGTTTTTAACTAGTGTATTTCTCAGGCCGTCTAGTCCTGGAGCACTGTTTTTTAGTTTATATATTAGTGATTGGATTTCTAATTCATCAGTTGGCAACATGAAGAAAGAGCTCGGACTATTATTAACGTTTTGTTTCGAGTCACTACTTAGGTCCTTTTCAGATTTGTTTATACAGTTAAGAGTTTGTTGGGCTAAATTTTTACCGACATTGGAAAAGTATTTGTTGCAAATATTTAAAGATTCCTGCGGTGTTTTTTCAACCGTCAGTAGCTTCGAGGAGGCTTTAGACTTACTTTTTAAGTCACAAATGGATTTGATGACGTCCCATAATTTTTTCGAGTTATCTTTATTTTCTTCTAGTTCTTTTTGTTCATACTGGTTTTTAAGTCGTTTAAGCATATCGTTGCAGAAATTTCGGTATCTTTTGTAAGATAGCTGCAAAATCATATTATTTGGTTGTTTACGAGCCTGACTGTGCAATCTATCACGATTTTGTGTACAACGTATAAGCCCCGGAGTCATCCAAGGCTTAAGGTTGAATTTTGAATGACTTATTACTACTTGTCTAGTGTTATTTTTAATTATTTTGTCTAGAATACCCATAAAACAATCAGCGGCTTCTGACGAATCAGTTTTATTTGTGATATTGGACCAGTCGTAATCAGTTAGGTCACTCGCAACTGCATTATAATCCGTTTTTAATACAGTTCTTTTACGCATCGTATTTGGTACTTTTAGAGGAAAACCCGTCATCACTAAGTCATGGTCAGTTAAAGAGGACTTAGAGACGATCCCAACCGCGTTTGTATTTGATCCAACAAAAATATGGTCTAGGCAAGTTTTTAGTCTTGTAGGTTTCGTGATGCTTGGCTTAAGACCCATTTCCGCAGTTAAACAAAGGTAATTACTTGCCTGATCCAATCTCTGCTGAACTGGTTCGTCAGGTAAAATATTTATGTTAATATCTCCTGCTATAATAATGTCTGTTTTTTGTTTACGTAGTTTTATAATGGACTCGAGGGAGGACAAATAGTTGTCAGTGTTTTTAAAGGATGGAGAACGATAGATTGCGAAGATGGTGTGATGTTTAGGGAATTCAATCGCCAGACATTCTGCGTCTGAAATATTTGGCTCACTGACATTTACGTCCCAGTTGTCTTTAATATACACAATGACACCACCGGCATCATTATTTACTATTCTCGTAAAATGGTGGTTGTAACCGTCAATACTTCTCACCACCACGGACTCTCTTAGATGGCATTCGGTTAAAATTATGACGTCAAATTTAATATTCAGTCTGCTAAGGACGACTAAAAAACTGTCAAAGTTCTTTGAAACGCTTCTTACATTGAAATTTAAAATTTTAAAGTTATGATCATGATCTAAAACGCTTTTGCATTTTTCAGGAAAATCTAAGACATGACAAGGAACAGAAAGAGTATCATCAATGTCTTTGCCTAGTTCTATAATAAAATAATTTCTTTCTAGTGTGTTTCGTGATGCAGTATGATTTTTCCTTTGTCATGTCGTTTAGGAGGATATGTGAGGATTGGAGCTGAGTTAATGATTTATGATATATGGTATAGGATAAATGTATAATACAAATACTGCTAGAATATAATATGAAATAGATAGAATCATGATATAAACATACATATACGTGCAGAGAAAAAGTAGTGTTACTTGTCGATATAAATTTACCCAAAATTATAATACGAGATAAAATATCACCTAAATGCAAAGATCTATAATTAAATTGCAGGACATTTACAAAACTCGCCAAGATACACATGCACAATGCAAGAGGACTAAGCCAAGGTAGTATCTTCAACCGCAGGAAAAGCCAGATCAGAAACAAGTTTGCTGTAGAGGTCGTTGGTTGATCGAATTTGAATCGCTTGGCTCCCGTCTCTTTTCCGGACATAAATGAGTCCTTTGCTCGACCAGCAGTGTTTGTATCCTGTCTGTTGAATACGCTTCCGTGCCTCACGAAATAACATGCGATTATCACGGGTGAGACGTTCATTAAAGTATATCTTATTAGGCAGGTCGTTGATTTCAATATCTTTAGTAGTTAAATTTCTTCTCACTTTTGATGCTTTCAGGATTTCGTTTCGTTTAGTATGCCTAATTAGTCGAATAACTACTGGACGTGGAAGGTCAGTTCTCGTAGCGGTAGCAGCGGATGTACTTTTTTTGGGTCCGACTCTGGTGACCCAATCTATGTCGTTATTTTCCAAAGAGACACCGATTTTTTGAGCAGTGACCAGTACTATATGCTGAAGATTTTCATTTGGTAATTCGGTAATGCCAGCAATTTCTATTTCATTGCGAAGGGAAGATTGCTCTTGGTAGTTGATTTGGTCTTTTAGGATTAAAATTTCCGTTTTCAGCTGTGTTATCTCTTTATTCATGTTATTAACGGTATTTGTAAAGTTCGACATCTTTTCATCAATGCGTTTCAGGTGAGAACCAATCTCCTCATTGATTGTTTCCTTTAGAATTGACTTCAGTTCGTCTCTGATAATTTCCCTGAGACTTTCTTGATAAACGTAGGGGTCAAGATTGGCTCCAACTAAGTTTGTTCGAGAGTCCTTATTACGCAATTTAACGTTGGTTTCGTAACGTTGACCTGGCAATGTTTTTGCAGTTTGTAAGAGCGTATTATTCCGAATAGGAGTGTTTGAGTTATCGGATTTGGGCTTTTTGCAGAAGCATTCAGGACAATACCAGGACAATTTTTCTTCTTCTGTCATGCTATCAAAGTGTTCCTCTAGAATGTTGGCGCAGAGAAGGTCATATTGTTTCTTACAATCCGAGCATGCCAGAATCTTATTATTATTATTGAACAGTTCGGTACAACCAGCGCAAGCCTTCGAGTTGATTGCAGGAAGATGCGTTTTAACGGTGTTTTTAATACTTCTGCTATTTACTGACATCGTAACTTGTTATGGTACAAGAAGTCTTGTTACTGTTCCAACTTAGAAAGTGAAGATAAGCGCGGTCGGCCGATAGCGATATGAGGCGTCACGTCAGTAGGCAGGTAGGTAACTTACTCGTGAGCCGGTTTGTTTTGAAGCGTCCAAACGGCTAAACGGTTGGAACAGGCAGCGATGAGCGATGAATCACCACGCTCCGGCTCTCACTCGATGTGTCAGGCGTGTTATCGAAAATATAACCGTTGCGCAGATATAATCGTGGTTTTATTCAAGAGTATCGAATAAACTGATGATCTGATTTGTGAACCGAGACGATGAGTTTACTACTTCACTATTTTAAACAAATTTATGACTTGACTTTGCAAAAAATCACAACTTTGAATTTTTAATACGAGGAGCAATAGCATTTACGTGTTGTGCGGTAACTGTCTCCCAACAATTATATAATATATAATATTCTAATATTGGATGGATTCGATTGGTGGATCTTGGTGGAACATCATCTTCAATAAATTGTAAACAAATTCTTGTACTTTTATTCCAAATATATTTATTTTTATTCTTACTTAGGCTACCGGTTACGTATTAGACTTAGGTAGTCTAAGTAAGAATAAAAATAAATATATTTGGAATAAAAAGTACAAGAATTTGTATATAATTTATTATAATATGCTAATTCCTATATTTCTTTATTTTATGCAGGTGTATAATTTTACTAGCCCAACTTATAGTTTTTTTCATATATTATTATATTTCCCGTATTATATTTGTTTCATCATATTCTTTTGTTTTTATAAAGATATTTAATCGTAAATTGACCTGTAGAAAGTATACTTTATTTATCTATTTTACAAAATAAACTATTTGAATTTTGAAAAGGAATGCCAATTTGAGAAACTTCATCAAGACCACGATACGATGAAAAGTTTTAAAAATAGCAACGTAACCTTATTTATCCTTACAGTAGTTGAAAGAAAAGCTTGCTTGCTAATCCCTTCGTGTTCGGTATTGGGTTCAGTCACCCTAGCTTTAGTATCTGAGGGCAGATATGAATGTAGTGGTTCCTCCATCCATCAGCCTGTGTTCGTCCACTGCTGGACATAGGCCTTTCCAGGATTTCGCCACTCTTGGTGGTACTCATGATGCGCACGCGCAGCTATCTCGTTCACCGCTAGTCTTTCATGCCGTAGGCTGTATGTACACGGGTGTGCAGTCACCTGTGGTAGAACATTCTGGCCATGGCCATCCTCTGCTTCTCCCCGCCGGAGAGCGTCGCGCGCCAGTCGCAGACCGCGCGCAGTCCGCCGCACCGCGCCGCGCACTGGTCCAGCCGCACCAGCTTCAGGATCTGGGGGCAGACGGTTAACCTTTACAACTACGGCCTACTTATTACCACGCCACCGATAATCCGAAATAATAATAAATGGTAGTTTATGCTATAAGTGCGGTAAGGAGGCAATAGCTTAAGAGGACGATTTGAAACACGAGCGATAAGCGAGTGTTTAAAACGTTACGAGTAAGTTATTGCCCTTACCCGCGTGTATCATACTACGTTTTTCAATGCATAGTGTTAGTAAACAAATGAAACAAACAAACAATAACTACTCCAAATAAACTTTAGGCGGGCATTCTTTTTCTTTTTACCAACTTGACGGAAATTGTCGAGCGACACCATCTCACATGCCTTGATACTGTCCTGCTGTCAGTGGTAGGCGGTTGTCATCCGACGATCAAACTGAACGCAGTTTATTTTCGTCAAGTTTATTTATGGTACACAACGAAAGACTGTCCAAAAAATGTTCCATCATTAAATAATACAGCTCTAGTGCGGTAAAAAGACTTTGTCAAGAGTTTTGATGCATGTAAAATGGATCTTCACGAGCACTTGCATTGAAAAAGTATCAGAAAGCGTGAGAGTTCACGAATGACAACAAACAATAGAGAGCGTGACGAGGACAGTGAGCACTCGGTGTATCTCACCTTGTCGGCTCTGGCTTCAGCCTCGCGGTCGTCGGGCGCGACGCGACTCGGGTACGTCACCTGGTCGATCAGAGACCCCATCGACATGTAGGGCCTGCAGACATAAATACATTATATTAGTTCTGTGAGCAGATATTTAAAAAAAAACATAACCCATGACATGACATGAATCCCCGAGGGGGTGTCAAAGGTGTTCCCACACCCGATACACCCGCGTTTCACCGACGATTATTACGTCCCAACGTGATGGGTGGTGAGCCCTATCGCTGTACAATTACACGCTTTTTAGGGCATGCAGGTTTCCTCAAGATATTTTCCTTCACCGTTCATCAAATGGTAAGTAAGAACAAATATAGTTGATGCTTGTGATTGTTGGCACTTGGTGGAAATTAATACACATTATGTTTATTTATAACTCATGTACTTATCCACAATATACTTATATTAAATATTATACCCAACCGGTTTCGCTATTCAGCATTCTCAAGGGCTCAACTACAATACTTATTTAATTACATTTTCAGAATCTACAAATAAAATACGTGCAATAAAATAACAATATTATCGAAGTGTAGATTCTGAAAATGTAATTAAATAAGTATTGTAGTTAAGCCCCTGAGAATGCTGAATAGCGAAACCGGTTGGGTATAATATTTAATATAAGTATATTGTGGATAAGTACATGGGCTATAAATAAACATAATAAGAACAAATACTATGCACATAAATTCGGAAAAACTCATTGGTGCATGCCCCGGCCGGGGATCGAACCTGATTCTCATGATTGAGAGGCCAAAGTTCTACACCTGAGCTACCACTGCCATTTATTATATAACCGATTTAGATGCGTCTTGCTAATGTACAAAATAGAACGCATGTCTACGCTCGTCGTGATCATGCATTTTGAACGCAACGCGGTGCGCAAGAGCAATGATATATTTCTGTTTTTATCGTTCGAGCCGACTCGACAAACATCGCAGTTTCGACCCCTGTCTACATAATAATATAACTCTGACAAAATAAAAAGTCAAGAGAGAGCGCTGTCAACATTGAAGTGAAGCCGGTTTCGAAAACATGTGTGCACTTAGTGAGTGTTGCCGCGCCAGACAGATTCCCATCTGCTACGATCCAGACACACCTGTTTTGCTTCTATCTATAGTCGTACAAGCTCTTCTATTCCGGGTACATTGAACACCATCTTATTTGCACGACACATTCTGTTAACTTTTCTTCTGCTTATAAAAAAGCTTCCACAACCTTTTCATATAAATTACATTACAAAAATCGTAGCGGTGAACCTTGGATAGACAAGACTATAAACGAACTTTGCAATCATAAAAACCATTTATATAAACAACTACGTAAAGACAGTAAAAATAAAATTTTAAGATTAGAATATAATAGAATAAGAAACAAAGTCCACAATCAATTAGAATACAGGCGAAATATATACTATAAAACCGAATTTAAAAATAACTATGGTAACTCAAGGAAATTATGGGAATTATTAAATAAAATAACAGGGCGCGTCAAACTATCACTAGATGAAATAATACTTAAAGCTTTTTCCTCAAAACTGCATACAGAACAAGAAATTGCAAACAAATTTTCTGCGGAATTTGAAGCAAATGTACGCAATATACTACCAAATTGCAAAACACCAATACTTGCAGAGAAATTATACAGAAATGATACCGACATCAGTATGCACTTCCGAGAGGTCACGCCTAGCGAAATTAACAGAAGCATTAAAGCCTTTAATACTAAGAAATCCGCTGGTACTGATCAGATTAAACCTCTAGATGTTGTCAGTATATCACATAAGATCTCCATAGCCATTGCCAGACTAATAAATAGCAGCATAAAACTAGGCCACTATCCCGATGGTCTCAAGGAAGGTTGTATACGACCAATCTACAAAAACGGAAAGCACGACGATGTAAGACATTATAGACCGATAACGATACTTTCTTGCGTTGATAAAATTGTGGAAAAGGCAGTTTGCAAACAAATACAAGCTTTCTATAGACAACACAACGTACTTACCAAATTACAATATGGTTTCCAACCAAAAAAAAGCTGTACCCAGTTACTGTCCGACTTCACCGACGCGATTAACAAAAACCTAAACGAAAAAAAGCACGTCTTGGCCTTGTTTATCGATTTCTCTAAGGCATTCGATGTATTAAATCATAAGAAATTGATAAATAAGATTGAGTCTAGCGGAATTAGAGGCCCTTTGCTAAAATGGTGTGAAAGCTATGTTACAAATCGCACAAATTATGTTAAAATCAATAAAACTCTAAGTTACAAAACCGAAGCAACATATGGTACTGCCCAGGGCTCAGTAATTGGGCCATTACACTTTTTAATTTACGTCAATGACTTAGTAAATGTCGTCAAAACCTGTAAGGTTTATCAATTTGCGGATGATACCTGCCTCATATCTGCCGATGAAAATGTAGCAAGAGGACTGTCCAAACTACAAAAAGACTTTGACAATTTGTGCAAATGGTGCCATGACGCAGGCCTTGTCCTAAATATACAAAAAACTAAAATGGTGCACATACGTTCTCCTTATATAAAAACCGACCTTAACATCGAACTAAAAGCACACGGCCATTCCTGTTTGCATAATACTTTTAAAACCTGTGCCTGCCAGGCTATAGAAGTAGTTGACAATCATAAATATCTGGGCTTAGTGATTGACAAGCACCTGAACTGGGGCACTCACGTAGACGGAGTTAACAACAGACTTCGCGCTATTCTTGCTAAGATATACATAATTAGAAATAGAATCCCGTTCCCAACTCTAATGACGTTGTATAAATCCCTCGTTGAACCCATAATTGACTATGGACTAAGCAGCTATGGCCGAACTTTTAAATCATATTTAGATCCCCTTTTATCTCTCCAAATTAGAATCTTAAAAAGAATTGTTGGCCCAAAAATCAAAGAACGATTTAGAAAAAATTTCACTGGCCTATTTAAGTACTGTGGAGTTTTACCGGTTAATTTAAAATTTAAATATCTTTTGCTTCGAGATCATTACTTCAATTTAGATATACAACAGCCAATCTCTCATAAAATATACACCAGACAAATTGCAAAAAAACATTTGTATATAACCAAGACCACTAACTTCTATGGTGATCGTACTACTTCACAACTTATATCCAAATTAATAAACAGCATCCCAACGGACCTGAGACAAAATATCACGCACAAAAATCTTAAGACAAAATTAAAAGATTTCTTTTTCTCAACTTTACAAATTTAAACAACCTGTAGATCATTCACCAAGCTTGAAAATAGCTTATATTTTTTAAACTAAGATATTTCCCATTGTATTCGACTTCACCTTCCTTTGTATGAATACAAGCTTATCCGTGAAGCCATCAAATTCAATTATGCGCTCTAATGATAAGACATTAGAAAACATCCGGACGCTACGGATATGTTTGTCATTCTGATATAAAAATAATTATGTAGGTAACTCTGTATTTTTTAAAACGAACACGAATTTGTAAAGATATAACTAGTCTTGCAACAATGTTCACACATGTCAATCGTCTCATGTACATTTAATACGACTTTAACTTTAATTATCTACTTTCATTTCATGTTTGTATTTGTGTGGTAGACTTAAATAACACCGCACACAAACCTCTAAGGGTTTAAGCGGTGTATACTATTGTAATATTTGTACAACTATCAGTGTGTGAAATAAATAAATAAAATAAATGTAGAGGGTCACCTTTGCGGCAGGTAGAACATGATGGGTCGCTCGGTGCAGTGCGGCGTGGCGGCGCCGGTGTCGTCGCTGCAGTGCGGACAGCGGCAAGGGCGCGGGATGTGCAGCGCGCCGCCGTACACCGGCCACAGGCCGCTGATGATGCGGAACAAGCTGGAACAACGAACTTGTACATACAATAACTCTAGGGTAGATTGTGTGTACTTAACCGATCACAACAAAAAAGTGTATTTTTTACTTCACAGTACAAAGTGTGTTAATCAGCTGACTTTTCAATTGAAACGGTGAAAAATAAGACCACGCAAAACTTTTTTTTTCGATGGATTCTGGGCTATTAGCAATACTCTCTCATCTCTAAAATTATTTTCACTTTGAGTTTTATTTGCATTTCTGCATTTACTGCTCACGGGTCAAAGGTGACCCACCGGTTGAATGCTTAAATACATTCTAAGCATGCATTTGCGCAACTCAGTTGTTATTATTGTATAACTTATTGTAAAAAGTTGAAAGATACAAAGGATAGGCAGGTGGCGATTGCTTGTATCGAATTTGAGACAATATTTTATAAATATTTTGTAAAAAATGGCTTCAATAACTAAATTGTTTCAAAGGTAGGCGGGGCAACAACATCAAAAAAATACGTATCGTAAAGAAAATTATCTTTATACGCTTCATACAGCGATTCATAGTACAGGGTCGCCATACTATGAAACGCGGAAAAGCGTAAGCGATATTTTTATGTGTATGAAGAGCGATACGTTTCTTTTGATGGTAATATAATAATACTTCGGGTCATTGCCGATTTTCCGGCTGCCCTAGAAACTGACCTTACCTATACAATTAGAGCATACCTGGACTTGCCGCAGCCGTTGGGCCCGATGATAAGTGTGTGCGACCCGGGCTCTATATCCAGCGTGACACCCGTGGCCACGACGTCGCACGCCGGGGTCACTATCGGCACGGCGCGCAGTCTGATGCTGTGGTCCTCGGTGTACATTATCTGCCCTGAAGAGGAACATCTAAATGAGCATTCTGTGGTTTGTGACCTGGGAGAAGATGTTTTACTGAAACTTTTAAGTAGCGGTAGGGTGTTGGGATTTCAATATTCAGAGTTGGGTTCGAATCCTACCGGTCGAGAAAGCTGGGGTTCTTTAGAATGTATGACTCGTGCTGAAAAGTGGCGTCGGGTACTTTAAAGACACCAAAATACCTATCACAAAACTGGGTCAATCAACTTTTTACCCACACTGCTTTTTCAGCCTGTAATAAAACACAAAATTCACAATTTGGCTCTTTTCTTTTCGAAAATGGTTTTGTTTGCTTACTACAAGACTTGACGTTTCGACGCCTCTGTAGGCTGACAAGTAGATGAGATAACTGACAAGTTAGCTTGTGACCACGACAGTCTACAGAGGCGTCGAAACGTCAAGCACATATCTATTAAGGTATGTTGTTCGTTATCGCGAGTAAGACCCTAATACAAAGTTAATATAGTGTGAAAATCGCGAAAGTTAAAAGTTTACTGACACTCAATTATCTCTTAATCTAATATTCTTATATTCAACAAATAAAGCTACGTGTTAAGGTTACTTATTTAAAATAACTAGCAGTGGGTTTAAGGTTGTTTAGTCAGTCTGTCAGATAGCTGTTGTACATCAGTTCGGAGTAGGTTTGTACGTACCCATGGGCACGGGCTGCCCCTTGTGGAAAACGACGCGGAAGGCGTCGGGCGCGTGCGCGGGCGCCACATGCACGGCGCGCACGCACCGCCCCCCCGCCACCTCGCCGAACACCAGCAGCATCTGCGACACGCGCTCCGCGTACCCCGCCAGCGTCACTATCTCCTGCGATGTACAACGGACACATTTGTTACTTATCTTATTGCCAATTATCGTTACATACAACAAATATAATCTTTAAAATAATATTTTACGACGTGCGAAAGAAGTTTGACAGGATCGTAGCAGATGGGAACCTGTATTCTCTACCTACCCCTCTTTTAGACAGGCTAGAGTACATGTGTGTTTATTTACGACTAGGTGCCGCCTGCGGTTTCGCCAGCGTTTTGTTTTTGTGAAGCCGAAGAAAAAGATTGACCAAATTTAGTGACAGATCCCTCGGGAGCACTTTACCTGGCAAAATATATAAGGTGACTTTTATTTATACAGTCAAACTCATGGCTTGGTAAGTGATCAGTAACACGGATCAAAAACACTTTTTGCTAATTTCGCAAAATAAAATCTTGATGTCCCATATTAATTGGCTCAGGGCTGGGCTTGCGTTTGTAAAAATAATAATTTACGAATTTCACAAAAAGGGTCATTGAACTTTGTTACTGCGCACTTAACGAGTTCAGCAAGAATTTGGCTGCATAAATTAATGTCACTTAATACATGACGGATCTCAAGAGTGATAGATGTCAAATTAATCTATCTGCCAAAGAAAGTCTCGTCAAAATCGATTCAGCCGTTTCGAAGATCAGCCCAGGCATATGAACAGAGTTAAAGAAAAATAATAAAAACGCTTGTTTGGGTTTTGGTAACGTCCAAATAATAACTATGAGCTTTAGAAAATGCCTATATCGAAATTGCAAACAGACACTTCAATTTTATTTATTTCTATGGGTGGAAGCAAATCCGAGCTAAGCCCACTCTGTGCGTCATAAACCTTTTATATATTTCGTGCAAAATAAATAAAATTTACTAAAAACATAAAATACCCGTCAATTAAGGTTTCATTACAAAAATAAAGAATTACATGTGAAACCTATTGGGTAAAGTGACGATCCTGTAAATAATATATTGTTAAACGAGTTCATTAAAGTGTACTTATCGTTACTATAGCTTAACCATATTGGCGGATCACCGGCGGTACGAGGGGAGCGTCGGGCGACGCGGAGTTGGAAGCGGCCCTGTCCCGCGTCCGCACCACCCACCCCGCTCGACTAACTCCGCGCCGCCCGACGCTCCCCTCGTACCGCGGGCGATCTGCCAATTGTATGGTGTATCTATAGCCAATGACCTCCCGAACGTCCACAAACCTTGTAGCTGCTCATCAGCCGCTCGATGGCGTCGGCGGCAGAGTTGAGGAGGTTCCGCGACGTGGTCATGTACTCGGTGCGAGCGCTGATGCCCTCGCTGTAGCTACCTGCAATTTGGGGACACGGCACTCGTCAGCACTAAAGGACGTAAAACTGCCTCATAAATAGAAAGATACATATATATAAATACATAGGTAACACTAAAAGTTTCCGGAACTGGCCACTTACATAAACAATATTTAAAAATTTATTGCAACATTTGAAAATAGAACTCTTTGGCTGTAGAATGCAGTTTGTTTCATCTGACTGTCTTTTGTTTTTACCTTGTGGCGCCATTTAAAAAATTGTGTGTCTGCATCAACATGGATTTAACTCGGGAAAATTTTCGTAGTATGATTTTCTACGATTTTAAGTGTAATTTGACAGCTCAACAGAGCATCGCTCGGCTTGAAACAGCTTCTGGCAATGAAGCACCATGCAAGACGACTGTTTATAGCTGGTTTGCAGAATTCAAGCGTGGTCGTATCAATCTCAGTGACGAATCTCGCGATGGTCGGCCGTCCACCGCTGTGACCAACAAAAACATCGATGCTGTGCGCCGTATGATTGAAACAGACAGGCATGTGACCTACCATGAAATTCGCGCATCCTTAGAAATAGGCATGAGTCAAATACAATCAATCCTACACAAACATTTGGGTGTGAGAAAGCTGTGCTCGCGGTGGATCCCACACAACTTGACCGAGGCTCAAAAAACGGACCGCGTCACTTGGTGCAGTGCCATGCTTACCAGATTCAACGAAGGTGCGTCAAATTTGGTGTGGGACATAGTAACAGGTGACGAAACATGGATTTATTGCTACGATCCCAAAACAAAGCAGCAATCGAGCGTATGGGTCTTTCAAGATGAGCCGAAACCAACCAAAGTGGCGCGCGTGAAAAGTGCATCTAAGCGGATGATTGCTTCTTTTTTTAATAAAACTGGACACGTGGCTACTGTTGCTTTAGAGAATCGTCGTACCGTGAATAGTGACTGGTACACGACCATTTGTTTGCCGGAAGTTATTGACGAACTCCGTAAAAATAACCGTAAACGCCGTATCATCCTGCACCACGACAATGCTAGTTCTCACACGGCCAGACAGACAACCGACTTTTTGAAGACGAAAAATGTAGAACTCATGAGTCATCCTGCATACAGTCCCGACCTGGCACCTTGTGACTTTTTTCTGTTCCCAAAAATTAAGAACCAATTACGCGGTCAACGATTTTCATCACCAGAAGAGGCTGTCGAGGAGTATGAAAAACACGTTTCAGAGGTCACCACAGGGGAGTGGCACAAAAGTTTTCAAAACTGGTTTGATCGAATGAAAAAGTGCATAGACGCCAAGGGAGATTATTTTGAAAAACAATAAATTAATTTTGTACCTTTAATAGTATTTTTTCATATTCATTCCGGAAACTTATAGTGCGTCCCACGTATATACAATGTGACGAAAAGAGGCAGACGCAGAATCTATTGTGAGCTGGAGAGCAGATAAACAGCGCTGGTTTTCAGTCTGCCCCTGTAAATGCACTTAAGCGGTATTTTCGCAGGTGGTTTATTATAACGCATTTTTGGACTAGTATCTACGGATGAAATAATGTTTTATATCGGTAGTGTCTCGGTTCGATAAATTATGATGTTATCAATAACGAAACGAATCATTGAAAATGTAATAAAACACTTCATATTGGTATATTTTTATAACGTAATAAAGGGCTGAACAGTCAAAGATGGCATCGCAGATGGCATCCTCGGGTCTTCGAGGGGGGAGGGTGCTATAAGGGAGTGAGGTGTACTACGCAAACCTTGCCGACACGATCTGTGTATCGACAGCCAAAGGTTAAGACAAGGTGTAACCACGCGTATCGACGATTATAAATGAATATAAAACCATTTTTAACGGGGCTTATGATTTACATACAAACAATACGACAATGAGTGCGGTTATGAGACCACAAAAACTACAATAAACACCAACGATTCGGTCACGAGCCTCATCAAATGTCAAAAATCGTTGGGAAAAATGGGCTGTCAAACGTGTTGTGCGGCTAACTTCAGGCCACAACGAACAACAATGTAAGTACTATGGGGGCCGGTTGAATGTGTTGTGGTTTATGCTCGGTTACGAAGTCCATACGAATTTGTTTGGTTTATTTCGTTTATTTTCATGACCGACATTACAACGATAGCTGAAGTAGATTATTCTGTTCTAAAGTCATAACCGCACCCAATGTCGCGATATACTACGCCTTTCAAATAAGAACTGCATCGCACCCGCAGACAACTTCACTCGCTAGCCATTCCTCTATCCCGCTCTGTTTAGCGAAGGCGCGAGAGAGAGCGAGAAAAATGGCGTCCTGTCAGTCCCGTTCTCATTTGAAACACATACAACAAGACCACGGCCATGCCAAAAATAGTGATCTTCAAATTCTTTACCTTTCAAAAGTAAGTAACAGAGAAAGTTTCATGAGTAATAGAGATAGACACAAAAAGGTAATTTATTTTAGCGTGCGTCTTTCAATAGAGGTTAGCGCTCCGGTCTGGGGATAAACTTCTTGCACAGTACACACTGCTAGTTTCACGAACTTAAAAAACGCTTGCTAGGCAACAGAAAATTAACGTAGACTACAGAAAACTTCTTAAAACATTGTTATTTTGCAGGTAATTCGTATTTTTACATACAATTACATAGTTAAGATTTTGCTGTGTTAGATAGATGGATAAATTTAAACAAAGACTTTATTAGCGCTACGCCAACAAACTACATACTTTGCAGTTTGGCAAACAGTGTTGAACTTTTCTAATATGTAATATGTATGATAGAAACTATATCTTTTTTAATAGAAATCTGATAAAATTGCTCGGTTTTGCATTAAATACAATATTGGTTTCTCAGTTAGCGACATCGTCAGGAGCTCACCGGTAGCGGAGCCAGTGAGGATCGGCAGCGCCAGCATCACCATCCCGGTGCCGGACCACACGTACTTCATGCAGAACTGCTCCAGCATCACGTACCAGAGCTTCTTGTTGAACACTGACGTCATCTGTCCCACCAGGGTCGAGTACGCGTCTTGGAGCTGCCCTAGCTCCACCTGATTTTAATTCAAATTCAAATAATTTATTCCGTAAAATAAAATATATACAATAAAGTATACTTTCTACAAGTGAAAATTTATCTTAAAAAAACAATAGAATATGTAAAAAATAAATAATAAATAAATAAGTATAGGATTGCTTGCCCTCCAAGATGACCTTTTCCGTCTTGACAACTACTAATAAACTTGACCTTAATGAATAAATGTTCTTACATCTCTTTTTCTCGGAAATTTCAACAAATCATGTTTAACTATACTTTGAGAGGCCATGCTTTGCAACGAGTGTCTGAAGTGCGTGACCTCGGTGTTGTACAGGATTCTAAGCTTGTTTTTGACCTGCACATTGATAATATTGTTAAAAAAGCAACTAAAGCCTTAGGTTTTATTATGCGTATGTCAAAAAATTTTAAAAACAACAAAACACTAAAAATCTTATATTGCACGTATGTACGCAGTAGCTTGGAATATTGTTCACAAGTTTGGAACCCATCTTATAATGTGTACATTAATAGGTTAGAGCGTGTACAGCAAAGGTTCTTCCGTTTCATGAATTATCGTAATAAAATCTATTCAACAGATTATTTTGAATCTTGTCGAGAATATCACATACTTCCTTTACAAGAGCGTCGCTCGATAGCTGACATTCTCTTCTTAATAAGAGTAGTTTCAGGTCAAGTAGACTGCCCTTATTTACTATCCAATCTGAACTTTTATTTCCCCAGCAGATCACGGCGTCAAATACCCATTTTTTCTCTTCCTATTGTTGGAACAAACTACAGACAAAATAGTTACCTATGGCGAGTACAAAATTATGTAAACACATTACATGATCTCGATATTTTCTTCCTCTCTGTGGCTAGAGCAAGAATGGTGCTAAGCGCTAAGTTTTTTAATATTTGATATATTAATTTAATACTTACCTGTGGTATCATTGTATCCTAGCATTTTTTTTTGTGTTGTGTTTGAGAATTTAATTTAATTTAATGCTGTTTTCTTTTTCTCGGTTTAAAAATAACTTGTTTTTTTATATTGATTATGTGTAAAGCTAAATTTCATACCGTCAGTAAATTTTATTACTAATATTTTACGTAAGTGTTATTAAGTTATTATGTTACTAGTAGTGAAAACTTGTAATTGGCCGTAATTTGTTTTCTCTGTTTTTTAATTTAGTTATACTGTGCTGTAAGTTTTCCTTAAATATAAATAAATAAATAAATAAATAAATAGGATGACTGTCGTCTTCACAGCCAACCCCACACCGGAGACCCGGCAAGTGGCAGGACCAAGGCTCACCCCTTCCGCGACATACGCTAAATAACATTCAGATACACACTAACTGAATCGAGGTTGTTCTCGAATACGTTAATAGACACAAAAAAACATCTCTCGTACTTCGCAAACAGGGTCACCGAACCACGGCCCCGACCGCCCGCCGAGTCCCCAGCACGAACCCGACCACACGAACGAAGGGGTCACATGCAGCTATTGTATCATCGCTACTCCTTAAATGTTTAAGGTTGTGATTGTCGGAACTTGGTAGAACTTATTATAAATTTTGTGTCACAAAATTTCGTTCCTCTTCTTTTATATACATGTCTGTATGTATGTCCGTTTATAACTACTGATTAAAGTTAGAGGGCTTAGTGAGGAAGATTTGGAGGTATAAATCATCATTAAGAATTGTACGTCCGCCATACAAAACGAGTTCCTTTCTTATTATTCCGGATAACCTTATTTTTTATTGATATCTAGATTGTTTGATCTAACACATTATACCTGGAAGTCCCTGTTGTTCTCTTTTAACAAAATGCTTTTGGAGAAGAAATACAGAGATCAGAAAACTCGTTAAAATAAAACAGACGATTTTTAGAGTCACTTTCCAGTGATAAAGTATATTCTGTTCACAAATCTAACTACAGGTATGTGTCGCCAACATTGTCTAGGTAATTATTAAAGGCATACAATTTCCACATACATTTATATAATTAAATAGGAACGGAAGTAATACTAACTTGAAAAACGCACGGGCGTTAAAGGTATCACCTACAAGTTTCCTCTCACAGTGAGGGCAGGGTGTGTAGGTGTGAGCGAGAAGACGTACCTTATGCCCCCCGTAGAAGGCGACCTCCTCAGCGTGCGCGATGAGCCGCGAGTGCACGTGCCGCAGGTTGGCCTTCATCCGCGCCTCCTCGCCGGCCAGCGCGCCAAACTTGGGGCTCAGCATGCGGAGGAGTTGGCCGGTGCAGCAGATCACCACCGTCGCTATGCCGGGACCTTCGCGAACAAAACAGGGCCTTGTTGTCTCTTTTCTACATAATAAAGTCGATTCTGAAGG
Organism: Ypsolopha scabrella; assembly: GCA_910592155.1. Classification (NCBI taxonomy): domain Eukaryota; kingdom Metazoa; phylum Arthropoda; class Insecta; order Lepidoptera; family Ypsolophidae; genus Ypsolopha; species Ypsolopha scabrella. The sequence goes on from OU342987.1 coordinate 17,851,722, forward strand.
CTTCCATTTTAATTTCAGTGCTGTCTAAACTAAAATTTTTCCGAAGTAATATAGCTTCTGTTGTTACCACTAAAGAATTATTTTGGAATGAAGAAAATTTAGTTTTAACAGCGCCAAAAATGAAATTAAAGCAATTAGAATCCGCTTTAATATGCATTTAATTTATTAAATATATGTATTTTGGGCGAAAGAAATTCATGCTGCGCAAGTGGAAGGTAAAGCTCGACCGGGCCGCCCTAGAAGGACGTAGGCCGACCAAATAGCCGACATACTGAACAAGGGCAAAGTAAATAGTACCCGGCATAGAAGAGCTTGTGTGACTAGATTGATAGAAGTAGAAGCAAAAGAGTGTCAGGATCGTAGCAGACGGAAATCTGTAAATTCTGCCTATCCCTCTGGGAGACAGGCGAAAGTATATGTGTGAATCGCTTTCAAATGTATTGCGATTCAATCACGATACGTTTAAAAGCGATAGATGTTGAAAGAAGCTGATCAAATGCGAGTCGGAAAAAAGTACTAAGCGAGGGAACTGAACGTAGCAATACAACAGATTAACGAATGATGCCTGTATATCCGTATGTCAAGGCTTTACAGGCGTGAGTGTATTTGTATTTCTTTACTTATGATAAAAGACCTTCCGCGATGCCTTTCAAGAATGAAGGTCAACGAGAAGTGGCTGCGTTTCGGTAGTTATTCAGATTTTAATAAAAATGTGATTTGTACTCAGTTAGAAACATGTGAATGTAGAATTTTCCAGTTCTTTGCCTAATTACCTGTAGGTATAATAAATACGCAGGAACGAAAAAAATTCAAATGTAGCTCACGAACCAGCTAGAAAAAATTATTACTTTTTGTATTAACGATGTGCTCACAAAACTAAACCACAAACTCTTCTTGCTTATACTAAACCACACCCATACAAAAACTTCGAAGCAAGGCAAAAAATCATATTCACTTCACATATACATATTTTAATACCTACGTATTTATTGTTAGTATGAATTTTGCAAATATGTACAGTGGAGCCCACATCAAGCTATACACATTGAGTATAAGCTGACCTCTCATTGTATGGGAAGCCTATACAATGAGAGGTCAGCTTAAACTGAAAGTGTTTAGCTTGATGTGGGCTCCACTGTACAAACAAGTTCTTTACGTATTCGTAATAAAGCGAAAAAAAAAAGTTCAAGTATTTGCAAAAGTCACACATTGGTGTCGAATCGGTGCAACACGACTCAGCTTATTTGACAGAACTAACCTCATTTTAAGCGTCCGATATCGTTTTCGACACAGAAAGAAAAAGACGGAAAAAGAAAAAAGTTAAGTCGTGTTACATCGAATCGACACCAGTAAGAGTTTCCATGTAAGTATGATCAATACAGCATGTTTCAATTTCCAAAATTAAGACTTGCTAAAGTAGGTACCTCTTTTGTAGGACATGGTATAAGATTTTACAATAAGCTTCCAGAGGAGGTCCTTAGTTTGCCTGAAAATAAGTTTAAACTATATATTAAGCAGGGACTACTTAAGAAAGCTTATTATAAAGTCAATGATTATTTGGACGATAATGAAGCATGGTGTAATAAATATTAATAATCTTATTCAAAATTGTAATTTATAATTAGCATGTTTTAATACTGTATGATTCCTCAAAGGCTTAAAATGAATTAATATGTAAACTTACTTTGTTAAAGGTAATAGACAATATGAGACGGGTTGACTAAGATATATTTTTTTCTCGTGACTAATTCCTGCAGTCTTATATTTTTTTATGCCTTTACTTGAGTAGGTATGTATATGATTTTGTATCATATGTTTTATTTTGAAAAAAAAAGGAATGTTTGCTAAGTTTCTTGCCCTTCTTCTTAGCAATACTAATCGAATGGTGCGGATGGTTAGGCATTATGTATATATAATATTTTTATTCCTATATTTCTCTATTTTATGCAGGTGTATAACTTTATTACATTTTAGTAGCCCAACCTTAATATTTTTTGTATGTATTTCCCTTTTTTATTTATGAACTTATTTCTTCATTGCATTATATATACCTAATTTTTATTCCTAGATTCCTCTATTTTATGCAGGTGTATATTTTATTTCCCGTATATATTTTTTTATATTCTAAAGATACATTATATTGTTATAATTAACTTTGACTTGTAGAAAGTATACTTTAAGTATCTATTTTGCAAAAATAAATATTTTGATTTGATTTGATTGCATGTGGTTTAATTATCTAAGCGCGTCATTAATACACCCGGTACACATTTTTTTTTATCTGTTCCTAGAAATTTAAAACACCCGTATATAAACATTTTTATTATTTATTTATTTATTAAGAAACAAAACTTAAATCTATCTTTACAGGTTCTTACCTAATGCGAAAGACAAGCTAACACTAATACTATATACTACATCTTACTTATAAACTGAATAACACAATATGTACATAGTGGCCTTTATGAACTCCCCCAGAGAACAACTAAATAAATCTATTTGTTCTGCTACTCCGTTAAGTGTGCGCGTCGCGCGCGTGAGTGGCGCCCGCTCCAGCAGGCAGGTGGCAGCATTCTTGTCTGTATGCTTGCGATTCACGTATAATCTACTAAACAGATTTGAATGGGGTTTTCAAGCTACCTATGTTTATGTCCATCCATCAGCCCGTGTTCGTCCACTGCTGGACATAGGCCTTTCCCAAATTTCGCCACTCATGTCGGTCCTCCGTCCTCCTCATCCAGCCGAAACCCACAACGTCCTTCAGGCCGTCGGTCCAGCGGGCACGAGGTCGGCCTACACTAAGCTTTGCTGTACGTGGTCTCCATTCTAAAGCCTTTCGGACACAACGGCCATCATGTAGGCGACAAATATGGCCAGCCCACTGCCAAATGTATGTACTAGGAGTAAAATACACACCTCTCCCTACTAGATGGCGCTGCGTGTATCTTAATCACCATACCCATTCTGAGACAATACAACCCTTTACAATGCGGTTGTTAGTTCATGAGGTGTGCAACTAGATGGCACTGTACACTGGATCACGAATTAAGAGGTCTGCGCAGACGGAGGCGCGGGAAAAAGCTAGTTACAGTAAGATAAGACAACCTTTTAAAGGAAGAAATAACAAATATAAAGCGAATGTTTCTCACCGAGGAATATGTTTCCTTTCATCTTGTTACTGTAAGTAGCTAGAGTCAGTACGATCAGTAACAGATCGAAGCACGGCTTCGTCAGCGAGCTGTACAAGTGTGCCACCGACGCCGTGAATACGGACACGTCTTCTGTTAACCTGGAAACGACAATAAATATATATAAAGCTGCAATTTTTAGGAAAAGTTCTTTATTTCTTCAGATCTATTGAAATTCTTACATTCAGTACATGTGATTTCTCAAATCTATCGGCTCATTTCAACTTATGTCGTACACGACGAATTATCGCCGAGCTCTCACTTTAAGGATTATAGCAGCGATGTTAACAAAACAATGTAATTTAAAATCTTGGAATCAATTCTCTGGAAATGCCATAAAGGCAAAACCTAAGTGAAAGATAAGAAATCAAATTTCTTACAATAGTCCCACTAAGTGCCAACAATTAAAAATATCAACATTTCCTAAAAGGCTTTCAGTTTTTGAAAGACAATAAGATAAAAACGTAAATTACCTATGAAAAGTTGAAATCTTACCTGTGGTCAGCGTTTTCTATTCTCGCGTCTAAGTTGGATACCCTGTAGTATGTCTGATTCTTGAAATATAAGTCATACGCGTGATTCACTAGCCGTGTTCTGGAAACAATATGCAATATACATGTTATAATTTTTTACAAAAACCATTCTGTGTGTAGTTTTGGGGAAAAAACACCCAAAATCTTGTCTAAGGTAAAAAACATTATAGTTTATATATATTGGTTTTATTGACCAAATCAAGCACCTTGGACTGTAAAAGAAGCAGTAAAGTCTGCAAAACATGTAAGCATTTTTTTTTAAATATCAATTAAAATACCAAGAATAAGCTAGGGCAAAGAACCGATCCCTGTGGTACGCCAACAGGTACTGCTCAGAAATAAACGTCTTCATAACAAAGGAGTTAATGTTTCTGTTATAGTCACCTGAAAGCGAGTGCGAGTCTGCTCTCCAGATATCTGATCATGGAGTTGATGAAGGTGGCTGGCACGGCAATGCCGAACCACTGCATCAACAGCGCGGTGAATTTGTTGAAATCTTTCTGGACTATGTGCCGCACTGGAAATAGAGAAAACCGAATTAATAGATGGGCTTTTCCACCAAATTACGCTTTTCGTGGAGTCTCTTGTGTATCGTTATTTTCTTGCAATTTGGAGTGATGTTAATTATGTGTTACGGTCTAATTAAATTAATTGATTGTCAATATAATTGCAGAATTCGATTCCTTAAGGATCATTGGTTATTGTGACATCAAATTTTAATATTAATTATTTTTCTGTAAACAAGGTGAAGGAGATTAGTCTCAACAAAAAATATAAAGCAGTATTTGCAAATGTGATACATTAATGTTCAATACGAAAGATTGTTCTATGTTTAACATGTATTCAACAATATTAAAGTCTTTCCTAAGATCGTAAATTAGGCGCTGAAAACTTTAGATTTTCGCATGAAAATGTAAGCCGCCTCTTAAGATCGGTGGAGTAAGTAACACGGCAGTTCTTCTTCATTCTCGTATCATCATACAATTTTTAATAGCATTTTAACTGTACTTGGGTGGTTGACTACAAAAAGAACTTTACTTGTATTGATTGACGGTTTGATAAACATGATTCATTTCCAAATCTCGATAAGTTCTTGAGGGAATTTTGCGAGTAATTTTTTAACTTATTTTGACTAAAGGATACACGTGACTTACGGCATATAAACAGCCCGCTGCACCCGTTGAAATCGCATTTTCAATACTAAAGTGTGCACTTCTTTTCACCCCTATATGGAGTGAATTTCGAAAAACTCCAATCCATAAGAAGCTTACAACTTATAGGTATATTAAATGAAACTAAATATAGCTTAAAATATATGTCTCTATCGAACTTCAGAGTCTATTCTAATTGAATTGTTCCATGGTCGGAATGGATCACGGAGGACACGAGAGCGTCGTCATCCAATATGTAACAGCGACCACGCTTTCAATCAACTTGAGACTTAGATAAAATAATTTTAGAACTAGATATAAAATATGACGCATTGAAGTCAGGGTCGCTTCCTACTTATTTTTCTAGTAATTACGATATTATTATTGCACTTAAGACAAGTATAAGGATATCAAAATATATTCGTCTAAGAAATTTTAGGAACCAAAACCGGTTTATAACTAAAAAATGGTTTGCCTTGTTGAATTAAAAATAACAATATATTACTAAACGAGACAAGCACGACCTTGCATCCTAATATGAGTAGACAAACGTATTGACCTATTTGATAGACATCTGACACAAAAACGGGACAAATTTCTATTTTGTCATGGTTGTTTTCGTGGTACATTTCCTTATCAAGATTTCGTGGATTAAAGCTGTTGTTTCTCAGTTTTATTTCCTTCAAATTATCAATCTATATCAGCAACCTATATTTAGTCATAACGCAAGCACTAGGAAATTACATGGTACACTAAAACATGAACCAGGAAATTCGCTATATAATAATGGATTTTATATTATAAGCGCTTAGCTCGAAGAAAAGGAAGCTTATTTATCTTTCTGTTATTCTAGGTTTCGATACTTCACAGACAATCGCTATTTTTGTCGACTAAATATTTACCAGTCATTAAAGATGACAAATAAAGATATACTGATTCTACCCTTTGAGCAGCTGATTAAAAAACACAGTTGCATTGCCCAAAATTCACTCACTTTCCATGGATATGAGAAAAAATTTGCACATCCTAGATTTCTTACATAAATATTTATAAAAACCACGACATTTTCCCAGCACTCACCAATAGAACCCTCCAAGGAAGCAACGTAGATGGACAAAAAGGTCCTGGTGAATAGACAGAGCGTGTGCGCGGAGAGCAGCGCCACCTCATGGCTGCGGAACCCGGGGACCATAATCTTGACGAGAGAGAGCAGCTGCTTGAGGAACTCCAGGTTGAGGCCGACCTGGCTCTGAGGGGGCGGCGTCGCGTCCGCATCGTCCTGTGGTTTGTATATTTTATGTTAGTAAAATGAGAAAAAATATAATATATAGAAAAAAGGACGAGGCAGACAAAGAATCAAGTTCAGTGACCATTTGAAGGAAGTCGTACGTCACAAAGAACTGAAGATTTTGGCTCTGGACAGAGAATGACGGAACATGCTACACCGATAAGAGTTAGGCTAAAAGGGTACAGCATTGCGACAAATTTAAAGTGATGTCCTTCACTATTCTTTTCCGAGGTAACCTAATACCTTATTCTTCATTTATTGATCAATCCGATGAGTAGTTTTAGTTTCAGACGAAAAATGTAAAACCCATCACAAGACTGTCGTTTTATCCCTTTGGTACAAAATCATGCTCTACATGGTGCATTCACTATAAACCCTCTTTATAAATAAAGCATTTGTACATTACATTGTGATTGTGATTTTCCTAATTTATATTATCTACGACCTAACTTTGCTATATTCTGTAGATGGTCTTAACCTCCTTGCCTTCGACACAATTGAGAGAGTCTAACGGCCCAATATCGGTACTTTGGCCTGGGTTACCTCAGGGACCACATCTGGGTCGTCTAAACTTCCTCGACAAAAGTTCTTCTTAGCATACTCACAATGTTCTGGTAATTATCAGTGTCAGCTTCGCCTCGACATAACGCGCAGGGCTCCGTGCCACATCGGCCTCCGCATTGGGCCTTCGTGCTACCATTCTCTACAGAGTGCAGCGCCCCATTCTTTGCCACCTGCAACCAACCAGGTTTCGGTGCTGATTTACCGAAGCAAAGGAAAATTAGGTACTATGGTGGAAACAAAGCTCATCCACTTTGGAACTTAACCGGGCGGTAAAAATAGCAAAGAGGATAAGTGGAATTTTCACTGATAGTAGTCTAAGAGCATATAGCACGATCTTGTATCCCTTGTCATTCGTAAATAAATAAACTATAATATCATGCTTCAAAAATACATTATTACTTACATTTGCACGTACATAGAGGGATGCAAGATCTTTAATGCTATATTATGCAGTATGCACCTGAAGTATGAAGTGGTAATTAAGTCATGCAATAACATTCAATGGGATATCTCTACGTGTAAGTTAGTGTATGACGTAGTTACAATCATTTAAAATTGCGATATGAGAGATTTTTGTGCTTTGAGTAACCCTTCCCATCTCACCTCTCCACTACCTAAGACGTGAACTAAATTAATTGAAATATTTTTATAATAAAATAAGGTAGGTGGACCTGTGAAATAAAACCTCATTTGTGCTAAACCCCGATCACTGAGCTATTTACTTATGAATCCCCGAATTTGGAAAGGAATAGTGCAATAGTTAAAGGTAAAGTGGACATTGGGAAAACGTGCCTGATTTTGTTGTGAGAGTGCAGGACGAACTTATCTAAAGTAGAGCGCTTGAGCAAGATAAACGTACGATAAGGGTTTTCTATTTTATTCAGAATTTTAAAGTAAGGGGGTAGAGAATTATCAAAACTGAGACGCGCGGTGTTAGAACTTAAGCGACGACATAGCCTTATCAAATTCAACGTAAGTGACAATCTGTTTGAGGTTTTTTCTAAAGGCGCATAGGCACGCCACTGTTTTAGTACACAATGTGTTAATCCTTTTCTCCGTTGTTTTTCGTTACAGACCAAAGTAAAGACCTGTATCATCATGTACTGATATTTTAAAAGGCACCATTTTGCCAAAATTTTAAAGATGTCAAGCTGGACAGATTTACATATAAAGTTGTTTTCTTGCCTTAAATTGTACCTATACCAAATTTTTACATTTCCGCCAAGTAGTGACTTTGTAAATGCCCGTATTAAACTATCCAGGTCTCAAACTTTAGTCTATAACAAAAAACAACAGAGAGACGGGTTATCAAATTTTGCACTAAAACGGCAGCATGCACATGCCCCTTAATAAGTACTATACGAGGGGTGGCTGAAAAGTAATCTACCTGACTATGAAAGAAAATACATGGATTAATAATTTATTTTTTATTTTTCAATATAGTCCCCTGCAACTGAAATGCACTTACGACATTTGTCAATAAGTGACAGCATACCATTAAAATAATAATTATTATTTTGATCGTCAAAATAGTCATTCACAGCGTCCTTCATCTCTTCGTCTGTTGAAAATCTGCGCCCTCTCAAATTTTTCTTTAAATTTTTAAATAAGAAGTAGTCAGAGGGAGCCAGGTCTGGACTATAGGGTGGGTGGTTGATCTCTGTAAAGCCGTTTTTTGTCAGAGATGACCGCGCCTTAAAGGCCGTGTGCGCGGGTGCATTATCATGCAAAATCAAAACGCCTTTGCTAAGTTTGCCCCTCCTGTCTTCTTTTATTTTTTTGCGTAGCTGGTCAAGTAAGTTCGCATAGTATTCAGCATTCATCGTGGTGTTTTTTGGCAGGTAATCTATCATAAGAATCCCCTCAACATCCCAAAAAATGGTTGCCATTAGTTTGCCCGCTGACAGCCGGACCTTAAACTTCCTTGGTGGTTTTTCCCCTTTAAATTTCCATTGCATCGATTCTTGTTTGCTTTCGGGATCCCACTGACGAATCCAAGTTTCATCACAGGTCACTATTCGCAAGATAGTTTCTTCCTCTTTATCCTTTACCAAGTCTAAAAATGACTGACAACATTCCACACGCCTTTGCTTATCAAACGGGGTCAACATTTTAGGCACCCAACGTGCGCTCACCTTGGACATTCCCAAATGTTCATGAATTATTTCATGAACTCGTTCCTTGCTAATGCCAACATCTCTAGCTATTTCCCACTGCTTAATTCGCCGATCGGCAAGGATCAGTTTCTTCACTTTTTCCACATTATCTGCGGTAACTGCAGAAATGGGCCTTCCACTACGGGGATCGTCTTCTAAGCTCACACGGCCTTGTTTAAACTGCTTTGACCAAAACTTTATTACAAATTCGGAAGGACATGAATGTCCGAACACCTTAAACATGCGCTCTCGGATCTGCGTCGGCGTATTCCCTTCTTTACCGAGGAATTTAATCACAGCGCGATACTCAATTTTATCCATTTTTAATTTTATTGCAACTTGATAAAAACGAAGACGCGCCAAAAAAAATTGAACTCGTAGAAACAAATAAGTGTCATAATTTTTAAAAAAGGAATAAACAAAGAATACGAGAATATAGTGGCCAGTAACATTTTTTAAACTTTCTTTAACAAAGGAGATTTTATATCAGCCACCCCTCGTACAATATATAGAAAAAATAAAAGTCACAGGATTAAAAATGGTCTAAAAAGTATTCTTATTAAGTTCTTCGAGACATAAATCTTGATATTTTTCTATCAAGTGTAAGTTTCGAATCTAATAAGTATCTTCGAAAACCGTATTTTTTCCAGTTCTGTTATTCTTATTATATTACATAATGGCTTCCTGAAAAACTTGCATAAAGGTTACTTTTCAAACGCCCACTTCGCTTTAATAAACATTCGATACATCTTAATCATCAAGTGTTAATCTTAACTGAGATTTATGCAAATACTCAATAAAAATAACACTATATTTAAATTCAAAAAGCGTCATTGACACTTTATAATCTTATGACCGAAGACAAATATTTACTCAACGTTTAAAAATGCAGTAAACGATTTAACAATGAACATTCCTTAATTTATTGTTTTCGCAGCTGAAATGATGTGCGAAGTGCGTACTGACTACGTAAGGTTAAATAAATGCAAGATGAATGACAAATTCATACTGGAGACAGAGAAATGATAACCTATTTAAGATTTTAGGATGTTCGTGAAATATTGTCTTTATAATATTTTAATCTTTTAATATTACGACTAGATTGATGGATGTGAAAGCGAAAGAGATGTGTTAGGATCGTGGCAGTTGGAAATCTGTTGTCTCTGCCTACCCCTTTGGGAGACAGGCGTGAGTATATGTATATAAGGTGACTTTTATTTATACAGCCAAACTCATACTGGAGGCTTGGTAAGTGATGATGATCAATCAGTAACACGGATCGATAACACTTTTTGCTGATTTCGCAAAATGAAATCTTGACGTCCCATAGTAATTGACTCGGGGCTGGGCTTGCGTTTGTAAGGAACACGAAAAGAATAATTTACGAATTTCACAAAAAGGGTCATTGAACCTTGTTACTGAGCACTTACCGAGTCTTCAGTAAGAATTTGGCTGTATAAATAAAAGTCACCATATATATTGTCTTATAGTATAAAACTTAGCCCAGCAAAACGAAGAGCCAATTACTCGTATATACTTTGGAATTTTAAATTAAATATTAGGTCTCGTTTCTGTTCACTTACCAGTCTCCAGTATAAATTTAACCTTAAGAAAAATCTCAAACAACAAATGTAAAAAAAATATTTTTCAATGTGGTGATAGAGTAGAAACGGTAATAGAGGGTGTGGATGGTGGGCCTCTATTTACTAAACCCTTCTAAATAATACCACAAGTTATTGAAACTTCCCAAATAAAACCTAACTGAAATAAAATGCAAATATTTACTGTGAAAGTACGAGTTTTCTTTTGCACGTTTATTCAGTAATGTAGTTACAGTCTGGCCAAAATAGCGTTATTTTAAAACGTTTTTAAAAATTAAGTCTCAAATGCTATTAAATATACAAAAACTCTATTTTTAAGTTTATACAAATATCGTTTGTATTTTATTTTAATACCACACATAAAACACTTTATACCGGTGTTTTATAACGTTATAAAGTTCTGGCAGCCTGTTATGTATCTTTGAATCGGTTGCCAACTGGTCTCACGAAAAAACATGGATAAGAAATTACCTTTCAAAATTGCCTTCAGTGGGTATTGAACTATTCACGAACTGTGACGTCACATCAAGTGAGAACGTATCCTTAGATAATCGGAATATTGTACGTTATCGTTGGGTGGTAACCAGTTGGCAATCGATTCAAATATACATAATCTAGGCGTTACAGTTTGCAGCTTACAGTAGTATCATCACATAACTTACCTTATAATTATTATTGTTATGGCAAGGAGGCGGTTGCTTCTTCTCCCGGGCTCCGTACAACGCGCACGCTGCTAACGCAACCCCAACGCCGACTCCCACGGCTATCGACGGTTGCAACTGAACCCTAGAGGCTTGTTCTCTTATCTTTGTCAAAATGGCCGGCATTTTCAAAATTTTAATTTGGATTCTCTTTTAATTTATCTGTATATTTTTAATAAACTGTGTATAATTTCACTATGTTACTTTTGGAATATGTTAGAGAGATCACTTATTTTTAAAGGTTTGAGAAAAATCACAGATACTTTTTTACTAGTTAGTAATATTTGTCACTTATTAACTAGGGTTTCGTTTGTTATACTTTTACTGGATTTTTTGTGTATAAAATGTTATACATATAAAATCAGGTTGATATGTTCTTTAGCGAGTTGCATCGCCGTTGCTCGTCCATTTTCCTGTAACAAAAAGAAAAACCAAATAGAAAATAAATTACAATTAATTCATTAATAAAAGTATCTAACGTAAAAATAATTCCATTGAAAATTATATATCTTTCACGAGCAATTATTCGTGTTTAAGGGGCTCCGTGATGCCAAAATTCAGTTCTGCATCGGATTCAGTTTCGTCTATACGGTGACTTTTAACCTAACCCCGATAATTTAGTATTTTGTAGAAGAATACAGACTGGATTCAAAATCATATTCATGATGATTTTTTAAAGTTGGAGCCCTTTGAAGATTTTCGTAAAATCCAAAGAAATCATGGTCACCCGAAGAGATAAGGTAGGTAATTAGATCGTGCGAAGTTATTTTTATTATTGATCCCTCTATTCTGGACTATTTTCAACTTTTTCCGTATGGGAATGGCTAGGATAACCATAAATTTTATTTCCAAGTAACATTTTTAATAATATTTTGACTTTTAATTTTAATTGTTTTTACATTTAAAACGTGTTTCTTAATAACCTCTAAAATTATCGGGGTTTGTTTTAAAGTCAGCCTGTATAAATAATAAAAATTTGAAAAAAATATGGTGTATTATTTGATTCAAGACTATTATTAATTACACTCCATAAATATACATACCCACGTTAAATCTAGGTATCTATAATTACATCACTTTAAAAACAGTATAACGTTCACAGGAAAAGTGATTCAGCTCCTATGTTTCAAAACCGTTTAAAACGAAACTACCACACCTAGATACTGACTAATAAAGATCATCTTTATTACTTACTAAAAAACTAAAGCGTTAAAGCAGGACTGAAGTTTGGCATCCTGGGGCCCCTTAAGGTTCCGTACCCGAAGGGAAACTGGGACCCCTACTGTCCGTCCGTATGTCATGGGTCTCTAGCTCGCAGACGGAATCAGTTCTTTTTCTTTCCCGGGCATGCGTCATTGTCGGTACCCGAATATTCGAACAACTCAATGTTGCAGTTTAGTTCCAGACATTTTGTAGGTACCTGTTAAGTTGGTAATTTTTGTTGAAAATATTTAAGTCTATTAATTAAATGAATTTCTAAAACAGAAAATTTAATAAGTTTGGAAATGCTGGTAAACTGAATTCACTGAGGAGAGTATAACGATTTTAATAAATAAATACTTTCCAAAACAAGTTGGAGTAAAGAAAGTAGCGTCAGTAGAGATAGATAATTTTAAAGAAGAAAGCCAATTTGGTCTGAGAAAACGTGCTTCCAGCCAAAGCGAAGGGAGGAATAACGGAGATATAACCATTTCCATGTTATAGACAAACTGAAACCGACGAAAAATTTATTATATACGAGTAATTGCAAAAAAAAAACCTTCAAAAAGGTAGTTACATAGTGCCTGACTCCAGTTTCATTGTAATTGATCATTGTGTTGTATTAATGATTTTATATACTGTTCTTAAAATAGATATTCATTATATTAATGACGTCTACGTCATTGCAAGTCTTAGATAGAATCAATTATTCCTTGCTTGCCAAAATAAAATCTATACTAATAATAAAGTAGTAAAAATCTCGCGTCTGTACATAGAATAGTTTTTTAAATGAAATGGGTTATTTGTATATTTAAGTGTTGCTAGCTAGATACGAGTTAAATTATGCGCATTATTAACGAGAGTAGTTTATAATTAATATTACGTATTGAATTGTTAATTTATTATTAACTCATTTAAAATCGCTTAAATATTATTTTCCTGAAATTTTCCTAACATATTGAGGAAACATCAAAGTGTTTTAAGAGTAACAATTAAAATTCCATTAAAATATGTACACATATACAATATACCTTTAAACGAATACCAAACGACCATCAAAGCATAATAAATAACTTAGCTAATTTGTTCACGCGCCACTGTGCTTATATAGGTAGTTAAACATTCTTTGATACTGTTTACTATATCTACATAACTTCTGTTGTTACATAGTCCACTGATCTAACACTAAATGTTACGACACTTCATTATTTTATAACACTTTATTTTACTCGACGTCCAGTCTTATATTTACGATACATCTACATCGGGTACGCGTGTTGCGTGATTGAAAGGCATTTGCTTTAGACGAAATCTAAAACACGAACAAGGTAAACAAAAGCAAGTTAAGAACAATTGAGAGGCTAAGCGTGACCCCTGTGCAACGCCAGCACGTGCTACCACAGTGCGAGCGCGCCTTGACCCTCAGATGACTCAGAATCGGTACCAGAGAGGCGGAGGAGCTGCCTCTGTGTTTTTATAAGTATCGAGGAAAATAAACATCGAGGAAGATGAGGAATGGATGGGTGATATTGTCTAAAGCTTTTGTTTTTTTGACAGAACAGTTAAGAATGTCTTCAATTAAATTTGCAAATCACTTTCCAAATGGTGAGTAGTGACGGTAAATCGAATAAGAACTTCTAAACAAACAATTTTGAGTGAGCACAGTGGCCTCACTGCGGGACATTTCTACGGTACTTTGTGGCTACTTACTAAATAGAAACGGTATCTAAAAGTATACATAGACTATTCTGTTCCGAACTACCTTTTATATTTATATTACATTATAAAACAATAACTGAAAAACAATTGCATCAAAGTGTTATACTCCATTCTAATTATGTTCAAAAATAATCAACGGAATTAGTTACTTTATCACAAAGCGGAAGCCACGAGATATATCGAAAGACTTTGTTTCAAGATAATTGTGGTTAATTATGTGTCAGGCAAGGTTGTTATTGCATGATCTTTGTTTTGTTATCTTATGATGAATGTGTATGAATAATGATGTTCACATATACATTGTTTTAAATCACCGGTAAATAATATTTTTTGTGATCAAGATTTCCTTTTTTCTTCAGAATTGAAAGTAGTTAACTGTATTTATAGAAAATCTGTTGAGTACTCAATATCACTAAAATAATAGTAAAAAAATAAATAGCAAAGCGTGGCTCTATCTAACAGTTAGAGTCAAATTTACGGGATAATTTGTTAAGTTCGCAGGAACAATAGACAAAAAATAGACAGCAGGCAAAATCCTGGCACGAATTAATTTTACGGGTTGATGAGTATTTTGTGCTATTTCGTTGCCCGTGTCGATCAATATAATCGAAAGTCAATGTGGTAAGACCCGTATTCATAACAAGTCTAGAAAATATTCTTAGAAATTTCAAATGTTTTGCAAAACAGGAAAGAATCATGGATGTCATAAAACAGTAAGGAAAACTTAAGGCTGTAGAAAATTCTAACATCTCCTTTTAGACGAAGGACATTGTTGCTTCCTATTTGTTGGGCGCAAGTAGTCATCATCATTATGTAGACTTGGCATGAATATAAAAATCTGTCATAAATTATGTATGATGTCAGATTTAATTGGTAACTCAGAAAAATCAGTTTATACTCTTCTTTAACCTAGAAATGAATTCAACGATTCAATGCCCTCAACTATCAGCACAACTCCAACAAAAAAGACGATTATAAATCTAGACACGTCCATAACTAATATGAGAATCACTATAGTAACAGACCTATTATACATCATCAAGTCATCTATATGTGACCTTGGTCACGTAGGCTCTTTAGATCAAGACTTTGATGATGACGACGAACACCTTAATATAGAATAAAACAGAACCAGATATTAATTGGTAACGAGAAAAATCAATGCGGAAGCTGCAGTTAAAGCAAATATTGAATTGTCAGGATTTTCCTGAGTAAGTTGACCAGCCAGTTCCATTCATAGATATTGAATATCCTTCTCAGAGTTGTTTATGCAATAGCAAACCGCACATCCGTCTGGCTGTATTACATTATTCTAATAACCTGTTAGTCTGTAACTGGGAAAATCTAGACAATTAACGTGACTTGGGGTCATGTCACCAAGTTCACGCCATATTGTCATAGTACCATCCATTGTATGGTACATTATACGTTGTGTGATCATTATAAATTCATAAAGTGCCAGATAATGACAGATGTCAACTATTAGATTCCTCTAACCTTTCGGCTTAATTATAAATGTTTCGAGAAACTGTAGATTATAAATCTTGCAACGAGCAACTTCAATGTTCAAGGTCTGTTGAATCTTTTAAAATTATCTTCATCAGACATCTAAGGTTAACAGAGTAAAGTTAGTTTGTTCATTTGTAACTAGCTTTATGGTTACACGAATTATATCGAAATCCATCGCTTTGGATACTCTAAAATATATTATTTTGAATCCACCACAAAATAGAGAAGATCAATTAGAAACAAATACATGATACAACAAATGATTCGACTGATGCCGGCCCCATAGTGGGCCGAAATATATTTCGAAAATTAATATTTTTTTTATTATTAATACAAGTTAAAGGAAACAAATATAAAGTGAGACTAATATTTTGTAAGGATATGCTGGGCCCAGGTATTTTTTCAAAATAATTGTCTAGCTATGTTTCAACTGATCTTTTCTAGTTTGTATTGAACTCTAAATAATGTTTAGCGTCACGGTATTGTATCTTGGTCATCCCCAGAAAACGAACTGAGCTCCTAGGATTAAAGCAGCGCGCATGAATCTATGTTAATGTAAATTAAATTAAATGTTAATATAAAGTAGTAAGAAAAGTCGTGTCTGTACATGACATATATTTTAAAATCTACTGAACCCGAAACTAACATTTTTAGGGTTGCGTAATCAACAGGGAACCCTTATAGTTTCGCCATGTCCATCCATCTGTCGGCCCGTCTGTCTGCGACTTAGCTCAGAGACTCTAAAGCTGAGATTCAGAGTGCATTTTGAGTCCGAACGTCAAAAAGCGACGTGATCTCATACTAGAGTGACGTTTGTAAGATTGAGTTCCTCTTGAGTTCGGACTCAAAATGCACTCTGAATCTCAGCCTTAGTACTAGAAAGCTGTAATTTGGCATGAGTATACATCGATATCGACAAAGTGGTAAAATAAAACATTGAATTTTTTTTATGGTATCCTCCTCTACACATAGAGTGGGGATGAATGTTTTTTTTTTCACTTTAATCCTAAGGTGTGGGGTGTCGTTGGATATGTCTTTCAACCCTGGTCCCTTAATTAAAACGGCCACTTTGGATGAATCATATTATGATTCTGTTCTATTGCCATCTCTTTTGCATGGGTGAATAAATTATATCTCTGTCCTACTTTCAAATCATTTTATGATTCACCCAAGTCGGCCTTTTTAGATCTTCTGGTCAACATATAGGCTATAAGGGGTGTTCATAAAATAACGCCCAAGCCGAAACAGGGCAGAGATTGACTAAAAGCGAGCGTAGACGGGGGGGGAGGGAAAGCTAGTCGTATACTATGGGTGTATGTTGAGTAATACTGGAATGTACCTCTAACCCTTGAACTTTATAAAAACAAATATCACGACGAAATTTCTTGCGACAGACCCTTTGGAAATTATGTTTGCGCAACTCACGTATTTTAGAGCCCATAAAACGCAATTCACTTCGAAACAAATGCGTTGGCCGGGTGGACAGTTTAACTTGGTCGTTCAGTGAAAAAGCATGACTTAGTAAGTGTTCGGGCAGGATGAATGACAGCAATTTGGCCAAGTGCGAGCCGTACTCGCGCGCAAAGGGTTTCGTACACCACGCAATGCGGGTACGGAACTCTAAAACCATGGTACATAACAAACAAACCAACTCGCCTGATGTTTGTCTGATGATAGTAAGTCCAGTGGTATCAGATAAAGTTGCCTTTTTGCCAACTATGTCTACAGATCGTGGACAGTTTCGGCGCAGCGATGATCGTGCGCAGGTCTTCGGTGCTATAACATCCGTGTCTATAATGGTCTAGATCTCCTTGACCGACGGGTAGGGCCTAGTGAGGCCTAGTCACTATAAATATCATATAAACTTCTATTGGAGCGAACTATACGCATAACTAACACGTTTTAATAGGAGTGTATAATAAATACCCCTCGTTGTAGTCTTTTTAGAGTTCCGTACCCTCTCGGCCACGACTCAAGCTTTGCGAGGCGCTTTTTGCGGAGATTCTCGCTTCGACGCGAGAGAGAGAGCTAAGTTAGAATGGAGCCCACCGTGTAGTGCGTAGTGTAGACCGACCTCGTGCCCGCTGGACCAACGATCTGAAGGACGTTGTGGGTGGCGGCTGGATCAGGCGGACCCGCAAGAGTGGCGAAATTTGGGAAAGGCTTATGTCTAGCAGTGGATGAACACAGGCTGATGGACGGATAGACCCGAAGGGTATCACACGGGAACCTATAACTAGTCTCCCGCTGTCTGTCCGTATGTCCGTCGTTACAGGGGTCTACAGCTTCAGCCATAATAGGCTTCCAGTTGAAATTGTCACAGAATACGTGTTACTATACATATAAATATATATATACTTCTAAATCGGAAAATAATTACAAAAAAAATTGAACCCAAGTGGGGTCCCCATATAAAAAACCGTGAAATGGATAGAATTTGTTTGATTTAAAACGTTTAAACTTTAGCTTTAACAGCCAAGTTCTATAGGTATACATTCAGTAGCAAGGACCCTAACAAACTTGCTTTTAAAACTAGTGAATAATGTTGTATATTGTTGCAAGTACGACAGAAGGAGCCTCCATAAACTTCGGCACACAATTTGATCTCAATTATTTTTTTTGGCGAAGCCGACAATCTCCACTGCCTTTGTACTGAACTGGGCCCCTTTTTCACATTTATGTTTTTGGTAGGATCTATATAAGGTGACTTTAATTTATGCAGCCAAACTCATACTAGTGACTTGGTAAGTGATCAATAACAAGGATCGATAACACTTTTTGCCGATTTCGCAAAATAAAATCTCGACGTCTCATAGTATTGACTCCGGGAGGCTGGGCTTGCGTTTGTAAGGAACACGAAAAGAATAATTTACGAATTTCACAAAAAGGGTCATCGAACCTGGTTACTGAGCACTTATTGAGTCTTCAGTATGAATTTGGCTGCATAAATTAAAGTCACCTTATATCACATTTTTTCATGTGTTGATTGTACGTAGAAATGGGTTATAAGACTATTAAGATAATGGTTTCCAAATATCGTTCGGATCTGTTCGTTATTCAGAAAACCCAGTTTTTGCGACACGGATCGTCCTAAAATCAGTGTCCCAAACATTGTCCTAACACAAAGATCATCATAAAATTATATTTTGGGACAAAGATGGTCCTTAATTCTGTTTTATAATATTTGCACGTGGTACCAACATTATGTAATAAGCTGATTATCTAGTTTAGCTCATAAATAGACCGGTTTTTGCATAACGTTCGAGGTCTTAATTTTTTGCACGTATTTTTGCGATCTGTTTAATTATGTCCGGGCGCTAGACTTTTGCCCGCTGCTCTGTCCACGCTGAAGGAATAACTCTAGAGCAAGGGCGCCAACCTTTTGAACAGCTGGGCCGAATTTTGGCAATTAGAAATTACGCCGGGCCGCAATACCAATATTTATTTCTGGAAGTTGATTGTTTTTTCTTTTAATGAAAGGAAACAAAACATATATTTATGTTTTATTAGCTTTTGCCCGCGGCTGCGCCCGCGTGTTATTCGGTTTAACAACATGCTTTTTTCCGGGATAAAAAGTAACCTATGTGTTAAGTTGGGGTATAAGCTATATCCATTCTAAATTTCATCCAAATCCGTCCAGCTGTTTCAGCGTGAAAGAGTAACAAACACACACACACACACACACACAAACGCACACACACAGACGCACACACACACAAACTTTCGCATTTATAATATTATAGTGTGATTTCTTAATGGAAAATAAAAAATAAAAAAAATTGAAATATCTTTAATAAAATGGTTTGAAAATGTATCAGTTATAGAATAAATTTGAACCATATTTGTGTCAATGTATCGAGCTATTCCCATATTGATGCACTATGATATGGTTTTATGTATAGATAAGAAAATGTTAAAATTTTCGTTAATTTGAATAACAGTCAGTCAGTGCTCTATAATTCGAAATTGAATGTAGAATGTGCGCGACTGACTTCAAGGTCAATTTGTGCCCGAAGTACGGCGATAGAGCTCACCACCCATCACGTGGGACGTAATAATCGTCGGTGAAACGCGGGTGTACGAAGTATGGACTGCGACTTGCACTTCACAGTTCACACTTGGGAATACCTTTGACGCCCCCCTCATGTTTTATGTTTACTTTTGTTTTTTTTTGACAAAGACGGGCTGATGGGAGTTTGTATGGATTACATAATAAACAACAACGGTAGAAATCGCTTTTTGCGCACTTAGATTAAACATATATTAATCCGATATAAATTTGATCTTAGATTAACTAATTTGCTCTGATAACGTCATATAACACAGTGTATTTAACAAGATAATTTTGGAATTTGAAATATATGGCCAAGTGCGAGTCAGACTCGCGCACAAATGGTTCCGTACCGTCACACAATACGGGTACGAAACCCTAAAAAAAAACATACAAATCAAAAATATAGATGCTATAGCAACATTCAGGCAACAAAAAACAAAGCGCTGAAATGGTAGCGGCGGGTGATGCCCGATCTCCCAAGTTCCAAGTTACCCAAATTGACTTTTCATACATCCATTCCCAATGTCCCCGAAATATACAATTTAATTATTTGTAAAGTTCTCACTTGACCAATCCTCGTACAGACGTGTACAAAAGTGTTAGAATAAAATAAAATCACTAGGTATCTACTTAGTTAAAATTAACCTTATTTTGGAAGATAAAGGTCCTACAATAATTAGTGAAAATAATTCTAGGGTGGACCATGTATCGTTAACTGATCACATTCCAGAAGAAAAACAATTTTTTCCTTGAAGTATTTTTTTCACTTCCCAGTACCAAGTGGTTCAATCAGCTGACAAAATTTCTATGAAAAGGTGAAAAAAAGGGAACTGTTCTATTAGGGATACTCTATCAGCTCCTAAATTTTTTTCACTTTGAATTGTATTACCTTAGTATATATTTTTATATTGTAAAGTTCTTTACATAAATTCTAATGTTTTGTATTGTAATTCACAGCACATCTTATTCTTCTCCAATATGTATTGCTTATTCATTACGCAAATATATGCAAACTATAATGAACCGTCCGTCGATCGGTCGTTTACAAACTAATTCCTAACACAAGGTCGGCACGAGTTTGACCTGTATGAGATTTAGATACTTTTGTGCGTTTTGTTCCAGAACTCGACGAATTACATAGAATTAGTTTATTCAGCCTCCGCCACGTTTTCGGCTTGTGCGTTCTTTTATGAACCACCCTTATAGCCTATATGTTGACCGGGGTTGACTACGATGTTAATACAAAACCGCATCCAAATCCGTTGAGTGGTTCTCGAGTTAAAACGGAACATACATAGACACAGAAAAACAGACAAAAATTCAAAAATATTGGTTTAGTTCTCAGTACAATACTAATAAACCATTTCGTTCAAAATTTCGCAAAAATATTCAATGTACAGAATACGACTTTTTTACTACTTTATTATTGCTTTATTAAGGGGGAACGTTTTGAGCTCAGTACAAAATGCATAACTAATGATTGTTTAATTTATTTAAAAAAAAATGTATGAAATAAAATAGTTTAATCTGATTTTGTGACTATTGTTTAATAATTATCAGGGGTTTTTCACAGAATTGCGTCATTTTATGGATTATAGTTAGCGTGAATGTCCTCCATACAAACTTAAAAGCGTGTTTTAAGTTGGTGTGGACATTCTTTTACAACGCAATGCATATAATTACAAAATTTTGGTAGAAAAGCCTAATTGACATTAAACTATGGTCGCGAAACGCCATAAATTACATTTACTTAGTACTTTTTATTTCATCCATCCATCCATCAGCCTGTTTCGTCCACTGCTGGACATAGGACTTTCCAGGATTTCTCCACTCTTGGCGGTCCTCCTGGAAGAAATTCCCATACTCACACACGCTGGACAGACGGGTTGGTGAGCGCGGTGCCGAAACTCTCGCACCAGTGACGCCGCTGCCCGTCACCAGTCTGTTTTATATAAGGCCCGGCAGTTGGGGATGGATATACCGCCATCCATCGGTCCCAGGCAATGGTGGGCCGCCTGGTTTTGCCTGAGAGCTGTTCTCTTACTCTCCCCGTATTATTTTAGAAGTTTATCTTTGTTTTCTTTCATATAGTTTTTAAATATTTTAATTGCGAAGGATGTATACATTTATAAGGAATGTACATCAGAACTGTACCTATAATATCTCCCACCATCAATGTTTTATGTATTTTCTGCAAATGTATCTAATTAAATAAATAAATAAATAACTTCGGGAGGATTTGCGAGTAACATGGTGGTACCTCCACAGTCAAGCCCGGCATCAGCTCTACCACCTATTCAATAATAAGAAAAACAATCATAAGTTGTGCATTTTGCACAGAGCTCGAAACGTTCCGCCTTAAGAGCCATTCACCAAATTACGCTTTTTGTATGGATTGTCTTTGTGGATTGTAATATTCTTGGGATTTGTTTGGAATTTGGAATTTTTGTTTTTCGTTCTAATGAAATGAATCAATTCTCAATATAATTGCAGAATACGATTGGTTATTGGGACATGATTGTAATTATGCTTTATCCAATACAAACAATCGTGGTAAACTGGAAAATTTTACTTTATTTTGTTTTATTTAAATTTACGTAAGTAAATTTTTTCAACAGTTAATGTGATAAATAATAAAATTTCTGCTAGATTATCTTCCAAAAAAATGTATATTGTGATGTTTTGTTTTTTTTTTTCAGCAAAGTTATTGAACTAGAATGAATTATGATAAACAGGTGTAAATGCAAAGTCAAGAATCCCTTTAGGGTATGAAAGTATACACGATTCTGATGTCATTATGAGAAAAAAATATATACCTTGAATTTTCACCAAAAATTCCATCATTTTTCTAAGCTATGGCTACGCAGCTCACCGGCCTCCCCACACACCTAATTGCACCCCGCAACCCGCACCCCTCATCCGAGTGGCCAGCGACCAGTGAGAGTGTCCACGCGATTTGTGTATTTTGAGTAAAGAAAATCGTCTTATTAAGAGGTACTGGTACTTTATTTAGAGATCCCAGTATTTAAAATAATATCTTTACCGATCATACTAACACACCCTTATAGGATTCTTGCCTTTGCTTTTACACCCGGTATATGTATGTACATCTAAATCAATCCGGTGGGATGGCACCACGTGTCTCACAACTTGTACATACTTTTTTGTTATAAATAGGTTAGATGTAAATATTTTTACTTTTTCATTTTTTTTACTTATCTGAATAATTTTCATACTTCACTGTAACTGATGCCGGGCCCGAATGACCCGAAACATATCTCACAATAATTAATTTTAATGAACTAGAATGAAAGACTTAGCTGTTTGAACTTGATAATGTGATTATTTTAGATTCATTACTATAAAAAATATGTAGTATTTGAAAATGTGATACATTAATGTTCAATGCGAAAGATTGCTCTATGTTTAACATGTATTCAACAGTATTAAAATCTTTCCGAAGATGGTAATTTTGGCGGTGGAAATTTCAGATTTTCGCATGACAATGTAAGGCGCTGTGGATGACAATGACAATTTTGCCAACAAAATTAATGAAAAGATAAGAAAGAAAGAACATAAATTTATTGGCGCATTTACAAAAAATATACTTAAAACTAACACAGTAGAAAAGGTTTGCTTAAGTAGATAGTAATCTCTAAATAAAAATCACAACACGACGAAAGGATGTAGCTCAGCTATGTGCCATTTGAAACATGGTTTGGTTGGCGCTGGTTTTCAGCTACTTCCGTTACAATTGCATGATAACTTGATAAGGTATGTACAAGTAGTTAAAAATTTAGTTACTAAATTGAAAACCAAAAGCAATCGACATCATTGCATTTTAGGTAACCATTTGTTTTCAATATTCATTATTGAAAGTCTGCGTAAAAATAAAGCTTACGTATTTTTTATTTTGTTTTATCGTGTGTTTTTAATGCTTATTTTATTTTTTTCTTATTCACTCATTCTAATAGAACGTAAGTTGCAACTGAGGATTTCAAACTCGATGTTCATTGCTAAGGGATTATTAAAAAAAACTTGGCATGTTTATGTTCGCTGTCAATGTCAACAGTCACAATGACATGACAGTTGATTTTTTTAAATACGAAATGAACTTGAAAGCAAAGGTAATTGTTTTTAAAATCCTGTGTTTACCAACTTTTGAATTATTTTTAAAATCTCTTTATTTGATAATGATTTAATTCTGAAAAAAATATATGATGCTCAGAAGGCCAATACCTCGAAATGGTTTTTAGTTTTATACCAATTATTAATTTGTAATGTTGTCGATTGTCAGAAATGGCTTATAAATAAATGAAAGAAAAGTACAGGTGTTTCTAATTCTGTAAATAAAAACAAAAAAAGATAACTACGAGTAGTACATACAGATATAGAATTATTAGTAGGGTATATTGTCTTAAGCATTCTATGCTTTCTAATGGGCTTCCAGTGGCGTGCGTAGAACTTTTTGCTGGAAAGCAATGAGGTCAAGTTTGAGGATACTGTGGACTGTGACACGCCACTGTGGACTACCTCTAGATGTGACGTCAGGCCGGCTATTCCGTCAATGTTGCGCATTCGCAATATCAGTCATTAGATATTTGTTTAAAGTTCGATAAATGTGACTAAACCACATCAAACAGAAGCTATACGATATAAGGGATGCTCATTATAAGTTTTCAATCGAAAAAATCAACACAGATCTGTACAAAATCCCTTTTTAAGTCACCCGCAATCTGTCTTTGCAATTTGTGCGCCGCGCCAGAATCGCCCGCCTGGTCTCTCGAGACACAGTATTTAAAAAAATGATTTTATTTCGTTCGCGTTTGATACGGAAGTTGGACTTTCTGACAATTGGACATATATGACCCTGAACGTAGTTTCTGTGTGAAGCTAAGTTCAATAACAAGCAAAATCCACAATAAGTATAGCAGTTGCCTCCACCGCGCACAGTGGGCTTAAATCGAATCATCGAGCCGGCCAAGTGGGAGTCAGACTCGCGCACGAAGGGTTCCATAAAATCTATAAAAAAAGCGTCAAAAAATCATGTCTGTTGTATGGGAGCCCCCTAATATATATATATATATATATTATTTTTTTAACAGTGAATATGAGCTATGTAAATATTCTGTGAATATTTCAAGCGTCTACCTGTTGCCGTTATCAATATCGAACAAAAACGAGCAAAAAAATCACGTTTGTTGTATGGGAGCCCCCTTTAATTTTCATTTTATTGTGTTTTTTAGTATTTGTTGTTATAGTGGCAACAGAAATACATCATCTGTGAAAATTTCAACCTTTCTAACTGTCACGGTTCATGAGATACAGCCTGGTCACAGACAGACAGCGGAGTCTTAGTAATAGGGTCCCGTTGATTACCCATTGGGTACGGAATTGGGTAAAAAACATAACTTTTCAGAAAACGACAATGATTAATCTTTTTTTTTTATGTAGCAAATACATTTGGTGAGTTTATTCAAAACGCTCAAAATGGCTTAATATATGGATTGGGGATTTTAATAATCAGTATAATACTTAGCTAGAAGCGCCAGGACTCAGCCACTATAATAAGTTGGTCAATACATTGGCAAGATTCCGAGGATCTACGAGGCCAATACATCGGTATGACTAAATATACAGACTATTAGAATCCTCAATCCATATGTTAAGCTTTTTTGAGCGTTTTGAATAAACTGACCAAAAACATTTTGTTGCATACAAAAAAAAACAAAATAGTTTATTGGCTAAGAAGAAAGTATAAGAAAGAAAATCCATAAAAATAAATCATCGCCGTATATAGTAAAATACGGTTATGATAACAAATAATCTAAAAAGTAATAGTACATTTTGATGCAAGTGCGAAAAGGTTGATATTTAGAGTCACGTCACGATTGACTTTTTTATGTGTATTGTTTTAAAAAACAGTCGGGACGAGAAATATCAACACTTTCGCACGTATATCAAACTACGTTTTTTAATACACATGCGAAAAATTACATGAAATAATAAAAAATAAAACTGTCCAAAGCAGTCATTGAGAACTATGAGAACCTCTAGCCCAAAAAATCCAGAAATAAATACAACAAAGCATAAGAAGATTTTTTTACTGTGAAAAAGTGAGAAGAATGCGCCTTCTTTTGCTGAAAATGTATTGCTGTCTTATTTTAGTGAAAAACCGCAAAAATGTAACCTTTATATTATATTATTAAGATTTAGTCTTTTATTTTCCTCGCAGGTGTGAATAAAGCACTATATCACTCGGGAGAAAGTGCGATTCTTAACTCGTGTGTATTAACTACACCCTCGTTGGTAACCGGCCTCTTTCTTCCCTCGGTAAACAATGTACTGTTTTATTCATCACTGGGTCCACGAAACTTCGGTTTCTGCCCGGCCCCGATAACGAGCAGCTGAACTAACAAACAAGTTTACGAAATCGTAGGTAATTACTGCTAAAATAGTCAGTCTTGACATGCAGCCGGGTGTGTGACAGGCAGAGCCTTACAGCCACATGTGGTGAAATGTGTACTCAGTAATATATTTGATTATTTTTTTATTTCTGGTTTAATATTCGCCATGATTATACCAGAGATTACAAAGGCTTACAAGAGGCAATGGATAGTAGCTATACAAGGTATGTTCAACATTTATTGTACTGTATTTAATTTGAATGCCACCAAAAACATTATATGTGAAAAAGGAGCCCAGTTCAATACAAAGTGCAGGATTGTCGGCTCCGCCAAAAATGGATCAAATTTGGTGCCGAGGCTCATGGAGGCTCCTTCAGGCATTACTGCAATAATGTAGAACTTTCTTCACTTGTTATAAAAGAAAGCTTGTTCGGGTCCTTGCTACTGAATATATAGAACTTGGCAAGTGTTCACAGCTAAAGTTTACGTTTTAGAATTACGTCACGCATGCAAATAATTGACTATGAAAACACATATTTTATCGGCTGGCTCAACAGGCACACCCATGCCGAATTACATCTTTCTAGTACTAAGAGTCTCTGAACTAAGCCGGCGACAGACAGACCGACGGACGTGGCGAAACTTTGTGACTACGGAATCCTAGAAAAGAATGACGTACAAAATATACATATAAGGTCCTACAATTATAAGTGAAAATATTTCTAGGGTAAATCATGTACCTACCATTAACTGACCACAACAAAAAAGAAAAAAAAAATGACGAATAATTTTTGCGCTTCCCACATTGATATAAAATCCCAGTACAAAGTTTCAGATGAAAAAAAAAGTTCGGGTAAAACAATTTTTTGTCTATGGAATGTGGTCTATTTGGGATACTTTATCAACTATTAATTTCTTTTTCTTTTTGAATTGAAGGACCTTATATAGCGTGCAAGTGGCAGGTAAAGCTCGACCGGGCCGCCCTAGAAGGACGTATGCTGACCAAATAGGCGACATACTGAACAAGGGCAAAGTGAAAAGTATCAGAATAGACGAGCTTTTATGTTTGAACTGATGGATATGGAAAAAACGAAAGATATAGTAGCAGATGGAGATTGGTGGTCCCTGTATACATATCTGGGAGACAGGCCGGAATATACCGGGTGTAATCGTTAAATGTGAACAGCCGATTATTCCGTAACCATTACAGATATCAAAAATGTTTAAACTGATATCGAAAGTACGTTACCTAATCAGTAAAATGACATCAATAACCTTTTGAAAATCAAACGAGAAGTATTTAAAATTTTGACTTAAAACATTTAATTTAGTATTGAGATTAACAAGGACGTCGCCTCGAACATCTGCTTAGAATACAAAATTTTGCACTTACTATGAAATAAAATAAAATAATTGTTTGGTTAGTAAACAGTTTCCTTTAATATCAGTACTAAGCTAAAATTACCTTTTAAAATAAGGAAACTAAAACCTTTCTACTAATCTCATACTGAATGTATGGGAGTGTTTAATGTCAAAATTGTGAATACTTTTCGTTGTTTTAATATGGCAACAATTATATTTTTGTTATGTTTGTGTCAATGTTTATTTTGCGTTAGTTAAGTTGTCGATACTTACTCTGTTGTAATAAAAATGCCGGTCAAGGCATGTGTTGTATTATCTTAATAAAAGTTATTTCTAAACTCTCAAACCTAGTCTTTTTCTTAACTTTATAAAAGGTTATGGGACCAGCCCCTTAATTAAAGTGGAAAGGTTTGAGAGTGTAATCTGCGGTAAGGCAGCAAAAAAATCTGCGGTGAAGCAGTTGCAGACTTGCGGTGCGGCGTTAGCAAAAATGGACGCCAAGTTTGGTTCGACGTTGTTGTCGTCCAGTACCCAGGGTCTAAGACTAGAAGTGACAGAAAACTGGAACAGCTGGAAATTTCAGGTGAAAGTGATCTTGAAAGCAGTGAGTGCATTTGAAATAGTAGATGGCTCACGCCTATGCCCGGAGAAGCCGACATCTGATCAAGATCAAATAAAATACAAAGAATGGCAGAAACTGGATGCGAAGGCTCAAGGGGTGACCGTCACCAGATTATCACCAACAGTGATGTTACAAGTGCAAAACTGCGAAACAGCCAAAGAAATATGGGACAAGCTCTGTATTGTGTACGAGCAAAAATCTGACGTTTCGCTACACATCTACAACAGCGCTTTTTCGAAATGAAACAATCAAATAATGAAAACATGGCAACGTTTATTGCCAGGGTCGACGGTGTTGTATCACAAATTCGTCAAGCAAAAGAAGAAATTCCTGAAAATATGATAATAACGAAAATAATTAGTTCATTGGGTGAAAGATATCGCCATTTTGTCTCGGCTTGGGATTCAGTACCAACTGAAAAACTCTCATTATCAGAACTGACAGCTCGACTTTTGATCGAAGAACAACGAAACAAATTGTACGAGGAACAAAATGAAAGTGATAATCAGACTGCATTTAAAGTGAATTTAAAAAGGGACTCGAGAAAATGTTTTAATTGCGGAAAAGTCGGACATTACAAACGCGACTGCAAAACAAACAAATCGAACATGTTTTGTAAACAGTGCAAAAAACACGGACATACATTTGAGCAGTGTTGGTATAAAAGTGATCGAAGCTCGGTAAAGAGCGACAAACATAACATGAACTCAGTAAAAAGTGATAAACAAAATGCGCTTCTTACATCAGTGTCAATAAGTGCCCTAACCTCAGTCAAGTGTTCGGACAACGACTGGTTTCTAGATAGTGGAGCATCTGAACATATGTGTTCTACGAGAGACAGTTTTAAAAATTATAAAAGCTTACTCGTGCCAAAAGACGTTATTATAGGTGACGGAACAACCATAAAGGCAGTGGGGTATGGAGACATTGTGTTGAAAGCCTATGATGGTGAACAGTGGATTCCAACAACGATGAACAGTGTGTTGTTTGTACCTGAACTTAAAGTAAATTTATTCTCCACGAGTGCAGTCCTGGACAAAGGATATACACTGTTAATACATCAAGTGAGTGCAAGTTTACAAAAAATAACTGTGTACATGCCATAGCGAAGAGGCAAGGCAAAATGTATATTATGATGTTTCAGCATGAAAAAGAAATTGCTTTGGTTGGAAAAAGCACCTCAGAACTCTCAGAATGGCATGCTAGATTAGGCCATCAGAATATCATCCAAGTGAAAAATATTCTTGAGAAGAATAATATTATGTTTAATAAAGGAGAAGAAGAAACCTGCGTATCTTGCTTAAAAGGAAAGCAGCATAGATTTCCCTTGCCTAGCAGTGAACATAGAGCCACAGAACCTGGAGAAATAATTCATATGGACATAGGAGGTCCGGTAGAGGAAATTTCACTTGGCGGAGTGAAATTTTTCTTATTGTTGAAGGATGACTTTACAAAATACAGAAAAGTTTATTTTCTTAAACATAAATCACAAAGTGTGGAATGCTTAAGGCAATTTATTACACAAACTGAAGTAAACCCAGGTCATAGAATAAAATTCATACGAAGCGACAATGCAAAGGAATTCATTGGGCGAGAAATGGTAGAATTATTAAATGTCTATGCTATACAACATCAAACAAGTGTGCCCTATACACCGCAGCAGAGTGGCTGTATTGAGCGGGAAATGCGAACAGTTGTCGAGTCAGCAAGAACAATGCTCTTAGAAAGTGGTCTAAGCAAAAATCTGTGGGCTGAAGCAATTAATACAGCGGTTTACATAATAAATAGAAGCGGACCAAGTCGTATTGAAAAGAAGACACCATATGAGCTTTGGTTTGCAAAAGAATATGATATAAATAATCTGCAAGTATTTGGAACAAAAGTATCTGTCCATGTTCCCGATCAGAAAAGGCAAAAATTTGATGGCAAAGCTGAATTTGGCTATTTTGTTGGATATGGAGAATACTAAAGGATACAGAGTATACTTACCTCAGAAAAATGATGTGAAGATCAAAAGGGACATTGTCTTTCTAAGAGGAGAACCTGAAATAAAAATACCTACAAAAGGTAAAGAACTAGAACTGTTTATTGGATGTGACAGAGAGGAGGAAGACTATCAAAAACACTATGAAGAGATTAATTATGGAGAAAACTCTGGTAGAAAAAATACAGTAACAAATAAAACCATTGAAAGTGCAAATGATCAAGAATCAACCAATACACAAGAAGCAGACACAGAAATGGTGAAAAAAAGACCTAAAAAGATGAACAAAAAACCAAAATGGTTAGAAGACTATGAAACAAATGAGGAATCAGATGAAAGCAACAGTTGCTTTCTCAGCTACAGTTGTGATGAACCTACATATTACTTACCAAGAAGCTATGAATAGACCAGATAAATGTATGTGGGGAGAGGCCATAAAAAAAGAACTGAAGACTTTAGAACAAAACAACACTTGGGAGCAAGTAAAAGAAGTTCCCGACGAAGAAAACATAGTGAGTAGCAAGTGGGTATTCAAAATTAAGGAAGCAGAAGGAAAATCTATATACAAAGCACGACTCGTTGCTCGAGGTTTTGAACAAAAAAATTGTGATGACCAAAGCTATGCACCCGTTGCCAAGCTAACTACCTTCAGGATGTTGATGGCTGTAGCTACCCAGAAAGAAAAACCAGTTTACCAGATGGACGTCACAGGAGCGTTTCTCTACGGTGACATAAATGAGAAAGTCTATATGAAGTTACCTGATAATAAGATTTGTAAACTTAAGAAATCTATCTATGGTTTGAAAAAGTCACCTAGATACTGGAAAGTTTAATGACTTTATGTTAAATGAAAATTTTGTAAAGTCGAAAAATGATCCATGCTTGTATTTTAAAGGAGATAAAAACAACTATATGTATGTTTTGCTATTTGTAGATGATTTGCTCTATTTTGGAAATGACACGGGTCAAGTAAATGCCTTTAAAAACGCTTTGTGTAGCAATTTCCAGATGAAAAATTTAGGTCTAGACAGTAACTACTTGGGAATAAATATTAAACAAGATCTCATAAAACATGTAACAAAAATTAATCAAAAACATTACTTAGAAAAATTGCTTGATAAATATCAAATGTCAAATTGTAAAGCAGTGGCTACGCCGATAGAACAAAATTTTAATTTTGAACTGTTACAGAGAGAAAAGCCTGAAAACTCTGATATTGAAAAAAAATGTAGATGTTTAATAGGAAGCTTACTTTATGCAACCTGCACTAGACCAGACTTAGCATTTGCTGTAAGTCTCTGTAGTAGATATGTACATTGTGCCAGTACAGCACTTTATAAGTGCCTCAAAAGAATACTTAGGTATATTCAAGGGTCTATTGATTTGTCATTAACATATAAGATGGACAATAATGTGAAATTACTAGGGTACAGTGATGCAGACTGGGCAGGGGATATTCAAGACAGAAAATCTACATCGGGTCAGATTTTTTATATTTTTAACTGTCCAATTTCTTGGGGTACAAAAAAGCTGTCAACAGTATCAATGTCATCCTGTGAAGCTGAGTATATGGCTCTAAGCATGTGTATTATGGAAGGATGTTTTTTAAGAAAACTACTAAAAGATTTTGGGTATGACAACATCGTTTTTGAAATTTTGGAAGACAACCAAAGTGTTATAAAAATTGCTAATAATAATGAAAGTAATAAAAGATTAAAACATGTTGACATTAAGTATCAATACATTTTAGAGAAGGTGTCTAATGGTTGTGTAATTCTTAATTATGTAAACTCAAATAATAATGTTGCAGATTTATTCACAAAACCATTAGGCAAACAATTATTCATCAAATTTAGAAATTTGATTTTGTGCTAGAGGAGGTGAACTTGATTTTGTAATAGTACAAGAGTTGATGTCTTCAAGGGGTGTATTTCTAGATTTAGATATTAAAAATATATTTAACTGTTGAAGGGTCGTTTTAATATGGCAACAATTATATTTTTGTTATGTTGGTGTTAATGTTTATTTTGCGTTAGTTAAGTTGTCGATACTTACTCTGTTGTAATAAAAATGCCGGTCAAGGCATGTGTTGTATTATCTTAATAAAAGTTATTTCTAAACTCTCAAACCTAGTCTTCTTCAAACTTTATAAAAATGTGGATTTTCAAAAAGTTATTGATGTCATTTTACTGATTAGGTAACGTACTTTCGATATCAGTTTAAAAAATTTTGATATCTGTAATAGTTACGGAATAATCGGCTGGTCACACTTAACGATTACATCCTGTATATTATATATCTAGATAAATATAAAGATTTACATAGACTGGATCATTCATATAATATGTATACAGAGTGTAAATACAGTGCGACCATTAAATAACACCACATACACTACTGTCATACTGAAAAACTATTCGAAAAAAAAACCGCGCAAAACTTCAGAGGAGAAGATATTCAACTGTAACAGACTTTATCTCGTAAAAGGAAGGTCTATTTTAGAACGCTGCACCGGAACAGCTGTTTCACGGACGACGCTCTCTCTATACTCGCCCGTATTGTGGTGCTTTAGGGTTCACGCATTTTTATTTGGAACTCAATTATTTCCCAAACTAAGGGTGGCCGCGGGTATGATTCTTGGGAAAAGAGGTTCAGTAGGGTCGGTAGAATATGTGGTTTCATTTAATGGTAGCAGTCTATTTACACCCAGTATACAAGGTGAAATTAAATTAACCGACCAAATTCATACCAGAGACTCGGTTAGTGAACAGAAACAAGCTTCAATTATCCTTATGGTTAAAATCGGTAAATATTTTTTTTGCTTTCTTACTGACTCGACTAGGAATGGTACTTAAACTAGTCCAACCAGTAAGGGAGCAAAAAATATATTTTTCAAATTTGGTCAAGTGGATTACTGAACAGTTCTTGATCACTAACCGAATCTCCAGTATGAATTTGGTCGGTTGGTTTAATATAAATAGAATGACTTAATGAA
Source organism: Ypsolopha scabrella (assembly GCA_910592155.1). Lineage (NCBI taxonomy): Eukaryota > Metazoa > Arthropoda > Insecta > Lepidoptera > Ypsolophidae > Ypsolopha > Ypsolopha scabrella. Next base: position 17,884,756 of record OU342987.1, read on the forward strand.
AGAAAAATCGTGTTTTTGTTTCCAGTTTCACTGTTGCTGGCTCTCATGGGGTCCAACTACGGTTGGCTTTCACCGTTTTTGGGCAAGTTAAACAGACCAGATCCCCCGTTCCAAGCTACTGATGAAGAAATATCGTGGGCGGCATCTATTGCCAATATGAGCAGAATTATATCCATCATCGCAGGATCAATAGCAGCCAACTACTCAGGGACCAAGACAATATTGCACTCGTCTGGATTCTTCTTCATAGTCTCGTGGATCTGCCTTATTTGCGCCAAATCCATCACCTTAGTTTTCATCAGTCAGTTCCTCTGTGGTCTTGCCATGGGTATTACATACACCATCTTCCCCCTCTACTTGGGTGAAATATTGAGTGCTAATATTCGCGGGACCGTTATCAGTTTCGCGATTAATTTAAACATGATCGGCGTGGTGTACGGGAACGTCGTGGGATCGTACGTGGATCCCTGGATCTTCGGAACCGTCAATTTAGTCACAGCCGGAATATTTTTCATCGCATTTTACTTTGTTCCCTCCACGCCGCTTTACCTTATCAATTGTAACAAGCTAGAAGAGGCAGAAAACGCGCTCAGATATTACAATAACAGCGCTGATGTAAGCGAAGAGTTTTCCAAACTTCTTGGATTCATCAATTCCAGCCCACGAGTCTCTTTCCTGGAGTCATTTCGCAGGCTGAAGGATCCTATCAATCTGAAGACATTCGTCATTATAAATGTTGTTTTTAGTATTTTTTCATTCAGCGGGACATATAGTATTCTGGAATATATGGAGGTCATTATTATGGCTAGCAAGATTGAGATCATCCTTCCGTCTACTCTAGTGACCATAATGAGCGTTATCACCATCCCTGGGAGCTGGGTAGCCGTGGTTATTGGTGACAAATTCGGTAGAGTCTCAATGTTACTGGCTTCATCTGTCATCTTTTGTGGTTCTTTCATACTATGGGGAATAAACTTCCATTTATTAGACTTCGGCTTCAACCCAACAGACGTTCAATGGTTAGTAATGTTAGCTGCATTGGTCTATCGGTTAAACATGTCCATAGGCCTGAATCCTATACTACCAGTTTTATTGGGTGAAGTCTTTGCACCTAATGTTAAAAATGTTTCTGCTTGTCTCTGCAATTTTACTGCTTGTATATTCGTATTTATTTCGGTTAAAAATTTCCAGTTAATGGTGGAGCATATGACATATAAATATTTGTTTTACTTGTACGCCGGTCTCGTTGTGGCTATCGGTATTTTTACGAAAATTTATATTCCTGAGACAAAGGGGAAGACCTTGCAAGAGATTCAGGAGATGCTTAGGAAAAACAATAAGAATAGCACAAAGAAACTGCCAACTCAAGTTTATGTTAACACGATTTGTGAACAAACAACTATTACTGACGTTAATATCACAAAACTGTGACAAATGATGCTGTTGAAAAGTCTATACAACTAAAGTAAGTATTCTTTTTTGCACAAAGGAGGTAACAGACAGTCACAGCACAGACCAAGTCCATGCAGTCAGTTCATGCTATAGTGGAAAATGCGCTGGGGGGGTTATCCCGACTTTGTCTCTTTTCAAACAAATTTTAAACCAATAAAAAGCGACGATTAAATTTTGCAAAACTATATGTCATATTTCACTATTTGATGTTAATATTTCGGCCGTTCGATTCACGATTGCTTACACTTTCCTCGATCCGATTAAATCACAAAGATAGGTTTAAACTAAATATCATTTCATTCGAGCTATATTATGTTTTCGAGAGTAAAACTTACATAACTTACATTAAAATAAAAGTCGTGAAAAATGTGATATAAAACGGCCATCATATTAAAAACCCATCCCTCTAATTCCAAAATAATTAAAAATAACACCTCAAAACCGCGACTTTTCTGAGCGGCCCGCTTCCGCAGATAACATGATCATCCTGATTTCTCTGGATAAGCATGAGCTATTTCACATTGCAACATTCAACAGTTCGCGACAATGTGAAATGGCTCATGCACTATAGGAATTAAAAGCGCATTTCCCACTATCACGAACTGTCAGTTTCCTCAATCGTGAAAACATATAGGTACTTCATTCACGGAATGCCGTCCTCCTAATTCATTATTTGTCTCGATTTGTTACCCAAACTGGCCACCAGCTAATTCTGGGAAAAATACATGTAATTAATCATAATATCTTCATTATAATATTTAATATAACTTTTCAAGTTAAAATATTTTAATTTAATATTTTAATTAATTATAATTATAATTTAATATTTTCTAAACAAATATAATTTAAATAACTACTAAATTTCATTATGTTAACTAATTTCGCTCGGAGACGGAATGTATGCGTTTAAATGAATCCTTTACACAAAAAAGATCTCAGCTTTTACTTTATTTAGTACAATTTCTCTTCTTTGGGCCTCCTGTACTTAATACCTCAATTCGCAGTCCTGCTCTTGCTGTTACAGTTTGCAGCTGCTTTATAACAATATCAGTTATATTATTTATTTATTTAATTTTTATTTTTTAAATGTTCGGAGACAAACAGTCATACAAAAGAAAAAATTACAAGGTTTACACATTAACCTAAAAATTACATAATTTATAAACCTATAGTCCCTCTAATTGAATTAAGGTTACAATTATCAATAAGTTACCTTATAACCACAAACAAAACTAAAGAAAAACAAAACATGAAAAAATTTAACAATTAAAAAGTAGAAACTCTAACCCTTAGAAGAAATTTTATCAGCTACTGCTTTTTTGTACTATGCAAAGTTTCAGATCTAATTTCAAGTATTCATTGAATGCTATCGGTTTATTGTACGGTTTGGAGGTAACTTTGTATTTTTTTTCTATCGAGAAACTTTAATGGAATCAAGTTTTCACAACAGCATGGAGATAGCTTTGGTCCTCAATATTAATTTGAGAGTGATTGTTGCAGTATTTGTTGGTATAAAGCAGGACCATGCGAAGCGAAGTGAGGTATTATACACCCTTATGAGACTATGTAAATAAAACATGGATCTTGTGTATTTCATGAACTCTGTACACAGAACATTTCAATAAAATCTATACCAATTAATAATAAAGTAGTCAAAAGTCGCGTCGGTACATTTAATATATTTGTGAATAGAAATGGGTTATTGCTTATTGGTATTGTACTGATTGGATGCGATTTTTTTATTATAATCGTAGTGACCCTGGTCAACACATAGGCTATAAGGTATGTTCATAAAATAACGCCCGAGCCGAAAACGGGGCAAAGATAGTTTACAAGTAGAACACATAGTAAACCATATCGAGCTCGCGTGCGCGATACAGTGCTCTCTCTCACTCTGTTGATCTCCCTCGAAAGGGATAGACAGTCTGTATCGGGCTCGATATGATCTGGTGTGCTAGGTCCCCTGAAGGTCCTTACAATAAGCATGTTTTTTTCTTTGTTTATTTTTAAGCGATTGTCTTGTAACCCATTAAACAATATAGCCATAATTTTGTATGGTAGTTAATAATCTACACAGTTAGTAAATAAGCAGTAAATTATATCAACAAATAACCACTTTTATTTATTATTTACTATTCCAACATTTTGGGACTAATCTAGCACCGTTTTAAATTCGATACAGCCAGAAAACCTTACACCGAGTTGGCAACACTGATAACAATTTATCATTCTCATATAACGTTTATTATGCAAGCAATCCCCTCGGTGAAAGTAAGTACTATTGGTTAAACAAACTCTTTTTTTAACAACCAGACGGATAAAAAATTGCTGCAGTTACAAACTTTCACCGCAACCACACAATTGTGATTCGGTGAGATTTTTTAAGTGTGATTGTATCGTTTGATTGACAGTAATTTACTTGCATTATTTGTAGAAATTTTGTTTTTAGAAAATAGAGATTTGCCTTTAGCAACTTATTCTTAACATAATAATTATTCAGTGATGTTTTAGGTTTCTTTTTTTAGTTCTGATTATTTGGTGTTTAGGAAATAAAATGGTTATTAAATTATAAGCGATGGTAAGCTATTTTAATAACATTGGCCAGTCACTAAAAGTTTCCACAGATAGTGAATATAATATTTTAAAAAACCGGCCAAGTGCGAGTTGGACTCGCGCACAAAGGTTTCCGTACCATTATCTATAAAAATGGCAAAAAAATCATGTCTGTTGCATGGGAGCCCTCCTTAAATATTTATTTTATTCTAATTTAATTATTTATTTTTAAATTGAATTACAACTCAAAGTGAAAAAAAATTAACAGATGATAGAGTATCCCTAATAGAGAAAACAACATCGAAAAAAAAAATTTTTGCGCGTTCTTTTTTTTTCCTTTCCATAGAAATTTAGTGAGCTGGTTGCACCATTTTGTACTGGGAAGTGGAAAAATTACTTCGCTTGATCTACCCTAGGATTATTTTCACTTATTATTGTATGACCTAATATAACTAAATATTCTGTAAATATTTCAAGCGTCTACCTATTGCCGTTATCAATATCAAGCAAAAACGAGAAAAAAATCACGTTTGTTGTATGTTATCCCCCTTTAAAAAAATTATTCTGTTTTTTAGTATTTATTGTTATAGCGGCAACAGAAATACATCATCTGTGAATATTTCAACTGTCTAACATTCATGAGATACAGCCTGGTGACAGACGAACAGCGGGACAGCGGAGTCTTAGTAATAGGGTCCCGTTGGTTCCCCTTTGGGTATGGAACCCTAAAAACCGGCCAACTAGGTACTTGTTTGTTTTACTCTAGACTAGAGTATGTACTCGTACTACAATCTGACGAAATTTGAAACTTGTGGCTATTACCGTTTTTAAAATAGAGTTCAAACAAACGATGTTGAGAAAATGATATATTTAAAAAAAAACATGAGGACAAATGGGTGCAATGGGTTTAATGGTTTATGGGTTATTTTATTTTATTTGTTGAAATAGAGGCCACGTATTCGGTAGAAATTTTAAATGGCTACCTGCTACGGTTGGAGTTGTAGTCCCCTACGGACGAACAGACAGAGCGGAAGCTTTCGGAACCATAAAAAGCCCATGACAATATACTCTAAAATAACCGTATTAAAAAATATACTTTTGTAGTAATGTGAATCAAATTTAATGTTCTTTTCTTTTATCACAAAATATGTTCCATAACACAAATACTATAAAAAACGTACAATTTGATATAAAATATTAAAATTGTAATTTTTTTTTAAATTAATAAATTATTCATGTATCTACCCATTAGTTTTTAATTACGAAAATTAGGTACTTACTTACAGATATTATACTGTTCTAAGGTCAACGATCCTACTTACATTTAATTTATGTTTCCTAATCATCAACATTCATTCAAATTGCAAACAAAAACAGGTCAGAAAAATACAAAAGTAATGAGCGAATATGAATTACATTAAACAAGAACAAAAAATCTTACCACGAAAAACTTGTATAAAAAAATCACAGCCACAAAAAGTTTCAAAACACTTTATTCTTCTACATCACCCACTGACACTCCGGCGAGAATTTCAAAATTCGAATTTAAAATCTAAAAGCAGACGTTCGATTCGTGCAACGAACGATCTACCGACTGTCGGTCGGTCGACAACCAAACTTTACCGAGTAAAGGCTACCAAGAGGCAGTGTGGCCAACTCGTCGTTGATCAATCTCGCTAGATTAGCTCATTTCAATGTAAAAATGTGCTTGATGTGTTTGCCATTCAACCGAGTGGCTAAAAAGTCGAAAGGTCTATTTCATGAAAAATTCTTACTATTTATATTTTTAGCATCATTAAATTATTTTCTTTATAAGATACATGGTCGATTGCAACAGGCTTTTCGGTCACTCAAGATAATATTACTAAGTGATAAGTTAATAAACTTAAATGATTTGAATAACAGTTACAAACTTATGCTCTTCTTCATCTGGGGGTGCCATATCCTAGCGGATGTCAGCGACCACCACACGGAACTTTTCTCTGTTCTTAGAATAAATAAATACTCATAACATAATAAACTCATACTCGACCAACTTAATTTTGCAGTATTGCTTCATACATTTTCTAGTTAATTATAAGTTTGTAATGTTTATACAAATCATTCAAATCTATTAACTTATTGGAATGGTACGGAACCCTCAGAGCGCGAGTCCTACTCGCACTTGACCGGCTTTTAATTTTTAGAGATAAAAAAACCGGACAAGTGCGAATCGGACTCGCATATCTAGGGTTCCGTAATTCGACAGTTTTGGGAACAGCCAGGAAGAAGGTACTCGAATTAAACTCGTGGATGAAAAATTTAATTGCGTCATTTTACTATCGTGAATTTCTCAACTGCTATATTTTTCCTGTAATCTTTACGTAATACCGAATTATCATGATTTTTTCATATTTTTCGGTCCACTAGTTTCGGAAATAATGGGGGGACATGCATTTTATGTGGTTTTTCAAAGATTTCTCGATATCGGTACCAGTAAATACAGTAAAAGTACATATTTTTTATAATCAGCTCTTTAATATCTACAATTTGATACCGATATTGTATTTTTATAAAATACATTTTTTTTTATTTAACTTTTTTATTTCTCTTTATTGTCCACAATTTTTTAATTGGTAATTATGTATGCGAGTGAATGCTATTTTTGTGGCAAATTTCAAGCCTTTATCTTTAACGGTGCTAGAGCTATGAGGCTGTGACATACGGACGGACGGACAACGCAGTCTCACCATAAAGGTTCCTTTTACCTTTCAGGTACTACGGAACCCTAAAAATGTATTTGTACTTTACTTAATGACTTCTAGATTTTTTTCGCCTCCTTATAGGACCCCCCTGAAAATTAATTTAATTTCAATTCAATATTCGGTTTTGGGTCAACATTGTACATAACATATCCAAAGTTTTAGCAGCACTAAAACTAAAATTAAATCTTTCAGAATCGACTTAACTATCTATATAAAATTTTTAGGTTTATGATTATCTTTTATTTTAATCTTAATTTAGTTGTAAGTTTTAAAAACTGTTTAATATAATTAATAAAATAATTCTGATTTTATGTTTTTATTGTAAATATTGTATATAATCTAATCTGTATAATTGTATTTTTTTCTATAAATTGTAATAATGTATTGTATTTATCTTATGAATAATAATTGGTAATATGTGTAGCTGTAGTCTGTACCCTTTTATATAATGCATGTTGTGTCCACCTGTAATAGTCTAGACATTTTATTTTAAACCCATTTAATTATTATGAACTAATGTATTTGTGTACTAGATGTTGGTGGTCCAAATAAATAAAATAAAATAAAAAATATTTTTTTTTCAGGTGTAAGCTTGAATTATAGAAGAGGGTGATTTTTTATGGAAAATACACAAAAATTACATAAAACTAAACTTAGCATAAAACAAATGACAGCCGCACTGCCTACCAGCTACTCGTACGATGAAATTAGATAGGTCTAAAACGTAACCCTTAAGAGGATAGGTTCCGAAAAACCATAATTTATTTTTCCTTGTTTGAAGTATCTAGCAATACTAGATATTTGAAAAAAAATTGGGCTTTTGTCAAGAATATACTGCACACTTTTATCGAAACAGAATCTTCAGACGTCATTCCAACATTGAATCAGAAAAAATCAAAGATGACTCCAAAAAAAGTTTTCATGTCGAGTCTTAACATAATTTGAGCAAAATCATATTATATTAATTATTAATTAAAATCTGTATAGACTTAATTAAACTTTTACCCGAACAGATATTTGATACAAACTTTAGTGTTTTCATAAATAATAAAATTCGTGATAAAATTCGTCAATTTTATAATTTTTCAGAATTCGTCCCTCTCGCACTGCAGGTTTTTCGGAATGGAGTAACAGCGATCAATGCAATCGGAACCTATTCTCTTAAGGGCCAGTTTAGTGTGTAGTTCCGCTAGATCCCACCCTGCTAGTGTTTGTCTACCAATAGTCTGACTTAAGTGATAGCTGACTCAGCTGACTTGCTGAGTGATACATTGTAAAAATAAAAAAGGATTTAATTAAAGTATCAAAACCGTCTTGGTCGTAGTGTATAATGGGATGGCCACAGTGTATTAGCGCTCTCATTTTAAGGGTTCCGTAATACCTAAAAGGTACAAAAGGAACCTTTATGGTGAGACTCTGTTGTCCGTGCGTCCGTATGTCACAGCCTCATAACTTTAGCACCGTTAAAGATAAAGACTTGAAATTTGCTACAAAAATAGCATTCACCTGCTTAGATAACAGAGCATAAAAAAAACCAATACAAACAAATTAAAAGTATTCTAAAAATACAAAAATTGTAGATATTAAAGAGCTGATTATAAAAATTTATACTTTTGCTATATTTACTGGCACCGATTTCGAGAAATCTATAAAAAACCACAAAAAATGCATATCATATTATTTCCGAAACGAATGAACCGAAAAATATGGAACAAATCATGGTACGAGTATTTGGGATTAAATAAAGATTACAGGAAAAATATAGCGGGTGAGAAATTCACGATAACAAAATGACAAAATTGAATTTTTCATCCACGAGTTTGATTTCGAGTACGGTATAAAAATATTTGAGTCTCTCTTTTGTAGTAGAATCAATTCTTTTTTTAGTTATCATAAACAGTTATGGGCAAGAGTTTAAATACCTTCTTCCTGACTGTTCCCAAAACTGTTGATTTACGGAACCCTAGGTATGCGAGTCTGACTCGCACTTTACCGGTTTTTTGACAAGTGCTATCTCAATCTACGTTCATTAGATCCTTCTATTTTGTGATAATTGTGTGGCTTGTGTGCCTAGGATATCCGGAAATCCATAAACGGCATTTTGAACATTGGAAACATTAAAGGGCCCTGCAGGCAGGGCCGGATTTAGGGGAGGAAAACTTGCAGCGCTCGAAGTGTAGCGAGTGGCGTTCTGAACACATTCTGCCCGTACATTTCACTACAAAGCTGTTTGCGACAAAAGCGGCTATGTTGGCAACACTGCAGAATCGAAACATCGAGTCCAGTTACAAACACGTATCGACAACCCTAAAACTATAATAACTAAAGTGAATTTGGATTGCCGTGACGACAAAGACAAGTTTGCTGAGAAGACTGACGTATGAAAGGGGAAGGTCACTTTTGTGATTGTAGATTATTGTTGTAGTAGAAGCGGTGATCATTAATGTGATCAAAATGATACTGTCATTATAGTAATCGACTAACTGATTAGCGGCAAATTAGGTATTAATTTTGATTGAGCTCTGAGATCGATACAACTGCGTACCAAGACCAAAGAGAATATAAAAAGATCATCACTACCGAAGTACCAACTAACAGAAAAAGAGGTTTCGCTTAACTTAAAGGGTTGGGCAATTTTCGTGTTAATCTTTACTAAACATTGTGTTTTACAAACTAGGAACAAATTTCAAGTAATACCAATAGGTTAATTGATTGAAATAGGCGTTACCTTGCGGAAGTCCATCACTAACTTATGGATATATTAATTATATGAATATAATTAGCGGAATATTGCAAATTATATGCATATAAGTATCCATAAGTTAGACCAATTACAGGTATTTTCCAATGCACTCTAACTGCAAGTGTTAAGGAATACAAAATTTTTAGAATCAATAAAGAATTGTATTGTATTATGAAAAGAGCTGAATAATAAATAACTTTTAAAAACATCATGTAAATAAATAAACATATCATGTAGGTATAACGCATAATGTACGCAAACGATAAAAATTAGATGCATAAAATACTACAAATGTGTTTAAATCCCGCAAGAACCTTTCCTCTTCTACCTTTAGTCCTGGAACGGCTTGCACCAATATTTAAATGTAGATTCAGTAGATTCAGTACGTAAACTGAGGTTAATTGTCGACTATTGAAACAAAAAAATACCAAATAAGACCATAACGTATATAACCATAGACTCATTGTGAAAAAAAAGCCCAGAAGAAACAAAACCTAAGAATTCCGAACTGATTCCAACCATGAAGATGGACCGGTATATTTTTTGTCTGACAAAACGAGAACCTACAAAAACTTCAACAAAAAACACGATAGGCAGACACCTGATTGAAAAATTGAAAGATATACAAAAAGAACGCCAAGTCACCGCATGCAAGGTGAACAAGATGTAGGCTTCAGATTATAACAATTACACTGCAGATCAAAAGATTGTGACAGCGGCCATCTTTAATTTTTAATTACCAGAGAAAAGAAAACACAGATAAGTGAAGGAGCAAGTCAGCTTGAAAGTTCTTTCGCTTAGATGATTTTGAAGCTCGCATTTTTAACTGTCGCGTATTGCATGGTTTTCATAAAATATGTATATGCAAAATCATATTTGAAACTTTGTGATAAAAGGACATATAATTGTGTAAGATATTTATTTGGTACGTTAAATGTCCTTTTTTTCTGGCATAGTTCTCTCTCTTTTTACTCCTCCGCGGAATCTAGGACCGACACTAGGCTCTTGCATGCCTGTCTATCCATGGTCAGCGAGGTGAGCTCTGACCATGTCATCTTTTTCTGAGTTGGTCGTCCTGCCCTCGTATCGTCTAACTGCAATATCCATCGCTATTCTTCAAAAGGTTCGTGATTGGGCACAAATTACGTGTGATGTAATTTCTAGCCAATCACGGGTGCGTTTGAAGGCGATTGCGACGGATGTCGAAGTTAGACAATAAGGAAATTATTTCCTTAAATTTCACATATAAATATTTCTTTCATATATATTATACCGGGTGTAAATAGACTGCCACCACATATTCTACCGACCCTACTGAACCACTTTTCCCAAGAATCATAACCGCGGACACCCTTAGTTTAGGAAATAATTGAGTTCCAAACAACAATGCGTGAGCCCTAACGCACCGACATACGGGCGAGTTTTCTAGAACCTCCAAACGGGCTCCACTTCAAGGCCACTCTATGGTCTCAGGTCTGCAGATTTTCGTAGTGTGTCCTGACCATCGCCACTTTCGCTCCTTGATTTTTTGGGCTACGAGTTTCTGGTTTGCCACCACCCACAACTCAACGTTGGTTGGGCCAATATCTCTTCAGGATGCTTCTTAGACAGTTATGAATAAAGACTGCAGTATTCCAGATATTCTACTGGTACCTTCTAAGTTTCAAAATGAGGAAAGTCTTCACGTTCACTAACCCACTGCCATGCCATCGATACGCGTGATACGCACCTTATGCTATGTCAATGGTAGGGTAAATTGTTTCAAGGTCTTTCTTTCTTGGTAATTGAGTTGGTTGTTTGAGGTAGAACTCCGTTTTGAGGGATGGTTATCAAATATTAGTTACTTAAGTTGGTCGAACCATCAACCAAATCTCGGGGCTAAGTACACATCATCACATTGTTTTCCTTACTTTTGAATAAAAACTATGCAAAAATTGCGTTTTAAAGCAATTGGCGGAAATTGATTACTAATAATAGGGTTCTCGTATTAAAATTACGTTATTTTATGCCTTACATTTTGATTACATTCGATGGCAACGATAAATACGCCTTTAAGTTTGTTAACCGAATGCAATCAAAATGTAAACATAGAATTTAAATGTGAAAACTTAATTGTTACAAATAAATTTCCGCCAATTGCTTTAAAACGAAATTTTTGCATACAAAACAATAATACTATGATGTGCATTTTCCACCAAGATTTGGATCAACAGCTCTATGTACCAATAACATAGAGTAGATGTAAACAATCAACGAGCGAACGGGATTCATCAAGAGAAAAATTAAAAAAAAAAAAATTTAACAGTTCCTTGTGAATTTATTTACCAAGTTATTAAATATATCAGAAAAAATATCGATAATTTCCCTAGGCTCGGTGAGAATTACTCTATAGACACTAGGAAGAAACATAAACTGGCTTTTCCAAAAATTAGACTTGCAAAAGTAGGCACCTCTTTTGTAGAACATGGTATAAGATTTTACAATAAACTTCCAAGGAAAAGGAAAAATTTTTCCAGAAAATAAGTTTAAATTATATATTAAGCAGGGACTCTTGAGAAAAGCATATTATAAAATTAATGACTATTTGGATGATACTTGTTCAATGTTGATTGATACTGTTCGTTTATTTTTCAAATGATTTGTGTTTCAAATCGTCTGTTTTTATGTAGACTAATATTTTTATATTGTTTTTTATTATTATGTTGACATTTCTTTTTACATATTGACATGAACATTGTATAACTTAAACTTAGCATTTATTACTTAGTTGATAATCTGACTATCAAAAAAGTGATAAACTATATGAGACAGGTAGATGATGATTTGCTTAGTATTTTAACTTACTACCTCATTAGACAGGTAGACTAAGATATATATTTTTTTTTCCTCATGACTCAATTTCCTTCTGTCTTTTATATTTTTATCTTTTTTTAATACATTGTTTAGTATTATTTTATATAAGTTAAAAAAAACTGTAATAGTATTAAGGCATATTCAGAAAAAAAATACTGATAAAAAAGACATGATCTTGCTAAGTTTCTTGCCCTTCTTCTTAGCAAGATTAATCGAATGGGCGGATTTAGGCATTATATCTATTTATAGTTTATTTATCTATTAACTTATTTATTCATTGAATTATGTAGGTATGTATATACAATATTTTAATTTCTTACTTATGTTAGTATATATTTGGCTAGGCATTATATTTATTTAGGGTCTATTCAGTTTATTTATCAACTTATATATTAATTGCATTGTGTAGTTATAATAATATTCGTATTCCAATAAGTCTTTATTTTATGCATTTAACTTTAGTAGCCCAACTTAAATACAGTTTTTTTTATATATGTCCCGTATCATATTTGTTTCATCATAAAATATTACTTTTATACAGATTAGATTAGACATGTAAAACGTATACTTTATGTATCTATTTTACAAATAAACAATTTGAATTTGACTTTGCGCTTCAGACGTTCTCTAAAGAGACTTGAGAGCAGCGTAGACAAAGGTCGGTAAAATCTCGAGTATATCGAGTTATCTGGGTCACGTAAACCAACAATGATCCACGTAACTGTACACCGACAAGCAAGTGTAGCAAGGCGAGGGAATTTGTAAACAATGCCGGATTTCGTAGCTTCGGTTTTGTTGTCATGCGCTTTTAACGCTTTAATCGAACATTTTGTATGTTTCTTGTCGCTTTAGCTATTGTGCCTTTCAATTCCCGTTTAACAAGAACCTTTTTATTAGGGTTCCGTTAGGAAAACGGAAACCTTTATAGTGGAGTTTTAATGTCTGTCTGTGTGTGCTGAAATTTGACATGAAGACAGATAATAACTCTAGGACTCCAGGAATAATACGGAAGATCTTATACATAAAGTGCTAATAAAGACAAATCAAATAAGCCCAAACTCGAAGGATTTGCTGTTGTCCGTTGAAGAGATCCCGTACCCACCTTCCAGTCCCATCAGCAGACCTTGGTCACCATGTTTTACCAAAGTGCTAATAAATACCAATCAAATAAGCCCAAACTCGAAGGATTTGCTGTTGTCCGTTGAAGAGATCCCGTACCCACCTTCCAGTCCCATCAGCAGACCTTGGTCACCATGTTTTACCAAAGTGCTAATAAATACCAATCAATAAGCCCAAACTCGAAGGGTCTGCTGTTGTCCGTTGAGGAGATCCCGTACCCACCTTCCAGTCCAATCAGCAGACCTTGGTCACCATGTTTTACCAAAGTGCTAATAAATACCAATCAATAAGCCCAAACTCGAAGGGTCTGCTGTTGTCCGTTGAGGAGATCCCGTACCCACCTTCCAGTCCCATCAGCAGACCTTGGTCACCATGTTTTACCAAAGTGCTAATAAATACCAATCAATAAGCCCAAACTCGAAGGGTCTGCTGTTGTCCGTTGAGGAGATCCCGTACCCACCTTCCAGTCCCATCAGCAGACCTTGGTCACCATGTTTTACCAAAGTGCTAATAAATACCAATCAATAAGCCCAAACTCGAAGGGTCTGCTGTTGTCCGTTGAGGAGATCCCGTACCCACCTTCCAGTCCCATCAGCAGACCTTGGTCACCATGTTTTACCAAAGTGCTAATAAATACCAATCAATAAGCCCAAACTCGAAGGGTCTGCTGTTGTCCGTTGAGGAGATCCCGTACCCACCTTCCAGTCCAATCAGCAGACCTTGGTCACCATGTTTTACCAAAGTGCTAATAAATACCAATCAATAAGCCCAAACTCGAAGGGTCTGCTGTTGTCCGTTGAGGAGATCCCGTACCCACCTTCCAGTCCCATCAGCAGACCTTGGTCACCATGTTTTACCAAAGTGCTAATAAATACCAATCAATAAGCCCAAACTCGAAGGGTCTGCTGTTGTCCGTTGAGGAGATCCCGTACCCACCTTCCAGTCCAATCAGCAGACCTTGGTCACCATGTTTTACCAAAGTGCTAATAAATACCAATCAATAAGCCCAAACTCGAAGGGTCTGCTGTTGTCCGTTGAGGAGATCCCGTACCCACCTTCCAGTCCAATCAGCAGACCTTGGTCACCATGTTTTACCAAAGTGCTAATAAATACCAATCAATAAGCCCAAACTCGAAGGGTCTGCTGTTGTCCGTTGAGGAGATCCCGTACCCATCTTCCAGTCCCATCAGCAGACCTTGGTCACCATGTTTTACCAAAGCGCTAATAAATACCAATCAATAAGCCCAAACTCGAAGGGTCTGCTGTTGTCCGTTGAGGAGATCCCGTACCCACCTTCCAGTCCCATCAGCAGACCTTGGTCACCATGTTTTACCAAAGTGCTAATAAATACCAATCAATAAGCCCAAACTCGAAGGGTCTGCTGTTGTCCGTTGAGGAGATCCCGTACTCACCTTCCAGTACCATCAGCAGACCTTGGTCACCATGTTTTACCAAGGTGCTGATAAATACCAATCAATAAGCCCAAACTCGAAGGGTCTGCTGTTGTCCGTTGAGGAGATCCCGTACCCACCTTCCAGTCCCATCAGCAGACCTTGGTCACCATGTTTTACCAAGGTGCTGATAAATACCAATCAATAAGCCCAAACTCGAAGGGTCTGCTGTTGTCCGTTGAGGAGATCCCGTACTCACCTTCCAGTACCATCAGCAGACCTTGGTCACCATGTTTTACCAAGGTGCTGATAAATACCAATCAATAAGCCCAAACTCGAAGGGTCTGCTGTTGTCCGTTGAGGAGATCCCGTACTCACCTTCCAGTACCATCAGCAGACCTTGGTCACCATGTTTTACCAAGGTGCTGATAAATACCAATCAATAAGCCCAAACTCGAAGGGTCTGCTGTTGTCCGTTGAGGAGATCCCGTACCCACCTTCCAGTACCATCAGCAGACCTTGGTCACCATGTTTTACCAAGGTGCTGATAAATACCAATCAATAAGCCCAAACTCGAAGGGTCTGCTGTTGTCCGTTGAGGAGATCCCGTACCCACCTTCCAGTCCCATCAGCAGACCTTGGTCACCATGTTTTACCAAGGTGCTGATAAATACCAATCAATAAGCCCAAACTCGAAGGGTCTGCTGTTGTCCGTTGAGGAGATCCCGTACCCGTCTTCCAGTCCAATCATCAGACCCTGGTTATTATGTTTTAGCAAAGTGCCAAGAAGTGTGTCAGGATCGTTGTAGATGGAAATCTGTAGTCAGATTAAACTGATACAGTTGTCTCGTATGGGAACAAATCAATACATAAACCTGGCTTTAATCACCTTTTAAGCTAAATATTAGCAAGAGGTGTGTCCGGGTCGTTGTAGATGTAAATCTGTAGTCAGATTAAACTGATATAGTTTTCCCGTATGGGAAAAAATCATTACATAAATCATAGTATTTAATGTATCTGTGCTTAAACCTGGCTGTGGTCAATTTTTCAAGCTTAATATTATTAATAGGTGTGTCAGGATCGTTGTAGATGGAAATCTTTAGTCAGATTAAACTGATACAGTTTCCTTGTATGGAAAAACAACCGGTTTTATCACGTATAACTAACCATTTGGTCAGGCCACGCCGATAAAGCAGCTAAGCAGCGTTTTTTCTCCCGACGTGGTTCACAAATACTGAATTTTCAAACTGAAAACTTACTTTTATTTCAATAAAATATAGCCTATGTTACTCAGCAATTGTGTAGCTTTTTACAAAAGAAAGAATTTTAGAATCGGTTCAGTAGTTCCAAAGTTTACCTCAAACATACAAACAAACAAACAAACAAACAAATCTTTCCTCTTTATATAATATAGTGTAGATAATTTTGACCGGTACTTTATGTATCTATTTTTATTTTTATTTGAGTTGGTATTGGCGGTCCACTTTAACCTAAACCAAGAAGTAAGGTAGCTGTAGCTTGCGGCTCTGAACACTAAAACTAAAACGAGACAAAACTGCGCCAAAAGTCGAAATAAACACAACCACATTTTCTATACTAAACAATTAAAAAATAATTACTGCGGTGAAGGGTAATAGATAAGATAATTTTTATATTATTATGATAACATGTACAAATTAATCAAAACAAATGTGTTCAAAACTGGTCATAAATCAAAGACGTGAGAGCGCCAACGTGCGTTAACAGATTCTTCCAAGCATATCAAAAATTGAACAAAACACGTATTACGTCATCAAAAGTCAAAAATACGGGCGCGGAACTCAAAAAACATTATGATAGATAACAACAATATATATTCCGAAGCAACATCAAAGCTACAAAAAACAAGGCTAAAATGCTTGCCAAAAATTTATTTATTTACCCAAAGGATAACCAACGGGACCCTATTACTGAGACTCCGCTGTCCATCTGTCACCAGGCTGTATCTCATGAACCGTGATAGTTAGACAGTTGAAACTTTCACAGATGATGTACTTCTGCTGCCGCTGTAACAACAAATACTAAAATCGGCCAAGTGCTAGTCGGACCTGCGCACTCTCATACAACAGACATGATTTTTTTGCCGTTTTTATAGATAATGGTACGCCGAACCCTTCGTGCGCGAGTCCGACTCGCACATGGCCGGTTTTATTATTTTTTGTTTTACTTTAGAGTATGTCCTACAATCTGATTAAATTTAAAATTTGTATGTTTCAGTCTTTAAACAAGAGCCAAAACCATAACGTTTAAATAATGCAACGTTTAAGAGGTTCCTTGTATATGGATGGACCCCCCCTTAAATTTCTTTTTTATTTTGTTTCATTATTTGTCGTGGTAGAGGCTATAGTAACACGTATTTTGTGAAAACTTCAACTTTCTACTTATACCGGTTCGGGCTGGAGGCTGTAGGCCCTGTGACAGACGGACAGACAGACAACCAGACATACAGCAGCGGAGGCTTAGTAATAGGGTCCAATATTTAATTCGTTCGGGTACGGAACCCTAAAAATGCAGGGCATCAAAACATAATTATTAAATTATTATTGTGAGGGGCTTGTAGCAGCGTACGACCGTGTGACCAGTTACGGTCCGCGGTTAATCAACGCTTGGCATGGTCATTCTTTGGATGGGTGACCATTAAAACATAATTATTGAATTATTATTGTGAGGGGCTTGTAGCAGCGTACGACCGTGTGACCAGTTACGGTCCGCGGTTAATCAACGCTTGGCATGGTCATTCTTTGGATGGGTGACCATTAAAACATAATTATTGAATTATTATTGTGAGGGGCTTGTAGCAGCGTACGACCGTGTGACCAGTTACGGTCCGCGGTTAATCAACGCTTGGCATGGTCATTCTTTGGATGGGTGACCATTAAAACATAATTATTAAATTATTATTGTGAGGGGCTTGTAGCAGCGTACGACCGTGTGACCAGTTACGGTCCGCGGTTAATCAACGCTTGGCATGGTCATTCTTTGGATGGGTGACCATTAAAACATAATTATTGAATTATTATTGTGAGGGGCTTGTAGCAGCGTACGACCGTGTGACCAGTTACGGTCCGCGGTTAATCAACGCTTGGCATGGTCATTCTTTGGTTGGGTGACCATTAAAACATAATTATTAAATTATTATTGTGAGGGGCTTGTAGCAGCGTACGACCGTGTGACCAGTTACGGTCCGCGGTTAATCAACGCTTGGCATGGTCATTCTTTGGATGGGTGACCATTAAAACATAATTATTAAATTATTATTGTGAGGGGCTTGTAGCAGCGTACGACCGTGTGACCAGTTACGGTCCGCGGTTAATCAACGCTTGGCATGGTCATTCTTTGGATGGGTGACCATTAAAACATAATTATTGAATTATTATTGTGAGGGGCTTGTAGCAGCGTACGACCGTGTGACCAGTTACGGTCCGCGGTTAATCAACGCTTGGCATGGTCATTCTTTGGATGGGTGACCATTAGAGGTGATAAATAAATGAACGATTGCACCGATCCCAACTGCCAGATGTACGATTATTTGCAAATAGTAAAAACCGCTCAAGTGCGAGTACGGCTCTCGCCTGAGGGTTCCGTACCATTCAAAATAAACATTACAAACTTATGAAATGTATGAAACAAAACTAAAAAAATAATTTGGTCGACTATTACCTACGTAACTATAAAGGGTTGACCACGGAACCTCAAAAAATTTACTTGCCCATACAAAATTTTCAGTAATCTTATAGTTATAGGTTAGTACCTATATTTTTTTCCATTTGCGCGAGTGTTTCTTTGGCAAAGTTGTTTAGTATGATCATTAATTTGTGGGTTTTATTTAAAGACACTCGTACATTGACTCCCGATATATTCGTTTATTTGTAGAGCGAGCGCAACCGATACAGCTTGGACATTGCTCTGTGATATTGATAAAGGATGCTGCTGTAATGTAAACATGCCTATTTAGGACTTCTTTGCAGACAAAGTGATTATTTTAACTGTGTTATGTTAGGTATATTTTAATTGTGTAATGTCAGTTATATTTTAATGTGTTATGTCAGTTATATGTTAATTGTGTTATATTAGTTTTATCTTAATTGTGTTATGTCAGTTATATTCTAAATTATATTTTAACTGTGTTATGCCTGTCAGTTATTTTTTCAGTTCAAAACAGTAGTCCGTCCAAACTAATAAAGTAAAAATAACAATAATGACTGTTGTTAACATATAATAAACCTATTTTATCTAACCTCATATCGTAAGATCCTCATGACGAACTCAAAACTACTGGCATAATGAAAAATATTTTTCATGAACGTCTCTAAAAAACAAAAAAAAATAATAGTATAGGTCTCCGAACAACATAATGCTATAAAAAACTTTTTCTGAGATTAACATGTGATACTAACTCGGAAGGCAAAGGGAACTTAGCCCATGCAGCCATGTCTGAGGTTTAACATCAAATACCAATGAGGTTATTATACAATACTCTCTAACACGTACTAAATAGGTAATATTGCGGCGTGACAAAGGAGGTCACAATTTCATTTTATTTTCAGCCTGCATTGTCTATGGCTGCCGGCGCACGCAACGCATGCATGCGAGGTGGACTGTTGAATTTTGGCGCCATAGCTTACGTGGAAATCACTATTTACCGTGGTTGTATGGGTCAAATCAAAAGTATTATTATGCCCTAAAATTACTAACAGCAGTGATGGTGATGATAATTTGAGTCCACCTGACATTCTGGAAATAACGACGGAAATAACGAACACTTTTAGAACGAGCTTTTACAAGAAAAATCAAAAAACCGCACTGTTTCCCTTTCGCTGTGCGTTGGACCTATTGCGCCTTAACGTGCTTTTCAAAGCAGGCAGACCAGAAACAAATTGCGCCCCTGAATCTGCCCAAAACAGGCAACCAGAACACCAAGCAACCTTGAACGATCTTGCCCCACTCCACACATGGACGATTTAATTATCTAATCCTTTCAAAGAGAATCAAACGCATGCTGACAAAGACGGAGCCCCATTCACAAGACCTAACCTAGATAACATGCGCTTGCGCAACGCCTGACACAAAGACATGCGTGGTCATCGCGCTTTGTTCGAGAGCAGCTTTGTGCACGCGACTTGGCTCGCTTGCAACACTTTTGAAAGCACTCGTAAATGCTTGTCTGAGAACTGTACTTTTGGGTAGGTGTTTGTAGGGTTTCGTATAACATTGGGAATCCTTATAGCGAAGCCTCGGTGTCTGTCTATGTATCTCGACCGCGGTTGTACATATTCAGGTGAAATTTTGATACAGTTGCAAAATTACACTGAATTACACTAATATTTTTCTCAAATTTATGGTACGTTTTATATTTTAGTTATTTGTTATTTTATTTAAGGAAGAGGGTCCGATTATTTTTTTGCAAGATTGCAAGAAGGGACAGCCATAAATAATGACATTTAATTTCTTTATTTTTATTTCTATACCGTTGGATAGTCAGAAAATGTAGCAAATTTAATCAGCTTTCCAATAATGGTACTAACTTCCATACAAAATCAACAACAAACGTTGGAATAGGACATTATTCATCGCCTGATGTTTTTGTTTTAGTCACGATATCAACAACAAACGTTGGAATAGGACATTATTAATCGCCTGATGTTTTTATTTTAGTCGAGATATCAACAACAAACTTTGGAATAGGACATTATTCATCGCCTGTTGTTTTTGTTTTTGTCAAGATATCAACAACAAACGTTGGAATAGGGCATTATTCATCGCCTGATGTTTTTGTTTTAGTCAAGATATCAACAACAAACGTTGAAATAGGACATTATTCATCGCCTGATGTTTTTGTTTTAGTCAAGATATCAACAACAAACGTTGGAATAGGACATTATTCATCGCCTGATGTTTTTGTTTTTGTCAAGATCATAGCTCGGAAACGCGCGCGAAAGCAAGATCTCACCAAAAACATAAATGTGAAAAAGGGACCGGTTCAGTACATAGGCAGTGCAGGATTGCCGGCTTCGCCAAAAGAATAATTGAAAAGAATATTATGGAGGCTCCTTCAGTCATACCATAACATAACACTCTTAACTGCGATAATGTACAACTTTCTTCACTTGTTACGATAGAAAGCTTGTTCGGGTCCTTGCTACTGAATATATAGAACTTGGCAAGTGTTCACAGCTAAAGTTTACGTTTTAGAATTACGTCACGCATGCAAATATGTGCGGACGCTCCTTCAGTCATACCATAACATAACACTCTTAACTGCGATAATGTACAACGTTCTTCACTTGTTATAAAAGAAAGCTTGTCCGGGTCCTTGCTACTGATTATATAGAACTTGGCAAGCGTTCACAGCTAAAGTTTACGTTTTAGAATTACGTCACGCATGCAAATATGTGCAGACGCTCTTTCAGTCATACCACAACATAACACTCTTAACTGCGATAATGTACAACGTTCTTCACTTGTTATAAAAGAAAGCTTGTCCGGGTCCTTGCTACTGATTATATAGAACTTGGCAAGCGTTCACAGCTAAAGTTTACGTTTTAGAATTACGTCACGCATGCAAATATGTGCGGACGCTCCTTGAGGCATTATTGCAATAATGTAGAACTTTCTTCACTTGTTATAAAAGAAAGCTTGTTCGGGTCCTTGCTACTGAATATATATAACTTGGCAAGTGTTCACAGCTAAAGTTTACGTTTTAGAATTACGTCACGCATGCAAATATGTGCGGACGCTCCTTCAGGCATTACTGAAATAATGTAGAACTTTCTTCACTTGTTACAATAGAAAGCTTGTTCGGGTCCTTGCTACTGAATATATAGAACTTGGCAAATGTTCACAGCTAAAGTTTACGTTTTAGAATTACGTCACGCATGCAAATATGTGCGGACGCTCCTTCAGGCATTACTGAAATAATGTAGAACTTTCTTCACTTGTTACAATAGAAAGCTTGTTCGGGTCCTTGCTACTGATTATATAGAACTTGGCAAATGTTAACAGCTAAAGTTTACGTTTTAGAATTACGTCACGCATGCAAATATGTGCGGACGCTCCTTCAGGCATTACTGCAATAATGTAGAACTTTCTTCACTTTTTATAAAAGAATGCTTGTTCGGGTCCTTGCTACTGAATATATATAACTTGGCAAGTGTTCACAGCTAAAGTTTACGTTTTAGAATTACGTCACGCATGCAAATATGTGCGGACGCTCCTTCAGGCATTACTGAAATAATGTAGAACTTTCTTCACTTGTTACAATAGAAAGCTTGTTCGGGTCCTTGCTACTGAATATATAGAACTTGGCAAATGTTCACAGCTAAAGTTTACGTTTTAGAATTACGTCACGCATGCAAATATGTGCGGACGCTCCTTCAGGCATTACTGAAATAATGTAGAACTTTCTTCACTTGTTACAATAGAAAGCTTGTTCGGGTCCTTGCTACTGAATATATAGAACTTGGCAAGTGTTCACAGCTAAAGTTTACGTTTTAGAATTACGTCACGCATGCAAATATGTGCAGACGCTCCTTCAGTCATTACTGAAATAATGTAGAACTTTCTTCACTTGTTACAATAGAAAGCTTGTTCGGGTCCTTGCTACTGAATATATAGAACTTGGCAAGTGTTCACAGCTAAAGTTTACGTTTTAGAATTACGTCACGCATGCAAATATGTGCGGACGCTCCTTCAGTCATTACTGAAATAATGTAGAACTTTCTTCACTTGTTACAATAGAAAGCTTGTTCGGGTCCTTGCTACTGAATATATAGAACTTGGCAAGTGTTCACAGCTAAAGTTTACGTTTTAGAATTACGTCACGCATGCAAATATGTGCGGACGCTCCTTCAGTCATTACTGAAATAATGTAGAACTTTCTTCACTTGTTACAATAGAAAGCTTGTTCGGGTCCTTGCTACTGAATATATAGAACTTGGCAAGTGTTCACAGCTAAAGTTTACGTTTTAGAATTACGTCACGCATGCAAATATGTGCGGACGCTCCTTCAGTCATTACTGAAATAATGTAGAACTTTCTTCACTTGTTACAATAGAAAGCTTGTTCGGGTCCTTGCTACTGAATATATAGAACTTGGCAAGTGTTCACAGCTAAAGTTTACGTTTTATAATTACGTCACGCATGCAAATAATTGACTATCTGTGCGGACGCTCCTTCAGCATTCGATCTTTGGGAAGGCTGTTCAGTATGGTCCATGCAACATGTGGTAAGCTGTGTATTTACTACATAGACAGACAGACAGTACGTCTAGTATTTATTTGTATAGCGAGCGGATGTTACGTCCACAGAGGCCGAGTACAATGTAGGTTCAATAGACGACGGTTTCGTTCCGCCAATAAGATGATAGTGATGCCGAACGACGCATGCCGATATCGATAAAGCCACGTGAGTTTTTCTAGTGTTTCGGAGTTATTTAATTTTCATACTCATCAATACGTATGCATTTTTTATATAATGCGTTTTTAGCGAATTTCGGAAAAGCAGATGTTTATTAAAAATTTTAAAAAGTAAGAATACTTAAATGTTATTTATTTAATAAAAATCATGTAAGATTATTTTTACTTGATTTAAAGCTATTAAATGAAAAAAACGAAAAAAGACGCTTTGGCAAGGGGGATGTGGGACTGCTCTACACGTCTTCATTCTTGACTGGTCCCAATTGATCATCTAAAAAGTGACATTTGGGCTATTTTAATCTATGGTCGCTTTTAATTTAAAAACATAACGGATTTTGATGTAGTTTTCGGTCTTAGCTGGGGATTTTTTCAAGTTTTAGGATATGGAACAGTGATCTTTTTAGTAAGTAAAAAGGGGCAGAGTTTATTCTTCATAGTTTCTCAACTTTTACTTTTTATCGTGTGGTAAGTTGCCTACCTGGTGCCAGATTCGTTCGAGCTCGAATACATGCCTCTGACTTGGTTAAGCGACCATTATCATTTGATAAAAGCCAGTATCAACAGCTTTACGAGTATTCCGAGGTACCTGAGGAACACAGGTCCATGGAATGACCATGCCAAAAGTGATTAAATCGCGTATCGTTGCTAATCGTATGACCGCACGCTACTACATGCTGTACTCATTAGTAGATTCATTGGATAACATTAGAATCATTGGACAACATAAAGAGTACACTTTTATATCTAAAGAATAATGATCAGCAGGTAGTTTCAACAATTAATATTTTTTCACGGATAAGAAGCTCTTACATATAATTTTTTATTTTACTTAGAAAGACTTTTAAAAAGTTTCATCCCAAAAATCAGACACCTGTAAAAGTGAAATCAAACTGGAAGTTCCATTTTCAAGATTCCCTTGTGTTCCGAAACACAATTTCCCCAAAAACCCGAGTCTTACGATTTAAAATATCGACAACTTGAAATCCCAACCCTATCGCTCCCTAAGTGTTGCTGCACTTTACCATTATGAAATGTCGGCTCGAAGCGTCGCTTTCTTGCTGTTGCATCGTGTTATCCAACAGTCTGCGCTTTTGTTTGTTTCTTGTGTTTACACACGGTTACACGAAAGTTTTTAGGGTTGCATTAAAAAGCGGAAATTTGTCCGGTCTTTGCATAAAACCGGATGAAGTTTTACCCAAAATACGACTGAAACGTAAATTTAGCTATCCGCGTCAGTCTGGGACCCAATAAACTACCGGAAGAATTGTCAAACAAGCGGCCCACACTACATTTTTTTAGCCGGCTACGGCAAAGATACTAAGATACGGAAGGATTGTAATTCAGGGGCTATGTTTGTATGTTTAAAGACATTTCTGCATATCTACGAGTATAACTAGCGTTTGCCACCCACGGTCTTTTTTCAATCTTTGCCCCGTTTTCGGCGTGGCGGTTATTTTATGAACACCCCTTATAGCCAATATGTTAACCATCCTGGTACGAAGATAATGAAGAAAACTGCATCCAAATTCGTTGAGTTACAATGAAACATACATAACATACATACAGACAGACAAAAATTATTTAAAAAAATGTTTTGGCCTCTGTACAATGCTAGTAATCCATTTCAATTAAAATTTCGTAAAAATATTCAATACACAGCATAGACAATACAGACACGAATTTTTAGGATTCCGTACCCAAAGGGTAACTAACGGGACCCTATTACTAAGACTCCACTGTCCGTCCGTCTGTCACCAGGCTGTATCTCATGAACCGGCCAAGTGCGCGTCGGACCCACGCACTCCCATACAACAGACATGATTTTTTTGCCGTTTTTATAGATAATGGCACGGAACCCTTCGTGCGCGAGTCCGACTCCCACTGGGCCGGTTTTTTACTACTTACTTTATTATTATTATTAGTATAGATTAAACATACAAATATAGCATCTAAATGGATGCTATTATGGTGTCATACGAATTCAAACCGTGTAAAAATAGGTAACTTAAACTGCAGGAGAACGTAGGATTTATGTACATTGAAACCAGAGGAAATAATATCATTTGACGTCACGTTTAAAATATCTTGAGCAATCGGTTGCAAAATACAAGTAAAATGTAAGTTTTTTAAACTACATCAAGATAAAGCAAATTGCCTCCAGGATATTGCGAGTGTTATTTGTATAACTGAAAGGATGCACTGACTGCCAGTGACGCAATGGCTGGCTGAAACTGAATACTGTTATTATGTCGATATGGCAAGAAATACAAAATACAATGCAATTTATTGTTTAAACAATAGCTATATTCGTTTAGACTTCTGAATGCTCGAGCATAATGCTAGTTATATATATGCTAGTTATAATTTTCTTCCAAATAACCTTTGGCGATCAGGAACTTGTCAATATACAGACAGACAAATGAAGTAGTAAAGAAGACGTGTCTGTACACTGAATATTTTTGGGACATTTTAAATGAAATCCGTTATTAGTATTGAACTGAGAGCAAAACGTTCCGTTTTAACTCAAGAACCACTCAACGGATCTGGATGCGGTTTTCTTTATTATCAACATAATGACCTTGGTCAACATATAGGCATATAAGGGGTGTTGATAAAGTAGCCGCCATAGTCGAAAACTGACGACACTACTTCAAAAATAAAAGACAACTTCTACGAGCGAAACTGCGGGCAAAAGCTGTTCTAATAAATTATAGAATAAAGCTTTTTGCGCGTCACATAATATTATAATTTAACATTAAACATTCGAAGTAATTAACAGGTTTTCGGAACCTAGACTGGTTTTGTAATCCATCTTGCCGTTAATTTTTTGTCATAAAAAAACCAGTTGGCATTAAGAAACATTAATAAATTTATTTTATTTATGGATATTAGCCGTAATTAAGTACGAAATAATGTAATTTCAGAAGTAAAAACGCCACGAAATAATTTTTTTACAACATTAATTAATTTAATTATATAACGTGACTTTTATACAGCCAAATTCATACTGGAGAACCAGTAAGTGGTCAGGACCAAGGTTCAATTACTCTTTCTGCAAAATACGCAAAATAAAATGTTGTCTTTCTATACTAATAAAGTCGAGGTTAAGGATGTAACGGAGCTACGCCTCCGCATCCGCAAGTGCGGAACTTCCGCATGAAATCATAACTCCGCCTCCGCAACTTCCAAAACGGAGGCTAAGCGGAGTTTTGTTCATTTAAAATAACGCGCGCGCGACACAAAAACAACGCGATACCAAGTTTGAATTCGCGCAGAAAAAGGGGGAAGATGTTGCAGGGCAACGGTGCACAATCCAACACAAATCATTTGTATTTTTTTATCAGAGCGTAAAGGCAACAAACTCATTGTTTATTTTTACTGTTGATTTTTTAAATATAATTTACGGTTTTGCGCTTGACTATCACCGCTCCTAATGAACAGTGTCTATAAGACCTAAGATGGAGAAGGTGAGGCGGTAATTAACCAGTCCAGAGATTTTGATACTACGTAACAACCTGCAATCACTCTGATGGTACAGCATCTCATGACGTAAAGTCAGAACATGATTGTTGATTCTAAAAAAAAAATCTTTTTTTTTAACTTTTTTGTATCTAACATGCCTAAAGATTTATTTAAGTTTTTCTGACTGTTTTAGTAGGAATCAAAATTTAAAAACATCAGTTTTCGACATTTTTTTGTCACATCCGCCCCGCCTCCGCTTCCGCGGAGTTCAAGTCCCAGACCTCCCGTTCCGCTGACCTCCGTTACATCCCTGGTAGAGGTTGTTCTTGAACAAGTATAGAGGCACAACAAATATTTTGCGTGTTTCGCAAACAGGGTACTTGTTCCTTGGTCCTGGCCACTTACCGAGTCTCCAGTATGAATTTGGCTATACCGGGTGTAAAAGCAAAGGCCAGAATCCTTTAAGGGTGTGTTAGTATGATCGGTAAAGATATTATTTTAAATACTGGGATCTCTAAATAAAGTACCAGTACCTCTTAATTAGACGATTTTCTTTACTCAAAATACACAAATCGCGTGGACACCCTCACTGGTCGCTGGCCACTCGGATGAGGGGTGCGGGTTGCGGGGTGCAATTAGGTGTGTGGGGAGGCCGGTGAGCTGCGTAGCCATAGCTTAGAAAAATGATGGAATTTTTGGTGAAAATTCAAGGTATATTTTTTTTCTAGTAATGACATCAGAATCGTCAATACTTTCATATCCTAAAGGGATTCTTGACTTTGCATTTACATCCTGTATAAGGTGACTTTTTTTATGCAACCAAATTCTTACGGAATACTCGGTAAGTGCTCAGTAGCAAGGTTCGATGACCCATTTTGTAAAATTCGAACATGATTATTTTCGTGTTCCTTACAAACGCAAGCCCAGCCCCGAATCAATTACTATGGGACGTCAACATTTTATTTAGCGAAATTAGCAAAAAGTGTTATCGATCCGTGATACTGATCACTCACCAAGCCTGCTTTATGAGTTTGTCATTTTTAAATAAAAGTCACCTTAAATAAGCGAAAGTCATTTTATATAATAGTGACCAATTAAGGAGTCTCCGGTATGAATTTGACTGCGTAAAGCAAGCGTTAAGTAATAGCCTTTATGTACTTACGTATCAACGTTTGTTCTTTGACCTGCAACAAAAAAAAAACTTACTTAATCATTTGACAAGCAAAAACCCATGAAAATTTTAAAACCAACGCACGTGTGTCCGTTTGGGACTTTTCGTAGTCTAAAGGCCAGTTTCTGAATTAAGAAAGTCTCGCTAAGTGGATACATAAGTGACGAATTGGCCAATCACAGCGCTGCATTTGAAAGTTAAGCACTACTTAACTAGAAATTTTCAATTGTGAAATCGGGGGTAAGGCTGAGATTCAGAGTGCATTTTGAGTCCGAACTCAAGAGGAACTCAATCTTACAAACGTCACTCTAGTATGGGATCACGTCACTTTTTGACGTTTGTAAGATCGACTTCGGACTCAAAATGCACTCTGAATCTCAGCCTAAGCGTTAATTTCTATAATGGCAACATAAAAAAGATAGACCCAATAGTCAAGGGAAAAATACAACGATGTTTAATAAACACGCTTGGACCCTAGAGGGGTGACCAATCTCTACGGGTTACTTTACTACTGACACGAAAAAGTCAAACGTCCCCAGAGAGACTGCTTAACGCCTTGCCTGCTGTCACTCTCCCACTTTATGAGCGAGCGCGCTTCATCCTAGGTCTTATCGACGCGTTTCATAATAAATAATTGTGGGTGAAATGCGGGTGTACGAGTTCACAGTGCATAGTAGCACTGACGTCCTCTCGGGTTTTCATGTCGTGACATAGGGCTCGTTAAACTTTGGTTCTGATCTCTTACCGAATCTCCAGTATGATTTAACACTTTAAAATGAAAACCGATATGATAGCGTTTTAGTAATTTATTTCCTAAAAGACAACCCGATGTCCTTCAAATGTCTCTACAACGTTGATACCGCTCTGTCAGAGCGCGTTCACTCCTTTACCAAAACCACCAATCGTTCTAAACCCTATTTCACTAGTAAATAAGGGCTATTTCTGAGGAACTAATGACTCCATAAGTCTTAGTAACTTAGCCAATGACCAAAGAGGTCGGCGGGCGTTGCGAAACTGCGCCCCAAATAATGCGGTTTGCAGCTGTGGTTGCACTTTCAAATAACCGCTCTAGGTCGTTCGTTTAGGGGTCGATGTACGGTTCCATACAACACATAATAAATACACGCCGAGGGTTGCCATCTCTAAAATCTAATAAAATAGGACAAGGACCTCGAAAACCTAGGGCCTAATCTGTCTTTTCGATTTTTTACAACAATTATTTAAAAACAAAACACTACAATACAATGATTTATTTATAAATATCATATATAATTTATTAAATTAAGATACATAGATTGATATTATTTATAAAATGTATAAATTATAAAGCAAAAAACTGTAAATTTTGGTTTCAAAATCACTGTACACGGTCTATATCTCTCACCATTCAACAAATAAAAACAAATCTTCTGAGAATAGTAATTAAATCGTCTTGATAACAAAACTAAAACTTCAAAAAATTGCTCAAATATAAAATTGTAGGCTTTTTTCATATAAAAAATAATAATGAGGTATGGATTGTAACGCGCGAAAATTATAAACCTGGATAGTATGCAAAACCTCGCTGGACACTCTCCAGACGCCCTCCAAACTAGGAAACAACAAATGTTTATTTTGAGTATGTACATCCATCCATCCATCGATCAGCCTGTTTCGTCCACTGTTGCACATAGGCCTTTCCAGGATTTCACCACTCTTGGCGGTCCTCCTGGAAGAAATGCCCATACTCACACACGCTTATATCAAATAAGTGGACAAGTACAAGTGTACATTACGATACGAGAGCGATGAAACTGAATCACACGAGTCGAGAAAAAGTTTCTCGCACGAGTATCGTATAATATTTTATAGCACAAGTGGGGAAAATGCCGACTTTACGCAAGCGTAGCGTGCGTAAAGTGGTCATTTTACGCACGGTGTGCTATAAAAATAATTATATGTGTAGAAGTATATGTATATTTGTATGTATTATTGCAACACATGAGTATGTATCTATAAATTGAATTTCTTTTTAGGGTTCCGTAGTCCGACAAGTTTCGCCATGTCCGTCTGTCCGCGGCTTAGTTCAGAGACTATTAGTACTAGAAAGCTGTAATTTGGTATGGGTATACATATTAATAATGCCGACAAAACGGTAAAAGAAATTGTCGAAAAGAATTTTTTTTGGGATATATCCCGTACACGTAAACTGGGGATGAATTTCTTTTTTCGTATATCTCATAGAGATATGTGGTGTGGAGTATCGTTGGATAAGTCGATAAAGAACATTATGGAAGTGTGAAACCATTTTTCTATTTAAGGATCCGTTGGCGAAATATTAAGCTTTAAAGTGCTACCGCCTCCCTACACTTGTGGCATGAATTATTGTGTGTAAAAAGAAATAAGAGTTTTTGTTAAATAAAAGATCATCGGATTTACGCACTTACCAAGTCAATAATTTTTTTAATCATATAATAACGCATGAAACTTATATGCATTAATTAGCAGAACAGTTGCGTGCGTTAGAGCCACTCTAATAGAAAGGTGTTTATTTCTGCAGCAACTAGAAAGTGGTTATAGCTGTTTAACTCCAACCGCTAATGTACTTCGAGAACAAACAAGTCGATGGTAAGAAACCTGCAGGTCTATTCAATTTTAGCGAAAATTTGCACTAAACGGTGCGCTTGCGCCGCTGTGTAAAGATTTACGTCTTCGGTTCCAGCGTAAAGTGTTAGAGGTTGGGCCCGTTAAAGTTTTCTGGTTAAGGCTGTACCTGAGCCTAGAACATAAATAAAGCCAGATTTTCGAAGGTTCTTTTGAAGAAATTAGGACTATTGCCATCTTTTTTAATAAAAAAAATATAAAAATTAGTAAACCTGCACTAAAATTTAAATAAAAAAAAAGTTTTCTCTAGAAACGCTTGACAAATTATAGGGTGATGTCCGAGCTCCCCAAGTTCCAAGTTCCCCAAACCTTTTATTATTAACTAAAAGTGGCACGACTCTGTCTTGACCGAAATTGTGAATGGTACAGTCGCCGAATCAATAATGCAATGTCCTACAATTAAAAGTGAAAAAAAAATAAAGATGAGTTAGAGTATCCTTAATACACCACTTTCCACTGGAAAAATATTTTTGTACGAACTTTTTCACCTTTTCATATTTAGTTAGATTGAACCACTTTGTAATGAGAAGAAAAAAAAATTATCCAAAAAAAATATTTATCAGTTAACGATACATAATCTAGCCTAGAATTATTTTCACTAATTATTGTAGGACCTTTATCTTCCAAAATAAGGTTAATTTTAACTAAGTAGATACCTAGTGATTTTATTTTATTCTAACACTTTTGTACACGTCTGTACGAGGATTGGTCAAGTGAGAACTTTACAAATAATAAAATTTTATATTTCGGGGTTCCTAACCTAACCTTTATTATTTCATTCATTCCCAATGAATGGATGAAAAATCAATTTAGGGAACTTGGAACTTGGGGAGATCGGGCATCACCCAAATTATAATACTTGCTATATCATAAACACAAACCTAATTATTAAGTAAATTGTATAAATAAATGTGATGAAAGCCTGTACAATAAGTAGCTACTATAAGTATGTAAAATTGTAAGTCCTTATTATTTTATATCTAAGTTTACTAAGAGCACATCTGCCAAAAAAAAGTATGTCGCCTATACGTCCTTCTAGGGTGGCCCGGTCGAGCTTCACCTTCCTTCCACTCGCGCACCATTATACGAGTAGGGATATTTGCAGCCATAAATGAGCACGAAGTTCATTCAGTTTAAGAAAATAACCAAAGTAGCAGAAGGAATCATTGATAAAGTAGAATAAGTGACAAACAATGATAACTTTGTTGATGATGTATTTAACCCAAATAAAAACAAAGTATGTCGCCTATACGTCCTTCTAGGGTGGCCCGGTCGAGCTTCACCTTCCTTCCACTCGCGCACCATTATACGAGTAGGGATATTTGCAGCCATAAATGAGCACGAAGTTTATTCAGTTTAAGAAAATAACCAAAGTAGCAGAAGGAATCTTTGATAAAGTAGAATAAGTGACAAACAATGATAACTTTGTTGATGATGTCTTTAACCCAAATAAAAACAAAGTATGTCGCCTATACGTCTTTCTAAGGTGGCCCGGTCGAGCTTCACCTTCCTTCCACTCGCGCACCATTATACGAGTAGGGATATTTGCAGCCATAAATGAGCACGAATTTCATTCAGTTTAAGAAAATAACCAAAGTAGCTGAAGGAATCTTTGATAAAGTAGAATAAGTGACAAACAATGATAACTTTGTTGATGATGTCTTTAACCCAAATAAAAACAAAGTATGTCGCCTATACGTCCTTCTAGGGTGGCCCGGTCGAGCTTCACCTTCCTTCCACTCGCGCACCATTATTCGAGTAGGGATATTTGCAGCCATAAATGAGCACGAAGTTCATTCAGTTTAAGAAAATAACCAAAGTAGCAGAAGGAATCTTTGATAAAGTAGAATAAGTGACAAACAATGATAACTTTGTTGATGATGTATTTAACCCAAATAAAAACAAAGTGTGTCGCCTATACGTCCTTCTAGGGTGGCCCGGTCGAGCTTCACCTTCCTTCCACTCGCGCACCTTTATACGAGTAGTGATATTTGCAGCCATAAATGAGCACGAAGTTCATTCAGTTTAAGAAAATAACCAAAGTAGCAGAAGGAATCTTTGATAAAGTAGAATAAGTGACAAACAATGATAACTTTGTTGATGATGTCTTTAACCCAAATGAAAACATAGTATGTCGCCTATACGTCCTTCTAGGGTGGCCCGGTCGAGCTTCACCTTCCTTCCACTCGCGCACCATTATTCGAGTAGGGATATTTGCAGCCATAAATGAGCACGAAGTTCATTCAGTTTAAGAAAATAACCAAAGTAGCAGAAGGAATCTTTGATAAAGTAGAATAAGTGACAAACAATGATAACTTTGTTGATGATGTATTTAACCCAAATAAAAACAAAGTATGTCGCCTATACGTCCTTCTAGGGTGGCCCGGTCGAGCTTCACCTTCCTTCCACTCGCGCACCATTATTCGAGTAGGGATATTTGCAGCCATAAATGAGCACGAAGTTCATTCAGTTTAAGAAAATAACCAAAGTAGCAGAAGGAATCTTTGATAAAGTAGAATAAGTGACAAACAATGATAACTTTGTTGATGATGTCTTTAACCCAAATAAAAACAAAGTATGTCGCCTATACGTCCTTCTAGGGTGGCCCGGTCGAGCTTCACCTTCCTTCCACTCACGCACCATTATTCGAGTAGGGATATTTGCAGCCATAAATGAGCACGAAGTTCATTCAGTTTAAGAAAATAACCAAAGTAGCAGAAGGAATCTTTGATAAAGTAGAATAAGTGACAAACAATGATAACTTTGTTGATGATGTATTTAGCCCAAATAAAAACAAAGTATGTCGCCTATACGTCCTTCTAGGGTGGCCCGGTCGAGCTTCACCTTCCTTCCACTCGCGCACCATTATACGAGTAGGGATATTTGCAGCCGTAAATGAGCACGAAGTTCATTCAGTTTAAGAAAATAACCAAAGTAGCAGAAGGAATCATTGATAAAGTAGAATAAGTGACAAACAATGATAACTTTGTTAATGATGTCTTTAAACCAAATAAAAACAAAGTATGTCGCCTATACGTCCTTCTAGGGTGGCCCGGTCGAGCTTCACCTTCCTTCCACTCGCGCACCATTATTCGAGTAGGGATATTTGCAGCCATAAATGAGCACGAAGTTCATTCAGTTTAAGAAAATAACCAAAGTAGCAGAAGGAATCTTTGATAAAGTAGAATAAGTGACAAACAATGATAACTTTGTTGATGATGTCTTTAACCCAAATAAAAACAAAGTATGTCGCCTATACGTCCTTCTAGGGTGGCCCGGTCGAGCTTCACCTTCCTTCCACTCGCGCACCATTATTCGAGTAGGGATATTTGCAGCCATAAATGAGCACGAAGTTCATTCAGTTTAAGAAAATAACCAAAGTAGCAGAAGGAATCTTTGATAAAGTAGAATAAGTGACAAACAATGATAACTTTGTTGATGATGTATTTAACCCAAATAAAAACAAAGTATGTCGCCTATACGTCCTTCTAGGGTGGCCCGGTCGAGCTTCACCTTCCTTCCACTCGCGCACCATTATACGAGTAGGGATATTTGCAGCCATAAATGAGCACGAAGTTCATTCAGTTTAAGAAAATAACCAAAGTAGCAGAAGGAATCATTGATAAAGTAGAATAAGTGACAAACAATGATAACTCTGTTGATGATGTCTTTAACCCAAATAAAAACAAAGTATGTCGCCTATACGTCCTTCTAGGGTGGCCCGGTCGAGCTTCACCTTCCTTCCACTCGCGCACCATTATACGAGTAGGGATATTTGCAGCCATAAATGAGCACGAAGTTCATTCAGTTTAAGAAAATAACCAAAGTAGCAGAAGGAATCATTGATAAAGTAGAATAAGTGACAAACAATGATAACTTTGTTGATGATGTCTTTAACCCAAATAAAAACAAAGTATGTCGCCTATACGTCCTTCTAGGGTGGCCCGGTCGAGCTTCACCTTCCTTCCACTCGCGCACCATTATACGAGTAGGGATATTTGCAGCCATAAATGAGCACGAAGTTCATTCAGTTTAAGAAAATAACCAAAGTAGCAGAAGGAATCTTTGATAAAGTAGAATAAGTGACAAACAATGATAACTTTGTTGATGATGTCTTTAACCCAAATAAAAACAAAGTATGTCGCCTATACGTCTTTCTAAGGTGGCCCGGTCGAGCTTCACCTTCCTTCCACTCGCGCACCATTATACGAGTAGGGATATTTGCAGCCGTAAATGAGCACGAAGTTCATTCAGTTTAAGAAAATAACCAAAGTAGCAGAAGGAATCATTGATAAAGTAGAATAAGTGACAAACAATGATAACTTTGTTGATGATGTTTTTAACCCAAATAAAAACAAGCCATTATCTGACAAAGATAACCCTAAGGTTATTATGCCATTTATAAACAAGATTTTATAAACAATGACCGAAGCCAAAAGTTACGTATCTACCACCAAATACCTGTAGTAACCGTTCAAAAGTTACATATCTATCGCAAGATACCTGTAGAAGCCGTTCAAGTTACATATCTAGTATATCTACCGCCAGATACCTGTAGTAACCGTTCAAAAGTTACATATCTATCGCCAGATACCTGTAGAAGCCGTTCAAGTTACATATCTAGTATATCTACCGCCAGATACCTGTAGTAACCGTTAAAAAGTTACATAAATCTATCGCCAGATACCGGTAGAAGCCGTTCAAAAGTTACATAAATCTATCGCCAGATACCTGCAGTAACCGTTTAAAAGTTACATAAATCTATCGCCAGATACCTGTATAGGTAGAAGCCGTTCAAAAGTTACATAAATCTATCGCCAGATACCTGCAGTAACCGTTCAAAAGTTACATAAATCTATCACCAGATACCGGTAGCAACCGTTCAAAAGTTACATATGACTTGGAGTCTACACGTTGACTGCTGCATATTATGCTGTACTGTACACGATTGATTTATGAAATGGGCGGAGTTAGGCATGTGTTTATAACAATAGCTTATTTATGTATCAACTTTGTTGTCATTATTGCAATACAGGATATGATGATGTTATGTTGCGGATGCTGGAAACTGGTGATAGTGATCTTTAACTAACGAAAAAAAAATTAGTTGTTCTATAGAAAAGTTACATAACATATCTATTAAGAAAGAAATAAAGAAGGAATTAGACTAACTTAAATTCTAATGAATAAATTAGTTATGTAGTTATATGGTCTTATTTATTAATTACTTGTTTCATACATTCTGGCACAAGTGAAGGAATAAATTTTCAAATCCTTTGTGGACCAAGCAAAGTAAAACGCACATACACTTGGGTAAGTAATTCATTAAAGTATTTAATCCCTAATACATCCATAAGTTAATTATGGAATTCCGCAAGGTAGCGCCTATTTTAATCAATTGATTTTTTTTTGTTCGCCTATTCAAGATATCACATCAGGCAATCGACTTATCTCCCGCCACAAAGTACCTATAGATTCCTTAGCGCCGGCTTTCACTTTCATCCCAAGTTCACAACCAAATGAAGCGAAACCTTCGAGTAGTAAACATTGGGAAAGCAACGTTCACCGAGCACCGAACCTGGGCCCACGAGACCGGTTGCTACTGAGATACTGGGTCAAACATGTGACGGCATTGGACCCGGGTCCACTGGCGGAGACGTCACGAGATGAAGAAATCAACATATCTGCTAGAAGAAAGTATGTTAGTTGGTGCTTAAAATATATAAAGGGTGTTTTTTTTAGAGGTATAGAACTTTAAAATGGAATAAAACAAAGATGATTTTTTTTATTGATATGAAATTTATTTTATTCGAAAGACAATCTTCTGGCATTATAATTTAAATATGACTTCTGGCATATGTCCGCCACGGCTGGCTCGGACGTAGTCTAATCTGGAGGTCCAATTTTCGATGACATTTTCCAACATTTGTGGCCGTATATCGGCAATAACTCGCCGAGTGTTGTCCTCCAAGTGGTCAATCGTTTCGGGCTTATCGGCGTAGACTTTTTTTGTTCATCAATTGAACAACCATGATGTGCAGGAGTTGTGGTTTCAACAAGACGGCGCAACATGTCACACAGCTCGTGCCACAATTAATTTATTGAAGGAAACGTTTGGTAACCGCATAGTTTCACGTTTCGGACCCGTGAATTGGCCTCCAAGATCGTGCGATTTAACGCACTTGACTATTTTCTGTGGGGATATGTGAAGTCGCAATTCTACGCCGATAAGCCCGAAACGATTGACCACTTGCAGGACAACATTCGGCGAGTTATTGCCGATATACGGCCACAAATGTTGGAAAAAGTCATCGAAAATTGGACCTCCAGATTAGACTACGTCCAAGCCAGCCGTGGCGGACATATGCCAGAAGTCAGATTTGAATTATAATGCCAGAAGATTATCTTCCGAATAAAATAAATTTCATATCAATAAAAAAAATCATCTTTGTTTTATTCCATTTCAAAGTTCTATACCTCTAAAAAAAACACACGTTACAATACATACGATTGTCTCATAAGGAAGTATACAGAGACTACAGATTTCCATTTGCTACGATCCTGATATACTTCTTTTGCCTTTTCCACATTCATCTACCAAGTCATACAATATATTTTCTATTGCGGGTACTTTTGACTTTGCCCTTCAAAAGTACCTATCTAAAAAATGATATATTTTAGTTTGCGATCAACTCTAGTTAAACCAATGTGTACCACGAAAAATTCGCGCCCTGAAGGGTCCGTACCATTTAAATAAGTTAAAAGTCTCAAATGGTTTTAATGAAAAATACACTTACAGTAGATAGATGGATAACTTCTTCAGTACCTAGAGATTGTATGAAACAAAACTGCAAAATTAAGTTGATCGGGTATTCGGGTACGTAACCCTAAACCTTTATTAAAAATCGGTGTATTTGTTGTTTAAATAGAGCATATGGCACATAATATAACTAGTTTAGTTTTTGAGATAGACCCCGTAACAAAACTTGTTTAAAATTTACAACTTTGATAGACAACATCAACAACTTCTTTATGATTAGAGATAAAAAGAAATAAAAATGTATTTGTACTCTACTTAATAAGTTCTAGACAATGACACCCCACATGCCTAGGTAAGAAAAAACGTATTTTTTGGCTCCTTTTTCATGTTAATGAAAATTTAAGTATTAATTCAGTATCCGGTTTTGGGTCAATATTTTATGTACACAACGTATCCGAATTTAAGATCTGTATCTCATTCCGTCTGGAAGCTAAAGACCCGTGACATACTCGTACGGACGGACAGACAGCAGAGCGACATTAAATAGGGCTCCGTTTTGCCCTTCGTTGGCGCGGAACCATAAAAACGGAGCGTACCACTTCGCTACATTTTAATTTTGGACCTGAGTCGAGTTAAACCGTTCCTCACCGGACCAACAGTTATTTTATCGTGTCGTGTAGTCTAACGGATAACCGGTCATTGGGCAAAGCACCTTGGCCACTCGGAAAATTCCGAGTCCGAAATATTCTGTGGGCCATTAATGTAGCGGCTATTGCGACAACTACCTATAGATACCGCCGACTTCCACGGGCTGGCTCGGACGCTAAGTAAATAAGGGAAAAATACCGCCTCAATGAAGATGATGGCCACGATTTCAATCCGGATAATAGTGTCAAATCCAATAACCGGTCAAGTGCGAGTAGGACACGCGCCCCGAGGGTTCCGTACGATTTAAAAAAATACAAATTTATAAAATGTATGAAACAAAATTGAGAAGCTGAGTTGATCGACTATTACTCGTTAACTTGTTAAGAGGATATGCCCCGCAGTGCGAGAGGGACGGATTCCGGAAAAAATAGCAAAATGTCGGTTTTAAATGAATATAAAATGAACTAAAATAGCTATCAAAATTTTCAACCAAGAAAATTTAGATATCATCAAAATGTATCTAATAAAACATCGTTCGGGTATGTATGTCATTCCTGTTTTTTATTTATTAATAAACTGCAGTCTCTGATAGAAAAACATACCAAGGTAGTGACACGACCACACAGATTACGCGCTGTAAAACCATGGATTACGGAATCCTTAGTTAAATCTATAATTAAAAGAGATTCGTTGCATAAAGTGGCACGAAAATTTCCAGACAATGAAGATATCCAAAAAACGTACAAAACTTATCGAAATATCTGTAAAATAGCAACCAAAGCTGCTCGTGATCTTTACTTTGGAATCAAAATAGAACGTAATAAATTCAATTCTCGTAAAACTTGGAATATAGTTAAAGAAGCAGCGGACCTTGATAAAAAGTCAAAAAATGCCTCAATCTCACTTTTAGATGGTAAAATTAACAATGTAGAAGCCGTCAATAAAGTAAACACTTATTTCTGTAACATAGGCAAGGAACTTGCTCAATCTACATTGAATCGCCTTAATAGATCAGAAGAAGACTTATCTAATGACATAAATTCAACAACAAAACATCCCAATTCATTCTTCTTATCTCCTGTTAATGCAGAAGAAGTATTGTGTACCATAAAAGAGCTAAAATTTTCTAATTCTGCTGGCTGGGATATGATAAGCAACGAAATTTTGAAAAAAATCGGATTCCTAATTCTTGAACCTCTTGTCCATATCTTCAATCTAAGCTTCGCTAATGGCACCTTTCCTGACTATTTCAAACTGGCCACCATTATTCCTCTGCATAAAGGAGGTGATGCTAAAAACGTCAAAAATTATAGACCTATCGCTATGTTACCCACCATTTCTAAGGTACTGGAAAAATTAGTAAAACGACGTCTCATCAGCTTCCTAGAAAAACATGAGCTTTTGTCGGATAAACAATATGGGTTTAGGCTCCAAAGATCAACAGGTGACGCCTTAGATGACTTGGTTAGCTACCTTGTTGAGCAGTTAGACAATGATCGGCGCTGTATCGGCGTATTCCTGGACCTGGCCAAGGCTTTTGATACAGTTTCTATTCCAATACTACTGTCTAAACTGGAAAGCCTTGGTATAAGAGACCTTCCGATGCAGTGGTTCCGCTCGTATCTAGAGAATAGGCATCAAAAAGTTAATATTGAGGGAACAATTAGTGAATCTTTGCCTGTAACCTACGGAGTTCCACAGGGCAGCGTCCTGGGCCCAGTATTGTTCTTGATATATATAAATAG
This sequence comes from Ypsolopha scabrella, assembly GCA_910592155.1. Taxonomy (NCBI): domain Eukaryota; kingdom Metazoa; phylum Arthropoda; class Insecta; order Lepidoptera; family Ypsolophidae; genus Ypsolopha; species Ypsolopha scabrella. The sequence goes on from OU342987.1 coordinate 17,924,493, forward strand.
TTTGACGGATTTAAATACTATAGATGGCAGGATAGTGTCTTTCGCGGATGATACTGCCCTCATTTTTACTGACTCTAATTGGGATACAGTCTTCAGCAAAGCAAATCGTGGAGTTGCGTTGATTAGAGAGTGGCTCGACAAGAATTTACTAACGCTGAACATTAGCAAAACTAAGTACTTATGCTTTACAAAAACATATCACACAGTCGTAGATGACAGTCAATCTCTGAAAATTCACACTTGTAACAACTTCACTGATTCCTCTGTCTCTCGTTGTCAATGCAATACCATCGAACGTGTGAGAACAGTCCACTACCTAGGGGTTGTTCTTGATGACAGACTCAACTGGCACGAACACATTAAAACTCTTTCTGGGCGGATACGAAAGTTGTCCTTCATTTTCGGGTCCCTTAAGAATATTCTTCACAATAAGCTTAAATTAAGTGTATACTACGCCATGTGCCAAAGCTTACTCTCTTATTGCATTGACTCCTGGGGTGGCGCAGCCAAAACAAAAATTTTGCAGCTAGAAAGAGCTCAGCGAATGGTTATCAAAGTAATGTTGAAAAAACCATTTCGGTACGACACGAACCTTCTACATCGTGAAAGTGGAATACTAAGTGTTCGTAGACTTTTTATTTCCAATATTGTAACAAAATTGACATTTCAAGAGGTCGCTTTTGCAGCCAATCGAGATGAAGGTTACAGGTCAGTTAGACTTGAAGGCAAACTTAAAGTCCCTCGAGTACGCTCTGCATTTGCTAACCGCTTTAAAATTTTCTTAGGTCCATTCGTTTACAATCAAATCATCAAAGAAATACCTTTAGCAGATAAAACTAAACTAAAAAATAATTTAATAAGAAATCTCCGTACTTGGCTTTTATCAAAATCTTATGACTATATTGAAAAACTGATGTGTATCGAATCATAATTTTGAATAATCTTTAAACAAAAACTTCATTTATTACATTTTTACCGACTTTAAAATCCTATATTTGTATGTATTATGTTATATATGAATATATGTACGTATCTATATATGTATATATATATATATATATATTCGGCTTACACCACAAAAATAAATTAAATTACTCTACGAACTTTGTGCACTGGGCGCCTTCTGGCGAAAAATAACTTCATAGTGCTTCCGTGTTACGGAGAACTCTAGTATCGGAGCACTTACATTCGCAATAATATACGTGCAACGTACATGTTGGTTATACATAATGTACAATGTTTTTATTGGGTCGGATCCTGCCTATACTATAAGTCCGAACCGTTGTATATTTTTGTATTCTACTAACCCTAGGTTAGGTCTATTTAAGTTTTTGTATTACTAACTTTTTTCAGTAAATAAATAAATAAATAAATAAATAAATAAATTCCTGTTTGTCATACTATGAAAAAAGTGTGGAAGAAGACCTCATTTCAATAATTATTTCTATCGAGCGAAAGTTACGCAATCGCGTTTCTGTACTGAACAAAACTAGAAAAAGGTTCCGAAATTTATATAATGATTTATTAAATTAGTGGCTTCATCTGAACAACTTCAAAAAGTACGATTTTTATCGAAATAGCCCCTTATGCCTACTTAGCTGTGATATTTCCTTTTAACTTCGTTGCTATGCAACCTCTCCCTGCTTGCATTGTTGCTTTACCACTTCTCCCTTTAACTTTTTTGGAGATGGGCTTGAGTATTTTCATATCTTTAATATCAGTGGCGTGCATAGGATTTTTAAGTAGGGTAGGCACAAAACTGTCCTTATTTTCTTTGCACGTATTACAGCGAGAATTACGATAAATAACGATATAACTCGCACAGGTGTTTTTCTCTTTTGTCTAAGCTCATTGGCCTAAAACCTCGTACCCCACTATCAAAAATGAATCTCCGACCTACGCACGAATCCACTTTTTAAAAACGTGTGGCGCCATCTAGTAGCAAGTAGTGCAAGTAATTATGACAACGTGGTTGCTTCGCACAGGCGTTGCGTATTAAGAATGTGTGCGTGCTTAGCGCGAGCCGCTGACGTCATGGGAGTATAGTTAGTTACTAAAATATTCTGGAGATTCTAAACGGCTTGCCGGCCGAGTGTCACTCGCATAAACCCGTACGGGTTTCAGAGAGACGGCTTAATCATTTAAGACTATTTCTTACTGTAATTTGGTTAGATAAATAAAAAAAAAAAAAAAGTTACAGATGCACACATAGAGAATTGCCTTCGAATTTTAGTTATGCGTGTTGCCACGGTAGCGCCATCGCTGCGGAGCAGGCAGGTATAGTCGCCGTCAATAGAAATTGTTGACGATGTAAACAAACCGTTTTCTCAATTTTTCTCAAGGTTCTGTCACGGAGTCTCACTGAACATAATTCCAAATCATGAAGCATCAAGACTTATCTGCCATTCGCTGTATTTCATCATGAAATATTCAATAATCACCAGTTAATTACGGAAAATCATAGAATCAGTAGTCAATTCTGTACTGCGTCGAGATTGCTGTCATATTTTTTTCTCATCGAATCTGTATTGTCTTTGAAAATTAGTGATGTACGAATCTATTTGAATATAAACCTATTTTATTCGTGATGCTATTTTATTCCGTCATTTTTTTTGACAGCGTTACTTCATAATCTTTGACATAAACGTGTGTGTGATTCTATCGAGAGCTGTGATCTTCCAGCGTTGCTCTAAAATCTTTTGTGTTTTCGGTATTCTAACGACTTGGCTTTTCTTACTGATTTTATCGTAATAGTAATGGACAATGCCCCATATCATTCGCGTCAAATCAAAAAGGCGCCCAACATGAGTTGGCGCAAGGAGGCTATCCAAAACTGGTTGCGCGAAAAAGAAATCAAATTTCAAGAAACCGAGATCAAAGTGAATCTCATAGCTAAATTAGACAAGCAAAAATATTAAAAAATGTATGTAGATGAGTTGGCGGCATCGAAAAATGTGACAGTGCGCCTTCCACCATATCATTGCGAGCTTAACCCGATAGAGTTGATATGGGCGCAAGTAAAAGGTTACGTTGGAAGGAACAACAAAACATTCAAAATGGACGATGTGAAGATTTTGTTGGACCAAGGTTTGGCGCGGATCGGGCCAGAACAGTGGGCGAAATGTGAAACTCATGTCCTAAAAGCAGAAGAAAAAATGAAAGAACTGGATAGGATAATAGATACGGCCACCGACGCTGTGACGGAACCATTTTTAATTAACGTGGGCGATTTGACTAGCGATTCATCAGAATATTTTAGCGATGAATCAAATAAAGAAAATTAATTAAGCACCTAACATATTTTAATAACATACTTACCCATCTCTAGATAGTTCACCTATTCATAGACAAAGACAACATGGCGCTTTGTTTACATAGTCCACAATTTCTATTGACGGCGACTTTAGGTATTTCATAGAAAGGGTGAAGCTTATAGTCTGTCAAAAAAGTGTTGAAATGAATATTGAAGAAACTATTTTTCTTTCGTCTGGTTACGCCAAACAAATAAGTACAAAATCTGTTAAATCGAGTTAACCGCGTTGTTATTTCGTAAATATATTACCTAAATTATATTACTTGAACGTTTAAAGTCCAATAAAGTTCATCGAAGTTTCATTTTCATTTCAACACTTTTTTGACAGACTATACCCGATTATATATTGAAATAGTTGTGTGTACCTTCCTGTATTTAAAAAGATAGTGATCTAGTTAGCTAAGCCACGCCCAGGGTAGGCATTGCGTATTTGCCTATATGAGATGCACGCCACTGTTTAATAAGTGCAAAGAAGAGTTAAGATTGCCTCACCGACAAGAGCCAAATTTCCAACTGACAGACGAAATCCCACAGTTTTTTTGTTCTTGTTATTTTCATGTAGAGCCGCACCCTTGCTCCCTATAGGACCTTGTCACAGTAGAGAGAACGTTCTCACATGGTAAACCAACCATGACAGATGACAGTAATTAGTTGTGACATTCATTGTGACAATGTTCCAAAGTTTCCGCAACTGTTTCATGATTATACAATACCGTGGGTACTGGTAGATTCACTATGAATGGTGTTGCTGTTGAGGAAGAAGATGACGCAAATATATCGTGACTTTCATTTATGTAGCCAAATTCATACAGGACACTCGGTAAGTGGTAAAGACCAAGGTTCAATACCCTGTTTGCAAAATACTAAAAAATGCCTCTATACCTGTTCATTCTGTTCAAGAACAACCTCGTCTCAGTATAGGAGGTCTAAATTTTATTTTGCCTATTTCAGAGAAAGGGTCCTGACCACTTACCGAGTCTCCAATATGAATTTGTCTATATAAACGAAAGTCACCTTAGACATAAATAAAATGACATATTTTGGATGATTTTGTTGCAACAGGACCACAAATGTTACGCTCCTGATATTTTGGGTGTTTTTTTATGCGTCTGTATCGAAGAAGAAAAATGAATATTATAAATTCATCGTCGCAATGTTATCAAATATTATATTTCAGAACAATACAGAGTTACAAACTCCAAAATTACTTACTTACTCGATGTGGAGAGTGCGCTGTAAATGACCTAATTGATTGTTTGACAGTTCGAGTTTATTTAATTATTTATAAGAATCCAACAGGTTAACACCGAATAGATTTACACAAAATACATTTTATTAAGTTTGGGATGCAACCCAATTATACGTTAACTACAATTAAAAACAAAATGAAATATTAATAAAATAGAACTAGAAAAGCACTAACTAAAATTAAAAACCTTTTTATCTGATACAATACCCTCCTGAGAACCGAGAGAATGACCAACGTACGACGTCAATGGGATTCATGTCTTTAAATAAGGTGTTGTGTTGTGCTCACGACAATTTCAGGGGATGATACTAAAATAGCCCTAAAACTAAAATATAAAAGAGTTAAGTACAGACAGTAACTATACGAGTACACAGTGTGTCCCTCGTGAGAGTGCACATTCAAAAAGGGGTAAAAACGATACGAGAGCGATGAAACGTTTTCTGACGAGTGTGAGTTTGCGGCACGAGCCGAAGGTGAGTGCTGCAAACACACGAGTCGAGAAAAAGCTTCTCGCACGAGTATCGTATAATATTTTACGCACGGTGTGCTATAATAGATCTTATGTTATCAACAAAAAAATGAAAAAAAAACGAAATTAAATTTTTAGACGAAATTATTTTTTGGTCTCCATGAAAAAATTTAAAAAAAATAATCGTTCTTTTGAAAATACGGAGTGAATCTTATTGAAACAAAAACAATAATGATTAAGAATAATTGACACACAATATCAAATGATTACAAACGCCATAAATTTACACAGTTAATTATAAAACAGGATTTTGTAAGAAAAATGATTATCGTTGCGCTCGGAATGACTTGTTTTGTTCACTCATAGCAAGAGTTATTTTGAAGATAGAATGTTCATTATTTCTTTATTTTACAGGTAAAGATATGTTAATTCAAAATAAGCAATAATAATTTTGCATAACGGGGGGGGGAAGTTATTTCGAGAAATTTGACAGTAACTGAATAATACGGCACAAAAACTTGATGTTTTTCTTACAAAATCCTGTTTTGTAATTAACTGTGCAAATTTATGGCTTTTTTAATCATTTGATATTGTGTGTCAATAATTCTTAATCATTATTGTTTTTGTTTCAACGAGATTCACTCCGTATTTCAAAATATACGATTATTTTTTTAAACAGGGTCTACCATTCGGAGCCTGAAAAAATAAATTCGTCAAAAAAAAACTAAAAATGCCAGACTTATTTTTTTTTTCATTTTTTTGTCGATAAAATAAGGTCTAGTTTCACGCCTTTTCAGATGTGCACTTTTACGAGGGACGCACTGTATATAGATTTAGTTTACCATTAGACTGTAGAATGGCAATAGGCTTGAACCGGCACTTTCTCCACAAATGAAGTAAATGCTGCGTGCGAGCAGGTCGACCGTTACTCCGACTTATCGTCAGATTCAAACACCGAAATCGACTCTTTTGTTTGATCGATTGTGCTGCACGTTGTTCGATAGATGAATGTGTGCTTTTGTTTATAGAGGTGAAGGGCCGACCGACGACGCGACGGGTCTTGCGGGCATCTCGGAGACATTGCCCGCGTTTAATCAATCTCTACCCCGTTTTTGGCTTGGGCGTTATTTTTTAAGACCTTCGATACAGAAAGAAAAAGACCGAATGCTTAAATTAAGTTTAGTCCTTCTAGATAAGTTAAGTCGTGTTGCAACCAATGTCTCACTAATGCCTAAATCTGCACTCTATTTTGTGGAACGTTGACAATGTTGCCAACCCTACTGTTTTAAAAGTAGATTTGCTGTTTTTTCAACGCTATCCGTGTTTTTTGTTTTGGTCTTTGGATCTATTGTTTTATAATTTTATAGCGCTTTGTATATTATTTATACGGAAACAACCCATACTGGAATTTATATTCGACAAAAATCGTCATTACGTAAGACTTATTAAATCGTGTCTTTCATTTGAACAGTTATTCAATATCAAAACTGAAATATAAAATTAAATTAAATTGAAGCAGAAAATAAAGAACTATTGTAAGACTTATTCTAATAAATACCTGATCATGTTTGGCTGTAGTTACGTACGTACATAATAGTTTCGCATCGAACTTGCTGCATAGCAGCGCGGGCCTATATCCCCCCGCGCTTCTGTACCGCCCCCCAACTGCCATCAACCGTCGCCCGCGCCGCCCGCTCAGTCGAGCCGAGGCAAATTGCCGAATGTACACGCATCACGCATCGACGCTCGATAGCGCGACCTTTGACCTTTTTTGTTTCGAACCCGTAAATAAAACCCCTGAGTTCCACTAACACTGAGTTTCCCTTATAGTGGCGCCCAACTCGAGGCGATTCAAAAAGTGAAAAACTTTGTGCACGCGTGTGTGTATAAACGATTGATTGTACTCGTATCATTTCGCGTAAAGTGATACCTACTCGGCTGACCGAACCACGGCGAGCGAACTGTTCCCGAATCGACCTGTTGTTACTCGTTTAAGTAGGGCGAAGGTACCGAAATACCGTACTCATTACCGTCACCGGAGTGTTGCTGCTATTTCACAATGGCTCCGAAGAAAGGACGTGCGAGGCGTAAGAATAACGACGACAACACTGAGGAGGACAGCCGCGCTGGTGAAGAGACCTCGGCAACGGCACCTCCTAACGTGACGGCAGGGCAGCTCTCCGTACTGTTGGACACCATCGCCAAGGCTGCTGAGACGAACCGCGTCCTTATGGAAAGGATGACGAGCGGATACCAACCCGTGTCGCCCCCAGGCATGGAGGCGCCCGGTGCGACCAGTACCCCTGCGCGAGCGACGCCATCAGAGTTCGTGATGCAACCGCCAGGGACCCTCGCCAAGTGCACGGCGAGATACGACGGAGCGACCGCTAGCGACGACCAGCTCGAAGCCTTCATCGACGCAGTGCAGGTCTACAAGGAGTGCTCAAACGTTTCCGACGAACACGCCCTGCGCGGGCTGTCAATGCTCCTAACTGGCGACGCCGCCGTGAGGTGGCAGGGAGTCAAGGCAACCGTGACGACATGGAGTGCGGCGCTCGAGCGTTTACGAAGTATGTACGGGACCCCACTGCCCGCATACAAGATCCTCCGTCAGGTATTCAGTTGTGAACAAAACGAGGTACGTTCCGATGTTTTTATCTCGCGAGTGCGTACGTTACTTTCTAAGTTACCTTACGATGTGAGTGAAGTAATGAAACTAGACATTGTGTATGGACTTTTATGTAGAAAGATAAGAAAACGTATACCGCGCGATTGTACATCGAGCATCGATGAGTTAATTTCAAAATGTAGGGCTGTTGAGGAGGCGTTACGTGAGGTGGGCGATTTTTCTAAAGTTAACCCCTCGAAAGACACTCGTAAAAGCGTTAACCCCTCAACTGCGACCCAGAGTGTTAACCAGCCGCCGGCAACGGCTGCGCAAAAACATAATCCCGTTTCTGGCGGAAATTTTGTTAACCCCTCTACTAGCAAAAATAAATTTAACCCTTTGACGGACAGAACGACACCGACGACGGACCGGCTTTTACCAAACACGCAAAGTATGAATGTTTCGTCCGCTGACTCCCCCTCTAACCCGAAAGGCGCTAGAGTAAGGCCGCGATGCTCACATTGTAGGAGATTTGGTCACAACGTTGACGAATGTCGTAGCAAAGAACGCGAAACGTCCGAGTCGTCTCCCGGAAACCCTCTCTTACGTTGTTACGGATGCGGACAGCAAGGAGTAGTCCGATCGAGGTGTGACGTATGTAGGCAGAGTCAAGCTCGTTCCAATGGTCATGCCGATTTGCGTAGCGTAGATAGTCAAAGAGCTCAAGTTTCAAATCATAGTCTAGGAGCTGACGATTATAGTACGAGAGCTGACTGCAAATTTCATTCTGCGAAAATGTCCGGAATTAATCATAGTCTAGGAGCTGACGATTATAGACCGAGAGCTGACGCCGAATTTCACACTGCGGAAATGTCCGGTATTTCCGACTCGCGCCCGTTGGTGAAAATAAATATATCTGGTGTTCAGGTCGTAGCTATTCTGGACACGGGTGCTACACATAGCATAGCTAGTGGCATGTTGTATGATATTATGCGTAAAAATGGGGTAAAATTTGAAGAAACTTTTCATACTGTGGGCCTTGCTGATGGCTCAAGACAGATGAAAAAGACATTAGTGGGTACTACTAAAGTAACTATCGAAGGCAGGTCTTTCACTGTTTCGTTTATTGTGTTTCCCGAATCAGATACCCGGACACTGCTGGGGCGGGACACGATCATTGACGCCGGCCTCGTGCTGAACTTAGCACAAGGAACCTGGACCTTCGCTGATACACCTGGACAGGTGCACCACTTCACCAAATCTTACCAGCTCACTACCACCGCCAATCCAGAGCTACTAAGTGCGGATGCGGCCGGCATAACACTACGTGTCGACGAGGGCACCAACCTGACCGCCGAGCAGAGGTTCCAGCTGAATACTTTGCTGATCGAGAAGACAGACAGGTTTGCGACAGAGGGCCCACCGACTGATTTTGCGGTGCATCATATAAAAGTAAGTAACAGGCAGGAGCCCATAGCTTCGCCGCCATACCGATTGTCCACCAACAGGAAGGAGGCCTTAGAACAGGAGTTGCAGAAGCTTCTAGCAGCTGATGTCATTGAAGAGTGCGAGTCGCCTTGGGCAGCAAATGTAGTCCTGGTGCCAAAGAAAGACGGTGCATTGCAGCTATGTGTAGACTACCGCAAGCTCAATGCTGTAACAGAACCGGACCGTTATCCGCTGCCTAGGATGGAAGACGTCCTTCACGCTGCTAAGACAACAAACTTCATGAGCACCTGCGATTTGAGGTCAGGCTACTTCCAGGTGGGTTTAACGAGCGAAGATCGAGACAAAACAGCCTTTGTGACACCACTAGGAACGTACAGATTTAAAAGAATGCCAATGGGCCTACGTAATTCTAGTGCTACTTTCCAGAGACTAATTGATCGATTCAAATCAAATCTCCCAGGAGTGACAATTCTGGCATATTTAGATGACCTGGCGGTGCTATCAGGGTCTTTTCAGAGCCACCTGCAAGACCTGAAAGCCGTGTTTGACAGGTTAGCTATGTTTAACTTGCGCATCAACCGAGAAAAGAGTGCCTTTGCCAGGGACTCTATTAAGTTTCTCGGCCACATTATAGTTCCAGGTGGTATCAAGGTCGACCCGCATAAGACTGACGCCATCTCGAAAATGCCAGCACCCAAAAACCTCAAACACTTGAAGACGTTCCTGCAAACATCCAGCTGGTTTAGGCGCTTTATCCCAAACTATGCTGACGTTGCCAAGCCACTTACCAACCTGTTGAAGAAAGACAGCCGATGGGTGTGGACTTCAGCTCAGCAGGAGGCATTCGATGATATAAAGGGTAAACTCACCTCAGCCCCTATTCTTCGTCAAGCTGACGAAAGCTTACCTTTCACCCTTAGAACGGACAGTAGTGGGTTTTTTCTTGGAGCAGTCTTAATGCAGGGGGAGAAACACGATGAGCGACCAGTGGAGTACGCCAGCCGGCTGCTGAACCCTGCTGAGAGAAACTACACGACCACGGAGAGGGAGGCCCTTGCAGTCGTCTGGGCGGTTAATAAATTCCGGGGATACATCGAAGGATCTGAAGTTGTGGTTAAGTCTGACCATGAACCGCTTCGATGGCTAATGAATTTAAAGTCTCCGAGCGGCCGTCTGGCCAGGTCGGCCCTCACTTTGCAAGAATTTAACATGCGTGTCGAGTACACACCAGGGCGATGCAATGTGATCGCAGACACCCTGTCCCGCCCGCCCTGTGATGAAGAAACGAATTGTGACCTTTGCTACGCCCAAGTAGATTTGCCAGCCCGAAATCAAACAGAAGTCCGGGAAAACCAGATGAAGGACCCCGATGTGAAGAAAATCATCGATGATCTCGAGGACGACGATCTCTTTAGGGGGAGGACCTGGGCCGACAAAGGATACACAATTTCAGATGGCATCTTGTACAGGTACAATCCTGAATCCGACGAAGAAACAGCGTGCTTAGTTGTGCCAGCACATGAACGCGCCAACGTGATGGCAGAATTTCATGATGCACCAACCGCTGGTCACTTCGGCGTCGAGCGAACTTTGCAGCGTATACATAACAAATACTTTTGGTCAGGTATGCGCAAATATGTATCTGACTACGTGCGAGGATGTGTCGCTTGTCAGCGTTACAAGGTAGACACAAGGAAACCACCCGGACTGTTGCAGACACCCGCAACAGCTCGACGTTTTGAAGTAGTTGCTGTGGATCTCTTTGGCCCCTTGCCTGAAACTCCCAACGGTAACAAGTGGATCTTGATTATAGAGGATGTGTGTAGCAGATGGACAGAGCTGTTCCCATTAAAGGTAGCCACCAGTGTAGACTGTGCGAAAACGCTTATCGCTGAAGTATACCTACGGTATGGAGTTCCACGGCGCATCATCAGTGATAACGGGGTCCAGTTTATCTCTGAGATAATGCAGCAGGCCTGTCATGTGTTCGGCATCAGCCAGTCACTCACTCCGCTATATCATCCAGAGGCCAATCTGGTGGAGCGCAAAAATCGCGACCTCAAACCACAGCTTGCCATCCTAGTGGGTAAAGATCATAACACATGGGACGTGCACTTACCTGCTATCCGCTTCGCGATGAATTCTGCGGTGACGTACAGCACGGGATACTCACCTGCCTTCTTGACCTTTGGCCGCGAGCTCCGCGCGCCAGCTGATGTGGTAGACGACATGAAGTCCATCGCCCAAAGCGATAACATCGTCACTTCGCTAAGTACTTACCTGGAAAATATGTCCGCTGCTCTCACAGATACACGCGATGAACATGAGAGAAAGCAAGTCTATCAGAAAAGATACGCAGACCAGCACAGAAGGCCTGCGCCAGATTATGTGGTGGGTGACTTGGTGCTGCTAAATACGCATGGCATCAACGATGCCAGTAAGAACCAAACCCCCAAGTTCATACCTCGCCGTGACGGTCCATATCGTGTGGCGTCAGTGGCTAGCCCAACCACCTATGTGCTTTGCCACGTAGAGAATAACGAGACCAGAGGAAAATACCACGTTTCGCAGCTTACTCCCTTCGTTGGTGTTGTGCAACCACCGCTCCAGCCGAAGCGCAAGAGAGGGAGACCCAAAAAGGTTACTACTCCGAACGCGAGGGCGCTTAGTTCGGACTAGAGGGGGAGGATGTAAGACTTATTCTAATAAATACCTGATCATGTTTGGCTGTAGTTACGTACGTACATAATAGTTTCGCATCGAACTTGCTGCATAGCAGCGCGGGCCTATATCCCCCCGCGCTTCTGTACCGCCCCCCAACTGCCATCAACCGTCGCCCGCGCCGCCCGCTCAGTCGAGCCGAGGCAAATTGCCGAATGTACACGCATCACGCATCGACGCTCGATAGCGCGACCTTTGACCTTTTTTGTTTCGAACCCGTAAATAAAACCCCTGAGTTCCACTAACACTGAGTTTCCCTTATACTATATATTATATTGATATTTTTAGGGCTCCGTACCTCAATAGAAAAAACGGAGCCCTTATAGGATCACTTTGTTGTCGGTCTGTCTGTCCGTCCGTCCGTCCACCCGTTGTCTGTCTGTCAAGACCCTTTATCTCGAGAACGCGCGGAGGTATCGAGTTCAAATTAAAACCATATACTCAAATTTTTGAAGCTGTGAAAAAATCAAATTTCTAAGTTAATGCAAGAAAAAGATACGGCCGTTTATGCCGCAAAAAACGTATATTTCGACATGCTCAAGGGTATCAAATTTTATAGGGTACTAGCTTTTGCCCACGGTTACGCCCGCGACTTATTCGGTTTAACGACATGCTTTTTTCCGGGATAAGTTAGGGTATAAGCTATATCCATTCTAAATTTCATCCAAAACCCTTCAGCTGTTTCAGCGTGAAAGAGTAACAAACATATACACACATACACAAATTTGATGATTTTTTTTCTTATCTATCCCATAGTTTGGTGTATCGTTAGATCCGTTGGTCAATTGTCCCCCCCCCCCCTACCAGCTAATCGGTTGTTTATGGATATGTGCAAAAATTCACAGAAGTAGTATATATAATGAATTTAAAAGGAAAACTATCACAGCTAAGTAGGCTTTACAGGTTTATGAGTACAGGTCGCGCCAAACTTTTGGCCACCTCTAAGTTGGGCTCGGTCTGTATTAGTAGAACAACATATAAAATGTACCGGGCAATTACGAAACCCTACATTGCGCGTGGCCCGACACGCACTTGGCCGGTTTTTTTTAATTTGAGTTGGCAACACCGAACGTAGATTTCAATAAAAGAACATACAAACAAAACACATCAATAAATGACGCAATTACTCGAGAAGGAACCGTACGATTTGTCATTGTGTCAATATTATGTACGCACGGTGACCGCAGTAGCTCTTACTGCTCGAGCATAACGGTGATAATCGCGCGACAGGGTACATCGTGACGTGACACGTGACCGACTGTACGTAGAGTACAGATACGAGTGTATTAACAGTTACAAAATGTATTGTATTCTAAAATATGACCTTAGGGTGTTCACAGAAGAAATAATATAACTGTTAGATGATTGTGTATTTCTGGCTCTATCTTAAGGCGAGGTTATTCAGAGAAATCTGTCCTGCTTCAACGCTTTCAGTTGTCTATCACTTGTCACACTTGGTTATCCTGCTCAGTGGAAGCGGGCCTCTTAGAAATGTTACGTTTTTGATGCGTTTTTATTTAGAAAGTGACTAGGGGACCGTTAGCGGCTTCTTTAATTTTAATTTTATTCGACCGCTAGGGATAGGACTCCCGTAGTTTTAACAGCATTCACGATATGCAGAAAAAATAATTCAATTAGTTCAATAATTTATAAAATTAAAGAACCGCTTCCCTTTCCGAACTGTACATTGCAAATTGAACTTTATTAGTTCATGCTTAGGAAGATATTCCAACAGGTAAATATGACTTACGGTTTAATAATTTTTGAAAATCAAAGGGCCGCTGGCGGTACTGTAGTCACTTCCTTTCATTTATTATTTTAGAATCAATTACAGGGACGGATTTTCAAGGAAACGGCCGTTTTTCTAGCATTTTTACAACGTTCATTTTGGTATAGGTTTAATTGTTCAAAACCTACAATAACTCAAATGAAATATGATATTTAGATCATAGTTTAGGCTTATCTCTTGCAAAAATTCAAGTACCATGCATCGAACGGGCAAAACATTAAAATATGACAATAACTTTTCAATAATTATTGAAAAAGGACAAAATCGGGATAACCACGCCTATGTAAATTTTATTTTTGCCACTCTTACTCCAAGCGAAAAAACGAGCAGTGCGTAAGGGGCGGATTCAGCGCGAAAGAGAAAAACGCAAGTTTTTTAATTTTATAAAAACCACTAAAATACCTAAAAAAAAACAAAATCAAATAGGTATCTAGATATTGTTAAAACACATCAAATAAAATATGTTTGGGTACTCGCACATAATCCCTATTCGTCAAACGAGGAGAAAAATTGTGTTTGAATTGAAGACGTCATTTCATTAATTATTTCTATCGAGGAAAATTTATCCAAACGTGTTTTCCAAAATCAAAACCCCAGATTTATGTCAAAATGCATATACCAAAAATTCACTACAATTTTGCGTTTACTTCATGAAATACACAGAAACAAAGCAACTGTATATTTTTTACACAGCGCCTTAAGCAGCGGTAGGAAGCCGACTCCAACTCTAAAGACCCGGGTTTGAAACCTGCCAGTAGAGCGAACACCAGTAAGTTTTTTGAAACTTATTTGTTACCACTTGCTGAAAGGTGGAGGAAAACACTGAAATAAACCTCCACACCCTAAGAAGCGTGTATTTGTGCTCGAAGTACAGCAACTAGGCTTGTACAATAAGTAAACCTGCAATGAACACACACCGACAATATTCAAGATAATAGACAATCCAACATGGCGGCGTTTCTTACACTCGATGTGAACCTTTGACCCATCAAAGGGTAAGACTTGCATCAGCTCTTCACCTCAGGAACCTCTGATGCCAATTATGGAGAATTTCTACAATCTAGAATAGGCATGATGACTAAAAAAAATTATTTGTCCGTCAGTTAGATTATCAGAAAATATTGGACACGTATTTTTTTCTTTTTTCAATTAAACAAACAATGATGAAGATATAGGCCGCTGTAGTTCCGCGTGACGTCACATCTAGGTACAATTTTACTTAGAAGTGACGTCATTTTCTCCCACTCCCAAACTTTGACGAGATTTATCTTGTCATTTTTTGTTTGATTGACAAAAGATAAAATACGTGTCCAATATTTTTTGATCATCTAAATGATGGACTAAATAGAATAATATTTTGTTTACCCTGTGTACAAGCCGGGCTCTATAAATCTACCTTTGGTTTTGTTTTGATAACAGATTCTGATGGTTTTTTGTGGTCTAAAGACTGTAATTTAGCTCCTTTACCTACGATTACAGACTAAAGACATTTAGCAATGAAAAATTTCAGGTTTTGACAGAACAAAAACAAGTCTGCTACAATTGCCCAAATCATATGGCATCTTGTTGTGGGGCATCAATATATTTTTTATAGTATAATACCTCATTGTGAGGAACGCTGTACGTCTTACATATATTGGTCAGACAAAACGAGATTTTTCAACTGAAGCTCGCGACGCCGAAAGTCCTTTCATAAGGATCTCAAAATCTGAAGTTCAATAGTGGTTTTGCAGCATTTAACACTAAATCCTCCGAGGTAACAGGCACTGAGCAATTTTTTTGACACACTGTTTTTTGGGGTTCCGTAACTCAAAATGTAAAAATTGAACCCTAATACGATCACTTTGTTGTCCGTCTGACTGTCTGTCCGTCTGCCAAGACCGTTTTTCTCGGGCCCCGTTAGAGGTATCAGATTGAAACTAATACCTCCTCCTACAGAATTCTATGTCCCCATAGTGCTGTTGCAAAAAGCATTTAACGCGGAAAAAAGTTATTGCCCTTTAAGTAATCAATTTCATACAAATTGGCTCACTATGATTCATAAATATCACACGTCTAGGAAAAAATTAGAAAATTACCGATTTTTAGTTATTAAAGAAAAAATCATGGACCAACTTAATAAGACGAGTAGCCAGTTTCCGACTTCCACAACATCATCTTAACATCCTGTGTATCTCTATTACCTACTGTACTATGTTCTGATACATCTTATTATCTGCAATCTTCAGAACCATGGGTGGCGTGCGGAGACGCCATTAGTGGTTCACTTCATGGCTCCGATTCTATTGTAACGTACATGTGGAAACTGTTATAATGGTTATTACTTCGTTATGGTGAATTAGGTACTAGGCTAGGAGAAAATTATTTAACCCATCAAGCGGCGCGGCGATCTTAAAGTAATCATAACATTTTATCACACAACAAAATGAACTTTCTCAAAAACATGAGCTTGCCACCCAAAGTCTTATAATAGGACTTATCAATACTTATAATATAACAGGCAGGGGGCGCGGCGCGCGTGCACCTCGCGGTGCTCAAGCCAGCCCAGGTCCGCCGTGCACTCGCTGCCCTCCCGCCCAAGCGCTCCGTGGGGCCAGATGGTATACCACCATTCCTGGCACGGGATTGTGGGACGGTGCTAACTGAGCCTCTCACACATGTGTACAACCTGTGTATTGAGAGTGCGACATTCCCGGAGAAATGGAAAACTACACGAGTCATCCCTGTTCCTAAAGGAGCGGGGGGGTCCGATGTGGGGGATTATAGGCCGGTGGCAGTATTGTGTACGTACGCTAAAGTATTTGAATCGGTGTTGTACAATGTTGTTTACAATGACGTCAAGACGCAATTGTCGGATGCACAACATGGGTTCAGATCGGGTCGCAGCACCACCAGTAACCTTTTAAATTTCATGTCATCCGTAATACCACATGTTGACCAGGGTATACAAGTGGATGCTGCGTACTTGGATTTCAGGAAAGCATTTGATACCGTGGACAATGACGTGCTCCTTGAGAAGTTAGCTAGAGCAGGTTGTACCAATAAGACTTTGAGATTCTTCGCGAGCTACTTGAAGGACAGGAAACAATATGTTCAGTACGGCAACAGCGTATCGGAAGTCTACTGTACATACTCTGGAGTCAGCCAGGGTAGCAATCTTGGACCGCTGGAGTTCATCATCATGATCAATGACCTGCCCAGAGTAGTGGAATATGCTGGGTGTTTACTTTTCGCGGATGACTTGAAGCTCTATGCTAAAATCACCTGCGAGGAGGATCATAATCACTTACAGCGCGATATAGATAATGTTGTGGCGTGGAGTCATGAGAACAAGCTCCGGTTTAACGTGTCCAAGTGTAACGTCATATCGTTCAGCCGGAGCCACTCCCCAAGCCTCCACCAGTACTCAATGGAGGGCAGTAAGATGGGACGCGTGACGGTAGTAAGCGACTTGGGTGTGCGGATGACTTCAGACCTCACATTTCGTGAGCATACTGTTGATGTTTGTAAAAAGGCATTTAGAATGCTAGGGTTTGTTCTCAGAACGGCTAATGGCTTTACTAGCATCACAGCTATGAAAAATTTGTACAACGCCTTAGTTCGAAGTAAGTTAGAGTTTAACGCAGTTGTCTGGGCACCCCATGAAGCTAAGTATAAACTCATGTTGGAGAAAATTCAAAATAAATTTACAAGATATCTCTACATGAAACTTCATGGGGTCTATCCTAAATATCCACTAATGTATCCGACATTATTCGTGCTGGGTATGGTTGGATACAACAAGTTGGAGGTTCGGCGGGAGCTTACTCTGGCCTCGTATCTGTTTAAGATATGTCGCGGAATGGAAACGAATCCGGTTTTACTAAGGGAATGTAAGCTGAGGGTGCCCAAGGATTTCCTAAGGGTGCGAAGTGGCCGACTATTCGTTATAGAAAGTAGTAGGACAAACCTTCACCAGAAGGCTCCCCTGACACGGGCGCTACAACTGCTCAACAAGGTCCACGATCACACAGACCTTTTTCTCTGCTCTCTGGGTGATTTCACAAGAGTAGCATTATATCTTATTTGTTATGTTTAAATTTGTTGCTTGTGTCATGTTATGTGTTGGTAATTTTGTGAGAATGTAAATACTTGTGTTTCTTTTGTGTCACGTTGTGTGGTAACTTATATATTGTTGATTTTACTGCACTATTGAATTGGCCTAGCTGTAAAGATAGTGTAATGTAGTTAAATAAATAAATAAATAAATAAACAGTAGAAACCGCTGTGTCTGTACATTGAAGAAAAGTAATAGAAATAGAAATAGAAAGGGCGTGACTAAAGATGAGTAATAGAACACAAATCAACGATTTTTAGAATTCTTTTCTGTCGGTCTGTTTGTTCACGCACATCTCTAAAACTACTGAACGGATTTTCATGTAGTTTCCAGAGCTGTAAAGAGCTTAATTTGGAATAGAATACAGGCTTTATTTAATTAAAATCGGATCTCGGAAAAAAGTTATCGTCAGTTTTTGGAATTAACTTTTCTACTGGTAGTAATTAGAAGTTATGGTACGGGATCTCCTCAACTGATACAGAGTTCGAGTTTGGACTCATTTGATTGGTCTTTATTAGCACTTTGGTAAAACATGGTGACCAGTCTGATGATGGGACTAGAAGGTGGGTACGGGATCTATTCAACGGACAACAGCAGACCCTTCGAGTTTGGGCTTATTTGATTGGTCTTTATTAGAACTTTGGTAAAAACATGGTGACCGTTGCATATTGTCATTCAAAAAATCATTTTCTTTTGTTTTCCTTCCATCCATCCATTCATCAGCCCGTGTTCGTCCACTGCTGGACATAGGCCTTTCCCAAATTTCGCCACTCATGTCGGTCCTCCGTCCTCCTCATCCAGCCGCCCCCCGCAACGTCCTTCAAGTCGTCGGTCCAGCGGGCACGAGGTCGGCCTACACTACGCTTTGCTGTACGTGGTTTCTATTCTAGAGCCTTTCGGCCCCAACGGCCATCATCTCGGCGACAAATATGGCCTGCCCACTGCCACTTCAACTTACTGATTCTGCAGGCTATGTCGGTTACTTTCGATCTCCGACGGATCTCCTCGTTTCGGATTCTATCCATCAGAGATACCCCAAGCATAGCCCGCTCCATAGCTCGCTGAGCGACCTTAAATCGGTGGATCAATCCCTTTGTAAGAGACCACATCTCAGCGCCATACGTCATCACAGGAAGGACGCACTGGTTGAACATCTTAGCCTTTAAGCACTGCGGTATTGACGACGTAAATATGTGACGCAACTTTCCGAATGCTGCCCAACCCAAGCATATTCTTCTGTCAGCCTCGGCGTCGAAGTTGTTTTTATCCAGCTGTATGACTTGACCCAGATAAACATATTTCTGAACAACTTCGATGCTGACATTGTCGACGGTTATTGGCCCTTGGATGACGTGACAGTTGGACATGACCTTAGTCTTCTCCAAATTCATCCGCAGGCCCACTCGTCTTGAAGAATTGCTAAGGCCGCGTACCATTTCCTCTAGTTCCTGCAGCGATTCCGCTATTATCACGATGTCATCGGCAAAGCGAAGATGTGAAATGTACTCTCCGTTTACGTTTATGCCTCGTCCATTCCAGTCGAGTGTTTTATAGACGTCCTCCAGTGCGGCGGTAAACAGTTTGTTTTCCTTATTTCCACGAAAATCCATTCAACGCGGGCGGAGCCGCGGGCAAAAATCTTGTTGGTATTTATGGCACCTGGGTCATGGAAACGAGTAAGACTGAAATAAATTATGTAAAAATTACAAACTTATCAGTAGCTACAAAATGTATGAAACAAAACTGCAAAATTAAGTTGGTCGAGTATTCGGGTACATAGCCCTAAATATTATTAATTTCTTTTTGATTATTATAAGTGTAAAGTTAGTTGATATTTATAACTGCTCGTGGAATAAGGAATGTTTAGGGCACGAGTCCTCGTATTTGACGTTTATTTCTAGTGTGCGTAACTTAGACCATTTAACACGGGACCTGGCAAAGCGTGACTCTTAGTACTGAAATTATTCTGCCGTTTTCCACGGGAGGGGAGGTAAACACGCACAGCACACATTTACTCATTCACGCACACTCCTACGAAAAATTTATATGTAACAGTAAATCTAAAGCTGCAACACAAACACAAAACGCGCACACAAGCAAACTTACATGAACAAATTGTTCATGTACTTCGGCAGGGGGGGATAAGTGCGCTTGCCTAGTCCCGTGTTAAAGGGTCTAAAGTGCGTAACCTCGGGAGCGCTACACAACGCGCCACACACACACAACGCGCTTATCTGTACATGTCACCACTACATACATAGACAAACGGACTTCGTGAGATAGAGTATCTGTAGTTAACTATACCGTACTTGGGTGAGATTGAATCGCCAGATTACGTTCGTCAGTTTCTTGGTGAAAGTGAAAATCACGATCTGAATGGAGGTAATGTTATACAATTACCAGTGCTGTATTGCAAGACAGGACCGGGCTGCAGGGTCAGCACGTTATCGAGGGTTCCGTAGAAGGAACGGAAAGTCTATGATCATTATTACTTGCTATTGTCCGCACTTGGTGGAACACACTCAACATGTACATGTACATACACTTGTACTGTTTCACTTATATTAGCTTTATTTAAACTCATCCATCCATCCATCAGCCTGTGTTCGTCCACTGCTGGACACAGGCCTTTCAATATTTCGCCACTCATGTCGGTCCTCCGTCCTCCTCATCCAGCCGCCCCCCGCAACGTTCTTCAGGTCGTCGGTCCAGCGGGCACGAGGTCGGCCTGCACTACGCTTTGCTGTACGTGGTCTCCATTCTAAAGCCTTGCGGCCCCAACGGCCATCATTTCGGCGACAAGTATGGCCAGCCCACTGCCACTTCCTGATTCTGCAGGCTATGTCGGTTACTTTCGATCTCCGACGGATCTCGTCATTTCGGATTCCATCCATCAGAGATACCCCAAGCATTTAAACCCATAATTTAGGCTAATAATTAATAACTATGAACATTTTAAATGTGATAGTTTTCAATGCAGATCCATCCTTCGATCAGCCTGTTTCGTCCACTGCAGGACATAGGCCTTTCCAGGATTTCGCCACTCTTGGCAGTCCTCCTAGAAGAAATGCCCATACTCACACACGCTGGGCAGGCGGGTTGGTGAGCGCGGTGCCGAAACCCTTGCACCAGTGACGCCGCACACTGGTTCCAAATCACGAAATCGTGTACTTAGGGGTAAGTCAATTTGAAGGTCAAGGAATCGAACTGATTTTTTTTGATAAGACTGCTGAGGCTATTACAAACACCTTTTAGAAATGTAGTTTTTCCGAAATATGCATTGCTTTCAGAGAAAAAAAAGATTGAATTATTTTTTGTACGGAGAAAATTATGTTTTTATCAATTACGTCCGTGCTTCATGTTTATTTAAAATGAAACTTACATCATTGAGGAAGTCATGGCCAACATTTTATTTCCTTACACTTATCTGCGAAAATCTGCGCTTTGGACGCTGCAGGCACTTGAAAATATTTAATGAAAAGGTTTATTTTTGTAAATCTTTTGCGATTTTCAAGAGTTTTCAATTGTTTTGGAGCACAGTTTCAAGGTTTAAGTCAATAATGTGCATTTTAGGGTTATTGTTTATTGGCTGGGATGTTATCAAAGCGAAACAAATGAAAAATTCTAAAATATTGGCTGGTTTTTTTAAATATATTTTTTAAAGTTTACTTTAGAAAAAAAGCTCTAATTCAAAATATGACAGAAATGGTTCACTTTTGCATAAGGCATTATATAGTCGAATCGACTGCAATTGTTCTCTTCTACAACCCATTCAAAGGATTGCATCTAATTACCAATCACCCTGTATAGTTTATATTGCCCATTTCACAGAAAGGGTCACTGAACGTTGGTCCTGACCACTTACCGAGTGTTCAGTATGAATTTGTCTATATAAACGAAAGTCACCTTATATGTCAAAATAACCCAATGAAGACAGTCAGTGGGCAGCCCTGTGCGTGTTTTGTTCACGTACCGAGCAACACTACCAAGACAAAATAGTGCCTAGTTTAATGGTACTGTGGTTGTGGTGACAGAAGAGACCCAGATCAAGCGGTAGAGTGCTACAAACAAATGAGACGGTTAGGTAGAACGCGACGCAACCTCGAGTCACGCTGGAGCCCTCACTCGTGGTGATGAGGAGCATCCGGGGCGGGCGCTGCGGCACGCACTGGCTTCTCGGAATATCCAGTTATCTACTTAAAAGGGGTATCCTTGACCTGAGTGGCTACATGCGGGAAATTAACTGGAATATTGCACACCAATAAAACAACACTGAAACAAATACGTTCCTACCAAGAGGCTTGTTTGTAAATTTTGGCTATATAAGGTGAAATTAAATCAACCGACCAAATTCATACTGGAGACTCGGTTGGTGATCAAGAACTAGGTTCAGTCATCCTTTTGGCCAATTTCGGAAAATAAATATTTTTGCTCCCTTACTGGTTGGACTAGTTTAAGTAGTGCAGGCACTACGGGACAAAAAAATTTTTTTTTTCGAATTTCATCTGGAGGGTCATTAAACCTTGTTGCTGATGACTAACCGAGTCTACAGTATGAATTTGGTCGTTTGATTTAATTTCACCTAGTATTAACTAACTTATTGGTTGTTTCCAATGTTTATACGATCAAGTAGAGTTAGTACAGGAAACTGACATCTTGTTCCGCTCATGTTTACGGTTAACAAGATCATGTTCAATTTACATCATTTTCTTTTTTCAGTGAAAGCGACATTTCAAAATTTCGGAAGTAAAAGGAGGGATGATTGGCGGTCCTATCACTGAAAAGCGATCTCTTCCAGATTGGAAATATATGATCACGTGGGGGGTCCGACGTTCTCTGAACGTGGAATTCAACGTCACTGGACATTATTCCAAAATTAAACAAATTATATATTAAACAAAAATATGTGTTTCTTTTTCTTTGCTTCGTGCACTAAATACGGGCATATTCGAGGTAACTTAGGGAGATATTGGTATCGATTCGAACATGCACAAATACGACTTATTAATTAATTAGCTGTCATGAACGTGTCGGGCCACGCGCAGTATAGGGTTCCGTAGTTGCCCGTCACAATATACAGACTTTTCTTGATAATATTAATTTTGTAACGTCTAAAAATGGGCCCAAATTTGGTCGACTATTGCTCGCCGTCCTGCAGCAAAAGACAATTATCAAAATTATTGAAATATAGAGATCAACTAATTTTTCACTCGTTACCTGCTGGTTGCAGTTATTTTCAAAACACTTAGTTTCTGAGATATCCAGTTCTTAAACCAAGCAAATGACAAGATTTACAGTTTCACTCCACGTAAAAAATACTACAGAGATTGGAGTAAATCATTGGAAGAAACCTTAGACCATTTAACACGGGACCTGGCAAAGCGCGACTTACTGAAATTATTCTGCCGTTTTCCACGGGGGGGGAGGTAAACACGCACAGCAGACATTTACTCATTCACGCACACTACAGCGAAAATTGATATGTCACAATAAATCAAAAGCTGCAACACAAACACAAAACGCGCACACAAGCAAACTTACATGAACAAATTGTTCATGTACTTCTACAGAGGGGGATAAGTGCGCTTGCCTAGTCCCGTGTTAAAGGGTCTAAGGAAGAAACGCTCGAGATAATTGGTTTTTGCAGCAGGACGGCGATATCCAAAAACAATGGGGGACACTTGACTCGAACGAAAGTTTGCACTGCTAACGGATCCCTAAATCGAAAAGTGCTCCTCACAGTCTCACACACCCTAAAAAATTGGGTGATGCCCGATCTCCCCAAGTTTCAAGTTCACCAAATTGATTTTTCATACATTCATTCCCAATGTCCCCGAAATATAAAATATAATTATTTGTAAAGTTCCCACTTGACCAATTCTCGTACAGACGTGTACAAAAGTGTTAGAATAAAATAAAATCAGAAGCTATTTACCTTATTTTGGAAGATAATAAGGTCCCACAATAATTAGTGAAAAAAATTCTAGGGTAGATTATGTATCGTTAACTGATAAATATTTTTTTTGCGTAAATATTTTTTTCTTCCCAGTACAAAGTGGTTCAATCAGTCTTTTAAGTCTTATGAAAAGGTGAAAAAAAAGTTCGCGCAAAAATATTTGTCTCTCATTTTTTTTACTTTTGATTGTAGGACATTGCATTGATTCGGCGACTGTAGCATTCACAATTTCGGTCAAGAGAGAGGCCTGCCACTTTTAGTTAATTATAAAAGCTTTGGGGAACTTGGAACTTGGGGAGATCGGGCATCACCCAAAAAATTGAGCACAAATTGACAATAAACAAAATTGGCAAAACCCAACTTCCCCCAAGTCATAATACATATAAGGTGACTTTAATTTATGCAGCCAAACTCATACTGGAGGCTTGGTAAGTGATCATCAGTAACACGGATCGATAACACTTTTTGCTAATTTACCGGATTACCCGGTCAAAAATAATCAAAAATAATATAATTACGGAAAATTAGTTATAGTGGTGAAGATATTTGATCTAAGTGATACTATCGCAGTGTTTGGTGATAATGGAAATCTGCGGAAACAGTGATTAAACATACATTGTACAAAATATTTACAAAATTATCGTTGGAATACAGCTGACAGGAGGGTACCGTACGGAGCTACTCGAGGAGCGCAGCCCATTCTCACGCTTAAGTGGTGCGCGTTTCGGGTCAATTTCGTGTGCGATAACTAATAAACAAAGATCATCGATCAATATGAAGTGTTTAGCCTGTGTTGCAAAAATTAATGGTACCGAAATATTAAATTGTTGTCGCTGTAAAGGGACTTACCACCATGCATGCGTTAATATGACATCAGCACAATACATGAAGAATATTTCTAAGCTACGAGCTTCCTGGAGTTGTCCATCCTGCGAAAATGTTACAACTCGTCGCAAGAACGACGACACACCAGTAGGTAAAAGTCAGCCACACTTACTTACGAATGCGGATGACTCGACTGATAATTTGAGCGAGGCGACAGCTGATATGTGTGCTTCGATTTCAGTCGATCGATTTACAGAGTTGGTCAATGGCATTAACGAAAATATACACCAGTCAACAAGCAAGCTGTCAATGCAAATAATTGAAATGCGTAATGAGATTTCCAGTCTTACAAGTAAGGTTCTAACTCTGGAGAAGGAAAATACCTGCCTGCGCTCTGAGCTACAAGTCGTTAAGGAGCAACTGCAATCTTCATCCGGAACTAAGCTGCTGGACGAAATAATGGAGTTGAGATCGGAACTGAACGATCGTGATCAATCAGCCCTACTCAATGATGTCGAGATCACAGGTATCCCGGAATGTGATGGTGAGTCCATACAGCATCTTGTGTCTACTGTGGCAGTAAAGTTAGGGGTGGAGCTGGAAGTGAGAGACATCGTGAGCGCGGCGCGTGTAGGCCCACGCCGGCTGCAGGCGACTAGCGCGGCAGGCCCCCAACACCGACCGCGCCCTATCGCCGTGCAGCTAGCACGACGTGCGTTGCGAGATGAGATGCTTAAAAACGCTCGAGTCCGTCGTGGTGCCACCACGGCTGACCTAGGACTCCCAAAGCACGACCCAAAACCTTTCTACGTCAATGAGCGTCTCACAAAAATCAACCGTGTCCTGTTCGGTAAAGCTCGCGAAGAAGGACGTAAGGCGGGCTGGCGCTTTATCTGGACAAGGGAAGGTCGTATTAAGGCAAGAAAAGACGAGACTGCTAGTGTCCACGTTCTACGCACAGAGGCTGACTTGGACCGGGTTTTTACGCGAAATGTTACCATTCTGAATTAAACTCAAATCCGCATTTGTCAAACATTGATTGGAATTCTGGTATTGCTTTGTTACTAAGCAGTTTTTGTAATTGTTTGTATTCAATTGTAGTTCAAATTGTACCGTTATGGTCCATACTCATAAGGTTTATTTCGGCAACGCCTGTAATGGGCAAGGAGATTGATGCGATACAAAAATTCCGTTGTGACATAGCACAACACAACTTACTTTTATTATATAAGTATTCGCACACTTGTACATGCTATCACGATAAACGGTTGTGTTCACTTTGCATTTTTAATTGTTTGTTGTTACGAGTATGTGGCTCTCCCATAAACACGGAGATATTATTTGAGAACATTTGTCAAAAAAAAACACAAAGAGATATTTATAAATATAAAGCTTCACATTGTATATACACCAACCATATTATTAGCTTCTCGGGAACCAAATGCACATTATTATATTGTCAATTGTGTCCCCAACTATCACACTCTAACATTAAATCTACTATGAACCAGTTAGATAAAATTACCCATCACAAAATAGGTATTATCCCTTCTTTATTGATTATTATAATTATAAAATCATATAATTTGTATCTACGTACCTACATACATCTATCACACATTCAAAAATGAATAATCGCAAAGGTAAACGTTTGATCATAGGATTACTTAATGTCAGATCTCTCAATACCGGCAAGGACGAATTCACTGTTACGATGGAGAAATATAAGCCAGATATACTGGCACTAAACGAAACGTGGCTAAAGGAAGGACAGGACACATGCGCACCTAAAATTCCCGGATATACATTGAAGCTTCTCCCACGACCAAGCGATAAAAGAGGCGGTGGTGTAGGTTTTTACATACGCTCAGGAATTCGCACCAGAAATCGACCTCACCCTCCATCTAACTTGGAACAAATGTGGCTCGAAGTGAACATAGTTGGCGTGGGACGTATAGCTATCGGCACCGCGTATCGTCCAGAGTCAGGTGTTACAGTTAGCTGTGCAATTGACGCCTTAAGTCAGTCTATTAGCACATTCGGCTACTGCAATCATATTTTCCTTATCACAGATTTTAATGTTGATCTTTTGCTACCTTCCAAGTCCCCAGCTCCCGAAGTGATCACTTTTTTCAACCAACAAAACCTTTCTCAACTAGTAAATGAACCAACTCGAATAACAGAATCAACAGCCACTCTCCTTGACTTATTTATTACAGATAGCCCGGAATTGGTCTGTAAGATAGATGTCCATCACAATCGGGCACTTAGTGATCATGGCATTGTTTTGGCGGAACTGCACATTAAAAAACCAAAAGAAATCCCCCAATTTGTATTCAAGCGTCTTCTAAACAAAATAAACTACGATGAATTTATGTTAGACTTGAACTCCTTACCATGGTTCTCTATTACTGTACTAAGTAACGTGGATGAGATGCTAAATCTGTTTAATGAATTTATAATCAATTTATTTGACAAACACGCGCCACTGAAACGAATTCGCGCCTCACATAAGCAACATCCATGGATCACAGACGTTATTAAAATAATGATGACATACCGGGATGAAGCACTGAAGCGAGCTAATAAGACTAAATTAGATAGCCACTATCAATACTATAAACAACTAAAAAACTTAGTTAATAGCTCTTTGAAAAAAGAAAAAGTTGCTTTTTTCAAAGACTATGTCAATAAAAACATCAAAAAACCACAGCACATTTGGAAATATCTAAGGCGCTCATCTGTTACATATAAACCCGATCAGTCACACATACCTAAGCATTTGAATAGCCCGGACGAAATTAACAAGTTCTTCTTGGATGTCCCTGGAAGCCCAGATACTCAATCAGATAAAATGCAATATTACGCTCACAATAGATATACGTTCAGTGAATTTAATTTAGAATTATGTTCTGAGGATCTGGTAAATAAAATCATTCAATCAATAGGTACAAACGCTTCTGGATTTGACACAATCTCTATAGACATGATACGTATGACTCTCCCCTGCACATTGCCAATAATAACATTAATAATTAATAAGTCTTTAGAGACAAATACCGTTCCCAAAGCGTGGAAGTTGGCTAAAGTAAAGCCTTTGCCAAAAACGAACGTAGTGGAGCAGGTCAAAGACTTAAGAGCTATCAGCTTACTACCAGCACTGTCAAAAATTATTGAAAGGGTGGTAAGTGTGCAGCTAACCAAATATTTAGAAAAGGAGAAGATTCTCCCTATCATGCAATCTGGCTTTCGCAGCGGAAGAGGCACAGACACATCACTAGCTCACGTCACCGATGACATTCTGGCAGCTTCAGATAAGGGCCAAGGAAGTATTCTCGTACTTCTAGATTTTTCCCGTGCATTCGACTGCCTTAATACCAAGTTGCTTTTAGCTAAACTAAGGTACTATGGTATATCAAAAACAGCTTGCTCATGGTTTCAGTCATATCTAAACGATAGACAGCAGTATGTTGAAACTATCGATGAGAACGGGAACCTGAAACAGTCGAGAATCCTTGATGTACCGAGGGGATGCCCTCAGGGTTCCATTTTGAGTCCGCTATTATTTATTATATATACTGCTGATCTGCCTAAATGTCTAAAACATTGTAAAGTGCATCTTTATGCGGACGATACCCAAATATACCGCTCATTTGCCCCACTCCATACAGATGAAAATATACAAGCGATAAATGAAGACCTTAACTCCATAACAAGTTGGTCAAAAGAAAATTGCCTTGTAATAAATCCTAAAAAATCCAAATTTCTGGTACTAGGTACCAAACATCAGTCTAGCGCAATCACAAAACAACCACCTATTCTTAAAATAGATAACAAAATAATAGATATGGTAAAATCTGCTAGAAACTTGGGGCTAATTATTGACAATGAATTAAGATTTATAGATCACATAAACTACAAGATCAGAAACGCTTTTTATAGGCTCAAAGTACTATATGGATATCGAGAATTTCTATCCGAAGAAGTACGAATAACTCTAACTGAAACACTTGTATTATCGCTGTTCAATTTCGGGGATGTCGTATATGGCCCGAGAATATTTGCTAAGACAGAGCGCGCAATTCAACGCGTACAAAACGCATGCGCTCGCTTCTGTTTCTCAATACCCAGTCGAGCTCATATCACACCATTCCTCAATAAAAAAAGGTATCCTCAAAATGGCAGCACGCCGACAATTGCATTTAACTAATCTTGTACACAAAGTTGTGCATAAGCAAGTACCAGAATACCTTCATCAAAAAATAACTTGGAAAAGGGATATTCTCACGTATAACACAAGAAACAGATTCAATAATAAAATGAACATACCCATACATAAAACTGTCGGATATAAAGGAAGCTTCAGTTACGCAGCATCCAAAATTTGGAACGATTTACCTCCGCCCCTAAGAGAAATAAGATCCCCAAATACATTTAAAACTAAATTGCGTTATTTGTTACTACTGAAGCAACAACAAGATCCTGCATATCTATAAATATTTCTTTTTTACGAAGCATATAAATATTTCATGAAAACATCTATATATTACAAGTATATAAATATGATATTTTATTTAAGATTTCATCTAGGATAAAACACCTTTCATATAAACACTTTTTATTTTATTTTTTAGGTATTATTCTTTTTTATTATTTATTTATTTATTATTTAATTATATTTTTTAGTGTACTGTTACATACAAACATTGCTGTCTTTCTGTTTATTATCTGTAAATTAATTGTGTAAAGCGCTCTTATATAGATGACTCCGCATATTATAGAAAATTATAAGATGACCTCCACTTTAATTTTATTGCAGAGTATTCATCTAATATTTTTTAAGTTTAGCATAGTAAAAGGGGCAGTCTGAAAACCAGCATTGCGTTGTTGCTACACAACACGCAACATGTCTGAGATTGTTCCTTTTGCCACATTAAGTGCGGAGGAATACTATTATTATTTTTAGTTAAGTTCTCTAGTTTAACATGTATTTTCTGTATTTCTGTGTACATGTTGTGGCAATAAATACTTTTTGACTTTGACTTTGACTTTGACTTAATTTCGCAAAATGAAATCTTGACGTCCCATAGTAATTGACTCGGGGCTGGGCTTGCGTTTGTAAGGAACACGAAAATAATAATTTACGAATTCACAAAAAGG
Source organism: Ypsolopha scabrella (assembly GCA_910592155.1). Taxonomy (NCBI): domain Eukaryota; kingdom Metazoa; phylum Arthropoda; class Insecta; order Lepidoptera; family Ypsolophidae; genus Ypsolopha; species Ypsolopha scabrella. Next base: position 17,954,128 of record OU342987.1, read on the forward strand.
GTCATCGAACCTGGTTACTGAGCACTTACTGAGTCTTCAGTAAAAGTCTGGCTGCATAAGTTAAAGTCACATTATATAAGGTGACTTTGGTTGATATATCCAAAGTCATACTGAAGACTTTGTAAGTAAGTGGTCAGGATCCAGGTTCAATGACCCATTCCGTGAAATACGCAAAATAAAATGTAGACTTCCTATACATACTGAGTCGAGGTTGTTCTTAAACAAGTCTACGGGCATAAAATGTTGATCCATTGAAGTCATTGAACCAAAGGCCTGACAACATAACGAGGCTCCAGTATGAATTTGGCTGTATCATATCAACCAAAGTCATCTGATATGCATATAGGTAAGTATAGATAAGACGGAGGTAAAGTTGTCAGTGCCATAAAAATAAATAATGTTCAAACAAAGAAGATAATGTTGGTTCAGTTAAGGCGAGGTTATCCAGAGAAATCTGTCCTGCTCCAACGCTTTCATTTTACATAATAACATATTATGTTTATCCTACTCAGCGGAAGCGGGCAGCTCAGAAAACTCGCTGTTTCGAAGTGTTTTTATTTATTATTTTGGAATTAGAGAAATTAATTTTTAATATGATGGCCGTTTTGTATCACATTTTTCACGATGTTTATTTAAGAGGATATGTCACGCTTGCAAAAGTCACTGTCACTCCATGCGGAACGACCCGCAGTGCGAGAGGGACGGATTCTGGAAAAAAATGCAAAATGTCGGTTTTAAATTAATATAAAATTAACTAAAATAGTTAATAAAATTTCAAACTGACAAAATTTAGATATTGTTAAAATCTGTCTAATAAAATATCGTTGAGGTTTGTCGGTCATTGCTATTTGACAAACTATGAAAAAAAGCGTGGAAGAAGACCACATTTCAATCGAGCGAAAGTTCTGCAATCGCGTTTCTGATTCAAATTCAAAGTCAAATTCAAATTGTTTATTTGTAAAATAGATACATAAAGTATAAACAGTTAGGATTAGCATTCACGCTGTCTCGACCTACGTACAAAAAAAATAGTTTGGATTAGCATTCACACTGTCTTTGCCTGTAGGCAAAACGCCGAGATATGTTTTAAATTCTTTATTGCATACAGAAAAACAAGTACAGAATAAAGCAAAATAAATAAATGTTCTCGGGATAATGTTCACTATTCAAAAATTTATTTAATAAAATAAACGGTTGCTAGCAGCACTCTATATACTTCCTAAAATATATTCAAAATTAATAAATGAAATTCAAATTCAAATTCAAATTGTTTATTTGTAAAATAGATACATAAAGTATACGTTTTACATGTCTAATCTAATCTGTATAAAAATAATATTTTATGATTAACAAATATGATACGGGACATATATAAAAAACTATATTTAAGTTGGGCTACAAAAGTTAAATGCATAAAATAAAGACTTATTGGAATACGAATATTATTATAACTACACAATGCAATTGATATAGAAGTTGATAAATAAACTGAATAGACCCTAAATAAATATAATGCCTAGCCTACAATATACTAACATAAGTAAGAAATTAAAATATTGTATATACATACCTACATAATTCAATGAATAAATGAGTTAGTAGATAAATAAACTATAAATAGATATAATGCCTAAATCCGCCCATTCGATTAATCTTGCTAAGAAGAAGGGCAAGAAACTTAGCAAGATCATGTCTTTTTTATCAGTATTTTTTTTCTGAATATGCCTTAATACTATTACATTTTTTTTCAACTTATATAAAATAATACTAAACAAATTAAAAAAGGATAAAAATATAAAAGACAGAAGGAAATTGTGTCATGAGGAAAAAAAAATATATATCTTAGTCTACCTGTCTAATGAGGTAGTAAGTTAAAATACTAAGCAAAACATCATCCACCTGTCTCATATAGTTTATCACTTTTTTGATAGTCAGATTATCAACTAAGTAATAAATGCTAAGTTTAAGTTATACAATGTTCATGTCAATATGTAAAAAGAAATGTCAAAATAATAATAAAAAAACAATATAAAAATATTAGTGTACATAAAAACAGACGATTTGAAACACAAATCAGTTAGAAAATAAACGAACAGTAGTATCAATCAATATTCTCATGACAGCAAGCGTCACTATCATCCAAATAGTCATTAATTTTATAATATGCTTTTCTCAAGAGTCCCTGCTTAATATATAATTTAAACTTATTTTCTGAAAAACTAAGGACCTCCTTTGGAAGTTTTGAACTGAAGAAAACTAGAAAAAGGGACCTTTTCGTACATTTATATATCTACAAATTTATCAAATTAGCGGCTTCTTCTGAAAAGCAGGTAAACAACTTCAAAAAGTGCCAATTTTAGCGAAATAGCCCCTTAAGTGTAAGTTTTATTGTACAAAACATGATATAGCTAAAATGAAATGATATTTAGATCATAGTTTAGACCTATCTTTGCGATTTAATTGTATCGAGCAAAATGAAAGTAATCATGTATCGAACGGCCGAAATTTTAAAATCAAAGAATGAAATATGACATTTAATCATCGCTATTTTTTTGCTTTAAAATGAAATTGAAAAGATACAAAATCGGGATAGCCTCCCCTTAAGAAAATATGAAGTCAATGTACTAAGCTAAAAAGAGCACTTAAGTCAGTTGGGAATTCATCTTAACAAAAAACGGGCCAAGTTCGAGTAGGTTAGCGCAATGAGGGTTCCGTACTATTGTAATGAGTAGACTTAAATAAAGTTTACCCTATAGGTTAGGTGAGGGATTTTTTTGAAATTTATTACTTAAAGGGCAATAACTATATTTCGTGTTGAGTTTGTTGACTTCTGTAGGAGGTGTCAGTTTCAACTTGATATCTCTCAAGGGGTCCGAGTACAAGTGTCGCAACGGTTTATGAGCGCTGACCTTGACTGCGCTAGTCATTGTTTCTCTATCGCACTTAGTAATTTTGTGCGCGAGTGAACACATGCGCTAGAACCCCACCACTTTCGCCGAGCGCTCATAACTCGTTGCGAGACTTATAAAAGGATCTTACAAGGTAATCCTAAAAGGCATAGGTGTAACTGGGTAGGGGCTAGGCCACACGGCCCTCCCCAGAGTACCGTCTGCCCCCCCAGAAACGGATGTCACTGAAGTAAAATTAGACTCTATCAAATCTAAGGCGTTATTTGTTCCGTATTTTGGTTTGTGTGTGATCTAGCGATGCAAAGCCGTAAAATTACGCCGGTAAGATACGGTAAAATACGGCAAGTTTCGGTAAAAAATGATATTTTACGTAAGTTACGGTAAAATTCCGTAAAAACTGTATTATAAGAACTCGTATCGTACCATATAACGTGGCCTCATGAGGGTATGTAGTATGATATGATTATATAGGTTTAGTGGTTTTCACAATCTTTTATTAAACTTGCATTTTATTTATGTCATGTTTGTACGGTTCAAATCAAAAAATATAAACATTCATTGGGGAAAACGCGATTATAGATCACAACTGCGGCGTAAAAGTACTCAGTAAAAGGCTATAACAACAAACTACTGTAAAATAATTATTCCTTAAAAAAAATACCAAAAGTAGGTAGCTAGAAGTATTTAGATTCGTTTCGGTGTCTAAAAGTTATTATCTTTTGGCTAAAACCGATGAAAATCCGCTAGATCTAACCACAAAGTGGCTAAAACTGCAATTTTGGTCGTTGCGACAGCGGAATGCCGAGAGCCGCGAGAGCGGGAGCGGAACGGCAACGGCGCAAAATCGACTACGAGTACTACGATGACTACTTACACTAATCGGCAACGTCCGTGATTATTTTGCAACTGCACGCGCGCGGGATTTAAAAGAGATCAAAATTTTAAAACGTCGTAACTCGACGGTAAGTTTACGGTAATAAATAAATATGACCGTAAAATTCCCGTATTTTACCTAGTGTGATCTCGTTGTATGAAGGGTTATCTCTATTTATGTATGATTCATGATCACATAATCGACAACAGATACTTTTTGGTGCCTTCATGAGTTGGAGCCGGGGGCCGCCGAGGTACGAATCCTAGTTTCGCCAGTGCTAAAAGGTTCTGTTTCTTCATTCGCACCTCAAACGGAGCCCTAAAAGTATCAACAAAACCTGCGGCTCTGCCCGCGCCACTCTGTAACCCCTGTCGCTTTATTTTATCTCTTACTTATTGCACCAACCTGGTACCTTTTTAGCTCTTTATGCGCAATGTACATACGCGCTAAAGGCGGAATTTAATATATTAGGTAGGTACCTAATTCGATAACACATGGAGTGGCCAATTTTTATATCCCGACTGTAATTATAACTGATTATTACTGTATGTTTATCATTAACTGATGACTATTTTATCGGCTTGAGTATGCGCCGTTACAGTACAAAGGTTATAAGACGTAAATTATTTGCTTTTGCTGGCAATTCTTTCAAGCAATATACTATCGACAATTTGCGGCTTGGCGATTATTTTATCAACACCCCCTATAGCGTATATGTTGACAAGTCACTGTGATGATATGGAAAGAAAACCGCATCCAAATCTGTTTAAAACGAAATTTACGCTTTTTTACTACTTTAATAGTGTATATAGTCGTAAATTTAGGTTATTTAAGGAATATTAATCCACGTTTTTGGCAATTTCAATTTTTTGAAAGCCACCCTTCTCAGATAACATTAAACAACTGTTAGTATATTTGAGTCAAATTCTTAGATTTTGTATTTGGTCAGTTTTGGGAAAGTAAACGATATTTAGATCTTGTCCATAACTGTTAGTGATGGTGACATGGGCAAAAGACGAAAGTTTTGGGGTGGGGCGACAAATATCATCGGGATTTATAGTTGAAAAATAAAAAAAACGTTTTTTTGTGCAAACAAAAACTGCTGATCGGTCTTGTCTCTCGTATGTGCACTTTAGTACTATTTTTTACTGACCCATTACGATTACAGGGGGGGGCTGCCCCCCTCCCCTACCCCACCCGTACGGCGCCCATGGATGATGATGACTTCAATAAGAATTGATTGTACTATTTAGTATCATTATAATTTTTTTATGTGGTAGAGCTGAAGAGCTGATGCCTGGCTCGACTGTGGAGGTACCACCATCTTAATCGCAACTCTCAGGCAAAACCAGGCCGCCCACCATTGCCTGGTACCGATGGATGGCGGTTTATCCATCCTCAAATGCCGGGACTTATATAAAACAGACTGGTGACGGGCAGCGGCGTCACTGGTGCAAGGGTTCCGGCACCGCGCTCACCAACCCGCCTGCCCAGCGTGTGTGAGTATGGGCATTTCTTCCAGGAGGACCGCCAAGAGTGGCGAAATCCTGGAAAGGCCTATGTCCAGCAGTGGACGAAACAGGCTGATGGATGGATGTACTAAATAATTACAAAACGAAAAATTTGTCATACCTACATGATTTAAGTTTGTATTTTTTTTTTATATTACTAAATACGTAGATGTATATAATACATTTTCTCAACCATTATATATTTTTCTTTTATCTTTACGTAATTATCTGTAACTGTGTTTTTTTCATATTTTCCGGTCTAATTTTGGATGTACCTATAGATGTAACTAAGGGAACAGCAACAATTTTTTTTGGCTTTGAAAGAATTCTTAAAATCGGTAAGTACAAGGAAATGTAGCCAAAGTATATATTTTCACAATTTGCTCTTTAATACCTATAATTTGAGACCAACATTAGACTTTTAGGAGGAAAAAAGTCTCACCCTAATGGTTTATTTTTTTAAGTTTTAAGTATACAACCCTAAGAACCTGTTTTTGTATACATTTTTAAGACTACATAGGTAGTAAAAAATAAGATGAGGTGTTATTCCCGAACTTAAATAGTAAGGGTTCTGAAAACATTGCAAGTTATAAAAAATGATTTTTTCGAAAAGATGACAAATCCTAAATAGTGATAAAGAAAAGGGCTATCATTTAAATGGTCAGCAAATAAAAGAGGTTTTGGTCAGCTCCAAAATATATTTTGTCAGCAAACAAAGTGAGTTCCGATGTTTCTAGTAGTGATGGACAGCTTTAAAATTGATGTCATAGGAATTGTTTTTTTTTAAATACAGAATGAACTTGACAGCAAAGGTAATTGTTTTTAAAATACTGTGTTTACCAACTTTTGAATTTCATTTTAAATCTCTTTATTTGATAATGATATTATTCTGAAAAAAATATATGATGCTCAAAAGGCCAATATCTCGAAATGGTTTTTAGTTTTGTACCAATTATTAATTTGTAATGTTGTTGATTCAAAGCAAAAGTTTGGGGTGAAATCCTTTCATATTGCACCTCTACACATAATGTTCCCAATTTTATATTTTCTATCTTCAGAGGTAGTCAGCACTAGTGGTGATTGATGGACCGACAGACAATGCAATTTTCTTAAACTTCATATTGCCATATAAAAAAGGCTCCTAGAATTAAAATTGTTTGCCATGTTTAGTTTAATTTCTTTTTAATAGTATAAACTTTTGATTGTTTGAATGTTTGTATACTAGTGAGAGTTACCAAAACCTTCTGGGCCCCTTAACAAATGCCCCTTTCATGTTAGGTGTCCAGATTGAACATTTTTCTTTTTCCCTTATACTGTATTATGTGGAGGTAGAGAGGATTCTCCAGATCAGGGATAGAGAACCAATGGCACCCGTGCCATTGATGGCACGCAACTCAATATTTCAGGCACACTACTAATCAAAATGTTTTTTTTTTCGTAGTTTTTAAAGAGTTTTGTTAATCACTAAGTCAAAGTTATTCGAAGGCACATATATAGACTCATTAAACCTTCTTTAAAAAAAATGGCATGTCGATCCATAAAGGTTCACCACCCCTGGTCTAGATTATTTGTTTCAAGCATATTGAGATGGAAGCACAGGAATGAGAAGTCAGAATATAGCAAATTGCAACAATTTGTACCTATAGGAACAAGTTATAGGTACTTACTTAAGTTTTAATTTTTTTTTATCACCACCAACCTCTATTACACAAATACATTATATCATATTATTAAAAAAGTTTTAAGTTAAATGTCTTGACCAATAAAGGTGGACACAAAATGCATGATAATAATAGAGTTCAAAACTAATAAACATATAGTTTTCAAAATACCCAAAGATCTCACAGAATAGGATTAGATAACTACTTATAGAGTTTGGGCCTATCTTAAGAACAAGGAAGACAGAATATAAATAATTTAAGGAATGAAATAGATCCTTGGTCTGAGACTTTTCCTTTGTTTACAAACACTTCAATATTTTGTGAGGTATTACAAATTCTCTCTGTCGAAAGCAGTAAGGGTAACTACCAGGAAAACTTGATTATTTCAACACTTTCACCACGCTATCAATTCGAGGTCTCAATTATCCAATGAAAAAAAACTTACCGAAGAATATTCAGGAAAACGTAGGTGGAGTTTTCTTCACTGTTTGCAATATCCTGGTAGCAAGGGTGTTGAAAATGTCCAAGAAACCACAGCCTACAAGTTATTTTAACACAAACAAACGGACCGCGACACTCTTATGGATTTTGTTACAAAATGTACGTATTTAAAAACAAATCCAAAACACGATTTTGATTCTGTTCTTCTGATAATCACGTCAACACGGGCAATATCTGTCAAACGAATGAACAGAACAGACAGACAGACATGACCAACCAATGCAATCCCAATCCACCAATGAATAAACGAATTGACTTTAAAAAAATCTGCGAGTTATACAAGATCCATCCACCATGCATCCACCAATAGCAGCTTTGAATGTACCAAATGACCAATCATAGAAATTCATAATTAATAAACCAACAAATCACAGAGCATCAAAAATTTAAGTTTATTTGAGCTTGCCAGATTCAAAATATAGGCGGCTCCACACTTGGGCCGCGAAAGCCTGTGAAGGCCGCGAACTGCCCCTACGGTCCGAAATAGAATTACATCGCTAAAATCGATTACAAATGAATGAGTTGAATGGAAAATTATCCTCGAGTGAAGCAAATGTCTTCATTCATTCGTATGACTTTTGTGGCGACGGAGGTGAGGCGTGCAAGAGAGCGCTGAACGGAATGAAATGTCAAAAATCATGTTCACTCCATAATTTCAGCCAAAATTTTGAAAAGTCTTGTGAAACACGTAGAATGGAAGACTTTATATTTGTGAATGTGCTTCTGGGTTTGTGGAGTCGATAAAAAAATATATGACGTATTGTATTCTGTGTTAAATTAAGAGGTTACGAGGTATCTTTTAAAAAGCGGTTCGAATCATGAGTATCTTTCACATCGTTTGCTAGCTCACAAATTACGGACCAGTCCTCGCTCACACTTTAAATCATTCATGGCTTTCAGCGATGTAATTCTATTTCGGACCGTACGGCAAGAGTGTAAAGTGTTTCGCGGGCAGTTCGCGGCGTTCCCCGTCCGGTGACGGTTTTTTGGCCCGCGACAAAGGGTTTGGGAAGCAAAAATGCGAAAGATTGCGAGTGTGGAGGGGTTTTCGCTTTCGCGCCGTGTTCACGCGTGAATCGCGTCGGCTTAGACCAAAAATACTCACCATATCAAATAAAAAATATCAATTACTCAGACAACAAATTACACGGGCGGTCCGTTGGTCGTGTCTCTCCACTTTCTGACCACGGAACATTTTTCTCTGACCACAGACCTCGCTCCGATCGACTCCGGTCCGCCAATCTCATTTGCATAACAATAGCCAAACAAGTTAGCGTCGCGGTCAGGTGTATTCCGTGCGTCAAAATTCCAAAAGAACCCTTATAATATTAATGTAGACAACGGTAAAATCCGCTATGCTACACTAGTTGCTCACTTTTCGTAGAAATGCTCATAAACTAGTGGTCGCGAGTTGCGACACGGGTTCTATTGCCATCTCTATCGCACGCGTTGAAAATTATATACGCTATCCTGCTGTCAGTGTTGGAAACTGACGAGAACAGGGGGTCATTTGCGAATACCAACCCGATGTCCATTAACTTGGATGCCTTATTTATCAGATGCTCACTAGGTATGGTCTTCATTACTCTTCATGTCAACAAGGCCAAAGTTGCGTAAGTAGTCCCGCACCCTATTCCTAGTTTTCACTCAGAGCAAAACCAGATAATATAAAGTATTACTTTACGTACAAAACAACAAATTTAAAAGATATACGTCCGCTCGCGGCTCTCTTAAGTGGTCCCATAAGATATGTTTTGTTTTCTGCAACACAGAAACAACGGCTGCAGTGATTTTATAACGTTTACTGCACTATAAGAATTAATAAGCCGGAATATTGTACCCTATAATATACTAGACCCCGTGGACCGACAAGTTTCAGTGCGACGCTACCGCCCTCCAAACTCGTGCAGAGGACATCAGTGGGGCAGAGACGAAGATAGGGTATAGAGAGGAGCGAGCACGTCGCTTTAACACCCAAGAGCTCATTAGTGTTGTCAACCTCAAAATACCTCTTTTAGCTGTTAAAGAGCGGTTTGTTAGATATTCTACAGCTTTTAGCACTGTCGTCACACCTTCAGATCTGATCACCAGGCTCTTGCAGTCAAGCTTGCTCACTACGGCGGCATCGGCATTGTTGGTGCATCACACAACCTCTTAACCGATTGCATGTGCATTAGATCTCAGATAGTAGTGCTAGCGGGTGACGGTGGTGAGGTGTGGTCTGACCCGCTGTCAACGTCCAGGGGAGCGGCCCAAGGATCGTCGATATCAAGAATGATGTTCCCTTCCTTGGACTGTCGACTCTGGAGAGATTCTGATGTACGCGGATGACGTCGCCTCTGTGGTAACTGCCACGTGTCTCGATAAACTAGAAGTAGGAATGAATGAAATTACCGGAACAATCTCAAAATGGTTCAGTAAAAACGGTCTTGTATTGAACCTACGCAAAACGCAGTTTATACACTTTTACCTAGCCCGCCAACGTCATTGGCACTAAAAGTGGATAGCACTATTTTCAAGCAAGTAATGATGACAACATTCCTTGGTTTCGAGCTAGACATAGGGCTTACCTGGACTGGCCACATAGACAAATTGTGCGCGAGACTGGGTAGCGCCAGCTTCACCCTCTATCGCCTCTCCGAAACCCTTCCGATGCATGTTGTTCGCTCATGCTATTTTGCCACTGTACTTTCCATACTGCAATATGGCGCTAAGCTGTGGGGACGCGCTGCCGACTGGGAGTGCGTCTTCAAAATGCAAAAGCGACCCGTACGATCAATAGTTCGAGTGACTCAATTTACATCTGCCAAACCATTATTTGAAATCTCTGTAAATAATGACGTAGCCAGCCATCGTAATATACCAACTTGCAATTTAACAATGTATAGAAAAACCTCGGATACCCTTGGTTACAGTACAACAAACGGAAATAAATTGGTTGGACATGGTTGCAGGCTGGTGAAATTAGGAAAAATCACGCACATAATGGGTCCGAGAGTGTAATAGACTCCCAGATGTCCCCATGTCACGATTACACCAAGCCTAGAATCATTTAAATATTATTGAGCAAACTTTTTACGACTTTATTGACTTTACGCCAATAAACTGATGCATATTCGCAATTCAATTAACAATTTATAATTATAATTGATTAATTTTTACATTTTTGTTATTCACTGAATAATTATTATTTTTAGAATATATCTAGGCTGAATGAATAAAATTATGTATTTACATTATTTTGGTTTGCGACGTCTAATCACGGACCTGAAAATAAATCCGTGTAATACACTTCTCATCAAAAAAATCGAAACCATTCTCAAGTTTATGTTTTTATTGGTTTATTAGAAAAATATTGCATTAAACTGAAAAAAATAAAATGTCATAACAGTAGGTAGTACAAGGTTTCGAATTCCGTATATTAATTTTCCAAATTCAAATTAAATTTTTACTTCTTATGGTCTTAAAGTTCTTGTTTATAAATGCTAGGTGTAAGCGGACTAAAACTTTTTTTTATGTTCAAGTGCATAAAAGTGTTTACTTCTTCAAGACTAGGGCAATAGACCTTACAGCTGAATACAACTTCATTTACAAAGTTTTTCAAACTCAATAGTGTTCGCGCTAAGATTATATCATTTTAGCGCGAGCTGACAGGACAATGATTAACACGGACTCTTCAGACGATGCTCAGAAGGATATACAGTGACTTAAACAAATCTACATCTACATCTACACTATTATATAAAGAGGAAAGATTTGTTTGTTTGTATGTTTGAGGTAAACTTCGGAAGTACTGAACCGATTCTAAAAATTCTTTCTTTTGTAAAAAGCTACACACTTGTTGAGTAACATAGGCTATATTTTATTCAAATAAAAGTATTTTTTCAGTTTAAAAATTTAGTATTTGTGAACCATGTCGGGAGAAAAGACGCTGCTTAGCTGGTTTATCGGCGTGCCCTGACCAAATGGTTAGTTATACGTGATAAAACCGGTTGTTATTCCATACGAAGAAACTGTATCAGTTTAATCTGACTAAAGATTTCCATCTACAACGATCCTGACACACCTCTTGCTAATATTAAGCTTGAGAAAGTGACTACAGCCAGGTTTAAGCATAGATACATTAAATACTATGATTTAAGTAATGATTTTTTCGCCGAGGCTCAGGCAGCCAAATATCAGTGTGTGGCAGTGAAGTGGCAGTGGGCATGCCATATTTGTCGCCAAAATGATGGCCGTTGGGGCTGGAAGGCTTTAGAATGGAGAACACGTACAGCAAATCGTAGTGTAGGGTGACCTCGTGCCCGCTGGACCGACGACCTGAAGGACGTTGTGGGTGACGGCTGGATGAGGAGGACGGAGGACCGACATGAGTGGTGAAATTTGGGAAAGGCCTATGTCCAGACGTTTAATGTTATCTAAAATTTTAAGTTTCTAAGTCCCCTGGAATCTGGAAGTGGTGTTGAAGAGTGAGAGAGAGAGTCAGTCAGTAAAAAATATGTAGGTAATCTTTAGATGTGAACATCTCGGGTTATGTTAAAGTTTCAATTATGGAATTTAGGATTTTGAGTACTTTCACGGTCCTTAGACAGACATGTAAAATTGAAACTTCGTAAGTCCGAGGAAATTTTTCCGTAGGAAATGAGTTATGGAGGGTCAGATGTAGGGGGGATATTTTACCATCGCTCGGATTGGTGTCACAATCAGCTGTCAGTGTCAGTATTTTGTGGCACATCAAAGCATGCTTTGCAAATCATTCGGAAAAGCGACTAGCCATGAGTATGGCAGTAGCATTGACGACAAAAATGTCATAGCAGGCTGGCAACATCGTTTCTAAATACATTCGGAAATAAAAATCTAAAATGTTTGCAACTTACAACTTGTACTACTTGTACAGTCAAACGTTCCAACTTTATAATTTGTTCAAAAGGTAGGCCTTCCTGACTTACTTTGCGGAAGTCCATGATCAATCTAAGAATATCTAATAATTTGCAATCACTGACGTTTCTAGTATTATATAAAGTTATTTTATAATTGCTTGCAATATTCCACACCAAACACTAATGCAGATTCAAGCACCACCCGGCCTCTCCCGCATAAAACATGCACATGTAAACAGTACGAAATATGATAAATATCCGCAAATAATAGGGTAAAATCCTTATCAACACGTGTTTCGCCTCTAAACAAGGCATCTTCAATACGTTTTCACAATAAAACTATCTATTTCGGCCCAGCTATATACATACATACTATTTTATATCGCTGTTTCGGCCTACCTGCCTTTTTCTTTTGTGTTTAATGGTTTGATGTAATTTATTGTAATCTAAAAGAATGATCGATCGATATTGACTAATTATAATATTTATCAATATTATACTTAATACTTACATCTAAGAACTTAACACAAAATAGTTAGGTAATTCCAGGTAATTACTAAATAAAAAACTGGTCAAGTTCGAGTAGGACTCATACTACCCAGGGCCGCGTTCATAAATTCGGGGTCCCGACACGGGTTCTAATGCCATCTCTGTCGCAAGGTTTGAAAATTGTATAGCTGTCGTGCTGTCAGTGTCGGAACCTGACGAAAGTGTTAATTTATGAATGGAGGTCTGAGGGTTCCGTACATAATTTAAAATTATGACACGTGCAGTGCAGTTAAAAAGACACGATCCATTAAACTTCATTCAAGGATTCTCATTAGATTGGGCGTCAAATATCTAGGTACTTCGATTATTATTAAATATCTGTGATTTTTCGATTTTTCCCATATTTGTGCTATACAACCTGCTTGTGAAAGGAATTTCAAATCTAGGTAAGGAAATTTGTATGAAATTGAACATATAAAATGAAATAACTTTTTTTCGCGTTAAGTTAGTACAAGCCAAAATTTTTTGACAGCACGATGAATTCAAGACTTCTGTAGGAGGTATAAATTAGGTTCAACTTGATATCTATAACGAGGTCTGAAAAGAAGGGCATTTTCAACTCGAGAATCACTGAACGGATTTGGATGCGGTTTTTTTATTATCATCGTAGTGACCCTGGTCAACACATAGGCTATAAGGGGTGTTCATAAAATAACGCACAAGCCGGAAACCGAGCAAAGATTGAATAAACGTTTTTATAACTCGAGAACCCATCAAGTCACCTTTGTTAATACATCGACTATAAGGGATGTTCATACTGTGCATCACCTACCGAACTTTATGTTTAATCGTAGATGATACAGGATCAGCTGAAAATCAGTGCTGTGCAGATATGTTTTACCATACTCGCAGCATAAGCTGAGCTGTCTCCTTTTTGTTTAATGTATTTCTGTGTTTCATTATGTTGTGTTACTTTTATGTTTTTTTTAGACAAATAAACTTTTTCTATTCTATTCTATTCTATTCTATTCATAAAATAGCGCCCAAGCCGGAAACGGGGCAAAGATTGAATAAATGCTTTTATAACTGGAGAACCAATCAACAGATTTGAATGCAGTTTTCTTTATTATCATTGTGGTTACCCTGGTCAACACATGGTTACCCTGGTCAACACATAGACTATAAGGGGTGTTCATAAAATAACACCCAAGCTGAAAACGGGGCAAAAATTCACTGAACGCGGGCGAAGCTGCGGGCAAAAGCTATTATAATATAAGACGGACAACAAAGAGATCGTATAGGGGTTCCGTTTTTTCAATTTGTGGTACGGAACCCTAAAAATAAGTAAAACAAACCATACAAATTAAATGAATAATCCAAAAATACAAATAAAATTGGATAAAAGACATAATTCAGGGTCCGTGTTTGCCATTTCATTTTTTTTTATTTCAAATCAGGCGCCTTTTAGTCTTCACGCCCAGTTTGACGTCACAATACGGGGTTCTCGGACCACCTCACCGCACCCTATTTCATTTGTTGAAAAAGGTCATAACAAAAATTAGTGTACGTCAAAATAGTCCTTGTTCGTAATTATTATAAAAGTGTCTTTGGAAAATACAAGATTTTAGTACTAATTCATGACACTAGTAGGAAGCACTGTAGATTTTTCATGACATGCGCGTACTGAGCCAATCAGAATCGAGAATATTTGACGCAATTTGCAAATGGCCGTGAAAAGGACCGAGCCCGGGTTAGGTGTATGAAAAAGCTAATGGTGGAAGAGTTTGTACTAAAAACAAGTGAATAGTCTTCGATTCAGTGTGGTGTTGTTGTAAAGATACAAAATGTGCCAAAAAGTGAAAACCCAGTCTTAATGGTGGTATAGGATTTGCTGGAAACCACTGGAGGGACGATCGAAGAGAATTTGCTGACAGAAGGGTAAAGTTCTTGTTTCGATTAGCCTTGTTAGTGCCCAATACTTTCTCTTGCTATTACAGAGAAGACCTTAAACATTCTTAAAAGTTTCGTTTCACATCTATGGGATAACCGAGCTCAAAGAGGTGAATTATGGTACTCTGCCTGGTTGCAACCGGCCTATGGCGCTGCGTGAGGGGCCAATTAGACCAGCATACTTAAGTGTTATTGAGCTAATCTAATCACGTAGCCCACCTTGGGCTTGTAAGAGTTCTTTTTTGTGCTACCGGAAGGACATATGGCACATATTCATGGGAAATTTTAAGATGTGAATGTAGCTATAGATATAAGTTACATAGCAATGGTTTTTACGCGGCTCGGCCCTGTTGCTAGATGTAAGGACATCGATTTGATCACGTTTTCCTCTTTCACTATTCTTTAGGGCATTAAACACGATTCTTCAGTCCCTTTATCCACAATTTCGTGTTATCTGCGATGCACTATTAATATTTTATAATTTCAAAATGTGTAATGTTTCAGTAACTACAATATGAATAAAAACATCTATGCATATTAAATTGGCAATTTGTGCTCCTAATTGTTGATATTATGTAATATTCGAGTAATTAAATGATTGTGTGTTTTACCTAAGCTCCAACTATGCCATCAGTCATAGAATCATACCTATTTTGCCTGCAGAGCTGGAAACACTCATTAAATTTTCAAGGTGTGCTGTACTACACTTCCTATGTAATTTTAAAGTGAACAATCACTTTCCTTGACTCAAGAAACTGGATGGTTAGTTGCTAAAGTTATAAAACATTCTAAGTTAAATTATTGTTCCTTATTTGTTCATTACATTTCTTTCTCTTTTTTATCAACATTTACTTTCAGTTCAGTGCAAATACTTTTGTGTGTTGGCAGTTAATAACTTGTGTTTGCCTATAAGCCTTTTGCTTGGTGGAACCAGTCAGTGTCGATAAGGGAGCATAATCTCTGCTCATCAAAAAATAATAACATAGATTATTTATGGCAGTTGCTCCATTGCGTTTTGTAACTTGTCATACCTTACCTTTTTACATAAAGTCTTTTATCCCATAGTGCCTGCTCATTTAAACCCTAAGCATGGTACCATCCAAGCTACAAAAAGGTTCAATAGACTTACACAAAGGGGTTACAAAAAGAGTTTACACAGCACCCTACCAGTGGCAAAGGGTCCTTATAACACGATTCCCAACAGCTTAATGGCATCTATACTACATTTGTTTATTCCGTGCTCTTCGCTTTGTCAAACATTTCCATAAATCTCAATACAACAAATACACTGCCTCGCCTCAGAGCAACAGCCTTTCATGTGACTCAGTGTATGGTTTTGGGAATGAGCAATTAAAAGTTTTAAATTTTATTGCTGATTATTGATGTTCCTTTTAATGAATTTTTTCAAAAACAACTATTTAGCTAGAAGGGGGGGCAGACACTTGACTCTAACAAAAATCCTTGAATCAAAAAATGGTTTTCACATACCCACAATATTTTTGAAAGACCTATCCTACCCACTTCACATGGAGGGGATTCTAAGAGTCTATTTCACCACTTTGTTGGCGTGATTAGTATGTATACTTGCTCGTGCCAAATTACAGCTTTCTAGTATAGTCTAGAGTCTCTGAGCTAAGCCGGGGTCAGACAGAAGGACAGACATGGTGAAACTAAGTATAAGGGTTCCTTGTTGACTACACTGCTGAACTTGAGTTCCTATTGAAAGTCCTTTGGGTGTTAGGAGGCTAAGGCCATCCTACTGAGACACAGGCTTATTGAGATCTGTAGATCTCTGTTTGCTACAATAATCCTGATGCACCTGTTTTACCTCATTCAAATTCATCACTCAAATTGGAGCTAATAAGATTTCCATATCTGGACCAAAATCATTCATGAAGATATGTTAAACAGCCTCTGAATTTGAATATTAATAGTTTATAATAAGCAATATTTATGTAACTAAACAATGTTTATTTAAATATTAGTATTATGTAGTATTGATTAATAATAAAATTAATGTTTTGATATTACTACTACATAATTCAAACAGATCTCATGGCAGATTTTAAAACATTTATAGTTTGAATTGATTTTTAAGTACTTAATCCCAATCTCTGCTGGGTAGCAAAGGGCTGAAGTGAAGTGATGCCATTGTTTATGATCTTTGCCCAGTTCGAAGATCTCTGCCCATGTCATCCCAGCTTGGTACAGTTCTCTCTTCACTATGTGCTGCCAAGTACCATGTGGTCTGCTGAGTTTTCATCTTCGATTTTGATTTTTATGTACCTAATCCAAATTCAAATGAATATTTAAAATCTGATTACAACAGCAATGAAAAAACTCTCAATTCTGTGAAGTATACAGAACAGCAAAACTACTTTCGGCTCGGAGCCGTGTGCAAAGGCTAGTTATGAATAATAACCAATAAGAAATAATGAACAATTAAAATCACATCACACTATAAATGCGAAAGTTTGTATGTGTGTGGTGTATATATGTTTGTTACTCTTTCACGCTGAAACGGCTGGGCAGATTTGGATGAAATTTAGAAAGGATATAGCTTATACCCTAACTTAACACATAGGCTACTTTTTATCCGGGAGAAAAGCATTTTGTTAAACCGAATAACATTTAAGCGGAGCCACGGGCAAGCGGGCAAAAGCTAGTATGTAATAATCTATCAAATCAGAAATAATTTTAGGATTAGTTAAAAGTTGTTGTTTCAGAAGTGATGTCCAAGTTCTGAACACCACTCACAACCACATGTGAATGTATGGAAAATAAACTTGTATTTTCCAAGTATCCACTTGAAAAATACAAGTTTATTTTCCATACAAACACTTTGTTACCAGTTTAGTAGATGACCACATTTTTTTATTTATTTATTCATATTATATTGTACAGCATTAGAGATATATATCCAACTAATTGAACAATTCACATATATTAGGCTAAGACTTGAAGGAATAATAATAATATTAATAATCAAAACAAAGAAACAAAAAAATATAAAAACAAAAACATCTATATACTAGCTTTTGCCTGCGACTTCGTTTGCGTTGATTTCGGATATAAATTCAAATGAAACTTCCCGTAGATTTATATAATAGCATTTGCCGTTTGGGTCTATTCAATCTTTGCCCCGTTTTCGGCAAATCAAATCAAATCAAAATATTTATTTTGTAAAATAGATACATAAAGTATACTTTCTACAAGTCAAAGTTAATCTTTACAATAAATATTTTTAGAATAAAAAAATTATATGTATATACTAATAAGGGAAATACATACAAAAAATATTTAGGTTGGGCTACAAAAATTAATTTATACCCATACAAATAGAGAAATCTAGGAATAAAAATATTATATATAAATGATGCAACGAACAAAGAAGTTAACACATCCAAAAAATACTAAGGTTAGGAATAAAAATATTATATATAAATGATGCAACGAACAAAGAAGTTAACACATCCAAAAAATACTAAGGTTGGGCTACTAAAATGTAATAAAGTTATAAACATGCCTAAAGTAAAGAAATATAGGAATAAAAATATTATATATACAGGCTTGGGCGTTATTTTATGAACACCCCTTATAGTCTTTGTGTTGACCAGGGTAACGACAATGATAATAAAGAAAACTGCATTCAAATCTGTTGATTAGTTCTCGAGTTATAAAACTGTTTATTCAATCTTTGCCCCGTTTTAAGCTTGGGCGTTATTTTATGAACACCCCTTATAGTCTATGTGTTGACCAGGGTAACCACAATAATAATAAATAAAACTGCATTCAAATCTGTTGATTGGTTCAACAAATTTGTTGTTAAAAAAACTTACTAGGAGAGACCCACAACTTAATAATAACGAAAATGTAAGGAAATAAAGAAAAATTTTGTTTTAAAAAAAAAAAGAAAAATTTTGTTTCATTTTGATTTTTTTTTTTTTAAAAAAGATATAAATAAAAATATTATATATATAGGTTTGGGCGTTATTTTATGAACACACCTATAGTCGATGTGTTAAGTAAGGTGACTACAATGATAATAAAGAAAACCGCATTCAAATCCGTTGAACTCGAGAAACCGAGTTATAAAAGCGTTTATTCAATCTTTGCTCCCTTTCCGGCGTGGGCGTTATTTTATGAACACCCCTTATTGCCTATGCGTTGACCAGCGTCACTGCGATGATAATGAAAAAAATCGCATCCAAATCTGTTAAGTGGTTCTCGAGTTAAAACAGAACATACAGGCAGACAGACAAAAATTCTAAAAATTGTTGTTTCGGCCTCAGTACAGTACCAATAACCCATTTCATTTAAAATTTCGCGAAAATATTCAATGTACAGATACGAATTTTTTACTACTTTATTATTAGTATATATGTACATAGATAACGTGGATCTAAGGACATTGTTTTAACTCCT
The DNA here is from genome assembly GCA_910592155.1 of Ypsolopha scabrella. Classification (NCBI taxonomy): domain Eukaryota; kingdom Metazoa; phylum Arthropoda; class Insecta; order Lepidoptera; family Ypsolophidae; genus Ypsolopha; species Ypsolopha scabrella. The sequence goes on from OU342987.1 coordinate 17,973,328, forward strand.
CACTCTCGCAGTACTTTAGACATTCTCTTATTACATCCAACTGTCTATCAGCAAAAAGATCACACTGTGATTTACATCGTTATAATCCTAACAAAACTCTTTCTTTCTAATGTAAAAGATAGTCATAAATAATTTGGGCAAGTGCGAGTCAGACTCGAGCACAAAGGGTTCAGTGTCATGCCACAATACAAGTGTGGAACCCTAAAAACACAATGGTTAATAACAACAATATACATGCCAAAGTAATATGAAGGTTACAAAAAACAGACCACTAAATTAGTAGCACCTGGCAAAAAAATTTACTGCATACGGAACCCTACTTTTTATTTCTATCAAGGTACCTATTTTTTAAATATTTTTTTATTTGTCATGGTAGAGTCCATAGTAACACTTATTCTGTGAAAATTTCAACTTTCTATCTATTACGGTTGAAGCTATAGACCCCAGTGACAGACAACAGAGGCTTATTTTATTTAAAGGGTCCCGTTTGACACCCTTCAGTACAGAACCGCCCTGAAAAAAATAATAATTATCATGACATTTGCAGAAATGTCAGTTTACTAAAAACTGTCATAAGGCTCCTATCAGATCCAGGACAGGACTTAATCCTCTGAATTCTCATTATCAGTTAAACAATAAATCACAGTCAAACTAATACAAAATCTATGCAAGCAAACAGTTGTATTTTAGTTTTAAAATCTTCTGCGCTGTTTCCTTTATTTCCAACATGGCTGTACAGAATAAGCGACAGATTCGTTTGCATGAAAATGTCCATTTGGATACTTAAACGTGTCAAAAGCATGACAAATAGACCAATAGTTGCTGTGTTACCAAATCTTTTGTGTTAGCTTGTACCACTTAGCCACTTACACATGTCTCACTTGGTTAACTTTAACTTCTTTAAGATGTGTGTAAATCAAACAAGTGTTATTATAATTATGTACACTGAAATTCTGCTTTATATATATTATGTCGCCGGTAAATTGTCAAAGCTGTGAAATTACAATTTCACTATCTCAAATTTATGATTACCGGCAACCTAAAACGCCTGTTCGTCGTCGCACGATTGTAAAAGTCGTATATACAGGGTGTAAATGCAAAGTCAAGAATCCCTTTAGGGTATGAAAGTATACACGGTTGTGATGTCATTACGAGAAAAAAAAATATACCTTGAATTTTCACCAATAATTCCATAATTTTTCTAAGTTATGGCTATGCAGCTCACGGGCCTCTCCCACCCACCTAATTGCACCCCGCAACCCACACCCCTCATCCGAGTGGCCAGCGACCAGTGAGGGTGTCCACGCGATTAGTGTATTTTGAGTAAAGAAAATCGTCTTATTGTGAGGTACTGGCACTTTTTTTAGAGATCCCAGTATTTAAAAAAAATATCTTTTCCCGATCATACTAACACACCCTTAAAGGATTCTTGCCTTTGCTTTTATACCTGGTATATTACAAATCATGCAGCATAATCAAAACTCCTGTTTTGGTTTAAATTAACTGAATGTGTCTAGTGAAATTATAATTTAACCGAAAACGACTGTGATATTGTAATAAATTGAGATGATTTATAAAAGTCCAAGCAACCTTGCGACATATACACTCTGTGTTTGGTGTCAATGTTTTACTAACACAAAACAATTATTATTATTATAATTTTCTCTAGTCAGGGATGTGCAGTGCACCTTGTCATCTTCTACCCTTGAGCCAGAGACCCTTAGAGCCCTTGTTCAACAAAAATCAACATTACCATCTGCTAATTAACCAACATTAACGTAACTTTTTCACTATGTTTCATTATTTCATTTGCATGGTTTTCATTTACGGTACAAAATATGATAAATTTTTATAATTAAAAAAAACATGATATTTTTGATGAGTTATGAATCTTATTAATTTATGATATGATGGATTATTGATGCCCGATAAAAAATAAATAAAAATGTGTCATCTAAAAAACACGATTTTTATAAACCCTGTATGAAGTGAGTGGCGGAATGTGTTTGTTTTGTATATAGCACCCTGTAACATAGGTCAGTGAACTGTCGTGATCTACAAAATAAATAAATCCACCTGTTTCTTTGTTTTGATCTATAAACTAATAATAAAGTAGTAACAAAGTGTAATTTAAAAAAAATTTAAAACAAATGTGTTTATTATTTTAGTATTGTGCTGAAGACAAAACTACCATTTTTAGAATTTTTGTCTGTCTGTAACCACTCGACAGATTTGGATGCGGTTTTTTCAAATTATCATGGTAGTGACCCTGGTTAACGTAATATATTATAGGCTATAAGGGGTGTTCATTCGGAAAACGGCGCAGAGATTGACTAAAAGCGAAAATATTTATTTTAAAGATAAATTGACTTATTATAATTTATTAATATTGTTGTACTCTGATGTATACTGATAAAAATGCCTTATGAACTCTAGCTCAAGTGGATTAAAAGTTATGAAGCTGTGACATACAGTTGGTTGCACTTCAAGCACCCCATTTGTAAACGATTGTAACAGCTATGACGTCGCAATAAGGGCTACCAGTAGGTAGCCTGTCATGCTGCCGTTTGTACTTGCAGACGGATACACAATAGGGCTGAGATTCAGAGTGCATTTTGAGTCCGAACTCGATCTTACAAACGTCAAAAGGCGACGTGATCCCATACTAGAGTGACGTTTGTAAGATTGAGTTCCTCTTGAGTTCGGACTCAAAATGCACTCTGAATCTCAGCCTACGAGTCTTACTCACCATAGCGGGTCCATTTTTACCGTTCAGTTTTGTAAACCCTAAAAATGCATAAATCCGCAACTTTCGCTGATATTCAGTTGACTGAAGATTGAAGAAATAATTTGTGCACCTCAAAATGGTATTGTGAATTTTTATCAGCATATCACTTCCCCTGTTTCCTGGAAAAGAAAAATACCTACGCAAGCCCAAAAGGCGCCACAATTAGATACTTTTAGCACTAACAATGAGCACATTTGAGCACGCCGCGTTCATTTAATGCAACGCATAACGGCATCCATTGTTTACTTGCGTGTCAATGCTGCCTGCACTCTGAAACTATATCTACCAAAGTGTGATCGTCTCTGAGGAAGTGACTCCAGGTCGAATTTCGCCCTAGTTAGCACCCTATCCAGAGGTCTGCAATTTTTACCTTTTTAGGTAAACATTTTTGGGTTATTGTATGGGGACCCCCTGTGTATTTCTTTTTAGGGTTCCGTAACCGAAGGGTGCCAAACGGGACCTAACTACTAAGCCTCCTCTGTCAAAAAAATTAAATTCCAGTGGGTTCCCATCAAAGAAACCTAAAAAAAAATGCATTATTTTAACGTTATTTGTTTTGTCTTTACTTAAGTAATAGTATTCTATCTCCATACAAACGGGCCGAAGCGGACCCCTCCCTAAACTCGGTATGACTCGGTTTACGACAGTCGCGGTCGCACTGCAGTTACGTACGCACGTTGTCTCTGTGACGCTCCCGGGTAATTATTTGAAAAGTTGACACTTGGTAACATTTTAAATAATGAGATTTTATCCTACTTTTCTGTTTGTTTTCAATTGTATTTGAAAGTTTATTGCTCAAATTACAATAAAATGTTAAAGGCACTTAAATTACTTCACACATATTGGTGCTAGATTAAATTAAAAAAAAATACGTCATGGTAATGATATTAACCGACATAGTAATTACTTAAGCTTCCACCGTAATGATAATTTCGTAAATGGTAATGATTATTTCGATGAATATTATGATATTATATGCATTATGGAAAGAGGTAAGTATGACAACAATAAAAAAACAAGGAAGTATGATTCACCTTTTTATTTAAAATTAATCATAAAACGTATCGTAGGAAATGAATAATGAAACATACAGAAATTGAGATCAAATGTTACTTTTCGGAAATTGAGATCAAATGTTACCTATAAAATAATTACTAATACTATAAGTTTTTATTCTTGTTTAGTTCTTACGTTGGATTCAAATTCGTGTAGATATAATATTTATTAATATATATTTACGCACCTGACTAAAAAAATCGTAATTATCAATACAAAACATTTTTTTATTCTTAGTGTTATTACTTCAATATAATTATTCAGTCTTAATTTGAATGGCAGTTGGCACCTTTTTCTTTGTATATAAAATAAAAATAAATCGTTTTTCTAAGTGTTATTACTACTTTTATATAATAATTCAGTCTTAATTTGAACGTGAGATAATTTTAGAAGAAATAGTCAATCATTGACATATACAGCTAGTTATGAGTTAATCCTTAAAATTTAGTATTGGCAGATTTTTGGTTTTAAAATTTTATCATTAGGTTACAGTTACAGTTTCGATCAATTCTTAATTATGACACATTAAAATCAATACTTGTACGCACTTGCAGCAATGCAAGAAACAAACTAAAATTTACTCTAGCATCATATCAATATCCACGAAAGTCAGCTGACCTCTGCGATTTATATTAGGCTCAGTGATTCTTTTTATAATATCATCTCTGGGGACAGAATCCTCATCATCTTTTTCTGGCCAAGCGAACATGTTAATTGCACCTTTTACTTTTCTTAAAAATTTAACAGTAAATGTTTCAAAATCATTTACTGAAAGTATTTGCCCTATGTAATGTTTTGTTGATTTTGTTAAATCATATTTAACAATCACCCAAGAGCCGACGGACAATGTACCCACACTGCTGTCATTATTAAGTGTAGTATTATCTTTTTTTCTATCAGGAAGATCACTTGTAATGAGGGCAGTCTCCAGGGGATTTGAATATACCTCCCCTGATTCTTCTTGTATTTCTAACGGGTCACCAGCTACAGCTGACATATCAACCCAATTTTCTCTAAGTTCTTTTGGTAAATCGGTTGGTTTAGCAGCTAAAAAAGCAATAGATCGATGTAGTCTAGTCACGGGTACAGGCACATCTTCAGATGACTCCATAAATTCGTCAAACATGTATGATTGTTTATCTGCTACAAAAGAGGGCACTGGAGGTGGACTTGCAACAGGGACAGGCTGGTTTTCACTTGATTCTATACCATCTAGAAAATCGGTGGGTTCAGCTGCTACAAAAGCGAGTGAGGGAGGTGGACTGGCAGAAGGAGTATTCAGGTGTTCAAAAGACTCTACGTTATCTTGTAGAGTGGTAGGTTCTGATACAACACCCAGGGATGGCTGAAGTTGGACCATTGAATTTTCAAATTCCGCCTGAAAGTTCAATTCGCGAGGAGCTGCATTCTCATTCGGAGTTATTGTCACATCAGATATAATGACAGGTTTCTTGTTTTGAGTGTTCACAGCTTCTGCAGATATATTTTCTCGTTTAGTAAATCGGTTGGCTTAGCAGCTGAAAAAGCAATAGATCGATGTAGTCTGGTCACGGGCACAGGTACATCTTCATGTGACTCCATAAATTTATCAGACGAGTGTTTATCTGCTACAAAAGCGGGCACTGGAGGTGGACTTGTAACAGGGACGGTTTTTTCGCCTCCCCATTATTTCTGCTATCTAAAACAATTACATACATTGAGTATTTTACATTTACAAATAAAGTAGCATGAAACTAAGAATTACAATTACTAAAACAGTCATTACCGTGGTTTATTAGTCATTACCATGGTTAAAAAATACACGGTAAAACATGGTAATTACAAACACGGTAATGACAAAATCATAGTTTTTTAAATATAGCATTGTAACGGTTTTCGTTTCTGGAAATTTCCATCGCCGAGATTGAACTTGTACAGTAGGATAATAATAATATTAGACAATTAATTGATTTACTTATTTACTTACCCGGAAATAGATGCCACGGTAATGATGTAACAAACTGACAAAACGCTCAACTTCACTACAAAATATTTTTTCTTCGTTAATCTCCTTGACATAAATCACGTGCGCCGGTCGCAACGATCCAAAGACGACTGAAGGGTGCGCGGAGGCAGGCGGGTTTGAGCAAAGATCGAACTAGTGATGGGGTAAGCTTTGAAAACACTTAGACCATGGTAATTACGATTTATTCTCGGGACAAAGTTCTGGAGACCATAATATTGTTTTGTTTTCGTTTTAAATGTTAAGTTTTGTTTGTTTTGGATAAATAAATTACCAAATTGTATAAAAAAGCTGTTTAGACCTAGGGTTTGTAATCATTCTAAATAGATATGTAATGCTATAGATAGGATTTTGGGTCGTGGGACACCCACGGTAGTGTCATTTTAAGAGATTAACAATTTTTTTTTCTAATGTTAAGTAAAATAAACACATTGTTTATTAATGTATCGTGCGTAAGACATTTCATACAGGAACAAAATAAAAAATAATTGGTACATATAAAGATTTTACACTCTTTTTCTAACAAAGACTATGAAATGTCGACTTTTCAAATATTTACCCTCCCGCGCATTTTCGTAAATTATGACACGAAATTACAGAGTATGTTGTGCATTGTATAGTTGCTTAAATACAACTTTTATAATAATAATACAGCATTATCAAAAACGTAAACAGTCAGTTGGCAGCCCTAGTGCGTGTTTAGGCGCCGAGTGGCCGTAGGTATTTATTTCAAGGACACCGCCCCGTTAAACTACTGATGTTATTTATACTGTGCTTAAGGTAATATACAAGTTTTCAATTTAGTTCGATTGTATTACATATAATACATACATACTCTAAAGGTAAATAAAAAATAATAAAAAGGAGGATTCCTTACTCTGACGGTGCCAATTTTTTGCCTGGCGCTTATATTTTAGCCGCTTGTTTTTTGTAGCCTTGATGTCGCTTTGGCAATTATATTGTTGTTATTTACAATAATGTTTTTAGGGTTCCGTACCCGTATTGTGTGGTGGTACGGAACCCTTTGTGCGCGAGTCCGGCTCGATTATTATTATATTATACAAAACGTAGGTTAATTTTGGCTTTCTGATTGAATATGAGAAGAAATTCTCTTCCAGTTCTGTCTGCGGCTCCATCGGCGCGGAAATGACTTCTGCCACGTCCTGGGAGATTTTAAAGTTCCATACTCAAAAATGGGACCGAGAAACCCATACGATTAGGAAACTGTGCCTACGAAAGAGTTATAATATACTGGGTGTTAATATGATGTCGTAGTAGCCGGAAACTGGCGATACTACTCGTCCATACGAACAACTTTTACTATGGAGCCAAACCTGAAATCGCGAAAAAAATATCAGCAGAATGCTTTGCCATCGAATGACTTTACTACCGCGTGAATCGAGTTAAGCCAGGTCTCCAGCGCGTGTTTTGTCCTACACACTACACCAACACGTCTACACAGTATATTGTTCCGCTACATATTTGTGTTTCTAAGCCCCGTGTCTCCTGCATGCTTAACAGTAAAAATGTGTAGCGAAATGTTTTGTGTACACGTTTTTGTTTACTGTATAGTACAAAACATGCGCTGGAGACCTGGCTTAACTCGATTCACGCGGTAGTAAAGTCATTCGATGGCAACTCGCACTTATCATTCTGCTGATATTTTTTTCACGATTTCAGGTTTGGCTCCATAGTAAAAGTTGTTCGTATGGACGAGTACTATCGCCAGTTTCCGGCTCCTACAACTTCATATTAACACCCAGTATATAATAATTAATTAATAATTAAATGAATTAAGCTATAATATTCGGAAGGTCTATAGAGTCGCGCGTGAAAAAACAGGGAATTCAGACTTGCTCGTTTTTAGGGTTCCGTACCTGAGGGTGCCAAACTAGATCCAAATTGGAAATTTAGAAAAAAAATAGCGGTATTAGAACGACTTCTACCCGCCTCAAATTTTTTGTCGCCTTGATTTTGCTATAATGTTTTTGGGTTCCGTACCCGTATTTAGTGGTGGGCAAATGATTAATTACTAGCTTTTCCCCGCAGCTATGCCCTCGTTTATTTATTTTGTAGACAGTCCTATTGAATCTTTAGTATTTTTCGGACCAATCATTTTATAGTATAACCCGAAGCATTGGGGAAATGATTTGAAAATGGCGGCAAGTACTTGTATTTTTATTGCACTGTGATATAGTCAGCATAAAAAAGTTTATTCTTAAGTTTTTTTTTTTTCGAGTAAGTAACATATTGATTGTTATTAAAATATTCGGAGTTAAGTGTACTTGTGTAGAAAGTATAGGTAAACTATAACCATAAATTAATAGTAGTTAATGAAACTGGTACTTAAAAGGTTATTAAAAACATGAGGCGAGTTTTTTAATAGAATACGAGTGTTTTAATGCCTAGTTATGTATAGTTTCATACACTACTTTATCTAAACTCATGGCTACTAACTTGTTTCCATAATCTTGGTAAGTTTTTCGTTAGCCATTTTTGATTTTTATTGTAAAAGCTTGTTCTATAAGTGTTCGTAATTTCCGTCGTCGTCGTTATTTCCAGAACGTCAGAAGGAGTCAAATATCATCACCATCCCTGCTGTCAATAATGCTAGGGCAAAATATTTATTTTGACACATAAAACCACAGTAAGTAATAAATAAATTTCCTCGAAAACTATGACGCAACAAACAGTTCAGTTCATCCATTGAGAGACTGAGTCCAACGCGCTGTAAGCTATAGACAATACCTGACCGAAAATAATGTTCACTGTAACCTCGTTATTGTTTTCTACGTATTGGAGAACATAAAAACTTCATTGGTATTTGATATTAAACCTCATACATGGCTGTATGGGCTAAGTTCCCTTTGCCTTCCTAGTTAGTATCACATGTACTGTAATCTCAGCTTTATGTGTTTCGGAGACCTATACTATGATTTAATTTTTTAGAGACGTTCATGAAAAATATTTTTCATTATGCCAATAGTTTTGAGTTCGTAATGAGGATTTTGAGATATGAGGTTAGATAATTAAATAATATTACATGTTTTTGTGTGAAAAGTTTAAACTGGCTACCTATTACAAACAATAGACTACTGAAACAGTAGACCCTTGAATATTTGTTACACTATTTCTCGTGTGTCACTACGGATCACTTTTCCTCGTTTCCGATGACTCATAGTTTGATACAGTAATAAATAACAGTCAAACTTAACAACAAAGGAAAGACAAGAAACAATAACAATGTTTTCAAGGAAACAAAACGCACAGAGTAAGCTTGAGCGGCAAATTCAGACTATTTGTTTTACATTTAAGTGTGTTAATAAAGATATACGTATACGTATGTATACTAGGTGAAATAAAATCAACCGACCAAATTCATACTGGAAACTCGGTAAGTCATCAGGAACAAGGTTTAATGACCATCCAGGAGAAATTCTAAAAAAATAATTTTTTGCTCTGACGTGCCTGCACTTAGCTAGTCCAACCAGTAAGGGAGCAAAAAAATATTTTTCAAAATTGGTCAATAGGATTACTGAACCTAGTTCTTGATCACTAACCGAGTCTCCAGTATGAATTTGGTCGGTTGATTTAATTTCACCCTACATAAGGTGACTTTAATTTATGCAGCCAAACTCATACTGGAAGCTTGGTAAGTGATCACTAATACGGATCGATAACACTTTTTACTAATTTCGCAAAATAAAATCTTCGTCCCATAGTAATTGACCGGGGCTGGGCTTGCGTTTGTAAGGAACATGAAAAGAATAATTTACGAATTTCACAAAAAGGGTCATTGAACCTTGTTACTGACCACTTACCGAGTCATAAATTTAAGTCACCTTATATACTGTGCGAGTGAGAGGGGATTCCTTTCTACGGTAAACATATTTATTATTTTTTACGTGGTTTATACATGACTTGACTTTTGTTTCTTATGGAAATTATTTTATATAAGGTGTAATCGTAATACCTGCCACGGATGAAATAGGAGATACTATTATGTTTATAGATTACAATAATGCATAAATTTCGTACCCCGGAATCGTTAAATCAATTTGAGAAGATAAAGTAGTGAAATTAAAATTTGCTTTATTCTGCATAACGTGGTTCACAAACTACGCGCGTAGTGTAGTTTCGTCAATGAAAACAATTGCTATCTCTTTCTAACTGTTCTGTCAATGAACTCTGAAATCAGCTGACCAGTTCGTAACGTAACTATCTGAATCTATTAGTTACACAATAATACGCAGGCAAAAGCTAAAAATTGCACTTACTTACCCGTTACTGAATTCCACCAAGCTTACTGCAGATAAAAAAACTGACGTAATAAGATGCTTAACTCCCCATCACACTTAAAACAGGCTACGGACAGTCAAGTTAGTGTAAGAATCGCTATGTTTTTGCTGTGACTCGTCAGTCCACAGAATGTTGCGGCGTTCTTCTCGAATCAAATGACAGAACGCGAGGCGAGCCGCGTAGTCCTGTGGCTGCAATTTTTGTACTCTCGTAAAGTGGTAAGGGTATAGCCCTTCCCGATTTAGAAGTTGCCACACGTAGTTGTCGCTCACGTTGAAGACTCTAGCCCCGTCTCTGGTGCTCGCAAGAGGATGACGTCGGAAGAAGTCCAACACTTCCTCTTCTCTGCGTCAACCGGAGGCGGGTCAAAGGCGGGTCTGGGAGGCATTTTTAAGGAATGCGCGCGCAATTCACACCTCGCTGACCACTGATAACAACGAACTGGGGCGGGCGGGGCACACAAAAACAAAAGCAAGCGCGTGCGACGAACGGGGTGCGGGTGGGGCAGGGGAGTCTTCGGCCTCGCTTTGACGAACGATGCCGACGCGCGGTATTGTTTGTAAGTTTGCATGAATAGCTTCATTGACGTTTTGCGAAATGAAATGCTGGGTTTTTTTCAATTTTAACGCGCGGCTTTTCCCGTAGAAATCTGTGACAAATGTATGAAGCTGCACGGATGCGCGAACTGGTAACAGCGAACTGAGGCACAAACACAAGCGCGTGCGACGAACGGGGTAGTGCAGGCGGGAGGGGGGTAGGCCGTCGTCGGCTTGCGCTTTGATGAATGAATGACGAGCTGCCGGCGCGGACCGGGGCGGCATTTGTTTGATAAATATGGCAACAGTACGGGGTGGCTTCATTGAGTTGCGAAATCAAATGGCGATGCGGCAACAGCTAAGTTACTACGGGACGGTTTCAAACAACTAAATCAATTCAAATTTATACGCACATTTTTTTGTATGAAAAAATTTATGACGTTAGATCAATAAAATATCGTTACTATTCTTTTCTATATACACAATACACTCTCCCATTACAGCCGTGGCAGATATTTTGAGAACACCTTATATAGTATAGCTGACCTACAGAACTACCCGTCCCTAGGGAACAAACAATATCCTATGTTCAAGTGAAGAGTAACCATTACAACAGAGAAAGAATTATCCAAATAAGTTCAGTAGTTATTAAAGACTATGTCCCTAGGGAACTGTCCATCCCCAGGGAACTACAGCATGTGTTCAAGAGAAGAGTCTAACCATTACAACAGTAAAAACATTTTCAAAATCAGTTTAGTAGTTCCGTGTATTACCTGCGCGAATTTAATAATGGCCATTTCACCAGGGAACCGCCCTTCACCATTACATTAACCATAGCCTATCTCCAAGAAAAGAGTAACCATTACAACAGTGAAAGAATTTTCAAAATCAGTTTAGTAGTTCCGTTTATTACCCGCGCGAATTTAATAATGGCCATTTCACCAGGGAACCGCCCTTCACCATTACATTAACCATAGCCTATCTCCAAGAAAAGAGTAACCATTACAACAGTGAAAGAATTTTCAAAATCAGTTTAGTAGTTCCGTGTATTACCCGCGCGAATTTAATAATGGCCATTTCACCAGGGAACCGCCCTTCACCATTACATTAACCATAGCCTATCTCCAAGAAAAGAGTAACCATTACAACAGTGAAAACATTTTCAAAATCAGTTTAGTAGTTCCGTGTATTACCCGCGCGAATTTAATAATGGCCATTTCACCAGGGAACCGCCCTTCACCATTACATTAACCATAGCCTATCTCCAAGAAAAGAGTAACCATTACAACAGTGAAAGAATTTTCAAAATCAGTTTAGTAGTTCCGTGTATTACCCGCGCGAATTTAATAATGGCCATTTCACCAGGGAACCGCCCTTCACCATTACATTAACCATAGCCTATCTCCAAGAAAAGAGTAACCATTACAACAGTGAAAACATTTTCAAAATCAGTTTAGTAGTTCCGTGTATTACCCGCGCGAATTTAATAATGGCCATTTCACCAGGGAACCGCCCTTCACCATTACATTAACCATAGCCTATCTCCAAGAAAAGAGTAACCATTACAACAGTGAAAGAATTTTCAAAATCAGTTTAGTAGTTCCGTGTATTACCCGCGCGAATTTAATAATGGCCATTTCACCAGGGAACCGCCCTTCACCATTACATTAACCATAGCCTATCTCCAAGAAAAGAGTAACCATTACAACAGTGAAAGAATTTTCAAAATGGGTCCAGTATTTTCAGAAATTACCCGCGTGAATGTAATAGCTTTGACCCTAGGGTCAACCTTTCGGTACTGCACGTACCTAAGGGACAGAGTAGCCTATAGTACTCAGGGATAATGTAGTTACAGATATTACCTCCTACATCTTTACGGCTATGTCCCCAGGGAACTATAACACTCAGGGATAATGTAGCTTCCAATTAATGAAACTATTTTCAGAACCGGAAGTGTAGTTCCAGAGATTACCTCCTACATCCTAAGTCCCAACTCATAAACATCTTCTGTTTGTAATATTTGTGTAGATGTCGCCTCCATCTGGTTAAATCAGCCGCTTACTAAATGGCTAGCCTTTTGGTTTAAATGATATTTCTGGTGGTTATAAAAAAATAACCTTCTAACCTAAGCTACCGCCTCTCTGCGCTGCAGGACTTCCGAAAAACTTAATAACAACCAGGCGCCTTTTTTTGACCAAATGGCAGCGACATAGACAGATAGTTTATTTATTCTGTGTGTATACTCGTAGACAAACAAATACGATATATTTTGACTCCTTCAATACAGTCGAATTGTGTGATTCGTCCACGTCTTCGACTCATCACAACTCTTCCCAACTCGCAACAATCGGCAGCTTCACAATCTCTATATTTTCAGCGTCGTCATAATCATAAACATCGCTTTTCCCATTTCGTTGTACCGTTCCACACTTTAATCGTATTCTAAAAATAATTCCACGAAGTTTTCTCTCTGCACGGATTCCATCAACTCTTTCCTGTTAAGTTTGTATGGTTTTATGAATCTGTGAGAACGTTCAAAAACAGGAAAATAATGCAAAAAGTCGAAAAAATATTCAAGGATTTGGTAAATGGACTTCATTAGAAGATTTATTCTCATCAAGACTTAACCGACCATTAATACATAACAAATACATCATTTTCATAACAAAATGACGTGCTTGTTTTATTCAGTGCCTCCTAGACCTTATGGTCTTAGGACAGCTCTCAAACAACCGGTGATGGGCTGCAGCGTCACTGGTGCGAGGGTTTCGACGCCGCGCCCGCCTACCCGGTTGCCCAGCGTGTGTGAGTATGGGCATTTCTTCCAGAAAGACATCTTAGAGTGGCGATATCTTGGAAAGGCTTATGTCCAGCAGTTGACGAAACAGGCTTATGGATGGATGGATGGAGAAGGCGGTCGTGAATATCAATTTCAGTCATAGACTTTTGAATAAAAAGTTTGCAAAATTTTCGTTTTAAAGCAATTGGCGGAAATTTATCTTCTGAATATAGGGTGAAATTAAATCAACCGACCAAATTCATAGTGGAGACTCGCTTAGTGATCAGGAACTAGGTTCAGTAATCCTTTTGGGCAATTTCTAAAAATAAATTTAATGCTCCTTTACTGGTTTAAGTACAATTCCTAGTGCAGGCACTAAGGGGCAAAAAAATTTTTTCGTATTTCACCTGGAGGGTCATAAAACCTTGTTCCTGATGACTAACCGAGTCTCCGGTATGAATTTGGTCGGTTGATTTAATTTCACCTAGTATAGGTATAAAAGGCAAACTTGACTGACTCATCTATCAACGCACAGCCGAAACTACTGAACGGATTTCGATTTTTGAAAATTCGCCCCTTATGGTGGTAACGGAGGATCTCGGTGCAAAATGCACATCATAATATTGTTTTCCTTACTTTTGAATAAAAAGTTTGCAATAAATGCGTTTTATAGCAATTCGCGCAAACTGCTTGTTAATAGATATCACATGATAATTATTCAATTTTACGCGTTACCTTTTAGCTGCATTACATTACAACTGTAAACACGCTTTTAAGTTTGTTAATGTAATGCAAACAAAATGTAATACATTAAAATTCGTATTTTTTGTGAAGACTTTATTATTAATAAGCTATTTCCGCAAGTTGCTTTAAAACACATTTATTGCATACTTTTTATTCAAAAGTAAGGAAAACAATATTATGATGTGCGTTTTGTACTGAGGTAAAAAGTTACCCCCTTAAGGGGGTGAACCGAACGCCACGCGGACGAAGTCGCGGGCAAAAGCTGGTTAGTAATAATTAAGTTTTCACAAATTCTATCACTTATGATTTACATTTTGATTGCATTGGTTAACTAACCTAAAGGCGTATTTATAGTTGTAATCGAATGTAATGGCATAATTTTTATGCGAAACCCCTATTATTACCAATAAATTTCTGCCAATTGCTTTAAAACGCAATTTTTCCATACTTTTTATTCAAAAGTAAGGAAAACAATGTTATGATGTGCATTTTGCACCGAGATTTGGTTCGACCACCTCAACTTCAGCGTAAAAAGCAACATAGACGGACTTGCAAAGCGAATCCTTATTAAAATCCTTTCTTACATGTTGACAGAGCAGTAAAGCGACGTTTTCGGGTCTGTGTTGCAAGCATTTGCACAGTAATTGTCCCTTCTTTGGACTAAGTCAACCGACATGAGCTCGAGACCGTAGGATCCTTTACCTGTAGCTTACGATATCACAAAGAGTATTTTGTAGTGTTTAAATAATGGCGGTTGTAGCAAATACCTAAGTCAGAAGAGTCTGAATAAAGTTTAAGGGTTCCAAATAGTTCCTTATTTTGATATGACTCGGATATATCATAGAAATGTCAAAAAAAAATTATTATTTATTTTTTAAAATTTATTTTGGCCTGTTGCCATATGAAAACACAAAAACATTATTTTGCATAACTGTATAAAAAATATATTTTAAGCTGCATTCTCCTCCTTCTAAATATAAAAAAAAACATTTTTACCCTGTACTTTGTAAGGTTTTTGGCAACACCATGCATTAAGGCGTTTCTATTCGCCTTAACTCCCATACTAGCGCAGTTCGCTGATAATATCCTTATTTATAGGTACTTGCTTATTATTTTTTCTTTTTCAACATATCCCATACAATTTCCATGACTTGAACCTAAAATATTTATCAAAATCAAATACATACAAAAGTTACAAGCGTATAAAGTCCTGGATCTTACACATATTTTGATGAATGTTTATGTACCGTAACGTCCTACAAGCGATACAACAAATCAAATAATTTTAGGTTCATAGCATAGTATATTTTATACTTTTCAAAATATTTATGTTTTATTTCGATTTTTGGGATATTTCTCCTGAAATCATAGGAAGACCCAAAACCATTCTCGAGTTTTTTCAAGACATGAATTTTGTCTCGCGTCAGCTTAGTGTTCGGTTAGTTCCGTACGAGCTCGGGAAATGAACGTTCGGGCCAACCAATAACAGTCAGTCAGTGATCTATAATCCGAAGTTGAATGTAGAATGAAATAGCAAGCGACTGACTTCAAGCCGCCGGCGGCTGCATGCCTCTTACGGGGTTAAGCTAAATGCCATCATAGATTTCTTGTTTTTTCCCTCTCTCCCTTTCAAATTATTTCTCCAGCAACATTCTAAATGTCAGCACATCAATCGAGTTATACCTATGCGTTTCGACAACGGAGTGACATTGAAGCTACGAGAGTTTTCTTATTTATCGAAACCCTAAAAACCTGCATTGCCACATTTTGCTTTGCGGTACTATGGCCTCAATAATATAATGTTAGAAAATATTTTGACAAACGCTGCTGTCTGTGATAACAATAGATTCCGTGACATAAATTATGAACGGCCTGCAAACCAGGTTCCATAGACAAACGGTTATACCACTGTTTAAGAGTTTTAAGGAAAAAAAAAACGTTTCTATTCCATTGTTTAACCCTAATTGTCTTGTCCTTCACTACGTCAAACGAATAATGACATTAGTAGTAATAGTGAGAAAATTATGTCGCGATAACGTAAAACCCACTTAGTTGTGAACGCAAAAGGGTTAAAATTCGTTGGCAGACTTCGTCCGCCATTTTCTTTGGGATTTCTCAAGAAGCATGGTTTTGTTTCGTCATACGAATTATGACATGCAGTTTTTGTATTAGTCACTGAAACAATGGAGTCTTAAATATGACATTTACTCAGAGAAGTAAATTGTCATTTATATATTCCCAAAATTACCAAATACTAATAATTTATGCTAATAATAAATTTGTAAGAATGTCGTTACTGTACGAAGTAATATCCCATTAATAGTGTAGCGTGTGTATAGCTAAATCTTCCATTTCGTAGGAAGTAACATTTACGAGTATGATGTATCCCTGGCCAATATGAATCACATAATGCATGAAATATATCATTCACATTAAAACATTTCTTGTTGTGTCTGCTCAGCGTTCAGACAATGGATTATTGTACAATTTGTACATTATACAATCATATCTCACTTTAGATACTGCGTGAAAGTCATGAGCGACTGACCATTTCATTGAAAAATCGGCATAAAATGAACCAAGTGTAAATCTAAACCTACGGAAACTGAAAACAATATCAAAAAATCATGTAAAAACGTCGTTATCCCACCAGCCCTAAGATTATGTATCTTTGAGTCGATTGCCAACTGGTTGCCAAACATAGATATACTATCGAATTTCGATTATCTGACGATACTTTCGTATTTAAAATGACGTCAAAGTTCGTGAACGGACAGTTCAATACATACTGATTGAATGAAGGCAATTTTTAAAGTTCAGTTTTAATTATCTATGGTTTTAGTGTGTGGGAACCAATACAACGTTACAATAGGCCCGCAGGTTGTATTCCGTTTTGCGTATCTATGCATCCGAGCGAGCTGAGACAGCTGTCAATTTAATCGCATCTAGACGCAATGCTGAGATTTATGCTGACAATAAATACGCGCTGCTTTGATGCGATCAAAACGGAACGCACCGGTCTTAAAGGTCAACCTGTATTCACGGTAAAATAAGCATTTTCGACACTAAATCTTCCCAAATAGCTCTTTTCTAATGGTCTTTGGAAAGCACCCTGATCACCGATTCACTAAGTACGTTTATCCTTGCAGGTCGGTGCGCTAGTGAAGTCGGAGAGGCGATCCCGGCTGAGAATCCCTCACGGAGACAGCTTCGAGCCCCGCCATGAACGAGCTGGACAGTCTGCGGCAGGAGGCGGAGACCCTCAAGAATGCCATCCGGGTCAGTTACTGATTATATTTATCGTATGGCCAATTTGTGTTGTGAGGAGTTCGAAGATAGACGGCTTCTGGGCTTTTCATGACCTAGTGCGGACAGAAGTAACAACCACCCCCCTTTCGTAATGACTAGTATCACAGTTTGAAAACCCATTCGTTCAACAAAAGCGCTCATGGGGCCTGCGGGGCGAGACGCGGGAGGTAAGACACCGAGCTACATACAATTTTCGAACAAGCAGTTCGGAAAACTTACATAACTTAACTTAACCGTTAAGTCATAGAGGCGGTGCCATATCGAAACAATACATTACATAATATGGTTTACGATAATTATAGTAAACGAGGATCGAAGAATCTTACCTAAGGTTAATAATAATATGGGAAAACAAAATAGCTCTGGTGAAAAGCAGGTGAAGTCAGAAATCAAATCTGGCACCAATCTCAGTTACCAAATAGTTTGCACGCACGAAAGGTGGTTTCAGCCGCTTTAAGGACGGCCGTTGGTGTACCTACAACTGCTATGTATTTGACAGATCCCTTTTCACTCTCAATTGGTATATAATATAGTATAGAAAAGCTTATGTACAGCATTGGACGAAGACAGGTTAATGGATGGGATCGATGGATATATGATATGTATATTAGTCACATAGTAAAATGAAATGAAAATAGTGTGCGAATGCAATGCAAACTATTTGAGTAACATATCGTCACGACATGAATCACTGATGGGGTGTTAGAGGTGTTTTCGAGTGTAAACTGTGAAAATCAAAGGTTCGATCCCCGGTCGGGCGTGCACCAATAAGTTTTTCGGAATTTATGTGCATAGTATTTGTGTTCTTACCTAATACTTACCACTTGCTGAACGGTGAAGAAAAACATCGTGAAGAAACCTGCATGCTCTAAAAAGCGTGTGATTGTGCCCGAAGTAAGGCGATAGGGCTCACCACCTATCACGTTGGGACGTAACAATCATCGGTGAAACGTGGGTGTACCGGGTGTGGACTGTGACTTTGCTTTTGAGTAAATTAAAGCAAGCATATGAACTCGTACGCTGATATGAAACTATGTGCAGATGGGTTCATTGCCTCGCTGTTTGTGTACGACGAGTACGCCTGACAGTAAGTTTGTGCAGGACGCACGCAAGGCGGCGTGCGACACGTCACTGTCGCAAGCGACGGCGAACCTCGAGCCGATCGGCCGCATCCAGATGCGCACGCGCCGCACGCTGCGCGGACACCTCGCCAAGATCTACGCCATGCACTGGGGCAGCGACTCAAGGTAAACAGTTCAAACCACTTACGTCTCCAACCAATTTTATGAAGTGACTACGCAAGAGGGAGACAGATAGGGCCTGTCCACACGAGGCGTTGCGTCGGCGCAACGCAAAGATTTTGACTAATGACCCAGGCTTGTTTTTAAGACTCACAAGCGCTGCGTCAGTGTCGACCAGGGAGTGTATTTTTGAATCATTCGAATTTCAATACGAATACAATACTAATTTTAAGTTTTCGTATGCGAATCATGCGGATTCATATGCGAATCTAAATTCTAATGATTCAAAAATACACTCCCTGTATCGACGCAACGCGCCGTGTGAACAGGCGTCTAAGCAAGAACCTGTTCCGTTTTGTTCGCATCAATGCATTTTCGGCGTTAAAAATGTTCCGTTTTGCTCATTAACAAAACAATATACTGCATCTTGCGATTGATGATGATATTTGTAAATGATCTACCGTTCGTTCAATTTGTTGAATTTCTTACGGGCCCACTGACATCATTCTTTTGCGGACTTGGAAGCGTTTTGGACAAAGATTATCTCACATCAAAGAAGTATTCTGATGTGATTATGTGTGTGCAGCTTGGTAGTTTGTCAAAACAGAACTCTAAAATCGAGACAACACGCCGATGCAGAAAATGCGCAAAACAGAACACGAACAACCGGGCCAGCGGGTCTAGAAGCAAAGCCGTTCGGGGCTCACTCGTCTGGGCTTCGACAAATGACAAAAAACAAAAAAACACCCACGCGAGTGAGCAAAAAAATGTAATACGTTTCCAATAAATTATACACTAATTCTTGTACTTTTTATTTTACAAATATTCCACCAAAAACCATTGAATCCATCCAATTTTTATAATACAACTCGTTTATTCGAATACATTTGTCATTGGATAGGGTTTTCAAAAATATTGTGGGCGTGCGAAAACCGTTTTTCGGTTCAGAGATACGTTTGCTTATGCTAGGTGCATTTTAGAGTCAGGTCTCCCCCTCGCTGCCAGCTAAATGGTTGCTTTTGGATATGTGAAAAAATTCATGGCAGTACTATTACAACGAAATTAAAAAAACTGTCACAGCTAAGTAAGCTTTACAAATTAACGAGGAATGGTCGAACAACTTAATTTAGCAATTTGTTTTCATACATTTTGATACATTTCATAAGTTTGTAATTTTTATTTAAATCATTTAAGTCTAATAACTTATTTAAATAGTACGGAACCTACAGGCGCGAGTCCTACTCCCACTTGACCGGTTTTTTTATTTTTTATTATTGTCTTCGAATATACGCGTTGCTTTGTGTTAAAAGAATTCTAAATTTTTCGAAGGACTATTTAGTCCTAAAATCAGGTTTGGCCGGTAACACATCTAAGGTGACTGGTTGATATGGCCAAATTCATACTGGAGACTCGGTATAGTCCATTCAGTATTAACTGGTGTGTTTCCACTTGAAACCGTCATTAGCAATAACAATAGGATTACGTCGTGGCGGGTGAATTCGTCGAATGAAACAATGAACACTTTTAAAACACGTGCGACAGGCGGTGTTTCAAACGTTTTTTATACTTTCCTTATGTAGTTATCTTCCCTTTAATATTATAAGCGTAATATTTTTTTAAATATTTTATGAATATTCAAAAGTATCAACACTGGCTGCTTTGCAACAAAACGGATAAGGCCGAAACGGCTCCATTAAAAATGAATGGGCTTTATGAGTGTTTGGTTTATTACCCCTTTTGTTTATGTTCAAATGGAAACGCGCCAGTTAATACTGAATGCACTATAACTGGTCAGGACTAATGACTTTTTGAGTAAAAGCAAAATAAAATGTAAACTAGGAAGTTTTTAAACAAGTATAGGGCAAAAAAAATATTTTTCGTATTTCCCAAACCGGGTCATTGTACGTTGGTCCCGACCACTTACTTCTCCAGCATGAATTTGGCTATATCAATCAGTCTTCACATAATTATGTATTTGGGGACTTGTTTCGTGGCGCGTTCTCTACCGCCGCGTGTTGTTTAATTCCCACGGGTATCAGATTCCTATTTTCAATTACGTCCTTCGCCGGGGTCAGCCTCACATTCTGTTTACCAGTTTGCGTGTGAAGGACACACAAACAGCGTTCCGCTTTCACGTAATATGATTCAGTAAAAACAACAGATTTAGCAGAAATTGTTGTTTTAGCAAATGCTATGCTAGGCAGTCGGTCGGGAACACGCCGTTCTCTAAACCAGAGGGTTTCGGTTTGATGCTCCGACGCTGATGCACTATGACTTAAGGGTTCCACACCCGAACGGTGCTAAACGGGACCCTATTACTGAGCCACCGCTGTCTGTCTGTCTGTCTGTCCGTCCGTCCGTCACAGGGGTCTACAGCTTCAACGGTAATAGGTGGCCAGTTGAAATTTTCACAGAATACGTGTTTCTATAGCCTCGATCACGTCAAGTAATAAAAATTAAACCCAAGGGGGGTTCCCAAACAATAAACATCGTGGTAACCGTAGCGCCATCTGAGATAACTTGTTTGACAGCTTGTCAGTAGATGGCGCTAATAGTAGCTTGTCAACCTTTTTGGAATATAAATGTTTTTAGGGTTCCGTATCCGTAACATGTGGTGGTACGGAACTCTCACTTGGCCAAATTATTGTAGCTCATTCGCAACATGATTTATCATAGGTATGCAACACTATGCCTTCTAAACCGCATCTGTATTCGATATTACGCTAAACAGGAGCGCGTCAAGCTAACGACGACGCGTTGTTTTGACATGCGCGCGTCAGGGCGGGCGGAAATTCTAAACAAAACTGCAACGAAGTTACTTCAAAGCAGGGTTGCCATCCGTTCGGGGTTCGCCGGGTTTGTCCGGAATTTTGGTTCTTTGTCCGGAATGCGGGGAGAATTCCAAGATGTCCAGAATTTTTAAGGATTTTTCACACAAATGAAGAAAGAGAAAGTATAATTAAAATAGAATAAATCTTTTTAATTAAGGGGTAACGTTTCGAGCTCAGTGCAAAGTGCATAACACAAGTTAAATGTACGAAATAAAATAGTTTCATCTTATTTTGCGACTATTGTTGAATAATTATCAGGGGTTTTTATCAGAATTGCGTCATTTTATGCATTACGTTGTAAACGAATGGGTATACAAACTTAAAAGCGTGTTTTAAGTTTGTATGCCCATTAATTTACAACGTAATACATAAAATTTCAAAATTTTGGTAGAAAAGCCTTATTGACACTAAACAATGGTCGCGAAATGCCATATATCACATTTATTTTGTACTTTTTATGCAATAGTAAGAAAAACAATCATCAGTTGTGCATTTTGCACCGAGCTCGAAACGTTCCCCCTTAAATCAACATCAACAGTACCTGCGAGTACTATACCCATACAAAACAAGTAACATACGAGTAGCTATGTATTTGTGTAAATATACAATGTAACTTTTTATGTAATGAATAATTTTTATACTTATTTAAGACTCCCAGATGAAGAATTACTATTTCTTTTATAATTATTTTATAAAACATTTAAAGCGTCACATCTTCACTTCACGCTAGAAATTAACGTGCCGCAACAAATGTCCGGAATTTTCTGCAATTGTCCGGAATTTTATCCGGATTTTCTTTTTTTTGTTACGGTAAGCCTAGTCCGGGCGAGGTTTTGCTTACTGTCCGGGTTTCATCGCAACACAGTTGTTTTGTTCGTAGATTTTTAGAAGTGAGAAAATCCTAGAATTTCTTGTTGCTACCGAAGCGGAAAGAAGGCAGGCATGTTTGTTTTATAGGTATATTTAGAGAAGATTTGTTTTTATTTATCGAATATCAGAGAATTTGTTTAATTTTTAATGATGTTATCTTCCAATTCTAAGGTATTTTGCTTTATAGAGAAATAAATAATAAAAACATTTTTATTTGTGTGAAAAATAAAAAAACAGATTTGTTCAGGTTGTACGCTTGAAAACCCGGGGTTTTCGAGTTCCTTGTCCTAGTCGACTTTATAAATATTATATCAGGATATATTTTATAAAGATGGCAACCCTACTTCAAAGGGGCTTTCAGTATGGCCGCTCAAGTTGCGTGCAGATACGCCCTTAGCTTAAATTAAAAAGCTTTATGTTCCAAATTTGAGTAACGCTAAAGTTTCTGAGGTTTCTTACCCTAAAATATGAAACAGTCCCGCTTTTAGTACAGTGTGCCTGAAATAGGGCGAACTGAAACAGACGAGCAAAGTGCAGGTCGGGTCTCGCTCATCTATTAAGAACCCGCTCCGTATTTTTCGTCTGTTTGATGCGAAGCATTATTTTAAGTATTTTTATTGTCATTGCCGTCATGTTTTGTAAGAATCAGGGACATACACCAGTCCATAATATATTGGCCATCTAAATGAAGACCTAAAATTTATTTGATTCAATTGTTTCTCCTTTGCGCGTTATTTTGATACTTAGATATTATGAATAACGATTCGGAGCGGGCTCGTAGGTAATAGTAAAATAACTCGCAAAAGAGAAACAATTCAATCAAATAAATTCTAGGCCTTTATTTAGTGGTGTATGTGCCCAGTTTTTCCAAAAACATCGCGATAAAGGCCAGAAGAATATTTAACATATTGTTTTTCATCAAAGTTGTCGTCGTCGCGGACCGGGCTCTTAAGGTGCCGCAACAATTCGTTAATGAAAAAAATGTTTGTTTGTTTTTGTCTCAGCTTACAAACGACATCATGTATTGGCGTTATCAGTATTTCGTTATTTAAATACATTTATACATTATGTAAATAAATTATAACTAGTAATTTTTAGAGTTCCGTACCTCAAAAGGAAAAAAAACGGATCCCTTATAGGATCACTTTGTTGTCCGTCTGTCTGCCAAGACCCTTTATCTCATGAACGCAAAAAGGTATCGAGTTGAAATTAAAACGATATACTAAAGTCTACTTGAAGCTGTGAAAAAATCAAACTTCTAAGAAGATAGAGGCCTACCATGAGTTTTGGCCACGATACACGTTACTGTCTGCGTTAAATATTTTGTATGAGAAATGCTGGTTCCTGTAGTAAGCCGCTAGGGGCGCTGCACAATTTCTCATATAAATATTTTACGCAGACGTTAACGTCTATAGTAAGCAAAAATCATGGTAGGCCTGAGGGCCTTATGGCGTAAAAAACGTATTTCGACACTCTCAAAGGAATCAAAATTTATAGGGTATTTCCCGTTGACCTAGAACTATGAAATTTGGTAAGGAAGACCGTCTGAATACTACAAGTATAGGAAAAAATCTTAAAACTATACATTTATGATTAAATTATTAAAAAATCGTCGAGGTTAAGCAACGGTATGCACGGTCATAACTGTACGGGTGACCAAATCGCTTGGTAGATTTTTTAAACTTTTACTAATTTGTACGGAACCCTTTGTGGGCGAGTCCGACTCGCACTCGTCCGGTTTTTTTTTAATAGACCCCGTTACTGAAATGGTCAAAAACTGATAACTTTAATGGAACCCCATTTTTTAAGGAAAGAATAATATACGTTTGTTACTCAAGACAATGGCCAGGCCAGGGTTGAAAAAAAAAACAAATGATTTTTCGTCGTATTATTTTAAAATCCAAATTGCAGGTCTGTATCTCAACCGTCTTGATAGACAAATAGAGTGACATTGATAGTGGCTCCATTTTGCCCCTTGGATAAGGAACCGTAAAAATTATTACACAACAGTTTGAATTCAGAAAAAGACTGTATTGTTTTATAGTGATATCCATCGCTTTGGTTACTCTAAATATTATTAGAGTGCATTACAAACTAGAAAAGATAGATTAGAAACAAATTTCACGACAAGCGCACTACCGACTGCGCCGCCGAGGTACATACATCCTAGACCGTTTGTCTTGAAATTTGTTTCTTATCTGGGGGCACGGCAGTGCCCCCGCCAAGTCGAGCTAAAAAGCGCCACGCCGTACCATCCTTTTCTCGAAGCAGTTCAGGCCATTTTCGAGCCCCTATAACTTCGTTGTGAATACAACTAGAAGCTTGAATTTTCAGTAACCAAGCAGGCATTGTATAAACACGGTATATTTCAAATTTCATTAAATTTGAACCAGTAGTTTAAGAATTATAACTAGTCAAAGTTTATCAATTTTGTCACTCACTCACTCACTTACTGACTGACTGACCGATCATCAAAACTCTAAGGCACTTCCAGCAGACATAGAAGCTTCAAATTTGGAATACAATTAGTGTTTAGTGTATAAATCAAGGAAAAACTAAAATACTTTGCAATTTCGGTCCAGTGCTCTAGATACACCTTCCAACTATTTATTTAAAACATAAAATATTTTTAATACTGATATGGTCACTATAAGATGTTCTTAGATTAGCTAATTATGTATAAACTTAAGACAGAAGGTCCCTTAAGTAGGGACTGAATAAATTAACTGACTTGGATTTACATGGATCTCACAACTTTTTACGGTAGAAGAACTAAGTTGCGAGACTTGCTTTTTTTACAAGTTTTGTTTTTGATGGCATTGATCTTTTCTAGTTTGTAATGCACTTTAACGATATCTATACTAATAATAAAGTAGTAAAAAAGTCGTGCCATTACATTAAATAATTTTTCAAAATGTTAAATGAAATGTAATTTATACTTGCGATTGTCGGCACTTGGTGAAACTTGGAAAACATCACAATTAAATTCACTTGTACTTGTTTCACTGGTTTTAATTTTAAGGTTTACACGTTAATCACGACCGGTTTCGGTTAATACACCATTCTCGAGGGATACAGAAATTCAGGTCTGTGTACTTTTTTAACGGCTCGTCGTAATGTTTGTTTAATTTCCTGAATTTCTGTATCCCTTGAGAATGGTGTATTAACCGAAACCGGTCGTGATTAACGTGTAAACCTTAAAATTAAAAGCAGTGAAACAAGTACAAGTGAATTTAATTGTGATGTTAAATAAAATGGATTATTTGTGTACCGAAGCTAAAACTAAAATTTTTAGAATTGTTGTCTGTGTGTCTGTCTCTATGTATGTTCCGTTTTAACTCAAAAACCACTCAACGGATTTTGATTGCGGTTTCTTTTATTTGTTGTATTGACACCGGTCAACATGTAGGCTATAAGGGTGTTAATAAAATAACGCCCAAGCCGAAAATGAGGCAAAAATGAAATAAGCGCGGCCGGAGCTAGTTCAGAATAAGATATTGACCCACTGAAACGTTAGCCATCCTTACATTCTGCACTGTACGTCAACTGAAAGCGTAGCCGTGCGATGGTAACAAACCCGGTAGTAACAAGGCTCAAACACCGGCGGCGCCGCGCCGGGTGAAAGTTGTCACGTCACTCTTCGTATGGTGAGGTGGTTCGTTTCGGTCTCCGAGCAAAATGCACAACTCATAAATGTGGTTTATGACATTTCGCGACCATAGTTTTAGAGCAGTTAGACTTTTCGTGTATCGAATTAATGTCCACAACAACAAATTCATTCACTCAAATAATTAAAGTAATATAACAGATTCACATGTAAACCATTGCAATAATATGTTCTTAAACTAAAGCACTTACTTTTATATTTCTCTCTAACAAGTGACGCAATTCAGATTATAAATAAAAAATCGAAAAAATTAAACAACAGTCGCGAAATAACAACTCAAAAACAGTCCTATGTTGTGCATTTTGCTCCAAGATATACACCATCTTAAGGTTAATAAAGTCTTAGAAAGGGTTTAACTTTTGTCCAATTATATTCACATATGAGGTCCTACAATAATAAGTGAAAATAATTCTAGGATTGATTGTGTATCGTTAACCGATACAATAAAGGGGAAATATTATTTTTTCTAGTGAAATTAAAGTTCGCACAAACAAAACTTCTCGGTGGAAAGTCACCACTCAGTCACCTCTTAATTTTTTTTTCAGTTTAAATTGCAGGACTTTATATAATATTGCTGCGTCTCCACGCAATGGGATATCCGCCGATAACTCTTACACTTACCCTCCCCCTCTCCCCCAGGAACCTGGTGTCAGCCAGCCAGGACGGCAAGCTGATCGTGTGGGACAGCCACACCACCAACAAGGTGCACGCCATCCCGCTGCGCTCGTCGTGGGTGATGACCTGCGCGTACGCACCCTCCGGCTCGTACGTCGCGTGCGGCGGCCTCGACAACATCTGCTCCATCTACAGGTCAGTGTGCTTCATTGGTGAAAGGTCCATATACCACGATTCCCATCGGCTTGTTTACGAAATTTAGATTTCTTTATCCCGTACTCTTCGCTTTGTTAAACATTTCCATAAATCTCAATACGACAAATACACTTGGCTGACAGGAAGTTGCAAAGTACAAAATAATTATGTTTTCCTTGATTGCTTTTCTGAGTAAGGCGATTTTTTTGTCCGGCTTCCGTTTTTAAGAGTCCGTATAAGGTTAGATGCCCAACTTCAAATGAGCATATCACGTTGTGTAACTTGGCTAATCGGTATAGTAAACATAATATAGACATTACCGCTAAACTTCATGTTTTTTGAGTGTTAAAGGACCTTCCTTAAATCGTAAAGCCTTGGAATTTTTATTAAAAATAAGTTAACAAATGACATCGGTGACTCGTCTTAGCATATTAAAAAAATTGCATCTAGAAGCAGAGTTATTAAATAAAAACGCAGATTTTTGTGGGTGCGCGTTTCTTGGTGGTCGTAACAGCCACAGCTGTGAGCGCGCTATTTTGTACTAAAAGGAAACGTCGTAGAGTTCAGTTCTGATTGATGCAAAATTAGATGCTCAATGTGACCTATTCTCGTGCAGCAAACCTTAAATTTAGAGTTGACAAACCTAAAATAATACAAGCTCATTTAACTTTTATCCATCGGCGGTTTTAGGTTAGGGCAGCTCTAAATCTAATATTTGCTACATGAGAATAGGTGTCATTGATTTATTAATGTGTCTTTGAAGAGTAGATTTTCTGTAGTACAAGTATTTGTTTCGTGGTATAACTAAATAAAGCGTACATTGCAGCTTGAAGACGCGCGAGGGCAACGTGCGCGTCTCCCGTGAGCTGCCGGGACACTCGGGCTACCTGTCCTGCTGCCGGTTCCTGGACGACAACCAGATCCTCACCAGCTCCGGGGACATGACTTGGTGAGTCGCGCTTCATCGTTCCTCTACACGACAAGAGGGCAGGGTTGCCAACTCATAAAAAAAATTCCCCTAACCAAAACCAAAATGCCAACCCCGCAATTGCCCAAAATTCATTGTAAAAACCCCCAAAAAAGAGGAATTATTGTTTATTTACACAATATTCAGATGGTCGCAAAAAATCGGTTTCATATGAATTACTTTTAAAGTCCTACGTTTGACTGTTATATAAACTAAATTATACTGATAGTGGAAACGATAAGAAATTTGAAAGGCGCTATCTAGCTGTTCCATTAAAACTTATAGTAAGTATATATTTCATTAGATGTAACTTTTTCAACTCAAGAAATAACTGATAAAAAAACACATTTCCCCTAAATTTACCCCTAAAAATATTAGGCCCCTAAAAAATCTTATTCCACATTATTTTCCCCTAAATTTAGTATTCAAAACACAATAACTTAAACAAGACCGATATGTTGTCGTGCTTTGTTTTTGTTTTAAGTGGTCGATAATTTGTCTTATTAGTTATGCTACCTATGGAATGCATCATTAATGTAAATTGTATGTAAGAAGTCCTTTTTTTTCACAAAACATGCTTTGTTGGGTTCCGGACCCTATTACTAAGCCTCCGCTGTCTGTCTGTCACGGGATCACAGCCGTAGTAAGAACACACTAGTAAGCTATCTTCACAGAGATGTCGCCCGCGCGGCTTATATGTGTGCGAGCCACTGCGAGCCTGCACGTACGAACCACAGCACGCACACAACGACAATATCTCAGGCGGTTTCTGGCGGTGTGACTAGGGTCGGCTGCGCTCCGCAGTACGCCGCCGCAAAATAAATTGACGACCCTGCAGCAGTAGGCATTCATGCCTCGCACGGCGCAGGAGTTGTTCTACTATTCTGTTTTTACTATGTCACAGCTTCAGCCAATAATATTTGCCACCCACGAACACTTAAAAACTAATCTTTATAATCCTGTATAAAAGAACACCCTTACTGCCTGATCTAACAACGCTAATACCAAACAGCTGAACCTCCATCCATCGGTCTGGTTCGTCCACTGCTTAGGCCTTTCCAAGATGTCGCCACTCTTGGCGGTCCTCCTGTAAGAAATGTCCATATTCGCACACGCTGGTTTTGATGAGCGCCGTGCCGCTCAGGTGGTAGAGCTGATGCCGGGCTCGACTGTGGATGGTGCCGAAACCGTCGCACTAGTGACTGCGCTACCCGTCACCAGTCTGTTTTATCTAGAAACATTAAAATTTTAACTGTGGGTCTCTTGAAATCTCAAACATGAATGTCCAGAAACAGCATTATTGGTAAGGCTCCGCGGATCTATAATGCCCTTCTACTTTCAATAGGCTTGTACACAGGGTAAACAAAATATTATTCTATTTAGTCCGTCAGTTAGATTATCAAAAAATATTGGACACGTATTTTTTCTTTTGTCAATCAAACAAAATATGACAGAGATAAAGCGCGTCAAAGTTTGGGAATTGGGAAAAATGACGTCACTTCTAAGTAAAATTGTACCTAGATGTGACGTCACGCGGAACTTCAGCGGGCTATATCTTCATCATTGTTTGTTTAATTGAAAAAAGAAAAAATACGTGTCCAATATTTTCTGATAATCTAACTGACAGACTAATAATTTTTTTTTCAGTCATCATGCATATTAGAGAAATGGAAAATATACAATTGTTTAAAACAATGTTAAAACAATTCCTCGTTAGCAAGGCATATTATAGGGTCCATGAACTGTTCATTATTAAAAATTAATAATAGCATAGGAAATAAGATCGTTGATTCTGGAATATTTTTATTGTTGCATTTAAAATTGTTATTTTAGACCCATAATAATTTAATTTACATTGTAGATATATTGTATATAGACATAATATTTGTATGCCCTATGGACATAACACGGAGAGAACTAAAAACTAATTTAACATCCACATTGTACCTGTGTTAACAAATTAATAATTTGAATTGAATTGAATCACGACCTAGTTTTCTTTGCAAGCTCGACGGACGCTGGTATACACAGTAACAGTATCGTTTCCCCGGCAGCGCCCTCTGGGACATAGAGACGGGCCAGCAGTGCGGCCAATTCACGGGACACACTGGCGACGTGATGTCGCTCTCGCTGTCGCCGGACCAGCGCACCTTCGTGTCCGGCGCGTGCGACGCGAGCGCCAAGCTCTGGGACATCCGGGACGCAACCTGCAAGCAGACGTTCCCGGGACACGAGTCCGACATCAACGCGGTCACGGTACTCCTAATGATTGTCTTATTTACTGCTTTGTATAACACGACCCTGGTTGTAACAAAACACATTTATCTCACTGGTCCTTCGCTTGGCCAACCAAGGATGGGGCGAGCTCGTCCAGCGGGCCTATTACGTATCCTGAATCGGTTGCCATCTATGGTTACTATTCACCAAAAACAGATAAAAAGTGATCTTCCAAAATAACCTTTAATGGATATTGAACTATTTACGAATTGTAACGTCATTTCAAGTGCGAACGTATCCCTAGATAAACGGAGTTCGATAGTATATGTATGTTTTCGACGATAAGCACTCGGTTGGCAACTGACTTTACGGTACAAAATCAGGGGGCAAGACGGCTTTTCTGGCGCGTGCGGAAAAATTGCTGAGAAGGCAGATATCGGGTGATTTTAAAAGGGATTTCCCACGGATACGGTGATAATTTTATAATTGAAAATTTATAGGAAGCATTCCATATATTTTATAGCTTTGATTACTCTTTATTTTACATCGCATAGCATTTATCATACTGTAAACAAAAGTCGGACTATATTGAGAGTGAAAAATAATGCCAGAATAGCCGTCCAGGGCGAATGAATAATGCTACGCAAATGTCAATGATACTGATGACGTTACGCCGGAACACGACGAGTCGCTTGGCGGCATGGTGACGTCATGACACCGGCGGTGCCAAGCCACGGTCAAAGCCTATACCGCCAGTTGAAGTGAAAGGTTTTGTCAGATAGGTCTTGGTCTGTCCAAGCTTTTAAACGTATCGTGATTGGTTAGAAATGTTTAGCCAATCACGAGACATTGAAATCGATAGTAATCTCAGTTATTTCATGCGCGCCATTTTGATGGGGCGCCATCCTGACGTCATTTTCAGAAAGCGCAGTTTCGACAACAACACCATCCTGGAAAAGGAAAAAATGTTTGCTAAGTTTCTTGCCCTTCTTCTTAGCAATACTAATCGAATGGTGCGGATGGTTAGGCATTATTTTTATTTATGGTTCATTTAGTTCATTTTTCAACACATTGTTCATTGCATTATGTATATGTAATATTTTTATTCCTAGATTCCTCTATTTTATGCACGTGTATGTTTCATTTCCCGTACTATTATATATTTTTGTATATTCTAAAGATATATATTGTTAAAATTAACTTTGACTTGTAGAAAGTATACTTTATGTATCTATTTTGCAAAATAAATATTTTGATTTGATTTGATTGAAGCGCTTTCTTGATATTAATTACATTTTGATGGTAATAATGGCTTGGTAATGCCACTGCTATGGCAGTACCTTGCGTTTAAAATACCAGCTACACTATAAATCGGCCGTATAGTCTTCGCCCTCGACGCTACAGGGGCGCGGGCCGGGCTTATGTTGCATCGAGAGTGTGTGTGTGAGATATACACACTCTCTGTCGCCCGCTCCCCGCGCGTTTCCCTTTATGGTCATCCCCCGCGTCCTGTATCGTCCATCCATCAGCTTGTTTCGTCCACTGCTGCTGGCCTATGCCTTTCCAGGATTTCGCCACTCTTGGTAGTCCTCCTGGAAGAAATGCCCATACTCACACACGCTGGGCAGGCGAGTTGGTAAGCGCGCGGTGCCGAAAACCGACGTCGCTGTCCGTCACGGGTCTGTTTTGTTTATAAGGCCCGGCAATTTCTGTTGGATATACCGCCATCAGTCGGTCTCAGGCAATGGTTGTGCCTGTCTGCGAGCTGTCCCCTTACTCTCCCTCGAATAACTTCCAGGGGTGTTTGCGAGTAAGATGGTGGTACCTCCACAGTCGAGCCCAGCATCAGCTCTACCACCTGCCTCACCCGGTTTGCCTATAATATAATTTGTGCACCTTGTTCTCAGTTCTTCCCGAGCGGGTTCGCGTTCGCGACGGGCTCCGACGATGCCACCTGCCGCATGTTCGACATCCGCGCCGACCAGGTATGTCTGTCTGTTTGTCTCCGACACAGAATTACCTCATCCTGTATAAAACCTCAGAGAAGTTTGCACTAATAAAAAAGTCACCTGTCAAACATGACATTTGTCAAAGAAGGTTAACTCTGTCAAATGTGTCAAGTCAAGTCAACAGTATGATTATTACTATGAGTTTTTTTAATGGCCTTGTATTGTTATGCCTTTTTGTAGTATTTATATTTTTAGCACAGAAAGTCAGAAACCCTTAAATTTTGTAGGCTTTAACATTATTTACGTGCATTTGTACCGAGTAACATGCTAGAATTATTTAGACCGAGACGGGTTAATTTTAGACATTCGGTCTGGTTTGAATAAACGATTATTATTTTTACTGTGGCAAAGGTTCCATTGCTTGCAGTCAACCATTGAACGAAATGAACGAAAGTTCAGTATTTTGCAAATATCTCCGAAAATAGCCTTAAATAAAATTTCAAATAATGTTAGTTTGCAATTATGCACCAATAACCACCATAAGGTGTTCGAATTTTTGGTCTTCTCAGATGAATTACACGCAGATAACTTCACTGAGAGACTTGTAGATCTTAGCGCAGGTGCGAGCCCCAGCATAAAGATTACACGGGGATCCTATTATGAACGTGACTCGGCACTTGTACTTGCAGGAGCTGGCGATGTACTCGCACGACAACATAATCTGCGGCATCACGTCGGTCGCGTTCAGTAAGAGCGGGCGGCTGCTGCTCGCCGGGTACGACGACTTCAACTGCAACGTCTGGGACTCGATGAAGAGCGAACGCGCCGGTAAGACACTTCTCTATTTGTGTTCAACACACTTACTTATAAAGTGTATAAAGTGGCCCTTATTGCAGCTCATTTACGGTCATAATGCGGTATTTAAACACGCGTGCGTTTTACTTTACATTATCGCAACTAGTGTATTTTACAATACGGTATTTTTAAAATATTAGCAAAGAGTTTTGATGTTTTGAGAAATAGTAAAGTTGTTGCGAATAAATAAATTGTCTCAGTTAAAATATAATAAATTATTATTTGATTTTATCAAATTATTTATTTTTATCAGCAAATTAACTCTAATTTTTGTTGTAAATACATAAATATTCAGTTCGTTATTTTTTATATTTGGCTGTTTGGCGGGTGAATCAGTGCCTTTATTTCCAACAACGAAAAAACAAAATCTCCGCCGCCTTTTGTCATAGAACATTGTCAATTCATAGGCGTGGTTTTATATGAAAAAATAAGACAGTGATTTTTTTTTCATTACACTCGGCTCCGTTACGCTCTCGCCTTCGGTTTGGGTTGCAATCCCACCTCGACTGTAATGTCCAACTTAGCTCACAATGTACTATTATAAATCTTATTTACCAAGTATTTGTACGTGATTACTTAAAAACTAGTTGAAGTAAAAGGTTGCTAGTAAGTGCGCCCAGTAGGCCTACCATGAGTTTTGCTTACTATACACGTTAACGTCTGCGTAAAATATTTATATAAGAAATTGTGCAGCGCCCCTAGCGGCTTACTACAGGAACCAGCATTTCTCATACAAAATATTTTACGCAGACGGTAACGTGTATAGTAAGCAAACCTCATGGTGCCTATAGGTTATCTCAGGTTACGTCAATCGGGAAGGCTCCTTTCTTGTACCCCTTCATTCTATACAAAAAATATACCGTTTGGACTGTTTCAGTCCAGGCGCCTTAATATCTAACTTCAACAGCTATCATGCGATTGGCTACAAAATGAGTGACGTAATTTCTAGCCAATCACGATACATTAAGACGGTAGCGATGGATGAAGTAAGATAATAAAGCCCCCAATGTGACGTATGTTTTCTTTCATTTCGCAGGCATCCTAGCCGGCCACGACAACCGCGTCTCCTGCCTCGGCGTCACCGAGAACGGCATGGCCGTCGCCACGGGCTCCTGGGACTCGTTCCTCCGTATCTGGAACTGAGCGTGTTAATCGCACGACAGATGGCGCTGTAGCGGCATTACCTAGCAAATATAGGGTTCATCGGGGCTTCTGGTCGTATAGCTGTCGTATTGTGGCCGTATTACAATAGTAGATTAGGTTAAATGGGATGTGCGGTGAAATTGACTGGTGTGTCGTGCTTGTAGCGAGAAACGACGTGTTTCGAGATGCGATGCTTCGTTTTTGGTCGAGAAATTTAACGCAAAATTTCATTAAAATATTACAGATGTAGGAGAGTGAAAAATTAATAATTACATCTTGAAAGACGAATATAATGAAGCGATGGAATCCCCAGGATTATTGCAATACGGTCATGCTAGGAATGCTGCTATACGATAAGAAGCTGTATATTTTTGCCCGAAAAGAACGTAAAATCGATCATTTATAAAAAAACAAACTTTTGCTAGTTAGGTACGCGCACGATATACAATCGATTCTCTCCGTTATATATACCGGGATAAGGTCCACAGTCGAGTAACATCATTTATACGATTTTAAATGCGCGTCAAGATGTCCCGAGAAATTTTACGATGTAAAAAAATAAAGTTTTTTAAATCGTTAAATACGCAGCGTGTAATCTACACAAATATTTCCGCAAAGCTTAAAATGAGATTCAAAAACTGATCTGAAGCGCAATTTTTTAAATGTAACCAGCACAAAAAATGCCCTGTTCGTTTAAAAATTAAGGAATGTCAAAAAACAGGGATCGCACACAAAAAAAATATATTTGTCGCTTTATTTATTTGAAATCGCTACACCGTGCGATGTATGTACTTCTTAAATTAATAAAAAAATTAAATTAAAGCATTTACACTTCAACTTAGGGAGGGATATAGTTTAATTTTTACATTTGTGTGTGTGGCTGGATGCTAGTGTGCGTGGACACTTACTTTATGATTCATTGTTCACAATATATAATATAATATACGTTATATATATTAACATTACGATAGGTATGGTATCGATTGGTTAGGCATAGGTTTTCAGAAGCCTCCTTAGGGGTGTTTCAAACCGAAGATAATTTTTCTCTGACTTGGTAAGTTGCATTTTTATTGACAGTAAAATTATATGAAGTCCTACAATAATAAGTGAAAATAATTCTAGGGTAAATAATGCATCGTTAACTGATCACAATCCAGTAGAAAAAAACATTTTTTGGTCAAATGTTTTTTTTATTTCCCAGTACAAAGTCGTTCAATCAGCTGACTAAATTTCTATGAAAAGGTGAAAAAAAAGTTCGCGCAAAAATATTTTTTTTCGGTGGAAGGTGGTCTATTAGCGATACTCTATTATCTCTTACATGTTTTTCACTTTGAATAGTAGGACGTTATATAAATGTAAGTACCAGATATTCTATCTCACGCAGTCCGTTTGTCTATGGTTGTAGTGCGTACAAACGCACTTTGTTCTGGTGTGTGTAACCTCGGGAGCGCTACAAAACTCGTCACACACACAAACCGCGCTTATCTGTGCACGTCACTACTACAACCATAGACAAACGGACTTCGTGATATAGAATGTCTGTACATTTTTCCACATCGTACAGGTTGTTTAATTTGTAATCTTTGATAAGTTTATTATGTAATTTTATTAAATAAAAATTCTCATTCTGTTTAATTCCCGTATTATATAGGATAACTTCGTTCTCGTG
This sequence comes from Ypsolopha scabrella, assembly GCA_910592155.1. Classification (NCBI taxonomy): domain Eukaryota; kingdom Metazoa; phylum Arthropoda; class Insecta; order Lepidoptera; family Ypsolophidae; genus Ypsolopha; species Ypsolopha scabrella. The sequence goes on from OU342987.1 coordinate 18,009,060, forward strand.
TGGCCGGGTTCGTGCTGGGGACTCGTTAGGTGGTCGGGGCCTCGGTTTGTTGAACTTGTTTGCGAAGTACGAGAAATATTGTTTGTGCCTACATACTTATTTGAGAACAACCTCAGCTCAGTTAGTGTGTATCTGAATGTTAATTAGCGTATGTCGCGGAAGGAGTCATTGACCCTTGGTCCTGCCACTTGCCGGGTCTCCGGTATGGCTTAGGCTGTGTAGACGAGAGTCACCGTGTATTTAAAAATATATATATATATATATATTTTTTGTAGACTTGTAGAAAATGTATACGTACCATACAATAAAGTACATTATCTACAAGTTGTACCTATTTTATAGAATAAATGATTTGAATTTAAAATGTCACAAGATCAATATCTACGTAATTTTGAAATGGCAATGTTTTTTTTTATGTAGATTAATATAAATGTTTCGGAATAAGTGTAAAATAGGCTCTACTTATCTTGTACATTCTACAATGAGATTGAAATTAATATTTATTTGTTTATTTCCAGACGAGTATGATCGCACAACACATCGTCAGCGTACAAGTTCTAAAAAACTTATAGTTAATAAACCAAATATTATTATTAATGTATCTATTTGTAATTTATTAATTTCTAATGCAAAAATGAGAACTTTTCAGTTACGATTATTATTATGAAATTACGATTGGAGCTAATTTATGATTTTATTATAATTATTAATTAATGTACGTAGTTAATGTAACAGTTTATATGTGTAAAGTGGACGCTAATGAACTGTATTTCGAAAACAAATATATTGCAAAACCACGGTTTAACTTGGACTCGAGTTTTATTATTCCAACTGAATAGCTGCAGTCTTTTGCAATATACCTGTCATCAGAATATAGTTCTTATTTAGTTGGTAATAAGCGATAGATTAGCCCTGTATGGATCTCTAAATGACACAATGTATTACCCAAATGTAAGATGAAAACCACAGTTTTACCGAAAATCTGACGATCGATGTCTCAATTTTTTAACTCCTTATAAAATGTTTTGTTCAAAACCAAGATCCGATTTAGACCTGGATCGGTATTTTTTTTTTCAAATAGTGCTTCATATATTCGACGAATTCGGTACATTTTTTTAAACCAGATATGTATTTGTTCGGTCGGTTAGATTTTCAATCTTAAACAATTTGCATTTGAATTCCATTCCTTCAAGTTTTCTTGTTTCCAAAGAATTTTAATCGTTGAATAAACATTGAAAACTAATCTGACCACTAGACTGGAGACATATTTATAATTATGATTTGTTTTATTTGGTCAGCTCAAATAATGTTTCTTCACACAAACTTAAGATGTATAAAATTATTATTCTTCACGCTATATGTACAAACTTATTAAAACAATTAAACCATAAAAGAACTTTCTCACTTTAATGTCCCATCCTACAGTTTAGAGATCAATAGAATTTAATCTTTGTCAATAAGCGGCTAAGGTCACATTTTGCGTGTACATTTAAGTTTATAAAACTTAGAATTAAATTCTAAGTAATTATGAACGTTGATAACTTTTTGTAAAGGGTCTTTTTTACTCTGCTCAATCGATTATAATGCTGAACAAATTAGTAACAACCTGCTCCCTTATAGTCCAAATTGAACATCTATCACAATCTCTTTCAAATGTATCGTGATTGGCGATAGATGTTAAAGTTAGACAACAAGGGGGCAGGTTCTTACTATTGTAGCTGTCAAGTATGCCAGAAAAAATTATATTTGGTTATTACCTTAAAGGCCTACCAGTAACTTAAGACGGTCAAGAATGTACACATGAAAATACCATACAATTTCGATAATTTAAAGATAAATAACGAGATACTTATCACCAAGCCAGTCTCGAGCGTTCATTTTACTAGAATAAGCTAGTTTAAGGTAAGCTAAGGGTTAAAGAATACAAGAACACGAGCATTTTGTAACTTTAAACATTCTGTGTTGCTATCAACAAAAAATTTGTGTCAATGTTGCGTTTTGACACTAGCTGTATAAGGTGTCTATGGATTTATTCACGAATCATACGCAGGTAATTATGCCGGGAGGAAATTTTTACCTCAATTTTTGGAAAAATTCGACGTATGCTTCGGAAAAATAAGCCAATTTATAATCGTTTCCGGTACAGTATTTGGATTCTTCGCACAAATAGGAACGCTTCTTTAAATTTTGTTAGAAATGGATGATTGTCGCGCGTTTTATTTTATTGTTTAAGCCTTTCGTCTTAGATAGGTTATTATAATGTGTAGATGTTATTGTAATCAGGCAGGCGATTTACGGTCAAAGGAGGCATTCGCTATTGGGATAATGTCGGCCAATAAAAAAAACATGGAACAAAATTCCATGTTAAAAGGCATACGGCCAGTGATTGGTTATGATTGCTTTGTCTTGCGACACAATTGGCTCCGCTCTTATGCCGGGGCTACATTAGCGGGCCACGACGAATATTCGCGATGAGTGTGGCCGGGTAGATCGTTGCAACGCGTTGTAGTCTATCTATCGGGGCACTGTCGATAAACTGGCGCGCATCCAAGGGATTTGTCACGACAATATTCGCTTGGGTGGCTACACCTACGTCACTTCGTCCAGACTTTGTAGCGGGACCATAGATAAGAGAATACAGGCGGGACGGACGTGCTTGTGTTTTAAAGTACACTATGGAGTGAAGTAGCGAAAGTGTTGGAGTTCATTCAGTTTAATGAAACGGAGAGTATTATATGGAGTCCTAGTAAACCCCAACCACAATAAAATTCATCCACCATCTCCTTTTCCTTCCCTTTTTCAAATTATTTTGTAACTGATGTTAGTACAATAGGCATGATGACAAAAAAAATGTATTAGTCCGTCAGTTAGATTATCAGAAAATATGTATTTTTTCTTTTTCCAATTAAACAAACAATGATGAAGATATAGCCCGCTGAAGTTCCGCGTGACGTCACATCTAGGTACAATTTTACTTAGAAGTGACGTCATTTTCCCCCACTCCCAAACTTTGACGCGCTTTATCTGTGTAATTTTTTGTTTGATTGACAAAAGAAAAAATACGTGTTGAATATTTTTTGATAATCTAAATGACGGACTAAATAGAATAATATTATGTTTACCCTGTCTACATGCCTATTGTAATAAATGATAATTTACCGACACAACGTTACGTCTCGGCCGCAAACAACACAATCCGACACGACGAATCTTCGCCCGCCTAACGTAGACAAGAACATCGCGTATGCCCGTACAGGATGTTTTGGCGCGCCAACGCGACACGAATCTTCGCCCGCTAATGTAGCCCCAGCATTAGTGACAGTGAAAGCCACCGCAATATTAAACCCTGTTCAACACACTTTACATGGGGTCTATTTTAACGCTAAACAAACTTCCATGGTTTTTTTCGTTGGCCGCATAATATGGTCTACGCACTTAAATATAAAACTGGATATATCAATCAATATCTTTACCTAATCATTCCTCCTCACTTATATATTTTTAATTTATTGAAATCACTTTTTATAATTAACATTATTATTGTTATACGTATATGATAGCTCTTTGTATTGATATATCCAATAAGGCAGACGTTTTGATGCTTCAATGAGTAGATTTAAGAACACCCGAGACAAAAAGATGATAGTCACCCAAAATGGCATATCAAAGGATTTGCTCCGTCATGTTTTCTGTTATTAATCTGTTATTTATTTGAATATTTATTGTTTCTCTAAGCTTTCGGTGTATTTAAGAGCAAATTGTAATTTGATCCGGAAGATATCTTCTATTTGTCTAGAAAGGTGTTGCATTAAGAATGTATCAGCACTTATTTATCTGCCTAACGTAACAAACGTAATATAAAATTGGGCAGCCTGTGGCGCCCTCTACAACTGAAAGACTAAAACCAGCCAAGTTTGCGTTGGGCGGTATAATCGGGAAGAACTTTCGAGTTAGCTCTGGTCTGCTAATGTTAAGGCTAGAAATAAGACTTTTTTAAAAATAAAAATTGTTTTTTACTATAACAGCTTCTTTCCCGATGGATGTACGACTAAGCTACACGTTTAATGATATATATATATATTTAATTAAATGATAGTTTGAAGGACTCCTATATTTGTTTTTGATTCAGACCAATTTTTCTCACTTTTACATCAAGTTGTTGGAAGGGACTGCCATATTTTAAACCTTTAACTATAATGTATTGTATGTATGTTACTTATTGTATGGGGAAGATAATTTTTATCCGTCTAAGAAATGTATGAAAACCTCAAAATGTGTAAGTATGTTTTCTGTATTTATGAAAAAATGATACATTGTTTATAAAACAAATTGAACACCTTTTTGTATCCTTTTGAGATTCTCGTACCCAATGGATGATAAAATTAGGACTCTGGAATGCGTTTCCTTAAATATAAAATAAGGAAATTAAAAATAATCCCCAGAAATTTGTATTTCAAGATTCCTTTGATTCTTGATAAAGATTTGTATAAGTTAAATTTTATTTGCTAGTCCACGTCTTTAATATGTTTAAAAAATAATCATTCTTAGTGGTGTAATACTAATTATAATGTATTGTGTAAAATATTTTTTTTAGTTATTATATCAATAAATTAAAATTTGTTTATTTTAAAAATCATTTGTTTTATTTCACGTTTCCCTTATACTGATTCAAATGATAGGGCACTGTAAAGCCACATGAAGCTTCCTACAGCTGCTTATAGAAATAAGTCACTTTTGACACCTGCATAAAAATAGATCATCTGTCACTTTGACATCTGTCAAAAAATTTAATCATATGTCACAAAATATATGTAAAAAATTAATCGTCTGTCACTTGGTCAGAAAAGAAGAGTTAAAAATATAAATCTTCTTTGAATGGAACTACTACGAATAGGTATCAATTTTTTGTATTCGCAGTACCTAGTTCCATCTAGCAATAAAGTTTTATAAAAATTCGCAGTAGTTCCATCATGTCATGGAACTCGACAATGGAACTATGTACAGCGAATGAAGGTTTTTATCCACGTAAAAAATAGATAATAAAGCCGATTTTGAAGGTTTGTTAAAACCTTTAATCTAAGAAACTTAAAAAAAACGTAATTTTAAGTGACAGCACTATATTTTGCTATTCTGAAGGGTACACCAAATAAAATTAACAAATCTTTTGAATGCTCTTAAATCAAACTAAATTCCATGAAATGCCAGCTCTAAAATGTGCCTTGAAATTACCAAAACACGTTAAAATCGCTAAGTTGAGTAAATTATGGCTGTCTAACTAAAATTTTAGTTTGACGTTTATAAAATGGTGACTGAAAATGGCTCTTCGTTTTAACCATACTTAAGTTTAATTTTATGTATGTAAAACTAAAAATAAAGCCTTCGAATTCGGCTTTAATGTGTCGTGGACTCGTGGTCATAGATATCATAAATTGGCCATATCAAGAAGTATAAAATAAATTAAAAATAGGATGTCACCACAACCCTCACTTCTGAAAACTTTGACAATGCCAAAATTTTGTCATGAAATAGTCACCCAGGAAAAAGATACTCTCATTATATTTCCGAAGTTATAGAGCTCGTTGGTTAAAGCTATGTTATCATCACTAATCGCGAGATACCTACCGACTTGGTCATTAATTAGGTAGTCGTAACACCATGATGCCAATCATTGCAGCATGATTCATGTGCTGACAGGAGCCAAAATATTGTTTTAATTTTATATATATTTTATTGTACTAATTGATAATTGATTTTTTTTGTGTATATGTGTATTAATAATTATGATCTTAATCGATCGAAATAAACGTCATTCTATTCTATTCTAAATCTCGAAAATAATGCTTCAAAGATTCCAGAATGACAAAAGTCCGAGTATTATGGCGTGAAGGTTTCATCCTCACCTGATTTCTGCAGAACGCTTACGATTTTCGGGTTCCGTAGTCCGACAAGCAACCCTTAATAGTTTCGCCATGTCCGCGGCTTAACCCAGATACTGTTAGTACTAGAAGGCTGTAAGGTAGGTATGGGTATACAAATATTAATCACGCCGACAAAACGGTAAACGAAAAATCTCGAATTTTTTCTTCTCTCATACACGTAAATTGGGGATGATTTTTTTTCTCGTCTATCCCATAGTGTGGGGTTTCGTTAGATAGGTCGTTCAAAAACATTATGGGTATGTAAAAACCATTTTTAGATTTAGGGATCCATTGGCTAAATATTAAACTTTAATTTAAAGTGCTAATTTTTGTTACAGTCAAGTGTCCCCCCCCTGCCGGCTAAACAGTTGTGTATGAATATGTGGAAAAATTGACAGAAGTAGTACCTATATTTAATGAAGTTAAAAGGAAAACTATCACAGCTAAGTAGGCTTCACAGGTTTACGAGTACAGTCGCGCCAAACTTTTAGTCCCCTCTAAACACGACAATGTGCCGTTCTTCTAAAAGAATGGGACTAGAAGTTTGCCGCGATCTGTATTAGTAGACCAACTTATAAAATGTCCTACCGGGCAACTACGGAACCCTACACAGCGCGTGGCCCGACACCTGGTTGGTTTGATCTGGTTCACTATGTAGAAGTATGTTAAAAACGTCCATGTAAACTTCTAGTTATTCGTGGTGTGCTGGCCTGTGAGAAAGAGACAAACGTATACGAGTAAGTGAAATGCGTTCTTTTGGCTTACCTTTGTTTGTCCCTACCTATGGCTACGGCTATCGGACTATACCGGGTGTAAATAGAGTGCGACCATTTAATGAAACCACATATTCTACCGACCCTTCTGAACCACTTTTCCCAAGAGTCATACCCGCGGACACCCTTAGTTTAGGAAATATTTTAGTTCCAAACAAAAACGCGTGAACCCTGACGCACCGACATACGGGCGAGTTTAGAAAGAGCGTTGACTTCAAACAGCTGCAGGTTTCACGGACGCCGCTCTCTCTAAACTCGCCCGTATGTCGGTGCGTTAGGGTTCACGCGTTTTTGTTTGGAACTCAATTATTTCCTAAACTAAGGCTGTCCGCGGGTATGACTCTTGGGAAAAGTGGTTCAGTAGGGTCAGTAAAATATGTGGTTTAATTTAGTGGTAGCAGTCTATTTACACCCGGTATAAGGTGACATTTATTTTCACATGTAAATTCATAATAATGACTCGGTAAGTGGTCGGTATCAAGGTTCGATGCCCCTTTTGGGAAATCCGAAAATTATTTTTTTCCTTTTCGCTACAATCGCAAACCCAGCTCTCCAAGTCAATGCTATGGAAAGTAGAAATTTTCTTTTTCGTCGAAAAGAAAAAAAAATGTTCTGGTCACAGCTTACAAACTATATTGTGATTCGGCGTTTCGAATGCCGAGTATTTATTGTTTAATTGCAGTGTATTGGAGGTAGCTGGTGGCAGCGGGGGGCTGGAGGGCACGGCGGCGGGGGCTTCGGGCAGCAAGGTGCCCTCTTCGAGCAGCAAGTGGCCGTGCGACACTGGTGCCGGGCGGAGCTGTGCGGACGACCGCAGTCATCATATTTGTAGCAAACAGACAGAGAAGAACACTCCATGATCCCCGAGTGGCATGGTGAAGCCCTAGATCCTCCTGGTGTTCCAGGCTTGCATGGCTGATCCCACACACAGCGACTCTTTCCGTGCGAGCACGTTCGATGGCAACTCGGCGTTTCCTTTATGATACTCGACGATTGCCGGACGCACTCTGATTCTTGCTTTTCAATTTCAACATTTCCACAAACCGTCAGCTTCGTTTGTGAGTTACATTTACTCGATTTACTCGTATATGATTGCACTGGACCAACTGGATGATTCATTTTAGCTCCTTTTGAACACACGCTTTCTTTACTCCTGTTGACTCTACAAGACGAGTCGCCGGCTTTCCTGACATTAGCATGGCTAGATCCTGAGCACACTGGTTTGCTGTGACACTTACGGTCTCGCGAACTCTCTTTATGCGTGTCGGCGTTAGTGAATTCTTTACTCATACTGGTTCTACAGTTGTGAGCACATCCTGACCTCACATTGTCATGGCTGGGTCGTCCGCACGTTGGTTTGTGTTGGTGGCACCCACGGTCTACGGCTCCACAAGTTGCAAGTCCTTTACAATTGTCATGGCTTTGTCGCGCGCACGCTGGTTTGCTCCGGTGACAGCCACGGTCTATGGGTTTACAAGTTGTGTCGAGACATCCCCTGACGTTGCTATTGCAGGGTCTTTCGCACGGTCGCCTGCGCTGACACCTAAGGTCACACCCGGGGGTACGATGGCAGTTGTCTTGGAGACCGTTGCGTTTCGTGCAGTAGCAGTTTCGCATGACCCCGCCATGAATTGTACGGCATGCGTTTAAATTATAATTATTATAAAAACTATCCATTATAAGCTGAGACTTTTCGAAACCATTATCTTTGCAATTTTGATTGTATTTATTGCCTCATACTTGAGAATTTTATTTTCTGTTTTCTATAAAATTGTTTGATGTCAAAATGTAAAGTCTTGCTGTCAGTCGTGTCTGGCAGCTCTATGGTGTCACTATATTGTCTTTGGGTGCCACCACGGTGCCAACTTGTTCTTCCGATTTGCTGCCCGCAAATAAAAAGTTGCCGGCTACATTAGAGATCGAAACGCTTCAGTGACCTACTGAAATTCCAAATTAAAGTTTAAACATTAACACAAACACTCAGTGCATTACAAAACTGAAAAGATCAATATCATTTCAAAAATCTAAATCTATCAGATTTCACAAGGCCTCTTGCTTGCGCAGCGGTAGCGCACTTGGCGTGAAAGCAAGAGGTCGCAGGTTCGCACCATGGCTCGAACTATTTTTTCAAAATACTTCTCTCACTTGAAATTTGTTTCCAATTATCTTTTTCAATTTGTAACGCACTCTAAATTATGTTTTGAATATCCAAACCGATGGTTTTTGCTATAAGTCACATAACCTTAGTTTAGTTTTTGAAATCGACTCCTTTCGCAAAGATTTTCAATCTACAGACACCATTGGCGTACTACCAAGTGGACATCGGGTCTGTGCACAAAAGTGTCCGAACCAAACGAGAGTCAAAACCATTGAAAATTAAAAAAGGGTGTCAATCGAAATTAAGCCGTGCAGCAATGACATACGATTCAAATTAAAATGTTTTGTTTCTTAATATTTTGACACTTCACTAAGGATACTTTTTTGGTAAATTTTATATTTTAATTATTTTTGTTTTCAATAACCTAATCGCGTGAAAGTTTCAGTGATTGAACGGTTCGGTACTTGCTCATGTCTGCATTTTCCTTACAATTAGCGCGTCAAACTTTTTGAAAACAAATAATACAACGTGAATATATAGGTAGAACTTGGCAAGTTTTCATAGTCAATTATTCGCAAGTATGACGTGACTTTAAAACGTTTAAACTTTATTTGTGAAACCTTGATTATTCTTTTATTCAAGGACCATAAAAACTTTCTTTTAAAACCTTCCTCTGTGATTGAGCAAAGAGGCATGCATCATAAGAAATATCCACTTTAATAATTTACGGTTTTATATCTGACACAACCAGCGCAACGGCTCTAGAAGTAAAGCCGTTCGGGGCTCACTCGACTCGTCTTCGACTAACGACAAAAGGAACAAACTTAGGCGAGTGAGCAGGATACCTGTTATTTGTCTCTCTTACTCGTATACATTTGTCTCTTTCGTCGTTTGACGAGCTTCGAACGGTTGCGCTTCTAGACCCGCAGCTGTTTTTTTCATTGGATCTCACTCTGGGTTCATTTAAAACTGGACCTATTTAAAATACCCCTTAAATAACTTTACTGCCACACATATATTGAATTCTCGAAAATAGCTGCCTTTAATAGCCTATATAGGTATATAAACAGCCCTAAACATTTCACTTGTATTTGGAAACTTAGACAGAGAAAATCGGAGTCGAAGTCATTTTAGAACATGTGCAAACAATGGGAACCGGAAGCAATTAAGGTGTCATTTCAGTTTTCTACCGGTCGCGTAATGTCATGGTTTGTATAGAAAGCGTCCGAAAATACGAACTTCGCCTGTAGAGAAGTTAGATGTCAGTGCACAGTATCCCTCCGCACCCCCTTCCTCGCCGGAGTTCCGAGACGCCATCTGTAACCAACTTCACGGCCGCCCACGGTCCTGGCCCGAACTGTAGCAACTGAACCCTTGTTCCTAGTATTTTGTATATACGATGGACTTGCGCTTGGCCACTAAGAATAATAAGATAAGAACTAAGATGGAACGCGCTCGCCCAGGAAGTAAGAGAGTCAAAGTAGGTGAGGCAATAATCTCCGCAACAGACGAGTGACTGATAAAATACTACGCAACTGGCTGCAACCATTCCCCTGTTATTTATCATTATTGCTTGTCATGACTATCTACAAATATTATTTGCCCCGTTTTCGGCTTGAGCGTTATTTTATGAACACCCCTTATAGTCTATGTATTGACCAGGTTCACTATAATTGTACAAAATAAAAACCGCATCCAAATCCGTTAAGCGGTTCTCGAGTTATAAAAGCGTTTATTCAATCCTTACCCCGTTTTTATGAACACCCCTTATAGCATATGTGTTGACCAGGGTCACTACGATGATAACAGAAAAAAACACATCCAAATCTGTTGAGTGGTTCTCGAGATAAAACGGAACATACATACAGACAGACAGATAATTAAAAAAAAATGGTAGTTTCAGCCTCAGTAGTACAATACTAATAACCCGTTTCAATGAAAATTGCGCAAAAATATTCAATGTAGTGACACGACCTTTTTACTACTTTACTATAAGTATAAATATAGATGAAAATAAACGATCGACATTAAATCGAACCTCATGTTCTACTGATCGATCAACTATCCCAAGGAAACTAACTGCGCAAATGAATGTAATTTACTATATTGAAAAAAAAAAGTCTTCTGGGAACATTATATCAGACACGACCTTTTTACTACTTTACTATAAGTATAAATATAGATGAAAATAAACGATCGACATTAAATCGAACCTCATGTTCTACTGATCGATCAACTATCCCAAGGAAACTAACTGCGCAAATGAATGTAATTTACTATATTGAAAAAAAAAAGTCTTCTGGGAGCATTATATCAGACACGACCTTTTTACTACTTTACTATAAGTATAAATATACTCACCATGGCACTGTCGATTTAAATGCACTAAATTTGCAATTCTCTAAACCACTTGTCACTTTAGAAGACAAAATAAAAAATAAAACACTCAATTTCTTAAATAAAAAGCCCAAGCCTGATTGTGATTCCTTCATTTTCAATTGTGTAACAGAGTGTGACGTTAAGAAAGCGGTTCTGTCTATTACCTCAAAAGCTGTTGGTAATGATAATATCTGTTCCCAGATGCTATTACTTATTCTTGATTCACTGTTACCTGTAATCACTGATATCCTCAATTTCTCCTTGGTTACCTGTACATTCCCTTCGCCCTGGAAACAGGCGCTTGTTATTCCTCTTCCGAAAACTTCTAATCCTGCCTCATTCTCCGACTATCTTCCTATCTCCATTCTTCCCATCCTTTCCAAAGTCCAAGAAACCATCGTGCACAACCAACTTTTCTCCTATCTGATTAAAAACAATCTTCTGAATCAGTTTCAATCTGGATTTCGACCTGGTCACAGTACGGTAACCGCACTTTTAAAAGTTACTGATGATATAAGGCTAGCCATCGACAACAAGAAACTGACAATTTTAACGCTATTAGATTTTAGCAGTGCGTTTAACTGTGTTGACTTCGATGTTCTGCTAGGTATACTCCGCTCTCTTAACGTATCTCCACTTGTTACAGAATGGTTCGATACTTATCTTAGAGGTCGACTGCAGTGCATACGCTCGGACGAGGTTACCTCGGAGTGGTGTCAACTATCTGCTGGTGTTCCTCAGGGTGGCGTCCTCTCACCTCTCCTATTCTCAATTTTTATTAATTCCATCTCAGAAGTACTTTCTTGCAACTACCATCTTTATGCAGACGATTTACAGCTATATCGACACTTTGTAGTATCTGAAGTTGAAACTACAATTTCTCAAATAAATGAGGATATGGGTCATGTGCAGAAGTGGGCTGAATCTTATGGGCTCTTAGTGAACCCTAAAAAATCTCAGACGATAATCATTGGTAGTAGATACATGACCAACCTCCTGAACAAATCTACCCTGACACAGGTCTCCTATAACAGTATCCCCATTGCATACGCTGAAACTGTGAAAAATCTTGGTGTCATTTTTGACTGTAACTTATCGTGGACTGCTCACGTGAATGAAGTTAGTAGAAGAGTTTTTGCCACTTTTTACTCCCTCAAGCGTCTCCAGCGATTTCTGCCCCATAGAACAAAGGTAACTCTTGCACAAACCCTTCTATTGCCAACCATTGACTATGCGGATTTATGCTTCCTAGATGCCAATGAAGAGTTGCTTAGCAAACTACAACGTCTTCAAAACCTGGGGATTCGGTTTATTTTCGGACTGCGTAAGTTTGACCATGTGTCTCATTATAGAGAGGAGCTGAAATGGCTTCCTATTCGTCAACGACGAAATTTTCACATTTTATGTTGCCTCTTTAATATCCTTAGGAGCCCTACTACCCCTCCCTATTTGCGTGAACGCTTTAACTACCTTCTTTCCAATGACAAACAGAACAGACCACACACAGTATCTCTTTTAAAAACTCCATGTCATAACACGGGTGCTTTTAGAAATTCTTTCACGGTGACATCCATCAGACTCTGGAACTCCCTACCGCATACGATTCGTGACTGTCCTACGATCAGCCTATTCAAGAAGAAGCTTAAAGAGCATTATTTATAAATATTTTTCCCTTTAAAATATATATTTATTTATTATGTATGCAGGTATATACACTGTATGTATTTATGTTTATATTTGGTATATACTAAATTCTTGTTTTAAACATATATTTATGAATACTTTTGTTATGTAGGTTTATGCTCATGTTTATATTACAGTATTTAAGTATGTTTGTTCTTTTTATATTTAAGTAATTATTAATTAATTTATTATGTAAGTATTTATTTAAAAGTTAGGTATATTTATGGTAGTTTTAAGTTCATATTATCTCCACATTTTTATTTTTTATATCACTTGTTTCTTTATGTGTGCACATTTGATCACACACTTTTAGTTAATATTTCCTTAGCACCTAGGTTTTGCTGGCAGAAATCTCTCTCAGAGATAAGCTCGCCTATAGCACGTTTAATTTATGACTGCTTGTACGTATAACTTTTCTGTGCAATAAAGAATATGAATATGAATATGAAAATATAGATGAAAATAAACGATCGACATTAAATCGAACCTCATGTTCTACTGATCGATCAACTATCCCAAGGAAACTAACTGCGCAAATGAATGTAATTTACTATATTGAAAAAAATAATGTCTTCTGGGAACATTATATCAGACAAGCCCCATTTTTTATAGAAAGTGACTAAATAGCCGTTAGCGGCTACCTTAGAGTTAATTTTATTCGACCGCTAGAGATAGGTTGCGACGGCGAGCGAAGCGAGGAGGAGCGGTTAGGTTGACATGTAAGTACATATTAGGGAGCCGAGCGAAGCGGAGCGGAGCGAGGCAACCCCCGTAGTTTTAACAGAATTCACGATATGCAGAAAAAATCATTTTCCGAGCACTTTCCGATGGCTTACGGTTCAATAATTTATAAAATTAAAGGATCACTTCCTTTTTCGAACTGTACTGTAACTTGGTGCTAAGGAGGATATTCAAACAGCTAAATAATGACTTACGGTTCAGTAATTTTAAAAATTAAAGAACCGCTAACGGCCCTTTAGTCACTTCCTTTTTTATATCTGCGGATCTTACTCCGAGAAAGTATGATCAGTAGATCATGTGATTTCTTAAACTACCTGTCTATTGTGCCCCGGTCAGAGACTGTCCCTATTTCAAGAATCAAACTAAGAGTTGTATTCAACCGATCTTTATATTAACATGTCCATCATCACTTAACGAATGTTGTTTCAAAGTGTGTTCCTTTAACAACTTCTTATGGTGGAAAGATCTTTTACAAAGAAGACATTTATATTTTCTGACCCCAGTGTGGACGCTCATGTGACGTCTGAGGAGAGCAGCAGTCGTGAAAGCCTTCTCGCATTCCCCACACTTGTGGGCGTAAATACCCAAGTGTGATTTCATGTGTAGGTTCAGTTGACCCTTCGCTCCGTACTTTCGTCCGCATGTCTCGCATTTGTGCGGTTTTTCACCTGTAAAGTGAGTTAAATTCTTTATACCTGGTTTATATAGAGTGCGGCCTTTAAATATTTATGTTTATTTTATATACCGGGTGTAAATAGACTGCTACATTAAATGAAACCACATATTCTACTGACCCTACTGAACCACTTTTCCCAGGAGTCATACCCGCGGACAGCCTTAGTTTAGGAAATAATTCCAAACAAAAACGCGTGAACCCAAACGCACCGAAATACGGGCGAGGTTAGAGACCTCAAACAGCTGGACGTTTCACGGACGACGCTCTCTCTAAAATACGTATGTCGGTGCGTTAGGGTTCACGCATTTTTGTTTGGAACTCAATTATTTCCCAAACTAATAGTTAGCGCGGGTACGTTTCCTGGGAACAGTGGTTCAGTATGATCGGTAGAATATGTGGTTTCATTTAATGGTAACAGTCTATTTACACCCGGTATAGGGTGACTTTCGTTTGTATAGCCAAAGTATTGGAGACTGGGTAAGTGGTTAGGGCCAAGGTTCAATGACCCAATTTGCGAAATAAGATAACAAATTTTTCGTGCCTTAAACAACAACAAGAACAACCTCGACTCAATTAATATAGGACGTCAAGGAAGTTTATTTTCCGTATTTCACAGAAAGGGCCATTAAACCCCAGCCACCAGTATGAATTTGGCTATATAGACGAAAGTCACCGTCCATATGTCGCCGGCATTTGGTTAAATTAGTTTTTCGGAAGTCCTGCAGGGCAGAAGAGAGGCGGTAGCTTAGGTATGACCGCCATACATAACCTTCGTGGTAATTTTTTATGACCACCCAGAAATATGATTTAAACCAAAAGACTAGCCATTTAGTTAAGTGACTGATTTAAACAAATGCCGGCGTCATATATATTACGTCATTTGAAATAAAGGGGAGATCTGAGGTGCAATTGTGTAAGGCAATGGTATTCAAATTCGATTGTCATATGGCTATTCGGCTAAGCAAATAAGCCCCGTTAGACAAATTAAATCGTACGCTTTTGGTTGTCAACAACAAAGAAGACAATTGTGTGCATTTGACAGCCAAAAATGTACTATTTCAATTGTCAAACAGGATAATTTGCTCAGCCGAATAGACATATAACAATCAATTTGAATACCATTGGCTTACACAATTGCACCTCTGGTCTGTGATAGATGGTAATAAACCGTCTTGCCAAAATTGACGCTATCCTTGAACATTGGAAGAAATGAGGTGGCCCTATTCTATGCCGGTAGCCACACACAGCACGTGTTCTTCTTTAATTTAAACAATAATATTAATTTTGTAATAAAATGGAAATGATTATTGAAGAGGGAGTCGAATATTGGCAAGAATGGATGACGTAATAGGACGGCCCTAGGGTGAACGATTTTTTAAGGATATTATAGAGAGAAATGGTTTAGTATGGACTGCGCGGCATTCCATCTGGATCCGCTCTTCTGGTACGGTACTTCTGGTTCCGATTTTAGGTTGGGACGGTGCAACGATGCTCTTGTGTGTCCTGTAGTTTGTCCCTTAGATTGTTATTAATTTGATAAACTTGATTTTTTTATTACCCACCTGTGTGCCAAAACATGTGCTTCTTCAAGTCAAAGGGCGTTAAAAACTGTTTGGAGCAAACTTCGCACGTGTAAGCATGTTCTTTGGCTAATTTGGCAAGGTGATGCTGAAGATGTATCTCGCTCTTGAACTGTCTATTGCAATGATCACATTTCACTGAGGAGCACTTCATGTGGGTCATTTTAACATGCAGCTGGGGGCAGAAAGATATAGCGGTCAAGTGCGAAATGCGCCAAGGGTTCCCATATCGGTATATGACAGAAAGGAGACTTCAATTGAACAAAAATACTGCACACAAAATGTATGATATGAACTGCAAAATTAAGTTAGTAAATACCAGAAGTATCTTATAGGTTTTGTTGATTAATCAAACAATCAGTAAGTGGATCGTAGCCATACCCTGCACAACGGACCGTCTCAAAATGACGAGAGCTTCGACTGAAAACTGTCCTCACCAACATTTTTAGGGTTCCGTAACCGAAGAGTGCCAAACGGGACCCTATTACAACGCCTCCGCTGTCTGTTTACCTGTCCGTCTGTCACAGCAGGGCTCTACAACCTCAACCGTAATAGGGAAAAAGTTGAAATTTCCACACAATACACTCTGGCCTCTACCACGACAAATAATAAAACGTCAAAAATTCAATTTAAGGGGGTCCCCCATACAAGAAACCTCGAAAAAGTTGCATTGTGTAAACGTTAGTGGAAAGTTGTGGCTCTTACTTAAAGACGGTAATACATACAAGTTTTAAATTTAGTCAGATTGTAGGGCATATTCTAAAGTAAAATAAAAAATAACAAAAAGTAGGGTTCCGTACGCAGATGGTGCCAAATTTTCGTCGGGCACTACCATTTTAGCGGCTTGTTTTTTTGTAGCCTTGGTGTTGCTTTAACATGTATATTGATGTTATTTACCATGTCATAGGGTTCCGCACTCGGTGGCCAGAACCCTTTGTACAACTCATTCGGGAACGAAATTCACGATATACGCTAAAATCCTTCACGTTTTTCAACATCCTTAGTGGAGGTTTTCAACCAATCATATTATATCGGATTTAAAACTAGGTAGACTTTGCTTATATGCGCCCGGCTGCGTATATGGCTTACCGTCTTCTGTACGTCCCCCAAGGAGAGCCAAGCTCGCTGCGGCTTTCTATTGGTATAAACAAGCAAAATACCGTCCACTGTACGTCCCCTCAAGGGGATGAAATCGATACGCTTTTCCAGCTGCTGTTTCTGTTAAAGTTAATAGAAATCCGTATTCAGTAGCTCGACCTACCATTATACCAGACGCTTCTGAAAATACGAATTGTAGTATATTGGAATAAAAATTCTACCGTATATATATATAACGTAATTATATTAAATTAGGTAATTAATTGTTCTCCTCGAGATTATTGAATTTCCCTATTCAAGATTATTGTTATTTAGATTATAAACAATGCGTGGTCCAATTTAGGTATCCCTTCTGCTAGGATATTGTAGTATATGGATATCGCGGTATATGGACTCACTGAGAGATAAATTAGGGTGATTTTCTAGCAATGATTTCATGAATGTATACCATGTCAATAATACATTTCGTAATGGAAATACTTAATTAAAACAGAAATGTCTATTTGGTTTTTTATTAAATAGACAATCTCAATGTTTTTTTTGTCAGAGGCTCATTATTATCAGTATTTTAAGAAATGTGGCGTCTTATACAATATTAATTTGAGGGTATGTCACGAAATGCTACGTAAAACAGTTGAGATGAAATGCAATAAATCACAAATAAACTTTGACAAAATGTGCATGAAATCAGTTTCTTTACGAATTTGAGCCAACTTACTACATGCCAATATGCCCGTAATTTAGATAAATGTTGTCTATCTATTTGTATATTTGTATTTGTTGTATTTGTATTGTTGCTTGCATGTGTTTATGGTAGTGTAGAGACAGAGATAGCTTCCGAGCCAAGATCATTTGCTGATAACACTTCCACTTGAAGCAATAAGAGTTAATTTTGTTTAATTAAACTATGAGAGAAGCACCCAACGTGATGTGATGAATCAGAGACGCTTTCTTAGAAGTGTTCGTTGCGAAAAATCCGTACATTACTCGTACGAACATACATACAACAAAAAAGTAACAATACAAAATTAATTTAACAAACTAACTTCTAACTAAAATAACTAAACGCAGAATACATGAAAAATTCATTCATTATGTTGTCATGTGTGTCGACGGAGAGAAAAGGCGTCGACTCAGCATTATTACGAAAACCGAAATCCGCGGCGCTGTTATTCTGCCGTCGCCTGCAGAGGGCACGAGTTCCACCGTTGTACAGCTAAACAACAAAAACCAACACACCGTATAGTTGGACTTCCTCTTGAACGCGCGCCCGCACTGCTCGCAGACGAAGTCGCGCGCGGTCACGTGACAGTCCTGCATGTGTTGACTCAGCGACGACTTGAACCTGTATCTGTAAACGACCAAGTGTTACCTGACCTCCATTCACTATAACCTTCGTATAAAGTTTGTATGCGGCAGTGTGTATCTTGTCTGATAATATAAAGTTAAAGAAATTTATTTGTGTCAGTTTTAATTACATGAAAACAACGGTTTTCTATTTCACTAGCAGCGGATCCCTGCGCGGGGCGCGCGGCTCAGTCGCCTACCAGCTTTCGTACGGGGAGCTTGTGACGCTGTTCGTCACACGCGCACATATTTTGCAATATTATTATTTCACTTTGACCGTGCTTGTAGCGAAAGAAAAATTCATAAATAATATTAGGAAAATGCTATGCCATGCTAAATGCAAACACATTTGTGTTTAGTCGTAACATACTCGTACCGCTGCAAATCACATCACCTATGTGAGTGCGTCACGAGACTGAAAAATACACTGGAGTGCGAGATTTTGCGTTAACGCCTTGTATTTTGTCGCCTTAATGTTGCTATATAGCATCTATATTGTTTTTAGGGTTACGTACGCGTATTACGTGATGGTACGGAACCCTTTGTTCGCGAGTCCGACTCGCGCTTGGCCACACACACACATACCTATTGCCACAGACGTGGCACTTGTGCCCCTGATCTTGATGCCGACACAGGAACTCGTGGCTGCGCCAGGTCTTGAGTCGCGAGAACTCGACGCGGCACTCCCGGCAGTAGCCGCCGCGCCGGCCCAGGTGCACCTTGCGGAAGTGGAACTCCATGGGCAGCGGCAGGAAGCTGAACTTGGGGCACAGGATGCAGTAGTTCGTCGTTTGCGGGTAGTTGGCTGGCTTGTGTTGTAATCTGAAAGGGAGGTGCTCAGCGCGGTAACTAGCTGACCTAACCCTACCCCCCCAAGTCTCAACAACGGCCCTGAGTGTTGTGGCAGATAGATGATGATGCATATCAAATTCAATTAATTAATTTATTTATAACGCTTTTTGCACATTTACAAAAATTATATGGGAGACAGATAAACGAAACAAACAAATATGGCAAAGGCGACACTTATTGCTAATAGCAATATCTTCCAGGCAACCTTTGCAAGCAAACAGAGAGATAGATCAAAGAAATAACATGGAAGGTGGAAATGCTAATTATAAAAAAGGAGACTGAGAAGAAAATACATAACAAAAAATTATTAAAAATTATAAGGTCCTACAATCCAAACTGAAAAAAATTTAGGAGCTGATAGAGTATCCATAATAAATTCCATAACACTTCCCAACAAAAAAAACTTTTTTTTGCGCGTATTTTTTTTCGCCTTTTCATAGAAAGTTTGTCAGCTGATTGAACCACTTTGTACTGGGAAGTGAAAAAATTAATTTCAATGAATTTTTTTTTTGTTCTAGAATGTGTTCAGCAAAAGATACATAATCTACCCTAGAATTAATTTCACTTATTATTGTAGAACCTTATACACTTACAATTCATGAACCTACTTAAATTACATGAATACTTATAAAATATACACATCTACACATAACTATATAAAATAAATAAACATTTACATAATACTGTTTAAATTAAAATATATATATTATTAGCTATTTTAAGCTTTTTATTTCTTTATTTTGAGAAAATAATAAAAAAATATTGTTTTTTTATTATTTTCTCAAAATAAAGAAATACATAATACTGGATACTCGAGTTCTACTATGATGGGTACTTTGTTGAGAAATATTGTTTCAGTTTTATTTTAAATGAATTCGTATTTTTCAATGACTGAATTGACACAGGTAAGCGATTCCAGAGTCTTGCAACGTGTACAGAAAAAGAGTCACTATAAAATCCTGTTCTGTTTGCGGTAAATATTATGTAAAATTGATACAATTAATATAAAGTGTACTTAGGGTTCCGTACCCCAATGAGTAACCAACGGGACCCTATTACTGAGACTCCGCTGTCCGTCTGTATCTCATGAACCGTGATAGTAAGACAGTTGAAATTTTCACAGATGATGTATTTCTGTTGCCGCTATAACAACAAATACTAAAAAATAGAAAAAAATAAATATTAAAGGGGGCTCCCCATACAACAGACGTGATTTTTTTGCTCGATATTAATAACGGCAACAGGTAGACGCTTGAAATATTCACAGAATATTTAGTTATGTATTCACTTTAAAAATAAATAATTAAATTAATATTTAAGGGGGCTCCCATGCAACAGACTTATTTTTTTGCCGTTTTTATAGATAATGGTACGGAACCCTTCGTGCGCGAGTCCGACTCACACTTGGCCCTATTTTTTACAAGCCAATATTAATCTAAAAAAAAAATAGAATATGTAAACAAATCATAAACAAGTATAAGGTGACTGTCGTCTTCACAGCAAAACATACCATAGACCTAGCAAGTGGCAGGACCAAGGCTCTCAGTCCCTTCCGCGACATACACTAAATAACATTAATTAATGTACCTGTGAGACATCATCTCCGCGAAGTCCAGCGCCGTGTGGTCGCACAGCTTGCAGGTCAAGTCGTTACTTCTGTAATGTTCCATCAAGTGTGTCTTCACTTCAGACAGCTTGCCTATGTTGTTGTTGCAGATACCTGAAACATAATTCACAAATATAAGTAACAAATAGTATTCTATCTCCATACAAGCGGGCCCAACCGAACCACCGCCAAAACATGGTTCAACTCGGTTTACGACAGTCGCGGTCGCACCGCAGTTACGTACACACGTTGTCTCTGTGACGTTACAGAGTATGTTGTGCATTGTATGGTTGCTTAAGGCGCATAGGCACGCCACCGTTTTAGTACAAAATTTGATAACCCGTTTCTCTGTTGTTTTTCGTTATAGACTAAAGGTATAGACCTCAATAGTTAAATACAGGCATTTACAAAGTCGCTATGTGGCTGAAATGTTAAATTTTGATATAGGTACAATTTGAGGCAAGAAAACAACTTTGTATGTAAATCTGTCCAGCTCAATATCTTTAAAACAAAATTAATATTCAAAATTTTGGCAAAATGGTGCCTTTTAAAATACCAGCACCAGATGATAGAGGTCACATAGTTTGGTCTATTACGAAAAACAACTGAGAAACGGATTATTAAATTTTGTACTAAAACGGTGGCGTGCCTAGGCGCCTTAAATACAACTTTTATAATAATAATATAGCATTATCAAATACGTAAACAGTCAGTTGGCAGCCATAGGGCGTGTTTAGGCGCCGAGCGGCCGTAGGTGTTGATTTCAAGGACACCGCCTAGTTAAACTACTGTTGTTACCTATACTGTGCCTGAAACAACATTCCTATCAATCATTATTTAATGATTAATGGCTCTGCCCGCCTTTGTTCAGTATTTCTTTGCCCCGTTTTCGGCTTGGGCGTTATTTTATGAACATCCCTTATAGCCTATATGTTGACCAGGGTCACTACGATGATAAAAACGCATCCAAATCCGCTGAGTGGTTCCCGAGTTAAAACGGAACATACCTACATACAAACACAGACAAAAAATTCTAAAAATTGTTGTTTCGGCCTCAGTACAATACCAATGCAATCAAAATTTTGCGAAAATATTGGATGTACAGACACAACTTTTTTACTTCTTTATTATTTTACATTTCGTTTTGCACATATTTCATACAAAATTGTCCACTAGTGACGCTGTCAAATGAACAGATAAGATGGTAGTATTATTGGGCCTTGTTTTGTGGAACGTTTAAGAATTGCCCACGTGCTTACCCTGAGTGACACCATTGAGAATATAATAAATGTCAAAAGGTAAACTAAACCTACCACAGAATGAAAGAGCTCTTTGTTCAGCGGTCAACATCGCAGAACGGGATTTCTTTTTGACTTTCTTACCGCATTGCTTGACATGACCGACGAGCCAAACCTTGCTTGCTAAAAAAAAATAACTTATTATGTTCTATTTTCTGTTGTTTTTCATTCCATATTTTTCTAAGTAGGTAAGACGGTTGACAAAATACAGGAGTCGGAAATATATTGCCATTGACATAGTGGTTGTCGTCCTCCATAAATTCGTACCGAGAAAATTCGTCCCGAAAGGTACCTATTTATTTTTGGTGTGAATTCGTCCCTTTTCAAAAAAATATTTGGATTATGTGAAAATTCTTCTTTTTTTTGCGAGTCGATTCGTCCCTTTCGTCTTGACAATATATAACAGTACTATCAGTCACAAAAGTTAAAAGAAATATATTCATTATTTTAAAGTTATACGATTATGTACATGTCGATGGTAGGAATATACTCGTTACATGAAATATTTAGGTATGTTTATTTAACATCAGTTCGCTCTCATTGACTCGTCTTTGGCATCGGAGTTCTTTGTTCGAGTCAGGTTTTTGGAAAGCGTTTAGTGCGCGGCCCGTAGCTGCTGCATCTTTTTATAATATATGTGTGAGTATTTTCAACTATATGTACTTTAGTTTAAGTTATATATTTTGCATGCCTACATACCTATTTCGTTGATTTTTAATAAACAGAATGTTGATTGCAAATTTAGGTACTTTTATTTTATTCTGATTTCAATTTTCACTCTCATTGCACTATCGAGAAGCAATTACATTTTTAAGTACTTTTTATAGGGACGACTTTACTCTGCTTGAGTCGAGAGGGACGAATTTTCCCAAAAATAGAAAAGCGGACGAATTCTTGAGGACGAATATTCCCCAACGCATAATATGATATGTCATTGAGAAACTTAGAATGAGGAAGTAAAACGATAGTTTTTACATCAAAAGTCAGTTCCTAGGGCAACAGGAAAATCGGTCATTGACCCGGAGAATTATATAAACGTCAAAAGAAAACGATACGTATCACTCTCCATACACTTCTATATCGCTTAGGCCATATATGGGCAACCACCGGCCCGCGCGCCGCATCCGGCCCGTAACGTTTATTAATACGGCCCGCTGCGAGGAACAATTTAAAATCAGACATAAATTTTTACCAAAAAGTCGCGATTCATTGTTTTCCCGCAACTTTAATACTTTCAGGGACATAACGAGACGAAAAAGAAAGAACAATAGAACCACGTCTATGGGCGGTCCGTGTTACTGAAAGAGTTAAGTACAGGCTGCGCTTAAATTTTTTGCCGATCTGAGTAAGAACTGAGTTAGCGACAGCTTCAATTTAACAAATATGTACAAAATATTTATATGCAGGCATGAAAATCAATAAATCTAAGTCACGAACCAGACCGACCTATAAAAAATTGCAAAATTATTTGCCTGTATATTAGTGGAATTGATTTTAATATTAGTAGCCTTGCATCTGAAAATCAGGCTCAGGATAATATTATGTACATTGTAACTTTTCTAGTTTATTATGAAACTTGAATTTCAATAAGTAAACATTAAACCAACGGTTCACCGATTGCGTCGGTGTTTTCGTGTACCTACTATACGAGTACGCATCAACCTATCGCCCGCGTATTCATGAGCATATGATTGTTTTTTTTTTTATCTTTACTTACTAATTATTTATCTTTACTTTGGCCCGCGACCAAAGGTTGCCCATAACTGGCTTAGACTTGTAATTTGTAATCTGTTTGCAGCTCAGTTTTCATCAACTTATTCCCCTGTAAGTAATAATAGTACAGATAGTGACATCAGCGCCCCTACCTTATTTCCACCTCGTGACTGCTTTAACAATCTTAAAGTTGATGAGCGTAATTTACTCAAACTACTTAAAAGTATTGACGCTAGTAAAGGGGCTGGCCCGGAAGGTATTCCTCCTATTTTTGTTAA